>OY997270.1:313681884-318481884 GCA_963921465.1 Triticum timopheevii
ACGCGCTATCTCAGAGTCTTCATCTTCCTCTCCTTCTCCTTCTTCTTCCTCCTCTTCATCTTCCCTCTTCATCTTCCTCTTCTGCTTCTTCTTCCTCTTCTTTATATATAGAGTTCAATGAAGACCAAATGCTTGTGATAGTTTGAAAAATAACATATTTAAATTGTGCATCTGAACGCAGAAAAAATACATTGATCAGTACCCGCCTTTCAGCCAAAACGCGATGCTGCTACACAGAAGTACATATAAAAAATACATTGATCATCAATGATCTTTTTGTATAGAATCTAAATCGTCAATAGGAATCTAACACCGATTTAAGAACCGGCGAAGACTCCTATTGCAGCCACAGATCCCTACACATAGAGTTCAATGAAGACCAAATGTTTGGGATAGTTTGAGAAGTAACATACTTAAGGTGGTCAAATTCTTGTTAGGGGAGCGAGGTGAGACTAAAAATAGTGCCTGCCACAACCTCTTTAGTACCGGTTCGTGCCATGAACCGGTACTAAAGGTGCTGGCCGGGCACCAGCATCTTTACTACCGGTTCGTGGCACGAACCGGTACTAAAGATTCCCAAAGAACCAGTACTAAAGGTCACCTCCCGCCAAGTCATTTGAACCGGCACTAATGGGCGCATTAGTGCCGGCTCATATGCGAACCGGTACTAATGTTTCTCATATTAGGTCCTTTTTCTACTAGTGCCACTCGATCCCCAACAGTGTTCTTATTTTCCTCTAAAATTATTCACTTTCTTACTCCTGAGAAGTGGGGGCCATAACTATCATTGTATGAGAGAGAGAGAGAGCTGACTTGTGGGTCTAGGGGTATTTTGGTCATATAACATTGTCAATGGGTTTGGCCTGATAATAATGATGTCTAATGGCATATTTGAGCAAACATTTAATGGAACGATGTCATTTTTAGGTGTCTAATGACATTTTTAAGCAACCATCTTAGTGAATGATGTCATTTTTGAGTTGTTGTAACTTTCCAAGTATAATGGCAAAAATGAGTAGTGGGACACAACTAGTGGCATACATGATAAAAAATAATTTTTAAGAGAACATTTACTCCTTATACACATGAATATTTGTTTGCGTGCTTAAACAACACATAATGATTGTGCTCCATATACAATTAGTGGATCTTGTTTGTGTTCTTATAGGAATAACGGGAGTATCATTAGCAGATTACAATAAGCAAGAGTAAACAGAGGAGTACTAATTGTAAGAGAATAGGAGTAAGAGAACTTTTTTGTTTGTGTCCTTATACAAGACAACACATTGTCCACAATGTTGTTTATTTATCATCGAATTATAATTATTAAGGGATAATCGATGATTTATGATTATGATTATGATTATGAGGTTGTTCAGAAAATATGCACACTTAATAGAGTAATTAGCTTTACTGATAGAATATGTGGTACTCTTTGAAAAAAATGGTGCATTGATGTCTACTATGCAACTTTTATTCTTGTAGACGTTGTTGGGCCTCCAAGGCAGAGTTCTGTAGGACATCAACAAATTTTCCTCAAGTGGATGACCTAAGGTTTATCGATCCATGGGAGGTGTAGGATGAAGATGGTCTCTCTCAAACAACCCTGCAATCAATTACATGAAATCTCTTGTGTCTCCAACACACCTAATACAATGGTAAATTGTATAGGTGCACTAGTTCGGCGAGGAGATGGTAATACAAGTGTAGTACGGGCAGTAATATAGGGTTTTTTGTAATCTGACAATATAAAAACAGCAAGGTAGCAAGTAGTAAAAGTGAGCACAAACGGTATTGCAATGCTTAGAAACAAGGCCTAGGGTTCATACTTTCACTAGTGCAATCTCTCAACAGTGCTAACATAATTGAAATAACAATCCCTCAACGTGTGACAAAGAATCGCTCCAAAGTTTCTATCAGAGAGCGTAGGACGAAGACGTGTATCAACCTATGTGCCTAGATTACCCCAATGTCACCACGGGAATCCACAAGTTGAATACAAAAACATACATCAAGTGACTCGGTTGAATACCCCAATGCCACCGCAGGAATCCACATGCAAGACATACATCAAGTGATCGCAAATCCAATATTTAGTCCAACATAACAAAACCTCAAAGAGCAAGAATCAATTAATCACAACAAAGATAGAGAGGGAAGAACACCATATGATCCAACTATATTAACAAAGACCATGGTACATCAAGATCATGCCAAATCAAGAACACGAGAGAGAGATCAAACACATCGCTACTAGTACATACCCTCAGCCCCGAGGGTGAACTACTCCCTCCTTATCATGGTGGCCGCCGGGATGATGAAGATGGCCTCTGGTGATGATTTCCTCTCTGGTAGGGTGCCAGAGAAGGCCTCCAGATGAGATCATTTCGGTATAGAGGCTTACGGTGGCGGAGTGGAAGTTCTAGGTTTCTTTCTGTGGTTTTATATATTTATAGGAATTTTTGGCGTCGCTTTCACATCTGGGGCGCCCACGAGGAAGTGACAAGCTTGGTAGGCCCTCCCTACCCAGGGCATGCCTACTGAGCTTGTCGTGTCCTCGTGGCTTGCTACTTGTGAGCTGCATTGGGATTTCCCTGAAGAGGAGAGGATGATGCAACACTAATGGAAATATGCCCTAGAGGCAATAATAAAGTTGTTATTATTATATTTAGATACATTAAAAGTAAGCACTAATCAAGCCCTCTCAGGCCATCAGCATTTTGACCGTCGGATTTACAATTTTGTGCATTTCTGGCTGTTGGATGCAACTTCAATCCCACTGAGAGCGCTACAGGCCTGGGAAGATGCTCCCTAAACAAAATTGGCGGCCGTCCGATCCCCCGTTCTCTCGCGCGTGGGCTGCTTCTGGGCTTAATATGCACGAGCCGCTATTCTCGAAACAAAATAGGAGCCCTCTCGTTTCTTTACACGACCTCGACCTCTCGCGTCTCTCGTTCGATTCCCACCCCCGAGCTCCCTTCTCTCACCCACGACACAGGTTGCGCCGCCACCGCTGTCCTTCCCTTTGGCTCGCAGCTCCTCCTGCCTCAGTCCTCGGCCGCCCTCAACTTTTCCTATCTTCTCTCGTGACGGAGACGAGCTCCACCTCAGGCCGGCTGCGGCACCACCTCTGCCGCCAGATCCAACCTCGCTCCAGCACCCGGTAGAGATACGCTGCTGGACACGTTCCTTCGTCTGCACCAACAAGTTTATTCTATGTCTAACTTGTTTATTTATAGATCGTATGTGGATACAACAGAAGATGATCAATAGCTTTCAAGAAAACTGAATCTGAAGTTGTCAAACTTGAGTGCAATCTTATTCTCGTTTCCTTTTGTGCGAAGGACTAAAAATGACTAGGAGGCAACTGAATGTGCTTACATTTTCGGAGTAGCCGTTATCAGGTCTTATCGCAGTGTCAATCGATAGTGAGCTCGTACTAAAATGAATGATAATCTTTCAAGTTGTGTTGAGTTCATGTGATTTCTTACCCAACTCATCCCTACAGAAATGTCGTTGACTAATTGCTTAACTGATTTTGTTTTAGAGGTGGCATCAGACAAGAGGTTGTTCATGTTATCATAAAATGCCACAAGAATTACAGCCCAACAGAAACCGAATTTGTTTTCATTTACCCAAAGTGCAATTATACTGCAGCAGCTTCTCCGAGGTATACAAATAATTTCCTCTTCTATAAACCTTGCTTAATCTGTCAATCTCAGTTTGTCAATGTTTTCAGCCATTCTATCTGTTAGACGTTTCTGACCCTTGGATGTACTTCCAATCCCTTGTGGGCTTTGGTGCTGAACACCGAGAGCTATACAAGATGGGGCCGATGCTTGCATAACAAAATCAGCAGTATGTTATTTAGGCGTATGGGTCAACTATTCCATGTATGCCTTGCTGGCCTGGATATTCTATGCGTTGTCCATTTGATATGAGCGAGAGGGTCACCTCACGAGCAGTGAATAGTCGCGGGAAATCGAGGAGGTAAATAACCGATGTACAAGACTTTAATGGCAACTGATCGACGTGTGCCACTTGCCGGCGACGGATAATTGCAGGCGACCTGTTGTTCCTTCTCATGTAGAGCTCTTGGATCGACAGCTGAAGGTACAAGATGGTGTCCGTTCAACAACGAGTGGTAGTTTGATCCATGGTGCCGCTGCACATTCAGCTCCATCTCCATCCGTCTCGGCTGACGACCAGCCTTTCTTCCTAGACACCAGCCTCTGGTAATTTCAGATTGTTGTATTGTGAGACGAGATCTAACCATCAGCGGAGAGATGATTTGTTTGAGATGAAAGGATCTCCCCATCTCTCAAGTAAGCTATATCTTAATTTTTTTGAGATGTAATCTCCCTATCTTTCAAATATGCTATCTTAATTTTGTCCTTCTATGTTTTGCCTATCTATCCTTATCACATGTTGGGGGCGATCTGTGCTAGCTGTATGATTTGCTAAACATGTTCTATCTGTCTACAGAATCTTGGGTGGATTAAGAATGTTGTAATGTTTAACTCATTTGGAACTTTATGGCCCTCTATATTTTAAGCACTGCCTACAAGGTCATTATGTTCATCTAAAATATGCAAGCAATCCTATAATCTTCATTGTAGATTATAAGACTCCCTCGTGCCATTCTTAGTTGAATTGTACATCAGTTGGTTTGGACCTTAATCTTGATATAGTAGAGATGATGGCATCAAAATAAATTAACCAACCAAAAACATAAGCATTTGCGTACATCCCTCCATGTAAATGTGGACTATGAGTTCTGCCAACTAGCAAATAGTTCAAAATAAGGAGGTCAGGGTGTATGTCTGAAAAATGGATAATTATTGTTTGTTCCAAAGTTGCAACGGAAGACCACAAACCAACAAACATGTAAACATTAACATGAATATCCTTGCTATGTAATTTGCTTTCTCTGGATACTCCTGGCTTGAACTTAGCGTTGGCTTGGTGCTTGTGAAAGAACTTCTATATATCTTTGACTTTCTCAAGTGTAAGAAATAATGTTTGACGCCACTTTTAGAGTTCGTATATGCCTCGATCGGTTTAGTGAAGTACAACTTCATTTTGTGAAGCTGAAGTTGCACCTTTCGGAAATCGATTTTGACTGAACAAAATCTCAGTCCACGTAGAATTAGCAAAACTTTACTTCTGTGTGGAAATTAGTATGATGATCATTGAGCGGAGGTATATGCATACATCTTATAATGAAATGTACACTTGGAACTAAGATTCGGCAATTCTGTGACTTGTCAAGAAGTAGTGTACTACACCAAACCATAGTTTCCGTCCACCTGCTTAGCTTTGGTTCATCCTTATAATGATGTTTGTTCCTGTTTCCTGCAAAATCAGGTTTCAAATTACTGTCAATCTGCCATTCTTCCACTCAGTGAATGCCAGCTGCTGCTCCTGATCATGCATGGTTTAACTTTCATATGTGTTTTGGAGTATATTCATACTCCATGTGTTTTTGGAGTATATTCATAGTCCAGTAGCGAGTGTAAATCAACTCGATGTATAGATGGACATGTACAATTATAAGAAACTAAAATAGACCTCCCAGCTGAGTATTTTTCTCTTTTGTGTTATTACTTACTATTGGTTGGAGTACCTGGTATTTCAGAAGGAAAAGAGAAACTTCTATGAAGTAACTTGTTTTAGTCCATTTTATATCTCTATAGTTTATCTTCCAGTTATGCTTGGCTTTCATTTCCAGTTATTTACAAACTTACTGATTATTGTACGTCGACAAGTATGGGCAAGGCAGCATGGTCCATCATGGCGGAAGCCTTGCCATTCTCTCCACGACACACTGATGTTATGCAAGTTTCCAATTTAAGAAACACATTGTTCTATTTTCTTAATTTGAGGTAATGGAAGAAATTATGCCATATATGCAATATTTAATTGTCATGACCTTGATGTATGAAGTGAGTACTTGCTTACAATCTGAGTGTTGTCCATTCAACCGCAGGGTGATAGTCAACAAAATTTTGCCCATAGGTGCAGATCAGATGGCTGGTGTGCATTACCTATCAATCAAATGCCTATTGCGCATAACATATCAATTAGAATTGTGAGTTCATTTCATCCTATTTCAGAGTAATACAGTATATGTTAGGGTCTTGACTTACGAAGACTGCTCTCGGTGTATATATCCTCGTTTTATTGATATACACAATATTGGCTGATCAAAATAATGGTATGGTTGTCTGCGGAGCAGTGGTGCCATGCTGTTACGACTCTGCACTCGTTTACTATCAACGACTAGAATTCGCCTCTTCTATTAATGTCTAATACACATATCATCTTTACAAACTTATCCCGCATGTTTTGGGCCTCTATACTTACTGATGTTCCTATCATTCTATTGAAAAAATATACGGGCGCAGCAACATGCGCCATCATGGTCTAGTTTCCTTATTCATGATAAAGGTCTATTATTCATGCTAGAATTGTATTGACCGGAAACTTAAATATATGTGTGAATACATAAACAAATACCATGTCCCTAGTGAGCCTCTACTAGACTAGCCCGTTGATCAAAAGATGGTTAAGATTTCCTAACCATAGACATGTGTTGTCACTTGATAGCGGGATCACATCATTAGGAGAATGATGTGATGGACAAGACCCATCCGTTAGCTTAGCATATGATCGTTCAGTTTATTGTTACTACTTTCTCAATGTCAAATATATATTCCTTCGACCATGAGATCATTCAACTCCCGGATACCGGAGGAATACCTTGTGTGCTATCAAACGTCACAGCGTAACTGGGTGATCATAAATATATTGGGACGTTGCATGGAAAACAAAAAAATTCTATGCACACGCAAGATCTATCCATGGAGATGCATAGCTATGAGAGGGGGAGAGCATCTACATAACCTTGTAGATCTCTATGTGGAAGCGTTTATCACACAATTGATGTAGCCATACTCTTCATGATCCGATCACGATCCAACCGATCTAGTGCCGAACGGACGGCACCTCCGAGTTTAGCAGATGTGCGGCTCGATGACGTATCCTCCTTCTTGATCCAGCAAGCGGGAGAGGAGAAGTAGATGGGATCACAACCAACACGACAATGTGGTGGTGATGGTGGTGGTGGAGCACCGACAGCGCTTCACTAAGCGTCGCCGGGACGAGGCAGTGGAACTATGGAGTAACGGGAGAGAGAGGGGCGCCAAGGGCTTTGTCGTGGTTTTGTCACGGCAGATGTCCTTGTGAAAGGACTTAGTCGTGGAGCCATCGCTACGGGTTAACTTGAAGGGGTTAAAGCGGACACAAAGACGCAAGGGTTTATACTAGTTCGGCCCCTTCGATGAAGGTAAAAGCC
The DNA here is from genome assembly GCA_963921465.1 of Triticum timopheevii. Taxonomy (NCBI): domain Eukaryota; kingdom Viridiplantae; phylum Streptophyta; class Magnoliopsida; order Poales; family Poaceae; genus Triticum; species Triticum timopheevii. Next base: position 313,689,242 of record OY997270.1, read on the forward strand.
TACGTCTAGTTGTGATGGGATTGATGTGGTCTCGATGACTAGGGAGCAAATAAGCTTCGCCTAGGCCTTGATTTGTTGTTGTCTATCCTTGAACCGCCGCCGGGTCGTCCCCTTATATACACGGGTGACGCCCGTCGGTCCATAGAGTCCCACACCGGTTCATACTCGTATCCCGGTTGGTCTCTCTCTACTCCTAACTTACAATACAAGTTTACATACTAAACCGGTTTACGGCTACAGACTCCAAACCGACTACAGGCCTTGGGCCTTCATCTGCCAACTGGGCTTAATCACCTTTACACTACTAATGAAGTTAACCCGGCCCAGGTAGGCCGGTTCACGCCCAGTAGCAATATCCCCAACATTAGGCTCCAGATTGATTTGAATTGGTTCATGTCAATCCTTCACAAAAATCTTTGTCTTCAACATCTTCTGGTAATTGGTGAACCGCCGTGTCGTCATCATCTCTGGTTGCTGTAAACCGGTATGACGTCATCATGAGGTTAACATTTATGACACCTTCTTTTATTAATAGATCTGCGATAACCAAAGCAAACCGCTCCACTTCCGGAATTTGTGGCTCCTGGATTCACGCGCCTGACACACGTCTTTTGCCTTATAAATAGGACTGAAGGGTCATTTCCTTTCTCCCCCTCGTCCCCTTTCTCTTTGTCTTCCTTGCGTCGCCAGCCTCGGAGCTCCGCCGCCGCCGTTGATCTCTGCACCGTCTTGGGCCGCTGCATCAACCTGAACGCACCAGAGCATTGCGGTAGCTTTCCGCATCTTCCTCGATTCTGGTAAGCCTTCTGTTCTTCTTAACATAGATTTGTTCTAGGGTTTCGTGTTCTTCCCGTGTTCATCACTTGTTCATGTTTGTACCCAGACTCCTGGATAGATCTGCGAAACCCTGCTCTGATTACCAATAGCTTTTTAGCATCCGCCTGTAGTTTCATGCTCAAGCCCATAGATCTCATCTACATACCTGCCCATTGATTCACTTCCATTCTGCTTTAATCTTTTGAATATTTTCTGTTTTTCTGAACTTGCTTCAGATCCATTACTGCAATAAGACCTTGTGAAACCTGTTTCTGCATACTTAGCCATCCGCAACCTCAATTGCTTTCAATGTTTAGATCAGGCGGTTTAACTTAATATAGAAAAAGTTAATAAACCGGTATATACCATTAGTCCCCTTGTTGAACCGCCAGAACTCTTTAGCCATATGATGCCACCTCATAGAAACCCGGCTTAAATGTACTGCCTCCGGTTTAACATTGTTCATACCAGCGCACTCTTTTATCCAACACATTTGTGAACCGGAATCACTTATTTTTCTGTAGATCTCACCATGGCCAAACAAGTATATGAGTGCAACTGGGTTCCTTCTCATGTCACAGAAACTCAGTTGGATAATTTAGTCTTGATCGGCACTTTAGACAGCAAAGATACTATCCACTGGAGGGTTCCTGGTGATGAATGCCCTCCCACACCTCAAGAGGGTGAGGTTGTGATCTTTGCGGACCATTTAGCCCGGGGCTTCAAGATGCCCGGTTCTAAATTTTACCAGGATGTGTTAGCCAATTTTCAACTCCGCCCGCAAGACACTGGCCCCAACTCTGTTACCAACTTATGTCACTTCCAAGTGCTCTGTGAGGTATACCTTCAAGAGGAACCCACAGTTGAATTGTTTAGAGACTGTTTCCACTTAAACCGCCGCACAGAATTCACTGATGGTTCCAATACCGAATTGGGCGGTATGGCAATTCAAAAAAGGAAAGAGATCACTTATCCCCACGCCAGACTACACAGTCACCCCAAGGAGTGGAATGCAACATGGTTCTACTGCAAAGATACCTCCCCCGATGATGAAAATCCTTTGCCTCGCTTTCGTCCGGAGCGGCTCAGCAATACACACCCCTTTCCACAAAGGTTAAGTGCCAAGGAGAGAAGTAAATACGCTCCACAACTATCCAAGCTCCGGGCCTTCATGGCCAATGGTTTAACAGGAATAGATCTCGCACGCTGTTGGATATCATGGAGCATACTGCCTCTCAGCCGGCGCTCCGGTTTAATGTGCAAGTATACTGGTAGCGTTGATGACCCACTCCGACACACCAACATCCAGCTCTCAGATGATGAAGTTACAGAGGCTGTGAAGAAAATGTTGAACGAACCGGAACACCTCTGCGCTCAAACCGGCCTGCTCCCTTTCTGTGCCACCAACAAACCGCCAGCTGTAAGATTTTGATTGCATTTTTTACTGAACCTATTATTGCTATTTCTGTCTAACATCAACTGCTGCTTAATCAGGGTGATAATCCGTTTTGGAGCAAGAAGCTTCCACAAGAAAAACCAGAGAAAACGGAACGGTCAACCCGGCCAAAGACTAAGGTTGTCAAGAGGCCGGCTCAAAAGAGGAAGACCACCGCTTCATCTGACCCGGCTGCTGATGATGATGTGGGTAACTCGAACCTTGAGGTAGAACTCGACTCATTAGGCTTACTTTTTACACGCCTTATTGATGATGATACTTGTCAGGACGATGCCGAAGCCAGTAATGCTGATGTCGCCGAGGTAACTATTCTCTCTTCCGATTCAGATCCTTTGCCTTCGCCAAAACTTCGCCAGGCAAACCGGAAAGTTAAATTTTCTCATCCTCTTGCTTACTTGGATCCCAAATTTCTTATGAAGACTCGGCAACATGAAGCTCGCCGCACAACCCGGCACAGCGGCCAGGTAGTTACTTCCGCCGGTTTACCGAACAGTCCGGTTCGGAAACGCCGCTCAGAGGTCTCCAACCTTCTTATTAATTTCTATCCTAAAGCGGGTTTCATCCGTCAACCTCTTAATCCATCCGATTCCGATTATCAGGTTACTTCTCATTCATCCTCTGGTGAATCATCAGCCACTCAGCTGCCACCACTGAAAACTGTTCTTGGGTAAGCTAGGCTGAACATATGCTTCTGGTATACTGCGTTATAACTTATGCTGTTCCTTGACTCTTTGTTTCTCTTTCAGGGCTAAACCTAAACCAAGCAAGAAAGCCCGCCTGGACAAAACGGCCGAGGATGATGCCGCCCTTAAACAGGATAAAGCACCAGATCTTGAAGCATTCGTTCATGAAGATGTTCCCAATGATCCTCCCTTGCAAGATGATGCTATCACCGGGAAAAGGCCTATTAATACTTCAGTTCCTGTTGACCAGCCTGCCAGCTCCATCCGGATTGAAAGATCCCGCAGTCCTTCCAATCCTGCCAACAAACCGACAACGCCAGTGCAAACCGGCGAGTCCAAGGATGATGACGTTGTAATTACCGGTGTAGGTCGCTTTGAACCAGGGAATCCTGTCGCTTTAGCTAAGCATACTATCAAAGAAGATTTTTCCGCCATGAACAAAGGCAAATGGGATGTTGATCTGACGACATATGCTGCTCTGAACGCCCAAGACCTTCATTCTGGCTACTTGAACCGGCTATATACTAGTCGTGATTATGAAGCTGGTCTGGTGAAGCTGATGAGGGAAAAAATTTGAGGTAACTTATTTGTGCTTCTTCTTTCTTTAATTACTGCCACTCTATTAATTCTCCTAGCCCCCAAGGGCCGGTTTGTAATCATCTTCAAACCGGGACTTTAATATAATCCTCAATACTTTGAAATCCATCCATGTAGCCCCCAAGGTCCGGTTTAACGTAGTATAATTAAACCGGGACTCCAATAGAGATTCAAATATCAGAACATAAATGAGCAAATAGCCATTAGCCCCCAAGTGCCAAGTTGAATACCTGTATTGAGCTTGGGACTTTGCGATTGCAATAATAGATGAAGATTAAACATGCATTAGCCCCCAAGTATCAAGCGCATAACTTGTTGTGTGGTTGGTACTTCAAATTCTTGTACCGTTTGTTTAAAGCAAAGCACTGTCTTTATTCAGGCTGAAGTGAGGATCAAAGAGGACCGGATTACTGATCTGCAAGAAAGCTTAAAAACCCAACAAGCCAAAACCGACAAAGCAAAGGAAGAATTAACCAGTGCTTTGAGCATCATGGAACAGCTGAAAGAGGGCTTCAAGAAAGAGCGGGCTGATTGGGCCACTGAGAAGGCCGCTTTAATAAAAAGAGCTGAAAATGCTGAAGCTGCCCTTAAACCGGTGGTAGATGAGCTGACCGCTGTAAAGCGGCAAGTGCATGCCATGACCGCTGCTATCTTTGGTAAGTTCCTTTTGGGTTTTTTGATAACTTTGGCCTTCTTATAATAGATCCGGTTTGTGATCTCTCCTGTAATTTTGCAGGTACCCGCATTGGTCACTTAGGGTCAGATGTTCGGAAAAAGTTGAAGGCCGCGTACACCTTAATTGAACAGCTGTATACCGGAGCGCAGCGGATCATCACCAGTGCATCTCATAACAATCCGGCTCCCACTTTAATTCAAGATACTCTGAAGAGGTTGTCAATGCTTCCTGCTCGGATTAAAGAGCTGAAAAAATCAGCTGCTCGAACCGGAGCCATTAATGCCTTGATCCGGGCAAAAGCATGGGTGCCGGATTTCGATCCTGTTGAGGCAGCTCAAGGCTATCCCAGTTTGAAGGAAGATGGCTCAGAGTTCAATGAAGATGATCTGAGGGCGATAAACCGTATAGTGCGCCCTCTGGCTTGTCAATTGGATGAAGAAGCAGACTTGTCGCGTTATCAAGCTCAGTACAAATGACCAAAACAAGCGAGTGGCTGCACCAATTCCTGAAGCGGAGAATCTAATTCCTCCAATCCGTAAGCATACTTATGCTCCTGATATTGAACCGTCTTCTTTGATCCATGAAGAAGCTGTCTTTCAAGCTTTAATGGGAATTGACTGGACCACTGTTGATTTCCAGCCAATGGATAGAAATGAGGAAACTGAAGCGGCGCGGGACGACCCACAACCATCAGACCGGGGAGATGAGCAGGCATGAATTGGAAGCCGGTTTAAGTAGCTGCTTTATTATGATCCGCTAGAAGAACAATGATCTTATTTGGGCACCGCATTGCCTTGTAATAGAATATCCAATACTTTTGCTTTAAGTATGCCTTCGTGCATAAGTACTAATGCTTTTTGCTTGAAATCCTCAATTCATATTTCCTGCAATCATAAAATCTTGAACTGCGATGATGGTTATACCGCCAAGCGGTTTATGACCTTTATATATATATCGTCAATGTATGTAAGACATATAATCAAATAGGCGATACAAAATACCTGCCATCGCTGGACATGAAGTTTGGCTTAGCCAGGCTTGAAACGGAGGTTTTATAAACCATTACCGTCAAAGGGAAAAAACAACTCCCGTGTGTTAAAATACTGGCTTACCATGTAAACCGTGCTGGGTCATTGTAAGTCCCCCCTGCTACTCCATGATGTTAACAGGAAAGTTAAACCGGGCATATTTCTCTGGATTAAAAATGAATCGTATTTCGTCAGCTGAACCGGTTAAAAAGTGCTGTCGGTTTAAAGAAAACACAACAAAAATCGAAGAATAGTCGTAAAAGAAATATGGAAGCAAAGGCAATGATAAAACCGTTTGCAAAAATATGCTTTACTGAGCCGATCAGATGGTGTTACCATGGTTGGACAGGACCAAGCCCCCCAATAGGTGTGGCGATGGTTCAAGTCAGCCAGGTCCCCAAATGAAACCGTGGCATTTATGCCGATCAAAAGGCATGGCAATGGTTCGGGTTCGACCAAGCCCCCAAGTGATTCTGTGGCCTTAGGCCGATCAAGAGGCGTGACTGGTTCCGACTTGACCATGTCCCCAAGTGATCTGGTGGCTTTCGCCTATCAAGAGGTGTTGCGTTGGTTCGGACACGACCAAGCCCCCAAGTGATATCACAAAGCTTTTTTGAAAAGCAAATTTCAAGGGGTAAACCGGAGGCCGCTTTAAGACTGAACAACTCCATGTAACCACACATGATATGAAAGGACAGAGACCCCGCTTTAGCTGAGGCTCCGGTTTTATTATATCAATGATAATATATACACTGTCATAATATGTACATAGATAGAGCCAACGGCTCAAGTGTAGTAAGGCCGAAGATGAGCTATGTTCCATGGCCTGTTGGTCTCCTCCTCTGATGTGCGTGAGTCTTTATGCTCTCGAATATCAATCAGATAGTACGACCCGTTGTGCAGATTCTTGCTGACCACGAAAGGTCCTTCCCAAGGCGGGGATAACTTGTGCATATCCGTCTGGTCTTGGATGAGTCGAAGCACCAAATCTCCTTCTTGAAAAGCTCTGGTTTTGACCCGGCGAATGTGATAGCGACGAAGATCCTGTTGATAAATCGCCGAGCGGGCAGCTGCTATGTCACGCTCCTCATCCAATAGGTCCAAAGCATCTTGCCGTGCTGTCTCATTGTCCGCTTCAACATAAGCCGCTACACGAGGCAAATCGTGCCAGATATCACTAGGGAGAACTGTCTCTGCTCCGTAGACCATGAAAAACGGCGTGTATCCTGTAGATTGGTTGGGCGTAGTATTGATACTCCATAGCACAGACGGTAGCTCTTCATCCCAACAACCCGGTGTTCTTTGCAATGGAACCATAAGCCGGGGTTTTATGCCTCTCAAGATCTCTTGATTAGCTTGTTCTGCCTGCCCATTTGACTGGGGGTGAGCCACTGACGATACGTCAAGTCGGATGTGCTCACGCTCACAGAATTCCTTCATAGCGCCCTTGGACAAATTGGTACCATTGTCAGTAATGATACTGTGTGGAAAGCCAAACCGGAAAATCACCTTTTTAATGAACTGCACCGCTGTAGCTGCATCACACTTGCTAACAGGCTCCGCTTCAACCCACTTGGTAAATTTGTCAACTGCCACCAAAAGGTGGGTTTTCTTATCCTTGGACCTTTTAAAAGGTCCGACCATATCCAGCCCCCATGTTGCAAACGGCCAAGTAATTGGAATCATCCTCAACTCTTGAGCCGGCACATGAGCACGCCGTGAAAATTTCTGACAGCCATCACACCGTTTAACCAAGTCCTCCGCATCAGCATGAGCTGTCAACCAGTAGAACCCATGACGAAACGCCTTAGCCACCAGAGACTTTGAACCGGCGTGGTGACCACAATCCCCTTCATGGATTTCACGTAAAATTTCACAGCCTTCCTCAGGAGAGATGCAGCGTTGAAACGCCCCTGATACACTGCAACAATGCAATTCGCCATTGACAATAGTCATAGACTTGGATCGCCGGACTATCTGCCTGGCTAGAGTCTCATCCTCTGGCAACTCTCCCCGGTTCATGTACGCAAGATAAGGAACTGTCCAATCCGGTATAACATGCAGGGCTTCCACCAATTGAGCCTCCGGATCAGGAATAGCCAAATCCGCTTAACTCAGGAGCTTGACTGACGGGTTGTGCAACACATCAAGAAAGACATTAGGCGGGACCAGTTTACGCTGAGAGCCCAACCGGCTTAAAGCGTCCGCCGCTTCATTTTTTCGACGGTCCACGTGATCCACCTGATAACCCTTGAAGTGACCCGCAATATTATCCACCTCATGACGATATGCAGCCATAAGTGGGTCTTTAGAATCCCAAGTGCCAGACACCTGTTGAGCCACGAGGTCCGAATCACCGAAGCACTTAACCCGACTTAGATTCATCTCTTTAGCCATCCGGAGACCATGGAGCAAAGCTTCATACTCAGCTGCATTATTAGTACAAGGGAACATTAAGCGGAGAACATAACAAAACTTATCACCTCGTGGGGAAGTTAATACGACTCCAGCCCCCGAGCCCTCCAATTGCCTGGATCCATCAAAATGGATAGTCCAATATGTGTGATCCGGTTTCTCCTCTGGTGCTTGCAACTCAGTCCAATCATTGATGAAATCAACCAGTGCTTGAGACTTCACCGTCGTCCGAGGTACGTATTTCAATCCGTGCGGCCCAAGTTCTATAGCCCACTTGGCAATCCGGCCAGTCGCTTCCCGGTTCTGTATGATATCGCCCAAGGGAGCTGAACTGACCACTGTGATGGGGTGCCCTTGAAAATACTGCTTCAACTTCCGGCTTGCCATAAAAACTCCATATACGAGCTTCTGCAAATGCGGATACCTTTGCTTGGATTCAATAAGCACCTCGCTGATATAGTAAACCGGCCGCTGAACCGGATACTCCTTGCCCGCCTCCTTGCATTCTACCACAATAGCCATGCTAACTGCGCGAGCATTGGCCGCTACGTACAGCAATAACGGCTCCTTGTCGACCGGAGCTGCAAGAACGGGCGGATTGGCTAATTGCCGCTTCAAGTCCTCCAACGCTTCATCAGCAGCCGGACTCCAGATGAATTGATCTGTCTTTTTCAGCATCTGGTATAACGGGATGGCCTTCTCTCCGAGGCGGCTAATAAACCGGCTCAGCGTGGCAATCCGACCCGCCAAACGCTGAACATCGTTGATGCACTTCGGTTTAGCCAGGGAGGTGATAGCCGTAATCTTTTCCGGATTAGCCTCAATTCCTCTGTTGGACACAAGAAAGCCCAGTAACTTGCCTGCCGGAACACCAAAGACGCATTTGGCCGGGTTAAGCATCATCTTGTAAACCCGCAAGTTGTCAAAGGTTTCCTTCAAATCATCAACCAGTGTCTCCTTCTGCCTTGACTTGACCACGACATCATCCACATAGGCATGCACATTACGGCGGATCTGTTTATGCAGGCAGTTCTGTACACACCGTTGGTGAGTGGCTTGGGCGCTCTTGAGCCCAAAAGGCATAGATACATAGCAGAAGGCTCCAAAGGGAGTAATAAACGCCGTCTTCTCCTGGTCCTTAACCGCCATTTTGATCTGATGATACCCAGAATACGCATCCAAAAAACTCAAACGCTCACAACCCGCCGTGGCATCAATAATCTGGTCAATGCGGGGGAGGGCAAAAGGATCTGCTGGACAAGCCTTGTTAAGATCCGTGTAATCCACACATATACGCCAAGTGCCATTTTTCTTAAGAACCAACACCGGATTAGCAAGCCACTCTGGATGGAACACTTCAATGATAAAACCAGCTGCTAAGAGCCTGGCCACCTCCTCTCCAATAGCTTTGCGCCTTTCTTCGTTAAACCGGCGGAGAAACTGCTTTATCGGTTTATACTTGGGATCAACATTAAGAGTGTGCTCAGCGAGTTCCCTCGGTACACCTGGCATGTCAGAAGGCTTCCATGCAAAAATGTTCCGATTCTCACGGATGAACTCGATGAGCGCGCTTTCCTATTTAGGGTCCAAGTTGGCACTGACAGTGAACTGCTTGGACGAATCGCCGGGCACGAAGTCAACAAGCTTGGTCTCAGCCGCTGATTTGAACTTCAGATCTGAATCATGCTCTGTAGTCGGCTTCTTCAAAGGGGTCATGTCTGCCGGATCAACATTGTCCCTATAATATTTCAACTCCTCCGTGGCACAAACCGACTCTGCATAGGCCGCATCACCTTCCTCACATTCCAAAGCAATCTTGTGGCTCCCATGAACCGTTATTGTCCCCTTGTGACCCGACATCTTGAGCTGTAAATAGATGTAACAAGGCCGTGCCATGAATTTGGCATAAGCCGGCCGCCCAAATAAGGCGTGATACGGGCTCCGGATTTTCACGACCTCAAAGGTTAGTGTTTCGGATCGGGAATCATGCTCGTCCCCAAAAGCCACCTCCAGGGCTATCTTACCAACAGGATATGCTGATTTGCCAGGCACCACTCCATGGAACACCGTATTGGACGGTCTGAGATCTTTGTCTGTCAGCCCCATGCGGCGGAATGTCTCGTAGTACAGGATTAATACTGCTCCCTCCATCCATGAGCACCTTGGTGAATTTATAACCTCCCACCTGAGGGTCTACCACTAATGCCAACTGGCCCGGATTGTCAACCCGGGGTGGGTGATCCTCCCTGCTCCACATGATAGGCTGTTCCGACCAGCGTAAGTAACGTGGTACGGCCGGTTCAACAGAGTTCACCGCTCGCTTGTGAAGCTTCCGGTCGCACTTATCCAAGCTAGTTGTGAAAACGTGATACTGCCCATTGTTCAACTGTTTTGGATGGCTCTGATAACCCGACTGCTGCTGCTGCTGCTGGTTGTAACCTCCTTGAGTGTTCTGATTATTCTGGTTATTATGACCGCCCTGATTGAAACCTGAACCGGAAGCTCCATCGTGGCTCGGCCCATGGAAACCGGATCCTGAGCCACCACCTGACCCATGGTCATACCGGAAGGCATTAGAGTTTTTAAACTCCTGCATAATGTAACAATCCTTCCAAAGGTGGTTAGCCGGCGCTTCCTTCGTCCCGTGTTTTGGACAAGGCTGATTCAACAAATAGTTTAAGCGATCCGGATTAGGATTCGGAGCTCCACTACGATTCGCCGCTTTACCTCTGTGCCATTGACCCTTGTCCTGCGCATTAGTGTTAGCCACAAAGTCCATGCTGCCATCCGCTTTACGCTTGCCTCCGTTCCCATGGCCCGCTGGTTTATGTTGATGCCCCTTGGAGTTGCTGTTCTTCTTTCCCTTCCCTGCCTTGTCATCATCAGTCTCGGGATCCTTGGTACTATCAGAATCAACATACTTCACTAAAGCAGCCATGAGAGTTCCCATGTCGTTACAGAACCGCTTCATACGCCCCAATTTCAACTTTAGAGGTTTAAACCGGCAGTTGCCCTCTAGGGTTAAGATCGCAGAGTCAGCATTGATCTTGTCAGATGAGTGCAAGACTTCCGAAACGCGGCGTACCCAATGGGTTGTTGACTCTCCGTCCTCCTGAACACAAGCCGCCAAGTCCACTATGGACTTAGGTTGCTTACACGTATCTTTGAAATTCTGGATAAACCGGGTCCGCAACTGGGCCCATGAACTGATAGAATTAGGCGGCAGGCTCTTCAACCAAGTACGGGCCGTGCCTTCAAGCATCATGGTGAAGTACTTTGCACACGCGGTCTCATCCACATCCAGCATCTCCATGGCCATCTCATAACTCTCTACCCACACTTCTAGAGATAAATCAGCGGTGTAATTCGGCACCTTGCGCGGACCCTTGAAGTCTTTGGGCAGGCGTACATTGCGTAAAGCAGGGACTAAACAGGGCACTCCCAAGCTAGAGGCGACCCCTGGCCCGGCAGAGGTGGTAGGACGAACCGGTGTAAGCTGACCTGCCTCATTCTGTGCTGCTAACTCGGCCTCCCTTCGTGCCCGGGCCCGGTCGACTACATCCTGAGCGTCGCGAACACCACCTGCCGGGTTATTGCCATGGGCCGCTTCACGGCTCCGCGCATTGCTTGATACGACCAGTTCATCCATGCGCCTACTATAGCTCCGGCTTGGATGAGGTGTGGAGTGAATCCGACCACGGCTGTATGAATATGCCTCCTGCTGAATCAAAGCGGTCCGGAGAAGTTCCTTAACCCGGCGCGTCTCTATTGCTTGCGGAGAGTCTCCTTCGATCGGGAAAGCTTCTAATCGCGCAGCAGCTGCGACAAGATTGTCCATAGGATTAGAATAATGACCCGGAGGTGTCTGGACCGGCGGAGGAATCACAATGTTCTGCCGAGGAGGTTCCATCAGGCGGGGTTGGACCGTCGCTCCTGGCCCTGGTGCCTCAACCCGGTTTACTTCCCGGTGCCCCGGCGGATTGCTGGTTCCAGCTTCCGGAGTGTGAAAGAGATTTCTAGAGTCGAACCCTAACGGCAGGCGTGATCTGTGCTTCCGCTTCAAGACCTCATGTGATGCGTTCTGGTCGAGCATGAGTCTATAGGCCTGGGCGTCCAAAGCGGCCCGCTCTGCGGCCATCCTGTCCTTCTCCGCTGCCAGGTCGGCTTTGGCCTGTACGATCTGCTCTCTCACCTTTGCAACCTCTGCATCATGGGCCTCCTGATCCGCCGGATTGGCCTCTGCCATAAGTACAGCTAGTCCATCAAACAGGTCAGACAGAACTTGAACCGGTGGGCGCACAAGGCCTCCTGCTCCTGCTGCCGCTGCCGCTGCTGATCCGGAGAGCATTGCTACTGCGGCCGAGGAGTGATTCGCCGCCTGCGTACCGGCCATGAATATTCCAACCCGGTTGATCTGATCAGGGGGTCCGGAATACTGTCGCCATCGGAACAGCCCCTAATCTGGTCGTCTTGTAACTGGTACAATGATTCGGTCTCCCCGGTTGAGGACTCGTCGCCAGAATAGACGACGGTCTCGCTACCGTATTCTGACTCGTCCTCATGCTCTCCTCCGTGGATGACTCCCACGAAGGCACGCTTCACGGCCGGTTTAACCTGGGTAGATCTCGCACGCTGAGCCATCTCGACGAGGTCGGTGCGGATGTCCGGCTCAGGCCCAGGCTCACCAATCTTGCCGATAAAAACGTGTATGCCAGCAAAGGGGACCCGGTACCCGTACTCGATCGAGCCGGCTTCGGGACCCCATCCTGCATCGTCGATGTAGAGCTTGCCACAACGACTCTTGGTCATCCGGCCCACAACATAGCCTTCGAGTCCTTCGAATTTGCCCTCCAAGATCATAAAACCATCGTGCGATATCCCCACGGTGGGCGCCAACTGTCGTGGTTTTGTCACGGCAGATGTCCTTGTGAAAGGACTTAGTTGTGGAGCCATCGCTACGGGTTAACTTGAAGGGGTTAAAGCGGACACAAAGACGCAAGGGTTTATACTAGTTCGGCCCCTTCGATGAAGGTAAAAGCCTACGTCTAGTTGTGATGGGATTGATGTGGTCTCGATGACTAGGGAGCAAATAAGCTTCGCCTAGGCCTCGAGTTGTTGTTGTCTGTCCTTGAACTGCCACCGGGTCGTCCCCTTATATACATGGGTGACGCCCGTCGGTCCATAGAGTCCCACACCGGTTCATACTCGTATCCCGGTTGGTCTCTCTCTACTCCTAACTTACAATACAAGTTTACATACTAAACTGGTTTACGGCTACAGACTCCAAACCGACTACAGGCCTTGGGCCTTCATCTGCCAACTGGGCTTAATCACCTTTACACTACTAATGAAGTTAACCCGGCCCAGGTAGGCCGGTTCACGCCCAGTAGCAATATCCCCAACAGGCTTGGTGTATCCTCTTGGGGCGCCCCGTCCCCTCTATATATAGGTGGGTGGGCGTGGGAAACAGCCCCTTCAAGCCCTAGGGCACAGATAAGGGGGAGAGGACTTGGACTCCAAGTCCAATCCTATTCCTACTAGGACTCCTTTTTTGCCTTCCCTAGCCACATGGGCTTTTGAGGACTTGATGCGCCTAGACCAATAAGGCCAGGGCGCCTCCCCGCAGCCCATGCTACCACTTGGGTCATGGTGAACCCACTTGTGGACGTCTGGGCCCCTCCGGAATCCTCCGAAACCTTCTGGAAACTTCCCGGTACAATACCAAAAAACTGCACCTTTTTCCGGAACCCAAAATATGACTTCCCATATATAAATCTTTACCTCTAGACCATTCAGAGACTCCTCGTGACGTCCGGGATCTCATCTGGGACTCTGAACAACATTTTGTTACCAATCATCAAATATCCCAATACTACTCTAGCGTCAACGAACATTAAGCGTGCGACCCTACGGGTTCGGGAATTATGTAGTCATGACCGAGACACCTATCCGGTCAATAACCAATAGTGGGACCTAGATGCCCATATTGATTCCTACATATTCCATGAAGATCTTTTATTGGTTGAACCTTTATGACAACATACATAATTCCCTTTGTCTGTCAGTATGTTACTTGCCCGAGATTCAATCGTCGGTATCTCTATACCTAGTTCAATCCCGCTACCGGCAAGTCTCTTTACTCGTTCCGTAATACATCGTCTTGCAACTAACTCCTTAGTCACTTTGCTTGCAAGCTTCTTGTGATGTGTATTACTGAGAGGGCCCAGAGATACCTCTCCGATACATGGAGTGACAAATCCTAATCTGGATTCACACCAACTCAACAGATACCTTTAGAGATACCTGTAAAGCATCTTTATGATCACCCAGTTACGTTGTGACGTTTGATAGCACACAAGGTATTCCTCCGGTATCTGGGAGTTGCATGATCTCATGGTCGAAGGAATATGTATTTGACATTAATAAAGCAGTAGCAATAAACTAAACGATCATATGCTATGCTAACTGATGGGCCTAGTCCATCACATCATTCTAATGATGTGATCCCGTTATCAAGTGACAACACATGTCTATGGTTAGGAAACCTTAACCATCTTTGATCAACGAGCTAGTCTGGTAGAGGCTCACTAGGGACATGGTATTTGTTTATGTATCCACACATGTATTTAAGTTTCCGGTCAATACAATCCTAGCATGGATAATAAAACTTTATCATGATTAAGGAAATATAATAATAACCATTTTATTATTGCCTCTAGGGCATATTTCGATCAGTCTCCCACTTGCACTAGAGTCAATAATCTAGTTCACATCGCCATGTGATTAACACCCAAAGAGTTCACTAGAGTCAATAATCCAGTTCACATCGTCATGCGATTAACACCCAAAGAGTTCTAAAGTGTGATCATGTTTTGCTTGTGAGAGAGGTTTTTAGTCAAGGGTCTGCAACATTTAGATCCGTGTGTACTTTGCAAATATCTATGTCTACAATGCTCTGCATATAGCTACTCTAGCTAATTTCTCCCACGTTCAATACATATCCAGATTGAGACTCAGAGTCATCTGGATCAGTGTCAAAGCTTGCATCGACGTAACCCTTTACGACGAACTCTTTATCACCTCCATAACCGAGAAACATTTCCTTAGTCCTCTTTAGGTACTTAAGGATAATTTTGACCATTGTCCAATGACCCACTCTTGGATCATTATTGTACCCCCTTGCCAAACTCATGGCAAGGCACATAGCAGGTCTGGTACACAGCATGGCATACTTTATAGAACCTATGGCTGAGGCATAGGGAATGACTTTCATTCTCTATCTATCTTCTGTCGTGGTTGGGCTTTGAGTCTTACTCAACTTCACACCTTGAATACAGGCAAGAACCCTTTCTTTGACTGATCCATTTTGAACTCCTTCAAAAATTTGACAAGATATGTGCTTTGTGAAATTCCTATTAAGCGTATTGATCTATCTCTATAGATATTAATGCCCAATATGTAAGTAGCTTCACCGAGGTCTTTCATTGAAAATTTCTTATTCAAGTATCCTTTTATGCTATCCAAAAATTCTATATCATTTCCAATCAGCAATATGTCATCCACATATAATATTAGAAATGCTACAGAGCTCCCACTCACTTTCTTGTAAATACAGGCTTCACCGTAAGTCTGCATAAAACCATATGCTTTGATCGCCTCATCAAAGTGTATACTCCAACTCCGAGATGCTCGCACCAGTCCATAGATGGATGGCTGGAGCTTGCACACTTTGTTAGCACCCTTAGGATCGACAAAACCTTTTGGTTGCATCATATACAACTCTTCTTTAAGAAATCCATTAAGGAATGCAGTTTTGATGTCCATTTGCCACATTTCATAATCATAAAATGCGACAATTGCTAACATGATTCGGACGGACTTAAGCATCGCTACGGGTGAGAAAGTCTCATCATAGTCAACCCCTTGAACTTGTCGAAAACCTTTTGCGACAAGTCGAGCTTTATAGGTAGTGATATTACCATCAGCGTCCATCTTCTTCTTAAAGATCCATTTATTCTCAATGGCTTGCCAATCATCGGGCAAGTCCACCAAAGTCCACACTTTGTTCTCATACATGGATCCTATATCAGATTTCATGGCCTCAAGCCATTTTTTGGAATCTGGGCTCATCATAGTTTCTTCATAGTTCGTAGGTTCGCTGTTGTCCAACAACATGACTTGCAGGATAGGATTGCCGAACCACTCTGGTGCGGAACGTGTTCTGGTCGACGTACGAGGTTCGGTAGTAACTTGATCTGAAGTTTCATGATCATCATCATTTTCTTCCTCTCTGGTTGGTGTAGGCATCAAGGGAACGACTTTCTCTGATGTACTACTTTCCAATTCGAGAGAATGTACAATTACCTCATCAAGTTCTACTTTCCTCCCACTCACTTCTTTCGAGAGAAAATCCTTCTCTAGAAAGGACTCATTCTTAGGAACAAAGATTTTGCCTTCGGATCTGTGGTAGAAGGTATACCCAATAGTTTCTTTCATGTATTCTATGAAGACACACTTCTCCGCTTTGGGTTCGAGCTTATAAGGCTAAAGCCTTTTGACATAGGCGTCACATCCCCAAACTTTTAAGAAACAACAACTTAGGTTTATTGCCAAACCATAGTTCATACAGTGTCATCTCAATGGATTTAGATGGTGCCCTATTTAACGTGAATGCGGATGTCTCTAATGCATAACCCTAAAACGATAGTGGCAAATTGGTAAGAGACATCATAGAAAGCACCATATCTAATAAAGTACAATTACGATGTTCGGACACACCATTATGCCGTGGTGTTCTAGGTGGTGTGAGTTGTGAAACTATTCCACATTGTTTTAAATGAACGCCAAACTCGTAACTCAAATATTCGCCTCCGTGATCAGATCGTAGAAACTTTATTTTCTTGTTACGATGATTCTCCACTTCACTCTGAAATTCTTTGAACTTTTCAAACGTTTTAGACTTGTGTTTCATCAAGTAGATATAGCCATACACTGGTACGCGTCGGTGCTATACAAATAGTTTTTAACCCCTTTCCGCGATGGAATTCGGAACCGTCACCTAATGAGTGTGGGTGATAGGGGGGGGGGGGGGGGTCCTTCCACACGACCCATAAACCGTCAAGGATATGCCCTCCTGGCACACACGCTCGGCAAAATGAGGTCATGTGCGACCGGCAAATGAGCAAATACGGTTATACATACAGTAGTGCTAAAAAAAATACAATTATACAGGAGAAATCGTTTCCGGTCATAAGTACATCCCACATAGTCAGTCCCTGCTAAACATTTTCGTTCGTATATACATCCCACACAGTTGCCGCAAGGAAAACGTTTTCGTTCGTAGGTACATCACACATAATTTTCCCCGTTAAATCGTTTGTGATGGCCTTCCCATCGCACACAATATTAATAATTTTATCGTTTGCGTTATTCAGTGCATCACACATGGTGCGTAGAAGAAACTGTGTGGCAAAGGCTATCCATCACACACAACTTTTATGCGGTAAACGTTTGCGCAAGGTGACCTAACACAAACAGTTTTGAAGAGAATGTCGTGTGTGATTGCTCATCGATCCAACACGGTTTATTACTAGAAACTGTGTGTGTTGCCTTAGGTCATCGCCCATGGTATTTTCTCAATAACAGTTTGCAATAGCAAAAACCAATTAGCAGGCTAATTGCCCTATTATTAATAATCCATTTATTAATCTAATTGACATTCATATTAAACACATGATATATTTCATTCCCATATTAAGGAAGCAGGATTTCATAATTGAAATACATTAGAGTACAACATGATGTAGCTTCAGCACTCAGCTACCCCATTACACAACTGCACCAGCACCAAGTTTCACATGCAACATCTAGAACCTTTCAAAATTAGCATCATAGACGGTACATAGACAGATGCATCTCATCGGGAAAACTGCTGAAGCGGAAGGCGAATATTGAGCCTTCATTGATGTTGAAGGTCTTTGCAACTTTAGGCCAGTGTCTGTGGATGATTGACCGTCCATCCTTCGTCCTCTTCAGGAACACTTCAATATTGAACCGTGAGTGTTGTATGAATACCTTCCTCGCCTCCTGACCATATAGTTGGTTTGAGAGGTAATCATCAGTGAACGGTTTTGGAAAGGCCTGAAAACAAGAATGTGCATAAATATCTTCTCTATATTGGAAATGGGGCAAAGGGATAAAAAAGACAAGGTATAATAGTATACAATAACAGAATGCAGCCACAACAATTGAACATCACATTGCAGAACTGAACCAAGCAGTTAACTAAACACCACAACAAATGAACCAACCGTTAACTGAGCACCACATTGCATAATATAACATACTCCTAATAGAAGATCAGACAGTTACCAAACCAAGCATGCCTAACAACTTGGAAATATAGCAATTGTATTTGTTTCTCATGTATTTAGTACAACCAAATTCGATTTATTTCTCACATGGTATACGATAACAGAATGCACACACAACAATTGAACATTGCATTGCAAAATTGAACCAAACAGTTAAATAAACACCACAACACATGAACCAAACATTAACTGAGCACCACATTGCACAATATAACATACTCCTAATAGAAGCTCAGACAGTTAACCAAACCAAGCATGCTTAACAACTTGGAAATATAGCAATTTTATTTGTTTCTCATGTATTTAGTACAACCAAATTCGATTTATTTCTCACATGGTATACAACAACAGAACGCACACACAACAATTGAACATGACCATTGCAGAAATGAACCAAACAGTTAACTAAACACCACAACAAAATGAACCAAACGTTAACTGAGCACAACATTGCACAATATAACATACTCATAATAGAAGATCAGACAGTTAACCAAACCAAGCATGCTTGACAACTTGGAAAATTGCACCCTAAAGAATTGAACATCACATTTGCAGAATTGAACCAAATAGTTAACTGAACACCACATTGCACGACACATAGAACATATACACTAGAGCAGAAGATTGCATGGTAAAAGTAGATAGCACAATTCACTAGAATTTGTTAAGGAAAGGCAGTATCTAGCAAACTGAACATGGGTCCTTATAGTGAGCTAATAAGACAAACTACTCATTGTCAGAGATATCGATGACGATTGGCTCCTTGGACATGGAAGAGGGCGAGGCCTCCGCATCGTGGGTGCCCTCGTCGTAGTGGTGAGTTGCCTGAGCCGCTGCGGGCACCAACCTGCTGGCTCTCGAGATGAGGTAAGCACGTGCACGCTAAGGAAATACCTCATAGTCTTCGTCGAAGGCACCGACGATGGCCTTGAGAAAATGCCATGAACTGTCGTTTAAAGCAGCCAACTGCGCCGCGACGTCGGTGCGCGAGGCGTCGATGGTGGCCTCGACAGCGAGGTGCTCCTCCAAGATCTGGGGGGCGGCACGAATGGCAGCTATCGCGACCTCATCCGCGCGTGCGACCGCGATTTGCTTCTCCGCTGCCAAATGCTCCTTGAGATCCTGGCTATACTGCGTGCACCATGGCTTAGGACGACGCTTATTTGGTGGATGGGTCGGTGATTTGGGTGGAAGGTGTCGCGCTCACGTCGGCGGTCGGGGCATGTGGGATGTGGAAGGAGGAGGAGGATGGGGTTCGGGTGTGGATTACCTGCCTGGATAGGCGAGGCCGAGCAGCGTGAAGGAGGGTCGTCGGCGAGGAGGCGGTGCTCCAAGCAAGGAGTGAAGGTTTAAACTTGGAAAAGGAAGGCGGAAATAGGGGAAATGCGGCTTTTGGTAAGGGGAGGGGGCAGGGAGGTAGATATTTCCGCGGAAGCCAAAAATTTGGAATCGCTTCAGCGGAAAAAATGGCGCGCAAAGTGTCATCAGACATGGTCCCTTATTCAAAGCGAGCTGTGGACTGTAGCCGATGAACCTTCTCGCATAAGCCATAGGCGTACTATACACCGACGGTGCTCCAGGATATTTTGTACTGCATCTCACACGGTTGGTGATAATAAACTATGTGGGATCTACTTGATTTTCATCTTGATTTGAATTAAATAATGGGGTCACAGCTGCAAAGGATGGTGTTTGAATTGCTAGAACTTCTATATGTAGTGAATATGCAACTATAGATGTGTCGTCCAAAACTTTGGAATTATTCAGGGTTCGTTTGGACATTTTTATACGGTAACTTGGTTTTCTTGGCATTTCAGGTGCACAATTCAAAATTAAACCACATGCACATGCTCCGGTGCACCAAAATGGGTTGTAAAATGATATATTTGTCCATGGGTTAATGCTTACGTGCCATTCAAGAAATAGGGATGAATTTCAAACACCATGGCACCGTGGCTCTCCGGCAAACGTTTAGGTGCTTGCTTTTGTAATTCTAGTAAATCCAAAAGTCGTTCGAAATTCATGAAACTTGGCATGCTATCATGGAGCAGCATCAACATGCCGTGGTAAAATTTTTGTTCCATTTGGGGCAGGTTTGGGTATAAGCTTCTCATAAACTAGAGCTTCTCACAACAAGTGTGATGGTTTCGGTAGGGAACGTTTCACCTTTCTGGACGAAACGATATCCGTTGCATCTTCTCGATTTCAAATTTTTTTCCTAGTGTCAACATAGAACAACATGAGTGTTGTGTCAATTTTTGGGATTTTCCGGGTTCGCTTGGACATTTTTATACATTAACTTAGTTTTCTATGCATTCATGTGCATAACTCAATTTTGAACTACATGCACATGCTCTAATGCATATAAATTAGTTGAAAATTCAAATCCGTGTCCTTGGTTGCATGCTTAATTAGGTCCTATGCAAGAAATGAGAATGAATGTCAAACACCCTGCCACCGTCACTCGGCCAGAAACATTGAGATATATACCTAGTTTTTAAATTCTAGTAAATCCAAAGCTCGTTTGAAATTCATGAAACTTGGCATGCTTTCATGGAGTTTTTGTCCCATTTGGGGCAGGTTTGGGGATATGCTTCTCACAAACCAGAGCTTCTCACAACAAGCCCGATGGTTTTAGTAGGGAACGCTTCACCTTTCTGGACAAAACGATATGCATTGCCTCTTCTTGATTTCAAATTTTTTCCCAATGTCAAGATAGAACAACAGGGGTGTTGTCTCAATTTTTGGGGGTTCGCTTGGACATTTTTATACATTAACTGAGTTTTCTATGCATTCATGTGCATAATTCAAATGTGAATTAAAGGCACATGCTCTAATGCATATAAATTGGTTGAAAATTCAAATATGTGTCCTTGGTTGCATGCTTAGGTCCCATGCAAGAAATGGGAATGAATTTCAAACACCCTGCCACCATCACTTGGCCGCAAACATTGAGATACCCAGTTTTTAAATTATAGTAATGCAAAACTCGTCTGAAATTTATGAAACTTAGCATGCTATCATGGAGCGGCATCAACATGCCGTGGTAATTTTTTTATCCAATTTGGGGCTGGTTTGGGGATATGCTTCTCACAAATCAGAGCTTCTCACAACAAGCCTGATGGTTTCGATAGGGAACGTCCCACCTTTGGGGACAAAACGATATCCATTGCCTCTTATTGCTTTGAAAAAATTTCTCATGTCAACACAGAACAACATGAGTGTTGTGTCAATTTTTGGGATTTTCTGGGGTTCGTTTGGACATTTTTATGCATTAATTGAGTTTTTCAATGCATTTATGTGCATAATTCAAATTTGAACTACATGCACATGCTCTAATGCATATAAATTGGTTGAAAATTCAAATATGTGTCCTTGGTTGCATGCTTAGGTCCCATGCAAGAAATGGGAATGAATATCAAACACCCTGCCACCGTCACTCGGCCGCAAACATTGAGATACCTGGTTTTTAAATTCTAGTAAATGCAAAACTCGTCTGAAATTCATGAAACTTAGCATGCTATCATGGAGCGGCATCAACATGCAGTGGTAATTTTTTTCCCATTTGGGGCAGGTTTGGGGATATGCTTCTCACAAACCAGATCTTCTCACAACAAGCCTGATGGTTTCGGTAGGGAACTTCCCACCTTTGGTGACAAAATGATATCCATTGCCTCTTATTGCTTTGAAAAAATCTCTGTCAACATAGTACAACAGGAGTGTTGTGTCAATTTTTGGGATTTTTCGGGGTTCATTTGGACATTTTTATGCATTAATTGAGTTTTTCAATGCATTTATGTGCATAATTCAAATTTGAACTACATGCACATGCTCCAATGCATATAGATTGGTTGAAAATTCAAATCTGTGTCGTTGGTTGCATGCTTAGGTCCCATGCAAGAAATGGGAATGAATGTCAAACACCCTGCCACCGTCACTCGGCCGCAAACATTGAGATACCTGGTTTTTAAATTCTAGTAAATCCAGAACACGTCTGAAATTCATGAAACTTGGCATGCTATCATGGAGCGGCATCAACATGCCGTGGTAAATTTTTGGTCCCATTTGGGGTAGGTTTGGGTATATGCTTCTCACAAACCAGAGCTTCTCACAACAAACATGATGGTTTCGGTAGGGAACGCCCCACCTTTGGGGACAAAATGATATCCATTGCCTCTTATTGCTTTCAAAAAATTTCTTGTGTCAACATAGAACAACATGCGTGTTGTGTCAATTTTTTGGATTTTTCGGGGTTCGTTTGGACATTTCTATGCATTAATTGAGTTTTTCAATGCATTTATGTGCATAATTCAAATTTGAACTACATGCACATGCTCCAATGCATATAAATTGGTTGAAAATTCAAATCTGTGTCGTTGGTTGCATGCTTAGGTCCCATGCAAGAAATGGGAATGAATGTTAAACACCCTGCCACCGTCACTCGGCCGCAAACATTGAGATACCTGGTTTTTAAATTCTAGTAAATCGAGAACATGTATGAAATTCATGAAACTTGGCATGCTATTATGGAGCGGCATCAACATGCCGTGGTAAATTTTTGGTCCCATTTGGGGCATGTTTGGGTATATGCTTCTAACAAACCAGAGCTTCTCACAACAAACATGATGGTTTCAGTAGGGAACATCCCACCTTTGGGGACAAAATGATATCCATTGCCTCTTATTGCTTTCAAAAAATTTCTTGTGTCAACATAGAACAACATGCGTGTTGTGTCAGTTTTTTGGATTTTTCGGCATTCGTTTGGACATTTCTATGCATTAATTGAGTTCTTCAATGCATTTATGTGCATAATTCAAATTTTAACCATTCACGTGACGCCACGTGTCTTGGTTGTAATGGCTATAGGTTTTAATGGCTCTTGATCGCAAACGTTTTAGAAAGAACACCCATATGCAAAGTGAGAGCAGGATTTGTGCATCTCTTCAACGCAAACGGTTGTTTTGGATGACCCGTGTGCAACCACTTACAAACAATTTGGTAAGATTTGCATATGTCATATTGGGTATGTTGCCATTTGTCAAACTAGAAAGATTGACATTTGTTGATCTAGTAACATTGTCATTTGTCAACCTTGTAACACTGCGATTTGTCAAAATATGAAGCTAAAAATCACTAGCAGTATCTGATTTTTCCAACTAAAATTCAGTAATTAAGCATAGATGGAGGCGAGGAGGCGTGTTCAGCCGGGCGTGCAGCGGGCGGCGCAGTACTATTTGATTTGACAGCGGGCGGCGCAGTTCCCGATACGGCTTTAATTCAGACGAGGGAGAGGGTAGAGGTTCCCGAAATGTTGAACGTCCAATGATGCATCCTCCTTCAATTAGCATCATGAATGCATGAGGGAAGTAATGGGAGGAGGACCGGGAAAATAGGAAGCACGATGTGAATGCAACGCAGTTTGCACTCATATAAAGGTGCCCCTCCATTCCAATGCATCTACCACATCGTACGCACCTAAGCATTTGCCTAAGCACCTACACTAAGCGCAAAAGTGCTCACTCCAGACCCATGTGGTTGTGCCAGACGGTCCACGACGCCGGCCTGCGGCATGGTACCGAGGATCGTCTTCAGACGGTGTTGGCGACCGGCTGGTGGATGGCCGCCATTGACGCCATCTACGACTCTCAGTTGGACTAGATAATCATTGCCACCACCAAAAAGTTCACTGTCATCAAGAAGCTCACGGACGATATCGCCGTACTCCTCTAGCCCGCGTGCCCGGGCTCCTCATTGCCTGCCACCCTAATCGGCCTCCATGGTCGGAACCTCTTTCAAGCACTGGTGGCCCTGCGACCACCCACTGACGCCACGAAGAATGTCCACCTAGAGGTCGCGCTCGCCGCGAGGTGCCTCGCCCTGCAAGAATTCGTTGACCTACACATTCATGTGTACGAGCAAATCATGTACATAGGTATCTCAAGGCCAGTGAGGACGCTATGATGTTGGCCTTCTTCAACCGGCTAGAAGCCTTGAATGCCTTTGCTGAGAAGCACCTTGACCTCGCCACAAAATCTTCCACTCCTTAGCCACTGGTCGGTGGCCCGGTGCACTGAGTTGAGGAGGAGGAGGTCATACGTTGATGGACGCATCTTTCTTCTTGCCTCCTTAATTCTTATTGTGCGATTGCATTCTCGTTCCAATTAATACAGACATGTGTGATCCCTTTGCTTAATTATATGCATCACTATAACTAGTACTCCATTCGTCAATTTATAAGTTGTGCTGCCAGTGTTTGGGGCCGGCGCACGACACAATAAGCACACCCATGATGACACATATAGAGAGGACATCCATTGGTTCCAATGGCGATTTGTCAAAATATGCAGGTAAAAGTCACTAGCACTATCTAATTTTTGCAACTAAAATTCAGTAATTAAGCATAGATTTCATTCATAGTTTAAGCAATCATGCTTAATTTATACAAACAGTTCAACCGTTAGGCGCCGCGGCGCGCTATGCTCACGTTCGTCGGCGCGCTCGGGTTGTGGACAACTTTTCCTTGTGTGTTCAACTGCTATATGCATATATATGGTCGCTCGCTGTTGAGGTGACCGCGGAGCGGTCTGCTCGCGTCCCTCCACGCGCGCTCTGCCAGCGGTTGGGCCTGCGCACGATCACGTCGGGGGGGGGCCATATGCATGCGGTTGCACCACGCGCATTGCCACACGATGCAGTTACGTGCGGCACGATGGAGTTATGCGTTGCGAATTAGAACTGCCATCAGGACGTGCTGCCCGGCCTCCCATTTAATTCCCGCGGCCATTATAACCTTAGTATTGTCAACCTTTCAATCGCGCCCCACAACACAACAAGCACACCCACGACGACACATAGAGAGGGGATGTCTACCGGCGCTCCAATGGAGTTTGGCGAGCATAAAGTGGAGACCCATGTGAGGGAGACGGATCTCTTGGTGGTGTACACCATCAACTTGGCCGTGGTGGACGACTACATCAACACCGTTGAGCAGTTGCTTGCTGGAGAAAAGTACAAGGTGGTCGGCATCGACCTCCAGTACACCGCCGGTAGTCTCGGCATAGATCAGAAGGTTGACGTCGCCCAGTTGTGCATGTGCCATCATGTCCTCATCTACCACTACTACATGGCCAGAGAGCCTTGCGGCCATTTTAACAGGTTTGTCAACAACACCGACTACAAGTTCACCACGGTGGAAACCACCGACGATGTAGAAGTGCTCAGCATTACGGGCTTGGCCTGCCAGAACCTTGTCAAAATCCGTGACCACTATAGGGTCTGGGGCAGCACGAAGAAGGAGTCCCTGGTCGAACTTGCCTCGGCCATCATCGACCCCTACTATGAAAAGATGAAGCAGGATGCCCAGAGAACAAATCATGTATCCTGGCACAGGGCCTGGATATGGTGATTGGATAACCTCACCTCAGGTTCGCGGCCAAGAGCGTGTACACATGCTACGAGATGCACATGCGGATCATTGACATGAGGAAGTGCCTCGTTACCCAAATCGACGAGCCCAGATCGAGCCACAAGCAGAGCAAGCGTCACAAGAAGTAGATGATGATCAAATGATCGTTTATGCTAGTTAATCATGCATGTAATATATAGTTTACTTTATTGGTGTGTGGAAGTGTCATGTGTGTAGTAGCCACCTATGAAATTATGCATGTAATAGTTTACTTTGGTGTGTGCAAATGCCATGGTTGTAGTAGCCACCTATGTAATTGGATGTTTAATTTGGTTATGCAACCATGTCCTTATAAGTGTATATATATATATGTTGTTGTTTTGTATGCAATCTCATCACACAACACACACATCTTATTAGCAACAATCATCTGTGTTATTATCGGTCTTCGCACACATTTCTGATTATAGACCTGTTTGCCACACACATCTTGTTATATTGAACCATTTATGTTCTCTTGACTCAACACAAACAGTTCATCCGCGTGAACCGCATGCTGTATATCGCACACACCTTGATTTGGCTGACCGTTTCTTTTGTGTTGCCTAATCACAAACAGTTCATCCTAGTGAACCGTATGCTATTTATCGCACACACCTTCATCTGGCTGCCCGTTTGTTTTGTTGCTCCTTATCGCAACGGTTAATTGCACTAAACCATATGCCCTACATCACACACAGAACTAAAATCTGAACCATGTTTGATGCATCCGTCATCGCAAACATTTTGCAACTTTTTTGACGTTTTTTTACACCACCGTTTGCGATAAATGCAGCGCACACAGTTTCGTCAAAGGGTCCCCGATCAGAGTGTCACGTTAGCAGCATCCTGCAGTAGTGATACCTACTCAAATCATCTGTGAAGGTGAGAAAACAATGATACACGCCGCGTGCTTCAACACTCATCGGACCGCATACATCGGTATGTATTATTTCCAATAAGTCATTAGCTCGCTCCACTGTTAGGGAGAACGAAGTTTTAGTCATCTTGCCCATGAGGCATGGTTCGTAAGTATCAAATGATTCATAATCAAGTGATTCCAAAAGTCGATCTGCATGGAGTTTCTTCATGCGCTTTACACCAATATGACCTAAACGGCTGTGCCACAAGTATGTTGCACTATCATTATCAACTTTGCATCTTTTGGCATCAATATTATGAATATGTGTATCACTACAATCGAGATTCAATAAACCATTTACATTGGGTATATGATGTTTTATTCATGTAAACAGAATAACTATTATTCTCTGACTTAAATGAACAACCCTATTGCAATAAACACGATCTAATCATGTTCATGCTCAACGGAAACACAAAATAACATTTACTTAGGCTCAACACTAATCCCGAAGGTAGAGGGGGTGTGCGATGGTGATCATATCAATCTTGGAAACACTTCCAACACACATCGTTACCTTGCCCTTAACTAGTCTTCGTTTATTCTGCGACCCCTCTTTCGAGTGACTAATCTCAGTAACTGTACTGGTATCGATTTAGAGGTAGCGTGCCGACGGCGATCACATCGACCTTGGAACCATTCCCGACGCGCATCAGCACCTCGTCCTTAGCCAATCTTCGTTTAATCCGTAGTCCCTGTTTCGAGTTACAGATATGAGCAACCGAACTGGTATCAAATACCCAGGCACTACTACGAGTACCAGTAAGGTACACATCAATAACATGTATATCAAATATACCTTTGTTTACTTTTCCATCGTTCTTATCCGCCAAATATTTGGGGCAGTTCTGCTTCTAGTGACCATTTCCTTTGCAGTAGAAGCACTCAGTCTCAGGCTTGGGTCCAGCTTTGGGCTTCTTCATGGGAGCGGCAACTTGCTTGCCATTCTTCTTGAAGTTCACTTTCTTTCCCTTGCCCTTTTTCTTGAAACTAGTGGTCTTATTAACTATCAACACTTGATGCTCTTTCTTGAATTCTACCTCCACCGATTTCAGCACCGCGAAGAGCTTGGGAATCGTTTTCATCATCTCTTGTGTATTATAGTTCATCATGAAGCTCTTGTAGCTTGGTGATAGTGACTGGAGAACTCTGTCAATCACTATCTTATCTGGAAGATTAACTCCCACTTGATTCAAGCAATTGTAGTACCTAGACACTCTGAGCACATGCTCACTGGCTGAGCTATTCTCCTCCATCTTCTAGGCAAAGTACTTGTCAGAGGTCTCATACCTCTCAACACGGGCATGAGCCTGAAATACCAATTTTAGCTCTTGGAACATCTCATATGTTTCATGGCGTTCAAAACATCTTTGGAGCCCCGATTCTAAGCCGTAAATCATGGCGCGCTAAACTATCAAGTAGTCATCAGATCGAGCTTGTTAAACGTTCATAACGTCTGCATCAGCTCCTGCAGTAGGTCTGTCACCTAGCGGTGGATCAAGGACATAATTCTTCTGTGCAGCAATGAGAATAATCCTCATATCACAGACCAAGTCCGCATTATTTCTACCATCATCTTTCAACTTAGTCTTCTCTAGGAACGTATCAAAAAATGGGGAAGCGACATCGCAAGCTATTGAACTACAACATAATTTGCAAAGATATTTTGACTATGTTCATGATAAATATTAGTTCAATTAATCAAATTACTAATGAACTCCCAGTTAAATCAACATCCCTCAAGTTGTCTAAGTGATACATGATCCAAATCAGCTAATCATGTCCGATCATCATGTGAGATGGAGTAGTCTTCAATGATGAACATCTTTAGGTTGATCATATCTACTATATGACTTGTTGTGGGAACAGAACTGACAGTAGAGATAGGGGTACATAGGAGAGGGCAGAGTCTAGCTACGACAAGGTTGTACACTCAGTTTTATGAGTTCAGTCCCCTCTCGGAGGAGGTAACAGCCCTACGTCTTGGTGCCTCAGAGGCTTTGTTGATTGGAGTGTTGAGTTACACGGGGTGAGAACCCTTGTGCCTCAGGGGAGGGATGGCTTATATAGAGTGTGTCGACCCCTTGCAGTCCTCAGTTACACAAAGGTTCAATGAGAGAATAATGTTACGAACGTTACTGGTAACGCCCGTGTTTAATGAACTTTAAGGCTACAAAGTGAATGCTCGACTGTTGCCATCTGGAGGTGACTCTAGGCCTTCTGTCCTTGGAGTGAATTCTTGTCTTCCGAGTGAATACGATGGTCGAGTGGAATTGGGGTATCTGAGCGGATCTTCCGTCGTGTGGATTGCACCCTGTGATGATTCTAGTGGGTATCTTCTTTCTATCTTTGTAGGCCTTGGCCTCTTGTGCAGTGTCCTTGGGTAGGGCATATAGGTCAGGTCTAGGACCCTACCCTAGGTACATGTCCTTGTCATTAGCCCCCGAATGGATTGAGGACCAAGTGAGGGAGGATTGCAGTTAATTTCGACCCAACTCAATGTCTCAGAGACACTTTTCTGAGCGCGTGAAAGTATGCGAGTTGTTTCAATACTCCGTCAGTCGCCTTGATCCTGGCTTCTGGAGCATCTGAGTGAAACAAACAGCATAACATCGAGCAGATTGGATTTGGATATCTATGACGTGATCGATTGGTTTACCTGGCCCAGATTTTGCGAGATTCAAAATTTCGAGTAGCGCGCGGGCCATCTGCAGTGCGGTAAGCGGGGTGAAAGAGGAGGGACTCCTCGATCCTCACACCGCCTTTTTCTCCACATATCGGGCCGACATCAGTTGCGGGAGGCTCTGGGGATTGCGCTGGCCCACAAGCCATCCACTCGGTCATGTGAATATATAAGTCGATGCGGCCGATGCATGCAACAATGCCCACCACTTTCCCCCTTTCTTCCCCGTCTCTCTGCTCCAACCATCTCAGCGCGGCGCCGCCTCGATCGCTCCCGTCGAGGACCGTGGGATGGTGAAGGATAAGACAAAGGCATTGGAGCGGGCCAAGAAGGTGGAGAATGGGAAGAAGGGGTCGAGCTCGCGTTCTGGTTTGCCGCCGGGGTGGATCCAAGGTGATTGGATCCCCTCATCGGTCACAACGGGCGATCTTGAGGGGCTCGTCGCCGATGGTCTGCTGGCCTCCGGATCCTAGAGGCTGCCGAAGGGAGAATCTAAGCCCACGCCATGCGACGGCGAGTGAGTTCTTCTCCTTACCCATATGGAAAGATGTTTTTCTCTGCCTCCACATTCTTTCTTCTATGGATTCTTGGATTTCTTTGGTGCACAAATCCGTCACTTCCCTCCGAACACTATATTGTACCTTGGTGCCTTTGTCTTTATGTGCGAAAACTTCCTGGGATGCTATCCTCATTGGGGGCTATTCAAGCACATTTTCACTTGCCGATCCCAGTCGGTCAAAAAAGCTAATCCAAGTGATGCAAAAACCCACCTGACCCAGATGTGCGGGGGTCTAGGTGTTCAAATGAGGGGTAGAAGCGCCTTTCCTCCCATGACCTTTCCCGAGTCAGTTAGAGGGTGGCAGTCGACCTGGTTCTACTACAAAGACATCCCAACTCCTGATGCACCGACTGGTCTTCCCCCTTTCTCTCTGTAGAGACTCAAAGCTCCTCGCTCATTGACTGTGGATGAGGAGGAGAAGGGTGAGGTGGTGATCTTGGTCGACGTAGTCATTGCACTGATCCATGGTGGAGTGATGGGCTTGGATCTGCTCAAGGCATACCTCAGTCGATGCATTCAGCCTCTGCAAGCGTGAGATCACCCTATGTGGTTGTATTCGGGAGCAGATGACACCGCCAGGACCCATCTGGAAGAAGTTGGTGAGGATGCCGTGGCCTAGGGGCTTCAGAGCATCACCGGGGCCCGCGACAACCTGCACAGCACCAAACGAATCTTGCCTTTTGATGCCGGGCATCCACCAGGAGAGGTGAGACTTAACTTGTTGAGTGAATCATCTCTGTTTTCAACATGCAACTATATTGGAATATGACTGAAATTTGAATCTGTGTCTTGCAGGTATTCACGAAGATGTACTCGCCTGTTCCGAATGGGGAACAATTTGTTGAAGGAGTGGAAAGCGAGGGAGGGAGCGCCGACATCAAATATGCTGATGATAGTGAAGACGACAGCAATGGCTCGAAAACCAGCGAAGAAGTCGAGTCGCCGCCACGCACCAAACGTCGCTCCAAGCAGACTCAAGACCCTGAAGTTGGCTGTGGAAAGACTATGGTGTCGAGTGGAAGGAATCCAAAACACACTCGAACTCAAACTTCAGAACCGACTGGGAACACTGCCAAGCAAGCCAAGACTATTCCACCCAAACCTCGAAAGGCCCTGCCAAGGATAAAGGTTAGTGTGCCTATTGCTTCAATGTGAGCGTTTTTCTTTTTCTTTGTCTTTTTTGTTGCAAAATCTTTGCATTGTTGTTGACCGAGTGGAATTCTAAATTTCAGGGCTGCTACCTCCGCGACGTCCCACATGGAGATCGATAACGAGCACGCAGACGTGGATACCGTGGACACAGCCACTTCTCGGGCGGGTATGATCGGCCACCTTGCTGTGTCTTGCTAATTGTCCCAGTGGTCGACTGAGGTCTCACTATCGAGCGACTGCAGCGCCAATAGATGTCATCACTCTCCCTGATGATGATGAGGAGGCGCCTCTGAGTAGCATAGGGGGAAGAGGCAGGTCTTCAACCACCTCATGAAGCCTTGCTAGGAGAGTGTCTTTAGGCCAAACGTCTCGTACGCCGCCTGAACTTTCCCTTCAAGAGCCAGACAGTTTGTCCCGAGTTGGTGTTTCTTTTGCCGCCCCTCCGTCGACTGCCCAGCCACTCGTGTCGACTATTCCTGCCTCAGGTCCAACTAATCAAACACAACTGCTGATCCCTCCGGCTGCGCCACCAGCTCCTGCATCAAGCACGTTCACTCTGCACCATGTCCTAGAGGACCAAACAGGAGCTGGCAAGGAGGCTATGATTCAAGCCAGCTTGATGATGCAGCGACTGAAGGAGGTGTACAAAGCCAGCAAGTCTATTTATGACGCCAGCTCGACCCTTCAAGCCAATGTCCGAGTAAGTATGATTGTAAGTTGATTTCTGATTCGATTTTGTCCGTCTTCATCTGTACACCCACTGGGTGTTTTTTGTTTGTTCTACAACTAACCACTCGGTATGGTCAGGCCGTGTCGAGTGGGAGCTATCCAGTGGGGGCACGCTGAGTGCACCCACTAGTGTAGTCCCCGAGACTGTCGTTGAATGTTTGATTCGGCGGGGGTCTTTGAATGTGTTTAGTTGCTGCTTGTCGCTTGAGCCACTCAGGCTAGATCTGATTGCTCTCCAATGGCATGGTCAGACCGTACCGAGTGGAAATATCTCCAGTGGGGGAACACTGAGTGCACCCACTAGGTGTAGTCCCCGAGACTGCCGTCGAATGTTTGATTCAGCGGGGGTCTGAGAAACCTCTTTTTTTGGGTCCACTCGAACCGGTCAGGCTGGACCGAGTGGAAATGTCTCTAGTGGGGCACACTGAGTGCACCCACTTGGTGTAGTCCCGAGACCGCTCGAATGTTTGATTCGGCGGGGGTCTTAGAACACTTTTGGTAGTAGCAATCTGGATTTGTTCTTCTCCACTCGGAAGTAGAGGAAATGCTTTTGAAAAGCTTTCTTTTGTTCGATTGAGCTATCTTTTTGTTGATCTCAGAAATCTTGCGAACTTGGGACCCAGTATGTGTTGGGGAACGTAGTAATTTCAAAAAATTTCCTACGCACACGCAAGATCATGGTGATGATATAGCAACGAGAGGGGAGAGTGTTGTCTACGTACCCTCGTAGACCGAAGCGGAAGCGTTGACGCAACATAGAGGAAGTAGTCGTACGTCCTCCCGGTCCAACCGATCCAAGCACCGTTACTCCGGCACCTCCGAGTTCTTGACACATGTACAGCTCGATGACGCACCCCGATCTCCGATCCAGCAGAGGCGCGGGGAGGAGTTCCGTCAGCACGACGGCGTGGTGACGATCTTGATGTTCTCCTGTCGCAGGGCTTCGCCTAAGCACCGCTACAATATGACCGAGGTGTAATATCGTGGAGGGGGGCACCGCACACGGCTAAGGAATGATCTCAATGATCAACTTGTGTGTCTAGGGTGCCCCCCTGCCCCCGTATATAAAGGAGGGAGGGAGGAGGAGGCCGACCTAGGGAGGAGGCGCGCCATAGGGGGGGCAAACCTACTCCAAGTAGGTTTGGCCCCCCTTTCCTATTAGGAGTAGGAGAAGGAATGAAGAGGGGGGAGGAGAGAAGGAAAGGGGGGGCCGGCCCCCCTCCCAATTCGGATTGGGCTTGGGGGGGGGCGCCCCCTCGCTTGCTCCTTCTCCCTCCCTTCCACTAAGGCCCAATAAGGCCCATATACTTACCGGGGGGTTCCGGTAACCTCCCGGAACTCCAGTATATTTCCAATCTCACCCGGAAGCTTTCCGGTGTCCAAATATATCCGTCCAATATATCAATATTTATGTCTCGACCATTTCGAGACTCCTCGTCATGTCCGTGATCACATCCGGGACTCTGAACAACCTTCGGTACATCAAAATACATAAACTTATAATGAAACTGTCATCGAAACCTTAAGCGTGCGGACCCTACGGTTCGAGAACAATGTAGACATGACCGAGACACGTCCCCGATCAATAACCAATAGCGGGACCTGGATGCCCATATTGGTTCCTACATATTCTACGAAGATCTTTATCGGTCAAACCGCATAACAACATACGTTGTTCCCTTTGTCATCGGTATGTTACTTGCCCGAGATTCGATCTTCGGTATCCAATACCTAGTTCAATCTCATTACCGGCAAGTCTCTTTACTCGTTACGTAATGCGTCATCCTGCAACTAGCTCATTAGTCACATTGCTTGCAAGGCTTAAGTGATGTGCATTACCGAGAGGGCCCAGAGTTATCTCTCCGACATTCGGAGTGACAAATCCTAATCTCGAAATACGCCAACTCAACAAGTACCTTCGGAGACACCTGTAGAGCACCTTTATAATCACCCAGTTACGTTGTGACGTTTGGTAGCACACAAAGTGTTCCTCTGGTAAACGGGAGTTGCATAATCTCATAGTCATAGGAACATGTATAAGTCATGAAGGAAGCAATAGCAACATACTAAACGATCGGATGCTAAGCTAACGGAATGGGTCATGTCAATCAGATCATTCAACTAATGATGTGACCTTGTTAATCAAATAACAACTCCTTGTTAATGGTTAGGAAACATAACCATCTTTGATTAACAAGCTAGTCAAGTAGAGGCATACTAGTGACACTCTGTTTGTCTATATTCACACATGTATTATGTTTCCGGTTAATACAATTCTAGCATGAATAATAAACATTTATCATGATATGAGGAAATAAATAATAACTTTATTATTGCCTCTAGGGCATATTTCGTTCAGTCTCCCACTTGCACTAGAGTCAATAATCTAGATTACACAGTAATGATTCTAACACCCATGGAGTCTTGGTGTTGATCATGTTTTGCTCGTGGAAGAGGCTTAGTCAACGGGTCTGCAACATTCAGATCCGTATGTATCTTGCAAATCTCTATGTCTCCCACCTGGACTAAATCCCGGATGGAATTGAAGCGTCTCTTGATGTGCTTGGTTCTCTTGTGAAATCTGGATTCCTTCGCTAAGGCAATCGCTCCAGTATTGTCACAAAAGATTTTCATTGGACCCGATGCACTAGGTATGACACCTAGATCGGATATGAACTCCTTCATCTAGACTACTTCATTGGCCGTTTCCGAAGCAGCTATGTATTCCGCTTCACACGTAGATCCCGCCACGACGCTTTGTTTTGAACTGCACCAACTGACAGCTCCACCATTTAATGTAAACACGTATCCGGTTTGCAATTTAGAATCGTCCGGATCAGTGTCAAAGCTTGCATCAACGTAACCATTTACGATGAGCTCTTTGTCACCTCCATATATGAGAAACATATCCTTAGTCCTTTTCAGGTATTTTAGGATGTTCTTGACCGCTGTCCGGTGATCCACTCCTGGATTACTTTGGTACCTCCCTGCTAGACTTATAGCAAGGCACACATCAGGTCTGGTACACAGCATTGCATACATGATAGAGCCTATGGCTGAATCATAGGGAACACTTTTCATTTTCTCTCTATCTTCTGCAGTGGTCGGGCTTTGAGTCTTACTCAACTTCACACCTTGCAATACAGGCAAGAACCCTTTCTTTGCTTGATCCATTTTGAACTTCTTCAAAACTTTGTCAAGGTATGTGCTTTGTGAAAGTCCAATTAAGCGTCTTGATCTATCTCTATAGATCTTAATGCCGAATATGTAAGCAGCTTCACCGAGGTCTTTCATTGAAAAACTTTTATTCAAATATCCCTTTATGCTATCCAGAAATTCTATATCATTTCCAATCAATAATATGTCATCCACATAAAATATTAGAAATGCTACAGAGCTCCCACTCACTTTCTTGTAAATACATGCTTCTCCAAAAGTCTGTATAAAACCAAATGCTTTGATCACACTATCAAAACGTTTATTCCAACTCCGAGAGGCTTGCACCAGTCCATAAATGGATCGCTGGAGCTTGCACACTTTGTTAGCTCCCTTTGGATCGATAAAACCTTCTGGTTGCATCATATACAACTCTTCCTCCAGAAATCCATTCAGGAATGCAGTTTTTACATCCATTTGCCAAATTTCATAATCATAAAATGCGGCAATTGCTAACATGATTCGGACAGACTTAAGCATCGCTACGGGTGAGAAGGTCTCATCGTAGTCAACCCCTTGAACTTGTCGAAAACCTTTTGCAACAAGTCGAGCTTTGTAGACAGTAACATTACCGTCAGCGTCAGTCTTCTTCTTGAAGATCCATTTATTCTCAATTGCTTGCCGACCATCGGGCAAGTCAACCAAAGTCCACACTTTGTTCTCATACATGGATCCCATCTCAGATTTCATGGCTTCAAGCCATTTTGCGGAATCTGGGCTCACCATCGCTTCTTCATAGTTCGTAGGTTCATCATGATCTAGTAGCATGACTTCCAGAATAGGATTACCATACCACTCTGGTGCGGATCTTACTCTGTTTGACCTACGAGGTTCTGTATGAACTTGATCTGAAGTTCTATGATCATCATCATCAACTTCCTTACTAGTTGGTTTTGTCGTCACAGAAACCGGTTTCTGTGATGTATTATTTTCCAACAAGGGAGTAGGTACAGTTACCTCATCAAGTTCTACTTTCCTCCCACTCACTTCTTTCGAGAGAAACTCCTTCTCTAGAAAGGATCCATTCTTAGCAATGAATGTCTTGCCTTCAGATCTGTGATAGAAGGTGTACCCAACTGTCTCCTTTGGGTATCCTATGAAGACACATTTCTCCGATTTGGGTTCGAGCTTATCAGGTTGAAGCTTTTTCACATAAGCATCGCAGCCCCAAACTTTAAGAAACGACAACTTTGGTTTCTTGCCAAACCATAGTTCATAAGGTGTCGTCTCAACGGATTTCGACGGTGCCCTATTTAACGTGAATGTGGCCGTCTCTAAAGCATTACCCCAAAACAATAGCGGTAAATCTGTAAGAGACATCATAGATCGCACCATATCAAGTAAAGTACGATTACGACGTTCGGACACACCATTACGCTGTGGTGTTCCGGGTGGCGTGAGTTGTGAAACTATTCCACATTGTTTTAAGTGTAGACCAAACTCGTAACTCAAATATTCTCCTCCACGATCAGATCGTAGAAACTTTATTTTCTTGTTACGATGATTTTCAACTTCACTCTGAAATTCTTTGAACTTTTCAAATGTTTCAGACTTATGCTTCATTAAGTAGATATACCCATATCTGCTTAAATCATCTGTGAAGGTGAGAAAATAACGATATCCGCCACGAGCCTCAATATTCATCGGACCACATACATCTGTATGTATGATTTCCAACAAATCTGTTGCTCTCTCCATAGTACCGGAGAACAGCGTTTTGGTCATCTTGCCCATGAGGTACGGTTCGCAAGTACCAAGTGATTCATAATCAATTGATTCCAAAAGTCCATCAGTATGGAGTTTCTTCATGCACTTTACACCGATATGACCCAAACGGCAGTGCCACAAATAAGTTGCACTATCATTATCAACTCTGCATCTTTTGGCTTCAACACTATGAATATGTGTATCACTACTATCGAGATTCATCAAAAATAGACCACTCTTCAAGGGTGCATGACCATAAAAGATATTACTCATATAAATAGAACAACCATTATTCTCTGATTTAAATGAATAACCGTCTCGCATCAAACAAGATCCAGATATAATGTTCATGCTCAACGCTGGCACCAAATAACAATTATTTAGGTCTAATACTAATACCGAAGGTAGATGTAGAGGTAGCGTGCCGACCGCGATCACATCGACTTTGGAACCGTTTCCCACGCGCATCATCACCTCGTCCTTTGCTAGTGTTCGCTTAATCCGTAGTCCCTGTTTCGAGTTGCAAATATTAGCAACAGAACCAGTATCAAATACCCAGATGCTACTGCGAGCTCTAGTAAGGTACACATCAATAACATGTATATCACATATACCTTTGTTCACCTTGCCATCCTTATTATCCGCCAAATACTTGGGGCAGTTCCGCTTCCAGTGACCAGTTTGCTTGCAGTAGAAGCACTCAGTTTCAGGCTTAGGTCCAGACTTGGGTTTCTTCTCTTGAGCAGCAACTTGTTTGCTGTTCTTCTTGAAGTTCCCCTTCTTCTTCCCTTTGCCCTTTTTCTTGAAACTAGTGGTCTTGTTAACCATCAACACTTGATGCTCCTTCTTGATTCCTACCTCCGCAGCCTTTAGCATTGCGAAGAGCTCGGGAATCGTCTTATCCATCCCTTGCATATTATAGTTCATCACGAAGCTCTTGTAGCTTGGTGGAAGTGATTGGAGAATTCTGTCAATGATGCTATCATCCGGAAGAGTAACTCCCAGTTGAATCAAGTGATTACAATACCCAGACATCTTGAGTATGTGCTCACTGATAGAACTATTCTCCTCCATCTTGCAGCTATAGAACTTATTGGAGACTTCATATCTCTCAATCCGGGCATTCTTCTGGAATATTAACTTCAACTCCTGGAACATCTCATATGCTCCATGACGTTCAAAACGTCGTTGAAGTCCCGGTTCTAAGCCGTAAAGCATGGCACATTAAACTATCGAGTAGTCATCAGCTTTGCTCTGCCAGACGTTCTTAACGTCGTCAGTTGCATCAGCAGCAGGCCTGGCACCCAGCGGTGCTTCCAGGACATAATTTTTCTGTGCAGCAATGAGGATAATCCTCAAGTTACGGACCCAGTCCGCGTAGTTGCTACCATCATCTTTCAACTTAGCTTTCTCAAGGAACGCATTAAAATTCAACGGAACAACAGCACGGGCCATCTATCTACGCACAACATAGACAAGCAAGATACTATCAGGTACTAAGTTCATGATAAATTTTAGTTCAATTAATCATATTACTTAAGAACTCCCACTTAGACAGACATCTCTCTAGTCATCTAAGTGATCACGTGATCCAAATCAACTAAACCATAACCGATCATCACATGAGATGGAGTAGTTTTCAATGGTGAACATCTTATGTTGATCATATCTACTATATGATTCACGCTCGACCTTTCGGTCTCCGTGTTCCGAGGCCATATCTGCATATGCTAGGCTCGTCAAGTTTAACCTGAGTATTCTGCGTGTGCAAAACTGGCTTGCACCCGTTGTAGATGGACGTAGAGCTTATCACACCCGATCATCATGTGGTGTCTGGGCACGACGAACTTTGGCAACAGTGCATACTCAGGGAGAACACTCCTTGATAATTTTTAGTGAGAGATTATCTTAAAATGCTACCGTCAATCAAAGCAAGATAAGATGCATAAAGGATAAACATCACATGTGTCGGGGCCGGGGTCGTGTTCGCGGCCCCGGACACCTATGGGGCACGGGGGGCCCCTTTCTAGTTCGGCGAGGGGGCGGAGGCCGCGCGCAGAGCGAATCGAGGTCCGGGCGCGCGCTGGGGAGACGGGCGATTTTTACCCAGCTTCGGAGCTCTCCGGAGAGATAAAACTCCTACTGCTGCTTTGTGTTTTTATTTGATCTTGCTCGACTGCGAGCGCACGGTGGTGTGGTGTCGAATGGACCGAACCCTAGTCCTGTATCTCAAGATGAACCGAACCCCTTCTACGTGCGCATGGGCCTCCCTTTTATAGTCTAAAGGGGGCACCAACAGGTGGCAGCGTAAGAAGAGGGGGTAGAAAGGTAAAAACGCAGGTTGGTGTAACAGTGACCAACATTGTCCCCTACCTAACTCTGGCGGCAGGGGACAAGGGCATTTAATGCCCATTCGGTCGCCCCAACAGTGCAGAGAAGCGACCGTCAAGTGAGCCTCCGGTTGCCACGATGGCGTCTCTGTCAGCTCCACTTGCCACCTCGCCCTGCATGGCTGCGTAGTGCCTCGCCACGTGCCTTTGGGATGGCCTTGTGATGACACGTCGCCGAATGTGCTGGAGTTTGGTTGGCAATCTTGCCGCGGCAAGTGCCTTGCCGCGGTCCTCCTCTTGTCGTGCCGGCAAGCTTGCCGGCCGTCGGGCTTTGCCGGGACGCGCGGGGCGCCGCGGCAAGTCCTCTGGAGGTGCCTTGGTCGGCCTTCCCGGCAAGCTCTTCCTGCCGGGGCCTTTGTTTTCTTCCCG
Source organism: Triticum timopheevii (assembly GCA_963921465.1). NCBI lineage: Eukaryota > Viridiplantae > Streptophyta > Magnoliopsida > Poales > Poaceae > Triticum > Triticum timopheevii. Next base: position 313,728,460 of record OY997270.1, read on the forward strand.
GTAAGTTCTTCTTGCCGGGGCCTTGGTTGGTCTTCCCGGCAAGCTCCTCTTGCCGGGGCTTTTTAGCTTGAGTACTCCGTTCTTGAATGGCATCAAAGTAGCCGCGAAGGATCTTGGTGGACGCCCGGCAAGCCCTGCCACGGGTCGCTGCGACTGCCCGTGCACAAGTTCGGGGTACTAAGGTACCCCCCTACTTTAGTACACCGACAGAAGCCCCCGGGCCTGGGCCATACACGGTGCCGAGCGTTGTTGGGCCAGGCCCAAAACAGTGCACGGGCACGTGTGGCCTGGGTCCACACAAAATCGGACTCCGCTTCCACCACGCACGCTCGGAGTGGCACGCGTCAAACGCGGCATCGTGGGCGACGTGGGCGGCGCGTGCGGGGCTGAGCCTCGCGAGCATGCATCAAGCCATGATGAAGGGGACGGCCCACGCCCTCCTACCTAAACGGAGGTAGGCGTGGGGGCGTGGTGCATTTACTGGACGGGGCCAGTGCGCGGCTTTTGAGGCGTCTGCTCTCGTGCTCACGGGGTGGGGCGAGACCGCCTCACCCGTCCACTCGGCGCTGCATCCCTGCCATGCGGCTCCCATGCGCTTGGGGTCACGGACGGTGAGATTGGGGAATCCGGGCCGGCGTGGGCAGAGGCAGCGGGTCGGCCCCGATTCCCCGCTCTCCCGTGCCTTGATTCGCCGAGCGGGGCGGCCGGGCTCCCACCCTGCTCCTTTATAAAGGGCAGGGAGGGGGGCATAGAAGCCCACACTCCTTCATCCCCTTCTTTTCTTTTTAACTTCTGCTCCCCTTTCTCCCACTCGTCATGGAGAAAGGAAACCCTGGCCCTTCGTCGGTGGCGGCGAGGGTTGCCGCCAGACAGCGCATCCTTCCCTCTCTCGCCCCTGCGGTGGCGGAGCCGGCCGCGAGGGGAAGAGGGAGGGGGCGAGGCCGAGGACGAGGTCGAGGGCGTGGCCGAGGCACTCAGGGGAGAGGCGGCCGGGGTGGTGCGCCACCCCCGTCTCCGCCGGCGGCTCCTCTCCTCGAGGCGGTCCACATTGGGGACGACCCCTGGGAGTTCTTCATCAAGCTGCGCGGGGCACCTTGTCGACGCCTCCGGCTTCCGGCTCCGTTTGCGAGCGCGATGGAGCCGGACCCGCCCGAGATGCTGGAGTTACGCATGAGGGGCTGCGGGATCAGCGGCACTCGAGTTAGTGTCGTATCCCCAGCCCCCGGCGTGATGTACTTCGATCGAGGGTGGAAGACGTTCGCCCGCATCCATAGCTTGGCGGCGGGGTTTACCCTCCATTTTAAGTTAATGGAGGGCAACCTTCTCGCCGTCAAGGTCTTCGGGGACTCCGGCATCCGGGCGAGATGCTGCGTGGACAGCTCCTCCGATAGCGAAGGTCCCTCCTCGAGCAAGAGTGACGCGGAGGGGAGCGACAGCGACGACGAGGACGGCGGGTCCGACTAGGCGTCGGACGCTGCCTCGCGCGCGCCACCGGCGACCCCATCATCCGGGTCGCCGGCCTTCTGAACTCCCCGGGGCCGTCTCCTTGGGCGGCTGGCGTAGGGAGGCGGCGGAAGAGGAAGAGGGGTGGCGGCAAGGCCGTCAAGCCGGAGTACGAGGGCGAGGTGCCCTCGACAGCGTGCTGACGTCCTGCCGCCCCGTCTTCGAGCTCTGCCTCCGGCGCCTCCGTCTCCGCCAAGCTCCTGGCCGGTCCCCGGGAAGTCCTCTTGGTGTCTTCTGGCACCCGTAGCTCGCCTAGGCGCTTCTTTTGCCCTCCCCGGCAAGCTTCTCTTGCCGGGGCCTCCTTGACCTACCTCCTGAAGAGAGAAACAGGAGAGGGATTACGGGCATCTTATCTTTTAATTTGTAAGCCTTTGGGCCTTAGCTGTATTTAAAGTTTGTAATCCTCTCTATCATGTTTTTCATCCTCCATGGACTTGCACTAAATTGGGATGTTTTTTAATGAAAAGAGGGGAAAGCTTGCCGGATTAAGTCCTTTACTTGATTGTGTGCCTTGTACGTTTTCACCCTACGCTTTTAGGGAACTTGCCGGCGCGGGCACCTTGCCGTGAGCGCCGAGTGCGTAACGTCGGCAACAGAACTGCAACCGACAGGAAACCTTGTCGCGGAGCTAGTCGCGGCTTACTTAAGTCGTTGAGCGGACTCGAAACGACAGTAAGGCAACTAGCTACGAGTTGTTTCTCTGCCGGCGGTGCCGCGACCGACAAGAAACCTTGCTGTTGAGCTAGCCGCAGTTCACCCAATATTGTCGAGCGGACTCGAAACAATGGTTGGTGCGCGACTAGCTACGAACTGGTTCCTCCGCGCACAGGTTTTCCATACAAGGCATGATCGTTCAGAGACGCGGCCTCGCTTTCCCCAGCCCGTAAGAGGATGCATGACGAGGGAAAAAAAACTTATCTGGTATCACAGCCCCCGGCGACTCTGGCTTGTCGGGGGTGAATCTTGATATTTACAGCCCCCGGCAACTTCGGCTCCGCCGGGACCTAGGTGCCGGTGAGCCTTGCTCTGTCCTTGCCGCCAGCGTTGTAGCCCCCGGGGACCCTGACTTGCCGCGTAGGGATCTTGGCAATCGCAGCCCCCAGTGAAATCGGCTTGTCGGGGCCTCTTCGCCAGTGCGCCCTTCTGGTTTCTCCTTGTCGCTGTTATTATAGTCACAAAAAATAACTAAGACAACGCTGTAATAAGTTACTCTTTGCAATGTAACTTCAAGTTGGGCAATGCGACGCCATGTCTCGCCCTTTGTATGTTTACACTCTACGCTTCGAGAGAACTTGCCGGTGCTAACACACTTGCTGAGTGCGGAACGTCAGCAGCCTGCTGGCGGTGTTGTACCCGGCAAGAAACCTCCTCGGGCCAGTTGCAGCGCACTTGCATTGTCGAGCGGACTCGAAAACAAAGCAAGGGCGCAACTTAACCACGAGTTAGCTCCTCCGCGCACAAGTTTCTCATACAAAGGACGTCCCATGGCAAGGCTTGCTACGTTACATCCTCGACTTCATCACATCCCTTGTACGTTTTTGCCCTACGCTTCTAGGGAACTTGCCAGTGCTAACACACTTGCTGAGTGTGGAACGTCAGCAGCCCGCTGGCGGTGTTGTACCCGGCAAGAAACTTTCTCGGGCCAGTTGCAGCGCGCTTGTATTGTTGAGCGGACTCGAAAACAAAGCAAGGGCGCAACTTAACCACGAGTTGGCTCCTCAGCGCACGGGTTTTTCGTACAAGGGACGAACGTTTGAGGAACATAACATAAGCGCTTAAAACTAAACAAAAGAGCTATGCACTCAAGCTCGGGTGACTTAGCTTTTCTGTCTTCCGCGGTCCGGCGAAGCCGCGCTCCTCCCTTGACTTCCCCCCTTGTACGTTTTCACCCCCCCGCGCTTTCAGGGAACCTGCCGGCGCAAACACACTTGATAAGTGCGGGACATCAGCAGCCTGCTGGCGGTGTAGCTTCCGGCAGGAAGAACTCGTCGGGCTAGTTGCGGCGCGCTTTCGTCGTTGAGCGGACTCGAAACAGATCAAGGGCGCAACTTAGCCACGATTCGATCTTTCTGCGCACAGGTTCTTCGTACAAGGTACAGATTCTCAGGGAATACAATCCAAAAGCTTGAAACTGGACGCTTTCTTCGCCCTACTGGCTGGTGGAGCTCGATGGTGCATCCTCGACGGTAGCGCGGCACTCCGGGGAGGCGTGCTTGCCGGAGCAGGTACCAGAGCTGTTCTTGCCGGGCTAGGTCTTTGGCGGGTCTGCCTTTGCTTTCTTGAACTTGCCAGTGGAGCTCGATGGTGCGCTCTCGACGGCAGCACAGCACTCCGGGGAGGTGCGCTTGCCGGAGTGGCCATCAGGGCTGCACTTGCCGGACTTGAGTTTCTCCTTCCCCCGGGGAGCTTCAGCGGCAAGTGGCTCGCGCTCTGCTGCGGCTGCTGCTTCCCGGTAGATCTTGTCGGCACAGATGAGTGCATCCCTCTTGTCATCTTGGACAGAAATGACACTCATCGGGCCAGGCATCTTGAGCACGTTGTATGCGTAGTGAGAGGCTGCCATGAACTTGGCAAGCGCTGGTCGGCCGAGTATCCCGTTGTAAGGTAATGGGATATCAGCAACATCGAAGGTGACCCTCTCTGTCCTGAAGTTCAGCTCGCTGCCAAACATCACTGGCAGCGTGATCTTCCCCTTGGGCTTGCTCCTTCCCGGATTTATCCCTTGAAAGGTACCAGTTTCTTCGAGCTCGTCGTCGGGGATCTGGAGCTTCTTGAGTACTGTGGAGGAAATCAGGTTCAGGCCGGCCCCGCCGTCAACCAACATCTTCGTGACCTTGAGGTTGCGGATCGTTGGTGAGACCAACATCGGCAAGCACCCGACCGCAGTGATGCGATCGGGGTGGTCCTCAACATCGAAAATGATGGGCGTGCCGGACCATTTCAGAGGCTTGCGCGCCTCGACGGACGGCTCCGCTGCGTTCACCTCTCGCACCCACTGCTTGAGTTGGCGGTGCGAGGCATGCAGAGAGGCGCCGCCGTCGATGCATAGCACCTCTGTCGCCTTCCGAAACTCTTGGTCATCGGTCTCATCTTCCTCCATCTCATCCTCATCTTCGTCCTTGTCGCGGCCGCGGGGAGGCCTATCTCCTTGCCGCGGCTTGGCCTTGCCGCGGTGTCCCCCCGGGGCGGGAAGCTTCTTGCCGGATCCTCCGCCACCTCCCTGGGCTCTCTCCTTATCGCGGCGCTCGTACTCGGCTTTCTGCAGCTCCGCCATCTCTTCGACTTTCTTGCAAGTTTGGAGATCGTGGCTCTTGGTGCGGTGGATCTTGCAATACCGCTTGCCGGAGCCATCCTGCTTGTCGGCAGCCACCACAGCCTCGCCGGAGTCGTCGGCCTTGGCCTTGTCGGAGCCGCCTCCGTTGCCGGAATGCTCAACAGCTAACACATCCTTAGCCTTTCTCTTCCTGTTGTTCTGTCTCCGGTTCTTCCTTGCCGGGGCGGTATCCTCACTGTCAGATCCTTCTGCTCCTGCAACCTCTCTGGGGATTTTCCTCCCCTCCTCAGCCCGTGCACACTTGTCGGCCAGAGCATAGAGCTCGCTAACGTTTCTGATCTTGCACATCGCCATCTCCTCCCTCATCCTGCGGTTACGCACGTTCTGATGAAAGGCGCTGATAACTGCGGCAGGGTGGACGTCTGGGATGTTGCGTTGCACCTGGCTGAATCTCTGTATGTACTTGCGCAGGGGCTCCCCCTCTTTCTGGACGAGCAAGTGGAGGTCACTCTCCTGGCCATGAGGCTTGTGGCCACCTATGAAGGCGTCGACAAACTGATGACATAGGTCCGCCCATGAAGAGATGGAACCGTCCGGCAAGTGCATGAGCCAAGATCTGACATTGGGCTTGAGCACCAGCGGGAAGTAGTTGGCGAGGATCTTCTCATCGCGCCCTCCGGCAGCCTGCACCGCGATGGTGTAGATGCTGAGGAACTCCGATGGATGTATCCTGCCATCATACTTCTCGGGCACGTCTGGCTTGAAGTTCTTGGTTTTGGGCCACTGGACTTGCCGCAGCTCGCGGGTGAACGCAGGGCAACCTGCCGCGTACGGAAAGTCGCCTGGCTCCCCTAGCGCATGCATGTCGACAGTGGGCCCGGCGCGCTGGTCAGATTGACGTCGCGTTTCCCTTCTGCGCTCGATGCGAGTGCGAGCGTCTTCGTGTTGCCGTTCTTGGAGAACATGGCGCTGATCGCGTCGGGTTCGCGGGTCCGACGACGCGGTGGAGTCGCCGTCGGGGTTAGTCCGACGAGCCGGCGATCTTGGCCTTCGGGGCTGGGAGTGCACGGAGGTGGCCCCCCCAGCGGTCTTGTCGGCGTCGGCTTGCGCTTGGACGCCTTGCCGGGGCCTCGATGCGCTCGGTTGCCGGGGCTTGTCGCCGTTGGCGAAGGCGATGAGACTGTATATAGTCATCCTCCAGTCGTCGATCTTGTGCGGCGCCGGAGGGTAGTCTAGGAGCAGCTGGGCTCGGGCCAGCGCTTCCTCTGCTGTCTTGGGTGGTGGTGGCGACAAGCGGCGCGAGGAGCGGGATGTGCTCGGACTCCCAACTGGATTGGGAGCTGCAACACCCCGCCCTGGCGACCGTACCTCGCTCGCGCCAGCATGCGGGCGAGCATGCTGACCTCGAGCGTCTCGCGACCCACCAGCTTGGCCTTGTTCCAACGCGAGCACGGTGCTAGGAGCACCGGGGCATTGTCGACCTTGCACCTCCTGGGAAGGGTGCGGTGTCTGCATGGTTGTCGACGCTTGCGGGGCCTTGTTTTTGGATCTGGTGACGACGTGAGTCCCACCGTCGGCGCCCGCTCTTCCGCCGGCGCCCACTCCACCGCCCGTTTGCTCCGGCGGTGGTGGCGGAATCGATGTAGACGGAGCGGCCGCCTCCGAAGGCTTCTTCTTCAGTGGCATGTTGATGAAGGCGTTGACGCAGCGTGCGCAGAGATCGGATCAGATGCTCATGACCTCGACGCGCCCCCTACCTGGCGCGCCAAAGATGTCGGGGCCGGGGTCGTGTCCGCGGCCCCGGGCACCTATGGGGCACGGGGGGCCCCTTTCTAGTTCGGCGAGGGGGCGGAGGCCGCGCGCAGAGCGGATCGAGGTCCGGGCGCGCGCTGGGGAGACGGGCGATTTTTACCCAGCTTCGGAGCTGTCTGGAGAGATAAAACTCCTACTACTGCTTTGTGTTTTTACTTTATCTTGCTCGACTGCGAGCGCACGGTGGTGTGGTGTCGAATGGACCGAACCCTAGTCCTGTATCTCAAGATGAACCGAACCCCTTCTACGTGCGCATGGGCCTCCCTTTTATAGTCTAAAGGGGGCACCAACAGGTGGCAGCGTAAGAAGAGGGGGTAGAAAGGTAAAAACGCAGGTTGGTGTAACAGTGACCAACAGTGTCCCCTACCTAACTCTGGCGGCAGGGGACAAGGGCATTTAATGCCCGTTCGGTCGCCCCAACAGTGCAGAGAAGAGACCGTCAAGTGAGCCTCCGGTTGCCACGATGGCGTCTCTGTCAGCTCCGCTTGCCACCTCGCCCTGCATGGCTGCGTAGTACCTCGCCACGTGCCTTTGGGATGGCCTTGTGATGACACGTCGCCGGATGTGCTGGAGTTTGGTTGGCAATCTTGCCGCGGTCCTCCTCTTGTTGTGACGGCAAGCTTGCCGGCCGTCGGGCTTTGCCGGGACGCGCGGGGCGCTGCGGCAAGTCCTCTGGAGGTGCCTTGGTCGGCCTTCCCGGCAAGCTCCTCCTGCCGGGGCCTTTGTTTTCTTCCCGGTAAGTTCTTCTTGCCGGGGCCTTGGTTGGTCTTCCCGGCAAGCTTCTCTTGCCGGGGCTTTTTAGCTTGAGTACTCCGTTCTTGAATGGCATCAAAGTAGCCGCGGAGGATCTCAGTGGACGCCCGGCAAGCCCTGCCACGGGTCGCTGCGACTGCCCGTGCACAAGTTCGGGGTACTAAGGTACCCCCCTACTTTAGTACACCGACACATGCAATCAATATAAGTGATATGATATGGCCATCATCATCTTGTGCTTGTGATCTCCATCTCTGAAGCACCATCATGATCACCATCGTCACCGGCGCGACACCTTGATCTCCATCGTAGCATCGTTGTCGTTTACGCCATCTATTGCTTCTACGACTATCGCTACCGCTTAGTGATAAAGTAAAGCAATTACAGGGCGTTTGCATTTCATACAATAAAGCGACAACCATATGGCTCCTGCCAGTTGCCGATAACTTCGGTTACAAAACATGATCATCTCATACAATAAAATATAGCATCATGTCTTGGCCATATCACATCACAACATACCCTGCAAAAACAAGTTAGACGTCCTCTACTTTGTTGTTGCAAATTTTACGTGGCTGCTACGAGCTTAAGCAAGAACCAATCTCACCTACGCATCAAAACCACAACGATAGTTTGTCAAGTTGATGCTGTTTTAACCTTCGCAAGGACCGGGCGTAGCCACACTCAGTTCAACTAAAGTTGGAGAAACTGACACCCGCTAGTCACCTGTGTGCAAAGCACGGCGGTAAAACCAGTATCGCGTAAGCGTACGCGTAATGTCGGTCTGGGCCGCTTCATCCAACAATACCGCCGAACCAAAGTATGACATGCTGGTAAGCAGTATGACTTATATCGCCCACAACTCATTTGTGTTCTACTCGTGCATATAACATCAAACCATAAAAACCTGGCTCTGATGCCACTGTTGGGGAACGTAGTAACTTCAAAAAATTTCCTACGCACACGCAAGATCATGGTGATGATATAGCAACGAGAGGGGAGAGTGTTGTCTACGTACCCTCGTAGACCGAAGCGGAAGCATTGACGCAACGTAGAGGAAGTAGTCGTACGTCCTCCCGGTCCAACCGATCCAAGCACTGTTACTCCGGCACCTCCGAGTTCTTGACAAACATACAACTCGATGACGCACCCTGATCTCCGATCCAGCAGAGGCGCGGGGAGGAGTTCCGTCAGCACGACGGCGTGGTGACGATCTTGATGTTCTCCTGTCGCAGGGCTTCGCCTAAGCACCGCTACAATATGACCGAGGTGTAATATCGTGGAGGGGGGCACCGCACACGGCTAAGGAACGATCTCAATGATCAACTTGTGTGTCTAGGGTGCCCCCCTGCCCCCGTATATAAAGGAGGGAGGGAGGAGGAGGCCGACCTAGGGAGGAGGCGCGCCATAGGGGGGGCAAACCTACTCCAAGTAGGTTTGGCCCCCCTTTCCTATTAGGAGTAGGAGAAGGAAGGGAGAGGGGGGAGGAGAGAAGGAAAGGGGGGGCCGGCCCCCCTCCCAATTCGGATTGGGCTTGGGGGGGGGGGGGTGCCCCCTCCCTTGCTCCTTCTCCCTCCCTTCCACTAAGGCCCAATAAGGCCCGTATACTTACCGGGGGGTTCCGGTAACCTCCCGGAACTCCGGTATATTTCCAATCTCACCCGGAACCTTTCCGGTGTCCAAATATATCCGTCCAATATATCAATCTTTATGTCTCGACCATTTCGAGACTCCTCGTCATGTCCGTGATCACATCCGGGACTCCGAACAACCTTCGGTACATCAAAATACGTAAACTCATAATGAAACTGTCATTGAAACCTTAAGCGTGCGGACCCTACAGTTCGAGAACAATGTAGATATGACCGAGACACGTCCCCGGTCAATAACCAATAGCGGGACCTGGATGCCCATATTGGTTCCTACATATTCTACGAAGATCTTTATCGGTCAAACCGCATAACAACATACGTTGTTCCCTTTGTCATCGGTATGTTACTTGCCCGAGATTCGATCGTCGGTATCCAATACCTAGTTCAATCTCATTACCGGCAAGTCTCTTTACTCGTTACGTAATGCATCATCCCGCAACTAGCTCATTAGTCACATTGCTTGCAAGGCTTAAGTGATGTGCATTACCGAGAGGGCCCAGAGATACCTCTCCGACATTCGGAGTGACAAATCCTAATCTCGAAATACGCCAACTCAACAAGTACCTTTAGAGACACCTGTAGAGCACCTTTATAATCACCCAGTTACGTTGTGATGTTTGGTAGCACACAAAGTGTTCCTCCGGTAAACGGGAGTTGCATAATCTCATAGTCATAGGAACATGTATAAGTCATGAAAGAAGCAATAGCAACATACTAAACGATCGGATGCTAAGCTAACGGAATGGGTCATGTCAATCAGATCATTCAACTAATGATGTGACCTTGTTAATCAAATAACAACTCCTTGTTCATGGTTAGGAAACATAACCATCTTTGATTAACAAGCTAGTCAAGTAGAGGCATACTAGTGACACTCTGTTTGTCTATATTCACACATGTATTATGTTTCCGGTTAATACAACTCTAGCATGAATAATAAACATTTATCATGATATGAGGAAATAAATAATAACTTTATTATTGCCTCTAGGGCATATTTCCTTCAGTATGTTGCTCTGGAGAAGGAGAAGATCCAACTCCAATTGGACATAGAACTCGCCAAGAAGAACTTGAAACAGGCTCAAGATGAGGTGAATACTATGGGAGGTAACATTCCGCTGACTGTGTGGTTTGTCACTTTTTCATTTCTGTCCTTTGAACCTAGTGACTCCACTTGAACAGATGTGCGTAGTGAAAACGTCAACTCCAAGCACGACTGAAGAATGTTGTTTATTTAGACACTATGAAGCAAGGTTGGAGAGGAAAGACAACGAACTCGCGGAGGCAGAGAAGGTGGCTCGAGAGAAGACTGAAGCGGTTGAGATAAAGCTAGCTTCAGCCGGCAAGCTCGAAGAGGAGAATGCGGCTCTGAAGACTGTCATTGAGGAGGTGCAGAAGGAAGCTACTCAGCTGAAGGAGGAGAAAATTGTCTTGACAGACAAGGTGGACCAACTCACTCAGAAGAGGGATGAGCTGGAGGAATACTTAGGGGGAGCTTGCGAAGAAGATGTACATCATGCTTGAAGGTATTCTCCCTTTGCTACCTCTTGAGCACTGCGTTGGTTTTCCCTTGAAGAGGAAAGGGTGATGCAACAAAGTAGCATAAGTATTTCCCTCAGTTTTCTGAGAACTAAGGTATCAATCCAGTAGGAGGCTCCACACACGTCCCTCGTACCTACACAAACAAACAAGAACCTTGCAACCAACACGATAAAGGGGTTGTCAATCCCTTCACGGCCACTTGCAAAAGTGAGATCTAATAGAGATAATAAGATAAGATAAATATTTTTGGTATTTTTATGATATAGATTGGAAAGTAAAGATTGCAAAATAAAGTAGATTGGAAACTTATATGCTGGAAGATAGACCCGGGGGCCATAGGTTTCACTAGTGTCTTCTCTCAAGATAGCATAAGTATTATGGTGGGTGAATAAATTACTGTCGAGCAATTGATAGAAAAGTGCATAGTTATGAGATTATCTAGGCATGATCACGTATATAGGCATCACGTCCGCGTCAAGTTGACCGACTCCTGCCCGCATCTACTACTATTACTCCACACATCAACCGCTATCGAGCATGCATCTAGAGTATTAAGTTCATAAGAACAGAGTAACGCATTAGGAAACATGACATCATGTAGAGGGATAAACTCAAGCAATATGATATAAACCCCATCTTTTTATCCTCGATGGCAACAATACAATACGTGCCTTGCTGTCACTGGTAAAGGACAACGCAAGATTGAAACCAAAGCTAAGCACTTCTCCCATTGCAAGAAAGATCAATCTAGTAGGCCAAACCAAACTGGTAATTCGAAGAGACTTGCAAAGATAACCAATCATACATAAAAGAATTCAGAGGAGATTCAAATATTTCTCATAGATAAACTTGATCATAAACCCACAATTCATCGGATCTCGACAAACACACCGCAAAAAGAGTTACATCGAATAGATCTCCAAGAAGGTCAAGGAGAACTTTGTATTGAGATTCAAAGAGAGAGAAGAAGCCATCTAGCTAATAACTATGGACCCAAAGGTCTGTGGTAAACCACTCACAACTCATCGGAGAGGCTATGGTGTTGATGTATAAGCCCTCCGTGATCGATTCCCCCTCCGGCGGAGCACCGGAAAAGGCTCCAAGATGGGATCTCATGGGTATAGAAGGTTGCGGCGGTGGAAATAGGGTTTTGTGGTGCTCCTGGATGTTTTCGGGGTACGTAGATATATATAGGAGGAAGAAGTAGGTCGGTGGAGTCACCAGGGGCCCATGAGGGTGGGTGATGACCCACAAGTATAGGGGATCATTGTAGTCCTTCCGATAAGTAAGAGTGTCGAACCCAACGAGGAGCAGAAGGAAATGACAAGTGGTTTTCAGTAAGGTTTTCTCTGCAAACACTGAAATTGTAGGTAATGGATAGTTTTGTGATAAGATAATTTGTAACGGGTAACAAGCAATGAAAGTAAATAAAGTGCAGCAAGGTGTCCCAATCCTTTTTGTAGCAAAGGACAAGCCTGGACAATTTCTTATAATGAGAAAAGAGCTCCTGAGGACACATGGGAATTATCGTCAAGCTAGTTTTCATCACACTCATATGATTCACGTTCGGTACTTTGATAATTTGATATGTGGGTGGACCGGTGTTTGGGTACTGCCCTTACTTGGACAAGCATCCCACTTATGATTAACCCCTATTGCAAGCATCCGCAACTACAAAAGAAGTATTACGGTAAACCTAACCACATCATTAGACATATGGATCCAAATCAGCCCCTTACGAAGCAACACATAAACTAGAGCTTAAGCTTTAGTCACTCTAGCAACCCATCATCTACTTATTACTTCCCAATGCCTTCCTCTAGGCCCAAATAATGGTGAAGTGTCATGTAGTCGACGTTCACATAACACCACTAGAGGAGAAACAACATACATCTCATCAAAATATGGAACGAATACCAAATTCACATGACTACTAATAGCAAGACTTCACCCATGTCCTCAGGAACAAACGTAACTACTCACAAAGCTTATTCATGTTCATAATCAAAGGTGTATTAATATGCATTAAGGATCTGAATATATGATCTTCCACTAGGTAAACTAATTAGCATCAACTACAAGGAGTAATCAACACTACTAGCAACCCACAGGTACCAATTTGTGGTTTTGATACAAGATTGGATACAAGAGATGAACTAGGGTTTTGAGAGGATGGTGCTGGTGAAGATGTTGATGGAGATTGACCCCCTCCCAATGAGAGGATCGTTGATGATGACGATGGTGATGATTTCCCCCTCCCGGAGGGAAGTTTCCCCAGTAGAACAGCTCCACCGGAGCCCTAGATTGGTTCCGCCAAGGTTCCGCCTCGTGGCGGCGGAGTTTCGTCCTGTAAGCTTGCTTATGATTTTTTCCAGGGTAGAAGCCTTCATATAGCAGAAGATGGGCACTAGAGGGCCACCAGGGGGCCCAGGAGACAGGGGGCACGCCCAGAAGGGGTGGGCGCGCCTCCCACCCTCCTGGCCAGGGTGTGGGCCCCCTCTGGTGCTTTCTTCGCTCAATAATTCTTATTAAATCCAAAAATAACTTTCGTGGAGTTTCAGGATTTTTGAAGCTGTGCAGAATAGGTTTCCAATATTTGCTCCTTTTCCAGCCAGAATTCTAGCTGCCGACATCCCCCCTCTTCATGGTAAACCTTGTAAAATAAGAGAGAATAGCCATAAGTATTGAGACATAATGTGTAATAAAAGCCCATAATGCAATAAATATCGATATAAAAGCATGATGCAAAATGGACGTATCAACTCCCCCAAGCTTAGACCTCGCTTGTCCTCAAGCGGAAGCCGAAATTGAAAAATATGTCCACATGTTTAGAGATAGAGGTGTCGATAAAAATAAAATAAGGACATGAGGGCATCATGATCATTCTTATAACAGCAACATATATAGATTTTGTCATATGATTTCTTATGCTCAAGTAACAATCAATTCACAATGTCAAGTATGGTTCAAAAACTTCATTGAGAACTAACAAACTATAATCTCAGTCACTGAAGCAATTGCAATTTATCATAACATCAGAAAGAGTCAAGAATAGAGCTTTTCAGCAGGTCCACATACTCAATTATCATATAGTCTTCTAAAATTGCTAACACTCATGCAATACTTGTGGTTATGGAGTTTTAATCGGACACTGAGAAAAATAGCTGGATCATCCAATAGTTATTCTCCTGTTGTTGCCTCGCCGCCGACTTCCACCGGGATCCCGTGCCTCCCACACAGCCGGGCAGGATCCTGCACCCCGCACCCGACGCCCTGCACCCCATCTTCGATGCCGTTCACCCACGTATAGCCCGGCGCCGTTGCTCGCGGCCGGGATCCAGCGCCCTGCATCACATCCCGGTGAGCCCAAGCATGCCGCCAGCCTCCTGCCTCCCCACGTGGCTGCCTACCCCAACCTCCCTGCAGCCCCGCTGGGTGGATGCTCGATGCAGCCCCTGAGCCATCCAACTGCGACCGTCCTGCACTCCAACTGCTCGCTCGCTCGCGTAGTTCCTTCGCAAGAAGGAGAAAAGCAATGGCATTTTCCTCTAAACTTTCATCTTCAGGCTATGGCTATTAATTCTCTCTGAAAGTTTTCCTCTCTGAAGATTTTACTGCTCGGGCATCTGTCATCGACCTTCGACGAAGCTTGTCATCGACCTTCCCGCAGTATTTCTCATTGCTGACACACATGGCGCTCCGCGATTTCCTGGCGCCTCTCCCTCACGGTGATTTGTGTTGTGTTCCCTGGCACCTTCCCCGTGCTTGCATCGAGCTACTGCTAGCTTTGCCTGCTGTTAATTTGGATGTACAGGGAAGAAGTGATAAAAGCTAGCAAGTGAAAGAAGACAAAAGCATGCGGTGAAAGAGATAAAGAAGAGTTTGTCTAGGCAGTGTGGATAAGGATCGTGTGGTGCGTGAGAGGACTGGAGTTTCTACCGTGCACATCCTGCACGACCACACCGCCGACCGATGCCCTACTGCACAAAACGCGTCCCGATCCACCAATAATTCTGGCGCCGACAAGCCCATGCACCCCCATCTGCCTGCGCTGCTACACCCGATCTCTATCCTTCCGACCCCACTCTCGTTTTGTTGTGTTCTTCAAGAGCATCCGCAAAACTGTTTGTGAATGAACATATGATCTCAAAAAACGGATATAGAGAATGCTCTGTTGTGCTTGTACTAATGCGCGATTTATTTTCGCTTTCAAAATTTGTTTTCGTGAAGGTCAAGATGTTGTGTTGCAGAAGGTCAATTGTGTATATAATTGTATATGTGTTTTTTAATGCATACCTTCATTGATTCACCTCAGAATGCTCTTTTTCAGACGTGTGCATTCGTACTTGTGTAAAAATGCATGTAGCATGCGAAGTTTATGTGTATTGTTGTGTGTAATTTTCTTGAATTATAATAGCATGCGAAGTTCATGTATCAGAAATTCATAAGTTCACGTGTATCACATACTGAAGAAATTCATCAATGAAAAAAAAGGATTGCCTAAGCCATTTTTCCGATAGCAAAAAATGGCTAAAAATGCCGTGAGACAAAAAACAAAGCTGCATAAGATATAACATAGTAAGTTCATAGAAAGGTGGAAAAACATAATTTCATTTTGTTTTTTTAACCATTTCTAAAAAATGCCTTGAAGTTCAAATTTAAATAATAGGGCGGTTCAATGCTTATTACAAACCGGTAATTTTCCCTGTTACTATAGAATAAACCAATAAGTTCAAAAACTAAAAATGGAGCAGTTCGAAAAGTTTATAAAAAATGGTGTTTCTACATTTTACTAAAAAATTGGAGAAGTTCAAATTTAAATAACATAGAAGTTCAAAATGTTTATTCCAAAACCAAGAAGGTCAAATATAAAAAAATCCAGTAGTTTAAAAGGTTTGTAAACATGGATGTGCCCATATTTGGACCTTGCATTTTTACTAAAATAATGGAGCGACTCTATGTATGCAGAAAACTCAAATTCTTCTCGTTTCTAAAAAATGTATTTAATTCAATTCATGAAAAAAGATGTTCAATGTTTACTTACAAAAATTAATTTTCTATTTTCTAGAAATCAAACCTAGAGGTTCAAAAAATAAGAGAGAAGTCCGAAGTTTATAAAAACATAGGATTTACACGGTAAAAAATTTGATGCTATTTTTTGGCATTTTGAAAACTACCCATAAATGGTGACGAATTAGAAAAGATTTGATGAAAATTTTTCTTCTCAAACATAATCTTTCCAACGGTATATCATGTGTATTATTGTCACATCCCCAGTTCAGGCCTTGCTTGTTTTAGCTTTAGCATCCATGCATCATGTTTAAATTTTATGAAACTTGAAATGGGGGCTGACAAACCCTAGCAGTTAATGAATTCAACTAGGATCAAAATAAAATCTTTTTCAATAAACCCAAAATGACCTCTGGAAATGTTCATGATTTCTGATAGAGGTTAAAACCTCTGTAAAAAATGATGAATATATTTCTAGGTCATCTCTGGATGTTTGAATTAAATCATTACTTATTTGCATTTGGGCATTTAAATACTATAAAATATTTTAAATGCTCAAATAATCCCAAACTGAAATGTTTACTGTAGGATATATTTCTAACAGTGGTTATGAGCAGTTGCATGATTTTTGGGATTGATTTAGTATTTTTAATAAAGCCAAACATCTGCAGAAAAATAGAAAACAACAATTAAAATAGAAACAGAGAAGGAGGGAGTACCTGGGCCTTACCTGGCCGGCCCAGTGGACAGCCCAGCCCACTGGCCTGGTGCCAGTCGTCCTCTACCTCTGCCAGTAGGCAGAGGAGGGAGACAGCGCACGCGCGCCCGCGGCGCCACGCCACCACCCTGCCTGGCTGCCTCCTCCTCCCCCTGGACGCCTCCATGCGTCGCCACGCATCACCCTGGACCCTCTCGCCCATTTCCTCGTCCTCATTCCCTCCTCCCTCTCGCTCTGCACCTTGTGCCCGAGCGCCACCATCGCCACCGACGCTGTTCGCCGCGGCCACCGGCCACCCCTCGCCCTGCCGCTGGGCTCAGGAGCTCTGCCTCGACCCCCTCTTCCTCCCCACCGATCCACGGCCCTCCGGAAGCCCTGTAGCATCGTCCTCAAGCTCATCTTCAACCTTCGGCCGCCGTCAACCTCATCATCGATTCGCCGCCATTCGTCCTTCCTCGAGCACGCTGACCTTCTCTTCGAACTCACCGTGAGCCCCTGTCCATTTCCCCTCTATCCCCATGCCCGTCCGCGCCTTCTAACCACCGTGGCTGTCGGAGCCGACAGCCCCTCGCCGCCGGCGATGACACAGATGAGGCCAGAGCCACCGTAGCTAACTCCCGAGCACGACAACGTGCTCAGCACTCTTCCAGGAGCCGGGCGCGCCCACCCGTGCGACCTGCCGTGCCCCCTAGCGCCAACCCCGACCCCGCCGAACTCCGGTCGCCGCCAAAGCTCGTCGCCGGCGAGATTCCGGCTGCCCCGTGACCACCCGTCTGGTCCATTAGATGCGCGAGTGCAAGAGCTCCTCCCCGGTGCTCTCAGCGCGCCAAACCACCGCCCGAAGCTCAAATCCGAGCCGCGCCGCCGTCGTTTTGGTCGCCGCCGGCCAGGCTCCGGCGACTGCCGACGTGGCCATCATTAGCGCTAACCCTGCCAGCTAATGACCCCTCTAATCAACCCCTTAAGCCGCTGACACGTGGGCCCATGCGCCTGTTTAGGTTAGATTAATTTTCCTGTTAGTTTAGTTTAACCCAGTGGGCCCCACGCGTCAGTTTTGACCGCGCTGACGTGGCCGTTGACTGGGCCCACATGTCAGCGACACAGACCAGTCTGAGACACTGACGTGTGGACCCCACTGGCCAGGTTTGACCCGGGGCAGCCCTGTTGACTCTGCTGAGCTCAGGATGACGCCATGCTGACGTAATATTCCATTTCTGGAATTTAGTTTATTTTCTAATTAATCAGGAAATCCAGAAAATAGCTAAAACTTCTAAAATTCATAGAAATTCAACCGTAACTCCAAATGAAATAAATTATATATGAAAAATTATCAGAAAAATTCAAGGAATCCATCTGTACTATTTTCATGCGTGTTTGAACAATGTTTGTCCTATGTTTTGGACAAAACAAATAAAGGGCATTTAAATAATCATATATGGAGTTTGAATTTGGATCATGTATTCAAACCAACTTCATTTAAATCATAGCTAGATGCATTAGCTCAAATCACAGCATATTGCCATGTCATGATCATGCATCATATTGTAGCATTGCATTGATTGTGTTCTTCCTCAGTTGCCGGTGTTGTCCCCTCTCGATAGACGTGGTTCCGACGATGAGTTCGATGACACCGATGAAGAGCTATAATATCTTCAGAAGTGCCAGGCAAGCAAAACCCCCTTGTTCATTCCGATACAATCCCACTCTCTCGCTGCTGCTCTATTTTACTGCATTAGGACAACAATGATTCATCTGTTACTTGCTGCGGTAGCTGAACCCCTTTATCCTTTGCATGACCTGTCATTCCACAGTAAATAGATGAAACCCACTAGCATGAGTAGGAGTTGTTTGAGCCCTGTTGTGCCTACTCATTAATGCTTGTTTGTCATGCCTGCTACTGCTTAGAGTTGAGTCGGGTCTGATTCATCGAGGATGAATCAGGTGTGTGTGAACATGTCCTACTGTGTGTGAGCTAAGTGTGTGAACACGATTTGGTAAAGGTAGCGGTGAGAGGCCATGTAGGAGTACATGGTGGGTTGTCTCATTGCAGCCGTCCTCAGGAACTGAGTTCTGTGTTTGTGATCCATGATACAGTTACTACCACGCATTGGGCCCGAAACCAATGGACCCTCTCGGCTTCTTAATCACCCTTGTCCTCTGTCCAGGAGTTGCAAGTAGTTTCTGGTGTTTGTAGTATGCTGGAGGCCGTGCGCAGCGCTGACCGTAGGGGTGGGCTGTGATGCGGTAGGCACGTGGCCGGGTAAACCGGGCGCCCGTTTGGTGTCACGGAACCCTGTTCACATCGTTTGGGGCTGTGAGCGAAACTTCGGCCGGATCTCCTCATGGATGGAACCCGAATAGGCGATAAACCTGGACTAGGGACTTGAGTGTTTAGGTAGGTCGTGGCCGACACCCACGTTGGGCTTCCGCTTGAAGGTTTCCGAGTACATGTCGTGTAAACGGCGATAAGTGGTGAGAGCGTGTGTGAAGAAGTACACCCCTGCAGGGTTAACATCATCTATTCGAATAGCCGTGTCCGCGGAAAAGGACTTCTGGGTCGCCTATAACAGTTCATAGACAAGTGAAAGTGGATACTCTAAAATACGCAAGATAAGTGTGAGTGCTATGGATGGCGTTCTCGTAGGGAGACGGAGCGGATCCATAGTGGTGTATTGATATGGTGAATATGTGGACTCGTGTGCGCCACCTCAAAAGAGTTCCTTGCAGTCATAGTTCAGGATAGCCACCGAGTCAAAGCTGGCTTGCTGCAGTTAAACTCCACCATCCCCTTTATTGATAATGATGCATATGTAGTTAGTTCTGATGTAAGTCTTGCTGGGTACATTTGTACTCACGTTTGCCTATTTTATGTTTTTGCAGAGAGACCTCGGTCTCGCTAGTAGTTCCGCGTCGACTTCGACATTTAGCTTGTTACCTCAGCTACGATCTTGTGCCCTCGGCAGGATCTGGTAGATAGTCAGGCTTCCAAGCCTTTTTCATTTATAGATGTCTGTACCCAGACATGTTAAGCTTCCGCTTGTGCTTGATTTGTATGCTCTGAATGTTGGGTCATGAGACCCCTGTTTGTAATATCTCGCTCCTCGGAGCCTAATGAATAAATACTTGAGTCGTAGAGTCATGATGTGATGCCATGTTGTATTTGCACATATCGAGCATATTGTGTGTATGTTATTGAAATGCTTGGTATGTGTGGGATCTGATTATCTAGTTGTATTTCCTTAGTAGCCTCTCTTACCGGGAAATGTCTCCTAGTGTTTCCACCAAGCCATGGTAGCTTGCTACTGCTCCGGAACACTTAGGCTGGCCGGCATGTGTCCTTCTTCGTTCCTGTGTCTGTCCCTTCAGGGAAATGTCACGCGATGAATACCGGAGTCCTGTTAGCCCGCTACAGCCCGGTTCACCGGAGTCCTGCTAGCCCAGTGCTACAGCCCGGAACTCACTCGCTGATGACCGACACGTTCGATGCTGGGTCATGGATGCCTGTCCCTGTAAGTCTGTGCCACTTTGGGTCTACGACTAGCCATGTCAGCCCGGGCTCCTTATCATATGGATGCTAGCGACACTATCATATACGTGTGCCAAAAGGCGCAAACGGTCCCGGGCAAAGGTAAGGCGACACCCGTGGGAATACCGTGCGTGAGGCCGCAAAGTGATATGAGGTGTTACAGGCTAGATCGATGTGACATTGAGTTGGGTCCTGACAGCGTTGGTATCAGAGCTTGACTGCCTGTAGGATTACCAAGCCAAACTGGTTGAAGTTTAGTCTAGAAATGCTTTAGCTATATGTAGGGGAATTGATTGTGGGATGGAACGTAAGGCTCTTTTTACTCCTTTACCTTATGCCCTTCTGATCTGAGTCAACCTCTCCTCTTCTACGGGGATTAAGAACTAGGCCTTCTCATCTATCTATCAGGATGACGTGTTACTAATCCGTAGACTTATACAATTGTTGGACTTAAGCCTCGTTTCAGTTCCTATTACTTCTGTATGTTAACTATTGATCTCGAAACCTTGATATTGTGCTTCGGAGTGGCCATGCCACCATTTTTGTAGCATGTCTCCAATCTTTTGAGCATTTACAGCCGTTATGCTGTCGGAGTCATCCCAGGTTTCTAAATAGTCTGATGCATTAGCAAAATCCCTTCCTCCCGTTCCGATGTCCCTTTGGGCCAGATTAACCACACTAATCGGTGAGTTGAGGTACTCTGTTGCCTTAACATATATGTTGGAGCTATTATTATGACCCTAGGTGTTTTAGGGAGTCATCTAGTAACCTAGCCATGTATTGTGTTCCCAGTGTGTTGATTCTGGCTTTTGTTCTCGAAAGCATCCTGTGATGCCGTTTAGTAGTAGGTATTCTATCTCTGGGTTTTGAATCCAAGACTCACTCTACTTACCTCATGTTGATAGTGCTTGCTCGTTCCTTTAGGTTATTAGTAACCTTTGCATTAGTCCTCGAGGTCCGTGGTATTTCCTTCTTCCAAATACCATGAACCATTTTGGCAGAAGTTGTTGAACCAAAAGATCACAACAAGAGTGCTCTCGAAGAGTTCTCCATGTTATATTGTGAATCTGCCAGTTCTACCCTTTCCGCATGGATTGTCCGGAAGAAATGTTGAGCTTCGCTCGACATACTAATCTATGCATCCACAACTCAGAAAGTTATATGTTCCTTTGAGTTGTTCTCTTTAGTTGTGTCCTGACCCTCGTCTGTCAATTGATAGTCAAGAATATGTGTGCATTCGTTCATCGGTGCCTATTATTCTTGTGGTCCGTCAAGCCATTCTATTCCAGAATGACTAGGAGAAACGAACTCCAGTACCTTGTCCATTTCCAGGATTGGGTCAAAGCAGTCATACTTCGCAGATCAAATACTAATCCATGTTTTGTTCTGTTCTACCTTGGAGTAATACCATCTTTATATCGAGAATGTCATGGGAATTGCACACCATCCTATGAATTCTTTATGTAGTAATACTCCTCGCCATCATTGTTCATTCCTCGGTTTCCGTGTTATTGTAACCGGAATGCCGACAAGTGAATCGTGGTGTGTGAAATCAATACTACTGGCAACTCCGTTGCTTGGTAGTTAAATGGACGATAACCTCATTCTTAGCGTGTTGATTATTGAATCATCATCCTAGGATTGATCGTGTTACCTAGTCCTTATTCTGGTGCACTCCTCGATCAATGAGTTAGGATTATTCAGTCCCTTGCTTATTTGATCATATCGTCTTGCTCTGGAAGCAAGATTGTTCTCGAGCTTAGTAACATATCGGTGGTTCGTGATGTTCCGAATATCTTCTCGGAAGTATTACCAGGTCGTCACCTGGCCGCTATGTTGAGTTCGTGATCAAGTTGGTTTTCTTATAAATCACCCCTTCTCCAAGAATCTGTGTCGTATACCCCTGAGCTAGTTGGTTAAGCTAAACAACAACTTGGAGAGTTGGAAGATAAAAGATTGTCCGACTTAGCTCATGTTAAGGGATATCCTGCATATGTGTTGAAGAAAGATGATATCTTCATCAATTGATCCTCGAAACCAGTTGTTGGAGCTATCGTCTTGCGAAAACTTTGATTTGAGTATGGGCTATCGTCAAATCAAATCAGAACCAACGATATTCGTAATGTTGTCTTACTCGTAGTTGTTTCTTCGAGCATACACCATTATATCTTTTGGGTCTGACCAATGCTATCACCTTGTTCACATAATTGTGGAATTCCACTTATATGGGAACCTGGATGAATTGTTGTTGAATCCATCAGCAACATTTTTATCTTGTCCATAATTTTGTCGAACATTAAGCTAGTGTTGGAAACTTTTTAAAGCATTTGTTCATGCTAGCTCATGAAGCATATGTTTGGACGAAAGAAGTGAGTCCCTCTAATTCATGTGCTTTTGATGCAAGTTGCCGCCATGAGTTTGAGAAGTCTTATTTTACCTCCTCCGGAATCATCCCAAGTCAGTCATGCACACGTGCGAAGTATTCTGTGGTCTGGAGACTTGCAACCTTCATTCCATATGTGTCCCGAGCACACCAAGCCACTGATTGATTTGTTCAAGAAGAAGAAGTTCCTTCATAAGAGCTAATCATATGACTTATGTTAGGACTTCGCTATCCTCGTTGATGGTTCCCCACCTGAACTCGGTAGTGTTTTATTATAAGACTACCATGGGATAATGTTTGTCTGGGACAACGTGTTCGCATGTTTGTAGCAGAACCAGCTCATGCTTTGGAGCTTACTATCGTAGTTCATTTCCCGAGAATCTCGCAACGTCGTCTCGTCGATTTGTGTTGCAAACTATCTTTTCTTCCTAGACTCGATGAGTCTGGAATATCCTGACATTAACCAGATCTGAATCTCAGACAGATATGATGGTTGGAACGTTTCCCAAGAACTATAATACTGGTCTCACCGTAACCGGTAAAATGGATGTCGTGGCCAACACACCCAGCCGGAAGACCTGTTATTGTAATATCTTGATTAAAGAAGTTGGCCACCTCCCCATAAGGACTTCGTAGGATTTACTCCCTAGTTATTCCTTATGGATTCTTGTGCTCCCGAAGTCCGACCTCTTACTTGATGTTCTGGGTACCAAACCTTTTTAATTAATGGGTTGCACCAGCACATCAAGGAGAACATTAGAAGCGGAGTGCTAAATGTCTCTCAGTCCATCATCCAGATTTTGATCCCTTGGCCTCGCTTAGGTGAAATCTGAGAAGGTGTTATCTTCTTTGCATTTGCATCGTCCATCGTTGTTCATCATGGTAGTATGTTGTGTTGCCAGGATCCTTGACATGGATGTTGGTAGAACCTTGATGATTATGGAAATGCTCAAGTTCTTGAGAGCACGCACAAGCGCTAGGTGTTATCCTCGGCACTAACTGGATTGCCCTCAGTCTCCTTGGTTATGCTAAAACTTTTCAAACAGTGGACTCACTCTCTATTGTTGGGTTCTCCCCAGTTACCAGAATCATTCCCAGCATTTGCATTTTGTTCCCAGCTTGCACCGCCAATGTGCCATTCTACCATGGGTCCCTTCCATTCCCGGTGGTAAGCAAAATCATCTATGACATTGTCTTCAACAAGGTAATCCACATCATCCATTCTGGTTCGAGTATGCCATTCTACCGACCCCCTCCAAATGATCACTCGAGAATTGCCTTAGGCTGGCATAAAGAGTTTCAATGATCTCTGAATCAAAGGTAATTCTTTTTGCCACTTAAGGGGATATCTCTACGAGTCACCTTCCCTAAGGTGCCCCATTATGGTATCATGGCAACTCAACTCCTCGCTACGTTGACAACCGTTCACCACCGTCTTAAGCGTGAAAATTGTTGTCTACCTAGTGAACCTTCGTCATCTGCTACACCCCCTTCCTATGGATGTGTGTTTCGTGTCTCAGCTCATGAGATGTTTTTATGTCTCATTCCGTGAGTTAATCCTGAGTTGTTCGATCTTCGAAAAGATCAGTCCTTCTAGAGTCCCCTTTTCCTCTCATTGTCATGTTGGCTGGAGTTCTCAGAGCATCACGACGAGACAAAGATGGTGATTGAATCAACGTTCATTTGAAGTGCAACCTGGATCGTGAAGATTATACTAGTTTGCGTTCCCCCTTCACCTTACCCTACGCTTGAATCTCGGGACGAGATTCATGTTTAGTGGGGGTGAGTTGTCACATCCCCAGTTCAGGCCTTGCTTGTTTTAGCTTTAGCATCCATGCATCATGTTTAAATTTTATGAAACTTGAAATGGGGGCTGACAAACCCTAGCAGTTAATGAATTCAACTAGGATCAAAATAAAATCTTTTTCAATAAACCCAAAATGACCCCTGGAAATGTTCATGATTTCTGATAGAGGTTAAAACCTCTGTCAAAAATGATGAATATATTTCTAGGTCATCTCTGGATGTTTGAATTAAATCATTACTTATTTGCATTTGGGCATTTAAATACTATAAAATATTTTAAATGCTCAAATAATCCCAAACTGAAATGTTTACTGTAGGATATATTTCTAACAGTGGTTATGAGCAGTTGCATGATTTTTGGGATTGATTTAGTATTTTTAATAAAGCCAAACATCTGCAGAAAAATGGAAAACAACAATTAAAATAGAAACAGAGAAGGAGGGAGTACCTGGGCCTTACCTGGCCGGCCCAGTGGACAGCCTAGCCCACTGGCCTGGTGCCAGTCGTCCTCTACCTCTGCCAGTAGGCAGAGGCGGGAGACAGCGCACGCGCGCCCGCGGCGCCACGCCACCACCCTGCCTGGCTGCCTCCTCCTCCCCCTGGACGCCTCCATGCGTCGCCACGCATCACCCCGGACCCTCTCGCCCATTTCCTCGTCCTCATTCCCTCCTCCCTCTCGCTCTGCACCTCGTGCCCGAGCGCCACCATCGCCATCGACGCCGTTCGCCGCGGCCACCGGCCACCCCTCGCCCTGCCGCTGGGCTCAGGAGCTCTGCCTCGACCCCCTCTTCCTCCCCACCGATCCACGGCCCTCCAGAAGCCCTGCAGCATCGTCCTCAAGCTCATCTTCAACCTTCGGCCGCCGTCAACCTCATCGTCGATTCGCCGCCATTCGTCCTTCCTCGAGCACGCTGACCTTCTCTTCGAACTCACCATGAGCCCCTGTCCATTTCCCCTCTATCTCCATGCCCGTCCGCGCCTTCTAACCACCGTGGCTGTCGGAGCCGACAGCCCCTCGCCGCCGGCGATGACACAGACGAGGCCAGAGCCACCGTAGCTAACTCCCAAGCACGGCAATGTGCTCAGCACTCTTCCAGGAGCCGGGCGCACCCACCCATGCGACCTGCCGTGCCCCCTAGCGCCAACCCCGACCCCGCCGAACTCCGGTCGCCGCCAAAGCTCGTCGCCGGCGAGATTCCGGCTGCCCCGTGACCACCCGTCTGGTCCATTAGATGCGCGAGTGCAAGAGCTCCTCCCCGGTGCTCTCAGCACGCCAAACCACCGCCCGAAGCTCAAATCCGAGCCGCGCCGCCGTCGTTTTGGTCGCCGCCGGCCAGGCTCCGGCGACTGCCGACGTGGCCATCATTAGCGCTAACCCTGCCAGCTAATGACCCCTCTAATCAACCCCTTAAGCCACTGACACGTGGGCCCATGCGCCTGTTTAGGTTAGATTAATTTTCCTGTTAGTTTAGTTTAACGCAGTGGGCCCCACACGTCAGTTTTGACCGCGCTGACGTGGCCGTTGACTGGGCCCACATGTCAGCGACACAGACCAGTCTGAGACACTGACGTGTGGACCCCACTGGCCAGGTTTGACCCGGGGCAGCCCTGTTGACTCTGCTGAGCTCAGGATGACGCCATGCTGACGTAATATTCCATTTCTGGAATTTAGTTTATTTTCTAATTAATCAGGAAATCCAGAAAATAGCTAAAACTTCTAAAATTCATAGAAATTCAACCGTAACTCCAAATGAAATAAATTATATATGAAAAATTATCAGAAAAATTCAAGGAATCCATCTGTACCATTTTCATGCGTGTTTGAACAATGTTTGTCCTATGTTTTGGACAAAACAAATAAAGGGCATTTAAATAATCATATATGGAGTTTGAATTTGGATCATGTATTCAAACCAACTTCATTTAAATCATAGCTAGATGCATTAGCTCAAATCACAGCATATTGCCATGTCATGATCATGCATCATATTGTAGCATTGCATTGATTGTGTTCTTCCTCAGTTGCCGGTGTTGTCCCCTCTCGATAGACGTGGTTCCGACGATGAGTTCGATGACACCGATGAAGAGCTATAATATCTTCAGAAGTGCCAGGCAAGCAAAACCCCCTTGTTCATTCCGATACAATCCCACTCTCTCGCTGCTGCTCTATTTTACTGCATTAGGACAACAACGATTCATCTGTTACTTGCTGCGGTAGCTGAACCCCTTTATCCTTTGCATGACCTGTCATTCCACATTAAATAGATGAAACCCACTAGCATGAGTAGGAGTTGTTTGAGCCCTGTTGTGCCTACTCATTAATGCTTGTTTGTCATGCCTGCTACTGCTTAGAGTTGAGTCGGGTCTGATTCATCGAGGATGAATCAGGTGTGTGTGAACATGTCCTACTGTGTGTGAGCTAAGTGTGTGAACACGATTTGGTAAAGGTAGCGGTGAGAGGCCATGTAGGAGTACATGGTGGGTTGTCTCATTGCAGCCGTCCTCAGGAACTGAGTTCTGTGTTTGTGATCCATGATACAGTTACTACCACACATTGGGCCCGAAACCAATGGACCCTCTCGGGTTCTTAATCACCCTTGTCCTCTGTCCAGGAGTTGCAAGTAGTTTCTGGTGTTTGTAGTATGCTGGAGGCCGTGCGCAGTGCTGACCGTAGGGGTGGGCTGTGATGCGGTAGGCACGTGGCCGGGTAAACCGGGCGCCCGTTTGGTGTCACGGAACCCTGTTCACATCGTTTGGGGCTGTGAGCGAAACTTCGGCCGGATCTCCTCATGGATGGAACCCGAATAGGCGATAAACCTGGACTAGGGACTTGAGTGTTTAGGTAGGTCGTGGCCGACACCCACGTTGGGCTTCCGCTTGAAGGTTGCCGAGTACATGTCGTGTAAACGGCGATAAGTGGTGAGAGCGTGTGTGAAGAAGTACACCCCTGCAGGGTTAACATCATCTATTCGAATAGCCGTGTCCGCGGAAAAGGACTTCTGGGTCGCCTATAACAGTTCATAGACAAGTGAAAGTGGATACTCTAAAATACGCAAGATAAGTGTGAGTGCTATGGATGGCGTTCTCGTAGGGAGACGGAGCGGATCCATAGTGGTGTATTGATATGGTGAATATGTGGACTCGTGTGCGCCACCTCAAAAGAGTTCCTTGCAGTCGTAGTTCAGGATAGCCACCGAGTCAAAGCTGGCTTGCTGCAGTTAAACTCCACCATCCCCTTTATTGATAATGATGCATATGTAGTTAGTTCTGATGTAAGTCTTGCTGGGTACATTTGTACTCACGTTTGCCTATTTTATGTTTTTGCAGAGAGACCTCGGTCTCGCTAGTAGTTCCGCGTGGACTTCGACGTTTAGCTTGTTACCTCAGCTACGATCTTGTGCCCTCGGCAGGATCTGGTAGATAGTCAGGCTTCCAAGCCTTTTTCATTTATAGATGTCTGTACCCAGACATGTTAAGCTTCCGCTTGTGCTTGATTTGTATGCTCTGAATGTTGGGTCGTAGAGTCATGATGTGATGCCATGTTGTATTTGCACATATCGAGCATATTGTGTGTATGTTATTGAAATGCTTGGTATGTGTGGGATCTGACTATCTAGTTGTATTTCCTTAGTAGCCTCTCTTACCGGGAAATGTCTCCTAGTGTTTCCACCGAGCCATGGTAGCTTGCTACTGCTCCGGAACACTTAGGCTGGCCGGCATGTGTCCTTCTTCGTTCCTGTGTCTGTCCCTTCGGGGAAATGTCACGCGATGAATACCGGAGTCCTGTTAGCCCGCTACAGCCCGGTTCACCGGAGTCCTGCTAGCCCAGTGCTACAGCCCGGAACTCACTCGCTGATGACCGACACGTTCGATGCTGGGTCATGGATGCCTGTCCCTGTAAGTCTGTGCCACTTTGGGTCTACGACTAGCCATGTCAGCCCGGGCTCCTTATCATATGGATGCTAGCGACACTATCATATACGTGTGCCAAAAGGCGCAAACGGTCCCGGGCAAAGGTAAGGCGACACCCGTGGGAATACCGTGCGTGAGGCCGCAAAGTGATATGAGGTGTTACAGGCTAGATCGATGTGACATTGAGTCGGGGTCCTGACAATTATTCCCATAATATAATTTGAATGTTTTGTGTATATCATTCAAAACAAGTCTTAGCATGTTCAAAATATGCTCTTAACTAGTGCTACCATTTGCTCAAATTCGACAAGTGCTTTAGGAGTTAGGCACAATTTTTTTTACAGAGTAGTTCAAATTGAAAACGGACAGAAGTTCACGTGCTGCATGGTGTGTGTTTTCATATGAGAAAAATAGAATAAAAAGATAAAGTATAAAAATTTCGCTGCTAGAAGTCCAGGTGCTCAGCACGGGGAAGTTCAAAAACTTCTTGTGAGAGAGGTAATCGGCACTATATAACATTTGTGCAACTCCGATGAACGAGTGAGAAATTACGAATAAAAATACGTGGTAGAAGTTTAAAGTGAAAACAGCGGGAAGTTCGATCATTATAGAAAACTCAAATTTTCCTCATTATTAAAGAATAGAAACAAGAAGTTCAAAAATAAAAAACAAGAAGTTCAACTTTTAAAAATGAAGCGCTTCAAAATTTCATCAAAAAGGATTAAGAAATAAACCAGGAAGTCCATATTAAAAAGATGGAGAAGTTCGATGATTATAGAAAACTCAGATTTTACTCGCTGTTAAAGAATGGAAACAAGAAGTTCAAAAATACAATAACAAGAAGTTCAACTATTAAAAATAGAGCGATTCAAAATTCATAAAAAAAGATTAAGAAAAATCAGATTAAAAATTCATAAAAAAAACTCAAATATTTTCACATAACCGAGAGAGGTTCAGGTTGATAACTGCCAGAAGTTCATGTACTACACGGTGTGCATTTTGTATTAAGAAAAGAATAAAAACCAAAGGCTAAAAGTTTTGTTGTTATAAGTTCAAGTCCTTCGTTGGAGGAAGTTTAAAAAATTATAGTGAAAGAGATTTGTACAAAAGAAATATCATTTGTGTAACACTGACGATGGATGAGAAAATTCTTGTGAGAGGTTGAACAAAAATACGTGACAGAAGTTCAAGGTGAAACAACGAGAAGTTCAACTACTGCAAGGAATGCATTCAAATGAGAATAAAAGTATAGAAAATTAAAAGCTTAATATATTTGTTGCAAGAAGTTCAAGTGCTCTGTCCAGGGAAGTTCAATAATTCTTGCGAGAGAGGTTCACCTTATATTTCCATGTTCGATTTTTTCCGTAGAAAAGTCGAATACAATTCTTTACTCAAAAATATAAAAAGGTGAAGTTCAAATTTAAATAACAAAGAAGTTCGGAGTTTATTAAAACTTATGATTTACCTGTTCAAAAAATAAAAAACACAACGCCTTTTTTGCACTTTTAAAAACAACTCATAAATGAAACAAATGGTTGCTAGAAGTTCAAGTGCTCGGAGAGGAAAAGTTCAAAAATTCTTGTGAGAGACGTTCACCTTGTATTTAGATGTCGAAAATACATAAAAACATGTTGTTTTTTTTGTTTTAAAATAATTCACTCAAACCAGAGAGAAGTTCAAAGTGATAACATCCAGAAGTTCACGTACTGCATGGTGTGTGTTTCGTATAAGAAAAATTCAATAAAGTGAAACAGAGTGAAGTTCAAACGGAGATGCCCGAGAAGTTCAATTACTTCACGTAGTGAAAAAAACACCACATAAAAAATCAACACGTCAAAAACAGAGTGAAGTTCGAACAGACACGTCCTAGAAGTTCAACTACTTCACGCAGTGCAAAAAACAACACGTTAAAAACAGTGTGAAGTTCGAACAGACATGCACGAGAAGTTCAACTACTTCACGTAGTGTATTTCCATTCGCGATGAAGGCAGAAATCATGATCTTGTCATTTTCTAATTTACTTCAAAACAGTAGGAAATCATTTGTGTAAGTTCAAGTCCTTCGTCCGAGAAAGTTCAAAAAATTATTGTGAGAGAGATTTGTACAAAAGGAATATCATTTGTGTGACACTAACGAATGGATGAAAAAATTACAAGCGAAAATACGTCACAGAAGTTCAACTGAAAACAACAGGAAGTTCAACTACTACACTGAATGAATTTCACATGAAAAACTTTTAAAATCGTTGCGAGTATGAAAGAATGATCAACACGGGAAAGTTGCATGTCTACAGGAGCTTTCCATCGGTATATCACTAGCTCAATTCCGGTGAGTGTTCCGATGCGTGGATGGAGAGCCACGGGCAAAAGAAGCACGTGAAAAACAGAGTGAAGTTCAAGGTTTCATACCGAGAAGTTCAGGTACTTCACGCGATGCATGTTGACGAATCTGTTTCGCGATAAAGGCAGAACGAATGATATCGCCATTTTCCAAATTACTTGAAAACGGCAGGGAATCACAGAAAACCATCCACATGAAAAAGTTTTGCATTTTCCTTAGCTTTTCAACGGTATATTATTTGCCCCATTCCGATAAAGTTTATGGAAATTACGGCGAAAATACGTTTTTAGCCATTTTGAAAACTGACATAAAACAGTAAGGAATTGGGAGAAATAATATATACCGAAAAGTTTTGCCTTTCCTCAAGCTTTCCAACGTCATATCAGTTGTTGCATTCGGACATAGGGTTAAAAAAATAGATCGAAAATACGAACTCGCTGAAACTTGTACCGTTTTCTAAATCACTTTTAAAACATTCAAAATTAGAAACAATTTTCTACATGAAAAAGTAGTGCATTTTCATAAGCTTTCCAACGCCATATCATGTGCCTCAATTGGTTTAGCCGTTTAGAAATGACATCGAAAATACGAACTCAGCTGTTCGGTTTGTGAAATTTTACGATTTTCTAAATTACTCTTTAACCATAGGGAATTAGAGAAAACTTTCAACATGTAAAAGGAGCGGTTTTGCAGCAGCTTTCCAAATCCATTTTACTTGCCTCATTCCGATAAACGGTTTAGAAATGCGATCGAAATTACGATTCACATTTTTTGTGTGAAGAAAAAACAGTTTTCAAAACTGCTCTTAAACTGCTTACATTTTACGAAAAATTTAACTTGGGTCATGATACTCGTGTCCATAGCTTTCCAACGGTATATAGCAAGCCCTATTTGGGCAATGTTGTGGGAAGTTCAACCTAGCACAGGGGGAAGTTCAGGTTGAACAACTCAGGCAGTAAAATCGCAAAAAACGCAAGTTCTTCACGACCCGAGTGCAAAATCCGCCTATGAGCGAGATTTCTATCTAAAACGAGTATTTAGTTGCTAAAAATCATTTGAAGATTACACTTACATCACATGGAACACGACTAACCAGAAAAACTCGCGGTAGAAGGCACGATTGCGAAGATAGCCCGAAGGTCGGGTTCGTACAGAGAGAAGTTCAGGCACGCGTACAAACAAAAATACGTCACAGAAGTTCAATGTGAAAACAGCATGAAGTTCAACTACTACGCTGAATGAATTTCAGAGGAAAAACTTTTAAAATCGTTGCGAGTATGAAAAAATGATCAACACGGGAAAGTTGCGTGTTTACAGCAGCTTTCCATCGGTATATCACTTGCTCAATTCCGGTGAGTGGATGGAGAGCTAGGAGCAGTGGATAGAGATATATGAGCAAAAAAAAAGCACGTGAAAAACAGAGTGAAGTTCAAGTACACGTGCCGAGAAGTTCAGGTTCTTCACGTGATGCATTTTTGAATAATCAGTTTCGCGATAAAGGCAGAACGAATGATCTCGCCATTATCACAATTACTTGAAAACGGCTAGGAATCAGAGAAACCATCAACACGAAAAAGTTTCGCATTTTCCGTAGCTTTTCAGCGGTATATTATTTGCCCCATTTCGATGAAGTATGTAGAAATTATGCCAAAAATACGTTTTTAGCCATTTTCCAATTTGACTTACAACTGTAAGGAATTAGGAGAAACAATATATACGAAACAGTTTCGCATTTGCTCAAGCTTTCCAACGCCGTATTATTTGTTGCATTCGGTAGTACGGTTAAAAAATTATTTCGAAAATACAAACTCGGTGAAACTTGTACCGTTTTCTGAATTACTTTTAAACCGTTTCAAATTAGAAAAAACTTTTAACATGAAAAAGTAGCACAATTTCACAAGCTTTCCAATGCCATATCATTTGCCTCAAATGAATTAGCCATTTAGAAATTACATTGAAAATACGAACACGGCTGTTCGGTTTGCGAAATTTTACGATTTTCAAAATTACGCTTTATCCATAGGGAATTAGAGAAAACTTTCAACATGTCGAAGGAGTGGTTTTGCATCAGCTTTCCAATGCTATATTATTTACCTCATTCCGATAAACGGTTTAGAAATGCGATCGAAAATACGATTCATGTTTTTTGTATGAAGAAAAAACGGTTTTCAAAACTGCTCTTAAACTGCTTACATTTTGCCAAAAATTTAACTTGGATCATGATATTGGTGTCCATAGCTTTCCAACGGTATATCACAAGCCCCATTTGGACACTTTTTAGCTGAAGTTCAACCCAGTACAGAGGGAAGTTCAGGCGCGTTACTCAGGCAGTTCAGGTTGTGATCAGAATATTATTCTGATCCCGTGATCAGAATAGTGTTTATATATATATATATATATATATATATATATATATATATATATATATATATATATATATATATATATATATATATATCAGGATCTTTCAAACACGAGGGGCTTGCCAAAGGATAAAAATAAAAGGGAAAGGTGAAGATCACCTTGACTCAAGCATAAAGTAAAAACATAAAGTAAAAGACAGGCCCTTCGCAGAGGGAAGCAGAGGTTGTCATGCGCTTTTAGGGTTGGATGCACAAAATCTTAATGCAAAAGAACATCGCTTTATATTGCCACTTGTATATGGACCTTTATTATGCAGTCCGTCGCTTTTATCGCTTCCATAACAAGATCGTATAAAGCTTATTTTCTTCACACTAATATATCATACATATTTAGAGAGAAATTTTTATTGCTTGCACTGATGACAACTTACTTGAAGGATCTTACTCAATCCATAGGTAGGTATGGTGGACTCTCATGGCAAAAACTGGGTATAAGGATATTTGGAAGCACAATTAGTATCTCTACTTGGTGCAAGGAATTTTGGCTAGCATTAGGGGGAAAGGCAAGATCAACATGTTGGGAAGATCAATGAAAATATACTTTAACTGAGATGTGAGAAAACATAAACCATTACGTTGTCTTCCTTGTCCAACATCAACTCTTTTAGCATGTCATACTTAATGAGTGTTCACAATCATAAAAGATGTCCAAGATAGTATATTTATATGTGAAAACTTCTCTTTCCTTATTACTTCCTATTAATTGCAACGATGACCAAAGCTATGTTTGTCAACTCTCAACAACTTTTATGCCTCATACTCTTTATGTGTGAAGTCATTACTATCCACAAGATCAATATGAACTCTTTTATTCCTTTTTATTCTTTCTACTTTCTCAAGATCATAGCAAGATAGCAAAGCCCTTGACTCAACACTAATCTTTATTATAGATAGCTCACGGACTCGAATACAAAAAGAGATCACAAAGCAAAACTCAAAACTAATTTACACCAAAACTTCAATCTACTAGATCAAGATACTACTAAAAGGATCGAACTAAGTAAAACGGTAAAGATAGGAGTGTGATGGTGATACGATACCGGGGCACCTCCCCCAAGCTTGGCAGTTGCCAAGGGGAGTGCCCATACCCATGTAATTATGTCCTCGGAGGTGGTGAAGTAGGAGTTGTTGACGATGTAGGCTTCTTCCTCAATTTACGCTTGAGGATAATATTTTGCTCCTTTAGATCATCGATCTCCTTCTCAAGACTTAATATTCTTTTGCATAGTTCCTGCTTGTTTTCCTGCAAGAGACGAAAAGGGATAAACTCGATGTTTGGCTTCTTTGATCTATCAGGGAGGCTTGACTTTTTAAACTCCACATGCATGTCCCCAGGTTGGGGTAATGGGGCTTCGTCTTCGTCTGAACTCGTCTCCTCCTTTCCCTTAGGCTCATAGTCTTCCTCTTCCTTAGTGGTCCAGCTACCATGTTCCAAGTCCCCGTAGACCTTAGGGTCTGCAAGGAAATCAGCCACATAGATTTCTCCCTCCGAATCCTGGGACAACATATTACTCTAACCTGCGGCAGAACCATCTCGAAACGAAAACAGAAGATATTTGCGTGATACGGTGGTCAAAACCTTCGGGAGATTATATAATGAATTTTTACCGACCAAAATACATAACGTGCAAGAAAACGGAGTCCGGGAGGCACACGAGGTGGCCACAAGACAGGGGGGCGCGCCCAGGAAGGGTGCGCATGCCCTCCACCCTCGTGAAGACCTCGTGTACTTCCCGGATTACTTCTTGCTTTCCAAAATTCTTAAATATTCTAAAACAGAGAAAAATTGCCATTAGAACTGTTTTGGAGTCGGTTTACTTACCGTACCACATACCTATTCCTTTTCGGAGTCTGAAACGTTCTGGACAGTGTCCCTTATGTATTCCTCCGGGGTTACGGTCTCAATAATATTAGTTTCAACATTGATAGGATTACCTAAGATATAATGTTTGATTCTTTGACCGTTTACCACCCTCGGACTTGTGCCTTCGAATTTCTTGATTTTTATGGAACCGGAATGATAGACCTCCTCGATAACGTAAGGACCTTCCCATTTAGAGAGAAGTTTTCCTGCAAAAAATCTTAAACGAGAGTTGAATAGTAACACATAATCACCTACATTAAACTCACGCTTTTGTATCCTTTTGTCATGCCATATTTTAACTTTTTCTTTGAACAGCTTGGCATTCTCATAGGCATGGGTTCTCCATTCATCGAGTGAGCTAATGTCAAACAACCTCTTCTCACCGGCAAGTTTGAAGTCATAGTTGAGCTCTTTGATAGCCCAATATGCTTTATGTTCAAGTTCAAGAGGTATGTGACATGCTTTTCCATAAACTATCTTATACGGAGACATACCCATAGGATTTTTATAAGCAGTTCTATAGGACCATAATGCATCATCAAGTTTCTTGGATCAATTCTTTCTAGATCTATTGACAGTCTTTCGCAAAATTAATTTGAGCTCTCTATTGCTCAACTCTAATTGACCACTAGACTGCGGGTGATAAGGAGATGTAATTCTATGATTAACATTGTACTTAGTAAGCATTTTATGAAAAGCACCATGAATAAAATGTGAACCACCGTTAGTCATAAGATATCTAGGGACTCCAAACCTCGGAAAAATAACTTCTTTAAGCATTTTAATAGAGGTGTTATGATCAGCACTACTAGTTGGAATAGCTTCTACCTACTTAGTAACGTAATCAACATCAACTAAAATATGTGTGTAACCATTAGAGGCAGGAAAAGGTCCCATATAATCAAAGCCCCAAACATCAAATGGTTCAATAACAAGAGAATAGTTCATAGGCATTTCTTGACGTCTACTAATATTACCAATTCTTTGACATTCATCACAAGATAAGACAAACTTACGAGCATCTTTGAAGAGAGTAGGCCAATAAAAACCAGATTGCAATACCTTATGTGCAGTTCTATCTCCAGCGTGGTGTCCTCCATATGATTCAGAATGACACTTGAGTAGGATCTGTTCCTGTTCATGCTCAGGTACACAACGTCTAATAACACCATCTACTCCTTCTTTATAAAAGGTGTGGGTCATCCCAGGAGTAATGTCTTAAGTCATAAAAGAACTTTTTCTTTTGTTGGTATGTGAAACTAGGTGGTATAAATTTTAGCAACAATGTAGTTAGCATAATCAGCATACCATGGAGCAGTACGAGAAACATTAATGACCGCTAATTGTTCATCAGGAAAGCTATCATCAATAGGTAGTGGGTCATCAAGAACATTCTCTAACCTAGACAAGTTGTCTGCAACGGGGTTCTCAACTCCCTTTCTATCAATAATATGCAAATCAAATTCTTGGAGCAAGAGAACCCATCTAATAAGTCTAGGCTTAGCATCTTTCTTTTCCATAAGATATTTAATAGCAGCATGATCAGTGTGAATAGTAACTTTGGAATCAATAATATAAGATCTGAACTTATCACATGCAAATACGACTGCTAAGAACTCTTTTTCAGTAGTAGCACAATTTCTCTGGGAAGTATCAAGAGTTTTACTAGCATACTGGATAACATTCAATTTCTTATCAACTCTTTGCCCTAGAACAGCACCTACAGCATAATCACTAGCATCACACATAATTTCAAAAGGTAAATTCCAATCAGGTGGCTGAACAATAGGTGAAGTGATCAAAGCTTTCTTAAGTATTTCAAATGCTTCTACACAATCATCATCAAAGACAAAAGGAATATCTTTTTGCAATAAATTAGTCAGAGGCCTTCAGATTTTAGAAAAGTCCTTAATGAACCTCCTATAAAAACCAGCATGACCAAGGAAACTTCTTATACCTTTTATGTCCTTGGGACATGGCATCTTTTGAATAGCATCAACTTTAGCTTTATCAACTTCAATACCTCTCTCGGAAATCTTATGCCCCAAGACAATGCCTTCATTAACCATAAAGTGGCACTTTTCCCAATTCAAGACGAGACTAGTGTCTTTGCATCTCTACAGAACTCGATCAAGGTTGCTCAAGCAATCATCAAAGGAGGATCCGTAAACGGAGGAATCATCCATGAATACCTCATAAATATTTTCACAAAAGTCAGAGAATATAGCCATCTTGCATCTTTGAAAGGTAGCAGGTGCATTACATAAACCAAAAGGCATACGTCTATAAGCAAAAGTACCGAAAGGACAAGTAAAAGTAGTTTTTGATTGATCCTCCGCTGACACAGGTATTTGAGAGAAACC
This sequence comes from Triticum timopheevii, assembly GCA_963921465.1. Taxonomy (NCBI): domain Eukaryota; kingdom Viridiplantae; phylum Streptophyta; class Magnoliopsida; order Poales; family Poaceae; genus Triticum; species Triticum timopheevii. The sequence continues at coordinate 313,765,341 of OY997270.1, forward strand.
AGAATAACCATCTAGAAAGCAGAAATGTGTGTGTTTGGATAGTCTTTCTAGCATTTGATCAATATAAGGTAAAGGGTAATGATCTTTCTTAGCAGCTTTATTTAATTATGGAAATCAATTACCATCCTATAACCTGTAATAATTCTTTGCGGAATCAATTCATCTTTATCATTAGGAACGACAGTAATACCTCCCTTTTTAGGAACACAATGGACAGGACTTACACATTCACTATCAGCAACGGGATAAATTATACCTGCCACAAGGAGCTTTAGTATCTCCTTTCTTACCACTTCTTTCATCTTAGGATTCAATCATCATTGAGGATCTCTAACTGGTTTGGCGTCTTTCTCCACTTTAATTTTGTGTTGGCATAGAGTGGGACTAATTCCCTTAAGATCATCCAGAGTATATCCAATAGCAGCATGGTGCTTCTTCAGAGTTTTCAGTAATCTTTCTTCTTCTTGCTCTGAAAGGTTAGCACTAATAATAACAAGATATATTTTCTTTTCATCAAAATAAGCATACTTAAGATTATCAAGTAATGGTTTGAGCTCAAACACGGGATCACCCTTGGGTGGAGGGGGATCCCCTAGGATTTCAACAGGCAAGTTGTGTTTCAGAATAGGACCCTGTTGAAGGAACACTTCATATATTTCCCTTCTTTCATTCATAAACATATCATTTTCATGGTCTAGCAAATATTGTTCTAACGGATCAGTAGGAGGCACGGCAATAGAAGCAAGACCAATAATCTCATCCTTACTAGGTGATTCTTTATCACGGGGTTGTCTACAAACTTAGCAAAATTAAACTCAAGAGACATATCCCCTAAGCCAATTGTAACAACATCCTTTTTGCAATCAATACTAGCATTAACAGTATTCAAGAAGGGTCTACCAAAAATAATGGGACAAAAGTCATCTTGTGGGGAACCAAGAACAAGAAAATCAGCAGGATATTTAACTTCCCCACACAAGAATTCAACATCTCTAACAATCCCAACTGGCTTAATGGTGTCCCTATTGGCAAGCTTAATACTAACATCAATATCTTCTATTTCAGCAGGTGCATTATCATGCATGATTTCTGTATATAAGTCAAATGGTATTGCACTAGCACTAGCACCCATATCACATAAGCCATGATAACAATGATCTCCTATTTTAACAGAAATAACAGGCATGCCTACAACAGGTCTATGTATCTTAGCATCTGGTCTAGCAATATTAGCAGCCTGTTCACAGAAGTAAATAACATGCCCATCTAAATTATCATCCAAGAGATCTTTAACCATAGCAATACTAGGTTCAACTTTGATTTGCTCAGGAGGTGTATAAGTTCTAGTATTACTCCTACGAACAACAGTTGAAGCTTTAGCATGATCCTTCATCCTAACAGGAAAAGGAGGTTTCTCAACATAAGTAGTAGGAACAATAGGATCATTATAAGTGACAGTCTTTTCTTCAACTGTAATAGGTGCAACTACTTTTACTTCAATGGGAGGATTATATTTAAACCACTTCTCCTTAGGGAGATCAACATGAGCAGCAAAAGATTCACAGAAAGAAGCTACTACCTCAGAGTCAACTCCATATTTAACCCTAAATCCACGAAAAGCATCGGTATCCATAAAAGATTTAACACAATCAAACTTAGGTGTTATACCTGACTCCTTACCATCGTTGGAACCCCAATCTTCAGAGTTGCGTTTAATTCTTTCCAATAAGTCCCACTTGAATTTAGTAGTCTTCAGCATATAAGAACCAGCACAGGAAGTATCGAGCATGGTGTGATCACTGAGAGAAAGCCGAGCATAATTTTTTTGAATAATCATTTCTCTTGAGAGCTCATGAATGGGGCATGAATATAACATTGACTTAAGCCTCCCCCAAGCGTGAGCGATGCTTTCTCCTTCGCGAGGCCAGAAATTATATATGTAATTATGATCACGACGAACAAGATGCATAGGATAGAACTTCTGGTGAAATTCCAACTTCAATCGTTTATAATTCCAAGATCCCGTATCATCACATAGCCTATACCATGTCAATGCATCTCCCTTCAAAGATAAAGGGAAGGCCTTCCTTTTGACAACATCATCGGGGATACCTGCAAGCTTAAATAATCCACAAACTTCATCCACAAAGATAAGGTGTAAATCGGGATGCAATGTTCCGTCTTCTGCAAAGGGATTAGCTAGCAGTTTCTCTATCATACCCGAAGGAATCTCAAAGTAAACATTTTCAGTAAGTTCAGTAGGTTGAGGAGCAACTCTTTGCTCTACTGGTCGGCGTGAAGATACCCCGAACAAGCCCCTCAAAGGATTAGTTTCCATAGTAACAAGTGACAGAAAATTTCAGCACACTATATAAATGTTTCCTTACCAAGTTCCACTCACCAAAGGCGCTTCACTCCCCGGCAACGGCGCCAGAAAAGAGTCTTGATAACCCACAAGTATAGGGGATCTATCGTAGTCCTTTTGATAAGTAAGAGTGTCGAACCCAACGAGGAGCAGAAGGAAATGACAAGCGGTTTTCAGAAAGGTTTTCTCTGCAAACACTGAAATTGTTGGTAACTGATACATCTCCAATGTATCTATAATTTTTTATTGTTCCATGCTATTATATTACCCCTTTTGGATGTTTATGGGCTTTATTTTACACATTTATATCATTTTTGGGACTAACCTACTAACCGGAGGCCCAACCCGTATTACTGTTTTTTTTGCCTATTTCAGTATTTCGAAGAAAAGGAATATCAAATGGAGTCCAAACGGAATGAAACCTTCGGAAGCATGATTTTTGGAACGAACGTGAACCAGAGGACTTGGAGTGCAAGTCAAGAAGCAGCCGAGGCGGCCACGAGACAGGAGGGCGCGCCCCCTATCTTGTGGGCCCCTCGGGCGGCCACCGACGTACTTCTTCCTCCTATATAAGCCTACCACTACAAAAAAAAGACACATCCGTGACATTTTGGGCCGAACGAATTTTTTTTCTGTCATACATATGACACTTCTATGAAGATAATTGTGACAAACCCGGTATCATCATAGATGTGGTGGGCTCCTACTTCTATGACAAAAAATCATGACAGAAAATGGGCTTTTCGTCCTGGGCGGGCCGGAGACGCAGCTGCATGACATTCTTTGGGCCGTCCATGACGGAAAAAACCATGGTAGAAGCAAGGGGGAGGAAAATTTCGGGGAGTTGCCGGTTACGGTGGGAGAGCGATGCGCGTTTCTCTCGTACAGGTACGCGCGTGTGTGCGAGGCGTTGGCTCTAACTGAAGCCGAGCGAGGCATTGGGCTCTAAGTGAACCCGAGCGATTGCATTGCAGGCTACGCGTTACTGAACCCAAGGGATCGATCGATGGCTGTTAACTGAACCTGATGGAGCGATTCCTTTGCTACTGCTGCTAACTGAAGCCGATCGATGCTGCCTCTGGGATGAACAGTGAGCGTTGCGGGACGTTTGGATGAACAGTGAGCGGTGGCGTTGCCTCTGGATGAACAGGAACCCGTGGTGTGGAGGGCTGGATGAATAGTAGATGGTGGAGGGGTGGCCGTGGAGGGGTGGTTGAACAAGACCCCGTGGTGTGGAGGCCTGGATGAACAGTAGCCGGTGGAGGGGTGCCCGTGGAGGGGTGGTTGAACAGTAGCCGATGGAGTAGCGCGCGGTGGAGGCTGGATGAACAGGAGCCCGTGGAGGCTGGAGGAGGTCGACGGTGGAGATGAACAGTATCCCGTGGAGTCCCGTTTTGCGGTACGCAACACCCCTCCCCCCCGTTTCAACCGTAGCGCTCCAACACAAGTCTGTTTCGTCTGTTTTGCGGTACGCCACACCCCTCCCGGTGAACAGGACCCCCGTTTCGACCGTAGGAGGTCCATTTCCTTTGTTTTGCGGTATGCCACACCCCTCCCGATCAACAGGACCCCCGTTTCGACCGTAGGAGGTCCGTTTCCTCCATTTTGCGGTACGCCAGGCCCTCCCGATCAATAGGACCCCATTTCGAACGTGGCCGGTCGAACACAAGGCCCTTTCCTCCGTTGTGCGGTACGCCAGGCCTCGTTTCCATCGCCTGTTCCGTCCAAGCCCTCCTGATGAACACGACCACACATTCCGTTCCGACCCAGCCGATTGGCTCCCCATGAACACGACGACGACGCTGTTTCTCCATTCCGACCCAACCATGTTCGTATGCGCGATAGGCGTTAGAGACCCTGCCCGTATGTACGTACGTGGCCGTATTTTCTTTCTTGCACCCTCGCCGCTGTACGTACGTGTACATGCTACGTGCGCGCCTCTACTATGACACGTGCGCGCCTCTACATGTACGACACGTGCGTGCCTCTACATCGACCAGTATGTACGTACACGTTCGCGACCAGAATGACAACGCTACATACACTTCGACCAGGTGGGTCCCGATTGTCAGGAACTTCCTTGCGTGCGAAGATGTAGCTGGTGGGTCCCAGCAGTCAGGGGGGCAAATCGTTTTTTTTTGCCCGGATGCACTTCCTTGCATGCGAAGATGTAGCTGGTGGGTCCCAGCGGTTAGGAGGGCGAATCGTTTTTTTTGCCCGGATGCACTTCCTTGCGTGCGAAGGTATAGCTGGTGGGTCCCAGCAGTCAAGGGGGAAATGTTTTTTTCGCGAAATATGGTGGCCCGTCCGGTGGGTCCCCGTTGTCAGGTGGAGGAATAATTATTTTGCGCGTAATAAGGAGGCACTTCCTTGGTGTGGCCGTGGACCCAGCTGTCAGCCTCTCCACGTACAGTCCATGTCCGATGGAAGCCGTTCCTTGACCACGTTGACCACGTTGACCACGCCGCACCGAGAGCACCAGGGCGGTGGACGATGGCAACGCCTAGGAATGGGACGACGCGGAGCCAGGGAAGATGCGGCAGTGGATGCCCACGCGTAGAGGAGTACGAGGGTTCACTGGTTTGCTGTGGTGTGAGGCTGCCGTCGTCGCAGAATAACAGGGGGTGTGGGTGAGTAGAGGGATGGCCTGGCCAGCGGTGGGAGTAGTAGGGGGCGGTGAGGCCTGCGCCGCATCACAGCCGGCCACGGGAGGGAGGAGCACGAGGCACGACCGGCGCTGGTTTGGGCGGCTGGATCAAGAAGACCAGAGGTTGAAGAAGCACTACGGCCGTTGGATGGACATCTTACGGTCACTAGAGCTAGAATCGTGCATATTGACTAAGTTGACAAAGCCCTCCGTCCCCGTCAACTTAGTAGGCCCACAAGTCAGCCCGCCTCTATACTGGGTCCCAGCTAACATGGGGAGTATTCATTTTTGTGTGCGCAATAAGAAGGCACTTCCTTGCGTGCGAAGATATAGCTGGTGGGTCCGAGCTGTCAGCGGCGGTAACGTTTTTTCGCGAAATACTGAGGCCCTTTCGGTGGGTCCCTGATGTCAGGTGGAGGAATCATTATTTTGCGTGTAATAAGGAGGCATTTCCTTGTGTGCGGCCGTGGACCCAGCTGTCGGCCTCTCCACGTACAGTGCACTTCAGATGCATGTAGGTCGTTGACCACATTGACCAGGCCACGCCGAGAGCACCAGGGCGGTGGACGACGGCGAGGCCTAGGAAGGGAACGACACGGAGGCAGGGAAGACTCCGCAGTTGTTTCCCACGCGGAGGGGAGTATGACTGAACGAGGGTTTACTGGTTCGTCTGCCGTCGCCGGAGAATAACAGCAGGTGTGGGTGAGTAGAGGGATGGCTAGGCCAGCGATGGGAGTACGGTGGGGCGGTGAGGCCTGCGCGGCAGCACAGCCGGCCGCGGGGAGGAGGGAGCAGGCAGTCCCGCCGGCGCTTGTTTGAGCGGCTGGAGCAGGAAGAGCAGAGATTGAAGAAGCACGACGGCCGTTAGATGGCCATCCAACAGTCACTGCTTGTGCGTCAACCTTTTTTTAGGAAAGCCTCAAATCTGTGGAAAATAGCATACAGCCCATCTGCCATTATTTTTAATAATTTACAACCCATTTGCTAATTCTTAAGGTTTTGTTTGGAGCCCATATTCTTTTTGTTAGCATTACAGCCCATATTGTGGCCACGGTTAAAAAATTATACGAAATTTTGCATATTTCGGTGCGGTCCGAACTGTTTTTAACCCCGAAATTTCGACTCGCATTCAAACTGATCTTAAAAATAAATGTATATCAATATAAAATCCAACAAATTCTCCACGCATAAAAATTAATGTAATTTAAAATCTCGAAATGAAAAAAAGATATTTGAAACTAATTGCCGGTTTGATGTGTTTTAAAAATGTACATCCCATTTCTCATTACTGATAGGCCATTTTGTCGGCCAGGCGAATGAAGCTCTCCTCGTCTTGAAAGATTTGCAACCCAACAAGCCTGACAAAGCGACTTACTTGGCAAATCACAAAAAAACTGGGCTGTGGCCTTGGACCCAGCTGTCAGCCTCTCCACGTACAGTACTCTTCCGATGGAAGTCGGTCGTTGACCACATTGACCACGCCGCGCCGAGAGCACCAAGGCGATGGACGACGACGAGGCCTAGGAAGGGGACGACGAGGAGCCGGGGAAGACGCAGCAGTGGATGCCCACGCGGAGAGGAGTACGAGGGTTCACTGGTTCGGCTGCGGCATGAGGCTGCTGTCGACACAGAATAACAGGGGGTGTGGGTGAGTAGAGGGATACCCTGGGCCAGCGGTGGGAGTAGTAGGGGGCGGTGAGGCCTCCGCGGCATCACAGCCGGCCACGAGAAGCAAGAGCACGCGACACGACCGGCGCTGCTTTGGGCGGCTGGAGCAAGAAGACCAGAGGTTGAATAAGCACTATGGCTGTTGGATGGACATCGTACGGTCACTGGAGCAAGAATCGTTCATATTGACTAAGTTGACAAAGCCCTCTGTCCTCGTCAACTTAGTAGGCCCACAAGTCAGCCACCCACTATGGTGGGTCCCAGCTAGCAGGGGGTATTCATTTTTTGGTGCGTAATAAGGAGGCACTTCCTTGCGTGCGAAGATATAGCTGGTGGGTCCGACCTGTCAGCGGGGGGGGGGATGTTTTATTCGCGAAATACAGAAGCCCTTCCCACGTACAGTGCACGTACAGTGCGTAATAAGGAGGAACTTTCCTTGAGTGCGACCATGGACCTCATGGGTCCCAGCCGTCAGGCTCTCCATGTACAGTCCTCTTCCGATGACTCTCGTATGTTGACCACGCTGCGCCGAGCGCACCGAGGCGGTGGACGACGGCAAGGCCCCAGACTGGAATGACCCGGAGATGGGGAAGACGCGGCAGTGGAGTCGCAGACGGAGAGGAGTGGGAAACTTTACTGATTCGGATGCGGGGTGGGCCTACACTCGACAGAGAATAACAGGAGGTGCGGATTGGAGGGATGGCCTGGCCGTCGATGGGTAGCGTTTCGCTGAGGAGCGCAAAACGACGCCGCTAGACGCCGAAGGCTGGAGCAGGCGGTTCCGGCAGCGCTGGGGGAAGAAGACGAGAGATTGAAGAAGAATGCCGGCTGTTGGATGTAAATCCAACGCCTTCTTAGGCTTCGACCTACTGGCCCACATGTCAGCCAGTCCATTTGTTTTTTTTGTCCATTTGGTGGGCTGGGTGAAACAATGATGTAGCATCTATGCAGCCCGTTTAAATCCCATTTGCATTTTTCTCGAAATCCACGGACTTGCTGGGCTGGGTGAAAATATCATGTTGGGCTAGACGGAGAAATGTTATAAAAACATAAACACATGATTGCATGTCAGTAAAATCTTTGCAAGCTTATGTATGCAATCACTAGGAGTTAACTTGGCAAGTTATATGTAAACAATTATTATTATTTTGTAAGAACTTTCAACTTACGAAATAGAATATCATTTTAATTTGATGAGTTAATAGTACGTGGGGTATTATTATTTTTTAGGCTAGACGTGGGACAGTTGAGTTGGTTCTAGGGGAAAGTACTGGGAGAAAACTCAGTTTACATCGAAAAAGAAAGTGGGAGAAAATTCAGAGACCTGTCGGTTCCATCTGAGGAGAGGAATATGTTGGGAGGAAGGAGATTCAAAGCACGGCAGCCGAGTGAACTAGTTTTTTTACGGACAAGTGAACTAGTTTACATACATTAGCAAATAGCCACTAAAAAAAGCAATCACGTTAATGGGTTCTTAAAAGAAATATTTCGGACAAAACAGATAATTACGACACATAGGCTAATGCATGAAACACTCAGATGATAAAGGTGCTTATAAACAGATAAAGTACAACATCTAGACATTCCTGGCACGCTTGATCATGACACTGCGGCTGTCCGTGTACTCGTCGGTTACGGGAAGCAGACACGCCCTCATGTCCAAGATCTGCCTGTACATGTCGTAGCATGCGTATGCGTCCTCGGCCACGTAGGTTATGTAGGCTAGATTCAGAGGTACCTCCCACGTGTTCAGGTCGTCTTCTTTCATGTTGGCGTATCAGGGGTCGATGATGGTCTCAGCAAGGTCAACCACGGAGTCCTTCTCCTGCCCGTTGCTGATGGTCTTGTATTGCTTCTGGATGTCGACAAGCTTGTTGCACCAGATGGCCGAATCGTCGCGTTCTTCCTTCTCTCCACCGCAGCAAAGGTGCAGTCGGCGCTGCCGATGAAACAGGCGAATGCTCCAGAACCTGGTACAGCCATAGGACTGAGGCGTGGCAGAGCTTCACCGAGTCCGTATCATTGGTGTACATCACATTCAACTTGGTGCAGCCATAGGACTGAACGGCGAACTAACTCCTTGCTGAAGTCCATATCCGGCAGGCTCACCCCTCGGATCGCCATTGGAGTCTCTTCGAGTGAACGAGTGTGTAGGCGGCGGTAGCAGTTTCTTCTTTCAGCTCTTGGGGAACTGGATTCAACAGTAAGCTGAGTGTGTACAGGCGACAACAGTTACTACCCCTCCCTCATCCGCTGCACGCCCGGCAGAAGATGCACCCTCAGCGCATTCAAACGCCTCCATTAAGGAACCTACTTCAGCCACACGTCGGTTCACGAGCGGGTCTGTATTGGTACTGTAATAACAGGAGTTAGTGGTCACTTTACTTAAATTTAATTAGCTTTAGTAGAAATTTATACTTAAAACAAGCAATGCATTGGCTTGTTCTATCAGTGCCACGGGATCAACATGCACAACAGTTAGAATTATTATTCTCAGGTCGCACATGATCAACACATTTGTCGCACTTTCACAAAGATAATACTGCCAAGTTTGAATTGTTTGTTATGGTTGCTGTCCCCTACATCATCATGCCGCGTTTCCCAACTTGCAAGATTCAGAACCAACAAATAATATCCAAATAATAAGTACAACAAAGATGCCTACACATCTCATTGATTCCCAGCTTGCAAGATTCAGAACCAACAAATAAGATCCAAATAATAAGTACAACAAAGATGCCTACACGTCTCATTGATTCCCAGCTTGCAAGATTCAAAACCAACAAATAAGATTCAAATAATAAGTACAACAAAGATGCCTGCAGATCTCACTGATTCCCAGCTTGCAAGATTCAGAACCAACCCATTAGAGCCTTTTGATAAAGTGAATATTGGGATTAAATCCATCTTGGCTAGCCATGTCATACAATCAAAGGACTTGGCGAATGCTCTTGACCGTCACAACATCTGTAGTAGAGTATTCCTGTTTGCACAACATGTTTGCATAGCACAAACAAGGAGACAGGAGAGCATGATTTCGCTTTAGTTGAACCATTTTGTGCAATTCCACCAAAACTGAGAGATGTTGCTCTTGACCGTCACAACATCTGTAGTAGAGTATTCCTGTTTGCAACAGCATGTTTGCATAGCACAAACAAGGAGACAAGAGAGCATGGTTTCACTTTAGTTTAACCATTTTGTGCAGTTCCACCAAAATTGAGAGATGTTGCCCACGTGACATTTTAGCCGAACTGCACAAGACACTCATTCCAAAAAAAGTGTTTTGTGCAGTTCACCAAAAGGTCACAATAGCAACAAGGTGAAATGGATATCCCTATCTGCACAAAATGATAGAAAGTAAACAGTTGCTGGTCAATAAGAATATACAAAGCATATACAAAATGAAAAGAAGCATCTTAATTATGTTCATGGCAATCACGCAAGGACAGTAGAAATTTTAAAATGTCAGCAATGCTTCATGTTACCAGAAGCATTACGAGCAACAATGAGATTCCTCAGATATGGGATTACTTTAATGGTGGCATTGCTTGTTTACCAGACACAGTAAATCAATAGCAGCTAAAGAGTTGGTTTAAGGGCATGGGATCGTGGGGACACCAGGACACTCAGCAGCATAAAGGAGCAACTTACTTATCATACTGGGGAAAACAGCAGGAGTGCCATTTGTAACACAGTTTAATTGCATCTTATCACTGGAGGCATTAGATTAACAATAACACTGGTTTGACATGTCCCTAAGGTAACAGTGTGATCGCTTCATTTTACATGCGCCCTTACAGCAAAAGGTTGGTTTACCCGCAAAAAAAACAGCAAAAGGTTGGTATAAGGACATGCGACAGTGGACGCATCAGCACAATGTACCTACAAGGAGGAATAAAGTGGTGATGCCGAGCTTGCTCACGCTATGTGAGGGCAGTAAACCTAATCCTGGAGACATTTTACTATGTGAGGGCAACAAATCTAATCCTGGAGGCCTTTTACTATGTGAGGGCAGCAAATCTAATCCTGAGACCTTTTACTATGTGAGGGCAGCAAATCAAATCCTGAGACCTTTTACTATGTGAGGGCAGCAAATCTAATCCTAAGACCTTTTACTATGTGAGGGCAGCAAATCTAATCCTGAGACCTTTTACTATGTGAGGGCAGCAAATCTAATCCTGGAGACCTTTTACTATGTGATGGCAGCAAATCTAATCCTGGACATACTCTGTTGACTTGTCCACCAGCCGCCACTTTCTATCCTTTTTTCAACCAATAATAGATCTGTTCCTTATCCAGTTTGTACTGCGTTTTCCCATTATTTCCCTTTTCAACCAGGAGATCAGTTGGGTATCCGGTCTCTACTACTTTCACCATATTATTTCCTATTTGAATCAAGTCCTAGATTCATGCTACAACTTTCCCCCCTTTCTTTGTTGTTTGAACAAAGCCCTAGATTCGAATGCATGAAGTAGCTTTACCTCTAATAATACTAAAAATTTAGGTGGCTTTGGAAGAGCTGATAGGAGTAGAAAAAGATGCACATGCAGACACGTGGGGAGCTGGGGCAGTAGAGCAAGGCCGCTTTCGAAGAACTTATACATGAGGGTCACCGGGATGTCGGCGGCGGCAGGTCGGATCTGTGGACAATACGACAGGGAGGAAGAAGAGTCGGAGGACCTCCCGAGCCGGCGCTGTGTCGGAGAGAGCGTCACGGGCAGAGGATTGGGCCCCTCTGGCAGCTGTGGGTTTATTCCCTCGATGGTGATGACCGCGTGAACGATGCACCTTTTAGTCCTCTAGACACACCGGCCGAAGGGATCCGGCCGGATCTGTGACCAGCGGTGAGCAGAGAGAAAATTTTGCTACCGTTGTCTTGTTTATATCAGGATAGGATGAGAGAATGAAGAGAGCAACCCTAGTAAAGCAAGCGCTCAGGCCCCTGCATCCATATATAGTGGAGTGATTATCTTTTTTCTCTGCACAACAAGCGTTTCAATTTGTGTACGTGGCATTAAAGAAAAAAACTCTCTATTTAAGGTGACTACTCTATGACTCCTACTTACTACTACTACTACAGTACTCTCTATTTAAGGTGTTCACTTGTGCTCCCCGCCCCTCCATTCATTGAACAACCCCACGGGTGAATAAACATACAGTAAGTACTGTATTTATATAGAACGAACAAGCTCGAACTATTTTCGCGTAGTTCAAAGTTGATGGCGGGGCTTTTCCCGGGCAGTACGCGCGGCAGTTTTTGGGTAGGCGGTTTGACAGAGAGGTGAGGAGGGTGAGCGAGTGGGGCTGTGCAATTTGACGACGCGTTACTGTTGGAAAGACTTGTGATATGACCACTCACTATAGTCATGAATTACTGGCGCTCTGACCGGGGTGATGCCCCCCTTCCGTTCCGCGCTCTAATCTGGTGCATCAACCCGGATGCTGGCTCTCCCACATGTCGGAGTAGTAAGAAGGAGCAAAGAATGATGCGGCATATACAAGTACTATACTACTCCCTCCGTTCTTAAATATAAGTCTTCGGAGATATTTCACTATGGACCACATACAGAGAAAAATGAGTGAATCTACACATAAAATGCATCTATATACATCCGTATGTGCTCCATAGTGAAATATCTACGAAGACTTATACTCCCTCCGTTCCAAAATAGATGACTCAATTTTGTATTAACTTTAGTATAAAGTTGGGTCATCTATTTTGGAACGGAGGGAGTATTTAGAAACGGAGGGAGTACTACTCAGGTCGGAGGAGTGCGAACCACGGCAGCCCAGTGAACCAGCCGTGCGAACAACGGTAGCCCAGTTGTCGGTGTCAAAACCGGCGGATCTCGGTTAGGGGGTCCCGAGCTGTGCGTCTAGGCGGATGGTAACAGGAGACAAGGGACATGATGTTTTTACCCAGGTTCGGGCCCTCTTGATGGAGGTAAAACCCTACTCCTGCTTGATTGATATTGATGATATGGGTAGTACAAGAGTAGATCTACCACGAGACCAGAGAGGCTAAACCCTAGAAGCTAGCCTATGGTATGATTGTTGTTCGTCCTATGGACTAAAACCCTCCGGTTTATATAGGCACCAAAGAGGGTTAGTGTTACACAGAGTCGGTTACAATGGTAGGAGATCTACATATCCGTATCGCCAAGCTTGCCTTCCACGCCAAGGAAAGTCCCATCCGGACACGGGACGAAGTCTTCAATCTTGTATCTTCATAGTCCAGGAGTCCGGCCAAAGGTGATAGTTTGGCTATCTGGACACCCCCTAATCCGGGAATCCCTCAGTAGGCCCCGAACCAGGCTGCAATGGCGATGAGTCCGACGCGTAGATTGTCTACGGCATTGCAAGGCGGGTTCTTCTCCAAATCCTGTGCACCTATTGAATAGCGTCCGGCTTCTTGTAAATATTGCGCTCCTCGGCTTCCACGCCCAATAATGGCCATCTTCCACGTGTTGAACGAATGCGAAAAGCCAGGGTATTTTTACATTTATCCCCCTAGCTGCACAAATAAGCTACCTATAAAAGAGACGAGGATCTAGATCCAAATCACACCATCCTCCCTTTGCGAGCATTCATCAGAGTGCATCTGACACAAATCCAATCCATCATGGACAGTCGAAGCGGCTCCTCCTCTCGCCCCCAGCCCTCAGCCTGGGGATTGGGAGAGGTGCTCCGTCCCGCACAGTGAGCTAGTGGCGCTCCAAACCAAGGGATTTCTTCCCCCAGCCTTCATGGTTCCGGTTCGAGCCGGACTCGCCACCTATAAGGGCGGAAAGCAAGCGGAGAGCGTCCCCAGCCCCTCCAAAGGAGAGCGGGTATGCCTTGTCTCTTATTTGATAAGAGGGTTCGGATTTCCAATTCATACGTTTCTCCGGGGGCTCCTGGAGTTCTACGGCCTCCAGTTGCACAACCTTACGCCTGCCTCCATTTTGCATATTGCGGGCTACGTGGCCCTTTGCGAGCTGTTTTTGGGCATCGAGGCTCATTTTGCGCTGTGGAAGAAGCTGTTCTGCCTTGTGTCCCGTTCTTAAGAGGGGTCAATATATCAAGTGGGCGGAGCCGAACTATGGCGCATCGCCGGGACCGGATATCTATCCAGAACCCCGAAGAAGGCGTCCGAAGACTGGCCTTCGGAATGGTTTTATATAGAAGATGCCCCCATGCCGGACCCTGTTCGGGTCGGCCTCCCTGAGTTCAATAACGCCCCTTTGAAGAAACGCCTAAGCCGGCGTCCACGGAGCCCTTAGAAGGAAAATGACAGGGACGTCCTTTACTTGACGAGCCAGATTAGGCTGTTAGCTCATTCCAGACTGACCATGATCGGGGTCATGGCCACATGCATTATGCGGGGGGTGCAGCCGCTCCAGTATAGAGGCCACCCCATGTGGGATTTCAACGGGGAGGATGACGCCATCCGCTGCGGCCGCAAGGGGCCGGGATCGGTCGCTGATCTGATGAAGATCTTGTCCGCATTGTACAAGGGAGAAGAGGAGGAATTTCTCCGCGTCAATCCGTAGGGCGGATTTTCTATGAGCAATCCTCCAAGCTGGGTAAGCGGACATTTATTTTTGCCTATCCGATCAATACTCCCACAGTCGAGTATCTCATTTTGTTCCTGCGCCGGGCCGTAAAGGATATAAACAGCCCGCCTCCACAACCCGAGGATCCGGAACGGTTCCTTTGTCCGACCTCCCAAGAGGATCCGGACATATCGGTGGAGCTGATCGACGGGGTATTTCACCAACTGAGCATCGACAATGCCTTGGTCGCCATTACGGCCGATTACCCCGAAATACTTCCCGCCTCACAGGTAACTGAGACTGAAGTCCCAATACATTGAAAATGACCCATCCGTGTTTTTGATCACCATATACCAATGGTGTTTCGCAGGGGAAATCCTTGAGGCGGAAGGCCGAGCCTGTGACGGCCAGCCAACAAGGGACAGCGAGGCCCAACAAGCCGAAAAGAAGTGCAGTCCAGATTGAAATGCCGGCGCAACGGTATGGCATGTCATCTTGCTCCCAGGTTTTATTCCCGGGGAGCATACTAACGCTCGTGCTTTTTCAGGAAGAAGAGCGCTCGCCGGACTATATCCGGAGAGGTTGCCAATCAATCCTCCGCTCGCCAGGCTCCAAAGCCAGGTCCAGAAGCGGAGGCGAACACGAGGCGTGCGTCGGATGCTCCTCCGATACAGGATGCCGACAGGTTATCTGCCACCAATTCCGAGGTGGAGAGTGCCATGAATCACAGGCGTCGCCAGACAGTTCTTCGTGACGCATGTTTCTCCCCAGAGGCATTGGATGCCTTCAATTCAGGAGATGCGCACCTTCGTGCCACTCAAAATGGTCTAGCCAGAGCCACGGAGTAGTATGTAAAAGACATACGGGTGAGAAAATTTGACAGTTATATATGCCAGTATCCCCCGAGACTTGAAATAGTTGGAATAACTGATTTAAGGATCATTTAATGTGTAGGATCTTACTGAAAAGAATACCCAACTGTCCCAGGAGCTGGAGGAGTGCAAAGCCCAACTTGAGGCCGCACTAGCCGCAGCAGGGGAAGCCAAAGAGACCCCCTCTGGTAATATATGCTTCCAAAGATAAGTAATTTGTGAAGTGCGGCGTGTGTATAAGTCTGACAATAATATTGCAGATGGCGCCGGGATAGATCCGGACAAGCAACAGCTCATGCCCGGTTAAAGGCTGGCGAGAATGTGCTTACAAGGGTGAGGCAAGAGAAAAATAATCTCCAAGATGCCAACACCCAGCTGGGTGAGGAACTAATGGATGTTCGTGCCCAGCTGTCTGACTCTGTTAAGGAGAATCGGCGGCTTCGACGTGGCATTTTTAGTAAGTGCTTGAACGAACTTTGAAAAAGAGTTCGGCAAGGAAGTCGACTAATAGAGTTATGTCTGTAGGTATGCTCACAGGCCGTCCTGCAGAGGAAATGCCTGGTTCTACGGGTGACCTTCTTCCCGAGCTCTTGCAACTGCACGAACGAGTTCGGCAGGTGATGAAAGGCGTCGCCCAGGCCTTGTGGCCATCTGTCTCCCTGCCCAAAGGCCTTGGAGAGCTTGCAGAGAGGCTTCAGGGAGCACGGCAGCGCTTCCGCTTATGGAAGATATTGGCCTGCCGTCAAGGCGCCAGGGAGGCCTGGGCCATGGTGAAGACGCGGTACACGAAGGATGACCCAAACCACATGGCCGAGGTCGGACCTGCAGGGCCCGATGGGAAGGAGATCCCTGTGAGCTTAGTGTACGGCCAAGAGAATTGGCCGCAAAGTATTTCCAATAGGACTGTAAACTAGACAGCCTGCTGGATAGCATTGAAGAGGAATATGCCCAGTCAAGTTGACTATGTAATTTAAGATGACATGTAAAATGCCTTCTAGCCGGATTGTAGATCGTTTGTCATAGCGGACCTTTTCGCTTCAACCTCGGGACCCAATAGTCCGGAGTGTGTCCGAATACCCTCGCGGTTATATAAGAACCGGGGCATGCGTGGAGACCAGGTGTAGGGGTCATTAGTGCTGTATCAGACAAGTGCCCAACTAGTTATGTTATATTACATGGTTAGTAAGAAACATCTTCCAGGGAGAATAGTTCCGTGAGGGGTTCCTTTCCCTTGGAGGCATGCCTTAAAGTGCATGTCCGGACTGCAAAAAAAGTAGAAAAAACATCTGGGGGCAGATAAATAAATAGATACGAAATTGTCTTTTAGTTCACCGACCGAATATTCCCTTAAGAACGCTAGCTTTCGGCTTCACCCAGTCTGAGGTACACATCCGGCTGACCCGGCAGTAACAATCGCAGAGGTGCTCCCTTTACCACCTAGCCAAACGATCGGGAACGTAGGGGTAAGCACAGGAGCCAGGCAACCCAGCTTGGCCAAAACTTAAGTCATATCGATGCATATAATGGTGAATAAAAGGTACATGCGGAAGTGTTACACATGTGTTGGGCATGAAGCCCGTATAAATAAGCTTTTGTTGAAGAAGCCCCCAGGTATAATGAGCGCGGATAGCGCATCAAGTGTGTGCGAACAATGCGCAAGCAAGATTTCAAAGGCTATAATAGGAAAAGGGGGAAGAAGGAGAGAAACAGAAGACAACTAACATGTAAAATATAGACAGAGGAAGGAGACGAACTCAGAATCTGGCGCTAGGCGTAGAATCTTCGGAGACAGGCTGCGTTCCATGGGTTCGGCTCGAGTTGGTTATCCGATGCATCTCGCAGACGGTATGCTCCACCGGTCAGGACTTGGTCAATGATAAAGGGACCTTCCCATTTGGGCTTGAGTTTGTCCTTTTTCTTGTCCGGCAAGCGTAGAACTAACTCGCCAACGTTGTAAGTTTTGGCCCGTACTTCTCTACTTTGATATCTTTGAGCTTGCTGTTGATAGAATGCGGAACGGGCTTTTGCCACGTCACACTCCTCCTCCAATGCATCCAAACTGTCTTGCCAATCGAGCTTGGCTTCTCTTTCTTCGTACATGTGCACGCGAGGTGAGTCATGAATTATGTCACAGGACAGAACTGCCTCTGCGCCGTATACCATAAAGAATGGTGTAAATCTGGTGGTGCGATTCGGAGTGGTCCGCAGCCCCCAGAGTACGGAGTCGAGCTCCTCTACCCAGTGCGTGTTAGGTTCCTTGAGGGATCGCACTAATCTGGGTTTGATGCCGCTCATGATTAGACCATTTGCTCGCTCGACTTGACCGTTAGTTTGAGGGTGATAGACTGAAGCATAGTCGAGCTTGATGCCCATGTTTTTGCACCAGAGTTTAACCTTGTCGGCCGTAAAGTTCGTGCCGTTATCAGTGATGATGCTATGGGGGACGCTGTAACGGTGTACGACCCCTGATATGAAGTCTATCATCGGTCCGGATTCGACTGTCTTAACAGGTTTGGCCTCTATCCATTTGATAAATTTATCCACCATGACCAGTAGGTATTTTTGCTTGTGGGTTCCTCCATTAAGGGGTCCAATCATGCCAAGCCCCCAGACCACAAAGGGCCAGGTTATGGGTATAGTTTTGAGGGCGGTGGGTGGCATGTGGCTTTGATTAGCAAAGAGCTGACAACCAACGCATCGTTGGACTAGGTCCTGAGCATCTGCCCGGGCCGTCGGCCAATAAAATCCTGTACGGAAGGCCTTGCATACAAGGGCCCGGGCTGCGGCGTGGTGCCCGCCGAGTCCGGCATGAATTTCAGCCAGAAGATTCCGCCCTTCCTCTTCGGAGATACACCTTTGAAGGACTCCGGTCGTGCTTTTCTTATAAAGCTCTCCCTCATGGACCTTATAGGCTTTAGATCACTGCACTATGCAGCAGGCCTCGTTTTGGTCCTCGAGAAGTTCCTGCCTGGTTAGGTAGGCTAGGAATGGTTCCGTCCACAGGGCAATGACTGCCATTATTACATGGGCTGAAGATATTACTTCGTCGGCAGAACCACCAATTGTGTCAGAATGTTCGGTGTCGGGCAGTGCGGTTGGGTCCGGGTTGTTATTTCCGGATTCCCCCTCCCATAGTACGGATGGCTTGAACAACCTCTCTAGGAAGATGTTGGGAGGGACGGCATCGCGCTTTGCGCCAATGCGTGCCAACACGTCTGCCGCCTGGTTATTATCCCGGGCTATATGGTGAAATTCGAGCCCCTCAAACCGAGCTGACATTTTTAGGACGGCGTTGCGATAGCTGCCATTTTCGGATCCTTGGCATCGAAGTCTCCATTTATTTGGGATATCACGAGGTTCGAATCCCCGTGCACCTCTAGGCGTTGAATGCCCATGGAGACTGCCATCCGGAGGCCGTGTAAAAGGGCCTCATATTCGGCTGCATCGTTGGAGTCTGTATACATTATCTGAAGTACGTATTGAACCGTATCTCCGGTTAGGGATGTCAGAACGACGCCAGCCCCCAGACCAGCCAACATTTTGGAGCCGTCGAAGTGCATGATCCAGTTGGAATATGCGTCGTACTCTTTAGGGAGTTCGGCTTCAGTCCATTCGGCGACGAAGTCGGCCAAAACTTGCGACTTAATAGCTCGCCATGGCTTATAGGTTATGTCGAATGGGAGGAGCTCAATGGCCCATTTGGCAATCCGGCCTGTCGCGTCGCGATTGTTTATAATGTCATTAAGAGGTACTTCGGAGGCTACTGTTATCGAACACTCTTGAAAGTAGTGTCTCATCTTCCGGGATGCCATGAACACCGCGTACGCTATCTTTTGATAATGCGGGTACTGTGACTTGCATGGAGTTAGGACAGTGGACACGTAGTAAACTGGTTTTTGAAGGGGGAACTTGTGTCCGTCTGTTTCTCGTTCGACAACGAGCACCGCGCTCACCACTTGATGAGTTGCCGCGATATATAATAGTATTGGTTCGCCCATGTTGGGCGCGGCTAGCACCGGGTTTGTTGCCAATATGGCTTTTATTTCTTCGAGTCCGGCCATGGCGGCAACCGTCCACTCAAAGTGTTCGGTGCGTCGGAGGAGGCGATAAAGGGGTAATGCCTTTTCTCCTAAACGGGAGATAAAGCGGCTTAAAGCCGCCACACACTCCGTCAATTTTTGTATTTGTTTGAGGTCCTTTGGGATATCCAATTGTGACAGAGCTCGGATCTTGGCTGGGTTTGCTTCAATTCCTCTACCAGATACAATGAAGCCCAAGAGCTTTCCGGCTGGTACGCCGAAAACACATTTTTCCGGGTTAAGCTTAATGTCATATGTTCGGAGATTATCGAACGTGAGCCTCAAATAGTCTACTAGAGTTTCAACGTGCTTGGTTTTGATGACCACATCATCTACGTATGCCTCCACTGTTTTGCCAATCTGGTTTGCCAGACATGTCTGAATCATGCGCTGATATGTTGCGCCGATGTTTTTGAGCCCAAAGGGCATTGTGTTGAAGCAGAATGGGCCGTATGGGGTGATGAATGCCGTTGCGGCCTGGTCGGGCTCTGCCATCTTAATTTGGTGGTAGCCGGAGTATGCGTCGAGGAAACACAATGAATTGTGTCCTGCGGTAGCGTCGATAATTTGATCGATGCGGGGGAGGGGGGAGGGATCCTTTGGGAAAGCCTTGTTGAGGTCCTTAAAATCTACGCATAGGCGCCAGGATTTGTCCTTCTTTGGTACCATCACCAGGTTTGCTAGCCAGTCCGGATGTTTTATATCTCTGATGAATCCGGCCTCCAATAATTTGGCTAGCTCCTCCCCCATGGCCTGTCTCTTGGGCTCGTAGAAACGCCGAAGAGCCTGTTTGACTGGCTTGAATCCTTTTAGGATGTTTAGGCTGTGCTCGGCCAGCCGGCGTGGGATTCCTGGCATGTCTGAAGGCTGCCAGGTAAAGATGTCCCAATTTTCGCGTAGTAATTCTCATAGTGTGGCGTCTACATCAGGGTTTAATTGTGCCCCGATGGAGGCCGGTTTTGTAGGGTCCATTGGATGGACTTGGAATTTGACTATTTCGTCTGCTGGTTTAAAGGAGGTGGACTTGGATCTCTTATCGAGTATCACATCGTCCCTATTCATCATGGGGCGCAGCGTAGTGAGTTCCTCGGCCGCTAGGGCTTCGGATAGTGCCTCCAGGGCCAGTGCGGCTGTCTTATTTTCGACGTGGAGAGCTATGTCCGGGTCACTAGCAAGAGTGATGATTCCGTTGGGCCCGGGCATTTTGAGCTTCATGTACCCTAATGGGGTATAGCTTGAAAAATTGTGAATGCCTCTCGCCCTAATAGAGCGTGATATCCGTTGCTGAACGGGGCCACTTGGAACGTCACTTCCTCGGACCTGTAATTATCCGGCGTGCCGAACACCACATCCAGTGTGATTTTTCCTGTACAACATGCTTCCCGACTGGGGATTATTCCTCTAAAGGTTGTGCTGCTTCGCTCAATGCGGCTCCAGTCTATTTCCATTTTTCTGAGGGTTTCCTCGTAAATGAGGTTCAATCCGCTGCTACCATCCATGAGTACCTTGGTAAGGCGAAAGCCGTCCACTATTGGACCGAGGACCAATGCGGCTGGTGCTCGGGCTGTTCGGAATATAGGTTCATCAGTAGCATTAAAGGTAATAGCCGTGTCACTCCATGGGTTTATTGTTGCTACTTGGTAGACTTCAGCAAGGCTGCGGAGTGTTTGTTTCCGCATATTATTTGATGCGAAAGTCTCGAAGACTATTAATACCGTACTGGTATCCTTGGACTGGTGCTCTGGAGTTAGAAGCTCTTCGCCACTTTTGGCCACCTGCCATAGTATCCAACATGCTCTAAGGCTATGAGTTGGAGTGGCGCCCTCTATACTATGAATTTTGCAGGGTCCATTGAGCCATCCCTCCAGTACGGTTCCATGCCCTATAGAAGGTTTTTGCTTTTTGGTGTTTAACCCAGGTGCCTGGCGATGATGCACACTTTTATTTCGGACTGGGGTTGTATTCAGGGCCGGATTGTCCCAAAAATTGATTTCGGTTTTCCAGGCGCTTTCCATCGCACAGTACTTTCATACTATGGACGCCAAGTTAGCGAAGCGTGTAATTTCATGACGACTTACAGCGTTGAGGATTCCCTTGTCCTTGCAATTATTGCAGAAGAATGAAATTGCGTCCTCCTCACGGCAATCCTTTATCCTGTTTATGACTAGGAGGAATCTGGCCCAGTAATGGGGTACTGTTTCTGCGGGCTCTTGCCGGATTTGGGATAGGTCGCTTGTGTTTGGGTGGGCGGGTAAAATTAAATTCGGAACCCCGTCCAATCTAAAACTCGGGGGCCAAGAACACTAGTGCAGAACCGGGTATTAGCACCGGTTCGTAAGGACCTATAGTGCCGGTTACATAACCGGCACTAATTTGTGGACACTAAAGGCCCCCCCCCTTTAGTACCGGTTCAGCACGAACCGGTGCTAAAGGGCAACCACGTGGCACTAGCCAGCTCCGGGGGCCTGGAGCCCTTTAGTACCGGTTGGTAACACCAACCGGTACTATAAGGTTTGGTGGGTTTTTAGTTTTATGATTTCTTTTTCATTTAATTTTGTGTTTCCATTTTAATTTTTTTCGTTTGCTGGTATTTTACGATACTACACATTGTACACGTTATGCATATATATATATATATATATATATATATATATATATATATATATATAGAATTTCTAGTAGAACCAATCATGCATATATATATCACATCAATGTCTCACAAATTAAACCACCATATTAATTAATTCACACATACACACATGTATAGCTATATACAATTTCTCCTACATATGAATGTTGCCTTCGGAGCCAGTCTAATTGGTGCCTTTGGAGCACGATGACAATTGAAAGTGGTTTTCATGGGGGCGGTAGCGGGTAATAGAATTCTCCATTCGGATTTATGACCTGGTCGAGCAAAAATCCCGCTATTTCCTCTTGAAGTGCTTCTACGCGCTCCGTTTCTATGAGCTTCTCCCGCACCTCTTTGAACTGTTAAGAAGGAGATCAATATGCATGTGTATTAGTTGTGTGACTAGATATCGATAATGATGTAAAAATTGTGAATAGTGTTCTGACAAGCGTACCCATTGCTGCCTTTGAGATCTGCTCCTTTCGGACGCCATCATGCGAATGTTCTTGCAAATGCAGAATGCACACAGATCAGTCCCCTGCGCCTGCTTCAGGGCCTTTACGAGAATGGAATTTGATCAGATAAAAATTAATCAAGCATGATAATTAAAGAGATGGCAGCTAGCTAGCTAGCTAGTACTACTTAATTACTTACCTTGGGTCGAAACCATTGAAGCTTTTGTTTCCATTCACCTTCCGTGACGCTGATGAATCTTGCCCAAGCCTTGCCCGGCGACAAAGAAAATGAATAAAGGGGTAATTAAATAGTTCATATCATGAAATGACGAACTAAATAGGCCGAGATATATAGTTAATAATGATTGAAATTACCTATTGACTATCCGATACAAGATGTTAAAGTCAGTGTTTTTTGAGATTAATGAGTCCAGTATTTCAACTGTTCCGTCGTCAACTTTAATGATACACAAGACCCAGTGAAATCTGCATGCACACACGTTTACATGTCTTAATTAAGCGGGCATATGTAAGCAAAAACATGTAGCTAGCTAGTAGGCAAAAACAGAGAATTTGTAGTACAAGACAGTGTGACTCACCCAAAGTGGTAAGGAAGTAGTATATCTTCATTGTATTTGAGGCACTTCAAGAACTCTAGCATGCTGTCCTCTACTTCCTTTGCATGATGTTCATTTATCTTCCATGTGAATTCATTAACGGTGTTTGGGTCAATGAACCCAATGCCATAGCGTCCACCTTTTCTCATTTCATATATCTTCATCCTGCATAATACCACAGAAAAGAATATAGTGAGGATAATTACAGGTAATGATTGATCAAAAGGATCACTACAGCTAGCTTGAGACTTAAATTATAGAAAGAGATCACTTACAGACAATAGCAACTGACGATAGATTTGTCGAGTGCGTCCTGATTGTATAACTGAAACAGTTCTAAATACTCAACGGACCCAGCTTTCTCATGGTAGTAATGGTCCTTCTTGACATTCACCATGAGGGACACTCGATCTGAAATCTTGGTCATGTTCATGTACCATTGATGCAATTCATACATTCTCGTTGGGAGCTTCTTGACCTTGTCTGGCGCGACCAAAGGTTGGCCCCGGACATATTTCCGTTTTACTTCATCCTCTCTAAGCAAAGGCATGGGCTCGATCTCGAGGAGTTGTCCAACAGTGATGTTGAGAACTTCAGCCTGCATTATATGCTCCTCCGTTATTACCACATTCCCCACCTCGGGAACATGCACTGTTTGCCCACGATAATATTGGGGGCGCGTACTGCCACCTGTTGTTGGCACAACAAGCGAGGGGATCGATTGTGCCGCCTGTTCTCCCAGCTGGGGAATGGTTTTCCCGCATTTTTTGGCAGCTGCTTCTTGTTTGCTTGATCCCGATGTAGACGTGCTCGCTTCCCTTTGTAGACGTGCTCGATTTAACTTCCTGATGTGGCGCTCATAGTCTGTGTCAACAGGCTTGGAAGCTGGTGGTTGAGCCATACGAATGAAGTGGTCAATCTTTTCCTCAGGCACTTTCTCCCTTGGCGGCGGTGGCGGTTTCGGTGCAAAATGGGCTTCCACCTCGGCCTTCGATATGGCTGTGATTTCCTCCTCGGACTTGTCATAAGACCTCTGCGGAAGAGGCTTGAGGCTTGGACCATATTTATATCGCTTGCCTCCGCCTGTACTTCCTGTACTACCTCGACTCGTACCGCTATGCACCATAGCTGCGGGGTGTCTCTTCTGCGATTGCTGAGGCGGCGGAGACGGCTGACGGGACTGAGTTGGACGAGGAGGAGTGGCTTGAGGTTGTGCCGGACTTGGACGAGGAGTGGACGTCTGACGCTGTGGCGGACTTGGAGGAGGAGGATTGTCCTGACACTTTGCCCGACTTGGAGGAGGAGGATTGTCCTGACACTTTGCCGGGCTTGGAGGAGCGGGAGTCTGCTGACTCGGTGGCGGACTTCGACGAGGACTCGGGTGACGCGGTGTCGGTGGCCTTGGAAAGATGATGCAATCCTTTTTCCATAGGATGATACGATGTTTGGCCTCTCCGAGAAAGCGCTCGCCGTCACCTCCAGCAATGTCAAGCTGTAGCCCCGAATATGGGTCCAGCACCTCATCAACCACGACACGAGCAAAGCCCGCTGGAATCGGGTTGCAATGGAAGGTTGCCTCATGGGGATTTGTGAAAGCACAGCCGTCCGCCACCTTCATGGATATGTTCTTCATTTTGACGTGTAGCTCGCAGTTAGTGTTCTCCGTGATGTCATCCACGGGGTATCTACCCAGCATTGGGTCGTCCGAGACGGAACCCACGCTGCTTCTCGGCATGGATGGGCCGGTGCTATCCAATGCTGGATCATCCGCTAGCTGCTGCAGCTGCTGAGACCCCCTTTGATGGGTAAGTGAGTCGATCTGCTCCTGCTGCCGCTGGAATTTGACTGCCAATTCCGCTTGACTTGCTTCTAGGCCTTCAAGGCGTTCATAGTCCCGCTTCCTCTGCTCCTCCTCCATCTTCCTCTTCTTCTCCTCCGCAATCTTCTTTCTCGCACGGGTTCTGTAGTCGTTGTTCCAGTTTGAAAACCCCTCATACCACGGCAGAGCGCCCTTGCCTCGTGTTCTTCCCGGGTGTTCAGGATTTCCCAGGGCACGCGTAAGCTCGTCGTTCTCTCTGTTGGGCTGGAACACCCCAGTTCGTGCCTCTTCTATTGCAACAAGTATCGCATCGTCGGCTCCCTTCAGACTTGCCCTCGTCGAAACATTGCCTGTCTCCCGGTCCAACTCCACCCCATGTGCATAGAACCAAGTCCTGACCCTGGCGGGCCAGCTCTTAGTAGCCGGAGTGACACCTGCATCCTCCATCTCTTTCTCAAACTTATCCCACTTAGGCATTGCCACCGCATAGCCACCTGGCCCCAGCTTATGGAACTTATCCTTTTTTTCGGCATTCTTCTTGTTTATTCTCGACCGTTCCTTAGCTAATTCTGAATCCTTGAATTTCACGAAATCGGCCCAATGATCACGTTGGTTCTCCAGTGTTCCCTTGAATACTGGAGTCTTCCTTCCTCCGTTGACGTACTTGTTCCATTCACCATTCTTGTAGTTCTTGAATGCAGTCGCCATCATCTTAAGAGCAGCCTCTTTGACTTTCTGCACATCTGCTTCTGTGAAATGATCTGGTAGGGTGAAATGTTCCATGAGAGTATCCCAAAGCAGATCTTTTTGATTCTTGTCGACATAAGTAACATCTGGACGTGGCTTTGTTGGCGCTCTCCATTCTTGAAGTTTGATCGGGAGTTGGTCCTTCACAAGAACTCCGCACTGACGAACGAACTTGTCCGCAATCTTCTTAGGCGCTAATGGTTTGCCAGTAGGGCCGCATGCCTCGATATTGTACTTTACGCCCGGCTTCAACTTTTTGTTCGGGCCTCGTTTCGTCCTTTTGTCTGAAGATTTGCTCGATCCGGATGGCTGAAAGAACAAAGATCGATTCGTTAATATATCTTCAAGTCATTTAAAACATGTGATGATCACCAGATGCCTGCTTATATAAATATATATACCTCGTCGGTGTTTGTTGTTTCAGGATCATGTTCTTCGTCATCGTCATAATCATTCATGACTTCGTCGTGATCGAATATCATATCACCCTCTCCGGTGTTGTTTAGAAATTCTGAGCCGTCATAATCTTCTTCATTTTGATTATCATCTGCCCCGCGTATCATATCGAACATGGTCTGTTCTCCCTCTCTGTCGGTATTGTCTGCCATACCTTTTGTTTAACTAATACAAAAGAAATATAAAACAATTTAGTATTCAAATCTCGAATAATAGATATAATCTCGAATACATCGTCCAGAATAATAGATATAACCTCGAATACATCATCTCGAATAATATATAATATTGAATAGTACATCACTGGCTATTAGCTAATAAAGATTGAATACTACAGAAGAATCTAGGACACTCGCGGTTCCTCCGGCGCGGGCAGTGGACACCCAAAGAGAAGGAACCCTCACAGGATCATAGCTGAAGTGAGATCCCCGAAGATACTGCCACGTATTGGAGAACCTGCTGCCCTCTAACGCAACCATGTAGCGATGGACGTGCTCGTCCTCCTCCCTGACACGGCGACGTACCACCTCCGGTGGGGCCGGGTCCCTCCGCACCGAAACTGGCCCACGCGAACGCCACCAAACGAGATCAGGGTCGACGACTGGACCCGCGGCCGGGTTCCTCGTCAAGCGGCGCGCCCCTCCAAGCAGCACCTCCCAGTGCCAGCCCGGCGGAGCCCAGTCCCGGACATGGGTCGGCTGGACGTCGTCGCGGACGGGTCGACGGCGAGGATGCGGGCCGGGCATCGTCGAGAACAAATACTAGCTATATGCCCGCAAAAAGTAACATTTTTTTAATGATTGGATTTTGATAACTAAAATTTCTAAAATTTCTATATAACTAACATTTCTATAACATTTCTAACAATTCTATATATAACTAACATTTCTATAACATTTCTAATATTTCTATAACTAAAGAACAGAAAAAAATTATAACATTTCTATATATATAACTAACATTTTTATAACTATTTCTATAACTAAAAAACAGAAAAATTTCTAACAATTCTAACATTTTTATAACTATATATTTCTATAACTAAAAAACAGAAAAATTTCTACAATTTCAAACATTTCTAACAAATCTAACAATTCTAACATTTCTAACTATTTCTAAAAAATAGAAAAATGTCTAACAATTTCTTAAAAACAGAAAAATCTATAACTAAAAATGTATGTGTGTGTGTGCGCGCTCACCGGCCGGCTAGGCGAGAGGCGACAGGGGGCGCGCGGCGACGGGGACGGCGACGACGGGGACGGGGACGTACGGGCCGGGGCGGCGGCGGGGGCAGCGACGGGGCACGCGGCGACGAGGCGGCGACGACGGGGACGGGGCTACGACGACGGGGACGGGGCGGCGACGACGGGGACGGGGCGGCGACGACGGGGACGGGGCGGCGACGGGGGCGGCGACGACGGGGGCGGCGACGGGCCGGGGCGGCGGGCGACGATGCAGAGGAGAAGAAGCAGAGGGAGATGAGAAACTGACGAAATTTTGAAGTGTTTTCTTATATAGAAGGCACCTTTAGTACCGGTTGGAGCCACCAACCGGTACTAAAGGTCTGTTTTGGCCAGGCCAAGCGGCGGGAAGCGACCCCCTTTAGAACCGGGTGGTGGCACAAACCGGTACTAAAGGCCCCCCCTTTAGTACCGGTTTGTGCCACGACCCGGTACTAAAGGGGGTGCGCTGGCGCAGGTGCGGTGCGGAAGTTTAGTCCCACCTCGCTAGTCGAGGGGCTACCGCACTGGTTTATAAGCCCCAGTGCGGTAGCTCTCTCGAGCTCCTCTCCTAATCAGGCCTACTAGGCCTACCTGTCCTCCTCGCCTGTGGGCCTACTGGGCCTTCGCGGGCCTGCATCCTGGCCCAACGAAAGGTTGTGTCGCTAGTCGTATGCAGGCCGCTTTGGCCCAGTAGGC
Organism: Triticum timopheevii; assembly: GCA_963921465.1. Classification (NCBI taxonomy): domain Eukaryota; kingdom Viridiplantae; phylum Streptophyta; class Magnoliopsida; order Poales; family Poaceae; genus Triticum; species Triticum timopheevii. The sequence goes on from OY997270.1 coordinate 313,793,149, forward strand.
GGGCTTTTTTTTCTTAATTTTTTTGCTTTATTTTTTTGTTTTATTTATTTTTGAGTTGTTTTTTTGCTGTATTTAGAGTTTCTTTGTGAATATTTTTGCTTTAGGTACAAAAAATTACAAACTTTCTGTTAGTGCCGGTAGATTTCAAATTTGAATAGTTTAAATTTTGAATTATTTGAAATTTGTGTGAATCACTAGTTTGTGAATAACTTAACTTTGAAAAAAGTTTTTTCAGTGATTCTTTTTTCTTATGTTTAATATTAGTGTGTTTTATCATTATATTCAATTTAGTAATGCTTAGGTTATTTAAAAAATGAATGCCTTTGTAACAATTCAGTTTTCGTCGGAAACCCTGATACTTCAAAAGAGATTGTCCATTTTGTACACGAAGTGCATCCAGTTTTTGCCGTAACCCTCTCTACTTTCTTGCACATGCTATTTGTATGAAATTATGATACGATGCCAACTTTCAACCTTTTCTGAGTTCATTTGATTTGCTTTTCAATTTCAGGGTCATTTAGCTGGAAAAAAATCAGTAAATGCATGAAAAGAATTTGTTTGCACATAAAATTTCTTCGCGTTTCAAATGCCAAAACACATAACTACCCTAACTATTACAGACATTCCCTCCTGGGTGTGAAACACAGAAGAAAGTGATGATAGTGAAGCCGATCACATCCCAGATCTTTGGGTGTGAAACTTTTTCTTCGCGTGTGTCCCTTTGCGCCGTAACCATGGAAAATCTTCATCATTTAACGGGATGCTCGGGTCAATATTCACTGTGAATGGAGCAATTTCATCAAACTTTTCATAATCTTCTGACTTGTCTGTCTTGTCATCCACTCCCATGATGTTTCTCTTCCCAGAAAGAACTATGTGCTGCTTTGGCTCATCGTACGATGCATTCGCTTCCTTATCTTTTCTTTTTCTTGGCTTGGTAGACATGTCCTTCACATAGAAAACCTGTGCCACATCATTGGCTAGGACGAATGGTTCGTCTGCATACGCAAGATTGTTGAGATCCACTGTTGTCATTCCGTACTGCGGGTCTTCCGTTACCCCGCCTCGTGTCATATTGACCCATTTGCACCGAAACAAAGGGACCTCTAAACCACGTCGATAGTCAAGTTCCCATATGTCTTGTATATAACCATAATATGTTTCCTTTCCCGTCTTGGTTTCTGCATCAAAGCAGACACCACTGTTTTGGTTGGTGCTCTTCTTATCTTGGGCGATCGTGTAAAATGTATTACCATTTATCTCGTACCCTTTGAAAGTCATTATATTCGAAGATGGTAACTGGGACAGCAAGTACAGGTCATCTTCAATAGAGGTGTCATGCATGGTACGTGTCTGCAACTAGTTGGCGAAACTCCTGGTTTGTTCACGTGTAATCCACTCATCAGACCGCTCCGGGTGTTTGGAGCGTAGAAAATTCTTGTGTTCATCCATATACGGAGCCACCAAGGTGGAATTCTGTAGAACTGTGTAGTGTGCTTCAGTGAGAGAATGTCCGTCCATACATATTATTTGTTCCCCTCCTAGCGTGCCTTTTCCATACAGTCTGCCCTTATGCCGCGATTCAGGAACACCAATCGGCTTAAGGTCAGGAATAAAGTCAATACAAAACTCAATGACCTCCTCATTTTGATGGCCCTTGGAGATGCTTCCTTCTGGCCTAGCACGGTTATGAACATATTTCTTTAAGACTCCCATGAACCTCTCAAAGGGAAACATATTGTGTAGAAATACAGGACCCAAAACGTTAATCTCTTCGCATAGGTGAACTAGGACGTGCGTCATGATGTTGAAGAAGGATGGTGGGAACACCAACTCGAAACTGACAAGACATTGCACCAAATCATTCTGTAACCTTGGTATGATTTCTGGATCGATTACCTTCTGAGAGATTGCATTGAGAAATGTACATAGCTTCACAATGGCTAATCGAACGTTTTCCGGTAGAAGCCCCCTCAATGCAACCGGAAGCAGTTGCGTCATAATCACGTGGCAGTCATGAGACTTTAGGTTCTGGAACTTTTTCTCTGCCATGTTTATTATTCCCTTTATATTCGATGAGAAGCCAGACGGTACCTTAATACTGAGCAGGCATTCAAAGAAGATTTCCTTCTCTTCTTTGGTAAGAGCGTAGCTTGCATGACCCTGATGTATGCCATCTTCTCCGTGCATACGTTGCTGGTCCTCCCGTGCCTCAGGTGTATCTTTTGTCTTCCCATACACGCCCAAGAAGCCAAGCAGGGTCACGCAAAGATTCTTCGTGACGTGCATCACGTCGATTGCGGAGCAGACCTCTAGGTCTTTCCAATATGACAGGTCCCAAAATATAGATTTCTTCTTCCACATGGGTGCACGTCCGTCCGCGTCATTCGGAACAGGTTGTCCGCCAGGACCCTTTCCAAATATCACCTTCAAATCCTTGACCATATCATGTACATCAGCACCAGTACGATGGCGAGGCTTCGTCCGGTGATCCGCCTCACCTTTGAAATGCTTGCCTTTCTTTCTTACGGGATGCCTGCTCGGAAGAAATCGACGATGTCTCAGTTACACATTCTTCTTACAACTATTCAAATATATACTGTCGGTATCATCCAAACAGTGCGTGCATCCGCGGTATCCCTTGTTTGTCTGTCCTGAAAGGTTACTGAGAGCAGGCCAATCATTGATGGTCACGAACAGCAACGCCTTGAGGTCAAATTCTTCCCCCATGTGCTCATCCCATGCACGTACACCTGTTCCATTCCACAGCTGTAAGAGTTCTTCAACTAATGGCCATAGGTACACATCAATGTCGTTGCCGGGTTGCTTAGGGCCTTGGATGAGCACTGGCATCATAATGAACTTCCGCTTCATGCACAACCAAGGAGGAAGGTTATACAAACATAGAGTCACAGGCCAGGTGCTATGGTTGCTGCTCTACTCCCCAAAAGGATTAATGCCATCTGCGCTTAGACCAAACCATACGCTCCTTGCGTCATCTGCAAACTCCTTCCCGTACTTTCTTTCGATTTTTCTCCACTGCGACCCGTCAGCGGGTACTCTCAACTTTCCGTCTTTCTTACGGTCTTCTCTGTGCCATCTCATCGCCTTGGCATGCTCTTTGTTTTGGAACAAACGTTTCAACCGTGGTATTATAGAAGAATACCACATCACCTTGGCAGGAATCTTCTTCCTGGGGCGCTCGCCCTCGACATCACCAGGCTCATCGCGGCTGATCTTATAGCGCAATGCACCACATACCGGGCAAGCGTTCAAATCCTCGTACTCACCGCGGTACAGGATGCAATCATTAGGGAATGCATGTATCTTTTGCACCTCTAACCCTAGAGGGCAGACAACCTTCTTTGCTTCGTACGTACTCTCGGGCAATTCGTTGTCCTTTGGAAGCATATCCTTTATCATTACCAGCAACTTTCCAAATCCCTTGTCAGATACACCATTCTCTGCCTTCCATTGCAGCAATTCCAGTGTGGTGCCCAGCTTTTTCTTGTCACCTACGCAATTCGGGTACAACAATTTTTTGTGATCCTCTAACATGCGCTGCAACTTCTTCTTCTCCAAATCACTTGCGCAGTTTCTCTTTGCATCGGCAATGGCCCGACCTAGATCATCAACGGGCTCATCTGATGCCTCTTCTTCAGCTTCTTCCCGCATTGCCGGCTCAGCTTCTTCCCGCATTACCGGCTCAGCTTCTTCCCCCATTGTTGTATCATCGTATTCAGGGAACCCATGGCCAGGATAGCTGTCGTCGTCCTCTTCTTCTTCATTGTCTTCCATCATAACCCCTCTTTCTCCGTGCTTGGTCCAAACATTATAGTGGGGCATGAAACCAGACTTAAACAGGTGGACGTGAATGGTTCTTGACGTAGAGTAATTGTGACCATTCTTACAGACACCACATGGACAAGGCATAAAACCATCCGCCCGCTTGTTTGCCTCAGCCGCAAGCAGAAAAGTATGCACGCCCTCAACGAATTGGGGAGAGCATCAGTCATCGTACATCCATTGCCGGCTCATCTTCATTACACAACACCGAATAGACCAAATTAATACAAGTTCATACATAAAGTTCATACAACACTTAAATGCAACAAACAAATAACTCTCTAGCTAAAGCATTTAAATGCAACAACAAATGCGATCAAGATCGCAACTAAGGTAACAATTGATCCAACAGCATAATGATACCAAGCCTCACTATCGATGGCATATTTTCTAATCTTTCTATTCTTCAAGCGCATTTTCTCCATCTTGATCTTGTGATCATCGACGACATCGGCAACATGCAACTCCAATTCCATCTTCTCCCCCTCAGTTATTTTCAATTTTTCTTTCAAGTACTCGTTTTCTCTTTCAACTAAATTTAACCTCTCGACAATAGGGTCGGTTGGAATTTCCGGTTCACATACCTCCTAGATAAAAATATCTATGTCAACTTTATGGGCATAATTTGTCATAAACACGAAATGCAACTAATAGTTTTAAAAGAGAATATACCACATCCGAATCATAACAAGGATGAGGGCCGACGGGGACGGATATCAAAACCATGGCACTATGTATAACAAACAACGTACGGGTAAGATAATTATTACATGATTAACTATATATCCAAATCACACAAACATCAATTTTTTATATAAAATTACATGAACAAGAGGCTCACCACAAGGTGGTGCCGGTGATGGGACGGTGCAGGCGATCGACGGTGGTTACGACGGAGATTTAGAAGGCACTAAGTAAACCACACCTACATATGCAAACTAAGTGTTATTTTTGACCTCAAATTGCATATAAATCAAATACTAGCACATATATATATTTCCTCCCAAATTACTAAACTCACAAATTAGTAACTATATAAAGCATTGCAAGAGCTAATCTAGCAATGAGAGATGAAAGGACAAAGTTGCTAACCTTTGTGATCATTTGAATGGATGGGGGCCTTCAAATTTTGACAAATTTTGGGCAAAATTTGTGAGGAGCTCGAGGGGAAAGGGGAAGAACAGAGGAGAAGTGAGGGGAAAGGGGAAGAACAGAGTGGCTCGGGTGGACGAAGGGTTTATGTACGTCGACCTATAGTACCGGTTCGTGGCACGAACCGGTACTAAAGGTGCTGGAGGGGGCCCAGACTGACAACATCCTACCACCACCCTCATTAGTACCGGTTCGTGGCACGAACCGGTGCTAAAGGTTAGCCACGAACCGGTACTAATGAGAGCGGCCCGGCTAGCCGTTGGAACCGGCACTAATGTATACATTAGTGCCGGCTCTAATACAAACCGACACTAATGTGCTGCACGTTTGACCCTTTTTCTACTAGTGGAAGTTTCCGAACTTGGAAGCTTGGGTTCTTGGATGTTGCCCAATGAATCTAGCCCGCTGCCAGACTTTAGGTTCAGGGCTTGAGTGACGTCCTCCCCTCCGCGGGAGTCCGGCATGGAGGGATCGGGAATCCAGACATATCTAGTTGAGGGAGTCCTGGACTAGGGGGTGTTCGGACAGCCGGACTATCATCGTCAGCCGGACTCCAAGACTATGAAGATACAAGATTGAAGACTTCGTCCCGTGTCCGGATAGGACTTTCCTTGGCGTGGAAGGCAAGCTTGGCGATACGGATATGTAGATCTCCTACCATTATAACCGACTCTGTGTAACCCTAGCCCTCTCCGGTGTCTATATAAACCGGAGGGTTTTAGTCCGTAGGACAACATAACCAGTACAACAATCATACCATAGGCTAGCTTCTAGGGTTTAGCCTCCTTGATCTCGTGGTAGATCCACTCTTGTACTACCCATATCATCAATATCAATCAAGCAGGAGTAGGGTTTTACCTCCATCTAGAGGGCCCGAACCTGGGTAAAAACATCGTGTCCCTTGTCTCCCGTTACCATCCGCCTAGACTCACAGTTCGGGACCCCCTACCCGAGATCCGCCGGTTTTGACACCGACATTGGTGCTTTCATTGAGAGTTCCTCTGTGTCGTCGCCGATAGGCTTGATGGCTTCTTCGATCAACAACGACTCAGTGTAGGGTGAGACTTTTCTCCCCAGACAGATCTTCGTATTCGGCGGCTTTGCACTGCGCGCCAATTCACTTGGCCATCTGGAGCAGATCGAAAGCTACGCCCCTGGCCATCAGGTCAGGTTTGGAAGCCTAAACTTCATGGCAGACATCCGCGGAGACTTGATCTTCGATGGATCCGAGCCACAACCGAGCGCGCCGCACTGTCACGATGGGCATGATCTAACTCTACCGCCGGACAGTGCTTTGGAGGCCACACACAGATCCGCTCTGACCTATAGTCCGGAGCCAATCACGCAGATCGAGGACAGGTGGCTGGACACCGCCTCGGGAGCTGCAACCGCTACAGCAATGGAGCCGAATACTGACCTCGTCCCTTATAAAGCTCATGACTCCGAGGCACCGGACTCCTTGCCGGATTCCGAACCTCCTGCGCCCCGACTAATCGAATCCGATTGGGCGCCGATCATGGAGTTCACTGCCGCGGACATCTTTCAGCACTCACCCTTTGGCGACATCCTAAATTCGCTAAAGCATCTCTCGCTATCCGGAGAGCCATGGCCGGACTACGGCCAGGATGGTTAGGATACGAACGACGAAGAAATTCAAATCCCACCCACCACCCACTTTGTAGCCACTGTCGACGACTTAACCGACATGCTAGACTACGACTCCGAAGACATCGACGGTATGGATGACGATGCTGGAGACGATCAAGAACCAGCGCCCACAGGGCACTGGAAGACCACCTCGTCATACAACATATACATGGTGGACACCCCAAAAGATGGGGACGGCGAAGAAGCAGCGGAGGCAGATTCCCTAAAGAAACATCCCAAGCGTCGACGCCAGCGGCGCCGCTCTAAATCCCGCCACAGCAAGAATGGAGATTCCGGCACAGGAGATAATAATACCCCAGAAAGTGCCGAAGACAATCCCCTCCAGCAAGATTCAGCGCAGGAGGATGCAGAAGCAAGCCCTCACGAGAAAGCGGCAGACGAAGAGGTCGAGGATGATAATTACATACCTCCCTCCGGAGACGAGGCAAGCCTCGACGACAACGAATTCGTCGTGCCTGAGGATCTCGTCGAACAAGAGCGTTTCAAACACAGGCTAATGGCCACAACAAATAGCCTAAAGAAAAAGCAGCAGCAGCTTCAAGCTGATGAAGACCTGCTGGCTGACAGATGGACCGAGGTCCTCGCGGCCGAAGAGTATGAACTCGAACGCCCCTCCAAGAGCTACCTAAAATGCAAGTTGCTCCCCCGACTAGAGGAGGAAGCATACATACCTTCATCACCAGCGCACAATACGGCCGATCGACCACCCCGTGGTCGCGACAGAGAGGCATCCAGGCCCTCCGTCAAGACCGTACCCCGGCACCGCTTGAAAAGTACGAAGCCATGAGGGAATGCGCCGGACTTGCGGGATATATTGGAGGACAAGGCAAGACAATACAGATCTATCTATGGATCACGTGGGCGCCCCACGACCCATGACGAATACCGTCGCGCCAGATACAACAACTCCGGCCGGGCCGAACACAGTAGACAACACTCTCTTGAGCTACGTCGTGATATTGCTCAATATAGAGGCGCCGCACACCCACTATGCTTCACAGATGAAGTAATGGATCATCAAATCCCTGAAGGGTTCAAACCCGTCAACATTGAATCCTACGATGGCACAACAGACCCCGCGGTTTGGATCGAGGATTATCTCCTTCATATCCATATGGCCCGCGGCGACGATCTCCACGCCATCAAATATCTCCAGCTCAAGCTTAAAGGACCAGCTCGGCATTGGCTTAACAGCCTGCCCGCAGAGTCAATTGGGTGTTGGGAGGACCTGGAAGCCACATTCCTTGACAACTTCCAGGGCACATATGTGCGACCACCAGACGCCGATGACCTAAGCCACATAATTCAGCAGCCAGACGAATCGGCCAGACAATTCTGGACATGGTTCTTAACAAAGAAAAATAAAATCATCGACTGTCCGGATGCAGAGGCCATCGCAGCCTTCAAACATAACATCCGCGACGAGTGGTTGGCCCGGCACCTCGGACAGGAAAAGCCGACATCCATGGCAGCCCTCACATCACTCATGACCCGCTTCTGCGCGGGAGAGGACAGCTGGCTAGCTCGCAGCAACAACCTTAGAAAAAATGCTGACAGTCCGGATACTAAGGACCACAATGGCAGGTCGCGTCAAAACAAAAACAAACGCCACGTTAACGGCGACAACAATGAGGATACGGTAGTCAACGCCGGATTCCGAGGCTCTAAACCCGGTCAGCGGAAGAAGCCATTCAAAAGAACCACTCCGGGTCCGTCCAATTTGGACCGAATACTCGACTGCTCTTACCAGATACATGGCACCCCCGAAAAGCCAGCTAACCACACCAACAGAGATTGTTGGGTATTCAAGCAGGCAGGCAAGTTAATTGCCGAAAACAATGACAAGGGGCTGCACAGTGATGACGAGGAAGAGACCCGGCCGCCGAACAGTAGAGGACAGAAGGGCTTCCCCCCACAAGTGCGGACGGTAAACATGATATACACAACCCATATACCCAAGAGGGAGCGGAAGCATGCACTGAGGGACGTATATGCGATGGAGCCAGTCGCCCCGAAGTTCAATCCATGGTCCTCTTGCCCGATCACTTTCGATCGAAGAGACCATCTGACCAGTATCCGCCATGGCGGATTCGCCGCATTGGTTTTAGACCCAATCATCGATGGATTTCACCTCACGAGAGTCCTGATGGACGGCGGCAGTAGCCTGAACCTGCTTTATCAAGATACAGTGCGCAAGATGGGCATAGACCCCTCAAGGATTAAACCTACAAAGACGACCTTCAAAGGCGTCATACCAGGTGTCGAGGACAATTGTACAGGCTCAGTCACACTGGAAGTGGTCTTCGGATCCCCGGATAATTTCCGAAGCGAGGAGTTAATCTTCGACATAGTCCCGTTCCGCAGCGGCTATCACGCTCTGCTCGGACGAGCCACGTTCACAAAGTTCAACACGGTGCCACATTATGCATACCTCAAGCTCAAGATGCCAGGCCCTCGTGGAGTCATCACGGTCAACGGAAATACGGAATGCTCCCTCTGAACGGAGGAACATACAGCGGCTCTCGCGGTAGAAGTACAGAGCAGCCTTCTAAGGCAATTTTCGAGTCCGGCCGTTAAATGACCGGACACGGCCAAACGCGCCCGGAGCAACATCAACCAAGACCACCCGGCACATTCCGAGCACGCGTAGCAATGCGGCCCCAACCCCAGCCCTCGCATGATCGCGAGACCAGCTCTCCGCGTACATCATTATGCTCTGGAGATACCATGGGCATAGGGGGAGGGGCACGACCACAACAGACCCAGAGTGCGGCTCGACCACACTAGGGGATCCCAAGTGCGTCACTCTTTTTATTTTTTATTTTCCTTCTTTTTATACACAGGGCTCCGTTCACCAGAGGCCGTGTCCGCCGGCGAACCTGCCGAACTCACGATGCAACAGCCAGGGAGGGACAAAGGCTGCGACGAACACTCAAGTGGTCTCCATTACGAGCATTAAATTTGTTAAATCCACCATTCCGCAGCCTACCCCTGGAGGGAGACACGTCTAATTAGTCCAATCCCTTGCTTACCGCACTATTTGTTTCATTCCGCACTCATAGCAGAATTCCTTGAATAAATACTGCAGCACTTTTTGCCTATAATTGCATTACTTTACATATATGTTCATTAATGACATCTTGCACCCGTATATTTTGGTACGGCCGAATACACCAGGGACTTATGTTCCCCGCATTATGGTGTGATAAGTCCGAACACTTTCACAAGTGCGGCACCCCGAACTTATAGCATTATATGAATCGGCTCCGAATCATGTCTTGGGTCAATAGTTGGGTTTGCCCGGCTCCCATGTTTTGGTACCTTACGTTCCGTTCTATCGGCTAAGGTAGCACTGGGAGAACCACTGCGATTGCACCCCGGTTGAGCTGGGTGAGCGCCTCAGTGGAGAAAGCTAAAACTGACTGTCATGATAAGGCGAGAGACTGGTCGCTATTCAAGAGGTCTTTTTGAGTCCCTAAAGACTTATGCCGCTTCGAGCGAAGAACCGGATAATATCCGGCCAAGGCGTGGATAGCGCCCCGAACTCGGTCTTCTGAATACTAGGGGCTTCGCCGAAATTTGAAATTATAGACTTCTATGGCTAAGTGAGAGTGTTCAAGCATTATAAGTCTGGTTGCCTTGTTCGTCGTGTTGAGTGCCTCCCTAGATGGACCCAAAAATGGGAACAAGAGTGCTCAAGTTTATCCCGAACACCCCAGCACTCGTGGCATGGGGGCTGAAGCCGACGACTTGCCATCTCTCAGATTCAATAAACGGCCGCACAGAAGGTAATATTTTAAATCAATAAGCGTTGCTTAGCGCATATGAACAAAGTTTTCAGCGCACAGGATAACACATAGCGAGTTTACTCAATAATTACATCTCTGGGGTACTCATCCGCAATCTTGCGGGCACCCTTCAGGACAGTCTTATAGTACATCTCAGCCGTGCGATACTCCTTGCCCGCTGGCGGCGTGTCAGTGATAAGCTTCTCCGCATCCAGCCTGCCCCAATGCACCTTTGCGCGGGCAAGGGCCCGATGAGCACCTTCAATACAGGCAGAGCGCTTGATGACCTCCACGCAGGGGCACGCATCCACCAGCCGCCGCACAAGGCCGAAGTAGCTCCCAGGCATGGCCTCTCCAGGCCACAGCCGGACTATGAGGCCCTTCATGGCCTGCTCGGCTACCTTGTGGAGCTCGACCAGCTGCTTCAGCTGGTCGCTAGGGGGCACCGGATGGCCGGCCTCACCGTACTGAGACCAGAAGACCTTCTCCGTTGAGCTCCCCTCCTCGGCTTGGTAAAATGCGGCAGCATCGGATACACTGCGAGGCAGATCTGCAAACGCCCCTGGAGAGCTCTGAATTCGGGTAAGTAATAGGTAATTTACATTAACATGCTTGCTTTGCATGAAAAATGCCTTACCCGCCGCTATCTTCTTCACCGCCTCAATCTCCTGGAGGGCCTTATGGGCCTCGGCCTTAGCGGCTTTGGCACTTTCAAGAGCCGAGGCAAGCTCGGACTTTCGAGTCTTCCAGTCATGCTCCAAACTCTCATGTTTTTCCATGAGAGCCTGGAGCTCTTGCCGTACCTCCACCACCCGCGCCTCCTGTTTCTCTCGCTCCGTCCGTTCCGCGGCCGCATTGCGTTCGGCCGCGGACACGGCCTCCTTCAGGGTTGCCACCTCGTTCGTGGCCCCTGCAGTACCCACGTTATCCTTGTTATTTTCATTGCAACCAAAATCCTTTTCTGTAAGGTACAAATTTAAAGATGGTATTACTCACCTTCTTTGTCCTCGAGCTGCTTCTTGGCAAGGCCGAGCTCTCGCTCGGACCGCTCGAGGTCCTGCTTCAACGCACCGACCTCCGCAGTCAGTGCGGCAGAGGTCAGCAGCGCAGCCTGCAGACCCATATTGACACAATGTTTAGCACTCCTGCGTATATCTTCTTTAGATCCTCAATCCGATTTTTCTTTCCGAACACTGAACCGAGCATCAGGGGCTACTGTCTATGCGGTATTAAATTACATATTTTTAACTTCTTACCTCAAAGCCTGTTAGAAGGCTACTGCAGGCTTCAGTCAGCCCGCTCTTGGCGAGCCGAACCTTCTGAATCACCGCACTCATGATAGTGCGGTGTTCTTCCTCGATGGAAGCGCCTTTGAGTGCCTCCAACAAGTTGTCTGGCGCCTCCGGTTGGTCGGAGGCCGCCGGTGTCATGGTCTTGCCCTTCTTGCGAAGGGGCCGCCCGCCGGACTCCGGAACCACTGCGGGTTCCGGCGTGGAGTCCGGCGCAAAGTCCGGGAGGCTGCCTTGTGGCGCCTCCGGAGCCTCCTCCTGATGGGTCCCTTCCCGGGATCCCACCTCGGCGTCCTCAGCGTCGCGAGGGGTGGAGGCAGTCGGGATGGAATCTACATCCGACGGAGCCAACGACCCGCTCGATGAAGCGGGGAGATCATCATCGGCTGGACTGCAGGCAGTGTGCGGCATTAGAAGGACACTATGTGACACAAAAGAGAAATTATAAATGATTCAGGAATCCGGATACTTATGATCTTGCCGGAGGCCTGGCCCTGGAGGGCCACTCTTCGTCGCCAACGTTGGCGTTGGCGGAGCTGTCCGGGGGAATAGTCCTTCCCCTCTTGGACCCTTCGGCCTCCCCTGTTGGGGAAGCCTTCCTTTTCCTCTCTCCTTCCTCTGGAAGAGAGTCCTGTTTCTCCTCCTCGTCTTCGGGGGAGGAGTCCGCCTCGGAGCCATCGGACGATGAGTCCGATATCACCTGGCGCCTGGAACTTTTTCGAGTTCCCGTGGACTTCTTCTTGGCCTTCTTCTCCGACACCACATAGAGTGCTGGGACCAGCAGCCCCGTTAAGCGGGCGTCCGCTGGGTCTTCGGGAAGGGGAGCCGGACAGTCTACCTGTCCGGACGTCCTCTGCCAGTCCTGTCAAAGGCATTGGGAGTTTTTAGATCCCACATAGAGTCAAACTATGAAAGAAAACAACTGTCCAATGGAGGATAACGAAACTTACCTCACCGGCCGGGCGCTTGGTGCTGAATCCGCGATCTTCAGTCGCGGACGCGGGGGCTTCTCCGCCCTTGAACAACACCCTCCAGACGGCTTCATACATCGTGTCGAAGAGCCCGCTCAGAGTCCGGTGCTGTGCCGGATCGAATTCCCACAGGTTGAAGGCCCGTTGTTGGAAGGGGAGAATCCAACGGATGAGCATGACCTGGATCACATTGACAAGCCTGAGCTTCTTGTTCACCAGGGTCTGGAGGCAGGAATGGAGTCCTGTCAGCTCCTCCGAACTGCCCCATAGCAAGCCCTTCTCTTTCCAGGAGGTGAGCTGCATCGGGATACCAGATCTAAACTCGGGGGCCGCTGCCCATTTTGGGTCACGCGGCTCGGTGATGTAGAACGACCTCGATTGCCATCCCTTGATGGACTCCACGAAGGCCCCTTCGAGCCAGATGACGTTGGGCATCTTGCCCAACATGGCGCCTCTGCACTCTGCTTGGATGCCCTTCACTACCTTCGGCTTGACGTTGAAGGTCTTGAGCCACAAGCCAAAGTGGGGCTGGATGCAGAGGAAGGACTCACACACGACGATAAACGCTGAGATGTTGAGGATGAAGTTTGGCGCCAGATCGTGGAAATCCAGGCCGTAATAGTACATGAGCCCCCGGACAAAGGGATGCAATGGGAAGCCCAGTCCGCGGAGGAAGTGGGGAAGGAATACGACCCTCTCATGGGGCCTGGGGGTGGGGATGAGCTGCCCCTTGTCGGGCAGTCGGTGCGCGATGTCGCCGGAAAGGTATCCGGTGCTACGCAGCTTTGCGATGTGATCCTCCGTAACGGAGGAGGCCAACCATTTGCCTCCCGCTCTGGACATGGTCGGAGAAGGTTGAGACGAGATGCGCGGACTTGGGCGTTGGAGCTCGAGTGCGTGGAGATGGATAAGCAAAGGAGGAAGAAGGCGTAGGTAGAAAAGGGTGGATCCTTATCCCCTTATATATGGGCGGACGAAAACTATGTGTCCCCACCGGCCTGGTAAAACTCGCTTATCTCCCAAGCGCCACCATCAATGGCGCGGTTGGGTTACCCACGTCCGTATTGATGAGAATCCCGGAATAAGGGGAACACGATCTCTGCTTCGACAAGACGTGCCAAGGAAACCGCTTCGCTAAACGCGCTGAGGTGGTATAATAAAAAACGATTCTAGTAAAGGCTTGGTGGTGGTGTGACGTCATGCCACAAAATACGTCAGCAGATTGAGCTTATGTACATAATATTCTCTCTCTACGGTGGTATGTGGAATTTATTTTGCAGAGCCGAACACTATCCTGGTGTTCACAATCTTCTATGAATTATTCGGAGGAACCCACCTTGCAATGCCGAACAATATGCGCGCCGGACTCATCGTCATTGAAGCCTGGTTCAGGGGCTACTGAGGGAGTCTTGGACTAGGGGGTGTCCGGACAGCCGGACTATCATCGTCAGCCGGACTCCAAGACTATGAAGATAGAAGATTGAAGACTTCGTCCCGTGTCCGGATAGGACTTTCCTTGGCGTGGAAGGCAAGCTTGGCGATACGGATATGTAGATCTCCTACCATTGTAACCGACTCTGTGTAACCCTAGCCCTCTCCGGTGTCTATATAAACCGGAGGGTTTTAGTCTGTAGGACAACATAACCATTACAACAATCATACCATAGGCTAGCTTCTAGGGTTTAGCCTCCTTGATCTCATGGTAGATCCACTCTTGTACTACCCATATCATCAATATCAATCAAGCAAGAGTAGGGTTTTACCTCCATCGAGAGGGCCCGAACCTGGGTAAAAACATCGTGTTCCTTGTCTCCTGTTACCATCTGCCTAGACGCACAGTTCGGGACCCCCTACCCGAGATCCGCCGGTTTTGACACCGACACTAGTCCTTAAGATAGAAGAAGGGTCGCCGCATTGTTCCTCTACCACAACAATGTGGTGGGTGACCTGGGGAGAGTTAATTTCTCTCAGATTGGGTTTAGGCCCAATCTGATCGTAGTCTGTAGCGACTCCCAGGGCGGCGATGTGATCCAAGAGCTCGTTTAAGCAAGAGAGCTCCATCGGATCTAACTACTCGGCGAGTTCTGAGCTAATGTGAAGATTGCTTGCGATGACCCGAGAAGACATCGTCGACACGGCGGCCGAACAGGCGGTCATAAGGAAACCACCTATCCGGAGAGTTTGGCCGATAGCCAAAGCTCCTTTAGCAACAGTGCCGTCTTTAAAGACGGGACATGGCATCCTTCCTGATGGAGACGGCACAGAGGAACTCTCAATAAAAGCACCAATGTCGGTGTCAAAACCGGTGGATCTCGGGTAGGGGGTCCCGAACTGAGCGTCTAGGCGGATGGTAACAGGAGACAAGGGACACGATGTTTTTACCCAGGTTCGGGCCCTCTTGATGGAGGTAAAACCCTATTCCTGCTTGATCGATATTGATGATATGGGTAGTACTAGAGTAGATCTACCACGAGATCAGAGAGGCTAAACCCTAGAAGCTAGTTTATATAGGCACCGAAGAGGGTTAGGGTTACACAGAGTCGGTTACAATGGTAGGAGATCTACATATCTGTATCGCCAAGCTTGCCTTCCACGCCAAGGAAAGTCCCATCCGGACATGGGATGAAGTCTTCAATCTTGTATCTTCATAGTCCAGGAGTCCGGCCAAAGGTGATAGTTCGGCTATTCGGACACCCCCTAATCCGGGAATCCCTCACCAGTGAACCAGCAGTAGAAAACAATAATGTGGTGATATGGCCATAAAAAACAATGTGCTACGGTCCACACTGTGGGTAGGAACATCTATGTAGTTGAGGATGCATCATTGACCGTTCAACGTAATTGTGACCAGCCCAATTAATTCTTTCTGCATGTAATTGAGGATGCATCATTGACCGCTCAACGTCTCGGGAACCGCTACCCTCTTCCTCCATGGCATTCAAGCACCTATGGACCTGTCGACGACGAGGTGCCTATGGTGACTTCATAAATTTCAAGATGATAGTGCCGTGCGTGGGTGCGTTCATAGGGGTGAGTGTATGCGCGTGTATATGAGCGCTTGCGTCTGTACTGTGTCAAAAAAAAAACGTAAATGCGTGTGAAAAAGAGACTAGTTAGTATACTCAATATTGTGCACCTCGTAGAGGAAAACGATAGAACTAGTACGTATTTATTTACGGTGCACATTCACTCATTTTGCTCCATATGTACTCCGTCTCGGTGTAGTCTAGTCACTTGTTGAAATCTCTAGAAGGGAAAATACTCCTTTCTGGTTTACAGGGCTATACTAGCAAGTAGTTGTACGTACTAGTACAATAGTGGGCTCACATAGCAATTGTGTCTCATGCAAGAGCCTGGCTATATGCGTGCTCCAATGTTCGCAACTGCAATGTTCGGTTTGCGCTTGGCTCTTCGCCTCTTCGAGAAGAAGAACAATGATGTTACTACTACTGCTTCTACAATGTCGAATCCACTGCTACATGTCCGTCCACCGCGAGCGGTACGGATAGCTTGTTGTGGAAGTACTACTAAGCAAAAGCCTGTCCTCGTTTGCGAGCAACCGCGCGCATGGGTGAGGGAGAAGGCGTGTAGTAAAATCAAGCTTCTCCTTGTTCTACGAGTTGACACGACACATCATAGCACTGGCCCCATATGCTTGCCTCTAAACTTGGGTGAAAGACCCGCAGTGTACAATATATTTGCTGCAACCTCTAACATTTACCCACCACAAATTAAAATATATGTGGCCATATGCATCATTCTGATGCAGAGGCCGGGGAGTCCCCCCTTTTAGAAAAAAAGACAAATTAAAATATATATTCCTGTCTTGACCAGATGACTGTGCGAACTACAATCACTAGGGTGACAGGTAGGGCCAGAAGACTATTTTAATTCAAAAAAACTTCGAGACGACCACATAGCATGGAGCCGACCCCAACGATTTTAAGCTTACAGGCACGGTACATGCTATCTAGACTACTCTACACATGAAACTGCCACACGAGCGTCCGGGCTGGGCTTGGCTCTTCGCCTCTTCGGGAAGTCGAACAATGATGGTGTACTACTGCACTGGAGGAGTACTGCAGTACGCTTCTGGCCATCTGGCACCGATTGAACTGCTGCATGTCCACCGCGTGCGGGAGGAAGAGCGTGTAGCGAAAGCTTCTCCTAGTCTTGCCAGCCACCACGCTCATGGATGAGCGAGGGACGCTCCTGTCTTTACGTGTATGACAGGTGGGCCCGACAGGTGTGTGGCCATCCTGTCATACAGCTAAAGGCAAGCGCAGTTAAGTCTGCGAGGGAGAGGATAATCAAACTTCTCGTTGATGTACGAGTTGACGCGACACATCAAAGCACTGCACTCGATATATTTCAATAATTTGCGTTTACTGATGCATTAATTACAACGCATGCATGCATGCCGTGACTCTTCTTTTGATAGTACTTGCATGTGTTGATTTAATGCACCTTGAAGGATGGTTGTGCACGAGGAGGGCGAGATCATGCAGACCGAACAGGAACAGGACCCGACGATGGAGCTCTCTAAGGTCTTGATGGACCTCACCGTGCTCCACTGCCCCTTGTGCCTCCGCCCCTTGACGCCTCCAGTGTATGAGGTTCGAATACACCTCATCCGTTCGGCTGATTGAGCAAGGTGCAGGTTTCTTGATTGATGTGTTGTTGGATTGATTTCTGCAGTGCAAGGGAGGGCACCTGTCCAGCGCGGACTGCCGCGTTGAGCGCCCCGGGAACCAGCGGCAGTGCCAGAAGTGCGAGCGCGGCGGTGGCTTCGACGTGCGGAACACGGCGGTGGACTCCGTCCTTTCGTCGGTGAGGGTGGAGTTCCCGCATGAAGGCTGTGGGCTCTACGTCACTTACCACAAGATCGCCGATCACCAGAGCGTGTGTCCGCTCGCGCCCTGCAAATGCCCCATGCCCGTCTGCGGCTACGAAGGCCCTCTGCCGGCGCTCTACCACCACATCAGCACGGCGCATGCCATGCCCATGCACAGGATCCAGTACGGCAAGGTGCTCCAGCTGCAAGTGCCACTGTCGTAGCCACGACTCTTGCTGTTCGCGGAGGAGGACCGCCGCGCGTTTTTCTTGGTCAGCGATGTGCTTGACATCGGTGCGCCTATCGCCGTGTCGGTCGTCTGCATCAGAACGGGGGCGTCCCCACTGCCGCACTACTTGGCCAAGCTGTGGGCGAACGGCCCACCGAGGGAGCCCAAAGGCACGACCGACGCCGTCAAGGTGGAAGTGGAGGTGACAAGCAGCAAGGATCCCGGCGACGTCGACGTGCAGGAGCTGACCTTCTTGACAGTTCCGCCCAAGCTGCTGGCCGGGGCTAAGCTTGTGTCCCTCCACATTCAGATTGACAAGCTCACGTCCTAAAGTTTTCGACAGTGCCTTCTGTTTATCTTAGTAATATGCTAATATAGGGATTACCTTGGTCTACTTTAGCTTAAGAAATGGTGGGTTTTGGTGGCGCTGCAGCAATTACTTCGACATCAGATCAGTAATTTCCAACAGTCGAACGGATATTTTGTGTCTATTGGATATAAAGTTCCTTTGGGTAAGAGTACTACTTGTCATCAAAATGGATAAAAGGAGATGTATGTAGACGTATTTTAGTTCTAGACATGTCCCTTTTTATCCATTTTTGATGACAAGCACTCCCTCCGTTCCACAATAGACATGCCTTCCATTTGTCAAAATATAGATGTATCTAGACATGTTTTAGTATATAGGTACATCCATGATAGAGCCAATCGGATGGTTGAGAACACTACAATTCGTAGCTACAGATGCGTGTGTGACTCCCAGATGCAGAGGCCGGGGGTCATCATCCTCCTTTTCGAGAAAAAATAGACGCGTGTGTGAGAGGATGAGTGCGTGCGTCCACCTCTTCTCTTCCTGTATAACGTACTACTAAACTCAGAGTACAAGGTTTTGAGCTTGCGTCTCGTCACATTCCAAATTACTCCATGCTATATTGAATTGCAAACCTGTTCACACCGATCATAACCTAAATGGTTTCCCACTTAGGAGCGTATTAGTACCACGCTAGTATATTGAATTCCAAACCTGTTCACACCGATCACAACCTAAACGGTTTCCCACTTAGGAGCGTATTAGTACTTGGTTATAAATACTAGTAGATGCCAAGATGACTGCACATTCCTCCTCAACTCCTCATCCACAAAAACAAACAAGTCATTCAGCATCCTTCCCTTGCGTCTGCCATGGCCAGCGTGAGTTCTAGGTCGAGAGATTGCTACCAGGGAGAGGCGAGCATGGAAGCGGAAACACGAGAGATGTCCCGCCTCGCTGCGAGAGCAGCCGCCATGTCCCGCTACACGGAAGTAGAAGCACAGAGGTCCCGCCGCGCCGCTGAAGCAGCACGGAGGTCCCGTCGCGCCGTCGATGCAGCAGACTGGTCCGGCCGCGCCGCGGAAGCAGCAGAGATGTCCCGCCGCGCCACGAATGCAGCAGAGATGTCCCGCCGCGGCGCGGTGGCCTGGGAAAATTTCTCGCGGGCAGGCGACGACTGTTACAGGCGCATGCATGCGATCGTCCATAGCCAGATTGATCAGATCTCCGGCTTGGCGAGGTTGTAGGACGACGTGAAAGCCTCGTTTGAATAGGCTACCGGCGTCATCCGGCAACTAAGGGAGGGCAATGAGAGGCTCTGGGCCGAGCGCGACCTGCTGAGGGAGAATATCGTCCGAAGTGCAGACCAGCAGGAGGAGACCAGTGCCTTGTTGAAGAGGACCGGCGTCATCGTCAAGAAACTTATGGACAAGAATGACATGCTCCGCAACGAGCGCCAAAGGCTAGTGGAGGAATCCGTGGATGTTCTCAAGCAGTGTCTTGAGGACAAGAAAGAGCTCATCGCCGCTCACCGCGGAGACTAGTTCCCGCGGCCTGCAGCAACGCATCAAGAAAGTAGAGATCAGCGAGCCAGATCCTTGTCTTCCTTCTTCTTTTGCCCTTGTGTATTTCGGGCGTAGCCGCATGTGGCTTTTTTAATTATCTTTCTAATTATGTAAGACAATTAATCGTCCTTATCTTTCTGTGGAAGATCAATGTTGCGAGGCTGGAATGAAGAAAAATCTTGCTGTGGCGACCCTGGCGTTGTTGTTCTTCTAGTTGCTGCTAGGCTTCCTTCAGTTTCCTGGTTTCTTTTGATGTAATAATCGGTTTAGGATGTCGATTGTGTCGTCGGTTGTGAAATGTTGGGTTCTAGCGCGGATGTTTGGCCTTTGTTGGCCTCTTGGGATGTTGCGATTTCAATCTGGTACTTTTAGTCCTTCGTGTTAGGCTGGAGTTGTGCTGAACTTCTTGTGAATTGTGGTGGTTTTCAGTAATGAAAATCGGAAGGGGAAAGCCCTTCTTTGATCAAAAAAATCATCCTTATATATTCATCAGTCTTGCTATAAGTCGCAGTAGATGCTATATAGGTCCGTCGGATCTTACATCAAGATCCGTGCTGTCAGATTTTCTTTTTTCTCTCTTAAATCTCAGTCGAGTGAGACATAGCCACGCCATTAAACAGAGTCTCGGGTACCATTAATGGAGACCTTGGGAGAGAGGTGAACAGTAGATAGAGGTCAAAGGGCTCTCCTCCCGATAAGCACGCGCAGGGGTCTGATCGCACGCCTCTCGTACTCAAATAGCTACCCTACACGGCGCCTCCTAGCTAATAAAAAATGGGGACGCGTGGCGGCACGTAAATGGTACTAGTAAGTAGAACGCCCATGGTTTCAATAATACTTGTGTTTCCGATTGTAACGTGACAACACTTGTTCCAAAATGACTTTGTTGATTGTTAATGTGTGCGCCTTCGCAAATCGGACTGCAAATTTACCACAGCATGTTGGTGCCATGTCATGGCACCAAGCCAAGTTTCATTATTTTTATGCGTGTTGTGGATTTACAGGAATTAAAAACTAAGTTTCTCAATGTTTCCAACCCAGCCACGACGCCCAGAATTTTGAATTTCATTCCCATTTCTTGCATGGAACCTAGAAATTTACCCGAGGACACACATGTGATTTTTCAACCAACTTTGGTGCACTAGAACATGTGCTTGTATTTCAAATTTGAATTATGCACACAAAGGTGACACGTTCCCTCCCAGAACCACGAGCCTTCTTGAGAGAAGCTCCGATTTGCAAGAAGCTTATACCAAAATTTGTTCCTATTCAGCCAATTTTTTTACCACGGCATGGTACTACCATGACATGACACCATGCCAAGTTTCATGATTTTAAAACCAAGTTTCTCAATGTTCTTGACCGAGCCACGATGCCTAGATGTTTGAATCTTATTCTCATTTTTTGCATGGGAGTAGAAATTCACCCGAGGACACAAATGTGATTTTCAACCAACTTTGGTGCATGGGAGCACGTGCTTGTAGTTCAAATTTGAATTATGCACATTAAATGACCAAAAACTCAATTAATGTGTAAATAAGGCCAAACGAAGCCGAAATAATTCCAAAATTTAACAGGGCACTCATGTAGTTCTATGTTGCCTTTCTAAATAAACTCAAGGGGGACAACGTATATCGTTTCGCAATCAAAGGTGACACGTTCCCTCTCAGAACCACGAGCCTTCTTGAGAGAAGCTTTGATTTGCAAGAAGCTTATACCAAAATCTGTTCCTATTTGGCCATTTTTTTTACCACAACATGGTAGTACCATGACTTGACATCCATACCAAGTTTCATGATTTTCAGATGTGTTTTGGATTTACAAGAATTTTAAAACCAAGTTTCTCAATGTTCTCGGCAGAGCCACGATGCCTAGATGTTTTAATTTTATTCTCATTTCTTGCATGGGACCTAGAAATTCAGCCGAGGACACAAATGTGATTTTTCAACCAACTTTGGTGCACGAGAGCATGTGCTTGTAGTTCAAATTTGACTTATGCACAATGAATGACCAGAAACTCAATTAATGTATAAAAAACGACAAACGAACCCGGAATAATTCCAAAACTTAACATGGCACTAATGTAGTTCTATGTTGCCTTTGTTAAGAAACTCAAGGGCGCGGGGGGGGGGGGGGGGGGGTGGCACGTTCCCTCTTAGAACCACGAGCTTCCAAATCGGCCCAATTTTTTACCACAACATGTTAGTGCCATGACATGACACCATGCCAAGTTTCATTACATGAATTTAAAATCTAAGTTTCTCGATGTTCTCGGCAGAGTCATGACGCCCAGATGTTTGAATTTCATTCTCATTTCTTCCATGGGACCTAGAAATTCAACCAAGGACACACATGTGATTTTTCAACCCACTTTGGTGCACCGGAGCATGTGCATGCAACTCATATTTGGGCCATTTGCATTTCTGTCCCTTACTCGAACCACCTAATCAGATATACCCCTAATTCGAAAGCCTGCTCAAATTTGCCCCTCCGCCGTTAGGTGCCCTTACAGAAATGCCCTTCTGCGCCGTTACCGTCCGGTCAAACAACTTTGACCGTCCTGAAAAAAATAGCAAAAAAATTTAAAAAAATCTAAAATTTGTGAGTTTGAAGATACTCATGTGTGCAAGGTGCATGCAAATTTTCGTGCTATTTGGACATTCCAGGAGCTCGTGGCGAGGAAAAACACTTAATATGCACACTTGTGAATAGTAAATTTGAAATAAAATAGCAAGAAAATTCAAAAAAATATGAAAAAATTTGGCATCAAAGAGGCTTGGGTGCACAAGGTGCTTGCAAGTTTTCGTGATCAAATGACATGCGAGGAACTCTAGCAAGAAAAAACAAAATGGTCATTTTTTCCCAAGTTTTTTCCCGAGCCAAATTTTGTTTTTTTCTCCACAAGCCCCTCCAATGTCCAAACACAACAAAAATTTGCACACAGCTTGTAGACCATAGCCTATTTGATGCCAAAAAAAATCATATTTTTTTGAATTTTATTGCTATTTTTTTGAATTTACTGTTCACGGGCTTATATATTTATTGTTTTTCCTTTGACACGAGCTCCTAGAATGCCCAAACAGCACGAAAATTTTCACGCACCTTGCGAACCTGAGTATCTTCGATCTCACAAATTTTCAGATTTTTTAGAACTTTTTTGCTATTGTTTTCAGGACGGTCAATGCACTTTGACCAGCTTTGACCTGCTTTGATCGGACGGTAACGGCACAGAAGGGCATTTCTGTACGTGCACCTAACGGCGGAGGGGCAAATTTGAGAAGGCTTTCAAATTAGGGGTAAATCTGAGAGTGGGCGCAAATTAGGGGCATAGATGTAAATGTCCCTTCATATTTAGATTATGCACATTAAAAGTCCAGAAACTCAATTAATGTATAAAAAGGCCAAATGAACCCGAAATAATTCCAAAATTTAACAGGGCACTCATATAGTTCTATGTTGCCTCTGTAAATAAAATCAGGGGGGAGGCAGCGTATATCGTTTCGCACACAAAGGTGACACGTTCCCTCACGGAACCACGAGGCTTGTTGAGAGAATCTCCGGTTTTGCAAGAGGCTTGTACCAAAACTTGTCCCAATTTAGCCAAAAATTATACGTATGAAAACAGGGTTTAGATTATCCCGAACATCTCGCTACCTAGACCAATAATGTACTATGATTTGAATTCAACATAAAATGGATACAGATATTTGAATTGGAGAGCGTATGGTACATGTAGTTCATAGTGAAATATGATTACTGCTATATGCATGTCTTTTTATTATCAAGATAATATTTAAATTATTGTATAACTTGAAAACAATCGTATTCAAATAAGGAAAATTGATTCAAATTTAGTCCATGGTAGATGACAATATATATGTTCACATGGTGGAGTAAAATGTTCATATATGATGGAAGATCAAAATGTATGACTACACCAATTATAAACCGCAAGGTCACCTAATGATATATTCGAATTCAACATAACGTGGATTCAAAAATTGAAATTCGTGATCATGGCATATGTAATCATATAAAAAGGGACATTACTCTTTCTTTGGTGGGAATTGATTTTTGTTGTTGTTGAGGGAAGTGCGAATCCATTTGGTAGTGTGCAGGGTAATCATGTTCTCCCGATTTTTTTACATTTTTCTTGTAGTTTTTTCAATGGCATCTATAGCAATATAGTAAAAGGGGACATGACTCTCTTTTGTCTTGTATGATTTTTTTTACACGTTAAGTTTGTTCTGCCGAACAAGGAATCCGCACCTTGTTATCTCAAAATTTTCAAGCTGGAGTATCTTTTGTCTCACCTGCTCTGAAACTCCCGCTTCTTCAACCCGCGCCACGACTTGTTATCCCGAAATTTGGACGCGCGCGAGAACTCCCCCCTCATCCAAAATCGCTCCTGCAGCCCAGACACGCGAAATCCCCCTTCTACCCCTCAGCCGGAAATGAAGCTCCACGTCGCGGTGTCAAAACCGGTGGGGGTACGCTGGTAACTTACCCTACATTTCGGACAAGCGCGTCCCTAAGCTTGGCTCCCCCTCCCCCCCATTCGTACACCAAGGCCGCCAAAACCGGCGAAACCCCACGCTCCTCCGTCGGCCTCCCGACCGCTGCCCAGCCGGAGACTCTTCCCCGACTATGTCGTCCACCGCAACAGCTCGCCGTCCCTCATCCACCGCACCGGATGAGGATCCGTTGTCGATCTCGTCGTCCCGCCGGATCAGCCGCCCCGTCCTCCACCTCTAAGAAGCTGCCCCGACGTTTGCCTCGTCTATCACTCCACCTCAATCCCCACAACGCCGTCTTGACCTGCCCCACCGGAACCGCAGCACCCTCACCAATTCCTCCGATGAAGCCGAGGCCAACTCGGCGCCACCAAGGAGGTTCTGCACTCACCGTTGCATTTTATCTTTTATTCGATCTCACGGGGCTGCCGGTGCTCGATACCGAGCAGACATGGCGTCTCCATCGACGGTGCCATCACCGGCCACATCATCCACGGCGTCTCTCCCCCATGTCGTTGCTTCCTCGGCGGCGACTTCCACAACGGCACTAGCTGCAGTTGCTCCGGCTCTCGCTCGCGCTGCGGCTCTATTCTTGCTGTCGGTCGCGTTGCTGCACTGCTCCTGCTTTCGTTCGTGCCGCTGCTCTGCTCTTGCTGTCGCTTGCGCTGCTGCTGCTGCTGCACGGCCTCCGGCAGCTACAGGAGTTGCTGCTTTAACACTCGCTCGTGGTGCTACTGCACGACTTGCTCTCTGCTAGTGCGTTCCCTGCTCGAGCGTATGCTGATTTAGATCACTGCTTCTCTGCTACTAGTGCTCGAACACCCTAAACATCTATTGCAATGCTCTATTACTAGTTCGATCAGTTTCGAAAGTAAAATTCAGTTTCGACTGTGAAGTTCATTTTCTTCAGTTAAGTTCAGAGTGAATGGTACTTACAACATCTGTCGGAGCGGCCGTGGCGCGGCTGATGCGTTTTACATCTAGCACTTTTTGGTGATGTATTTTACATCATCTATTGCAGATGATATTAGGGTCCCACTTCAGGTTAAAGTTGTCTGTCTTGTCATGCTTTAGCCTCGTCGCCGTACACCTTAGCGGAGCTGCTCCAACGATGGAACCGTCCATCACAACGGAGCAGTACCCTCGGCGCTGTTTCCAGAGGCCTCGGGTCTTCTTCCCCGGCTCTGACCAGTCACACCAGCATCATCACCATCCTCCACGTCCAACCCAATGATGTTGAGGTCCACAAGGCTATTCCAAAGAGGTTGTACACTCGCCGCATCACTTTGTTTCTCCAGTCCTCTGTTCTTCCAATTCATGTGAGCCAAACACCCAGGTTGACTGAAATCCTATGTTTCCAAATGCTCTGTTTTGCACGTGCATTCCTATCCTATTCCTGTGTTTTTCCCGTCCCTGCGTTTATAAAATCCTCCAACTCTAAGGAGCCCTTACAGATTTACTTCATTTTCAGATTGGCGTTAAAGAAAACTCTGTGTGTTATGTCCTGCTCCTGCCGTGCCGTCATCCACCCCACCCGAGGTGCACCATCAACAGAAGCATTCACTACAGTAGAGATCCCCCCTGCAGACTTTCTTTCGCCGCCTCAGATCATCTTCCCCGTTGCCGGCAGCCACGCCAACTGCATTACCATCATCGACTGAGCAGATGAACTTGAGGACTAGACAGTTCCGGAAGAGAGGTCACAGTCTTTCGTGTTTGCTTACGTTATACATCGGTTATTATTACCTACTACTTTATCGTTCAATCTTGAGTTTTGAATTGCCCATGGGTCTCATATCGAGCCAGCAATGAATAGTATCTGTCAACTATCTGGTTCATCTGGGGTCTTCTATGTGGTTCATGTTGGGTGGGCAACAAACAATAGATGATCCATTGTCTATCTTTTTAAACTGAAGCTATAATCTACCTGCTATCATTAGTTTTGGATCCATCCACTCGTTTGCTACCATCAGTCTTGATTTTTGCATGCACCCCTTAGGCCTTACAAAATCTAACTATTTTTTTATTATGCATGTCAGATATTGTACACAATCGTACTGAACATGTAGAGAAAAAGAGAAGACCGTTTCATGCGAATATAATGTCATGCAGACGCTGCTCCATGGTGGGCGAAGTGCCCCCCCCCTCTCCTGCATTTCCAGATTGTATTCCAGAGGAAGATAACTGTTCAGATGGAGATTCAGAAGGAGCCAACCATGCCTGTTTACCAGCTGAGGTGTTTGCTCTAACCTGGCATGCTGATGTTGGTCATATCATGCATATTGCGCCTTGCATTGCTTACATTATACATATTATATGTCATCAGCTTAGTTTAGATTTGCTTTGTGTGAATGCCACCTGTTTGGTTTCTATATCATACTCCCATCATTCCTAAATATTTGTCTTTTTAGAGATTTCAACAAGTGCCTACATACGGAACAAAATGAGTGAATCTACACTCTAAAATATGTCTATATACATCCGTATGTAGTAGTCCATTTGAAATCTCTAAAAAGACAAATATTTAGGAACGGAGGGAGTATATGGGAATTATGCAATGCCATCTTCTTTAGCCAGGCATCATATACGTGAATCATGCAATGCCATCCTGTTTAGCTAGTCATCGTATTTGTGAATTGTATCGTGCCATATTTTTTCCATAATGTGTTCCATTTGTCAGCAATGTTTATACATTCATCTACTCTTCCTATGCATCAGCCATTTGAGTCGGTCATGGGAAAGTCTGGAGTGAAAACAAGGTCTTCTGAGCAGTCAGTGCTACCTGTCGATGCAGATTTCTTGCTGGTTATAGATAGCTCCTCAGAGGAGGGTTCAGAGAGAGATGACCAGTCGTATTCACCCCCCCCGAGGTGCATGCTCTAACTTGGTTGGGTTATATTGCTCATATCATGCATATGGTGTCTTGCATTACCATGCCATCTGCTTAGATTAGACATGCTTTGTGTGAATGCCTCCTGTTTGCTTTCTATATCAGATATGTGAATTATGCAATGCCATGTTTTTCAGCCAGTTATCATATATGTGAATTATGCACCGCCATGGAGCCAGGCATCATATATGTGAATTATCTCATGCCATCTTTTTTTCATTACGTATTCCATTTGTCGACAATCTGTGTATATTGAACTACTCTTCATGTGTATCAGCCATTTGAGCCGGTTATGGAAAACTCTAGAGTGAAAACAAGGTCTTCAGAGCAGGAAATGGTACCTGTTGAAGCATATATCTCGATGGTTACAGGGAGCTCCTCAGAGGAGGATTCAGAGACAGATGGCCAGTCCTATATCCCACCTGAGGTGTATGCTCTAAGTTGCAATATTTATATTTCTCATATGATGCATATGGTGTCTTGCATTGCTTAGTTTAGACATCATATGCACAATATTGAATTCTATCTGCTTAGTTTAGAGATCATACATGCGAGTGCCAACTGCTTAGTATATGAATCAATTATGGCAATTATATCATGCCATCCTGTATACTTAGACAACATGTATGTGAATTATTTCAGCCCAACCTATTTTAGAAAGACATCATATAGTTTTGTAATGTCATCCTGTTTAGGTACTCATCATATCTTGAATTATGCCATTATATCCTGTTAAGTTATCCATCATATATCTGAAACTGTGTCATGCTATCCTGTTTAGTTAGGCATCATATATGTGAAATTGTGTCATGCTGTCCTGTTTGGTTAGACAACATATATGTGAATTACCACATCTGTCTATCATACAATGTCTGTACGTTCAATTTCTTTTCTTGTTTATCGGCCATTTGAATTGGAGGGGGTGATGGCAGTATCTAAGGGAGCAAAAACCCGTTCTTCACAAAAGATAGTGCTACCCGTCGATGCAGATAGAACCATGGTTGTACTGGCCCACAAACTAGCCCCACCACACATAATCGAGACTCTTCCAGATTGCACACTTACACCATTGGGCAGAGAACCAGCTACAACCCATCTAACCGCAACCCCAGCGGATAGTAACCCACTTATAGTTGACAAAGCACCATGTCCACCACAGAGTACCCCCACACGAGCAGTTTGTAAAGCTACTACAGTGCCCAAAGCCCGAAGACCACCACAGCTAACCCAAACTCCACGTTTAAAGCAGAAGAGCAATTGTTCTCAGGTCAGATTCCGTAGCTATGGTCCATACTCCTTTGCTGTTGCATCACTGTATTTACTCATACCAACTACTTTCGAATTTGAAGGAACCAATTGAAACTCCAATGGCGCAACAGGTATGTTTTAAACCTATTTCTTTAACTGGATTGCTGTTCTAACTTCTTGCTCTATGTTCTCATGTGATGCACATTATAAGTGCTGCCAATGCTGTGTAGTTTCTCACACTTATATTCTGTCTATGCTGCTATGTCTTAAAAATATATGAGTTGAACTGTGTCTCTATCTTGATTAGGGAACATAAACTAGAATGGTATGGACAATACATTGACCATAGTACATAGATATATGTTTGTTTCATGCTGTTACCCTGTCCATCTAGCACTTTTAACAGGATTGCTGTTATCCTGTTGTGGTTCTAAGTCTGACAGTAGAGTGGGGGGTAGGTATGGAGAGGCAAGGTCCTAGCTATGGAGAGGTTGTAAACATAAGCGATGTACGAGTTCAGGCCCTTCTCGAAGGAAGTAAAAGCCCTACGTCTCGGAGCCCTGAGGCGGTCGAGTGGATTATGTGTATATGAGTTACAGGGGTGCGAACCCTTCTGCCTGTGGAGGGGGGTGGCTTATATAGAGTGCGCCAGGACCCCAGCCAACCCACATAATGAAGGGTTTAAGGTACATTAAGTCTGGGGCGTTATTGGTAACGCCCCACATAAAGTGTCTTAACTATCATAAAGTCTACTTAATTACAGACCGTTGCAGTGCAGAGTGCTTCCTGACCTTCTGGTGGTCGAGTGAGTCTTCGTGGTCGAGTCCTTCAGGTCAGTCGAGTGAGTTCCTCGTAAGTCGACTGGAAGGTGATCTCTTCTAAGGGTGTCCTTGGGTAGGGTACTTAGATCAGGTCTATGACCCTACCCTAGGTACATGAATCCATCATTAGCCCCCGAATGGATTGAGGCTTGAGTGAGGAAGGAGTTGATGCAGTTTCCGATTGACTTTTGCATACTGGTCGTGCGTTGTTTTGGACTAAGAATCCCTTTGCTGATAACGAGCAACTTTTCTTCAGTCGACTCGATCCATTCTTCTCTTTCGTCGAGTGACCTTTTGGACTTTGCCGATCTCCGAGCGACGGATCGCAGGAAATCCCGCGTCTGACAGACCGATCTGCCGTTTCGCGGATTCTGCGGGATATGAAATTTGGGGAAGCGCGCGAAGCGGGGCGGACCGCAGCGCTCGGATGGGATAGGGCATAGACGCCTCGATCCCCGCGCCGCTTTTTTCGCCACGTATCGCGTCTGCGCAACTGTTTTGGTATATGATTAGATCGACCGGGCCCACCTGTCATCCACTCAGAAGGGATCTTATAATTGCGCCCGGTGAGGGTTTTTTGAACTGTGCCTCAGCATTCCCTCTCCGCTCTCCTCGTCTCCGCCCAACGCGCCCGCTCTCGCTCCCGCACAACTTCTCTTCGCGCATCTCGCCGACAGCCATGGTCAAGGAGAAGACGGCGGCGCTGGAACGCGCGAAGAACGCGTCGGCGACGGAGAAGGCGAAGGGGAGATCCACCAGTCGCAGCGGGTCTTCGTCTAGATCTCGCCTGCCGAAAGGCTGGGTCCAGGGAGATTGGATCCGGTCGACCATCACGGAGACGGATCTCCTTGACATGGCCAATGACGGGCTGATCCCCCACGGCGCCGCAAGGCTTCCGGGGAAAGAGTGGCAGCCCCAGCCGGAAGAGGGTGAGTGCGTGCTTCTGGCCACCCATGTCGACCGTGGATTTTCTTTGCCACCGAGTGTTTTCTTCCGTGGTTTTTTGAACTTCTTTGGAGCCCAACTCCACCACTTCACCCCGAACACTATCGCATATCTTGCTGCGTTTGTATCCATGTGTGAGAATTTTCTGGGCTGTCGACCGCACTTGGGCTTGTTCAAGCACATATTCATGTGTCGCTCTCAAACCGTGAAGAAGGCGAGCCCAGGCGATGAAAGAACCCAAGTTGTCCAAATGTGTGGAGGCCTGGGGATCCAGGTGAGGAACAAGAGCACCTTCCCAGCCATGACGTTTCCCGAGTCGGTCAGAGGTTGGCAGTCGACCTGGTTCTACTGCCGGAATGAGCCGATGCCAGGACAGTCGAGTGGACTTCCTCAATTCACCATGGACCGAGTGAACAAGCCCTCCTCTCTGAAGGTGATTCCGGAGGAGAGAGCCGACGTGAAGATGCTGATGGATCGCGTAGTGCAGTTGGTCCGAGACGGAGTAACTGACATGGACCTTTTGGAGGTTTTTCTTAGGCGGCGTATCCAGCCTCTTCAGTTCCAGAGCCATTGCATGTGGTTGTACTGCGGAACTGAAGACGAGACTCGGATCCACCCGGAAGCAGTCGACGACGCCACGGTGGAAAGGTGGATGGCCGCGGTCACTGGGAACAAGGATAATCCCCGTGGATCCAGAAGGATTCCTCCACTCGACCATCACAGCGTTCCAGACAAGGTATGTTTGCTCTACCTTCCATTGTACTCTTGTCATTTTTATTTCTGTTTGCTCCGCAAAATGGTCGATTGATCTTTGTCTTGATGTCTATCAGGCCTTCACCGAGCTGTACTCAATTCCCAATGGAGCACATGCTCCGACTGAAGAGGGAGAGGCGAGTGGGGGCGAGAGCTAGGAGGAGTGGGACTCAGATGCCGCTGAGGATGATGATGATGATGATGACGATGAGGAGGATGAAGAAGAGGAGGAGGAGGAGGTCGCACCATCGGCTCGGAAAGGCGGTCGAAGCTTGTCCATGACCCCACGACTGAATGTGGCAAGGGGGTTGCGACTGCTGCGCAGTCGACCAAGCGTCCTCGGACCACTTCTCCAGCGCCGACTGAAAAGGCGTCGAAGCAGCCCAGGGCGGCCCCGTCAAAGCCGACCAAGCTCTTGCCGAAGATGAAGGTGTCCATCCCCACCATATCAGGGTAATCACGCTGTTTAAGTCTTCTTGTTTTGTGCAAACTTTATCTCTGGTTGACATTTGAGTTAGCCGACTGATTCTTTGGAACTGCAGTGCTGCTACTTCTGAGACTTCAGGCAAGGCTGACGACCATGAGATGGAGGACGTAGCAACCTCAAACCCTGGTACTATACTCTTAATTCCGTTTTTAGTCGACTGACTCATGATCTCTAATTCTGATTCTTTTCTGTAGCTCCATCCAATGTCGTTATCACTCTTCCTGATGATGATGAAGATGAGGAACCACTAAAGCACAGGAGGAGCAGGAAAGCGTCTGCCGGCAGGGTGGCCCAGGATGTGATGGCGCCCGAGACTCTGGTAACGGGGGAGGAGAACACCACTCGACACACCGTGTCCTTCGCGGTGCCGTTGACGAGTGCTCATCCTGCTTCGTCGAGTGCCGCACAACCTTCTCTCTTCACGACGCACCACGTCCCAGAGGACCAAGCCAGTGCTGCTAAGGAAGCAATACGCCAAGCGGGGATCATGATGGAGCAGGTGAAGACCATCCGGGATGCGAGGCAGGCAGCTTATGACGCCAGCTCTGCCCTTCAAAGCAATGTCCAGGTCAGTTGACCATCGCTTGTTCTGTTAGGATATGCTATCAAAACTTTTCTTTCCGGAATCCATAACAATCACCCACTGGATGTGTTGATTAAAACTCCGTGTTAGCGGGGGAACGCTGAGTGCACCCGCTGGGTGTAGTCCCCAAGGCTAAGGTCGACTGCTGGCAGTCGGCCTTAGGCTTTATAAGTAAAGTCTTTCCCAAACCGGTGGGGCCACGCTGAGTGCACCCACTGGGTGTAGTCCCCGAGACTGTGGTCGACTGCTTGCAGTTGATTACAGTCTGAAGAATATGTCTTGAGCGTTTTTTTGGGGGTCGACTGGTCGACTCTGTCTTTAATAGAAGTAGTGGGGGCACGCTGAGTGCACCCACTGGGTGTAGTCCCTGAGACTACGGTCGAATATTTGTATTCGGCTGTAGTCTTAGAAACGTATGATTTTCTCTTATCCACTCGGAAGTGAATTACTTTTGATATTTTGTCGACTGGTTCTTCGCAGAAATCCTGTGATCTTGCGGCTCGTTATACCGAGCTGGAGCACAAGCACATTCAGCTTGAACTGGATCTGAAGCTGGTTCAGGAGAATCTGACGAAGGCGAAGGAGGAGACCAAAGGTATGTTCCGTGAGACCTCGACGACTCCTTTTTCCCTTCATTTGTTTCAAAATCTGACCTTGTTGTAACTTGCAGGCAAGGTGAAGGAAGCCCAGAAGAAAAAAGACCTTGAGCTAGCTGAGAAGACCAAGCTTGCTGACGAGAAGTTAGCTTCAGTCACCAAGCTCGAAGAAGAAAATACTAATCTGAAAGCTGCCCTTGGGATTGCCAACAAGGAAGTCAGTCGACTGAAAACTGACAAAGCTGCCCTGACTGACCAAGTCAGCCAGTTGACTGGGAAGAAAAATGATCCGGAGGCCTTCCTGGGTGGTCTTGCCAAGAAGTTGTTCCTTATGCTTGAAGGTAACCCTTTACACTCGACAATCATTTTCAGCTGTGATCTTTCCATTCGACCATTGCCTTGACTCGGTGATTGCCCTTGTAGAATTTTGTCAAAACTTTGAAGAAGAGACTAGCCGGCTGGAACCAAACCTTGACCCCGTCAATTCTCCAGTGAATGATGAAGTTGCCATGAATGTTTTCCGACTGGAGTCCCGTGTTGCAGCTGTCGTGGACTATCTTGCAAGGCTGAAGGTCGCCATTTCTCGCATCGACTCGACGCTCTGGCCCAAGGCGACACTCCAGACGACCTCGAGTCGTTGATGGCTCGACTGAATGCGGTTCCTGATCAAGTGCAGGAGTGGAAAAAGTCCTCGGCTCGATGCGGTGTAGAAGTTGCTCTGTGTCTGGCCCGAGTCCACTGCAAAGATGCACGAGAAGACAAGCTGGCGGCTCTCCGGGTGGCCAACACCAAGAAACACGACTTCAGGTCCTTCATGGAAACCTTCATCGCTGCTGCCACTCGGATCACAGACGGAATCGACCTTGATGAATTCGTTGCACCTTCCAGCCCTCCACAGGAGGGGAAAAAACTTCTTTTAAGCTCGACACTTTAAATTTGCCTCGGTATGCCGAGTGGAGTTGTAACCGATAAACCTTAACAGGCTTAGCGCCTGAGCACTTTCGGTTTCTTTAGGTATCGATCCGAACTTGGATTTGATGTTTGAATATGATTGCTTTTGACTCGAAATGTCTTCTGCAGGTTCAAAGCAAGACGCTCACTGCAGTCGACTTATTCCTTAATCCACTTAGGCGAGCGCTGGGCTGCAGCTAAGCCTCCGAGTGAGAGGTTTGCTCTTCACTCGGTAGGATTTTTATATCTTAGGCGAGCACTGGGCTGCAGCTAAGCCCCTGAGTGAGAGGTTTGGTCTTCACTCGGTAGGATTTTTATATCTTAGGCGAGCACTGAGCTGCAGCTAAGCCCCCGAGTGAGAGGTTTGCTCTTCACTCGGTAGGATTTTTATATCTTAGGCGAGCACTGGGCTGCAGCTAAGCCCCCGAGTGAGAGGTTTGCTCTTCACTCGGTAGGTTTTTTCTATCTTAGGCGAGCACTGGGCCGCAGCTAAGCCCCCGAGTGAGAGGTTTGCTCTTCACTCGGTAGGATTTTCACGTTGTACTTGTGGCGAAGCTCAGAGAAGAGGGTCGCAGTCGACCTGCACCTCGTCCTCCTTACGTGCGCACATTGTACTTATTGCGTAGCTCAGAGGAGAGGGTCGCAGTCGACCTGCACCTCGTCCTCTTTTCGAGCGTATGTTGTATTTGTGGCGTAGCTCAGAGGAGAGGGTCGCAGTCGACCTGCACCTCGTCCTCCTTTCGAGCGTACGTTGTATTTGTGGCATAGCTCAGAGGAGAGGGTCGCAGTCGACCTGCACCTCGTCCTCCTTGCAAGTGCACATTGTACTTATGGCGTAGCTCAGAGGAGAGGGTCGCAGTCGACCTGCACCTCGTCCTCCTTTCGAGCGTACGTTGTATTTGTGGCGTA
The DNA here is from genome assembly GCA_963921465.1 of Triticum timopheevii. NCBI lineage: Eukaryota > Viridiplantae > Streptophyta > Magnoliopsida > Poales > Poaceae > Triticum > Triticum timopheevii. The sequence continues at coordinate 313,827,498 of OY997270.1, forward strand.
GCTCAGAGGAGAGGGTCGCAGTCGACCTGCGCCTCGTCCTCCTTGCGAGCGCACTTTGTACTTAGGCGAGTGTTAAAACTGCAGCTAAGCCCCCCGAGTGGGAGTCTGGCTCGCCACTCGGTAGGATTTTTATAACTTAGGCGAGTACTTGGACTTCAGCTAAGCCCCCGAGTGGAAGTCTGGCTTACCACTCGGTAGGATTTTTATAACTTAGGCGAGTACTCGGACTGCAGCTAAGCCCCCGAGTGGAAGTCTAGCTTACCACTCGGTAGGATTTTTATAACTTAGGCGAAACAGATTCGCAGCTAAGCCCCCGAGTGGGAGTCTGGCTCACCACTCGGTCAGGATTTTTACAAACTTAGGCGAAACGGATTCGCGGCTAAGTCACCCACTGAGGGAAAATTGTATTGGACAAATAAAAAGTGACAAAAATTATGGAGGAATTATGACACTATTATTTTGAAATCCATGAACTACAGAAGTACTTTATTACAACTCATCCGAGTGATAAACTTAAGTGTAAAATGGGCGGAGTAGTTCCGCGTTCCAAGCTCGGGGCTCGTCGATATTATGTTCGACGTTGTAAAGACGGTACGCCCCGTTGTGGAGAACTTTGGTGACGATGAAGGGCCCTTCCCAAGAAGGGGCAAGCTTGTGTTGTTTCTTCTGATCCACTCGGAGAACTAAATCCCCTTCCTGGAAGGCTCGACCCCTCACATTTCTGGCGTGGAAACGACGCAAGTCTTGTTGGTAGATGGTCGATCGGATCAGAGCCATCTCCCTTTCTTCCTCTAAAAGGTCGACTGCGTCTTGCCGCGCTTGTTCAGCTTCTGCTTCTTTGTAAAGTTCGACTCGAGGAGCATTGTGGAGAAGATCATTCGGCAAGACTGGTTCAGCCCCGTAGACCAAGAAGAATGGAGTTCTTCCGGTCGACCGATTAGGTGTGGTCCGCAGTCCCCAAAGCACCGAGGGAAGTTCGTCGACCCATGCTCCAGCCGCATGCTTGAGATCACGCATTAGTCGGGGTTTCAATCCTTTGAGGATCAGGCCATTGGCTCGCTCTGCTTGTCCATTCGACCGCGGATGGGCGACTGAAGCGTAGTCGACTCGTGTGCCTTGAGAGTTGCAGAAATCCCTGAATTCTTCTGAGTCAAAGTTCGACCCATTATCCGTAATGATGCTGTGCGGGACTCCATATCTGAATATCAGTTCCCTGATGAAGCTAACAACAGTACCGGCATCAAGATTCTTGATTGGCTTGGCCTCAATCCACTTGGTGAACTTGTCGACTGCCACCAGTACATGAGTGAAGCCACTTCGACCTATTCTCAAGGGACCGACCATGTCCAACCCCCATACTGCGAAAGGCCAGACGAGTGGAATGGTCTTCAGAGCTGACGCAGGCTTGTGTGACATATTTGAGTAGAACTGACATCCTTCGCACTTGTCCACTATTTCCTTTGCCATCTCATTCGCCTTTGGCCAGTAAAATCCGGCTCGGTATGCTTTGGCCACGATGGTCCGAGAGGACGCATGATGACCACAGGTCCCCGAGTGGATATCATTGAGAATGATTCGACCTTCCTCTGGCGTTATGCACTTTTGACCAACTCCAGTTGCGCTCTCTCTATACAACTGTCCTTTGATAACGGTAAAGGCCTTGGATCGACGGACGATCTGTCGAGCCTCTTCCTCATCCTCTGGGAGCTCTTTTCTCAGGATATACGCGATATAAGGAATTGTCCAGTCGGGCGTGACTACCAAAATCTCCATGACCAAGTCGACCACTGCTGGGACTTCAACCTCAGTCGGATCTGTAGCACTCTTGGGCTGTGGAGCTTCTTCGGTGAAGGGATCTTCTTTGACTGACGGAGTGTGTATATGCTCCAAGAACACACCACTCGGAATGGCTTCTCTCTTGGAACCTATCTTTGCCAGATCATCTGCTGCCTGATTTTTCAGTCGGGGTATGTGATGGAGCTCTAACCCCTCAAACTTCTTTTCCAGCTTCCTCACTGCATTGCAGTATCCAGTCATGGCTGGGCTTCTCACGTCCCACTCCTTCATCACTTGGTTGACCACTAAATCTGAATCGCCATAGACCATCAGGCGACGGACACCGAGTGAGATGGCCATGCGCAATCCGTATAAGAGGGCCTCATACTCTGCCTCATTGTTGGAGGAATCAAAGTGAATCTGGAGCACATATCTGAGCTTATCTCCTCTGGGGGAAACCAGGACAACCCCAGCACCGGAACCATTCAACATCTTAGAGCCATCAAAGAACATGATCCAATGCTCCGAGTGAACTTCAGTCGGCTGCTGCTGTTCAATCCACTCGGCGAGGAAATCTGCTATTGCCTGGGACTTAATGGCTTTCTTTGCCTCAAACTTGATATCAAGGGGAAGAAGTTCAATCGCCCATTTCGCCACTCGACCAGTTGCATCTCTGTTGTGCAAAATCTCTGATAGTGGAGCATCGCTGACGACTGTGATGGAATGATCAGAGAAATAATGAGAAACCTTCTTCGTGGTCATGTATATTCCATACACAAGCTTCTGATAATGAGGATATCTCTGCTTGGATGGAGTCAAGACTTTAGACAAATAATACACTGGGCGCTGAACTTTGAAGGCTTTTCCTTCTTCTTCCCGCTCGACCGTAAGCACTGTACTGACGACTTGTCCTGTGGCTGCGATATAAAGCAACAGAGGCTCTTTGCTGATTGGAGCAGCAAGCACTGGCTGGGTGGAGAGCAGAGCTTTTAGCTCGGCAAACGCTGCATCAGCTTCTGGAGTCCACTCGAACTTGTCTGCCTTTTCATCAGTCGATAAAGAGGCAATGCCTTTTCACCAAGTCGTGAGATGAATCGACTTAATGCGGCCAAGCATCCAGTAAGCTTCTGGACATCGTGCACTCGCACAAGGCGTTTCATTCGAAGAATAGTGCCGATCTTCTCTGGATTAGCATCGATCCCTCGCTCGGAAACGAGAAAACCGAGTAACTTTCCACCAGGAACTCCGAATGTGCACTTTGATGGATTGAGCTTGATATCATACCTTCTGAGGTTGGCAAATGTTTCGGCGAGGTCAGCGAGTAGGTCGGAACCTTTTCGTGACTTGACGACGATATCATCCATATACGCTTCCACATTCCGACTGATTTGAGTGAGCAGACACTTCTGAATCATTCGCATAAATGTGGCTCCGGCATTCTTGAGGCCGAATGGCATGGTGATATAGCAGAAGCACCCGAATGGAGTGATGAAAGCTGTTTTTATCTCGTCGGGTCCATACAGACGGATCTGATGATACCCGGAATAGGCGTCTAGAAAAGACAATCTCTCGCATCCCGTGGTCGAGTCAACAATTTGATCTATGCGAGGGAGAGGAAAATGATCTTTCGGGCAGGCCCGATTGATGTGCTTGAAATCAATGCACATTCGGAGCGATTTGTCCTTCTTAGGAACCATGACAACATTAGCGAGCCACTCGGAGTGGTATATCTCTCGGATAAATCCTGCCGCCAACAGTCGAGCCACTTCCTCACCAATAGACTTTCTCTTCTGGACGGCGGACCGTCGAAGATGCTCTTTAACTGGCTTTGCTGATGAGTCGACCCTAAGACGGTGCTCAGCCAGTCCCCTGGGAACACCTGGCATGTCAGCTGGCTTCCATGCAAAAATGTCCCAGTTCTCACGGAGGAACTGGATGAGCGCTTCTTCCTATTTTGGGTCGAGTGTTGTGGAGATGTGGGTCGGGGCCGCATTGGGGTCGGTCGGGTGAATGTGGACATGCTTCGTCTCACCGGACGACTGAAGTGCAGATTCTGTGGCGGGTTTCTTGGAGCGCAGCAAATCACTCGGATCTGCGCTTTGCTTATACTCTTCAAAATCGACCGCTGTCACCTGGGAATCGGCAATCTTCGAGCCCTTCTGAAAGCACTCCTCTGCCTTTTTCCGATCACCGGTGACAGTGATCACTCCTTTGGGGCTGGGCATCTTCAGTTTGAGGTACACGTAACGTGGTCGAGCCATGAACCGTGCATAAGCTGGTCTCCCCAAAATGGCGTGGTACGCACTCTGAAAATCCACGACTTCAAACGTCAACTTTTCCTTGCGAAAGTGCTTTGAATCACCAAACACCACGTCCAGAGCTATTTGGCCGAGTGACTCAGCTTTCTTTCCGGGTATAACTCCATGAAAGCTCATGTTACTGGTGCTCAGTCGGGACATCGGAATGCTCATTCCTTTCAGTGTGTCTGCATACAACAAGTTCAGCCCACTACCACCGTCCATCAGCACCTTTGTCAGTCGAGTGCCTTCGACAACTGGATCGACCACCAAAGCTTGCCTCCCAGGGGTGGCAATATGAGTCGGGTGATCAAATTGGTCGAATGTGATGGGTGTTTGGGACCATCTCAGATAACTTGGTTTTGCTGGGGCAACCATGTTCACCTCACGATTAATGACCTTCAGTCGGCTCTTGCTTTCCACATCTGCGAAGATCATCAGAGTGGAGTTGACATGCGGATATCCTTCCTCACTGTCCTCCTTGTCTTCGGCCTTGTCCGACTCCTTCTCCTTGTCCTTAGACTATTTTCCTTGAAACTGCTGGATCAGGAGTCGACATTGGCGAGTGGTATGCTTTGGGTAAATGATATTGCCCTCTTCATCTTTCTTCGTGTGGATGTGACACGGCATATCCATCACGTCGTTCCCTTCTTTATCCTTCACCTTCTTAGGGTTCCAGGATCCTTTTGGTTTCCCTTTGAACTTTCCCTGAGTCACGGCCAGAGCCTCTCCAGGAGCTGCTGGTTCAGCCTTCCGCTTCTGTTTCCGACTGGTGTTTCCCTTCTCCGACTGACTCGGCTTGTACTTGCCGCTTCGGAGTCGGTCTTCTTCTTCGCCGTTGGCGTACTTGGTAGCAATCTCCATCATCCGACTCAGGGTCATGTCTCCGGTTCGACCAAATTTCAAACTCAATTCTATGTTCTTGACGCCATCCTTGAAGGCGCAGACTGCCTGATGATCAGACACATTCTCCACAGTATGATGCAAAGTGATCCATCTCTGAATATACTCCCTGAGAGTCTCATTGGTCTTCTGCACACAGACTTGCTGCTCCGTCAATCCAGCTGGTCGCTTGCAAGTTCCTTCAAACGTTCTGACGAACACTCGGGACAGATCTTCCCAAGTGTAAATGCTGCTAGGAGGTAACTGATTCAACCATGCTCTGGCAGAACCTTCCAACATGAGGGGCAAATGCTTCATGGCCACCTCGTCATTCCCACCACCAATCTGGACCGCCACTCGGTAATCCTCAAGCCAAGTTTCAGGCTTAGACTCTCCGGTGAACTTGCTGACTCCTGTTGCCAACCTGAAATTGGGGGGAATCACTGCGGCTCTGATAGCCCTGCTGAAACATTCTGGACCAGAAATATGCACTCGACTGCTTGTGGGCGCATCTCTGTCGAGCCCACCCCGATGTGCTCTGTTCCGATCGACCAAGCCTTGCACGATAATGGATCACGCGTTGAAGCCTGGTTCTCTGGGGTCGACTGGAGCTCTTCGCCCCACACTAAGCTGACGCCTGTCATCCTGCTGTCGAGGAGCGTAAGACCCACCCCTCGGAGGGGAAGTGGGCACTCGACGCCTATCATCTCGGTCGTGTCGGTCACCGTACTGGTCTCGCCGATTCTCGCGCCCTTCTCGCCGCGGAGGCGATCTGGGAGTGTGAGCCGACTGAACCGTATTCGCAGCGACGGATCGACTGTGAATTCTGTTGCGCGACTGCGACACGGCTGAATTCTGGTCCCCTGCTGCCCGGAGCAAATCCCTGATCTGCATCAAGCCTCTGCCAGCTTCCGACTGAGAGGGCTGGATGGACTCTGCTATACGGGTCGCAGCTGCTAAGTTCTGGATTGGGGTTCGATATACCTGAGTCGGCGGGAAGAGTTGACGTTGATTGGCGTCGGGTACTCGCTGCCGTGCGCGCTCGTCGAGTGCTCACTGAAGATTCTCCAAGCGAGCGCATTCGGCCAAATTGGCCAAACGTGCCTCCTCCAAGGCGCGAGCCTCAGGGGTTTCTCCTGCAATGGGAGTATGCAGGGCATCCATGTTCCTGCGGCGAAGTTCCTCTCTTTGCAGAGAGTCGAGTGGCTCGGGCTGATACTGCTCGTGGTCACGTGCGGGGTCGTCTCCGCCGCCTGCCCCGCCCTCATGGGCGAAGCCAGGGGACTGCGAGGTCCGTTGACCATCAGGATTTCTGCCGCCGGATCACTGCTATCGCATTCGGATGCAGTCTCTACGGAGCCAATCGACAGATCGAATAGGCCGTAGAGAGATTCGTCGGGCTCGATTGCCGCAACTTGGGTGGTGGCCGTCTGGCGAGCCACCGCGTGTCTCACCCACCGCTGAAGCCTCGACCGACCAGAGCGCTTGCGCTGGTGGGAGACCGGGAGGGTGGTCGATAGGGGAGTCGACCGATACGGGGTCGACGGTTGTCGCAGCAGAACGCCGCGGACACATGCGCGAAAATGCGTCGCACCGCGGACGGGGAGCGCATCAACGTCGAGTGGAGCCTCCTGGAGCCAGGCGGAGTTGTCGGCGACGAAGATGAGAGCGTCGAGACGGATGTCGCGACCCTCGACCAAAACTCCAGCAGTCATCATGATGAATATACTCGGAAGAATCGCAACTTCTCCAAAAAATCGCTAAAACACCTGCGCCACAGTGGGCGCCAACTGTCGTGGTTCTAAGTCTGACAGTAGAGTGGGGGGGTAGGTATGGAGAGGCAAGGTCCTAGCTATGGAGAGGTTGTAAACACAAGCGATGTACGAGTTCAGGCCCTTCTCGAAGGAAGTAAAAGCCCTACATCTCGGAGCCCTGAGGCGGTCGAGTGGATTATGTGTATATGAGTTACAGGGGTGCGAACCCTTCTGCCTGTGGAGGGGGTGGCTTATATAGAGTGCGCCAGGACCCCAGCCAGCCCACATAATGAAGGGTTTAAGGTACATTAAGTCTGGGGCGTTATTGGTAACGCCCCACATAAAGTGTCTTAACTATCATAAAGTCTACTTAATTATAGGCCGTTGCAGTGCACAGTGCTTCTTGACCTTCTGGTGGTCGAGTGAGTCTTCGTGGTCGAGTCCTTCAAGTCAGTCGAGTGAGTTCCTCGTAAGTCGACTGGAAGGTGATCTCTTCTAAGGGTGTCCTTGGGTAGGGTACTTAGATCAGGTCTATGACCCTACCCTAGGTACATGAATCCATCATATACTACAAGCTAAACCTGTGATGTGTCTGCTTGTTTCTCTTGTAGTATGCAGACAGAATATTGGAGAAGTGCACCCCACTATGCAATGGTAGAGAAAGTAATGCAGATAAGGTTCAAGATAGTGAGACAACCCTGTTGGTCTCCAAGAAAGGTGATAAAAATGATCTTGTAGACAGTGAGAAAACCCCACAGTCATGCGTTGATGTAGTGTTCGAGTTACTGGCCAGTACCGCTGGCACAAGCTCTTCGAACTCGCTGCCTGAATCACTTCGGCTTCTTCAGTCGCAGCTACAAGCTGAAAGGCATCAGTCATCTGTGCTGTGGCAAGAAGCCGAAGGACTGAGGAAGTCCCTGCAGAATTCAGATGCGTACTTTCTTGTGCAACAGCAAGCATTGGAGGATTTAAGCGCCAAACAAGAGAAAGTTAATAAGCTTGCGAAGCATCTTGCCAGCATTATGGGTACCCAAGATATTGTTTCTTGAACTCTTCTAAAGTGGTTTCAGTTCTGGACTTGTTTTGCTACGACGTTTATATGCTGCTGTGTTCCCTATATTTGCACTGGTGGTGAACTTTGATGCCCAGTGGATGTAATATGTGTAATAGCCGTGATAGCCTAGCATAAGTTGCTTGCTTATTTATTTCATTGTTGTCTTGTTTATTTGTTTGCTTGTAGTCAGTGCAGTTCTTTTTCCGCGGTTTGCTAGTGGCTGCAATAACCTATTTTTAAAAACTAGGCCACAATAACCACGGGCTAATATTTACTGTAGTGACACTGGGCCTCCTACGGGCCGTAGAAACAGTGGGCATTCTACGGGCCGTAGAAACAGTAGGCCTTCTACGGGCCGTGGAAACATTGGGCCTTCTACGGGCCGTAGAAACAATGGGCCTTATACGGGCCCTATCATCAATGGGCCTTATACGGGCCGTATGATCGATTGGCCAAACATGGGCCAATAACAGGCCGCATTATGGCCGTAAACGGGCTGTATTTGATGACGCTATGAAAACGACCCAATGTATTAACGGACCACAAACGGGCCGACTGTAACCACGGGCTGAATTGGGCCCACAAGCAGAAAATTACAGTAACGGGCCGTAAGTAAATGAATGCTCGAAATGAGCCCAAGAATAAATGGGCTCTGAGAAGGCCGAAAGATAACATGGGCTGGAAACGGCCCAACTGAATAACGGGCCATTAACGGGTATAAAGTGGTACACTGTTCATTACGGGCGAGTTTCACCACGGGCCATTAATGGGTCTAAAGTGATACACTGTTCATTGCGGGCCAGTTTCACCATGGACCGTTAATAGGCCAAGAGTTACATAGGGCCTCATATGGGCCGAAAGACGTCATGGGCCATACATGGGCCAGAAGTGAAAACGGGCTGGAATCATATTGGATGGCCCAGATGACGCTACTGGGCCTAATTCGGGTAGGGCGTAACGGGCCTTGGGTTAGCGGGCTGTAAATGGGCTATATGCGAACAGGCCGTTAACAGGCTTTCCATGGGCCGGCCCGTCACCTTTTGACCAAGTCAAACGGGCCGGCCTTTTCACAGCAATGGGCCTCTGTTGGGCCGGGCCACGTGTCGATGTATCATAGGCGCCTTCTGTCCAATGAGTGGATGACATTTGTCCCAAAAGTGAGCCGACACGTGTTTCCTCCAGCCAATGACGATTTTACACGTGGAAAATCCCCATTGGTCGGGGCTGTTATCGGGCTATCAGATCCAAAACCCGACCCGATAGCTTAACAGCGTTTCGTTACGGTGGATGCCACGTGTCGGTCACCCTTGACGAAAGCACTTCTGTGACCCGCGATTTATCGTCATGGAAGTGGACACTTCCGTGATGATAATTTTGGTAATGTCATGGAACACTTCTACGACAGCACAGGTATGACTATCTTGATTCTGTCATAAATTTGTCATGGATGTACATGCATGACAAAAAATGCGACCTACTGTGACAAACACGTATCATCACGGAAGTGTATTTTTTTGTAGTGTACGTACCCCGAAAACATCCAGGGAGCCAATGAAACACAATTTCCACCATCGTAACCTTCTATATCCGCGAGATCCCATCTTGGAGCCTTCGTCGGTGCTCCGCCGGAGGGGGAATCGACCATGGAGGGCTTCTACATCAATACCATAGCCCCTCCGATGAGTTGTGAGTAGTTTACCACAGACCTTCGGGTCCATAGTTATTAGCTAGATGGCTTCTTCTCTCTTTTTGGATCTCAATACAATGTTCTCCCCCTCTCTTGTGGAGATCTATTTGATGTAAACTCTTTTTGTGGTGTGTTTGTCGAGATCCGATGAATTGTGGGTTTATGATTAAGTTTATCTATGAGAAATATTTTAATCTCCTCTGAATTCTTTTATGTATGATTGAGTTATCTTTGCAAGTCTCTTCGAATTATGAGTTTGGTTTGGCCTACTAGATTGATCTTTCTTGCCATGGGATAAGTGCTTAGCTTTGGGTTCAATCTTGCGGTGTCCTTACCCAATGACAGAAAGGGTTGCAAGGCACGTATTGTATTGTTGCCATCGAGGATAAAAAGATGGGGTTTATATCATATTGCATGCTTTTTATCCCTCTACATCATGTCATCTTGCTTAATGCGTTACTCTGTTCTTTATGAACTTAATACTCTAGATGCAGGCAGGAGTCGGTCGATGTGCGGAGTAATAGTAGTAGATGCAGGCAAGAGTCGGTCTACTTGTTGCGGACGTGATGCCTATATACATGATCATGCATAGATAATCTCATAATTATTCGCTTTTCTATCAATTGCTGACAGTAATTTGTTCACCCACCGTAATACTTATGCTATCTTGAGAGAAGCCTCTAGTGAAACCTATGGCCCCCGGGTCTATATTTTATCATATAAGCTTTCAATCTACTTTTATTTGCATCTTTACTTTCTGCATCTATATTATAAAATACCAAAAATATATTTATCTTATCATACTATCTCTATCAGATCTCACTTCCGCAAGTGGCCGTGAAGGGATTGACAACCCCTTTATTGTGTTGGTTGCGAGTTCTTTGTTTGTTTGTGTAGGTGCGTGGGACTTTTGACGAGCCTCCTACTAGATTGATACCTTGGTTCTCAAAAACTGAGGGAAATACTGACGCTACTATTGCTGCATCACCCTTTCCTCTTCAAGGAGAACCAACGCAAGCTCAAGACGTAGCAGTAACAGATAGTTTTGTGATAAGATAATTTGTAACGGGTAACAAGCAATCAAAGTAAATAAAGTGCAGTAAGGTGGCCCAATCCTTTTTGTAGCAAAGGACAAGCCTGGACAATTTCTTATAATGAGAAAAGAGATCCCGAGTACACATGGGAATTATTGTCAAACTAGTTTTCATCACGCTCATAGGATTCACGTTCGGTACTTTGATAATTTGATATGTGGGTGGACCGGTGTTTGGGTACTACCCTTACTTGGACAAGCATCCCACTTATGATTAACACCTATTGCAAGCATCCGCAACTACAAAAGAAGTATTAAGGTAAACCTAACCACAACATTAGACATATGGATCCAAATTAGCCCCTTACGAAGCAACGCATAAACTAGGGCTTAAGCTTCTGTCACTCAAGCAACCCATCATCTACTTAATACTTCCCAATGCCTTCCTCTAGGCCCAAATAATGGTGAAGTGTCATGTAGTCGACGTTCACATAACACCACTAGAGGAGAAACAACATACATTTCATCAAAATATCGAACGAATACCAAATTCACATGACTACTAATAGCAAGACTTCACCCATGTCCTCAGGAACAAACATAACTACTCACAAAGCATATTCATGTTCATAATCATAGGAGTATTAATATGCATTAAGGATCTGAACATATGATCTTCCACCAAGTAAACCAATTAGCATCAACTACAAGGAGTAATCAACACTATTAGCAACCCACAGGTACCAATTTGTGGTTTTGATACAAGATTGGATACAAGAGATGATCTAGGGTGTTGAGAGGAGATGGTGCTGGTGAAGATGTTGATGGAGATTGATCCCCTCCCGATGAGAAGATCGTTGATGATGACAATGGTGATGATTTCCCCCTCCTGGAGGGAAGTTTCCCCGGCAGAACAGCTCCGTCGGAGCCCTAGATTTGTTCTGCCAAGGTTCCGCCTCGTGGCGGAGGAGTTTCGTCCCGTAAGCTTGCTTATGATTTTTTCCAGGGTAGAAGCCTTCATATAGCAGAAGATGGGCACCAGGGGGCCCAGGAGACAGGGGGCGCGCCCAGTAGGGGTGGGCGCGCCCCAACCCTCCTGGCCAGGGCGTGGGCCCCCTCTGGTGCTTTCTTCGCTCAATAAATCTTATTAAATCCAAAAATAACTTTCGTGGAGTTTCAGGATTTTTGGAGCTATGCAGAATAGGTTTCCAATATTTGCTCCTTTTCCAGCCAGAATTCCAGCTGCCAGCATTCCCCCTGTTCATGGTAAACCTTGTAAAATAAGAGAGAATAGCCATAAGTATTGAGACATAATGTGTAATTACAGCTCATAATGCAATAAATATCGATATAAAAGCATGATGCAAAATGGACATATCAGTGGGGGGCGCACCACCCCCCCTAGGGCGCGCCTTGCACCCTTGTGGCCCCCTCGACTGCTTCTTGACGTCCACTCCAAGTCTCCTGGATTGCGTTCGTTCCAAAAAGATCGCTCTCGAAGGTTTCATTCCGTTTGGACTCCGTTTGATATTCCTTTTCTTCGAAACACTGAAATAGGCAAAAAACAGCAATTTGACTGCGCCTCCGGTTAGTAGGTTAGTCCCAAAAATGATACTCCCTCCATTTTTATATACAAGGCCACTATAGAATATACATTTTGCATCTATACAAGGCCACCAACAGTAATCGAGGCAAAGTTAATGATATTTTCTCGTACTAACAACATGTTTAATACTTGCATGCATGCAGTCATAACGACAATCAGCTACTTCCTCCACTCAGTTTCTTTGCATGCATGCAGAGTATTAATGATCCTAGTAAACAAGAAGAAAAGTTGACTTGTAAAGCAGACATTAAATTTTACATTTGTACCTGTAATCCGAGTTTGTGGCCTTGTATACAAAAATGGAGGGAGTATAAAAGTGTAGAGTAAAGCCCATAAAGATCCAAAACGGGTGATATAATAGCATGGAACAATCAAAAATTATAGATATGCTGGAGACGTATCAAGCATCCCCAAGATTAATTCCTGCTCGTCCTCGAGTAGGTAAATGATAAAAACAGAATTTTTGATGTGGAATGCTACCTAGCATATTTCTCAATGTAACTTTCTTTATTGTGGCATGAATGTTCAGATCCAAATGATTCACGATAAAAGTTCATATCGACATAAAAACAATAATACTTCAAGCATACACAAAGCAATCATGTCTTCTCAAAATAACCTGGCTAAAGAAAGCTATCCCTACAAAATCATATAGTCTGGCTATGCTCTATCTTCATCACACAAAGTATTTAATCATGCACAACCCCGATGATAAGCCAAGCAATTGTTTCATACTTTAGTATTCTAAAACTTTTTCAACTTTCACGCAATACATGAGCGTGAGCCATGGACATAACACTATATGTGGAATAGAATGGTGGTTGTGGAGAAGACAAAAAAGGAGAAGATAGTCTCACATAAACTAGGCGTATCAACGGGCTATGGAGATGCCCATTAATAGATATCAATGTGAGTGAGTAGGGATTGCCATGCAACGGATGCACTAGAGCTATAAGTGTATGAAAGTTCAACAAAAGAAACTAAGTGGGTGTGCATCCAACTTGCTTGCTCACGAAGACCTAGGGCATTTTGAGGAAACCCATCATTGGAATATACAACATAGGAGACTTTCTATCATGAAGATCATGGTGCTACTTTGAAGCACAAGTGTGGTAAAAGGATAGTAACATTGTCCCTTCTCTCATTTTCTCTCATTTTTTGTGGGCCTTCCTTTTTTTATTTGGCCTTTCTCTTTTTTTATAAAGTCCGAAGTGTCATCCCGACTTGTGAGGGAATCATAGTCTCCATAATCCTTTCCTCACTTGGGATAATGCTCTAATAATGAAGATCATCACACTTTTATTTACTTACAACTCAAGAATTACAACTCAATACTTAGAACAACACATGACTCTATGTGGATGCCTCCGGCGGTGTACCGCGATGTGCAATGAATCAGGAGGGACATGTATGAAAGAATTATCAAGGTGGCTTTTCCACAAATACGATGTCAACTACATGATCATGCAAAAGCAATATGACAAAGATTGAGCGTGTCATAATAAACGAAACGCTGGAAAGTTGCATGGCAATATATCTCGGAATGGCTATGGAAATGCCATAATAGGTAGGTACAGTGGATGTTTTGAGGAAGGTATATGGTGGGTGTATGGTACTAGCGAAAGTTGCGCGGCACAAGAGAGGCTAGCAATGGTGGAAGGGTGAGAGTGTGTATAATCCATGGACTCAACATTAGTCATAAAGAACTCATATACTTATTGCAAAAATCTACAAGTTATCAAAACAAAGTACTATGCGCATGCTCCTAGGGGGATAGATTGGTAGGAAAAGACCATCGCTCGTCCCCGACCGCCACTCATAAAGAAGGCAATCAATAAATAAATTATGCTCCAACTTCATCACATAGTGGTTCACCATACGTGCATGCTACGGGAATCACAAACTTCAACACAAGTATTCCTCAAATTCATAACTACTCAACTAGCATGACTCTAATATCACCATCCTTATATCTCAAAACAGTTATCAAGCATCAAATTGATCATAGCATCCAATTCACTTTCTATGTTACTTTTTATTATAACCAACTTGGATGCCCATCATATTAGGACCAATTTTATAACCATAGAAAATATCGTGCTGTTCTAAAAGACTCTCAAAATAATATAAGTTAAGCATGAGAGATCAATAATTTCTACAAAATAAAACCATCGCCGTGCTCTAAAAAGATATAACTGAAGCACTAGAGCAAAATTATCTAGCTCAAAAGATATAAGTGAAGCACATAGAGTATTCTAATAAATTCCGAATCATGTTGTGTCTCTCCCAAAAGGTGTGTATAGCAAGGATGATTGTGGTAAATTAAAAAGCAAAGACTCATATCATACAAGACGCTCCAAGCAAAACACATATCATGTGGTGAATAAAAATATAGCTCCAAGTAAAGTTACCGAAAGACGAAGACGAAAGAGGGGATGCCTTCCGGGGCATCCCCAAGCTTAGGCTTTTGGTTGTCCTTGAATTATCTTGGGGTGCCATGGGCATCCCCAAGCTTAGGCTCTTGCCACTCCTTATTCCATAGTCCATCAAATCTTTACCCAAAACTTGAAAACTTCACAACACAAAACTCAACAGGAAATCTCATAAGCTCCGTTAGTGCAAGAAAGAAAAACACCAATTAAGGTACTGTAATGAACTCATTATTTATTTATATTGGTGTTAAACCTACTGTATTCCAACTTCTTTATGATTCATACCCCCCGATACTAGCCATAGATTCATTAAAATAAGCAAACAACACACGAAAAACAGAATCTGTCAAAAACAGAACAGTCTGTAGCAATCTGTAACTTTCGAATACTTATGGAACTCTAAAAATCCTACAAAAATAGGAAGTCCTGGTAAATTTTTCTATTGATCTACTTCTAATAGAATCAACTAAAAATCACGTTTCTGTGATTTACTAAAATTATTCTCGTGCGTGCAAAGTTTCTGTTTTTCAGCAAGATCAAATTAACTATCACCGTAGGTTATCCTATAGGTTCTACTTGGCACAAAGACTAATTAAAACATAAAACCACATCTAAACAGAAGCTAGATGAATTATTTATTACTAAACAGAAGCAAAAAAGCAAGGAACAAAAATAAAATTGGGTTGCCTCCCAACAAGCGCTATCGTTTAACGCCCCTAGCTAGGCATAAAAGTGAGAATAGACTACGTATTGCCATCTTTGGTATTCAATTCATAAGTGGCTCGCATAATAGATTCATAAGGTAATTTGATTTTCTTTCTAGGAAAGTGTTCCATGCCTTTCCTTAATGGAAATTCGAATCTAATATTTCCTTCCTTCATATCAATAATTGCACCAATCATTCTAATAATAGTGCACGTGCATTGGACTAAGTTGGAATCTGCAAGCATTCAATTCAAGGGAGAAGACACGGTAATATGGGCTCTTGGTTAAATTAACAATCATGCATATGAGAGCCACTAAACATTTTCATTATGCTCTTCTTTTCTCGACCCCCAAAGAAAAGAAAAGAAATAAAACTATTTACACGGGAAAGCTCCCAACAAGCAAAAGAAGCACGAGAAATCTTTTTGGGTTTTCTTTTTATTACTACTACAAGCATGGAAATTAAACTAACTAATTTTGTGGGTTTTTCTTAAGGTTTATCTAACACACAAGAAGAAAGCTAGAAAAAGAAATTAAACTAGCATGGATTATACAATGAAAAAGTATGAACACCATCAACGAGAATAGTGTGTGAAAAAGAATGTAATGTCGGTGAGAAATACGTACACCCCCAAGCTTAGGCTTTTGGCCTAAGTTGGTTTATGTCCATGGGTAGCCTGACTGATATCCAAAGTTGTAATTGGGGTCGTAATGAGATGCAACAGCCAATGCCTCCTGAGCTGCAGCATGGCGGCGAGCTGCCTCCGTTCTCCTCTCGTATTCGGTTGCCTCCTCCCTGGTTACAACATATCTTCTTTTTGCCTGGTAATCAAAAAGGGAAGGAGCTGGGAGAGTAACATGGACAGCGCGACGTTTGTCAAAGATTAGTCGGTACTTGAGGAATTGTTGATTCCTCTCAATAAAATGATGACTGACCATAGCATTATAATCTAAATAAGCGGGAGGCAACTCCCTAGCACCCTCACGTGGAGGTATACCAAGATAATTAGCAACACGGGTCGCATAAATCCCTCCAAACATATCTCCAGATAAACCATTATTATGCAACCTACGTGCAACAATTGCCCCCAACTTGTAATCTTTATTACCTAATACAACACTCTTGAGGACACAAAGATCAGGAACACATATGTGACATGCTTCATCTTTACCATTAATGCATCTACCAATGAAGAGAGCAAAATAATGTATAGCAGTAAAATGAATGCCCCCTATCGTAGCTTGTGCTATATCTCTAGATTCTCCCACAGTGATATTAGCAAGAAAGTCTTTATATTCAGATTTACGGGGTTCATTAACACAACCCCACTGTGGGAGTTTGCAAGCAGTAGTAAAATCTTCTAGGTCCATGGTATATGATTGATCATAAATATCAAACAGGACACTTTGAGAATTACGCGAAGATGAAAATTTAAACCTTCTCACGAATGAATCAGTTAAATAGTAGTACTGAGGACACTTATCTTGCATGAAGTCCTCAAGATCGGCATTACGCACATATGCATCAAATTCATCCTTGATGCATGCATTGACCATAAGTTCTTCTGAAGGCCATTCACAAGGCCGCACATCAGCTTCCCTTGGCGGTTCATCATCTTGCTCACGCATTGTGCGCCTGGGTGCTTGCTTTCTTGAAGAACCACCTTGGTACATTTTCCTAGACATATTTCTTCCTCTGAAATATTTCTGAAATTTTTAGTAACTCAAAATAAAAGTGAATCAAACTAAACAAGATTGATAGCAACTACTCCCACAAGTGACTAGGCCTATATCATGCATTAGAATTACTTGCGACCTCATAAATTTGACATGAAAGCTCAAGAACAGAGTCACCTAGGCAACAAAAATTTGCAATGAATAAAGCACTAGAACAAAAACTAATTGGACCATTGTAGGAGTCACATACCAAGGAACAATCTCCCAAAGCAGTTTTGTGAATGGAGCTTTGAGCAAGGAGATCGAAAATCGCAGCAAAATGAGTTAGAACTCGTGCTTGAGCTGGATGGAGATTTTTTGGGAGGAATATGGAGTGTGTGGGTGCAGGAATAAGTGGAGGGGGCCACCGTGGGCCCACGAGGCGGGGGCGCGCCCTGTAAGGGTGGGCGCGCCTTGGACCCTTGTGGCCAGGTGCTTGCCCCCCTGCTATGTTCTCAATGCCTAAAATGTTCAAATATTCTAGAAAAAATCATACTAAATTTGCAGGGGATTTGGAGCACTTTTATTTTTGGGATATTTTTTATTGCATGGATAATTCAGAAAACAGACAGATAAT
The DNA here is from genome assembly GCA_963921465.1 of Triticum timopheevii. Classification (NCBI taxonomy): domain Eukaryota; kingdom Viridiplantae; phylum Streptophyta; class Magnoliopsida; order Poales; family Poaceae; genus Triticum; species Triticum timopheevii. The sequence goes on from OY997270.1 coordinate 313,845,017, forward strand.
ACTATTTTTGCTTTATTTATTCTAATTAACAGAAAGTAAAAGGAGGGTACAGAAGGTTCTGCCTTCTAGTTTTATCCATCTCATGATCATCAAAAGGAATCCACTAACAAGGTTGATCAAGTCTTGTTAATAAACTCATTTCGAATAACATGGAACCGGAGAAATTACGAATAACACTAGGTTACCTCTACGGGGATATGCACATCCCCAAAATAAGAATATCATATTTTTTTCTTGATAGTAGGAAGAGGAAATTCAAAACCTCCAATAATGATAGTTGGAATTTTTCCAATAGAATTTATGCTATGAACTTGAGGTTGTTTCCTCGGAAAGTGTACCGTATGCTCATTATCATTAACATGAAAAGTGACATTGCCTTTGCTGCAATCAATAATAGCCCCTGCAGTATTCAAAAAGGGTCTACCAAGGATAATCGACATACTATCGTCCTCAGGAATATCAAGAATAACAAAGTCCGTTAAGATAGTGACATTTGCAACCATAACAGGCACATCCTCACAAATACCGACAGGTATAGCAGTTGATTTATCAGCCATTTGCAAAGATATTTCAGTAGGTGTCAACTTATTCAATTCAAGTCTACGATATAAAGAGAGAGGCATAACACTAACACCAGCTCCAAGATCACATAAAGTAGTTTTAACATAGTTTCTTTTAATGGAGCATGGTATAGTTGGTACTCCTGGGTCTCCAAGTTTCTTAGGTACTCCACCCTTAAAAGTATAATTAGCGAGCATGGTGGAAATTTCAGCTCCCGGTATCTTTCTTTTATTTGTAATAATATCCTTCATATATTTAGCATAAGGATTTACTTTAAGCATATCAGTTAAGCGCATACGTAAGAAGATAGGTCTAATCATTTCAGCAAAGCGCTCAAAATCCTCATCATCCTTTTTCTTGGATGGCTTAGAAGGAAAAGGCATGGGTTTCTGAACCCATGGTTCTCTTTCTTTACCGTGCTTCCTAGCAACAAAGCCTCTCTTATCATAATGTTGATTCTTTGATTGTGGGTTATCAAGATCAACAACAGGTTCAATCTCTACTTCATTATTATTGCTAGGTTGAGCATCAACATGAACATTATCATTAACATTATCACTAGGTTCATGTTCATCACTAGATTGTGTTTCAGCATCGGAAATAGAAACATCATTGGGATTATCATGTGTGTCTGCAACAGGTTCGCTAGAAGCATGCAAAGTTCTATCATTTTTCTTTTCTTCTTTTTAGAAGGACTAGGTGCATCTAAATTATTTCTCTGAGAATCTTGCTCAATTCTCTTAGGGTGGCCTTCAGGATACAAAGGTTCCTGAGTCATTTTACTCATTCTATTAGCCACTCTAACAGCAAAATCATGTTTATTATTTAATTCATCGAGCAAATCACTTTGAGATTTAAGTACTTGCTCTGCTTGAGTGGTAACCATAGAAGCATATTTGCTAATGAGTTTAAGTTCACCTTTAACTCTAGCCATATAATCACTCAACCGTCCAATCATGTAAGCATTACTCTTTAATTCTCTACCAACATAAGCATTGAAATTTTCTTGTCTAGCCATAAAGTCATCAAATTCATCTAAACATTGGCTAGGAAACTTAGTAGACAGGATTTCAACTTTATCATATCTATAGAGAGAATTTACCTTTACTACCTGTGTCGGGTTATCAAGACAATGTGTTTCTTCAATAGGTGGTATATTAAGACCATGTGTTTCTTCAACAGGAGGTAAATTCTTAACATCTTTGGCTTTAATACCTTTTCCTTTCATAGATTTCTTTGCCTCTTGCATATCTTCAAGACTGAGAAATAGAACACCCCTCTTCTTCGGAGTAGGTTTAGGAATAGGCTCAGGGGTTGGCTCAATTGGCTCAGGAATTGGCTCAGGAAGAGTCCAACTATTTTCATTAGTCAACATATTATTCAATAGCAATTCAGCTTGATCGACTGTTCTTTCCCTGAAAACACAACCAGCACAACTATCCAAGTGGTCCTTGGAAGCATCGGTTAGTCCATTATAAAAGATATCAAGCATTTCATTTTTCTCAAGAGGATGATCAGGTAAAGCATTAAGTAATCGGAGAAGCCTCCCCCAAGCTTGTGGGAGACTCTCTTCTTCAATTTGCACAAAATTATATATTTCCCTCAAGGCAGCTTGTTTCTTATGAGAGGGAAATATTTAGCAGAGAAGTAATAAATCATATCCTGGGGACTACGCACACAACTAGGATCAAGAGAATTAAACCAAGTTTTAGCATCACCCTTTAATGATAACGGAAATATCTTAAGGATATAATAATAGCGAGATTTCTCATCATTAGTGAACAGGGTGGCTATATCATTTAACTTAGTAAGATGTACCACAATAGTTTCAGATTCATAGCCATAGAAGAGATCTGATTCAACCAAAGTAATTATTTCAGGATCGACAGAGAATTCATAATCCTTATCGGTAACAAAGATAGATGAAGTAGCAAAAGCAGGGTCATATTTCATTCTAGCATTCAGAGATTTCTGTTTAAGTTTAACTAGTAACTTCTTAAGATCAGATCTATCATTGCAAGCAAGAAAATCTCTATCAGTTTCTTCGTCCATAACATAACCCTCAGGGACAACATGCAATTCATATTTAGGGGGAGAACCTTCATCATCACTATCTTCAATAATTTCATTCTCTCTAATCCTAGCAAGTTGTTCATCAAGAAATTCACCTAATGGCAAAGTAGTATCAAGCATAGAAGTAGTTTCATCATATGTATCATGCATAGTAGAAGTGGCATCATCAATAACATGCGACATATCAGAATTCATAGCAGTAGCAGGTTTAGGTGTCACAAGCTTACTCAAAATGGAAGGAGAATCTAGTTCAGAGCTAGATGGCAGTTCATTACCTTCCCTCGTAGTTGAGGGAAAATCTTAGTTCTTTCGTCTTTCAAGTTCCTCATAGTGATCAACAGATATAAATCCCAAGTGACTCAAAGAATAGAGCTATTCTCCCCGGCAACAGCGCTAGAAAATAGTCTTGATAACCCACAAGTATAGGGGATCACAATAGTTTTCGAGGGTAGAGTATTCAACCCAAATTTATTGATTCGACACAAGGGGAACCAAAGAATATTCTCAAGTATTAGCAGTTGAGTTGTCAATTCAACCACACCTGGATAAATTAGTATCTACAAAAAAGTATTTAGTAGCAAAGTAGTATAATAGTAATGGTAACAGTGGCAAAAGCAATGATAGCAGTTTTGTAGTAATTGTAAAAGTAGCAACGGTAAAGTAAATAAGCAAAGCACAATATGTGAAAAGCTCATAGGCATTGGATCAGTGATGGATAATTATGTCGGATGCGATTCCTCATGTAATAGTTATAACATAGGATGACACAGAACTAGCTCCAGTTCATCAATGTAATGTAGGCATGTATTCTGAATATAGTCATACGTGCTTATGGAAAAGAACTTGCATGACATCTTTTGTCCTACCCTCCCGTGGCAGCGGGGTCCTAATGGAAACTAAGGGATATTAAGGCCTCCTTTTAATAGAGAACCAGACCAAAGCATTAGCACTTAGTGAATACATGAACACCTCAAACTACGGTCATCACCGTGAAGTATCCCGATTATTGTCACTTCGGGATTGTCGGATCATAAGACATAATAGGGGACTATAGACTTGCAAGATAGGATCAAGAACTCACATATATTCATGAAAACATAATAGGTTCAGATCTGAAATCATGGCACTCGGGCCCTAGTGACAAGCATTAAGCATAGCAAAGTCATAGCAACATCAATCTGAGAACATAGTGGATACTAGGGATCAAACCCTAACAAAACTAACTTGATTACATGGTAAATCTCATCCAAACCATCACCGTCCAGCAAGCCTACGATGGAATGACTCACGCACGGCGGTGAGAATCATGAAGTTTGTGATGGAGGATGGTTGATGATGACGACAGCGACAAATCCCCCTCTCCGGAGCCCCGAACGGACTCCAAATCAGCCCTCCCAAGAGACATTAGGGCTTGGCGGCGGCCCCGTATCGTAAAACGCGATGAAACTTTCTCTCTGATTTTTTCTCCGCGAAAGAGAATATATGGAGTTGGAGTTGAGGTCGGTGGACATCTAGGGGCCCACGAGGCAGGGGGCGCGCCTAGGGGGAGGGGGCGCCCCCCCCCCCCCACCCTCATGGACAGGGTGTGGGCTGATACGTCCCCAACGTATCTATAGTTTTTGATTGTTCCATGCTATTATATTACCCCTTTTGGATGTTTATGGGCTTTATTTTACACATTTATATCATTTTTTGGACTAACCTACTAACCGGAGGCCCAGCCCGTATTGCTGTTTTTTGCCTATTTCAGTATTTCGAAGAAAAGGAATATCAAACGGAGTCCAAACGGAATGAAACCTTCGGGAGCGTGATTTTTGGAACGAACGTGATCCAGACGACTTGGAGTGCAAGCCAAGAAGTAGCCGAGGCGGCCACGAGGGTGGAGGGCGCGCCCACCCCCTGGGCGCGCCCACTCCCCTGGGCGCGCCACCCTATCTTGTGGGCCCCTCGGGCGGCCACCGACGTACTTCTTCCTCCTATATATACCCACATACCCCGAAAACATCTAGGAAGCCAACAAAAAACAATTTCCACCACTGTAACCTTCTGTATCCGCGAGATCCCATCTTGGAGCCTTCGCCGGTGCTCCGCCGGAGGGGGAATCGACCATGGAGGGCTTCTAGATAAACACCATAGCCCTTCCAATGAGTTGTGAGTAGTTTACCACAGACCTTCGGGTCCATAGTTATTAGCTAGATGGCTTCTTCTCTCTTTTTGGATCTCAATACCATGTTCTCCACCTCTCTTGTGGAGGTCTATTCGATGTAACTCTTTTTGCGGTGTGTTTGTCGAGATCCGATGAATTGTGGGTTTATGATCAAGTTTATCTATGAGAAATATTTGAATCTCCTCTGAATTCTTTTATGTATGATTGAGTTATCTTCGCAAGTCTCTTCGAATTATCAGTTTGGTTTGGCCTACTAGATTGATCTTTCTTGCAATGGGAGAGTGCTTAGCTTTGGGTTCAATCTTGCGGTGTCCTTTCCTAGTGACAGCAGGGGCAGCAAGGCACATATTGTATTGTTGCCATCAAGGATAAAAAGATGGGGTTTATATCATATTGCATGACTTTATCCCTCTACATCATGTCATCTTTCTTAATGCGTTACTCTGTTCTTATGAACTTAATACTCTAGAAGCATGCTGGATAGCGGTCGATGTGTGGAGTAATAGTAGTGGATGTAGGCAGGAGTTGGTCTCCTTGTCGCGGACGTGATGCCTATATACATGATCATGCCTAGATAATCTCATAATTATTCGCTTTTCTATCAATTGCTCGACAGTAATTTGTTCACCCACCGTAATACTTATGCTATCTTGAGAGAAGCCACTAGTGAAACCTATGGCCCCCGGGTCTATCTTTTATCATATAAGCTTTCAATCTACTTTTATTTGCATCTTTACTTTTCCAATCTATATTATAAAATACCAAAAATATATTTATCTTATCATACTATCTCTATCAGATCTCACTTTCGCAAGTGGCCGTGAAGGGATTGACCACCCCTTTATTGTGTTGGTTGCGAGTTCTTTGTTTGTTTGTGTAGGTGTGTGGGACTTTTGAGGAGCCTCCTACTTGATTGATACCTTGGTTCTCAAAAACTGAGGGAAATACTTAGGCTACTATTGCTGCATCACCCTTTCCTCTTCAAGGAAAACCAACGCAAGATCAAGACGTAGCAAGAAGTATTTCTGGCGCCGTTGCCGGGGAGGCCTTCGCTCAAGTCAAGACATACCAAGTACCCATCACAAACTCATCTCCCTCGCATTTACATTATTTTCCATTTGCCTCTCGTTTTCCTCGCCCCCACTTCACCCTTGCCGTTTTATTCGCCCTGTCTTTCCCAATCTCCTCTCTCTTTCGCTTGCCTTTTTCGGTTTGCTTGTGTGTTGGATTACTTGTTGCCATGGCGCAAGATAATACCAAATTGTGTGATTTCTCCAATACCAATAGTAATGATTTACTTAGTACTCTGATTGCTCCTCTTAATGATGTTGAGTCTTGTGAAATCAATACTGCTTTGCTAAATCTTGTTATGAAAGATCAATTCGCCAGCCTTCCTAGTGAAGATGCCGCTACTCATCTAAACAACTTTGTTGATTTGTGTGATATGCAAAAGAAGAAAGATACGGATAATGATATTTTTAGATTGAAGTTATTTCCGTTTTCACCTAGAGATTGTGCTAAAGTTTGGTTTTCGTCTTTGCCTAAAAATAGTATTGACTCTTGGAACAAGTGCAAAGATGCTTTTATCACTAAGTATTTTCCTCCTGCTAATATTATCACTCTTAGGAACGACATTATGAATTTTAAACAACTTGATCATGAGCATGTTGCCCAATCTTGGGAAAGAATGAAACTGATGATTCGCAATTGCCCTACTCATGGTTTGAATTTATGGATGATCATACAAAAATTTTATGCCGGTTTGAACTTTGCTTCTAGAAATCTTTTAGATTTGGCCGCGGGAGGCACATTTATGGAAATCACTTTAGGAGATGCGACAAAACTTCTTGATAATATTATGGCTAATTATTCTCAATAGCACACCGAAAGATCTACTAGTAAAAAAGTGCATGCTATAGAAGAAATTAATGTTTTGAGTGGAAAGATGGACGAACTCATGAAGTTGTTTGCTACTAAAAATACTCCTCTTGATCCCAATGATATGCCTTTGTCTACTTTGATTCAGAATAATAATGAATCTATGGATGTGAATTTTTTGGTAGGAATAGTTTTGGAAACAATGCTTATAGAGGATTCTTTAATCCTAGACCGTTCCCTAGTAATTCCTCTAATAATTATGGAAATTCCTACAATAATTCTTATGGTAATTTTAATAAGATGCCCTCTGATTTTGAGATTAGTGTGAAAGAATTTATGATCTCTCAAAAGAATTTTAATGCTTTTCTTGAAGAAAAATTGCTCAAAGTTGATGATTTGGCTAGGAACGTTGATAGACTTTCGCTTGATGTTGATTCTCTTAAACTTAGATCTACTCCGCCTAAGCATGATATCAATGAGTCTCTCAAAGCCATGAGAATTTCCATTGATGAGTGCAAGGAAAGAACCGCTAGATTGTGTGCTAAGAAAGATTGCTTTGTAAAGGCGTGTTCTTCTAGTTTCAATGAAAATAATGATGAAGATCTTAAAGTTATTGATGTGTCCCCTATTATATCTTTGCTTTGCAATATGAATCTTAATAATAATGGGACTGGAGATGAGTCAACTTTAGTTAGAAGGCGTCCCAATAATTCGGAGTTTTTAGATCTTGATGCTAAATTTGGTAAAAGTGGGATTGGAGAGGTCATGACTTTAAATAGTATTGAACCCACTATCTTGGATTTCTAGGAATTTGATTATGATAATTGTTCTTTAGAAGGTTGTATTTCCTTGTTGCAATCCGTTGTGAATTATCCTCATGCTTATAGTCAAAATAAAGCTTTTACCAAACATATTGTTGATGCCTTGATGCAATCTTATGATGAAAAACTTAATTTGGAAGCTTCTATACCTAGAATAATTAATGATGAGTGGGAACCTACTATAAATATTAAAATTAAAGATCATGAGTGTTTTGCTTTGTGTGATTTGGGTGCTAGTGTTTCCATGGTTCCGAAAGCTTTATGTGATATTCTAGGTTTCCATGATCTTGATGATTGCTCTTTAAAGTTGCACCTTGCGGATTCCACCATTAAAAAGCCAATGGGAAGGATCAATGATGTTCTCATTATTGCAAATAGAAATTTGGTGCCCGTAGATTTTATCGTTCTTGATATAGATTGCAATCTTTCTTGCCCTTTTATTCTTGGTAGACCTTTCCTTAGAACGATTGGCGCGATTATTGATATGAAGGAAGGGAATATTAGATTCCAATTTCCATTAAGGAAAGGCATGGAGCACTTTCCAAGAAAGAAAATTAAATTACCTTATGAATCTATCATTCGAGCTACTTATGAATCGAATGCCAAAGATGGCACTACTTAGATCTATCTTCGCTTTTATGCCTAGCTAGGGGGGTTAAACGATAGCGCTAGTTGGGAGGCAACCCAATTTTATTTGTGTTTTTTGTTTTTGTTTCTGTTTAGTAATAAAGTTTGTATCTACCTTCTGTTTAGATGTGTTTTATGTTTTAATTAGTGTTTGTTCCAAGTAGAACCTATAGGATAACCTATGATGATAGTTAATTTGATTCTGCTGAAAAACAGAAACTTTGCGCGCATGAAATTAGTTTTGTTAAATCACAGAAACATGATTTTGCGTTGATTATTTTTCCATATGATCAATAGACAAATTTTCAAGGACTTCCTATTTTGGTAGGTTTTTTAGAGTTCCAGAAGTTTGCGTTAGTTACAGATTGCTACAGACTGTTCTGTTTTTGACTGATTCTGTTTTGTGTGTGTTGTTTGCTTATTTTGATGCATCTATGGCTAGCATTAAGTGGTATGAACCATAGAGAACTTGGAATACAGTAGGTTTAACACCAATATAAATAAATAATGAGTTCATTACAATACCTTATGTGGTGGTTTTGCATTCTTTCACTAACAAAGTTTATGAGATTTCCTGTTGAGTTTTGTGTTGTGAAGTTTTCAAGTTTTGGGTAAAGATTTGATGGATTATGGAATAAGGAGTGGCAAAATCCTAAGCTTGGGGATTCCCATGGAACCCCAAGATATTCAAGAATGTCCAAAAGCCTAAGCTTGGGGATGCCCCCGGAAGGCATCCCCTCTTTTGTCTTCGTTCATTGGTAACTTTACTTGGAGCTATATTTTTATTCGCCACATGATATGTGTTTTGCTTGGAGCGTCGTGTAAGATATTAGTATTTGCTTTTTAGTTTTCCACAATCATCCTTGCTGTACACACCTTTTGGGATAAGCCTACTTGATTGAAATTTATTAGAATACTCTATGTGCTTCACTTATATCTTTTGAGTTAGATAGTTTTTGCTCTAGTGCTTCACTTATATCTTTTAGAGCACGGCGGTGGCTTAATTTTGTAGAAATTGCTAGTCTCTCATGCTTCACTTATATTATTTTGAGAGTATCTTAGAACAGCATGATATTTTCTATGGTTATAAAATTGGTCCTAGAATGGTAGGCATCCAAGTTGGGTACAATAAAAACTATCATAGAAAGTGAATTGGATGCTATGATCAGTTTGATACTTGATAATTGTTTTGAGATATGGAGGTAGTGATATTAGAGTCATGCTAGTTGGGTGATTATGAATTTAAAGAATGCTTGTGTTGAAGTTAGCAAGTCCCGCAGCATGCACGTATGGTTAAAGTTATGTAACAAATTTGAAACATGAAGTGTCCTTGGATTGTGAATCCTTATGAGTGGCTGTCGGGGACGAGCGATGGTCTTTTACTACCAATCTATCCCTCTAGGAGCATGCACGTAGTGCTTGGTTTTTGATGACTTCTAAATTTTTGCAATAAGTATATGAGTTCTTTTGACTAATGTTGAGTCCATGGATTATACGCACTTTTATCTTTCCATCATTGCTAGCCTCTTCGGTACCGTGCATTGCCCTTTCTCACCTTGAGAGTTGGTGCAAACTTCGCCGGTGCATCCAAACCCCGTGATATGATACACTCTATCACACATAAACCTCCTTATATCTTCCTCAAAACAGCCACCATACCTACCTATTATGGCATTTCCATAGCCATTCCGAGATATATTGCCATGCAACTTCCCACCGTTCCGTTTATCATCATGACACGCATTACTTTTGTCATATTGCCATTGCATGATCATGTAGTTGACATCGTATTTGTGGCAAAGCCAACATGCATAAATTTTCATACATGTCACTCTTGATTCATTGCACCATTTCGGTACACCGCCGGAGGCATTCATATAGAGTCATATCTTGTTCTAGTTTCAAGTTGTAATTCATGTGTTGTAATCAATAAAACTGTGATGATCATCATTATTAGAGCATTGTCCCCAAAAAGAAAAAAAAGAAAAAAAAAGAAAGGCCAAAAGAAAAAATGGCCAAAGAAAAAAAAAGAAAAAGAAAAAAAGAAAAAAAAGAAAAAAAGAAAAAAATAAAAGGGGCAATGTTACTATCTCTTTTCCACACCTGTGCTCAAAGTAGCACCATGTTCTTCATATAGCACCTGTGCTTCTCATAAATTGTGCTTCAAAGTAGCACCATTTTTTTTCATATAGTGAGTCTCATATGTTGTCACTTTCATATACTAGTGGGAATTGTTCATTATAGAACTTGGCTTGTATATTCCTACGATGGGCTTCCTCAAATGACCTAGGTCTTCAGGAGCAAGCAAGTTGGATGCACACCCACTACTTTTATTTTGTTGAGCTTTCATTCATTTATAGCTCTAGTGCATCTATTGCATGGCAATCCCTACTCCTCATGTTGACATCAATTGATGGGCATCTCCGTAGCCCGTTGATTATCCTCGTCAATATGAGACTTTCTCCTTTTTTTTCTTCTCCACACAATCCCCATCATCATATTCTATTCCACCCATAGTGCTATATCCATGGCTCACGCTCATGTATTGCGTGAAAGTTGAAAAAGTTTGAGATTATTTAGGTACGAAACAATTGCTTGGGTTGTCATCGGGGGTGTAGAATTTGGGAACATTTTTGTGTGACGAAAATGAAGCATAGCCTAACTATATGATTTTGTAGGGATGAACTTTCTTTAGCCATGTTATTTTGAGAAGACATCATTGCTTTTATTAGTATGCTTGAAGTATTACTATTTCTTATGTAAATATGAACTTTTATTTTGAATAATTTGGATCTGAACATTCATGCCACAATAAAGAAAATTACATTGAGAATTATGCTAGGTAGCATTCCACATCAAAAATTCTGTTTTTATCATTTACCTACTCGAGGACGAGCAGGAATTAAGCTTGGGGATGCTTGATACGTCTCCAACGTATCTATAATTTTTGATTGTTCCATGCTATTATATTACCCCTTTTGGATGTTTATTGTCACATCCCTAGTTCTGGCCTGCTCTAGGTTAGCTAGTCTTGTGTTGCATCATGTTTAAATTTCTCTTAAATTTGAAATGGGGATTGTTTCAAACCCTAGCATCAAAGGAATTCACTAGGTTCAACTAAAATAATTTCAGTGAATCCAAATGGCTTTCAAAAATGTTCATCATTTCTGAAAAATGCTAGAAGCAATAACCAGATGTGTTGCACATTTTTCCATGACATATTTTGGCTCTGAATTAAATCTTATGGTATTTGCATTTGGGCATTTAAATGCTATTAAATATTTTAAATGCTCAAATAATCATAAACTAAAATATTTACTGTTGGATATATTCCAAACAGTAGTCATGATTAGTTTCATGATTTTTGGAAATTCCCTGACATTTTTAATAAAGCCCTGAAGTTACAGAAATAATAGAAAACACGAATTAATAAAAAGAAAGGAACTTACCTGGCAAGGCCCACCTGGCTTGGCACTGTAGCAGCCTAGCTGGGCAAAGCCAGCCCAGCCCATCGTCGCAGCCATCCCTGTCGTCTTCCTCCTCGGACAGTAGGATGCAGGCGCGTGGCCGGAGCGCGCGGGCACACGCCCAGGCCACCTCCTGCTTCTCTGTCTGTCTCCCCGTCGCCCTGAGGTTGCCACACACCCCCCTGGACTGCTCTCACTCTCTCCCGTGCTTCTCCCCTTCTCTGCTCTCTCTCCCTCTCGCTCCCGAGCGGCACCGTCGCCGCCGTCCACCGCTCGCATAGCCACCGGCCTCCCCTATGCCCCTAGACACGCCCCTGTCATCCGCGAAGACTCCCTCATCCTCTCCACCGAGTCACGCAACGTCGGGTGCCCGGGAACGCCGCCACCACCGTCGTCTTCAACTCCGGTCTCCGAGATTGCCGGCAATGCCCCGACGTCGTCCGACCTTCCCCGAGCCCACTGAGACGCGTGCTACAACCGCTGTGAGCTCACGAACCGATCCCCCCTCCTCTACTGCTCGCGCTCATACTCTAGCTCTGTTCGCCACCTCCGTTGAAACTTGCCGCCGCCGCAAATGTCGTCGTCGTCGTTACGGTGGGCCAACGCCGCGTATGAGCACCTGGTTGAGTTCCTGCTGCCCTGTAGCCTCTGCCCATGCTCTTCGTTTGCTCGAAATCGAGCTGCAGCCCTGCGCCCGTGCTGGCCCGAACTCCGTCCACCGCCGCGAGCTTGCCTCCGGCGAGCTCGGGCCACCTCAGCCCCTGCCGCTTGCACAGATGGATGCGGGCGAGTCCCAGCTCCGCGTAGATGCCCTCATCCACCCCTTTGGTCGCCGGAGATGCAAACCCGAACATCTCCGCCGTCTCTGGCTTCGCCGGCGATGAGCTGCGGGTCAACTCCGGTGGGTTGACCCCGGTTGAACGGGGTTTGACTGGCCTGAGCCTATGACAGGTGGGCCCGTGCCCCTGTTTGTTTAGCATTAGCATTTAATTAGTGTTAACTAATTTAGTTAGTTAGATGTGACACTAACATGCAGGCCCCACGTGTCAGGTTTGACCTGGGCCTGCCCCAGTTGACTTGTGATGTCACACCGATGTCATGCTGATGCAGTAAAGTTTTCTGGAATTAAAATAAATCAGAAATGATTTATAAATTCCAGAAAATACCCCAAACTTCTAAAATTCATAGAAATTCAACCGTAAGTCCAAATGAAATAAATTATATATGAAAAATGATCAGAAAAATCCAGTCTATCCATCTGTACCATTTTCATGCATGTAAGAACAACTTATAGCTACTGTTTAGGACAAATCATATAAATGGCATTTAAACCTTCACATATGGAGTTTGAATTTGAATCTTGGATTCAAACTAACTTCATTTAACTTCCTGCTAGTTGCATTAGCTCAAACCACATCATATTGCCCTGTCATGATCATGCATCATATTGTGCATTGCATTGATTGTGTTCTTCCTTGTTTGCTGGTGTTTGTCCCCTCTCGATAGACGTGGTTCTGGCGATGAGTTCGATGACACCGATGAAGAACTATACTATCTTCAGAAGTGCCAGGCAAGCAAAACCCCCTTGTTCATTCCGATACAATCCTACTCTCTCGCTCCTGCTCTCTTTTACTGCATTAGGACAACAACGATTCATCTGTTACTTGCTGCGGTAGCTGAACCCCTTTATCCTCTGCATGACCAGTCATTGCCATAGTAAATAGATGAAACCCACTAGCATGAGTAGGAGTTGTTTGAGCCCTGTTGTGCCTATTCATTCATGCTTGTTTGTCATGCCTGCTACTGCTTAGAGTTGAGTCAGGTCTGATTCTTCTGGGATGAATCAGAGGTGTGTGAACATGTCCTACTGTGTGTGAGACTAAGTGTGTGAACACGATTTGGTAAAGGTAGCGGTGAGAGGCCATGTAGGAGTACATGGTGGGTTGTCTCATTGCAGCCGTCCTCAGGAACTGAGTTTTGTGTTTGTGATCCATGAACAGTTACTACCACGCATTGGAATGCTTAAGTGCCTCTCTCGACTTATTAATCAACCTAATCTCTATCCAGGAGTTGCAACTAGTTTCTGGTGTTTGTAGGTAGTGTTAGTAGTCTACCAAGTGGCACCCGGTACAGGTGGGCTTGGGACAGACTAGGCACAGTGGCACGGTGTACCAAGTGGCACCCGGATGGTGGGCTTGGGAACCCTGCTCACATCGTTTGGGGCCGTGAGCGACACCCCGGCCGGATCTCCTTGCGGATGGAACCCGAATAGGCGATAAACCTGGACAAGAGACTTCTGTGGTTAGTCAGGTCGTGGCCGACACCCTCGCTGGGCTTCCGCTTGAAGGTTGCCGAGTACATGTCGTGTAAACGACGGTAAGTGGTGAGAGCGTGTGCGAAGAAGTACACCCCTGCAGGGTAATATGATTTATTCGAATAGCCGTGTCCGCGGTAAAGGACTTCTGGGTTGCCTGTACAGTTCATAGACAAGTGAAAGTGGATACTCTAAAATGCGCAAGATAAGAGTGAGTGCTATGGATGGTGTTCTCGTAGGGAGACGGGAGCAGATCCATAGTGGTGTATTGATATGGTGAATATGTGGACTCATGTGCGCCACCTCAAAGAGTTACATTGCAGTCGTAGTTCAGGATAGCCACCGAGTCAAAGCTGGCTTGCTGCAGTTAAACCCCACCATCCCTTTGTTGATAATGATGCATATGTAGATAGTTCTGATGTAAGTCTTGCTGGGTACATTTGTACTCACGTTTGCCTATTTTACATTTTTGCAGAGAGACTTCAGTCTCGCTAGTAGTTCCGCGTGGACTTCGACGTTTAGCTTGTTACCTCAGCTACGATCTTGTGCCCTCGGCAGGATCTGGTAGATAGTCAGGCTTCTCAGCCTTTTTCTTTTGTAGATGTCTGTACTCAGACATGTTAAGCTTCCTCTTGTGCTTGTCTTGTTTGCTCTGAATGTTGGGTCGTGAGACCCCTGTTTGTAATATCTCGCTCCTCGGAGCCTATTGAATAAGATACTTGAGTTGTAGAGTCATGTTGTGATGCCATGTTGTATTTGCACATATCGAGCATATTGTGTGTATGTTATTGAAATGCTTGGTATGTGTGGGATCTGACTATCTAGTTGTTTATCCTTAGTAGCCTCTCTTACCGGGAAATGTCTCCTAGTGCTTCCACCGAGCCATGGTAACTTGCTACTGCTCCGGAACACTTAGGCTGGCCGGCATGTGTCCTTCTTTGTTCATGTGTCTGTCCCCTCGGGGAAATGTCACGCGATTAATACCGGAGTCCTGTTTGCCCGCTACAGCCCAGTTCACCGGAGTCCTGCTAGCCCAGTGCTACAGCCTGGATTCACTCGCTGATGACCGACACGTTCGATGCTGGGTCATGGATGCCTGTCCCTGTAAGTTTGTGCCACTTTGGGTTTACGACTAGCCATGTCAGCCCGGGCTCCTTATCATATGGATGCTAGCAACACTATCATATACGTGTGCCAAAAGGCGCAAACGGTCCCGGGCAAAGGTAAGGCGACACCCGTGGGAATACCGTGCGTGAGGCCGCAAAGTGATATGAGGTGTTACATGCTAGATCGATGTGGCATTGAGTCGGGGTCCTGACAGCTTTGGTATCAGAGCTTGACTGCCTGTAGAATTACGAAGCCAAACTGGTCGAAGTTGAGTCTAGAAATGCTTTAGTTATATAAGGGAATTGATTGTGGGATGGAACGTAAGGCTCTTTTTACTCCTTATACCTCATGCCCTCTGATCCGAGTCATCTTATCTTTCCTACGGGGTTAAGGAACTAGGCTATCTCTTCTTTATATTAGGATCACGTGTTTCTAATCCGTAGACTTATAGAATTGTTGGACTTAAGCCTCGGCTCAGTTCCTACTACTTCCATATGTTCATAGCTGGTCTCAGAACCTTGATATGGTGATGTTGAGTGGTTATGCCACCATTTGCAGGATGTCTCAAATATTTTCGAGCATTTACAGCCCTTATGTTGTCCGAGTCATCCCAGGTTTCTAAATAGTCTGATGCATTTGCAAATCCCTTCTTTTCATTCCGATGTCTTTTAGGCCAGGTTAACCACACTAAATTGCTGAGTTGAGGTACTATGTTGCCTCGACATATATGTTGGAGCTAGTATTATGACCCTAGGTGTCTTAGAGGATCACCAGGTAATCTAGCCATGTTTTGTGTTCCCAGTGTGATGATTCTGGCCATCATTCTCAAAAGCATCCCGTGATGCCACTTAGTTAGTAGGCATTCTATTCCGGGCTTCTTGACCCAAGATTCACTCTACTTACCTCGTGTTGAAAGTGTTGCTCGTACCTTTAGGATATTAGTAACCTTTGCGATAGTCCTCGAGGTCCGTGGTATTTCCTTCTTCCAAATACCATGAACCATTAAGGCAGAAGTTCTTTGAACCAAAAGCTCACAATCAGAGTACTCTTGAGGAGTTCTCCATTCACTACTAGGAAAAGGGCTATAGATGGAATTGACACTAATGGCGCACCAGACATGTGGTGCGCCATTACTATATACTAATGGCGCACCATGTGTTGGTACGCCATTAGTGTCCAAATACTAATGGCGCACCACATCCACGGTGCGCCATCAGTAAAAATATTTTTTTAATTTTTCTTTCAAAACTACTAATGGTGCACCGTGGGAGTGGTGCGCCACTACTAGTTGAACTAGTAATGGCGCACCATGCCATGGTGCGCCATTAGTAACTTGGCCACCACTTCCACCGAATGCACCCCCCTGTGGATCGCCTTTTCAGTTTAAAAAAATAAAAGAAAATGATGAAAATGTCAAAAAATAAAAGAAAATAAGTTTCCCATGTGATATGTGGTCTAGTTGTTGGGAAAATTTGCAAATATGAATTTCGACTTCATTTGCAAAATCTCGCGAGAATTTGTAAAAATGGGTATAACTTTTGCATACTAAGTCGGATGAAAAAGTTTTTTATATGAAAAATCATCTACTCGAAAAGTTACATCCAAATTTAACCGGGGAACCCCGTTAAACATTTTCAAAATCCTCAAAAACCTAACAGAAAAAAAGATACGGGGCTTTTAATATCTGGAGAGGCAAAAAAATTCAAAAAAATTCAAACTTACTAATGGCGCACCTACCAATGGTGCGCCATTACTATCTTCCCACCTTCAAAATTCAAAATAAGTCAAAAAAATAAAAAAAAAAGTTACTAATGGCGCACCTGCCCATGGTGCGCCATTAGTATCTTCCCTCCTTCAAAATTCAAAATAAGTCAAAAAAATAAAAAAAATTACTAATGGCGCACCTGCCCATGGTGCGCCATTAGTATCTTCCCGCCTTCAAAATTCAAAATAAATAAAAAAATAAAAAAAAAGTTACTAATGGCGCACCTGCCCGCGGTGCGCCATTAGTATGCCGTATATATGGCTGGCCGTGGTCCTCTCCTCCATATCTCTTCATTTCACCTCTCTTACACTCCATGTCCTCCTCTCCTCCACTCCATCTTCCCTTCTCTCCTCCACCATACTACCCTCCTCCTCTCCGGCGACCTCCTCCTCCTCTCCGGCGACCTCCTCCTCCCTCCTCTCCTCCCCTCCCCTCCCCTCCCCTCACGGTTTCTTCTCCCTCCTCTCCGGTGAGCTCCTCCTCCCTCCTCTCCGGTGAGCTCCTCCTCCCTTCTCTCCGGTGAGCTACTCCTCCCTCCTCTCCGGTGAGCTCCTCCTCCCTCCTCTCCTCCCATCCCCTCATGGTTTCTCCTTCCTCCTCTCCGATGCTCCGGTGAACTCCTCTCCAGCACCTCCTCCTCCTCCTCTCCGGCGATGTAGGTGAGCGCCTCTCCGGTGACCTCCTCGAACTCCTCTCCGGCGAACTCCTCTCTGGCGAACTCCTCTCCAGCGAACTCCTCTCCGGCAAAAGAACACGGCAAAAGAACGTACAAGATCCAAAAATAGGAACAAAATTTGAAATAATGTCGTGCCAAAAAACGAGCAAAAAAAAACGAGCAAAAAATGGGCAAAAAATCACGATCCAGATCCAGATCCAGATTCAAAATTCAAAAAATTCAAAAATAATAATGGTGCACCGGTGGCCTATACTAATGGCGCACCGTGGCCTATACTAATGGCGCACTGCCTGGTGCGCCATTAGTATACCAGATACTAATGGCGCACCATCGGTGCGCCATTAGTAATAAATACTAATGGCGTGGTACTAATGGCGCACCGGTGGCGCGCCATTAGTAGGCAAAACCGGTGCGCCATTAGTACGCCTTTTTCTAGTAGTGATTCATAATTGTGACTCTGTCAGTTCTACCTTTCTGCATGGGTTATCCGGAAGAAATATGTTGAACTCGTTCGACATGCTAGTCTATGCATCCACAACTCAGAAAATTGTATGTTCCTTTGAGTTGTCCCTCTTTAGTTGTTTTCTGGCCCTCGTCTATCAATTGATAGTAAGGAGTAGTCGGTAATCGTGTTCATCGATACTTATTATTCTTGTGGTCCGTCAAGCCATTCGATTTCAGAATGACTAGGAGAAACAAACTCCAGTACCTCATCCATATCTAGTATTGGGTCAAAGTAGTTGTATTTCGCAGATCAAAATGCCAATCCAGCTTTTGATTCTATTCTACCCTGAAGTATTACCGTCCTATGTCAAGAATGTCATGGGAATTGCACACCATCTTATGAATTCTTGATACAGTGATACCTCTCGCCATCGTTGTTCATTCCTCGGTTCCCGTGTTGCTGTGACCGGAATACCGACAAGTGAATCATGATGTGCGAAATCAATACTCCTAGCAACTCCGTTGCTTGGTAGTTAATGGAAAATACTCTCATTCTTAGCGTGTTGGTTATTGAATTATCATTCTAAGACTGATCGTGCTACCTAGTCCATTTTTCCTGGTGCACCCTTCGATCAAGAGTTAGGATCGCATCAATCCCTCTCTTGTTTGGTCACATCGTCTTGCCCTGAAAAGCAAGATTGTTCTCGAGCTTAGTAACATATCGGTGGTTCGTGATGTTCCGAATATCTTCTCGGAAGTATGACCAGGTTTCACCTGACCGCTATGTTGAGTTCGTGATCATGTTGGTTTTCCTCCAAGCCACCCAGTCTCCAAGAATCTGTGTTGGATACCCCTGAGCTAGTTGGTTGAGCTAGACAACAACTTGGAGAGTTGGAAGATGAAAGCTTGTCCCGCTTAGTTCATTTCCAAAGGGATATCCTTGCGTTTGTGTGTTTGTTGAAGAAAGATGATATCTTCATCGATTGATCCTCGCGATCAGTTGTCGGTGCTATGTCTTATCCAATCCTTAATTTGATTATGGGCTATCGTCAACTCAAATCAGAACCAACGATATTCGTAATGTTGTCTTACTCGTGGTTGATCCCTCAAGCATACACCATTACATCTTTTGGTCTGACCAACACTACCACCGTGTTCACATGATGGCGGAAGTCCAGTGATATGGAAATTCCGATGAGTTGCTGTTGAGCCCATCAGCAGCATTTTGTCTCCCCCATGACACATGTTGAACATCAAGTTAGTGTTGGAAACTTTTGTAAGCAATGCCTTCGTGTTCCGTTCATGAAGCTTATGCTTGGATGAAAGAAGTGACTTCCTCTAATTCATGTGCATTTGATGCAAGTTGCCGCCGTGAATTCGAGAAAGTATATTTTTACCTCCTCTGGAATCATCCCAAGTCAGTTATGCTTGTGCGAAGTATTCTGTGGTCTATTAGACTGATCATCTTCATTCCATATGAATTCCGTAGCACACTAAGCCACTGACTGATTTGTTCAAGGAAAAGGAGTTGCTGTGCAAATACTAGTTCATGCACAAGATTTCGATATCCTAAATGATGGTTCCCTACCAGAACTCGGTAGTGTTTTATTGTAAGACTACCATGTGATCATGTTTGTCTGGGACATCATGTTCACATGTGTGTAGCAGATCCCGCTCATGTTTTGGAGCTTACTACCATAGTCCATTACCTGAGAATCTCGCAACGCCATCTCGTCGATTTGTGTTGCAAACTTTCATTTTTCCTTCTAGCCTTGATGAGTCTGGAATATTCTAACACCAACCAGATCTAAATCTCAGGAAGATATGATGGTTGGAATATTCCCAATAGTTGCATTTTGTTCCTAGCTTGCACTCAGCGGTTGCTGTCCAAGATCATCTTTAAAAGTGGACTTGTCATGGGTCCCATCCATTTCCGGTGATAAGTAAAAGTCATGCATTGCGTTGTCTTCAACAAGGTAGTCCACATCATCCATCCTAGTCCGAGTATTCCATTCCTTCGAGCTCTTTCAAACGATCAATTGTAAATTGCCTTAGGCTGGTGAGAAGAGTTTCGATGATCTCTGAATCAAAGGTAATTCTTTTTGCCACTTAAGGGATATTCCTACGAGTCACCTTCCCTAAGGTGCCCCGTTATGCTATCATGGCAATTCAACTCCTCGCTACGTTGACAACCGATCACCACATTCTTAAGTCTGGAATTGTTGTCTACCTAATGAATCCTCGTCATCTGTTCCACTCCATCCCTCTAGATGTGTGCTTTGTGTCTCAGCTCAAGAGACGTTCCTATGTCTCACTTCATGGGTTGATCCTGAGTTGCTCAAACCTCAAGAAGATCGATTCTCCTAAAATTCTCCCTTTCCTCGTTGTCATGTTGGATGAAGTTCTCAAAGCAAGACGTCGAGATCAAGATGATGAAATGAATTAACATCTTCGAGAAGGACAGTTGGATCTTGTAATTCATGTTATTAGTTTGTGTCCCCTTTGTCTTCTTACCTCACGTCTTGAATCTCGGGGCGAGATTCCTGTTTAGTGGGGGTGAGTTGTCACATCCCTAGTTCTGGCCTGCTCTGGGTTAACTAGTCTTGTGTTGCATCATGTTTAAATTTCTCTTAAATTTGAAATGGGGATTGTTTCAAACCCTAGCATCAAAGGAATTAACTAGGTTCAACTAAAATAATTTCAGTGAATCCAAATGGCTTTCAAAAATGTTCATCATTTCTGGAAAATGCTAGAAGCAATAACCAGAGGTGTTGCACATTTTTCCATGACATATTTTGGCTCTGAATTAAATCTTATGGTATTTGCATTTGGGCATTTAAATGCTATTAAATATTTTAAATGCTCAAATAATCATAAACTAAAATGTTTACTGTTGGATATATTCCAAACAGTAGTCATGATTAGTTTCATGATTTTTGGAAATTCCCTGACATTTTTAATAAAGCCCTGAAGTTACAGAAATAATAAAAACATGAATTAATAAAAAGAAAGGAACTTACCTGGCAAGGCCCACCTGGCCTGGCACTGTAGCAGCCCAACTGGGCAAAGCCAGCCTAGCCCACCGTCGCAGCCATCCTTGTCATCTTCCTCCTCGGACAGTAGGATGCAGGCGCGTGGCCGGAGCGCGTGGGCACATGCCCAGGCCACCTCCTGCTTCTCTGCCTGTCTCCCCATCGCCCTGAGGATGCCACGCATCCCCCTGGACCGCTCTCACTCTCTCCCGTGCTTCTCCCCTTCTCTGCTCTCTCTCCCTCTCGCTCCCGAGCGGCACCGTCGCCGCCGTCCACCGCTCGCATAGCCACCGGCCTCCCCTATGCCCCTAGACACGCCCCTGTGATCCGCGAAGACTCCCTCGTCCTCTCCACCGAGTCACGCAACGTCGGGTGCCCGGGAACGCCGCCACCACCGTCGTCTTCAACTCCGGTCTCCGAGATTGCCGGCAATGCCCCGACGTCGTTCGACCTTCCCCGAGCCCACTGAGACACGTGTTGCAACCGCTGTGAGCTCACGAACCGATCCCCCCTCCTCTACTTCTCGCGCTCATACTCTAGCTCCGTTCCCCACCTCTGCCGAAACTTGCCGCCACCGCGAATGTCGCTGTCGTCATTACGGTGGGCCAACGCCGCGTATGAGCACCTAGTTGAGTTCCTGCTGCCCCGTAGCCTCTGCCCGTGCTCTTCGTTCGCTCGAAATCGAGCTGCAGCCCCGCGCCCGTGCTGGCCTGAACTCCAGCCATCGCCGCGAGCTTGCCTCCGGCGAGCTCGGGCCACCTCGGCCCCTGCCGCTTGCACAGATGGATGCGGGCGAGTCCCAGCTCCGCGTAGATGCCCTCATCCACCCCTTTGGTCGCCGGAGATGCAAACCCGAACGTCTCCGCCGTCTCTGGCTTCGCCGGCGACGAGCCGCGGGTCAACTCCGGTGGGTTGACTCCGGTTGAACGGGGTTTGACTGGCCCGAGCCTATGACAAGTGGGCCCGTGCCCCTGTTTGTTTAGCATTAGCATTTAATTAGTGTTAACTAATTTAGTTAGTTAGATGTGACACTGACATGCAGGCCCCACGTGTCAGGTTTGACCTGGGCTCGCCCCAGTTGACTTGTGACGTCACACCGACGTCATGCTGATGCAGTAAAGTTTTCTGGAATTAAAATAAATCAGAAATGATTTATAAATTCCAGAAAATACCCCAAAGTTCTAAAATTCATTGAAATTCAACCGTAACTCCAAATGAAATAAATTATATATGAAAAATGATCAGAAAAATCCAGTCTATCCATCTGTACCATTTTCATGCATGTTAGAACAACTTATAGCTACTGTTTAGGACAAATCATATAAATGGCATTTAAACCTTCCCATATGGAGTTTGAATTTGAATCTTGGATTCAAACCAACTTCATTTAACTTCCTGCTAGTTGCATTAGCTCAAACCACATCATATTGCCATGTCATGATCATGCATCATATTGTGCATTGCATTGATTGTGTTCTTCCTTGTTTGCCGGTGTTTGTCCCCTCTCGATAGACGTGGTTCCGGCGATGAGTTCGATGACACCGATGAAGAACTCAACTATCTTCAGAAGTGCCAGGCAAGCAAAACCCCCTTGTTCATTCTGATACAATCCTACTCTCTTGCTCCTGCTCTCTTTTACTGCATTAGGGCAACAACGATTCATCTGTTACTTGCTGCGGTAGCTGAACCCCTTTATCCTCTGCATGACCTGTCATTGCCACAGTAAATAGATGCAACCCACTAGCATGAGTAGGAGTTGTTTGAGCCCTGTTGTGCCTACTCATTCATGCTTGTTTTTCATGCCTGCTACTGCTTAGAGTTGAGTCAGGTCTGATTCTTCTGGGATGAATCAGAGGTGTGTGAACATGTCCTACTGTGTGTGAGACTAAGTGTGTGAACACGATTTGGTAAAGGTAGCGGTGAGAGGCCATGTAGGAGTACATGGTGGGTTGTCTCATTGCAGCCGTCCTCAGGAACTGAGTTCTGTGTTTGTGATCCATGAACAGTTACTACCACACATTGGGTTCCGGTAACTCGACCCCTCTCGACTTATTAATCAACATGATCTCTGTCCAGGAGTTGCAACTAGTTTCTGGTGTTTGTAGGTAGTGTTAGTAGTCTACCAAGTGGCACCTGGTACAGGTGGGCTTGGGACAGACTAGGCACAGTGGCCCGGTGTACCAAGTGGCACCCGGATGGTGGACTTGGGAACCCTGCACACATCATTTGGGGCCGTGAGCGACACCCCGGCCGGATCACCTTGCGGATGGAACCCGAATAGGCGATAAACCTGGACTAGAGACTTGTGTGGTTAGTCAGGTCGTGGCCGACTCCCTCGCCAGGCTTCCGCTTGAAGGTTGCCGAGATACATGAGGTGTACATGGCGGTAAGTGGCGAGAGCGTGTGTGAAGAAGTACACCCCTGCAGGGTTAACATTATCTATTCGAATAGCCGTGTCCGTGGTAAAGGACTTCTGGGTTGCCTGTACAGTTCATAGACAAGTGAAAGTGGATACTCTAAAATACGCAAGATAAGCGTGAATGCTATGGATGGCGTCCTCGTAGGGAGACGGGAGCGGATCCATAGTGATGTATTGATATGGTGAATATGTGGACTCATGTGCGCCACCTCAAAGAGTTACTTGCAGTCGTAGTTTAGGATAGCCACCGAGTCAAAGCTGGCTTGCTGCAGTTAAACCCCACCATCCCCTTGTTGATAATGATGCATATGTAGTTAGTTCTGATGTAAGTCTTGCTGGGTACATTTGTACTCACGTTTGCCTATTTTATGTTTTTGCTGAGAGACTTCAGTCTCACTAGTAGTTCCGCTTGGACTTCGACGTTTAGCTTGTTACCTCAGCTACGATCTTGTGCCCTCGGCAGGATCTAGTAGATAGTCAGGCTTCTCAGCCTTTTTCTTTTGTAGATGTCTGTACTCAGACATGTTAAGCTTCCTCTTGTGCTTGTCTTGTTTGCTCTGGATGTTGAGTCGTGAGACCCCTGTTTGTAATATCTCGCTCCTCGGAGCCTATTGAATAAATATTTGAGTCGTAGAGTCATGTTGTGATGCCATGTTGTATTTGCACATATCGAGCATATTGTGTGTATGTTATTGAAATGCTTGGTATGTGTGGGATATGACTATCTAGTTGTTTATCCTTAGTAGCCTCTCTTACCGGGAAATGTCTCCTGGTGTTTCCACTGAGCCATGGTAGCTTGCTACTGCTCCGGAACACTTAGGCTGGACGGCATGTGTCCTTCTTCGTTCCTGTGTCTGTCCCCTCGGGGAAATGTCACACGATTAATATCGGAGTCCTGTTAGCCCGCTACAGCCCGGTTCACCGGAGTCCTGCTAGCCCAGTGCTACAGCCTGGATTCACTCGCTGATGACCGACACGTTCGATGTTGGGTCATGGATGCCTGTCCCTGTAAGTTTGTGCCACTTTGGGTTTACGACTAGCCATGTCAGCCCGGGCTCCTTATCATATGGATGCTAGCGACACTATCATATACGTGTGCCAAAAGGCGCAAACAGTCCCGTGCAAAGGTAAGGCGACACCCGTGGGAATACCGTGCGTGAGGCCGCAAAGTGATATGAGGTGTTACATGCTAGATCGATGTGGCATTGAGTCGGGGTACTGACATTTATGGACTTTATTTTACACATTTATATCATTTTTGGGACTTTTGCCTATTTTAGTATTTTGATGAAAAGGAATATCAAACGGAGTCCAAACGGAATGAAACCTTCGGGAGCGTGATTTTTGGAACGAACGTGATCCAGAGGTCTTGGAATGCAAGCCAAGAACTAGCCGAGGCGGCGACGAGGGTGGAGGGTGCGCCCACCCCCTGGGCATGCCCGCCTATCTCGTGGGCCCCTCGGGCGGCCACCGATGTACTTCTTCCTCCTATATATACCCACGTACCCCTAAAACATCCAGGGAGCCAACGAAAAACAATTTCCACCACCGTAACCTTCTGTATCCGCGAGATCCCATCTTGGAGCCTTCGTCGGTGCTCCGCCGGAGGGGGAATCGACCATGGAGGGCTTCTACATCAACACCATAGCCCTTTCGATGAGTTGTGAGTAGTTTACCACAGACCTTTGGGTCCATAGTATTAGCTATATGGCTTCTTCTCTCTTTTTGGATCTCAATACCATGTTCTCCCCCTCTCTTGTGGAGATCTATTTGATGTAACTCTTTTTGTGGTGTGTTTGTCGAGATCCGATGAATTGTGGGTTCATGATCAAGTTTCTATGAGAAATATTAGAATCTCCTATGAATTCTTTTATGTATGATTGAGTTATCTTTGCAAGTCTCTTCGAATTATCAGTTTGGTTTGGCCTACTAGATTGATCTTTCTTGCAATGGCAGAAGTGCTTAGCTTTGGGTTCAATCTTGCGGTGTCCTTTCCCAGTGATAGCAAGGGCAGCAAGGCATGTATTGTATTGTTGCCATCGAGGATAAAAAGACGGGGTTTATATCATATTGCATGAGTTTATCCCTCTACATCATGTCATCTTTCTTAATGCGGTACACTGTTCTTATGAACTTAATACTCTAGATGCATGCTGGATAGCGGTCGATGTGTGGAGTAATAGTAGTAGATGCAGGCAGGAGTCGGTCTACTTGTCGCGGACGTGATGCCTATATACATGATCATGCCTAGATAATCTCATAATTATTCGCTTTTCTATCAATTGCCCGACAGTAATTTGTTCACCCACCGTAATAGTTATGCTATCTTAAGAGAAGCCACTAGTGAAACCTATGGCCCCCGGCTCTATCTTTTATCATATAGGCTTTCAATCTACTTTTATTTGCATCTTTACTTTTCCAATCTATATTATAAAATACCAAAAATATATTTATTTTATCATACTATTTCTATCAGATCTCACTTTTGCAAGTGGCCGTGAAGGGATTGACAACCCCTTTATTGCATTGGTTGCGAGTTCTTTGTTTGTTTGTGTAGGTGCGTGGGACTTTTGAGGAGCCTCCTACTGGATTGATACCTTGGTTGTCAAAAACTGAGGAAAGTACTTACGCTACTATTGCTGCATCACCCTTTCCTCTTTAAGGAAAACCGACACAAGCTCAAGACGTATCATGGGCCCCCTGGCCTTGATTCTTTTGCCAGTATTTTTTATATTTTCCAAAAATAATCTCCGTGGATTTTCAGGTCATTCAGAGAACTTTTGTTTTTGCAGAAAAATAATACCATGGTAGTTCTGCTGAAAACAACGTCAGTCCGGGTTAGTTTCATTCAATTCATGCAAGTTAGAGTCCAAAACAAGGGGCAAAAGTGTTTGGAAAAGTAGATACGACGTATCACAAGTCATGTAACGGTCTTGCCTCCGCATCCTACGCCTCGGCACGCCGCGTCGTCGCCTGCTCCGGCTCGTTCCTGGCTTGACCTCGCCGGGATGGGGGAGGGGGTCCCAACCCCCCTCCCTTCCCGGCTCGGCCTCGTGCTAACGCGGCAGTGCGCTCGTTTGACAGGCGCAGTGCGGTTATTCTGTTTCCCACCCCCACGCACCCCCCTAAGATAGATAATGGGGGAAAGTCATGTTACGGACTCGCCTCCGCATGCGACGCCGCGACACGCCGCGTCGTCACCTGCTACGGCTTGTTCCTGGCTCGGCCTCGCCGGGATTGTGGAGGGGGGTCCCTCCCCCCCGGCTCGGCCTCGCGCTAACGCGGCAGTGCGCTCATTTGACAGGCGCGGTGCGGTTATTCTGTTTCACACCCCCACGCACCCACACCCCCCCTAAGATAGATAATGGGGGCAAGTCCATACAAGGAAGATATGTCAGTACAACTATGCCCCTCGGTGCAGTCCTTGTTTTTCATCCATATGCCGCTGCTAGAAAATTAGCAAGTACTATACCAGAAAAGTTAATAAGCATCAGAATCGGCTTATATTACTCACTGGCAGACTAAAGAATGACAGTTCAAGTACAATTGAACGGATAATACAGATTTACTAGTATAAATAAGGAACAAAGAAGCAACAGTTTGCAAATCTATCAAAAAAAACGTGAGCCTAAACACAGAAGTTCTACTTTCAATGAACCCTCAGTACAACTTAGATTACAAGCAAGTACTATAATGCTAACAAATAAAACAAGAAATCCTTTGACAATAATCACAACAACAACAAAAAAGCGAGTCAAAAAATCAAAGACAAAAGAACAATTTGACAAAACTCACAAGAACTACAACGAAAGTGTAAGTACAGGTTACTGATGGAGTCAAGTACTAGATTCAAAACCAAAAAAAATGTTGACCGCCCATAGAAAACAGGCCCTAGCGCAGGTTGACACTTGAACTCGAGCCCACGGGGATACCGTCGGCGAATCCCTAGTAAATCGCCCCAACGCTGGGCCTGCCGTCAAGGGCCCATAGGTCATGAAAGAGAGCGAGCGCCGTGTATAAGCGCTCAGGTAACTGTTCAGAGGAGTTCGACAGGTGGGATTCGGTAGTGCTTATAAACAGGTCCAGAGCCCCTTCGCCTAGCAAGGTGGGACTAAACCCAAACCACACGCACACGCTGCACTGCACAGCCGGGCGGACGACCTATCTAGGCCGAAAACAATGTCTCCAGGGAACGGCCCAATGCAACAGTACAACCCAAATAAAAAATTCCTACCAATCACACACGAACCAAATTAAAAGGAACGAATGCATATAATTTAAAAATAACCCTCATAAAATATTATTCTAAAAAAAGTACAAAAGTTCAAACACATGTTAGTTGTAAAAAAAATTTGAAAATTAAACAAAAAAACCTTTTTTTGAAACATAACTATAGAAAAGCATACTTCAACGTTGAAGATTGTAACAAAATTTTCACAAACAAAATTTTAAAAAGTTCAAGTACTAAAATTCAGAAGATTCAAGTAAAGATGTACTGTGCAGCAAGATAAAATTCTTTTTATTTAAAAAATACTATAACTATCACTATTCAAATTAAAAAAATAATTTGGCTCTAAATTTCTGACAATAGTAAGAAAAAATGATATAAAGAAAACCAATGTGCTTGCCATTGACATCCAAAAATACTTCAGTACTACTATTAAGAACATGCAAGTTCAACAAACTCAACCCAAGCGGTCCAACATCCATCATTAGTGTGTATATGTTTCGTCCGCAAGCTATGTACATTAGTTCAACTTTAAATTGTGCCAATTCAAAAAAATAATTGTAAAAAAAGTTCTGCTTTAGCCAAAACACGAAGCATTACATAAAAAACCGCATACAATAACATACGGAAAAAAAATATTCCAAACCATCTGGTAATAACATAGAATTCAACCATCTCACATACACTGTTTAAAAAATTACTGCAACATAGTCAAACACACACAAATCTGAAAACCAGTGTCGTTTGCCACATTTAAACCTACAGCACATAAATTCTGAACATCAGAGAATCATCTTCCCTGGAGAACATAACCATAACCACATCACCATCCTCAAATCCAGACTCTGCCACAAACTCCTTCCACCCAGTAGTTAGGTTGATGCAACCATCAAAGTCGATGTGGTAGGCAACTTCCATCAACTGATACCCGTTTTTGTCTAAAGTCTCCATCTTCAGTATCCCGGAACTAGGAGCAACAATCCTGATTCTGGTTGACATTTTCTGCAAATGGGCATGGGAGTAGAAAACAAAGTGAACACCTGACATAACTGAATTTATACACAGATCTAGGAACGGTTTGCATTACAAAGTGAAAACAAAATATCTGAACCAAAACAAAAACACCAAACTAACTAATCAGATGACATGACTAAACTGAAGAAATATACAGATCAATACACTTACAGTAAAAACATCTGACAAAAACGGAACAAGGATTATACAAAAATGGACAAAATACTATTAAGTAATGAACAAATACACAAGCAAATCCCTACTC
The DNA here is from genome assembly GCA_963921465.1 of Triticum timopheevii. Classification (NCBI taxonomy): domain Eukaryota; kingdom Viridiplantae; phylum Streptophyta; class Magnoliopsida; order Poales; family Poaceae; genus Triticum; species Triticum timopheevii. The sequence goes on from OY997270.1 coordinate 313,873,875, forward strand.
TTAAATTCTGACTAAACCAAACAAAAGTTATAAACAAACTATTGATAAAACTAAACTACAGATTCGGTCCATGCGATTCAAAATGACACCAACAAAAATAAGAAAACAAAACAAAAGAAACACATACCCATGATTCTTTCAAGTCCCCAACCGACAGCCGACAAACATAGGGTGCACGAAACCCATGATTGCTGTACAGCAGACACGAAAGTTGCCCACGCTGCTGAGTCTCGATGAGCTCCAAACCATATTCATACACACAGCCGTCAGCTATGCGCGCCATCTTTGCCAAACATCCGCATGAACAATCCTCCATGGAAAACACAGGAATAGGGAAGAAAACAAACAAAGAGAAGAGGGGGGAACCTAGATCTGATTCTGGAAGAAAGAAGAAAAAGGAGGGGGAGACTGAGCCACACACCACAGATAGATGGATAGAATTTATAGCCAGGAAGACTCGTAGGTTGTAAAAATAATAAATAGACAGGTGGGCAGCCAGCTGGTAGGAAATAGTTATTATACATCTGACCGCAAATCAGCTCAACTTCAAATAAAACAGCAGTTCAACTTCAGATAAAGACATCTGATCCCTCACAACACAATCTTAAAAACATAAAAATTTAGTACTTCAGTCATAACGATCAAAGAAACGACGCCATTTGGCCGTGGTGGATGGATGTGGAGCCGTGGTTGCTCTCGCCCTATCCCAACTGATGATCTGAATCTGGTTCCTTCCCCTGCCATCTGGGAAAAGAAGCTCTAGTTCATTGGAGTTGCAAGTATCCATCACCTCGCGCACAAGGCAATTGTTGAACTCTGCCTCCACTTCATCCTCGGCAGCATGTCGTGCCCTCTGCCTGCGTCTGCGCCTCCTCCTCCTCCTGTGCTCCGCTACTGCAACCCTCACATCGACGGCATCCCCCCCTCCTCTGTGACCTCTCCCAGCTTAGGATCCATCTAGCTTTTCTTTTGTGGCAGCTGGTGAAATGAAAGTGACAAACGGCTCGGGCTTTATACTCAAAGTGTAGAGGTATGACGTCAATGTCAGCGAACAGTAAATACAAATTTTCGCACGGAGTAGTCCAACTACACATACGGCAGCAATTCAAAAACAACACTGAAAAACACGCAACTTAATTACACAGTTTGACCTGATTACAAGAAATCACAGCCTACACTCAGCCACCATACACCACATCCGCCAACCACCTCCGCCAACCACCAAATCACATAGGAATCCGACGTAGAAACAACTCTAGAAACAAAATTGACAACACAAATCTATTCATACATTCCACATCTCCCTCGCTGCAAGTGTAATTTGAAATTAAAACATTAGAAAAACATGAACGCATTTGCAGGGCGGACATGGAAACCAACCAAGAACACAAAAACTTCTAATCAAAATTAAAAGTGAAAGAATCTGCGAAAAACTCTAACACACCAATAATTCTCACACCAAATAACAAACAAAACAACAAAACGGACGTAAATTTGATCGCTATAAACACCACAGTAAACACCAACTCCCGCAACACATCCGCCGCCAAATTCCCAAGCCGTCAACTCCGGTGAATTGAGATCGGGAAACACAACACTACAAAAAAATACACATCCGTGACATTTTGGGCCGAACAAATTTTTTTTCTGTCATACATATGACACTTCTATGACGATAATTTTGACAAAACCCGGTATCATCATAGATGTGGTGGGCTCCTACTTCTATGACAAAAAATCATGACAGAAAATGGGCTTTTCGTCCTGGGCAGGCCGGAGACGCAGTTGCATGACATTCTATGGGCCGTCCATGACGGAAAAAACCGTGGTAGAAGCGAGGGGGAGGAAAATTTCGGGGAGTTGCCGGTTACGGTGGGAGGTCGAGGGCCGAGCGATGCGCGTTTCTCTCGTACACGTGCGAGGCGTTGGCTCTAACAGAACCCGAGCAAGGCATTGGGCTCTAACTGAACCCGAGCGATTGCACTGTAGGCTACGCGTTACTGAACCCGAGCGATTGATCGATGGCTGTTAACTGAACCAGATGGAGTGATTGCTTCACTACTGCTGGTAACTAAAGCCGATCGATTGGATGAACAATGAGCGTTGCAGGGAGGTTAGATGAACAGTGAGCGGTGTCGTTGCCTCTGGATGAACAGGACCATGTGGTGTGGAGGGCTGGATGAACAGTAGACGGTGGAGGGGTGGCCGTGGAGGGGTGGTTGAACAGGACACCGTGGTGTGGAGGGCTGGATGAACAGTATACGTTGGAGGGCTGGATGAATAGTAGATGGTGGAGGGGTGGTTCAACAGTAGCCGGTGGAGTAGCGCACGGTGGAGGCTGGATGAAGAGGAGCACGTGGAGGCTGGAGGAGGTCGACGGTAGCCCGTGGAGGCTGGAGGAGGTCGACGGTGGAGATGAACAGTATCCCGTGGAGTCTCATTTTGCGGTACGCCACACCCCTCCCGATGAACAGGACCCCCGTTTCGACCGTAGCGCTCCAACACAAGTCCGTTTCGTCTGTTTTGTGGTACGCCACACCCCTCCCGATCAACAGGACACCCGTTTCGACCGTAGGAGGTCCGTTTCATCCATTTTGCGGTACACCACACCCCTCCCGATCAACAGGACCCCCGTTTCGACCGTAGGAGGTCCGTTTCCTCCGTTTTGCGGTACGCCACACCCCTCCCGATCAACAGGACCCCGTTCTGAATGTAGGAGGTCCGTTTCCTCCATTGTGCGGTACGCTAGGCCTCGTTTCAATCGCCTGTTCCATCCAAGCCCTCCCGATGAACATGACCACGCATTCCGTTCTGACCCAGCCGGTTGGCTCCCCATGAACACGACGACGACATTATTTCTCCCTTCCGACCCAGCCATGTACGTATGCGCGAGTAGGCGTTCGAGACCCTGCCCGTATGTACGTACGTGGCTGTATTTTCTTTCTTGCACCCTCGCCGCTGTACGTACGTGTACATGCTACGTGTGCGCCTCTACTACGACACGTGCGCGCCTCTACTACGACATGTGGGCGCCTCTACATCGACCAGTATGTACGTACATGTTCGCGACCAGAATGACAACGCTACGTACGCTTCAACCAGGTGGGTCCCGATTGTCAGGCACTTCCTTGGATGCGAAGATGTAGCTGGTGGGTCCATGCAGTCAGGGGGCAAATCCTTTTGTTTTTTTGCCCGAACGCACTTCCTTGCGTCCGAAGATGTAGCTGGTGGGTCCCAGTAGTCAGGGGCGAATCGTTTTTTTTTGCCCGGGCGCACTTCCTTGCGTGCGAAGGTGTGGCTGGTGGGTCCCAGCAGTCAGGAGGGAATTTTTTTTTTGCAAAATACGGTGGCCCGTCCGGTGGGTCCCTGCTGTCAGGTGGAGGAATCATTATTTTCCGCGTAATAAGGAGGCACTTCCTTGCTGTGGCCGTGGACCCAGCTGTCAGCCTCTTGACATACAGTCCACGTCCGATGGAAGTCGTTCCTTGACCACGTTGACCACGCCGCGCCGAGAGCACCAGGGCGGTGGACAACGGCGAGGCTTAGGAAGGGGACAACACGGAGCCAGTGAAGACGCGGCAGTGGATGCCCACGCGGAGAGGAGTATGAGTATTCACTCGTTTGGCTGCGGTGTGAGGCTGTCGTTGCCGCAGGGCCTGACCTAAGGTGGGAATAGTAGGGGGCGGTGAGGCCTCCGCGGCAGCATAGCCGGCCACGGGAAGCAGGAGCAGGCGGCACGACCGGCGCTGCTTTGGGCGGCTAGAGCAAGAAGACCAGAGGTTGAAGAATTACTAGGCCGTTGGATGGACATCGTATGGTCACTAGAGCTAGAATCGTTCATATTGACTAAGTTGACAAAGCCCTCCGTCCCCGTCAACTTAGTAGGCCCACAAGTCAGCTTCCCACCAAGGTGAGTCCCAGCTAGCAGGGGGAGTATTCATTTTTTTGTGCGTAATAAAGAGGCACTTCCGGTGGGTCCGAGCTGACAGCGGGGCGAATGTTTTTTCGCGAAATACGGTGGCCCGTCCGGTGGGTCCCAGCAGTCAGGGGGGAAACATTTTTTTCGCGAAATAAGGTGGCCCGTCCGGTGGGTCCCTACTGTCAAGTGGAGGAATAATTATTTTGCGCGTAATAAGGAGGCACATCTTTTGGTATTCACACTATGAATATGTGTAACATTACGCTCGAGATTCATTAAGGATAAACCATTGACCATCGGGGCGTGACCATAAAACATATCTCTCATATAAATAGAACAACCATTATTCTCGGATTTAAATGAGTAGCCATCTCGTATCAAACGAGATCCAGATACAATGTTCATGCTCAAACTTGGCACTAAATAACAATTATTGAGGTTTAAAACTAATCCCGTAGGTAAATGTAGAGGTAGCGTGCCGACGGCGATCACATCGACCATGGAACCATTCCCGACGTGCATCGTCACCTCGTCCTTCGCCAGTCTCCGCTTATTCCGCAGCTCCTGCTGTGAGTTACAAATGTGAGCAACGGCACCGGTATCAAATACCCAGGAGTTACTATGAGTACTGGTAAGGTACACATCAATTACATGTATATCACATATACCTTTAGTGTTGCCGGCCTTCTTGTCCGCTAAGTATTTGGGGCAGCTCCGCTTCAAGTGACCCTTCCCTTTGCAATAAGAGCACTCAGTCTCAGGCTTGGGTCCATTGCTTGACTTCTTCCTGGGAACTGGCTTACCAGGCGCGGAAACATCTTTGCCGTCCTTCTTGAAGTTCTTCTTTTCCTTGCCCTTCTTGAACTTGGTGGTTTTATTGACCATCAACACTTGATGGTCTTTCTTGATTTCTACCTCTGCTGACTTTAGCATTGAAAATACTTCAGGAATAGTTTTCACCATCCCCTGCATATTGTAGTTCATCACAAAGCTCTTGTAGCTTGGTGGGAGCGACTGAAGGATTCTGTCAATGACCGCCTCGTCCGGGAGGTTAATGTCCAGCTGGGACAGGCGGTTGTGCAACCCAGACATTTTGAGTATGTGCTCACTGACAGGACTATTTTCCTCCATCTTACAACTGTAGAACTTGTCAGAGACTTCATATCTCTCGACCCGGGCATGAGCTTGGAAAACCATTTTCAGCTCCTCGAACATCTCATATGCTCCGTGTTGTTCAAAACGCTTTTGGAGCCCCGGTTCTAAGCTGTAAAGCATGCCGCACTGAACGAGGGAGTAATCATTAGCACGTGATTGCCAAGCATTCATAACGTCTTGGTTCTCTAGGATGGGTGCTTCACCTAGTGGTCCATCTAGGACATATGCTTTCTTGGCAGCTATGAGGATGATCCTCAGGTTCCGGACCCAGTCCGTATAGTTGATGCCATCATCTTTCAGCTTGGTTTTCTCTAGGAACGCGTTGAAGTTCATGTTGACATGAGCGTTGGCCATTTGATCTACAAGACATATTTGCAAAGGTTTTAGACTAAGTTCATAATAATTAAGTTCATCTAATCAAATTATTTTAATGAACTCCCACTCAGATTAGACATCCATCTAGTAATCTAAGTGTTACACGATCCGAGTCGACTAGGCCGTGTCAGATCATCACGTGAGACAGACTAGTCATCATCGGTGAACATCTCCATGTTGATCGTATCTTCCAAATGACTCATGTTCGACCTTTCGGTCTCTATGTTCCAAGGCCATGTCTATACATGCTAGGCTCGTCAAGTTAACCCTAAGTGTTTTTGCATGTGTAAAACTGTCTTACATCCGTTGTATGTGAACGTAAGAATCTATCACACCCGATCATCACGTGGTGCTTCGAAACGACGAACTTCAGCAACGGCGAACAGTTAGGGGAGAACACTTTCTTGAAATTGTTATAAGGGATCATCTTATTTACTACCGTCGTTCTAAGTAAACAAGGTGCATAAACATAATAAACATCACATGCAATTATATAGTAGTGACATGATATGGCCAATATCATATAGCTCCTTGGATCTCCATCTTCGGGGCTCCAGGATCATCTTCGTCACCGGCATGACACCATGATCTCCATCATCATGATCTCCATCATCGTGTCTCCATGAAGTTGCTCGCCAACTATTACTTCTACCACTATGGCTAACGTTTTAGCAAAGAAGTAAATTAATTACATGGCGTTAAATCATTGACACGCAGGTCATACAATAATTAAGACAACTCCTATGGCTCCTGCCGGTTGTCATACTCATCGACATGCAAGTCGTGATTCCTATTACAAGAACATGATCTCATACATCACAATATATCATTCATCATTCATCACAACTTTTGGCCATATCACATCACAAGACACTTGCTGCAAAAACAAGTTAGACGTCCTCTAATTGTTGTTGCAAGTTTTACGTGGCTTCTATAGGTGATCTAGCAAGAACGTTTTCTTACCTACGTTAAAGCCACAACGTGATTTGTCAACTTCTATTTAACTTTCATAAGGACCCTTTTCGTCGAATCTGCTCCAACTAAAGTGGGAGAGACAGACACCCGCTAGCCACCTTATGCAACTAGTGCATGTCAGTCGGTGGAACCTGTCTCACGTAAGCGTACGTGTAAGGTCAGTCCGAGCCGCTTCATCCCACAATACCGCTGAAGCAAAATAAGACTAGTAGCGACAAGAGAGTTGACAACATCTACGCCCACAACAAATTTGTGTTCTACTCGTGCAATAGAGAACTACGCATAGACCTAGCTCATGACGCCACTGTTGGGGAACGTAGCAGAAATTCAAAATTTTCCTACGTGTCACCAAGATCTATCTATGGAGAAACCAGCAAAGAGGGGAAGGAGAGTGCATCTACATACCCTTTTAGATCTCTAAGCGGAAGCGTTCAAGAGAACGGGGTTGAAGGAGTCGTACTCGTCGTGATCCAAATCACCGGAGATCCTAGTGCCGAACGGACGGCACCTCCGCGTTCAACACACGTACAACCCGGTGACGTCTCCCATGCCTTGATCCAGCAAGGAGAGAGGGAGAGGTTGAGGAAGACTCCATCCAGCAGCAGCACGACGGCGTGGTGGTGGTGGAGGAGCATGGCAATCCTGCAGGGCTTCGCCAAGCACCGCAAGAGAGGAGAAGGGAGAGAGGTAGGGCTGCGCCAGGGAGAGGTCAACACTCATGTCTTGGCAGCCCTCAAGACCTCAACTATATATAGGGGAGAGGGAGGGAGTTGCGCCCCCTTTAGGGTTTCCACCCCAAGGGGTGCTGCAGCCCCAATCCCATCTAAGGGTGGCAGCCAAGGGGGGGAAGAGGGGAAACTTGCCCCCCAAGTTAGGTGGAAGCACCCCCTCCCCAAACCCTAGGCGCCTTGGGCCCTTGTGGGGGGGCGCACCAGCCCAGCTAGGGCTGGTCCCCTCCCACACTTGGCCCATGTAGCCCTCCGGAGTTGGTGGCCCCACTTGGTGGAGCCCCGGGACCCTCCCGGTGGTCCCGGTACGTTACCGATAAAACCCGAAACTTTTCCGGTGACCAAAACAGGACTTCCCATATATAAATATTTACCTCCGGACCATTCCGGAACTCCTCGTGACATCCGGGATCTCATCCGGGACTCCGAACAACATTCGGTAACCACATACAAACTTCCTTTATAACCTTAGCGTCATCGAACCTTAAGTGTGTAGACCCTACGGGTTCGGGAGACATGTAGACATGACCGAGACGTTCTCCGGTCAATAACCAACAGCGGGATCTGGATACCCATGTTGGCTCCCACATGTTCCACGATGATCTCATCGGATGAACCACGATGTCAAGGACTCAATCAATCCCGTATACAATTCCCTTTGTCTAGCGGTATTGTACTTGCCCGAGATTCGATCGTCGGTATACCGATACCTTGTTCAATCTCGTTACCGGCAAGTCTCTTTACTCGTTCTGTAACACATCATCCCGTGATCAACCCCTTGGTCACATTGTGCACATTATGATGATGTCCTACCGAGTGGGCCAGAGATACCTCTCCGTTTACCGGAGCGACAAATCCCAGTCTCGATTCGTGCCAAGCCAACAGACACTTTCGGAGATACCTGTAGTGCACCTTTATAGCCACCCAGTTATGTTGTGACGTTTGGTACACCCAAAGCATTCCTACGGTATCCGGGAGTTGCACAATCTCATGGTCTAAGAAAATGATACTTGACATTAGAAAAGCTTTAGCATACGAACTACGATCTTTGTGCTAGGCTTAGGATTGGGTCTTGTCCATCACATCATTCTCCTAATGATGTGATCCCGTTATCAACAACATCCAATGTCCATGGTCAGGAAACCGTAACCATCTATTGATCAACGAGCTAGCCAACTAGAGGCTTACTAGGGACATGGTGTTGTCTATGTATCCACACATGTATCTGAGTTTCCTATCAATGCAATTATAGCATGGATAATAAACGATTATCATGAACAAGGAAATATAATAATAACTAATTTATTATTGCCTCTAGGGCATATTTCCAACAGTCTCCCACTTGCACTAGAGTCAATAATCTAGTTCACATCACCATGTGATTAACACTCACAGGTCACATTGCCATGTGACCAACATCCAAAGAGTTTACTAGTGTCACTAAACTAGTTCACATCATCATGTGATTAAGACTCAATGAGTTCTGGGGTTTGATCATGTTTTGCTTGTGAGAGAGGTTTTAGTCAACGGGTCTGCAACATTCAGATCCGTATGTACTTCGCAACTCTCTAGGTCATATTGTAAATGCTGCTTCCACGCTCCACTTGGAGCTATTCCAAATGGTTGCCCCACTATATGTATCCAGTTTGCTGCTCAGAGTCATTCGGATAGGTGTTAAAGCTTGCATCGACGTAACCTTTTACGCCACTTTATCACCTCCATAATCGAGAAACATGTCCTTATTTACTGAAAGGACAATTTTGACCGCTAACTGGTGATCCACTCCTTGATCACCTTTGTACCCTCTTGCCAGACATGTGGCAAGGCACACATCAGGTGCGGTACTTAGCATAGCATACTGTAGAGCCTACGTCTAAAGCATAGGGGACGACCTTCATCCTTTCTCTCTATTCTGCCATGGTCGAGCTTTAAGTCTTAACTTCATACCTTACAACTCAGTCAAGAACTCCTTCTTTGACTGATCCATCTTGAACACCTTCAAGATCATGTCAAGGTATGTGCTCATTTGAAAGTACTATTAAGCATTTTTTTGATCTATCCTTATAGATCTTGATGCTCAATGTTCAAGCAGCTTAATCCAGGTTTTCTATTGAAAAACACTTTTCAAATAACCCTATATGCTTTCCAGAAATTCTACATCATTTCTGATCAACAATATGTCAACAACATATACTCATCAGAAATTCTATAGTGCTCCCACTCACTTCTTTGGAAATACAAGTTTCTCATAAACTTTGTATAAACAAAAAAAATTTGATCTTCTTATCAAAGTGCATATTCCTACTCCGAGATGCTTACTCCAGTCCATGGAAGGATCACTGGAGCTAGCATACTTTTTAGCATCCTTAGGATCAACAAAACCTTTCTGATTGTATCACATACAATCTTTCCTTACGAAAACTGGTAAGGAAACTCGTTTTGACATCCATCTGCCAGATTTCATAAATGCAGCTTATGCTAACATGATTCCAACGGTCTTTAAGCATCGCTGCGGATGAGAAAACCTCATCGTAGTCAACTCCTTGAACTGGTGAAAAACTCTTCGCCACAAGTCGAGCTTCATAGATGGTGACATTACCATCCACGTCCGTCTTCTTCTTAAAGATCCATTTATCTCAATGGCTTGCCGATCATTGGGCAAGTCCACCAAAGTCCATGCTTTGTTCTGATACATGGATCCTATCTCGGATTTCATGGTTTCTAACCATTTGTCGGAATTTGGGCCCACCATCGCTTCTCCATAGCTCGTAGGTTCATTGTTGTCTAGCAACATGACCTTCAAGACAGGATTACTGTACCACTCTGAAGCAGTACGCGTCCTTGTCACCCTACGAGGTACGGTAGTGACTTGATCCAAAATTCATGATCACTATCATAAGCTTCTACTTCAATTGGTGTAGGTGCCACAGGAACAACTTCCTGTGCCCTGCTACACACTAGTTGTAGTGATGGTTCAATAACCATATCAAGTCTCCACCATCCTCCCACTCAACTTTTCGAGACAAACTTTTCCTCGAGAAAGGACCCGGTTCAAGAAACAATCCCGATTGCTTTCGAATCTGAATTAAGAGGTATACCCAACTGTTTTGGGTGTCCTATGAAGATGCATTTTATCCGCATTGGGTTCGAGCTTATCAACCTGAAACTTTTTCACATAAGCGTCGCAGCCCCAAACTTTTAAGAAACGACAACTTAGGTTTCTCCAAACCACATTCAAAAGGTGTCGTCTCAACGGAATTTCGTGGTGCCCCATTAAATTGAGTGCGGTTGTCTCTAATGCCTAACCCATGAACGATAGTGGTAATTCGATAAGAGACATCATGGTACGTACCATATCCAATAGGGTGCAACTATGATGCTCGGACACACCATCACACTATGGTGTTCTAGGCGGTATTAATTGTGAAACAATTTCCACAATATCTTAATTGCGTGCCAAAGCTTGTAACTCAGATACTCATCTCTATGATCATAGACATTTTATCCTCTTGTCACGATGATCTTTAACTTCACTCTGAAATTACCTGAACCATTCAATAATTCAGACTTTTGTTTCATCAAGTAAATATACTCAACATCTACTCGAATCATCTGTGAAGTAAGAACATAACGATATTCACTGCATGCCTCAGCACTCACTGGACTGCACACATCAAAATGTGTTACTTCCAACAAGTTGCTATCTTGTTCCATCTTACTGAAACCGAGGCTTTTCAGTCATCTTGCCCATGTGGTATGATTTGCATATCTCAAGTGATTCAAAATCAAGTCAGTCCAAACGATCCATCTGCATGGAGTTTCTTCATGCGTATACACCAATAGACGTGGTTCGCATGTCTCAAACTTTTCAAAAATGAGCGAGTCCAAAGATCCATCAACATGGAGCTTCTTCATGCGTTTTATACCAATATGACTTACATGGTAGTGCCACAAGTAAGTGGTACTATCATTACTATCTTATATCTTTTGGCATGAAAATTTGTATCACTACGATCGAGATTCAATAAACCATTCGTTTCAAGTGAAAGACAATTGAAGGTATTATTCAAATAAACAGAGTAACCATTATTCTCCTTAAATGAATAACCGTATTGCGATAGGCATAATCCAATCATGTCTATGCTCAACGCAAACACCAAATGACAATTATTCAGGTTTAATACTAATCTTGATGGTAGAGGGTGCGTGCGATGCTTGATCACATCAACCTTGGAAATACTTCCAACACATATCGTCAGCTCACCTTTAGCTAGTCTCCGTTTGTTCCGTAGCTTTTATTTCGAGTTACTAGCACTTAGCAACCGAACCGGTATCTAATACCCTGGTGCTACTAGGAGTACTAGTAAAGTACACATTAACATAATGTATATCTAATATACTTCTATCAACCTTGCCAGCCTTCTCATCTAACAAGTATCTAGGGTAATTCCGCTCTATTGACTATTCCCCTTATCACAGAAGCACTTAGTCTCGGGTTTGGGTTCAACCTTGGGTTTCTTCACTGGAGCAGCAGCTGATTTGCCGTTTCATGAAGTATCCCTTCTTGCCCTTGCCCTTCTTGAAACTAGTGGTTTCACCAACCATCAACAATTGATGCTCCTTCTTGATTTATACTTTCGCGGTGTCAAACATCATGAATACCTCAAGGATCATCATATCTATCCCTGATATGGTATAGTTCATCACGAAGCTCTAGCAGCTTGGTGACAATGACTTTGGAGAAACATCACTATCTCATCTGGAAGATCAACTCCCACTCGATTCAAGTGATTTTTGCACTCAAACGATCTGAGCACAAGCTCAACGATTGAGCTTTTATCCCTTAGTTTGCAGGCTAAGAAAATTATCGGAGGTCCTATACCTCTTGACATGGGCACGAGCCTGAAATCCCAATTTCAGCCCTCGAAAACATCTCATATGTTCCGCGACGTTTCGAAAACGTCTTTGGTGCCTCAACTCTAAACCGTTTAACTGAACTCTCACGTAGTTATAAAAACGTGTATGTCTGATGTTCGCAACATCCACAGACGACGTTTGGGGTTCAGCACACTGAGAGGTGCATTAAGGACATAAGCTTTCTAGTGTCCGCATAATCGCTACTGTTAACTTTCAACTATATTTTCTCTAGGAACATATCTAAACAGTGGAACTAAAGCGCGAGCTTACGACATAATTTGCAAAGATCTTTTCACTATGTTCAGGATAATTAAGTTCATCTTATGAACTCCCACTCAGATAGGCATCCCTCTAGTCATCTAAGTGATTACATGATCCGAGTCAACTAGGCCGTGTCCGATCATCACGTGAGACGGACTAGTCATCATCGGTGAACATCTTTATGTTGATCGTATCTACTATACGACTCATGCTCGACCTTTCGGTCTCTTGTGTTCCGAGGCCATGTCTGTACATGCTAGGCTCGTCAAATCAACCTAAGTGTTTCGCGTGTGTAAATCTGGCTTACACCCGTTGTATGTGAACGTAAGAATCTATCACACCCGATCATCACGTGGTGCTTCGAAACAACGAACTTTCGCAACGGTGCACAGTTAGGGGGAACACTTTCTTGAAATTTTAATGAGGGATCATCTTATTTACTACCGTCGTTCTAAGCAAATAAGATGCATAAACATGATAAACATCACATGCAATCAAAAAGTGACATGATATGGCCAATATCATTTTGCTCCTTTTGATCTCCATCTTCGGGGCTCCATGATCATCATCGTCACCGGCATGACACCATGATCTCCATCATCATGATCTTCATCATCGTGTCTCCATGAAGTTGTCTCGCCAACTTATTACTTCTACTACTATGGCTACCGGTTAGCAATAAAGTAATTACATGGCGTTGTTCAATGACACGCAGGTCATACAATAAATAAAGACAACTCCTATGGCTCCTGCCGGTTGTCATACTCATCGACATGCAAGTCGTGATTCCTATTACAAGAACATGATCAATCTCATACATCACATATCATTCATCACATTCTTCTTGGCCATATCACATCACATAGCACACCCTGCAAAAACAAGTTAGACGTCCTCTAATTGTTGTTTGCATGTTTTACGTGGCTGCTATGGGTTTCTAGCAAGAACGTTTCTTACCTACGCAAAACCACAACGTGATATGTCAATTGCTATTTACCCTTCATAAGTACCCTTTTCATCAAATCCGATCCGACTAAAGTGGGAGAGACTGGCACCCGCTAGCCACCTTATGCAACAAGTGCATGTCAGTCGGTGGAACCTGTCTCACGTAAGAGTACGTTGAAGGTCGGTCCGGGCCGCTTCATCCCATGATGCCACCGAATCAAGATTGGACTAGTAACGGTAAGCATATTGAACAACATCAACGCCCACAACTACTTTGTGTTCTACTCATGCAAAGAATCTACGCAATAGACCTAGCTCATGATGCCACTGTTGGGGAACGTAGCAGAAATTCAAAATTTTCCTACTTGTCACCAAGATCTATCTATGGAGAAACCAGCAACGAGGGGAAGGAGAGTGCATCTACATACCCTTGTAGATCGCTAAGCGGAAGCATTCAAGAGAACGGGGTTGAAGGAGTCATACTCGTCATGATCTAAATCACCGGAGATCCTAGTGCCGAACGGACGGCACCTCCGTGTTCAACACACGTACAGCCCGGTGACGTCTCCCATGCCTTGATCCAGCAAGGAGAGAGGGAGAGGTTGAGGAAGACTCCATCCAGCAGTAGCACAACGGCGTGGTGTTGGTGGAGGAGCGTGGTGATCCAGCAGGGCTTCGCCAAGCACCGCGGGAGAGGAGGAGGAAGAGAGGTAGGGCTGCGCCAGGGAGAGGTGAAACTCTTATGTTGGCAGCCCCAAAACCCTCAAGTGTATATAGGGGGAGGGGAGGGGGCTGCGCCCCCTCTAGGGTTCCCTGCCCAGGGGTGGCGGCAGCCCCCAGATGCCATCTGGGTGGCGGCCAGAAGGGGAGAGAGGGGAGGCGCACCTGGGGTGGGACTTAGGGCCCATCTGCCCTAGGGTTTGCCCCCCTCCCACTCTTCCTTGCACCTTGGGCCTTGTGGGGGGGGGGGGGTGCACCAGCCCACCTAGGGCTGGTCCCCCGCCCCCACACTTGGCCCATGTACCCCTCCGGGGATGGGGCCCCATTTGGTGGACCCCCGGGACCCTCCCGGTGGTCCCGGTACGTTACCGATAAAACCCGAAACTTTTCCGGTGACCAAAACAGGACTTCCCATATATAAATCTTTACCTCCGGACCATTCCGGAACTCCTCGTGACGTCCGAGATCTCATCCGGGACTCCGAGCAACATTCGGTAACCGCATACAAACTTCCTTTATAACCCTAGCGTCATCGAACCTTAAGTGTGTAGACCCTACGGGTTCGGGAACCATGCAGACATGACCGAGACGTTCTTCGGTCAATAACCAACAGCGGGATCTGGATACCCATGTTGGCTCCCACATGTTCCACGATGATCTCATCGGATGAACCACGATGTCAAGGACTCAATCAATCCCGTATACAATTCCCTTTGTCTAGCGGTATTGTACTTGCCCGAGATTCGATCGTCGGTATACCGATAACTTGTTCAATCTCGTTACCGGCAAGTCTCTTTACTCGTTCCGTAACACATCACCCCGCGATCAACTCTTTGATCACATTGTGCACATTATGATGATGTCCTACCAAGTGGTCCTAGAGATACCTCTCCGTTTACCGGAGTGACCAATCCCATTCTCGATTCGTGCCAACCCAACAGACACTTTCGGAAATACCTGTAGTGCACCTTTATAGCCACCCAGTTACGTTGTGACGTTTGATACACCCAAAGCATTCCTACGGTATCCGGGAGTTGCACAATCTCATGGTCTAAGGAAAAGATACTTGACATTAGAAAAGCTTTAGCATACGAACTACGATCTTTGTGCTAGGCTTAGGATTGGGTCTTGTCCATCACATCATTCTTCTAATGATGTGATCCCGTTATCAACGAAATCCAATGTCCATGGTCAGGAAACCGTAACCATCTGGTGATCAACGAGCTAGTTAACTAGAGGCTTACTAGGGACATGGTGTTGTCTATGTACCCACACATGTATCTGAGTTTCCTATCAATACAATTATAGCATGGGTAATAAACGATTATCATGAACAAGGAAATATAATAATAACTAATTTATTATTGCCTCTAGGGCATATTTCCAACAGTCTCCCACTTGCACTAGAGTCAATAATCTAGTTCACATCGCCATGTGATTAACACTCACAGGTCACATCACCATGTGACCAACATCCAAAGAGTTTACTAGTGTCATTAAACTAGTTCACATCATCATGTGATTAAGACTCAATGAGTTCTGTGGTTTGATCATGTTTCGCTTGTGAGAGAGGTTTTAGTCAACGGGTCTGCAACAATCAGATCCGTATGTACTCCGCAAATCTCTAGGTCATATTGTAAATGTTGCTTCCACGCTCCACTTGGAGCCATTCCAAATGGTCGCTCCACTATACGTATCCGGTTTGCTACTCAGAGTCACTCGGATAGGTGTTAAGGCTTGCATCAACGTAACCCTTTACGCCGAACTCTTTATCACCTCCATAATCGAGAAACATATCCTTATTCCTCTAAGGATAATTTTGACCACTATCTAGTGATCCACTCCTTGATCACCTTTGTACCCTCTTGCCAGATATGTAGCAAGGCACACATCAGGTGCGGTACTTAGCATAGCATACTGTAGAGCCTACGTCTAAAGCATAGGGGACGACCTTCGTCCTTTCTCTCTTTTCTGCCGTGGTCGAGCTTTAAGTCTTAACTTCGTACCTTACAACTCAGGCAAGAACTCTTTCTTTGACTGACCAATCTTGAACACCTTCAAGATCATGTCAAGTATGTGCTCATTTGAAAGTACTATTAAGCATTTTGATCTATCTTATAGATCTTGATGCTTATTTTTCAAGTAGCCTAATCCGGGTTTTCCATTGAAAAACACTTTTCAAATAACCCTATATGCTTTCTAGAAATTCTACATCATTTCTGATCAACAATATGTTTACAACATATACTTATCAGAAATTCTGTAGTGCTCCCACTCACTTCTTTGGAAATACAAGTTTCTCATAAACTTTGTATAAACAAAATCTTTGATCATCTTATCAAAGTGCATATTCCAACTCCTAGATGCTTACTCCAGTCCATGGAAGGATCGCTGCAGCTAGCATACCTTTTAGCATCCTTAGGATCGACAAAACCTTTCTGATTGTATCACATACAACCTTTCCTTATGAAAACTGGTAAGAAAATTCGTTTTGACATCCATCTGCTTGATTTCATAAATGCAGCTAATGCTAACATGATTCTGACGGACTTAAGCATCGCTACGGATGAGAAAATCTCATTGTAGTCAACTCCTTGAACTTGTGAAAAACTCTTTGCCACAAGTCGATCTTCATAGACGGTGACATTACCGTCCACGTCCGTCTTCTTCTTAAAAATCCATTTATCTCAATGGCTTGCCGATCATTGGGCAAGTCCACCAAAGTCCATGCTTTGTTCTAATACATGGATCCTATCTCGGATTTCATGGCTTCTAACCTTTTGTCGGAATTTGGGCCCACCATTGCTTCTCCATAGCTCGTAGGTTCATTGTTGTCTAGCAACATGACCTTCAAGACAGGATTACTGTACTAATCTGAAGTAGTACGCATCCTTGTCACCCTACGAGGTACGGTAGTGACTTGATCTGAAACTTCATGATCACTATCATAAGCTTCTACTTCAATTGGTGTAGGCGCCACAGGAACAACATCCTGTGCCCTGCTACACACTTGTTGAAGTGATGGTTCAATAACCTCATCAAGTCTCCACCATCCTCCCACTCAACTTTCCGAGACAATCTTTTCCTCGAGAAAGGACCCGATTGAAGAAACAATCCCTATTGCTTTCGGATCTGAATTAGGAGGTATACCCAACTGTTTTGGGTGTCCTATGAAGATGCATCTTTCCGCTTTGGGTCCGAGCTTATCAACCTGAAACTTTTTCACATAAGCGTCGCAGCCCCAAACTTTTAAGAAACGACATCTTAGGTTTCTCCAAACCATAGTTCAAATGGTGTCGTCTCAACGGAATTACGTGGTGCCCTTTTAAAGTGAGTGCGTTGTCTCTAATGCCTAACCCATGAACGATAGTGGTAATTCGATAAGAGACATCATGGTACGCACCATATCCAATAGGGTGCAACTATGATGTTCGGGCACACCATCACACTATGGTGTTCTAGGCGGTATTAATTGTGAAACAATTTCCACAATGTCTTAATTGCGTGCCAAAGCTCGTAACTCAGATACTCATCTCTATGATCATATCATAGACATTTTATCCTCTTGTCACGATGATCTTTAACTTCACTCTGAAATTACCTGAACCATTCAATAATTCAGACTTTTGTTTCATCAAGTAAATATACTCAACATCTACTCGAATCATCTGTGAAGTAAGAACATAACGATATTCACTGCATGCCTCAGCACTCATTGGACTGCACACATCAAAATGTGTTACTTCCAACAAGTTGCTATCTTGTTCCATCTTACTGAAACCGAGGCTTTTCAGTCATCTTGCCCATGTGGTATGATTTGCATATCTCAAGTGATTCAAAATCAAGTGAGTCCAAATGATCCATCTGCATGGAGTTTCTTCATGCGTATACACCAATAGACATGGTTCGCATGTCTCAAACTTTTCAAAAAACAAGCGAGTCCAAAGATCCATCAACATGGAGCTTCTTCATGCGTTTTATACCAATATGACTTACATGGCAATGCCACAAGTAAGTGGTACTATCATTACTATCTTATATCTTTTGGCATGAAAATGTGTATCACTACGATCGAGATTCAATAAACCATTCTTTTAGGTGCAAGACCATTGATGGTATTATTCAAATAAACAGAGTAACCATTATTCTCCTTAAATGAATAATCGTATTGTGATAGACATAATCCAATCATGTCTATGCTCAACGCAAACACCAAATCTCGATGGTAGAGGGAGCGTGCGATGCTTGATCACATCAACCTTGGAAACACTTCCAACACATATCGTCAGCTCACCTTTAGCTAGTCTCCGTTTATTCCATAGCTTTTATTTCGAGCTACTAACACTTAGCAACCGAATCTGTATCTAATACCCTGGTGCTACTAGGAGTACTAGTAAAGTGCACATTAACATAATGTATATCCAATATACTTCCGTCGACCTTGCGTGCCTTCTTATCTACCAAGTATCTTGGGTAATTCTGCTCCAGTGGCTATTCCCCTTATTACAGAAGCACTTAGTCTCGGGTTTGGGTTCAACCTTGGGTTTCTTCACTAGAGCAGCAGCTGATTTGCCGTTTCATGAAGTATCCCTTCTTGCCCTTGCCCTTCTTCAAACTAGTGGTTTCACCAACCATCAACAATTGATGCTCCTTCTTGATTTCTACTTTTGCGGTGTCAAACATCGTGAATACCTCAAGGATCATCATATCTATCCCTGATATGTTATAGTTCATCACGAAGCTCTAGCAGCTTGGTGGCAATGACTTTGGAGAAACATCACTATCTCATCTAGAAGATCAACTCCCACTCGATTCAAGTGATTGTTGCACTTAGACAATCTGAGCACAAGCTCAACGATTGAGCTTTTCTCCCTTAGTTTGCAGGCTAAGAAAATTGTCGGAGGTCTTATACCTCTTGACGTGGGCACGAGCCTGAAATCCCAATTTCAGCCCTCGAAAACATCTCATATGTTCCGCGACATTTCGAAAACGTCTTTGCTGCCTCAACTCTAAACTGTTTAACTGAACTATCACGTAGTTATCAAAACGTGTATGTCCGATGTTCGCAACATCCACAAACGACGTTTGGGGTTCAGCACACTGAGCGGTGCATTAAGGACATAAGCTTTCTATTGTCCGCACAATCGCTACTATCAACTTTCAACTATATTTTCTCTAGGAACATATCTAAACAGTGGAACTAAAGCGCGAGCTTACGACATAATTTGCAAAGATCTTTTGACTATGTTCAGGATAATTAAGTTCATCTTATGAACTCCCACTCAGATAGACATCCGTCTGGTCATCTAAGTGATTACATGATCCGAGTCAACTAGGCCGTGTCCGATCATCACGTGAGATGGACTAGTCATCATCGGTGAACATCTTCATGTTGATCGTATCCACTATACGACTCATGCTCGACCTTTCGGTCTCTTGTGTTCCGAGGCCATGTCTGTACATGCTAGGCTCGTCAAGTCAACCTAAGTGTTTTGCGTGTGTAAATCTGGCTTACACTCGTTGTATGTGAACGTAAGAATCTATCACACCCGATCATCACGTGGTGCTTCGAAACGACAAACTTCCGCAACGTTGCACAGTTAGGGGGAACACTTTCTTGAAATTTTAATGAGGGATCATCTTATTTACTACCGTCGTTCTAAGCAAATAAGATGCATAAACATGATAAACATCACATGCAATCAAAAAGTGACATGATATGGCCAATATCATATTGCTCCTTTTGATCTCCATCTTCGGGGCTCCATGATCATCATCGTCACCGGCATGACACCATGATCTCCATCATCATGATCTCCATCATTGTGTCTCCATGAAGTTGTCTCGCCAACTTATTACTTCTACTACTATGGCTACTGGTTAGCAATAAAGTAAAGTAATTACATGGCGTTGTTCAATGACACGCAGGTCATACAATAAATAAAGACAAATCATGTGGCTCCTGCCGGTTGTCATACTCATCGACATGCAAGTCGTGATTCCTATTACAAGAACATGATCAATCTCATACATCACAAAGCATTCATAACATTCTTCTTGGCCATATCACATCACATAACATACCCTGCAAAAACAAGTTAGACGTCCTCTAATTGTTGTTTGCATGTTTTACGTGGCTGCTATGGGTTTCTAGCAAGAACGTTTCTTACCTATGTAATAACCACAACATGATATGTCAATTGCTATTTACCCTTCATAAGGACCCTTTCATCGAATCCGATCCGACTGAAGTGGGAGAGACTGGCACCCGCTAGCCACCTTATGCAAGAAGTGCATGTCAATCGGTGGAACCTGTCTCACGTAAGAGTGCGTGTAAGGTCCGTCCGGGACGCTTCATCCCACGATGCCGCCGAATCAAGATTGGACTAGTAACGCTAAGCATATTGAACAACATCAATGCCCACAACTACTTTGTTTTCTACTCGTGCAAAGAATCTACGCAATAGACCTAGCTCATGATGCCACTGTTGGGGAACGTAGCAGAAATTCAAAATTTTCCTACGTGTCACCAAGATCTATCTATGGAGAAACTAGCATCGAGGGGAAGGAGAGTGCATCTACATACCCTTGTAGATCGCTAAGCGGAAGCGTTCAAGAGAACAGGGTTGAAGGAGTCGTACTCATTGTGATCTAAATCACCGGAGATCCTAGTGCCGAACGGACGGCACCTCCGCGTTCAACACACGTACAGCCCGGTGACGTCTCCCGTGCCTATATCTAGCAAGGAGAGAGGGAGAGGTTAAGGAAGACTCCATCCAGCAGCAGCACAACGGCATGGTGGTGGTGGAGGAGCGTGGTGATCCAGCAGGGCTTCGCCAAGCACCGCGGGAGAGGAGGAGGAAGAGAGGTAGGGCTGCGCCAGGGAGAGGTGAAACTCTTATGTTGGCAGCCCCAAAACCCTCAAGTATATATAGGGGGAGGGGAGGGGGCTGCGCCCCCTCTAGGGTTCCCTCCCAAGGGGTGGCGCCAGCCCCCAGATGCCATCTGGGTGGCGGCCAGAAGGGGAGAGAGGGGAGGCGCACCTGGGGTGGGCCTTAGGGCCCATCTGCCCTAGGGTTTGCCCCCTCCCACTCTTCCTTGCGCCTTGGGCCTTGTGGGGGGCGCACCAGCCCACCTGGGGCTGGTCCCCTCCCACACTTGGCCCATGTACCCCTCCGGGGATGGTGGCCCCACTTGGTGGACCCCCGGGACCCTCCCGGTGGTCCCGGTACGTTACCGATAAAACCCGAAACTTTTCTGGTGACCAAAACAGGACTTCCCATATATAAATCTTTACCTCCGGACCATTCCGGAACTCCTCGTGACGTCCGGGATCTCATCCGGGACTCCTAACAACATTCGGTAACCACATACAAACTTCCTTTATAACCCTAGCGTCATCGAACCTTAAATGTGTAGACCCTACGGGTTCGGGAACCATGCAGACATGACCGAGACGTTCTCCGGTCAATAACCAACAGCAGGATCTGGATACCCATGTTGGCTCCCACATGTTCCACGATGATCTCATCGGATGAACCACGATGTCAAAGACTCAATTGATCCCGTATACAATTCCCTTTGTCTAACGGTATAGTACTTGCCCGAGATTCGATCGTCGGTATGCCGATACCTTGTTCAATCTCGTAACCGGCAAGTCTCTTTACTCGTTCCGTAACACATCATCCCGCGATCAACCCCTTGGTCACATTGTGCACATTATGATGATGTCCTACCGAGTGGGCCCAGAGATACCTCTCCGTTTACACGGAGTGACAAATCCCAGTCTCGATTCGTGCCAACCCAACAAACACTTTCGGAGATACCTGTAGTGCACCTTTATAGCCACCCAGTTACGTTGTGACGTTTGGTACACCCAAAGCATTCCTACGGTATCCGGGAGTTGCACAATCTCATGGTCTAAGGAAAAGATACTTGACATTAGAAAAGCTTTAGCATACGAACTACGATCTTTGTGCTAGGCTTAGGATTGGGTCTTGTCCATCACATCATTCTTCTAATGATGTGATCCCGTTATCAACGACATCCAATGTCCATGGTCAGGAAACCGTAACCATCTGTTGATCAACGAGCTAGTTAACTAGAGGCTTACTAGGGACATGGTGTTGTCTATGTACCCACACATGTATCTGAGTTTCATATCAATACAATTATAGCATGGGTAATAAACGATTATGATGAACAAGGAAATATAAAAATAACAAATTTATTATTGCCTCTAGGGCATATTTCAAACAGCCTCCCACTTGCACTAGAGTCAATAATCTAGTTCACATTGCCATGTGATTAACACTCACAGGTCACATCGCCATTTGACATCCAAAGAGTTTACTAGTGTCATTAAACTAGTTCACATCATCATGTGATTAAGACTTAATGAGTTCTGGTGTTTGATCACGTTTTGCTTGAGAGAGGTTTTAGTCAACGGGTCTGCAACATTCAGATCCGTATGTACTTCGCAAATCTCTAGGTCATATTGTAAATGTTGCTTCCACGCTCACTTGGAGCTATTCCAAATGGTCGCTCCACTATACGTATCCGCTTTGCTACTCAGGGTCACTCGGATAGTTGTTAAAGCTTGCATCAACGTAACCCTTCACGCCGAACTCTTTATCACCTCCATAATCGAGAAACATATCCTTATTCCTCTAAGGATAATTTTGACCGCTATCTAGTGATCCACTCCTTGATCACCTTTGTACCCTCTTGCCAGATATGTAGCAAGGCACACATCAGGTGCGGTACACGGGATAGCATACTATAGAGCCTACGTCTAAAGCATATGGGACGACCTTCGTCCTTTCTCTCTTTTCTGCCGTGGTCGAGCTTTAAGTCTTAACTTCATACCTTACATCTCAGGCAAGAACTCCTTCTTGGACTAATCCATCTTGAACACCTTCAAGATCATGTCAAGGTATATGCTCATTTGAAAGTATTTTTAAGCATTTTGATCTATCCTTATAGATCTTGATGCTCAATGTTCAAGTCGCTTAATCCAGGTTTTCCCTTGAAAATCACTTTTCAAATAACCCTATATGCTTTATAGAAAATTCTACATCATTTCTGATCAACATATATATTCATCAGAAATTCTATAGTGCTCCCACTCACTTCTTTGGAAATACAAGTTTCTCATAAACTTTGTATAAACCCAAAATCTTTGATCATCTCATCAAAGCGTACATTCCAACTCCTAGATGCTTACTCCAGTCCTTAGAAGGATTGCTGGAGTTCTGCATATTTGTTAGCGTTCTTCAGGATTGTCAAAACCTTCTGGTTGTATCACATACAACCTTTCCTCAAGAAAACTGTCGAGGAAACAATGTTTTGACATTCTAACTTGCAAGACTTCATAAATAATGTAGTAACTGCTAATCCATTTCCAACAGACTCTTAGCATCGCTACGAGTGAGAAAGCCTCACCGTAGTCAACTCCTTGAACTTCTCGGAAAACATCTTAACGACAAGTCGAGCTTTCTTAATGGTGATTCTTACCATCATTGTCTGTCTTTCTTTTAAAATCCATCTGTACCCAACGGCCTTATGACCATCAAGTATTTCTTCCAAAGTCATGGATCCTTTCTTGGATTTTATGGCCTCGAGCCATTCGTCGGAATCCGGGCCCACCATCGCTTCTCCATAGCTCGTAGGTTCATTATTGTCTAGCAACATGACCTTCTAGACAGGATTACTATACCACTCTGAAGTAGTACGCATCCTTGTCACCCTACGAGGTACGATAGTGACTTGATCCGAAACTTCATGATCACTATCATAAGCTTCTACTTCAATTGGTGTGGGCGCCACAGGAACAACTTCCTATGCCCTGCTACACACTAGTTGAAGTGACGGTTCAATGACCTCATCAAGTCTCCACCATGCTCCCACTCAACTTTCCGAGACAAACTTTTCCTCGAGAAAGGACCCGATTCAAGAAACAATCCCTATTGCTTTCGGATCTGAATTAGGAGGTATACCCAACTGAAGAT
Source organism: Triticum timopheevii (assembly GCA_963921465.1). Taxonomy (NCBI): domain Eukaryota; kingdom Viridiplantae; phylum Streptophyta; class Magnoliopsida; order Poales; family Poaceae; genus Triticum; species Triticum timopheevii. Next base: position 313,897,880 of record OY997270.1, read on the forward strand.
GCATTTTATCTGCTTTGGGTTCGAGCTTATCAACCTGAAACTTTTTCACATAAGCGCCCCAGCCCCAAACTTTTAAGAAACGACAACTTAGGTTTCTCCAAACCATAGTTCAAACGGTGTTGTCTCAACGGAATTACGTGGTGCCCTATTAAAGTGAGTGCGGTTGTCTCTAAAGCCTAACCCATGAACGATAGTGGTAGTTCGATAAGAGACATCATGTTACGCACCATATCCAATAGGGTGCAACTATGATGTTCGGACACACCATCACACTATGGTGTTCCATGAGGTATTAATTGTGAAACAATTTCCACAATGTCTTAATTGCGTGCCAAAGCTCGTAACTCAGATACTCATCTCTATGATCATATCATAGACATTTTATCCTCTTGTCACGATGATCTTCAACTTCACTCTGAAATTACTTGAACCATTCAATAATTTAGACTTGTGTTTCATCAAGTAAATATACTCAGTATCTACTCAAATCATCCGTGAAGAAGAACATAACGACATCCAATGCGTGCCTCAGCACTCATTGGACTGCACACATCAAAATGTATTACTTCCAACAAGTTGCTTTCTTGTTCCATTTTACTGAAAACGAGGCTTTCAGTCATCTTGCCCATGTGGTATGATTTGCATGTCTCAAGTGATTCAAAATCAAGTGAGTCCAAACGGTCCATTTGCATGGAGTTTCTTCATGCATATACAGCAATAGACATGGTTCGCATGTCTCAAGCTTTTCAAAAACGAGTGAGTCCAAAGATCCATCAACATGGAGCTTCTTCATGCGTTTTATACCAATATGACGTACATGGCAGTGCCACAAGTAGGTGGTACTATCATCACTATATTATATCTTTTGGCATGAACATGTGTATCACTATGATCGAGATTCAATAAACCATTCATTTTAGGTGCAAGACCATAGAAGGTATTATTCAAATAAACAGAGTAACCATTATTCTCCTTAAATGAATAACCGTATTGCGATAGACATAATCCAATCATGTCTATGCTCAACGCAAACACCAAATAACAATTATTTAGGTTTAACACCAATCTCGATGGTAGAGGGAACGTGCGATGCTTGATCACATCAAGCTTGGAAAAACTTCCAACACATATCACCAGCTCACCTTTAGCTAGTCTCCGTTTACTCCGCAGCCTTTTATTTTGAGTTACTTAACACTTAGCAACTGAACCGGTATCTAATACCCTGGTGCTACTAGGAGTACTAGTAAGGTATGCATTAACATAATGTATATCCAATATACTTCTATCGACCTTGCCAGCCTTCTCATCTACCAAGTATCTACGGTAATTCTGCTCCAGTGACTGTTCCCCTTATTACAGAAGCACTTAGTCTGGGGTTTGGGTTCAACCTTGGGTTTCTTCACTAGAGCAGCAGCTGATTTGCCGTTTCATGAAGTATCCCTTCTTGCCCTTGCCCTTCTTGAAACTAGTGGTTTCACCAACCATCAACAATTGATGCTCCTTCTTGATTTCTACTTTCTCGGTGTCATACATCGCGAATATCCAAGGATCATCATATCTATCCCTGATATGTTATAGTTCATCACGAAGCTCTAGCAGCTTGGTGGCAATGACTTTGGAGAAACATCACTATCTCATCTGGAAGATCAACTCCCACTTGATTCAAGTGATTGTTGTACTCAGACAATCTGAGCACAAGCCAACGATTGAGCTTTTCTGCCTTAGTTTGCAGGCTAAGAAAATCGTCAGAGGTCTTATACCTCTTGACGTGGGCACGTGCCTGAAATCCCAATTTCATCCCTCGAAACATCTCTATATTCTGCGAAGTTTTGAAATCATCTTTGGTGCCTCAAATCTAAACCGTTTAACTGAACTATCACGTAGTTATCAAAAACGTGTATGTCAGATGTTCGCAACATCCACAAACGACGTTCGAGGTTTAGCACACTGAGCGGTGCATTAAGGACATAAGCTTTCTACGAAGCAACGAGGACAATCCTCAGTTTACGGACCTAGTCCACATAATCGCTACTATCAACTTTCAACTAAATTTCTCTAGGAACATATCTAAACAGTAGAACTAAAGCGCGAGTTGCGAAGACATTTTGACTATGTTCAGGATAATTAAGTTCATCTTATGAACTCCCACTCAGATAGACATCCCTCTAGTCATCAAAGTGATTACATGATCCGAGTCAACTAGGCCGTGTCCGATCATCACGTGAGACGGACTAGTCAACGTCGGTGAACATCTTCATGTTGATCATATCTTCTATACGACTCATGCTCGAACTTTTGGTCTTCCGTGTTCCGAGGCCATGTCTGTACATGCTAGGCTCGTCAAGTCAACCTAAGTGTATTGCATGTGTAAATCTAGCTTACACCCGTTGTATTCGAACGTTAAAATCTATCACACCTGATCATCACGTGGTGCTTCGAAACGACGAACTTTCACAACGGTGCACAGTTAGGGGGAACACTTTCTTGAAATTTTCATGAGGGATCATCTTATTTACTACCGTCATTCTAAGCAAATAAGATGCATAAACATGATAAACATCACATGCAATCAAAAAGTGACATGATATGGCCAATATCATATTGCTCCTTTTGATCTCCATCTTCGGGGCTCCATGATCATCATCGTCACCGGCATGACACCATGATCTCCATCATCGTGTCTCCATGAAGTTGTCTCGCCAACTTATTACTTCTACTACTATGGCTACCGGTTAGCAATAAAGTAAAGTAATTACATGGCGTTGTTCAATGACACGCAGGTCATACAATAAATAAAGATTACTCCTATGGCTCCTGCCGGTTGTCATACTCATCGACATGCAAGTCGTGATTCCTATTACAAGAACATGATCAATCTCATACATCACATGTCATTCATCAAATTCTTCCTGGCCATATCACATCACATAGCATACCCTACAAAAACAAGTTAGACGTCCTCTAATTGTTGTTTGCATGTTTTACGTGGCTGCTATTTGTTTCTAGCAAGAACGTTTCTTACCTACACAAAAACCACAACGTGATATGTCAATTGCTATTTACCCTTCATAAGGACCCTTTTCATCGAATCCGATCCTACTAAAGTGGGAGAGACTGGCACCCGCTAGCCACCTTATGCAACAAGTGCATGTCAATCGGTGGAACCTGTCTCACGTAGGAGTACGTGTAAGGTTGGTCCGGGCCGCTTCATCCCACGATGCTGCCGAATCAAGATTGGACTAGTAACGGTAAGCATATTGAACAACATCAACGCCCACAACTACTTTGTGTTCTACTCGTGCAAACAATCTATGCAATAGACCTAGCTCATGATGCCACTGTTGGGGAACGTAGCAGAAATTCAAAATTTTCCTACGTGTCACCAAGATCTATCTATGGAGAAACCAGCAACGAGGGGAAGGAGATTGCATCTACATACCCTTGTAGATCGCTAAGCGGAAGCATTCAAGAGAACAGGGTTGAAGGAGTCGTACTCGTCGTGATCCAAATCACCGAAGATCCTAGTGCCGAACAGACGGCACCTCCGCGTTCAACACATGTACAGCCCGGTGACGTCTCCCATGCCTTGATCCAGCAAGGAGAGAGGGAGAGGTTGAGGAAGACTCCGTCCAGCAGCAGCACGACGACGTGGTGGTGGTGGAGGAGCGTGGCAATCCTGCAGGGCTTCGCCAAGCACCGCAAGAGAGGAGAAGGGAGAGAGGTAGGGCTGCGCCAGGGAGAGGTCAAAACTCATGTGTTGGCAGCCCTGAAGACCTCAACTATATATAGGGGAGAGGGAGGGGGTTGCGCCCCCTTTAGGGTTTCCACCCCAAGGGGTGCGGCAGCCCCAATCCCATCTAAGGGTGGCGGCCAAGGGGGGAAGAGGGGAAACTTGCCCCCCAAGTTAGGTGGAAGCACCCCCTCCCCAAACCCTAGGCGCCTTGGGCCCTTGTGGGCGGGCGCACCAGCCCACCTGGGGCTGGTCCCCTCCCACACTTGGCCCATGTAGCCCTCCGGTTTGGTGGCCCCACTTGGTGGACCCCCGGGACCCTCCAAGTGGTCCCGGTACGTTACCGATAAAACCCGAAACTTTTCCGGTGACCAAAACAGGACTTCTCATATATAAATCTTTACCTCCGGACCATTCCGGAACTCCTCGTGACATCTGGGATCTCATCCGGGACTCCGAACAACATTCGGTAACCACATACAAACTTCCTTTATAACCCTAGCGTCATCGAACCTTAAGTGTGTAGACACTACGGGTTCAGGAGACATGTAGACATGACCGAGACGTTCTCCGGTCAATAACCAACAGCGGGATCTGGATACCCATGTTGGCTCCCACATGTTCCACGATGATCTCATCGGATGAACCACGATGTCACGGACTCAATCGATCCCGTATACAATTCCCTTTGTCTAACGGTATAGTACTTGCCCAAGATTCGATCGTCGGTATGCCGATACCTTGTTCAATATCGTTACCGGCAAGTCTCTTTACTCGTTCCGTAACACATCATCCCGTGATCAACCCCTTGGTCACATTGTGCACATTATGATGATGTCCTACGGAGTGGGCCCAGAGATACCTCGCCGTTTACACGGAGTGACAAATCCGAGTCTCGATTCGTGCCAACCCAACAGACACTTTCGGAGATACCTGTAGTGCACCTTTATAGCCACCCAGTTACGTTGTGACGTTTGGTACACCCAAAGCATTCCTACGGTATCCGGGAGTTGCACAATCTCATGGTCTAAGGAAAAGATACTTGACATTAGAAAAGATTTAGCATATGAACTACGATCTTTGTGCTAGGCCTAGGATTGGGTCTTGTCCATCACATCATTTTCCTAATGATGTGATCCCGTTATCAACGACATCCAATGTCCATGGTCAGGAAACCGTAAAAATCTATTGATCAACGAGCTAGTCAACTAGAGGCTTGCTAGGGACATAGTGTTGTCTATGTACCCACACATGTATCTGAGTTTCCTATCAATACAATTATAGCATGGATAATAAATGATTATCATGAACAAGGAAATATAATAATAACTAATTTATTATTGCCTCTAGGGCATATTTTCAACAGAGCGATGGTCTTTTACTACCAATCTATCCCTCTAGGAGCATGCACGTAGTGCTTGGTTTTTGATGACTTCTAAATTTTTGCAATAAGTATATGAGTTCTTTTGACTAATGTTGAGTCCATGGATTATACGCGCTTTTACCTTTCCATCATTGCTAGCCTCTTCGGTACCGTGCATTGCCCTTTCTCACCTTGAGAGTTGGTGCAAACTTCGCCGGTGCATCCAAACCCCGTGATATGATACACTCTATCACACATAAACCTCCTTATATCTTCCTCAAAACAGCCACCATACCTACCTATTATGGCATTTCCATAGCCATTCCGAGATATATTGCCATGCAACTTTCCACCGTTCCATTTATCATCATGACACGCATTACTTTTGTCATATTGCCATTGCATGATCATGTAGTTGACATCGTATTTGTGGCAAAGCCACCATGCATAATTTTTCATACACGTCACTCTTGATTCATTGCACCATCCCGGTACACCGCCGGAGGCATTCATATAGAGTCATATCTTGTTCTAGTTTCGAGTTGTAATTCATGTGTTGTAATCAATAAAAGTGTGATGATCATCATTATTAGAGCATTGTCCCCAAAAAGAAAAAAAAGAAAAAAAGAAAGGCCAAAAGAAAAAAAGGCCAAAGAAAAAAAAAGAAAAAAAAGAAAAATAAAAAAATAAAAAAATAAAAAAAAATAAAAAGGGCAATGTTACTATCTCTTTTCCACACCTGTGCTTCAAAGTAGCACCATGTTCTTCATATAGCGAGTCTCATAAATTGTGCTTCAAAGTAGCACCATGTTTTTTTTTCATATAGTGAGTCTCATATGTTGTCACTTTCATATACTAGTGGGAATTGTTCATTATAGAACTTGGATTGTATATTCCTACGATGGGCTTCCTCAAATGCCCTAGGTCTTCGGGAGCAAGCAAGTTGGATGCACACCCACTAGTTTTATTTTGTTGAGCTTTCATTCATTTATAGCTCTAGTGCATCTGTTGCATGGCAATCCCTACTCCTCATGTTGACATCAATTGATGGGCATCTCCGTAGCCCGTTGATTATCCTCGTCAATATGAGACTTTCTCCTTTTTTGTCTTCTCCACACAATCCCCATCATCATATTCTATTCCACCCATAGTGCTATATCCATGGCTCATGCTCATGTATTGCGTGAAAGTTGAAAAAGTTTGAGATTATTTAAGTACGAAACAATTGCTTGGCTTGTCATCGGGGGTGTAGAATTTGGGAACATTTTTGTGTGACGAAAATGAAGCATAGCCTAACTATATGATTTTGTAGGGATGAACTTTCTTTAGCCATGTTATTTTGAGAAGACATCATTGCTTTTATTAGTATGCTTGAAGTATTACTATTTCTTATGTCAATATGAACTTTTATTTTGAATCAGTTGGATCTGAACATTCATGCCACAATAAAGAAAATTACATTGAGAATTATGCTAGGTAGCATTCCACATCAAAAATTCTGTTTTTATCATTTACCTACTCGAGGACGAGCAGGAATTAAGCTTGGGGATGCTTGATACTTATCCAACGTATCTATAATTTTTGATTGTTCCATGCTATTATATTACCCCTTTTGGATGTTTATGGACTTTATTTTACACATTTATATCATTTTTGGGACTAACCTACTAACCGGAGTCCCAACCCGTATTGCTGTTTTTTTGCCTATTTCAGTATTTTGATGAAAAGGAATATCAAACGGAGTCCAAACGGAATGAAACCTTCGGGAGCGTGATTTTTGGAACGAACGTGATCCAGAGGACTTGGAATACAAGCCAAGAAGCAGCCGAGGCAGCCACGAGGGTGGAGGGTGCGCCCACCCACTGGGCGTGCCCCCTATCTCGTGGGCCCCTCGGGCGGCCACCGATGTACTTCTTCCTCCTATATATACCCACGTACCCCGAAAACATCCAGGGAGCCAACGAAAAACAATTTCCACCACCGTAACCTTCTGTATCCGCGAGATCCCATCTTGGAGCCTTCGCCGGTGCTCCGCCGGAGGGGGAATCGACCATGGAGGGCTTCTACATCAACACCATAGCCCTTTCGATGAGTTGTGAGTAGTTTACCACAGACCTTTGGGTCGATAGTATTAGCTAGATGGCTTCTTCTCTCTTTTTGGATCTCAATACCATGTTCTCCCCCTCTCTTGTGGAGATCTATTTGATGTAACTCTTTTTGCAGTGTGTTTGTTGAGATCCGATGAATTGTGGGTTCATGATCAAGTTTCTATGAGAAATATTTGAATCTCCTCGGAATTCTTTTATATATGATTGAGTTATCTTTGCAAGTCTCTTCGAATTATCAGTTTGGTTTGGCCTACTAGATTGATCTTTCTTGCAATGGCAGAAGTGCTTAGCTTTGGGTTCAATATTGCGGTGTCCTTTCCCAGTGACAGCAGGGGAAGCAAGGCACGTATTGTATTGTTGCCATCGAGGATAAAAAGATGGGGTTTATATCATATTGCATGAGTTTATCCCTCTACATCATGTCATCTTTCTTAATGCGTTACTCTGTTCTTATGAACTTAATACTCTAGATGCATGCTGGATAGCGGTCGATGTGTGGAGTAATAGTAGTAGATGCAGGCAGGAGTTGGTCTACTTGTCGCGGACGTGATGCCTATATACATGATCATGCCTAGATAATCTCGTAATTATTCGCTTTTCTATCAATTGCCCGACAGTAATTTGTTCACCCACCGTAATAGTTATGCTATCTTAAGAGAAGCCACTAGTGAAATCTATGGCCCCCTGTCGGTGTCAAAACCGGCGGATCTCGGGTAGGGGGTCCCGAACTGTGCGTCTAGGCGGATGGTAACAGGAGACGAGGGACACGATGTTTTACCCAGGTTCGGGCCCTCTCGATGGAGGTAAAACCCTACGTCCTGCTTGATTAATATTGATGATATGGGTAGTACAAGAGTGGATCTACCACGAGATCAAGGAGGCTAAACCCTAAAGCTAGCCTATGGTATGATTGTTGTAATGTATGTTGTCCTACGGACTAAAGCCCTCCGGTTTATATAGACACCGGAGGAGGCTAGGGTTACACAGAGTCGGTTACAATGGTAGGAGATCTACATATCCGTATCGCCAAGCTTGCCTTCCACGCCAAGGAAAGTCCCATCCGGACACGGGACGGACTCTTCAATCTTGTATCTTCGTACTCTTGGAGTCTGGCGGACGATGATAGTCCGGCTGTCCGGACACCCCCTAGTCTAGGACTCCCTTAGTAGCCCCCGAACCAGGCTTCAATGACGATAAGTCCAGCGCGTATATAGTCTTCGGCGTTGCAAGGCGGGTTCTCCCTTCAAGTTCCATGTACCTGCCGAACAGTGTCCGGCCTCATCATAAATACTGTGTTCCTCAGCTTCTACGTCAAATAATGGCCCTTTACCACGCGTCACACAAATGCGAAAAGCCAGGGTGTCTTTTACGTTTCACCCCCTAGTCGTGCGAGTCACCCGCCTATAAAAGAGGCAAAAATCCAGATCCAAATCACACCATCTTCCTCCCGCGAATACTTCATCGGAGCGCCTTTGACCTAAAAATCCATTCCATCATGGACTGTCGACGCGGCTCCTCTTCTCGCGCTCCCAGCCCACCGCCTGGGGATTGGAGGAGGTGCTCTGTTCCGCACAACGAGCTAGTGAAGCTCCAAGCGGGGGGATACCTCCCTCCGGCCTTCATGGTCCCGGTTCAAGCCGGGCTGGTCACTTATCAAGGTGGGAGGCAAGCGGAGGCTACCCCAAGCCCCAATAAGGGGGAGCGAGTATGCTTCGTCCCTTATCTGATAAGGGGACTCGGATTCCCAATACATCCGTTCCTCCGCGGGCTCCTGGAGTTCTACGGACTCCAGCTCCACCACCTCACACCCGCCTCTGTCCTGCATATCGCGGGCTATGTAGCTCTTTGCGAGCTGTTCCTGGGCATTGAGCCCCATTTTGCATTGTGGAAGAGGCTGTTCTGCCTCGTACCCTGTTCTCACGAGGGGTCCATATATCAAGTGGGCGGCGCCGAAATATGGCGCATCACCGGGACCGGATACCCATCTGGTACTCCCAAGAAGGCATCCGAAGACTGGCCTTCAGAGTGGTTTTACATAGGAGACGCTCCGCTGCCGGACCCAGTCCGGATTGGCCTCCCGGAGTTTAGTGCTGCTCCTCTGAAGAAGCGCCTCAGCTGGCGCCCACGAAGCCCCCGTTTGGAGGAAGACAAGAGCGTCCATTACTTGATGGGCCGAATAAGATTACTGGCCCATTCTGGGTTGAGCATGATTGGAGTCATGGCGATATGCATCACGCGGGGGGTACAACCATTGCAATATAGAGGCCACCCTATGTGGGATTTCAACGGGGAAGATGATGCTACCCGTCATGGCCGCAAAGGGCCGGATTCGACCGAGGACCTGGTAAAGATCCTGTCCAGTCTGTACAAGGGGGAGAAGGAGGACTTCCTTCGAACGAACCCTTTAAATGGGTTCTCCATGAACAACCCTAGAGGATGGGTAAGCGAACACTTTTAAGGGCTCAACCATGCTTTCGAAGCTTAGGCTTCTTACATTATGTCTTCGGTGCAGGATCTACGCCGGACTGTGGAGGACATGGTAAGTCCAGCTCCTCAACCCGAGGGTCCAGAAAGATCCCTGGATCCGGCCTCCGAAGAGGATCCGGACATCGAGGTGGAGCTGATCGACGGGCTATTTCACCAGCTCAGCATGGATAATGCTTTGGTTGCCATTACGGCGGACTACCCCGGACTGTATCCGGCTTCCCAGGTGACTGTGACCGAGGTCCGGACACCATTATCTCTTCCTTGCCCATTTCTAACCTTCGCGAACGATGGTATTTTACAGGAAGCGCCTTCACGGCGGGAAGCCGAGCCCGCGGCGGCTGACCAACAGAGGTCAGTCCGGACCAGCAGGCGGAAAAGGAGCACGGTGCGGACGGAAACGTCGCCGCAAAGGTATAGCTCGTATTTGAATTTTCAGAGCAACGTTCCTAGGACGCGTCTGAGTGCTCATGATCTTTATAGGAGAAAAAGCGCTCGCCGGACTGCGGGCGTGGAAGCTGCTGATCCAACCTACACCGGCCAGGCTCCAGCGCCCGGCCTGGAGGGGGAGGCAAGCGCAAGACACGGGCCGGATCCTTCTCCAATGGATGACACCGACAGACTGTCCGCCACCAAGTCTGAGGTGGAGAGCGCCATGAACCATAGGCGCCGCCGGACAATATTTCGTGAAGCGTGCTTCTCCCCCGAGGCATTGGACGCCTTTAACGCAGGGGACGCACATCTCCGTGCCGCTCAAGATGGTTTTACCAGAGCCACGGAACAGTATGTGAAAGACATACGTGTAAATGATTTTTAATGGTTATATATGGCAGTAGCCCCCGAGACTTAAAGTAGTTATGTTAACTGATTTAAGGATCATTTGAAACGCATGCTCTTACCGAGAAGAATGCCCAGGTGTCTCAGGAGCTGCAAGAATGCAAGGCCCAACTGGAGGCCGCACTTGCTGCCGCAGGAGGAGACGCAGAGACCCCTCCTGGTAACACACTTTTATTAATATAAGCGATGTGCGGCCTGCGCGCAAGTCTAATAGTGACATTGCAGGTGCCGCCGGACAAGATCCGGACAGGCAAGAATTATTGCGCCAGCTAAAGGCCGACGAGGGGGTGCTGAATAGGGTGCAGCAAGAAAGGAACAAGCTCCAAGATGCCAACGCCAAGCTCGGAGAAGAGCTGAAAGGCGCTCAAGCCGGGCTGTCCAGCTCTGTTAAGGAGAATCAGCGGCTTCGTCGCGGCATTTATAGTAAGTGCTTAAGCGGACTCTTTTGAAAAGAAGAGTTCGGCGAGGAAGTCAATTGACATAATATGTCTTGTAGGTATACTCACAGGTCGCCCTGCGGAGGAGATGCCCATATCAACGGGTGATCAACTTCCCGAGCTGTTGCAACTGCTCGAACGAGTTCGACAGGCAATGAGCGGCGTCGTCCAGGCTTTATGGCCAGCCCTCTCCCTACCCGAGGGCCTTGGGGAGCTTGCGGAGAAGTTTCGGGGAGTGCGGCAGCCCTTCCGTTTATGGAAGATTTTGGCTTTCCGTCAAGGTGCCAGGGAGGCTTGGGCCATGGTGAAGACGCGTTACAAGAAGGCGGATCCCAACCACATGGCCGAAGTTGGACCAGTGGGGCCTGATGGGAAGGAGATCCCTGTGAGTTTACTATACAGCCAAGTAGAGTTGGCTGCTAAATTTTCCCAACGGGACTGTAAGTTAGACAGCCTGTTAGACAGGATTGAGGAGGAATACAATCAGTAAATTTGACAATGTATGTTTTCCTTTAAAGTGACATGTGAAATGCCTTCTAGCCGGATTGTAGATCGTTTGTCTTTGCCGACCTTTTCGCTTCAACCTCGGGACCCTAGAGTCCGGAGTGTGTCCGAATACCTCTTTGGTTAAGAAAAAACTGTGGTATGCATGGAGACCAGGCGTAGGGGTCATTAGTGCTTTATCAGACAAGTGCCCAACTAGTTATGTTATATTACATGGTTAGTAAGAAACATCTTCCAGGGAGAATAGTTCCGTTAAGGGTTCCTTTCCCTAGGGGGCATGCCCTAAAGTGCATGTCCGGACTGCAAAGAAAGCAGAAAAACATCTGGGGGCGGATAAATAAATAGGTAAAAAGTCATCTTTTAAGTCACCGACCGAATATTCCCTTAAGAACGCTAGCTTTTGGCTTCACCCAGTCTGAGGTACACATCCGGCTGACCCGGCAGTAACAATCGCAGAGGTGCTCCCTTTACCTCCTAGCCGAACAATCGGGAACGTAGGGGTAAGCACAGGAGCCAGGTAACCCAGCTTGGCCAAAACTTAAGTCATATCGATGCATATAATGGTGAGTAAAAGGTATATGTGGAAGCTTGACACATGTGCTGGGTATGAAACCCTTATAATTGAGCTTCTGTAAAAGAAGCCCCCAGGAATAATGAGTGCGGATGGCACATCACGTGTATGCGAAAAATGCGAAAATAGGCCCGTAAGGGCTTGGGAATAAAAAGGTATGAAAAGAGAAACAAAAGACAGCCGAAGTGTAAAAGTTTGGACGGGGGAAGGGGACGAACTCTTAGTCCGGCGCTAGGCATAGAATCGTCGGAGGCGGGCTGCGTTCGATGGGTTCGGCTCGAGTGGGTTATCCGACGCATTTCATAGACGGTATGCTCCGCCGGTCAGGATTTGATCGATGATGAAGGGACCCTCCCATTTGGGCTTGAGCTTGTCCTTTTTCTTGTCCGGCAGGCGTAGAACTAGTTCACCAACGTTGTAAGTCTTGGCCCATACTTCTCTGCTTTGATATCTTCGGGCCTGCTGCTGATAGAATGCGGAACGAGCCTTGGCGACGTCGCGTTCTTCCTCCAGTGTGTCCAAGCTGTCCTGCCGATCAAGCTCGGCCTCTCTTTCCTCGTACATGCGCACTCGAGGTGAGTCATGAATAATGTCGCAGGGCAAGACTGCCTCTGCGCCGTATACCATAAAAAATGGTGTGAATCCGGTAGTGCGGTTAGGCGTTGTCCGCAGCCCCCAGAGTATGGAGTCAAGCTCCTCGACCCAGTGCGTGTCAGATTTAGTAAGTGACCACACTAGCCTGGGTTTAATGCCGCTCATTATTAGACCATTTGCTCGTTCCACTTGACCGTTGGTTTGAGGGTGATAGACTGAAGCGTAGTCGAGCTTGATGCCCATATTCTTGCACCATGACTTAACCTCGTCAGCTGTGAAGTTCGTGCCGTTGTCGGTGATGATGCTGTGGGGGACTCCGTAACGGTGTACTACCCCGGATATAAAGTCTATCACTGGTCCGGACTCTGCCGTTTTGACCGGTTTGGCCTCTATCCATTTGGTGAATTTATCCACCATGACCAATAGGTATCTTTGCTTGTGGGTTCCCCCTTTAAGGGGTCCAACCATATCAAGCCCCCAGACCGCGAACGGCCAGGTAATGGGTATAGTTTTGAGGGCGGTGGGCGGCATGTGGCTCTGATTAGCAAAGAGCTGACAACCAACGCATTTCTGTACTAAGTCCTGGGCATCTGCCCGGGCCGTCGGCCAATAAAATCCTTTACGGAATGCCTTTCCTACAAGGGCCCGGGCTGCTGCGTGGTGTCCGCCTAGTCCGGCATGAATTTCAGCCAGGAGGTTTCGCCCTTGCTCTTCGGAGATACACCTTTGAAGGACTCCGGTTGTACTTGTCTTATAAAGTTCTCCCTCATGGACCTTGTAGGCTTTCGATCACCGGACTATGCAGCGGGCCTCGTTTTGGTCTTCGGGAAGTTCCTGCCTAAGCAAGTAGGCTAGGAATGGTTCTGTCCACGGGGCGATTACTGCCATTATGACGTGGGCTGAAGGTTTTATGTCATCGGCTGGATCGCCGATTGGCGCGGTTTTTTCCGGTTTGTCACTTCCGGGCTCCTCTTCCCATAGTACGGATGGCTTGAAGAGCCGTTCCAGGAAGATATTTGGAGGGATAGCATCACGTTTGGCACCGATGCGTGCCAGTATGTCGGCCGCTTGGTTATTATCTCGGGCTATGTGATGGAATTCGAGTCCTTCAAACCGAGCTGACATTTTTAGGACAGCGTTGCGATATGCTGCCATTTTTGGATCCTTGGCGTCAAAGTCTCCGTTTATTTGGGATATTGCAAGGTTTGAATCCCCGCGCACCTCTAGGCGTTGAATGCCCATGGAGACTGCCATCCGGAGACCATGTAACAGGGCCTTGTATTCGGCTGCATTGTTGGAGTCCGTGTACATTATTTGAAGTACATACTGGACTGTGTCTCCAGTTGGGGACGTCAATACAACGCCAGCCCCCAGTCCGGCCAACATTTTAGAGCCGTCGAAATGCATAGTCCAATTGGAGTATGTGCCGTACTCTTTAGGGAGTTCGGCTTCGGTCCATTCGGCGACAAAGTCCGCCAAAACTTGTGACTTTATAGCTCGCCGAGGTTTGTAAGTTATATCGAATGGTAAGAGCTCAATGGCCCATTTTGCAATCCTGCCCATTGCGTCGCGGTTATTTATAATGTCATTGAGTGGTACTTCAGAGGCCACTGTTATCGAACACTCTTGAAAGTAGTGCCGGAGCTTCTGGGACGCCATGAACACCGCATATGCTATCTTCTGATAGTGCGGGTAACGGGACTTGCAGGGGGTTAACACAGTGGATACATAATACACTAGTTTTTGAAGAGGGAATTTGTGCCCTTCTGTCTCTCGTTCGACGACGAGGACCGCGCTTACAACTTGATGCGTTGCTGCGATGTATAACAACATTGGCTCGCCCAGATTGGGCGCAGCCAGGACTGGATTTGTTGCCAATATGGCCTTTATTTCTTCGAGTCCGGCAGTGGCAGCATCCGTTCACGCGAAGTGTTCGGTGCACCTGAGGAGGTGATAGAGGGGCAACGCCTTTTCTCCTAGACGGGAGATAAAGCGGCTTAGAGCTGCCACGCATCCTGTTAATTTTTGTATTTGTTTGAGGTCTTTTGGAATGTCCAACTGTGACAGAGCTCGGATTTTAGCCGGGTTTGCTTCGATTCCTCTACCGGACACGATGAAGCCCAGCAGCTTTCCGGCTGGTACACCGAAAACACATTTTTCCGGATTCAACTTGATGTCATATGATCTGAGGTTGTCGAACGTGAGCCTTAAATCGTCTACTAGAGTTTCGATGTGTTTTGTTTTGACGACTATGTCGTCTACGTATGCCTCGACTGTTTTGCCCATCTGGGTAGCCAGACATGTTTGAATCATGCGCTGATATGTTGCGCCGGCGTTTTTAAGTCCGAAGGGCATCGTGTAGAAGCAGAATGGTCCGTAAGGGGTGATGAATGCCGTGGCGGCTTGGTCTGCTTCCGCCATCTTGATTTGATGGTAGCCAGAGTATGCGTCAAGGAAACACAATGAATCGTGCCCTGCGGTAGCATCGATAATTTGGTCGATGCGGGGGAGAGGGAAGGGATCCTTTGGGCAAGCCTTATTGAGGTCTTTAAAATCGACACAAAGGCGCCAGGATTTGTCCTTCTTTGGTACCATTACCAGATTTGCTAGCCAATCCGGATGTTTGATATCTCTAATGAATCCGGCTTCCAATAGTTTGGCTAGCTCTTCTCCCATTGCCTGTCTTTTGGGTTCGGAAAATCGTCGAAGAGCCTGTTTGACTGGCTTGAATCCTTTTAGGATGTTTAGGCTGTGTTCTGCCAATCTGCGTGGGATTCCGGGCATATCCGAAGGATGCCAGGCGAAAATGTCCCAATTTTCCCGAAGGAATTCGCGCAGTGCGGCGTCTACTTTCGCGTACAATTGTGCCCCAATGGAGGCCGTCTTTGTTGGGTCCGTTGGATGGACCTGGAATTTTGTTATTTCATCTGCTGGTTTGAAGGAGGTGGATTGGGATCTTTTATCGAGTATCACATCGTCCCTATTCACCGTAGAGCGCAGCGCAGTGAGTTCTTCTGCCGCTAAGGCTTCGGATAGTGCCTCGAGGGCTAGTGCAGCTGTCTTGTTTTCGGCGCAGAGTGCTATGTCCGGATCACTAACGAGAGTGATTATTCCGCTGGGCCCAGGCATTTTGAGCTTCATGTACCCGTAATGAGGTACTGCTTGAAAAATTGTGAATGCCTCTCGTCCTAATATAGCGTGATATCCGCTGCTGAACGGGGCCACTTGGAACGTGACTTCTTCGGATCTGTAATTGTCCGCGAGCCGAACACCACATCGAGTGTGATTTTCCCGATGCAGCGCACTTCCCGGCTAGGGATTATTCCTCTGAAGGTTGTGCTGCTTCGCTCGATACGGCTCCAATCGATTTCCATTTTTCGCAGAGTTTCCTCGTAAATGAGGTTCAGTCCGCTGCCGCCATCCATGAGGACTTTTGTCAGCCGAAAGCCGTCCACTATGGGACTAAGCACCAGTGCGGCTGGTGCTCTGGTTGTTCGGACTTTAGGCTCGTCGCTGGCGTTGAAGGTAATAGCTGTGTCGCTCCATGGATTTGCTGTTGCTACTTGGTAGACTTCGGCGAGTCCGCGGATTGTTTGCTTTCGCATATTGTTTGATGCGAAGGTCTCGAAGACTGTTGATACCATACTGGTGTTGTCGGGGTGGTTTTCCGGGGCTAGAAGCTCCTCGCCACTTTTGGCCACCTGCCGTAATACCCAACATGCTCGAAGGCTATGTGTTGGGACGGCTCCTCCTGTACTATGAAGCTTACAGGGTCCATTAAGCCATCCCTCCAGTACGGTTCCGTGCGCCTTATTGGGTTTTTGCTTTTTCTTTTTTACATCTGGGGCCTGAGTGTGAGGCACCCTTTTGTTGCGGACTGGGGTTGGGGCCAGATTATCCCAAAATTGGTTTTCGGTTTTCCGAAAACTCTCCATTGCACAGTACTTTCATACTATGGACGCCAGATCGGCGAAACGTGTAATTTTGCGACGATCAATGGCGTTTAATATTCCCTTGTCCGTGCAATTATTGCAGAAGATTGAGATTGCATTTTCCTCTCGGCAGTCCTTTATCCTGTCCATAACCAGGAGGAATCTGGCCCAGTAGTGATGTACTGTTTCAGCGGGCTCTTGCCATATTAGAGATAGATCGCATTTGTCTGGGCGGGTGGGTGGACTAAAGTCCGGATCCCTGCCCATCTTGGGGCTCAAAGGCCGAGGAGTTTCCGAATTTGGAAGCTTGGGTTGCTGGACACGATCCAGCGAGTCCGGAGCGATGCATGGTTTTAAGTTCAATGCTTGATCGAAGTCCGTCCCTCCGCGGGAATCCGGCATGGAGGGTTCGGGAATTCGGACATGAATAGTTTTCAATACAGGCGGAGAGTTGCTGTATTGCTCCTCTACCACTGCGACATGGTGGGTGGCCTGGGGAGAGTTAATCTCTCTCAGATCGGTTTTAAGCCCAATCTGGTTGTAGTCCGTAGCGACTCCCAGGGCGGCTATGCGATCCAAGAGCTCGTTAATAGACGAGAGCTCTATTGGATCCAACTGTTCGGCAGCTTTCGAGCTGACGCGAAGATTGCTTCTGATGACTTGAGAGGTCATTGTCGAAGCGGCGGCCGGACAAGCGGTCATAAGAAAGCCACCTAGCCGGATAGTTTGGCCGGCGGCCAAGGCCCCTTTGGCGAAAACACCGTCTTTGAAGACGGGTGGAGGCATCCTCCCTATCGGTGACGACACAGAGGAACTCTCAATGAAAGCACCAATGTCAGTGTCAAAACCGGCGGATCTCGGGTAGGGGGTACCGAACTGTGCGTCTAGGCGGATGGTAACAGGAGACGAGGGACACGATGTTTTACCCAGGTTCGGGCCCTCTCGATGGAGGTAAAACCCTACGTCCTGCTTGATTAATGTTGATGATATGGGTAGTACAAGAGTGGATCTACCACGAGATCAAGGAGGCTAAACCCTAAAGCTAGCCTATGGTATGATTGTTGTAATGTATGTTGTCCTACGGACTAAAGCCCTCCGATTTATATAGACACCGGAGGAGGCTAGGGTTACACAGAGTCCGTTACAATGGTAGGAGATCTACATATCCGTATCGCCAAGCTTGCCTTCCACGCCAAGGTAAGTCCCATCCGGACACGGGACGGAGTCTCCAATCTTGTATCTTCATAGTCTTGGAGTCCGGCGGACGATGATAGTCCGGCTGTCCGGACACCCCCTAGTCCAGGACTCCCTCACCCCCGGCTCTATCTTTTATCATATAGGCTTTCAATCTACTTTTATTTTCATCTTTACTTTTCCAATCTATATTATAAAATACCAAAAATATATTTATTTTATCAAACTATCTGTATCAGATCTCACTTTCGCAAGTGGCCGTGAAGGGATTGACAACCCCTTTATTGCATTGGTTGCGAGTTCTTTGTTTGTTTGTGTAGGTGCGTGGGACTTTGAGGAACCTCCTACTTGATTGATACCTTGGTTCTCAAAAACTGAGCAAAATACTTACGCTACTATTGCTGCATCACCCTTTCCTCTTCAAGGAAAACCAACACAAGCTCAAGACGTAGCATGGGCCCCCTGGCCTTGATTCTTTCGCCAGTATTTTTTATATTTTCCAAAAATAATCTCCGTGGATTTTCAGGTCATTCAGAGAACTTTTGTTTCTGCAGAAAAATAACACCACGGTAGTTCTGCTGAAAACAATGTCAGTCCGGGTTAGTTTCATTCAAATCATGCAAGTTAGAGTCCAAAACAAGGGGCAAAAGTGTTTGGAAAAGTAGATACGACGGAGACGTATCACAAGTCATGTAACGGACTCGCCTCCGCATCCTACGCCTCGGCACGCCGCGTCGTCGCCTGCTCCGGCTCGTTCCTGGCTCGACCTCGCCGGGATGGGGGAGGGGAGTCCCAACCCCCCTCCCTCCCCGGCTCGGCCTCGTGCTAACGCGGCAGTGCGCTCGTTTGACAGGCAGTGCGGTTATTCTGTTTCCCACCCCCACGCACCCCCTAAGATAGATAATGGAGGCAAGTCATGTTACGGACTCGCCTCCGCATGCGACGCCGCGACACGCCGCGTCGTCACCTGCTACGGCTTGTTCCTGGCTCGGCCTCGCCGGGATTGGGGAGGGGGGTCCCTCCCCCCCCCCCCCCCGGCTCGGCCTCGCGCTAACGCGGCAGTGCACTCATTTGACAGGCACGCTGCGGTTATTCTGTTTCACACCCCCACGCACCCACACCCCCCCTAAGATAGATAATGGGGGCAAGTCCATACAAGAAAGATATGTCAGTACAACTATGCCCCTCGGTGCAGTCCTTGTTTTTCATCCATATGCCGTCGCTAGAAAATTAGCAAGTACTATAACAGAAAAGTTAATAAGCATCAGAATCGGCTTATATTACTCACTCGGAGACTAAAGAATGATAGTTCAAGTACAATTGAACGGACAATACAGATTTACTAGTATAAATAATGAACAAAGAAGCAACAATTTGATAATCTATCAAAAAAAACGTGAGCCTAAACACAAAAGTTCTACTTTGAATGAACCCTCAGTACAACTTAGTTTACAAGCAAGTACTATAATGCTAACAAATAAAACAAGAAATCCTTTGACAATAATCACAACAACAACAAAAAAAGCGAGTCAAAAAATCAAAGACAAAAGAACAATTTGACAAAACTCACAAGAACTACAACGAAAGTGTAAGTACAGGTTACTAATGGAGTCAAGTACTAGATTCAAAAAAGTTGACCGCCTGTAGAAAGACAGGCCCTAGCGCAGGTTGACACTTGAACTCGAGCCCACGGGGATACCGTTGGCGAATCCCTAGTAAATCGCCCCAACGCTGGGCCTGCCGTCAAGGGCCCACAGGTCATGAAAGAGAGCGAGCGCCGTGTATAAGCGCTCAGGTAACTGTTCAGAGGAGTTCGACAGGTGGGATTCGGTAGTGCTTATAAACAGGTCGAGAGCCCCTTCGCCTAGCAAGGTGGGACTAAACCCAAACCACACGCACACGCTGCACTGCCCAGCCGGGCGGACGACCTATCTGGGCCAAAAACAATGTCTCCAGGGAACGGCCCAATGCAACAGTACAACCCAAATAAAAAATTCCTACCAATCACACACGAACCAAATTAAAAGGAACAAATGCATATAATTTAAAAATAACCCTCATAAAATATTATTCTAAAAGAAGTACAAAAGTTCAAACACATGTTAGTTGTAAAAAAATTTGAAAATTAAACAAAAAAACCTTTTTTTTGAAACATAACTATAGAAAAGCATACTTCAACGTAGAAGATTGTAACAAAATTTTCACAAACAAAATTTTAAAAAGTTCAAGTACTAAAATTCAGAAGGTTCAAGTAAAGATGTACTGTGCAGCAAGATAATATTCTTTTTATTTAAAAAATACTATAACTATCACTATTCAAATTAAAAAAATAATTTGGCTCTAAATTTTTGACAATAGTAAGAAAAAATAATATAAAGCAAACCAATGCGCTTGCCATTGACATCCAAAAATACTTCAGTACTACTATTAAGAACCTGCAAGTTCAACAAACTCAACCCAAGCGGTCCAACATCCATCATCAGCGTGTATATGTTTCGTCCGCAAGCTATGTACATTAGTTCAACTTTAAATTGTGCCAATTCAAAAAAATAATTGTAAAAAAAGTTCTGCTTTAGCCAAAACAAGAAGCATTACATAAAAAACCGCATACAATAACATACGGAAAAAAAAATATTCCAAACCATCTGGTAATAACATAGAATTCAACCATCTCACATACATTGTTTAAAAAATTATGACAACATAGTCAAACACACACAAATCTGACAACCAGTGTCGTTTGCCACATTTAAACATACAGCACATAAATTCTGAACGTCAGAGAATCATCTTCCCTGGAGAACATAACCATAACCACATCACCATCCTCAAATCCAGACTCTGCCACAAACTCCTTCCACCCAGTAGTTAGGTTGATGCAACCATCAAAGTCGATGTGGTAGGCAACTTCCATCAACTGATACCCGTTTTTGTCTGAAGTCTCCATCTTCAGTATCCCGGAACTAGGAGTAACAATCCTGATTCTGGGTGACATTTTCTGCAAATGGGCATGGGAGTAGAAAACAAAGTGAACACCTGACATAACTGAATTTTTACACAGATCTAGGAATGGTTTGCATAACAAAGTGAAAACAAAATATCTGAACCAGAAAAAAAATACCAAACTAACTAATCAGATGACATGACTAAACTGAAGAAATATACAGATCAATACACTTACAGTAAAAACATCTGACAAAAACAGAACAAGGATTATACAAAAATGGATAAAATACTATTAAGTAATGAACAAATACACAAGCAAATCCCTACTCTTAAATTCTGACTAAACCAAACAAAAGTTATAAACAAACTACTGATAAAACTAAACTACAGATTCGGTCCATGCGATTCAAAATGACAGCAACAAAAGGAAGAAAACAAAACAAAAAGAAACACATACCCATGATTCTTTCAAGTCCCCAACCGACAGCCGACAAACATAGGGTGCACGAAACCCATGATTGCTGTACAGCAGACACGAAAGTTGCCCATGCTGTTGAGTCTCGATGAGCTCCAAACCATATTCATACACATAGCTGTCAGCTATGCGCGCCATCTCTGCCAAACATCCGCAACAATCCTCCATGGAAAACACAGGAATAGGGAAGAAAACAAACAAGAGAAGAGGGGGGAACCTAGATCTGATTCTGTAAGAAAGAAGAAAAAGGAGGGGGAGACGGAGCCACACACCACAGATAGATGGATAGAATTTATAGCCAGGAAGACTCGCAGGTTATAAAAATAATAAATAGACAGGTGGGCAGCCAGCTGGTACGAAATAGTTATTATACATCCGACCGCAAATCAGTTCAACTTCAAATAAAACAGCAGTTCAACTTCAGATAAAGACATCTGATCCCTCACAACACAATCTTAAAAATATAAAAATTTAGTACTTCAGTCATAACGGTCAAAGAAACGACGCCATTTGACCCTGGTGGATGGATGTGGAGCCGTGGTTGCTCTCGCCCTATCCCAACTGATGATCTGAATATGGTTCCTTCCCCTGCCATCTGGGAAAAGAAGCTCTAGTTCATTGGAGTTGCAAGTATCCATCACCTCGCGCACAAGGCGATTGTTGAACTCTGCCTCCACTTCATCCTCGGTAGCATGTCGTGCCCTCTGCCTGCGTCTGCGCCTCCTCCTCCTCCTATGCTCCGCTACTGCAACCCTCACATCGACGGCATCCCCCCCTCCTCTGTGACCTCTCCCAGCTTAGGATCCATCTGGCTTTTCTTTTATGGCAGCTGGTGAAATGAAAGTGACAAACGGCTCGGGCTTTATACTCAAAGTGCAGAGGTATGACGTCGATGTCAACGAACAGTAAATACAAATTTTCACACGTAGTAGTCCAACTACACATACGGCAGCAATTCAAAAACAACACTGAAAAACACGCAACTTAATTACACAGTTTGACCTGATTACAAGAAATCACAGCCTACACTCAGCCACCATACACCACATCCGCCAACCACCTCAGCCAACCACCTCCGCCAACCACCAAATCACATAGGAATCCGACGTAGAAACAACTCTAGAAACAAAATTGACAACACAAATCTATTCATACATTCCACATCTCCCTCGCTGCAAGGCCAATTCGAAAATAAAACATCAGAAAAACATGAATGCATTTGCATGCCGGACATGGAAAACAACCAAGAACACAAAAACTTCTAATCAAAATTTAAAGTGAAAGAATCTGCGAAAAACTCTAACACACCAATAATTCTCACACCAAATAACAAACAAAACAACAAAACGGACGTAAATTTGATCGCTATAAACACCACAGTAAACACCAACTCCCGCAACACATCCGCCGCCAAATTCCCAAGCCGTCAACTCCGGTGAATTGAGATCGGGAAACACAACACTACAAAAAAAGACAAATCCGTGACATTTTGGGTCGAACGAATTTTTTTTCTATCATACATATGACACTTCTATGATGATAATTGTGACAAAACCCGGTATCATCATAGATGTGGTGGGCTCCTACTTCTATGACAAAAAATCATGACAGAAAATGGGCTTTTCATCCTGGGCGGGCCGGAGACGTAGTTGCATGACATTCTTTGGGCGTCCATGACGGAAAAAACCGTTGTAGAAGCGAGGGGGAGGAAAATTTCAGGGAGTTGCCGGTTACGGTGGGAGGTCGGGCGCCGAGCGATGCGCGTTTCTCTCATACACGTGCGAGGCGTTGGCTCTAACAGAACCCGAGCGAGGCATTGGGCTCTAACTGAACCCGAGCGATTGCACTGCAGGCTACGCATTACTGAACCCGAGTGATTGATCGATGGCTATTAACTGAACCAGATGGAGTGATTCCTTTGCTACTGCTGGTAACTGAAGCCGATTGATTGGATGAACAGTGAGCGTTGCAGGGGTGTTAGATGAACAGTGAGTGGTGGCGTTGCCTCTGGATGAACAGGACCCCGTGGTGTTGAGGGCTGGATGAACAGTAGACGGTGGAGGGGTGGCCATGGAGGGGTGGTTGAACTGGACCCCGTGGTGTGGAGGGCTGGATGAATAGTAGATGTTGGAGGGCTGGATGAACAGTAGATGGTGGAGGGGTGGTTGAACAGTAGCCGGTGGAGTAGCGCGCGATGGAGGTTGGATGAAGAGGAGCACGTGGAGGCTGGAGGAGGTCGACGGTAGCCCGTGGAGGCTGGAGCAGGTCGACGGTGGAGATGAACAGTATCCCGTGGAGTCTCGTTTTGCGGTACGCCACACCCCTCCCGATGAACAGGACCCCCGTTTTCACCGTAGCGCTCCAACACAAGTCCGTTTCGTCCGTTTTGCGGTACGCCACACCCCTCCCGATCAACAGGACACCCGTTTCGACCGTAGGAGGTCCGTTTCGTCCGTTTTGCGGTACGCCACACCCCTCCCGATCAACAGGACCCCCATTTCGACCGTAGGAGGTCCGTTTCCTCCGTTTTACGGTACGCCACACCCCTCCCGATCAACAGGACCCCATTCTGAATGTAGGAGGTCCGTTTCCTCCGTTGTGCGGTACGCCAGGCCTCGTTTCCATCGCCTGTTCCATCCAAGACCTCCCGATGAACAAGACCATGCATTTCGTTCTGACCCAGCCGGTTGGCTCCTCATGAACACGACGACGACGTTATTTCTCCGTTCCAACCCAGCCATGTACGTATGTGCAAGTAGGCATTCGAGACCCTGCCCGTATGTACGTACGCGGCCGTATTTTCTTTCTTGCACCTTCGCCGCTGTACGTACGTGTACATGCTACGTGCGCGCCTCTACTACGACACGTGCGCGCCTCTACTATGACACGTGCGCGCCTCTACATCGACCAGTATGTACGTACACGTTCGCGACCAGAATGACAACGCTACGTACGCTTCAACCAGGTGGGTCCCGACTGTCAGGCACTTCCTTGCTTGCGAAGATGTAGCTAGTGGGTCCCAGCAGTCAGGGGGCAAATCCTTTTGGTTTTTTGCCCGGACGCACTTCCTTGCGTGCGAAGATGTAGCTGGTGGGTCCCAGTAGTCAGGGGGCGAATCGTTTTTTTGCCCGGACGCACTTGCTTGCGTGCGAAGGTGTAGCTGGTGGGTCCCAGCAGTCAGGAGGGAAACGTTTTTTTTGCAAAATACAATGGCCCGTCCGGTGGGTCCCTGCTGTCAGGTGGAGGAATCATTATTTTCCGCGTAATAAGGAGGCACTTCCTTGCTGTGGCCGTGGACCCAGCTGTCAGCCTCTTGACGTACAGTCCACGACCGATGGAAGTCGTTCCTTGACCATGTTGACCACGCCGCGCCGAGAGCACCAGGGCGGAGGACAACGGCGAGGCCTAGGAAGGGGACAACGCGGAGCCGGTGAAGACGCGGCAGTGGATGCCCACGCGGAGAGGAGTATGAGTATTCACTCGTTCGGCTGTGGTGTGAGGCTGCCGTCGCCGCAGGGCCTGGCCTAAGGTGGGAATAGTAGGGGGCAGTGAGGCCTCCCCGGCAGCACAGCCGGCCACGGGAAGCAGGAGCAGGCGGCATGACCGGCGCTGCTTTGGGCGGCTGGAGCAAGAAGACCAGAGGTTGAAGAAGCACTAGGCCGTTGGATGGATATCGTATGGTCACTAGAGCTAGAATCATTCATATTGACTAAGTTGACAAAGCCCTCCGTCCCCGTTAACTTAGTAGGCCCACAAGTCAGCTTCCCACCAAGGTGAGTCCCAGCTAGCAGGGGGAGTATTCATTTTTTTGTGCGTCTTAAAGAGGCACTTCCGGTGGATCCGAGCTGACAGCGGGGGGATCGTTTTTTCGCGAAATACGGTGGCCCGTCCGGTGGGTCCCAGCAGTCAGGGGGGAAACGTTTTTTTCGCGAAATAAGGTGGCCCGTCCGGTGGGTCCCTGCTGTCAAGTGGAGGAATAATTATTTTGCGCGTAATAAGGAGGCACTTCCTTGTGGCCGCCGTGGACCCAGCTGTCAGCCTCTCCACGTACAGTACTCTTCCGATGGAAGTCGGTCGTTGACCACGGTGACCACGCCGCACCGAGAGCACTAGGGCGGTGGACGACGGCGACGCCTAGGAAGGGGACGACGCGGAGCCGTGGAAGACACAGCAGTGGAAGCCTGCGCGGAGAGGAGTACGAGGGTTCACTAGTTTGGCTGCGGTGTGAGGCTGCCGTCACCGCAGAATAACAGGGGGTGTGGGTGAGTGGAGGGATGGCCTGGCCAGTGGTGGGAGTAGTATGGGGGCGGTGAGGCCTCCCCGGCAGCACAGCCGGCCACGGGAGGCAGGAGCAGGCGGCACGACCGGCGCTGCTTTGGGCGGCTCGACCAAGAAGACCAGAGGTTGAAGAAGCACTACGGCCGTTGGATGGACATCGTATGGTCACTGAAGCTAGAATCGTTTATATTGACTAGTTGACAAAGCCCTTGGTACGCTGCAACTTAGTAGGCCCACAGGTCAGCCTCCGAAATGGTGCGCCCTAGATGTCAGGGGGAGGAATCATTTTTTGGGCGGCCGAAGCTAAGAATATCCGAGATTGAAGAAGAAGCATGACATCCATTGGATAGACATCCAACGGCCACTACTGCTAGAACCGTGTGTTGACTATAATAAGTTGACAAAGCCTTGCATACGCGTCAACTTATTTTTTTTAGGGGACGCGTCACTTAGTAGGCCCACAAGTGTGTGGAAGAGAACTTATAGCCCATTTGCGTTTTGTAAGAATGTACAGCCCATTTCTGAATTCTAATGGAATTTACAACAGCACATTTACAGTTTGTTAAAAGTAAAACCCATTTTCTAGCTAGGACAACGATTAATAATTTCAACCAACCGTTGAAGACAGAATTCAATAAAATTTCCCACATTTTGATGGGATCCGAAATATTTTTATCCTGAAATTTCTAGTCAGATTAAATATAAATTTGTATTACGTAAAAATCCAACGAAACATTGTGCGTGCAACAATGAAAATTTAAGATTTTCAAAATCCATAAATAATAATTTATAAACTAATTTCATGTTTGTTGCATTTTTTTATAGTTACTGCTCAGTTTTTATAATTACATCTCATTTATTATTTTTAAAGCCCATTTTCCTGTTAAGCCTAATGCATCCCTCCTTGGAAAGATTTGCAGCCCAGCGGGGCGGAGAATAACAAGTTAACCTTGCCTGGGTATTCCTCAAAAAGACGTATAGCTGAGCTAGCCATTATCATCTTGAAAAAAGTAGTATCTGGGCTGGATATCTGGCCTGGGCTAGACGGGCCACAGCCCGCCCAGTTAATACCCTTCTCTCCTCTGAACAACAACGAAATCATCGCCAAGAAAAACTCTGCAGTGCTCACGCCTCAAAAACACAAATACTGCTCGAGCTGCTTGGTCCCAGCTGTCGGCCGCTCCTTGTGCAATTCTCTCGTTTATATTGACTACATAGGTTGATAATGGTGTGGGACCGTGATGTCAGGAAACCAGGAGAAAGCAAAAAAATATAGTTGTACATAATAAGGAGGCACTTGTGTACGTACGGCTATGGCCCTAGTGGGTCCCTAGTGTCATCTAGTCAAAATAAAGTCATCTCCCGAATCCTCATGTTCGTTGACCATGTTAACAATGCTCGGTGCCATGGCGAGCGCAACAACTCGAAGGACAACGGAGAGGGCCTCGCGAGCCCTACGAAGGTCTGATACAGCGCACGCTACTCATTCAGGAAGCCAGGATCATCAGACACCTATGAGCACCTTCGAGAAACTGAGACGGCATGAAACGGTAAGGTCGCGCTTGGGATCTCTCGTTTATTTCAAACTTGTATTAAAATACAAGTGTAATTTACTCGACATCGGAAGGCCCGAGGTCTGTAAGTAAAACTAGCAGGTTACGCGTGTAATTTGAGAGACCAGTATATATTTTACGAGCACTGCTATATGGACGACATTACCAGACGATACATGCACGACGTGCGTATCATGCCATCCATCACTACTAGAAAAACCACTACTAATGGCGCACCTAATATGGCCATTAATGGCGCATCTGTGGTGCGCCATTAACAGCACGCCATTAGTAATTTTTACTAATGGCGCACCACCTGGTGCGCCATTAGTATCTGGTATACTAATGGCGCACCGCGGGTGCACCATTAGTATAGGCCAGCGTGCGCCATTAGTATGCCTCCCAGGGGCCATGTATACCCAGGTGCTTTGGCATACTAATGGCGCACCACCACTGGATGCGCCATTAGTAACCGCGGCATACTAATGGCGCACTGCCCTGTGATGTGCCATTAGTATGCACTGTCATACTAATGGCGCACTGTGATGTGATGCGCCATTAGTATGAATATTAGGTTTTTTTTTATTTTCTATTTTTTGCAAAGGTTACAAAATGTATAATTTGACAAAATATAGACAGCACACATCAACAACAGCTTCATCGAATACAATAGAAGATTAGTCTTTGAATACAATTCATCATATTAGTCTCCGAATACAATTCATCATATTAGTCTCCGAATTAAAAAGACCGAACAAAGATAGAACATTGCCCGGTTGAACGATTTTGCCCTTGGCGACATCGACCAACTCGTTGTTCACGAAGTGGAGGAGAGTGCACGGAACGTCGGCGGCGCCCTGCGAAAACATGTAGGGCATCAGGGATGCCCAGTCAAAGGCAAGGAGATGAAGTCCTCGTCCGAGAGAGGCTTAATTAGTTACCGTGATGATGGCGTCGAGCTCGGCTAATGTCGAGGCACTGCCAACGGCGGGCGTGCAGTTGACGGAGGGGCCGCTTGCTGAAGAGGTGCCGGCCGGCGTACACCCGGGTGCATTAAGCTCCCGTGCCGGCGTCGGAGACACCAATGCCGCCTCCGCCGGAGGCACCAATGGCCCCGCCATCGCATTATGCGAGTTGCTGGCCGTGAAGCTAGGAATCGGGGGCGGCCCCTGTTGGCCGCCCGCAATCCACGCACTCAACCCCGAGATCAAGGTAGGCACAAGGGCGGTGATCGTCGCTCCGAGTCGTTGTTCCACTTGCTCTTGGACAATCTCTGGAATCCGTGCCACCTGTGCCTTGAGTTCTTGAACCTCTCGCGCCTGGCTTTCCGAGCTGGTCTTTTTCTCCTTCCGCACACCAGCGGTATAGTATGACCCCCATTTTGTCGACAAGCCTTTGCCGGCCACACGACCAGCTGACGTCGGCTTACTGAGCTTATCCTTGTTCTTCATTACATTCAACCCCCTATTTAGAGTGGTGTCCCAAGGGTTGCTCTTAGTCGACCCCGCGCTACTGCTTTCAGTCGCCTGCGGAAGGAATGTGAACCATTTAGAAATTTTGGCTTCATTAATTAGAATGCAACCATATGGAGCTAATTACGCGGGGGTGTATTCCTTACCAGAACAAGCTCAAGCTGCCTGGTCTTCGGATCCGTGGTAAGCTCCTTTGTTTTCGGGTCCTTCTTGTACCGGGCCCTGACAAAGTTCCTGGTCTGCTTGTCACCGTATTTATCGAAGAGGGGCGGTAGGTCTTGCTCGGCACGGTCCGCCTCCTCCTTGTCCCATATAGGCTCCGCCACTCTGTAACCGCCGGGACCGAGTGTGTGTTCCCCTATGTTCAGCTCCCGCATTTGTTTCCCCCACTCACTTGATTGGGAGCTTGCGGTGCTCGAGCAATTGATCTTGAAGTCGTTGTAGTCATCTTCGGTGATCGAAGGATTTTTCTCCTTGATCTTCTGATAACTCTCACCTTTCTCGATCATTCTCTTCACATTGCTTTTCCAAGTAGACAGGGCCGTGCTCATCTTCGTGAGAGCAGCATTGTTCACTTTATTCCCTTTGAGGCTTGTGTTTTCAAATTCAGCGGGGAACTTGTATCGTTCGTGCAGCTTCGTGAAGAGGAGGTTGCGCAAATTCCCTCGGTCCTTATGCCTAAGGTTCTCGGTGTTGATCGAGACGGTGCTCCGGACAATGCACCCGAGCTGAAGCGAGTACCCCTTGACTATTCGTTCGGGCGCCGTTGGATTCCCGTTGGAGTCCACTTCAGTAACTTCCTCCTTGAGGGTGCGGAGCACGATCGGGCGCCGGTCCTGCCGTTGCCTCTTCGGTTGGCTGCCAACTGTGCGTGCGCCGCCATCATCAGTGGTGGCATCCTCGGCGGCACCATCAGTGGTGGCATCAGTGTGGTCATCCTCGGCGGCACCATCCGTGGTCTCAGGATCGGTGGGGAAGGCGGCGGCCTCATACAAGTGAGGTTGTTCCTCCATCTCCTGGGACAGCTCCCAGAATGCCTTGCCGCCCGAACCCCCGGCCTCATCGTTGTGGGCCATGTTTCTCTCTAAATAGAAACAAAGTTTGGTCAAAAAGTTGGTTATTATCAAGGAACAAGATCATGGTCTCATCATTTAGGGTTTGTCGACACCGAGGCATCCTAAAATCTAAGCTTTTATCATTGAGGGTTTTACGACGCCGAGGCACCCTAAAAGCCTAACCTTTCATCATTTCGGTTTTTATCGACACCGAGGCACCCTAAAAGCCATGCATTAGTCACAAGTACGCCGGGGCACTTGATCCTACTTAATTAACTACTAAGATACCCCGGCCCATGCATTAGTCACAAGTACCCCATATGTCCTATTTTTAGCAAAGTCATGCTAAAATTCACGGAAAATTTCAGCATGACCTTTGCTGAAAATAGGACATATGGAGTACCCGAATTTGCCGGAACGGAAGTTAATCGACATTCCGGCAAACTCAAGGGCCTCTTGGGGTACCTGCAATATCATCACGACACGATGGTCGGAGACAAAACCCAGCAAACTAGCACCACAATGTGCCTCTACTTTCATATGGATGAAAAGGCCACAATGTGCCTCTACTAGCATCACAAAAAACCCCTTGAGTTAGAAGATGGTATCCTCCATTTTGTACATCTTTGCGACCGCACGGAGCTAATTTTCTCCATGCATGAAACATGACATATGAACATCAGTATGCATTGATTTATGAAAGAGACAGCCTAGCATGGGCAGCAAGAGCCACTCAGGCTAGCCAAGGAGACTGCCCATGAAACCACACCCCAAGGTAGAAGCCATCATTCATTACAAATTTGAATATATGATATTCCAGAAAATAATCTGTCTACAAAACTACCAAGTTACACAAAGAAAATGCACCTAAGCACCAAAATAAATCAGTTGGTATACAGCTTCAGGTTCCATACAAAGTCAAATGCCAATGGGCAAAAAAAGTAAGTAGCTAGTTAATTGCCTTATTTTCAGTGTAACAAAAATTATGGAAAGAAGCACAAGTTACTAGCATTTGCCTAAAAACTACATAACTAGGATATGAAAGCACAAGTTACTAGTATTTTCCTAAAAACTACATAACTAGTGGTGTATTGATTAATTGTGGTGTGGATTAATTCATCAACTTGAGCAGAGTGTAGTATGTAAGTAAATTAAAGTGTAAATCCACTTAGAATTACAGTGTAAATTAAATCCACTGGATTCTAATTACAGTGAAACTCCGGTAAGAAAAACACTATAAATCCAGTAGAAATTACAGTGTACATCTACTTAGAATTGCAGTGGAACTCCACTAAGAAAAACGGCAGCGGCAGCAGCAGCAGTAACAGCAGTTGATCCTCAGGCACTACTACAGCAAAAGGGTGCGCAACCAAATCTAGTAGCTTTAAGAACTCATAACAATGATAACTGGGGAGAGTCAAGTATGGCTGATACAAGTCCTAGGACTGATACATCAACGGATCCGGATATAGACATTGATGAGCGGAACCAAATGGTACCTACTATTCTCAGCTCAATTTTTTGTCAGACTGTCTCATTGTGATGGCACACTCGATATTGAACTTTTCATACTCTTAGGTTTTGGAGATCAAAATTTTGTTTCCAAAATGTTTGTTTCCTTGCAATTAACAGCTGTATGAATTGCAGTGGAACTCCACTGGATATTTTGGTTGATGTTGTGGTGCTACCAGTACTAGTAGACGGCCTAGGTTTCCCATTGTCCTTGCTGTAGGATTTAAAATTTTCAATGAAACTAACAAACACTATACAGATCAATGAAACTAACAAACCAACTAGAAAACCCTAATCAAAAATCGCCATGGCACACGGGGGCAGGAGGAGGGGGAGAGGGGGAGAGGAGGAGGGGGAGCTCACGGGGGCAGTGGGGCGCGGGGAGGATGTCGGGGATGACGACAACGCAGGGGAGGAGGCGACGGTGGTGTGGATGGGGCGGCGTTCGGGCCACCGGCGACGAGGGCGGTGGGGCGATGGCGTCCAACGAGGTGGGGCGACGGGGAGAGCGGCGCCGACGTCGGGGCCTTAGGTGGCGGTGGTTGGAGACGGGCGACAGGGACGACGGGGCGCCGGCGATGGGCGCAGGGGCAAGGCGGCGGGGCGGCGTCGAGGCGGCAGGGCAGCGGCGTCGGGAGAGGAGAGGGGAAGGGGATCGAGGGCGAGGGCGAGGGAGAGGGGATATGTGTGGGCCCGGGAGAAAGTATGGATGGGGGGCGGCACAATACTAATGGCGCACCACCCCTCGGTGCGCCATAAGTATATACATGCTAATGGCGCACCTCGACCTGGTTCGCCATTAGTATTTTTTTTATTTCCGCTCGAGCCAACAGGTTATCTACCACCTGACCTTATCCACATCAACTCCCCTCTACTAGCTCGACTGGTCAGGTGCCCGTTCTCACACCAGGAGGTCCTGGGTTCGATTCCCAGGCTCCACAATTTTTTTTTTATGCATTTAAAATGCTGTTTGATACTTTTTTGTGTTTAAATATGTTCAAACTTGTTTAAATCATAACAGTAATTTTTTTTATAAGACACTAATAATTTTTTAAAAAATATCATCAAACAGTAATGCCGGTGGAGCGGGGGAGGGTGCGGGGGGTCGGTGGCGGCGGTTGAGTAGAGGAGGGGTGCGGGGGGTCGGCGGCGGCGGTTGAGTAGGGGTCGAGGGTGCGGGGGGTCAGCAGCGGCGGCCGGTGGACCGGGGGGTGCTCGGCGGCGAGGGGGACCGGATCTGGCGAGGTGGGATAGCGATCGAGATGGAGGGGGATCGAGATCGAGTGTCCATGAAATTAAAAAATATTCATGATAGTTCAAAAAGTGCCCATGAAATACAATCGAGAAATGAAGGCTACGATTTAAATACAATCGATCTTAGCTAGCTATCTGTTAACAATCTTCTTGCCCTTCTTTTTCGCAAATGGAGTTCTTCTGTGGAACGGACATCCTTTAGGTAGGGTGGTCCTGCTTCTTCTTGTGGTGTATGCTGCTACTTCATCATCGTCGTCATGTTCGATCCTCGGTTCGCCGTACTTGTCGAAGTCTTGCTCATTGGCTACTCCATCCATTCCGATGATCTTCCTTTTGCCTCTCCTCACGACAACACGACTGGTCTTTGACGGGTCGGTAATGAAGAAGCATTGGTCCACTTGGGAAGCCAGTACCCATGGCTCATTTTTCGCGGTGACGTTTGCGCCCGCGGTCTTCGATTTGGCTTCGGGTATAACCATGGTGGTGAAATACCGGTCTTCTTTTAGGACGCTCTTGGCCCATCTGACACGGAACATCGGGACCTTCTCTCCAGCGTAGCTCAGCTCCCAGATCTCCTCGATCCTTCCGTAGTATCTATCCTTGTCGTTACCGGTGTAGGATTCCATCGTTACCCCGGAGTTCTGATAACCATCGCTCTTCATGTCCTTGGCCTCGGTGTAGAATGTGTAGCCGTTGATATCGTACGCCTCATAGGTCATCAGGTTGTGCTCGGCGCCCTGTGACAAGGCGAATATGAGTTGTTCTTCCGCGGAAGAATCCTCATGCAAAGGGTACGACAGAAGCTTCTGCTTGAACCAACACGTGAAACATGAGTTGTGCTCTTTGAGTATATCTCCGTCCGTCCTCTGTTGGCCTCGGTCATTGTACGTCTTCTTAATAAAGGTTTTGTGCTGTACCACCCAAGGATCGACCACGTCTATGTGTTGTAGCGCGACTAGGTTTGCTCTTTCAAAGTCGGCGAGTCGACCCTCGAAGTCGACATGCATTTCGCGGCGACCCTCACGGTGACCCCATCCAGCGAGCCTGCCGAGGTGCCTGTTGACGGGCAGACCAACGGGGTTCTCGATGCCTAGATAATTCGTGCAGTAGGAGATACACTCTTCGGTTAGAAAGCCCCTGGCTATGCTTCCCTCTGGACGTGACATGTTGCGAACGTATCCTTTGATGACACCATTCATCCTTTCGAACGGCATCATGCTGTGCAGGAACGTCGGCCCGAGTTGGATGATATCCTCCACTATATGGACCAGCAGATGCACCATAACGTCGAAGAATGCGGGCGGGAAGTACATCTCAAGCTCGCATAGTATCACCACGATCTCTTCCTGTAGCCTTCTGAGTTGCCTCACGCCAATCGACTTCCGAGAGATGACGTCGAAGAAGTTGCATAGGACAAATAGCGTTTCACGGACGTGCGCGTCCATGATCCCACGGATTGCAACTGGAAGTATCTGCGTCATCAGCACGTGACAGTCGTGAGACTTCATCCTGTTGAACTTCTGCTTCGCTGGGTCTAGGTATCTGCTTATCTTCCCCGCGTAACCGTAAGGAAGTTTTACTCCTAGGAGGCAGGTGAAAAACTGCTCGATCTCCTCCTGACTTAGAGTGAAGCACGCGGGAGGGTAGTCATTTCCGGTCTTCTTGGCCTTTTTGCCTTTGCGACGACTTTCTGTGTCCTGCTTCGCCTCATCATCATCATCATCATAATCATCATCATCATCATCATCATCATCATCATCATATATAGCGTGAAGCTCCTGCCTGATGCCCATTGATTTCAAGTCTGCCCTTGCTTTCGGCCCATCTTTGGTCCTCTCTGGCATGTTGAGCAGGGTACCAAGCAGACTCTCGCACACGTTCTTCGTGATATGCATGACATCAAGGCTGTGAGGCACACGGTGGATCTTCCAGTACGGCAAGTCCCAGAAAACAGACCTCGTTTTCCATACCTTCAGCAGCGGCTCTGGCGCCTTTTGCTTCTTTCCCGGCAGTGGGCAGTCTTTCCAATTTTTCAACAGCTTGTCTATTTCCTCGCCGCTCCTCGTACACGGGCGTTTTCGGGGTTCGGTTTCACCATCGAACAGATCCTTGCGTTTCCTCCACGGGTCATCGTCGCGAAGCCACCTTCGATGTCCCATGAACACGGTTTTCGAAGACCCGGGATCTCTATCTAGCTGGCGATACATTGTGTCAGCCATGCACCTTACGCATCCAGAAAATCCTTGGACTACCTGCCCCGCAAGATATCCGTAACCGAGATAGTCGTGCACCGTCGTGAGCAGTGCGGCTCTCATAGGGAAATATTCTTTCTCTACGGCGTCCCACGTATTGGCAGGCATTTTCCACAGCGTGTCAATCTCCTCTTTCAGCAGCCCCAGATACAGATTGATGTCATTCCCTGGTTGTTTCGGCCCATCAATTAGCATACTCATGTGAATGTACTTCCTCTTCATGCACAACCAGGGGGGAAGGTTGTACATCCACACGAACACAGGCCAGGTGCTATGTGTGCTTCTCTGGCTACCAAACGGATTGACTCCATTGGTGCTCGCGCCCAGCATGATGTTCCTTGGATTGTTCCCAAATTCTGGGTATTCGAAGTTCAACGCTTGCCACTGGCTCGCATCCTTAGGGTGACTCAGCATCTTGTCTTTTTATCTATCTCCGGATCATTTGCGTCATCTTCTCGCTTCTTCTCCTCCCTATCCGCGTGCCAACGCAAGAGCTTTGCTACCTTAGGGTCCGCGAAATACCGCTGCAGACGAGGAGTGATCGGAAAGTACCACACCACTTTTCGAGGAGCTTTCTTCCTCTTCTTGTATCGAGTGACACCGCACACCGGACATATGGTAGACTCCGCGTGCTCGTCCCGATAAATGATGCAATTGTTCATGCACACATGGTATTTCACGTGCGGTAAATCCAGAGGACACACGATTTTCTTCGCCTCCTCCAAACTGGTCGGGCACTTGTTCCCCTTGGGAACACGTTCGTGCCAGAATGACATGTTCTCGTCGAAGCATGCGTCGGTCATTTTTTGTTTTACCTTCATCTCCAGAGCCATGAGCGTTACTTTCAGGCGGGTATCCTCGGGCCTGCATCCTTTATACAGTGGAGTAACCGCATCTAACTCAAGTTGATCCATCTTGGCTTTCTCTCGGGCGGCAGCTCTTGCGTTATCCGTCTGCTTGAGAAGCAGCTCTTGAATATGAGGGTCCTGCACCCAGCCCATCGATGGTCCAGCATCGTCTGCTCCGCCGGCATCATCATCATGTCCTGCATCTTCTACATGATGACTGTGTACAGCATCACCGTCGTGATCATCTCCTGGGGATTCTTCGTCTTCTCGCCCCCCCGAGACGCGGTGGTTGTCTTGCTGCCCTTCCTCATTTCTTGCCCGGCCCCCATGGACGACTTTGTAGTCATCTTCATCACCTTGCCACCGATAGCCATCCATGAAACCACGCAAGAGCAGGTGGTCCCGCACCTGCCCGGAATCCGGGTCCGCAATAAGGCTATTCAGCTTGCATCTTCGACACAGACATCTTATCTCTGTCTCGTTCTTTTGAAGCATCTCGGCCTTCGCGGACCTCAAAAACCTATTCACGATGCCTTCGGTCATCGTGCGGACCATGGTCGCCTGCGGGGTAGAGCAAAACGATATTTTAGAACCAAGAAAAAATTTGGCATGACTTTCCCTAAAAATAGGACCAAAAAGAATGCTTAATGCCAAAATTCTCGCCGAAACGGAAATGAATCAACATTCCGGCAAAATATTGGCAACTATCGCATTTCAAATACCGGTACACCTCCAAACACAAACACATATGCAACACCACGAACATATGCAACACCACGAACATACATAGATCTAGCTAGGCCATAAAAAGTGCATGTGCACATTGTTGTAGGGAGAACAACATAAATATAGCTTCCCCCCTTACTTACCTAGCAAAACAAGGTAACTTAACCACTTAATTTGAATGAATCTATGGTGGAAATGAGGTGAAAAAGAGGAGGCACCCGAGACAAGGAGGAGGCGGTGGAGAGAATGAAGTGGGGAGAAAGTGAGTGTGGGAGGAGAGGCTGTCCAAAATATCTTGTTGCTGCCCACTTACTAATGGCGCACCAGCAACAAATGCGCCATTAGTAATCCAGGTTACTAATGGCGCACCCACTGGTGGTGCGCCATTAGAACTTTTGCAAAAAAAGGAATAAAAGCAATAATAAAAAAATAACATTAGTGACGCACCTTCTGGCTGGTGCGCCATTACTAGTTACAACTAGTAATGGCGCACCACCAGGGGATGCGCCATTAGTATGTTTGGACAGGCGCACTAGTTCAAAAAAAAAATTCGGTACTAATGGCGCACCGTGGTCAAGGTGCGCCATTAGTAGTTTCAACACGAATGGTGCATCAGAAGGTGGTGCGCCATTAGTATATACTAATGGCGCACCACTTGTGTGGTGCGCCATTAGTGTCATTTCCATCTATAGCCCTTTTCCTAGTAGTGCATGGGCAAGGCTGAAACAGCAGCTAATGGCTGGATTAGCAATTGTCCGAGTGTCGTTCAGCGTTTTTATCGTGTGTGAAGTACTTCCGATACTTTACTAGTCGAAATCGACCAACCAAGCGCCTTCGCCCGAGACCATCTACTTTAATTTACAAGCGTCAGTTTTACAAGCGGTTTTGGTTGGAAAACAACGATCCAATCACGATCTAATATCATGAGTTGGTCGGAAGATCATATGGTTTCACGTCTAACCTACCCGACATGTTGTATAGGCTATGAATGAAACATCAGACGATGAACTTCTTACGCACGGAAACAACAGAAGAGGATGATCTTCTTAACAAGCAAATCACTGGCATTAGATTGACATGCAAAACAATACGAAGCATTATTCTCAGGAGGCACGGTGAACAGCTCGTGATGCCGCATGCCACAACATTCCAAGCTCAACTTTGCAATCAAACACAAGGCCTGGCAGTACATAGACAATATTTAGAACAAACTCTTAACACAGGAATATCTCAGCAGAGTAACTATTTACTTCTAAACTGAACACAAGAATAGGAAAAAAGACTCGACGCTGCTCACAGCAAGGGCGTCCCACTCAAAAATATCAAATGCATGTCCTCTCGCAAACATCAATTAGCAAATTTTGATAAGGTTTTCCAATTCCAATATATTAAACTAACGTCTTCTTGCTAACATCAATGATTAAACTTTGACAAGCTTTTCCCATTCAAAATATGTAATGCCTATGATCATGTCCTGTCGTAGCTTCTTGTACTCCCTCCGTTCCAAAATAGATGACCCAACTTTGTTCTAAAGTTAGTACAAAATTGAGTCATCTATTTTGGAATGGAGGGAGTACTTGTTTGGGCACTTTTTGCCCAGGGCACTCCACGTGTTGTTAAATTGCCAATGGTCTCTGCAGACTAGTCATGTCACCGGTATCTAATAATACTCTGTAAAGCTTCTCGGTCATTCCTTCTGTAATGTACCACAACCAGTGACTGCTTCTTTCTGCAAAGTGGAACGACCAAATGGACCTAGTAACGCAGTAGTTTGCCTTGGATACATTGGCTCCTTTTGTGCAGTTCAACTAAAATCGAAGTCAGAATAAAACCGAGCTTTACTTTTGATATCCCTGTAAGCAACAATAGGTATAAGGGAAACAATTACTGAGAAATAACGGTTGATGACTTGTCTTAATGGGAAACAAAGCACGAGAGTAGCAATTCTCCATCAGTGTGATTCATTCATATTGACTGAGACATTATCTTAACAATGCCTTGTTTCAACATGTATAAAGAACGACAAAGCAAAAAAGTACCATTCCTAAAACAATGCAACCGATTCATTTTTAAAGAGACATTATCTTAACAATACCTTGGTTAAACATGTAGAAAGAACTACAAAGCAGGATAGTACCATTCCTAACAAGTGTTGCAGTTTTGAACTAAGATTCAGTAGTTAATTAATTCTGAGAGTGGCATTGCTTAATTTTACCAACGAAAAGCATAAACAATTCCAGGGGATAGTGTGCGCAACAACAATATGTGCTTCCATCTACTTATAAGGGGGGTGATGCAGAGTTTGTTGTAACAAAGTAATAAGCATCATGTCTGGGTTGGTCCCGTTTTTGTTCACTACTTAATGGGAAATGACAGCAATACAATAGCTTCAATTCAACATTTATTTAAAATAGTACCAATACAGGTAGCACAACATCTCAAAGCACACTACACAATCATGTGGATGAAGGCCTGTACTGACCTTTCATGAGAACACCAGGATAAAATATGAATCTGCTAACACGAATAGGAAATCCAATCTCCTTTTGTGCAGTTGCACTGAAATCAAGCAAAGTGTTTCGCATAGCGAAGCAAAATGTCGCAATAGCAACAAGTTGAATAGATATCATGTGGTTGAGACCAAGATTTGAAACAACTCGACAGGAACACTGGAAACAAATCTCAATCTCCTTTTGTGCAGTTCCGCCAAAATTAAGCAAAGTCATCGGTGTGACATTCAAGTTGAACTGCACAAAACACTCTTAAAACATAAGTGTTTCGAGTAGCGAAGCAAAATGTCGCAATAGCAATAAGTCGAATCAATACCCCTGTTTTAACAGAGGCAAAAAAGGAAACAATTACTTGCCGATAAAGGAGGATGAAACAAACGGTGACAGAAAGAAGCATCTAACTTATCTTGGATGGAAAACAAAGTAGCATAGTAGCATTTCTAAAACGGTTGCATTGATTCATATTAACAGAGACACTCTCTTGAAACAACATTCGTTAAAAAATGTAATTTACTTTTAACAGTGGCATTGCTTCAATTTTCCGGCGGCATTCTTAGATTAACAACAGCAAAATAGTTGTATGGGACATGCTAGCACCATGTGCGTCCACACGTATAAATGGGTGATGCAGAGTATGTAGCCAAGCAGCATATCTGTGTTGGTCCCATATTTGTTCTCTTTGAACTTTTTTCCTATGTGAGGGCAGCAAATCTAGTCCTGCACAAACTACCCGACCCCCCCAGTTTCTTTCCCTTTTCAACAAAGAGATCGGTTCCTTACAGATGTGTGTACTGGGTTACCCCTTTTTTCCCTTTGCTACCAACAAAGCGGCTGGATAGCCAGTCTATACTACTTTTGCTCCCTCCTTTCCTCATTGAACCACGTCCTAGATTCATGCTCCACCCCACCGCACCTTTCTTTCCTCTTTGAACCAAGACCTAGATTCGACTACAGATCGAAAAAGATCCACATGCAGCTGGAGCAATGACGGTTTCAAAGAAACTTATACCTTAGGGTCGTCGGGATGTGGCAAGGCGTGCGGCGGGAGGCCGGATCTGCCCACACTACATACGGCAGCGAGGAAGAAGGGGTTGGTGGCCCTCCCTCACAGGCGCTGGGTGAAAGAGAACAGCGCAGCCGGCAGTGGATTGCCTCCCTCGCCGAAGGCGATAGAGTTAACTCTGCACCTCCTCCCCTTCCCGGTGCGACGGGATACGGACGCCTCCTTCACTAGCTGTGAGGGGGGAGAGAGAGACAAAAGGCCAACGCAGTCTTGTTTAGATCTGGTGAAGAGAGGGTGAGAGACTGTGAATATAGCAAACCCTAGCAAATGAACGCTGAGCCTCCAGCGTGTAACATATATGTATTGCGACAAGTGTGTGGAGAGTGCGAACCCTAGCGAACAAGCGCTGAGGCTCCCGCTTATATATATACTAATGTAGTACGGACTGAGCTCCGATGCCTTCACTCCATCTGCTTTTGGCTGTATGACAGGTGAGCCAGCCACATTTTGGGCCCACCTGTCATAAACCCAAAGGCAGGTGCACTAAGTCAATGAAGCTGCGTCCATATAGTACTCTCGTGTGTATACGACTAATATGTAGTGGAGTGGTTTTCTTATTCTCTCCATAACAATCGTTTTAAATTGTGTAAGTACGAAACGAAATTCTTTATTTAATGTACAATGAAGAAAACTAGTACTACTTCCGATGAACTAACGATCCACGCCCACGCGTCCTGGTCGCACTTCCTGTCCTTCACGTGTGGTACACTACCCTCCCTTAAGTGAACAACCACACATGCGCCAAATTATCTGAAACGTGTGAGAGTGTGTACAAATAAAGAATTTTAATTTCAATTATCGGAAAGGCTTGAGAGTATTACAAAGTTTGACTTCAATCAAATCTAATATGCGGAGTAAATAAAAATGGAGGGCTACTACGTCCATCATGGTTTTTAGTCCACACCATTTTTTAAATCAAAGTTAATAGCTGGACTAATAAAATTATAGGGGAGCTGGAGACAAAGTTGTGAGAAGGCTTAGAAATCAATACAAAACTTATGCTCTTAGTATCAACGTCGATCCTTCTTTGAGGAAACATTTGGTTCATAGCCAATTGTGTGATAAAATTGCACCAACGTGAAAGACGACTGCGTCTCCAACGCAACCAAGGTGAACTGATGAAGGATATAATCTTTGTGCGTAATAAGCAAAGAGCACTGATGGAAGACAACTTGTTTTTCATTGAAAATCGATCAGCTTCACCATCCGACGCAACCATGAGGCGCAACCATGAGCATCGATAGGTCATCATGGTGATGCATCATCCATTTGGCATCAAGTTTGGGTGAGGCACCTATGAAATTCG
Source organism: Triticum timopheevii (assembly GCA_963921465.1). Classification (NCBI taxonomy): domain Eukaryota; kingdom Viridiplantae; phylum Streptophyta; class Magnoliopsida; order Poales; family Poaceae; genus Triticum; species Triticum timopheevii. Next base: position 313,938,884 of record OY997270.1, read on the forward strand.
ACAAATCCTCACTGTGGTCTGTTTCTTCTCAGTAATCAAGCTCGAGGAAGGAAGAACCACATGGCAGAGGACAGTGAGGCAGAACAACAATGGCCATCCAATTTTGTGCAGTTCCACTAAAATTGAGGAAGACATGCCCGGGTATGGAGACATGCATCGCTGTTTCCAAAAATATAAAAAAGGGTTAATGAAAAGTACACTAACAAACAGAAGCATCATAATTATATCTTGATGGGAACTAAACTAGGATACCCGAGAAAAAAAGCATTTCTTCATTTAACCAGTGATAGTACTACCACCATATGGACAATGACCGCACAACCACCATGTACTTTTTGTCGAAACAACATGTATACCTCCACCGAGGCATAAATCAGGACAACTTTTAGAGTGGCATTTCCTCTATAATAGTACTAGTAGGTGATGTTGGACCAGCCGACGAACCCTAGATACTATTCATGGGGAGCTGGGGAGTAGTCGCATAGAAGAAAAGCCGCACGCAACGACCTGGGGAGCTGGACCAGTACAAGAAGTTATACCTTAGGTGGGCGAGATGACGTTTAGGCGGGCGGGCGGGATCTGCCCACACGACGGCAGCGAACAAGGGCGCGGTGGATCTTCATCCACGCCAGTGCTGGCTCTGAGAGGATGGTGCGCATCGGCTCCCTCCGTCGCCGACGGTGACAACGTCAACGCTGCACCTCCTCACCTCCCGCAACGGACGGGATTCGGCGGGATCTGTGACCACCGTTGAGGAGAGAGATAGAGTGGACACTGTCATCTTGTTTTGATATGGAGAGGGTGAGAGAGCGAGACGCGAGAAACTCTATCAAACAAGAGGCTATAATGGAGTAAAAAAATCTCTCCATACTAGTGGTTTTAAATAGAATACGCTCGTTCCAGGAAAAAAGAAACGAAAACTGGCGGACAATTTTTTAAGGGTCTGTTTAGGACACATCTAGATGTGACATAGTTGTGTCACATCTAAGTTGATATCCACTCTGTTTGTGGTCTAGTTTTTTTTTGTCCTAATTTTTTTGTTTCTTGTTGCTACATTATATACTTGTGGGAGCTTAGATGTGATATCCTTAAATAACATCTAGATGTGAATTAGACAAACTGATTTTCTAACATACCAAGAAAGAAAACTCGATCAAAAACACGCCCCCGCTTCCAGGTCGCGAGAGTCGTCGCACACACACACATAGACATAGACATGCATATCCGTGTTTACGTAAAATTCCATTTCCATCTCCATCTCCAATCATATTTGTCCAACTGGCACATTTTTTACGTTGTTAATTATATATGCAGCAATATTAACGTACAACATCTATTGTTTGCGCACGTCCGGACCGCTGCCACGGCCGGTACTGACCAACCCGAACCCTCTTCATCACCCGCGCGTGCTTCCCACCCGAAACGGACAGTGCCGCATTCATGCCCGTCCAGAGCGGACGCGACCTCTCACTGGCACCTGCATTGAAGCGGCGTGCCGCCCCAGAGAGCGTCGTCCGCGCAGCTTCCAGGTGCACGCGGCTGCTCCGCATTCAAAGGTCGCAATAGCCAGTTACAACATGCATGTAAAAAGTTCTTGGGACTCCGTGGTACAGCTAGCTGTCCTCCCCCAACTCGTCAATCTCTTCGAGTAGTGCTAGTAGTACTCCATGGCGCGATCCATCAACAAGCAGGTGGGAAAGTTATCGTATACTCCATTTGTGGTGAGTGGCATGCCGAGCAACCGTGTGGGGTCGAGCCGTGGAGGAGGGTGCGACACGAACACGCCAGACGTGATTTAAACGTTGGTTTTGCTCGATGGCGCGATCCAACGAAATGAAACGTTGGTTTCTCTCTATTTCCATTTTTTCTTCGAAAAAACGGAAACTTTCCACTCCATTTTCATTCCTATTCCAAGGTTGCCCCGTTACAACATTCCATCAAATACAAAGGAAAACTAACACGCATGCTGATGCATCTCAATGATTCATAGATCATAGCAAATATTTACTTCACAACTAAAGGAAAAAGTTGTGAGAGCGTGTACGAAAGAAAAACTACTGATGGGGTCACTATGACTTAAACCCTAAACCCTAAACATGATTTACTTCCCTGGCCAGGTAGAACCTGTCGAAGGAAAGACGGCTGGCACCCTCGGATCATACGATGCTTTTGTGCAGTTCCACTAAAATCGACCTGAGCATCCCTGATGGCAAAGATATTGAAGAAGTGTGTGAATAATAGTACTGGCACTAGTTCATGAGACATAAACTCATCACAAGTAGAAGCCGGTAGAAGTAGAGAAATATCGACATGGAGATGGAGCTACGGCAGTGGAGCAAGCCAGCTCCAAAAGAAAGATGGACTACCTGGGACGTCGGGCTGTATCTAGAAGGGCGGTTGGGACGCGGCATTGGCCTATACGGCGGTGACCCCCGATTGGGACGCACCGACTGTGGGTTTTCTCCCTCGCCGATGTCGACCACGTCTACGCAGAACATGTTCCCTTCCCCCAGCTGCGGGACCAGGCCCGTCGTTCTATGCTTGTGAAGAGAGCAACCTTAGCAAGCAGGCTTGTAGCTTAGGCTCCCGCTAGTGTATATATAGTGGTTTTCTTTTTCTTTCCATATCAACCATTTTATATTGTGTACGTGTCATTCAAGAGTGAAATGATGGTTGCTTCTTCCAACTAATTTATTGTGTGATTTGACTGCTCCTTAGTGGCCCCTACATGTACTCCCCCTACGTGTATGCAACAGTCACACGTACACATGGACGCAAAAACGCGCGCGACGCCCTAATGCATGCATGTCCGAGCACACGACGGAACATACACGGTCACGCTAAGTGCTCAACCTACACGTGCATGCACACACATACTCAGTCAGGGTGAGCTAGTGACCGTATAAACACTGGAAAATATATATATTGAGTGCAATGAGCGTATTATGAAGTCCACTGACCGTATTTTTACAAATATACAGTGACAGATAGTGTATTTATCTCGTTTGAAATTAATCCATATTAACTGGAGAGGAGGCAGTATGGACTAGCATTACTTGCGCGCGGTGGCTCGTAGGACAAGGAGAAAGTTTTGACTAATGCAAGCTCTCCCTCGCTCAGGCGATGGAAGTGCAATAGTTAATTCGGTGTCAGATTGCCAGAAGCATACACTATAGTACTAGTGCTACTATTGTTCGACTTCCCGAATAGGCGAACAGCCAAGCGCAAAGTTTACTAGTACTAGTACTACTAATATAGTCTATAAAGGTATGTACTATACTAGTACTAGGAACCGGATGGAGGAGCGTCTGCACTCTTATTATAATTTTAAAATGTGATAAAGCAATCTTCAACAAATTTGGTTCTCTTCGAGGGTTCTCGCATGTGATAATGGAAGTTGATTGCATGGAACTCTCGCCATAATTCTCGCTTAATTCTGGCTCATATCTTGTTACAAATAGTAGCGCTCGGTAATATTTCCTCTTTTTTTGTTATTCAGCATGTAAACAGGTCAGCAAACCTTGCAGCGCATCTTCGTGCGAACCGTGCTTGCTGCACTTTGAATGTGGCCGAGAGCTAGCTTGATGAAACACCTCGCTTCCTACTTTTTTGTGGGGTACGTTACTTCCTAGTGACCAGTGTCTTGGCTGATTGTCCTAAGAATGCTTATATATGAATAAAGCTCTCTCATTTACCCGCAAAAAAGATTAAGCCATATTAACCGGAAAGGAGGGGGTATGGACTAGCACTACTTTTTGGTGTGTCCCGTCAACTCGCAGAACGAGGAGAAGCTTGCAGGACAAGGTGAAGTTTGCTTACGCCTTTTGACTAATGCAACCTACCCTCGGTGGACATGCATCAGTCCATTCGGTGTCAGATTGTTAGAGGCATACACTGTAGTACCCAACATGCGGAGTACCATCATTGTTCGACTTCACGAAGAGGCGAAGAGCCAAGCGCAGTAGTACGAGTAGTACTACTACTAGAACCGCATGGTGGAGCGTCTGTACTCTTATTTTTTCTATCTCTGATAAAGTACACGTTTATTCCGGAGAAGGGCGGAAAACGGCAGCCCAAAATGTAATGAATGATATCGATCAACCAACCATGCTCGAATATATCTTGGCCTCCATGCGAACCCGTCTGTGTGTTCTCGCTCCTCGTCTCTCTCAAGGAACGGTGGGTTGGCTCTTTGCCGTCAATTGAGATCGGTTTGCTCACACTCCTGTCCCACATGTCAGTGATATGCCAAGAGGAGGTGCGTTGACCGACTGGCCATACGCGTACTTGGTTTTGAACCTTCATACTACTCCTCCCTCCATCACAGTTTACAGGGCGCGCTTCATTATGATGCATTTCTCTCAATGCATTTCCACCACCAGAGAGACTTTAGATGCATTTGGTTTAATGCTCAATTAATTAGGGTGTGGTAAACGCAATCAAGTCTACAATTTTCTCTCCATGTACTATGTAGTACTCCCTCCATTCCTTGATATAAGGTGTATAGATTTTTGAAAAAAAATTCCAAAATATAAGGTGTATTGTGTTGCAACACTCGTTTGGATAGTTTTTTTTAGGATTTTATTACATTTCCTTATATCATGCAAGCTCCTCTATTTTCTTATGTCAATTAGTCAGGTGTAAACTTGCCCAAAACTTGTGATATTTTGCCTTCATGTGCGTTCTTTAATTTTCGTGCCAAAAACTATATACCCTACTTTTAGGAACGGAGGGAGTACTACGGAGTGGAGTAAGTGCATGCATGTGTGTACCCGGGGTGGAAGCACTGCATGCATGTGTGTACGCATTATTCCCTCTAGTAATAGATGCCGTGCTATAACTACCAATGCTATTTTTCAGGCTGATCGCTAGTCGCCTTGGTCCCACAGATCTTTTTCTTTTTTTTGAAGCACGCTGTGTAAACAGTAGTATGAGCGGATTCAAAGAAGAGCATATTGATGGTTGCTTCTTCAGAGCAACTTACAGTGGGAAAGGTGGGGTTTACGATTTGACTGCTCATTACTCATATTAATGCGGCGCAACGACCGGGCTGAGTCTCCCATGCGGTTGTGCACTACCCCCTCGGTTCTTAAATATACTCTGGAGTATATTTGTCTTTCTAGAGATTTCAACGAGTGACTACTCAAATATTTGTATTTTTAGAGATTTCAAATGGACTGGCACATACGGATGTATATACATATTTTAGAGTGTAGATTCTCTCATTGTGCTCCGTATGTAGTCACTTGTTGAAATCTCTAGAAAGACGAATAGAATATTTAGGAATGGAGGGAGTACACATACGAAGCAAAATGAGTGAATCTACTCTCTAAACTATGCCTGTTTGAAATTTGTAAAAAGACAAATATTTAGGAACGAAGGAGTATAATTTTGTGCATGGCACATGGACCCGGATGATGAAGAGGCTTCTGGCAATGCTATCAAGCTTCCATCGTTTGTTTACATAATTGACGTACTATACAAATAATTTTCCAGCGAGACATGAAATTGTACAATGGTGTGAGCTTTCAGCTTCTGTTTCGCGTGTCTTGCCATCGATGCTCTTTCGGAAACAATAAAAAACTAACTTCCTTGCTAATGCATGTCAATTATTAGCAGATCAGAGCTAATAATTACATCACAACTGAAGACAGAGTTGTGAGAAGGTGTTAAATTAAAATTGATCCATGCTTTCATTGGCAGCAACGTCTCCCCAGCTCTGTCTAAATCAACAAGGCATGTTGGGAAAAAAGTAGCTGTCTGGAGCATGCAACATTCCGATCATTTTGTGCAATTCCACTAAAATAGAGTTGAGTCTCCCTGTTCCAAAGATATTAAGTGTGATTACGATAATAGAGGACTGCTGATGAAACAATAAACACATAAATAGAAGCCGGTCACCTTTGTAGTCTCTCTTAAGACTAACTAGTTGGAGAAGATTAGGCTCGGAGTTGGATGAGGAGGATAGAGCAAAACCAATCTCCCTTTGTGCAGTCGCACTGAAATGTAGAGACGTTGCCCATGTGACATTTTAGTACAACTGCACAAAACACTCTTAAGAAAAAAGTGATTTGTGCAGTTCACCAAAAGGTTGCCATAGCAACGAGGTGAAATGGATAGCCCTGTTTGCAAAAAAGAGGTAGAAAGGAAACAATTACTGGCCAATAATAGTTGATGACACATGCGACGACAAAAAAGAAGCATATTCCTTGCCCTAAGGGAAGATAACAACACAGTTGTGTTTGCCTAAAACGGTGTGAGGACGAGAATGCAATATGGAAAGTACGCTGGACGAGCTATGTTTTGGGCAAAGAACTATGGAAGATCCACATGCAGCGACGTGGGAAGACGGGCAGTGGAGCAAGGCCGGAGGGGATACCTAGAGGTCGTCGGGATGTAACTAGGTGAGCGGCGGGCGGGCGGAATCTGCGAGTAGGTGGCGTAGGCCCTGCCATGCCGGAGCTTGGTCAGAGAGAATGGTGTGTACCGCAGATCGGGACGTGCTGCCTCGGCACCGTCGAACGGAGAAACGATGCACTTCCTCCCTTTCCCCCGACGGACGGGATGTAGCCGGATCAGTGAACAACGGTGAGAGAGAGAGGCCACCGCACTCCCTTTCCCCCGACGGATGGGATGCGGCCGGATTAGTGACCAAGGTGAGAGAGAGAGAGGCCACCGCAGCCTTGTGTGCGATACTCTGAAGAGCGACAAACCAGGCACGCAAGGCTCCATTGTATATAGTGAGCAGACTACCTTTTTCTCCATAAAAATTGTTTTATATTCTGTGTGTGTTCCATTGAGTGCTATAACTTTATTTAAAAATAACGCGGCAACGCGTCAAGTCAAACTTTGTTTCGTGCAGGCGTGGTACACGACCTCCCTAGGTAAACAACCGCTATAGGCGTTCAAATTAACACGTGGGCTGCCATTTCGTAAAGAAATGAGCTCCACCGTGTACCCGCGCGGGTGTGGCTGGGCACGAAGCGTGAGTACGTGCACGGTGCACCTATTCTCTTCTTGTATACGTACACCACCTACGTGGGGTTGTGTGAGAGAGATACAAACCTAGAGAGATATAGTGTGTGGGTTCTTGAGAGTTTTTTTGGGGGGGGGGTCAATCAAAAAATGTAACATATGCAATGTGTGTGAAATAGAGTCCTGGATATAACATATATATAGAGGGGGTGATCCACGAGAAGAGAGTGGAGGTATCACCGGCTTAAGGTGTCCATAGAATCAAAAATAGGGATGATGTGTGTGTGTGTGTGTGTGTCTGCGCGCGATCGATAAAGAGTGCCATCGAATTTGTGTGTGCCCACGTCAAAGATATAGAGTGGCTGGCCTACTGGAACGTGAGAGGGGACATGTGCAGTTTGTCTCTGTGGCATGGATACCTACCTGTAGCGCTCGACTATCGGTGTGTGGTGGGGGAAGAGGGAGCCCCAATTAACTATAGAGGTACAATGGCTGGTATATGTGTGGAGGAGGAGAGAGGCCTACCTCATGTATTAAGGAGATCGATCTGCCTCATGTATTAAGGGAGATCGATCGGCATCCATGCATATGTGCAGGAGAGGAATAAGGTTGGGAGAGAGACAGAGCTAGAGTGTTGGAGGGGGTGGTAGTGGAGTTGCTTCTAACAAATGGTGGGATAGGCTTGCTAGAAAAATGGAGGGCACGCCCGCAATATCAATAAGAGTGGAGATGGCTGCTTGTTGTCTGTGCACGTGCGTGTGAGAGACGGGTCAGGAGGCATGCACGAATGTTGAGGGGGGACGATGTGGCTGTGGTAAGCAGACATAACTACATAGGAAGATCAATCGCCCTTTTTTAGAGAAAGGAGAGACATAACTTGTGAGGTACGTCGATCAATGGGGGGAGGGTAGTTAAAGTCGATCCAGGTATATGTTGGGAGATCGATCGGTATACACGCATGTGTGTGTTAGAAGCAAACGAGGCACGAGGAGAAGGACAGAGATAGAGGGATGCATGTAGGAGGTGGTACGAGAGGCATACTATATCGAGCGGGGAGGAGTGTGCGAGTACGAGAACAATGAAAAGAGTGGTGGGAGTGAGGCATGGACGGTTACAAGAGAAGAGGGGAAGCTTGTGTTTGTGCTAGGAACACCTGGCTAGAGAGGCATATCGATCGATGTGTGCCGTAAAGAAGGAGCTGGGGGGCCTACACACACCGTGGGTGAACGACCTAAAGTGAAAAGACGAATTTGCGCGATGGAGCTAGAGAATGCTGAGGGAGGGTGAGAGGAATGCGGGCGTGTGCATGCACAAGAGAAAGTTAGCGCTAGCTACAAAGATAAGAGGGTTGTGTGGGTGTAAAAGACGAATAGAGATCATATATACTTCATTATAAAAAGCAAATTCGGATATTTGAAGAATTTATCATAGTGTTTTAAACCGACGCATGTGTGAATATATATAACGGTGATACACATGGTGTGTTTATGAACATATTATACTACATTTAATATATTTTATCTCTACTCTTATAAAAAAACGGAGTTGTTGATGATGGTGTGCCTGCCATCCTGCATTATAGGCTGTCCGATTTATATCTGGCGGATAGCAAGGAAACTATGACGGTTGAAGTTGGCAACAATCATGATTGTAGATTCTTATTGAAATAGAGAAACGAATTCAAATTTAGTTCAAATTGCAGCGGTAGTATAGACATTTGGAATGCACTAAAATGTTTGTATGAGTAGGTTACATGCATTATACAACAAGCGAAAAAATTTAATCGGACATAACATGGATTCATACTCCCTCCTTCCATCTATATAGGGCGTAATGAGATTTTTAAGACTGCCTTTGACTATTGACAAGATTAATAGTACATGACATGCACAATGTGAAAATTATATCATTGAAAGAACCTTTCACAAACGAAGTTAATGGTGTGCTTTGTGTAAGTTGCATGTCATATATCATTGCTCTAATATTTGGTCAAAGTTAGCATCGAAAAACGCATTAGGCCCTATATAGATGGAAGGAGGGAGTAGCTTTGAATACCATTTGTATAGTAAAATGGGGCAAGACTCTCTCTTTGTGTGGTGTGAATAGTTTTATTTTTGGTCGAGGGAAGTGCGAATTGATTTGGTACGTACAAGTACAATATTACTACACGTTAGGCTTGTCCCTAAAATTCAACCCGCATCTTGTTATATCCCGAAAATTCAGATATCGTGCTCCCAAAACTGGCGCCTTCACAACTCGCGCCTTGCTATCCCGAAATTACAACGCGCGCGAAAACTCCCTCCAGCTGCGAAATCCCGACATGCGAAATCCCCCTTCTAACCCTGAGCCGAAAGGGCCGCTAGTTCAAATCGGTGGGGGGTACTTTTGTAACACACCCTACATTTTAGACAAGCGTGTCCCTAAGTCATGCTTCACCCCCTCCCATCGCCCCCTTTTTGCCATTCGAAATCCCAGGCCGCCATAACCTCTCCGCTCCAGCCGCGAAACCCCACCCTCCTCCGTCCGCCACGTCACCGCTGCCCAGCCGGAGCCTCTTCCCCGATGACATCGTCCACCGCAACAGCTCGACGTCCCTCGTCCACCTCCCCGGATGAGGATCCATCTTCCATCTCGCCGTCCCGTCGGTTCAGTCGCCCCATCCTCCACCTCCAAGGAGCTGCTCCGACGATCGCCTCATCTATCACGGCTGCTCCATCCACACAGCGTCGCCTTAACCTCCTCCACCGGAACCGCAACATCCTCACCGACTCCTCGGACGAAGCCGAGGCCTACTCGGCGCCACCAAAGAGGTTGTACACTCATCACATCACACCTTCTCCTTAAAGTCGGCTCCACGGGCGACATCTCCACGGTGGCTCTCCCCCAGTGCGAGGCCCCTTCAGCGGTGGCGTCCATACCAGCCGGATCCGCTGCTGCTGCTCTGGCTCTCGCTCGCTCGCTCGCACTGCTGCTGCTGCTCCAGCTCTCGCTCGATCGCTCGCTCGCCCAGCTGCTACTACTGCTCTCCCCCTCGCTCGTGCTGCTGCTCTGCTCCGATTAAGCCACACTTCAGTCAACTGAATCGACTTTTGGGTCAATCGATTTTCAGGGGTTGGGGGGGGGGGGGGCTCGCCGGAGTTAAGGAAGAACCACCCGCAGTGGGGACGGGGGCTCACCGGAGAGGTACCCCACTATCTATCTTAGGGTTTAGGGTGGGGGCGGGGGGCCTAGAGGACTGGCCGGGGCGGCGGTGGCGAGTTTTTTTGGGGCGGCGAGGCGATGCTGGGGCCGGCGGTTCGGCCAGTGGTGGCTGGCGGCTCAGGGGGGTGCATCTTGAAGATGAACTGCAGGCCCTCCCTAAACTACATGTCAAGTGCCTCCCTGCTACCATTGCGTTCAGTTTCAACAGTAGCATTCAGATTCCACAGTAAATTTCAGTTTTGACAGTTAAGTTCACAGTCAATAGTTTTTACCTCATCTGTTGTAGTCAGGTGGTTTTTGGTGATGTTAATTTTACATCCATTTTACATCATCTATTGGAGATGCTATTAGAATCCCACTTGAGATTGACGATGTTTGTCTTGTGCTTGTTGAGCCTTGACGTCTTACGGCCAACCGGAGCTGCCCCAACGACAGAACGATCCATCACAATAGAGCAGTGCCCTGGACACCGTCTACAGATTCCTCAGATCTTCCTCCACACCTCTGATAGCCACCTCTGCCTCAACTGCTTCAGCGACCAACCCAATGATGCTGAGGTCGACACGGCTGTCAGGACCCCGACTCAATGCCACATTGATCTAGCATGTAACACCTCATATCACTTTGCGGCCTCATGCACGGTATCCCCATGGGTGTCGCCTTACCTTTTCCCGGGACCGTTTGCGCCTTTTGGCACACGTATATGATAGTGTCGCTAGCATCCATATGATAAGGAGCCCGGGCTGACATGGCTAGTCGTAAACCCAAAGTGGCACAAACTTACAGGGACAGGCATCCATGACCCAGCATCGAACGTGTCGGTCATCAGCGAGTGAATCCAGGCTGTAGCACTGGGCTAGCAGGACTCCGGTGAACCGGGCTGTAGCGGGCTAACAGGACTCCGGTGTTCATCGCGTGACATTTCCCCAAAGGGACAGACACAGGAATGAAGAAGGACACATGCCGGCCAGCCTAAGTGTTCCGGAGCAGTAGCAAGTTACCATGGCTCGGTGGAAGCACTAGGAGACATTTCCCGGTAAGAGAGGCTACTAAGGATAAACAACTAGATAGTCAGATCCCACACATACCAAGCATTTCAATAACATACACACAATATGCTCGATATGTGCAAATACAACATGGCATCACAACATGACACTACAACTCAAGTATCTTATTCAATAGGCTCCGAGGAAAAAGATATTACAATCATGGGTCTCATGACCCAACATTCAGAGCATACAAGTCAAAGCACAGGCGGAAGCTTAACATGTCTGAGTACAGACATCTACAAATGAAAAAGGCTGAGAAGCCTGACTATCTACCAGATCCTGCCGAGGGCACAAGATCGTAGCTGAGGTAACAAGCTAAACGTCCAAGTCCACGTGGAACTACTAGCGAGACTGAAGTCTCTCTGCAAAAACGTAAAATAGGCAAACGTGAGTACAAATGTACCCAGCAAGACTTACATCAGAACTATCTACATATGCATCATTATCAACAAAGGGATGGTGGGGTTTAACTGCAGCAAGCCAGCTTTGACTTGGTGGCTATCCTGAACTACGACTGCAATGTAACTCTTTGAGGTGGCGCACACGAGTCAACATATTCACCATATCAATACACCACTATGGATCCGCTCCCGTCTCCCTGCGAGAACGCCATCGATAGCACTCACTCTTATCTTGCGCATTTTAGAGTATCCACTTTCACTTGTCTATGAACTATACAGGCAACCCAGAAGTCCTTTACCACGGACATGGCTATTCGAATAGATCATATTACCCTGCAGGGGTGTACTTCTTCACACACGCTCTCACCACTTACCGCCGTTTACACGACATGTACTCGGCAACCTTCAAGCGGAAGCCCAGCGAGGGTGTTGGCCACGACCTTACTAACCACACAAGTCTCTCGTCCAGGTTTATCGCCTATTCGGGTTCCATCCGCAAGGAGATCCGGCCGGGGTGTCGCTCACGGCCCCAAACGATGTGAGCAGGGTTCCCAAGCCCACCATCCGGGTGCCACTTGGTACACCGTGCCACTGTGCCTAGTCTGTCCCAAGCCCATTTGTACCGGGTGCCACTTGGTAGACTACTAACACTACCTACAAACACCAGAAACTAGTTGCAACTCCTGGACAGAGATCAGGTTGATTAATAAGTCGAGAGGGGCACTTAAGCATTCCAATGCGTGGTAGTAACTGTTCATGGATCACAAACAAGAACTCAGTTCCTGAGGACGGCTACAATGAGACAACCCACCATGTACTCCTACATGGCCTCTCACCGCTACCTTTACCAAATCGTGTTCACACACTTAGCTCACACACAGTAGGACATGTTCACACACCTCCAATTCATCCCCGATGAATCAGACCTGACACAACTCTAAGCAATAGCAGGCATGACAAACAAGCATGAATGAGTAGGCACATCAGGGCTCAAACAACTCCTACTCATGCTAGTGGGTTTCATCTATTTACTGTGGCAATGACAGGTCATGCAGAGGATAAAGGGGTTCAACTACCGCAGCAAGTAGCAGTTGTATTGTTGTTGTCCTAATGCAGTAAAATAGAGCAGGAGCGAGAGAGTGGGATTGTATCAGAATGAACAAGGGGGTTTTGCTTGCCTGGCACTTCTGAAGATAGTATAGTTCTTCATCGGTGTCATCGATCACATCGTCGGTACGTCGTCTACTGAGAGGGAACAAACACCGGCAAACAAGGAAGAACAAAATCAATGCAATGCACAATATGATGCATGATCATGACATGGCAATATGCTGTGATTTGAGCTAATGCAACTAGCAGCAAGTTAAATGGAGTTGGTTTGAACACAAGATTCAAATTCAAACTCCATATGTGATTATTCAAATGCCATTTAATTGATTTGTGCTAAACAGCAGCTATAAGTTATTCTAACATGCATGAAAATGGTACAGATGGATAGATTGGATTTTTCTGATCATTTTTCATATATAAATTATTTCATTTGGAGTTACGGTTGAATTTCTATGGTTTTTAGAAGTTTATACTATTTTCTGGAATTTCCTGAATAAGAATAAATCCAGAAAAAAGGAGTTACTGCGTCAGCATTGCGTCACTATGACGTCAGCTGGTCAACATGGTCGGTCCAGGTCAAACCTGACGGCTGGGACCCACATGTCAGTGTAACAACTAACTAACAGGGTTAGTTAGGGTTACGTTAGCACTAACCTAGGTTAATTAGGGCCTGGGTCCACTGGTCAGTGACTAACCTAACTAACCTAAATAGGATTAGCCCTAACTAACTTAGTTAGCCGGGCGGGGCCCGCATGTCAATGAGAGAGTGGGGTCAAACCTCTGGTCAGCAGGAGTCAAACCTGGCCGGTCAACACGGTCAACCCACTGGCGTTTAGCCGCCGGCAACGACAAAGACGGCGGGGCGCCTCGGAAATGCTCTACAGGCACCATTTGATGCGCGGGTTGCACCTACAGGTTCCTAGGAGTGAGGCGCATCCATTGGTGGCGGTGGTAGGAGATGTGGTGCTTAGGATCGACGGCGGCGACCAAATCGGTGGCGGCCGGAGTTCAAACGTCGACGGATTCGATGCCACAGTGCGCGGGAGGACAAGCAGTTTGCACCTACGGACTCTACATGTGCTTACGAACCCAACGGAAACACCCACGGGACCAATAGGTCACCGGAGCTTCGTCGGCGACGAGGTCGTGCGGCGGCGCACTCTCGGCCTCAATGGAAACAACGGCTACGGTGAGAACTAGGCCACAGAATTAGGGGGGAACGGTGCAGGGGCTCACGGAGATCACGATGAGACGGTCAGCGTGCTCGGGGAAGGCCTGGGGCAACGGACGGCAACGGCGATCTCCGGCGGCCGAAGCTTCGAAACGAGGTCGTGGACGACGATACGGGGCTTCCTGTGTCGTGTTCGTTGGCGGAGAGCTTCAGGGCGACGCGATGGGGCTGATGGATGCGTCGGGGAGGCGAGGAGGTGGCTTAGGGGGCGGCAGCGGTGAGCTGCATGCTGCGGGTGTGTTCGGGCGGCTACGGGAGAGAGAGCTGGAGCGATGGGAAGAGGCCAGAGAGGCGGGGAAGTGGGCGAGGGGGTGCTGGGCGTCTCCAGGAGCGGATAGGCCCGAAGGTGAGGCCGCCAGCACGAAGCAGGAGGTGGAGGCTCGGGCACAGGCGCGTCGACACGCCTCTGCCAGTAGGCAGAGGTTGAAGACAGCGGTGCCCCTGGTGGGCTGGGCCGCCAAGTGGACTGGCCAGGTGGGCTGGGCCAGCACAGGTGAGGCGCAGGTGGGTTTCTCTCTCTCTCTCTCTCTCCGCTTTCTATTTTAATTATTGTTTTCTATTTCTGACATTTGTTTTAACTTAATTAAAATGCTAAGGCATTTTCAAAAACCCTGAAAATAATTGTGGGATCTGTTTGTAAAATTTCCAACAGCCCCCACTTAAGTTCAGAATTATTTGGACATTTAAAATATTATATAGCATTTAATTGCCCAAATTCAAATATGTATGAATTAACTCAAAAATCCAGAAATGTCCTAGAAATGTGTGCATCATTTTTGGAAGAAGTTTTCACCCATTCCAAAATTGATGAACTTTTCTAAAGGCCATTTTCGGTAGATGGAAAAGATTTAATTTGACCCTAGTTGTATTTCATTTGCTGCTAGGGTTTATCAGTCCCCATTTCAAATTTCCATGAAAATTAAACATGATGCAAGCAAGATGCAACACTGGGCAGCACCAGAAGCTAGGGATGTGACAACTCGCCCCCACTAAACAAGAATCTCGTCCCGAGATTCAAGACGTGAGGTAAGAAGGAAGGGGGTCACAAACTATCACAATCTTCACGATCCAGGTTGCACTTCATAAGAACCTTGTTTCGATCATCATCTTTGTCTCGACGTCTTCCTCTGAGAACTCCAACTAACATAACAAGAAGAGGAAAGGTAAACTCTAGAAGAATCAATCTTCTCGAAGACCGAACAACTCAGGACCAACTCATGGGGTGAGATATAAAACATCTCTTGAGCTGAGACACGAACACACGTTCAGAGGGATGGGGTGTAACAGATGACGAAGGTTTACTAGGTAGGCAACAGATCCACGCTTGATCACGACATAGCGAGGAGTTAACTATCATGATTCCCTAACGGGGCACCTTAGGAAAACTAACTCGTAGAATCATCCCTTAAGTGGCAAAAAGAATTTCCTTTGATTCAGAGATCATCGAAACTCTTTATACCAGCCTAAGGCAATTCTCGAGCGATCGTTTGGAGGGGTTTGGTAGAATGGAATACCTGGATTAGAATGGATGATGTGGATTACCTTGTTGAAAACAACACAAGGGATGATTTTGCTTGCGCGTGCTCTCAAGAACTTGAGCATTTCCATATTCATCAAGGTTTTACCAATATCCGTGACAAGGATCCTGGCAACACAACATACTACCTTGATGAACAGCGATGGACGATGCAGATGCAAAGGAAGATAACACTTTCTCAGATTTCACCTTAGTGAGGCCAAGGGGCAAAATCTGGACGATCGACCGATAGACATTTAGCACTCCGCTTCTAATGTTCTCCTTGATGTACCCGCTTAACCCAATACCGGTCGGTATCTGGAATATCAAGTAAAGGTCTGGCTTCGGGAGAACAAAGGATCCATAAGGAACAACTTCTAAATAAGTCACTCGAAATCCTCATGGTGAAGATGGTCGATTTGCTCAATCAAGGTACTACAATGATAGATCTTCCGGCTAGGTGTGTCGGAGAACATCAACCTTATCGGGACCTACAACATAGATCTTGGAAAGGTTCCAACCATCATATTTGCCTGAGATTCAGATATGGTTGGTAACATGATATTCCAGACTCATCAAGTCTAGAAAGAAAATGTAAGTTTGCAACACAAACCGACGAGATGACGTTGCGAGATTCTCGGGAAATGAACTATGATAGCAAGCTCCAAAACATGAGCTGTTTCTGCTACATACATATGAACACGCTGTCCTAGACAAGCATGACCACATGGTAGTCTTATAATAAGACACTATCGAGTTCAGGTTGGGAACCATCATCGAGGATATCGAAGTCCTCACATAAGTCCGGATTAGCTCTTATGAAGGAACTCCTTCTCCTTGAACAATTCAGTCAGTGGCTTGGTGTGCTAGGGACACATATAGAATGGAGGTAGCGAGCCTATCAAACCATAGCATACTTCGCACGTGCATGACTGACTTGGGATGGTACCAGAGGAAACAAAAACAATCTTTCTCAAGCTCACGGCGGCAACTTGCACCAGATGCATGTGAATGAGAGGAAGTCACTTCTTTCATCCAAACATATTCTTCACGAATGGGACATGAAGATAATGCTTATAAAAGTTTCCAACACTAGGTTGATGTTCAACATGAGTCATGGGGGAGACAAAATGCTACTGATGGGCTCAACAGCAACTCATCGAAATTTCCATGGAGATGGAATTCCATAACTATGTGAACAAGGTGATAGTATTGGTCAGACCCAAAAGATATAATGGTGTATGCTCGAGGAAAATCCACGAGTAAGACAACATTATGAACATCGTTGGTTCTGATTTGATTTGATGATAGCCCATACTCAAATCAAAGGTTTGGGGTAAGACAATAAATCCAACAATTGATCATGAGGACTAATCAATGAAGAAATCATCTTTCTACAACAAACACACAAACACAAGATATCCCTTTGGAAATGAACTAAGTCGGACAAGCTTTTATCTTCCAACTCTCCAAGTTGTTGTTTAGCTTAACCAACTAGCTCAGGGTATCCGACACAAATGCTTGGAGAAAAGGTGGTTTATAGGGAACCAACTTGATCACGAGCTCAACATAGCGGTCAGGTGACAACCTAGTGATTCTTCCGAGAAGATAATCGGAAAATCACGAACCACCGATATGCTATTAAGCTCGAGAACAATCTTGCTTTTCAGGGTAAGACGAGATCATCAAATAAGCAAGGGATTGTCATAGCCCTAACTCATTGATCAAAAGGTGCAATGAAAATAAGGACTAGGTAGCACAATCTATCTTAGAATGATGATTCAAGAACCAACACGCTAAGAATGAATTTATTGTCCTTTAATTACCAAGCAATAGGGTTGCTAGGAGTATCGATTTCACACATCACGATTCACTTGTCGGCATTCTGGTTGCGTCAACACGGAACCGAGGAATGAGTAATAATGGCGAGAAGTATCACTACGTCAAGAATTCACAAGAGCCGGTACAATTCTCATGAAAATCCTGACATAAAGACGGTAATACTTCAGGGTAGAACAGAATCAAAAGCTGGGTTGGCATTTTGATCTGCGGAGCACAACTATTTTGACCCAATCCTGGATATGGATGAGGTACTGGAGTTTGTTTCTCCTAGTCATCCTGAATAGAATGGCTTGACGGACCACAAGAATAATAAGCATCGATAACACGAATGCACAATTACTCCTGACTATGAAATGGTAGACGAGGTCATAAGACAACTAAAGGGGGACAACTCAAAAGAACATATGATTTTCTGAGTTGTGGATGCATGGATTAGAATGTCGAACGAGTTCAACATATTTCTTCCGGACAATTCAAGTAGAGAGGTAGGACTGACAGAGTCACAACATAGAATCGAGAACTCGACAAGAGCACACTTATTGTGATCTTTTGGTTCAATGAACTTCTGCCATATGCAGTTCTTGGTTTTGGAAGAACGATATACCACGAACCTTGAGGACTATCGGAAAGGTTACTAATAACCTAAAGGGACTAGCAAACACTATCAACATGAAGTGAGTAGGGTGAATCTCGGGTTCAAAAATCCAGGAGTAGAATACCTACTACTAAGTGGCATCACGGGATGCTTTCGGGAATGATGGCCAGAATCACCACACTGAGAACACAAAACACAGCTAGATTACTAGATGATCCCCTAAGACACCTAGGTCATATTACTAATTCCAACATATTTGTCGAGGCAATAGAATACCTCAACTCAACAATTAGTGTGATTAACCTGGCCTAAAGGAACATCGAAACCATAGGGAAAGGATTTTGCAAATGCATCAGATTGTTTAGAAACATGGGACGACTCGGACAGCATAACGGTTGTAAATGCTCAAAAGGATTGGAGACATGCTACAAAAATGGTGGCATAACCACTCAATCATCATAATATCCAAGTTCTGAGATCAACTGTGAATACACAGAGATAGTAGGAACTGAACTGAGGCTTAAGTCCAACAATCTTATGAATCTACTGATTAGTAACACGTGATCCTGATAGAAGGAAGAGAAAGCCTAGTTCCTTAACCCCGTAGGAAGATAAGATGACTCAGATCAGAAGGGCATAAGGTATAAGGAGTTGTTGCCTTACCTTTTCCAGGGACCGTTTGCGCCTTTTGGCACACGTATATGATAGTGTCGCTAGCATCCATATGATAAGGAGCCCAGGCTGACATGGCTAGTCGTCAACCCAAAGTGGCACAAACTTACAGGGACAGGCATCCATGACCCAGCATCGAACGTGTCGGTCATTAGCGAGTGAATCCAGACTATAGCACTGGGCTAGCAGGACTCCGGTGAACCGGGCTGTAGCGGGCTAACAGGACTCCGGTGTTCATCGCGTGACATTTCCCCGAAGGGACAGACACAGGAACGAAGAAGGACACATGCCGGCCAGCCTAAGTGTTCCGGAGCAGTAGCAAGTTACCATGGCTCGGTGGAAGCACTAGGAGACATTTCCCGGTAAGAGAGGCTACTAAGGATAAACAACTAGATAGTCAGATCCCACACATACCAAGCATTTCAATAACATACACACAATATGCTCGATATGTGCAAATACAACATGGCATCACAACATGACTCTACAACTCAAGTATCTTATTCAATAGGCTCCGAGGAGCGAGATATTACAATCATGGGTCTCATGACCCAACATTCAGAGCATACAAGTCAAAGCACAGGCGGAAGCTTAACATGTCTGAGTATAGACATCTACAAATGAAAAAGGCTGAGAAGCCTGACTATCTACCAAATCCTGCCGAGGGCACAAGATCGTAGCTGAGGTAACAAGCTAAACGTCGAAGTCCACGCGGAACTACTAGCGAGACTGAAGTCTCTCTGCAAAAACATAAAATAGGCAAACATGAGTACAAATGTACCCAGCAAGACTTACATCAGAACTATCTACATATGCATCATTATCAACAAAGGGATGGTGGGGTTTAACTGCAGCAAGCCAGCTTTGACTCGGTGGCTATCCTGAACTACAACTGCAATGTAACTCTTTGAGGTGGCGCACATGAGTCCACATATTCACCATATCAATACACCACTATGGATCTTCTCCCGTCTCCCTACGAGAACACCATCCATAGCACTCACTCTTATCTTGCGCATTTTAGAGTATCCACTTTCACTTGTCTATGAACTGTACAGGCAACCCAGAAGTCCTTTACCGCGGACACGACTATTCGAATAAATCATATTACCCTGCAGGGGTGTACTTCTTCGCACACGCTCTCACCACTTACTGCCGTTTACACGACATGTACTCGGCAACCTTCAAGCGGAAGCCCAGCGAGGGTGTCGACCACGACCTGACTAACCACAGAAGTCTCTCGTCCAGGTTTATCGCCTATTCAGGTTCCATCCACAAGGAGATCCGGCCGGGGTGTTGCTCACGGCCCCAAACGATGTGAGCAGGGTTCCCAAGCCCACCATCCGGGTGCCACTTGGTACACCGTGCCACTGTGCCTAGTCTGTCCCAAGCCCACCTGTACCGGGTGCCACTTGGTAGACTACTAACACTACCTACAAACACCAGAAACTAGTTGCAACTCCTGGACAGAGATTAGGTTGATTAATAAGTCGAGAGAGGCACTTAAGCATTCCAATGCGTGGTAGTAACTGTTCATGGATCACAAACACAAAACTCAGTTCCTGAGG
The DNA here is from genome assembly GCA_963921465.1 of Triticum timopheevii. Classification (NCBI taxonomy): domain Eukaryota; kingdom Viridiplantae; phylum Streptophyta; class Magnoliopsida; order Poales; family Poaceae; genus Triticum; species Triticum timopheevii. Next base: position 313,959,047 of record OY997270.1, read on the forward strand.
ACGGCTGCAATGAGACAACCCACCATGTACTCCTACATGGCCTCTCACCGCTACCTTTACCAAATTGTGTTCACACACTTAGCTCACACATAGTAGGACATGTTCACACACCTCCAATTCATCCCCGATGAATCAGACCTGACACAACTCTAAACAATAGCAGGCATGACAAACAAGCATGAATGAGTAGGCACATCAGGGCTCAAACAACTCCTACTCATGCTAGTGGGTTTCATCTATTTACTGTGCCGCTCAAGATGGTTTTACCAGAGCCACGGAACAGTATGTGAAAGACATACGGGTAAAGGATTTTTAATGGTTATATGTGCCAGTAGCCCCCGAGACTTAAAGTAGTTATGTTAACTGATTTAAGGATCATTTGAAACGCAGGCTCTTACCGAGAAGAATGCCCAGGTGTCTCAGGAGCTGCAAGAATGCAAGGCCCAACTGGAGGCCGCACTTGCTGCCACAGGAGGAGACGCAGAGACCCCTCCGGGTAACACATTTTTATTAATATAAGCGCTGTGCGGCCTGCGCGCAAGTCTAATAGTGACATTGCAGGTGCCGCTGGACAAGATCCGGACAGGCAAGAATTACTGCGCCAGCTAAAGGCCGGCGAGAGGGTGCTGAATAGGGTGCAGCAAGAAAGGAACAAGCTCCAAGATGCCAACGCCAAGCTCGGAGAAGAGCTGAAAGGCGCTCAAGCCGGGCTGTCCAGCTCTGTTAAGGAGAATCAGCGGCTTCGTCGTGGCATTAATAGTAAGTGCTTAAGCAGACTCTTTTGAAAAGAAGAGTTCGGCGAGGAAGTCAATTGACATAATATGTCTTGTAGGTATACTCACAGGTCGCCCTGCGGAGGAGATGCCCATATCAACGGGTGATCAACTTCCCGAGCTGTTGCAACTGCTCGAACGAGTTCGGCAGGAAATGAGCGGCGTCGTCGAGGCTTTATGGCCAGCCCTCTCCCTACCCGAGGGCCTTGGGGAGCTTGCGGAGAAGTTTCGGGGAGTGCGGCAGCGCTTCCGTTTATGGAAGATTTCGGCTTGCCATCAAGGTGCCAGGGAGGCTTGGGCCATGGTGAAGACGCGTTACAAGAAGACGGATCCCAACCACATGGCCGAAGTTGGACCGGTGGGGCCCGATGGGAAGGAGATCCCTGTGAGTTTAGTATACAGCCAAGTAGAGTTGGCTGCTAAATTTTCCCAACGGGACTGTAAGTTAGACAGCCTATTAGATGGGATTGAGGAGGAATATAATCAGTAAATTTGACAATGTATGTTTTCCTTTAAAGTGACATGTGAAATGCCTTCTAGCCGGATTGTAGATCGTTTGTCTTTGCCGACCTTTTCGCTTCATCCTCGGGACCCTAGAGTCCGGAGTGTGTTCGAATACCTTTTTGGTTAAGAAACAACTGTGGTATGCATGGAGACCAGGCGTAGGGGTCATTAGTGCTTTATCAGACAAGTGCCCAACTAGTTATGTTATATTACATGGTTAGTAAGAAACATCTTCCAGGGAGAATAGTTCCGTTAAGGGTTCCTTTCCCTGGGGGGCATGCCCTAAAGTGCATGTCCGGACTGCAAAGAAAGCAGAAAAACATCTGGGGGCGGATAAATAAATAGGTAAAAAGTCATCTTTTAAGTCACCGACCGAATATTCCCTTAAGAACGCTAGCTTTCGGCTTCACACAGTCTGAGTTACACATCCGGCTGACCCGGCAGTAACAATTGCAGAGGTGCTCCCTTTACCTCCTAGCTGAACAATCAGGAACGTAGGGGTAAGCACAGGAGCCAGGCAACCCTGCTTGACCAAAACTTAAGTCATATCGATGCATATAATGGTGAGTAAAAGGTATATGTGGAAGCTTGACACATGTGCTGGGTATGAAACCCTTATAATTGAGCTTGTGTAAAAGAAGCCCCCAGGAATAATGAGTGCGGATGGCACATCACGTGTATGCGAAAAATGTGAAAATAGGCCCGTAAGGGCTTGTGAATAAAAAGGTATGAAAAGAGAAACAAAACACAGCCGAAGTGTAAAAGTTTGGACGGGGGAAGGGGACGAACTCTTAGTCCGGCGCTAGGCATAGAATCGTCGGAGGCGGGCTGCGTTCCATGGGTTCGGCTCGAGTCGGTTATCCGACGCATTTCGTAGACGGTATGCTCCGTCGGTCAGGACTTGATCGATGATGAAGGGACCCTCCCATTTGGGCTTGAGCTTGTCCTTTTTCTTGTCCGGCAGGCGTAGAACTAGTTCACCAACGTTGTAAGTCTTGGCCCGTACTTCTCTGCTTTGATATCTTCGGGCCTGCTGCTGATAGAATGCGGAACGAGCCTTGGCGACGTCGCGTTCTTCCTCCAGTGTGTCCAAGCTGTCTTGCCGATCAAGCTCGGCCTATCTTTCCTCGTACATGCGCACTCGAGGTGAGTCATGAATAATGTCGCAGGTCAAGACTGCCTCTGCGCCGTATACCATAAAAAATGGTGTGAATCCGGTAGTGCGGTTAGGCGTTGTCCGCAGCCCCCAGAGTACGGAGTTGAGCTCCTCGACCCAGTGCGTGTCAGATTTAGTAAGTGACCACACTAGCCTAGGTTTAATGCCGCTCATTATTAGACCATTTGCTCGTTCCACTTGACCGTTGGTTTGAGGGTGATAGACTGAAGCGTAGTCGAGCTTGATGCCCATATTCTTGCACCATGACTTAACCTCGTCGGCTGTGAAGTTCGTGCCGTTGTCGGTGATGATGCTGTGGGGGACTCCGTAACGGTGTACTACCCCGGATATAAAGTCTATCACTGGTCCGGACTCTGCCGTTTTGACCAGTTTGGCCTCTATCCATTTGGTGAATTTATCCACCATGACCAATAGGTATCTTTGCTTGTGGGTTCCCCCTTTAAGGGGTCCAACCATATCAAGCCCCCAGACCGCGAACGGCCAGGTAATGGTTATAGTTTTGAGGGCGGTGGGCGGCATGTGGCTCTGATTAGCAAAGTGCTGACAACCAACGCATTTCTGGACTAAGTCCTGGGCATCTGCCCGGGCCGTCGGCCAATAAAATCCTGTACGGAATGCCTTTCCTACAAGGGCCCGGGCTGCTGTGTGGTGTCCGCCTAGTCCGGCATGAATTTCAGCCAGGAGGTTTCGCCCTTGCTCTTCGGAGATACACCTTTGAAGGACTCCGGTTGTACTTTTCTTATAAAGTTCTCCCTCATGGACCTTGTAGGCTTTCAATCGCCGGACTATGCAGCAGGCCTCGTTTTGGTCTTCGGGAAGTTCCTGCCTAAGCAAGTAGGCCAGGAATGGTTCTGTCCACGGGGCGATTACTGCCATTATGACGTGGGCTGAAGGTGTTATGTCATCGGCTGGATCGCCGATTGGCGCGGTTTTTTCCGGTTTGTCACTCCCGGGCTCCTCTTCCCATAGTACGGATGGCTTGAAGAGCCGTTCCAGGAAGATATTTGGAGGGATAGCATCACGTTTGGCACCGATGCGTGCCAGTATGTCGGCCGCTTGGTTATTATCTCGGGCTATGTGATGGAATTCGAGTCCTTCAAACCGAGCTGACATTTTTAGGACAGCGTTGCGATATGCTGCCATTTTGGATCCTTGGCATCAAAGTCTCCGTTTATTTGGGATATTGCAAGGTTTGAATCCCCGTGCACCTCTAGGCATTGAATGCCCATGGAGACTGCCATCCGGAGACAATGTAACAGGGCCTCGTATTCGGCTGCATTGTTGGAGTCCGTGTACATTATTTGAAGTACATACTGGACTGTGTCTCCGGTTGGGGACGTCAATACGACGCCAGCCCCCAGTCCGACCAACATTTTAGAGCCGTCGAAATGCATAGTCCAATTGGAGTATGTGCCGTACTCTTTAGGGAGTTCGGCTTCGGTCCATTCGGCGACAAAGTCCGCCAAAACTTGTGACTTTATAGCTCGCCGAGGTTTGTAAGTTATATCGAATGGTAAGAGCTCAATGGCCCATTTTGCAATCCTGCCCGTTGCGTCGCGGTTATTTATAATGTCATTGAGTGGTACTTCAGAGGCCACTGTTATCGAACACTCTTGAAAGTAGTGTCGGAGCTTCCGGGACGCCATGAACACCGCATATGCTATCTTCTGATAGTGCGGGTAACGGGACTTGCAGGGGGTTAACACAGTGGATACATAATACACTGGTTTTTGAAGAGGGAATTTGTGCCCTTCTGTCTCTCGTTCGACGACGAGGACCGCGCTTACAACTTGATGCGTTGCTGCGATGTATAACAACATTGGCTCGCCCAGATTGGGCGCAGCCATGACCGGATTTGTTGCCAATATGGCCTTTATTTCTTCGAGTCCGGCAGTGGCAGCATCCGTCCACTCGAAGTGTTCGGTGCACCTGAGGAGGCGATAGAGGGGCAACGCCTTTTCTCCTAGATGGGAGATAAAGCGGCTTAGAGCTGCCACGCATCATGTTTATTTTTGTATTTGTTTGAGGTCTTTTGGAATGTCCAACTGTGACAGAGCTCGGATTTTAGCCGGGTTTGCTTCGATTCCTCTACCGGACACGATGAAGCCCAGCAGCTTTCCGGCTGGTACGCCGAAAACACATTTTTCCGGATTCAACTTGATGTCATATGCTCTGAGGTTGTCGAACGTGAGCCTTAAATCGTCTACTAGAGTTTCGACGTGTTTTGTTTTGACGACTACGTCGTCTACGTATGCATCGACTGTTTTGCCGATCTGGGTAGCCAGACATGTTTGAATCATGCGCTGATATGTTGCGCCGGCGTTTTTAAGTCCGAAGGGCATCGTGTTGAAGCATAATGGTCCGTAAGGTGTGATGAATGCTGTGGCGGCTTGGTCTGCTTCCGCCATCTTGATTTGATGGTAGCTAGAGTATGCGTCGAGGAAACACAATGAATCGTGCCCTGCGGTAGCATCGATGATTTGGTCGATGCGGGGGAGAGGGAAGGGATCCTTTGGGCAAGCCTTATTGAGGTATTTAAAATCGACACAAAGGCGCCAGGATTTGTCCTTCTTTGGTACCATTACCAGATTTGCTAGCCAATCCGGATGTTTGATATCTCTAATGAATCCGGCTTCCAATAGTTTGGCTAGCTCTTCTCCCATTGCCTGTCTTTTGGGTTCAGAAAATCATCGAAGAGCCTGTTTGACTGGCTTGAATCCTTTTAGGATGTTTAGGCTGTGTTCTGCCAATCTGCGTGGGATTCCGGGCATATCCGAAGGATGCCAGGCGAAAATGTCCCAATTTTCCCGAAGGAATTCGCGCAGTGCGGCGTCTACTTCGGGGTTCAATTGTGCCCCAATGGAGGCCGTCTTTGTTGGGTCCGTTGGATGGACCTGGAATTTTGTTATTTCATCTGCTGGTTTGAAAGAGGTGGACTTGGATCTTTTATCGAGTATCACATCGTCCCTGTTCACCGTAGAGCGCAGCACAGTGAGTTCTTCTGCCGCTAAGGCTTCGGATAGTGCCTCGAGGGCTAGTGCGGCTGTCTTGTTTTCGGCGCGGAGTGCTATGTCCGGATCACTAACGAGAGTGATTATTCCGCTAGGCCCAGGCATTTTGAGCTTCATGTACCCGTAATGAGGTACTGCTTGAAAAATTGTGAATGCCTCTCATCCTAATATAGCGTGATATCCGCTGCTGAACGGGGCCACTTGGAACATGACTTCTTCGGATCTGTAATTGTCCGGCGAGCCGAACACCACATCGAGTGTGATTTTCCCGGTGCAGCACGCTTCCCGGATAGGGATTATTCCTCTGAAGGTTGTGCTGCTTCGCTCGATACGGCTCCAATCGATTTCCATTTTTCGTAGAGTTTCCTCGTAAATGAGGTTCAGTCCGCTGCTGCCATCCATGAGGACTTTTGTCAGCCGAAAGCCATCCACTATGGGACTAAGCACCAGTGCGGCTGGTGCTCTGGCTGTTCGGACTTTAGGCTCGTAACTGGCGTTTTAGGTAATAGCTGTGTCGCTCCATGGATTTGCTGTTGCTACTTGGTAGACTTTGGCGAGTCCGCGGATTGTTCGCTTTCGCATATTGTTTGATGCGAAGGTCTCGAAGACTGTTGATACCGTACTGGTGTTGTCGGGGTGGTTTTCCGGGGCTAGAAGCTCCTCGCCACTTTTGGCCACCTGCCGTAATACCCAACATGCTCGAAGGCTATGTGTTGGGACGGCTCCTCCTGTACTATGAAGCTTACAGGGTCCATTAAGCCATCCCTCCAGTACGGTTCCGTGCCCCTTATTGGGTTTTTTCTTTTTCTTTTTTGCATCTGGGGCCTGAGTGTGAGGCACCCTTTTGTTGCGGACTGGGGTTGGGGCCGGATTATCCCAAAATTGGTTTTCGGTTTTTCGAAAACTCTCCATCGCACAGTACTTTCGTACTATGGACGCCAGATCGGCGAAATGTGTAATTTTGCGACGATCAAGGGCGTTTAATATTCCCTTGTCCGTGCAATTATTGCAGAACATTGAGATTGCGTTTTCCTCTCGGCAGTCCTTTATCCTGTCCATAACCAGGAGGAATCTGGCCCAGTAGTGATGCACTGTTTCAGCGGGCTCTTGCCGTATTAGAGATAGATCGCATTTGTCTGAGCGGGTGGGTGGACTAAAGTCCGGATCCCTGCCCATCTTGGGGCTCAAAGGCCGAGGAGTTTCCGAATTTGGAAGCTTGGGTTGCTGGACATGATCCAGCGAGTCCGGAGCGATGCATGGTTTTATCAATGCTTGATCGAAGTCCGTCCCTCCGCGGGAATCCGGCATGGAGGGTTCGGGAATCCGGACATGAATAGTTTTCAATACAGGCAAAGAGTTGCCGTATTGCTCCTCTACCACTGCGACGTGGTGGGTGGCCTGGGGAGAGTTAATCTCTCTCAGATCGGTTTTAAGCCCAATCTGGTTGTAGTCCGTAGCGACTCCTAGGGCGGCGATGCGATCCAAGAGCTTGTTAACAGACGAGAGCTCTATTGGATCCAACTGTTTGGCAGCTTTCGAGCTGACGCGAAGATTGCTTCTGACGACTTGAGAGGTCATTGTCGAAGCGGCGGCCGGATAGGCGGTCATAAGAAAACCACCTAGCCGGATAGTTTGGCCGGCGGCCAAGGCCCCTTTGGCGAAAACACCGTCTTTGAAGACGGGTGGAGGCATCCTCCCTATCGGTGACGACACAGAGGAACTCTCAATGAAAGCACCAATGTCGGTGTCAAAACCGGCGGATCTCGGGTAGGGGGTCCCGAATTATGCGTCTAGGCGGATGGTAACAGGAGACGAGGGACACGATGTTTTACCCAGGTTCGGGCCCTCTCGATGGAGGTAAAACCCTACGTCCTGCTTGATTAATATTGATGATATGGGTATTACAAGAGTGGATCTACCACGAGATCAAGGAGGCTAAACCCTAAAGCTAGCCTATGGTATGATTGTTGTAATGTATGTTGTCCTACGGACTAAAGCCCTCCGGTTTATATAGACACCGGAGGAGGCTAGGGTTACACAGAGTCGGTTACAATGGTAGGAGATCTACATATCCGTATCGCCAAGCTTGCGTTCCATGCCAAGGAAAGTCCCATCTGGACACGGGACGGAGTCTTCAATCTTGTATCTTCGTAGTCTTGGAGTCCGGCGGACGATGATAGTCCGGCTGTCCAGACACCCCCTAGTCCAGGACTCCCTCACCCCCGGCTCTATCTTTTATCATATAGGCTTTCAATCTACTTTTATCTGCATCTTTACTTTTCCAATCTATATTATAAAATACCAAAAATATATTTATTTTATCATACTATCTCTATCAGATCTCAATTTCGCAAGTGGGTGTGAAGGGATTGACAACCCCTTTATTGCATTGGTTGCGAGTTCTTTGTTTGTTTGTGTAGGTGCATGGGACTTTGAGGAACCTCCTACTTGATTGATACCTTGGTTCTCAAAAACTGAGGAGAATACTTACGCTACTATTGCTGCATCACCCTTTCCTCTTCAAGGAAAACCAACACAAGCTCAAGACGTAGCATGGGCCCCCTGGCCTTGATTCTTTTGCCAGTATTTTTTATATTTTCCAAAAATAATCTCCATGGATTTTCAGGTCATTCCGAGAACTTTTCTTTCTGCAGAAAAATAACACCATGGTAGTTCTGCTGAAAACAACGTTAGTCCGGGTTAGTTTCATTCAAATCATGCAAGTTAGAGTCCAAAACAAGGGGCAAAAGTGTTTGGAAAAGTAGATACGACGGAGACGTATCACAAGTCATGTAACGGACTCGCCTCCGCATCCTACGCCTCGGCACACCGCGTCGTCGCCTGCTCCAGCTCGTTCCTGGCTCGACCTCGCCGGGATGGGGGAGGGGGATCCCAACCCCCCTCCCTCCCTGGCTCGGCCTCGTGCTAACGCGGCAGTGCGCTCGTTTGACAGGCGCAGTGCGGTTATTCTGTTTCCCACCCCCACGCACCCCCCTAAGATAGATAATGGGGCAAGTCATGTTACAGACTCGCCTCCGCATGCGACGCCGCGACACGCCGCATCGTCACCTGCTACGGCTTGTTCCTGGCTCGGCCTCGCCGGGATTGGGGAGGGGGGTCCCTTCCCCCCCCCCCCCGGCTCGGCCTCGCGCTAACGTGGCAGTGCGCTCATTTAACAGGCGCGGTGCGGTTATTCTATTTCACACCCCCACGCACCCACACCCCCCCTAAGATAGATAATGGGGGCAAGTCCATACAAGAAAGATATGTCAGTACAACTATGCCCCTCGGTGCAGTCCTTGTTTTTCATCCATATGCCGCTGCTAGAAAATTAGCAAGTACTATAACAGAAAAGTTAATAAGCATCAGAATCGGCTTATATTACTCACTCGGAGACTAAAGAATGATAGTTCAAGTACAATTGAACGGACAATATAGATTTACTAGTATAAATAAGGAACAAAGAAGCAACAATTTGCAAATCTATCAAAAAAACATGAGCCTAAACACAAAAGTTCTACTTTGAATGAACCCTCGGTACAACTTAGTTTACAAGCAAGTACTATACTGCTAACAAATAAAACAAGAAATCCTTTGACAATAATCACAACAACAACAAAAAAAGCGAGTCAAAAAATCAAAGACAAAAGAACAATTTGACAAAACTCACAAGAACTACAACGAAAGTGTAAGTACAGGTTACTAATGGAGTCAAGTACTAGATTCAAAACCAAAAAAAAAGTTGACCGCCCGTAGAAAGACAGGCCCTAGCGCAGGTTGACAGTTGAACTCGAGCCCACGGGGATACCGTCGGCGAATCCCTAGTAAATCGCCCCAACGCTGGGCCTGCCGTCAAGGGCCCATAGGTCATGAAAGAGAGCGAGCGCCGTGTATAAGCGCTCAGGTAACTGTTCAGAGGAGTTCGACAGGTGGGATTCGGTAGTGCTTATAAATAGGTCGAGAGCCCCTTCGCCTAGCAACGTGGGACTAAACCCAAACCACACGCACACGCTGCACTGCACAGCCGGGCGGACGACCTATCTGGGCCAAAAACAATGTCTCCAGGGAACGGCCCAATGCAACAGTACAACCCAAATAAAAAATTCCTACCAATCACACACGAACCAAATTAAAAGGAACGAATGCATATAATTTAAAAATAACACTCATAAAATAATATTCTAAAAAAAGTACAAAAGTTCAAACACATGTTAGTTGTAAAAAAATTTGAAAATTAAACAAAAAAAACTTTTTTTGAAACATAACTATAGAAAAGCATACTTCAACATAGAAGATCGTAACAAAATTTTCACAAACAAAATTTTAAAAAGTTCAAGTACTAAAATTCAGAAGGTTCAAGTAAAGATGTACTGTGCAGCAAGATAAAATTATTTTTATTTAAAAAATACTATAACTATCACTATTCAAATTAAAAAAATAATTTGGCTCTAAATTTCTGACAATAGTAAGAAAAAATGATATAAAGCAAACCAATGCGCTTGCCATTGACATCCAAAAATACTTCAGTACTACTATTAAGAACATGCAAGTTCAACAAACTCAACCCAAGCGGTCCAACATCCATCATCAGCGTGTATATGTTTCTCTGCAAGCTATGTACATTAGTTCAACTTTAAATTGTGCCAATTCAAAAAAATAATTGTAAAAAAAGTTCTGCTTTAGCCAAAACAAGAAGCATTACATAAAAAAAACCGCATACAATAACATACGGAAAAAAATATTCCAAACCATCTGGTAATAACATAGAATTCAACCATCTCACATACATTGTTTAAAAAATTGCTGCAACATAGTCAAACACACACAAATCTGACAACCAGTGTCGTTTGCCACATTTAAACCTACAGCACATAAATTCTGAACGTTAGAGAATCATCTTCCCTGGAGAACATAACCATAACCACATCACCATCCTCAAATCCAGACTCTGCCACAAACTCCTTCCACCCAGTAGTTAGGTTGATGCAACCATCAAAGTCGATGTGGTAGGCAACTTCCATCAACTGATACCCGTTTTTGTCTTAAGTCCCCATCTTTAGTATCCCGGAACTAGGAGTAACAATCCTGATTCTGGGTGACATTTTCTGCAAATGGGCATGGGAGTAGAAAACAAAGTGAACACCTGACATAACTGAATTTTTACACAGATCTAGGAACGGTTTGCATTACAAAGTGAAAACAAAATATCTGAACCAGAAAAAAAATACCAAACTAACTAATCAGATGACATGACTAAACTGAAGAAATATATAGATCAATACACTTACAGTAAAAACATCTGACAAAAACAGAACAAGGATTATACAAAAATGGATAAAATACTATTAAGTAATGAACAAATACACAAGCAAATCCCTACTCTTAAATTCTGACTAAACCAAACAAAAGTTATAAACAAACTATTGATAAAACTAAACTACAGATTCGGTCCATGCGATTCAAAATGACAGCAACAAAAAGAAGAAAACAAAACAAAAAGAAACGCATACCCATGATTCTTTCAAGTCCCCAACCGACAGCCGACAAACATAGGGTGCACGAAACCCATGATTGCTGTACAGCAGACACGAAAGTTGCCCATGTTGTTGAGTCTCGATGAGCTCCATACCATATTCATACACACAGCCGTCAGCTATGCGCGCCATCTTTGCCAAACATCCGCATGAACAATCCTCCATGGAAAACACAGGAATAGGGAAGAAAACAAACAAAGAGAAGAGGGGGGAACCTAGATCTGATTCTGGACGAAAGAAGAAAAAGGAGGGGGAGACTGAGCCACACACCATAGATAGATGGATAGAATTTATAGCCAGGAAGACTCACAGGTTATAAAAATAATAAATAGACAGGTGGGCAGCCAGCTGGTAGGAAATAGTTATTATACATCTGACCGCAAATCAGTTCAACTTCAAATAAAACAGCAGTTCAACTTCAGATAAAGGCATCTGATCCCTCACTCATAACGGTCAAAGAAACGACGCCATTTGGCCCTGGTGGATGGATGTGGAGCCGTGGTTGCTCTCGCCCTATCCCAACTGATGATCTGAATATGGTTCCTTCCCCTACCATCTGGGAAAAGAAGCTCTAGTTCATTGGAGTTGCAAGTATCCATCACCTCGCGCACAAGGAGATTGTTGAACTCTGCCTCCACTTCATCCTCGGTAGCATGTCGTGCCCTCTGCCTGCGTCTACGCCTCCTCCTCCTCCTGTGCTCCGCTACTGCAACCCTCACATCGATGGCATCCCCCCTCCTCTATGACCTCTCCCAGCTTAGGATCCATCTGGCTTTTCTTTTGTGGCAGCTGGTGAAATGAAAGTGACAAACGGCTCGGGCTTTATACTCAAAGTGCAGAGGTATGACGTCGATGTCAACGAACAGTAAATACAAATTTTCACACGGAGTAGTCCAACTACACATACGGCAACAATTCAAAAACAACACTGAAAAACACGCAACTTAATTACACAGTTTGACCTGATTACAAGAAATCACAACCTACAATCAGCCACCATACACCACATCCGCCAAACACCTCCGCCAACCACCTCTGCCAACCACCAAATCACATAGGAATCCGACGTAGAAACAACTCTAGAAACAAAATTGACAACACAAATCTATTCATACATTCCACATCTCCCTCGCTGCAAGGCCAATTCGAAAATAAAACATCAGAAAAACATGAACGAATTTGCATGGCGGACATGGTAAACAACCAAGAACACAAAAACTTCTAATCAAAATTAAAAGTGAAAGAATCTGCGAAAAACTCTAACACACCAATAATTCTCACACCAAATAATAAACAAAACAACAAAACGGACATAAATTTGATCGCTATAAACACCACAGTAAACACCAACTCCCGCAACACATCCGCCGCCAAATTCCCAAGCCATCAACTCCGGTGAATTGAGATCGGGAAACACAACACTACAAAAAAAGACAAATCCGTGACATTTTGGGCCAAACAAATTTTTTTTCTGTCATACATATGACACTTCTATGATGATAATTGTGACAAAACCCGATATCATCATAGATGTGGTGGGCTCCTACTTCTATGACAAAAAATCATGACAGAAAATGGGCTTTTCGTCCTCGGCGGGCCGGAGACGTAGTTGCATGACATTCTTTGGGCGTCCATGAAGGAAAAAACCGTGGTAGAAGCGAGGGGGAGGAAAATTTCAGGAAGTTGCCGGTTACGGTGGGAGGTCGGGCGCCGAGCGATGCGCGTTTCTCTCATACACGTGCGAGGCGTTGGCTCTAACAGAACCCGAGCGAGGCATTGGGCTCTAACTGAACCCGAGCGATTGCACTGCAGGCTACGCGTTACTGAACCCGAGTGATTGATCGATGGCTGTTAACTGAACCAGATGGAGTGATTCCTTCGCTACTGCTGGTAACTGAAGCCGATTGATTGGATGAACAGTGAGCGTTGCAGGGGGGTTAGATGAACAGTGAGCGGTGGCGTTGCCTCTGGATGAATAGGACCCCGTGGTGTGGAGGGCTGGATGAACAGTAGACGGTGGAGGGGTGGCCGTGGAGGGGTGGTTGAACTGGACCCCGTGGTGTGGAGGGCTGGATGAATAGTAGACGTTGGAGGGCTGGATGAACAGTAGATGGTGGAGGGGTGGTTGAACAGTAGCCGGTGGAGTAGCGCGCGGTGGAGGCTAGATGAAGAGGAGCACGTGGAGGCTGGAGGAGGTCGACGGTAGCCCATGGAGGCTGGAGGAGGTCGACGGTGGAGATGAATAGTATCCCGTGGAGTCTCATTTTGCGGTACGCCACACCCCTCCCGATGAACAGGACCCCCGTTTTCACCGTAGCGCTCCAACACAAGTCCGTTTCATCCGTTTTGCGGTACGGCACACCCCTCCCGATCAACAGGACACCCGTTTCGACCGTAGGAGGTCCGTTTCGTCCGTTTTGTGGTACGCCACACCCCTCCCGATCAACAGGACCCCCGTTTCGACCGTAGGAGGTCCGTTTCCTCTGTTTTGCGGTACGCCAGACCCCTCCCGATCAACAGGACCCCATTCTGAATGTAGGAGGTCCGTTTTCTCCGTTGTGCGGTACGCCAGGCCTCGTTTCCATCGCCTGTTCCATCCAAGCCCTCCCGATGAACACGACCACGCATTCCGTTCTGACCCAGCCGGTTGGCTCCCCATGAACACGACGACGACGTTATTTCTCCGTTCCAACCCAGCCATGTACGTATGCGCGAGTAGGCGTTCGAGACCCTGCCCGTATGTACGTACGTGGCCGTATTTTCTTTCTTGCACCCTCGCCGCTGTACGTACGTGTACATGCTACGTGCGCACCTCTACTACGACACGTGCGCGCCTCTACTACGACACGTGCGCGCCTCTACACCGACCACTATGTACGTACACGTTCGCGACCAGAATGACAACGCTACGTATGCTTCAACCAGGTGGGTCCCGACTGTCAGGCACTTCCTTGCTTACGAAGATGTAGCTGGTGGGTCCCAGCAGTTAGGGGGCAAATCCTTTTGGTTTTTGCCCGGACGCACTTCCTTGCGTGTGAAGATGTAGCTGGTGGGTCCCAGTAGTCAGGGGGCGAATCGTTTTTTTGCCCGGACGCACTTGCTTGCGTGCGAAGGTGTAGCTGGTGGGTCCCAGCAGTCAGGAGGGAAACGTTTTTTTTTTTGCAAAATACAATGGCCCGTCCGGTGGGTCCCTGCTGTCAGGTGGAGGAATCATTATTTTCCGCGTAATAAGGAGGCACTTCCTTGCTGTGGCCGTGGACCCAGCTGTCAGCCTCTTGACGTACAGTCCACGACCGATGGAAGTCGTTCCTTGACCACGTTGACCACGCCGCGCCGAGAGCGCCAGGGCGGTGGACGACGGCGAGGCCTAGGAAGGGGACAACGCGGAGCCGGTGAAGACGCGGCAGTGGATGCCCACGCGGAGAGGAGTATGAGTATTCACTCGTTCGGCTGCGGTGTGAGGCTGCCGTCGCCGCAGGGCCTGGCCTAAGGTGGGAATAGTAGGGGGAGGTGAGGCCTCCGTGGCAGTACAGCCGGCCACGGGAAGCAGGAGCAGGCGGCACGACCGGCGCTGCTTTGGGCGGCTGGAGCAAGAAGACCAGAGGTTGAAGAAGCACTAGGCCGTTGGATGGACATCGTATGGTCACTAGAGCTAGAATCATTCATATTGACTAAGTTGACAAAGCCCTCCGTCCCCGTTAACTTAGTAGGCCCACAAGTCAGCTTCCCACCAAGGTGAGTCCCAGCTAGCAGGGGGAGTATTCATTTTTTTGTGCGTCTTAAAGAGGCACTTCCGGTGGGTCCGAGCTGACAGCGGGGGGAACGTTTTTTCGCGAAATACGGTGGCCCGTCCGGTGGGTCCCAGCAGTTAGGGGGAAACATTTTTTTTGCGAAATAAGGTGGCCCATCCGGTGGGTCCCTGCTGTCAAGTGGAGGAATAATTATTTTGCGCGTAATAAGGAGGCACTTCCTTGTGGCCGTCGTGGACCCAGCTGTCAGCCTCTCCACGTACAGTACTCTTCCGATGGAAGTCGGTCGTTGACCACGGTGACCACGCCGCACCGAGAGCACTAGGGCGGTGGACGACGGCGACACCTAGGAAGGGGACAATGCGGAGCCGGGGAAGACGCAGCAGTGGAAGCCCGCGCGGAGAGGAGTACGAGGGTTCACTGGTTTGGCTGCGGTGTGAGGCTGCCGTCGCCGCAGAATAACAGGGGGTGTGGGTGAGTGGAGGGATGGCCTGGCCAGTGGTGGGAGTAGTATGGGGGCGGTGAGGCCTCCCTGGCAGCACAGCCGGCCACGGGAGGCAGGAGCAGGCGGCACGACCGGCGCTGCTTTGGGCGGCTGGACCAAGAAGACCAGAGGTTGAAGAAGCACTACGGCCGTTGGATGGACATCGTATGGTCACTGAAGCTAGAATCGTTTATATTGACTAGTTGACAAAGCCCTTGGTACGCTCCAACTTAGTAGGCCCACAGGTCAGCCTCTGAAAGGGTGCGCCCCAGATGTCAGGGGGAGGAATCATTTTTTGGGCGGCCGAAGCTAAGAATATCCGAGATTGAAGAAGAAGCATGACATCCATTGGATAGACATCCAACGGCCACTACTGCTAGAACCGTGTGTTGACTATAATAAGTTGACAAAGCCTTGCATACGCGTCAACTTATTTTTTTAGGGGACACGTCACTTAGTAGGCCCACAAGTGTGTGGAAGAGAACTTATAGCCCATTTGCGTTTTGTAAGAATGTACAGCCCATTTCTAAATTCTAATGGAATTTACAATAGCACATTTACAGTTTGTTAAAAGTAAAACCCATTTTCTAGCTAGGACAACGATTAATAATTTCAACCAACCGTTGAAGACAGAATTCAATAAAAATTCCCACATTTTGATGGGATCCAAAATATTTTTATCCTGAAATTTCTAGTCAGATTAAATATAAATTTGTATTACGTAAAAATCCAACGAAACATTGTGCGTGCAACAATGAAAATTTAAGATTTTCAAAATCCATAAATAATATTTTATAAACTAATTTCGTGTTTGGTGCATTTTTTTATAGTTACTGCTCAGTTTTTATAATTACATCTCATTTATTATTTTTAAAGCCCATTTTCCTGTTAAGCCTAATGCATCCCTCCTTGGAAAGATTTGCAGCCCAGCGGGGTGGAGAATAACAAGTTGACCTTGCCTGGGTATTCCTCAAAAAGATGTATAGCTGGGCTAGCCATTCTCATCTTGAAAAAAGTAGTATCTGGGCTGGATATCTGGCCTGGGCTAGACGGGCCAGAGCCCGCCCAGTTAATACCCTTCTCTCCTCTGAACAACAATGAAATCATCGCCAAGAAAAACTCCGCAGTGCTCACGCCTCAAAAACACAAATACTGCTCGAGCTGCTTGGTCCCAGCTGTCGGCCGCTCCTTGTGCAATTCTCTCATTTATATTGACTACATAGGTTGATAATGGTGTGGGACCGTGATGTCAGGAAACCAGGAGAAAGCAAAAAAAATATAGTTGTACATAATAAGGAGGCACTTGCGTATGTACGGCTATGGCCCTAGTGGGTCCCTAGTGTCATCTAGTCAAAATAAAGTCATCTCCCGAATCCTCATGTTCGTTGACCATGTTAACAATGTTCGGTGCCATGGCGAGCGCAACAACTCGAAGGACAACGGAGAGGGCCTCGCGAGCCCTACGGAGGTCTGATACAGCGCACGCTGCTCATTCAGGAAGCCAGGATCATCGGACACCTATGAGCACCTTCGAGAAACTGAGACGGCATAAACGGTAAGGTCGCGCTTGGGAGCTCTGGTTTATTTCAAACTTGTATTAACATACAAGTGTAATTTACTCGTCATCGGAAGGCCCGAGGTCTGTAAGTAAAACTAGCAGGTTACGCGTGTAATTTGAGAGACCAGTGTATATTTTACGAGCACTGCTATATGGACGACATTACCAGACGATACATGCACGACGTGCGTATCATGCCATCCATGGGCAATGCTGAAACAGCAGCTAACGGCTGGATTAGCAATTGTCCGAGTGTCGTTCAGCGTTTTTATCGTGTGTGAAGTACTTCCGATATTTTACTAGTCGAAATCGACCAACCAAGCGCCTTCGCCCGAGACCATCTGCTTTAATTTACAAGCGTCAGTTTTACAAGCGGTTTTGGTTGGAAAACGACGATCCAATCACGACCTAATATCATGAGTTGGTCGGAAGATCATATGGTTTCACGTCTAACCTACCCGACATGTTGTATAGGCTATGAATGAAACATCAGACGATGAACTTCTTACGCACGGAAACAACCGAAGAGGATGATCTTCTTAACAAGCAAATCACTGGCATTAGATTGACATGCAAAACAATACGAAGCATTATTCTCAGGAGGCACGGTGAATAGCTCGTGATGCCGCATGCCACAACATTCCAAGCTCAACTTTGCAATCAAACACAAGGCCTGGCAGTACATAGACAATATTTAGAAAAAACTCTTAACACAGGAATATCTCAGCAGAGTAACTATTTACTTCTAAACTGAACACAGGAATAGGAAAAAACACTCGACGCTGCTCACAGCAAGAGCGTCCCACTCAAAAATATCAAATGCATGTCTTCTAGCAAACATCAATTAGCAAATTTTGATAAGGTTTTCCAATTCCAATATATTAAACTAACGTCTTCTTGCTAACATCAATGATTAAACTTTGACAAGCTTTTCCCATTCAAAATATGTAATGCCTATGATCGTGTCCTGTCGTAGCTTCTTGTACTCCCTCCATTCCAAAATAGATGACCCAACTTTGTTCTAAAGTTAGTACAAAATTGAGTCATCTATTTTGGAACGGAGGGAGTACTTGTTTGGGCACTTTTTGCCCAGGGCACTCCACGTGTTGTTAAATTGCCAATGGTCTCTGCAGACTAGTCATGTCACCGGTGTCTAATAATACTCTGTAAAGCTTCTCGGTCATTCCTTCTGTAATGTACCGCAACCAGTGACTGCTTCTTTCTGCAAAGTGGAACGACCAACTGGACCCAGTAACGCAGTAGTTTGCCTTGGACACATAGGCTCCTTTTGTGCAGTTCAACTAAAATCGAAGTCAGAATAAAACCGAGCTTTAATTTTGATATCCCTGTAAGCAACAATAGGTATAAGGGAAACAATTACTGAGAAATAACGGTTGATGACTTGTCTTAATGGGAAACAAAGCACGAGAGTAGCAATTCTCCATCAGTGTGATTCATTCATATTGACTGAGACATTATATTAACAATGCCTTGTTTCAACATGTATAAAGAATGACAAAGCAGAAAAGTACCATTCCTAAAACAATGCAACAGATTCATTTTTAAAGAGAAATTATCTTAACAATACCTTGGTTAAACATGTAGAAAGAACTACAAAGCAGGATAGTACCATTCCTAACAAGTGTTGCAGTTTTGAACTAAGATTCAGTAGTTAATTAATTCTGAGAGTGGCATTGCTTAATTTTTACCAACGAAAAGCATAAACAGTTCCAGGGGAGAGTGTGCGCAACAACAATAGGTGCTTCCATCTACTTATAAGGGGGGTGATGCAGAGTTTGTTGTAACAAAGCAATAAGCATCATGTCTGGGTTGGTCCCATTTTTGTTCACTAGTTAATGGGAAAAGACAGCAATACAATAGCTTCAATTCAACATTTATTTAAAATAGTACCAATACAGGTAGCACAACATCTCAAAGCACACTACACAATCATGTGGATGAAGGCCTGTACTGACCTTTCATGAGAACACCAGGATAAAATATGAATCTACTAACACGAATAGGAAATCCAATCTCCTTTTGTGCAGTTGCACTGAAATCAAGCAAAGTGTTTCACGTAGCGAAGCAAAATGTCGCAATAGCAACAAGTTGAATAGATATCATGTGGTTGAGACCAAGATTTGAAACAACTCGACAAGAACACTGGAAACAAATCTCAATCTCCTTTTGTGCAGTTCCACCAAAATTAAGCAAAGTCACCGGTGTGACATTCAAGTTGAACTGCACAAAACACTCTTAAAACATAAGTGTTTCGAGTAGCGAAGCAAAATGTCGCAATAGCAATAAGTTGAATCAATACCCCTGTTTTAACAGAGGCAAAAAAGGAAACAATTACTTGCTGATAAAGGAGGATGAAACAAATGGTGACAGAAAGAAGCATCTAACTTATCTTGGATGGAAAACAAAGTAGCATAGTAGCATTTCTAAAATGGTTGCATTGATTCATATTAACAGAGACACTCTCTTGAAACAACATTCGTTAAAAAATGTAATTTACTTTAACAGTGGCATTGCTTCAATTTTCTGGCGGCATTCTTAGATTAACAACAGCAAAATAGTTGTATGGGACATGCTAGCACCATGTGCGTCCACATGTATAAATGGGTGATGCAGAGTATGTAGCCAAGCAGCATATCTGTGTTGGTCCCATATTTGTTCTCTTTGAACTTTTTTCCTATGTGAGGGCAGTAAATCTAGTCCTGCACAAACTACCCGACCCCCCCAGTTTCTTTGCCTTTTCAACAAAGAGATCGGTTCCTTACAGATGTGTGTACTGGGTTACCCCTTTTTTCCCTTTGCTACCAACAAAGCGGCTGGATAGCCAGTCTATACTACTTTTCCTCCCTCCTTTCCTCATTGAACCACGTCCTAGATTCATGCTCCACCCCACCGCACCTTTCTTTCCTCTTTGAACCAAGACCTAGATTCGACTACAGATCGAAAAAGATCCACATGCAGCTGGAGCAACGACGGTTTCAAAGAAACTTATACCTTAGGGTCGTCGGGATGTGGCAAGGCGTGCGGCGGGAGGCCGGATCTGCCCACACTACATACGGCAGCGAGGAAGAAGGGGTTGGTGGCCCTCCCTCACAGGCACTGGGTGAAAGAGAACAGCGCAGCCGGCAGTGGATTGCCTCCCTCGCCGAAGGCGATAGAGTTAACTCTGCACCTCCTCCCCTTCCCGGTGCGACGGGATACGGACGCCTCCTTCACTAGCTGTGAGGGGGGGGAGAGAGACAAGAGGCCAACGCAGTCTTGTTTAGATCTGGTGAAGAGAGGGTGAGAGACTGTGAATATAGCAAACCCTAGCAAATGAACGCTGAGCCTCCAGCGTGTAACATATATGTATTGCGACAAGCGTGTGGAGAGTGCGAACCCTAGCGAACAAGCGCTGAGGCTCCTGCTTATATATATACTAATGTAGTACGGACTGAGCTCCGATGCCTTCACCCCATCTGCTTTTGGCTATATGACAGGTGAGCCAGCCACATTTTGGGCCCACCTGTCATAAACCCAAAGGCAGGTGCACTAAGTCAATGAAGTTACGTCCATATAGTACTCTCGTGTGTATACGACTAATATGTAGTGGAGTGGTTTTCTTATTCTCTCCATAACAATCGTTTTAAATTGTGTAAGTACGAAACGAAGCTCTTTATTTAATGTACAATGAAGAAAACTAGTACTACTTCCGATGAACTAACGATCCACGCCCACGCGTCCTGGTCGCACTTCCTGTCCTTCACCTGTGGTACACTACCCTCCCTTAAGTGAACAACCACACATGCGCCAAATTATCGGAAATGTGTGAGAGTGTGTACAAATAAAGAATTTTAATTTCAATTATCGGAAAGGTTTGAGAGTATTACAAAGTTTGACTTCAGTCAAATCTAATATGCAGAGTAAATAAAAATGGAGGGCTACTACGTCCATCCAGGTTTTTAGTCCACGCCATTTTTTAAATCAAAGTTAATAGCTGGACTAATAAAATTACAGGGGAGCTGGAGACAAAGTTGTGAGAAGGCTTAGAAATCAATACAAAACTTATGCTCTTAGTATCAACGTCGATCCTTCTTTGAGGAAACATTTGGTTCATAGCCAATTGTGTGATAAAATTGCACCAACGTGAAAGACGACTGCGTCTCCAACGCAACCAAGGTGAACTGATGAAGGATATAATCTTTGTGTGTAATAAGCAAAGAGCACTGATGGAAGACAACTTGTTTTTCATTGAAAATTGATCAGCATCACCATCCGACGCAACCATGAGGCGCAACCATGAGCATCGATAGGTCATCATGGTGATGCATCATCCATTTGGCATCAAGTTTGGGTGAGACACCTATTAAATTCGACAAATCCTCACTGTGGTCTGTTTCTTCTCAGTAATCAAGCTCGAGGAAGGAAGAACCACATGGCAGAGGACAGTGAGGCGGAACAACAATGGCCATCCAATTTTGTGCAGTTCCACTAAAATATAGGAAGACATGCCCGGGTATGGAGACATGCATCGCTGTTTCCAAAAATATAAAAAAGGGTTAATGAAAAGTACACTAACAAACAGAAGCATCATAATTATATCTTGATGGGAACTAAACCAGGATACCCGAGAAAAAAAGCATTTCTTCATTTAACCAGTGATAGTACTACCACCATATGGGCAATGACCGCACAACCACCATGTACTTTTTGTCGAAACAACATGTATACCTCCACTGAGGCATAAATCAGGACAACTTTTCGAGTGGCATTTCCTCTATAATAGTACTAGTAGGTGATGTTGGACCAGTCGACGAACCCTAGATACTATTCATGGGGAGCTGGGGAGTAGTCGCATAGAAGAAAAGCCACACGCAACGACCTGGGGAGCTGGACCAGTACAAGAAGTTATACCTTAGGTGGGCGAGATGACGTTTAGGCGGGCGGGCGGGATCTGCCCACACGACGGCAGCGAACAAGGGCACGGAGGATCTTCATCCACGCCAGTGCCGGCTCTGAGAGGACGGTGCGCATCGGCTCCCTCCGTCGCCGACGGCGACAACGTCAACACTGCACCTCCTCACCTCCCGCAACGGACGGGATTCGGCCGGATCTGTGACCACCGGTGAGGAGAGAGATAGAGTGGACACTGTCATCTTGTTTTGATATGGAGAGGGTGAGAGAGCGAGACGCGAGAAACTCTATCAAACAAGAGGCTATAATGGAGTAAAAAAAATCTCTCCATACCAGTGGTTTTAAATAGAATACGCGCGTTCCCGGAAAAAAGAAACGAAAACTGGCGGACAATTTTTTAAGGGTCTGTTTAGGACACATCTAGATGTGACATAGTTGTGTCACATCTAAGTTGATATCCCCTCTGTTTGTGGTCTAGTTTTTTTTTGTCCTAATTTTTTTGTTTCTTGTTGCTACATTATATACTTGTGGGAGCTTAGATGTGATATCCTTAAATAACATCTAGATGTGAATTAGACAAACTGATTTTCTAACATGCCAAGAAAGAAAACTCGATCAAAAACACGCCCCCGCTTCCAGGTCGCGAGAGTCGTCGCGCACACACACATAGACATAGACATGCATATCCGTGTTTACGTAAAATTCCATTTCCATCTCCATCTCCAATCATATTTGTCCAACTGGCACATTATTTACGTTGTTAATTATATATGCAGCAATATTAACATACAACATATATTGTTTGCGCACGTCCGGACCGCTGCCACGGCCGGTCCTGACCAACCCGAACCCTCTTCATCACCCGCGCGTGCTTCCCACCCGAAACGGTCAGTGCCGCATTCATGCCCGTCCAGAGCGGACGTGACCTCTCACTGGCACCTGCATTAAAGCGGCGTGCCGCCCGAGAGAGCGTCGCCCGCGCAGCTTCCGGGTGCACGCGGCTGCTCCGCATTCAAAGGTCGCAATAGCCGGTTACAACATGCACGTAAAAAGTTCTTGGGACTCCGTGGTACAGCTAGCTATCCTCCCCCAACTCGTCAATCTCTTCCAGTAGTGCTAGTAGTACTCCATGGCGCGATCCATCAACAAGCAGGCGGGAAAGTTATCGTATACTCCATTTGTGGTGAGTGGCATGCCGAGCGACCATGTGGGGTCGACCCGTGGAGGAGGGTGAGACACGAACACGACAGACGTGATTTAAACGTTGGTTTTGCTCGATGGCGCGATCCAACGAAATGAAACGTTGGTTTCTCTCTATTTCCATTTTTTCTTCGAAAAAACGGAAACTTTCCACTCCATTTTCATTCCTATTCCAAGGTTGCCCCGTTACAACATTCCATCAAATACAAAGGAAAACTAACACGCATGCTAATGCATCTCAATGATTCATAGATCATAGAAAATATTTACTTCACAACTAAAGAAAAAAGTTGTGAGAGCGTGTACGAAAGAAAAACTACTGATGGGGTCACTATGACTTAAACCCTAAACCCTAAACATGATTTACTTCCCTGGCCAGGTAGAACCTGTCGAAGGAAAGACGGCTGGCACCCTCGGATCATACGATGCTTTTGCGCAGTTCCACTAAAATCGACCTAAGCATCCCTAATGGCAAAGATATTGAAGAAGTATGTGAATAATAGTACTGGCACTAGTTCATGAGACATAAACTCATCACAAGTAGAAGCCGCTAGAAGTAGAGAAAGATCGACATGGAGATGGAGCTACGGCAGTGGAGCAAGCCGGCTCCAAAAGGAAGATGGACTACCTGGGACGTCGGGCAGTAGCTAGAAGGGTGGTTGGGACGCGGCATCGGCCTATACCGCGGTGACCCCCGATTGGGACGCACCGACTGTGGGTTTTCTCCCTCGCAGATGTCGACCACGTCTACGCAGAACATGTTCCCTTCCCCTAGCTGCGGGACCAGGCCCGTCATTCTATGCTTGTGAAGAGAGCAACCTTAGCAAGCAGGCTTGTAGCTTAGGCTCCTGCTAGTGTATATATAGTGGTTTTCTTTTCTCTCCATATCAACCATTTTATATTGCGTACGTGTCATTCAAGAGTGAAATGATGGTTGCTTCTTCCAACTAATTTATTGTGTGATTTGACTGCTCCTTAGTGGCCCCTACACGTACTCCCCCTACGTGTATGCAACAGTCACACGTACACATGGACGCAAAAACGCGCGCGACGCCCTAATGCATGCATGTCCGAGCACACGACGGAACATACACGGTCACGCTAAGTGCTCAACCTACACGTGCATGCACACACATACTCAGTCAGGGTGAGCTAGTGATCGTATAAACACCGGAAAATATATATATTGAGCGCAATGGGCGTATTATGAAGTCCACTGACCGTATTTTTACAAATATACAGTGACAGATAGTGTATTTATCTCGTTTGAAATTAATCCATATTAACCGGAGAGGAGGCAGTATGGACTAGCATTACTTGCACGCGGTGGCTCATAGGACAAGGAGAAAGTTTTGACTAATGCAAGCTCTCCCTCGCTCAGGCGGTGGATGTGCAACAGTTAATTCGGTGTCAGATTGCCAGAACCATACACTATACTACTAGTGCTACTATTGTTCGACTTCCCGAATAGGCGAACAGCCAAGCGCAAAGTTTACTAGTACTAGTACTACTAATATAGTCTATAAAGGTATGTACTATACTAGTACTAGGAACAGGATGGAGGAGCGTCTGCATTCTTATTATAATTTTAAAATGTAATAAAGCAATCTTCAACACATTTGGTTCTCTTCGAGGGTTCTCGCATGTGATAATGGAAGTTGATTGCATGGAACTCTGGCCATAATTCTCGCTTAATTCTGGCTCATATCTGGTTACAAATAGTAGCGCTCGGTAATATTTCCTCTTTTTTTGTTATTCAGCATGTAAACAGGTCAGCAAACCTTGCGGCGCATCTTCGTGCGAAACGTGCTTCCTGCACTTTGAATGTGGCCGA
The DNA here is from genome assembly GCA_963921465.1 of Triticum timopheevii. NCBI lineage: Eukaryota > Viridiplantae > Streptophyta > Magnoliopsida > Poales > Poaceae > Triticum > Triticum timopheevii. The sequence continues at coordinate 313,983,782 of OY997270.1, forward strand.
GAGCTAGCTTGATGAAACACCTCGCTTCCTACTTTTTTTGCGGGGTACCTCACTTCCTAGTGACCAGTGTCTTGGCTGATTGTCCTAAGAATGCTTATATATGAAAAAAGCTCTCTCATTTACCCGCAAAAAAGATTAAGCCATATTAACCGGAAAGGAGGGGGTATGGACTAGCACTACTTTTTGGTGTGTCCCGTCAACTCGCAGAACGAGGAGAAGCTTGCAGGACAAGGTGAAGCTTGCTTACGCCTTTTGACTAATGCAACCTACCCTCGGTGGACATGCATCAGTCCATTCGGTGTCAGATTGTCAGAGGCATACACTGTAGTACCCAACATGCGGAGTACCATCATTGTTCGACTTCACGAAGAGGCGAAGAGCCAAGCGCAGTAGTACGAGTAGTACTACTACTAGAACCGCATGGTGGAGCGTCTGTACTCTTATTTTTTCTATCTCTGATAAAGTACACGTTTATTCCGGAGAAGGGCGGAAAACGGCAGCCCAACATGTAATGAATGATATCGATCAACCAACCATGCTCGAATATATCTTGGCCTCCATGCGAACCCGTCTGTGTGTTCTCGCTCCTCGTCTCTCTCAAGGAACGGTGGGTTGGCTCTTTGCGGTCAATTGAGATCGGTTTGCTCACACTCCTGTCCCACATGTCAGTGATATGCCAAGAGGAGGTGCATTGACCGACTGGCCATACGCGTACTTGGTTTTGAACCTTCATACTACTCCTCCCTCCGTCACAGTTTACAGGGCGCGCTTCATTATGATGCATTTCTCTCAATGCATTTCCACCACCAGAGAGACTTTAGATGCGTTTGGTTTAATGCTCAATTAATTAGGGTGTGGTAACCGCAATCATGTCTACAATTTTCTCTCCATGTACTCTGTACTACTCCCTCCATTCCTTGATATAAGGTGTATAGATTTTTGAAAAAAATTCCAAAATATAAGGTGTATTGCGTTGCAACACTCGTTTGGATAGTTTTTTTAGGATTTTATTACATTTCCTTATATCATGCAAGCTCCTCTATTTTCTTATGCCAATTAGTCAGGTGTAAACTTGCCCAAAACTTGTGAAATTTTGCCTTCATGTGCGTTCTTTAATTTTCGTGCCAAAAACTATACACCCTACTTTTAGGAACGGAGGGAGTACTACGGAGTGGAGTAAGTGCATGCATGTGTGTACCCGGGGTGGAAGCACTGCATACATGTGTGTACGCATTATTCCCTCTAGTAATAGACGCCGTGCTATAACTACCAATGCTATTTTTCAGGCTGATCGCTAGTCACCTTGGTCCCACAGATCTTTTTCTTTTTTTTGAAGCACGCTGTATAAACAGTGACGACTGGGCTTCAAAGAAGAGCATATTGATGGTTGCTTCTTCAGAGCAACTTACAGTGGGAAAGGTGGGGTTTACGATTTGACTGCTCATTACTCATATTAATGCGGCGCAACGACCGGGCTGAGTCTCCCATGCGGTTGTGCACTACCCCCTCGGTTCTTAAATATACTCTGGAGTATATTTGTCTTTCTAGAGATTTCAACGAGTGACTACTCAAATATTTGTCTTTTTAGAGATTTCAAATGGACTGGCACATACGGATGTATATACATATTTTAGATTGTAGATTCTCTCATTGTGCTCCGTATGTAGTCACTTGTTGAAATCTCTAGAAAGACGAATAGAATATTTAGGAACGGAGGGAGTACACATACGAAGCAAAATGAGTGAATCTACACTCTAAAAGATGCCTGTTTGAAATTTGTAAAAAGACAAATATTTAGGAACGAAGGAGTATAATTTTGTGCATGGCACATGGACCCAGATGATGAAGAGGCTTCTGGCAATGCTATCAAGCTTCCATCATTTGTTTACATAATTGACGTACTATACAAATAATTTTCCAGCGAGACATGAAATTGTACAATGGTGTGAGCTTTCAGCTTCTGTTTCGCGTGTCTTGCCATCGATGCTCTTTCGGAAACAATAAAAAACTAACTTCCTTGCTAATGCATGTCAATTATTAGCAGATCAGAGCTAATAATTACATCACAACTGAAGACAGAGTTGTGAGAAGGTGTTAAATTAAAATTGATCCATGCTTTCATTGGCAGCAACGTCTCCCCAGCTCTGTCTAAATCAACAAGGCATGTTGGGAAAAAAGTAGCTGTCTGGAGCATGCAACATTCCGATCATTTTGTGCAATTCCACTAAAATAGAGTTGAGTGTCCCTGTTCCAAAGATATTAAGTGTGATTACGATAATAGAGGACTGCTGATGAAACAATAAACACATAAATAGAAGCCGGTCACCTTTGTAGTCTCTCTTAAGACTAACTAGTTGGAGAAGATTAGGCTCGGGGTTGGATGAGGAGGATAGAGCAAAACCAATCTCCCTTTGTGCAGTCGCACTGAAATGTAGAGACGTTGCCCATGTGACATTTTAGTACAACTTCACAAAACACTCTTAAGAAAAAAGTGATTTGTGGAGGTCACCAAAAGGTTGCAATAGCAACGAGGTGAAATGGATAGCCCTGTTTGCAAAAAAGAGGTAGAAAGGAAACAATTACTGGCCAATAATAGTTGATGACACATGCGACGACAAAAAAGAAGCATATTCCTTGCCCTAAGGGAACATAACAACACGGTTGTGTTTGTCTAAAACGGTGTGAGGACGAGAATGCAATATGGAAAGTACGCTGGACGAGCTACGTTTTGGGCAAAGAACTATGGAAGATCCACATGCAGCAACGTGGGAAGACGGGCAGTGGAGCAAGGCCGGATGGGATACCTGGAGGTCGTTGGGATGCAACTAGGTGAGCGGCGGGCGGGCGGAATCTGCGAGTAGGTGGCGTAGGCCCTGCCGTGCCGGAGCTTGGTCAGAGAGAACGGCGTGTACCGCAGATCGGGACGTGCTGCCTCGGCACCATCGAACAGAGAAATGATGCACTTCCTCCCTTTCCCCCGGTGGACGGGATGTAGCCGGATTAGTGACCAACGGTGAAAGAGAGAGGCCACCGCACTCCCTTTCCCCCGATGGATGGGATGCGGCCGGATTAGTGACCAAGGTGAGAGAGAGAGGCCACCGCAGCCTTGTGTGCGATACTCTGAAGAGCGACAAACTAGGCACGCAAGGCTCCATTGTATATAGTGAGCGGACTACCTTTTTCTCCATAAAAATTGTTTTATATTCTGTGTGTGTTCCATTGAGCGCTATAACTTTATTTAAAAATAACGCGGCAACGCGTCAAGTCAAACTTTGTTAAGTGCAGGCGTGGTACACGACCTCCCTAGGTAAACAACCACTACAGGCGTTCAAATTAACACGTGGGCTGCCATTTCGTAAAGAAATGAGCTCCACTGTGTACCCGCGCGGGTGTGGCTGGGCACGAAGCGTGAGTACGTGCACGGTGCACCTATTCTCTTCTTGTATACGTACACCACCTATGTGGGGTTGTGTGAGAGAGATACAAACCTAGACAGATATAGTGTGTGGGTTCTTGAGAGTTTTTTTTGGGGGGGGGGGGGTCAATCAAAAAATGTAACATATGCAATGTGTGTGAAATAGAGTCCTGGATATAACATATATATAGAGGGGGTGATCCACGAGAAGAGAGTGGAGGTATCACCGGCTTAAGGTGTCCATAGAATCGAAAATAGGGATGATGTGTGTGTGTGTGTCTGCGCGCGATCGATAAAGAGTGCCATCGAATTTGTGTGTGCCCACGTCAAAGATATAGAGTGGCTGGCCTACTGGAACGTGAGAGGGGACATGTGCAGTTTGTCTCTGTGGCATGGATACCTACCTGCAGCGCTCGACTATCGGTGTGTGGTGGGGGAAGAGGGAGCCCCAATTAACTATAGAGGTACAATGGCTGGTATATGTGTGGAGGAGGAGAGAGGCCTACCTCATGTATTAAGGAGATCGATCTGCCTCATGTATTAAGGGAGATCGATCGGCATCCATGCATATGTGCAGGAGAGGAATAAGGTTGGGAGAGAGACAGAGCTAGAGTGTTGGAGGGGGTGGTAGTGGAGTTGCTTCTAACAAATGGTGGGATAGGCTTGCTAGACAAATGGAGGGCACGCCCGCAATATCAATAAGAGTGGAGATGGCTGCTTGTTGTCTGTGCACGTGCATGTGAGAGACGGGTCAGGAGGCATGCACGAATGATGAGGGGGGACGATGTGGCTGTGGTAAGCAGACATAGCTACATAGGAAGATCAATCGCCCTTTGTTAGAGAAAGGAGAGACATAACTTGTGAGGTACGTCGATCAATGGGGGGAGGGTAGTTAAAGTCAATCCAGGTATATGTTGGGAGATCGATCGGTATACACGCATGTGTGTGTTAGAAGCAAACGAGGCACGAGGAGAAGGATAGAGATAGAGGGATGCATGTAGGAGGTGGTACGAGAGGCATACTATATCGAGCGGGGAGGAGTGTGTGAGTACGAGAACAATGAAAAGAGTGGTGGGAGTGAGGCATGGACGGTTACAAGAGAAGAGGGGAAGCTTGTGTTTGTGCTAGGAACACCTGGCTAGAGAGGCATATCGATCGATGTGTGCCGTAAAGAAGGAGCTGGGGGGCCTACACACACCGTGGGTGAACGACCTAAAGTGAAAAGACGAATTTGCGTGATGGAGCTAGAGAATGCTGAGGGAGGGTGAGAGGAATGCGGGTGTGTGCATGCACAAGAGAAAGTTAGCGCTAGCTACAAAGATAAGAGGGTTGTGTGGGTGTAAAAGACGAATAGAGATCATATATACTTCATTATAAAAAGCAAATTTGGATATTTGAAGAATTTACCATAGTGTTTTAAACCGACGCATGTGTGAATATATATAACGGTGATACACATGGTGTGTTTATGAACATGTTATACTACATTTAATATATTTTATCTCTACTCTTATAAAAAACGGAGTTGTTGATGATGGTGTGCCTGCCGTCCTGCATTATAGGCTGCGATTTATATCTGGCGGATAGCAAGGAAACTATGATGGTTGAAGTTGGCAACAATCATGATTGTAGATTCTTATTGAAATAGAGAAACGAATTCAAATTTAGTTCAAATTGCAGCGGTAGTATAGACATTTGGAATGCACTAAAATGTTGGTATGAGTAGGTTACATGCATTATACAACAAGCGAAAAAAATTAATCGGACATAACATGGATTCATACTCCCTCCTTCCATCTATATAGGGTGTAATGAGATTTTTAAGACTGCCTTTGACTATTGACAAGATTAATAGTACATGACATGCACAATGTGAAAATTATATCATTGAAAGAACCTTTCACAAACGAAGTTAACGGTGTGCTTTGTGTAAGTTGCATGTCATATATCATTGCTCTAATATTTGGTCAAAGTTAGCATCGAAAAACGCATTAGGCCCTATATAGATGGAAGGAGGGAGTAGCTTTGAATACCATTTGTATAGTAAAATGGGGCAAGACTCTCTCTTTGTGTGGTGTGAATAGTTTTTTTTTTGTTTTCTTTTTGGTCGAGGGAAGTGCGAATTGATTTGGTACGTACAAGTACAATATTACTACACGTTAGGCTTGTCCCTAAAATTCAACCCGCGTCTTGTTATATCCCGAAAATTCAGATATCGTGCTCCCAAAACTGGCGCCTTCACAACTCGCGCCTTGCTATCCCGAAATTACAACGCGCGCGAAAACTCCCTCCAGCTGCCAAATCCCGACACGCGAAATCCCCCTTCTAACCCTGAGCCGAAAGGGCCGCTAGTTCAAATCGGTGGGGGGTACTTTTGTAACACACCCTACATTTTAGACAAGCGTGTCCCCAAGTCATGCTTCACCCCCTCCCATCGCCCCCTTTCTGCCATTCGAAATCCCAGGCCGCCATAACCTCTCCGCTCCAGCCGCGAAACCCCACCCTCCTCCATCCGCCACGTCACCGCTGCCCAGCCGGAGCCTCTTCCCCGATGACATCGTCCACCGCAATAGCTCGACGTCCCTCGTCCACCTCCCCGGATGAGGATCCGTCGTCCATCTCGCCGTCCCGTCGGTTCAGTCGCCCCATCCTCCACCTCCAAGGAGCTGCTCCGACGATCGCCTCGTCTATCACGGCTGCTCCATCCACACAGCGCCGCCTTAACCTCCTCCACCGGAACCGCAACATCCTCACCGACTCCTCGGACGAAGCCGAGGCCTACTCGGCGCCACCAAAGAGGTTGTACACTCATCGCATCACACCTTCTCCTTAACTCAACCTCCCGGCACCGACGGTGCTCCATCCCGCACCCCCATGGAGCGGCTACCTTAAAGCCGGCTCCACGGGCGACATCTCCACGGTGTCTCTCCCCCAGTGCGAGGCCCCTTCAGCGGCGGCATCCATACCAGCCGGATCTGCTGCTGCTGCTTTGGCTCTCGCTCGCTCGCTCGCACTGCTGCTGCTGCTCCGGCTCTCGCTCGATCGCTGGCTCGCCCAGCTGCTACTACTGCTCTCCCCCTCGCTCGTGCTGCTGCTCTGCTCCGATTAAGCCACACTTCAGTCGACTGAATCGACTTTTGGGTCAATCGATTTTCATGGGTTGGGGGGGCTCGCCGGATTTAAGGAAGAACCACCCGTAGTGGGGACGGGGGCTCGCCGGAGAGGTACCCCACTATCTATCTTAGGGTTCAGGGTGGGGGCGGGGGGCCTAGAGGGCTGGCCGGGGCGGCGGTGGCGAGTTTTTTTGGGGCGGCGAGGCGATGCTGGGGCCGGCGGTTCGGCCAGTGGTGGCTGGCGGCTCAGGGGGGTGCAGCTTGAAGATGAACTGCAGGCCCTCCCTAAACTACATGTCAAGTGCCTCCCTGCTACCATTGCGTTCAGTTTCAACAATAGCATTCAGATTCCACAGTAAATTTCAGTTTCGACAGTTAAGTTCACAGTCAACAGTTTTTACCTCATCTGTTGTAGTCAGGTGGTTTTTGGTGATGTTAATTTTACATCCATTTTACATCATCTATTGGAGATGCTATTAGAATCCCACTTGAGATTGACGATGTCTGTCTTGTGCTTGTTCAACTTTGACGTCTTACGGCCAACCGGAGCTGCCCCAACGACAGAACGATCCATCACAATAGAGCAGTGCCCTGGACACCGTCAACAGATTCCTTAGATCTTCCTCCACACCTCCGACAGCCACCTCTGCCTCAACTGCTTCAGCGACCAACCCAATGATGCTGAGGTCGACACGGCTGTCAGGACCCCGACTCAATGCCACATTGATCTAGCATGTAACACCTCATATCACTTTGCGGCCTCACGCACGGTATCCCCATGGGTGTCACCTTACCTTTTCCTGGGACCGTTTGCGCCTTTTGGCACACGTATATGATAGTGTCGCTAGCATCCATATGATAAGGAGCCCGGGCTGACATGGCTAGTCGTAAACCCAAAGTGGCACAAACTTACAGGGACAGGCATCCATGACCCAGCATCGAACGTGTCAGTCATCAGCGAGTGAATCCAGGCTGTAGCACTGGGCTAGCAGGACTCCGGTGAACCGGCTGTAGCGGGCTAACAGGACTCCGGTGTTCATCGCGTGACATTTCCCCGAAGGGACAGACACAGGAACGAAGAAGGACACATGCCGGCCAGCCTAAGTGTTCCGGAGCAGTAGCAAGTTACCATGGCTCAGTGGAAGCACTAGGAGACATTTCCCGGTAAGAGAGGCTACTAAGGATAAACAACTAGATAGTCAGATCCCACACATACCAAGCATTTCAATAACATACACACAATATGCTCGATATGTGCAAATACAACATGGCATCACAACATGACTCTACAACTCAAGTATCTTATTCAATAGGCTCCGAGGAGCGAGATATTACAATCATGGGTCTCATGACCCAACATTCAGAGCATACAAGTCAAAGCACAGGCGGAAGCTTAACATGTCTGAGTACAGACATCTACAAATGAAAAATGCTGAGAAGCCTGACAATCTACCAGATCCTGCCGAGGGCACAAGATCGTAGCTGAGGTAACAAGCTAAACGTCGAAGTCCACGCGGAACTACTAGCGAGACTGAAGTCTCTCTGGAAAAACGTAAAATAGGCAAACGTGAGTACAAATATACCCAGCAAGACTTACATCAGAACTATCTACATATGCATCATTATCAACTCGGTGGCTATCCTGAACTACGAATGCAATGTAACTCTTTGAGGTGGCGCACACGAGTCCACATATTCACCATATCAATACACCACTATGGATCCACTCCCGTCTCCCTACGAGAACGCCATCCATAGCACTCACTCTTATCTTGCACATTTTAGAGTATCCACTTTCACTTGTCTATGAACTATACAGGCAACCCAGAAGTCCTTTACCACGTACACGGCTATTCGAATAGATCATATTACCCTGCAGGGGTGTACTTCTTCACACACACGCTCTCACCACTTACCGCCGTTTACACGACATGTACTCGGCAACCTTCAAGCGGAAGCCCAGCGAGGGTGTCGGCCACGACCTGACTAACCACACAAGTCTCTCGTCCAGGTTTATCGCCTATTCGGGTTCCATCCGCAAGGAGATCCGGCCGGGGTGTCGCTCACGGCCCCAAACGACGTGAGCAGGGTTCCCAAGCCCACCACCCGGGTGCCACTTGGTACACCGTGCCACTGTGCCTAGTCTGTCCCAAGCCCATTTGTACCGGGTGCCACTTGGTAGACTACTAACACTACCTACAAACACCAGAAACTAGTTGCAACTCCTGGACAGAGATCAGGTTGATTAATAAGTCGAGAGGGGCACTTAAGCATTCCAATGCGTGGTAGTAACTGTTCATGGATCACAAACACAGAACTCAGTTCCTGAGGACGGCTGCAATGAGACAACCCACCATGTACTCCTACATGGCCTCTCACCGCTACCTTTACCAAATCGTGTTCACACACTTAGCTCACACACAGTAGGACATGTTCACACACCTCCAATTCATCCCCGATGAATCAGACCTAACACAACTCTAAGCAATAGCAGGCATGACAAACAAGCATGAATGAGTAGGCACATCAGGGCTCAAACAACTCCTACTCATGCTAGTGGGTTTCATCTATTTACTGTGGCAATGACAGGTCATGCAGAGGATAAAGGGGTTCAACTACCGCAGCAAGTAGCAGTTGTATTGTTGTTGTCCTAATGCAGTAAAATAGAGCAGGAGCGAGAGAGTGGGATTGTATCGGAATGAACAAGGGGGTTTTGCTTGCCTGGCACTTCTGAAGATAGTATAGTTCTTCATCGGTGTCATCGATCACATCGTCGGTACGTCGTCTACTGAGAGGGAACAAACACCGGCAAACAAGGAAGAACAAAATCAATGCAATGCACAATATGATGCATGATCATGACATGGCAATATGCTGTGATTTGAGCTAATGCAACTAGCAGCAAGTTAAATGGAGTTGGTTTGAACACAAGATTCAAATTCAAACTCCATATGTGATTATTCAAATGCCATTTAATTGATTTGTGCTAAACAGCAGCTATAAGTTGTTCTAACATGCATGAAAATGGTACAGATGGATAGATTGTATTTTTCTGATCATTTTTCATATATAAATTATTTCATTTGGAGTTACGGTTGAATTTCTATGGTTTTTAGAAGTTTATACTATTTTCTGGAATTTCCTGAATAAGAATAAATCCAGAAAAAAGGAGTTACTGCGTCAGCATTGCGTCACTATGATGTCAGCTGGTCAACATGGTCGGTCCAGGTCAAACCTGACGGCTGGGACCCACATGTCAGTGTAACAACTAACTAACAGGGTTAGTTAGTGTTACGTTAGCACTAACCTAGGTTAATTAGGGCCTGGGTCCACTGGTCAGTGACTAACCTAACTAACCTAAATAGGATTAGCCCTAACTAACTTAGTTAGCCGGGCGGGGCCCGCATGTCAGTGAGAGAGTGGGGTCAAACCTCTGGTCAGCAGGAGTCAAACCTAGCCGGTCAACACGGTCAACCCACCGGCGTTTAGCCGCCGGCGACGACAAAGACGGCGGGGCGCCTCGGAAATGCTCTACAGGGCACCATTCGATGCGCGGGTTGCACCTACAGGTTCCTAGGAGTGAGGCGCATCCATTGGTGGCGGTGGTAGGAGATGCGGTGCTTAGGATCGACGGCGGCGACCAAATCGGCGGCGGCCGGAGTTCAAACGTCGACGGATTCGATGCCACAGTGCGCGGGAGGACAAGCAGTTTGCACCTACGGACTCTACGCGTGCTTACGAACCCAACGGAAACACCCACGGGACCAATAGGTCACCGGAGCTTCGTCGGCGACGAGGTCGTGCGGCGGCGCACTCTCGGCCTCAATGGAAACAGCGGCTACGGTGAGAACTAGGCCACAGAATTAGGGGGGAACGGTGCAGGGGCTCACGGAGATCACGATGAGACGGTCGGCGTGCTCGGGGAAGGCCTGGGGCAACGGACGGCAACGGCGATCTCCGGCGGCCGAAGCTTCGAAACGAGGTCGGGGACGACGATACGGGGCTTCCTGCGTCGTGTTCGTTTGCGGAGAACTTCAGGGCGATGCGATGGGGCCGATCGATGCGTCGGGGAGGCGAGGAGGTGGCTCAGGGCGCGGCAGCGGTGAGCTGCACGCTGCGGGTGTGTTCGGGCGGCTACGGGAGAGAGAGCCGGAGCAATGGGGAGAGGCCAGAGAGGCGGGGAAGTGGGCGAGGGGGTGCTGGGCGTCTCCAGGAGCGGATAGGCCCAAAGGTGAGGCCGCCAGCACGAAGCAGGAGGTGGAGGCTCGGGCACAGGCGCGTCGACACGCCTCTGCCAGTAGGCAGAGGTTGAAGACAGCGGTGCCCCTGGTGGGCTGGGCCACCAAGTGGACTGGCTAGGAGGGCTGGGCCAACACAGGTGAGGCGCAGGTGGGTTTCTCTCTCTCTCTCTGCTTTCTATTTTAATTATTGTTTTCTATTTCCGACATTTGTTTTAACTTAATTAAAATGCTAAGGCATTTTCAAAAACCCTGAAAATAATTGTGGGATCGGTTTGTAAAATTTCCAACAGCCCCCACTTAAGTTCAGAATTATTTGGACATTTAAAATATTATATAGCATTTAACTGTCCAAATTCAAATATGTATGAATTAACTCAAAAATCCAGAAATGTCCTAGAAATGTGTGCATCATTTTTGGAAGAAGTTTTCACCCATTACAAAATTGATGAACTTTTCTAAAGGCCATTTTGGGTAGATGGAAAAGATTTAATTTGACCCTAGTTGTATTTCATTTGCTGCTAGGGTTTATCAGTCCCCATTTCAAATTTCCATGAAAATTAAACATGATGCAAGCAAGATGCAACACTGGGCAGCACCAGAAGCTAGGGATGTGACAACTCGCCCCCACTAAACAAGAATCTCGTCCCGAGATTCAAGACGTGAGGTAAGAAGGAAGGGGGTCACAAACTATCACAATCTTCACGATCCAGGTTGCACTTCATAAGAACCTTGTTTCGATCATCATCTTTGTCTCGACGTCTTCCTCTGAGAACTCCAACTAACATAACAAGAAGAGGAAAGGTAAACTCTAGAAGAATCAATCTTCTCGAAGACCGAACAACTCAGGACCAACTCATGGGGTGAGATATAAAACATCTCTTGAGCTGAGACACGAACACACGTTCAGAGGGATGGGGTGTAACAGATGACGAAGGTTTACTAGGTAGGCAACAGATCCACGCTTGATCACGACATAGCGAGGAGTTAACTATCATGATTCCCTAACGGGGCACCTTAGGAAAACTGACTCGTAGAATCATCCCTTAAGTGGCAAAAAGAATTTCCTTTGATTCAGAGATCATCGAAACTCTTTATACCAGCCTAAGGCAATTCTCGAGCGATCGTTTGGAGGGGTTTGGTAGAATGGCATACCCGGATTAGAATGGATGATGTGGATTACCTTGTTGAAAACAACACAAGGGATGATTTTGCTTGCGCGTGCTCTCAAGAACTTGAGCATTTCCATATTCATCAAGCTTTTACCAATATCCGTGACAAGGATCCTGGCAACACAACGTACTACCTTGATGAACAGCGATGGATGATGCAGATGCAAAGGAAGATAACACTTTCTCAGATTTCACCTTAGCGAGGCCAAGGGGCAAAATCTGGACGATCGACCTATAGACATTTAACACTCCGCTTCTACTGTTCTCCTTGATGTACCCGCTTAACCCAATACCGGTCGGTATCTGGAATATCAAGTAAAGGTCTGGCTTCGGGAGAACAAAGGATCCATAAGGAACAACTTCTAAATAAGTCACTCGAAATCCTCATGGTGAAGATGGTCGATTTGCTCAATCAAGGTACTACAATGATAGATCTTCCGGCTAGGTGTGTCGGAGAACATCAACCTTATCGGGACCTACAACGTAGATCTTGGAAAGGTTCCAACCATCATATCTGCCTGAGATTCAGATCTGGTTGGTAACATGATATTCCAGACTCATCAAGTCTAGAAAGAAAATGTAAGTTTGCAACACAAACCGACGAGATGACGTTGCGAGATTCTCGGGAAATGAACTATGATAGCAAGCTCCAAAACATGAGCTGTTTCTGCTACATACATGTGAACACGCTGTCCTAGACAAGCATGACCACATAGTAGTCTTATAATAAGACACTACTGAGTTCAGGTTGGGAACCATCATCGAGGATATCGAAGTCCTCACATAAGTCTAGATTAGCTCTTATGAAGGAACTCCTTCTCCTTGAACAATTCAGTCAGTGGCTTGGTGTGCTAGGGACACATATAGAATGGAGGTAGCGAGCCTATCAAACCATAGCATACTTCGCACGTGCATGACTGACTTGGGATGGTACCAGAGGAAACAAAAACAATCTTTCTCAAGCTCACGGCGGCAACTTGCACCAGATGCACGTGAATGAGAGGAAGTCACTTCTTTCATCCAAACATATTCTTCACGAATGGGACATGAAGATAATGCTTATAAAAGTTTCCAACACTAGGTTGATGTTCAACATCAGTCATGGGGGAGACAAAATGCTACTGATGGGCTCAACAGCAACTCATCGGAATTTCCATGGAGATGGAATTCCATAACTATGTGAACAAGGTGATAGTATTGTTCAGACCCAAAAGATATAATGGTGTATGCTCGAGGAAAATCCACGAGTAAGACAACATTACGAACATCGTTGGTTCTGATTTGATTTGATGATAGCCCATACTCAAATCAAAGGTTTGGGGTAAGACAATAAATCCAACAATTGATCATGAGGACCAATCAATGAAGAAATCATCTTTCTACAACAAACACACAAACACAAGATATCCCTTTGGAAATGAACTAAGTCGGACAAGCTTTTATCTTCCAACTCTCCAAGTTGTTGTTTAGCTTAACCAACTAGCTCAGGGTATCCGACACAGATGCTTGGAGAAAAGGTGGTTTATAGGGAACCAACTTGATCACGAGCTCAACATAGCGGTCAGGTGACAACCTGGTGATACTTCCGAGAAGATAATCGGAAAATCACGAACCACCGATATGCTATTAAGCTCGAGAACAATCTTGCTTTTCAGGGTAAGACGAGATCATCAAATAAGCAAGGGATTGTCATAGCCCTAACTCATTGATCAAAAGGTGCACCGAAAATAAGGACTAGGTAGCACAATCTATCTTAGAATGATGATTCAAGAACCAACATGCTAAGAATGAATTTATTGTCCTTTAACTACCAAGCAATAGGGTTGCTAGGAGTATCGATTTCAAACATCACAATTCACTTGTCGGCATTCCGGTTGCGTCAACACGGAACCGAGGAATGAGTAATAATGGCGAGAAGTATCACTACGTCAAGAATTCACAAGAGCCGGTGCAATTCTCATGAAAATCCTGACATAAAGACGGTAATACTTTAGGGTAGAACAGAATCAAAAGCTGGGTTGGCATTTTGATCTGCGGAGCACAACTATTTTGACCCAATCCTGGATATGGATGAGGTACTGGAGTTTGTTTCTCCTAGTCATCCTGAATAGAATGGCTTGACGGACCACAAGAATAATAAGCATCGATAACACGAATGCACAATTACTCCTGACTATCAATTGGTAGACGAGGTCATAAGACAACTAAAGGGGGACAACTCAAAAGAACATATGATTTTCTGAGTTGTGGATGCATGGATTAGAATGTCGAACGAGTTCAACATATTTCTTCCGGACAATTCATGCAGAGAGGTAGGACTGACAGAGTCACAACATAGAATCGAGAACTCGACAAGAGCACACTTATTGTGATCTTTTGGTTCAATGAACTTCTGCCATATGCAGTTCTTGGTTTTGGAAGAACGATATACCACGAACCTTGAGGACTATCGCAAAGGTTACTAATAACCTAAAGGGACTAGCAAACACTATCAACATGAAGTGAGTAGGGTGAATCTCGGGTTCAAAAACCCAGGAGTAGAATACCTACTACTAAGTGGCATCACGGGATGCTTTCGAGAATGATGGCCAGAATCACCACACTGAGAACACAAAACACGGCTAGATTACTAGATGATCCCCTAAGACACCTAGGTCATAATAATAATTCCAACATATTTGTCGAGGCAATAGAATACCTCAACTCAACAATTAGTGTGATTAACCTGGCCTAAAGGAACATCGAAACCATAGGGAAAGGATTTTGCAAATGCATCAGATTGTTTAGAAACCTGGGACGACTCGGACAACATAACGGTTGTAAATGCTCAAAAGGATTGGCGACATGCTACAAAAATGGTGGCATAACCACTCAATCATCATAATATCCAAGTTTTGAGATCAACTGTGAATACACAGAGATAGTAGGAACTGAACTGAGGCTTAAGTCCAACAATCTTATGAATCTACTGATTAGTAACACATGATCCTGATAGAAGGAAGAGAAAGCCTAGTTCCTTAACCCCGTAGGAAGATAAGATGACTCAGATCAGAAGGGCATAAGGTATAAGGAGTAAAAAGAGCCTTACATTCCATCCCACAATCAATTCCCTTATATAACTAAAGAATTTGTAGACTGAACTTCGACCAGTTTGGCTTGGTAATCCTACAGGCAGTCAAGCTCTGATACCAAAACTGTCAGGACCCCGACTCAATGCCACATCGATCTAGCATGTAACACCTCATATCACTTTGCGGCCTCATGCACGGTATCCCCACGGGTGTCGCCTTACCTTTGCCCGGGACCGTTTGCGCCTTTTGGCACACGTATATGATAGTGTCGCTAGCATCCATATGATAAGGAGCCCGGGCTGACATGGCTAGTCGTAAACCCAAAGTGGCACAAACTTACAGGGACAGGCATCCATGACGCAGCATCGAACGTGTCGGTCATCAGCGAGTGAATCCAGACTGTAGCACTGGACTAGCAGGACTCCGGTGAACCGGGCTGTAGCGGGCTAACAGGACTCCGGTGTTCATCGCGTGACATTTCCCCGAAGGGACAGACATAGGAACGAAGAAGGACACATGCCGGCCAGCCTAAGTGTTCCGGAGCAGTAGCAAGTTACCATGGCTCGGTGGAAGCACTAGGAGACATTTCCCGGTAAGAGAGGCTACTAAGGATAAACAACTAGATAGTCAGATCCCACACATACCAAGCATTTCAATAACATACACACAATATGCTCGATATGTGCAAATACAACATGGCATCACAACATGACTCTACAACTCAAGTATCTTATTCAATAGGCTCCTGTAAGTGCATCTAGTGCCCCTTAGTGATTTTGGTGTATTGAAGACTTATAGGTTAAGTATCTGATGCGTTTGTGAGTGTACACATGTCTATAAGTCTATGAGGAGTTTGATATTTACAGAGAAAGTCGACCCCTAAAAATGAAGTTCTTCAACTGAAGACTTTGATATTCTGAAGACTTTCTGAAGACTTTGAAAGTGAAGAAATTGGTGTGACCATGAAGACTTGATATTCATTCGAGGAATATGAAGCGTAAAGACTTTTGTTTTCGTAGTTTCATTTTCTCTTTCTTGAGTCATAGGAAACACCGTACTGTTAAAGGGGGTCGAGGAAATACTAAGGAAAAATTTCCATGTGATGCTCAACTCAAAATCCTACACCTACCAATCCCTTCGAGTGAAGCCATTGGATATCTCATACAGTTCAGTCAAATTCATCAGTGATAGAGACGCAGTTCTTCTGTTCACTGAGGACTTTGTTCTGACTAAGGAGTTAGGAATTCGCCAGTGCGAAAGTCCTACACAGTGAGGAACATGATAGCCCTGAGGACTTTGAGAGTCAAATTTCCAACCGTTGCTGTGCTGCGCGCCGGCGGACCAAAATATCTTATCCACCTAACGGTCATATCATTGAAGGGCATTTATGTCTTATCATGTCGGGCTGCTCCCTAGGCTATAAATAGCCGCCCCCTACAACCACTAGTTGGTTGGCTGCTCCGAGAGAACTTGACACTTGTCATTTGAGAGCAACCCATCCTCCGAGGACTTTGAGCGAAAATCATCAAGTGAGGAAAATCCCAAAACCAAACCCACAAAACCCCAAGTGATTGAGCATCACTGAAGAAATTGATCCTGCGTGGATCCGACGCTTGTTACCTTTGAAGACTGTGCTTCTTCCAGACGGTTAGGCGTCAAGGTCTAGAGCATCCAAGAGGAATTGTGGATTGCCGAGTGACCAAGTCTGTGAAGGTTTGGAAGTCACCTGAAGACTTACCACGAGTGATTGGACGAGGCCTGCGTGGTCTTAGTTCAAGGAGAATACGGTGAGGACTGGGTGTCCTGAGTTGCGGCTCAGAGACTGGGTGTCCGGGACTGTGTGTCCTCGAGTTTAAATACTCAGCCGCTCCAACCAGACGTACAACTGAGACAGCAGTTGGAACTGGTTTACCAAATCATTGTCTTCACCAACTGACTGGTTCTATTTCCTAAACTCATCCATTTCCTCATTCTGTGTTGCATGTTGTTCATATCTGTGCTTGAAGACTTTGACTGAAGACTTTCACAAATTCCTCAGTTCAATTTCTTCAGTCTGTTTGTCTTCATCTTGTTATCATGTGTTTACGCTTTCCGTACTCTGTTCTTAGTCTTCATTTCATCATGCTGACTATGTGTGTATCCTGTTATGTTTACCTCTGAGTACATATTCCGCTGCTAGTAGTTCTTCGCTAAGGAGTTTCCTCACCAACAAATTCCTCAGTGAAGAATTTCATAAAAATCGCCTATTCACCCCCCCTCTAGTCGATATAACGCACTTTCAATTGGTATCAGAGCAAGGTACTCCCTTGTTCTGTGTGATTTTGGTTTAACCACCTGGAGTTCTAGTTATGTCGACCGCAGGTATGATCAAGGTCTCGGCTGGGTGTCCTACCATTGATGGAACGGACTACCCCTACTGGAAGAACAAGATGCGAATGCATCTTGAGGCAATTGATAATGATCTCTGGTATGTTGTGGAAAACGGTGTCCCCGCTGTCACTGAAACACTGACCGCTACCGATGTGAAGAGATTCAAACAACTCGACTCTCAAGCGAAGAATATCATCTGTGGCCATCTGAGCAAAGGACAGTATGGGAGAGTGAGTGCTTTGGAAACTGCTAAGCTTATCTGGGATAGGCTGTCCAAAGTAAATGAAGGAGTTTCAACTCAGCGTGACTCTCGAGTTGATGTTCTTCGGAATCTCTTCAACCGCTTCAAAAGACTCGACAACGAAAATGTCCAACAAACCTTTGATCGCCTCACTGACATCTCAAATGAGCTTCAAGCCCTCGGTGCCACTGACATCACTGATCATGAAGTTGTGAAGAAACTGCTGAGATCGCTTGATTCCTCATTTGATACTCTGGGACTGATAATACAAGAACGTGCTGACTACAAATCGCTTGATCCTGCTGATATCCTTGAAAGGCTTAACACCCACGAGTTCCAGCTTGCTGAAAAGAGAGATCTCTATGGCTCAAACTATGGCAAACCACGTGCCCTGAAGGCTAAGGTTGTGTCTGACTCTGAATGTGAGGATTCTGGTAGTAGCCTTGGTGATCCTGAAGAACTGAGCCAGGATCTAGCTCTCCTTGTGAAGAAATTCCAGAAGTTCACAAGACGTGGTCGTTTTGGAAAGTCCTCAAGAGGAAATGATTCCTCATCCAGTGACTACAAGAGAAGACTTTGCCACAAATGCAAGAAGCCTGGTCACTATATTCAAGATTGTCCTCAGTGGGAAAAGGAAATGAAGAAGAAGAAATACAAGGACTACAGTTCTGATGATATGAAGAAGAAGAAGAAATCATCAAAATCTTCGTCTTCAAAACCATCAAAATCTTCATCTCACAAGAAGGGCAGCTCCAAGAAAGCTCGGGCATTCATTGGCAAGGAAATGGACTCTGAAGCTGAATCTGAGGAAAATGATGAAGAGGAGGAGTCTGAAGAATCTGAGTCTGGTGTGGCGAGTCTGGCCGTTGCTACTGCTTTCGTCAGCAAGTCCATCTTCAACACTGAAGAAACTGACTCCACCGACAAGCATACTGAAGATAATGATGGCTACGCTCCCACCTATTGCTTCATGGAAAAAGGAGCTAAGGTACTCAAATACAACTCCTCTGACTCTAGTGAAAATGAATCTGATGAGGATCTAAAGCCCAGCTACTCTAAACTTGCTAAAATTGCTGTGAAGCAACAACGGGCTCTTGAAAAGGTTCAAAACATGCTAGATAAAAGTGATGATATGTTGGGTGAAGAAATGGATCGCACTAAAGCTCTGACTGAAAATCTTCAGAGACTTCAGTCTAAGTATGATAACCTTCAAGGTCATCATAACTCTCTCTTGTCTGATCATGAGAAACTTTCTTATGAAGTTCTTCAAGAAAAGCAAGACAATGAGAAGCTTTCTCTTGAAGCTATTCAAAGAAAGGCAGATCTTGAAAATCTAAGAGTATGTTATGAAGATCTTCAGAAGGAGCGCGATTCATTGCTAGCTCAACAAATCAGCGCTTCTCAGGAAGAATTTGTTCCTCCATGCTTAAAGTGCATTGAACGTGAATCTGCAAATTCTTCACCTGAATGTTCAAATGCTTCAAATGTTACAAATGCTTCATATGCCTCTGCTATCACTAATTCCTCATCTGAGGACTTTGCTAGTATCACTGACAATGCAGGGCTGAAGGAATTATACATGACAGGCATGTACAAAAGCCTCAAAGGGCATCAGACACTTTGTGATGTGCTCAAAAAGCAGATCCTCAACAGAAACCCTAGGAAAGAGGGTATTGCCTTTGAGAGGAAATTCAATGCCGATGGAACATATTGGAAGCCTGAGCAGTATCCCAAAACCTCATGGGTGGCTGCAAATGGACCTCCAGTTGATCCATCTAACTTGTCTGGCTTTACTTGTGAATCTCCTCATTCTTCTGATGAGTCATTTGACTCCGACTATAAACTGTTCAAAAATCAGAATGGTGAAGTATTTGCTAGATATGTTGGCACTAACTGCAGGAATGGTTCCCCTATGAAGAAAATCTGGGTTCCCAAAAGATGTGTTGAAAGTCTTCAGGTGAATGTCCTCATGACACCACCTATGAAGAACAGGAACCCCAGATCAAATTCTTCATATGGACCAAATTCTTCACGAGGATCAAATTCCTCAACTGGATCAAAGTCCTCATATGATTATCATCGTGCTAACAAATCTGTCTCGCAGGGCAAAGCTAAGGGCTATGAATATGTGCATTATTCTTCAAACCATTATGTTCATAAGTCCTCAAAGAATTACTCTGCCTATTCATATGCATACCCTAACCTCTCTCATGCTAAGCGAAATGGTTTGGCATCTTTGCCACCTTTCTCACATGGTGCTCGCAGGATGATGAACTCTTTGCCACCCCTCCAGATGTGGGTGGTGAAGAAAAAGAACTAATCCCTTCTGCAGGGTCAGGTCTCCAGACGTGCTCTAACGTCTGAAGAATTTGCTGGGGACCTGACAAAAATGCCTGAAAGGACGCAGGCGAATCATGATGAAATGAACTTTCATTTCACACGTCCTCATACTGCTATAGTTGTTTACTGCTTGATGAAATTCATCTGATGAACTTGATATCATATTCTTCACTGATGAAGCATATGAGATTGTAAGTTATACTAATTCATCTGCAGGATGATCAACCCAAAACCACTGAATGGGTCCTCGATAGTGGATGTACAAATCACATGACTGGTGACAAGAATCTATTGATGGATGCTCCTTTATCACCGTCACCTCTGAAGCATATCATATTTGCTGACAAAGGCAAAAGTCAGGTATTGGGTCTTGGTAAGGTTGCTATCTCTAAGGATAAGCACATGGACAAAGTCATGCTTGTTGAGTTCTTAGGATACAATCTCATGTCAGTCTCAATGCTTTGTGATCTTGATATGGTTGTTGTCTTTGGCAAATATCGCTGTGTTGTGATTATGGAAGCTGACAATTCCAAAGTCTTCGAAGGCTTTAGGAGAGGAGATCTGTATATTGTTGATTTCTCTACAGGACCGCAACCATCCATGTGTCTACTTGCAAAAGCTTCAGAAGGCTGGCTATGGCATCGACGACTTGGTCATGCAGGCATGAGGAATTTGAACATGCTTGCGAAGAAGAAGCATGTCATTGGCATTGAGAATGTCAAATTCCTCAAGGATCACTTATGCGGAGCATGTGAAGCCGGAAAAATGACCAAGGCCAAGCACCCAGCGAAGACTATCATGACCACTACCCGTCCATTCGAATTGCTTCACATGGACCTCTTCGGACCGAATCATTATTCAGCAGTCACTAATGATGCATCTCTATATGGTTTTGTCATTGTTGATGATTATTCTCGATACACATGGGTACACATTGTTACTTACAAACATGAAGTGCAGGAAGTCTTCAAACGATTTTCCTCGAGGGCTTCAACCAACTTTGGTGTGAAGATCAAGCATATCAGAAGTGACAATGGAACTGAGTTCAAGAATTCTGGTCTCGATGCTTATCTTGATGAACTTGGTATTACTCATGAATTATCTGCTCCCTATACTCCTCAGCAGAATGGCGTCGTGGAGCGCAAGAACAGAACTCTTGTTGAGATGGCCCGCACTATGCTTGATGAATACAAAACGCCTCAGCGTTTTTGGATTGATGCAATTGATACTGCCTGCCACATCATCAACAGAGTATATCTTCACAAATTCTTCAAGAAGACTGCCTATGAACTCCTCACTGACAAGAAACCCAATGTGAGTTATTTCAAAGTCTTCGGTGCTAAATGTTGGATTAGAGATCCTCACCACAATTCTAAATTTGCACCGAAAGCACATGAAGGTTTTATGCTTGGTTACGGAAAGGACTCGCACACCTACAGAGTCTTCAACATTGTTCTTCACAAGATTATTGACACTGTAGATGTGCGGTTCGATGAAACTAATGGCTCGCAAAGAGAGCACCTACCTTCTGTATTAGATGAACCAGCACCTGAGGATGCTATTAAGCTCAAGGCGACTGAGGATGTCATTCCTACTAAAGAATCTGCTGAAGAATTCATTCCTGTTCATGAAGAACGTCGAGCTGATGCACCTGAAGAACATGATGAGGAAAATGGTGCTGAAGAAAATGCTGATCAAAATCCTCAGTGACAACCAACTCATCCACGCGTTGCAAAAGAAGTGCAAGTGGAAAAGATCATTGATGACATTAGCGCACCAGGTCCTCTCACCCGCTCAAAAGCCTCACACTTATCTAACTTTTGTGGGCACTATGCTTTTGTCTCTATCTCAGAACCCACTAAGGTAGATGAAGCTTTTCTGGAGCCGGAGTGGATTCAGGCTATGCAAGAAGAATTACATCAGTTCGAGTTGAACAATGTCTGGGAATTGGTCAATCGCCCAGATCCTCGCAAGCATAATATCATTGGCACAAAGTGGATCTACCGCAACAAGCAAGATGAAAATGGCCTTGTAGTGAGGAGTAAGGCACGACTAGTAGCTCAAGCTACACACAGGTTGAAGGAATTGATTTCGATGAAACTTTTGCACCTGTTGCTAGACTTGAGGCTATTCGCATTTTACTTGCCTATGCTAACCATCATGATATCATCTTATATCAAATGGATGTGAAAAGTGCATTCCTCAATGGTAAGCTTGAGGAAGAAGTATATGTTGCTCAACCCCCAGGTTTTGAAGATCCCAAGAATCCTGACAAAGTCTTCAGACTCAATAAGGCTCTCTATGGCCTCAAGCAAGCCCCTCGGGCGTGGTATGACACACTGAAGGAATTCTTCATGAAGAATGGCTTCACACCCGGTTCACTCGACCCTACTCTATTTACTAAATCATATGATGGTGAACTGTTTGTGTGCCAAATATATGTTGATGATATTATCTTTGGCTGTACTAACCAACGATATAGTGATGAATTTGCCTATATGATGAGTGAAGAATATCAAATGTCTATGATGGGAGAGTTGAAATTCTTCTTAGGTCTTCAAATTCGTCAGCAGCGCAATGGCATATTCATATCTCAGGAGAAATACCTCAAAGATGTACTGAGGAAATTCGGCATGCAAGATTGCAAAGGCGTCAAAATTCCTATGCCCACAAATGGCCATCTATGCACTGATGAAAATGGTATTGATTTCGATCACAAGGTATACCGCTCCATGATTGGTTCTTTATTGTACTTATGTGCATCTAGGCCAGATATAATGCTTAGTGTTTGCATGTGTGCCCGATTTCAAGCTGCACCGAAGGAATCACACCATAAGGCTGTGAAGCATATTCTTCGATATCTAGCTCACACACCAACACTAGGACTATGGTACCCCAAGGGCTCTGCTTTTGATCTCATTGGATATTCTGACTCTGACTATGCTGGTGATTGTGTGGACCGCAAGTCAACATCTGGCACTTGTCATTTCCTCGGACGATCTTTGGTCTGTTGGTCCTCGAAGAAACAGAACTGCGTATCACTGTCTACAGCTGAAGCTGAATACATTGCTGCTGGCTCATGCTGTGCTCAGCTGCTTTGGATGAAGCAAACCCTCAAGGACTATGGCGTCAATGTGAAGAATGTGCCTCTCCTCTGCGACAATGAGAGTGCCATCAAGATTGCTCACAACCCAGTTCAGCACTCAAAGACTAAGCACATCCAGATTCGTCATCATTTTCTTCGTGATCATGTGCTGAAGGGCGATATCTCCATCGAGCATGTGAAGACTGAAGAACAGCTAGCTGATATCTTCACCAAGCCCTTGGATGAGAAGAGATTTAGCAAGTTGCGGTGTGAGCTAAATATCTTAGAATCTTCGAATGTTCTTTGAAAAGGACACACATCCTAACCCTTATGCATAATTGATGACTTAGATGTGCAACACATGAAGAAACGTTTTTCTTCAATCAATGAAGAATAACACTCTAAGTGTGAAGAAATTAATGAAGAAGTTGATTCTCAGAACCCTACGACAATTGTACGCGGTGTCTGAAATCATCATTCTTATACGGTGGGCTACGCCACCACAAAAGTTGAAAATATTCAATTTGAGTTTTTCCTCATTTTTGAAATTCCTCAGTTTTCCAAATTCTTCAACTTTGCAAAATCTTCAATGTTTCCGTCGTTTTTCTTCATTGGCTATATATATATATATATATATATATATATATATATATATATATATATATATATATATGAGTTTATGTCCTCTACAGCATTCACTTATTGCTATTTCTTCAAGTTGCGATTTCTGCTAAGTGAATGTGATCGGACCCTTCCCCCTCTATGCTATACTCAATCCAATCTATTCACAAATTCTTCATGTGCGTTCTGATTGAAACTCGTTCAAAGTCTTCACTGGTCCTTGACAGCTGAAGAAATTGCGAACGAAACTTTTTAAACAAATCTTATCCAAGTTTTCGGTTTTACCGCTCAAACCGTTCTGCATCGCACGATGTATTAGTTTAATCACCCACGATCTTACATGATCTCATCTGCACAGTACGTGGGTGACACATGTCGCGTGAAGGAGAATGGGCAGGGGCACGTTCGTCCCAAAATCTTCGGGCGAACAGTTTTTCACCGTGGCTATAAATACCCCCCTACCCTCCTCACTTCATTTACTCCGCTCGATCGTTGTCTCTCGCTCGAGCTCTCCTCAAACCCTAGCGCCGCCGCTAATCCATCGTCGCCCGTGAGGAAAAGCTTCACTGTCTCGACCTCATCGCCGTCGTACTCGCGCCGGCCGCGGAAATCTTCACTCCACCGCCGCCGTAGCCATCTCCCTCTGCCAAGTTAGGGCGTGGGAGATCTAACGTGATGAACTTCACTACAGTTCACTCCTGTTCGTCGTGTTCTTCAGTTCGGGTAATTAAAAGTTACTTTTATTACTCGCGTTGATTCTGAAATCTTTCTGAAAATCTTCAAAGGTGTTTTTGCTCTTCAAATCTTCACATATGAACACCTCACACACTATATGCTCTTGATTTATCTCTCTAAGCACTCATTTCTTCAAGATTCCTCAATTGTGCGGATTTCCAACCTGTACAACTCTGGAACCTAAGACGAAACGCTTAGTGAAATTCCTCAAGGCTCATCTGGTCAAATTCCTCAAAACTTGTTCCTTTTGGAAAATATTCTGAGAATGCATATGACCTCTCCAAATTCCTCGCACCTACACTCTGTTCACAGGTACTCATGTCCACTGCTGAATCACTAGGTTCTCATCAACTTAACTCATTTGCAGCGTTCCTCGAAGAAAAACTGCATACTTCTTCAGAGTGCTCTATTGTTCAAATTCCTCACCTGAAGAAAATGGCAGAAGGCAAGAGACCACAGAAGGGAGGAAAGAAACCGGAAGTCATGACTGCCTTTGAGATTCCTGAGGAAATATACAAAGACTACTGCACACCTGATGAATCCAAGTTTGGCAAAGAGACCAAAAATCAGCGCAAAGTGCGCATACAGAGGATAGAAAGAAGATGGGCACGAGAATGGAGAGAATACCGCTATGTCACTCCCAAGTACATGAGGAAATTCGCTTTAAACCCTCCATGCCCAAGAGCTCCACTGGCACCTGGCCAAGTCGCTGATCCCACTAGCATCAAGAGTGGTGAAGACTTTCCTGAAGAATGGTCCAGGCGTCAAGCCAAATTGGCAAGACAGGCCAAGGAGGCAGTGAGGAAATTCAATGAGGATTCTGCTGCTGCTGCTGCTGAGCCCTCGGTCAAGCCGAGGAAATCCATGCCGAAGAAGCCTGCTCGCAAGCCAAGTGCTTCACCATCAGCGCCCTCACGGCCCAGTTCCTCAGCCGCGCCCTCACGGCAAATTCCTCAGACTGCTGCTGCTCATTCAAAATCCTCAGCAGCTCCCTCCAAGTCCTCAACACCTGTGCATCTGGCTACTTGTCAAAAGACTCAGGGTTTCTCAATTGCTTGGTGTCTCAGCAAGTTCCTTAGCTGCACCAATGTCCTCAATAGGCCCCACTCTGCTAAAGACAAAGGCAACAGCTGGACGCGGTCCTCGGCCAAGTCCAAAGAAGAAACAGGTTGCATTCAATGTGCCTTCTGATGATGAAGCCTCTGATGAAGAACTTGAAGAAATCATCAGAGACAGACTGACCAAGGCCGCTAGAGCCAAAAGAACAAGTGTGCCTCTGCTTTTGGATCCAAAGAAGATCCTTGACTTCATTGACCTATGGCATCAGGATCCAAATACTCCTATACCGGATCTGCCACTGACTCCTGGTCAAAGTCATATGCTTAACCATTTCATCGCTGAAGAGAAATGGAAATTTGAAAAGGCTCGTGAATTGAAGAGAGCAAAAATCAGAAAGGAGAAGCTTCTGAGGAAGAACTCAGTCAACTTGACTCCTGAAGAACTTCTCAAAGCTCAATCTGAAATCCAAGCCCTCAGCAAGGATTTCGAAGCTTACAATGCTGATTGGGAAGGAGCCAAGGTGAGATTCGTCACTCTGACGAAGAAAATGTCAACTGTTGCAGCTCCATCGCAACAAGAAAATCCTCAGGCTGAAGACTCTGCTCAGCCTGCTGAAGAACATGCCAGCACTGCTGATGACTTTCAGCGTGCTGATGAGAACACAAGTTCCAGGGCTGATGACTCCATGCCAGCCGCTGAAGAAATTCCCAGGGCATCCACTAGTGGTGCGCCTGAGGAATCTGAAGGAAACAGGGCAACTGCACCAGTTGTGCCTGAAGAAACTGTACCACAATCCTCAGCTCCTCCTGCACCAACACCAACTCCAATTCTTCCTTCTGCCTATGAAGTGAAAAGACAAAGGCTGCAGAACGAGCTGCAGTGAAGAAGAGGAAGGCATCAGCTGCGTCAAACTCTTTGGCTGCGAAGAAAATGAAGCCAATGACCAGCTCGATTGAAAATCCTATTGATGCGATTCCCATTTCCTCCATGTCGTCCAAGGAGATTGTTCCTTATGGAGAAGATTACAAGATCCCAAGCGGATCTGATGAAGAAAATCAATCTGTTGCTACCTCAGAACAGCTTGATGATGAAATTGAAGTGGAAGCTTTCCCTTCAACCCCAGTTGTTTCCTCACCCGTGCCTCAGTTCACAGCTGAAGAGGCAGGTGTTGAGGAAATTGAAAAAGAAGACGAAGACGTGGATATTGGGTGCACTACACCAGTGATGAACGATGACTTTTGGGAAAGTCAGCATCCCAATACTCCTCTCTTCACTCCGCTTCAACAAGTTCCTCTGTCCCCGGCTACAACTGTTCAAATGGGCTCTGAAGAAACTCATCCCACTTCATCTGTAAATGAAGAAATTCCAGCCACTAGCGCTGAAGAACCCACTGCTGATCCTCAAACTGCACAAGGAGAGGAACCAGAAATTCCTCAGCCTGAAGAACCTGAGATCGCGATTCCTGAGGTTGTGCTGCAAATCACAGATATTCCTCTGCCCAAGCCAAAGAATCCGTTCTCAAGCAAGCAAAAATTCAAGGCTGAAGACTTCTTTTCTGAGCACGTGTTCTTCACTGCTTATAATCCATATGACTCTGCTCGAATGAGGAAAAGACGCTTCTGGACTCCAACACAAGCAAACTTCTATTCCTCAGTGCTATTCGACAAGGACAAGATCTTCGACCATGAGCATATTCCTCATGTGGATATGGAATCACTACCGTGCTTCGAGCCAGTACTCCGTGTTCTTCACGATGCAGGGCTGCTGAACTTCTGCACTGATATATGTGACTGGAATGAAGAACTCATTCTTCAGTTCTATGCCACCCTGCAGATCACCGGAGATGCTGAAGATATCAACTCATGGGTATTGGATTGGATGACAGAGAATACTCACTACAAGGCACCAGCAACAGAATTGCTTCGTGTCCTTCCTCTTGATCCTCCCCATGAATCTGCATGTTGCATCTACAATGACCGCGAATTATCTGATCACTTTATGCAAGTGCTTATGAAGCCACTGAAGCCAGGTCAAGCCCCTCGAACCAAATTCCTCGTCAAGGATTTGTTGTATGTGCCTCGGACTGTTTATAGAATCTTGACGAAGACAATGAGTCCCATAAAAGGCCACGACTCAAATGAAGAAGATGTCATAGGCATCATGAAGAACATGCTTTTCAATATCATTCATGGCGTTCCTGTCAACTTCCATGATTTCTTCACGAGGACTCTGGCAAATATTGCAATGTCACCTTTTGAGCTGAAGCCATATGCGCCTTGGATCATGAGATTCATAAGGGCAAGATCTTCACTGAACTACAAGGCTGACACTCTGAAACATGGCAGCTACTTGCCGCCCATTGAAGTCCTCAAGCGACCAGTTTCATCATCTGATGACAAGGGCAAGGCAGCAGCTGTAATTGATGAAGGCACTCGTCCATTGGATGGTCAATTTCGCAAGGATGCATCTTACTCCACCAATGACGATTCTGCAACGCATGACACTGCCGCAAATACCTCAACCAAGCAACAGCCTCAAGCAACTGCACCCAGGGTGATGACTGATCGTGAGTTACTCCTCGGTCTTCATCAGAAGGTTGAACGCAATCAGAAATGGGTGAAGCGCCAATTTGCTGCAATTCTTCACAACATGACCTCAACGCATAATGCAGTGAAGAAAAACCAGTACTACCTTCATGAAACCCTCAACCGCACCTGGGCTGTTCTTAATCATGTATATTCCGCGGAAGAATTGAAGACTATGGGTCTTCAGGAAGCTTTTGACTGGTCTGCACCTCCTCCGAAGAAATTCAAGAGAGTCAAAGTTCCTGATCTGGTGGCCAGCTCTTATTCTTCATCGCGTGAAACAGATGAATATGAAGATTTAGACGACACTGGGGCAGTCCCTACTTCAACAAACAACCCCGACAACGCTGGCGCTCCTCCCTCAACTTGAATATCTTCAGGGGCGTTAGTCCTCAGTTTCGATCCTTTTGGTCATTTGATGACAAAGGGGGAGAAATTTGAGTTAGTCTTCAAGCGGGTTTATACTATGGGCGTTTTTTTTAAGTTACAACTCTCGTTCTTCCGAAACTTTTATTGGATCGAGTTGTAATCTTAAGTCCGATGGTGCCCTGACACTTTTGAACGGTGCATTGTGCTGACTTGCACTGTGCTCTGATACTTTTGATGTGTTATTCTGCATGCTTATTCCTCGTTAATATCATTGCACGCATGCTGAATCTCATCAGGCACCATATTTCATCATGCATTTCAAATTCTTCATATTACATATCAAATGCGTGTATGAATTACAAGATATAGGGGGAGATCTCCATGATTACATTCTTCAAATGTGCATTGCCTCAAAAGCAAATTCCTCATTATGCACACATCCAGGGGGAGTTCTTCTATATCTTGCAATCAAATTCCTCAAAATCAGTATTTACACTTCATATGTTTATCCCTGTTGAAAACTTAACCTATGTTGTCATCAATCACCAAAAAGGGGGAGATTGTAAGTGCATCTAGTGCCCCTTAGTGATTTTGGTGTATTGAAGACTTATAGGTTAAGTATCTGATGCGTTTGTTAGTGTACACAGGTCTATAAGTCTATGAGGAGTTCGATATTTACAGAGAAAGTCGACCCCTAAAAATGAAGTTCTTCAACTGAAGACTTTGATATTCTGAAGACTTTCTGAAGACTTTGAAAGTGAAGAAATTGGTGTGACCATGAAGACTTGATATTCATTCGAGGAATATGAAGCGTGAAGACTTTTGTTTTCGTAGTTTCATTTTCTCTTTCTTGAGTCATAGGAAACACCGTACTGTTAAAGGGGGTCGAGGAAATACTAAGGAAAAATTTCCATGTGATGCTCAACTCAAAATCCTACACCTACCAATCCCTTCGAGTGAAGCCATTGGAAATCTCATATAGTTCAGTCAAATTCATCAGTGACAGAGACGCAGTTCTTCTGTTCACTGAGGACTTTGTTCTGACTGAGGAGTTAGGAATTCGCCAGTGCGAATTGCCTACACAGTGAGGAACATGATAGCCCTGAGGACTTTGAGAGTCAAATTTCCGACCGTTGCTGTTCTGCGCGCCGGCGGACCAAAATATCTTATCCACCTAACGGCCATATAATTGAAGGGCATTTATGTCTTATCATGTCGGGCTGCTCCCTAGGCTATAAATAGCCGCCCCCTACAACCACTAGTTGGTTGGCTACTCCGAGAGAACTTGACACTTGTCATTTGAGAGCAACCCATCCTCCGAGGACTTTGAGCGAAAATCATCAAGTGAGGAAAATCCCAAAACCAAACCCACAAAACCCCAAGTGATTGAGCATCACTGAAGAAATTGATCCTGCGTGGATCCGACGCTTGTTACCTTTGAAGACTGTGCTTCTTCCAGACGGTTAGGCGTCAAGGTCTAGAGCATCCAAGAGGAATTGTGGATCGCCGAGTGACCAAGTCTGTGAAGGTTTGGAAGTCACCTGAAGACTTACCACGAGTGATTGGACGAGGCCTGCGTGGTCTTAGTTCAAGGAGAATACGGTGAGGACTGGGTGTCCTGAGTTGCGGCTCAGAGACTGGGTGTCCGGGACTGTGTGTCCTCGAGTTTAAATACTCAGCCGCTCCAACCTGACGTACAACTGAGACAGCAGTTGGAACTAGTTTACCAAATCATTGTCTTCACCAACTGACTGGTTCTATTTCCTAAACTCATCCATTTCCTCATTCTGTGTTGCATGTTGTTCATATCTTTGCTTGAAGACTTTGACTGAAGACTTTCACAAATTCCTCAGTTCAATTTCTTCAGTCTGTTTGTCTTCATCTTGTTATCCTGTGTTTACGTTTTCCGTACTCTGTTCTTAGTCTTCATTTCATCATGCTGACTATGTGTGTATCATGTTATGTTTACCTCTGAGTACATATTCCGCTGCTAATAGTTCTTCGCTAAGGAGTTTCCTCACCGACAAATTCCTCAGTGAAGAATTTCATAAAAATCGCCTATTCACCCCCCTCTAGTCGATATAACGCACTTTCAGCTCCGAGGAGCGAGATATTACAATCATGGGTCTCATGACCCAACATTCAGAGCATACAAGTCAAAGCACAGGCGGAAGCTTAACATGTCTGAGTACAGACATCTACAAATGAAAAAGGCTGAGAAGCCTGACTATCTACCAGATCCTGCCGAGGGCACAAGATCGTAGCTGAGGTAACAAGCTAAACGTCGAAGTCCACGCGGAACTACTAGCGAGACTGAAGTCTCTCTGCATAAACGTAAAATAGGCAAACATGAGTACAAATGTACCCAGCAAGACTTACATCAGAACTATCTACATATGCATCATTATCAACAAAGGGATGGTGGGGTTTAACTGCAGCAAGCCAGCTTTGACTCGGTGGCTATCCTGAACTACGACTGCAATGTAACTCTTTGAGGTGGCGCACATGAGTCCACATATTCACCATATCAATACACCACTATGGATCTACTCCCGTGTCCCTACGAGAACACCATCCATAGCACTCACTCTTATCTTGCGCATTTTAGAGTATCCACTTTCACTTGTCTATGAACTGTACAGGCAACCCAGAAGTCCTTTACCGGGGACACGGCTATTCTAATAGATCATATTACCCTGCAGGGGTGTACTTCTTCACACATGCTCTCACCACTTACCGCCGTTTACACGACATGTACTCGGCAACCTTCAAGCGGAAGGCCAGCGAGGGTGTCGGCCACGACCTGACTAACCACAGAAGTCTCTCGTCCAGGTTTATCGCCTATTCGGGTTCCATCCGCAAGGAGATCCGGCCGGGGTGTCGCTCACGGCCCCAAACGATGTGAGCAGGGTTCCCAAGCCCACCAACCGGGTGCCACTTGGTACACCGTGCCACTATGCCTAGTCTGTCCCAAGCCCACCTGTACCGGGTGCCACTTGGTAGACTACTAACACTACCTACAAACACCAGAAACTAGTTGCAACTCCTGGACAGAGATTAGGTTGATTAATAAGTCAAGAGAGGCACTTAAGCATTCCAATGCGTGGTAGTAACTGTTCATGGGTCACAAACACAAAACTCAGTTCCTGAGGACGGCTGCAATGAGACAACCCACCATGTACTCCTACATGGCCTCTCACCGCTACCTTTACCAAATCGTGTTCACACACTTAGCTCACACACAGTAGGACATGTTCACACACCTCCAATTCATCCTCGATGAATCAGACCTGACACAACTCTAAGCAATAGCAGGCATGACAAACAAGCATGAATGAGTAGGCACATCAGGGCTCAAACAACTCCTACTCATGCTAGTGGGTTTCATCTATTTACTGTGGCGATGACAGGTCATGCAGAGGATAAAGGGGTTCAACTACCGCAGCAAGTAGCAGTTGTATTGTTGTTGTCCTAATGCAGTAAAATAGAGCAGGAGCGAGAGAGTGGGATTGTATCGGAATGAACAAGGGGGTTTTGCTTGCCTGGCACTTCTGAAGATAGTATAGTTCTTCATCGGTGTCATCGATCACATCGTCGGTACGTCGTCTACTGAGAGGGAACAAACACCGGCAAACAAGGAAGAACAAAATCAATGCAATGCACAATATGATGCATGATCATGACATGGCAATATGTTGTGATTTGAGCTAATGCAACTAGCAGCAAGTTAAATGGAGTTGGTTTGAACACAAGATTCAAATTCAAACTCCATATGTGATTATTCAAATGCCATTTAATTGATTTGTGCTAAACAGCAGCTATAAGTTGTTCTAACATGCATGAAATGGTACAGATGGATAAATTGGATTTTTCTAATCATTTTTCATATATAAATTATTTCATTTGGAGTTACGGTTGAATTTCTATGATTTTTAGAAGTTTATACTATTTTCTGGAACTCCCTGAATAAGAATAAATCCAGAAAAAAGGAGTTACTGCGTCAGCACTGCGTCACTATGACGTCAGCTGGTCAACAGGGTCGGTCCAGGTCAAACCTGACAGCTGGGACCCACATGTCAGTGTAACAACTAACTAACAGGGTTAGTTAGTGTTACATTAGCACTAACCTAGGTTAATTAGGGCCTGGGTCCACTGGTCAGTGACTAACCTAACTAACCTAAATAGGATTAGCCCTAACTAACTTAGTTAGCCGGGCAGGGCCCGCATGTCAGTGAGAGAGTGGGGTCAAACCTCTGGTCAGCAAGGGTCAAACCTGGCCGGTCAACACGGTCAACCCACCGGCGTTTAGCCGTCGGCGATGACAGAGATGGCGGGGCGGCTCGGAAATGCTCTATAGGGCACCATTCATTGCGCGGGTTGCACTTACGGGTTCCTGGGAGTGAGGCGCATCCATTGGTGGCGGTGGTAGGAGATGCGGTGGTTAGGATCGACGGCGGCGACCAAATCGGCGGCGGCCGAAGTTCAAACATCGACAGATTCGATGCCACAGCGCGCGGGAGGACAAGCAGTTTGCACCTACGGACTCTACGCGTGCTCACGAACCCAACGAAAACACCCACGGGACCAATAGGTCACCGGAGCTTCGTCGGCAACGAGGTCGTGCGGAAGCGCACTCTCGGCCTTGACGGAAACAGCGGCTACGGCGAGAACTAGGCCACAGAATTATGGAGGAACGGTGCAGGGGCTCACGGAGATCACGATGAGACGGTCGGCATGCTCGGGGAAGGCCTGGGGCAACGGACGGCAATGGCGATCTCCGGCGGCCGAACCTTCGAAACGAGGTCGGGGACGACGATACGGGGCTTCCTGTGTCGTGTTCGTTGGTGGAGAGCTTCAGGGCGACGCGACGGGGCCGATGGATGCGTCGGGGAGGCGAGGAGGTGGCTCAGGGCGCGGCAGCGGTGAGCTACGCGCTGCGGGTGTGTTCGGGCGGCTGCGGGAGAGAGAGCCGGAGCGATGGGGAGAGGCCAGAGAGGCGGGTAAGTGGGCGAGGGGGTGCTGGGCGTCTCCAGGCGCGGATAGGCCCGAAGGTGAGGCCGCCAGCACGAAGCAGGAGGTGGAGGCTCGGGCACGGGCGCGTCGACATGCCTCTGCCAGTAGGTGAGGTTGAAGACAGCGGTGCCCCTGGTGGGCTGGGCCGCCAAGTGGACTGGCCAGGTGGGCTGGGCCAGCACAGGTGAGGCGCAGGTGCGTTTCTCTCTCTCTCTCTCTGCTTTCTATTTTAATTATTGTTTTCTATTTCTGACATTTGTTTTAACTTAATTAAAATGCTAAGGCATTTTCAAAAACCCTAAAAATAATTGTGGGATCTGTTTGTAAAATTTCCAACAGCACCCACTTAAGTTCAGAATTATTTGGACATTTAAAATATTATATAGCATTTAATTGTCCAAATTCAAATATGTATGAATTAACTCAAAAATCCAGAAATGTCCTAGAAATGTGTGCACCATTTTTGGAAGAAGTTTTCACCCATTCCAAAATTGATGAACTTTTCTAAAGGCCATTTTGGGTAGATGGAAAAGATTTAATTTGACCCAAGTTGTATTTCATTTGCTGCTAGGGTTTATCAGTCCCCATTTCAAATTTCCATGAAAACTAAACATGATGCAAGCAAGATGCAACACTGGGCAGCACCAGAAGCTAGGGATGTGACAACGGCTACGGCAAAGAGGTTGTACACTTGTTGCATCACTTATTACTATACATTCACGTCGATCCATTAGGGCTATTTTGGTTCAACAGAAAAACGTCGATCCACTGGTTGTTACCATCACTCTAAATTTCTGCATGCTCTCCTTACATAATCTCACCATATTTTTTTCGTATGCATGTCAGATATTGTACACAGTCATGCTGAACATGTATAGAAAAAGAGAAGAGTTTTGCACGGCAATACAATGTCATGCAGACATCGCTCCATGGTGGGTTCAATGGCAAACCCTCCCCACCCCTCTCCAGATTGTAATCCAGAGGAAGATATCTGTTCTGAGGCAAATTCAAACGCCGCTGACCACTCCTATTTACCCCCCAAGGTGTTTGCTCTACCTTGGCATGATGATGTTAGTCATATCATGCATATGTTGCCTTGCAGTGCCTACTTTTGACATCATATATGTCATCTGCTTAGTTTAGACATGTTCTGTAATGCCACCTGTTTAGTTTCTATATCATATATGGGGATTATGCAGTCTCATGTCTTTTAGCCAGCCATAATATATGTGAAATGTGCAATGCCATCCTGTTTAACCAAGCATCATATATTTGAATGATATCTTGCCCATCCTTTTCTTCATTACATTTCCATTTGTCGACAATGTTTGTACATTAAACTACTCTTCCTGTGAATCAGCCATTTGGGTGGGAGATGGAAAAATCTGGAGTGAAAACAAGGCCTTCAGAGCAGACAGTGCTATCTGTCGAAGCAGATCTCTTGTTGGGTCCCGATAGCTCCTCAGAGATGGATTCATAGACAGGTGACCAGTCCTATTCCCCCACTGAGGTGTATGCTCTAACTTGGCACGGTTATACTACTCATATCATGCATATGGTGTCTTGCATTGCATAGTTTAGACATCATATACACAATATTCAACACCATGTTCTTAGTTCAGACATCATATCGAATGCCTTTTGTTTAGCATATAAATCACAAATGTGAATTAAATGATGCGATCCTGATTACTTAGATAACATGTAGGTGAATTATGTCATGCGATCCTGTTTAGTTATTCATCATATCTTTGAATTATGTTATGCTATGCTATCCAGTTTAGATAGACATCATATATGTTAAATTATGTCATGCTATCCGTTTTAGTTAAACAATATACATGTCAACTATTTCATGCCCTCTTTTTTCCACACTATCTATTGCATCTGTCTCTCATACAATGTCTGTACATTCAACTATGTTTCCTGTTTATCAGCCATTTGAATTGGAGCGGGTGATGCCAGTATCTAGCGGAATAAAAACACGGTCTTCAAATAAAACAATGCTACCTTTTGGTGGAGATAGCACCCCGGTTGTACATGCACAAGAACCAGCCCTACCACACATAACCCAAACTCTCGCAGATTGTACCCCTACTGCGATGGACAGAGAACCAGCTTCACCCAATCTAACCCCAACCCCAGCCGATAGTAACCCAGTTCCTATTGACACAGCACCATCTCCACCACAGAGCTCCCAAACAAGAGCAGTTAGTAAGGCAGCTCCAGTGCCCAAAGGGCCAGTACTATCACTTTGAACCCCAACCCACCAGTTAGTACGCCTATTCCTGTGGAGGAAGCACAACCAGCCAGTCGTAGTTTAGCATCTATCGCATTTGATGTTGTTAAATCGTATGTGCGTATCTTCCCATCTTGGAAATATTATACTGAAGATGAAGGAAAATGCCAATTGCAGGTGTTTGTCCAGGAGTTATGTGTAAGTAATGTTATTCATGGCAATTATTTTGCTTCGTCCCATACATCCTACCTCCATGATGGTTATAATACATCAAATTTTCCCATTTTTCTCTATAGAGAAGGGCCGAATTGGAAACTCAGGATGAGGTAACTTGTGCTAATACCTCTGCTATCTTCAAGAATGCTTGGTGGCAGTATCGGAATTACCTGAAGAAAATGTACTTCACCGGCAAAGAAACTCATCAAATTACCTTACGTTCTCCTGAGACACATTTACTGGACGATGACTGGGAACGCCTTGTTCTGTACTAGTCCCAAACCAAGAATGTGGTAAGGTATATGAACTCATTTTCTATTTTTAAGTATTTTATTTTTGCATCTTACTGTACTCTGTTCATGTAGAACAAGTGCCTAAACCTGAAGAACAACTGTTCTAATTTAAGATTCCATTGCTATCATAGTTCAAAAAAGCGCTAGGCGTTAATTGTGCGTTTTGCCACCGCCTTGCGCTTTACTGAACAAAGCGCATGCTTATGCGCAGTTATGCACAGATTATGCGTAGTTATGCGCAATGCGTTTTGCCAACGCTTAGAGCCTAGGCGCGCTTAAGCGCTCGCTTAGGCGCGCCTTTTTTAACTATGATTGCTTTGCTCTTGTATCACTGTATTTACTCATACAAACTTATTTTTAAATTGAAGGATCCAATTGAAACTCCAATGGCACAGCAGGTATGTTCACACATGTTTCTTTAACAGGTTTGCTCTTATCAATAGCTCTGTTGATTTCAATTTCAATTGTGTATACAGTTGACTTTCATATCATGCACATTACTAGCATCACAACAGAGCCAATAGTATTGTTGTACATGTAGACCCGTGGTACCCATCTGAAATCTTGTTGTGCCGTGTAGTTTCCCACGCTTTGTATTCTTTCACTTCTGCTTTGTCTTAAACTGATATGATTTGAACCATGTCTCTATTTTGATTTGGCAAGACAATGCAGTGACCATAGGACATAGATATATGTTTGTTTGATGCTTTTATTATGTACTAGTACTTGGCAATAGAAGACTTGGTAGTTACTGGCCACTACCGCATGCACAAGCTATTCAAACTCACTGTCTGAATCAGTTCGGTTTCTTGAGTCTCAACTACAAGCTGAAAGACATCGATCAGCTGTGCTGCGACAAGAAGCGGAAGGACTGCGGAAGTCCCTGGACCATTCAGATGCATACTTTCTGGTGCAACAGCAAGCGTTGGAGGATTTTAGCGCCAAACAGGACAAAGCTAATCAACTTGCTAAGCTTATTGCCAGCATAGTGGATACCCAGGATAATGTTTCTTGAGCTCTTCTGAAGTTGTTTCAGTTATGCTCTTGTTTTGCTGTCGCGTTTATTTGCACTGGTGGCCAATTTTGACGGCCAGTGTATGTAATATTCTGCTTTGTTCCCTATATTTGCACTGGTGGCGAACTTTGATGCCCAGTGGATGTAATATGTGTAATAGCGGTAATAGGCTAGCCTTATTGCTTGCTTATTTATTTCCTTATTGTCTTGTTTAGTTGTTTGCTTGTAGTCACTGCAGTTCTTTTTCTGTGTTTTTCTAGTGGCCACAATAGCCTATTTTTGGTAACTAGGCCAAAATAATCATGGCAACACACGGACTGTTGTAACCATGGGCCTCCTGCAGGCCGTATGATCCATGGGCCTTCGTCCGGCCGTAGGATCCATTGGCCTTATATATGGGCCGTAGGATCCATCGGCCTTCTATACGGGCCTTAGGGTCCATGGGCCTTCTACGGGCCATAGGGTCCATGGGCCTTCTACGGGCCATACGATCCATGGGCCTTCTACAGGCCGTACTATCCATGGGACTGATACGGGCCGTAGGATCCATGGGCCTTCTACGGGGCGTTTCATCATTTCGCCAATCATGGGCCGTACTATTCGTGGACCACAACGGGCCGTTAATAGGCCGTATTTGATAACTCTATGAAAACAACCCAATGGGTTTTTTTACATGAAAACGGCCCAACGTATTAATGGTCCACAAATGGGCCGACTGTAACGACGGGCTGAATTCGGCCCACAAGCAGAAAATGACAGTAACGGGCCGTATGTAACCGAATGCTGCAAATGAGCCCAAGAATCAATGGGCCCTGTCGGTGTCAAAACCGGCGGATCTCGGGTAGGGGGTCCCGAACTGTGCGTCTAGGCGGATGGTAACGGGAGACAAAGGACACGATGTTTTTACCCAGGTTCGGGCCCTCTCGGTGGAGGTAAAACCCTACTCCTGCTTGATTAATATTGATGATATGGGTAGTACAAGAGTAGATCTACCACGAGATCAGAGAGGCTAAACCCTAGAAGCTAGCCTATGGTATGATTGTTGTTCATCCTACGGACTAAAACCCTCTGGTTTATATAGACATCGAAGAGGGTTAGGGTTACACAGAGTCGGTTACAATGGTAGGAGATCTACATATCCGTATTGCCAAGCTTGCCTTCCACACCAAGGAAAGTCCCATCCGGACACGGGACGGAGTCTTCAATCTTGTATCTTCATAGTCTAGGAGTCCGGCCAAAGATGATAGTTCGGCTATCCGGACACCCCCTAGTCCAGGACTCCCTCAGTAGCCCCTAAACCAGGCTTCAATGACGATGAGTCCGGCGCACACATTGTCTTCGGCATTGCAAGGCGGGTTCCTCCTCCGAGTACTTCATAAAAGATTTTGAACACAAGGATAGTGTCCGGCTCTGCAAAATAAGTTTCACATACCACCGTAGAGCGAATAATATTTACACAAGTTCAATCTGCTGACGTATTCCATGGCGTGACATCACACCACGGCCAAGCCTTTATTCGAATCGTTTTTACTGTTCCACCTCAGCACGTTTAGCGAAGCAGTTTCCTTGGCACGTCTTGTCAAAGCAGAGATCGTGTCCCCTATTCCGGGATTCTCATCAATACGGGCGTGAGTAACCCAACCGCGCCATTGATTACGGCGCTTGGGAGATAAGCGAGTTTTAACAGGCTGGTGGGGACGCATAGTTTCGTCCGTCCATATAAGGGGATAAGGATCCACCTTTTTGCCTACGCCTTCTTCCTCCTTTGCTTATCCATTTTTGCGTACTCGAGCTCCAGCGCCCAAGTCCGCACATCACGCCTCAACTGTCACATCCCTAATTCTGGGCTGACCTATGCTAGTTTCCATGTGAGCATCATGTTTAAATTCAAATGAAACTTGAATTGAGGAATTTTCAAAAGCCTCAGAAAACCTCTAAAAATAACCAACATTTAAATCTCATCAAATGAGTCCAAGAAAATGTTCCTGTTCTTCTGTGAAAATATTGGCATGATGTAAAATTCAAACCAATATTTTTGGAGTCACAGAAATAATTTATTTTGGGTCTTTGATTTAAATCAATAATATATTTGGGTTGAAATCATTTCTGCTATATAAGAAATAATGTTCAATATTTTTGTAAGTTGCATGTGACCTTGGGCTAGTCCTGAGCTTACATAACAATTTACAGAAAGTTTATAAAAATGATTTGGTTTGTAAACTAAATCAAAACAAAGCAAATAAATAGAAAACAGAAATAAAAGGGAGAGAGAGCAAACTCACCAGAACTTACCTGGCGCTCACCTGGCAGCCCATCTGACCGGCCCAGCCCACCAGGGGCAGGGAGGTCTTCTTCCTCCCGCCATTCGGATGCACAGCGCGTGCCCGACGCGCGCACGGCCACCACACGCCACCTCCTGCCTCCCTGCTTGCTCCCGTGACCCATGGAGACGCCACGCAACCACCCTCCCCCCCCGGCCCCTCTCACTCCCTCTCGTGCTCATCCCATCATCTGCCGCCATTTCCCTCCCGCGACCGAATGCCACCATCGCCACCGACGCTGTTCGCCGCGGACACAGCCACCGCCTAGCCTCCCCAACACGTCAAGGAGCTCCTCCTCTGTCGTCTACGCCTCCTCGAGGACACACGCGCCGCCGGACGCCCCCGAACGCCCACACCGCCGCCTTCTTCAACATCGGGTCGCCGAGATCGCCGGCGACCTCCTGCTGTCACCAGCCCCTCCCCGAGCTCCCCGTGGCCACTGTCGCAACCACTGTGAGCTCACGGACCTATTCCCCCTCCTCTCCTACTCGCGTTCTTGCCCGAGGCTCGCCGCCGCCATGGTCATCGAGCTCCGCACTCCTGAGCTCGGCCGCTCGCCCGAGCATCACCAGCGTGCTCGCCGTGATCCTGCGAACCCGAAACACCCATGGGTTCGCCCTGCCGTGCCCTATAGCGCCATCTCCGCCGTTGCCCGAGCTCCGGCCGCCGCCTCGCTCGCCGCAGTTGCCCCTACCGGCCACCCCAGCCACAACCACAACCATCGTTGGACGCGCCGCATCACGACCGTTCCAACGAGACCAGCCGCGCGTCCTCCCGACGCCGGAGTTAGCTGAACGGTGAGCGCCGTCGTGCTCCGGTCATCGCCGGTGCTAACCGCTGACGTGGCTCATTAGTTTAGCACTAATGATGCCATTAGTTAACCGTGTGCCATTGACAGATGGGCCCCACGTCTAATTAACCTAGGTTTTACTTTATTATTAGTTTAGCTTATAAGCCAGCTGGGCCCACATGTTAGGTTGACTTTGCTGACGTGGTCGTTGGCCGGACCCACGTGTCATTGACCCTGGGCAGCACTGTGTCACTGACCAGTGGACCCCACTGGTCAGGTTTGACCTGGTCAGCCACATCCGACCTGCTGACGTAATGCTGTTGTCATGCTGACGCAGTAAATCTATTTCTGGATTTAGTTCAATTTTATATAATCCAGAAATTGCAGAAAATGCCCAAACTTGTAAAAATCATAGAAATTCAACCGTAACTCCAAATGAGATAAATTATATATGAAAAATGATCAGAAAAATCCAATCTATCCATCTCTACCATTTGCATGCATGTTAGAACAACTTATAGCTGCTGTTTAGGACAAATCATATGAATGGCATTTAAATAATCACATGTGGAGTTTGAATTTGAACCTAGGGTCCAAACCAACTCCATTTAACTTGTTGCTACTTGCATTAGCTCAAATCACAGCATATTGCCATGTCATGATCATGCATCATATTGTGCATTGCATTGATTGTGTTCTTACTTGTTTGCCGGTGTTTGTCCCCTCTCGCTAGACGTGGTTCCGACGATGAGTTCGATGACACCGATGAAGAGCTATACTATCTTCAGAAGTGCCAGGCAAGCAAAACCCCCTTGTTCATTCCGATACAATCCCACCGTCTCACTCTTGCTCTCTTTTACTGCATTAGGACAACAACGATACAACTGTTACTTGCTGCGATAGTTGAACCCCTTTATCCTCTGCATGACCTGTCATTGCCACAGTAAATAGATGAAACCCACTAGCATGAGTAGGAGTTGTTTGAGCCCTGATGTGCCTACTCATTCATGCTTGTTTGTCATGCCTGCTATTGCTTAGAGTTGTGTCAGGTCTGATTCATTGGGGATGAATTGGAGGTGTGCGAACATGTCCTACTATTGAGAGCTAAGTGTGTGAACATGATTTGGTAAAGGTAGCGGTGAGAGGCCATGTAGGAGTACATGGTGGGTTGTCTCATTGAAGCCGTCCTTAGGAACTGAGTTCTGTGTTTGTGATCCATGAACAGGTACTACCACACATTGGGATCCTTAATTGACTCTCTCGACTTATTAATCAACGTGATCTCTGTCCAGGAGTTGCAACTAGTTTCTGGTGTTTGTAGGTAGTGTTAGTAGTCTACCAAGTGGCACCCGGTACAGGTGGGCTTGGGACAGACTAGGCATAGTGGCCCGGTGTACCAAGTGGCACCCGGATGGTGGGCTTGGGAACCCTGCACACATCGTTTGGGGCCGTGAGCGACACCCCGGCCGGATCTCCTTGCGGATGGAACCCGAATAGGCGATAAACCTGGACTAGAGACTTGTGTGGTTAGTCAGGTCGTGGTCGACACCCTCGCCAGGCTTCCGCTTGAAGGTTGCCGAGATACATGACATGTACATGGCCGTAAGTGGCGAGAGCGTGTGTGAAGAAGTACACCCCTGCAGGGTTAATATGATCTATTCGAATAGCCGTGTCCGCGGTAAAGGACTTCTAGGTTGCCTGTACAGTTCATAGACAAGTGAAAGTGGATACTCTAAAACACGCAAGATAAGCATGAGTGCTATGGATGGCGCTCTCGTAGGGAGACGGGAGCAGATCCATAGTGGTGTATTGATATGGTGAATATGTGGACTCATGTGCGCCACCTCAAAAGAGTTACTTGCAGTCGTAGTTCGGGATAGCCACCGAGTCAAAGCTGGCTTGCTGCAGTTAAACTCCACCACCCCCTTTGTTGATAATGATGCATAAGTAGTTAGTTCTGATGTAAGTCTTTCTGGGTACATTTGTACTCACGTTTGCCTATTTTATGTTTTTGCAGAGAGACTTCGGTCTCACTAGTAGTTCCACGTGGACTTCGACATTTAGCTTGTTACCTCAGCTATGGTCTTGTGCCCTCGGCAGGATCTGGTAGATAGTCAGGCTTATCAGCCTTTTTCATTTGTAGATGTCTGTACTCAGACATGTTAAGCTTCCGCTTGTGCTTTGACTTGTATGCTCTGAATGCTGGGTCGAGAGACCCATGTTTGTAATATCTCACTCCTTGGAGCCTATTGAATAAAATACTTGAGTTGTAGAGTCATGTTGTGATGCCATGTTGTATTTGCACACATATCGAGCATATTGTGTGTATGTTATTGAAATGCTTGGTATGTGTGGGATCTGACTATCTAGTTGTTTATCCTTAGTAGCCTCTCTTATCGGGAAATGTCTCCTAGTGCTTCCACTGAGCCATGGTAGCTTGCTACTGCTCTGGAACACTTAGGCTGGCCGGCATGTGTCCTTCTTCGTTCCTGTGTCTGTCCCTTCGGGGAAATGTCACGCGATGAATACCGGAGTCCTGTTAGCCCGCTACAGCCCGGTTCACCGGAGTCCTGCTAGCCTAGTGCTTCAGCCTGGATTCACTCGCTGATGACCGACACGTTCGATGCTGGGTCATGGATGCCTGTCCCTGTAAGTTTGTGCCACTTTGGGTTTACGACTAGCCATGTCAGCCCGGGCTCCTTATCATATGGATGCTAGCAACACTATCATATACGTGTGTCAAAAGGCGCAAACGGTCCCGGGCAAAGGTAAGGCGACACCCGTGGGAATACCGTGCGTGAGGCCGCAAAGTGATATGAGGTGTTACATGCTAGATCGATGTGGCATTGAGTCGGGGTCCTGACAGCTTTGGTATCAGAGCCTGACTGCCTGTAGGATTACTAAGCCAAACTGGTCGAAGTTGAGTCTAGAAATTCTTTAGTTATATGTAGGGGAATTGATTGTGGGATGGAACGAAAGGCTCTTTTTACTCCTTATACCTTATGCCCTTCTGATCTGAGTCATCGTATCTTTCCTACGGGGTTAAGAAACTAGGCTTCTCATCTTTCTATCAGGATCACGTGTTACTAATCCGTAGACTTATAGCATTGTTGGTTTTAAGCCTCAGTTAAGTTCCTACTACTTCCGTATGTTAATTGTTGATCTCGAAACCTTGATATTGTGCTTCTGAGTGGTTATGCCACCATTTTTGTAGTATGTCTCCAAACTTTTTGAGCATTTACTGCCGTTATGCTGTCCGAGTCATCACAGGTTTCTAAACAATCTGATGCACTTGCAAATCCTTTCCCTCTGGTTTTGATGTTCCTTTGGGCCAGGTTAATCACACTAATTGCTGAGTTGAGGTATTCTTTTACCTCAACATATATGTTGGAGTTAATATTATGACCCTAGGTGTCTTAGGGGATCATCTAGTAATCTAGCTATGATTTGTGTCCCGGTGTGATGACTCTGGCCTTTATTCCCGAAAGCATCCCGTGATGCCACTAAGTAGTAGGTATTCTACTTCTGGGTTTCTGAACCCGAGATTCACACTACTTATTTCATGTTGATAGTGTTTGCTAGTTCCTTTAGGAAATTAGTAACCTTTGTATTAGTCCTCGAGGTCCGTGCTATTTCCTTCTTCCAAATACTATGAACCACTTACGGCAGATGTTTGTTGGATCAAAAGATCACAACCAGAGTGCTCTCAATGGGTTCTCCATTCATAATTGTGATTTTGCCAGTTCTACCTTTCTGCATGGGTTATCTGGAAGAAACCTGTTGAACTTGGTTCGACATATTAATCTATGAATCCACAACTTAGAAAATCATATGTTCCTTTGAGTTGTCCCTCTTTAGTTGTCTTCCGACCCCCGTCTATCGATTGATAGTCAAGAGTATGCGTGCATTCGTTCATCGATGCCTATTACTCTTGTGGTCCGTCAAGCCATTC
The DNA here is from genome assembly GCA_963921465.1 of Triticum timopheevii. Taxonomy (NCBI): domain Eukaryota; kingdom Viridiplantae; phylum Streptophyta; class Magnoliopsida; order Poales; family Poaceae; genus Triticum; species Triticum timopheevii. The sequence continues at coordinate 314,028,035 of OY997270.1, forward strand.
TATTCTGGAATGACTAGGAGAAACAAACTCTGGTACCTCATCCATATCCAGGGTCGGGTCAAAGCAGTTGTAATTCGCAGATCAAATACTAATCCAACTTTTGTTCTGTTCTACCTTGGAGTATTAGCATCTTTATATTAAGACTGTCATGAGAATTGCGCTAGCTCTTGTGAATTCTTGACGCAGTGATACTTCTCGCTATCATTATTCATTCCTCGGTGCCGTGTTGTTGTAACCGGAATGCCGACAAGTGAACCATGATGTGTGAAATCAATACTCCTAGCAACCGTGTTGCTTGGTAGTAAAAGGATAATATCCTCATTCTTAGCGTGTTGGTTATTAAATCTTCATCCTAAGGTTGATTGTGCTACCTAGTGCTTATTTCTGGTGCACTCTTCGATCAATGAGTTTGGATTTTTTCGGTCCCTTGCTTATTTGATCATATCATCTTGCTCTGAAAAGCAAGATTGTTCTCGAGCTTAGTAACATATCGGTGGTTTGTGATGCTCCGAATATCTTCTCGGAAGTATTACCAGGTTGTCACCTGACCGCTATGTTGAGTTCGTGATCAAGTTGGTTTCTTGTAACCACCCCTTCTCCAAGGATTTGTATCGAGTATCCCTGAGCTAGTTGGGTAAGTTGAACAACAACTTGGAGAGTTGGGAGATAAAAGCTGCCTGACTTAGTTCATGTTAAGGGATATCTTGTGTGTGTGTTGAAGAAAGATGATATCCTCATCAATTGATCCTCGAGACCAGTTGTTGGAGCTATTGTCTTGCCAAAACTTTGATTTGAGTGTGGGCTATTCTCAAATCAAATCAGAACCAACGATGTTCGTAATGTTGTCTTACTCGTGGATTTTCCTCGAGCATACACCATTATGTCTTTTGGGTCTGACCAATACTATCACCTTGATCACATAGTTATGGAATTCCATCTCCATGGGAACCTGGATGAATTGTTGTTGAGCCCATTGACAACATCCTTATCTCCTCCATGATTTTGTTGAACATTAAGCTAGTGTTGGAAACTTTATACGCAATGTCTTCATGTCCCGTTCATGAAGCATATGCTTGGATGAAAGGAGCGACTCTCTCTAATTCACGTGCACTTGATGTAAGTTGCCGCCGTGGATCTGAGAAGGATTGTTTTTCTTCCTCTGGAATCGTCCCAAGTTGGTCATGCACATGTGCGAAGTACTCTATGGTTTGGTAGGTTGGCCGCCTCCATACTATATGTGTTCCTAGCACACCAAGCCACTGACTGATTTGTTCTAGGAAAAGGAGTTAAGGGCTAATCCATGGTAATGCACTAGACTTCGTTATCCTCAATAATGGTTCCCAACCAGAACTCGATGGTGTTTTATTGTAAGACTACTCTGTGGCCATGCTTGTCTGGGACAGCGTGTTCACATGTTTGTAGCAGAACCCGCTCATGTTTTGGAGCTTACTACCATAGTTCATTTCCCAAGAATCTCGCAACGTCATCTCGTCGATTTGTGTTGCAAACTTTCATTTTTCTTTCCAGACTCGATGAGTCTGGATTATTCTGACATAAACCAGATCTGAATCTTAGGCAGATATGATTGTTGGAACGTGTCCCAAGAACTATAATATTGGTCTCTTTGTAACCCGGTAAAGTGGATGTCGTGGCCAACACACCCAACCGGAAGACCTGTTATTGTAGTATCTTGACTAAGGAAGTTGGCCACCTCCCCATAAGGACTTCGTAGGATTTACTCCCTAGTTGTGCCTTCTGATTTTTGTGTTCCCGAAGTCCGACCTTTTACTTGATGTTCTAGATATCAAACCATATCTATGAATGGATTATGCTAGCACATCAAGGAGGACATTAGAAGCGGAGTGCTAAATGTCTCCCGGTCGATCATCCAGATTTTGTTCCCTTGGCCCCGCTAAGGTGAAATCTGAGAAGGTTACCTTCCTTTGCATTTGCATCGTCCATTGCTGTTCATCGTGGCAGTACGTTGTGTTGCCAGGATCCTTGACATGGATATTGGTGAAACCTTGATGAATATAGAAATGCTCAAGTTCTTGAGACCACGCACAAGCGCTAGGTGTTGTCATCGGCACTAACTGGGATTGCTCTCAGTTTCCTCGGTTATGCTATAACTTTTCAAACAGTGCACCCACTCTCTACTGTTGAGCTTCTCCCCAGTTACTAAAATCATCCCTTGTGTTGTTTTCAACAAGGTAATCCACATCATCCATTCTAATCCGGGTATGCCATTCTACTGAACCGCTCCAAACGATCGCTCGAGAATTGCCTTAGGCTGGTAGAAAGAGGTTCAATGATCTCTGAATCAAAGGTAACTCTTTTTGGCACTTAAGGGGGTATTTCTACGGGTCACCTTCCCTAAGGTGCCCCGTTATGGTATCATGGCAACTCAACTCCTTCCTACGTTGACAACCGGTCACCACCCTTTTAAGCATGGAATTGTTGTCTGCCTAGTGAACCCTCGTCATTTGTTCCACTCCATCCCTCTAGATGTGTGTTTCGTGTCTCAGCTCGACTGATGTTGCTATGTCTCATTCCGTGAGTTGATCCTAAGTTGTTCAATCTTCGAGAAGATCGATCCTTCTAGAGTCTCCTTCTCCTCTCGTTGTCATGTTGGCTGGAGTTCTCAGAGCAAGACGACCAGACAAAGATGATGATTGAATCAACGTTCATTTGAAGTGCAACCTGGATCATGAAGATTGCGTTAGTTGCGTTTCCCCTTCATCTTACCCTACGCCTGAATCTCGGGACGAGATTCTTGTTTAGTAGGGGTGAGTTGTCACATCCCTAATTCTGGGCTGACCTATGCTAGTTTCCATGTGAGCATCATGTTTAAATTCAAATGAAACTTGAATTGAGGAATTTTCAAAAGCCTCAGAAAACCTCTAAAAATAACCAACATTTAAATCTCATCAAATGAGTCCAAGAAAATGCTCCTGTTATTCTGTGAAAATATTGGCATGATGTAAAATTCAAACCAATATTTTTGGAGTCACAGAAATAATTTATTTTGGGTCTTTGATTTAAATCAATAATATATTTGCGTTGAAATTATTTCTGCTATATAAGAAATAATGTTCAATATTTTTGTAAGTTGCATGTGACCTTGGGCTAGTCTTGAGCTTACATAACAATTTACAGAAAGTTTATAAAAATGATTTGGTTTGTAAACTAAATCAAAACAAAGCAAATAAATAGAAAACAGAAATAAAAGGGAGAGAGAGCAAACTCACCAGAACTTACCTGGCGCTCACCTGGCAGCCCATCTGACCGGCCCAGCCCGCCAGGGGCAGGGAGGTCTTCTTCCTCCCGCCAGTCGGATGCACAGCGCGTGCCCGACGCGCGCACGGCCAACGCACGCCACCTCCTGCCTCCCTGCTTGCTCCCGTGACCCCTGGAGACGCCACGCAACCCCCCCGGCCCCTCTCACTCCCTCTCATGCTCATCCCATCCTCTGCCGCCATTTCCCTCCCGCGACCGAACGCCACCATCGCCACCGACGCTGTTCGCCGCGGCCACAGCCACCGCCAAGCCTCCCCAACACGTCAAGGAGCTCCTCCTCCGTCGTCTACGCCTCCTCGAGGACACACGTGCCGCCGGACGCCCTCGAACGCCCACACTGCCGCCTTCTTCAACCTCGGGTCGCCGAGATTGCCGGCGACCTCCTGCCGTCACCAGCCCCTCCCCGAGCTCCACGTGGCCACCGTCGCAACCACTGTGAGCTCACGGACCTATTCCCCCTCCTCTCCTACTCGCGTTCTTGCTCGAGCTCCGTTCCCCACCTCCGTCGGGGCTCGCCACCGCCATGGTCATCGAGCTCCGCGCTCCTGAGCTCGGCCGCTCGCCCGAGCATCACCAGCGTGCTCGCCGCGCTCCTGCGAACCCGAAACACCCACGGGTTCGCCCTGCCATGCCCTATAGCGCCATCTCCGCCGTTGCCCGAGCTCCGGCCGCCGCCTCGCTCGCCGTAGTTGCCCCTACCGGCCACCCCAGCCACAACCACAACCACCATTGGACGCGCCGCGTCACGGCCGTTCCAACGAGACCAGCCGCGCATCCTCCCGACGCCGGAGTTAGCCGGACGGCGAGCGCCGTCGTGCTCCGGTCATCGCCGGTGCTAACCGCTGACGTGGCTCATTAGTTTAGCACTAATGATGCCATTAGTTAACCATGTGCCATTGACAGATGGGCCCCACGTCTAATTAACCAAGGTTTTACTTTATTACTAGTTTAGCTTATAAGCCAGCTGGGCCCACACGTCAGGTTGACTTTGCTGACGTGGTCGTTGGCCGGACCCACGTGTCATTGACCCTGGGCAGCACTGTGTCACTGACTAGTGGACCCCACTGGTCAGGTTTGACCTGGTCAGCCACAGCCGACCTGCTGACGTAATGCTATTGTCATGCTAATGCAGTAAATCTATTTCTGGATTTAGTTTAATTTTATATAATCCAGAAACTGCAGAAAATGCCCAAACTTGTAAAAATCATAGAAATTCAACCGTAACTCCAAATGAGATAAATTATATATGAAAAATGATCAGAAAAATCCAATCTATCCATCTGTACCATTTGCATGCATGTTAGAACAACTTATAGCTGCTGTTTAGGACACATCATATGAATGGCATTTAAATAATCACATGTGGAGTTTGAATTTGAACCTAGGGTCCAAACCAACTCCATTTAACTTGCTGCTAGTTGCATTAGCTCAAATCACAGCATATTGCCATGTCATGATCATGCATCATATTGTGCATTGCATTGATTGTGTTCTTCCTTGTTTGCCGGTGTTTGTCCCCTCTCGCTAGACGTGGTTCCGACGATGAGTTCGATGACACCGATGAAGAGCTATACTATCTTCAGAAGTGCCAGGCAAGCAAAACCCCATTGTTCATTCCGATACAATCCCACTCTCTCGCTCTTGCTCTCTTTTACAGCATTAGGACAACAATGATACAACTGTTACTTGCTGCGATAGTTGAACCCGTTTATCCTCTGCATGACCTGTCATTGCCACAGTAAATAGATGAAACCCACTAGCATGAGTAGGAGTTGTTTGAGCCCTGATGTGCCTACTCATTCATGCTTGTTTGTCATGCCTGCTATTGCTTAGAGTTGTGTCAGGTCTGATTCATCGGGGATGAATTGGAGGTGTGCGAACATGTCCTACTATTGAGAGTTAAGTGTGTGAACATGATTTGGTGAGAGGCCATGTAGGAGTACATGGTGGGTTGTCTCATTGAAGCCGTCCTTAGGAACTGAGTTCTGTGTTTGTGATCCATGAACAGCTACTACCACACATTGGAATCCTTAATTGACTCTCTCGACTTATTAATCAACGTGATCTCTGTCCAGGAGTTGCAACTAGTTTTTGGTGTTTGTAGGTAGTGTTAGTAGTCTACCAAGTGGCACCCGATACAGGTGAGCTTGGGACAGACTAGGCATAGTGGCCCGGTGTACCAAGTGGCACCCGGATGGTGGGCTTGGGAATCCTGCACACATCGTTTGGGGCCGTGAGCGACACCCCGGCCGGATCTCCTTGCGGATGGAACCCGAATAGGCGATAAACCTGGACTAGAGACTTGTGTGGTTAGTCAGGTCGTGGCCGACACCCTCGCCAGGCTTCCGCTTGAAGGTTGCCGAGATACATGACGTGTACATGGCGGTAAGTGGCGAGGGCGTGTGTGAAGTAGTACACCTCTGCAGGGTTAATATGATCTATTCGAATAGCCGTGTCCGCGGTAAAGGACTTCTGGGTTGCCTGTACAGTTCATAGACAAGTGAAAGTGGATACTCTAAAACACGCAAGATAAGCGTGAGTGCTATGGATGGCGTTCTCGTAGGGAGACGGGAGCGGATCCATAGTGGTGTATTGATATGGTGAATATGTGGACTCGTGTGCGCCACCTCAAAAGAGTTACTTGCAGTCGTAGTTCGGGATAGCCATCGAGTCAAAGCTGGCTTGCTGCAGTTAATCTCCACCACCCCCTTTGTTGATAATGATGCATAAGTAGTTAGTTCTGATGTAAGTCTTGCTGGGTACATTTGTACTCACGTTTGCCTATTTTATGTTTTTGCAGAGAGACTTCAGTCTCACTAGTAGTTCCACGTGGACTTCGATGTTTAGCTTGTTACCTCAGCTATGGTCTTGTGCCCTCGGCAGGATCCGGTAGATAGTTAGGCTTCTCAGCCTTTTTCATTTGTAGATGTCTGTACTCAGACATGTTAAGCTTCCGCTTGTGCTTTGACTTGTATGCTCTGAATGCTGGGTCGAGAGACCCATGTTTGTAATATCTCGCTCCTCGGAGCCTATTGAATAAAATACTTGAGATGTAGAGTCATGTTGTGATGCCATGTTGTATTTGCACATATCGAGCATATTGTGTGTATGTTATTGAAATGCTTGGTATGTGTGGGATCTGACTATCTAGTTGTTTATCCTTAGTAGCCTCTCTTACCGGGAAATGTCTCCTAGTGCTTCCACTGAGCCATGGTAGCTTGCTACTGCTCTGGACCACTTAGGCTGGCCGGCATGTGTCCTTCTTCGTTCCTGTGTCTTTCCCTTCGGGGAAATGTCACGCGATGAATACCGGAGTCCTGTTAGCCTGCTACAGCCCGGTTCACCAGAGTCCTGCTAGCCCAGTGCTACAGCCTGGATTCACTCGCTGATGACCGACACGTTCGATGCTGGGTCATGGATGCCTGTCACTGTAAGTTTGTGCCACTTTGGGTTTACGACTAGCCATGTCAGCCCGGGCTCCTTATCATATGGATGCTAGCAACACTATCATATACGTGTGCCAAAAGGCGCAAACGGTCCCGGGCAAAGGTAAGGCGACACCCGTGGGAATACCGTGCGTGAGGCCGCAAAGTGATATGAGGTGTTACATGCTAGATCGATGTGGCATTGAGTCGGGGTCCTGACATCAACCTTCCCCAGCCATGTCCGGAGCGGGAGGCAAGTGGATGGCCTCCTCCATCACGGAGGGGCACATCAAAAAGCTGAGGAAAGCCGGATACCTGCATAACGACATTGCGCACCGGCTTCCAGACGAGGGGCAGCTCGTCCCCACCCCTAGGCCCCATGAGAGGGTGGTGTTCCTTCCCCATTTCCTCCACGGACTGGGCTTCCCACTACACCCATTTGTCCGGGGGCTCATGTTCTACTACGGCCTGGATTTCCACGATCTGGCCCCGAATTTCATCCTCAACATCTCAGCGTTTATCGTTGTGTGCGAGGCCTTCCTCCGCATCAAACCCCACTTCGGCTTATGGCTGAAGACCTTCAATGTCAAGCCGAAGGTAGTGGGCGGCTAGCAGGCGGAGTGCGGAGGCGCCATGGTGGGCAAGATGCCCAACGTCACATGGCTCGAGGGCGCCTTCATGGAAACCATCAAAGGGTGGCAATCGGGGTGGTTCTACATCACCGAGCCGCGTGACCCTGAATGGGCAGCGGCCCCCGAATTCAGATCTGGCATCCCCACATGGCTCACCTCTTTGAAAGAGAAGGGCCTGACATGGGGCGATTTGGATGAGCTGACCGGACTCCAAACCTGCGTCCAAAACCTTGTGAACAAGAAGGTCAAGCTTGTGAACGCAGTCCAGGTCATGCTCATCCGCCAGATCCTCCTATGCCAACAACGGGCTTTCAACTTGTGGGAGTTTGATCCGGCACAGCACCAGACCTTGAGCAGGCTCTTCGACACTACGTACTAAGACGCCTGGAGGGTGCTGTTCAAGGGTGCCGAGGCCCCCGCATCCTCTACCGAAGATCGCGGATTCAGCTCGCAGCATCAAGCCGGCGAGGTAAGCTATTTTACCCTTTACGGGACACTTGTTTTTCATAGTTTGACTCTATGCGGGGATCTAAACTCCCTTACCTTTGACAGGCCTGGCAGAAGAAGCACGGGCAGGTTAACTGTCTGGCTCCCTTACCAGAAGACCCAGCGGACGCCCGGTTGACGGGGCTGCTGGTTCCGGCGCCTTACGTGGTGCCGGAGAAGAAGGCCAAGAAGAAGGCCACGGGAACCCGGAGGAGTTCCCGGCGTCAGGTGTTATCGGATTCATCGTCCGATGACTCCGAGGCGGACTCCTCCCACGAGGACGAGGAGGAGAAGAAAGAGGCCTCTCCCCCAGCGGGGGGAGAGAAGAAGAGGAAGGCCTCCCCAACGGGGGAGGCCGAAGGGTCCAAGAAGGGAAGGACCCTTCCCCCGGACTGTTCCACCAACGCCGACGACGGCGACGAGGAGTGGCCCTCGAGGGCCAAGCCCTTGGCGAGATCGTAAGTGTCCGGATTCCAGAATAACTCGTGATTTTTTTCTTTGTCGCGTAGTGTCTTCTAACGCCGAATACAACCATGTGGCCCGCCCAAGGACGAGCTCCCTGCTTCGTCGAGCGGCTCCCTGGATTCGTCGGATGTGAATAGCTCTTCACTTCCGGCCGCCTCTTCTCCTCGCGCTGCTGATGACGCCGAGGTGGGGTCCCAAAAGGGGCCCGGCCAGGAGGAGGAGGAGGAGGTCCCGAAGGTGCCGCAAGGCCACCTCCCGGACTTTGGGCACGAGGGGGATCAACCCCCAAAGGGTTCTGAGTTCGGCTCTGGGCCGGACTCCGCACCGGAACCTTTAGTGGTTCCGGAGTTCGGTGGGCGGCCCCTTCGTAAGAAGGGCGAGACTGCGACACCGGTGACCTCCGTCCAGCCAGAGGCACCGGATAATTTGCTGGAGGTGCTTAATGGCGCCTCCATCGACGAGGAGCACCGCAGTGTTATGAGTGCGGTGATCCAGAAAGTTCAGTCCGCCAAGAGCGGGCTGACTGAAGCCTGTACCATCCTTCTAACAAGCTTTGAGGTATGTAATTAAGATATGTAAAAATAGTACCGCATAGACAATAGCCCCTGATGCTCAGTTTGGTGTTCGGAAAGAAAAGCCGAACTAAGGATCTAAAAAGATATGCGCAGGAGTCTTACATAAGCATGTCAATATGGGAATGCAGGCTGCGCTGCTGACCTCTGCCGCACTGACTGCGGAGGTCAATGCATTGAAGCAGAGCCTCGAGCGGTCCGAGAACGAGGTCGGCCGCGCCAAGAAGCAGCTCGAGGACAAGGAAGCTAAGTAATACCTTATTAAAGTAATACCTTATAGAAAGGATTTGGTTGCAAAAAATGATAGGAATAACGTGAGTATTGCAGGGGCCACGAATGAGGTGGCGACCCTGAAGGAAGTGGTGTCCAAGGACGAAAGCAATGCGGCTGCAGAACACACCGAGCGAGAGAAGCAGGAGGCACGGGTGGCGGAGGTGCGGCAAGAGCTCCAGGCTCTCGTGGAAAAATACGAGAGTTTGGAGCGTGACTCAAAGACTCGAGAGTACGAGCTCGCCTTGGCTCTTGAATGTGCCAGAGCCGCTAAGGCCGAAGCACAAAAGGCCCTCCAGGAGATTGAGGCGATAAAAAAGATAGCGGCGGGTAAGGCATTCTTCATGCAAAGCAAGCTTGTAAAAGTGAATTATCTATTACTTACCCAAATTCGGAGCTCTCCAGGAGCGTTCGCAGATCTGCCCCGTAGTGTGTCTGATGCTGCCGCTTTCTACCGGGCCGAGGAGGGGAGCTCGACGGAAAAGGTGTTCTGGTCTCAATATGCTGAGGCCGGACATCCGGTGCCCCTGAGCGACCAGCTGAAGCAGCTGGTCGAGCTCCACAAGGTGGCCGAACAGGCCATGAAGGGCCTCCTAGTTCGACTTTGGCCTAAAGAAGCCATGCCTAGGAGCTACTTTGGTCTGGTGCGGCGGCTGGTGGACGCCTGTCCATGGGTTGAAGTCATCAAGCGTTCTGCCTGCATTGAAGGTGCCCCTCGGGCCCTTGCCCTCGCTAAAGTGCACTGGGGCAAGATGGATGCCGAGAAGCTTGTGACGGACGCGCCACCGCCGGACAAGGAGTATCGCACGCCCGAGATGTACTATAAGGGTGTCCTGAAGGGTGCCCGCCTTATAGCGGGTGAATGCTCCAAAGATGTAATTTTTGAGTAAACTCGCATTTGTTATCATGTACGCTTGAAAACTTGTTCATATGAGCTAAGCAACGCTTGTTAATTTAAAATATTACCTTCTGTACGGCCGTTTATCAAATTTGAGAGATGGCAAGCCGTTGGCTTCAGCCCCCATGCCACGAGTGGTGGGGTGTTCGGGATAAACTTGAGCGCTCTTGTTCCCATTTTTGGGTCCTTCGAGGGAGGCGCTCAACACAACGAACGAGGCAACCAGACTTATAATGCTTGAACACTCCCATTTAGCCATAGAATTCTATAATTTTAAATTTCGGCGAAGCCCCTAGTGTTCGGAAGACCGAATTCGGGGTGCTATCCACGCCTGGGCCGGACAAAGCCGGCTCCTCACTCTAAGCGGCATAAGTCTTTAGGGACTCGAAAAACCCTCTCGAACAGCGACCGGCTCTCGCCCTATCATGACGGTCAGTTTTAGCTTTCTCCACTGAGGTGCTCAACCCAGCTCAACCGGGGCACAATCGCAGTGGTTCTTCCAGCGCTACCTTAGCCGATATAACGGAACGTAAGGTACCAAAACATGGGAGCCAGTCAAACCCAACTATTGACCCAAGACATGATTCGGAGCCGATGCATATAATGCTATAAGTTCGGGGTGTCGCACTTGTGAAAGTGTTCGGACTTATCACACCATATTTTGGGGAACTTAAGCCCCTGGTGTATTTGGCCATACCAAAGCGTACGGATGCAACATGTCATAAGTGAACATATATAGATAGAAAAAGGGAATGCAACAATAGGCAAAAAGCGATGCATTACTTATTCAAAAAATACTGCAATGAAAGCAGAACGATGCAAATAGTGCGATAAGCAAGGGATGGGACTACTTAACATGTCCCCCTCCAGGTGTAGGCTGCGGGATGGTATGTAAAACAGGTATACTGCTCATAATAGAGACCACCTAGACACTCGAATTAGCTTTTCTGCTTCACTGGCTGTTTGCATCGTGAGTTTGGCAAATCTACTGCCGGACAGGGCTTCTGGAAAATGGAGTCCTGCAAATAAGAGAAAAAAAGAATGACACAATTGGGAGCCCCTGGTGCGGTTGAGCCGCTTTCCAGGCATGCCGTGGTCGTGCCCCTACCCCTATGCCCATGGTATCTCCAGAGCGTAGTTATGTACGCGTGGTACTGGACTCACGATTTCGTGAGGGCTGGGATTGGGGACACATTGCTACGTGTGCTCGGAACATGTCGGGCGATCTTGTTGTAGGTTACTCCAGGCACGCTCGACGGTGTCCGGCCGCTTGACAGCCGGACTCGGGAATTGCCTTAAGAGGCTGCTTTGTACTTCCGCCGCGAGAGCCGCTGTATGCTCCTCCGTTCGGAGAGAGCGTTCGGTGTTTCCGTTGACCGTAATGACTCCTCGAGGGACTGGCATCTTGAGCTTGAGGTATGCGTAGTGCGGCACCGCATTGAACTTTGCAAATGCGGTTCGTCCGAGCAGTGCATGATAGCGGCTGCGGCACGGGACTATGTCGAAGATTAACTCCTCGCTTCGGAAGTTATCCGGGGATCCGAAGACCACTTAAAGTGTAACTGAGCCTGTACAGTTGGCCTCTACACCTGGTATGACGCCTTTGAAGGTCGTCTTTGTGGGTTTAATCCTTGAGGGGTCTATGCCCATCTTGCGCACTGTATCCTGATAAAGCAGGTTCAGGCTGCTGCCGCCGTCCATCAGGAATCTAGTGAGGTGAAATCCATCGACGGTTGGGTCTAGAACCAATGCGGCGAATCCGCCATGGCGAATTCTAGTGGGGTGGTCCCTTCAATCAAAAGTGATCGGGCAGGAGGACCACGGATTGAACTTTGGGGCGACTGGCTCCATCGCATATACGTCCCTGAGTGCACGCTTCCGCTCCCTTTTGGGTATGTGGGTTGCGTATATCATGTTCACCGTCCGCACTTGTGGGGGGAAACCCTTCTGTCCTCTATTGTTCGGCAGCCGGGTCTCCTCCTCGTCATCGCTATGCAGCCCCTTGTCATTGTTTTCAGCAGTTAACTTGCCTGCCTGCTTGAACACCCGACAATCCCTGTTGGTGTGATTGGCTGGCTTTTCGGGGGTGCCGTGTATCTGGCACAAGCGATCGAGTATTCAGTCCAAATTGGATGGGCCCGAAGTATTTCTTTTGAATGGCTTTTTCCGCTGACCGGGTTTAGAGCCTCTGAATCCAGCATTGACTGTCGTATCCTCAGTATTGTCGCCATTAATGCGGCGCTTGTGCTTGTTGCAACGCGACCTGCCGTTGGTGTCCTTGGTATCCGAATTACCAGGGCTCTTGGTCATGTTGTTACTACGAGCTAGCCAGCTGTCCTCTCCCGCGCAGAAGCGGGTCATGAGTGATGTGAGGGCTGCCATGGATTTCGGCTTTTCCTGTCCTAGGTGCCGGGCAAGCCACTCGTCACGGATGTTATGCTTGAAGGCTTCAAGGGCCTCTGCATCCGGACAGTCGATGATTTAATATTTTTTTGGTTAAGAACCGTGTCCAGAATTGTCTGGCCGATTCTTCTGGCTGCTGAATTATGTGGCTTAGGTCATCAGCGTCTGGTGGTCGCACATATGTGCCCTGGAAGTTATCAAGGAATGCGGCTTCCAGGTCTTCCCAACAACTGATTGACTCTGCTGGCAAGCTGTTAAGCCAATGCCGCGCTGGTCCTTTAAGCTTGAGTGGGAGGTATTTGATGGCGTGTAGATCATCACCGCGGGCCATGTGGATATGGAGGAGATAGTGCTCGATCCAGACCGCAGGATCTGTTGTGCTGTCGTATGATTCAATGTTTACGGGTTTGAAACCATCGGGGATTTGATGATCCATTACTTCGTCTGTGAAGCATAGTGGGTGTGCGGCGCCTCTGTATTGGGCTGTATCACGACGCAGCTCAAATGAGCTTTGTCTACTATGTTCGGCCCGGCCGGTATTGCCATATCCGGCGTGACGGTTGTTATCACGTATCGTGGGGCGCCCACGCGATCCGTAGATCGATCTTGTTTGCCTTGCCTTGTCCACGAGTATATCCCGCAGGTCTGGCGCATTTTCCCGCGCCTTGGTATTTTTTGAGCGGCGCCGGGGTGCGGCTTGAGTGTAGGGCCGAGAGGCCGCTCTGTCGCGTCCACGAGGTGGCCGGTCGGCCGCGTCATGCGCTGGTGATGTAGGTTTAGGTGCTTCCTCCTCTAATCGGGGTAGCAGCCTGCGTTTTGGGTAGCTCTTGGAGGGGCGTTCGAGTTCATACTCTTCGGCCGCAAGGACTTCAGTCCATCTGTCGGCTAGCAAGTCTTGGTCAGCTCTGAGCTGTTGTTGCTTTTCTTGAGGCTGCTTGCCGTGTCCATAAGCCTGCGTTTGAAACGCTTTTGTTCGATGGGATCCTCAGGCACGACAAATTCATCGTTGTCGAAGCTTGCCTCGTCTTCGGAGGGAGGCATATGTTGGAAATATGCCCTAGAGGCAATAATAAAAGTATTATTATATTTCCTTGTTCATGATAATTGTCTTTTATTCATGCTATAACTGTATTATCCGGAAATCGTAATTCACGTGTGAATACATAGACCACAATATGTCCCTAGTGAGCCTCTAGTTGACTAGCTCGTTGTGATCAACAGATAGTCATGGTTTCCTGGCTATGGACATTGGATGTCGTTGATAACGGGATCACATCATTAGGAGAATGATGTGATGGACAAGACCCAATCCTAAGCCTAGCACTAAGATCGTGTAGTTCGTTTGCTAGAGCTTTTCCAATGTCAAGTATCTTTTCCTTAGACCATGAGATTGTGCAACTCCCGGATACCGTAGGAGTGCTTTGGGTGTACCAAACGTCACAACGTAACTGGGTGGCTATAAAGGTGCATTACAGGTATCTCCGAAAGTATCTGTTGGGTTGGCATGAATCGAGACTGGGATTTGTCACTCCGTGTAAGCGGAGAGGTATCTCTGGGCCCACTCAGTAGGACATCATCATATGCGCAATGTGACCAAGGAGTTGATCACGGGATGATGTGTTACGGAACGAGTAAAGAGACTTGCCGGTAACGAGATTGAACAAGGTATAAGGATACCGACGATCGAATCTCGGGCAAGTACAATACCGCTAGACAAAGGGAATTGCATACGGGATTGATTAAGTCCTTGACATCGTGGTTCAGCCGATGAGATCATCGTGGAACATGTGGGAGCCATCATGGGTATCCAGATCCCGCTGTTGGTTATTGACCGGAGAACGTCTCGGTCATGTCTACATGTCTCCCGAACCCGTAGGGTCTACACACTTAAGGTTCGATGATGCTAGGGTTATAAAGGAAGTTTGCATGTGGTTACCGAATGTTGTTCGGTGTCCCGGATGAGATCCCGGACGTCACGAGGAGTTCCGGAATGGTCCGGAGGTAAAGATTTATATATGGGAAGTCCTATTTTGGCCACCGGAAAATGTTCGGGATTTTTCGGTATTGTACCGGGAAGGTTCTAGAAGGTTCCGGAGTGGGGCCCACCTGCATGGGGGGGCCAACATGAACGTGGGTAGTGGGGGCAAGGCCCCACACCCCTGGTCAAGGCGCACCAAGATCCCCCCTTAGAAGGAATAAGATCATATCCCGAAGGGATAAGATCAAGATCCCTAAAAAGGGGGGATAGCAATCGGTGGGGAAGGAAATGATGGGATTTCTTTCCTCCCACCTTGGCCATCGCCCCAATGGACTTGGAGGGCAAGAAACCAGCCCCCTCCACCCCTATATATAGTGGGGAGGCGCATGGGAGCTTCACCCTTGCCCCTGGCGCAGCCCTCCCTCTCCCAAGTGCTCCTCCTCTCTCGCGGTGCTTGGCGAAGCCCTGCAGGATTGCCACGCTCCTCCACCACCACCACGCCATTGTGCTGCTGCTGGATGGAGTCTTCCTCAACCTCTCCCTCTCTCCTTGCTGGATCAAGGCTTGGGAAACATCACCGGGCTGTACGTGTGTTGAACGCGGAGGTGCCGTGCGTTCGGCACTTGATCATCGGTGATTTGAATCACGACGAGTACGACTCCATCAACCCCGTTCACTTGAACGCTTCCGCTTAGCGATCTACAAGGGTATGTAGATGCACTCTCCTTTCTACTCGTTGCTGGTCTCTCCATAGATAGATCTTGGTGATACGTAGGAAATTTTTTGAATTTCTGCTACGTTCCCCAACAGTGGCATCATGAGCTAGGTCTATTGCGTAGATTCTTTGCACGAGTAGAACACAAAGTAGTTGTGGGCGTTGATTTTGTTCAATATGCTTACCGTTACTAGTCCAATCTTGTTTCGACGGTATTGTGGGATGAAGCGGCCCGGACCGACCTTACACGTACTCTTACGTGAGACAGGTTCCACCGATTGACATGCACTTGGTGCATAAGGTGGCTAGCGGGTGCCAGTCTCTCCCACTTTAGTTGGAACGGATTCGATGAAAAGGGTCCTTATGAAGGGTAAATAGCAATTGGCATATCACGTTGTGGTCTTGCGTAGGTAAGAAACGTTCTTGCTAGAAACCCAAAGCAGCCACGTAAAACATGCAAACAACAATTAGAGGACGTCTAACTTGTTTTTGCAGGGTATGCTGTGTGATGTGATATGGCCAAGAAGAATGTGATGAATGATATGTGATGTATGAGATTGATCATGTTCTTGTAATACGATTCACGACTTGCATGTCGATGAGTATGACAACCGGCAGGAGCCATAGGAGTTGTCTTAATTTATTGTATGACCTGCGTGTCATTGAACAACGCCATGTAATTACTTTACTTTATTGCTAATCGATAGCCATAGTAGTAGAAGTAATAAGTTGGCGAGACGACTTCATGGAGACACGATGATGGAGATCATGATGATGGAGATCATGGTGTCATGCCGGTGACGATGATGATCATGGAGCCCCGAAGATGGAGATCAAAAGGAGCAAAATGATATTGGCCATATCATGTCACTATTTGATTGCATGTGATGTTTATCATGTTTATGCATCTTGTTTACTTAGGACGACGGTAGTAAATAAGATGATCCCTTACACAAATTTCAAGAAGTGTTCTCCCCTAACTGTGCACCGTTGCTACAGTTCGTCGCTTCTAAGCACCACGTGATGATCGGGTGTGATGGATTCTTACGTTCACATACAACGGGTGTAAGACAGATTTACACAGCGAAAACACTTAGGGTTAACTTGACGAGCCTAGCATGTACAGACATGGCCTCGGAACACGAAGACCGAAAGGTCGAGCGTGAGTCGTACAGTAGATACGATCGACATGAAGATGTTCACCGATGATGACTAGTCCGTCTCACGTGATGATCGGACACGGGCTAGTTTGACTCGGATCATGTGATCACTTAGATGACCAGAGGGATGTCTATCTGAGTGGGAGTTCATAAGATGAACTTAATTATCCTGAACATAGTCAAAAAGACCTTTTGCAAATTATGTCATAGCTCATGCTATAGTTCTACTGTTTAGATATGTTCCTAGAGAAAATATAGTTGAAAGTTGACAGTAGCGATTATGCGGACAGTAGATAGCTTATGTCCTTAATGCACCGCTCAGTGTGCTGGACCCCAAACGTCGTTTGTGGATGTTGCGAACATCAGACATACACGTTTTGATAACTACGTGATAGTTCAGTTAAATGGCTTAAGTAGAGGCACCAAAGATGTTTTTCGAAACATCGCGGAACATATGAGATGTTTTGAGGGCTGAAATTGAGATTTCAGGCTCGTGCCCACGTCAAGAGGTATAAGACCTCCGACAATTTTCTTAGCCTGCAGACTAAGGAGGAAAGCTCAATCGTTGAGCTTGTGCTCAGATTGTCTGAGTGCAACAATCACTTGAATCGAGTGGGAGTTGATCTTCCATATGAGATAGTGATGTTTCTCCAAAGTCATTGCCACCAAGCTGCTAGAGCTTTGTGATGAACTATAACATATCAGGGATAGATATGATGATCCTTGAGGTATTCACGATGTTTGACACCACGAAAGTAGAAATCAAGAAGGAGCATCAATTTTTGATGGTTGGTGAAACCACTAGTTTCAAGAAGGGCAAGGGCAAGAAGGGATACTTCATGAAACGGCCAATTAGTTGCTGCTCTAGTGAAGAAACCCAAGGTTGAACCCAAACCCGAGACTAAGTGCTTCTGTAATAAGGGGAACAACCACTGGAGCAGAATTACCCTAGATACTTGGTAGGTGAGAAGGCTGGCAAAGTCGATAGAAGTATATTGGATATACATTATGTTAATGTGTACTTTACTAGTACTCCTAGTAGCACCAGGGTATAAGATACCGGTTCGGTTGCTAAGTGTTAGTAACTCGAAATAATAGCTACGGAATAAACGGAGACTAGCTAAAGGTGAGCTGACGATATATGTTGGAATTGTTTCCAAGTTTGATGTGATCAAACATCGCACGCTCCCTCTACCATCAAGATTAGTATTAAACCTGAATGGTTTATTGAATCTCGATCGTAGTGATACACATTTTCATGCCAAAAGATATAAGATAGTAATGATAGTACCACTTACTTGTGGCACTGCCATGTAAGTCATATTGGTGTAAAACGCATGAAGAAGCTCCATGTTGATGGATCTTTGGGCTCACTCATTTTTGAAAAGTTTGAGACATGCGAACCATGTCTATTGGTGTATATGCATGAAGAAACTCCATGCGAATGGACCATTTGAACTCACTTGATTTTGAATCACTTGAGACATGCAAATCATACCACATGGGCAAGATGACTGAAAGCCTCGGTTTTAGTAAAATGGAACCAGAAAGCAACTTGTTGGAAGTAATACATTTTGATGTGTGCAGTCCAATGAGTGCTGAGGCATGTAGTGGATATCGTTATGTTCTTACTTCACAGATGATTTGAGTAGATGCTGAGAATATTTACTTGATGAAACACAAGTCTGAATTATTGAATGGTTCAAGTAATTTCAGTGTGAAGTAGAAGATCATTGTGACAAGAGGATAAAATGTCTATGATATGATCATAGAGATGAATATCTGAGTTATGAGTTTTGGCATGCAATTAAGACATTGTGGAAATTTTTTCACAATAAATACCACCTGGAACACCATAGTGTGATGGTGTGTCCGAACATCATTGTTGCACCCTATTGGATATGGTGCGTACCATGATGTCTCTTATCGAATTACCACTATCGTTCATGGGTTAGGCATTAGAGACAACCACATTCACTTTAATAGGGCACCACGTAATTCCGTTGAGATGACACCGTATAAACTATGGTTTAGAGAAACATAAGTTGTTGTTTCTTAAAAGTTTGGGGCTGCGACGCTTATGTGAAAAAGTTTCAGGTTGATAAGCTCGAACCCAAAGCGGATAAAATGCATCTTCATAGGACACCCAAAATAGTTGGGTATACCTCCTAATTCAGATCCAAAAGCAATAGGGATTGTTTCTTGAATCGGATCCTTTCTGGAGGAAAGGTTTTTCTCGAAAGAATTGAGTGGGAGGATGGTGGAGACTTGATGAGGTTATTGAAACCGTCACTTCAACAAGTGTGTAGCAGGGCACAGGAAATTGTTCCTATGGCACCTATACCAATTGAAGTGGAAGCTTATGATAGTGATCATGAAGCTTCGGATCAAGTCACTACCGAACCTCGTAGGACGACAAGGACGCGTACTGCTTCGGAGTGGTACGGTAATCCTGTCTTGAAGGTCATGTTGCTAGACAACAATGAACCTACGAGCTATGGAGAAGCGATGGTGGGCCCAAATTCCGACAAATGGTTAGAAGCCATGAAATCCGAGATAGGATCCATGTATCATAACAAAGCATGGACTTTGGTGGACTTGCCCGATGATTGGCAAGCCATTGAGATAAATGGATCTTTAAGAAGAAGACGGACGTGGACGGTAATGTCACCGTCTATGAAGCTCGACTTGTGGCGAAGAGTTTTTTTCACAAGTTCAAGGAGTTGACTACGATGAGATTTTCTCATCCGTAGCGATGCTTAAGTCCGTCGGATTCATGTTAGCATTAGCTGCATTTATGAAATCTGGTAGATGGATGTCAAAACGAGTTTCCTTACCAGTTTTCGTAAGGAAAGGTTGTATGTGATACAATCAGAAAAGTTTTGTCAATCCTGAAAGATGCTAATAAGTATGCAAAGCTCCAGCAATCCTTCTAGGGACTGGAGTAAGCATCTCGGAGTTGGAACTTATGTTTTGATGATGATCAAAGATTTTGGGTTTATACAAAGTTTATGAGAAACTTGCATTTCCAAAGAAGTGAGTGGGAGCACTATAGAATTTCTGATGAGTATATGTTGTTGACATATTGATGATTAGAAATGATGTAGAATTTCTAGAAAGCATATAGGGTTATTTGAAAACTGTTTTTCAATGGAAAACCTGGATTAGGCTACTTGAACAATAAGCATCAAGATCTATAAGATAGATCAAAATGCTTAATAGTACTTTCAAATGAGCACGTACCTTGACATGATCTTGAAGGTGTTCAAGATGGATCAGTCAAAGAAGGAATTCTTGCCTGAGATGTAAGGTATGAAGTTAAGACTTAAAATCTCGACCACGGCAGAATAGAGAGAAAGGACGAAGGTCGTCCCCTATGCTTTTATCATAGGCTCTCTACAGTATGCTATGCTGTGTACCGCACCTGTAGTGTGCCTTGCCATGAGTCAGTCAAGGGGTACAAGAGTGATCCAAGAATGGATCACAGGACAGCGGTCAGATTTATCCTTAGTAACTAGTGGACTAAGGAATTTTCTCGATTATGGAGGTGATAAAGAGTTCGACGTAAAGAGTTATGTCGATGCAAGCTTAACACCTATCAGGATAGCTCTGAGTAGAAATACCGGATACGTATAATGGAGCAACTTTTAGTATAGCTCCAAGTAGAACAGTTATTTGGAATAGCTCCAAATAGAGCGTGGTAGCTACATCTAGGAGATGACATAGAGATTTGTAAAGCACACATGGATCTAAAAGGTTCAGACCCGTTGACTATAACCTCTCTCACAAGCATAACATGATCAAACCCAGAACTCATCGAGTGTTAATCACATGGTAAATGTGAACTAGATTATTGACTCTAGTAAACTCTTTGGGTGTAAGTCACATGGGGATGTGACCTTGAGTGTTAATCACATATCGATGTGAACTAGATTATTGACTCTAGTGCAAGTGGGAGACTGTTGGAAATATGCCCTAGAGGCAATAATAAAAGTATTATTATATTTCCTTGTTCATGATAATTGTCTTTTATTCATGCTATAACTGTATTATCCGGAAATCGTAATACACGTGTGAATACATAGACCACAATATGTCCCTAGTGAGCCTCTAGTTGACTAGCTCGTTGTGATCAACAGATAGTCATGGTTTCCTGGCTATGGACATTGGATGTCGTTGATAACGGGATCACATCATTAGAAGAATGATGTGATGGACAAGACCCAATCCTAAGCCTAGCACTAAGATCGTGTAGTTCGTTTGCTAGAGCTTTTCCAATGTCAAGTATCTTTTCCTTAGACCATGAGATTGTGCAACTCCCGGATACCGTAGGAGTGCTTTGGGTGTACCAAACGTCACAACGTAACTGGGTGGCTATAAAGGTGCATTACAGGTATCTCCGAAAGTATCTGTTGGGTTGGCATGAATCGAGACTGGGATTTGTCACTCCGTGTAAGCGGAGAGGTATCTCTGGGCCCACTCGGTAGGACATCATCATATGCGCAATGTGACCAAGGAGTTGATCACGGGATGATGTGTTACGGAACGAGTAAAGAGACTTGCCGGTAACGAGATTGAACAAGGTATAAGGATACCGACGATCGAATCTCGGGCAAGTACAATACCGCTAGACAAAGGGAATTGCATACGGGATTGATTAAGTCCTTGACATCGTGGTTCATCCGATGAGATCATCGTGGAACATGTGGGAGCCATCATGGGTATCCAGATCCCGCTATTGGTTATTGACCGGAGAACGTCTCGGTCATGTCTACATGTCTCCCGAACCCGTAGGGTCTACACACTTAAGGTTCGATGACGCTAGGGTTATAAAGGAAGTTTGCATGTGGTTACCGAATGTTGTTCGGAGTCCCGGATGAGATCCCGGACATCACGAGGAGTTCCGGAATGGTCCGGAGGTAAAGATTTATATATGGGAAGTCCTATTTTGGCCACCGGAAAATGTTCGGGATTTTTCGGTATTGTACCGGGAAGGTTCTAGAAGGTTCCGGAGTGGGGCCCACCTGCATGGGGGGGCCCACATGAACGTGGGTAGTGGGGGCAAGGCCCCACACCCCTGGTCAAGGCGCACCAAGATCCCCCCTTAGAAGGAATAAGATCATATCCCGAAGGGATAAGATCAAGATCCCTAAAAAGGGGGGATAGCAATCGGTGGGGAAGGAAATGATGGGATTTCTTTCCTCCCACCTTGGCCAACGCCCCAATGGACTTGGAGGGCAAGAAACCAGCCCCCTCCACCCCTATATATAGTGGGGAGGCGCATGGGAGCTTCACCCTTGCCCCTGGCGCAGCCCTCCCTCTCCCAAGTGCCCCTCCTCTCTCGCGGTGCTTGGCGAAGCCCTGCAGGATTTCCACGCTCCTCCACCACCACCACGCCGTTGTGCTGCTGCTGGATGGAGTCTTCCTCAACCTCTCCCTCTCTCCTTGCTGGATCAAGGCTTGGGAGACGTCACCGGGCTGTACGTGTGTTGAACGCGGAGGTGCCGTGCGTTCGGCACTTGATCATCGGTGATTTGAATCACGACGAGTACGACTCCATCAACCCCGTTCACTTGAACGCTTCTGCTTAGCGATCTACAAGGGTATGTAGATGCACTCTCCTTTCTACTCGTTGCTGGTCTCTCCATAGATAGATCTTGGTGATACGTAGGAAAATTTATGAATTTCTGCTACGTTCCCCAACAGCATATAATTATCGTCCTCTACCTCTCTGTCTGCCGCTCTCTCATGAGGACTGGCTTCTCGATCCTCCTACACCGAATCCTACTGGAGGGGGTTGTCTTCGGCACTGTCCGGGGTGTTATTGTCTCCAGTGCCGGAATCTCCATTTTTGTTGTGGCGGGATTTAGAGCGGCGCCGCTAAAGCCGGCGCTTAGGTTGTTTCTTGGAGGGGTCGTCCTCCGTTGTTCCATCGCCATTCCCATCCTTTGGGATGTCCACCATGTAAATGTCGTATGACGAGGTGGCCTTCCAGTGCCCTGTAGGCGCTGGTTCTTGGTCGTCTCCTGCATTGTCATCCATACGGTCGATGTCTTCGGAGTCGAAGTCTAGCATGTCGGTTAAGTCATCGACAGTGGCTACGAAGTGGGTGGTGTGTGGGCTTTGAATTTCTTCGTCGTCTGCATCCCAACCGTCCTGACCATAATCCGGCTAGGGCTCTCCTGATAAAGAGAGACACTTTAGCGAATTCAGGACGTCGCCAAAGGGCGAGTGCTGAAAGATGTCCGCAGCGGTGAACTCCATGATCGGCACCCAATCGGATTCGATTGGCAGGGGCGCGGAAGGTTCGGAGTCCGGAGAGGAGTCCGGCACCTTGGAGTCATGAGCTTCACAAAGGACAGGGTTGGTATTCGGCTCTATCGCCGTAGAGGTAGCAGCCCCCGAGGCGGTGTCCAGCCACTCGTCCTCGATCGGCGCAGTGGGCTCCTAGCTAAGGGCCGGAGCGGACACTTGTGCGGCCTCCAGGGCACTGTCCGGCAGCAGAGCTAGATCATGCCCATCGTGATAGTGCGGCGCGCTTGGCTGTGGCTCGAACCCGTCGAAGATCAAGTCTCCGCGGACGTCAGCTGTATAGTTCAAACTTCCAAATCTGACCTGATGGCCAGGGGCATAGCTTTCGATCTGCTCCAGATGGCCAAGCGAGTTGGCCCGCAGTGCAAAGCCGCCGAATACGAAGATCTGTCCGGGGAGAAAGGTCTCACCCTGGACCGCGTCGCTGTTGATGATCGAAGGAGCCATCGGGCCTAAAGGCGACGACACAGAGGAACTCCCAAGAAAGCACCAATGTCGGTGTCAAAACCGGCGGATCTCGGGTAGGGGGTCCCGAACTGTGCGTCTAGGCGGATGGTAACAGGAGACAAGGGACACGATGTTTTTACCCAGGTTCGGGCCCTCTCGGTGGAGGTAAAACCCTACTCCTGCTTGATTAATATTGATGATATGGGTAGTACAAGAGTAGATCTACCACGAGATCAGAGAGGCTAAACCCTAGAAGCTAGCCTATGGTATGATTGTTGTTCGTCCTACGGACTAAAACCCTCCGGTTTATATAGACACCGAAGAGGGTTAGGGTTACACAGAGTCGGTTACAATGGTAGGAGATCTACATATCCGTATTGCCAAGCTTGCTTCCACACCAAGGAAAGTCCCATCCGGACATGGGACGGAGTCTTCATTCTTGTATCTTCATAGTCTAGGAGTCCTGCCGAAGATGATAGTTCGGCTATCCAGACACACCCTAGTCCAGGACTCCCTCAGGCCCTGAGAAGGCCGAAAGATAACTTGGGCTGGAAACGGCCCAATGGAATAACGGGCCGTTAATGGGTATAAAGTGATACACTGTTCATTACGTGCCAGTTTCACCATGGGTCGTTAATGGGCCAAGAGTTACAAAGGTCCTCATATGGGCCGAAAGAAGTCATGGGCCACACATGGGCCGGAAGTTAAAACGGGCTGAATCATATTGGACGGCCCAGATGACGCTACTGGGCCTAATTCGGATAGGGCGTAACAGGCCCTGGGTTAGTGGGCTGTAAATGGGCTATATGCGAACAGGCCGTTAACAGGCTTTCCGTGGGCCGGGCCGCCACCTTTTGACCAAGTCAAACGCGCCGGCCTTTTCACAGGAATGGGCCTCTGTTGGGCCGTGCCACGTGTCGCCGTATCATAGGCGACTTCGGTCCAATTTGAACGTATGACATCTGTCCCAACGGTGAGCCGACACATGTTTCCTCTAGCCAATGATGATTTTACACGTGGAAAATCCCCATTGGTCGGGGCTATTAACGGGTTATCGGAGCCAAAACCCGACCCGATAGCTTAACGGCGTTCTATTACGATGGATGCCACGTGTCGGTCACCCTTGACGAAAGCATTTCTGTGACGAGCGATTTATCGTCATGGAAGTGGACACTTCCATGATGATAATTTTGGTAATGTCATGGAACACTTCTACGACAGCACAGGTATGACTATCTTGATTCTGTCATAAATTTGTCATGGATGTGCATGCATGAAAAAAACGCGACCTACTGTGACAAACATGTATCATCACGGAAGTGTATTTTTTTTGTAGTGCAAGCAGTTGAGCGCGCGCACGTGCGGAACCCTGCACATGTCTCCCCTGGCAACAAATGGCCAGCAGCACCGCGCTGGAGAAACCCCGGAAGCTCCCTATTGAGTCACCCGTTTCCGCCCGTCGAACAAGCAGGAAGATCAGTTCATGTTGAAAACCTACGTCAGTCCAACCTGTCATGTTCGTCAGTTCAAGTAGGGTAATAGAATAATATTCTGTTTCGCGAAATAAAATAGCCCAGATGTATATATATATATATATATATATATATATATATATATATATATATATATATATATATATATATATATATATATAATGACATAATGTCGTACCTAGCTAGGATGCTTGGTCCACCACCTCCCACTTCGTGTCAGCGGGGCGGATGCACGTAATGATCGATACTTTGGTCATACATGCATGTCGCCATGACCTACCATAAGACGGACCAATGAATCTATCGTTTTGTCAAACGACAGTTGTTGTTGTCGATAAACCGCTTGGGCCAATAGATTGAACCATCATAAAAATCGCACGAGAGGGACCACAAAACCAGCACCTCTTGCATGCGGCCCAAATTGATGTACGTTTGGGAAGGGGTGATGTGTGTTTTCAATATAGAATAATGTACAATTTAGACGTGGTGCCTACCTCTCGATACAAACAACAACCATGAAGGCAAGGTAGTTAAGGACGAGATACGCAGGGTATGATGTAGGTCGAACCCAGCAATCCAAGCATGTGGGAGGGAATCCTACAGCGCATGAGCTCGAGCTTTGGTTGAGTGACATGTGATGGTGACCGGCCCTAACACGAACTAGGACGAATCCATTTATGGCCAACACATACCCCTTATTATCGGTCAAAGGGATGATATATATACACTCGGGGAGCACACAGATATGCGTGTCGTCACAAAAAACCGCACAAGGGAGATGTGGTCGATCAGAAGACCCCGTATACACTGCATGCGGCCTGAAAATATGTATGTGTACGGTGGTGTGTGATGTGTTTACATCCCGAATGCACAACTTCGATGGGCCACCAACTACATTACAAAACGAAACACCATACCCGACTCCAAGCCTGGTTCAATACGTACGATGTTGGTTTCCCAACTTCGAGGCGGCGACTTGGGGGGGGGGGGGGTCGTCCCACGCATGCGCTCAAACTTTATTTGGTCTAGCATGGGACACATATATATCTATATCTATATCTATACCCCTATATAGTGTGCGAATAACTTTGAAATTTGGTCGTTGGATGAACCAATCCGACGGTACAGAGATGGCAAACGCGAGCACTACTGGCCGTTGGATATCATCTACGTTCCACCAGATTCTGCCACATGTACAATCTAGAAGACTCCATGGTTGAACTTAAGCATAATGCTCAAACCTCAAAACACAAGCACTTCTCCTTTGTTCTCTAGAATCTTCCATATCTTAATTGCCCAAACTTTTCTTTCTAAATGAATTGTCACCTTTTGTTTTTACTTTATGCTTTACAATGCACAATTCCATGAATCTTAAAATAGATTTTTAATAAAACTAATTGATTTTGGATGAGATGAACTATAAGAATTAAACGAACATCTACATCATGCATATATGACTCAAAGCTTACATGCTATAGTGTGGTATTTATTCATAATTTGGTTACCAAATCTCATGCGTGCAATGCACCTGTACCTTACTAGTATCAATAGGAAACCATCATGGTCAAACCCTTCTCGTTGTTGGGTCAAAGGGATAGATTGTGTGGGCCCCCCTAATTGTCGGTAAAGGGTAGTATATATACCTCGGAGAGCCCACAGATATGTGTCGCGTCTATAAGCCGCACAAGGGAGACATGCTCGAGAAGAATACCCTGCCCCTATACCCTGCATGCAACCTGAAAAAGGTTTATATAATCGCCAGGACAGGTCAAGTCAATCATTATTTATTTTTTTAGAGCAAAAAATAACCCATAAAAACATAGTAGGTTCTAATAATTGCCATGATAGGTCAAGTCAATCATTCTTTAATTTTTTAGAGCAAAAAATAACCCATAAAAACATAGTCTACAAATTAGCAAAACAAGGATCCCAAGGTTTATATAATTGCCATGATAGTTCACTATAGATATATAATATATCTTTATAATGACCGTGTCATGGCATTTAAATGAAGCTTGAGATATGCAACTTCCCAACGGGTCACCCATCCTTGGACTACTCTAGCCCGAGCACGTTTAACTTCTGCATTCTATTCGACCAGGCTAGCGGATGGGAAGCCGCCCCATGCTGATAAGAATTGCCTCCTTGCCCTTAAGGCGTTTCACGCTGGTCACCCTATGGGACCTACTCCCTCCTATCACACACATTTGTGCTTTTAGAAACTATGTGGGATATTTACATGTCCGGTGTGTCGCCGCTAGCCTTCAATGAGCACTGACACTAGTAGCGGGAAAATGATGGTAGAAGAGGCGGGAAACCGATGAGAGGAGTGGCGGGAAATGGTAGCCTGTTTAGAAAACTTAGTAGAGAAGGAAGCGTGAGGTAGCACGACACATGTGCATAGTGCTTACCCATGTACTACATGTGCTGTCAAAAGGGCTCAGGGTTGCCGTTCGATCTGGGAGCATCCAATGGCGCACACGTACGATCCGTCGGGTTTGGGTTCTGGCCAATCAGAACGCATGACTCAGATCGCGCGCATAGCAGGGGGGAGGGGGGCATCGGCCACAGTTTGGTAGGCACACGACTTTCTTGTGTGAACCATGTGCTATTTGAAAACATTTCGTAAGAAGAATCTTGGTTTTTATTAAATCCAAAACTCACCCGAATTTTTTCATCCATTTTGGCGGAAGTTTTATTACAAGCCTCTTACAAACCGGAGCTTCTCTCAAAGAAGTCTCGTGGTTCCGTTAGGGAAACATGTCCCCCTTGTGGGCGAAACATAATCACTGCCTCTTTTCGCCTTGTATTTTCTTCTATGGGTGATACGTCCATTTTGCATCATGCTTTTATATCAATATTTATCACATTATGGGCTGTTATTACACATTATATCTCAATACTATGGCTATTCTCTCTTATTTTACAAGGTTTACCATGAAGAGGGGGAATGCCGGCAGCTGGAATTCTGGCTGGAAAAGAAGCAAACATTGGAAACCTATTCTGCACTGCTCCAAAAATCCTGAAACTCCACGAAACCTATTTTTGGAATTAATAAGAATTATTCAGCGGAAGAAATACATCAGGGGGCCCACACCCTGTCCAGGAGGGTGGGGGCGCGTCCACCCCTATTGGGCGCGCCCCTGTCTCCTGGGCCCCCTGGTGGCCCCCCGGTGTCCATCTTCTGCTATATGAGGGCTTTTACCCTGGAAAAAATCGGGGGCAAGCTTACGGGACGAAACTCCGCCGCCACGAGGTGGAACCTTGGCGGAACCAATCTAGGGCTCTAGCGGAGCTGTTCTGCCGGGGACACTTCCCTCCGGTAGGGGGAAATCATCACCATCGTCATCACCAACGATCCTCTCATCGGGAGGGGGGCAATCTCCATAAACATCTTCACCAGCACCATCTCCTCTCAAAACCCTAGTTCATCTCTTGTATCCAATCTTGTATCAAAACCACAAATTGGTACTTGTGGGTTGCTAGCAGTGTTGATTACTCCTTGTAGTTGATGCTAATTGGTTTACTTGGTGGAAGATCATATGTTCAGATCCTTAATGCATATTATTACTCCTCTGATTATGAACATGAATATGCTTTGTGAGTAGTTACGTTTGTTCCTGAGGACATGGGTGAAGTCTTGCTATTAGTAGTCATGTGAATTTGGTATTCGTTCGATATTTTGATGAGATGTATGTTGTCTTTTCCTCTAGTGGTGTTATGTGAACGTCAACTACATGACACTTCACCATTATTTGGGCCTAGAGGAAGGCATGGGGAAGTAATAAGTAGATGATGGGTTGCTAGAGTGACAGAAGCTTAAACCCTAGTTTATGCGTTGCTTCATTAGGGGCTGATTTGGATCCATACGTTTAATGTTGTGGTTAGGTTTACCTTAATACTTCTTTTATAGTTGCGGACGCTTGCAATAGGGGTTAATCATAAGTGGATGCTTGTCCAAGTAAGGGCAGTACCCAAGCACCGGTCCACCCACATATCAAATTATCAAAGTACCGAGCGCCAATCATATGAGCGTGATGAAAACTAGCTTGACGATAATTCCCATGTGTCCTCAGGAGCTCCTTTCTCATTATAAGAAATTGTCCAGGCTTATCCTTTGCTACATAAAGGATTGGGCCACCTTGCTGCACTTTATTTACTTGTTACTCATTGCAATTTATCTTATCACAAAACTATCTATCACCTACAATTTCAGTGCTTGCAGAGAAAACCTTACTGAAAACTGCTTATATTTTCCTTCTGCTCCTCGTTGGGTTTGACACCCTTACTTATCGAAAGGACTATGATAGATCCCCTACACTTGTGGGTCATCAAGACTCTTTTCTGGCACCGTTGCCGGGGAGTGTAGCGCTTTTGGTGAGTGGAACTTGGTAAGGAAACATTTATATAGTGTGCTGAAATTTTCTGTTACTTGTCACTATGGAAATTAATCCTTTGAGGGGCTTGTTTGGGGTATCTTCACCCCGACCAGAAGAGCTAAGAGTTGCTCCTCAACCTACTGAACTTTTTGAAAATATTTACTTTGAGATTCCTTCGGGTATGATAGAGAAACTGCTAGCTAATCCATTTGCAGGAGATGGAACATTGCATCCCGATTTACACCTTATCTTTGTGGATGAAGTTTGTGGATTATTTAAGCTTGCAGGTATTCCCGATGATGTTGTCAAAAGGAAGGTCTTCCCTTTATCTTTGAAGGGAGATGCATTGACATGGTATAGGCTATGTGATGATACGAGATCTTGGAATTATAAGCGATTGAAGTTGGAATTTCACCAGAAGTTCTATCCTATGCATCTTGTTCATCATGATCGTAATTACATATATAATTTCTGGCCTCGCGAAGGAGAAAGCATCGCTCAAGCTTGGGGGAGGCTTAAGTCAATGTTATATTCATGCCCCAATCATGAGCTCTCCCGGGAAATGATTATTCAAAAAATTTATGCTCGGCTTTCTCTCAATGATCGCAACTTGCTCGATACTTCTTGTGCTGGTTCTTATATGCTGAAGACTATTGATTTCAAATGGGACTTATTGAAAAGAATTAAATGCAACTCTGAAGACTGGGGTTCCGACGATGGTAAGGAGTCAGGTATGACACCTAAGTTCGATTGTGTTAAATCTTTTATGGATACCGATGCTTTTCGTGGATTTAGCGCTAAATGTGGACTTGACTCTGAGATAGTAGCTTCTTTCTGTGAATCTTTTGCTACTCACGTTGATCTCCCTAAAGAGAAGTGGTTTAAATATAATCCTCCCGTTGAAGTAAAAGTAGTTGCACCTATTACAGTTGAAGAAAAGACTATCACCTATAGTGATCCTATTGTTCCTACTACTTATGTTGAGAAACCTCCTTTTCCTGTTAGGATAAAGAATCATGCTAAAACTTCGACTGTTGTTTGTAAGAGTAATACTAGGACTTATACACCTCCTGAGCAAATCAAAGTTGAACCTAGTATTGCTATGGTTAAAGATCTCTTGGATGATGATTTAGATGGGCATGTTATTTATTTATGTGATGAGACTGCTAATATTGCTAGACCAGATACTAAGATACATAGACCTGTCATAGGCATGCCTGTTATTTCTGTTAAAATAGGAGATCATTGTTATCACGGTTTATGTGATATGGGTGCTAGTGCTAGTGAAATACCTTATACCTTATATAAAGAAATTATGCATGACATTGCACCCGTTGAATTAGAAGACATTGATGTTACCGTTAAGCTTGATAATAGGGATACCATTAAACCAGTTGGGATTGTTAGAGATGTTGAAGTTTTGTGTGGGAAGGTTAAATACCCTGCTGATTTTCTTGTTCTTGGCTCCCCACAAGATGACTTTTGTCCCATTATTTTTGGTAGACCCTTCTTAAATATAGATAGTGCTAGGATTGATTGTGAAAAAGATACTATCACCGTTGGCTTAGATGGTATGTCTCATGAGTTTAATTTTGCTAAGTTTCGTAGACAACCTCGTGATAGAGAATCACCTAGTAAGGATGAGATTATAGGTCTTGCTTCCATTGCCGTGCCTCCTACTGATCCGTTAGAACAATATTTGCTAGACCATGAAAATGATATGTTTATGAAGGAAAGAAGGGAAATAGACGAAGTGTTCCTTAAATAGGAACCTGTGCTGAAACATAACCTTCCCGTTGAAATTCTTGGGGATCCCCCTCCACCCAAGGGTGATCCCGTGTTTGAACTCAAACCATTACCTAATAATCTTAAGTATGCTTATCTTGATGGAAAGAAAATATATCCTATTATTATTAGTGCTAACCTTTCAGAGCAAGAAGAAGAAAGATTATTGAAAACTCTGAAGAAGCACTGAGCTTCTATTGGATATACTCTGGATGATCTTAAGGGCGTTAGTTCCATGTTATGCCAACACAAAATTATTTGGAGGACGATGCCAAACCAGTTAGAGATCCTCAACGACGATTGAATCCTAAGATGAAAGAAGTGGTAAGAAAGGAGATACTAAAGCTCCTTGAGGCAGGTATAATTTATCCCGTTGCTGATAGTGATTGGGTAAGCCCTGTCCATTGTGTTCCTAAAAAGGGAGGTATTACCGTTGTTCCTAATGATAAAGATGAATCGATCCCGCAAAGAATTATTACAGATTATAGGATGGTAATTGATTTCCGTAAATTAAATAAGGCTACTAAGAAAGATCATTACCCTCTACCTTTTATTGATCAAATGCTAGAAAGACTATCCAAACACACACATTTCTGCTTTCTAGATGGTTATTCTGGCTTCTCTCAAATACCTGTGTCCGCGGGGGATCAATTAAAAACTACTTTTACTTGCCCTTTCGGTACTTTTGCTTATAGACGTATGCCTTTTGGTTTATGTAATGCACCTACTACCTTTCAAAGATGCATGATGGCTAATTCTCTGATTTTTGTGAAAAGATTTGTGAGGTATTCATGGATGACTTCTCCGTTTATGGATCCTCTTTTGATGATTGTTTGAGCAACCTTGATCGACTTTTGCAGCGAAGACACTAGTCTCGTCCTGAATTGGGAAAAGTGTCACTTT
This sequence comes from Triticum timopheevii, assembly GCA_963921465.1. Taxonomy (NCBI): domain Eukaryota; kingdom Viridiplantae; phylum Streptophyta; class Magnoliopsida; order Poales; family Poaceae; genus Triticum; species Triticum timopheevii. The sequence goes on from OY997270.1 coordinate 314,059,655, forward strand.
ATGGTTAATGAAGGCATTGTATTGGGGCATAAGATTTCTGAGAGAGGTATTGAAGTTAACAAAGCCAAAGTTGATGCTATTGAAAAGATGCCAATGTTCCAAGGACATAAAAGGTATAAGAAGTTTCCTTGGTCATGCCAGTTTTTATAGGAGGTTCATTAAGGACTTCTCTAAAATCTCTAGGCCTCTGACTAATTTATTGCAGAAAGATATTCCTTTTGTCTTTGATGATGATTGTGTAGAAGCATTTGAAATACTTAAGAAAGCTTTGATTACTGCACCTATTGTTCAGCCACCTGATTGGAATTTACCCTTTGAAATTATGTGTGATGCTAGTGATTATGCTGTAGGTGCTGTTCTAGGGCAAAGAGTTGATAAGAAATTGAATGTTATCCAGTATGCTAGTAAGACTCTTAATACTGCCCATAGAAATTATGCTACTACTGAAAAAGAATTCTTAGCAGTTGTGTTTGCATGTGATAAGTTTAGACCTTGTATTCTTGATTCCGAAGTTACTATTCACACTGATCATGCTGCTATTAAATATCTTATGGAAAAGAAAGATGCTAAGCCTAGACTCATTAGATGGGTTCTCTTGCTCCAAGAATTTGATTTGCATACTATTGATAGATAGGAAGCTGAGAACCCCGTTGCAGACAACTTATCTAGGTTAGAGAATGTTCTTGATGCCTATTGATGATAGCTTTCCTGATGAACAATTAGCGGTTGTTAATGCTTCTCGTACTGCTCCTTGGTATGCTGATTATGCTAATTACATTGTTGCTAAATTTATACCCCCTAGTTTCACGTACCAACAAAAGAAAAAATTCTTTTATGATTTAAGACATTACTTCTGGGATGACCCACACCTTTATAAAGAAGGAGTAGATGGCCCCACTTAATAGTTCGATGGTTCCTATCACTCAAGAAAGAAGAGAATGAAACAACAAAAGAAACTATATCTTCGCACTCCATTGTCTTCAAGCGAATGTATTCATGTGTCATTATCTTCGACCGAGTGTCTTCGCAAATCACCATTGTCTTCAACGTCTTCATACATTTTAGGGATCATCTTTGATGGGTAAACCGAATCAATAGGGACTTCTACCTGTGTTCACCTATGAATCTCACAAACACATTAGTCTCTCAACCTAGTTTGTCGTCAATACTTCAAAACCAACTAAGCGTGGCATGCACTTGCACTACTTGAACACAACTCCACACACCCTGCACATGGACTCTTCTCCAAGTCGTGTCCGCGATGGGTGGGGGCGCAGCGAGGTTAGGAGAGGCGAGGCGTGGCGCCACATGTTCTGCATCTCCGCCAATAGAGTGGCTATGGCGAACGGTGGTGCTGGCGAGGGGGGCGGGCGGCGGACATGGGAGAGAGGATAGAGAGTTGCGGCTTCGTACATTCTTTTGAGCGGAAGCTACTGCTTCGTACGTGCCAAGGGCCGAACACACACACTGCAGCCCCATCAATATGAGGAATAAAAAACAAATCGGTATTCGCACTACTGAGCAGCCCAACACAGGGTACAAACAGACCAGTCAGGTATTTTTACCGGACGAGCAACCTATGGCTCTATCAATTAGTACTAGTATGAATTAGTACCACCTCGTGTATTTCACGTAACATAGGATCAGATGTGGGATGAAATCAAGAACATCATCTTGCTTTATTAGTAGATATAGATAGATATAGACATAGATGCAGATTTGCTTTCGTACTTGGGTTCCTAAAACTGTAGTGCAAGTCCGTGAGTTTACATGTCCATGAATTGATCATATTTCGTACTCTGTTTGCGCATCAATATTAGGCATTTCTATAATGGACATACCTGTCATTTTTGTTTCCTAAGTGATTCAAATAGGCTATCCTATTCTAACAGGCTCTCCTATGGGCAGCGGCACGCCGCACGCCACGCTTCGCCTGCTAGTAAGCAATGAAGGAGGGCTCAAGCTTTCAAAAGGAAATCCTCAAAAAAAAAAAAAAAAGCTTTCACAAGGAAAACTTCCCTCACAATAAAAAAATCAAATGATAAGTGTCACACGTGTGACACGAAGCAAACATAGTTCAAACATCCTTATTACCATCCATTTTGCCACATCAAACATCAGCGAAGTCCTTTTGCTTTTTTGTATTTAAAAATTATTTATCTTTTAAATAAAAATCCAATTAAAAATTTATTTTCATCATTAAATCCGTCTCAAAGAGATCTTCAAAACCAGATCCCATATTGATATGTTTCAATGACTTCTTTTTTTTTTGCCAAAAGTTGCCATGATGTTAGCTGAAGTTGTCATAATGTTTACACTAAAGTTGCCATGATATATTTCATCTATTTTTTCTTCTAGATTTAAAACTACCATTGTATTTGAACTACTTTTCATGGCAAATTTTATAAATTAACCATGCCAAGTTTTAGTAATTAACCACGACAAATTTAAATCATGGATCATGACAATTTTTATTATTCATCATGGAAAATTAGTTTATAGATCCTGGTAATTTTAATATTTTGACCATGGAAACTATTTTTTGTATGAACCATGGCAAATTTTAGTGCATGTATCATGACAAATTTAAGTAATTTACCATTTCAATTTTAGTTTCTGGTTCTTGGCAAATTTGAGTAATTGACTATGCATTTTAAAGTAATTGACGACCGATTTCTTTCTAATTATGAACTATATCAAAATTATTTCATGGATCATGACAAATTTTAGTAATTCACCATGGCAAGTTTATTATCTTAATTCCCTTTTTATAACATGTCAAAACTTACTTTAAACGTAGAAGAAAAAGTAGTTGAAACATATAATGGCAACTTCAGTGTAAACACCATGATAATTTATGTGCAATAGACATGATGATTTTCTACCATCAAAATATATCATCGAAACATATCGATATGGGTTCTAGTTTTTGAAGTCCTCGTCACGACGGATTTAATGGTGAAAACAGATTTTCAATCAGTTTTTTCATTTAAGAGATAAAACACTTTAAAGTTTGAAAAGCCGAAAGGATTCCCGCTGACATCATCTGTTTTCGTCCCTGTTTGCATGTATGTTCGAAAAAACAAAAAGACTGATGTGTCACAATGAGTGGCTAGAAGGGCGTTTGGCCCAATCTCCGTCAGGCTACACGTGTAGGCGGAACGGGAGCTCCTATACGGCGCTGCAAGCGCCCGTTCATGTTCCTGGCGCCAGCCACACGGGCCACTTGCCATTGGTGATTAGTAACAGAGGCAAACACATAATAACAAGGCCGCAACACTATTTTATTGAACAATGTTCATCGAATTTGAAAAAGGTTCATCAGTTTTGATAAAATGTTCAATGATTTTGAAAAAAGTTAATAGATTTTCAAAAAATTTCATCGAATTTGAAAAAGTTCGTAAAATTTTAAAAAAGTTCATCGAATTTGGAAAAAGCTCATAAAATTAGAAAAAAAGTACACAAATCTAAAAAAGAGTTTATGGATTTTAAATTTTTTTTACAAAAATTGAGAAAAGTTCACGTATTTGCAAGAGAAAAGAAAAAGGAAACAAAAAAATGAAAAAAAGATAAGAAAGGAAAAAAGAAAAGCAGTCGCGATTTGGAGAAAGAATAGAAGGAGAAAAATGAGCTACTTGTCTCATGGGATGGGTTGTCTCAAGTGGTTGCAGTGGTGCTAACCTATGGTATAGGTTGCAGGTACACCTTTTTTCAGTTTTTACAGAAAAAGTGAGGGGAAGCAGGCGGGCGCCTCCAGCGCACAAAATAGGGTTTGGTTTTTTTTTACTTTTTTCCTGTTTTTACAGAAAAAGTGAGGGGAAGCGGGGAAGCAGGCGGGCGCCTGCAGCGCACAAATAGGGTTTGTCAGGCGAAACTGCTTCGTGCCATATATATGACACTTATCAGGGTCCAAAAGAACCTTCTTTTTTTTTTGAGAATTTTTTCATTCATATCACGAATCAGTACAAAATAGTTGACCCTTACAAGCACACTGAAACACAAACACAAAGGACCATGAACACCTAGAGTACCCTAAGACAATCATAACACAAGAAGATCTCCGGAGCCCTGTGTCATCATCCCTGAATCTTGGGAGAAGACCCCTGCAGCAGAAGGATCTGCAACCAGTCATAAACAGGTCATCATCTTCGACCGCGGTACAATTGCCGCCACGCTGCTTCCTCCTTTCTTGACACTAGCGCTGAGAGGGCATGGACATCAATCCAACACACCTGCAACAGCCGTCGCCATCTTTGGCTTTGAGTACTGCGAAAAGTGTCCCTTCTGAAAGGAAGAGAACTCGAGTCATCCGACCGCTCCAGCACTGCGGCCGGGCCATCCGCCCGGGCAAAGCAGGATCTCCCACCAGCATCAGCATAGAGGAAGAAGAAGAACAGCAGCAACAAATCATACCAACAAGGAAGAAGAAAGGTCTTCGTCTCGCTGCATCCATCGCCCATCTGAGGACCCAAAGGGCCAGTGCCGATGGACCTCCGGCCACCATAGCCCGCGACCTCGACGAGATCCAGGGATCCCCAACCCCGCTGGCTCCTAGACGCAGGCAAAAGCCTCGCCTGACCATGAACGGAGCCCGGAGAAACTTATTCCGACGCGACACCACCGCAACGGCCTCGGCAGCGTCTCCCTCAACCCTAACCCTACCACACACCCACCTAGCAAACGGACCCGAGGTTCCCCCCTCCCTCCCGCCACCGGAGCGGCCGACAGAGAGAGAGGGAACCGAAGGCGTCAACGGTGGCACGCAAGGGAAACCTGGTCGCCTCCTTGATCACTTCGTGCGATCCTATAATCATATTTTTTATTTTATTTTTGAGTTGTAGAAACTCCATTTTCTTTGTCTTGACAAAAAATAAAAAAAATTCAGATGCTATTCTTCTGGCCGGGCCGAAGATAAATGGCCCGGAACGCTTATATGAGGTTCAGGCAACTGGCCCAAACGCGCTTACGATGTGGTAGCATAAGAGGAACCCTGGCCGGTCCTGCGGACCCTTCCTCCCCGGCCACCACCAACCCTGCTGGCCGCAATCGCTCTTCGTGTCGGAACCACCCTCCGCTGCCTGTGCTATTATGCCTGGCGGCGTTTTGGGTGAAATAATCTCAAGGGAGCCGGAGGCGGAAGAAGAGTCAATTTCCTTCTGCAGTCCAGACAGAAAGGAGATCGATTTCGGTTTGTGCGGCAAGCGCAGCCCAAAAGGATTAGTTTTTATTCGGAGTCTGTCCGTTGAGAAGTTGTAATCAGGGCCCTCCTCCCTTTCCTGTAATAATCTCCCTTTTGGAGGAGAGCCGGCCTCAGTAATAAATAGAGGATTGGGAGGTGGAATAAGTTAGCGTCCCCAATTTCTTCGACATCGTTGTGCCGGGCAAAAAATTACTCCATCCGTTCCAAAATAAGTGTCTTGAGCTTAGTACAAATTTGTACTAGAGCTAGTACAAAGTTGAGACATTTATTTTGGGACGAAGGGAGTAATATATAGGAGTAAGGGGGTTGTCACAGACATCAATAAGGCCTGTTTTTGATCCGATCAGGGCAGGCGTCCCGACATCAGTAAGGCCAGTTTTTCATCCGATCAGCCATGAAGAATAAAAATGGTCGTCGCAGACGCAATGTAAGTTTTTAATTCTTTTGTGCCTGATGTTTGTCCTCAAAAGGCTGATTATTTGTTGTTCCAGCTAAATGCAATGCAGAAAGTAGCTCGCAAGGAAGCTAGTGCTGGCAATGGAGATGGAGACAGGCTTAGCAAGCTGCCCAATGACCTTCTGCTCAACATTCTTGAGAGGGTGGACACGCTTGATGCAATAAGGGCCTGCGTCCTGTCCAAGCAAATGCTTAAGCTACCCACCATGCTCTCGCAGTTCTTCCTAAGTTTTGATTCCATTCCAGCTTACCATGATAAAGCTCGTGTTTCCAGCCTCAGCCTGAGTGACGTGTTTCGAACCAACAGTGCTGTGGCTCATGTTACAAATAACATCTTGACCACAAGGAGCCCGGAGATCACCATCAGCAAACTCAAAATCAGATTTATCTTGATGCAACCTGACTCTCTCACTATTGGCAAATCTGTGGCCAGCGCCATGGCGACACAGAAGGTTGACGCTGCTGAGTTTGAGATTGTAACAGAGAAGCCTTATAAGATCTGCTCTTCCGCCGATCTCCTCCACCATGGGAAGCAGTTCAATGATTTTGTTTGTGCTTGTCCAAATGCATTTGCTGGCCTTAGGCGCCTGTGGCTACGCAATATGAGGTTTGGTGCACTGGACATTCCCAATATCCTCACCACATGCAAGCTCTTGGAGTCTTTGCGTTTAACCCATTGCGACTCAGGGATCCATTCTGTGCTGCAAGTAGAGCATGCTCAACTTGTTGAGCTCTTGGTTGATTATGGGCAGTTTGAGAGAGTTGAGCTGATATGTCTACCAAAACTCAAACATGTGGCCTATACTAATTGGTCCTCTTGTGAAGATCCCATGTATTTTGGTTTTGTGCCACAGCTTTCAAAGCTGAGCCTTACTAAAATTGGCGTCTGTTCAGAAAAGAATATTGAGTTAAGTCAGCTACTTGCTAATGTTCCTTCCATAAGCGAACTACATCTAGATTTTAGAAGTGAAAAGGTATGCATTTGTCATTTGAATCATCCCTATCCTTTGCCCTTATGTATGACGTATATGTAACAATAGTAACTTGGGTCTTCCCCACAACTTGCACTGAGTTTTAAATTGTTTTTTTTATCCCAGATTTGGATTATCCCAGAATGCCCGAAACTGCTCGCGCCTGTGCTCAGCAAACTACAGCATGTGAATCTGGACCATCTTCCTGAAGGATGTGATTTAGCTTGGACAATGTTTATCCTTGAAGCTGCTCCCTCCCTAAAAGAGCTGTGCGTCATAGTATGGGATCATTGGTGCATAATTTTCACTGACAAAGAGTTCCGGAAGGAAAATGGTTTCTGCGATAAGGCAGACGTGAAGTGGAAGCCATATGCCCCTAATTTCAAGCACAAGAATCTGGTTAAGCTCACCATCTACGGCTTCCAGCCTGATGACAACTTTGTGCGATATATCAGGTGTGTCGTGGAAGCTGCAGTTAATGTGGCAGAGATATCTCTGTACGACAGAGTGGTGTGTGGGCGCTGTGGTGACTTGGATCCTGAGATCAAGGACAAGGTTTGTCCATCAAGATATCCATGGACTGCTGAGGAGAGGACACAGGCAACTGAGGATTTGGGTTTGCCTTCGCGTGCTGCGGTTCACTTCCGGTCCTAATTGAAAAATGATTTGCATGATATTCTTATGTTATTTACTTTGCAAATCATCTGTCCTATATCTTTTAGTTTGAAGGAATTACTGAACTTCATAATTCTGTAGCTACCAAGCCTGTACTCTTTCTTTCCCTTCAATTCAAGCTTGTAACTATTGCCCAATGCTTGATGCGTTGGAGTATATTTGATGTGTCCACTTCATCTTGAGGCTGTCCATTGTATTAAAATTTGATACTATAGGTTTCATCTTACAGGAGGAAAAATATGCATAATTTGTGGGACAATTACATTGCGACTCATTGCTTGATCCCTGTGGTGCTGCATTTAGTACTGTACACCTGTAGTAATTAATCTATGGCTTAACTTGCTGAACATGTATTACTTCCATCCCTTTCTGAACATGTTCCCCAAGGTAATGTGGCGAGAGACCACAGGGACAGTGATTTGGTGTCCAGGAAGTTGGAGAGGAGGTTGTATGGAGGTAGGAGGCAATACCCATCCTGCATCACTGAAGCCTCCCAGCGGCAGCGCTTGCTGCATTGCCTCCTTTGGGCGGCGCTCCCACCACCTGAAGTCTTCTCTGGAAGTAAGCTGGCTTTCCTGCCGGAGTGTCAGCAGTACTAGGGATGATCCAACGGCAACACCTGAAGTGCTACAGGGCGATCCGGCAAGCGAGCAACAGGCCAGGCCCAAGAGAAGCATTCAAGCTCCAGCTCGTCTACGCAGCCTAGAATGGGCCCGCTAACTAAACACTTGGCTCTGTAACGGGTGGTGGTGGCGGCCTCGGCCGAGGATTGGATAGGATAGATGGTGTGAGTGTTGGCTGGCTCCAGTTACGTCCTCCTCCCTGACTTCAATTTGAGTTCTCCTGTAATATTGAGATCTGAGCATATGAACTATAGATAGATCGATTGGAGTGATTCGTTGCTTACAATTGGCATCAGAGCATCAATCCTGGCGCAACAAGTTCCGCTCATCATCCCCACGCGCAGTGGCGAATCTTGGAAGAAAATTAAGGGCGGGCTCAAAGTAACGGTGTGAAAATAAAAACACTGACTCTCAATTTTTTTTTTCAAAGAAGGTCAAAATTTGCCAGAATACTACTGAAAACATGTACTATGCACTAGAATTGTTTCAGGATTTTTTCAAAATATAAAATTTTGAACCAAAAATTGGTTATGTTTAGCAAAATAGCCAATATCTCAAAATCTTGCAACCCAAATTACCTCAGAATTTCCCAGATACTACTGGGCACACATAGTATTTACTGTAATTTTTTGGAATTATTTGAAACTTATCAAATGTTAGACTTTAGCAAAATTGCCATGGGTTCGAACTATAATATAGTAATGGTAGCAGCCTCGTGCGTGCTCTCTGGGACGATGGAAAGCAGCAACGGCCTCGTGCGAGCGAGCCAGCGAACAAGTGGTGTGGGGCTGGGCTGGAAACATCAAACGTTTGGCTGGGCTGGGCCTTAAGTGTAGTAGAAAAAAAGGAATTGGCAGCGCTGGAGGGCAGGCTCGAGCCTGCTAAAGCCTGCCCTGTAGATTCGCCACTGCCCACGTGACAAGGTTCGCGGCGCGCCGCCGCCATGAAGCCATGGAGAGCATGTCGCCGGCGACGAAGGCGGTGTACGAGTTCCTCAAGGCAGACCTGACGGAGTCCCTCGATGTACGCTTCAAGCGCCAAGACGAGGAAGCAGCTAAGTCGATGCGGTCCATCGTGGGCGATCTGACATCGCACATCGACGACCTCAAGCTGTCGATTGGCGTCGACATGGACGAGCTTCGCGCCGGGTTGGAGCGCCTGTCTTCCGCCTCCACTTCGCCCACACGAGGTCGACCGCCGGCAAGCCAGTTCGCGGCCACCAACAGCGACGCCGCCCCTGAGGGCAGCTGATCTGTCCCAGCGGCCAAGGGAAAGGATCACGCTCCGTACGTTCCACCACCGGCCAGAGGTACGAGATCCGACCACAATCCAGTATTCAGTTCGCGACTGGCCGAATTGCACCGAGAGAATACTAACACTTATGGATTTGCACCGTGCATCGATTTGCCCCGTTTTGATGGCACCAATCCGAGGCTCTGGCAATCGAGATGTGAAGATTATTTCAGCATGTGTGGCACACCAAAGCAGCTATGGGTCCAATTCGCCTCTATCCTGTTTGAAGGTGCAGCAGCGCGTTGGTTGGAATCGGTTCAGACAAGAGCACCAGATGCATCCTGGGAAGAATTCTGCAGACTGCTGCAGTGTCATTTCGGTCGAAATCAGCATCAGGCGCTAGTTCGAAAATTCCACAACATAGCACAGACAGGGTCGGTGGAAGATTATGTGGAGCAGTTTGCCGAGCTATATGATCAGCTATCTGCGTGCGAGGCCGTTCCAAAGTCTGTGCATTATGTTACCAAATTCATCGATGGACTGAACCCGACTGTCAGAGTGTTGGTGGCATTACAACAACCGTCAGATCTGGATGCAGCCTATGAATTGGCGCTATTGCATGAGTCTCTTACCAATTCGGCTCCTCAGTAGGGTCATTCTGTCAAGCGACAACAGTATTCACAGGCAGTCACTTTTGCTAAACCAGCTACGACCAAAACTACTGAAGATAGGAGAACCAACTCATGTTCAATGGTAGAAGCTGGATGAGGACAAATGGGAGGCACTGAGATCTTACTGCAAGGCCAAGGGGTTGTGTTTCATGTGTGGAGAGAAATGGAGCAGAGACCACCAATGTAAACAGACAGTGTCACTACATGTGGTACAAGAAATGGTTGAATTTTTTCAGTGCACATTAACAGAAGATCTGCTTACTGAAGAGGATGAAGAAGTGAATCTTATGGCTATATCAGAAGCAGCTGAAGGAAAATCAGCCCATAGGAAGGCTTTCCAATTAAGTTGTTATTCAAGGACAACAAAGGACATTCTTAGTGGATTCATGCAGTACCCACTCCTTTGTGGATACCGATTCAGCAAGCACACTGGCAGGAGTGCAGAAATGTACAACAATGAAGGTTAAGGTTGCTAATGGAGGAATTATGAGTTGTAACAGCTATGTGCCAAAGTGCCAGTGGTCAGTGCAAGGAGTCCAGTTTGAGCATGACCTGAGAATATTGCCTCTCAGCTGTTACGATGGAATTTTGGGTATGGACTGGTTAGCTAAGCATAGTCCAATTACTGTAGACTGGGAGCAACAATGGATGTCCTTCCCCTTGCATGGTCAGCCTGTAACAATTCGAGGGGCAGCACCTGTTGAGTTTGCATACACCATCGTAGAACTCTCTGTAGTGACTGATGAGAATGCTCCAAATCTCATACCAGAAATTCAGGAACTTATAAAGATGTGTTTGCTCTTCTAGTTTGTTTACCTCCTGAGAGAGCTTGTGATCATGCCATTTCTCTTATACCTGGTGCCAGACCCTTTTCTCACAGGCCCTACAGGCTGGCCCCAGAACTGAAGGATGAGGTAGAAAAGCAAATTCAGGAGATGTTGGATTTTGGTGTTATTAGGAGTAATAGTCCCCTTTCTTCACCTATTCTCTTGGTCAAAAAGAAGGATCATACCTGGACACTGGTGGTGGACTATAGACACCTAAATGCACTCACAGTTAAGGGAAACTATCCTATGCCTGTGATAGATGAACTCCTGGATGAGTTGCATGGTGCACAATGGTTTACATAGCTGGCTCTCAGGGCTGGATATCATCAAATTAGATTGGCTCCTGGAGAAGAATACAAGACAACATTTCAAACTCACCATGGGCATTTTGAATTTTTGGTTGTTGGTTTTGGTTTGGGGCACCTAACACTTTCCAAGGAGCCATAAATGTTTCCCTATCACAAGAGCCTGAAATGCTGAGACACTTTGTACTGGCTTTCTTTGATGATATCCTGATTTTGAGTAAAACACTGAAGCAGCACTTGGAGCATGTCAGGAGGGTACTGCAAGTGCTTCGAAGGGACACATGGTATGTGAAGTTTTCCAAATGCGAGTTTGCCTCTCAAAAGTTACTGTATCTGGGTCACATTATCAGTAAGGATGGGGTTTCCACCAACCTCGAGAAGATTAGCACTATTGAACAATGGCCAACACCAGTGTCAGTGAAAGAAGTGAGAAGTTTCCTCGGGCTATCTGGCTATTACAGAAAATTCATTCGTCACTTTGGGGTTATTGCTAAACCCATGACTAACCTCGTACGCAAGAGCAGTGTGTTTGTTTGGACTAGCATCGAGGACACAACTTTCCAAACTCTTAAACAGGCTCTGGTCACTGCACCTGTCTTGGCTCTTCCAAATTTTCAAAAACCTTTCACTATTGAAACTGATGCTAGTGATTGTGGTATTGGAGCTGTGCTAACACAGGATGGGCATCCCCTAGCTTTTGTCAGCAAGGCTTTGGGTCCGAAGAATCAGACTCTGTCAGTATATGAAAAGGAATTTCTGGCAATTCTTCTAGCAGTGGAACATTGGCGCTCTTATCTGCAGTTGAAGGAGTTTAACATTATCACTGATCAGAAAGCCTTGGTCAGTTTAACAGAGCATCATTTGCACACAGCCTGGCAGCAGAAGGACCTCACCAAATTACTGGGGCTAGATTATAAGATTTTGTACAGAAAGGGGGCAGATAACAGAGTTGCGGACGCCTTGTCCAGACGACCACATGAGCCTGGGGGCTGTTATACAATTTCTGAAGTCCACCCAGCATGGCTGCAAGAAATCATGAACAACTATTCTTATAATCCTAGCGCTACAACCACTCTACAGAAGTTAGCTGTTGATCCAGAGGCTGATCCTAAATTCACCTTACATGGGGGTCAGCTCCGTTTCAAGAAACGAATTTGGATTGGTTCAGATGAAAAATTGCAACAGAAGATCATTAACAGTCTGCATGCCAGTTCAGCTAGTGGGCACTCTGGCTTTCCAGTAACTTACCGCAGGATATCCCAGCTATTTTAGTGGAAAAATATGAAGAAAATGATCAAACTGGCTTTACAGCAGTGCCAGGTTTGTCAGCTCGCGAAGCCCGGTCGTGTGCCTTATCTTGGTCTATTGCAGCCGTTGCCAGTGCCTTCACAGCCGTGGGGAATGATGACAATGGACTTCATTGAGGGTTTGCCAGCTTCACGACACTATAACTGCATATTAGTGGTCATTGACAAGCTGACCAAATATGGTCATTTCAATGCGCTCAAACATCCTTACACGGCTGCCACAGTGGCTGAGTCCTCCCTGGATCATGTGTATCATCTTCATGGCCTCCCTGTGTCATTGGTTTCAGATAGAGATCCTATTTTCACCAGCATTTCTCAAAGGAGGTGTGCAACAGAACTGGTATAAAGCTTTCGCATGAGTTCAGGTCAACACCCGCAGACTGACGGGCAAACCGAGCGCGTCAACCAGCAAGTGGAAGGGTACCTCCGTTGTTTTATCAGTGCACACCCAAACCGTTGGTCTAGCTGGCTGCCTCTGTGTGAACTCTGGTATAACACAAACTGGCACTCATCGACGGGCCGTACTCCATTCGAACTGGTGTACGAGCATGCTCCTTGTTACTTTGGCATCTCGTCAGTGGATGCTATTGGGAATTCTGATGTCCAGCAATGGTTGAATGAGCGGCATGTAGTCATGGAATCAGTCAAGCAACATTCCCTATGGGCACAACAACGAATGAAAGCTCAGGGTGACAAGCACCGGACAGAGAGATCCTTCGAAGTGGGGTATTCAGTTTTTCTGAAGATGCAACCGAATATACAGTCCTCCATTGCACCACGAGCAAACCATAAGCTAGCTTTCAAAGATTTCGGTCCTTTCAAGATCACGGCCAAGGTTGGCACAATGCCATACAGACTGGCACTTCCGGAGAATTGTAAGGTGCACCCAGTCTTCCATGTGTCTCTCCTCAAGCGCCATGTCAAGTCAGATCAGCAGGTATTTCCGTCACTTCCTTCTTCAGCAGCTCAACTGTAGATTCCGGCTCGTTTCCTCGATCGTCGTCTGATACCGCTCGGGGACAAGTAAATTGCTCAAGTGCTGGTCAAGTGGAGCCATTCTCCGGCGTCGATGGCAACCTGGGAGGATCAGGAGATGCTCAAGCAACAATTTCCTCGAGCTCCGGCTTAGGCGCAAGCCGTTTCTTCTCCAGGGGGGATTGTCAGCAGTACTAGGGATGATCCAACGGTAACACCTGAAGTGCTACAGGGCGATCCGGCAAGCGAGCAACATGCCAGGCCCAAGAGAAGCATTAAAGCTCCAGCTCGTCTACGCGGCCTAGAATGGGCCCTCTAACTAAACACTATTTAGTTGTACAAGTGGCTCTGTAACGGGTGGTGGTGGCGGCCTCGGCCGAGGATTGGATAGGATAGATGGTGTGAGTGTTGGCTGGCTCCAGTTCCGTCCTCCTCCTCCCTTCCTCCAATTCGAATTCTCCTGTAATATTGGGATATGAGCATATGAACTATAGATAGATCGATCGGAGTGATTCGTTGCTTACACGGAGGTATGGTCTTCTACCTCTAGGGTTCTTGTTTTGTGTATTTCTAGGCTTTCCTGATTCTTGTAACTTATGAGGCTCCAATGCAGAGCTTGGTTATGTGTATACGTTGTCATACAAGTTTAGCCCTTCTAAATTAGCTTGAACTTAAAGTATGAGCAATTAAGCTACTATGGTTTTTTTCTGCTAAGGAAAGAAATTAGGCCGTGCCCTGCTGAATCAGCACTACAACAGATATGTTTTTTTTATTGCTTTATGCAATCAAATGGTTGTGAGATTTCAGGGAATCAAGTAGTACGTGCAATTTACATTACTTTCTGTCTAAGATCCTGTATAAATCTTAGGACATAATGGACTAGATCTACTGCATACAATTCTCGGTACATAGAAACTGAAATATCATTCTCTATTATCTTTGTTTTTGTGCTAATTCTAAAACTATTTGACGGCAACATACATTTAGAAAGAAAGATGCAGTTGTATTTATGCACGACAATACATCTAATTTCCTTTGATTCTTTCATATCCTTAAATTTCACTTACAACATCGTCTATTCATCTAATTATTTATTTCTACAGCTTAATTTGTATCCAGTGAAGAACTGTTGTTAGCATACGTATAAATGTACATTTTTTAGCTGAACATATAAATGTACATGGACGCGGGCAAATTGCGGGTACCGCCGGACATCCGCATAAACCCGCTTGACTTTTGCGTACAACCGCGGGAGCCCACTTATGATGTGTTTAGCGGGCCGGGATTGGCGAGCAGCCCGCACCGCTTGCACCCTTAGGTAGAGTCAATCCCGTGCGCGGGGGATGTGGACCAAATTTGGGCCGGTTGCGCCTAGCTCGGCCCTTAGTTCTATCGTAAAATAGACCTATTTTTTGAAAATTTAAATCTCATGCAAAGTACATATAATTCCTGGAGTCATAAAAATGACTGGAAATGTTGTGCTTAGGAATTAAGATGCCCACGTCCATTGCTTAGCACCTATGAAGAGCATTGACTAATTGGTTGAATATCAATTCCATGTTTCAGCAGCCAGTATATGACAACATAAAGCTATGTGCCAATCTATCTAGATCCTAAGTACAGACAAATGTTTTACATAGGCGGATCAAGGAACATAATCCAAATATGAGTGCTCGTTATGCTCTAGCTGTAAACTATATAGCTAAAAGTATATGATCTGCATATAAAAAAACCTACATCCGATCCATATTACTCGTCGCTGAAACGGATTTATCTATATGTATTTCTGTGTTAAATACATCCATTTGAGCTACAACTAATTTGGATCAGAGGGAGTACATGATCTGAAGACATGGACTACAAACTGATTGAGAACAACACTTGAACAAAGACAGAACGGGAACCAAAGGGTTTACCTTGATGGAAAAGTGAGTCAAAGAACATGAATCTGGTTGAGTGCAAGATGGTTCCTTGCCTGGACAAGAAATCAAAGGAGACAAAAAAAGTGTTTTCTCGGCCGAGCTATCGATCTAAATTTTATTTCACTTTTGTAAGTGTTGCAACTAAAATGCATGAAGGTGGCTAAAATTGGGAAGTAAACCTTTCGATAGCTCTCGACAAATCAATATCACTCAACAGATGAGAGGTTTACCAGTTCTGCAATTGATAGAGATAGACTGGGCATTCAGTCCTTCACCAGAATCACCACCAAAATCCTTTACAGCCATTGACTTTGTTAAGGTGACCAGGTAGCTGACGTGGAGAAAAGCACAATGTTTATGAAACCAGATGTAAAATGTGCAGGGTAAAAGATTATTAAATCATGCATTGCATCATCACAACAAAAGCTTTTCTAGTACCTTATGAATACACAATGCATAAAAATAATGAAACACGTGAGAATGCAGTTGCAAGTAATTTTATTTGAACAGAAATAAAGATCCCCAACTTGCACTATGGTTACAAACATAGAAGTCCCAAAGAGGAAGATTTTGGCCCAATCCTCCACCTCCTATGCCAAACTGATTCGAGTAGGAACTGAAGTACTGTATCTCTAGCTCAATCAACAGGTAATACCAAATTTTGAACTAGAGAGTCAGAGTGCTAAATCACAAATTAGTGCATGCCTGCAGCTGCAGAATTTCCAAAATTATATGGTGAAGAGATGAGTTACCTTCTTGTTGTTGAACTATGTGTATTTGTTCATGGAGCATTGTGGCCGCTTCTCTGTCTCCATGGTGCTTAACCAACCCCTAGCTTGAGGTCTGTACATGGAGGAGAAGCATGGAAAGTGAAGGGGGGGAGCTGGAGTAAAGAAATCAAAAGGATAAATAGTTCACCTGGGCTTGGGGCGACGATGGCATGGCCAAGGAGAAGAGACCTAGCAATAGGCCCTAAAAGATCCATATATTTACATGACAACAAGACCTGCCTAGATCCATCCTCTTGGAAAAGATCTCTTGGTTCGGCGAAGCACTTGGCTAAGTGAAAGGAAGCTTCTATATAAAACAGTTGTTGTTAGAATCGGAGCTCCGGGGACCCAAGAGGTTCGAACTCTAGGGTGCGCTCGTTGTTACCGCTCTGCTTTGCCTCACTTCCTCTCAACCTCACGGCGACGCTCCGATCAACACGAACTAGAGAAGAAGAACAGTAGACACGACAGTTTACCCAGGTTCGGGATGAAGGAAATATGCCCTAGAAGCAATAATAAAGTTGTTATCTATATTTCCTTATATCATGATCAATGTTTATTATTCATGCTAGAATTGTATTAACTGAAAAGTTAGTACATGTGTGAATACATAGACAAAACATAGTGTCCCTAGTATGCCTCTACTTGACTAGCTCGTTAGTCAAAGATGGCTATGTTTCCTAACCATAAACATGTGTTGTCATTTGATAAACGAGATCGCATCATTAGGAGAATGATGTGATGGACGAGACCCATCCGTTAGCTTAGCATTATGATCGTTACAGTTTCATTGCTACTGCTTTCGTCATGACTTATACATGTTCCTCAAACTATGAGAATATGCAACCCCCGAATACCGGAGGAACACCTTGTGTGCTATCAAACATCACAACTTAACTGGGTGATTATAAAGATGCTCTACAAGTGTCTCCGAAGGTGTTTGTTGGGTTGGCATAGATCTAGATTAGGATTTGTCACTCCGTGTATCGGAGAGGTATCTTTGGGCCCTCTCGGTAATGCTCATCACTATAAGCCTTGCCAGCAATGTGACTAATGAGTTAGTTGCGGGATAAAGCATTACGGAACGAGTAAAGAGACTTGCCGGTAACGAGATTGAACTAGGTATGATGATACCAACGATCAAATCTTGGACAAGTAACATACCGATGACAAAGGGAACAACGTATGTTGTTATGTGTCTGACCGATAAAGATCTTCATAGAATATTTAGAAGCCAATATGAGCATACAGGTTCCGCTATTGGTTATTGATCGGAGATGTGTCTTGGTCATGTCTACATAGTTCTTGAACCCGTAGGGTCCGCACGCTTAATGTTCGATGACGATTTGTATTATGAGTTAATTGTTTGATGACCGAAGTTTGTTCGGAGTCCCGGATGAGATCACGGACGTGACGAGGATTCTCGAAATGATCGAGACATAAAGATTGATATATTGGAAGGCTATATTCGGGCATCGGAATGGTTGCGGAGAAGTTCGGGTATTTCTGGAGTACCGGGAGGTTATCGGAACCCCCCGGGGAGTTGATGGGCCTTAGTGGGAAGGAGAGGCAGCGGCTAGGAGGTGGCGCGCCCCCCAAGCCCAGTCTGAATTGGACAAGGGGATGGGGGCACGACCCCCCTTCTTCCTTCCCTCCCCCTTCTCCTTGAGGTGGAATCCTACTAGGACTTGGAGTCCTAGTAGGACTCCCCTCTCCCGGCGCGCCTAGCAAGGGCCGACCGGCCTCCCCCTCCCTCCTTTATATACGGGGGCAGGGGGCACCCTAGAACACATCAAATTTTGCGATAGCCGTGTGCGGTGCCCCCCTCCACTGTTACACCTCGATCATATCGCCGTAGTGCTTAGCCGAAGCCCTGCGCCGGTAACATCGTCATCACCGTCGCCATGCCGTCGTGCTGACAGAACTCACCCTCGTCCTCAACTGGATCAAGAGCACGAGGGACGTCATTGAGCTGAATGTGTGCTGAACGTGGAGGTGCCGTACGTTCGGTACTTGGATCGGTTAGATCGCGAAGACATTCAACTACATCAACCGCGTAAAATAAACGCTTCCGCTTTCGGTCTACGAGGGTACGTGGACATACTCTCCTGTCTCGTTGTTATGCATCTCCTAAATAGATCTTGTGTGATCGTAGGATTTTTTTGAAATTACCGCGTTCCCCAACAGTGGCATCCGATCCAGGTCTATGCGTAGATGTGTTATGCACGAGTAGAGCACAAAGAGTTGTAGCGATAATAGTTATACTGCTTACCACCAATGTCTTACTTTGATTCAGCGGTATTGTTGGATGAAGCGGCCCGGACCGACATTACATGGCCGTGTTCATGAGACTGGTTCTACCGACGTGCTTTTGCACATAGGTGGCTGGCGGGTGTCTGTTTCTCCAACTTTAGTTGAATCGAGTTTGACTACTGCCGGTCCTTGTTGAAGGTTAAAACATCACACTTGACAAAAAATCATTGTGGTTTTGATGCATAGGTAAGAATGGTTCTTGCTAGAAGCCCGTAGCAGCCATGTAAAATTTGCAACAACAAAGTAGAGGACGTCTAACTTGTTTTTGCAGGGCTTGTTGTGATCTGATATAGTCAAGACATGATGTGATATAAATTGTTGTATGAGATGATCATGTTTTATAACAGAGTTATCGGCAACTGGCAGGAGCCATATGGTTGTCGCTTTATTGTATGCAATGCAACCGCCATGTAATTGCTTTACTTTATCTCTAAGGGGTAGCGATTGTCGTAGAAGCAATAGTTGGCGAGACGACAACGATGCTATGATGGAGATGAAGGTGTCACACCGGTGACGGTGGAGATCATGACGATGCTTCGGTGATGGAGATCATAAGCACAAGATGATGATGGCCATATCATGTCACATATCTTGATTGCATGTGATGTTTATCTTTGATGCATCTTATGTTGCTTAGTACAGCGGTAGCATTATAAGATGATCCTTTACTAAATTTCAAGGTATAAGTGTTCTCCCTGAGTATGCACCGTTGCTATAGTTCGTCGTGCCGAGACACCACGTGATGATCGAGGTGTGATAAGCTCTACGTTCACATACAATGGGTGCAAGCCAGTTTTGCACATGTAGAATACTCGGGTTAAACTTGACGAGCCTAGCATATGCAGATATGGCCTCAAAACACTGAGACTGAAAGGTCAAACGTGAATCATATAGTAGATATGATCAACATAGTGATGTTCACCATTGAAAACTACTCCATCTCACGTGATGATCGGACATGGTTTAGTTGATTTGGATCACGTGGTCATTTATATGACTAGAGGGATGTCTATTTAAGTAGGAGTTCTTAATTAATATGATTAATTGAACTTTAATTTATCATGAACTTAGTCTTGATAGTTATTTTGCATGTCTATGTTATTGTAGATCAATGGCCCGTGCTACCGTTCCTTTGAATTTTAATGCATTCCTAGAGAAAGCTAAGTTGAAAGATGATGGTAGCAATTACATGGACTGGGTCCGTAACTTGAGGATTATCCTCATTGCTGTGCAGAAGAATTACGTCCTGGAAGCACCGCTAGGTGTACCACTCGCGCCAGCAACTACAAACATTTTAAATGCCTGGCAGACGCATGTTGATGACTACTCGATAGTTCAATGTGCCATGCTTTACGGCTTAGAATCGGGACTTCAAAGACGTTTTGAACATCATGGAGCATATGAGATGTTCCAAGAGTTGAAGTTAATATTTCAAGCAAATGCCCGAGTTGAGAGATATGAAGTCTCCAACAAATTCTATAGCTGTAAAATGGTGGAGAATAGTTTTGTCGGTGAACACATACTCAGAATGTCTGGGTACCATAACCACTTGACTCAGCTGGGAGTTAATCTTCCTGATGATAGTGTCATTGACAGAGTTCTTCAATCATTGCCACCAAGCTATAAAGGCTTCGTGATGAACTATAATATGCAAGGGATGAACAAGACAATTCCTGAGCTCTTTGCGATGCTAAAAGCTGTGGAGGTGGAAATCAAAAAGGAGCATCAAGTGTTGATAGTCAACAAGACCACTAGTTTCAAGAAAAAGGGCAAAGGAAAGAAGGGGAACTTCAAGAAGAACGACAAGAAAGTTTCTACTCAGGAGAAGAAACCCAAGTCCGGACCTAAGCCTGAAACTGAGTACTTCTACTGCAAAGGGACTGGTCACTGGAAGCGGAACTGCCTCAAGTATTTGGAGGATAAGAAGGATGGCAAAGTGAAAGGTATATTTGATATACATGTTATTGATGTGTACCTTACTAATACCCGTAGTAGTGCCTTGGTATTTGATACTGGTTGTGTTGCTCATATTTGCAACTTGAAACAGGGGCTATGGATTAGACGAACATTGGCTAAGGACGAGGTGAGGATGCTCGTCAGAAATGGTTCCAAGGTCGATATAATCGCCGTCGGCGCGCTACCTCTACATCTACCTTCGGGATTAGTTTTAGACCTGAATAATTGTTATTTGGTGCCAGCGTTGAGCATGAACATTATATCTGGATCTTGTTTTATGTGAGACGGTTATTCATTTAAATCAGAGAATAATGGTTGTTCTATTTATATGAGTAATATCTTTTATGGTCATGCACCCTTCTTGAGTGGTCTATTTTTATTGAATCTTGATCGTGGAGATACACATGTTCATAATATTGAAGCCAAAAGATGCAAAGTTCATAATAATAGTGCAACTTATTTGTGGCACTGCCGTTTAGGTCATATTGGTGTAAAGCGCATGAAGAAACTCCATGCTGACGGGCTTTTGGAATCACTTGATTATGAATCACTTGGTGCTTGCGAACCTACCCTCATGGGCAAGATGACTAAAACTCCATTCTCCGGAACAATGGAATGAGCTACTGACTTTTTTGGAAACAATACATACCGATGTATGCGGTCCAATGAGTGTTGAGGCTCGTGGCGGGTATCGTTATTTTCTTAACTTCACAGATGATTTGAGCAGATATGGGTATATCTACTTAATGAAGCATAAGTCTGAAACATTTGAAAAGTTCAAAGAATTTCAGAGTGAAGTGGAAAATCATCGTAACAAGAAAATAAAATTTCTACAATCTGATCATGGAGGTGAATATTTGAGTTACGAGTTTGGTCTTCATTTGAAACAATGTGGAATAGTTTCACAACTTACGCCACCTAGAACACCACAGCGTAATGCTGTGTCCGAACGTTGTAACCGTACTTTATTGGATATGGTGCGATCTATGATGTCTCTTACTGATTTACCACTATCGTTTTGGGGTTATGCTTTAGAGACGGCTGCATTCACTTTAAATAGGGACCATCAAAACCCATTGAGACGACGCCTTATGAACTGTGGTTTGGCAAGTAACCAAAGTTGTTATTTCTTAAAGTTTGGGGCTGCGATGATTATGTGAAAAAGCTTCAACCTGATAAGCTCGAACCCAAATCGGAGAAGTGCGTCTTCATAGGATACCCAATGGAAACTGTTGGGTACACCTTCTATCATAGATCCGAAGGCAAGATATTTGTTGCTAAGAATGGATCCTTTCTAGAGAAGGAGTTTCTCTCGAAAGAAGTGAGTGGGAGGAAAGTAGAGCTTGATGAGGTAATTGTACCTTCTCCTGAATTGGAAAGTAGTTCATCATAGAAATCAAATCCAATGATTCCTACACCATTTAGTGAGGAAGCTAATGATGATGATCATGAAACTTCAGATCAAGTTACTACAGAACCTCGTAGGTCTTCCGGAGTACGGTCCGCACCAAAGTGATATGGTAATCCTATTCTGGAAGTCATGTTACTAGACCATGATGAACCTACGAACTATGAGGAAGTGATGATGAGCCCAAATTCCACGAAATGGCTTGAGGCCATGAAATCTGAGATGGGATCCATGTATGAGAACAAAGTGTGGACTTTGATGGATTTGTCCGATGATCGGCAAGCCATAGAAAATAAATGGGTCTTCAAGAAGACTGACGCTGACGGTAATGTTACTGTCTACAAGGCTCAACTTGTTGCGAAAGGTTTTCGACAAGTTCAAGGAGTTGACTACGATGATACTTTCTCACCCATAGCGATGCTTAAGTCTGTCTGAATCATGTTAGCAATTGCCGCATTTTATGATTATGAAATTTGGCAAATGGATGTCAAAACTACATTCCTGAATGGATTTCCGGAAGAAGAGTTGTACATGATGCAACCAGAAGGTTTTATCGATCCAAAGGGTGCTAACAAAGCGTGCAAGCTCCAATGATCCATTTATGGACTGGTGCAAGCCTCTCGGAGTTGGAATAAATGCTTTGATAGTGTGATGAAAGCATATGGTTTTATACAGACTTTTGGAGAAGCCTGTATTTACAAGAAAGTGAGTGGGAGATATGTAGCATTTCTAATATTATATATGGATGACATATTGTTGATTGGAAATGATATAGAATTTCTAGATAGCATGAAGGATGATTGAATAAGAGTTTTTCAATGAAAGACCTCGATGAAGCTGCTTACATATTTGGCATCAAGATCTATAGAGATAGATCAAGATGCTTAATTGGACTTTCACAAAGCACATACCTTGATAAAGTTTTGAAGAATTTCAAAATGGATCAGTCAAAGAAAGGTTTCTTGCCTGTGTTACAAGGTGTGAAGTTGAGTCAGACTCAATTCTCGACCACTGCATAAGATAGAGAGAAAATGAAAGTCATTACCTATGCTTCAGCCATAGGTTCTATCATGTATGCAATGCTATCTACCAGACCTGATGTGTGCCTTGCTATAAGTATAGCAGGGAGGTACCAAAGTAATCCAGGAGTGGAGCACTAGACAGTGGTCAAGAACATCCTGAAATACCTGAAAAGGACTAAGGATATGTTTCTTGTTTATGGCGGGTGACAAAGAGCTCATTGTAAATAGTTATGTTGATGCAAGCTTTGACACTGATCCGGATGACTCTAAGTCGCAATCCAGATACATATTTATATTGAATGGTGGAGCTGTCAGTTGGTGCAGTTCCAAGCAGAGCGTCGTGGCGGGATCTATGTGTGAAGCAGAGTACATAGCTGCTTTCGAAGCAGCAAATGAAGGAGCCTCGATGAAGGAGTTCACATCCGATCTAGGTGTTATACCTAGTGCATTGGATCCAATGAAAATCTTTTCTGGCAATACTGGTGCAATTGCCTTGGCAAAGGAATCCAGATTTCACAAGAGAACGAAACACATCAAGAGACTCTTCAATTCCATCCGGCATCAAGTCGCAGAGGGAGACATAGAGATTTGCAAGATACATATGGATCTGAATGTTGCAAACCCGTTGACTAAGCCTCTTCCACGAGCAAAACATGATCAGCACCAAGACTCCATGGGTGTAAGAATCATTACTGTGTAATCTAGATTATTGACTCTAGTGCAAGTGGGAGACTGAAGGAAATATGCCCTAGAGGCAATAATAAAATTGTTATTTATATTTCCTTATATCATGATAAATGTTTATTATTCATGCTAGAATTGTATTAACCGGAAACTTAGTACATGTGTGAATACATAGACAAAACATAGCGTCCCTAGTATGCCTCTACTTGACTAGCTCGTTAATCAAAGATGGTCATGTTTCCTAACCATAGACATGTGTTGTCATTTGATAAATGTGATCACATCATTAGGAGAATGATGTGATGGACAAGACCCATCCGTTATCTTAGCATTATGATCATTACAGTTTCATTGCTACTGCTTTCTTCATGACTTATACATGTTCCTCAGACTATGAGATTATGCAACTCCCGAATAATGGAGGAACACCTTGTGCGCTATCAAACGTCACAACCTAACTGGGTGATTATAAAGATGCTCTACAGGTGTCTCTGAAGGTGTTTGTTGGGTTCGCATAGATCGAGATTAGGACTTGTCACTCCATGTATCAGAGAGGTATCTTTGGGCCCTCTCGGTAATGCTCATCACTATAAGCCTTGCAAGCAATGTGACTAATGAGTTAGTTGCGGGATGAAGCATTACGGAACAAGTAAAGAGACTTGTCGGTAACGAGATTGAACTAGGTATGATGATACCGACGATCGAACCTCGGGCAAGTAACATACCAATGACAAAGGGAACAACGTATGTTGTTATGCGGTTTGACCGACAAAGATCTTCATAGAATATGTAGGAGCCAATATGAGCATCTAGGTTCCGCTATTGGTTATTGATCGGCGATGTGTCTCAGTCATGTCTACATAGTTCTCGAACCCGTAGGGTCCACATGCTTAACGTTCGATGACGATTTGTATTATGAGTTATGTGTTTTGATGACCGAAGTTTGTTTGGAGTCCTGGATGAGATCACGGACATGACAAGGAGTCTCGAAATGGTCGAGACATAAAGATTGATATATTGGAAGGCTATATTCGGACATGGGAATGGTTATGGAGAAGTTCGGTTATTTTTCGTAGTACCGGGAGGTTACCAGAACCCCCAGGGGAGTTGATGGGCCTTAGTGGGCCTTAGTGGGAAGGAGAGGCAGCGGCCAGAAGGTGGCGCCCCCCCCAGCCCAGTCCGAATTGGACAAGGGGTTGGGGGCGCGACCCCCCTTCTCCCTTCCTTCCACCTTCTCCTTGAGGTGGATCCTACTAGGACTTGGAGTCCTAGTAGGACTCCCCTCTCCCGCTGCGCCTAGCAAGGGCCGACCGGCCTCCCCCTCCCTCCTTTATATACGGGGGCAGGGGGCACCCTAGAACACACCAAGTTTTGCCTTAGCCGTGTGTGGTGCCCCCCTCCACAGTTACACACCTCGATCATATCGCCGTAGTACTTAGGCGAAGCCCTGCGCCGGTAACATCATCATCACCGTCGCCGCACCATCGTGCTGATGGAACTCACCCTTGTCCTCAACTAGATCAAGAGCACGAGGGACGTCGTCGAGCTGAACGTGTGCTGAACGCGGAGATTCCGTACATTCGGTACTTGGATTGGTTGGATCGCGAAGACGTTCGACTACATCAACCGCGTTAACTAAATGCTTCCACTTTTAGTCTACGAGAGTACGTGACACACTCTCATGTCTCGTTGCTATGCATCTCCTAGATAGATCTTTCATGATCGTAGGATATTTTTTGAAATTACCGCTTTCCCCAACACGGGCCACCTTGCAGTGTAAAACTCTACTCCTGCTTTGTGGTTGGATTGCTCTCGTGAGGGAGGATGTGAGCCAAGTCCTCCTCTACGGTGGCATCCTGCCCTTTTTTATACTAGCCTTAGTCCTTTTGCTTTGAAAACACTTGGAGGGAAAGGGGCATAGTCTAGCTCTACAAAAGAGTCTTCGCCTACAAAGCTACCGCCCATGATGCGCTAGTGGGCTCAGTGATGACCTCCGCCCTGGCGCGCCCACCGTCCTAGTCTTCATGCACCGAATTGGCAACCTTTGGGGATTGCCTGATGGCCTTGCTCCCTTAGCAAGAATGGGGAAAGCTTTCTTATCCACGCCTGCTGGCGCTCCTCTAGATCTCCTCTGGTTTCCTTTGTCATCGCGCGCGTCACCCACGTGATGGGCGCAGGGTAGTGTGACCGGGCTGAAGAGCCCTCAAGTTGCTTGCCTCAAGGAAGAGGCCTCGGGAGGCAACCTCGGGAGACCGCCTTGGGAGAGGGCATCGTGAGGCTCCTGGTGGAGCTTGCTAACACAGGCCCCGCGAGGCAGGGGCCTCGCGAGGGTCTTCTCGTGAAGTGCAGTAGCTGGCCATACGATGGAATCGGGATACGCACTGCGTGTCGGGCCATAGGCAGACATGCCAGAGTACTCCCAGTCCCACGGGCCCGACAGTAGCCCCCGGGCTCGGAGCGCACAAGTCTCTGCCCATTGGGGGGGAGGGGGCGAAAAGGCGCGGGCCCTAACCGCCTGCAGGCCAAGCGCGACACGTGGCGCAGGACGGGACGCGGGATGCCCCCACTTCCCCCACGACGCCTCGGCAACCTCTTGGGCTGACATAAAGCCTGCCGGGCGCGGTGCGGGGCCATCGTTGCTCTCTCTATTTTGCATCCGTCTTCCTGTGCCTCCCTTCTCGTGCTTGACTCCTCGCGATCCAATCTCAGGTGCGGCACTCTCCATCTCTGCTCGCAGCTCTGCGATAGTTGCATGGCACCCGTTGGCAAGAAGGCGAAGCCGACGGCCCTGGCCGCAAGCCCGTCCGCTGTTGGGGCGGTGCTCCTATGCTCCTCCGTCGCTAGCACGAAGAAGCTGGGCCCGGTGCTCCCGATGGTGGCCAGCGACCAGAATGAGGGGCTAGCGACCAAGATCTGTCCGGGCTCATGAGCGTGACGCAGCCTGCGGGAGTCCACCTACCCCTTCTTCCTCCACATCGTTTTCGCCAGGTTACTCCCGCCATTCTCAGAGTTCTTCTACGCCATCCTCTCTCACTACTGGATCCACGCCCTTCATGTGCAACCCAACTCCATCCTCCTACTAGCCATATTTGCCTTCTACTGCGAGGCTTTTGTGGGCGTGAGGCCCTAGGTGGCGCTCTTTCGCCACTTCTTCAGCTTGCAGTTCACTGCCCCGGACCAGCGCTCCGCGTGCGTCTCCTACGTCAACGTCAATGGTGCGGCCGTCCGCTTGAAGGCCGGGAAGAAGGTGGAAGACTATCGATAGTGTTGGATCTTCATGGACGCGTGCCAGACTAGCCCTCTCCTGATGCTTCCAGCGGACCGGCCTGAGCAGAACCCCGATGGGGCTACGAGAAGCTTACTGACCCGAGGGCGGAGCCCGTCCTGGAGCGGATAGCTACGCATAGGGCCGCAAGATTGTTGGGGTCGATGCTCGTCAAGGAGTTCCTGGGGCAGCGCATCGCGCCACTTCATGCGCGCTCATGGCCCGTGTGGGAGTATACTGGCGGAGAGGACACGATGAGGTTGCACGTCGCCGGCCTGACGCCTCAGGAACTGGATGGGGTCCTAGGGGCCCTGCTTGGCTACGTCCTCGAGGACCCTCCTGAGGCTGCGTCCCTGTTGTACTGCTACCGGGAGAAGGCAGAGCTGGTTGCGGTGATGCCCATCTTCGACGAGTGGGGGATCGTGTCGAACGGCATCGGAGGCCCTCGCGGGAACCCCTCCATAGTGGTGGTGGACCCCAGTGAGAGCGCCAACGACAAAGACTCGGAGGAGACGACAGAGGATGACGACGCTAGCCAGGCGCCGCCGCGCTACCATCGTAGGTCCCTTCATGACTTCGAGGATGACGACGACACCGCAGATGAGCAGCCCCGGGCTGTATCTCCTCGGCCCGTCGACACGACAGGAGGGGTGGGGCTCGGTACCACGGCTGCTCAACCACTCATGGTAGGGGCCAATCTCGACGGGGCGGCAAATGAGCCCTCGATGGGCGAGCCCCTCCAAGGGGCTTCCCCGATCCTCAGGGAGGGTGTCGGTGCGGCTGGGCTCATCAGGGACCCAGCCGAGGGCGGCGACTGCGTTGTCCACCATAGAGAAGAAGCGGAAATGGTCTGCGCACGATGAGTAAGCACTCAGGCTCTCCCTTGCGCCTTGCGCCCGTACTCCTGCGCAGCCCGAGCTGACCCCTTGCCTGTGCAGGCATCATGGCAATGACCAGAAGAATAAAAAAACAAAGGTGGCCGGGAAGAAGGCATCCCCTGGCCCGAAGACGACGTCGGCGCCCGACCTAAGCCCCGGTGGACACGAGAAAGCTTCACGCTGCTCTGGTGCCATAGCAGGACGCTCAAGCGTCGAAGAGGCGCCCAGCACCCCTGGAGCCACGGAAGGGCCTGCCCGTCCCGCCCGCTGCGGTTTGGCCCTAGGCACCACTCTCCGCGAGCGGGGTCACGTCCCTCATGGGGCCTGACTCGAGCAAGGACGTGGTGACAGGAAATGATGAGGCGCCCAAGCCCCCGATGGCCACTCTCATCACCGCCGCGGAGAGCAGCGCGGAGCGCGCCATGGAGGATCCTTTGGCCACGACCGTCCTCGAAGCTTCTACAGATGGCTCGGCGAGCCCCCGGGCGTGCCGCGATGGCCAGAGGGGGAAGGCTCTGAGCCCTCTGCACCTCCCGCAAGCAAATTACCATGCTGTTCTAAAAGACTCTCAAAATAATATAAGTGAAGCATGAGAGTTCATCTATTTCTTCAAAATAAAACCACCATCATTCTCTAAAAAGATATAAGTGAAGCACTAGAGCAAATGACAAACTACTCTAAAAGATATAGGTGAAGATCAATGAGTAGTCAAACAATTATGTAACTATGTGAAGACTCTCTAACATTTAAAAATTTCAGATCTTAATATTTTATTCAAGCAGCAAGCAAAACAAGATAAAATAAAATGACGCTCCAAGCAAAACACATATCATGTGGTGAATAAAAATATAGCTCCAAGTAAAGTTACCGACGAACGAAGACGAAAGAGGGGATGCCTTCCGGGGCATCCCCAAGCTTAGGCTTTTGGTTGTCCTTTAATATTACCTAGGGTTGCCTTGGGCATCCTCAAGCTTAGGATCTTTCCACTCCTTATCCCATAGTCCATCGAATCTTTACCCAAAACTTGAAAACTTCACAACACAAAACTCAACAGAAAACTCGTAAGCTTCGTTAGTATAAGAAAATAAATCACCCGTTAGGTACTTTTGTGAACTCATTATAAATTCATATTGGTGTAATATCTCTGTATTCCAACTTCTCTATGGTTCATACCCTCCAATACTCATAGATTCATCAAAATAAGCAAACAACACATAGAAAACAGAATCTGTCAAAAACAGAATAGTCTGTAGTAATATGTAACTCTCGAATACTTATGTAACTCCAAAAATTCTGAAATAAATTGGTGGACGTGATGCATTTGTCTATTAATCTTCTGCAAAAAAATCAAATTAAAATAACTTTTCTGTTAAAAATTACAATTATTCTCGTGAGTGCAAAGTTTCTGTTTTTTACAGCAAGATCGCATTAACTTTCACCCAAGTCTTCCCAAAGGTTCTACTTGGCACTTTATTGAAAAAAAAGCTACAAAACATGATTACTACAGAAGCTTAATCATGTGGACACACACAAACAGTAGGGGTAAATATTGGGTTGTTTCCCAACAAGCGCTTTTCTTTAATGCCTTTCTAGCTAGGCATGATGATTTAAATGATGCTCACATGAAAGATAAGAATTGAAACACAAAAAGAGCATCATGAAGAATATGACTAGCACATTTAAGTCTAACCCACTTCCTATGCATAGGGATTTTGTGAGCAAACAACTTATGGGAACAATAATCAACTAGCATAGGAAAGCAAAACAAACATAACTTCAAGATTTTCAACACATAGAGAGGAAACTTGATATTATTGCAATTTCTACAAGCATATATTCCTCCCTCATAATAATTTTCAGTAGCATAATGAATGAATTCAACAATTTAACCATCACATAAATCATCCTTTTCATGATCTACAAGCATACAAATTTTATTACTCTCCACATAAGCAAATTACTTCTCATGAATAGTAGTGGGAGCAAACTCAACAAAATAACTATCATGTGAGGTATAATCCAATTGAAAATTAAAATCATGATGACAAGTTTAATGGTTATCATTATTCTTTATAGCGTACATGTCATCACAATAATCATCATAGATAGCAACTTTGTTCTTATAATCAATTGGAACCTCTTCCGAAATAGTGGATTCATCACTAAATAAAGTCATGACCTCTCCAAATCCACTTTCATCAATATAATCATCATAAATAGGAGGCATGCTATCATCATAATATATTTTTCTCATCAAAACTTGGGGGACTTGAAAGATCATATTCATAAAACATAGCATCCCCAATCTTGTGGCTTTGCATATCATTAGCATCATGGATATTCAAGGAATTCATACTAACAACATTGTAATCATGCTCATCATTCAAAGATTTAGTGCCAAACATTTTAATACATTCTTCTTCGAACACTTTGGCACAATTTTCCTTTCCATCATTTTGACGAAAGATATTAAAAAGATGAAGCATATGAGGCACCCTCAATTCCATTTTTTCGTAGTTTTCTTTTATAGACTAAACTAGTGATAAAACAAGAAACTAAAAGATTCAATGGCAAGAACTAAAGAAATACCTTCAAGAACTAACCTCCCCGGCAATGACGTCAGAAAAGATCTTGATGTCTACTACACAACCTTCTTCTTGTAGACGTTGTTGGGCCTCCAAGTGCAGAGGTTTGTAGGATAGTAGCAAATTTCTCTCAAGTGGATGACCTAAGGTTTATCAATCCATGGGAGGCATAGGATGAAGATGGTCTCTCTCAAACAACCCTGCAACCAAATAAAAAAGAGTCTCTTGTGTCCCCAACACACCCAATACAATGGTAAATTGTATAGGTGCACTAGTTCGGCGAAGAGATGGTGATACAAGTGTAATATGGATGGTAGATATTGGTTTTTGTAATCTGAAATTATAAAAACAGCATTGTAGCAAGTAACAAAAGTGAGCGAAAACAGTATTGCAATGCTTCGAAACAAGGCCTAGGGTTCATACTTTCACTAGTGCAAGTTCTCTCAACAATAATAACATAATTGGATCATATAACTATCCCTCAACATGCAAAAAAGAGTCACTCCAAAGTCACTAATAGCGGAGAACAAACGAGGAGATTATTGTAGGGTACGAAACCACCTCAAAATTATTCTTTCCGATCAATCCATTGAGCTATTCCTATAAGTGTCACAAACAGCCCTAGAGTTCGTAGTAAAATAACACCTTAAGACACAAATCAACCAAAACCCTAATGTCACCCAGATACTCCAATGTCACCACAATTATCCGCGGGTATGATTATACGATATGCATCACACAATCTCAGATTCATCTATTCAAACCAGCACAAAGTACTTCATAGAGTGCCCCAAAGTTTCTACCAGAGAGTCAAGACGAAAACATGTGCCAACCCCTATGCATAGATTTGTAAGGTCACATAAGCCGCAAGTTGATCACCAAAACATACATCAAGTGGATCAATTGAATACCCCATTGTCACCACGGGTATCCCATGCAAGACATACATCAAGTGTTCTCAAATCCTTAAAGACTCAATCCGACAAGATAACTTCAAAGGGAAAACTCAATCCATTACAAGAAGATAGAGGGGGGAAAACATCATAAGATCCAACTATAATAGCAAAGCTCGCGGTACATCAAGATTGTGCTATATCAATAATACGAGAGAGAGAGAGAGAGAGATCAAACACATAACTACTGGTACATACCCACAGCCCCGAGGGTGAACTACGCTCTCCTCGTCATGGAGAGTACCGGGATGATGAAGATGGCCACCGGTGATGGATTCCCCCTCTGGCAGAGTGCCGGAACGGGTTCCCGAGAGGTTTTTGGTGGCTACAGAATCTTGTGGCGGCGGAACTCCCGATCTAGGTTATTTTCTGGACGTTTGGGGATTTATAGGAGAGGCCGACGTCGAGAACAAGTCAGGGGGCCCCACGGAGAGTCCACGAGGCACAGGGTGTTGGGGAATGCAGTAATTTTAAAAAATTCCTACAATGACACAAGATCGATCTAGGTGATGCATAGCAACGGGGAAAGAGTGTGTCCACGTACCCTCGTAGACCAAAAGCGGAAGCGTTAGTTAACGCGGTTGATGTAGTCGAACGTCTTCGCGATCCAACAGATCAAGTACCTATGATCACGCAAGATCTATCTAGGTGATGCATAGCAAAGGGGAAAGAGTGTGTCCACGTACCCTCGTAGACCAAAACCGGAAGCGTTAGTTAACGTGGTTGATGTAGTCGAACGTCTTCGCGATCCAACAAATCAAGTACCGAACGCATGGCACCTCCGCGATCTACACACATTCAGCTCTGTGACGTCCCTCGAACTCTAGATCCATCTGAGGCCGAGGGAGAGTTCCATCAGCACGACGACGTGGTGACTGTGATTATGAAGTTACCGGCGCAGGGCTTTGCCTATGCACTACGACGATATGACCGAGGTAGAAAACTATGGAGGGGGGCACCACACACGGCTAAAGATCAACTTGTGTGTCTATGGGGTGCCATCTGGACACGTATATAAAGGAGGGGAGGGAAGAGGTGGACGGCCCAAGGGGGGCGCGCCAGGTGTGGGGAATCCTACTAGGACTCCCCAGTCCAAGTAGGATTTCCCTCCTCTTTCCTATTCTTAGTAGGAGAAGGGGGGAAGGAGGAAGAGGGGAGAAGGAAGGAGGGGGGCGCCGCCCCCTCCTAGTCCAATTCGGACCAGGCCATGGTGGGGCGCGCGTCCAGCCCTTGAGGCCCTTATCTCCTTTCCCGTATGGCCCATTAAGGCCCATTACTTCCTCCGGCGAAATCCCGTAACTCTCCGATACTCCGAAAAATACCCGAATCATTCGGACCTTTCCGATGTCCGAATATAGCCTTACAATATATCGATATTTATGTCTCGACCATTTCAAGACTCCTCATCATGTCTGTGATCTCATCCGGGACTCTGAACAAACTTTGGTCATCAAATCACATAACTCATAATACAAATCGTCATCGAACGTTAAGTGTGCGGACCCTATGGGTTCCAGAACTATGTAGACATGGCCGAGACACATCTCCGGTCAATAACCAATAGCGGAACCTGGATGCTCATATTGGTCCTACATATTCTACGAAGATCTTTATCGGTCAAACTGCATAACAACATACGTTGTTTCCTTTGTCATCGGTATGTTACTTGCCCGAGATTCGAACGTCGGTATAATCATACCTAGTTCAATCTCTTTACCGGCAAGTCTCTTTACTCGTTCCGTAATAATTCATCACGCAACTAACTCATTAGTCACAATGCTTGCAAGGCTTATAGTGATGAGTATTACCGAGAGGGCCCAGAGATACCTCTCCGAAACACGGAGTGACAAATCCTAATCTCGATCTATGCCAACCCAACATACACCTTCGGAGACACCTGTAGAGCACTTTCATAATCACCCATTTACATTGTGATGTTTGGTAGCACACAAAGTGTTCCTCCAGTATTCGGGAGTTGCATAATCTCATAGTCTGAGGAACATGTATAAGTCATGAAGAGAGTAGTAGCAATGAAACTATAATGATCATAATGC
The DNA here is from genome assembly GCA_963921465.1 of Triticum timopheevii. Lineage (NCBI taxonomy): Eukaryota > Viridiplantae > Streptophyta > Magnoliopsida > Poales > Poaceae > Triticum > Triticum timopheevii. Next base: position 314,092,708 of record OY997270.1, read on the forward strand.
TAAGCTAACGGATGGGTCATGTCCATCACATCATTCTCCTAATGATGTGATCATGTTCATCAAATGACAACACATGTCTATGGTTAGGAAACATAACCACCTTTGATTAACGAGCTAGTCAAGTAGAGGCATACTAGGGACACTATGTTTTTAACGAGTTAGTCAAGTAGAGGCATACTAGGGACACTATGTTTTGTCTATGTATTCACACATGTACTAAGTTTCCGGTTAATACAATTCTAGCATGAATAATAAACATTTATCATGAAATAAGGAAATAAATAATAACTTTATTATTTCCTCTAGGGCCTCGTGGGCACCCTCCACCCTCGTGGGCCTCACGGGACTCCCCTCCGATAACTTTTCGTTCCAGTATTTTTTATATTTTCCAAAAAAATCTCTGTTGATTTTCAGTACATTATGAGAACTTTTATTTCTGCACAAAAAAAAACAACACCACGGTAGTTCTGGTGAAAACAGCGTCAGTCCGGGTTAGTTCTAACCAAATCATACCAAAATCATGTAGAAATATTATAAACATGGCATGAATACATCAAAAATTATAGGTACGTTGGAGACGTATGAGTCAGCCAGATCAAGGTGTGTGTGCGATAGAGGGAAAACAGTTCACTCGGATGAACTGTTTGCGTTGAGCCAAGATAACAAAAACGATTCAATTTAACAAGATGTGTGTGATCTGCGGCAAACAGGTCTATAATCAGAAATATGGGCGAAGACCGATAATAACACAGACAATTGCTGCTAATAAGACGTGTGTGTTGTGCGTTGGGATTGCATATAGAACAACAATATAAACACACACACACACACACACACACACACACACACACACACACACTTATAAGGACATGGTTGCATAACCAAATTAAACATCCAATTACATAGGTGGCTACTACACACATGACATTTGCACACACCAAAGTAAACTATTACATGCATAATTACATAGGTGGCTACTACACACATGACATTTCCACACACCAAAGTCAACTATATATTACATGCATAATTAACTATGATACACGATCATCTGATCATCATCTACTTCTTGTGACGCTTGCCGCTACTGCTTTGCTTGTGGCTCGATCCAGCCTCGTCGATTTCGGTAACGAGGCACTTCCTTATGTCAGCGATCCACGTGTGCATCTCGTAGCATGTGTACATGCTCTTGGTCGTGAACCTGAGGTGAGGTTCATCTAGTTGCCACATCCAGGCCCCGTGCCAGGATATGGGACGTGTTCTATTGGCATCCTGCTTCATCTTTTCGTAGTATGGGTCGATGATGGCCAAGCGAGTTCAACCAGGGAGTCCTTCTTCGTGCTGCCCTAGACCCTGTAGTGCTCACAGATTTCGACAAGGTTCTTGCAGGCCAAGCCCGTAACCCTGAGTGCTTTTACATCGTCCGTGGCTTCCATCGTAGCAAACTTGTAGTCGGTGCTGTTGACAAACCTGGCAAAACGATCGCAAGGCTTTGTGGCCATGCAGTAGTGGTAGATGAGGACATGATGGCGCACGCACAACTGGGCAACGGAAACTGTCTGATCTTTGCCGGGAAGTGATAACCCACAAGTATAGGGGATCACAACAGTTTTCGAGGGTAGAGTATTCAACCCAAATTTATTGATTCGACACAAGGGGAGCCAAAGAATATTCTCAAGTATTAGCAGTTGAGTTGTCAATTCAACCACACCTGAAAGACTTAGTATCTATAGAAAAGTATTTAGTAGCAAAGTAGTATGGAAGTAACAGTAACTTTAGCAAAAGTAACAGTAGCAGTTTTGTAGCAATCGTAACAGTGGCAACGGAGAAGTAACTTAGCAAAGATCAATATGTGAAAAGCTCATAGCCAATGGATCAATGATGGATAATTATGTCGGATGTAATTCATCATGCAACAGTTATAACATAGGGTGACACAGAACTAGCTCCAGTTCATCAATGTAATGTAGGCAAGTATTACGAATATAGTCATACGTGCTTATGGACAAGAACTTGCATGGCATCTTTTGTCCTACCCTCCCGTGGCAGCGGGGTCCTATTGGAAACTAAGGGATATTAAGGCCTCCTTTTAATAGAGTACCAGACCAAAGCATTAGCACTTAGTGAATACATGAACTCCTCAAACTACTGTCATCACCAGGAAGTGTCCCGACTATTGTCACTCCGGGGTTTGCCAGAACATAACACATAGTAGGTGACTATAACTTGCAAGATAGGATCAAGAACTCACATATATTCATGAAAACATAATAGGTTGATCTAAAATCATGGCACTCGGGCCCTAGTGACAAGCATTAAGCATGGGCAAAGTCATAGCAACATCAATCTTAGAACATAATGAATACTAGAAATCAAACCCTAACAAAACTAACTCGATTACATGGTAAATCTCATACAACCCATCACCATCCAGCAAGCCTACGATGGGATTACTCACGCACGGCGTTGAGTATCATGAAATTGGTGATGGAGGATGGTTAATGATGACGATGTCGACAGATTCCCCTCTCCGGTGACCCAAACAGACTCCAGATCATCCCTCCCGAGGAAGAACAGGGCTTGGCAGTGGCTCCATATAGTAAAACGCGATGAATCCTTCTCTCTGATTTTTTTTCTCCCCGAACGTGAATATATGGAATTGGAGTTGAGGCCAGTGGAGGTCCTGGTGGCACTAGGGAGGGGCGTCCCCACCCTTGTGGCTAGGGTGTGGGCCCCATTCTGTTGATTCTTTCACCAATATTTTTTATTAATTCCAAAACCTGACTCTGTGAAGTTTCAGGTCATTCCAAGAACTTCTATTTCTGCACAAAAATAACACCATGGCAATTCTGCTGAAAACAATATCAGTCCGGGTTAGTTCCATTCAAATCATGCAAGTTAGAGTCCAAACAAGGGCAAAAGTGTTTGGAAAATTAGATACGTTGGAGACGTATCAACTCCCCCAAGCTTAAACCTTCGCGTGTCCTCAAGCAATTCAGTTGACACACTGAAAGTGATAAAGAAAAACTTTTACAAACTCTGTTTGATCTTGTCGTTGCAAATATGTAAAGCCAGCATTCAAGTTTTCAGCAAAGATCATGAACAAAACATATTCACAATAACATTTAGGTCTCACATTTACTCATATCAATGGCATAATCAACTAGCGAGCAATAATAATAAATCTCAGATGACAACACTTTTTCAAAACAGTCATGATATGATATAACAAGATGGTATCTCGCTAGCCCTTTCTGAGACCGTAGAACATAAATGCAGAGCACCCCTGAAGATCAAGGACAGGATATACATTGTAATTCATGGCAAAAGAGATCCAGTTACAGTCATACTCAATGTCAATTAATAACAATGCATACAAATGACAACGGTGGTCTCCAACTGGTGCTTTTTTATAGGAGGGTGATGACTCAACATAAAAGTAAATAAATAGGCCCTTCGTAGAGGGAAGCAGGGATTTGCAGAGGTGCCAGAGATCGAGTTTTGAAACAGAGATAAATAATAATTTGAGCAGCATACTTTCATTGTCAACATAACAACCAAGATATCTTGATATCTTCCATGCTACATACATTATAGGCGATTCCCAAACAGAATGGTAAAGTTTATACTCCCTCACCACCAACAAGCACATTCCACGGCTGGTCTGAAACAACTGGTATCATCCAACTAACAACAATCCTGGGGGAGTTTTCTTTGCAATTATTTAGATTTGAGTTGAGCATGGGACTGGGCATCCCGGTTACCGGCCATTTTCTCATGAATGATGAGCAGAGTCCACTCATCGCGAGAATAACCCACCTAGCATGGAAGATATAGACAACTCTAGTTGATACATGAGCTATTCGAGCATACAAAACAGAATTTCATTTGAAGGCCTAGAGTTTGGCACATACAAATTTACTTGGAACGGCAGGTAAATACAGCATATAGGTAGGTATGGTGGACTCATATGGAATAACTTGGGGTTTATGGATGTCGGATTTCGGGTTCCGGCACACCCTCAAGGTTAGAACACTGGGGTGCGTGCGGAGATCACACCTCCAGCCTACCCATGTCTCACCGCCTCGCCAGGATCTAAAACTACACGAAGAACAACACAAGGGACACGAGATTTATACTGGTTCAGGCCACCATTGTGGTGTAATACCCTACTCCAGTTTGTGGTGTGGTGGATTGCCTCTGGGGCTGACGAGGAACAGTACAAGGGAAGAACAGCCTCACGAGGGTCTGTTCTTGGCTGGGGCGATGAACTGCTAGGGGAGTTCAGTCACCTCCCTTTCTCTCTCTCTATGTCTCAGATGTGGATCTGATGCCTCTACCCTGTGGGTGGCTAGTCCTACTTATAGGCGAAGGCCCCGGGCCTCTTCCCAAATATTGAGCGGGAAGGGCGCCAACAATTGGCCATTTTGAAGGGGAACATGTAGTACACTTATCCTGACTAAAGTTGGTCCTCGCTTGCCAAAGACCCTGACGATGACGCCGGCTTGGGCTCCATGATGACCTTTGTCCTGCCGTCCTGCTGGTCTTGGTCTTGTTGCACCGAAATGGTTGCCTTTGCTTGATACCCTCGCCTGCGCTTGCCCCCTTTGCACCAAAGAGGAAACAAGGACTCTGCGCAGGCCGGCGCCCGCCTGGCGCCTGCCTGGCCTTGGTCGTCATGGCTTGCATCACGGGCACCTCGTGAGGTACCCCGCCTTGATCTCTCTGCCTCCTCACGAGCCAGCCTGACGAGGCCATGCCTAAGGAAGCCTCCTGTCATCCGCCCCGCGAGGCTTGGCCCCTCGCGAGGATCTTGAGCATGTGTTGACGAAGATGGGCCATACGGGGCCACTCCTTGAGCCACGCCGCAGGCCGCAGGGAGGCAAGTCTGGGTACGCCCGTTCCCAGAACACCGACAGTAGCCCCCGGGCCCAAGGCACGCTTGGACTTGGCTTAGCAGAGAAGCGAAGAGGCAAGTGCGAAGCACCGCAGGCCCCAATAGCCTGCGGCCTTGTGCGCCGCGTGGCGGTTGATTGGACGTGGGCGTCCCTGCTCCCCCACGATGCCTCGGCAACTGCATGATTTGACAAGTCCCTGCATGCAAAATGGGTCATGATTACTTGTGATCGTGGAGGCCGTTAGTTGGCCTCCCTTGGCTATATGTACGGAACGACGCGAGCCCCTCCGGTCCATCTCTTCCGCTACTCTTCGTCTTCCTCTTTGTCCTTGCTCCTCCCTACGCCAATGGAACCGATCCGTCGGTTTTCTGCCGAAGAGAAGGGGAAGCCCCCTCGAGAGGGTCCTGTCCCTCTTCCTCCCAAGAAACGGCTCATCTCTTGCCACGGGGAAGGGGGTGCTTGGCAGGAGGTGTCGAGGCCATGGTTCGAGCGACCGCCGCCGGGATTCCCACTACCCTTGTATGCCCGGATCGAGGGTCCTGAAGATGCTGGCGCTGAGCGGCATCGCCAAAGGCGCCGTCACCGCCGGTAGATCACGGCGGTGCGCGTCGTTCCTCCCGGAGTTCACGCCGTGGGCTCTTCTCGCGAGCTCGTGCTTCACGCCGCCACGCCTCCTCGGTCCTGGATTCGCCTCCCTCCTTCCTTCGCCTTCGAGATCCCGCCGAGGGGGCCTGTCGACCTTTGGCTGCACCATGCTGACTGTAGTACCCCTGCGACCGAAGCGGAGGTCGAGGTCGTCGCTCCGGGCAGGGTCTGCCTGACCCGTGGCTGGGGCGAGATTGCCCAGGTCGGCAGGACGGGTGGCGCCCTCGCAATCTACCTCGAGTACGATGGCGCCTCCCTGATGTTCTTCAAGGTCTTTGACGCGGAGGGACGCCGGCTGGAGTGCTGCCCTGAGAAAGGCGGCCGGGGCCCTGCCACGGCGAGGACTAGGATCGTCAACCGCTTCCCTAGCAGCTCCTCAGGCAGCGAAGGTGTTGGAGGATCCAGCGACTCCACCGAGCTCCTCGCGACTCCGGATACGAGCGACGACAGCTATGATCCCCCGAGCTTGCGTCGCTCTCGGAGCAGGGCGGGCTTGTCAGGCCACCGTTGCCACTGATCTGTATGGGGCTGGCGGCTCCTCGCGGACCATCTCCATCTCCGCCAGGACTGCGGAATGCCTGACCTCTCGAGCCTCCAAGATGCTCCTCATGAGGCGCTGACGCACAGCAGCCGCGTTCGGCAGGCCGTAAGGCATGCGAACATAGCTGTGGGGTGGACCTTCACAGCGCCCCACGCGTGAGGGCCAGAGGCGCTCCTGAGAGGCGGCTCGGTTGAGTCCTGGTATGTCGATGCAGACGCGCAGCCCACCATCCTCGCCTGGATGGGGAGCTACGGTGGGTAAGCGGCGGCTGCCACCCATGACTCTTGACTCCTGCAGCTCCTGAATGATCTCGCTGACGAATTCCTTAGGGTTTGGCCCTCCTTGCCTTGGTCCTTCCTGAGGGAAACGTGCGTTGAAGCACGCTTCCAAGTGGTGCCCGAGCGCCTCCCTCGTGATCTTAGCAAAGTCGATGGCCCTCCAGGAGAGAGCCCCCGAGCCTTGCTCGAGGAGGGCGCCGGGCGTGCCTTCCTATGCGACAGAAGGAGGTGCCCCCTGAATAGGCGCGGACCCTGAGGGGCCTGCCTCCCGAGCGGTCGGGCCAGGCGATGTCTTCTTCTTCTTAGGAGTAGCCTCGGGAGGCCTCCCGTTCCTGTGATCTGGGTCTTCGATTGATGCGGCTTGGAAAGCATGTTCCGGAGAACACACGACGTCTCTCTCTTCACAGGGCACTGTGATGACCCCACCGCTTCCTGGCATCTTGAGGACATTGTAGCCATGATGGGTCACAGCCATGAACTTGGCCAGGGCTGGGTACCTGAAGATGGCATTGTACGGCAGGCGGATGTGAGCGACATCGAAGTCAATGAGCTCGGTGCGGTAGTTGTCGCGCTTCCCGAAGGTAACAGGAAGGCGGACCTGCCCTATCGGAACCGTGGAACCATCAGTGACTCCTGGGAAAGGCTTGGTTGGCTGCAGCTGATTGTATGGCACTTGGAGATTGTTGAACGTCTTGATGGATAGGACATTAAGCCCTCCTCCACCGTCGATGAGGGTCCTGGTGACTTGCACATTGCTGATGATTGGGGAACAAAGCATCGGGAGGACTCCTGCTATGGCCGCGCACTTGAGCTGATCTGCTGAGTTGAACATGATAGCGCACATTGACCACCTGAGAGGGCGTGTGGCCTCAAGCTTGGGGAGGACTCCATTCACCTCGCGAGCAAACTGCTTGAAGATGCACTGAGAATCTGGGGCTTGTGCGCCGCCCAAGATGCAAGCGATTGCGCGCGGCTCGTAGAAGCCTCCAGCCCCCTCGTCCTGGTGATGGTCTTCATTCCTCCTCGGCTGTGGCGGCAGAGGAGGGAGGCCCGCGTTACCTTGTGGGCGATCCTCACGAGGCTGATCCCTCCAACCCCCCTCGCGAGGTGGGTCCCTCCAACCTCCCTCACGAGGCTGGTCCTGCCAGCGGTCCTCGCGAGGTCGGTCACGCCACCCTTGGCGAGGGCCACGGTCTTCCCATCGTCCTCCACCTCTTCCTCCTCCTCGGCCATAGCCCCTGTCGCTGTGCTCCGGGCGTCGGCCGGCACGCACGTCTCGCACGGCCCTGAGCTCTTGGCATTCGTTGGTGTTGTGGGTGTGGAGGTCGTGGTACACGCAGTACCGGCTGCCCTTGGATGACTCAGGCTGATCCCTGCCTCGCTTGGTGTCCGGCTCTGCCACAAGCACGACAGCCCCCTTGCGCTTCACGTCCTTGGCCTTGGGAATCTTCTCTTCTGGGTCAGCAACTGGTAGCTCGAGGAGGGCAAGGCGCCCTTCCTCAGCCCTAGTGCACTTGGTCACCAAATTGAACAGCTCCAGGGAGGTGCACAGGTCCTCATGGATCGCGAGCTCTTCCTTCATCTTGATGTCACGCACGCCGTCGGAGAAGGCTGAGATGATGGCCTCCTCAGACACCTTGGGGATCTTAAGGCGAGCACTGTTGAAGCGCTGGATGAACTTCTGCAGGGTCTCTCCCGGCTGCTGCTTGATGCGGCGCAAGTCGCTCATGGCCGGGGGCCGGTCGCGGGTGCCTTGGAAGTTGGCGATGAATCGGGTGCGCATCTCGTCCCAGGAGGATATCGTGCCAGGAGCCATGTTCAGGAGCCAGGTGTGGGTGCCGTCCTTGAGCGCCATGGGGAACCAGTTCGCCATAACCTTTTCGTCCCCGTTGGCGGCTTCGATGCCCAGCTCATAGAGCTGGAGGAACTCAGCAGGGTCAGCCGTGCCATCGTAGCATGGGGGCAGGTCTGGCTTGAACTTGCCCGACCAAGCCACGCTGCGCAGCTCTGCGGAGAAGGCACGACAGCCTGCAGTGGCCGCGGGAGCCCTTTGGTGATGGGGAGCTTGATCTTGCGGGTCTTTGTGTGCTGCAGCCAGGTGCAACGCGGGGCCTTGATGCACTAGAGCAGGAGCGCGTTCGTGCCGAGCCGGTGCGGGGAGCACACAGGTGGCCTCCTGGGGACGAGGGATCTCTTGGCAGCTCTTCTCTTGCTGTGCTGGCGCCGGACGGAGTGGGTTCCGCCCAGGGGCCACACGCCTTGGGGCCAAGGTGCCTTCTTGAGGGGGAGGTGGGTGAGGCGCCCCCGGAGCTTCGTTTGCCCACGCAGGGTGGGGCGCGGTGCAGTGAGAGGGATGGTGCGGGGGAGCCCCCAGCGGCGCTGACGAGCTCGATGATGCAGGCGAGCCACTCATCGTAGAGGTCGTCGACGGGACGGTAGTGCAGGAGCTCCCGCGCCAGGAGCAGCGCAGCGTGCGCGTCCGCAGGAGCGCGACGGGCGTGGGACGAGGAGCCGGCCGGAGTCAGCGACGGGGTGGCGGTGCGGCCTTCTCGCCGCACTGAAGGATGCAGGGACGACGCCCACTGCTCGTTCCCCGCCGGGCTGGTGGCGGCGTTGACGGAAGGCGACAGGGAACGGCGGGGGCGCCCATCGACCGGGGCCGTCTGGGCGACGCGAGTGGCGAGAGTGGCCCGGCGCTCGGCGCGGGCGCGACGTGCGTCTGACATGGATGGGACGGGCGGTGAAACACAACGACGGAAGGCAGATTCCGGCGCACCCCTACCTGGCACGCCAAATGTCGGATTTCAGGTTCCGGCAGACCCTCAAGGTTCGAACACTGGGGTGCGCGCGAAGATCACACCTCCAGCCTACCCATGTCTCACCGCCTCACCAGGATCTAAAACTACACGAAGAACCAGACAAGGGACACGAGATTTATACTGGTTCAGGCCACCATTATGGTGTAATACCCTACTCCAGTTTGTGGTGTGGTGGATTGCCTCTGGGGCTGACGAGGAATAGTACAAGGGAAGAACAGCCTCGCGAGGGTCTGTTCTTGGCTGGGGCGATGAACTACTAGGGGAGTTCAGTCGCCTCCCTTTCTCTCTCTCTATGTCTCAGATGTGGATCCGATGCCTCTACCCTGTGGGTGGCTAGTCCTATTTATAGGCGAAGGCCCCGGGCCTCTTCCCAAATATTGAGCGGGAAGGGCGCCAACAATTGGCCATTTTGAAGGGGAACATCTAGTACACTTATCCTGACTAAAGTTGGTCCTCGCCTGCCAAAGACCCTGACGATGACGCCGGCTTGGGCTCCACGATGACCTTCGTCCTGCCGTCCTGCTGGTCTTGGTCTTGTTGCACCGAAATGGTTGCCTTTGCTTGATACCCTCGCCTGCGCTTGCCCCCTTTGCACCAAAGAGGAAACAAGGACTCTGCGCAGGCCGGCGCCCGCCTGGCGCCCGCGTGGCCTTGGTCGTCATGGCTTGCGTCACGGGCACCTCATGAGGTACCCCGTCTTGATCTCTCCGCCTCCTCACGAGCCAGCCTGACGAGGCCATGCCTGAGGAAGCCTCCTGTCGTCCGCCCCGCGAGGCTTGGCCCCTCGCGAGGGTCTTGAGCATGTGTTGACGAAGATGGGCCGTACTGGTCCACTCCTTGAGCCACGCCGCAGGACGCAGGCAGGAAAGTCTGGGTACCCCCGTTCCCAGAACGCTGACAATGGAAGTGGACGCACAAGCAGTATTCCCGCTTAGTACAAGTGAAGGCTAGCAAGAGACTGAGAAGTGACCAACTAGAGAGCGACAATAGTCATGAACATGCATTAAGATTAACCAACAATGAGTGCAAGCATGAGTAGGATATAAATCACCATGAACATAAATATTGTGGAGGCTATGTTGATTTTGTTTCAACTACATGCGTGAACATGTGCCAAGTCATGCCACTCGAATCATTCAAAGGAGGATACCACCCTATCATACCACATCACAACCATTTTAATAGCATGTTGGCATGCAAGGTAAACTATTATAAACTCCTAGCTAATTAAGAATGGCATGCATAACTATAATCTATAATTGTCATTGCAAACATGTTTCATTCATAATAGGCTAAATTAGGAACAATGAAGTAATCATATTTACAAAAACAAGATAGGTCGAGTTCATACAAGCTTTTCTCATCTCAATCATTTCATCATATATCATCATTATTGCTTTCACTTGCACGACAGAACGGTGTGGATAATAATAATAGTGCACGTGCATTGGACTAAGATGGAATCTACAAACATTTAATTGAAAGGAGAAGACAAGGTAATATGGGCTCTTGGTTAGATAAAAAATAATGCATATGAGAGCCACTCATCATTTTCATCGTGGTCTTCTCCTCTCGAGCCCCAAAGAAAAGAAAAGAATTTCAAAGAAATAGAAAAACTATTTAGACGGGAAAGCTCCCAACAAGCAAAACAAGAACTCGAAATCTTTTTGGGTTTTCTTTTAATACTACTACTACAAGCATGGAAAGTAAACTAACTGAAGCTACAACTATTTTTTTTAGTTTTTCTCAAAGTTTTTTCAAACACACAAGAAGAAAGCAAGAAAAGAAAATAAACTAGCATGGATAGTACAATGAAAAAGTATGAACACCAACAACTAGAATGAGTGTATGGACATGAATGTAATGTCGGTGAGAAATATGTACTCCCCCAAGCTTAAGCTTTTGGCCTAAGTTGGTCTAAGGCCACGGCTCGCCTGGCGGATATACAAAGTTATAGTCGGGGTTGTACTGAGATGCAACAGCTACTGCCTGAAGGGCTGCAGCATGGAGGCGAGCTGCCTCCGTCTTCCTCTCATATTCATTTGCCTCTTCTCTGGTTATAAAACGTTTCCCATTTTCCTGAAAAGTTAAAGAAGGCAGGAGCAGGAAGAGTAACATGGACAACACGATGTGTGTTAAAGATTAGTCGGTACTGGAGGGACTATTCGTTCCTCTCAAGAAACTGATGGCGAACCATAGCATTATAATCTAGAAAAGCAGGTGGCAACTCAATATCATTTTCACTTATGGATACACCAAGATAATTAGCTAAACGAGTTGCATAAATTCCACCAAATAAATCCCGATCTTTAGCATTAAGATGTAACCTCCATGCAACTATGGCCCCCAAGTTATATCGTTTATCACCTAATACCGCACTCTTGAGGACACTAAGATTTGGGACGCACATGTGGCTAAGCTCATCCTTACAGTTAATGCATCTACCTATAAAGAGAGCAAAGTAATGTTTGGCAGGAAAAGGAATGCTCCCTATGGTAGCTTGTGTAATATTTCTAGTTTCTCCCATAGTGATGCTAGCCAGGAAATCAATATATTCAGATTTTTGAGGTGCACTAAAGATGCCCCACTATTGGATTTTGCAAGCAGTGTTAAAATCTTCAAGGTCCATGGTATAAGATTTATCATAGAAGTCAAATAAGACAGTGTGAGTGTTGCGCTTAGTTGAAAAGTTAAATCTCCGCACAAAGGAATCAGTGAGGTGATAGTATTGGCGGCACTTATCTGATACGAAGTCCTCAAGATCAGCATTATGAACATACTTATCAAATTCATCTTTGAAGCCAGCTTGGATCATAAATTCATCTGACGGCCAATCGCAAGGCCGTACTAGAGCTTCTCTTCGTGGTTCAAGGTCCGACTCATGTATCACAAGCCTCGGTGCTTGCTTCCTTGAAGAACCACCTTGGTACATTTTCCTAAACATTTTTCTTCCTTTGAAAAATTTCTAAAATTTTTAGTGACTCGAAATAAAAGTGAACCAAACTCAACAAGATTGATAGCAACTACTCCCACAAGTGCCTAGAGGCTATATCATGCATTAAAACTACTTTGGTCCATACAAATTTGACATGCAAGCTCAAGAACAGGGTCACCTTAGCAGCAAAAATTTGCAATAAATAAAGCACTAGAACAAAAACTAATTGGGCCATTGGAGGAGTCACATACTGAAGAACAATCCCCAAAGCAGTTTTGTGAACGGAGCTTTGAGCAAGGAGATCGAAAATGGCAGGAAAACGAGCAAGAACACGGGTTTGAGCTACGGGATGATTTTTTCTGGAGGAAGATGAAGTGTGTGGGTGGTGGAATAAGTGGAGGGGGCCACGTGGGACCCACGAGGCAGGGGCGCACCCAGGGGGGTAGGGCGCGCCCTTCACCCTCGTGACCAAATGGTGGGTCCCCCTGGTCTGTTCTAAGTGCCAGAAATTCTCAAATATTCTACAAAAAATCATACTCAATTTTCAGGGTATTTGGAGAACTTTTATTTTTGGGGTATTTTTTTATTGCATGGATAATTCAGAAAACATACAGAAAATACTAATTTTGCTTTATTAAATCTAAATAACAGAAAGTAAAAGGTGGGTATAGAGATTTGTTCCTTCTAACTTCATCCATCTCATGCTCATCAGAAGGAATCCACTAACAAGGCTGATCAAGTCTTGTTAACAAACTTCTTCCGAATAATATGAAACCGGAGAATTTTTGAATAACACTATGTTACCTCAATGGGGATATGCATGTCCCCAACAATAAGAATATCATATTTCTTTTAACAATAGGAAGAGGGAATTTAAAACCGCCAATAGTAATAGTTGAAAATTTTCCAATAGAATTGATACTATGAACTTGAGGTTGTTTCTTTGGAAAGTGAAATGTATGCTCATTACCATTAACATGAAAAGTGACATTTCCTTTGTTGCAATCAATAACAGCCCCTGCAGTATTCAGAAAAGGTCTACCAAGGATGATCGACATACTATCGTCCTCGGGAATATCAAGAATAACAAAGTCCGTTAAAATAGTAACGTTTGCAACCACAACAGGCACATCCTCACAAATACCAATGGGTATAGAAGTTGATTTATCGACCATTTGCAAAGATATTTTAGTAGGTGTCAACTTATTCAAGTCATGTCTACTATACAAAGAGAAAGGCATAACACTAACACCGACTCCAAGATCACACAAAGCAGTTTTAACATAGTTTGTTTTAATGGAGCATGGTATAGTTGGTATTCCTGGATCTCTAAGTTTCTTTGGTATTCCACCCTTAAAGGTATTGACAAGCATGGTGGAAATTTCAGCTTCTGGTATCTTTCTTTTATTTATAACAATATCTTTCATATACTTAGCATAGGGATTCATTTTAAGCATATCAGTCAAACACATACACAAAAAGATAGGTCTAATCATTTCAGCAAAGCGCTCAAAATCCTCATCATCCTTTTTATTTGATGGCTTAGGAGGAAAAGGCATGGGTTTCTGAACCCATGGTTCTCTTTCTTTACCGTGCTTCCTAGCAACGAAGTCTCTCTTATCATAATGTTGATTCTTTGATTGTAGGTTATCAAGATCAACATCAGGTTCAATCTCTACATCATTGTTATCACTAGGTTGAGCATCAACATGGACATCATCATTAAGATTATCACTAGCTTCATGTTCATTACCAGATTGTGTTTCAGCATCAGAAATAGAAATATCATTGGGATTCTCAGGTGTGTCTATAAGAGGTTCACTAGAAGCATGCAAAGTCCTATCATTTTTCTTTTTCCTTTTCTTAGAAGGACTAGGTGCATCAATATTAATTTGCTGAGAATCTTGCTCAACTCTTTTAGGATGGCCCTCAGGATACAAAGGTTCCTGGGTCATTTTACCACCTCTAGTCATAACTCTAACAACATTATCATTTTTCTTATTATTATACTCATTGAGCAAATCATCTTGTGCCTTAAGTACTTGTTCTACTTGAGTAATAACCATGGAAGCATGTTTACTAATGAGCTTAAGATCATCTTTAACTCTAGACATATAATCACTCAAGTGTTCAACCATATAAGCATTACATTTCAGTTGTCTACCAAAATAAGCATTGAAGTCCTCTTTCTTAACAATAAAATTATCAAACTCATCCAAGCATTGACTAGCAAACTTAGTAGATGGGATTTCACCCTTATCAAATCTATAGAGAGAATTTACCTTTACTACATGTGTCAGGTTATCAAGACCATGTAACCTCTTCAATAGGTGGTAAATTCTTAACATCTTCAGCTTTAATACCTTTTTCTTTCATAGGTTTCTTTGCCTCTTGCATATCTTCAGGACTGAGAAATAGAATACCCCTTTTCTTCAGAGTTGGATTAGGAGTTGGTTCAGGAAGTGTCCAATCATTATCATTACTCAATATATTGTTCAATAGCAATTTAGCATGCTCAAATAGTTCTTTCCCTGAAAACACAACCGACATAACTATCCAGGTGGTCTCTAGAAGCAGCGGTTAGTCCATTATAAAAGATATCAAGTATTTCATTTTTCTTGAGAGGATGATCAGGCAAAGCATTAATTAATCAGAGAAGCCTCCCCCAAGCTTGTGGGAGACTCTCTTCTTAAATTTGCACAAAATTAAGTATTTCCTTTAAGGCAACTTGTTTCTTATGAGCGGGGAAATATTTTGCAGTTTCTTTATCCATAACATAACCCTCAGGTACAACAGGCAATTCATATCTAGGGGGAGAATCTTCATCATCACTTTCATTAATATCATCAGTTTCAGTAATTTCATTCTCTCTAACCCTAGCAAGTTGTTCATCCAGAAATTCACCTAATGACACATTATTATCAAGCAGAGAAGTAGTATTATCATAAGCACCATGCATGGTAGAAGTGGCATCATCAATAACATGCGACATATCAGAATCAATAGCAGGTGTAGGTGCCGCAAGTTTACTCAAAACAGAAGGTGAATCAAGTGCGGAGCTAGAAGGCAGTTCCTTACCTCATAGTGATCAACAGATATAAATCCCAAGTGACTCAGAGAATAGAGCTATGCTCCCCGGCAACGGCGCCAGGAAAAGGTCTTGATAACCCACAAGTATACGGGATCGCAACAGTTTTCAAGGGTAGAGTATTCAACCCAAATTTATCGATTCCACACAAGGGGAGCCAAATAATATTCTCAAGTATTAGCAGTTGAGTTGTCAATTCGACCACACCTGAAAGACTTTGTATCTGCATCAAAGTGTTTAGTAGCAAAGTAGTATGGAAGTAACAGTAACTGCGGCAAAAGTAATAGTAGCAGTTTTGTAGCAGTCGTAAAAGTGGCAACGGAGAAGTAACTTAGCAAAGATCAATATGTGAAAAGCTCGTAGGCAATGGATCAATGATGGATAATTATGTCGGATGTAATTCATCATGCAACAGTTATAACATAGGGTGACACACAACTAGCTCTAGTTCATCAATGTAATGTAGGCATGTATTCTGAATATAGTCATACATGCTTATGGAAAAGAACTTGCATGACATCTTTTGTCCTACCCTCCCGTGGCAGCGGGGTCCTATTGGAAACTAAGGGATATTAAGGCCTCCTTTTAATATAGTACCGAACCAAAGCATTAGCACTTAGTGAATACATGAACTCCTCAAACTACGGTCATCACCGAGAAGTGTCCCGACTATTGTCACTCCTGGGTTTGCCAGATCATAACACGTAGTAGGTGACTATAACTTGCAAGATAGGATCAAGATCTCACATATATTCCCGAAAACATAATAGGTTCAGATCTGAAATCATGGCACTTGGTCCCTAGTGACAAGCATTAAGCTGGCAAAGTCATAGCAACATCAATCTTAGAACATAATGGGTACTAGGAATCAAACCCTAACAAAACTAACTCGATTACATGGTAAATCTCATCCAACCCATCACCGTCTAGCAAGACTACGATGGGATTACTCATGCACGGTGGTGAGCATCATGAAATTGGTGATGGAGGATGGTTGATGATGACGATGGCGACGGGTTCCCCTCTCCGGAGCCCCGAACGGACTCCAGATTAGCCCTCCCGAACATGGTTTGGCTGCGGCTCCATATCGTCAAACGTGATGAATCCTTCTCTCTGATTTTTTCTCCCTGAACGTGAATATATGGAGTTGGAGTTGAGGTCGGTGGAGGTCCAGGCGGCCCACAAGGCAGGGGGCGCCCTAGGGGGGGCTCCCCCACCCTCGTGGCTAGGGTGTGGGCCCCCTTCGATTGATTCTTTCGCCAATATTTTTTATTAATTCCAAAACGTGACTCCGTGAAGTTTCAAGTCATTCCGAGAACTTTTATTTCCTCACAAAAATAACACCATGGCAATTCTGCTGAAAACAGCGTCAGTCCGGGTTAGTTCCATTCAAATCATGCAAGTTAGAGTCCAAAACAAGGGAAAAGTGTTTGGAAAAGTAGATACGTTGGAGACGTATCAGGAAGACCAGCAGTGTACTGGAGGTCGATGCGGACCACCTTGTACTTGTCTCCAGCAAGCAACTGCTCCACGGTGTTGATGTAATCCTCCACCACGGCCAGCGTAGATTGTGTACACCACCGTGAGATCCATATACCTCGCGTGGGTCTTGACTTTATGCTCGCCGAACTCCATTGGAGCGCCGCTAGATATCCTCTCTGTATGTGTCGTCTTGGGTGTGCTTGGTGTGTTGTGGGGCGAGATCGAAAGGTTGAAGAGACTAAGGTTGTAATAGCCACGGGAATTAATGGGGAAGCCAGACGGTCTAGAATATCCGCACGCCCGGATGGCAGTTCTAATTTGCAGCGCGTAACTCCATCGTGCCGCACGTAAATGCATCATGGCGACACGTGCGGCACAACCGCGTGCATATGGGCCACCAACATGATCGTGCACATGCCCCATTCGCTGGCAGAGCGCGCGCGCAGGGACGTGAGCAGAGCGCTCCGAGGCGCCTCAACGACGAGCAACCATATATATATGCATATAGCAGTTGAACACGCAAGGAAAATCTTTCCACGAGCCGAGCGCGTGGAGGTACGCGAGCAGAGCGCACCGCGACACCTAATAGAAAGCACAACACGCTGTGGCGCCTACCAGCGAGCAGAGCGTGCCGAGGGACGTGAGCAGAGGCCGGCACAGTGATACGTGGCAAATGAGACGAACTGTGCAAGCGATGGCAGAGACATCAAGCACGAATTAGATTAGAGTTGTGTGTGTGATACGTGGCATACAATTGATCCATCCGAGCTGTTTGTGATGGAATAAGCTGTGTGTGTCGTGGGCAAACGCTTGCTGGTATATAACCGTTTGCGATTGATGAATTCATCACCGACGGGTTACCTAGTGTGGTCCATGTGTGATGTGATATGCTCTGCTCTGTGTACAGAAGAACAATATATATACTTGTAACAGGACATGATTGCAAGACCAAATTAAACATCTAATTACATTATATAACAAATACCATAAATATTGCAAGGTTCGAATTCCAGCATTACAAGGCCAAAATTCAAATATTACAAGGTT
This sequence comes from Triticum timopheevii, assembly GCA_963921465.1. NCBI lineage: Eukaryota > Viridiplantae > Streptophyta > Magnoliopsida > Poales > Poaceae > Triticum > Triticum timopheevii. The sequence continues at coordinate 314,110,441 of OY997270.1, forward strand.
CAAATTATTCAGACACATAAAATTCATCTTCTTCAGAATCTTTTTCATGCATTATTTCTGCGAAAGGATCAACCACCGAGAAGTCATATAGCAGCTCGATACAGTGACTTCCGAATAATCTGTCATATGAAGTTACATACTGAAATTCAGCTTGTGCAGAGCCTTTTTTGTTCAGTTGTAGATGCATGCACTCTTTAGCAATCCACTCACTTCTGCGCAGTAAATATAGGGCAAACCTCATTACCTTGAGCAACCTTGCTTTCTCAACAAAGAACCTGGCAAATTTAATTTCTGGTGTGGTGCCTCGGTACTCGTTAGAAGTAATTTTTGTGTGATGAGGATCAAAGCATTCAATGGGATCGTTATATTCCCCAACATTTTCTACTTTCAGACCTGCTAGTATCTGTAAACGAAGACAACATATTAGTGCATAGCTGCAGATTTGAACACTTAGGGCCTCTTTGATTTGCAGGATTTCTAACACGAAAAGAGTGAAATGCCACCTTCAATCTTTCATGATAAACTTTTGTCACAAAAGCATGTCGTGCGAAGGAATAAAACGCGTACAACACTAGCATCTCAAAAAAAATATGTATTGAAATCCCCCAAATTTCCTTTAGAAATCATTCTACATTTGTCATTGTAATCATGGGTAAAAGCAACAAAAAATTGAGCTCTGTTGTGGTTAACAATTAACAGGAAGGGAGCATCACCTTGACGCATAGCTTCTCCATGCAAGGAAATCATCTAAGGAATCTAACAACTTCATACAGATCGGGGCCGACAGATTGTAGTGCCAAGATCTTCACTGTGCGCAGGGACCAGATCAAGATTGTGGGAATCATTTTCTGGATGACAAGTGACAGTGTCCCGGACTAAGGGGTACTCACCATGTCATCTCCTGACCAGCTGGATCGGGCTGAGGAACCCCATGGAGGTTCACTCATGGGCCACTTCGGGCAGCCCATGCCACATACAAGGGAGATCCCACAGGACTTGGCGCCCAAGATGAGGACTCTCCTAAACCCTAGGCCTCTCGTGTGTTATATAAGCCAAGGCCAGGGTAGTCAATAGATGATCTCATATTCATTATAACAATCTCGTGGTAGATACATGTACTCTGTACTACACCCATATCAATACAATCAAAAGCAGGATGTAGGGTATTATTTCTTCGAGAGAGCTCGAACCTGGGTAAAACCCTGTGTCCATGTTACCATCACTCCAAGACACCTAGCTTAAGACCCCTACTACGAGATACGCCAGATATAGAACTGACATTGGTGCTTTCATTGAGAGCCTGCTGGCAGTCGCTACGGTGCGGTGGGAATTTAGGTCGTCTCCGGCATGATCTACGCGTAAGAACCGAGCTTTATTATCGATGTCGGCGTCTTCGTCGCCGGCTCGATTAGTCACCTTGGCTCGACCGAGGACTGCGCTCCGTCGCAGATCATTATATTCGGACGAGGGCCTTCATTATCGACTCCGATCTCTATCAAGATCATGGAGGGATCATCGATGGAGCTCGGGGGCTCAACATCAACATTGCCCTCGGGCGACTGTGCTATTTTTCTGGACAACAAACCTGTATCTGCTGCCACCGCCTCCTCGAGCATCGCTTTGATGATCGCTTTGGCAAAATTGTGCGAAATTGAGTGTACAACAACCCTGTAAAATTTTGTCGCGTTCCGATGGAGGAATCTTCGGCAATCTATGATATACTGGAGGCCTGTCGAGTTTGGATGGGAATCTGGACGAGTTTAGGGCATGGTCTCCATAGCCTAGCTAAAAGTTATTTGGAAGATCCAACCATTCATCTTCTATGGAATTTCCATATCTACCACATCTCAAAATATCAGCTCGATCCGACCGTTCAAACTCCGAGAATCTTCCGATTAGTGCATCATTTTTCGGATCTATTTTCTGCACAAATACGAATCCGACCTGAGTTCATCTTTCTTCATGAACGGGATATTGGACAACCTTTTTGGAAGAATCTCTTTCTAGGGTATTGTGTTTTGTTTTCGAACACATGCCCACAAATTTTGCTCCTTTTCGGAGGTAATCCTCACCTTCGCGCCGGTGTCAAACCAGCCCTTGCTCCACGTCTGCCGACCTGCGCTAGACAGATCGTCGCTTCATCGAGCCGAGCCCAACCTTATCGGATCATCAGCTCGGCAAGCCAAACAAGAGTTCGGCATCACGAAGGCTAAATTATCACCAACACCATCGACCCACGGATTAAACGGGTTAGGCGCACTGACATCACCGCTCGGTCACTTCATCAATCTGGCATTAACCGCGACCCAAGTTATGATCAGGGTCGGCATGGCCGAGCCGTAGCTTCTTCAAACTGATGTCTGCCACGCCGAACCGCTTCAACACCTCGGCTTGTACGGCGGCTCCAACATCACCTTACCGACCTACTCCGTCACCTTTTCTGGACCGGGGGCTTCGCCATCTTTTCATCAAGCTACTCCGAAGGCTTCCGTGTCACCAGCCGACCAGCTTCGTCACGTTAGCTGGACCGGTGGCTTTGCCTCGGCGAGCCAACCTTTGCCAGCATCACCATGTCGTGGCTTCATCACCTATCAGGCAATGGGTGTGCGGATCGAGTCCCAATTTTGGGAGTAACATTTCTTTAGATGCTACAATAGATAAACCAGGTGCTATTAATCCTAGTAATTTTTTCTTGCTTGGGTTTATTTTTTTCGAGGAATTATTACTATGGTTTGTTCCATCATTTGTCCATAGGTCTGTCAAATGATGGCCGCATTAACGATGGTTGCGTGATGGTCCGATCAGTTTCCCATTCACAGTTCGGCGAACGCCTCATTGGGGACTCGGACCGCCCTATGACTACATGCTTTGTCACGCCAGCGCCCTGCACCGACATTGGCTTCGATGCCAGGCCACATCTCTTTATATATATATATTGCATAAATTAATTATGCGAGGTTTTTTCTATATTTATATTATTATTTTTTGGACTGATTCTTTGGCTTCCCTTGTGTCGAATCAATAAATTTGGGTTGAATACTCTACCCTCGAAAACTGTTGCGATCCCCTATACTTGTGGGTTATCAAGACCTTTTTCTGGCGCCGTTGCCGAGGAGCATAGCTCTATTCTCTGAGTCACTTGGGATTTATATCTGTTGACCACTATGAGGAATTTGAGAAATCAAAGAACCAATATTTTCCCCTCAACTACGAGGGGAGGTAAGGAACTGCCATCTAGCTCTGCACTTGATTCTCCTTCTATTTTGAGTAAACTTGCGACACCTACACCTGCTATTGATTCCGATATTTTGCATGTTATTGATGATGCCACTTCTGCTATGCATGATGCTTATGATGAAACTACTTCTCTGCCTGATAACACTATGCCACTTGGTGAATTTCTTGATGAAAAACTTGCTAGGGTTAGAGAGAATTAAATTACTGAAACTGATGATATTATTGAAACTGAAGATTATGATTCTCCCCCTAGATACGAATTGCCTATTGTACCTGAGGATTATATTATGGATGAGGAAGCTGCTAGGGATTTTCTTGCTTGTAATGATAGAGATGATCTTAAGAAACTGTTAGCTAAGCTAAAAGAAAAGTCTTTGAATGCTAGAATGCAATATGACCCTATGTTTGCTACTTCACCTATCTTTGATACTGATAAGGATTATGAGTTCTCTGTCGATCCTGAGTTAATCACTTTGGTTGAATCTGATCCATTCTATGGTTATGAATCTGAAACTGTTGTGGCACATCTTACTAAATTGAATGATATAGCCACCCTATTCGCTCATGAGGAAACAATCACTATTACTATATTCTCAAATTGTTTCCTTTCTCATTAAAGGGTGATGCTAAGCTATGGTTTAATTCTCTTTCTCCTGTTTGTGTGTGTAGTCCCAATGATATGATTTACCACTTTTCTGCAAAATATTTTCCTGCTCATAAGAAACAAGCTGCCCTACGGGAAATATTTAACTTTGTGGGCCCCCACAAGTTTGGGGGAGGCTCTCCAATTACTTAATGCTTTGCCGGATCATCCTCTCAAGAAAAATAAAATACTTGATATCTTTTATAATGGACTAACCGATGCTTCCAGAGACCACCTGGATAGTTGTGCTGGTTGTGTTTTCAGGGAATGAACTATTAAGCAAGTTGAAGTGCTATTGAATAATATATTAGTTAATGATAATGATTAGACACTTCCTGAGTCAACTCCTAAGCCAACTCTGAAGAAAAGGGGTATTCTATTTCTCAGTCCTTAAGATATGCAAGAGGCAAAGAAATCTATGAAAGAAAAAGGTATTAAAGCTGAAAATATTAAGAATCTACCACCTATTGAAGAAATACATGGTCTTGATAACCCGACACGGGTAGTAGAGGTAAACTCTCTCCATAGATTTGATGAAGGTGATATTCCTCGTAATAAGTCTGCTAGTCAATGCTTGGATGAGTTTGATAATTTCATTGTTAAACAAGAAATTTTCAATGCTTATGTTAGTAGACAACTGAAACGTAATGCTTATATGCTTGACCACTTTGGTGATTATATGAGTAGAACTGTTAATGATCTTAAGATTATTAGTAAACATGCTTCCATGGTTACAACTCAAGTCGAACATGTACTTAAAGTTTAGGATGATTTGATTAATGAGTTAAATAGTAAGAATAATGGTAATGTTGTTAGGGTTACACTAGTACGCGTCGGTGCTATACAAACAGTTTTTAACCCCTTTTCGCGATGGCACTTGGAACCGTCGCTGATGTCTACTACAGAACCTTCTTCTTGTAGACGTTGTTGGGCCTCCAAGTGCAGAGGTTTGTAGGACAGTAGCAAATTTCCCTCAAGTGGATGACCTAAGGTTTACCAATCCGTGGGAGGCGTAGGATGAAGATGGTCTCTCTCAAACAACCCTGCAACCAAATAACAAAGAGTCTCTTGTGTCCCCAACACACCCAATACAATGGCAAATTGTATAGGTGCACTAGTTCGGCGAAGAGATAGTGATACAAGTGCAACATGGATGGTAGATATAGGTTTTTGTAATCTGAAAATATAAAAACAGCAAGGTAACTAATGATAAAAGTGAGCACAAACAGTATTGCAATGGTAGGAGACAAGGCATAAGGTTCATACTTTCACTAGTGCAAGTTCTCTCAACATTAATAACATACTTGGATCATATAACTATCCCTCAACATGCAACAAAGAGTCACTCCAAAGACACTAATAGCGGAGAACAAACAAAGAGATTATGGTAGGGTACGAAACCACCTTAAAGTTATCCTTTCTGTTCTATCTATTCAAGAGTCCGTAGTAAAATAACATGAAGTGTAACGCCCTCGATGCGGCTAAGCATGATATGGTGGCTAACATACGCAAATGAGAGCGAGAAGAAAAACAAAGGAACGGTCGTGAAGCTAGCAATGATCAAGAGGTGATCCTGAACACCTACTTACGTCAAACATAACCCAGAAACCGTGTTCACTTCCCGGACTCCGCCGAGAAGAGACCATCACGGCTACACACGCGGTTGATGCGTTTTAATTCGGATCTGGTGTCAAGTTATCTACAACCGGACATTAACAAATTCCCATCTGCCACATAACCGCGGGCATGGCTCTCGAAAGTTTAAACCCTGCAGGGGTGTCCCAACTTAGCCCATGACAAGCTCTCGCGATCAACGAAGGAATAGACCTTCTCCCAGGAAGACCCGATCAGTTTTGGAATCCCGGTTTACAAGACATTTCGACAATGGTAAAACAAGACCAGCAAAGCCGCCTGATGCGCTGACAATCCCGATAGGAGCTGCACATATCTCGTTCTCAGGGCAACACCGGATGAGACAGGCTACGAGTAAAACCAGACTTCGAGTTTCCCCGAGGTGGCCCCGCAGGCGGCTCGGTTCAGACCAACACTTAGACAAGCACTGGCCCGGGGGGGAGGGGGGGCTAAAATAAAGATGACCCTTGGGTTGGCCGACCCAAGGGAAGGGTATAGGTGGTGGTGAGGCAAATGGTAAAACCAAGGTTGGGCCTTGCTGGACAAGTTTTATTCAAAGCGAACTGTCAGGGGGGTCCCATAAATCACCCGACCGCATTAGGAACGCAAAATTCGGGAACATAACACCGGTATGACGGAAACTAGGGCGGCAAGAGTGGAACAAAACACCAGGCATAAGGCCGAGCCTTCCACCCTTTACCAAATATATAGATGCATTAATAATATAAGAGATATTGTGATATCCCAACATAACCCTGTCCACCATGGAGCAATCTTCAACTTCACCTGCAGCTAGCAACGCTATAAGAGGGGCTGAGCAAAAGCGGTAACATAGCCAAGCAACGGTTTGCATAGGAAAGGTGTCAAAGGTTAGAGGTTCATGGCAATATGGGATGGCTTGATAAACAGGTAATAGGTAGCACAGCATAGCGATAGAACGGAGCAACTAGCATAGCAATGATAGTAGTGAGATCCAGGGTAGCGGTCATCTTGCCTAAATCCCGCTAGGAAGAAGAACGAGTCCATGAAGAAGACAAACGGGAGTAGTCGAACGAATCCCAACAATCGCAACATTACCGGAACTAAGAAGCAACACCGGAAAGAAACAAACAACATGGTAAATACACAAGCATAAACATGGCATGATGCACAATCAAGTATGATGCATGTCCGGTTTAATGAGGCATGGCATGGCAAAGTGTAACACACAATACTACAAGTTAAATGGAGCTCAATATGCAACGAGTTGCATATTGACGAAACACCACATCCGAGTTATTTAGTTCGCTCTCGTTTAGGTACACAACAATGTTAAATGTTGTTAAACATGTCAAGGGGTGTAACAAAAGTAAACTAAATATTTAGGCAAGTTTAAATGAGGCCGGAACAACAAACAACAATTCCGGAAAACCTCATATGCAATTTATGAATTGGCTACTGTTCTGCCCTCATATTTTAATGTTGTTAAACAGGAAAATAAAGTGGACCATGTTAAACTAGGCATTTTTCCACCCCATTTACATATAAAGAACATTTCAAACCGAGCTACGGTTATTTAGTTATGAAATAAATCATTTTAACATGCTATTTGAGCAAAATTAAACAAACAGCATTTTAAACATTTTAAACATGGATGAAAGTGGCAAAATATTAAAATAGATGAAATTCTAAGCATTTTTCATATATAAATCATTTACAAAAGATGCATGGTTTGTGAGTAATTAAATGCATGAACTAGGAGGGTTTTTCTGCAAAACTGTAATACACTGGATAATGTTAAATTCGCAGCAGTAAAAAAAACACACATCAGGCCGAATCTAGCTGGCCCAAGAGTGCACAGGGGAAGGGCTGGGAGGACTGCTCACCATGGGCCAAGCCCAGGTCGGTGGAGATGGCCGAAGCAGGCCGGATCTGGCGCGACTGGGCCTGGCACGACCCACGCGCTGGCGCTGGCTGCGGGCCACACAGGGACATCGAGGCGAGGCAGGGCGCGGTCAACGCTCGGGACGAGCGAGCCGCTACTGCTCTCGTCTCTGAAGAACAGAAACAGCAGCAGGGGAGGCCGGCGATGAGGGCTTGGGGACGAGCTCACTTCGGCGAGGGACTCGGCGTAGGGAGGCGGAGCTTGACGGATCCGGCCGCGGGGCATCGGTTCCCGGCGACCGCGAGGCGAACTGGAGCTCGAGGAGGCATCCATGGTGCTGGCAGGACTTGACGAAGGATGGCGGCTGTGCAGGGGAAGTCGACGCGGAGCTGGGCATGACCCGAAGCAGAGGAGGCCGCGGCGGGGTCGAGTGAGCAGCTTGACCTGAAGCAGGGGACGCAGGGAAACAGGGGCGCTGGACTTGGCGCGAGATGGAGGTCGACGGCGGCACGAACGGGAAGTGAACACGGTTTCTGGGTTATGTTTGACGTAAGTAGGTGTTCAGGATCACCTCTTGATCATTGCTAGCTTCACGACCGTTCCTTTGTTTCTCTTCTCGCTCTCATTTGCGTATGTTAGCCACCATATCATGCTTAGCCGCATCGAGGGCGTTACAAGTTGGTAATCAGAGCCTTCCCCGACCTTAGGAGCCCCACTGCTTGATCGTTTTTAGCGGCCGAGTTGTGTCTAGAAAAATGTTTTGAGTCATTTAGGATTATATATATCGGAGAGTTAGGAATTCTTTTTACTCCCCAGTCTCTTCATCGCTCTGTTAAGGCATCCTGACGTAGCGTTTTGACTCTTCTCTTCTCAAATTTCACTAAAAAAAATTTAGGAGGGTATTTTGGAATCGTTCCGATGGTTTTATGATGCGAACATTGTCTTGGTGCCTCCTGTCAGGGGTTTAGTGGAAGTGTCCCGGGGAGTTGAGCTCTGAGGTGTTGTCGTCATAATTTTATCGTTTCAGTTCTGGAATACCTGAGTTTAGTACGCCGACATCGAAAATCTCTTTTATGCAGTTTGTTGGTGAGATAACCCCGATAACCCAGTACTGAGGTGAGTACGGGAGTATTGCCATGACTATAACGGATGCTTTTCGAAGGTTGAGGTACACGATTTCCGAAGGTTTCTTGGTTATGTGTTGACGAATGGATACAACTAGATGTAGGGATTGTTAGTTTTGGGTGAGATATTATGCTTCCCCTGTATCCCCAACACCTGATTGCATAACCGGAGAATTTCGGGAGTTTCATAGGTGGGAATTCAAGTAGCTCTTAGGATATCTTTTCGACGGATGTATGATATGAAATTGGGGTTTGACGTCTAGTGGTCCGCCTATTCACGGTTGGTTTTACAGTGGTCTCGTTGTGTCTTAAAGAGTCCTTGGCTATGCCGACTCGGGGACGCTTCGTATGTCATGTGCACTGCCTTGTACATGATGGTGCTGTACGATCGAGCCCGTGTAGGCCCCACCACGAAAACTTCGGACGAAATCTCTATCATATGTTTGTTCCACTTATTCTACAAGCCAGTCCTTTGTTTTTGTTTTGAGTTGTGGTATTCGAGTTGCTTCAATGTCAAGTGTTGATTCCATACCTTTCTGAAATGGTGTTCTCATACTCCGATGTGAATACCAATCCTTCTCGTCAATTGAGATTGTCATGTCTATCCTTTTCAACCGGCGTGTTTCTCTTCAAGTGGATCCGATCACTTCAACATCAGCAAGACCAATTATCATTTCTTCTCAACGGTGTTTGTTTCATCCGTCTCCAAGTTGCCTTTGTTTTTTCCCGCCCACCCACCCTTTTTCCTCAAGGACTAAGATTTCTTTACCAAGTATCCTTTTATTTTTGTGAAGTTTCTCCATTCTTTTCCATCAATGTTCTTACCTGGTGGTTCTCAAGAAGATGTTCTACTAGTTCATCATCCTCCGTTCTCTTTTCTTCTCCAGTGGATTCAAGTCAAGTTTTGTTGATCATACCTTTTTCCTCATTTCAATGTCTTCTCATACTGGTGCATCTCATTATCATTCTACTGCTCGTTATTTGTTATTCCGGAGTGCTCAAGATATCTCGAAGATTCGTGTTTCCACTCTGCATTCGTTCAAGCTCTTTCGAGATTGGTATCTCATTCAAGTCATTTAATTCAACCGGTGCAACATCTCTTTTAAATCTTTTTAACGGTGTTCTTTTGAGTGGGCCCTAACCCACAGGTCTTTTCCCAGGATCTTACCTGACTCTTCTATTTTCCCAGAGCTATCCTAAATTCGTCTCCAAGTTTGACGTAAGAATGAGTTATCATCAGTCAAATGCTTTTCTCCAAGATCTTTCAAATTATTTTCATCGTTGGCTCAACCTTTCCAATTTTCATTCCGGAGTGTCTCAACAATTCATGGTGGTTCTCATCATCATTCTCAACATTTGAAGACCGAAGAAGAGTTCCTCTTAAATCCTTACCCGTTCTTCCAAAGATGTGTAGTTCAAGTTTGATGCCATCCTCTCATAATTGTTTTCGATTGTGGGAATTCTTTTCACCCATCCGGAGCATTTCATGAGTTGTTTCCATTTCTTTCCTCCGAAGGCCATCATGTCATAATTCCTCATTCTCAGCTTTCAGCACTCGTTCTCCAAATCTTACCAGTGCATCGTTCAAATACCCTCTAATCAGTTCATGATCTCCTTGTTCTCATGTATCTAAATCCCCTCAAGTATCTTCATTCATTTTCCAATTCTTCCAGGTGAATTGTGCCTTTGCTACTTTCTTTCTCAATTCTTACGGTGGTTCGTTCAAGATTTCACCTCTTTCGTTATCATTTAATTCATTCGTTCTTTCCAATCCTACCGGTGGTTCGTGAAGACCTTCCCAAGCTTGCGCCATATCTATCTTAATCCTTTCTATGAGAATAAGTGGCATGCCAAATCCATTGTGGGTCATCAATTTAATTGATGAGGGATAAGAATAATGTAATTCTTATTCTTGTTTCATCGAGTAAATTCAATTCCTTATTCCGGAGGTTCATCAAAAAATTCTTGGTTTCAATTGCTCATCCTTCTTTTTCGGAGTTCCAAGTTCTCTCGGTTATATAATCGCGAAGCTCCATCTAAATCATTGCAAGGCTTCACCTTGTGTTTTCAACTTCTCTTTCTTTCTATCATCCTTTTATTACCGGAGTTTTTCATGGAGGCTCTACATGGTGGGTCATCAAGGATTCCTTTTCATTCTTCAATTGTTCTTCAAGATTTTTCTTGGAGTTATGATCCGCCAAGCTATACTCAAAATTAAACAGGGTGCCCAACACTTGTTTTGTTTTGAGAAGCTCAAGTTTTCTCCGTCTTGCATTCCGAAGTGCAATTCTTTCTACCTTATCTTTTGAGATGGTGTTATGTCACTCTTGACAATTTCCTTCATGTTTCGTGATTCACATGTTGTCAAGAATGAGGTATTTTAAATCCATCAATCTCTTCGTTGGAGTCATCTTGGGTTATATTTCACCTAAAGCCTTCCCTAAGGAATATTGCTAATTATGGTGCTATCAATGATCTGAGTTTTTTCTCCTGTCCTCTCGGTGAAGAAGTTTTTCATCTCTTTGGTGCTCTCAATCAAATCAACGGTTTCCATTAGTGGCCGGTTGTCACCTCATAGTCTCGAGATGTTTTCCATAAGCCCACAACAAGCTTGTGCTTCTCGTTGTTGATTTTCCAACAACTCTGTTCGATTCTTCTTTGCAAGGATGCTTTCCAAATTCAATTGTGGTAGAAGTTATCATTTCCTTCTCCGTCCATTTATCACAATGGTCTAACTTCTACTCTTTCATTACGGAGACATTGTGATGTTGTGCTCTTCACTCATCACCTCGTTTTGTGAGGATCATGTTCTTTTCTTGATTATCCATTTAACCGGAGTGTGGTGTCTTCTCTTCAAGTTCTTTTCATCTTATCAAGTTTTCCTTCATCTATCAGTCGGAGTGCTGCCCAAATTATATCAATCTTATTCCTTCTCTATCTAGTTTTAACCGGAGTGGTTTCAATATCTATCTTATCACTAAACCTCTTGGTTCTCGTTGTATCCCTTGTTCCTCTTTTTCTAACGGAGTGTTTTCAACTTTGTTCATCTTTGTTGTTTTCTTTCTTTCATTTTTCTCAACCTCTCAAGGTTCATGGTTTCACTCGTTTGTCAAAGAAGCAACTTGGTTTTATCTCTTCCTCTTCAGTTTCTCTCCGGTGCCATCCTAGATCTCGGGACGAGATCCTCTCGTAGTGGTGGAGTGTTGTAACACCCCGGATACAACTTTCCATATTCCTAACTCCAACTCTTGCCTTTTTCCGGAGATGCGATATGATTTTACCTTCGTGGTTGGGTTTTGTTGTTTTGTTTTGCTTTTTGTTCATATCATGCTTAGCTGCTGCTGCAACCTCACCACTTTACCCCTTCCTTACCCATTAAGCTTTGCTAGTCTTGATACCCATGGTAATGGGATTGCTGAGTCCTCGTGGCTCACAGATACTTCCAAAACCAGTTTGCAGGTGCCTATGTTACCGAGCAGGTGACGCAACCAAGCTCAAGGAGGAGCTCGATGAAGATCTTGCCCTTTGTGTTGTTTCGTTCTAGTTGATCAGTAGTGGAGCCCAGTTGGGGTCGATCGGGGACCTTTGTCGCATTTAGGGTTCTTCTTTTATTTTGGTTCCGTAGTCGGACCTTGATTGTATCTGGATGATGTAATGCTTTATTCATGTATTTGTGTGAAGTGGCGATTGTAAGCCAACTATGTATCTCTTTCCCTTATGTATTACATGGGTTGTGTGAAGATTACCTCACTTGCGACATTGCCTTCAATGCGGTTATGCCTTTAAGTCGTGCTTCGACACGTGGGAGATATAGCCGCATCGAGGGCGTTACATGAAGCTATTCTTTCCGTTCAATCTATCATAGAGTTCATACTAGAATAACACCTTAAGACACAAATCAACCAAAACCCTAATGTCACCTAGACACTCCATTGTCACCTCAAGTATCCGTGGGCATGATTATACGATATGCATCACACAATCTCGGATTCATCTATTCAACCAACACAAAGTACTTCAAAGAGTGCCCCAAAGTTTCTACCAGAGAGTCAAGACGAAAACGTGTGCCAACCCTTATGCATAGGTTCATGGGCGGAACCCGCAAGTTGATCACCAAAACATACATCAGGTGGATCACTGATATCCCATTGTCACCATAGATAAGCATGGCAAGACATACATCAAGTGTTCTCAAATCTTAAAGACTCAATCCGATAAGATAACTTCAAAGGGAAAACTCAATTCAATACAAGAGAGCAGAGGGGGAGAAACATCATAAGATCCAACTATAATAGAAATGCTCGTGATACATCAAGATCGTGCGAAGTCAAGAACACAAGAGAGAGAGAGAGAGAGAGAGAGAGAGAGAGAGAGAGAGACCAAACACCTAGCTACTGGTACATACCCTCAGCCCCGAGGGTGAACTACTCCCTCCTCGTCATGGAGAGCGTCGGGATGATGAAGAAGGCCACTGGTGAGGGATCCCCCCCTCCGGCAGGGTGCCAGAACGGGCTCCCGAGAGGTTTTTGGTGGCTACAGAGGCTTGCGGCGGCGGAACTCCTGATATATTGTTTGCTTCGATGTTTTTAGAGTATATGGGAATATATAGGCGAAAGAAGTCGGTGGGGGAGCCACAAGGGGCCCATGAGAGTAGAGGGCGCGCCCAGGGGGTGGGCATGCCCCCCTATCTCGTGGCTTCCTCGAAGCTTCCCTGGCTTGTACTCCAAGCTCCCTGGATTGCTTCCGTTCCAAAATAACGCTCCCGAAGGTTTATTCCATTTGGACTCTGTTTGATATTCCTTTTCTTTGAAACACTGAAATAGGCAATAAAACAACAATATGGGCTGGGCCTCCGGTTAATAGGTTAGTCCCAAAAGTAATATAAAATTGTATAATAAAGCCCGTAAACATTCAAAACAGATAATAAAATAGCATGAATGCTTCATAAATATAGATACGTTGGAGACGTATCAACATCCCCAAGCTTAATTCCTGCTCGTCCTCGAGTAGGTAAGTGATAAAAGAAAGAATTTATGAAGTGTGAATGCTAGCAGGTGCACAAGTTTGATCAATGATAATTTCAATCACCTTTTCTAGCATGATTATATGTCATAACAGTAGTTCATCTCATAAAACTTCTCAAGATCAAGTAACAAGCTATTCACATGTTAAAGCATAGACCATAAACTTTCTTGAAAACTAGAAAACTTCGTTCTTAGTCATCAAACAATTGCAATTCATCTTATTTTCAGGAAGGGTCTATGTCAGAGCTTTGATTTAGCAAACTCGACATACTCAACTATCATATAGTCTTCTACAATTGCTAACATTCACACAATACTTATGGTTATGGAGTTTTAATCGGACACTGAGAAAGATAGGGGCTTATAATTTCGCCTCCCAACGTATTCACCTTTGGGTGATGTCAACAATAATAGTTCATGCTAACTTACATCCAATTGAATATATATATATATATATATATATATATATATATATATATATATATATATATATATATATCAGGATCTTTCCAACATGAGGTGCTTGCCAAAGGATAAAATGAAAAAGGGAAAGGTGAAGATCACCTTGACTCTTGCATAAAGTAAAAGACATAAAGTAAAAGATAGGCCCTTCGCAGAGGGAAGCAGAGGTTGTCATGTGCTTTTAGGGTTGGATGCACAAAATTTTAATGCAAAAGAATGTCACTTTATATTGCCACTTGTGATATGAACCTTTATTATGCAGTCCATCGCTTTTATTACTTCCATATCACACGATCATAAAAAGCTTATTTTCTCCGCACTAATAAGTCATACATATTTAGAGAGCAATTTTTATTGCTTGCAACATGACAACTTACTTGAAGGATTTTACTCAATCCATAGGTAGGTATGGTGGACTCTAATGGCAAAACTGGGTTTAAGGATATTTGGAAGCACAAGTAGTATCTCTACTTGGTGCGAGGAATTTGGCTAGCATGAGGGGGAAAGGCAAGCTCAACATGTTTGAATGATCCATGACAATATACTTTAACTGAGATGTGAGAAAACATAACCCACTATGTTGTCTTCCTTCTCCCACATCAACTCTTTAGCATGTCATACTTAATGAGTGCTCACAATTATAAAAGATGTCTAGGATAGTATATTTATATGTGAAATCTCTCTTCCTTCAATATTCTTTCATGAATTGTTCAAATGACCAATACAATGATTGCTAACCTTCAATAAATTTACAACCTCTACTTCTTAGATGTGAAGTCATTACTCCCCATGGGATAAGCAAATGAGACATATATAATTTCAGATTTATGACATTCAACCATTTACTCATAAGATATAAGTGAAGCACACGAGTAAATGACAAACTACTCCCAAAAGATATAAGTGAAGATCAATGAGTAGCTAAATAATTGTGTAACTATGTGAAGACTCTCTCTCATTTAATAATTTCAGATCTTGGTATCTTATTCAAACAGCAAGCAAAACAAAATAAAATGACATTGGCAGGATAGCACAACTCATGTGAAGAAGCAAAAACTTAGGTTCAACCGATACTAACCGATAGTTGTTGAAGAAGAAAGGTGGGATGCCTAACGGGGCATCCCCAAGCTTAGATACTTGAGACTTCTTGAAATATTATCTTGGGGTGCCTTGGGAATCCCCAAGCTTGAACTTTTGTGTCTCGTTAATTCCTCTCATATCATGGTTTCTCTTTTTATCAAAAGCTTCATCCACACCAAACTCAACAAGAACTCGTGAGATAGGTTAGTATAAACCAATGCAAAACCTTATCATTTTCTACTGTAACAAATCACTAAAATTATTATTCAACATTGCATACTAAATGCCTCTGCATATTTAACACTCCTATCCTCAAATAGAATCATTAAACAAGCAAACATATGCAAACAATGCAACCATAACAGCAATCTGCCAAAACAGTATAGTCTGTAAAGAATGCAAGATTCATCATACTTCCCTAACTCCAAAAATTATGATAAAAATACGTTACTGTAGAAGATTTATCAGAGCTCAGTATTCAAAAAGTTTCAACACTATACCATTCTCTTACTTTTCTAGGGAATTTTTGCAACAACGGTAAACTTTCTGTTTTCAAACAGCAACATGTATACTAGCAAAATAAGCATCGTAAAGGCTATGCTTGACATTTTTATTGAAAATAAAGATGCAAAAACATTATTCTAAATAACAGCAAGAAATACTAACAAAAGAAAATGACGCTCCAAGCAAAACACATATCATGTGGTGAATAAAAATATGGCTCCAAGTAAAGTTACCGATGGACAATGACGAAAGAGGGGATGCCATGGGTAGTACAAGAGTAGATCTACCACGAGATCAAGGAGGCTAAACCCTAGAAGTTAGCCTATGGTATGATTGTTGTTCGTCCTACAGACTAAAACCCTCCAGTTTATATAGACATCGTAGAGGGCTAGGGTTACACAGAGTCGGTTACAATGGTAGGAGATCTACATATCCGTATTGCCAAGCTTGCCTTCCACGCCAAGGAAAGTCCCATCCGGACACGGGACGAAGTCTTCAATCTTGTATCTTCATAGACTTGGAGTCCGGCCAATGATGATAGTTCGGCTATCCGAACACCCCCTAGTCCAGGACTCCCTCAGTAGCCCCTGAACCAGGCTTCAATGACGGCGAGTCCGGCGCGCATATTGTCTTCGGCATTGCAAGGCAGGTTCCACCTCCGAATAATTCATAAAAGATTTTGAACACAAGGATAGTGTCCGGCTCTGCAAAATAAATTCCACATACCACCGTAGAGAGAATAATATTTACACAAGTTCAATCTGCTGACGTATTTTGTGGCGTGACGTCACACCACGGCCAAGCCTTCACTCGAATCATTTTTGTCATACCACCTCAGCGCGTTTAGCGAAGCGGTTTCCTTGGCACGTCTTGTCGAAGCAGAGATCGTGTCCCCTTATTCCGGGATTCTCATCAATACGGACGTGGGTAACCCAACCGCGCCATTGATTGTGGCGCTTGGGAGATAAGCGAGTTTTACCAGGCTGGTGGGGACGCACAGTTTCGTCCGCCCATATATAAGGGGATAAGGATCCACCTTTTCACCTACGCCTTCTTCCTCCTTTGCTTATCCATCTCCGCGCACTCGAGCTCCAGCGCCCAAGTCCGCACATCGCACCTCAACCTTCTCCAACCATGTCCGGAGCGGGAGGCAAGTGGATGGCCTCCTCCGTTACGGAGGGGCACATCAAGAAGCTGCGCAACGCCGAATATTTGTCCAACGATATCGCGCACCGGCTCCCCGACGAGGGGCAGCTCATCCCCACCCCCGGGCCCCATGAGAGGGTGGTATTCCTTCCCCATTTCCTCCGCGGACTGGGCTTCCCACTCCACCCCTTTGTCCGGGGGCTCATGTTCTACTATGGCCTGGATTTCCATGATCTGGCCCCGAATTTCATCCTCAACATCTCGGCGTTTATCGTCGTGTGCGAGGCCTCCCTCTGCATCCAGCCCCACTTCGGCTTATGGCTAAAGACCTTTGATGTCAAGCTGAAGGTTGTGAAGGGCAGCCAAGCGGAGTGCGGAGGCGCCATGGTGGGCAAGATGCCCAACGTCACTTGGCTCGAGGGCGCCTTCGTGGAAACCATCAAAGGGTGGCAATCAGGGTGGTTCTATATCACCGAGCCGCGTGACCATGAATGGGCAGCGGCCCCCGAATTCAGATCTAGCATCCCCATGCGGCTCACTTCCTGGAAAGAGAAGGGCCTGCTGTGGGGTGATTCGGAAGAGCTGACCGGACTCCAATCCTGTCTCCAAACCCTGGTGAACAAGAAGCTCAAGCTTGTCAATGTAATCCAGGTCATGCTCATCCGCTGTATTCTCCCCTGCCAACAGCGGGACTTCAACTTGTGGGAGTTCGATCCGGCACAGCACCAGACCTTGAGCGGGCTCTTTGACACTACGTACGAAGAGGCCTGGAGGGTGCTGTTCAAGGGCGCCGAGGCTCCCGTATCCGCTACCGAAGATCGCGGATTCATCTCACATCGTTCGGCTGGCGAGGTAAGCTATGTTATCCTTTATGGGACACTTGCTTTTCATAGTTTGACTCTATGCGGGATCTAAACACCCAATACCTTTATCAGGCCTGGCAGAAGACGTCCGGACAGGTTAACTATCCGGCTCCCCTTCCAGAAGACCCAGCGAATGCCCGTTTGACAGGGCTGCTGGTCCCGGCGCCTTACGTGGTGCCGGAGAAGAAGGCCAAGAAGAAGGCCACGGGAACCCGGAGGAGTTCCCGGCGTTAGGTGTTATCGGATTCATCGTCCGATGACTCCGAGGCGGACTCCTCCCACGAGGACGAGGAGGAGAAGAAAGAGGCCTCTCCCCCAGCGGGGGGAGAGAAGAAGAGGAAGGCCTCCCCAACGGGGGAGGCCGAAGGGTCCAAGAAGGGAAGGACCCTTCCCCCGGACTGTTCCACCAACGCCGACGACGGCGACGAGGAGTGGCCCTCAAGGGCCAAGCCCCTGGCGAGATCGTAAGTATCCGGACTCCTGAATAACTCATAATTTTTCTTTTTGTCGCATAGCATCTTTTAACGCCGCACACAACCCTGTAGTCCGCCCAAGGACGATCTTCCCGCTTCGTCGAGCGGGTCCTTGGGTACGTCGGACGTGAATAGCACTTCACTTCCGACCGCCTCCTCCCCCCGTGACGCTGACGAGGCCGAGGTAGGATCCCAGAATGGGACCCACCAGGAGGAGGAGGCCCCGGAGGTGCCGCAGGGAAACCTCCCGGACTTTGGACCGGACTCCGCACCGGAACCTTCAGTGGTTCCGGAGTCCGGCGGGCGGCCCCTTCGTAAGAAGGGCAAGACTGTGACACCGGCGGCCTCCGTCCAACCGGGGGCGCCGGATAACTTACTAGAGGCGCTCAATGGCGCTTCCATCGACGAGGAAAACCACACCGTCATGAGTGCGGTGATTCAGAAGATTCAGCTCGCCAAAAGCGGGCTGACCGAAGCCTGCAGCAACCTTCTAACAGGCTTTGAGCTAAGAATTTTAAGATATGTAAAATAGTACCACATAGACAGTTGCCCCTGATCCTCGGTTTGGTGTTCGGAAAGAAAAGCCAGACTGAGGATCTAAAAAGATATACGCAGGAGTCTTAACAAAAATATGTCAATATGGGAATGCAGGCTGCGCTGCTCTGCCGCATTGACTGCGGAGGTCAATGCCTTGAAGCAGAGCCTCGAGCGGTCCAAGAGCGAGCTCGGCCGTGCCAAGAAGCAGCTCGAGGACAAGGAAGGTGAGTAACACCTTATTAAAGTTGTACCTTATAGAAAAGGATTTGGTTGCAAGAGAAATGACAAGGATAACGTGGGTACTCCAGGGGCTACGAACGAGGTGGCGACCCTGAAGGAGGCGGTGTCCGCGGCCGAACGCAATGCGGCCGCGGAACGCACCGAGCGAGAGAAGTAGGAGGCGTGGGTGGCGGAGGTACGGCAAGAGCTCCAGGCTCTCATGGAAAAACACGAGAGTTTGGAGTGTGACTCGAAGACTCGAGAGTCCGAGCTTGCGTCGGCTCTTGAGAGTGCCAAAGCCGCTAAGGCCGAAGCCCACAAGGCCCTCCAGGAAATCGAGGCATTAAAGAAGATAGTGGCGGGTAAGGAATTCTTCATGCAAAGCAAGCATGTAAAAGTGAATTACCTGTTACTTACCCGAATTCGGAGCTCTCCAGGAGCGTTCGCAGATCTGCCCCGTAGCATGTCCGATGCTGCCGCTTTCTACAGAGCCGAGGAGGGGAGCTCGACGGAGAAGGTGTTCTGGTCTTAGTATGCTGAGGTCGGACATCCGGTGCCCCTTAGCGACCAGCTGAAGCAGCTGGTCGAGCTCCACAAGGTGGTCGAACAGGCCATGAAGGGCCTCATAGTTCGGCTGTGGCCTAAAGAGGCCATGCCTGGGAGCTACTTCGGCCTGGTGCGGCGGCTGGTGGATGCTTGTCCATGGGCTGAAGTCATCAAGCACTCCGCCTGCATTGAAGGTGCCCGTCGGGCCCTTGCCCGTGCTAAAGTGCACTGGGGCAGGATGGACGCTGAGAAGCTCGTGACTGACGCGCAACCGCCAGGAAAGGAGTATCGCACGCCCGAGATGTATTATAAGGGTGTCTTGAAGGGTGCCCACATTATTGCGGGTGAGTGCTCCAAAGATGTAATTTTTGAGTAGACTCGCATTTTGTTATCATGTGCGCTGAAAACTTCGTTCATATGCGCTAAGCAACACTTTTTAATTTAAAATATTACCTTCTTTGTGGCCGTGTATCAAATCTGAGAGATGGCAAGTCATTGGCTTCGGCGCCAATGCCACGAGTGCTGGGGTGTTCGGGATAAACTTGAGCGCTCTTGTTCCCATTTTTGGGTCCATCTAGGGAGGCGCTCAACACAACGAACGAGGCAACCGGACTTATAATGCTTGAAAACTCTCACTTAGCCATAGAATTCTATAATTTTAAATTTCGGCGAAGGCCCTAGTGTTCGGAAAGCCGAATTCGGGGCGCTATCCAAGCCTGGGCCAGACAAAGCCGGTTCCTCGCTCTAAGCGGCATAAGTCTTTAGGGACTCGAAAAAACCTCTCGAACAGTGACCCGCTATCGCCTCATCATGACAGTCAGTTTTAGCTTTCTCCACTGAGGTGCTCGCCCAGCTCAACTGGGGCACAATCGCAGTGGTTCTCCCAGCGCTACCTTAGCCGATATAACGGAACGTAAGGTACCAAAACATGGGAGCCAGGCAAACCCAACTATTGACCCAAGACATGATTCGGAGCCGATGCATATAATGCTATAAGTTCGGGGTGCCACACTTGTGAAAGTGTTCGGACTTATCACACCATAATATGGGGAACTTAAGCCCCTGGTGTATTTAGCCGTACCAAAGTGTACGGATGCAACATGTCATAAATGAACATACGTATAAGAAAGGAATGCAGTGGAAGGCAAAAAGCGATGCATTGTTTATTCAAAAAATACTGTCATGAATGCAGAACAATACAAATAGTGCGATAAGTGAGGGGTGGAACTATTTAGCATGTCCCCCTCCAGGGGTAGGCTCCGGAATGGTGTATAAAACAGGTATAATGCTCGTAATGGAGACCACCTGGATACTCGTCGTAGCTCTTCTCCTTCCCTGGCTCTTGCATCGTGAGTTCGGCAAGTCTACTGCCGGACAGGGCCTCTGGTAAACGAAGTCCTGAGGATAAGAGAAAAAATAGGAAAGAAAAAGGATGACACACTTGGGAGCCCCTGGTGTGGTTGAGCCACACTCCACGCCTGCCGTGGCCGTGCCCTTCCCCCTATGCCCATGGTATCTCCAGAGCATAGTGACGTACGCGAAGTACTGGTCTTGCAATTTTGCGAGGGCTGGGGTTGGGGCCGCATTGCTACATGTGCTCGGAATGTGCCAGGTGGTCTTGTTGTAGTTTACTCCGGGCGTGCTTGGCGGTGTCCAGTCGCTTAACGGCCGGACTCGAGAATTGCCTTAAGAGGCTGCTCTGCACTTCTGCCGCGAGAGCCGCTGTATGCTCCTCCGTTCGGAGAGTGCGTTCAGTGTTTCCGTTGACCGTGATGACTCCTCGAGGGCCTGGCATCTTGAGCTTGAGGTATGCATGGTGCGGCACCGCATTGAACTTTGCAAACACGGTTCGTCCGAGCAGTGCATGATAGCCGCTGCGGAACGGAACTATGTCGAAGATTAACTCCTCGCTTCGGAAGTTATCCGGGGATCCGAAGACCACTTCCAATGTAACTGAGCCTGTACAATTGGCCTCTACACCTGGTATGACGCCTTTGAAGGTCGTCTTTGTGGGTTTAATCCTTGAGGGGTCTATGCCCATCTTGCGCACTATATCCTGATAAAGCAGGTTCAGGCTGCTGCCGCCGTCCATCAGGACTCTAGTTAGGTGAAACCCGTCGACGATTGGGTCTAGAACTAATGCGGCGAATCCGCCATGGCGGATGCTGGTGGGGTGGTCCCTTCGATGAAATGTGATCGGGCAGGAGGACCATGGATTGAACTTTGGGGCGACTGGCTCCATCGCGTATACGTCCCTGAGCGCACGCTTCCGCTCCCTTTTGGGTATGTGGGTTGCATATATCATGTTCACCGTCCGCGCTTGTGGGGGGAAACCCTTCTTTCCTCTATTGTTCGGCGGTCGGGTCTCCTCCTCGTCATCGCTATGCAGCCCCTTGTCATTGTTTTCGGCAATTAACTTCCTTGCCTGCTTGAATACCCAACAATCCCTGTTGGTGTGATTAGCTGGCTTTTCGGGGTGCCGTGTATCTGGCACGAGCGGTCGAGTATTCGGTCCAGATTGGACGGACCCGGAGTAGTTCTTTTGAATGGCTTTTTCCGCTGACCGGGTTTGGAGCCTCTGAATCCGGCGTTGACTGCCGTATCCTCAGTATTATCGCCGTTAATGCGGCGTTTGTGCTTGTTGCGACGCGACCTGCCATTGCGGTCCTTGGTATCCGGACTGCCAGGATTTTTGTTGAGGTTGTTACTGCGGGCTAGCCAGCTGTCCTCTCCCTCGCAGAAGCGGGTCATGAGTGATGTGAGGGCTGCCATGGATTTCGGCTTTTCCTGTCCTAGGTGCCGGGCAAGCCACTCGTCGCGGATGTTATGTTTGAAGGCTGCGAGGGCCTCTGCATCCGGACAGTCGACGATTTGAATTTTCTTGGTTAAGAACCGTGTCCAGAATTGTCTGGCCGATTCGTTTGGCTGCTGAATTATGTGGCTTAGGTCATCAGCGTCTGGTGGTCGCACATATGTGCCCTGGAAGTTATCAAGGAATGCGGCTTCCAGGTCCTCCCAACACCCAATTGATTCTGCTGGCAAGCTGTTAAGCCAATGCCGAGCTGGTCCTTTAAGCTTGAGTGGGAGCTATTTGATGGCGTGAAGATCATCACCGCGGGCCATGTGGATATGAAGGAGATAGTCTTTGATCCAAACCGCGGGGTCTGTTGTGCCATCGTAGGATTCAATGTTCACGAGTTTGAACCCTTCAGGGATTTGATGATCCATTACTTCATCTGTGAAGCATATTGGGTGTGCGGCGCCTCTATATTGGGCTATATCACGACGTAGCTCAAGCGAGCTTTGTCTACTGTGTTCGGCCCGGCCGGAATTGCTGTATCTGGCGCGACGGTTGTCGTCACGTATCGTGGGGCGTCCACGCGATCCGTAGATCGATCTTGATTGTCTTGCCTTATCCTCCAATATGTCTCGCAAGTCTGGCGCATTCCCCCGTGGCTTTGTACTTTTCGAGTGATGCCGGGGTGCGGCTTTAGTGGAGGGCCTAGAGGCCTCTCTGTCGCGGCCACGGGGTGGCCGGTCGGCCGTATTGTGCGCTGGTGATTGAGGTTTATATGCTTCCTCCTCTAATCGGGGCAGCAGCTTGCGTTTGGGGTAGCTTTTGGAGGGGCATTCGAGCTCGCACTCTTCGGCCGAAAGGACTTCAGCCATCTATCGGCTAGCAAATCTTGGTCAACTCTAAGCTGTTGCTGCTTTTTCTTGAGGCTGCTGTCCATGGCCATAAGCATGCGTTTAAAACGCTCTTGTTCGACGGGATCCTCAGGCACGACGAATTCATCGTCGTCGAGGCTTGCCTCATCTCCGGAGGGGGGCATATAATTGTCGTCCTCTACCTCTTTGTCTGCTGCTCTCTCATGAGGACTGGCTTTTCCATCCTCCTGTGCTGAATCTTGTTGGAGGGGATTGTCTTCGGCACTGTCCGGGGTGTTATTATCTCCGGTGCCGGAATCTCCATTCTTGCTATGGCGGGATTTTGAACGGCGCCGCTGACGCCGGCGCTTGGGCTGTTTTTTGGAGGTGTCATCCTCCGCTGTTCCATCGCCATTCCCATCCTTTGGGATGTCCACCATGTATATGTCGTATGATGAGGTGGCTTTCCAGTTCCCCGTAGGCGCTGGTTCTTGGTCGTCTCCGGTATCATCGTCCATGCCGTCGATGTCTTCGGAGTCGAAGTCTAGCATGTCGGTTAGGTCGTCGACACTGTCTACAAAGTGGGTGGTGGGTGGGCCTTGAATTTCTTCGTCCTCCGCATACCAACCATCCTAGCCATAAACCGGCCAGGGCTCTCCTAATAAAGAGAGACACTTTAGCGAATTCAGGATGTCGCCAAAAGGCGAGTGCTGAAAGATGTCCGCAGCAGTGAACTCCATGATCGGCGCCCAATCGGATTCGATTGGAAGGGGCGCGGGATGTTCGGAGTCCGGCGAGGAGTCCGACACCTCGGAGTCACGAGCTTCACAAGGGACAGGGTCGGTATTCGGCTCCATCGCCATAGAGGTAGCAGCCCCCGAGGCGGTGTCTAGCCACCCATCCTCGATCAACGCAGTAGGCTCCGAGTTAAGGGTCGGAGCGGACTCTTGTGCGGCCTCCAGGGCACTGTCCGGCAGCAGAGCTAGATCATGCCCATCGTGACAGTGCGGCACGCTCGGCTGTGGCTCGAATCCGTCGAAGATCAAGTCTCCACGGATGTCGGCCGTATAGTTCAAACTTCCAAATCTGACCTGATGGCCAGGGGCGTAGCTTTCGATCTGCTCCAGATGGCCAAGCGAATTGGCCCGCAGTGCAATGCCGCCGAATACGAAGATCTGTCCGGGGAGAAAAGTATCACCCTGGACCGCGTCGTTGTTGATGATCGAAGGAGCCATCGGGCCTATGAGCGACGACACAGAGGAACTCTCAATGAAAGCACCAATGTCGGTGTCAAAACCGGCGGATCTCGGGTAGGGGGTCCCGAACTGTGCGTCTAGGCGGATGGTAACAGGAGACAAGAGACACTATGTTTTTACCTAGGTTCGGGCCCTCTCGATGGAGGTAAAACCCTACTCCTGCTTGATTGATATTGATGATATGGGTAGTACAAGAGTAGATCTACCACGAGATCAAGGAGGCTAAACCGTAGAAGCTAGCCTATGGTATGATTGTTGTTCGTCCTACGGACTAAAACCCTCCGGTTTATATAGACACCGGAGAGGGCTAGGGTTACACAGAGTCGGTTACAATGGTAGGAGATCTACATATCCGTATTGCCAAGCTTGCCTTCCACGCCAAGGAAAGTCCCATCCGGACACGGGACGAAGTCTTCAATCTTGTATCTTCATAGTCTTGGAGTCCGGCCAATGATGATAGTTCGGCTATCCGGACACCCCCTAGTCCAGGACTCCCTCACTTAGGCTCTTGGTTGTCCTTGAATATTACCTTGGGGTGCCTTGGGCATCCCCAAGCTTAGTCTCTTGCCACTCCTTATTCCATAGTCCATCAAATCTTTACCCAAAACTTGAAAACTTCACAACACAAAACTCAACAGAAAACTCGTAAGCTCTGTTAGTATAAGAAAATAAAACCACCACTTAGGTACTGTAATGAACTCATTCTAAATTCATATTGGTGTAATATATACTGTACACAAACTTATCTATGGTTCATAACCTCCGATACTACTCATAGATTCAACAAAATAAGCAAACAACACATAGAAAACAGAATCTGTCAAAAACAGAACAATCTGTAGTAATCTGTATCAAACATGTACTTCTGGAACTCCACAAATCCTACCAAATTATGACGTCCTAAGAAATTTGTGTACCAATCCATATCAAAAAGAATCATATCAAAACCACGTTTCTGTGAATTATCAAAACTAATTTACTGGATGCAAAAGTTTCTGATTTTCAGCAGCATCAACACAACTATCACCGTAAGCTATCCTAAAGGTCTAACTTGGCACTTTATTGAAACAAAATCTATAAATCATGATTACTACAGTAGCATAATCATGTGAACACACAAAAACAGTAAGGGTAAATATTGGGTTGTCTCCCAACAAGCGCTTTTCTTTAATGCCTTTCTAGTTAGGCATGATGATGACAATGATGCTCGCATAAAAGATAAGAATTTAAACATAATGGGAACATCATGAAGCATATGAATAGCACATTTAAGTCTAACCCTCTTCATATGCATAGGGATTTTGTTAGCAAAACAACTTATGGGAACAATAATAAACTAGCATAGGAAGGTAAAACAAGCATAGCTCCAAGATTTTCAACACATAGAGAGGAAACTTGATATTATTGCAATTCCTAAAAACATATATTCCTCCCTCATAATAATTTTCAGTAGCATAATGAATGAATTCAACAATATAACCAGCACCTAAAGCATTCTTTTCGTGATCTACTTGCATAGAAATTTTACTACTCTCCACATAAGCAAAATCCTTCTCATTCGGAATAGTGGGAGTATCATAAAAGACTTGAATACTATAAATTGTTTCCGCATTAAAAGAGTAATGTTCATAAAAAGGGTAATCATAATCATGACATGTTCTATAAATACAATCATCACTATTTTTTATAGCATAAGTTTCATCATAATAATCATCATAAGTAGCAACTTTGTTCTCATCATAATCGATTGAAACCTCTTCCAAGATAGTAGAATCATCACTAAATAAAGTTGACACTCTTCCAAATCCACTTTCATATTCATCACAATCAGATTCAACATCCTCCAAAATAATGGGATCACTACTTCCTAAAGTTGACCCTCTTCCAAACCCACTTTCATCAATATAATCATAAGCAGGAGGCATGCTATCATCATAAAAACTTTGCATATCAAAACTTGGGAGGCTAAAAATATCATCTTCATTAAATGTAGCATCCCCAAGCTTGGGCCTTTTCATATCATTAGCATCATGGATATTCAAGGAATTCATACTAACAACATTGCAATCATGCTCATCATTCAAAGATTTAGTACCAAATATTTTAATGCATTCTTCTTCTAGCACTTGAGCACAATTTTGCTTTCCATCATTCTCACGAAAGATATTAAAAAGATGAAGCGTATGAGGCAAACTCAATTCCATTTTTTTGTAGTTTTCTTTTATAAACTAAACTAGTGATAAAACAAGAAACAAAAATATTCGATTGCAAGATCTAAAGATATACCTTCAAGCACTCACCTCTCCGGCAACGGTGCCAGAAAAGAGCTTAGTTGGCGGGGTGTGAGTGCCGCTTACCTAGCCTCCCCGGCAACGGCGCCAGAAAAGAGCTTGATGTCCACTACACAACCTTTTTCTTGTAGATGTTGTTGGGCCTCCAAATGCAGAGGTTTGTAGGACAGTAGCAAATTTCCCTCAAGTGGATGACCTAAGGTTTATCAATCCGTGGGAGGCGTAGGATGAAGATGGTCTCTCTCAAACAACCCTGCAACCAAATAACAAAGAGTCTCTTGTGTCCTCAACACACCCAATACAATGGCAAATTGTATAGGTGCACTAGTTCGGCGAAGAGATGGTGATACAAGTGCAATATGGATGGTAGATATAGGTTTTTGTAATCTGAAAATATAAAAACA
This sequence comes from Triticum timopheevii, assembly GCA_963921465.1. NCBI lineage: Eukaryota > Viridiplantae > Streptophyta > Magnoliopsida > Poales > Poaceae > Triticum > Triticum timopheevii. Next base: position 314,137,394 of record OY997270.1, read on the forward strand.
GCAAGGTAACTAATGATAAAAGTGAGCACAAACGGTATTGCAATGGTAGGAAACAAGGCATAAGGTTCATACTTTCACTAGTGCAAGTTCTCTCAACAATAATAACATACTTGGATCATATAACTATCCCTCAACATGCAACAAAGAGTCACTCCAAAGCCACTAATAGCAGAGAACAAACGAAGAGATTATGGTTGGGTACGAAACCACCTCAGAGTTATCCTTTCTGTTCTATCTATTCAAGAGTCCGTAGTAAAATAACATGAAGCTATTCTTTCCATTCATCTATTATAGAGTTCATACTAGAATAAGACCTTAAGACACAAATCAACCAAAACCCTAATGTCACCTAGATACTCCATTGTCACCTCAAGTATCCGTGGGCATGATTATACGATATGTATCACACAATCTCAGATTCATCTATTCAACCAACACAAAGTACTTCAAAGAGTGCCCCAAAGTTTCTACCGGAGAGTCAAGAAGAAAACGTGTGCCAACCCTTATGCATAGGTTCATGGCCGGAACCCGCAAGTTGATCACCAAAACATACATCAAGTGGATCACGTGATATCCCATTGTCACCACAGATAAGCACGGCAAGACATACATCAAGTGTTCTTAAATCTTAAAGACTCAATCCGATAAGATAACTTCAAAGGGAAAACTCAATCCATTACAAGAGAGTAGAGGGGGAGAAACATCATAAGATCCAACTATAATAGCAAAGCTCGCGATACATCAAGATCGTGCAAAGTCAAGAACACAAGAGAGAGAGAGACCAAACACATAGCTACTGGTACATACCCTCATCCCCGAGGGTGAACTACTCCCTCCTTGTCATGGAGAGCACCTGGATGATGAAGAAGGCCACCGGTGAGGGATACCCCCCTCTGGCAGGGTGCTGGAACGGGCTCCCGAGAGCTTTTTGGTGGCTACAGAGGCTTGCGGCGGCGGAACTCCCGATCTATTGTTCCCTTCGATGTTTTTAGAGTATATGGGAATATATTGGCGAAAGAAGTTGGTCGGGGGAGCCACGAGGGGCCCACGAGAGTGGAAGGCGCGCCCAGGGGGTGGGCACGCCCCCCTATCTCATGGCTTCCTCGAAGCTTCCCTGGCTTGTACTCCAAGCTCCCTGGATTGCTTCCATTCCAAAAATAACGCTCCCGAAGTTTCATTCCGCTTGGACTCCGTTTGATGTTCCTTTTCTTGGAAACACTGAAATAGGCATAAAACAGCAATATGGGATGGGCCTACGGTTAATAGGTTAGTCCCAAAAGTAATATAAAAGTGTATAATAAAGCCTGTAAAGATTCAAAACAGATAATAAAATAGCATGAATGCTTCATAAATTATAGATACGTTGGAGACGTCTCAGCCAAGTGAGTGTGGGCGATAGGGCGGTCCTTCCCACACGACCCATAAACCGTCGGGGATATGCACTCCTGGCACACACACTCGGCAAAATGAGGCCGTGTGCGACCGGCGAGCGAGCAAATACGGTTATACGTATAGTAGAGCTCAAAAAATATAATTTACAAGCGAAATCATTTCCGGTCGTAAGTACATCCCACACAGTCAGTCCTCGCTAAACGTTTCCGTTCGTATATACATCCCACACAGTCGCTCCAAGGAAAATGTTTCCGTTCGTAGGTACATCACACACAATTTTCCCCGTTAAATCGTTTGTGATAGCATTGACATCGCACACAATATTATTAATTTTATCGTTTGCATTATTGAATGCATCACACACGATGCGTAGAAGAAACTGTGGCAAAGGTTAGCTGTCCATCACACACAGTTTTTATGCGGTAAACGTTTGCGAAAGGTGGCCTAACGTAAACAGTTTGGAAGAGAATGTCGTGTGTGATTGTTCATTGATCCAACATGGTTTATTCCGAGAAACTGTGTGTGTTGCCTTAGGTCATCGCCCATGGTATTTTCTCAATAACCATTTGCAATAGCAAAAACCAATTAGTGGGCTAATTGCCCTATTATTAATAATCCATTTGTTAATCTAATTAACATTCATATTAAACACATAATATATTTCATTCCCATATGAAGGAAGCAGGATTTCATAATTGAAATACATCAGAGTACAACATGATATAGCTTCAACACTCAGCTACCCCATCACACAACTGCACCAGCACCAAGTTTCACATGCAACATCTAGAACCTTTCAAAATTAGCTTCATAGACGGTACATAGACAAATGCATCTCATATGGAAAACTGCTGAAGCGAAAGGCAAATATTGAGCCTTCATTCATGTTGAAGGTCTTTGCAACTTAAGGCCAGTGCCTGTAGATGATTGACCGTCCATCCTTCGTCCTCTTCAGGAACACTTCAATATTGAACCTTGGGTGTTGTATGAAAACTTTCCTCTCCTCTTGACCATAGAGGTGGTTTGAGAGGTAATCATCAGTGAACTACTTTGGAAAGGCCTGAAAACAAGGATGTGCATAAATATCTTCTCTATATTGGAAATGGGGCAAAGGAATAAAAAAAGGCAAGGTATAATAGTGATAGAGGCAAAGGTGTCCCGTCTTTCGATCAGATGATGCATATCGCTTTGGTGGAAGTCGACTTTGACGATCCGAAACTAACCCTATCTCTTGTCTAAGCGGTGCCCTAAGGGCTGTATATATGGAGGAAGAGGGGGTGAATTTCGTGGCCCTTGGTGGAGGGGTCTGAAACTAACCCTATCTCTTGTTTCCCCACACATACAGACTCTAAAAACAGCCTATACTCAAGTATTTCGAAATTACATGGGCCTGGCCGAATAATAAGGTGACGCAACACCTAGAATAGCCTCGGGACGAAATTTATGAAGTGGCGTCTTGTATATTTCGTCCAAGGCTTCATCCACTCATTATGGTGGCTTCAACGTCCTGAAATCATCACTTGTAACTCCGTTCTTATTCCCCTTGCGCATGCCATCATCTCCATGCTTGTTCTTTCTCCAATGTTCATCCTTCTCCAAGCTAGGCCCTTCATTTGTAAGTAAAACAAATGTATCCAATTTAGGCAGCATCATATTCTCATGAACATTAGAATCATTACCAAGAAACGAAAGTACCTAGTAATTTAATTGGCGTGCGCGAGCTCTAGTAATTGGTCCAATATGTATAGCAGCAGGGGCTATGGGTGTAACAATGGTATTGATGTCCTCATCATCCTCCCCTTCTTGAAATGAAGTCGTCCTCGACGGAAGCTCATCTTCCTCACCCAAATAAGGCTTCAAATCTGCAATGTTAAAAGTGGGACTAACCCCAAAATCTGCAGGCAGCTCAAGTTTATATGAATTATCATTTATTTTCTCTAACACCTTAAAAGGACCATCAGCACGTGGCATTAGCTTTGATTTGCGCAAATCAGGAAATCTATCCTTACACAAATGTAACCAAACAAGATCTCTAGGTGCAAACACAACATGTTTTCTACCTTTATCTCCAACAAGTTTATATTTAGCATTCATACGCTCAATGTTTTCCTTAGTTAACTCATGCATTTTTAAAATCAATTCAGCACATTGTTTAGCATCAAAATTAACCTTCTCCGAAGATGGAAGAGGCAACAAATCAATAGGTGCACGAGGTAGGAAACCATACACAATTTCAAAAGGGCACATCTTAGTAGTAGAATGCAATGAACGATTATAAGCAAATTCAATATGAGGCAAGCATTCTTCCCACATTTTCTTATTACTCTTCAAAACAGCCCTAAGCATAGTAGACAATGTTCTATTGACTACTTCAGTTTGTCCATCAGTTAGGGGGTGACAAGTAGTACTAAAAAGCAGTTTAGTCCCCAACTTAGCCCATAAACATCTCCAAAAGTGGCTAAGAAATTTAGTATCACGATCTGAAACAATAGTATTTGGCACACCATGCAAGCAAATAATTTCACAGAAGAACAAATCAGCAACATTAACAGCATCATAGATTTTATGACATGGTATAAAGTGTGCCATTTTCGAGAATCTATTCACGACAACAAATATGCTATCCCTCCCCTTCTTTGTTAGAGGTAAACCTAAAACAAAGTCCATAGATATATCCTCCCAAGGAACACTAGGTACAGGCAAAGGCATATATAAACCATGAGGATTGAGTCATGACTTAGCTTTTTGACATGTAGTGCAGCGAGCAATAAAACGCTCAACATCCCGTCTCATCTTTGGCCAAAAGAAATGTGTAGCAAGTACGTCCTCCATCTTCTTCACGCCAAAGTGTCCCATTAATCCCCCTCCATGCGCCTCCTGCAACAACAAAAGACAAATAGAGCTAGCTGGAATGCATAGCTTGTTAGCACGAAACACAAATCCATCATTAACGACGAACTTGTTCCATGTTCTCCCTTCTTTACAATTCTGCAATACATCTTTAAAATCAGCATCATGCACATATTGATCTTTGATGGTCTCCAAACCAAATATTTTGAAGTCAAGTTGTGAAAGCATAGTATAGTGACGAGACAAAGCATCAGCAATAACATTTTCTTTAACCTTCTTGTGTTTAATAACATAAGGGAAAGTCTCATTGAATTCAACCCATTTAGCATGTCTACTATTCAGTTTAGCTTGACTTTTAATATGTTTCAAAGATTCATGATCAGAATGTATAACAAATTCTTTGGGCCATAAATAATGTTGCCATGTCTCTAAAGTCCGAACAAGAGCATATAATTCTTTATCATAAGTAGAATAATTCAGACTAGGCCCACTCAATTTTTCAGAAAAATATGCCACAGGTTTGCCATCTTGTAATAACACACCTCCTAATCCAATTCCACTAGCATCATATTCAAGCTCAAAAGTCTTATTAAAATCAGGAAGTTGGAGTAAAGGAGCATGTGTCAACTTATCTTTCAATACCGTGAAGGCTTCTTCATGTGCGGTACCCCAAACAAAAGGCACATCCTTCTTTGTAAGCTCATTCAGAGGTGCAGCAATGGTGCTGAAATCTCTCACAAAACGCCTATAGAATCTAGCAAGGCCAAGAAAACTCCTCACTTGTGTGACCATTTTGGGCTGCGGCCAACTCTCAATAGCTTCAATCTTGGCTTTATCAACTTCAATTCCCTGTGGAATAACAACATAGCCAAGAAAAGACACTCGATCGGTGCAAAAGGTGCACTTCCCAAGGTTACCAAACAAACGTGCATCACTAGAGCAATAAAAACAGCACGTAAAATGTTCCAAATGTTCCTCCAAAGTTCTGCTATAAATCAATATGTCATCAAAGTAAACTACCACAAATCGTCCAATGAAAGCACGTAAAACTTTGTTCATTAATCTCATGAAAGTACTAGGTGCATTAGTTAACCCAAAAGGCATGACTAACCACTCATATAATCCAAACTTAGTTTTAAATGTTGTTTTCCATTCATCCCCCAATTTCATACGAATTTGATGGTATCCACTACACAAATCAAGTTTGGAGAATATTGTAGAGCCACTCAATTCATCAAGCATATCATCTAGCCTAGGAATAGGATGACGATAACAAATAGTAATATTATTAATGCCTCTACAATCAACACACATACGCGATGTACCATCCTTTTTCGGCACTAAAATAATAGGAACAACACAAGGACTAAGGGATTCGCCTATATAACCTTTGTCGAGAAGCTCTTATACTTGACGAATAATCTCCTTCGTCTGCTCTGGATTGGTATGGTATGGTGCACGATTGGGTAGCGATGCACCGGGAATTAAGTCAATTTGATGTTCAATCCCTGGAATAGGTGGTAATCCCAGTGGCATGTCTTGTGGGAAGACGTCAGCGAACTCCTGCAAAATGTTAGTGACAGCAGGGGGCAAAGAGGAAGGCACTTCCTCGAATGAAAATAATGCCTCTTTGCACACAAAAGCATAGCAAACAGATTTGCTAAAATTTAGCTCATCAATATCAGATTTAGTGGCAAGTAAACATGCACTTTTCAATTTAATTTCAGAAACAACACTAGATGGTTTATTATTAGGCTTCATTTGTTGCTCAGATTCTTTTGCCACAATCTGATTTTCACTCTTATTCTTCTCATGTTTTGCTTTATTAGCTCTATTAATATCATCTTTCAAAATGGAATCAGGAGTCATAGGAAGCAAAGTAATATTTGTATCCTTATGAACAAGAGTATATTGATTGTTTCTACCATGGTGGACAGAATTTTTATCAAATTGCCATGGTCGACCAAGTAATAAGGAACATGCTTGCATAGGTACCACATCACAATCAACATAATCAACATATGTAGAGATACTAAAATGCAGACGAACAGTACGTGTTACCTTAACCTTGCCGCTGTTGTTGAACCATTGAATGTAGTAAGGATGGGGATATGGTCTTGTGGTGAGAGAGAGCATCTCCACCATCTCCATGCTAGCCAAGTTGTTGCAGCTCCCTCCGTCTATGATGACGCGCACAAAACATTCCTTCACAACTCCCTTTGTATGGAACAAATTATGTCTCTAATTTTGCTCAGCTTGTGTGACCAGCGCACTCAAAACACGTTGAGCAACTAAACATTCATACCTGTCAGCGTCTTTAGGAGCCATGTATTGCGTCTCATGATCAGAATCATCTCCACCGTGTTCTTCACGTGTAATAAGAGCCAACGTCTCATCATCATAGTCACTAGCGGACTCATACCCACCATCCTCAGTAGCAATCATCACACGCTGAGATTTGCATTCTCTTGCATAATGACCTCTTCCCTTACAACAACGACAAATAATATCACTTGTGTGCCCAGTTGATGCCATGGAAGAAGAAGAGCTCTATGTAGGCCCGACAGGTGCGCTCTTGGCAGATAGTGGTGGTTGTGCCTGCTTTCTTGTATCACGGCTGGAGGTGGCACCTAATGGAGGTGCTGGTGCAATGGAAGTAGAAGATGCACGCGGTGTCCATGATGAAGGTCGACCTGCTAAAAAGTTAGTTCGCGCCAATGCTTGTCGATCCTGCACTTCACGTTCAGCTTTACAAGCAAGATGGAATAAACGTGTGATATTAGTATACTCCTTATACTCTAGAATGGTTTGAATCTCTCTATTTAATCCACCCATAGGTTCATTCTCCTCAACAATACCACATCTAATCATGCCAGTTTGTAATTCCTGATAATATTCTTCTACAGAATTTTTTCCTTGTCTCAAATGCTGCAATTTTTGAAGCAATTCACGTTGATAATATGGTGGAACCCAACGAGTATACATAGCGACTTTCAAGCAGCCCAAGTAGCTGGAATAGGATATAATCTACAATGTTCAGACCACCAAACCCATGCAAAGCTAGTGAAAGCACAAACAGCAGCAGGAACACGTCTCTCCTTAGGATATTGTAAACATGTAAATCATTGTTCAGTTTCTAACTCCCAAGTAAGATATATATCAGGAACATATCTACCCTCAAATGGTGGAATATTCAATTTCAGTTTAGGAAGATGGTCATGATCTCGTACCTGAGGGAGAGCCCTACCATTGTGATTATTTGCATGTGGACGACCTGGTGGTTGTGGTGCTGGTGGTTGCACGTAGTTCTGATTTTGATCAACCTCATCCTTGTAATCTCCCGCATAATCATGCTCCACATCAGCAGTAGGAGCCACAGAAGTATCAACGGCAGCACCAACAGTTTGACCAGGCTGAAGAAGGACACGGCTTGCTCGGCGGAGGGTTGTTTCGCAACGTGGAGGTAGTTGTTGTTGTTCTTGCAGAGGTGCGGCAGGTGCAGCTGGTGGTGGAAGATGAAGGAAATATGCCCTAGAGGCAGTAATAAAGTTATTAATTATTTCCTCATATCATGATAAATGTTTATTATTCATGCTAGAATTGTATTACCCGAAAACAAGATACATGTGTGAATACATAGACAAACATAATGTCACTAGTATGCCTCTACTTGACTAGCTCATTAATCAAAGATGGTTATGTTTCCTAACCATAGACATGTGTTGTCATTTGATTAACGGGATCACATCATTAGGAGAATGATGTGATTGACTTGACCGATTCCATTAGCCTAGCACTTGATCGTTTAGTATGTTGCTATTGCTTTCTTCATGACTTATACAAAGTTCCTACAACTATGAGATTATGCAACTCCCGTTTACCAGAGGAACACTTGGTGTGCTACCAAATGTCACAACGTAACTGGGTGATTATAAAGGAGCTCTACAGGTGTCTCTGAAGGTACATGTTGAGTTCACGTATTTCGAGATTAGGATTTGTCACTCCGATTGTCGGAGAGGTATCTCTGGGCCCTCTCGGTAATGCACAACACTATAAGCCTTGCAAGCAATGTAGCTAATGAGTTAGTTACAGAATGATGCATTATGTAACGAGTAAAAAGACTTGACGGTAACGAGATTGAACTAGGTATTGGATACCGACGATCGAATCTCGGGCAAGTAACATACCTATGACAAAGGGAACAATGTATGTTGTTATGCGGTTTGACCGATAAAGATCTTCCCAGAATATGTAGGAGCCAATATGAGCATCCAGGTTCCGCTATTGTTTATTGACCGGAAACAGTTCTAGGTCATGTCTACATAGTTCTCAAACCCGTAGGGTCCGCACACTTAACGTTACGATGACAGTTTTATTATGAGTTTATAAGTTTTGATGTACCGAAGGTTGTTCGGAGTCCCGGATGTGATCACAGACATGACGAGGAGTCTTGAAATGATCAGACATGAAGATTGATATATTGGACGACAATATTCAGACACCGGAAGTGTTTCGGGTGGTTTCGGAGAAAACGGAAGTGCCGGAGGGGTTACCAGAACCCCCCGGGGAAGTATTGGGCCTTAGTGGGCCTGAGGGGAGAGAGAGGGCAGCATCCCAGGAGGTGGCGCCCCCCCCCATGGGGAGTCCGAATTGTACTAGGGGAGGGGGGCGCGGCCCCTCTTTCCCTCTCCCTCTCCCTCTCTTTCCTTCCCCCTTCCTCCTTCCTAGTTGGATTAGGAAAGGGGAGTCCTACTCCCACTAGGAGGAGGACTCCCCCCTCCTTGGCGTGCCCCCTAGGGCCGGCCGGCCTCCCCCCTTGCTCCTTTATATACGGGGGTAGGGGGCACCTCTAGACACACAAGTTGATCTTCGTGATCGTTCCTTAGCCGTGTGCGGTGCCCCCCTCCACCATATTCCACCTCGGTCATATCGTTGCGGTGTTTAGGTGAAGCCTTGCATCGGTAGAACATCATCATCGTCACCACGCCGTCGTGCTAACGGAACTCATCCCCGACACCCTGCTGGATCAGAGTCCGGGGATCGTCATCGAGCTGAACGTGTGCTGAACTCGAAGGTGCCATACGTTCGGTACTCGGATCGGTCGGATCGTGAAGACGTACGACTACATCAACCGCGTTGTCATAACGCTTCCGCTTATGGTCTACGAGGGTACGTGGACAACACTCTCCCCTCTCGTTGCTATGCATCACCATGATCTTGCGTGTGCGTAGGAATTTTTTTGAAATTACTACGTTCTCCAACAGTGGCATCCGAGCCTAGGTTTTATGCGTTGATGTTATATGCACGAGTAGAACACAAGTGAGTTGTGGGCGATACAAGTCATACTCCTTACCAGCATGTCATACTTTGGTTCAGCGGTATTGTTGGATGAAGCGGCCCGGACCGACATTACGCGTACGCTTACGTGAGACTGGTTTAGCGCCGTGCTTTGCACACAGGTGACTAGCGGGTGTCTGTTTCTCCAACTTTAGTTGAACCGAGTGTGGCTATGCCCGGTCCTTGCGAAGGTTAAAACATCACTAACTTGACGAACTATCATTGTGGTTTTGATGCGTAGGTAAGAACGGTTCTTGCTCAGCCCGTAGCAGCCACGTAAAATTTGCAACAACAAAGTAGAGGACGTCTAACTTGTTTTTGCAGGGCATGTTGTGATGTGATATGGTCAAGACGTCATGCTATATTTTATTGTATGAGATGATCATGTTTTGTAACCGAAGTTATCGGCAACTGGCAGGAGCCATATGGTTGTCGCTTTATTGTATGAAATGCAAACGCCCTGTAATTGCTTTACTTTATCACTAAGCGGTAGCGATAGTCGTAGAAGCAATAGATGGCGTAACAACAACGATGCTATGATGGAGATCAAGGTCTCGCGCCGGTGACGGTGGTGATCAAGACGGTGCTTCGGAGATGGAGATCACAAGCACAAGATGATGATGGCCATATCATATCACTTATATTGATTGCATGTGATGTTTATCCTTTATGCATCTTATCTTGCTTTGATTGACGGTAGCATTTTAAGATGATCTCTCACTAAATTATCAAGAAGTGTTCTCCGTGACTATGCACCATTGCGAAAGTTCTTTGTGCTGAGACACCACGTGATGATCGGGTGTGATAGGCTCTACGTTCAAATACAATGGGTGCAAAACAGTTGCACACACGGAATACTCGGGTTAAACTTGACGAGCCTAGCATATATAGATATGGCCTCGGAACACGGAGACCTAAAGGTCGAACGTGAATCATATAGTACATATGATCAACATAGAGATGTTCACCATTGAAACTACTCCATCTCACGTGATGATCGGACATGGTTTAGTTGATTTGGATCACGTGATCACTTAGATGACTAGAGAGATGTCTGTCTAAGTGGGAGTTCTTAAGTAATATGATTAATTGAACTTAAATTTATCATGAACTTAGTACCTGATAGTATTTTGCTTGTCTATGTTTGTTGTAGATAGATGGCTCGTGCTATTGTTCCGTTGAATTTTAATGCGTTCCTTGAGAAAGCTAAGTTGAAAGATGATGGTAGCAATTACACGGAGTGGGTCCGTAACCTGAGGATTATCCTCATTGCTGCACAGAAGAATTATGTCCTGGAAGCACCGCTGGGTGCCAGGCCTACTGCAGATGCAACTGACGACGTTACGAACGTCTGGTAGAGCAAAGCTGATGACTACTCGATAGTTCAGTGTGCCATGCTTTACGTCTTGGAACCGGGTCTTCAACGACGTTTTGAACGTCATGGAGCATATGAGATGTTCCAGGAGTTGAAGTTAATATTTCAAGCAAATGCCCGGATTGAGAGATATGAAGTCTCCAATAAGTTCTATAGCTGTAAGATGGAGGAGAATAGTTCTGTCAGTGAACACATACTCAAAATGTCTGGGTATAATAATCACTTGATTCAACTGGGAGTTAATCTTCCTGATGATAGTGTCATTGACAGAATTCTTCAATCACTGCCACCAAGCTACAAGAGCTTCGTGATGAACTATAATATGCAAGGGATGGATAAGACTATTCCCGAGCTCTTCGTAATGCTAAAGGCCGCAGAGGTAGAAATCAAGAAGGAGCATCAAGTGTTGATGGCCAACAAGACCACCAGTTTCAAGAAAAAGGGCAAAGGGAAGAAGAAGGGGAACTTCAAGAAGAACAACAAACAAGTTGCTGCTCAAGAGAAGAAACCCAAGTCTGGACCTAGGCCTGAGACGGAGTGCTTCTACTGCAAGCAGACTGGACACTGGAAGCGGAACTGCCCCAAGTATTTGGCGGATAAGAAGGATGGAAAAGTGAACAAAGGTATATGTGATATACATGTTATTGATGTGTACCTTACTAATGCTCGCAGTAGTACCTGGGTATTTGATACTGGTTCTGTTGCTAATATTTGCAACTCGAAACAGGGACTACGGATTAAGCGAAGATTGGCTAAGGACGAGGTGACGATGCGCGTGGGAAATGGTTCCAAAGTCGATGTGATCGCGGTCGGCACGCTACCTCTACATCTACCATCGGGATTAGTTTTAGACCTAAATAATTGTTATTTGGTGCCAGCGTTGAGCATGAACATTATATCTGGATCTTGTTTGATGCAAGACGGTTATTCATTTAAATCAAAGAATAATGGTTGTTCTATTTATATGAGTAATATCTTTTATGGTCATGCACCCTTGAAGAGTGGTCTATTTTTATTGAATCTCGATAGTAGTGATACACATATTCATAATGTTGAAGCCAAAAGATGCAGAGTTTATAATGATAGTGCAAATTATTTGTGGCACTGCCGTTTAGGTCATATCGGTGTAAAGCGCATGAAGAAACTCCATACTGATGGACTTTTGGAATCACTTGATTATGAATCACATGGTACTTGCGAACCGTGCCTCATGGGCAAGATGACTAAAACGCCGTTCTCCGGAACTATGGAGCGAGCAACTGAATTGGAAATTATACATACTGATGTATGTGGTCCAATGAATATTGAGGCTCGCAGCGGGTATCGTTATTTTCTCACCTTCACAGATGATTTGAGCAGATATGGGTATATCTACTTGATGAAACACAAATCTGAAACATTTGAAAATTTCAAAGAATTTCAGAGTGAAGTGGAAAATCATCGTAACAAGAAAATAAAATTTCTACGATCTGATCGTGGAGGAGAATAGTTGAGTTACGAGTTTGGTTTACATTTGAACCAACGCGGAATAGTTTCGCAACTCACGCCACCCAGAACACCACAACGAAATGGTGTGTCTGAACGTCATAATCGTACTTTACTAGATATGGTGCGATCTATGATGTCTCTTACTGATTTACCGCTATCGTTTTGGGGCTATGCTTTAGAGACGACTGCATTCACGTTAAATAGGGTACCATCAAAATCTGTTGAGACGACGCCTTATGAACTGTGGTTTGGCAAGAAACCAAAGTTGTCGTTTCTTAAAGTTTGGGGCTGCGATACTTATGTGAAGAAACTTCAACCAGATAAGCTCGAACCCAAATCGGAGAAATGTGTCTTCATAGGATACCCAAAAGAGACTATTGGGTACACCTTCTACCACAGATCTGAGGGCAAGATTTTCGTTGCTAAATTCGGATCCTTTCTAGAGAAGGAGTTTCTCTCGAAAGAAGTGAGTGGGAGGAAAGTAGAACTTGATGAGGTAACTGTACCTGCTCCCTTATTGGAAAGTAGATCATCACAAGAACCGGTTTCTGTGACAACTACAACAATTAGTGAGGAAGCTAATGATATTGATCATGAAACTTCAGATCAAGTTTCTACTGAACCTTGTAGGTCTACCAGAGTAAGATCCGCACCAGAGTGGTACGGTAATCCTATTCTGGAAGTCATGTTACTTGACCATGACGAACCTACGAACTATGAGGAAGCGATGATGAGCCCAGATTCCGCAAAATGGCATGAAGCCATGAAATCTGAGATGGGATCCATGTATGAGAACAAAGTATGGACTTTGGTTGACTTGCCCGATGATCGGCAAGCCATTGAGAATAAATGGATCTTCAAGAAGAAGACTGACGCTGATGGTAATATAACTGTCTACAAAGCTCGACTTGTTGTGAAAGGTTTTTGACAAGTTCAAAGGGTTGACTACGATGAGACTTTCTCACTCGTAGCGATGCTTAAGTCTGTCCGAATCATGTCAAAACTGCATTCCTGAATAGATTTCTGGAAGAAGAGTTGTATATGATGCAACCAGAAGGTTTTGTCGATCCAAAAGGTGCTAACAAAGTGTGCAAGCTCCAGCGATCCATTTATGGACTAGTCCAAGCATCTCGGAGTTGGAGTAAATGCTTTGATAGTGTGATCAAATCATATGGTTTTATACAGAATTTTGGAGAAGCCTGTATTTACAAGAAAGTGAGTGGGAGCTCTTAGCATTTCTGATATTATATGTAGATGACGTATTGTTAATTGGAAATGATATAGAATTTCTGGATAGCATAAAGGGATACTTGAATAAAATTTTTTCAATGAAAGACCTCGGTGAAGCTGCTTACATATTGGGAATCAAGATCTATAGAGATAGATCAAGACGCTTAATTGGACTTTCACAAAGCACATACCTTGATAAAGTTTTGAGAAGGTTCAAAATGGATCAGGCAAAGAAAGGGTTCTTGCCTGTATTACAAGGTGTGAAGTTGAGTCAGACTCAATGCCCGACCACAGCAGAAGATAGAGAGAAAATGAATGATGTTCCCTATGCTTCAGCCATAGGCTCTATCATGTATGCAATGCTGTGTACCAGACCTGACGTATGCTTAGCTATAAGCCTGGCAGGTAGGTACCAAAGTAATCCAGGAGTGGATCACTGGACAGCGGTCAAGAACATCCTGAAATACCTGAAAAGGACTAAGGATATGTTTCTCGTTTATGGAGGTGACAAAGAGCTAGTCGTAAATGGTTACGTCGATGCAAGCTTTGACACTGATCCGGACAATTCTATATCGCAAACCGGATACGTGTTTTTATTAAACATTGGAGCTGTAAGTTGCGGCAGTTCTAAACAAAGCGCCATGGCGGGATCTACATGCGAAGAGGAGTACATAGCTGCTTCGGAAGCAACAAATGAAGGAGTTTGGATGAAGGAGTTCATTTCCGATCTAGGTGTCATACCTAGTGCATCGGGACCAATGAAGATCTTTTGTGACAATACTGGTGCAATTGCCTTGGCAAAGGAATCCAGATTTCACAAGAGGACCAAGCACATCAAGAGACGCTTCAATTCCATCCGGGATCAAGTCCAGGTGGGAGACATAGAGATTTGCAAGATACATACGGATCTGAATGTTGCAGACCCGTTGACTAAGCCTCTTCCACGAGCAAAACATGATCAGCACCAAGACTCCATGGGTGTTAGAATCATTACTGTGTAATCTAGATTATTGACTCTAGTGAAAGTGGGAGACTGAAGGAAATATGCCCTAGAGGCAATAATAAAGTTATTATTTATTTCCTCGTATCATGATAAATGTTTATTATTCATGCTAGAATTGTATTACCCGGAAACATGATACATGTGTGAATACATAGACAAACATAATGTCACTAGTATGCCTCTCTTGACTAGCTCATTAAACAAAGATGGTTATGTTCCCTAACCATAGACATGTGTTGTCATTTGATTAGCGGGATCACATCATTAGGAGAATGATGTGATTGACTTGACCCATTCCGTTAGCCTAGCACTTGATCGTTTAGTATGTTGCTATTGCTTTCTTCATGACATATACAAAGTTCCTACAACTATGAGATTATGCAACTCCCGTTTACCGGAGGAACACTTTGTGTGCTACCAAACGTCACAACGTAACTGGGTGATTATAAAGGAGCTCTCCAGGTGTCTCCGAAGGTACATGTTGAGTTGGCGTATTTCGAGATTAGGATTTGTCACTCCGATTGTCGGAGAGGTATCTCTGGGCCCTCTCGGTAATGCACAACACTATAAGCATTGCAAGCAATGTAGCTAATGAGTTAGTTACGGAATGATGCATTATGTAACGAGTAAAGAGACTTGCCGGTAACGAGATTGAACTAGGTATTGGATACCGACGATCGAATCTCGGGCAAGTAACATACTGATGACAAAGGGAACAACGTATGTTGTTATGCGGTTTGACCGATAAAGATCTACGTAGAATATGTAGGAGCCAATATGAGCATCCTGGTTTTGCTATTGGTTATTGACCGGAAACAGTTCTAGGTCATGTCTACATAGTTCTCGAACCCGTAGGGTCCGCACGCTTGACGTTACGATGACAGTTTTATTATGAGTTTATAAGTTTTGATGTACCGAAGGTTGTTCGGAGTCCCGGATGTGACCACGGACATGACTAGGAGTCTCGAAATGATCGAGACATAAAGATTGATATATTGGATGACTATATTCGGACACCGGAAGTGTTCCGGGTGATTTCGGAGAAAACCGGAGTGCCGGAGGGGTTACCGGAACCTCCTGGGGAAGTATTGGGCCTTAGTGGGCCTGAGGGGAGAGAGAGGGCAGCAGCCCAAGAGGTGGCGCCGCCCCACCCCCATGGGGAGTCCAAATTGGACTAGGGGAGGGGGCGCAGCCCCTCTTTCCCTCTCCCTCTCCCTCTCTTTCCTTCCCCCTTCCTCCTTCCTAGTTGGACTAGGAAAGGGGAGTCCTACTCCCACTAGGAGGAGGACTCCCCCCTACTTGGCGCGCCCCCTAGGGCCGGCCGGCCTCCCCCCTTTCTCCTTTATATACGGGGGCAGGGGGGAACCTCTTGACACACAAGTTGATCTTCGTGATCGTTCCTTAGCCGTGTGCGGTGCCCCCCTCCACCATATTCCACCTCGGTCATATCGTTGCAGTGATTAGGCGAAGCCCTGCGTCGGTAGAACATCATCATCGTCACCACACCATCGTGCTGATGGAACTCATCCCCGACACCCTGCTGGATCGGAGCCCAGGAATCGTCATCGAGCTGAACGTGTGCTGAACTCGGAGGTGTCGTACGTTCGGTACTCGGATCGGTCGGATCGTGAAGACGTACGACTACATCAACCACGTTGTCATAATGCTTCCGCTTACGGTCTACAAGGGTACGTGGACAACACTCTCCCCTCTCGTTGCTATGCATCACCATGATCTTGCGTGTGCGTAGCAATTTTTTTGAAATTACTACGTTCCCCAACAGAAGACGCGCAAGTAGTTCATTAAATCTGTTATCGAGCTTTGTTTCGAACGTCTTCTCAAGGCCAGTGATCTTCTCCATGGCCTCTTCAAAATTGTTCAGCACATCTTGCACCTGTTCAGTCATCATTTGCTGAAACTTATCATGAAGCTCCTTGTTCGTTAAGTTCTCCCAGTCAATCTCGTTGGCTTTTGATCCTGGCATGGTTAGCAGCAATAGAAACACACAAGAATATGATCCTACAGACTACTAACAAGTGGTGGTGGTGGGTGTCACAAATCCGTCAAGCAAAACTCAAATTCTTACCAGTTCTTACCCAGCAGCAGGCTGTGATCGGCAACCGTTCTAGTCAAAACTCTCAAAGCTTGGATAGAGCGATTACCAGGGAGAGTCAAACACACGACGTAGATGTATGTGGAGCTGGGAAGGCTTATAATATGGTAGCAAAAAGGATCAGCAATAATCAATTCGGAGATGCAAAGTTGAATAAACGCTCAACGACGGTACTGTGCTGGTCCTAGGCTAGACCGTGCTAGAGACGCGAGCCTAGAACACTAACAAAATCACGGTGCTGCACTTAAACAAGGGAAAAGCACACTCTGGAATAATTTTTTTCGCTCTTTTTTTGCGCTGCTTTTTTTGCGAAAAATCACTATAATGGCGAGTGTCTCAAAACTATTCCCAGGTCAAACTCACAAGATGGGCACGAAATTTTTTGACAATTTTTTTCGGAAATCAGGGCAGCAACGACCAAAAAGTGCGACAAAAAATCACTATGATGGCGAATGTCTCAAAACACTCCCGGGGACCTAAAAATAGGATAGGGAAAAAATATTTTCGGTCGCCGAAATTTTGCCTAAAAACTGCCCGGGGGTCTCCAGACTTTTTTTTCCGAAACCTACTCAGGCAAGGAAACACGAATCGGAAATTAGATGGATCTCAGAAACAAACCTACTATGAAAAGAACTCGGATTGGTGGTGGATATATGGTGGTAGGATATGGCAGCGGTGGTGGTATATGATAGCGGTGGTGGTATATGGATATGGATCGGTGGTATATGGCAGCGTTGGTGGGATATGGCAGCGGTGGTGGTATATGGCAACAACGAGGAAGATGGTGCGGTGGCGGCGTGACAAACTATGACAGAACTGGAAACTCTAATGGACTAGACGCTAAGACCAGCAACTAGACACGACGATGCAACCGCAAATTCAACAAAGCAAAACCCTAAAAAGATTATGCAAAGGCTCAGATTGGTTTGGATATGATGAACTAACCCTAATTTTTTTGTGGCTTTTTCGTGGACTGTAGGTATGAAGAACCGACTCGATCTAAACTATGAAAAACTGTAAAATCTCATCGAGCAACCTGGAAATCTGATACCACTTGATAGAGGCAAAGGTGTCCCGTCTTTCAATGAGATGATGGATATCGCTTTGCTGGAAGTCGACTTTGACGATCCGACTACGAACGTGAGAGGACGTCGTGCCTTAGCAATCGCTAAACCAACTCCGAGAGGTTATTGACCACGCCGGAGCACGATCAACCTGACCACGAGGGTCTATTTCCTGCGAGCAAACGAAGAACAAGCAAGAAACTGAGATTGCAATCTGGATATTGCGAATATAATATGAAAGCTTTATTGATCAAGGTGGGGTTCTGTGACACCTTTGTCTGGTCATTGAACACAAACGAAGTACGTGAAGTTGCAGCTATGGCGAACTTTTAATCTAAACAAAACCCAAAGTCTAAACGTTGCCCTAACGGCTGTATATATGGAGGAAGAGGGGGTGAATTTCGTGGCCCTTGGTGGAGGGGTCCGAAACAAACCCTATCTCTTGTTTCCCCACACATACGGACTCTAAAAATAGCCTATACTCAAGTATTTCAAAATTACATGGGCCTGGCCCACTAATAAGGTGATGCAGCACCTAGAATAGCCTCGGGACGAAATTTATGAAGTGGCGTCTTGTATATTTCGTCCAAGGCTTCATCCACTCATTATGGTGGCTTCAACGTCCTGAAATCATCACTTGTAACTCTGTTCTTGTTCCCCTTGCGCATGCCATCATCTCCATGCTTGTTCTTGCTCCAATGTTCATCCTTCTCCAAGCTAGGCCCTTCATTTTTAAGTAAAACAAATGTATCCAATTTAGGCAGCATCATATTCTCATGAACATTAGAATCATTACCAAGAAACAAAAGTACCTGGTAATTTAATTAGCGTGCGTGAGCTCTAGTAATTGGTCCAGTATGTATAGCAGCAGGGGTTGTGGGTGTAACAATGGTATTGATGTCCTCATCAAATAGTTAATACCATCTTGTAAACCTCGGTGCCTCCCATTGTTTCCGTGCAACACATATAAGGTAGTTAGTCATCAAGTTAAGTAAGGGTTCGCATGCTATCGGTACTAGTAAATTGTATGTGCTTTGCACGTCATTTAAATATATATAAAAAGCATTGAAAATACATTTGAATATGTATTTCCTTTTCTAGAATTGTACTGGACAAGATCCAACTTGGTTCTTACCTCTCTGGAATCCAAATTGTTCTAGCCTCTTTTTATGAGAGTATCGGATAAGCATGTGGATAGATACTTCTAGAACACATGAGATGGTAGAGGTGGTGTTGTAGGTGGAACCCTAAGTGAAGATCTTTCACGAATTGGAGGGGGAATCCCCAAGAACAAGATGAACACAAGAGGGAAAACAAGAGGAACACTCAAGAACAAGTCCAAATCACACATCCACTAAACCAACAAACACACAAGATCCACAAGGTACATGAACAATCAAAGGGAAATAAGATACATGGTAGAGTTCATCCCAAATCCTATGAAGGAGATGAGGGCTTGATGATCCTGTGATGGGGATCCTTCCCCATGGAGGAGGTCTTGATCTCCTAGTGGAGTGGATCCATGGAGCAAATCTCACAAATGTCTATCAAATACTTTGCTATCCTTCTAATGAGCTAGGAGGGAGGTACTTATAGTCTAGAGACGGACTAGGAGGGGGAGAGGGATTACATGGGCAAAAACCCAACAAGGCACGCAGGCCCACGGACGGGTCCGGGCACCCGGGGGTCCTAGGCCCGGGCACCCGGGGTAGACGCAGGGGCCTGGGCGGTCGAGGACGGGCACCCGGGGTTGGTGGCCCGGGCACCCGGGCGGGGCTGGGCCGCGCCAGCGGCTGGGCCGGGCACCCAGGGTGTGGTGGCCCGGGCACCCGCTGGGGCATCTCCAGTGCCAGGTGGGGGAGGCCGGGCACCTGGGGGTAGTGGCCCGGGCACCCGAAGGCAAGCTGGGCCGACCCATGCAGGAGGCCGGGCACCCGGGGTGCTGGGGCCGGGCACCCGGGGTGCTGCCCAAGCCGCGGCTGGGCGATTGGCTGGGCACCCGGTGCTTGGCGGCCGGGCACCCGGGGCCGGCTGGGGCTGCGGCCAAGTGGTGGCCGGGCACCCGGGGTCGAGGCGACCGGGCACCCGGATGGTCCAGGGACTTGGCCCATTCCTCATCCTTGCTCTTCTTGTCCCGCTCTTCTCGTACGTAGGTGCTCGGGTCTTCGCGCTAGCCTCTCCATGATCAACACCTTGACACCTAATCATGCATAGTACTTCCATTTGAGGTAGGACCCAATTCTTGTGTGAATTAGAATGGAGTTTGAAGAGGAAGGAGTCAACCTCGGTTTCGACAGTGCGTGTGTGTGCTCTAGTCTACGGTCCTCTCCGTCCTTGCGGTGGTGGTGTGACGTGCATGGTGATGGTCGAGGGATGCTCCGCATCATCCCCCCCCCCCCTTGGGAGAGATCCGTCCACGGATCGTGATCTTCATCACCATGGGAAGGAGAAGGCGTCGCCATGTAGAAGTGGACGACCACCAAACACTTGTCATGTGGAAGCTCGAAATGGTCACTCTCCAATGTCGCACCGTCTTGTGATTCCTTCAAAAGGAATGAGTAGAACAAACACTTGGAAAAAAAATGTGGTTAGAATTAGAGCAAGTAACCAAACAAGTGTCATCATCAAGTATAGCATATGGTGTGACAAGGGATTGTGGCATGGCATGTAAGCATATAAATTGAGCACATGGAGAAGCATCATGGAAATAATCATGCAAGGGTGAGGTAACGGTGCTAATATGTGGGACAAGTGAACAAGCATCTACCTCAATATCATAGCAAGCATGCATAAGACTCTCAATGAACGGTCTATGGTAGGCATAAGAGTCATTCACAACACCCAAGAAGATGATATGACTAAACACATGCGAGTGCAAGACAATCCAAGCATAATGTGCATATGGTGTAGTGAAAAACGAGTGGCACTCAACACAATAGAAAGAGAAATTGTTCATCATGTGTGAGGTAATCAAGGCAAGCATGTAGCAATCAATGGGACATGGCATATGTGAAGGAGTGACATGGTTGCAACCAAACATGTGATAGGAGCGAGTAATCCAAGAATTGGATGCAACATGAGAAAGCATAGAAATCAAGTCGTGCAAACTAGTGGAGCGAAGATGCAACACACTAGAGGAACTCATTGCAATCATGTCATGTGAGCAAATAATAAGCATAGACAATGCACATGACATATCACAAGCACGAACACAAAGCAAGATCATAGTATCATCATAGGCATGGGTCATAGGTAGAACATGGCAATAACAAGCAATATCTCCACCAAGCTTGCAAATATACATACACATAGTAGAATCGATCATAATGTGTAATGCAAAGCATGGGTCACAAATGCATGGCAAAGGCATAGTAATGAGCATATCATGCAAAGTGAACATGGCAATATGGGCATAAAGTGAGAAGTGGTAAATAACCCATAACCATGTGAGAGCCATGTAGAAGAAATGTGCAAAGTCCTTGCGCGAAGAAAGCGGTGGGAAAGACACTCCAAGGGATCCCAAGCCATCGTTGCTCTTGAGAGCTCGTTTTGTCAACTCATGGGATTGTGAGGTTCACAAGTATTCATGGGTACCTACACAAAAGAAACACAAACCAAAGAAATTGTGTGCGTGGTAAATGTACACATCATCCATCATGATGTGTATGTGCACATGTGCATTAGCACAAGATAAGCATCTCTCAAAGAAATTAGATGCATGGTATAAGAACATGTCATCCATCATGAAATAATAGTTATTGTGTATGACACGATGGGGATGCAAATTTAGCATAGAAGTAGATGGCACATCAATAGCATGTTTATTCATGGGAAGCATATTGTGCACACAAGTATTGGGATCATACAAAGGATAGGATTGATAAAAATCCCCTAAAATGTATGAGGAAACTATGGGGGTCTCCTCATGAGCAATAGCGGAAACATCATATGGAGAAAATGGAGAACATCCAAAACAATGCATATCCGAAGCTAGGTGGTCATGGCATGGCATATGAGATAAATGATGCAAAGGGAGCATATCAATATCATCACAAGAAAAACAAATGCCAATAACCATGGGCTTGTCATCTATGCCATAAGTGCAAATTGGGTTTATGTTGATGGCATATGCATAGTCACTATGAAGAGATTGCAAATGTGACATATGGTTGATCTCATGCATAGCATATGACAAGCCAAGCGGATTGTTGAACATGATGTGACCAAGAGAATTATCACAAGAAATACTATGTAACATGGCATCACAACTAATAGACTCCTCATCGCAATCATCAAACTCATCATAAATGGGTAAATCATCGCATGTGGAAGTCACACTAGCATGAAGCATGGTAACAGGTGGATCAACATCATGCAAGCAATCAATACCAAGGATTTCCACTAGTGGGACTAGAGCATCACCTTCACCTATGTTACCTTGTTCATTCCACTCAAGTGGTGTAGGTGAGGTGGGAAAGACCAAAGCATGGTCAACGTCATCATCGTGATGGAACCATGTGGGGGGAGCATCATATTCCACCATGGCCATCGTCTTGTCCAAAGGGAGGACATAGTCGTCGTGAATCGGCGCGTCATCATATATGGGACCTATCACCAAATGAGAAGGCACAATAGAGGTAGAGGTTAAGTTGTTAGAAATCGAAATGGCCTCGCATGCCCTATCAACTACCTCACACTCTCTATGTGGTGGTGGGTCACTCACTCCCTCAAGGTAGGTGCACTCAATGTCACATATGGTGGAGTCACTCAAATCACTCAAGTGGTGGTGGTGGTAACTCTCCTCACATGGGATTGGGGCAACTTATCATATATGGGGCTAGTGGTGAAGTCACTCTCACTCTCGATATGGTGGCACAAGTCACTCAAGTCATCATACATCGCTGTGGTCGAAGGGAAAATCCCATGCTCAACCATCTTGTCGTCGCCGCCATGGATGAAGGCCGAAGATGGCACATCATCGCTCTCCTCCATGACCGAAGGGAAAATCCCATGCTCGATCATCTCGTCATCGTCGCAGTGGATGGCCTTGAGAACACTTGGTGAAGATGCCGAAGTGGTGGTAGTAGTCGTAGCTCCGTCTCGGTGGTGCTTGTCTCGCGGTCTTCTCTTGTGCTCATGAAGTTTGGCCGTAGCTTGATGTAGAGCTTTTTGGGACTTGTAGGTGTACGCATCGCGAGCATATTCATCTTGATGGTGTTGTAGTGCTTGAGCTTGATGATGTACCGAAGAGTGGCCACTTGAGCGTCGCCGCCTTGAAGATGACGAAGGGGAAGAAGACTTGTAGTTGGCCAACATGTCGCGTACTTGATCCCTTTGTTCGGCCAACTTGGTGTCGAGGTAGTCTCTTGTCCGTGCTTCAAGTTGATGAATGTCAGTGGTGAGTCGCTCAATGCCTCGCGTTGCTCGTTGTAGTCCGAAGATGGACGTTTTGGAGATGTAGTTGTTCGCGTTGTCGTTGTCATTGAAGACCAGAGATGAAATGCCTTGCCTATCCATCACAAGACACGAGTAGAGGTGAGTAGGAAATGAGATAAACAATACCAAGTTACCTTTTCCCAAAGTTGAGGATGTATCCCGTTTCACTCAATGTGAGATGAAAGAATAGTGGAATTGGTACCGGACTTGTTCACTCACACCTATCAAGTAAAGCTTATAGTGGAGCTCGGTGAGGATAGTGGCACAAAAATTTGATGCAAATGTTAGCAAGAATCAATAATGTTGGAAAAGATTCACAAATTCGCAAGTGAAACAAGTAGACCAATAGCAATATGTGGCACACGGAAACACACACATGGATAGATAAATGGGGTCGTGCAACCAAGGAATGAGCACAAAATGTGGAATCCACGGAAAACGCTCGTGTTGCACAACTCAAGAGAGACGCTAGCACGATTGCTCAATAGGAGGATATGACACTTGTGCACAACCTATAAGATGCAAAATGTATGAGCTTTCGATCCCAAGTATGCTATGTGTATGATGTTCCCGATGTTCCTCTCAAGATGATCCAAGATGATCGGGTATGACAATCTTATGTGCAATGTGGTATGATGCTATGGCTTTTGCACACGAGCTCTTTGCTCTCTTTTTGCTTAAAAGCTTATTCTTTTTTTTGATATGGCCACTTATGCAAAATGCACAAACCAAGATAGCAACTGTGTATATGCGGGAACGATCTTATGACACAAGGGATGATATGATGATACTAATATGATATGGTATGTATGCAATGGAAGGTACAGATCACTAATGTGCACAAGTAACGTTGCCGACAATACTCAAATGGCTAGTCTCAATAGGCAAGTGATGCAAAATGGGCTAGGGGGTTAACAATGTAATGGCAAGAATGTACAATGAAGGGTTACCGTTCTTGCTTACGGTTAGGTTGTCAAAATGGTGAAGTGGTCGATGTCGATGACGACCTCGAGGCGATCATGAGTGGCGGTGTTCTTGATGTAGATACCAAGATGATGTAGACCCATCCCTAAGTAGCCGAAACACCTTAGGAAACGGTAAAAAACCGCAAACTCAAAATCTTCAAAGGCAAATGTCAAATGGTGGTAGCGGAATGCGTTGGTGGTTCCGGCATTAGCAATGCGGAAGTGGTGGTGGTGGTTGATGACGAAGCAACCGTCCCTAAGTATCCTAAACACCTTAGGAGACTCAAGTCACCACTCAAGCAACCACAAATGCTATATGGATCGAAAATGGGTTAGGTTGCGAAAAGCGATGGTGGTTTTGCGTATGATATGGTGGATGACACTATGCAAAGATGCCAAAATGCCAAATTTTTAATGGAGTCAAATGATGTTGGAACCTATCTAGATGGATGGGGGATGTCAATAGCTACTCAACAAGCTAAAGAACGTCAAAATCGGACTCCAGGAGCGAAAGTTATGGCCGAAACAGTGAGTGGTGTTGGGCTGTTTCGGGGGGGTGCGGGCACCCGGGGGTGGGAGGTGCGGGTGCCCGGGGTGAGCAGGGGCAAACAGCCCGGGGGTGCGGGTTCCTGGGGCTCGGGGTGCGGGCACCCGGGGTGGTCAGCGGGGGGTGCACCGGGGTCCGGGTGCCCGTGGTTTGAGGTCCGGGTGCCCGGGGGTGTCGGGTTTGGGCGGAAATTCATGGCAAAATGGAAGAAATTGGTGGATTTTGTGGAGGGAAAGGTGGAGATGGATGGGGGAATGCTAGATCCACTTGAAACCAAGCAAATTCACGGATCAAATCCAACAAAATCTCATCAAACCAACAAATCACAAAAAAATTGGGGCTATTTTTGGTGGGGAATTTTCAAAATTGGGGAAGAACACACAAAATTAGGCTAGAAAACAAAGAGAGGGGCTCCAATTTCGTGAGAAACCATGGCTCATGATACAAAGATGTTGTAGGGTGGAACCCTAAGTGAAGATCTTTCACGAATTGGAGGGGGAATCCCCAAGAACAGGATGAACACAAGAGGGAAAACAAGAGGAACACTCAAGAACAAGACCAAATCACACATCCACTAAACCAACAAATACACAAGATCCACAAGGTACATGAACAATCAAAGGGAAATAAGATACATGGTAGAGTTCATCCCAAATCCTATGAAGGAGATGAGGGCTTGATGATCCTATGATGGGGATCCTTCCCCATGGAGGAGGTCTTGATGTTTGGTCACTCCAGGAGGAGGTCTTGATCTCCTAGTGGAGTGGATCCATGGAGCAAAGCTCACAAATGTCTATCAAATACTTTGCTATCCTTCTAATGAGCTAGGAGGGAGGTACTTATAGTCTAGAGACGGACTAGGAGGGGGAGAGGGATTACATGGGCAAAAAACCAACAAGGCACGCAGGCCCACGGACGGGTCCGGGCACCCGGGGGTCCTAGGCCCGGGCACCTGGGGTAGGCGCAGGGGCCTGGGCGGTCGAGGCCGGGCACCCGGGGTTGGTGGCCCGGGCACCCGGGCGGGGCTGGGCCCCGCCAGCAGCTGGGCCGGGCACCCGGGGTGTGGCGGCCCGGGCACCTGGTGGGGCATCTCCAGTGCCAGGTGGGGGAGGCCGGGCACCCGGGGGTAGTGGCCCGGGCACCCAGAGGCAAGCTGGGCCAACCCAGGCAGGAGGCTGGGCACCCGGGGCGCTGGGGCCGGGCACCCGGGGTGCTGCCCAGGCCGCGGCTGGGCGATTGGCCGGGCACCCGGTGCTTGGCGGCCGGGCACCTGGGGCCGGCTGGTGCTACGGCCAAGTGGTGGCCGAGCACCCGGGGTCGAGGCGACCGGGCACCCGGGTGGTCCAGGGGCTTGGCCCATTCCTCATCCTTGCTCTTCTTGTCCCGCTCTTCTCGTCCGTAGGTGCTTGGGTCTTCGCGCTAGCCTCTCCATGATCAACACCTTGACACCTAATCATGCATAGTACTTCCATTTGAGGTAGGACCCAATTCTCGTGTGAATTAGAATGGAGTTTGAAGAGGAAGGAGTCAACCCCGGTTTCGACGGTGCGTGCATGTGCTCTAGTCCACGGTCCTCTCCGTCCTTGCGGTGGTGGTGTGACGTGCATGGTGATGGTCGAGGGATGCTCCGCATCAGTTGGGCTTGCAATTAGAAGGCCATGTGGCAGTATCCTATGAGTTAAAAACTATATCCAATGGATGATAATGCTCGGATTTGCCATCTCTTGAACGTTGGATGGGCATATCCAACGACTAATACTTGAAGCTATTGGCACACTATATAGTTGTATAGAAAATATGTTGATGAGAAATAAGCACATTGCAGATTCATCAGATTAATTCAAGCCACATGGAAAACCCATTTATCCAAACCAAGCATGATTAAGAACTAGGGAATATAGCACTTGTATATGTTTCTCATGTATTAAGTACAGCCAAATTCGATTTATTCCTCACATGGTATACAATAACAGAATGCAGCGACAACAATTGAACATCGCATTGCAGAATTGAACCAAGCAGTTAACTAAACACCACAACAAATGAACCAAACGTTAACTGAGCACCACATTGCACAATATAATATACTCCTAATAGAAGATCAGACAATTAACCAAACCAAGCATGCTTAACAACTTGGAAATATAGCAATTGTATTTGTTTCTTATGTATTTAGTACAACCATATTGAATTTATTTCTCACATGGTATACAATAACAGAATGCACACACAACAATTGAACATCGCATTGCAGAATTGAACCAAACAGTTAACTAAACACCACAACAAATGAACCAAACGTTAACTGAGCACCACATTGCACAATATAACATACTCCTAATAGAAGATCAGACAATTAACCAAACCAAGCATGCTTAACAACTTGGAAATATAGCAATTGTATTTGTTTCTCATGTATTTAGTACAGCCAAATCCGATTTATTTCTCACATGGTATACAATAACAGAATGCACACACAACAATTGAACATCGCATTGCAGAATTGAACCAAACAGTTAACTAAACACCACAACAAATGAACCAAACATTAACTGAGCACCACATTGCACAATATAACATACTCCTAATAGAAGATCAGACAGTTAACCAAACCAAGCATGCTTGACAACTTGGAAAATTGCACCCTAAAGAATTGAACATCACATTTGCAGAATTGAACCAAATAGTTAACTGAACACCACATTGCACGACATATAGAACATATACACTAGAGAAGAAGATTGCATGGTAAAAGTAGATAGCACAATTCACTATAATTTGTTAAGGAAAGGCAGTAGCTAGCAAACTGAACATGGGTCCTTATAGTGAGCTAATAAGACAAGCTACTCATTGTCAGAGATATCGATGATGACTGGCTCCTTGGACATGGAAGAGGGCGAGGCCTCCGTATCGTGGGTGCCCTCGTCGTAGTGGTGCGTAGCCTGAGCCGCTCCGGGCACCAACATGCTGGC
Organism: Triticum timopheevii; assembly: GCA_963921465.1. Classification (NCBI taxonomy): domain Eukaryota; kingdom Viridiplantae; phylum Streptophyta; class Magnoliopsida; order Poales; family Poaceae; genus Triticum; species Triticum timopheevii. The sequence goes on from OY997270.1 coordinate 314,165,166, forward strand.
TATTGAGATGAGGTAAGCACATGCCTGCTGAGAAAACACCTCGTAGTCTTGGTCGAAGGCACCAACGGTGGCCTCAAGAAAACACCATGGACTGTCATTTAAAGCAGCCAACCATGCTGCGGCATCGGCATGCGAGACATCGACGATGGCCTCGACAGCAAGGTGCTCCTCCAAGATATGGGGGTCGGCACGAATGGCAGCCATCACAACCTCATCCGCGCATGTAGCCGTGATTTGCTTCTCCGTTGCCAAATGCTCCTTGAGATCCTGGCTATATTGCGTGCACCATGGCTTAGGGAGGCGCTTATTTGGTGGAGGGGTCGTTGATTTGGGTGGAAGGTGTCACGCTTGCGCTGGTGGTCGGGGCATGTGGGATGTGGAAGGAGGAGGATGGGGTTCGTGTGTGGATTACCTGCCTGTATAGGCGAGGCCGAGCAGCGTGAAGGAGGATCTCCGGCGAGGAGGCAGCGCTGCAAGCAAGGAGTGAAGGTTTCAACTTCGAATGGAAGGCGGAAATAGGGGAAATGTGGCTTTTGGTGAGGGGGAGGGGTGGAGAGGTAGATATTTCTGCGGAAGCCGAAAATTTGGAATCGCTTCAGCAAAAAAACTGGCGCGCAAAGTGTCATCAGACACGGTCCCTTATTCAGAACTGTGTACGATATGTGAACTTCACAAACGATTCAGATAGCTTAACCCGTGTGTGATGAGTTTGGACATCAAAAAATTGGTTCTAATTTCCCTGTAGGCGACGCACCTTCTCGCGTAAGCCATAGGCGTACTATACACCAACGGTGCTCCAGGATATTTTGTACTATATCTCACACGGTTGGTGATAATAAACTGTGTGGGATCTACTTGATTATTCATCTTGATTTGAATTACATAATGGAGTCACAGCTGCAAAGGATGGTGTTTGAATTGATAGAACTTCTGTATGTAGTGAACATGCAACTATAGGTGTGTCGTCAAAAAATTTGGAAATATTCAGGGTTCGTTTGGACATTTTTATATGGTAACTTGGTTTTCTAGGCATTTCAGGTGCACAATTCAAAATTAAACCACATGCACATGCTCCGGTGCACCAAAATGGGTTGTAAAATGATACTTCCTCTATAAAGAAATATAAGAGTGTTTAGATCACTAATTTAGTGATCTAAATGCTCTTATATTTCTTTACGGAGGGAGTATATGTGTGCATGGGTTGATGCTTACGTCCCATTCAAGAAATGGGGATGAATTTCAAACACCACGACACCGTGGCTCTCTGGCAAACGTTGAGGTGCTTGCTTTTGTAATTCTAGTAAATACAAAACTCGTCTAAAATTCATGAAACTTGGCATGCTATCATGGAACAGCATCAAGATGCTGGGGTAAAAAAATATTGTCCCATTTGGGCCAGGTTATGGTATAAGCTTCTCGCAAACCAGAGCTTCTCTCACAACAAGCATAATGGTTTCGGTAGGGAACGTTTCACCTTTCTGGACGAAATGGTATCCATTGCCTCTTCTCGATTTCATTTTTTTCCTAGTGTCAACATAGAACAACAGGAGTGTTGTGTCAATTTTTGGGATTTTTTGGGGTTCACTTGGACATTTTTATACATTAACTGAGTTTTCTATGCATTCATGTGCATAATTCAAATTTGAACTACATGCACATGCTCTAATGCATATAAATTAGTTGAAAATTCAAATATGTGTCCTTGGCTGCATGCTTATTAGATCCCATGCAAGAAATGGGAACAAATGTCAAACACCCTGCCACCATCACTCGGCCGCAAACATTGAGATACCTGGTTTTCAAATTCTAGTCAATCCAAACCCCGTCTGAAATTCATGAAACTTGGCATGCTGTCTGAAGGAAATATGCCCTAGAGGCAATAATAAAGTTGTTATTTATATTTCCTTATATCATGATAAATGTTTATTATTCATGCTAGAATTGTATTAACCGGAATCTTGATACATGTGTGGATACATAGACAAAACATCGTGTCCCTGGTAAGCCTCTACTAGACTAGCTCGTTGATCAAAGATGGTTAAGTTTACCAACCATAGACATGTGTTGTCATTTGATTAACGGAATCACATCATTGGGAGAATGATGTGATGGACAAGACCCATCCATTAGCATAGCGTAATGATCGTTAAGTATTATTTCTATTGCTTTCTTCATGACTTATACATGTTTCTCGGACTATGAGATTATGCAACTCCCGCATACTGGAGGAACACCTTGTGTGCTATCAAACTCACAACGTAACTGGGTGATTATAAAGATGCTCTACAGGTGTCTCTGAAGGTGTTTGTTGGGTTGGCATAGATCGAGAATAGGATTTGTCACTCCGTGTATCGGAGAGGTATCTCTAGGCCCTCTCGGTAATGCTCATCACTATAAGCCTTGCAAGCAATGTGACTAATGAGTTAGTTGCGAGATGAAGCATTACGGAACGAGTAAAGAGACTTGCCGGTAACGAGATTGAACTAGGCATGATGATACCGACAATCGAATTTTGCGCAAGTAACATACCGATGACAAAGGGAACAACGTATGTTGTTATGTGGTTTGACCGATACAGATCTTCGTCAATATGTAGGAGCCAATATGAACATCCAGGTTCCGCTATTGGTTATTGATCGGAGATATGTGTCGATCATGTCTACATAGTACTTGAACTCGTAGGGTCCGCACGCTTAACGTTTGATGACGATTTGTATTGTGAGTTATCGGTGTCCCAGATGAGATCATGGGCATGACGAGGAGTCTCGAAATGGTTGAGACATAAAGATTGATATATTGGAATGCTATGTTCACACCGGAAGGGTTTCGGAACGGTTCGGGCATTTTTCGGAGTACCGGGAGGTTACCGGAACCCCCCAGGGGATTAATGGGCCTTCATGGGCCTTAGTGGAAGAGAGGAGGCAACGGCCAGGTGGAGGTGCGAGCCCCCCTAAGCCCAAACAAAATTGGAAAGTAGTTCATCACAGAAATTAATTACAGTGATTCCTACACCAATTAGTGAGGAAGCTTATGATGGTGATCATGAAACTTCAGATGAAGTTACTACCAAACCTCATAGGTCTTCCATAGTACGGTCCGCACCAAAGTAGTACGGTAATCCTGTTCTGGAAGTCATGTTACTAGACCATGATGAACCTACGAACTATGAGGAAGCGATGATGAGCCCAGATTCCGTGAAATGGCTTGAGGCCATGAAATCTGAGATGGGATCCATGTATGAGAACAAAGTGTGGACTTTGGTGGACTTGCCGAATGATCGGCAAGCCATAAAAGTAAATGGATCTTCAAGAGGAAGACGGACGCTGGTAGTAGTGTTACTATCTACAAAGCTTGACTTGTTGCAAAAGGTTTTCGACAAGTTCAAGGTGTTGACTACAATAAGATTTTCTCAACTGTAGTGATGCTTAAATCTGCTCGAATCATGTTAGCAATTGCCATATTTTAAAAAATCTCGCAAATGGATGTCAAAACTGCATTCCTTAAATGGATATTTCTTAAATAAGATTTGTATATGATGCAACCAAAAGGTTTTGTCGATCCTAAAGGTACTAACAAGGTGTGCAAGCTCCAGCGATCCATCTATGGACTGGCGCAAGCCTCTCGGAGTTGGAATATACGCTTTGATGAGTTGATCAAAGCATATGGTTTTATACAGACTTTTGGAGAAGCTTGTATTTACAAGAAAGTGAGTGGGAGCTCTGTAGCATTTCTAATATTATATGTGGATGACATATTGTTGATTGGAAATGATATAGAATTTCTGGATAGCATAAAGGGATACTTGAATAAGAGTTTTTCAATGAAAGACCTCGGTGAAGCTGCTTACATATTGGGCATCGAGATCAATAGAGATAGATTAATACGCTTGATAAGTTTTCTCAATGAGTACATACCTTGACAAAGATTTTGAAAGAGTTCAAAATGGATCAGTCAAAGAAGGAGTTCTTGCCTGTATTACAAGGTGTAAAGTTGAGTAAGACTCAAAGCCTGACCACGGCAGAAAATATAAGGAGAATGAAAGTCATTCCCCAGGCCTCAGTCATAGGTTCTATAAAGTATGCCATGCTATGTACCAGACTAGTTGTGTGCCTTGCTATGAGTTTGGCAAGGGGGTATGATAGTGATCCAGGAGTGGATAAGTGTATAGCGGTCAAAGTTATCCTTAGTTACTGAAGAGGACTAAGGAAATGTTTCAAGGTTATGAAGGTGATAAAGAGCTCGTCATAAAGAGTTACACCGATGCAAGCTTTTACACCGATCGAGATGACTCTAAGTCCCAATCTGGATACATATTGAAACCGGGAGCAATTAGCTATAGTAGCTCCATGCAGAGCATTGTAGACATAGAAAATTTTGCAAAAATACATACGGCTCTGAATGTGTCAGACCTGTTGACTAAACTTCTTTCATGAGCAAAACATGATCACACCTTCTTACTCTTTGGGTGTAAATCACATAGCGATGTGAACTAGATTATTGAATCTAGTAAACCCTTTGATTGTTGGTCACATGGCGATGTGAACTATGGATGTTAATCACATACAGATGTGAACTATTGGTGTTAAATCACATGGCGATGTGAACTAGACTAGATTATTGACTCTAGTGCAAGTGGGAGACTGAAGGAAATATGCCCTAGAGGCAATAATAAAGTTGTTATTTATATTTCCTTATATCATGATAAATGTTTATTATTCATGCTAGAATTGTATTAACCGGAAACTTGATACATGTGTGGGTACATAGACAAAACACTGTGTCCCTAGTAAGCCTCTACTAGACTAGCTCGTTGATCAAAGATGGTTAAGTTTCCGAACCATAGACATGTGTTATCATTTGATTAACATGATCACATCATTGGGAGAATGATGTGACGGACAAGACCCATCCATTAGCTTAGCATAATGATCGTTAAGTATTATTGCTTTCTTCATGACTTATACATGTTCCTCAGACTATGAGATTATGCAACTCCCGAATGTCAGAGGAACACCTTGTGTGCTATCAAACATCACAATTTAACTAGGTGATTATAAAGATGCTCTACAGGTGTTTCCGAAGGTGTTTGTTGGGTTGGCATAGATCGATAATCAGATTTGTCACTCCGTGTATCGGAGAGGTATCTTTGGTCCCTCTCGGTAATGCTCACTATAAGACTTGCAAGCAATGTAACCAATGAGTTAGTTGCAGGATGAAACATTACGGAACGTGTAAAGAAACTTGGCAGTAATGAATTGGACTAGGTATGATGATACCGACGATCGAATCTTGCGCAAGTAACATACCGATGACAAAGGGAACAACATATGTTGTTATGTGGTTTGACCGATAAAGATCTTCATAGAATATGTAGGAGCCAATATGAGCATCCAGGTTCCGCTATTGGTTATTGATCGGAGATGTGTCTCGATCATGTCTACATAGTTCTCGAACCCATAGGGTCCGCACACTTAACGTTCGATGACGATTTGTATTATGAGTTATGTGTTTTTTGATGACCGAAGTTTGTTGGGAGTCCCGGATGAGATCACGGACATGACGAGGAGTCTCGAAATGGTCGAGACATAAATACTGATATATTGGAAGGCTATGTTCAGACACCGGAAAGGTTTCAGAATTGTTCGGGCATTTTTCGGAGTACCGGGAGGTTACCGGACCCCCCGGGGATTAATGGGCCTTCATGGGCCTTAGTGGAAGAGAGGAGGTAGCGGACAGGTGGAGGCGTGCGCCCCCCAAAGCCCAAACCGAATTGGACTAGGGGAGGGGGCGCGGCCCCACCTTTCCTCTTTCTCCTCCGCCTCTTTCCCTCTCTCCCGTCTTGGAATAGGAAGGTGACTCCAACTAGGATTGGGAATCCTAGTTGGACTCCCCCTACAGGCGCGCCCCTCCTTGGCCGGCCTCCTCCTCCTCCCTCCTTTATATACGGGGGCAGGGGGCACCCCAAAGCACAACAGTTGTTCTCTTAGCCGTGTGCGGTACCCCCCTCCACAGTTTAACACCTCGGTCATATCATCGTAGTGCTTAGGCGAAGCCCTGCGTTGGTAACATCATCAATACCGTCGCTACGCCGTCATGCTGACGAAACTCGCCCTCGCCCTCAACTGGATCAAGAGCTCGAGGGACGTCATCGTGCTGAACATGTGCTGAACGCGGAGGTGTCGTACATTCGGTACTTGGATGAATTGGATCATGAAGATGTTCGACTACATCAATCGCGTTACTAAATGTTTCCGCTTTCGGTCTACGAGGGTAGATGGACACACTCTCACGTCTCGTTGCTATGCATCTCCTAGATAGACCTTGAGTGGTCGTAGGAATTTTTTTGAATTACTACATTCCCTAACACTGTCATGGACCGGCATCAACATGCCGTGGTAAATTTTATTCCCATTTGGGGCAGGTTTGGGGATATGCTTCTGATAACCCGCAAGTATACGGGATAGTTGTAGCCTCTTTCAATAAGTAAAAGTGTCGAACCCAATGAGGAGCTAAAGGTAGAACAAATACTCTCTCAAGTCCTATGGGCCACTGATACGACTCTACGCACGCTTGACGTTCGCTTTACCTAGAACAAGTATGAAACAAGAGGTACTTTGTAGGTGTGATAGGATAGGTTTGCAAGATAATAAAGAACACATAAATAAAAAGTAGGTGTTGTTTAGATAAAGATGCAATAAATTAAATATAGCGAGTGTGGAAAAGTGGTGGTAGGAGTTGTGGAATTGTCCCTAAGCAATTATCTACTTTACTAGACCGATAGCAAGTTTTATGTGGGAGAGGCCACTGCTAGCATGTCATCCATGACTTGGAATTCTATGCACTTATGATTGGAACTATTAGCAAGCATCCGCAACTACTAACCTTCATTAAGGTAAAACCCAACCATAGCATTAAGATATATTGGTCCCCCTTCAATCCCGTATGCATCAATCTCTATGCTAGGTTGAAGCTTCTGTCACTCTAGCCCTCCTATACATAGTCCTATCAACATACAACTAACCCTATGGTGTGATCCATGTGCGCACTCATATGATGGATACCAAAGGACAGCAACATAACCACAAGCAAATTAAATCAATCATAGCAATTCATCAACCACCAATAGGACAACGAAAATCTACTCAAACATCATAGGATGGCAACACATCATTGGATAATAATATGAAGCATAAAGCACCATGTTCAAGTAGAGGGTACAGTGGGTTGCGGGAGAGTGGACCGAAGTAGATAGACGGGGGAAGGTGATGGAGATGTTGGTGAAGATGACTGAGGTGTTGGTGAAGATCGCGGTGATGATGATGGCCCCCGGCGGCGTTCCGGCGCCACCAGAAGCAAGGGGGAGAGAGGCCCCCTTCTTCTTCTTCCTTGACCTCCTCCCTAGATGGGAGAAGGGTTTCCCCTCGGGTCCTTGGCTCCCATGGCTGGGGAGGGGCGAGAGCCCCTTCGAGATTGGATCTATCTCTCTGTTTCTGCGTTCCCAGATCCTTCCCCTTCAACGTTTCTTTTATATCCGGAGATCTGTAACTCCGATTGGGGTGAATCTTTCGCCCAGATTTTTCTCGTAAAATTAGCTTTCTTGTGGCAAAAGAAGAGCGTCAACCTCCTTGTGGGTGGTCCAGGAGAGTGCCAGGCGCGCCCAGGGGAGGGCGTGCCCCCTATCTCCTGGCCACCTCGGATACCGTTTCGCATTGATTCTTCCTCCGGAAAATCCCAAATATTCCAAAATAATTCTCCGTCCGTTTTTATCCCGTTTGGATTCCGTTTGATATTGGGTTTCTGTGAAACATAAAACATGCAACAAACAGGAACTAGCACTGGGCATTGGATCAATATGTTAGTCCCAAAAATAGTATAAAAAGTTGCCAAAAGTATATGAAAGTTGAAGAATATTGGCATGGAACAATCAAAAATTATAGATACGACGGAGACGTATCAGCTTCTCACAAACCAGAGCTTCTCACAACAAGCCCGATGGTTTCGGTAGGGAACATTTCACCTTTCTGGACGAAATGATATCCATTGCCTCTTCTCGATTTGAATTTTTTGTTCTAGTGGCAACATAGAACAACAGGAGTGTTGTGTCAATTTTTGGGATTTTTGGGGGTTTGCCTGGACATCTTATACATTAACTAAGTTTCTATGCATTCATGTGCATAATTCAAATGTGAACTACAGGCACATGCGCTAATGCATATAAATGGTTGAAAATTCAAATATGTGCCCTTGGTTGCATGCTTAATTAGGTCCCATGCAAGCAATGGGAATGAATGTCAAACACCCTGCCACCGTCACTCGGCCGCAAACATTGATATACCTAGTTTTTAAATTCTAGTAAATGCAAAACTCATCTGAAATTGATGAAACTTGGCATGCTATCAAGGAGCGGCGTCAACATGTTGTGGTAAATTTTTTGTCCCATTTGGGGAAGGTTTGGGGATATGCTTCTCACAACAAGCCTAATGGTTTCGGTAGGGAACATCCCACCTTTGGGGACGAAACGATATCCGCTGCCTCTTATTGCTTTCAAAAAATTTCTAGTGTCAACATAGAACAACACGAGTGTTGTGTCAATTTTTGGGATTTTTGGGGTTCGTTTGGACATTTTATGCATTAACTGAGTTTTCTATGCATTCATGTGCATAATACAAATCTGAACTACAGGCACATGCTCTAATGCATATAAATTGGTTGAAAATTCAAATCTGTCTCCTTGGTTGCATGCTTAGGTCCCATTCAGAAAATGGGAATGAATGTCAAACACCCTGCGACCGTCACTCTGCTGCAGACATTGAAATCCCTTGTTTTTAAATTCTAGTGAATCCAAAACTCGTCTGAAATTCATGAAACTTGGCATGCTATCATGGAGCGACATCAACATGTCGTGGTAAAAAAAATTCCCATTTGGGGCAGGTTTGGGGATATGCTTCTCATAAACCAGAGCTTCTCACAACAAGCCTGATGGTTTCGGTAGGGAACATCCCACCTTTGGGGACGAAATGATATCCACTGCCTCTTATTGCTTTCAAAAAAATTCTAGTGTCAACATAGAACAACACGAGTGTTGTGTCAATTTTTGGGATTTTTGGGGTTCTTTGGACATTTTTATGCATTAATTGAGTTTTCTATGCATTCATGTGCATAATACAAATTTGAACTACAAGCACATGCTCTAATGCATATAAATTGGTTGAAAATTCAAATTTGTGTCCTTGGTTGCATGCTTAGGTCCCATTCAGGAAATGGGAATGAATGTCAAACACCCTGCAACCGTCACTCCGCCGCAAACATTGAGATTCCTTGTTTTTAAATTCTAGTAAATCCAAAACTCGTTTGAAATTCATGAAACTGGCATGCTATCATGGAGCGGCATTAACATGCCGTGGTAAATTTTTTGTCCCATTTGGGGCAAGTTTGGGGATATGCTTCTCACAAAACAGAGCTTCTCACAAACCAGAGCTTCTCACAACAAGCCTGATGGTTTCGGTAGGGAACGTCCCACCTTTGGGGACGAAATGATATCCGCTGCCTCTTATTGATTTCAAAAAAAATCTAGTGTAAACAGAGAACAACAGGAGTGTTGTGTCAATTTTTGGGATTTTTCGGGGTTCGTTTGGACATTTTTATGCATTAATTGAGTTTTCGATGCATTTATGTGCATAATTCAAATTTGAACTACATGCACATGCTCCAGTGCATATAAATTGGTTGGAAAATCAAATCTCTGCCCTTGGGTGCATGCTTAGGTCCCATGCAAGAAATGGGAATGAATTTCAAACACCAGGGCACCGTTGATTGCCGGCCAAACATTGAGATACTTTGTTTTAAAATTCTAGTAAATCCAAAACTTGTATGAAATTCATGAAACTTGGCATGCTATCTTGGAATGGCACCCAACATGCTGTGGTGTTTCTTGTTCCCATTCAGAGAGAAGGCGCACTCGAATAACAGCCAACAATGGCATTTTGAAACAAATAGCTGCCACTTTAATATCTCAAACGTTTGTATAATTCAAATCGTGTGCGTTCTGTTAACCATTTACGTGACACTCTGTGTCTTGTTTTAATGGCTATAGGAGGTGTCGTGCGGACAGCTGCTTGACTGAACGAGAGGCGTGCGAGCACAGTCCAGTGCGCTAGCTGACCGAGAGGCTCATCGGGAAACGTGCGAGCTGTTCAACGCAGGATTTCTGCATCTCCTCAATGAAAACGGTTCAGATTGAATATGGTATGTAAATTAAAGCCAGACATCGGTGCTAAGCCAAGAGACACTGCGATTTGTCAAAATATGCAGCTAAAAATCACTAGCACTATCTAATTTCTACAATTAAAATCACTACCACTATCTAATTCATGCGCGTGTTCGCTACGCACTCACTGTATGGGGCGTGCTAGTAGCTGTGTCAAATGATGGTAGGAGTGCTAGCAGTCCGCCGCATAGGCTCACCGGGAGGCGAGCCAGCCCTTTGATCGCCGCCCACCTTGCTCCCACTCCTCCATATTAATGGCGCGTTCGCCTTGCTCCGTGAAATGATGGTATAGGAATGCCAGAAGTCCGCCGCGCAGGCTCACCGAGAAGCGAGACAGCCTTTGACTGCCACCCGCCTCGCTCCCACTGGTCTGTATTAATGGCACGCCCGAGCGGCCACACCCCCCATCCTCGCCACACACACAATCCTCTCTCTCCGCCCACATCCTCGATGCTGCTCTCAGTCCCCAGAGTGCACCGGAGCACGGCGTGAATATGGAGATTGAGGTTTTCGTCGCCGCTGACGAGGTGGAGAACGAGGCTGCTAACAAGCGGAGGCGGGTCGAGAAAGAACCGCAAGCGACTCTAGCAGGCCTAGACTTCATCAGCAAGCTCCCCGATGATATGTTGAGAGTCATCATATCCCTCCTCCCAATCAAATATGGGGCGAGGACAGCCGCCCTTTCCCAACGGTGGTGCCCCCTATAGCTCCTCACCCCTGTCGTCCTCCTCGACGCCCACGAGCTCTGCCATGGCTATCGCAAAAGCTTGGATGCGTTCTCCCAAATCCTCAGCAGTCACCATGGCCCAATCAGAGGCCTTATCACGGGCAATTTCCATTCCAATGGCAAGGACGGAGCCAAGCTTGACGAGTGGTTCCGATCCCCCGCCATAGATCAGCTCGAGAAGCTCAGTTTTAATGATGGGCATATGTGCTCGCTGCCAATGTCCGTGCTCCACTTCGCACCCACGCTGCACCTCGCCAAGTTCATGAACTGCCCTCCCCCCCTTAATGAGGCGCCAAATCTTTTTCTACCACGACTGAAGCACCTCGAGCTCGTCGCCGTACGCATCCCAAAGGATGACATGGAGTTCCTTCTTCGTGGTTGTACTCCACTTGAGTTCCTTTGTCTTCAAGCGATGAATTGGTCGAGTACCTTCCACATCACCTCCAGGACTCTCGGGACTATTTATGTGTGTTGCTGGTGCTGCAATGAGATATCACAAAAGGTGGACCACAATATGGTCATTGATGACACACCTTCACTTGAGAGATTACTTATAGTTGATCAACAAGGTCCAACAAGAATCAACGTCATTTCTGTGCCGAAATTGGAAGTGGTGGGCTACTCGTCTGGCAAATACTACTACTTTCAGGTACAACAGTCGCCTTATACCTCTCTTTCTTGATATCAACATTATTTCGAGTTTTGAAGATGTATGTTCATCTGTCATCCAGCAAAGCTTCACCCAGATTCTGGGCACAGTGAAGGTCTTGGCACTAGAATCTGTCGGCCCCAACCTGGACCAAGTTGTCAGTTGCCTGAGATACTTTCCGTGCCTGAAGAAGTTGTATATCGAGGTGATGTTCCTTTCCTGTTAAATGTTAACCATAAGGGAGTTCAATTTTTTGCACCTTTTCCCAAGTTTACAATGACAATGTACTACGATTTCTAAAGGAATTTTGGAGGATTTCAGGACATACACCCCCCACCACCACATATTGGTTGCTTGATTCATATGGTTACAATCCATAAGCATTTCTCCTTTGGATTCATGTGTACTAGTTTTCTTAGGTAATTTTTCATCCAATCCAACCTCTTGTGAAGAAGGCTACATGTTTCTAGATTGTAATCAAATGCCCATGTTAATCATGTCAGATCAAAGATGGCACGTTGGTGCATTTTACAAATCATGCTAACCAAATAGGCGTGTGGTAGTGTTCAAAACTGCATGTAGGCACTAACACGTTCTTTTTTTTGCAGATAATAATCGGCCCGGAGGTGGATAATGTTTATAATGACAATCACATCGAATGCCTGGATCTGCATCTCTCCAATATTACTTTGAACTCCTATCGAGGGACCTTACTAGAGATTACACTCGCCAAGTTCTTTCTTGGCAAAGCAAAGGTGCTGAGGGTACTAAGGTTGAACACGCATTTAATTAGGAAAGATGAATGGTATATTGATCAGAGCCGGTAGGTACTGCGGAATGGAAGAGGCTCCAAAAAAACTAAACTTCGTTCTGGAAGAGCATATGACAGAGCAATTGGAAGTCACTGTGTCAAACCCATACATGATTTGTCAGCAGCTGATCCCTTTGCAGAAATGTCAATGTTTGCAATGTTTGAATTTAGGTGTTGTAATCTTTGAATTTGAACCTTGCAATATTTATGGTATTTTTTATATAACGTAATTGGATGTTCCATTTGGTATTGCAATCATGTCATGTTACAAGTATATATATGTTGTTCTTCTGTACACAGAGCATAGATGTTCTGCAGACAGGGCATATCACAACACACACGCACTGCACTAGGTAACCCGTCAGCGATGAATTCATCAATCGCAGACAATTCATCCGAGTGAACCTTATGTTATACATCGCACACGCCTTCATCTGGCAGCCTGTTTCTTTTGTTCACCCTCATCGCAAACAGTTAATTGAACTAAACTATATGCCCTGAATCGCACACGCAACAAAAATCTGAACCATGTTTGATGCATCCGTCATCGCAAACGTTTTGCACCTTTTTTGGTGGTTCTTTTACACCACCATCGCACACAGTTTCGTGAAAGGGTCTCTGATCGTAGTGTCGCGTTAGCAGCATCCTGCAGTAGTGTTATGACTAGAGGTGGTAAAATGACCCATGAACCTTTGTATCCTGAGGGCCATCCTAAGAGAGTTGAGCAAGATTCTCAGAGAATTAATACTGATGCACCTAGTCCTTCTAATAAAAAGAAGAACAAAACTGATAGGACTTTGCATGATAGTGAACCTGCTATAGACACACCTAAGAATCCCAATGACATTTCTATTTCTGATGCTGAGACACAATCTGGTGATGAACATGAACCTAGTGATAATGTTAATAATGATTTTCATTTTGATGCTCAACCTAGTAATGATAATGATGTAGAGATTGAACCTGTTGTTGATCTTGATAACCAACAATCAAAGAATCAACATTATGATAAGAGAGACTTTCTTGCTAGGAAGCATGGTAAAAAAAAATAGAACCATGGGTTCGGAAACCCATGCCCTTTCCTCCTAAGCCATCCAAGAAAAAGGATGATGAGGATTTTGAGCGGTTTGCTGAAATGATTAGACCTATCTTTTTGCATATGCATTTGACTGATATGCTTAAAATGCCTCCTTATGCGAAGTATATGAAAGACATTGTTACTAATAAAAGAGAAATACCTGAAGCTGCAATTTCTGCCATGCTTGCTAATTATACTTTTAGTGGTGGAGTACCAAAGAAACTTGGAGATCCAGGAGTACCAACTATACCATGCTCCATTAAAAGAAACTATGTCAAAACTGCTTTATGTGATCTTGGAGCCGGTGTTAGTGTTATGCCTTTCTCTTTATATCGTAGACTTGAATTGAATAAGTTTACACCTACTAAAATTTCTTTGCAAATGGCTGATAATTCAATTGCTATACCCATCGGTATTTGTGAGGATGTGCCTGTTGTGGTTGCAAATGTTACTATCTTAACGTACTTTGTTATTCTTGATATTCCAGAGGACGACAGTATGTTGATTATCCTTGGTAGACCCTTTTTGAATACTGCAGGGGCTGTTATTGATTGCAACAAAGGCAATGTCACTTTTCATGTTAATGGTAATGAGCATACAGTACACTTTCCGAAGAAACAACCTCAAGTTCATAGTAACAATTCTATTGGAAAAATTTCAACTATTACTATTGGAGGTTTTGAATTCCCTCTTCCTACTGTCAAAAAGAAATATGATATTCTTATTGTTGGGGACATGCATATCCCTGTTGAGGTAACCTAGTGTTATTCGGAAATTCTCCGGTTTCATGTCATACAGAAGAAGTTTGTTAATAAGACTTGATCAACCTTGTTAATGGATTCCTTTTGATGGGCATGAGATGGATGAATTTAGAAGGCACAACTTTCTGTACCCATCTTTTACTTTCTGTTATTTAGATTAAATAAAGTAAAAATAGTATTTTCTGTCTATTTTCTGAATTATACATGCAATAAAAATGTCCCAAAAATAAAAGTTCTCCAAATGCCCTGAAAATTTAGTATGATTTTTTTATAGAATATTTGAGAATTTCTGGCACTAAGAACACACCAGGGGGCCTCACCAATGGGCCACAAGGGTGGAGGGCACGCCCTATCCCTGTGGGTGCGCCCCCCTACCTTGTGGGTCCTGAGGGAGTCCTGGATTTAGGGGTATCCGGATAGCCGGACTATATACTTTGGCCGGACTATTGGACCGTGAAGATACAAGACTCAAGACTTTGTCCCGTGTCCGGATGGGACTCTCCTTTGCCTGGAAGACAAGCTTGGCGATCCGGATAATAGATTTCCTTCTTTGTAACCCACTCCGTGTAAACCCTAGCCCCCTCCGGTGTCTATATAAACCGGAGGGTTTAGTCCTTAGAGACACAATCATAATCATCATAGGCTAGCTTCTAGGATTTAGCCTCTATGATCTCGTGGTAGATCAACTCTTGTAATACTCATATCATCAATATCAATCAAGAAGGAAGTAGGGTTTTACCTCCATCGAGAGGGCCCGAACCTGCGTAAAACATCATGTCCTTTGCCTCCTGTTACCATTAGCCTTACACGCATAGATCAGGACCCCCTATCCGAGATCCGCCGGTTTTGACACCGACATTGGTGCTTTCATTGAGAGTTCCTCTGTGTCGTCGCCGCGAGGCTCGATGGCCTGTCTCGTTGTCAAGGCAACATCACCTCTGGGGGAGCGCTGGCGGTAGGCCAAACTCTCCGACTAGGCGGCTTCGTCATGGCTGCCCGATCGGCTTCCGCGCCGACGATGACCTCTCAGGTCATCAAAAACAGCCTCCACATCAATTCGGAACTCGCCGAACAGATGAATCCAATGGAGCTCTCCTCCCTCAATGAGCTCTTGGATCGCATCGCTGCTTTGGGAGTCGCTACACACTATGATCGGACCGGGCTTAAACCCGACCAGAGGGATATTAAAACCCCACCGGTCACCCACGAGATAGCGGTAGTGGAAGAGCCACACATGGATTATCCCTCTACTTTGAGGACGAATTATGTCCGGATTACCGAGCTCTCTGAGCCGGATACCCGCTCGCGGGAGTACATGACCCAAACCCCGGACTTAGAATCGGGTACCAGGCCGGAAAAATCGGGCGGCACCCCGGATCCCGAGCTGTCAAGCCCGGAAGCTCCTCTGCCTCTGGGCGTTAGATCAGATCAGAATCCAGATTCAGCTACGCCCACCCACCCAGACTTAAACCGTCTCTCCCATATTAGACAAGGGCCCCAAGAGACAGTAAATCGCTACTCGGCCAGATTCCTCCTTGTGCTAAACAGGGTTAAGGACTGTCGTGAGGAAGACGCAATTTCACTTTTCTGCAAAAATTGCACGAACAAAGGGATCCTTAATGCTATAAGTCGCCGAGACATAAGACACTTTGCCGACTTAGCAGCCATAGTACATAAGTACTATGCGATGGAGAGCACCTGGACAACCCAAACAGACTTCTGGGATAATCCGGCTCTCACTAAATCCTTTGTCCGAACTAAAAGGGCAAACTCTCGTAAGTTACCCGATCCAATTCCCAAAAAACCAAAGCCCACTCCAAGGCATGGAACCGTATTGTAAGAATGGCTCATTGGGCCATGTAAAATTCACAGCACGCCGGATACTACACCAACGCACAGCCTTAGAGCATGTTGGATACTCCGGCAGGTGGCAAAAAGAGGCGAGGATCTTCTGGTAAGCCACAAAGAGCAACACCCCACCGAAGATAGCAATTGGGTACTGACAGTCTTCGAGACTTTCGCCTCAAATAATAGGCGCAAGCAAGCTCATCGAAATTTCACTGAAATCTGCCACGTGGCAAAAATAAATCCGTGGAATGACACTGCTATAACCTTCAGTGCCAATGACGAACCTCAATTCCAGACAGTCCGGGCACCAGCCGCTTTGGTCCTTAGCCCAATCGTGGACGGCTTTCCGCTCACTAAAGTACTCATGGATGGCGGAAGCGGATTAAACTTGATCTATGAAGAAACACTCAACAAGATGGAAATTGATAAAAGTCGCATTGAGCAATGCGGCACAACCTTCAGGGGAATCATCCCTAGTCAGGAGGCACGGTGTGCGGGAAAAATCACACTCGATGTGGTATTCAGCACTCCGGAGAATTACAGGTCCGAGGAAATCACATTCCAAGTGGCCCCTTTTAGCAACGGATACCACGCCCTTTTAGGGCGGGACGCATTCACAAGCTTTCAAGCTATACCCCATTACGGGTACATGAAGCTCAAAATGCCCGGGCCCAATGGAATCATCACTCTAGCTAGTGATCTGGACGTCGCACTCCGCGCCGAAAATAAAACTGCAGCACTAGCCCTGGAAGCATTATCCTAAGCCCTACCGGCCGAAGAATTAACAACGCTGCGCACCACAGTGGACAGGGATGACGTGATACTCGGCAAACGACCCAAGTCCACCTCATTCAAACCTGCAGACGAGATAGTCAAATTCCAGGTCAATCCAACGGAACCCACGAAGACAGCTTCCATCGGGACACAGTTGAGCCCCACAATGGACGCCGCACTACGAGACTTCCTACGCGAGAATTGGGACATTTTCGCCCGGCATCCTTCGGACATGCCGGGCATCCCACGCAGACTGGCCGAACACAGCCTCAATATACTGAAAGGATACAAGCCAGTCAAACAGACTCTTAGGCACTTCTCAGAGCCTAAACGGCAAGCCATGGGAGAAGAGCTAGCCAAGCTACTTGAGGCCGGATTCATCAGAGATATCAAGCATCCGGATTGGCTGGCAAATCTGGTAATGGTACCGAAGAAGGACAAATCTTGGCGCCTATGCATCGATTTCAAAGACCTCAACAAGGCTTGCCCCAAGGATCCCTTCCCCCTCCCTCGCTCGACCAAATCATCGATGCCACCGCAGGACACGACTCACTGTGTTTCCTCGACGCATACTCCAGATACCATCAAATAAAGATGGCAGAGTCCGACCAAGCCGCAACGGCCTTCATAACGCCATATGGTCCTTTCTGCTTCAACACTATGCCTTTCGGGCTTAAAAATGCCGGTGCAACCTATCAACGCATGATTCAAACATGCCTGGAAAAGCAAATCGGCAAAATAGTGGAGGCATATGTGGACAACGTGGTCATAAAAACAAGACACACCAAAACCCTAATAGATGACTTGAGGCTTACTTTCGATAACCTCCGAGCATACAACATCAAGCTAAACCCGAAAAAATGTGTTTTCGGCGTACCCTCCGGGAAGTTGCTCGGCTTCATTGTTTCCAATAGAGGAATTGAAGCAAACCCGGCAAAAATCCGTGATCTGTCGCAGTTGGCTATCCCAACAGACCTCAAGCATATCCAGAAACTAGCTAGATGCGTGGCTGCCCTAAGCCGCTTTATCTCCCGATTAGGAGAAAAGGCACTACCTCTTTACCGCCTTGTTTGACACACCGAACACTTCGTGTGGACAGATGCAGTCGTGACCGGACTGATGAAATAAAAACCTTATTGGCCAGTAATCCAGTCCTGACAGCCCAAATATTGGCGAACCTATGCTATTGTACGTAGCTGCAACACATCAAGTTGTAAGCGCAGTGCTCGTCGTCGAACGAGAAGCAGACGGATACAAATTCCCGCTCCAAAAGCTGGTATATTACGTGTCCACGGTCCTCACCCCATGCAAATCCCGATACCCACACTATCAAAAGATAGCATACGCGGTCTTCATGGCATCCTGGAAGCTACGACACTACTTCCAGGAGTGTTCGATTACGGTGGCCTGCAAAGTACCACTCAATGACATAATAAACAACCGCGATGCTACGGGACGGATTGCTAAATGGGCCATCGAGCTCCTCCCGTTCGACATAACATACAAACCACGGCGGGCCATTAAGTCGCAAGTATTGCCTGACTTCGTTGCCGAATGGACAGAAGCCGAACTCCCTAAAGAGTACGGCGCGTACTCTAATTGGATCATGCACTTTGATGGCTCTAAAATGCTGGCCGGATTAGGGGCAGGTGTAGTCCTGACTTCCCCCACCGGAGACACGGTCCAATACGTACTCCAAATATTAAACACAGACTCCAACAACGCAGCCGAATACGAGGCTCTGTTGCATGGTCTTCGGATGGCAGTCTCTATGGGCATTCAACGCCTGGAAGTGCGCGGGGATTCAAACCTCGCAATATCACAAATAAACAGAGACTTTGATGCCAAGGATCCGAAAATGGCGGCCTACCGTAATGTCGTCCTTAAAATGTCAGCTCGGTTCGAGGGGCTCGAATTCCGCCATGTGGCTCGAGAAAACAATCAAGCGGCAGATATCCTCGCCCTCATCGGCGCTAAGCGCGACCTTGTCCCACCTAACATATTCTTGGAAAGGCTGTTCAAGCCATCCGTGGTATGGGAAGGGGAGTCCGGCAACACTAGACCGGATCCGAACACAGCCCCAGACTCCGAACCATCTGACGTAATCAGAGGCTCCGCCACCGAAATAACACCTTCGGCCCACGAAATCATGGCTGTAATCGCCTCGTGGACTGAGCCTTTCCTGTCCTACTTAAATAGGCAGGAGCTCCCCGAGGACCAAAATAAAGCACGTTGTATTGTGCGGCGTTCCAAGGCCTACAAAGTTCATGAGGGAGAACTCTATAAGAAAAGTGCTACCGGAGTGCTCCAAAGATGCATCTTCGAAGAGGAAGGGCGACAGCTCTTGGCTGAAATCCATGCCGGACTCGGCGGGCACCACGTCGTGGCTCGGGCACTTGTCAGCAAGGCCTTCCGTATAGGCTTTTATTGGCCGACAGCCCGAGAAGATGCACAGGACCTTGTCCAACACTGCGTTGGTTGCCAGCTCTTTGACAATCAGAGGCATATGCCCCCTACCGCTCTCCAAACAATCCCCATTACTTGGCCCTTTGCGGTCTGGGGGCTGGATATGGTCGGACCTCTTAAAGGGGGAAGCCATAAGAAAAAAATACTTATTGGTCATGGTGGATAAGTTCACCAAATGGATAGAAGCCAAACCAGTTAAAACTACCGAATCCGGACCAGTGATAGACTTCATATCTGGGGTTGTACACCGTTATGGCATCCCCTACAGCATCATCACTGACAATGGCTCAAACTTGACAGCTGATGAAGTGAAAACTTGGTGCGGCAACATGGGCATTAAGCTCGGTTACGCCTCCGTCTACCATCCCCAAACAAATGGCCAGGTCGAACATGCCAACGGTCTCATCATGAGCGGCATCAAACCCAGACTAGTGCGGTCCTTGACAGAATCGGACACGCACTGGGTTGAGGAGCTCGACTCTGTACTCTGGGGGCCGTGGACCACGCCAAATTGCACCACCGGATACACACCATTTTTTATGGTCTACGGTGCAGAAGCAGTACTACCCTGCAACATAATCCACGATTCACCTCGCGTGCGCATGTACGAAGAGAAGGAAGCTGAGTTAGATCGACAGGACAACTTAGATGCCCTGGAGGAGGAGCGCGACGTTGCAAAAGCCCGTTCGGGCCCTCTCGATGGAGGTAAAACCCTACTTACTGCTTGATTGATCTTGATGATGTGAGTATTACAAGATTTGATCTACCACGAGATCGTAGAGGCTAAACCCTAGAAGCTAGCCTATGATGATTATGATCGTGTCCCTAAGGACTATACCCTCCGGATTATATAGACACCGGAGGGGGCTAGGGTTTACACAGAGTCGGTTACAAAGAAGGAAATCTATTATCCGGATTGCCAAGCTTGTCTTCCACGCAAAGGAGAGTCCCATCCGGACACGGTGCAAAGTCTCAAGTCTTCTATCTTCACGGCCCAACAGTCCGGCCAAGGTATATAGTCCGGCTGTCCGGATACCCCCTAATCCAAGACTCCCTCAGTAGCCCTTGAACCAGGCTTCAATGACGATGAGTCTGGCGCGCAGTTTGTCTTCGACATTGCAAGGCGGGTTCCATCTCCGAATACTCCAAAGTACTTGTTGCAACGAACAATGTTCGGCTTCCCATCAATGTTGTACTCCTCGGCTTCTGTGCTTCAATAATGACCATCTCCACGTGTCGAGCGAATACGAGGAGCCGGGGCATTTTTTCATTTACCAGCCCGGCCCTGTAGGAAAACCATCTATTTGAAGGGACGGGGATCCTCAGATCCAAACCTCACCTTCTTCCCTTGAGCAAGCATCCAACAGAGTGCTCTGGAAAAAATCATTCCAGCATGGCCGGTCGCCTCAGCTCTTCTTCTCGTTCCCTTCGCCCCAAGCCAGGTGACTAGGAAGAGTGTTCAATTCCTCAAAGCCGTTTGATAGAGTTGCAAACCCAAGGGTTTGTTCCACCGGCGGTAATGGTCCCTGTCCGAGCCGGACTAGCCACCTATAATGGCGGGGAGCAAGCGGAGAGATCTCCTAACTCATCCCCGGGGGAGCGAATATGCCTCATCCCGCATCTGTTAAGAGGCGTCGGGTTTCCAATCCACCCATTCCTTCGCGGGCTCCTGGAGTTCTATGGCCTCCAGCTGCACAACTTCACTCCTGCCTCCGTGCTGCACATAGCAGGATGCCTCCGTGCTGCACATAGCAGGATACGTTGCCCTTTGTGAACTATTTCTGGGCTGTGAGGCTCACTTTGGGTTATGGAAGAAGTTGTTCTGCCTCATCCCTCGCAACCAGGGGGAATCCATATGTCAAGTGGGCAGAGCCGAAGTATGGCGCGTCGCCGAGACCGGATACCTGTCCGGCACTCCCAAGAAGGCACCTGAGAACTGGCCATCGGAGTGGTTCTATGTTGACGACGTTCCCCTTCTGGATCCATTCCGGATAGGCCTTCCTGAGTTCAATAACGCTTCGCCAAAGGCGCGCTGAATTTGGCGCCCTCAGGGGCCCCAAGAGGAGGATACCAGAGAAGTACACTTCCTGATGAGCAGGATAAAGATACTGGCCAAATCAGGGCTGTCAATAGTCGAGGTTATGGCAATATGCAAAATGTGGGGGGTGCAGCCACTTCAGTATCGGGGGAAGCCCATGTGGCACTACAATGGGGAAGACGATGCCACCCACTGTGGTCGTAAAGGTCCAGACTCCGCCACTGCCCTGGCGAAAATATTGTCCGATCTGTATAAAGGAGAAGAAGAATTCCTTCATATTAAACCGCGGGATGGATTTTCCATGTACAACCCCTCAAGCTGGGTAAGTCATCATTCTTTCTCCCGCTCCATTCATTCTGGCGTCCCTCGTCATGATTATTTACCTTGATATTTCTGAGCAGGAACTGAGGAGGGCCGTGGAAGGATTCAACAGACCCTCCCCGCAGCCAGAGGACGCCGGAAGGGCCTTCGATCCAGGACTTCAAGAAGATTCGGATATTACTGTGGAGCTTGTCAACGGGACATTTTATCAGGCCAGCTGCGATGGCGCCTCGGTGGCTATTATCGTCGACTATCCCAGACTGCTACCTGCATCGCGCGTAAGCAAAGTTGAAACCCTATCCTCTGAAGAGGACTCCTTTCTGATGCCATGCCTTATGCATAAAATGTCACATTTTTATAGACACGACCATCGGAACGCTGCGCCGAGCCCCTGGGAGCTCGTCGTAAAGGGGCGTCCGGGTCAGGCAGGCTTAAGAGGAAGGCGGTTAGGGCCGAAACGCCATTACAGAGGTATGGTAAAAACCTGCTTTGTGATTATCGTGTTTGGAATGTGACAGCGCCCTTCGTGTTCTGGCAGAAAGAGGAGTCACCGGACTATATCCGGAGATCCTGCCGATCACGCCTTCACCAGCCGGATTCCAGAACCGGCTTCGAGAGAGGAGGCCAATGCGGGGCCGATGCAGAATTGTCCTCCGACAGAGGATGCGGATATGCTCTCCGCCACGAATTCTGAAGTAGAGAGCACCATGAATCACCAGCGCCGACGGGCCGTACTTCGCAATAACATCTTTTCCAAAGAGGCATTTAATGCTTTCAATTCGGGTGACGCATACATCCGAGCTGCCCAAGGCATGCTCGCCCGAGAGACAGACCAGTATGCCAAAGATATACGGTTAAGAAAATTTGATAAGCATGTATAGGAGTAGCCCCTGAGACTTGAAACGGTTGGAACAACTATTTTAAGGATCATTTTATTCACAGGTCCTTGTAGATAAGAACACCCAATTGTCTCAAGAGCTAGAGGAGTGCAAGACTCAGCTGAGGGCCGCGGTTGCCAAACTAGAGGAATCCCAGAAGGCCTCATCTGGTAACATTTATCTCAACAGAGAAATTTCAAAGGAATATACCAATTAGCAATTTAGCTTGCTTCATAAGTTTAACAGAAAAGTCTGCAGACCATCCCGGGGCGAGTTCGGAAATCATAAAAGATAGCGAGTCGCATCTCCAAAGACAGCTCAAGGCTAGCGAGCGTGTGCTCACACAGGTCAGGCGGGAGAAGAACGATCTCCAAGATGCCAATGTCCGGCTGGGCGCCGAATTATCAGATGTTCGAGCTCAGCTGGCGGACTCTGTGAAGGAGAACAGAAGGCTTCATAGCGGCATATATGGTAAGTGCCTAAATGAACTGTAGTACAGTTCGGCGAAGAAGCATATTAAAAGAGTTTATATCTGTAGGTATGTTGACGGGCTGTCCTGAAGAGGAGATGCCCGCGTCCACAGGCGATTTGCTGCAAGACCTCTCACAACTGCACGAACGAGTTCGGCAGGTGATGCAGGGTATTGCCCAGGCCTTGTGGCCATCCACTTCCCCGCCAAAAGGCATGGGGGAGCTCGTGGAGATGCTCCAAGGAGCACGGCAGCGTTTCCGGTTGTGGAAGATGTCGGCCTGCCGAAAAGGTGCAAGGGAAGCCTGGGCCATGGTGAAGACGCGCTACACCAAGCTTGACCCAAACCATATGGCCGAAGTCGGACCGGCGGGGCCAGATGGGCAAGAAATTCCCGTGAGTCTGGTGTATGATCAGGTAGCGTTAGCCGCAAAGTATTCCCAACAAGATTGCAAGCTAGATAGCTTGTTGGACGGTATAGAGGAAGAGTATAGCCAGTCCAAGTGACTATGTAATTCAATTGACATATGTAGTCCCTAGCTGGATTAAAAATCATTTGCCATGGCGGACCTTTTCGCTTCAGCCCCCGGATCCGACAGTCCGGGGTGTATCCGAATAACCGCGCAGTTATCCAGAACTGGGGTATGCATGGAAACCAGGCGTAGGGGTCATAAGTGCTTGAACAGACAAGCACCCAACTAGTTATGTTATATTACATGGATAGTAAGAACCATCTTCCAGGGAGAATAGTTCCGTTAGGGGTTCCTTTCCCTGGGTACGCATGCATCGATGTACATGTCCGGACCGCGAATAGAGACGCAGGATACAAGACTTCTGGAGGTTCACGTTGTAATAAACGAAAGAAACATCTTTTGTTCACCAACTGAATATTCCCTTAAGAACGCTAACTTTCGGCTTCACCCAGTCTGAGGTACACATCCGGCTGAACCGGCAGTAATAATCGCAGAGGTGCTCCCCTTATGCCCTAGCAGAATTAACGGGAACGTAGGGCATAAACACAAGAGCTAGGCAACCCAGCATGGCCACATCTTAAGTCATATCGATGCATATAATGGTGAAGAAAAGGCGCGTATGGAAAAAGAACGCATATGTGATAGGCAAGAAGCCATGAAAGTAACTATATGTACCTTCCATATGGGAAGCCCCAATGTGTGGTTTACACACATCGTACGGCCGGAGTGATCCGAGCATCCGCACTATATTGAGTACTTTGTGTGAAGAATGAAAAAGGGCGAGAAAGGAAAAAAGGGGAGTAACATAATTAAAAGGGGGGTAAGGAGACGAACACTGAGTTCGACGCTAGGCGTAGAATCTCCGGAGTCTGGCCGCGTTCCATGGGTTCGGCTCGAGTCTATTATCGGATCCATTACGCAGGCAGTACGCTCCTCTGGTGAGAACTTTATCAATAATTAAGGGACCCTCCCACTTAGGTTTGAGCTTGTCCTTCTTCTTCTCCGGTAGGCGTAGAACAAGTTCGCCAATATTATAAGTTTTGGCCCGCACTTCTCTGCTTTGATACCGTCGAGCCTGCTGATGATAGAATGCGGAACGGGCTTTTGCGATGTCATGCTCCTCCTCCAAGGCATCTAAGTTGTCCTGCCGATCTAACTCGGCTTCCTTCTCTTCGTACATGCGCACGCGAGGTGAGTCATGGATTATGTTGCAGGGTAGTACTGCTTCTGCACCGTACACCATGAAGAATGGTGTGTATCCAGTGGTGCGATTCGGCGTGGTCCGCAGCCCCCAGAGTACGGAGTCGAGCTCCTCGACCCAGTGTGTGTCCGATTCTGTCAAGGACCGCACTAGTCTGGGTTTGATGTCGCTCAT
This sequence comes from Triticum timopheevii, assembly GCA_963921465.1. Classification (NCBI taxonomy): domain Eukaryota; kingdom Viridiplantae; phylum Streptophyta; class Magnoliopsida; order Poales; family Poaceae; genus Triticum; species Triticum timopheevii. The sequence goes on from OY997270.1 coordinate 314,190,100, forward strand.
GATGAGACCGTTTGCACGTTCGACCTGGCCGTTTGTTTGGGGATGGTAGATGGAGGCGTAATCGAGCTTAATGCCCATGTTGCCGCACCAAGTTTTCACTCCATCGGCTGTAAAATTTGAGCCATTGTCAGTGATGATGCTGTGGGGGACACCGTAACGGTGTACAACCCCGGATATGAAGTCTATCACTGGTCCGGATTCGGTAGTTTTAACTGGTTTGGCTTCTATCCATTTGGTGAACTTATCCACCATGACCAATAAGTATTTTTTTCTTATGGCTTCCCCCTTTAAGAGGTCCGACCATATCCAGCCCCCAGACCACGAAGGGCCAAGTAATGGGGATTGTTTGGAGAGCTGTAGGGGGCATATGACTCTGATTGGCAAAGAGCTGGCAACCGACGCAGTGTTGGACAAGGTCATGTGCATCTGCTTGGGCTGTCGGCCAATAAAAGCCTGTACGGAAGGCCTTGCTGACAAGTGCCCGAGCCGCAGAGTGGTGCCCGCCGAGTCCGGCATGGATTTCAGCCAAGAGCTACCGCCCTTCCTCTTCGGAGATGCATCTTTGGAGCACTCCAGTCATATTTTTCTTATAGAGTTCTCCCTCATGGACTTTGTAGGCCTTGGAGTGCCGCACAATACAACATGCTTCATTTTGGTCCTTGGGGAGCTCCTACCTATTTAGGTAGTCCAGGAAAGGCTCGGTCCATGAGGCGATTACAACCATGATTTCGTGGGCCAAAGGTGTTAGTTCAGTGGCGGAGCCTCCGATTACGTCAGATGGTTTGGAATCTAGGGTTGTGTTCGGATCCGGTCTAGCGTTGCCGGACTCCCCTTCACATACCACGGATGGTTTGAACAGCCTTTCCAGGAATATGTTTGGTAGGACAGGGTCGCGCTTAGCACCGATGCGGGCGAGGATATCCGCCGCTTGATTGTTTTCTTGAGCCACATGGTGGAATTCGAGCCCCTCGAACCGAGCTGACATTTTGAGGACCGCATTACGGTAGGCCGCTATTTTTGGATCCCTAGCATCAAAGTCTCCGTTTATTTGTGATATTGCAAGGTTTGAATCTCCGCGCACTTCCAGGCATTGAATGCCCATAGAGACTGCCATCCGAAGACCATGCAACAGAGCCTCATATTCGGCTACGTTGTTGGAGTCTGTGTATAATATTTGGAGTATGTATTGGACCGTGTCTCCAGTGGGGGAAGTCAGGACTACACCTACCCCCAATCCGGCCAGCATTTTAGAGCCATCGAAGTGCATGATCCAATTAGAGTACGCGTCGTACTCTTTAGGGAGTTCGGCTTCTGTCCATTCAGCGATGAAGTCAGCCAATACTTGCTACTTAATGGCCCGCCGTGGTTTGTATGTTATGTCAAACGGAAGGAGCTCGATGGCCCATTTAGCAATCCGTCCCATAGCGTCGCAGTTGTTTATTATGTCATTGAGTGGTACTTCAGAGGCCACCATAATCGAAGACTCCTGGAAGTAGTGTCATAGCTTCCGGGATGCCATGAAGACCGCGTATGCTATCTTTTGATAGTGTGGGTATCGGGATTTGCATGGGGTGAGGACCGTGGACACGTAATATACTAGCTTTTGGAGCGGGAATTTGTATTCGTCTGCTTCTCGTTCGACGACGAGCACTGCACTTACAACTTGATGTGTTGCAGCCATGTACAATAGCATAGGTTCGCCAATATTTGGCGCGGTCAGGATTGGATTACTGGCCAATAAGGTCTTTATTTCATCTAGTCCGGCCGCGGCTGCATCCGTCCACACGAAGTGTTCGGTGCGTCAAAGAAGGCGGTAAAGAGGTAGTGCCTTTTCTCCTAATCGGGAGATAAAGCTGCTTAAGGCAGCCATGCATCCAGCTAGTTTCTGGATATGCTTGAGGTCTGTTGGGATAGCCAACTGTGACAGAGCTCGGATTTTTGCCGGGTTTGCTTCAGTTCCTCTATTGGAAACAATGAAGCCGAGCAACTTCCCGGAGGGTACGCCGAAAACACATTTTTTCAGGTTTAGCTTGATGTCGTATGTTCGGAGGTTATCGAACGTAAGCCTCAAGTCATCTATTAGGGTTTTGACGTGTCTTGTTTTTATGACCACATCGTCCACATATGCCTCCACTGTTTTGTCGATTTGCTTTTCTAGGCATGTTTGAATCATGTTTTGATAGGTTGCGCTGGCATTTTTAAGCCTGAAAGGCATCGTGTTGAAGCAGAAAGGACCATATGGTGTTATGAAGGCCATTCCAGCTTGGTCGGACTCTGCTATCTTTATTTGATGGTATCCGGAGTATGCGTCAAGGAAACACAGTGAGTCGTGTCATGTGGTGGCGTCGATGATTTGGTCGGTGTGAGGTAGGGGGAAGGGATCCTTGGGGCAAGCATTGTTGAGGTCTTTGAAATTGACGCATAGGCGCCAGGATTTGTCCTTCTTCGGTACCATTACTAGATTTGCCAGCCAATTCGGATGCTTGATATCTCTGATGAATCCGGCCTCAAGTAGCTTGGCTAGCTCTTCTCCCATGGCTTGCCGTTTTGGCTCTAAGAAGCGCCTAAGAGTCTGTTTGACTGGCTTGTATCCTTTTAGTATATTGAGGCTGTGTTCGGCCAGTCTATGTGGGATGCCCGGCATGTCCGAAGGATGCCAGGCGAAAATATCCTAATTCTCGCGTAGGAAGTCTCCTAATGCGGTGTCCATCATGGGGCTCAACTGTGTCCCAATGGAAGCTGTCTTCGTGGGGTCCGTTGGATGGACCTGGAATTTGACTATCTCATCTGTGGGTTTGAATGAGGTGGACTTGGATCGTTTGTCGAGTATCACTTCATCCCTGTCCACTGTGGCGCGCAGCGTTGTTAATTCTTTGGCCACTAGGGCTTCGGATAATGCTTCCAGGGCTAGTGCTGCAGTTTAATTTTCGGCACGGAGTGTGATGTCCGGATCACTAGCTAGAGTGATGATTCCATTGGGCCCGGGCATTTTAAGCTTCATGTACCCATAATGGGGTATAGCTTGAAAGCTTGTGAATGTGTCCCGCCCTAAAAGGGTGTGGTATCCGCTGCTGAAAGGAGCCACTTGGAATGTGATTTCTTCGGACCTGTAATTCTCCGGAGTGCCGAATACCACATCGAGTGTGATTTTTCCCGCACACCATGCCTCCCGACTAGGGATGATTCCCCTGAAGGTTGTGCCGCTTTGCTCAATGCGGCTTTTATCAATTTCCATCTTGTTGAGTGTTTCTTCATAGATCAAGTTTAATCCGCTTCCGGCGTCCATGAGTACTTTAGTGAGCCAAAAGCCGTCCACGATTGGGCTAAGGACCAAAGTGGCTGGTGCCTGGACTGTCTGGAATTGAGGTTCATCACTGGCACTAAAAGTTATAGCAGTGTCATTCCACGGATTTATTTTTGCCACGTGGCAGATTTAAACGAAATTTCGATGAGCTCACTTGCGCCTATTATTTGAGGCGAAAGTCTCGAAGACTATGAGTACCGCATTGTTGTCTTCGGCGGAGTGTTGCTCTGCTTTATGGCTTGCAAGAAGATCCTCGCTGCTTTTTGCCACCTGCCGGAGTATCCAACATGCTCTAAGGCTATGCGTTGGCGTAGTATCCGGCGTGCCTTGAATTTTGCATGGCCCATTGAGCCATTCTTCCAATACGGTTCCATGCCTTGGAGTGGGCTTTGGTCTTTTGGGAATTGGATCGGGTAACTTACGAGAGTTTGCCCTTTTAGTTCGGACAAAGGATTTAGTGAGAGCCGGATTATCCCAGAAGTCTGTTTGGGTTGTCCAGGTGCTCTCCATCGCACAGTACTTTTGTACTATGGCTGCTAAGTCGGCAAATTGCACTATGTCACGGCGACTTATAGCATTAAGGATCCCTTTGTTCGTGCAATTTTTGCAGAAAAGTGAGATTGTGTCTTCCTCACGACAGTCCTTAACCCTGTTTAGCACAAGGAGGAATCTAGCCCAGTAGTGATGTACTGTCTCTTGGGGCCCTTGTCTGATAAGGGAGAGACGGTTAAAGTTTGGGTGGGTGGGTGTAGCTGAATCTGGATTCTGATCCGATCTAACGCCCAGGGGCAGAGGAGCTTCCGGGCTTGACAGCTCGGGATCCAGGGTGCTGCCCGGTTTTTCCGGGCCGATACCCGATTCTAAGTCCGGGGTCTGGGTCATGTCCTCCCGCGAGTGGGTATCTGGCTCAGAGAGCTTGGTAATCCGGACATAATTCGTCCTCAAAGTAGAGGGATGATCCATGTGTGGCTCTTCCACTACCGCTATCTCGTGGGTGATCGGTGGGGTTTTAATATCCCTCTGGTCGGGTTTAAGCCCGATTCGATCATAGTCTATAGTGACTCCCAAAGCGGTGATGCGATCCAAGAGCTCATTAAGGGAGGAGAGCTCTATTGGATTCATCTTTTCGGCGAGTTCCGCATTGATGTGGAGGCTGTTTTTGATGACCTGAGAGGTCATCGTCGGTTCGGAAGCCGATCGGGCGGCAATGACGAAGCCGCCTAGTCAGAGAGTTTGGCCTACCGCCAGCGCTCCCCCAGAGGTGACGTTGTCCTTGACAACGAGATGGGACATCGAGCCTTGCAGCAACGACACAGAGGAACTCTCAATGAAAGCACCAATGTCGGTGTCAAAACCGGCGGATCTCAGGTAGGGGGTCCCGATCTGTGCGTCTAAGGCAAATGGTAACAGGAGGCAAGGGACATGATGTTTTACCCAGGTTCGGGCCCTCTCGATGGAGGTAAAACCCTACTTACTACTTGATTGATCTTGATGATGTGAGTATTACAAGAGTTGATCTACCACGAGATCGTAGAGGCTAAACCCTAGAAGCTAGCCTATGATGATTATGATCGTGTCCCTAAGGACTATACCCTCCGGTTTATATAGACACCGGAGGGGGCTAGGGTTTACACAGAGTCGGTGACAAAGAAGGAAATCTATTATCTGGATCGCCAAGCTTGTCTTCCACACAAAGGAGAGTCCCATCCGGACACGGTGCGAAGTCTCGAGTCTTGTATCTTCACGGCCCAACAGTCCGGCCAAGGTATATAGTCCGGCTCTCCGGATACCCCCTAATCCAAGACTCCCTCGCCTACGGACTAACCCCTCCAGTTTATATACACTCGGAGGGGGTATATGGATTGTACAAAGGTTGGTTTATCAGGGAAGGAAACCTCTGGACTCTATTCTTGTCGTCCACGTGTCGAGAAGTCCCATCCGGACACGATAGATGGTCTTCGACTTGATCGTGTATGGCCCATGCAGCCCGGCCCATACTCCTAGGCCAGACATCTGAGGACCCCTGAATACAGGACTCCCTCAGTAGCCCCCGAACTTGCCTTCAATGTCGATGTAGTATGCGTACACAAGTCTTCAGCTTTGCAAGGCGGGTTCTCCATTATACGCCGGATTGAAGTTAGTCCGGCATTGGCTTCCGCGTCCAGTCTTTATGATTCCTCCTGTCGTCGCCTCGATTTCCTCGTGTCCGAGTGAATCCAAACGGTCAGTTATCCTTGTATTTTAATATTCCAGGCAGGCACAAACTGCACCTATAAAGCGAGGCAAGATCTCTAAGCCGTCATCCCACATCACACCAAAAGCAACATGGCAAACCACAAAAAAACAGACCATGGCGAGCGCCCCTGGTTCCTCCTCGCGTCCTCATGGCCCTCCAGAGGGGACTGGAAAAGTTGTTCTGTATCCCACCTCTAGCTCAGTCGACTCCAAACGCAAGGATACCTCCCTCCCTAGATCTAGTCTCCATGGGCGGGGTTAACCACTATAGGTGTTGATGCATTGGTGGAGAATTTCCCCAATCCTAGTCAAGGGGAGAGGGTGTGCTTCACCTCATTTCTTTTGAGGGGCGTGGGATTCCCAATCCACCCCTTCCTCAGGGGCCTACTAGAACACTACGGGATCTAGCTGCACAACCTCACACCAGGTTCTATTTTACATATCTCCGGTTTTGTCGCTCTTTGTGAATTGTTCTTGGGTTGCGAGGCTCACTTTGAACTATGGAGAAAGTTCTTCTACCTCGTCCCCCGCCATCAAGGTGGCGGGTCTATTTTCAAAGTGGGCGGCACTGAAGCATGGCGTATATCTGGATCCAACTACCCCGTCCGGACTCCGAAGAAAGGATCTGCCGAATGGTCTTCGGAATGGTTCTATATTGACGATGTATCCCTTCCAGACCCTGTTCGGTGCGGACTACCAGAGTTTTCCAGCGCCCCCTTGAAGAAGCTATACAGTTGGTGTCCCAAATCCTCCACCCAAGAAGACAGTGTGGAGGTGATGAACTTGGTAAACAAGATCAAGATATTGACCCATTCCGGACTCTCCATAGTAAGGCATGGCTATCACGATAAAGAGATGCATCCAGCCACTTCAATCCCGAGTAACTCCCCTATGGAACTACAACGGGGAGGACGGTGCATCCCACTACAGGAGAAAGGGTCCGGATGGCCAAGTCGCATTAGCGGCAGCTCTGGCCAACCTCTATAAAGGAGAAGAAGAAGACTTCATGCACGTAAATTGCCGAGAAGCCTACTCCATGTACACTCCTATTGAATGGGTAAGTTTTTTAACCACTCGATGCTCTTTTATCCATAGGGATGCATTGACCGGATATCCTGGCTAATTATGTTTTGAATAGTCATGGAGGCAGATTGTCGAGAACATTAACTGCCTCACCCCCCAGTCAGAGGATCATGATCGCAATGAAGACCCCGGATTCCATGAGGATCCGAACATATTTGTAGAGTTCGGAGATGGAGTCTACTATCAGGCGAGCATTGATGGCTCGAAGGTGGCCATTATGGCTGACTACCCCGACCTCTATCCCTTCGTGAAGGTAAGTGTTTGGAAACTGTATTCTCAAAGAAGAGGGATACTCCCACTTGTCTCCTTATCCTCCACATTGGGCCATGTTTCGCAGGATCAGCGCTCAGCGAGCCGCACCCAAGGATGGGCGGCCAAGAAAAGGTCGGCATCTTTGCGGAAGGGTTGGGCAAAATGAAAGGAGGCTGGCAGCACTACTGAACCTGCCCCACCATCAAAAAGGTATATACTTCTTTGTTAATATTCGGTCATGAAGTCGGACCGTCATTCGAACCCTCCCTATATCATCGCGGGAGGGGTATACGGCGCAACGTGGGTAAGGTCCCAATCAGCCGAGTTGCGGCTAACCCGGCGCCGGTGATACCAGTCGGACGGGGGCACATGCTGATGCAGCACAGACTCGCTCAACTCATGGAGAACCAGATGAGATGTCCGTGACCAACTCCGAAGTCGAGAGTGCGATGAACCATCGTCACTTAAAAGAAGACTTACACGCCCTGCCTTAACGGAGCCAGAGTTTAACGCTTTAAGCACTATAGGTGCATATGTCTGAGCTGTCCGGGACAGCCTCACCGGGGTCACTCGCCTGTTCTCAAAGGATATGCAGGTAAAAAAATTTAGGAACTTAATGGATAGATAGTAGTAGTATCCCCCGAGACTTAAAGCGGGTGAACAAAACCGATTTAAGGATCGTTTGATGACCACATGTTCTCAAGGAGAAGAACAACGCACTGACCCGGGAGCTTGAAGAAATAAAGAGTGCCCCAATGTATTATGGCAACGATAAAAAATTGGAAGAAGAAGTAAAGAAACAGGCCCAAGAGATAAAGATCTTGAAGGCTCAACTCCTAGAGGCACAACAAGAAAACCAGAAACTGAAGGGCGGCATATTTGGTATGTCTTGTGAACCATCCGGATTATTGATAGAATCATATTATGCGGAATATGATAGTTCGGTTGATACAGGTATGTTGACTAGCCGCCCCGAGGAGGAAATGCCAGTTCTTCAGAGCGACATTCTGAAGGAGCTGGCCAAGCTGCATGAGCGTGCTCAAAAGGCGATGAAGAATATGGCCAAAGCCTTATGGCCTTCTGACGTCCCTCCAGAAAGTATGGAGGGGTTGGCTGATCTATTCAAGGGTGTCCGGCGTTGGTTTGAGCTGTGGAAGACATCGGCCTACCGTGAAGGCGCTCGAGAGGCATGGGCTATGGACAAGACACACTATATTGGTCTTGACCCGAACCATATGGCTAGAGTTGGACCGCGGGGACCCGACGGGAAGGAAATTCCTGTAAGCTTAGTATACGACCAAGTGATGACATCGACAAAATTTTTGCAACAGGGTTGTAAATTGGATAGCCTACTAGATGGCGTAGAAAGGGAGTGAGCATTTGATTTGATGTACCCATGTACTTTATGACCGAACTTATCTCCTGCCGAATTGTATGAAAGTTTTGTCATAGCAGACCATCTGCTTCCACCTCCGAACCAAAAAGTTGGAGTGCTTCCGCATACTATGTTTGACTAGTAAACATTTGATATTGTCGAAAACCAGGCAATCCGGTCATATTGCTCAAAAAGACAAACTGTGTTCGGTGGAGTTATGTTATATTACTTTTTTAACGTAAGAAACATGTTCCAAGAAAAATAGTTCTGTTAGGGGTTCCTTTTCTTAGGCTGGGTTTGTATCTGAAGTACAGACAGCCGCTTTTATGCGTTTATTCCGAAAAAATCCTGTTGAATATGTGCCGCCCAATTATTCTCTTAAGAACGCTAGCTTTCGGCTTCCCTCGTATGAGGTATAACGCCGGATAACCCGGTTGTAACAATCGCAGAGGTGCTCCCTTTGCACCCTAGCCAAACAATCGGGAACGTAGGGTATAAGAACAGGAGCGAGGCAACCCAGCTTGGCAAAAACATAAGTCATAGAGGTGCATAAAATGGCAGAAACGACATATAGTACGGACACGAGAAGCTTGTAAGCTTTGTAATAAAATGCTTCTTTCAAAAGAAGCCCCCATATATGGTGGGATGTATACATTTAAAGATGCGTACTCCCAACAATGCAGCTTATCCGAACACACAATATAAGGAGAGAAAGGTAAAGAGGGTAAAAAGAAAGAGAAAATGGAAAAAACCTAGTTTTAAACTTAGACCTAAGGAGGTCGAATTATGCGTAAAATCTTCGGAGCCGGGTGGCGTTCCATGGGTTCGACTCAAGGCGATTATCCTCCGTATTGCGAAGGCGATAGGCTCCTCCAGTGAGGACTTCATCAATAATGAAGGGGCCCTCCCATTTGGGTTTGATCTTATCCTTTTTCTTCTCCGTGAGGTGTAGAACAAGTTCTCCGACGTTGTATGTTTTAGCCCGCACTTCTCTGCTTTGGTACCGCCTGGCCTATTGTTGATAGAATGTGGAACGGGCCTTGGCTACATCGCGCTCCTCTTCAAGTCCATCCAGGTCGTCATGCCGATCAAGTTCGGCTTCTTTGTCTTCTTACATGCGCACTCTAGGTGAGTCATGAATAATATCACAGAGCAATATGGCTTTTGCGCCGTACACCAGAAAGAAGAGTGTGTATCCGTTCATTCGATTGGGCATGGTCCGGAGTCCCTAGAGAATGGAATCGAGTTCCTCAACCCAGTGCTTATCTTATTCTCATAAAGAGCGCACTAGTCTGGGTTTAATACCACTCATGATTAGACCATTGGCCCGTTCGACTTGGTCCTTCGTTTGGGGGTGGTATACAGATGCATAGTCGAGTTTAATGCCCAACTTAGTGCACCAGGTTTTCACCTCATCAACTGTGAAGTTCGAGCCATTATCAGTGATGATACTGTGCGGGATACCATAACGGTGGACTACGCCTGATATAAAATCGATCACTAGTCCTGCCTCAGCTGTTTTGACTGGTTTGGCTTCTATCCATTTAGTGAATTTATCCACCATGACCAGTAAGTATTTCTTTTTGTGGCTTCCCCCTTTAAGGGGTCTGACCATGTCAAGCCCCCAGACCGCAAAGGGCCACATAATGGGGATTGTACTTAATGCGGTGGGAGGCATGTGGCTCTGATTGGCGAAGAGTTGACAGCCCACGCAACATTGGACAAGGTCTTGAGCGTCACCTCGAGCCGTAGGCCAGAAAAAGCCTGTCCGGAATGCCTTGCTTACAAGGCAGCGGGCTGCAGCATGATGACCGCCGAGACCGGCATGTATCTCTGCCAAGAGTTACCTTCCCTCCTCTTCGAAGATACACCTTTGAAGGACTCCGGTTGTACTTCTTTTATATAGTTCGCCTTCATGTACTTTTAAGGCTTTGGAGCGCCGAACTATTCATCACGCCTCGTTTTGATCATCGGGGAGCTCTTGCCTATTAAGGTAGGCCAAGTAAGGTTTAGTACAAGGAGCAATAACGGCCATGATCTCATGAGCAGAGGGTGTTATCTCGATATCCAAACCCCCGACGTTGTTCGCATTGTGTTCGGCGATTGGGGGTGTGATCAGGTCTGTGTTGCCTTCACCGCTCTCACCCTGCCACACCACAGATGGCTTAAAGAGCCGCTCCACAAAGGTGTTGGGTGGCATGGGGTCACATTTAGTGCCCATACGAGCAAGGATGTTGGCTGCCTGATTACTTTCCCGGGCAACATGATGGAACTCGAGTCCGTCGAACCGAGCTAACATTTTTAATATGGCATTTCGGTATGCCATCATTTTTGGGTCCTTTGCATCGAACTCTTCGTTGACCTGTGAAATTGCATTGTTCGAATCATCGCGCACCTCCAAGCATTGTATGCCCATGGAGACAGCCATACGAAGACCGTGCAGTAGCGCCTCGTATTCGGCTTCATTATTAGAGTCTATATACATGATTTGCAATACATAGCAGACTGTGTCCCAGTGGGGGTGTGAGGATTACACCAGCCCCAAGTCCTGCCAGCATTTTGGAGCCATCGAAGTACATGACCCAATTAGAATATGAGTTGTACTCTTCAGGGAGTTCGGCTTCCGTCCATTCGGCTATAAAGTTGGCCAATACCTGGGATTTAATAGCCTGGCATGGCTTATATGATTTCAAATGGTAATAGCATGATGGCCCACTTTGCTATGCAGCCAATGGCGTCCTTGTTATTAATGATGTCATTCAGTGGCACCTCAGATGCCACTGTGACCGAACACTCTTGAAAGTAGTGCCGAAGTTTGCGAGACGCCATGAAGATTGTGTAGGCTATCTTCTGATAGTGCGGGTATCGGGATTTGCAAGGTGTAAGGACCTCCGATACATAGTAAACTGGTTTTTGGGTGGAGAATTTATGTCCCTCCTCCCCTCGCTAGACAATGAGGACGGCGCTTACTACTTGGTTAGTTGCCAAAATGTATAGTAACATAGGCTCTCCAATGCCAGGTGCAGCCAAGATTGGGTTGCTTGCGAGAAGGGCCTTTATTTCTTCCAATCCGGCTGTGGTTGCATCTATCCACTTGAAGTTATCAGTACAATGCAGTAGCTTGTATAATGGCAATGCCTTTTCTCCTAATTTGGAGATAAATTGGCTTAAAGCCACTACACACCCAGCTAGTTTCTGGACCTGCTTTAGGTCTGTTGGCGTGGCCAGTTGTGACAAAGCTCGGATTTTTGCCTGGTTTGCCTCAATTCCTCTATGGGAAACAATGAACCCTAGAAAATTTCCGGCTGGAACTCCGAAGACACATTTTTCCGGATTAAGCTGGTTGTCGTATGTTCGAAGATTGTCAAAGGTGAGGCGAAGGTCATCCACCAGTGACTCGACCTGTTTTGTTTTAATGACCACATCGTCCACGTATGCTTCGACTGTTTTTCCTATTTGCTTTTCCAGGCATGTTTGAATCATGTGCTGGTAGGTGGCCCCGGCATTTTTAAGTCCGAAGGGCATAGTATTGAAGCAGAAGGGGTCGTAAGGGGTGATGAATGCGGTTGCATCCTGATCCGATTCCTTCATCTTAATCTGATGGTATCCCGAATAGGCATCGAGGAAACACAGCAAATTATGCCCTGCAGTTGCGTCGATAATTTGGTCAATGCGGGGCAATGGGAAACGATCTTTGGGGCAGGCCTTGTTGAGGTCTTTGAAGTCGACACACAGGCGCCATGATTTGTCCTTTTTAGGGACCATGACCAGATTGGCTAGCCAGTCTGGATGTTTGATTTCCCTAATGAACCCAGCCTCTAGTAACTTGGCTAGCTCTTCTCCCATGGCTTGACGTTTGGGTTCGAAGAATCTTCGTAGTGTCTGCTTCATGGGTTTAAATCCCTTGATTATATTGAGACTGTGTTCGGCCAGTCTGCATGGGATGCGGGCATATCTGAAGGATGCCAGGCGAAGATATCCCAATTCTCATGCAAGAATGCACATAGGGCGGCGTCCACTGCCGGATCCAGCTGTGCCCCGATGGATGTTGTTTTATTGGGGTCTGTCGGGTGCACTTGGAATTTTACTATTTCCTCGACTGGTTTGAAAGAGGTGGACTTGGATCTCTTATCAAGGATCATGTCGTCCCTATCCATCGTAGCTCGTAGGGTGGCTAATTCTTCTGCCGCTAGGGATTTAGACAGTGCCTCAAGGGCCAAGGAAGCGGCCTTGTTTTCGGCACGGAGAGCTTTGTCTGGGTCGTTTGAGATTGTAATGATTCCAATAGGGTCGGGGATTTTGAACTTCATGTACCCATAATGGGGTATGGCTTGAAAGCATGAGAAGGCATCCGAGCCGAGGATAGCGTGATACCCACTATTAAAGGGGACCACCGATACGTCTCCACGTATCTATAATTTATGAACTATTCATGCTATTATATTATCTGTTTTGGATGTTTATGGGCTTTATTATACACTTTTATATTATTTTTGGGACTAACCTATTAACCGGAGGCCCAGCCCAAATTGTTGTTTTCTTGCCTATTTCAGTGTTTCGAAGAAAAGGAATATCAAACGAGGTCCAAACGGAATGAAACCTTCGGGAGAGTTATTTTTGGAATGGAAGCAATCCAGGAGACTTGGAGTATACGTCAGGGAAGCAACAATGAAGCCACGAGGCAGGGAGGGGCACCCTACACCCTGGCCGCGCCCCCCACCCTCGTGGGCCCCTCGTGGTTCCCCTGACCGACTTCTTTCGCCCATATATGTCCATATACCCTAAAACATCAAGGAATGCAATAGATCGGGAGTTCCGCCGCCGCAAGTCTCTATAGCCACCAAAAACCCCTCGGGAGCCTGTTCCGGCACCCTGCCAGAGGGGGAATCCATCACCGGTGGCCATCTTCATCATCCCGACGCTCTCCATGATGAGGAGGGAGTAGTTTCATCCCGGCGCTCTCCATGACGAGGAGGGAGTAGTTCACCCTTGGGCTGAGGGTATGTACCAGTAGCTATGTGTTTGATCTCTCTCTCTCTCGTGTTCTTGATTTGGCACGATCTTGATGTATCGCGAGCTTTGCTATTATATTTTGATCTTATGATGTTTCTCCCCCTCTACTCTCTTGTAATGGATTGAGTTTTCCCTTTGAAGTTATCTTATGGGATTGAGTCTTTAAGGATTTGAGAACACTTGATGTATGTCTTGCATGCGCTTATCTGTGGTGACAATGGGATATCACGTGATCTACTTGATGTATGTTTTGGTGATCAATTTGCTGGTTCAATGAACTTATGCATAGGGGTTGGCACACGTTTTCGTCTTGACTCTTTGGTAGAAACTTTGGGGCACTCTTTGAAGTACTTTGTGTTGGTTGAATAGATGAATCTGAGATGGTGTGATGCATATCGTATAATCATGCCCACGGATACTTGAGGTGACATTGGAGTATCTAGCTGACATTAGGGTTTTGATTGATTTGTGTCTTAAGGTGTTATTTTACTACGGACTCTTCAATAGATCGATCTGAAAGGATAACTTTGAGGTGGTTTCGTACCCTACCATAATCTCTTCGTTTGTTCTCTGCTATTAGTGACTTTGGAGTGACTCTTTGTTGCATGTTGAGGGATAGTTATATGATCCAAATATATTATTATTGTCGAGAGAACTTGCACTAGTGAAAGTATGAACCCTAGGCCTATTATTGTCGAGAGAACTTGCACTAGTGAAAGTATGAACCCTAGGCCTTGTTTCCTACCATTGCAATACCGTTTATGCTCACTTTTATCATTAGTTACCTTGCTGTTTTTATATTTTCAGATTACAAAAACCTATATCTACCATCCATGTTGCACTTGTATCACCATCTCTTCGCCGAACTAGTGCACCTATACAATTTACCATTGTATTGGGTGTGTTGGGGACACAAGAGACTCTTTGTTAGTTGGTTGCAGGGTTGCTTGAGAGAGACCATCTTCATCCTACACCTCCCACGGATTGATAAACCTTAGGTCATCCACTTGAGAGAAATTTGCTACTGTCCTACAAACCTATGCACTTGGAGGCCCAACAACGTCTACAAGAAGAACATTCCGTAGTAGACATCAACCACGTGGATGAGCAACTCTTCGGATCTACAGTTCTCAGGTGTGCTGAACACCATGTCCAGTTTGATTTTTCCCGAGCAGTGTGCCTCTCGATTGGGGATAATACCTCGAAAGGTGGTGTTACTTTGCTTGATGCCCTATCCATCTGCATTTTATCAAGTGTGTCCTCATAGATGAGGTTAAGTCCACTGCCGCCGTCCATGAGTACTTTGGTAAGCCGAAAACCATCACCAATGGGGTTTAGCACCAGGGCAGAAGGTGCTCGGATGGACCGAGCCTTTGGTTCGTCTTCGGCCATAAGGGTTATTTCTATGTCATTCCATGGGCTCAGTTCGATAACTTAATGGATTTCGGCGAGGTCGCGAAGCGCCCGATTATGCCGGTTGTTAGAGGAGAAAGTCTCGAAGAATGTTAGGACGTTGAAGTTGTCCTTCTCCGGTGAATATCCTTCTAGGGTTGTGGTGAGTATTGACTCCCCACTTTTTGCTACCTGTCGGAGTACCCAGCATGCCCGGAGGTTATGGGTAGGGACTGTGTGCGGAGTAGTATGGATCGGGTAGGGTTTGTCCAATAGTTCATCAAGAACGGACCGATGTCCCATGAAGGGCTTGTTCTTCCTGCCCATAGCCCGATGGTCGGGTGACCCGCCGGGGTATATTATTTTAGCCCGGGCCGCACTGTGCGTCGAGGTAGCGGGCTCCAGTTGATGTTTACAGGCCCTCCATATGCTTTCCATCACACAGTACTTTTTTACTACGTGGATAACTCCGTGAAGCTATGTATGTGGTGTCGGGCATTCAATATCCCTTCATCTGTGCAGTTATGGTGGAAGACCGAAACTACGTCATCGCCCGAACAGTCCTTGATCTTGTTTTTAACAAGCAGGAATCTGGCCCGGAAGTGTTGGACCGTTTCCTGGGGCTACTGCTGCACATACATCAGGTCATATATATCTGGAGGACCTAAGTTGCTTGGAGAGTATAGATTGTGGTGGGTGGGTGGACTGAATTTTAGATCTTGTCCCACGTCCGTGTTCAAAGCCGGTATGGCTTCCGCAGTAACCGGTTCAGGTCCGTCTAAGTGCAAAAGCTCTTGCGACCCTACAACTGAACCAGAGTCCGATAGGAGTAAAGTCCCTTCCAAAGGGGAAGTATCCGGCTCAAGGGATTCGGGGACCCGAACATACTTGGTCCTCAATATGGGAGGGAGTCATTGGTGGCCGGTTCCTCGACTATCGCCACGAAGTGGGTAACTGGTGGGTGATTAATTTCCTTTGGTCGGGCTTGAGACCCCCAGGGCAGCGATGCGGTGTAGCAGTTCGTTTAAAGACGAAATATCTGCCGGATCCAATTTTTTAGAGTACTTGGGGCCAATGCAAGGACGGTGTCTGGCAGCCATGAGAGGAGTTGTGGGATCGATGGCCGCGCGCGCCCTCATGGTAAAACTGCCGAACCGGAGGGTCTGCCCTGAAGCCAGGCACCCTCCAGAAGTAATGTTGTCGTTGATGACTAGGCGAGCCACAGATTGCTTTTAGCAGACAGCATAGCGGAGCTCTCAATGAAAGCACCAATGTCGGTGTCAAAACCGGCAGATCTCGGGTAGGGGGGCCCAAGCTGTGCGTCTAAGGATCAATGGTAATAGGAGGCCAGGGGACACGATATTTACCCAGGTTCGAGCCCTCTTAATGGAGGTAAAACCCTACTCCTGCTTGATTATGATTGTTGAGTATGAAGAGTACAAGAGTTGATCTACCTCGAGATCGTAATGGCTAACCCTAGATGTCTAGCCTGCGAGGGTTCCGATGATGGTAAAAATGTTGCCCCCCTACATACTAACCCCTCCGGTTTATATACAAACCGGATGGGGTCTATGGATTGTACAAAGGTAGGTTTATCAGGAAGGAACCTCCGGACTCTATTCTTGCCGTCCATGTGTTGAGAAGTCCCATCCGGCACGGTAGATGATCTTCGCTTGATCATGTACGGCCCATGCAGCCCGGCCCATACTCCTAGGCTGGATATCTGAGGACCCCTGAATCCAGGACTCCCTCAGTGGCCCTAGACTAACTTAGGACAAAATCCTAAGCCTGGGGGAGTACGTATTTCTCACCGACATTACATTCACGTTCACACACTCATTTCAGTTGTCGGTGTTCATACTTTCTCATTGTTTTATCCATGCTAGTTTATTTCTTTTTCCCGCTTTCTTCTTGTGTGTTTGATAAACCTTAAGGCAAGCAAACAAACAAAACTAGTAGTAGTTTATTTCCTTTCTATGCATGCTTAGTAGTAGTATTAAAAGAAAACCCAAAAAGATTTCTTGTTCTTCTTTTGCTTGTTGGGAGTTTTCCCGTGTAAATAGTTTTTCTCATTCTTGTTTTACTTTCTTCAGAAAAACAAAAACTACAAAAATATTTCAGTGTGTTTCTTTGAAATTCTTTTCTTTTCTTTGGGGGTCGAGAGGAGAAGACCACGATGAAAATGTTGACTGGCTCTCATATGCATTATTGTTGATCTAACAAAGAGCCCATATTACCTTGTCTTCTCCTTTGAATAAATGTTTGCAGATTCCAGCTTAGTCCGATGCATGTGCACTATTATTATTATCCACACTGTTCGGTCGTGCAAGTGAAAGGCAATAATGACGATATATGATGAAATGATTGAGATGAGGAAAAGCTGGTATGAACTCGACCTATCTTGTTTTTGTAAATATGATTAGTTCATCGTTCTTGATTCAGCCAAATATGAATGAAACATGTTTGTAATAACAATTAGATATTATAGTTACTCATGCCATGCTTAATTAGCTAGGAGTTTATAATGGTTTACCTTGCATGCCAATATGCTTTTAAAATGGTTGTGATGTAGTATGATAGGATGGTATCCTCCTTTGAATGATTCGAGTGGCTTGACTTGGCACATGTTCACGCATGTAGTTGAAACAAAATCAACATAGCCTCCACGACATTTATGTTCATGGTGATTTAGATCCTACTCATGCTTGCATTAATCTCAATGCATGTTTATGACTGTTGTCACTATCTAGTTGGTCGCTTCCCAGTCTTTTTTTAGCCTTCACTTGTACTAAGCGGGAATACTGCTTGTGCATCCACTTCCATAAACCCAAAATTGTTCCATATGAGTCCACCATCCCTACCTATATGCAGTATTTACCTGCCGTTCGAAGTAAATTTGCATGTACCAAACTCTAAACCTTCAAATGATAATCTGTTTTGTATGCTCAAATCGCTCATGTAGCAACAAGGGCTGTCAATATCTTCCAGGCTAGGTGAGTTATTCTCATGATGAGTGGACTCCACTCATCATTCACGAGAAAATGGCTAGCAACCGGGATGCCCAGTCCCATGCTCAAATCAAATCAAAATAATTGCAAACAAAACTCCCCCAGGACTGTTGTTAGTTGGACAGTACCTTTTGTTTCAAACCAGCCATGGAGTGTGCTTGTTGGTGGTGGGGGAGTATAAACTTTACCATTCTGTTTGGGAACCGCCTATAATGTATCTAGTATGGAAGATACCGAGATCTCTTGGTTGTCATGTTGACAATGAAAGCATGTCGCTCAAAATATTATTCCTCTCTATTTTCAAAAACTCGAGCTCTGGCACCTCTGCAAATCCATGCTTCCCTCTGTGAATGGCCTATCCATTTACTTTTACTGCTGAGTCATCATCCTCTTATAAAAAGCACTAGTTAGAGAGCACCACTGTCATTTGTATGCATTGTTATTAATTTATATTGATTATGACTGTGACTGGATCCCTTTTACCATGTATGACAATGTCTAGTCAGTCCTTGATCTTCAGGGTGCTCTGCATTTATGTTCTGCGGTCTTAGAAAGGGCTAGCGAGATACCATCTTATTATATCATAGCACGACTGTTTTGAAAAAATGTTGTCATCTGAGATTTATTATTATTGCTCGCTAGTTGATTATGCCATTGATATGAGTAAATGTGAGACCTAAATGTTATTGTGGATATGGTTAGTTCATAATCTTTGTTGAAAACTTGAATGCTGGCTTTACATATTTGCAACAACAAGATCAAACAGAGTTTGTCAAAGTGTTACTTTATCACCCTCAGTTTGTCAATTGAATTGCTTGAGGACAAGCAATGGGTTAAGCTTGGGGAGTTGATATGTCCCCATCGTATCTACTTTTCCGAACTCTTTTGCCCTTGTTTTGGACTCTAATTTGCATGATTTGAATGGAACTAGCCCAGACTGGTGTTGTTTTCAGCAGAATTGCCATGGTGTTATTTTTGTGCAGAAATAAAAATTCTCGGAATAACCTAAAACTTCACGGAGATCATTTTGGAATAAATAAAAAATATTGGCAAGAGAATCAACCGAAAAGGGCCCACACCTTGGTCACAAGGTTGTAGGGCGCGCCTTCTATCCTTGTGGGGCCCCTGGACCTCCACCGACCTCAACCCCAACTCCGTATATTCATGTTCGGGGAGAAAAAAATTAGAGAGAAGGATTCATCGCGTGTTACGATACGGAGCCGCTGCCAAGCCCTGTTCTTCCTCGGGAGGGCAGGTCTGGATTCCATTTGGGCTCCGAAGAGGGGAAATTGTCGCCATCATCATCATCAACCATCCTCCATCACCAAATTCATGATGCTCACCGTTGTGCGCGTTGCTGGACCGTGATGGGTTGGATGATATTTACCATGTAATCGAGTTAGTCTACCAAATAAAATGGGCAAAAATCATCTTGTGGGGAACCAAGAACAAGAAAATCAGTAGGTTATTTTATTTTCGCACACAAGACTTCAACATCTCTAATAATTCCAATTGGTGACATAGTATCTCTATTAGCAAGCTTAATACTAACATCAATATCTTCTATCTCAGCAGGTGCATATCATTCATAATTTCTTGATATAAAGTAAAGGGAATTGCACTCACATTAGCACCCAAATCACATAAACCATGATAACAATGATCTCGTATTTTAACAGAAACAACTAGCATGCCAACTACAGGTCTATGTTTGTCTTTTTCATCGGGTTTAGCAATTCTAGCAACTTCATCGTAGAAATAAATAACACGCCCATCAATATTATTGACCGAGAGATCTTTAACCATAGAAATACTAGGTTCAACTTTTAATTTGTTTAGGGGGGTGTAGGTGTTTTAGTATAACTCTTATGAACCACTGTTGAAGCTTTGCATGATCCTTTATCCTAACAGGGAAAGGTGGTTTTTCAATATAAGTAGTAGGAACAATAGGATCAACATTATAAGTAATAGTTTCTTCTACAACTTTAAAAGGTCCTTCTACTACTTTCACTTCAATGGGAGGATGATATTTAAAACACTTCTCCTTGGGGACATCAACATGAGTAGCAAATGATTCACAGAAGGAAGCTGCTATCTCAGAGTCAAGTCCATATTTAGTGCTAAATTCACGAAAAGCATCGGTATCCATAAAAGATTCAACACAATCAAACTTAAGATTTATACCTAACTCCTTACCTTCGTTGAGTTCCCAGTCTTGAGAGTTGCGTTTAATTCTTTCCAATAAATCCCATTTTAATTCAATAGTCTTCTTCATAAAAGAACCAGTACAAAGTATCGAGCATGGTTTGATCGTTACAAGAAAGCGAGCATAAAAATTTTGAATAATAATTTCTCTTGAGAGCTCATGATTGAGGCATGAATATAGGATTGACTTAAGCCTCCCCCAAGCTTTAGCGATACTTTCTCCTTCACGAGGCCAAAAATTATAAATATAATTCTAACCACGATGAACTAGATGCATAGGATAAAACTTCTAATGAAATTCCAATTTCAATTAGTTGTAGTTCCATGATCCAATATCATCACATAGCCTATACCATGTCAATGTCTTCTCCTTCAAAGATAAAGGGAAGACCTTCTTCTTAACCTCATTCTCGGGCAAACCTAAAAACTTAAATAATCCACAAACTTCATCCACATAGATTAGATGCATATTAGGATGTAGTGTTCCAGTTCCTGCATAAGGATTAGCTAGCAGTTTCTCTATCATACCGAACGAATTTCATAATAAATATTTTTGTAGGTTCAGTAGGTTGAGGGGCAACTCTTTTCTCTTTTGGTCGGGATGAAGATACCCCGAACAAACCCCTCAAAGGATTATTTTCCATAGCAACAAGTGACAGTAAATTTCAGCACACTACATAAATGTTTCCTTACCAAATTCCACTTACCAAAGGCGCTTCACTCCCCGTCAACGGCACCAGAAAAGAGTCTTGATGACCCACAAGTATAGGGGATCTATCCTAGTCCTTTTGATAAGTAAGGGTGTCAAACCCAACGAGGAGCAGAAGGAAATGATAAGCGCTTTTCAGCAAGGTATACTCTGCAAGCACTGAAATTATCGGCAACCGATAGTTTGGTGATAAGACGATTCGTAATGGGTAGCAAGTAACAAGTGTAACAAAGGTGAAGCAAGGTGGCCCAATCCTTTTTGTAGCAAAGGACAAGCCTGGACTAACTCTTATATAAAGCAAAGCGCTCCCGAGGACACATGAGAAAATTATTGTCAAGCTAGTTTTCATCATGCTCATATGATTCGCGTTCGTTACTTTGATAATTTGATATGTGGGTGGACTAGTGCTTGGGTGCTTTCCTTACTTGGACAAGCCTCCCACTTATGATTAACCCTCCTCGCAAGCATCGGCAATTACAAAATAAGAATTAAGATAAATCTAACCATAGCATGAAACATATGGATCCAAATCAGCCCCTTACGAAGCAATTCATAAATTAGGGTTTAAGCTTCTGTCACTCTATCAACCCATCATCTACTTATTACTTCCCAATACCTTCCCCTAGGCCCAAATCATGGTGAAGTGTCATGTAGTCGACGTTCACATAACACCACTAGAGGAAAGACAACATACATCTCATCAAAATATCGAACGAATACCAAATTCACATGATTACTTATACCAACACTTCTCCCATGTCCTCAGGAACAAACGTAACTACTCACAAAGCATATTCATGTTCATAATCAGAGGGGTAATAATTATCATTAAGGATCTGAACACATGATCTTCCATCGAATAAACCAACTAGCATCAACTACAAGAAGTAATCAACACTACTAGCAACCCACAAGTACCAATCTGAGGTTTTGAGACAAATTTTGGATACAAGAGATGAAATAGAGGTTGAGAGGAGATGGTGCTGGTGAATATGTTGATGGAGATTGACCCCCTATCAGGACCCCGATCCTAAGTCACACCAATCTAGCATGTAACACATCATGTCACTTTGCGGCCTCACACACGGTATTCCCATGGGTGCCACCTTACCTGCTCGGGACCGTTTGCGCCTTTTGGCTCACGTATATGATAGTGTCGCTAGCATCCATATGACAAAGAACCCGGGCCGACATGACTAGTCGTAAACCCAAGGTGGCGCTAACTTACGGGGACAGGCATACATGACCTAGCAACGAACGTGTCGATCAACAACGTATGAACCCAAGTCGTAGCAAGCTACAAGGACTTAAAGGAACAATGCGTGACATTTCCCCGAAGGGACACACACAGGAACAAAGAAGGACACGTGCCGGCCGGCCTAAGTGTTCTGGAGTAGTAGCAAGCTACCATGGCCTAGTGGAAGCACTAGGAGACATTTCCCGGTAAGAGAGGCTACCAAGAATAAACAACTAGGTTGTCGGATCCCACACATACCAAGCATTTCAATAGCATACACACAATATGCTCGATATGTGCAAATACAACATGGCATCACAACAAAACTCTACAACTCAAAGTATTTATTCATTAGGCTCCGAGGAGCCAAATATTACAATCATGGATATTCATTAGGCTCCGAGGAGCCAAATATTGTCTCCTGTTACCATCCGCCTAGACGCACAGCTCGGGACCCCCTACCCGAGATCCGCCGGTTTTGACACCGACATTGGTGCTTTCATTGAGAGTTCCTCTGTGTCGTCACCGATAGGCTCGATGGCTTCTTCAATCAACAACAATGCCGTCCAGGGTGAGACTTTTCTCCCCGGACAGATCTTCGTATTCGGCGGCTTCGCACTGCGGGCTAATTCACTTGGCCATCTGGAGCAGATCGAAAGCTACGCCCCTGGCCGTCAGGTCAGGTTCGGAAGCCTAAACTTCACGGCCGACATCCGCGGGGACTTGATCTTCGATGGACTCGAGCCACAGCCGAGCGTGCCGCACTGTCACGATGGGCATGATTTAGCTCTGCCGCCGGACAGTGCCTTGGTGGCCGCACACGAATTCGCTCCGGCCCTCAGTCCGGAGCCGATCGCCCAGATCGAGGACCGGTGGCTGGACACCGCCTCTGGGGCTGCAACTTCCGCGGCGATGGAGCCGAACACTGACCTTGTCCCCTATAAAGCTCGTGACTCCGAGGTGCCAGACTCCCTGCCGGACTCCGAACCACCTGCGCCCCTGCCAACCGAATCCGATTGGGTGCCGATCATGGAGTTCACTGCTGCGGACATCTTTCAGCACTCGCCCTTTGGCGACATCCTAAATTCGCTAGAGCATCTCTCGCTATCCGGAGAACCCTGGCCGGATTATGGCCAAGATGGTTGGGATGCGGACAACGAAGAAATTCAAAGCCCACCCACCACCCACTTTGTAGCCACTGTCGATGATCTAACCGACACGCTAGACTACGACTCCGAAGACATCGACGGTATGGACGACGATGCCGGAGACGATCAAGAACCAGCGCTCACAGAGCACTGGAGGGACACCGCAACCCATGATGTATATATGGTGGATACCCCGAAAGGAAGCGATAACAAGGACCAACGGGGCGCGGCAAAGGATAATCCCGTCGATAAACAACCAAAACAGCGACGCAGATGCCGCCCTAAGTCCCGCCTCGACAACAACAGCGCTCCTAATGACCCAGCAATAGAGCAGGGCAAACCAGTGGACGACGAACATACAGCCAAGCAACCGTCCGAATAGGACGAACCGGATAATCAATCCATGCCCGGCGAAACCAACAGTCCAAACGACCTCACGCCGGACACACCACCGGAGAATAAGAGCCTTCGCAAAAGACTCGTCGCCACTGCAAGAAGTCTGAAGAAGGAAAAACGGAAGCTCAAAACAGCGGAAGATATACTCAGAATGAGGTGGAGCAAAGTGCTCAAAACCGCAGACAAATATGGCAATGGCCATCAATCAAAGAGCTACCCGAAGCGCAAGCTGCTGCCAGAATTCGACGAGGAAGCCATAGAGCCCCCACAGTCAAAAAATAAAGAGGCCGCCTGGCCGGATAGACGGCCAGATGATAGGCTAGAAACTATAAGCGGCGCCGCACACAAGCCGGCCCATGATCCTGGGAAAACAGATGGCCCAGCCAGGTCAATTTACGGACCAAAAAAGAGGGCCCCAGGAAGCAACACAACACGCCAAGTGTCCGAAGACAGCGGTACACCCAAATACAGGGGCGCCGCACACCCACTATGTTTCACCAATGAGGTGCTGGATCATGAATTCCCAGCAAGGTTTAAACCCATAAACATAGAGGCTTATGACGGAACAACAGACCCTGGAGTCTGGATAGAGGATTATATACTACACATACACATGGCTAGAGGAGATGATCTCCATGCCATAAAATATTTACCCCTCAAGCTCAAAGGGCCAGCCCGTCATTGGCTCAAAAGCCTCCCAGAAAACACTGTTTGAAGTTGGGAAGAGCTTGAGGACGCGTATAGAGCAAATTTTCAAGGGACTTATGTCCGCCCTCCGGATGCAGACGATCTAAGTCATATAACTCAATAGCCCGGAGAGTCAGCGCGCAAATTCTGGAACAGGTTCCTTACTAAAAAGAACCAAATAGTCGACCGTCCGGACGCCGAAGCCTTAGCAGCTTTTGAACACAACGTCCGAGACGAATGGCTCGCCAGACACCTCGTCCAAGAGAAGCCAAGGACAATGTCCGCGCTAACAAGCCTCATGACCCGCTTTTGCGCGGGGAAAGATAGCTGGCTAGCAAGATGCAGCACCAGCGACCCAAGTACATCCGAGATCAGAGATGGAAACGGAAAATCACGGCGCAGAAAAGATCAGCGCTGGAATAAAGAGAAAAGCCCAAAGAACACGGCGGTCAACGCCGGATTCAAAAGCTCGCGGCCAAACAACAAAACAGTGCCTCTTAAGGATAACAGTGATGAGCTATCCAACTTAAACAAAAATTTTGGATCGGATATGTCAAATCCACAGTACCCCCGGAAGGCCTGCAAACCACACCCACCGTGATTGCTGGGTTTTCAAACAGTCCGGCCGACTCAACGCCGAACACACGGGGCTCGACGCATCAAGCGAGGATGATGATAAACCCAACCAGCAGGGCACCGGAAAACAAAAGACTTTCCCACAAGAAGTCAAAGCAGTAAACTCACTTCATGTGATAATACGGAAAAACAATGCGGCACCCACTAAGATGGGTCTCGCACGGTCCACCCCAGCGGAACCTCGAGAATGGATGTCAAAACCAATCACTTTTGACCACCTGGATTACTCCAGAAGCGTTCGAAATGCAGGATGGACTGCCCTGATATTGGATCCTACAATCGACGGACTACAATTTACACAAGTCCTGATGGACGGAGGCAGCGATTTAAACCTACTATATCCAAACACAATCCGCAAGTTAGGGATAGACCTTACTAAAATTCGACATAGCCGCACTTCCTTTAAAGGAGTGACGCCAGGCCCTTACGCCAAGTGCACAGGCTCCTTATTACTAGAAGTTGTGTTTGGGTCACCGAACAACTTCCGACGCAAAAAACTAATCTTTCATGTCGCCCCATTCAAAAGTAGCTACCAAGCACTATTGGGACGTGAAGCTTTTGTCCGCTTCAACGCCATACCACATTACGCGTCTCTTACACTTAAAATGCCCGGTCCATGTGGCATCATTTCATTACGAGGGTCATTTAAAGACCCCGGACACGGCTAGACGAGTCCGGCATAAATAGGCTAGGGGCTCCCTAGCCGCACACCCCTTCACAAGGGGCTGTGTGTATAAACAACAATGAGCTAATATAGACTCTGCCTTACTTATTTATTAATATTTTTCATATACTTTTTTTTGCACGATCTCCTTTCAAACTAAGTTCCTCTCTTTTTATAGATGAACAACGTGCACACCTGTCCAGGATAACGGCACAACGGAGACACAGGCGCAGACGTGCAGTAGGGACCCATCGCAAGGATTCTTTTCAAATTAAGACCCTGCGTAAACCTTTTTTACTGTCTCTTGTTGCTATAATCCCCTGGTTTCTCATTATAACCAGAGTGGAGCCTGACGTTTTGGCATGGACCTCGCCCGTACCTGGACACTAGGGGCTTCGGGCATTGTTCTGCCCATTATTATAAAGACCGAACACCTTAGGGAGTGTTCGGAGTCTCGAGTTAGGCCTTATATGCATCAGCTCTGAATCATGTCTTTGGTCAAATGTTGGGTTTGCCCGGCTCCTGTGTTTTGCTGCCTTACGTTCCGTATCATCGGCTAACGCGGCACTAGGAGAACTACTGCGATTGTGCCCCAGTTCGGCTGGGCAAGCACCTCAGTAGAGAAAGCCGAAAACTGACTGTCATGATACAGCGAGAGACTGGTCAACCACTCGATCGACCACCGGAATGTTTAGAATTCCTCCGCTTTGACGAAGGACCGTTTCCCGGTCAGGCACACACGCGCCCCGAATTCGGAGAGCGCGGTGCCCCCAGGGGCTATATCGTAGCCCCACCCTCGAACTCCAATGGCTAAGTGAAAGTGATAAAGCATCATAGTCCGGTTGCCTCGTTTGCTACGCTACCACCTCCTCCATAGGACCGAGACGTCGGATTAAGTGTGAAAATGCACTATTTTTGCGAACACCCCCGCACCTTGTGCGTGGGGGCTGAAGCTGAAGACTGCCATCTTTCAGGTTATACACACGTATACATAAACGGCCGCATAGGAGATATTTCAATACTTGGAACGCACAAGTATAAAAAGCGATTACATCATAACCATTGTTTTACAAAATAAAACGTTCATTTGAACGTGACATTTTTCGAGCACTGCGACTCTATTACACGAGCACCACGCATAACTTCCCCAAAATAGTGCTCGGCGGGTAACCGGCTTTCGTCTGAACCCTGGGTTGCAACAGTGGTGGCATCCATCTCTGTCCAATGTGTCTTCACACGGGCAAGGGCCATCCGCGCACCCTCTATGCAGGCCGACCGCTTCATCTCCTTGATATGCGGCACCGCCCCAAGAAATTACTGCAATAAGCCAAAATAGCTCGTCGCCTTGGGCCTCTCCGGCCAGACATGAGTCACGATATCCGTCATGGCAAGTCCGGACAACCTATTCAGCTCAGCCCATTCGGCCAACCGATCGGTCAGCGGAAGTGAATGATCCGGACTATGGAATTGAGACCAAAACAGCTCTTCCGTCTTGTGATCCTTCTGACTCCGGAAGTGCACAACGGCATCCGCCGCACTTGCCGCTAAGTCCATATATGGATCCTCCGGACCCCACAGCTGGCCAAGCTGGGCATAATTTTGATCCGTAAACCTGCGGCGCAGCAGAAAAGGCTTGCCAGCCATAATGTCCTCGGCTTGACGCAGCTCCTCCTTCATAGCCCGCATTGCAGAACGGGCATCCTTGGCCTCGGCGGTGGCCTTCCCCAGGTCTTCTCGCTCTGATAGGCGCTCCTTTTCAAGAGCCTCATTGCGGTCGGTAGCATCCTTCAATTTAACGGCCAATTCGGCCATATCTTCCCTGCTTCGGCAGTGTGCAGCCCTTTCGGCTTCTAACTCCTCGGCCGCCCTCGAGGCAGCCGCATCACTCCTTATGGCTTGCTCCTTGGCTTGAGCAAGTTCTGCCCGAAGGCTCTCCACAGCAGCAGCACCATCTGCGTCAAGCATAAATATTGTAAGAGGTGGGCTTTGACTCCCTTAATAGGTGACTGCGGGGAAACAACTTACCTTGCGACTCGTCAAGTCGCTTGTTGACTAGCGCGATATCCGCATCCGCAACGTCGAGTTGCTGCATTAATTCAGCAACTCCATCAGTCCGGCTAGCCCCCGGACTATCTGCCACCTGCATAGGAAAGGCGACACTCAATACCTGCGATTTTGATCCTCGGCCCGCTGTCGCTTCTCGACAACTTACCGAGTCTCAGGGGCTACTATCTATACAGGGCGCACTTTCATGTGCAAAACTGTCAAAAAGGTGCGTCGTTTTTACGTACCTCAAACCCCGCCAGCAAACTCCTGACGGCATTATGCAATCCGCTTTCGGCGGACGAAATCCTTCCAATCACCATGCTCATCAATGCACGGTGATCTTCTGAGATGGACGCCCTCTCAAGCAGATCCTTCAGCTCCCCCGGCCGAACACTAGTCGGTGCCGAACTCTTCGGCTCTGCCGGGCTCGGGGATACCCTCCGTGACGACACTTCAGGCTCGTCCGCCCTATCCGACGGCGCAGCAGACGGCGGCATCTCGCTCTCCATCATCTCCGGACGAAGATCCCCCGAAGACGAGCTCATCTAAGAAGGTCGCAGATCCGAACTACAAGGTAAAAATTTCGGTTATCCTCAGAAGCACAAATGGGGATGTTTCTTATTAATGAACTCCCCTTTTTCTACTCACAGCTTGCTGGAGGGCTGATTCTTTAGAGAAGATTGTGCGGCCGGGACCTCCCCGGACGCAGGACCCTCTGTTGAAGATTTCTTCCCCCGCTTAGGGGCTTTGGCCTCCGGGTCTTTGGAGGCGGTCCTCTTCTCCCCCTGGAGGGAGGGATTCTCGATCCCCCCTTCTTCAAGCGCCCCCTTGGGCAAGGTGGTAGCTCCTCTATTTTCCCCTTCGCCTTCTTCTGAAGGCGCAACCTCCAACATTCTGACCAGCACGGGCTCCGGCGCAGTCTCTGGGAGGGAGGCCGGACACCGTATCAGCTTTGCTTGCGCTATCCACTCCTGTTGAAGGATAACGGGTTAAAAGGCAAATTGTAGAAAGGCAAACAAACGGTGCGTCCAAACACTGAGCTACTTACTTGAGTATCCGGGCGATTGCAGCTTAGGCCGGCATCCTCGGTCAATTCCAGACACGCCGCCTGCGGTCCGAAGAATAACTTGTACATCTCCACGGGTGTCGTACCCATAAAGTGTTGGAGAATCCGTGGTCCCTCCGGATTAAACTCCCATAGCCGGAGAGGACGGCGTTTGCAGGGCAGAAGACGCCTGATTAGCATGACCTGCATCACCACAACCAGATCGATCTCCCTCGCCTGGAGGTCTCGAATCCGGCCCTGCAATAGGGGCACTTCTTTTGACGGCCCCCAGTTGAGCCCTTGGTTGACCCACGACATCAATCATCGAGGAGGTCCCGAACGGAATACGGGCGGCGGCTTTTGCCTGCTGCCCTTCGGAGCGGTGATATAGAACCACTCCTGCTGCCACAAGCCAAGCTCCTCTTGGAAGGAGCCCTCTGGCCACGGGGCATCGGCCCTCCTGCTTACGGCCGCCCCACCGCACTCTGCTTGACGCCCCCCGATCATCTTCGGCTCCACATTGAAGGTCTTTAGCCACAGGCCAAAGTGGGGGGTGACGCGGAGGAAGGCTTTGCAGATGACGATGAATGCGGAGATATGGAGGATGGACTCCGGAGCCAAGTCGTGGAATTCCAACCCATAGTAGAACATGAGCCCTCTCACAAAAGGATCCATCGGGAAGCCTAAACCCCGACGGAGGTGGGATACGAAGACGACATGCTCGTCGGGCTCGGGGGTGGGGATGGCCTGCCCTTCGGCGGGCAACCTGTGAGAAATCTCGTAGGACAGGTACTTGGCCTCTCGCAGCTTTAGCACGTCCTCCTCCGTGACGGAGGAGGGCATCCACCGGCCCTGAAGGTCGGAGCCGGACATTGTTGAAGGTCCGAAGCACTCGAATCTGGGGCTCTGGGTGTTGGAACTTGGAGCAAGGAGAGGATTCGATGGAAGATTGAAGAAAAGAGACGAGCCTTGGTCCTATTATAAAGAGGAAGAATACCAAGAGCCGTCTCCGCGACCGTTCGGGACTTGCCTTCGATAGAGGAGGCGTGGCGACGGGCGCGGTTGGGTTACCCACGTCCGTATTGATGAGAATCTCGGAATAAGGGGAACACGATCTCTGCTTCGACAAGACGTGCCAAGGAAACCGCTTCGCTAAACGCGCTGAGGCAGTATAATAAAAAACGATTCAAGTAAAGGCTTGGTAGTGGTGTGACGTCATGCCGCAAAATACGTCAGCAGATTGAACTTGTGTATATATTATTCTCTCTACGGTGGAACGTGGAATTTATTTTGCAGAGCCGGACACTATCCTGGTGTTCACAATCTTCTCTGGATTATTCAAAGGAGGAACCCGCCTTGCAATGCCGAACATTATGCGCGCCGGACTCATCGTCATTGAAGCCAGGTTCAGGGGCTACTGAGGGAGTCCTGGACTAGGGGGTGTCCGGACAGCCGGACTATCATCGTCCGCCGGACTCCAAGACTACGAAGATACAAGATTGAAGACTCCGTCCCGTGTCCGGATGGGACTTTCCTTGGCGTGGAAGGCAAGCTTGGCGATACGGATATGTAGATCTCCTACCATTGTAACCGACTCTGTGTAACCCTAGCCCTCTCCGGTGTCTATATAAACCGGAGGGTTTTAGTCCGTAGGACACAACATCCATTACAACAATCATACCATAGGCTAGCTTCTAGGGTTTAGCCTCCTTGATCTCGTGGTAGATCCACTCTTGTAATACACATCATCAATATTAATCAAGCAGGACGTAGGGTTTTACCTCCATCAAGAG
This sequence comes from Triticum timopheevii, assembly GCA_963921465.1. Lineage (NCBI taxonomy): Eukaryota > Viridiplantae > Streptophyta > Magnoliopsida > Poales > Poaceae > Triticum > Triticum timopheevii. The sequence continues at coordinate 314,220,328 of OY997270.1, forward strand.
GGCCCGAACCTGGGTAAAACATCGTGTCCCTTGTCTCCTGTTACCATCCGCCTAGACGCACAGTTCGGGACCCCCTACCCGAGATCCGCCGGTTTTGACACCGACAGGTATCATGACCCAACATTCAGAGCATACAAGCCAAAAGCACATGCGGAAGCTTAACATGTCTAAGTACAAACATCTACAAATGATAAGGGGCTGAGAAGCCTGACTATCTACAAGACCCTCCAGAGGGCACAAGATCGTAGCTAAGGTATCAAGCTAAAAATCGCAATCCATGCGGAACTACTAGTGAGACTGAAGTCTCTCTGCAAAAACATAAATTAAGAAAACATGAGTACAATTGTACCCAGCAATACTTACATCAGAACTATAGCTACATATGCATCATTGTCAACAAAGGGGGTGGTGGGGTTTAACCACGGCGAGCCAGCTTTGACTCAGTGGCTATCCTAAACTACGACTGCAAGTAACTCTTTTGAGGTGGCACACACGAGTCCACATATTCACCATATCAATACACCACTATGAATCCGCTCTCGTCTCCCTATGAGAACGCCATCCATAGCACTCATGCTTATCTTGCGCATTTTAGGGTATCCACTTTCACTTGTCTATGAACTGTATAGGCAACCCAGAGGTCCTTTACCGCAGGGATGTACTTCTTCACACATGTTTCCACCACTTAGTGTCTGCACACGACATGTGCTCGGCATACTTCAAGTGAAAGCCGACATGGGCGTAGACCACAACCTGACTAACCACACAAGTTCCTAGTCCAGGTTTATTGCCTATTCAGGTTCCATCCGCAGGGAGTCCGGCCGAGGTTTCCACATACGGCTCCGAACGTTGTGTGCACGGTTACCGAGACACCAAACAGGAGCCCGGTACACCATGCCACGTGCCTACCGCATCACAGCCCACCCCCTTGGGTCAGTGTTGTGCACGGCCTCCAGCTAACTACAAACACCAGAAACTACTTGCAACTCCTGGACAGGGCACAGGGGGGTTAATAAGTCGAGCGGGGTCATATTTCAGGGCCCAATGTGTGGTAGTAGCTGTTCATGGATCACAAACACGGGACTCAGTTCCTGAGGATGGCTTCAATAAGACAACCCACCATGTACTCCTACAAGGCCTCTCACCGCTACCTTTACCAAATCTTTGCATTTGGAGTTACAGATTAATTTCTATGATTTTTAGAAGTTTAAAGCATTTTCTAGAATTTCCTGGATTATTTTAAATCCAGAAAATAATTACTTCGTCAGCATTGTGTCAGGGTGATGTCAATAGGTCAACTGGGTCGCCCAGGGTCAACCCTGACTAGTGGGGTCCACTGTTCAATGACACAGTGCTGCCTAGGTCACAAACAGGTGGGGCCAGGACAACAGCCACGTCAGCATGGTCAAAACTGATGCGTGGGTCAAGTCGAATTGGATTAACCCTAACTAATTTCGTTAGCTGCTTAATTAAACTTGTGGGGACTGTCTATCAGCGTCTAGGCTTGGACTAAACATGGTAGTTAGACTAATCTAATCCATCCACATCAGCGGATTAACTCAGGCGATAACTGGAGTGCGGCGGCAATGCCCGTCTGGCCAACTCCGGCGTCGGATGGACGCAAGGCTGGGCGCGTTGGGAAGCTAGCACTGCGGCATGCTACCTGGTGGTGGTGGGAGGTGCTGGGCTGGTCTGCAGAGGCGGCGGCGACGTCGTCGGTGGCGACCGAAGCTCGGTCAGGTGCGACGACGGCTCTAGAGCGGGTGTCGGCCAGGTTAGCATGCCAGAAGTGGCCTGCGGGTCCTAGAGAGGCTAGCGGGAACCTTGGCGCGACCAAGTGGTCACTGGAGACTGCCGGTGACGAGCAAGTGCGGCGGTGAGCTACGGCTATCATGAAAACGACAGGTACAGCGAGCAAAGGGCCACGGGGTTAGGGGAATCAACAGAGGCGCTCATAGTGATCACGTAAAGGTGGTCAGTGAGCTTGGGGAGGCGGCGAGGTGAGCGCGGGCTCACCGGCAATCTCGAGGGCTGTAGGTTGAAGAAGAGGTCGATGGCATCCTTGTGGGGCTCCCAGCGTCGAACGGCTTATTGTAGACGATGTAGAAGCAGACGGCGGAGCTCCAAGACATGGCAATGCATCGAGGCGATGATGATGCCTACGCGTGTGGGCTGCGGAGGCCGGCGGTTGCTCTTGGTGGGCGCCAAAACAAGAGCTAGAAGAAGGAAGAGAGTGTTGTGAGATAGGGGAGAGGTTGAGGTGGATCCAGGGCATCTCCTGGCGTCGCTAGAGGGGTCGGGGAGGGGCAGATAGGCAGGGAGGAGGTGGTGGCTCGGGTGCAGCATGTCGGGCACGCAGCTGCTTTGGGGCGAGGGGGAGGAAGACGACACAGAGGAGGCCAGTGGGCTAGGCCGGCCACTTGGGCCGCCAGGTGGGATGTACAGGTAAGCCAGGTAAGTCCCTTTTTCCTTTTTGTTTATGTTTCCCTTTATTCTGTAGACTTTAGGGCTTTATCAAAAATACCAAAACAATCCCAAAAATCATGAAACTGCTCAAGGCTACTGTTTGGATTATTTCCAATAATATACATTTTAATTCATGAATATTTGGACATTTAAAATAGTATATAGCATATAAATGCCCAAATGTAAATAGAATATGATTTAATTCAGTGACCCAATGTTGTCCTAGAAAAATGTGAACCATTTTTGTCAGAGGTTCTTGACCAAGGCAAAGATGATGAACATTTTTGAAGGGCATTTCAGGTTCACTGAAAAAGTATTTTAGTAGCCCTAGTTGGATTAAGTGGTGTTGGGGGTTTCTCCCATCCCCATTTCAACTTTCTGAGGAACTTAAACATGATGCAAACACTCTAATGCATATACTGACTATGGTTGTGACAACTCACCCCCACTAAACAAGAATCTCGTCCTGAGGTTCAAGCGTAGGATAAGATGAAGGGGGGCGCAAACTAACACAATCTTCACGATCCAGGTTGCACTTCATAAGAACGTCGATTCGATCACCATCTTTGTCTCGATGTCTTTCTCTGAGAACTCCAACCAACATGACAATGAGAGGAAAGGAAAAACTCTAGAAGGATCGATCTTCTCGAAGATCGAACAACTCAGGATCAACTCATGGAGTGAGACATTGAAACATCTCTCGAGCAGAGACATGGAGCATACATCTAGAGGGATGGAGTGAAACAGATGACGAAGGTTCACTAGGTAGACAACAATTCCACACTTAAGAGGGTGGTGAACGGTTGTCAACATATCAAGGAGTTGAGTTGCCATGATACCATAACGAGACATCTTGGAGGAGGTGACTCATAGAATTATTACCTTAAGTGGCAAAAAGAATTACTTTTGATATATAGATCATTGAAACTCTTTACACCAGCCTAAGGCAAAATATAATCGATCATTTGAAGGAGTTCAAAAGAATGACATACTCGGACTAGGATGGGTGAGGTGGACTACCTTGTTGAAGACGACGCAAGGGATGATTTTTGCTTATCATCGGAAATGGATGGAACCCATGGTAGACTAGCACAACGACGGGTGCAAGCTGGGAAAAAAATGCAAATGCTGGGAATGATTCTAGTAACTAGGGAGAAACTCAATAGTAGAGAATGATTCCACTGTTTGTAAGGTTTTGGCATAATCAAAGAAACCGAGAGCGAATCCCAATTAATGCCGACTATAAAACCTAGTGCTTGCGCGTGCTCTCAAGAACTTGAGCACTTCCATATTCATCAGGGTTTGCCAACATCCTTGTCAAGGATCCTGGCAACACAACATGCTACCATGATGAATAGTGATGGACGATGCAGATTCAAAGGAAGATAACACCTTCTCAGATTTCACCTTAGCAAGGCCAAGGAAACAAAATCTGTATGATCGACCGAGAGACATTTAGCACTCCGCTTCTAATATTCTCCTTGATGTGCAAGCGTAACCCATTTATTAAAATGGTTTGGTATCTAGAACATCAAGTAAAAGGTCAGACTTCGGGAGCACAAGAATCCATAAGGAACAACTAGGGAGTAAATCCTACAAAATCCTTATGGGGAGGTGGCCAATTCCCTCAATCAAGATACTACAATAATAGGTCTTCCGGCTGTGTGTGTTGGCCACGACATCCACTTTACCGGTTACAGAGATATCAATATTATAGTTCTTGCGACACGTTCCAACCATCATATCTGCCTGAGATTCAGATCTGGTTGGCGTTAGGATATTCCAGACTCATCAAGTCTTGAGACAAAACTGAAAGTTTGCAACACAAATCGACGAGATGATGTTGCAAGATTCTCGGGAACGAACTGCGATAGCAAGCTCTAGAACATGAGCTGGTTCTGCTACACACATGTGAACACGTTGTCCCAGACAAGCATGACCACGTAGTAGTCTTACAACGAAACACTATCGAGTTCAAGTGGGAAACCATCATTGTGGATAACGGAGTCCTTGCATAAGTCATATGATTAGCTCTTATGAAGGAACTCCTTTTCTTGGAACAAATCAGTTAGTGGCTTGGTGTGGTAGGGGTACATATAGAATAGAGGTTGCCAGTCTCCAAACCATAGAATGCTTCGCACATGTGCATGACTGACTTGGGATGATTCCAGGGGAAGCAAACCTAGCTTTCTCGAATCCACGGCGGCAACTTGCATCAAATGCACATGAATTATAGGAGGTCACTTATTTCATCTGAACATATGCTTCATGAACGGGACATGAAAATGATGCTTATAAAAGTTTCCAATACTAGCTAGATGTTCAGCACGAATCACAGAGAAGATAAAAATGTTGTTGATGGGCTCAACAGCAATTCATCCAGGTTTCCTTTTAAGTGGAATTCCACAATTATGTGAACAAGGTGATAGCATTGGTCAGACCAAAAGATATAATGGCGTATGCTCGAGGAATCAACCATGAGTAAGCCAACATTAAGAACAACGTTGGCTCTGATTTGATTTGATGATAGCCCATACTCAAAACAAAGATTGGATAAGATGACAGGTCCATTAACTGATCACGAGGGTCAATTGATGAAAATACCATCTTTCTTCAACACACAAACAAGACATCCCCTAAAAATGAACTAAGTCGGACAAACTTTCATCTTCCAACTCTCCAAGTTGTTCTTCAGCTTAACCAACTAGCTCAGCGGTATGCAACACAAATTCTTGGAGAAGGGGTGGTTACAAGGAACCAACTTGATCACGAGCTCAACATAACAGTCAGGGGACAACCTGGTAATACTTCCGAGAAGATATTCGGAGCATCACGAACTACCGATATGTTATTGAGCTCGCGAACAATCTTGCTTTTGAGGCAAGATGATATGATCAAAAGAGCGAGGGACCGACATGATCCAACTCACTGATCGAAGAGTGCACCAGGAAATAAGGACTCGGTAGCACAATTAGTCTTAGAATGATAATTCAATAGCTAAAACACTAAGAATGAGATTGTTGTCCATTAACTACCAAGTAACGGAGTTGCTAGGAGTATAGATTTCACATATCGTGATTCACTTGTCGGCATTCCGGTTACAACAACACAGGGACCGAGGAATGAATAATGATGGCGAGAAATATCACTGTATCAAGAGTTCATAGGGTGCTGTGCAATTCCCATGATACTCTTGATATAAGATGGCAATACTCCAAGGTAGAACAGATCAAAAGCTGGATTGGCATTTTGATCTGTGAAGTACAACTACTTTGACCCAATCCTGGAAATGGATAAGGTGCTGGGGTTTTTTCTCCTAGTCATTCCGGAATAGAATGGCTTGACGGACCACAGGAGTAAAAGGTATCGATGAAAACGAGTGCACGACTACTCCTGACTATCAATTGATAGACAGGGGTCAGAATACAACTAAAGAGGGACAACTCAAGGAACATATACTTTCTGAGTTGTGGATGCATAGATTAGTATGTCGAACCAGGTTCAATAGGTTTCTTCCAGATAACCCATCCAGAGAGGTAGAACTGGCAAAGGGAACTCATCGAGAGCACTCTTGTTGTGATCTTTCGGTTCAACGAGGAACTTCTGCCATAAGCGCAAAGGTTACTAATAACCTAAAGGAACAAGCAAACACTATCAACATGAAGTAAGTAGGGTGAATCTCGGGTTCAAAAACCCAGGGGTAGAATACCTACTACTAAGTGGCATCACGGGATGCTTTCGAGAATGACGGCCAGAGTTATCACACTGGGAACACAAATCATGGCTAGAGTGCTAGGTGATACTCTGAGACACCTAGGGCATAATAACAGCTCCAACATATATGTCGAGGTAGTGAAGTACCTCAACTCAGCAATTAGTGTGGTTAATCTCGCCCAAGAGGACATCGATAACAGAGGAAAAGGATTTTGCAAATGCATCAGATTGTTTAGAAACATGGGATGACTCGGACAGCATAACGGCTATAATGATCAAAAAGATTTGGGACATTCTGCAAAATGGTGGCATAACTACTCAGAATCACAATATCAAGGTTCCGGGATCAACTGTCAATACACAGAGGTAGTAGGAACTGAACTGAGACTTGAATCCAGCAATCTTATAAGTCTACAGATTAGTAACACGTGATTCTGATAGAAAGAAGAGAAAGCCTAGTTCCTTAACCCCATAGGAAAGATAGGATGACTCGGATCAGAAGGACATAAGGTAAAGGAGTAAAAAGAGCCTTACGTTCCCATCCACAATCAATTCCCTTATATAACTAAAGAATTTCTAGACTCAACTTCGACCAGTTTGGCTTGGTAATCCTACAGGCAGTCAGGCTATGATACCAAAGCTGTCAGGACCCCGATCCTAAGTCACACCGATCTAGCATGTAACACATCATATCACTTTGCGGCCTCATGCACGGTATTCCCATGGGTGCCACCTTACCTGGCCTGGGACCATTTGCGCCTTTTGGCTCACGTATATGATAGTGTCGCTAGCATCCATATGACAAAGAACCCAGGCCGACATGACTAGTTGTAAACCCAAGGTGGCGCTAACTTACAGGGACAGGCTTACATGACCTAGCAACGAACGTGTCGATCAACAATGTATGAACCCAAGTCGTAGCAAGCTACAAGGACTTAAAGGAACAATGCGTGAACTTTCCCCGAAGGGACAGACACAGGGGCGAAGAAGGACACATGCCGGCCAGCCTAAGTGTTCCGGAGCAGTAGCAAGCTACCATGGCCCAGTGGAAGCACTAGGAGACAATTCCTGGTAAGAGAGGCTACCAAGAATAAACAACTAGGTTGCCGGATCCCAGTAGAGTTTTTGCTAATCTATGAGTAACCTCCTTTCATAATACTCCCTACCCCCAGGGGAAGTCGAATCCCCGCTGCCTCCTTGAAAGAGAGATGTCCTGAACCACTAGACGATAGGGGGCAGTAAGGGGAAGTAGCGATATTCCGATTCCTTCATGGGGAATCAACAAAGGAAGCCGCTCTAGTAGCTTTAGTACTTAAGTTAACGCCCTAGCCCTTATCCCGCGATGAGAAGGTAGATGCACTTACCGGCAGGAGTCAATCGCCAAGAAGTAAGCACACATCTATTTTTTGTAGACAAGAGAGTGAACCTTCTAAAAAGTATCTACTGTGATCTTATTGCAAAGGGAACTGGAAGTAAATACTTTGGCCAAGTTATACAATTCTTCTTTGTCTAGCCTTTAGCTTCTTTCTTGTCTGATCTTAGATTTCACTGTTAGGAAATAGGGCATTACCTGTCACTCCGCCTTTCTAAGAAGACCTTTCGCTTAGTTGGCCTTTCTACCAGAACTTCCCTTTAGCAGTTCTGGAAAATCTATAGTATGCTTGAATGTCGACAATTTTTCTATATTCTCTTCATACCAAGCATTTCAATAACATACACACAATATGCTCGATTGTGCAAATACAACATGGCATCACAACAAGACTCTATAACTCAAAGTATTTATTCATTAGGCCCCGAGGAGCCAAGTATTACAATCATGGGTATCATGACCCAACATTCAGAGCATACAACCAAAAGCACATGCGGAAGCTTAACATGTCTGAGTACAGACATCTACAAATGAAAAGGGGCTGAGAAGCCTGACTATCTACAAGGCCCTCCAGAGGGCACAAGATCGTAGCTGAGGTATCAAGCTAAACGTCGAAGTCCATGAGGAACTACTAGTGAGACTGAAGTCTCTCTGCAAAAACCTTAAATTAAGCAAATGTGAGTACAATTGTACCCAGCAAGACTTACATCAGAACTAGCTACATATGCATCATTGTCAACAAAGGGGGTGGTGGGGTTTAACCGCGGCAAGCCAGCTTTGACTCTGTGGCTATCCTAAACTACGACTCCAAGTAAGTCTTTTGAGGTGGCGCACACGAGTCCACATATTCACCATATCAATACACCACTATGGATCTGCTCCCGTCTCCCTACGAGAACGCCATCCATAGCACTCACGCTTATCTTGCGCATTTTAGGGTATCCACTTTCACTTGTCTATGAACTATATATGCAACCCAGAGGTCCTTTACCGCGGACGCTACTATTCGAATAGATCATTTATAACCCTGCAGGGGTGTACTTCTTCATACATGTTTCCACCACTTAGCGTCGCACACGACATGTGCTCGACAGACTTCAGGAGAAAGCCGATGTGGGTGTAGACCATGACCTGACTAACCACACAAGTCCCTAGTCCAGGTTTATCGCCTATTCAGGTTCCATCCACAGGGAGTCCGGCCGAGGTTTCCACATACGGCCTCGAACGATGTGTGCAGGGTTCCCGAGACACCAAACGGGCACCCGGTACACGGTGCCGCGTGCCTACCGCATCACAGCCCACCCCTCGGGTCAGTACTGCGCACGGCCTCCAGCTAACTACAAACACCAGAAACTACTTGCAACTCCTGGACAGGAGATAGAGAGGGTTAATAAGTCGAGTGGGGTCATATTTCAGGGCCCAACGTGTGGTAGTAGTTGTTCATGGATCACAAACACAAAACTCAGTTCCTGAGGACGACTTCAATGAGACAACCCACCATGTACTCCTACATGGCCTCAAACCGCTACCTTTACCAAATCATGTTCACACACTTAGCTCACACACAGTAGGACATGTTCATCATCATTCCAATTCATCCCTGATGAATCAGACCTGACTCATTCTAAGCAGTAGCAGGCATGACAAACAAGCATGAATGAGTAGGCACATCAGGGCTCAAACAACTCCTACTCATGCTAGTGGGTTTCATCTATTTACTGTGGCAATGACACGTCATGCAGAGGAAAGGGGTTCAACTACCGCAGCATGTAACAGATGTATCGTTGTTGTCCTAATGTAGTAAAAGAGAGCAGGAGCGAGAGAGTGGGATTGTATCAGAATGAACAAGGGGGTTTTGCATGCCTGGCACTTCTGAAGATAGTATAGCTCTTCATCGGTGTCATCGATCACATCGTCGAAACATCGTCTACTGAGAGGGGACAAATACTGGCAACAAAGAAGGAAACACAATCAATCCAATGAACAATATGATGCATGATCATGACATGGCAAAATGAGTGTGTTGGGCTAATGCAACTACAACCAGATCGGTTCGAGTCATTTTGAACCAAAGGTTCAACCCCAAACTCAAATTATGAACTTAAATAGTGCTTTATCATGTTTTGAAATAACAGCAAGGTTAATTCGTTTAAACATGCATGAAACCATTACAAACGGATAGATTGGATTTTTCTGATCATTTTTCATATATAAACCTTTGCATTTGGAGTTACAGATTAATTTCTATGATTTTTAGAAGTTTAAAGCATTTTCTGCAATTTCCTGGATTATTTTAAATCCAAAAATTAATTACTGCGTCAGCATTGCGTCAAGGTGATGTCAGCAGGTCAACTGGGTTGCCCAGGGTCAAGCCTGGCCAGTGGGGTCCACTGGTCAGTGACACAGTGCTGCCTAGGTCACAGATAGGTGGGGCCAGGTCAACAGCCACGTCAGCGTGGTCAAAACTGACGCGTGGGTCCAGTCGAATTGGATTAACCCTAACTAATTTTATTAGCTGCTTAATTAAACTGGTGGGGCCCGTCTTTCAGCGTCTAGGCTTGGACTAAACACGGTAGTTAGACTAATCTAATCCGTCCACGTGAGCGGATTAATCCTGGCGATAACCGGGGTGCGGCCCCGATGCCCGTCCGGCCAACTCCGGCGTTGGCTGGACGCGAGGCTGGGCGCATTGGGAAGCTAGCACTGTGGCGCGCCGTCTGGTGGTGGTGGGAAGTGCTGGGCTGGTCTGCAGAGGCGGCGGCAACGTCGGCGGCGGCGACGGCGACGGCGGCAACCGAAGCTCGGTCAGGTGCGGCGACGGCTCTAGAGCGGGTGCTCGGCCAAGTTAGCATGCCAGAAGTGGCATGCGGGTCCTAGAGAGGCTAGTGGGCACCTTGGCATGACCAAGTGGTCACCGAAGACTGTCAGCAACGAGCAAGTGCAGCGGTGAGCTATGGCTGTCATGAAAACGACAGGTACGGCGAGCAAAGGGCCATGGGGTTAGGGGAATCAACAGAGGCGCTCATAGTGATCACATAAAGGTGGTCAGCGAGCTTGGGGAGGCGGCGAGGGGAGTGCGGGCTCGTTGGTGATCTCGAGGGCCGTAGGTTGAAGAAGAGGTCGATGGCGTCCTTGTGGGGCTCCCGGTGTCGAACGGCTTTTTATAGACGATGAAGAAGGCGACGGTAGAGCTCCCAGACATGGCGAGGCGGTGACGATGGCTACGCATGCGGGTTGTGGCGGCCGGCGGTTGCCCTCGGTAGCCGCCAAAACGAGAGCTAGAGGAAGGGAGAGAGTGTTGCGAAAGAGGGGAGAGGTCGAGGTGGATCCAGGGCATCTCCTGGCATTGCTAGAGGGGGCGGGGAGGGGCAGATAGGCAGGGAGGAGGTGGTGGCGCGGCTGAGGCATGCCGGGCACGCAGCTGCTTTGGGGCGAGGGGGAGGAAGACGACACGGAGGAGGCCTATGGGCTAGGCCGGCCACTTGGGCCGCCAGGTGGGCTGTACAAGTAAGCCAGGTAAGTCCCTTTTTTCTTTTTGTTTCTGTTTTCTTTTATTCTATAGACTTCAGGACTTTACTAAAAATACCAAAACAATCCCAAAAATCATGAAACTGCTCAAGGCTACTGTTTGGATTATTTGCAACAGCAAACATTTTAATTCATGAATATTTGGACATTTAAAATATTATATAGCATTTAAATGCCCGAATGCAAATAGAATATGATTTAATTCAGTGACCCAATGCTATCCTAGAAAAATGTGAACCATTTTTGTCAAAGGTTCTAGACCAAGGCAAAGATGATGAACATTTTTGAAGGGCATTTCAGGTTCATTGAAAAAGTATTTTAGTAACCCTAGTTGGATTAAGTGGTGCTACGGGTTTCTTCCATCCCCATTTCAACTTTCTGAGGAATTTAAACATGATGCAAACACTCTAATGCATATAGTGACTAGGGTTGTGACACCCCCTCTCGATGAGAGGACCGTTGGTGATGACGATGGCTTCGATTTCCACCTCCAGGAGGGAAGTTTCCCCGGCAGAACAAGCCCGCCGGAGCCCTTGATTGCTTCTGCCTAGGTTTCGCCTCGAGACGGTGGCGCTTCGTCCGAAAAGCTCTCTTCTGATTTTTTTTCCGGGTCAAAACACATCATATAGCAGAATATGGGCACCGGAGGCCTGCCAGGGGGCATGCCCAGGGGGGTAGGGCGCGCCCCCCACCCTTGTGGCCACCTGGTGGGTCCCCTCTGATATTTTCTTCGCCAAATATTTTTTATATTCCAAAATAATTCTCCGTAAATTTTCAGGACTTCTAGAGTTATGCAGAATAGGTCTCTCAGATTTGCTCCTTTTCCAGTCCAGAATTCCAGCTGCCGACATTCTCCCTCTTCATGTAAACCCTATAAAATAAGAGAGAAAAGGCATAAGTATTGTACCAAAATAGGTAACAGCCCATAATGCAATAAATATCAATATAAAATCATGATGCAAAATGGACATATCAAGTCCCCCAAGCTTAGACCTCGCTTGTCCTCAAGAGAAAGCCGAAATCGATAATCATGTCCACATGTTTAGAGATAGAGGTGTCGATAAAATAAAATATGGACATGAAGGCATCATGATCATCTTTAGAATAGAAACATAATGTTAGATAACTTCGCATGCTAAAGTAACAATTCATTCACAAGGTAAAGTATGAAACAAGAACTTTATTGGAAACTAACAAACCATGATCTTAGTCATTGAAGCAATTGCGATTTATCATAACGTAAGAAAGTGTCAATATAAGAGCTTTCCAGCAAGTTCACGTACTCAACTATCATTTAGTCTTTCACAATTGCTAACACTCACACGATACTTATGAGATCAAAGTTTCAATCGGACACAGAGAAAGATAGGGGCTTATAATTTCGCCTCCCAACCTTTTTGAAAGATCGAGGATGTCGCCTAGAGGGGGGTGAATAGGCGTTTTAAAATAGTTACGGTAGAGGCTTGAACAAATGCGGAATAAACCTAGCGGTTAATTTGTCAAGCACAAAACCTACAACAACTAGGCTCACCTATGTGCACCAACAACTTATGCTAAGCAAGATAAGCAACTATGTGATCGCAAGATATATGACAAAGAACAATATGGCTATCACAAAGTAAAGTGCATAAGTAATGGGCTCGGGTAAGAGATAACCGAGGCACGCGGAGACGACGATGTATCCCGAAGTTCACACCCTTGCGGATGCTAATCTCCGTTTGGAGCGGTGTGGAGGCACAATGCTCCCCAAGAAGCCACTAGGGCCACCGTAATCTCCTCACGCCCTCGCACAATGCAAGATGCCGTGATTCCACTAAGGGACCCTTGAGGGCGGTCACCGAACCCGTACAAATGGAGACCCTTGGGGGCGGTCACCGAACCCGTACACTTTGGCAACCCTTGGGGGCGGTCACCGGTACCCGTCAAATTGCTCGGGGCGATCTCCACAACCTAATTGGAGACCTCGACGCTTGCCCGGAGCTTTACACCACAATGATTGAGCTCCGAACACCACCAACCGTCTAGGGTGCCCAAGCACCCAAGAGGAACAAGCTCAAGGGTACCAAGCACCCAAGAGTAATAAGCTTCTCAAACTTCACTTCCACGTATCACCGTGGAGAACTCAAACCGATGCACCAAATGCAATGGCAAGGGCACACGGAGTGCCCAAGTCCTTCTCTCCCAAATCCCACCGAAGCAACTAATGCTAGGGAGGAAAATGAGAGGAAGAACGAAGAAGAGAACACAAAGAACTCCAAGATCTAGATCCAAAGGGTTCCCCTCACATAGAGGAGAAAGTGATTGGTGGAAATGTGGATCTAGATCTCCTCTCTCTTTTCCCCAAAAAACTAGAAAGAATCCATGGAGGGATTGAGAGTTAGCAAGCTCGAAGAAGGTCAACAATGGGGGAAGAACACGAGCTTAAGAGATAAGGTTCAATGGGGAAGAAGACCCCCTTTTATAGGTGGGGGAAAAATCCAACCGTTATGCTCACAGCCCGCATAGAGCGGTACTACCGCTCCAAGGAGCGGTACTACTGCTAGGGCGGTAGTACCCCTTTTAAAAACAATAGTAAGGATGCAAAAGGCCAGTAGAACCGCCGGAGCGGTACTACCGCTCGTCCTCACGGTACTACCGCTCGACCTCACGGTACTACCGCAAATGGTAGCGGTACTACTGCTTGCGAGCGGTACTAAAAAAATACTTTTGTGCCTACTTCCGCAGAGCAAAACACGAGATTTTGGTCCGGAGCGGTACTACCGCTTAGGAGCCGCGGTAGTACTGCTCTGGAGCGGTAGTAAAAAATTACATCCGCTCTAGTCGCGGTAGTACCGCTGCAGCCTTTACCAAAACAGCCACAACTTTTGCAAACGGACTCCGAATTCAACGAAACCAAGTTTGTTGGAAAGCTAACGACATGGGTAACACAATCTTGAAAGAAATATCAATAAGAAGCAAATTAGAAAAGTACCATAAGAAAATGGTGAGAACCCTTCCTCGGATAAGACCGGTAAAACCTCCAACACCGAAAACATCATAGTAGACGCATGCGAACTCCGTTTTCGATGAACTCAAGCTTGTCATCAAGATGACCATAAGCTCTAAGACTCACAAAGAGAACCAAACAAGAACCAAGAAACATGATGCAAGGATGCAATGGTTTGAGCTCTCTACTAACGATATGATCAAGCTACCAACTTGAGAGCCCCCCTTGATAGTACGGCAAACGATCCTATAACCCGGTCTCCCAACTACCACCATGAGACCGGTAAAATAGAAAACCTATCAAGGGAAAACCTTTGCCTTGCACATGGTCCACTTGAACTAGATGATGACGATCTTGACTCCCTCAAGTTGGACCACCTTTCTTGATTGAGTTGGCTCAATGAAGACTAGATGATTGCTCCCCCATAGTCCACTATGGGTGAGCCACTCTTCGGCACATCTTCACAAGTCCATTGACACCACAATGGATGGCAAGATTCAAGCACTTGATCTCTTCGTGATGCTCCACTTGAAGTTGCACATGGCAATCTTGATGACGATCACCATTTGATGCCATCCTTTCCATGGGTTGTATGATATCTTCCTCTTGACGCAAGCCCATGGACACGTACCTAACCCCACAAAGAACTCTCACATAGACCATGGGTTAGTACACAAAGTGCAATGGACAGTGCTTACCATACCATTGGATCACTTGATCCCTCTCGGTACATCTTCTACGCTTTGTGAGTTGATCAACTTGATTCACTCTTGACTTAGTCTTGATCAACCTTGAATCTTTCCAACTCTCTTCATTTGGATGATGTCTTGAAGGTAAACATGAATGATCACACAATCTTCTTCTTCAAGACATGCTTGCAATAAGCTCAACGCTCACATGACCAATCTTTGGATAATTCCTTAATAGCACCTTGGTCAACTCATAAACTCCTTGAAACCAACACATGGACTTCAAGAAAAGCCTATGGACAAATCCTTAAAATATAACTCAAGACAACCATTAGTCCATAGAGATTGTCATCAATTACCAAAACCAAACATGGGGGCACCGCATGTTCTTTCAATCTCCCCCATTTTGGTAATTGATGACAATCACTTTCGAGAGAGTTTATATAAGGAATTATGCATCACAATGCAATGCAACAACCAATGATGCAGGAGAATGAGAGGCAAATGCTTAGGAACAAAACCAAAGCAAGGAGAAAACTTTGAAACCTTCTCCACAAAACTCTCTGAAACTTCTCCCCCATTGGCATCGATTGCCAAAATGGGCAAAAAGCTTAGAAGGCCAAACTAAATTGTGGTTCTCCATAAATTGTGTATTTCTCAACAAGAGAGTGGAATGCAATACACATATCCAACTGTCAATACTTGGAGGAAGACAAACTATATTGAGGCCCAAAGATCGCAACAGAGAGATATGCCACAAAGACATAACAAAGAGAGAGACAAGCAATCAGAAGATACCAAAAGAACTAAGCAATCAATGGATATCAATTGAACCAACTAGAACAATGATCCTACATGCCACAAGAATAAAGATATTATGATAAGCGCAAAGGAGTGTTCTAAAGAAACTAGAGAAGCTCCCCATGATTTGTGCACACATAAGTTTTTTGTATTTGAATACAAAGTGCACAAAATAGTATCATAGCTCCCCCAAAATCAATAAAAACTCACATCCAGTGCAAGTGAGCATATAGGAAACAAAGCCTAGCGCTTGCAACAAGCACATGGTTGAGCAACATGTAAAAGAGGCAACTTAAGAATAGGCTCAACCAAAATGATGTGTGTGAGTCATGGCGAAGCACTTGAGAAGACTAAAATTAGGATGAGCATTAAGCATCAACATAGTCTTGAAAGAATGAGGCACACGGTGCAAGGCCTATCATTCCCACACACAACTAGCAAATGGGTTCACAAGCTTACTAATAAGCATATAAAGAACTTATGCTTGTGACAACCCGTGGTGAAGATAGAAGATGAAAGCCTCATCAAGACTAGGGATGCCAATTAAGATGGCAAAAGCCTCGTAAAGATAAGCATGAGGAAAATAATCTTCACCACACAAGAGTGCATCAAGATGCAACAATAGAGGACACGCACTCAAGGCAAAAGCTTTCACGGAGCCACCAAAGAAATAACATAAGAAAGACAAGGTGGACGTGAAAGAAAGGATATCAACTAGAGATGTAATTTCTCTCAAGTGTATAAGGTTCTATGTAGACGAGATCATGATGATATATATATCTACAAAGAAGGATGTACACCCGAAAGAGTTACAACACGAAGGAACAAGATATCCACAAGGAAGTCATAAATATACCAATAAGATATTTGCTTGAAAGCATATCACTTGGCTAGATATGGTCTTATTGTATATAAATGAAGTCCAAACACACATCCATCAAGGACATCACAACTAGCAACAAGAGATCATCGTTGGGATGCTTTGAGAAAGGTAACAAGTATCACAAGATATGAAATGAATATCATGCCAAGATGCAACCTACACAAGGTTGAATGCAAGAGAGGAAAGCATGAGTAGATACTTGTTACCGAGATATCATTGGAAGGATGTAGTAGATACCAATTGAAGGTAGATAGTAGTTCATTGATCATCCTAGCTTGACTCCAATATGCACATGGTGACAACACCTTCCTTGTGAGTGAGCCGAGCATCCAATGTATCTCCAAATGTTCCTAGAAGAACAACACAAACTAAACGGTACCCAAACTCATTGGGACCACATAGTTAGAAACACCAATACATAGGACAAACTCCACATAAATATGTGCATATAGATATGAAAATAAACATCATGCACATCTCATCCAATTTGAGACTTGGTGGAGTTTCCCCTATATATTGGGTCAAAGAAAGAAAGCATGCCAAATAAAATACATGAAGTAAACATGCATTCTCAAAAACTTTCAAGAACCTAAACGAAAAGACAAAGAAATGCCAAGCGAAAAGGATACCAAATGGAGAAACCATCACTTGGAAGATATCATTAAAGGTACATCAAGGAATGAGATATCCATCGATACACACTAAAATAAAGATGTCAAACTCCCAATGAGAGGATGGTTCCAAACAAACCAAGCTCTCAGCAAAGTTTTATGATGGCACAAGGTACCAAAAGAAAACGGCTTGCCTTCCACCAACACACACACTTGATAAGGATCACAAGAAAAGTGTTCTAAAGAAAATAGGATAGCTCCCCCACGAGTTGTGCACTATAGAGAATTTGCTTTTGAATACAAAATGCACAAGGTGGGATCACCACTTTCACTATATCTAGAAAACACTAGACAAGAACAACAAATTAACAAGATCCACAAGTGGTATGGAAGACAACGGGAGTTGACACAAACCTTGGCAAGAGAAAAGGCAAATAAAAACAAAAGCCAATGTAAAGATGATCAATAAATTCTACCACACATAAGTGACTACGAATTGTCAAAAGACAAGGAGTATTTGGAAATAATTCCCGGTGGTAGATAACAAGGATATCCAACGTCATCTTCACAACACACACAAGGAAATTGCCACTTGTAGAGCTAACATGCCACCTAGGAACAAGATAAATTACTATATCAATTCTAGGTGACAATATCTCAAATGTACACATTTTCTAGGCTTGTACTATGCACATAGCATATTACTCCCCCATAATGTGATACCAATAAGAACTTAACAAGAGGCAATAAGAGGAATCAACAAGAGATAATCAATGGAATTTTTAGAATTTGAATTTCTCATGAGAGATATACCACCAAGCGACTAGATAATCTTATAATATCAATACTAGATGGTATTCCTCATGTACACACATTTATAGGATTGTGAGGTGCACAAAGCACATCACTCCCCCAAAATGGGATGTACCATTAATCTCTCACACGAGCCAACTAGGATACAAACAAGAAGCAAAAAGGCTCAACGCACGACGCACATGTACATGATGTGCAAACCAACACACACATACTTGATTGCTCAAGATAAGCAAGTTGGAAGCGCAACATAGACAAACACATGCAAGGAACAAAACCAAAACATGCAAGGGGGCAAGTGACTTTCAAGGTAAACAATTTAAGTACAAGTTACCGCAAGGAGGCACATTTGATATAAGATAGAAACTTGATAATCCAATTGACTCGGCTTGAGACAAAGAGAATGATGAAGTCCCCTTAATTCTTCATAATGTAGCCAAGTCTCCAATGCCCTCCAACAGCACCTATTGATCAAGTTTGAGCTAGTTGGTCCCCAACCAAGTTGGGTCCTAAGAGGTTAGTCACAATAGGCTTGGCTACCCAAATGGTTCTTTGCTTCAAACCACTTTGAGTACCAACAAACTTGGCAACCACATTGCCAACCTTATCCTTCCCAAGAGAATAGACATCATCAATAATAATTGGGTTGGATAAGTTACCACTAGTGCATGAAGAAGTGAGGTGACCTTTCTCATGACATAGGTAGCAACGTCTACTCTTCACTTTCTTCTCACTTGATTTCTCAACTTGAGAAGCATTAGCTTGAGTCTTCTTGGGAAGAGGCCTTTCTTCAACTTGAGGTTGAGCATGAGAATGCACTTGTAGCCGCTTCCCTTGTTGCTTGTCACTAAAGGCCTTCTTCTTCAATGGGCAAGATCTAACATGATGCCCTTCAATTTTGCACTTGAAGCAAATAATCTTGGCCGAACTCTTGACTTGTTTTTGGCCCTTCTTGTTGATGCTCTTGGACTTCTTCTTATTATTGGAGTTGAATCCAAGTCCACCTTTGTCATTGGGGGATTTTTGCACACTCAAGATATTGTTGAGTGTGGCCTTCCCTTCATGACACTTTTCCAAGTCTTTCTTCAAAGAAGTGACTTGGGCCTTGAGCTCTTTGATTTCCTCTACATGGTTAGTCTCAACACAAGTACTAGAGGAAGTATAAGCTTCATTGTTAGAGCAACAAGGCAAGGAAAGCAATTCATCACAAGATGTACCAACATTGTGAGTAGATGAATTACAAGGACTAGCATGTGGCAATATAGCACTTTGACTAGATGTAGTGCTAGTATCCACATGAGGCTCACTAGATGTTACCTTAGCAAGCATGGCCTCATGAGCTATCTTTAGCACATTATGGGATACTAAAAGATCATCATGAGAGTTTGAGAGCTTTTCATGGCTTTCTTCCAATTTCCCATATTTGCTAGATAGCAACTCAAGTTGAGCCCGTAGCTCAACATTCTCCTTCAATATGGATGCTTCACAAGAGATAGAGTTAGTAGCACAAGCATCATCATTAGCAACAAGAGGAGAAGACAACTTGGCAAGCTCTTTTGAATATGAAGCTTTAAGTTGAGCATGAGACTCGGTGAGTTTGATGAGCTCACTCTTAATGACCCTTGAGACATTTTCGAGGTGCTCAAAGTCCTCAAGGAGTTTAGCATGCGCAACTTCAAGCTCCTCATTTTTAGTTTCAAAATCATTGGCCACCTCAAGAGCTCTATCACGAGATTCCCTCACTCTAGATAGTTCTAGAGCAAACGTCTCCTCAAGAGATTCGGAGGTGGTTTGTTCATGTTCAAGAGCTTGAGATAGCTCCACGATCTCATTTGCGTAATCACGCCCATGAGCTTCCATTTTCTCAATGGTGACCTCATGCTCCTCTAGATGAGATTCCAACTCCTCAATATATTTCTTGCCCTCAATGGTAATGGACATAATTTCCATGAAGTTGGAACGAGCAATTTTATTTTTATGAAGAACTTTAAAAACCATTTCCCCCTTAATTTTTAAGGAGGCGACATTATCATTCTCTTCATCATTATCCTCATCATCATTAGCATCAACATCATCAACAAGAGACATATTGGGGTACAAAGTAGGAGATACCTTTGACGCCTTAGCCATAAGGCAAAAAGCAATAGATGATGATGTACGATCCCTTGAGGCACCATTAAACACCACATATTGTTCCATGGAGTGTTCGGTTTCCTCTACATTGTTAGCACAACAATTCGAGGAAATAGATGCATTTTTATCATGGCAACCAGACATAGCAAGCATATCATCATGAGATCTAGTCACGCAATTTCTACATGATATGCAAGGACTATCAACACAATCATGTGAAACATTTGGAGTGCTCGAAGTGTTAAAGTCCAAAGAAGGAGCATTGCAATAATATAGTGATGAAGGATCATCCACAATAAGCATACTATCATCATTGCAATGGCCAACACTACTCACCATATCATTACCTTGTGGCAAACCACATGTAGGTGAAGTAGAAGAAGTTGAGACGACTATACGGCCGGAGGTGGAGGGAGAACAATCATCCCCACAAATCTTGGACACACCATATTTATCTTGAAGCTTCGTCCACAACTCATGAGCATCCCGGAACGGCATGAGTTGAAATATAACTACATTGCTTAAAGCATCGAAAAGCACATTAGAAGCTTGAGCATTGAGATAAGAGTTTTTCTCATCCTCTAAAGATAATCTTTGGGGATCCTTTGGAGGAGAAAAACACATATCTACAATTCGCTCTAAATTTGGGTCCATGACCCTAAAGAGATTAAGCATGCGAATTACCCAAACATCAAAATCTGTGCCATCGAAACTAAGAGTGTCAGAGAATCCTAATCCCCTAGTCGACATCTTTACTCTCTAGGCAGTTAAGCCCAACAAAGAGAGACGAGGCTCTGATACCAATTGAAAGATCGAGGATGTCGCCTAGAGGGGGGTGAATAGGCGTTTTAAAATAGTTACGGTAGAGGCTTGAACAAATGCGGAATAAACCTAGCGGTTAATTTGTCAAGCACAAAACCTACAACAACTAGGCTCACCTATGTGCACCAACAACTTATGCTAAGCAAGATAAGCAACTATGTGATCGCAAGATATATGACAAAGAACAATATGGCTATCACAAGTAGAGTGCATAAGTAAAGAGCTCGGGTAAGAGATAACCGAGGCACGCGGAGACGACGATGTATCCCTAAGTTCACACCCTTGCGGATGCTAATCTCCGTTTGGAGCGGTGTGGAGGCACAATGCTCCCCAAGAAGCCACTAGGGCCACCATAATCTCCTCACGCCCTCGCACAATGCAAGATGCCGTGATTCCACTAAGGGACCCTTGAGGGCGGTCACCGAACCCGTACAAATGGAGACCCTTGGGGGCGGTCACCGAACCCGTACACTTTGGCAACCCTTGGGGGCGGTCACCGGTACCCGTCAAATTGCTCGGGGCGATCTCCACAACCTAATTGGAGACCTCGACGCTTGCCCGGAGCTTTACACCACAATGATTGAGCTCCGAACACCACCAACCGTCTAGGGTGCCCAAGCACCCAAGAGGAACAAGCTCAAGGGTACCAAGCACCCAAGAGTAATAAGCTTCTCAAACTTCACTTCCACGTATCACCGTGGAGAACTCAAACCGATGCACCAAATGCAATGGCAAGGGCACACGGAGTGCCCAAGTCCTTCTCTCCCAAATCCCACCGAAGCAACTAATGCTAGGGAGGAAAATGAGAGGAAGAACGAAGAAGAGAACACAAAGAACTCCAAGATCTAGATCCAAAGGGTTCCCCTCACATAGAGGAGAAAGTGATTGGTGGAAATGTGGATCTAGATCTCCTCTCTCTTTTCCCCAAAAAACTAGAAAGAATCCATGGAGGGATTGAGAGTTAGCAAGCTCGAAGAAGGTCAACAATGGGGGAAGAACACGAGCTTAAGAGATAAGGTTCAATGGGGAAGAAGACCCCCTTTTATAGGTGGGGGAAAAATCCAACCGTTATGCTCACAGCCCGCATAGAGCGGTACTACCGCTCCAAGGAGCGGTACTACTGCTAGGGCGGTAGTACCCCTTTTAAAAACAATAGTAAGGATGCAAAAGGCCAGTAGAACCGCCGGAGCGGTACTACCGCTCGTCCTCACGATACTACCGCTCGACCTCACGGTACTACCGCAAATGGTAGCGGTACTACTGCTTGCGAGCGGTACTAAAAAAATACTTTTGTGCCTACTTCCGCAGAGCAAAACACGAGATTTTGGTCCGGAGCGGTACTACCGCTTAGGAGCCGCGGTAGTACTACTCTGGAGCGGTACTACCGCTCAGGAGCCGCGGTAGTACTGCTCTGGAGCGGTAGTAAAAAATTACATCCGCTCTAGTCGCGGTAGTACCGCTGCAGCCTTTACCAAAACAGCCACAACTTTTGCAAACGGACTCCGAATTCAACGAAACCAAGTTTGTTGGAAAGCTAACGACATGGGGTAACACAATCTTGAAAGAAATATCAATAAGAAGCAAATTAGAAAAGTCCCATAAGAAAATGGTGAGAACCCTTCCTCGGATAAAACCGGTAAAACCTCCAACACCGAAAACATCATAGTAGACGCATGCGAACTCCGTTTTCGATGAACTCAAGCTTGTCATCAAGATGACCATAAGCTCTAAGACTCACAAAGAGAACCAAACAAGAACCAAGAAACATGATGCAAGGATGCAATGGTTTGAGCTCTCTACTAACGATACAATCAAGCTACCAACTTGAGAGCCCCCCTTGATAGTACGGCAAACGATCCTATAACCCGGTCTCCCAACTACCACCATGAGATCGGTAAAATAGAAAACCTATCAAGGGAAAACCTTTGCCTTGCACATGGTCCACTTGAGCTAGATGATGACGATCTTGACTCCCTCAAGTTGGACCACCTTTCTTGATTGCGTTGGCTCAATGAAGACTAGATGATTGCTCCCCCATAGTCCACTATGGGTGAGCCACTCTTCGGCACGTCTTCACAAGTCCATTGACACCACAATGGATGGCAAGATTCAAGCACTTGATCTCTTCGTGATGCTCCACTTGAAGTTGCACATGGCAATCTTGATGACGATCACCATTTGATGCCATCCTTTCCATGGGTTGTATGATATCTTCCTCTTGACGCAAGCCCATGGACACGTACCTAACCCCACAAAGAACTCTCACATAGACCATGGGTTAGTACACAAAGTGCAATGGACAGTGCTTACCATACCATTGGATCACTTGATCCCTCTCGGTACATCTTCTACGCTTTGTGAGTTGATCAACTTGATTCACTCTTGACTTAGTCTTGATCAACCTTGAATCTTTCCAACTCTCTTCATTTGGATGATGTCTTGAAGGTAAACATGAATGATCACACAATCTTCTTCTTCAATACATGCTTGCAATAAGCTCAACACTCACATGACCAATCTTTGGATAATTCCTTAATAGCACCTTGGTCAACTCATAAACTCCTTGAAACCAACACATGGACTTCAAGAAAAGCCTATGGACAAATCCTTAAAATATAACTCAAGACAACCATTAGTCCATAGAGATTGTCATCAATTACCAAAACCAAACATGGGGGCACCGCATGTTCTTTCACTTTTACCTAAGGTTAATCTCAACAGTAATAGTTTATGAATATCTACATCCAAGTGGATATATATATTTGGATCTTCCCCAACATAAAGTGCTTGCCAAAAAGAAAAGGTGTAAAAAGGAATAGGTGAAGATCACCATGACTCTTATATAGAGGTAGAAAGTAAAAAGTAAAAGATAGGCCCTACGCAGAGGGAAGCAGAGGTTGTCATACGCTTTTATGGTTGGATGCAAAAGAATGTTACTTTATATTGCCGCTTGTGATAAAGAACTTTATTATGCAGTCCGTCGCTTTTATTTCTTCCATATCACAAGTTCATGTAAAGCTTATTTTCTTCATACTATCATACATATTTAGAGAGCAATATTTTTATTGCTTGCACCGATGACAAATTACTTGAAGGATCTTACTCAATCCATAGGTGCAAAATGGACGTATCAGCCTCCTTGGTGGATGAAACGATATTCGTTGCCTCTTCCTGTTTTTAACTTTTTTTCCTAGTGGCAACATAGAGCCACACGAGTGGCCGTGTTAAAATTTGCAATTTTGGGGTTCGTTTGGACATTTTTATACATTAACTGAGTTTTCTAGGCACTTTATGTGCATTATTCAAATTTGAACTACATGCACATGCTCCAGCGCAGAAAAATGGGTTGCCATATCAAATGTGTGTCCTTGGGTGCATGCTTAGGTCCCATGCAAGAAATGGGAATGAATTTCAAACACCAGGGCACTGTTGATTGCCGGCAAAACATTGGATACTTTGTTTTTAAATTCTAGTAAAGCCAAAAATCATCTGAAATTCATGAAACTTGGCATGCTATCATGGAATGGCAGCCGATATGTTGTGGTATTTTTTGTGTCCATTTCGAGAGAAGATGCACTCGAATAATAGCCAACAAAGGCATTTTGAAACAAATAGCTGCCACTTTAACATCTCGAACGTTTGTATAATTTAAATCATGTGCGTTTCGTTAACCATTCACGTGACGCCATGCATCACTCTTTTAATGGCTAGGAGGTGCCATGTGGATAGATGCTTGACTGAACAGGAGGCGTGCGAGTGCAATCCGCTGCGCAGGCTGACTGAGAGGCGTGCAAGCTGTCCTCCAATGCGTAGGCTCACCAGGAAGCGTGCGAGTTGTACGTTGCGCAGGCTCACTGGGAAGCAAGCTCTTTGACTTTCATGGCCGCCCACCTTGCTCGCATCCTCTCCATTAATGACGCCCGAGCCGCTGTTTAATACGGGCGGTCTTACTATTCGCCTCCCATTCCCCTCCCGTAGACCTCCACCAACACCATGGCGTAGAAGGATCATCTGCCAATAGTCTTCCAGTTTGGTGGAGTCGAATCCGAGCCGGACGAGATAGAAAATAAGGAGGAATGGGGCCTCATGGACATGGCCCTGAACGAGCTGGCCGCGGCGGTTGCTGACCCCGCGCCCGCGCCAGCGACCATCCCCGTAGCATTGACGGACTGGTTGCCGAGCACTATCGCAGAGCTGGAAGCCGCGCGCATCAGAGAGGTCTCCGCGGACCCGTGCAAGCTTGTGTACATGCCAGCGCCCGTGCCCGTGCGCGCCCTTGCACCCACCGCGGCACCGGTCCGGGTGTGTTTGCCTGCACCCGCCGCGCTCGTGCCCGTGCGCGTGCCCCCTCAGCGACGCCGTCGTCGGCCACTACCTCGCAGCGCCGCGAGTTGTTGTCCTCTCGTGCCCCGCTCGTCGATCGTGCGGTGACATGATGTTTGATTACCAAGTGAAGAACATTTTGTGTTGCCTTGGAAACTTCAACAACGGTGTCCCGGAGGACGACAACGACAACGCCAGTGCAGCATGCCACCTCCGCCCCTGCCAGAATTAGTTTTTTGGGGTTTAATACTCTATCTCGATCATATGAATATAAATTTGCAGTGTGACTGAATGAAAGATATGGTTTGAACGAACTTTCATTTTTCTCTCTGAATTTACAGACTTATCAAACGATTTTCTTTAAAAAAATGCCAATGGTTTTTATAAAACACTCATTGCAAATGTTTTAGATAGAACACCCATATGCAAACCAACATCTTCCCCAGTATGCCAAGGGAAAATGTCCTGAGTAGGATTTGTGCAGCTCTTCATCGCAAACATTTTAGATAGAACACACGTATGCAAAATGAGAGCTATGGTCTTCCCCAATAAGTCAAGGGAAATTCGCCGTGTAGGATTTGTGCATCTCCTCAACGCAAACGGTTCAAATTGAATACGGTATGCAAAGCGAGACTTTGCCGCTAAGCCAAGAGAAAATCCGGAGCGTGGGATTTGTACATCCCTTCAACGCAAACGA
Organism: Triticum timopheevii; assembly: GCA_963921465.1. Taxonomy (NCBI): domain Eukaryota; kingdom Viridiplantae; phylum Streptophyta; class Magnoliopsida; order Poales; family Poaceae; genus Triticum; species Triticum timopheevii. The sequence goes on from OY997270.1 coordinate 314,246,166, forward strand.
TTTTTTTGGATGGTCCGTGTGCAACCACGTACAGATAATTTGATAGATTTGCATCTATCATATTGGGTATATTGTCATTTGTCAAACTGGAATGATTGACATTTGTTGATGTAGTAACATTTCCTTTGTCAACCTTGTAACCCTGCCATTTGTCAAAATATGCAGCTAAAAATCACTAGCACTATCTAATTTTGCAATTGAAATTCAGTAAGCATAGATTTCATTCATAGATTAAGTAGTCGTTCTTTATACAAATAGTTCAACTTGACAGCTGAACCGACCAAACTTTTCCCCAATTGTTGTTAACCACGTGCTGAAATAGCTAGTTCAACTATGTATACTAGCTAATTTTAAGTACGTAGTGCAGTTCAACCACATCTATAGTCAGATGAACTGAACAAAATAGCCCCTAAATACTACTACTACGGAGGGGCTTTGTACTACTTCCGGCAGCCTCTCCTCTGCCGAGCGCGCTCAGTAAGAGGTAGAGGAGGAGGATCCTACCGACGAGCTGGACAACTGCAATACGGTGTCTGACGCTGCTGCACCTTCAACGACGCTCACCTCGAACACCCTCTGTCGCTCCTGACGACCCCTCTCGAAGCGTCGGGACTCCTCGTAGATCTCTTGATCCCTCGCCTCTGCGGCTGCGTGTGCTGCGGCCACAGCAGCGGTAAGGCTATTTGCGTACTTGACGAGGCGCTCCTCCTCCTCCTGCAGGAACTCCATGTAGCGCGCAAGGTCGCTGACGCACGTGCGGTCCTCCACCTCCGCCTCCTGCCTTCGGGCGGCGGTGACGGAGCGGGTGATGACCCCAGCGGTCGAAGGTGGGTTGGCGGCCACGGCGGCCGATGATGGGGTGGCGGCCACGACCACCACCTCCCACCTTTGGGCCGCGGTGGCGGAGCGGGTGATGCCCATGATGGCCGACAGTTGGGTGGTGGCCACGACGGCCACCTCCTGCCTTCGGGCCGCGGTGGCGGAGCAGGTGATGGCCCTGGCTTTCGACGATGGTGTGGCAACCACGGGGATAGACGATGGGGTCGCAGCAACAGCATCCGTCAATAGCTGCCGACGGGCAGAGGCGGTGGAGCATGTGGTGGGTGTTCCGTGCACACCCAACAGGGACGCCACGCGCACTACACTACATCGGGGACTGCGCCGCCGCCGCGGTGTAGCCTCCCAGCTAGAGTTGTCCTCTGATGACGGCGGAGTGGCTGAGCAAAGACGGAGGACCGGTGCCATTGGCGGTTGTGGGAGAAGCAGACGAGATAAGCGACAGGAAAGGAGGAGAAAATGTGACGCAGGACTCGCCGACCGTGAGGGTTTATATAGCATGCCGGTAGGCATTGGGATTTTGGGGGATTTCACCAAGTCAGGCGGGTAGCTTGCGCGGTTGCGCGGGAATGGGCTCACCGACGATTCATTGGCGCCACTTCGAGCCACAGTTTGACCAAAAGAACGCCCCCGCGCTGCTCAAGCTTGTGCTCGAAGCCGTCTGTGGCAGCGGGATGACAAGACGTGCGAGAGGAAGATGAAAGGACACGTACACATACGGTTAATAAAAAACGTTTGCGATTTAATTACCTACTACCCCGTCCTGGTTTATAAGTCGTCTTTGTATTTTTGTGCCAAATTTTGACTAGAGATTTAACTAATAAAATACTGATGCATATCGCCAAAGATTATATTGTTGGATTCGTATTTGAACATAGTTTCCAATTATATAATGTTTATAACATGCATTAAAATTTTGTTAGTTAAATTTAAGGTCAAAATATGGCACAAAATATAAAGGGGGCTAATAGACCAAGACGGAGGTAGTAGCACACAGCCGCTCTCTACGCAGCGTCGCAACTGCCGGTCGACTTGTAGACGACCATTCCCTGCGTGTTCAACTGCTCTATGTGTGCGGTTGCTCGCGGTTGAGGTGGCCGCGGCACGCTCTCGCGTCCCTCCGGGCACTCTGCTCTCGTCCCACCGCGCACACTGCCAGTGTTTGGGGCCGGCGCACGATCACGTACGTTCGTGCTGCCATTATGCATGTGGTTGCGCCGGGCGCGGCACCACTATGCAGTTACCCGCTGCAAAAACTGCCATGCAGACGCACCGAGAATCCAGGCCGCCTGGCCCCCATTTATTCCTACGTCCATTTACCTTCATCTCTCGCACCACGCGATACAATAAGCACACCCACAACGACACATAAAGAAAGGACATCCAGTGGTTCCAATGGCGCTCCCAGCAGCCGACGATGACAACGGGGGCCAGTTCACCACGCATCACATAGTGGACACCCACGTGAGGGGGAAGCCCTCTTGTTGGTGTACACGAATGAACCGGTCTCGATGGAGAGCTCCATCCAAACTATGAAGCAGTTGCTTGCTAAGGACAAGTACCAAGTGGTCTGCTTCGACCTCGAGTTCACCAGCATTCGTGCCGGGTACGATCACAGGTTGTCGTCGCGCAGTTGTGCGTGTGACATGATGTCCTCGTCTACCACTACCACCTGGCCACAAGGCCTTGCGAGCATTTCTCCAGGTTTATCAACAGCGCCGACTACAATTTTGCTACGGTGGATACCACCAACGATCTAAAAGCGCTCAAGGTTTCGGGCATGATCTGCCAGAATCTTGTCAACATCCATGACCATTACAAGGTCTGGGGCAGCGACAACAGCAAACAGAACTCCCTGGTTGACCTCGCCTCGTCTATCATCGACCCCTACTACATGAAGATGAAGGATGAGAGCAAGAAGGACAAGAACGCCTGGCACAGTGTCTAGCATTAGAGACTGGATGAAGAACACATCAAGTACGTGACCAAGGACGCGTACACAAGCTACGAGATGTACAGGCGGATCGTTGACATGAGGAAGTGTCTTCTTCTTGCCTTAGATGAGGGATCGAGCCACAGAGAAGTGGCGGGAGCGTCACAAGAAGTAGATGACTAGACCATCGTTTCTCCTAGTTTAGAATGCTTGCAATTGTTTATTGAGGTGTGTGCGAATGATCTGTATAGTCACTTATGTAATTGGATGTTTATTTCAGTTTTATATATATGTTATTCTTCTGTAGACAGGGCAAATCACACGGCTTATTAGCAGCAATCGTCTGTGTTATTATTGGTCTTCGCACACATTTCTTATTACGGGCCTGTTTGCCGCGTACCACACACATCTTGTTCAATTGAATTGTTTCTGTTGTCTTGGCTCATCGCAAACAGTTCATCCGAGTGAACTATATGCCCTCCATCGCACACGCCTTGATCTGGCTGACCGTTTCTATTGTGTTGCCTAATCACATACAGTTCATCCTAGTGAATTGTATGCCGTATATCGCACACACCCTCATCTGACTGCCCGTTTTTGTTGTTTTGCCCATCGCAAACAGTTATGTTGGATTAACCGTTTGCCATGCATCGCACACGCAACTCTAATCTGAATCATGTTTGATGTCACCGCCATCGCAAACATTTTGTATCTTTTTTGACGGTTTTATTACATCACCGTTTGTGATTAATGCATCGCACATAGTTTCGTCGAAGGGTCTCTGATTGGACTGTCGCGTTTGGACCAACCTGCAGTGGTGTTCATGCGATCTGATCTCCATTTGTGAGTAGTTCGGTAAGGTATGAGTTGAGGCATAGGCCTTGCAATCCTCTGTATTTGTTGTGTGGATCAATGGAAGAGCTTTAAATTAATGTCTCGTATGTGTGAAATAAAATTGTTCCGTAGATGTTTCTTGTCTTGTCCATGATCTTCATCCTTACAGGCATCCAGGATCATGGAGATCGAGCCACGGAGATGCTAAGGGCTAGGAGAGCGTGAAGTGTTATTCTGAACACCAGTGAGAGATGGGTTTAGTACGGTAACATGGATCCATCCTTGGGGATTCATGAGGTGTAGTCATTAAAAACCCAAAAGCTCTTATCTGATTATTATAATCTTAATTATTGAGGTAACCCCGCATGACGGATAGGGCCTGTGGTAGGACAACTAATTCTTGATGCGGGACTTGTGTCAGTCAAGATGTTATTTGGACACATCCCCCACTTAGGTTCGTAACAAGCACATCTCGATGGGTGTCTTCGAGCGCACAAATTAATATCGTATTTGGTCCCAACACAAATACATGGTTGTAAGCATTAAGACCTCATCCTCGTACCTCCTTTTTATTTTAAGTGTTTTCATCACAATTTGCTTGATTGATCCGGTGAAAAGCTAGAACTAATCCTTTGACAAAAGCTTGCTAGAAACCATTGCTTCAAGGGGACCTTCCTCTCGCGGGTTCGATAACCCAGGGTCACCTCTGGGAAATAGGTGCGCGATACTTTCTTTTCCTTTTTCGGGTCACTAAGATGAGATATCAAGCCCTTTTTCTGGCGCTGTTGCCAAACAGGAGTTGAGTGTTCCTAATCTTTGTGTTAAAGTTAAGTTTCAGTTCTCAGTTCTCAGTTTTTATTTTTTGTTCTAGTTTTATTTTTGTTGCACGTGACGCCTCCGATTCAATCGTACACTAATCATACACGCAAATGTGTACGATCAAGATCAAGGACTCACGGAAAGATATCACAACACAACTATAGACACAAATTAAAGTCATACAAACTTTATATTACAAGTCAGGGGGCCTCGAGGGCTCGAATACACCAGCTCGGATACAAACGAGTCAACGAAAGCAACAATATCTGAGTACAGACATAAGTTAAACAAGTTTGTCTTAAAAAGGCTAGCACAAAAGCAACAACGATCGAAAAGGCAAGGTCTCCTGCCTGGGAGCCTCCTGACTACTTCAAGTCGTCAGCGGTCTCCACGTAGTAGTAGGATCCGTTGGGGTAATAGTAATCGTCCATGATGGCATCTGGCCCTGGGACCGTCATTGATTGCAGCAACCGGATATGAGAAGGTGCGGCGACCTAGGGTTGGTCGTCGGCCGACTGCGGCACACAGGGAGCACGGCAGGGTAACGGGCAGGGCTCGCTCGAGAGCAGACGGAGTCTTGTGAATTGTTGTGGTGGAGTTTTCTGTTAAGATTTTGAATATATGATGAGTTTTTGGTAAAAATGGCCATTGCATAGTCTCTGCGTCAATTAATTTGAGCCGAAGGGAGCAGTATTTATTTATTAAAGCTACTTATATATGCACCTATAAAAAAACATTAAGCATTTGATGCTAAAACAAATAAGCACATTATCTAGCATATGGCTTGATTAGTCGAAGCTCAATGCAGCTTGATAAAGAGTGATCTCGAAGTTCCATTCTGCTGGATGAGAGCGCTCGCGTTGTTCAGCTTCAGGCCTGCAGTTACCAAAACCATTTTGAAAAGAAAAAATTGCAAGAAAATAGCCAATAGCACAAGCATATAAAAGACTACAGAAATAAGCAGGCCTAAACAGATCATGTTCAGCACCATGTATACATGCATGGATTAATGTTCCTTTTATTATGCCCCCCTTTCCTCCTGATCTTCCTTACCTCCCTAAACTCACTGAAGAGTCAAAGATAATGTGCGAACAGAAATGCATTTAGAGAAAAAAAAAATCATGTACAGTTTGTACTTTAAAGTTAATATTCTGATTTTGATGGACAGCCATCTAGCTTACTCCAAAAAATCAACGATTAATGCTGGTAATCTGATTCTTCTTTTTGCACAGCGAACTGCAAGCCCTAGGAACAATCACCACTCCTCAAGCTTGTCAGCAGCTTCAGGTATCCATTACAGTCTGGGTTTATGTACCTGAAGGAAAGATTACCATGTTAACAGTTAAGAAGATTTGTTCTTGAAATTGCACTACTACGAGAATATACATATACTACCCATGACGGAAGAGGAAGTCAATGATCACAAGGTTGCAATTTGACTTGAAAAAATCTGTCCTCCGTATAATGTTTGCCACATGTGGTACAGGGATTAGCCTGAAGCTATCAACTTCTCCATCTGCAAGATGTTTTGGCAGCACACTGGTTAATGAATGGGAAAACAGCACATTAGCATTAATGTTTTAGTTGTGTGTACCTTCATTATTAGGAATGAAATCTACAGGAAGTCTAAGGTCATAGCAGAACAGAACATCCCTTTTGTATCTAAACCCATTGATATCCATGTAAGAAACGGCTCCAACAGAAGTAGCGCTAGCAAAACAAAACATTGATAGTTATGAGTTCAGTTCTTCACACTGCAAAACATTCAGGTATCACGGTACAGAAAAACTAGAACTTCTAACAGCAGTTTGTATGTTACTTGGTTGACATGGATCTTGGTATTCCTGCTTCCTCTTCACATTCCTTGATGACATTCTCTTTACAGGAGATTCCGTAAGGCTAAAAAAAATCATATGGAGTCAACGTAAGTTAACAGCTATACAGTTCCGCATGAAAATCAAAAGGGTGCTGTGCATCACTTCTGTAACCGAAGGATTTGAGCCTGCCAGTTGAATCCATAACCTGTATTTCCATGCAAAATTATAATTCCAAAGGTCACATTTTAAGCAGTCTAACTTTCTAAATATGATGTCACCTGACTTGACTAACATGGAGGCGCTAAGGACATTGTTCACCAGATGATTTTATAGGAAAAAAGATAACCCCAGCAAGACTGGATTATTCTTTCAACAATAATTGCATTATTAAGACTATATAAGGTAGATTGAATAGGTACCTTGTTATGACCGGCATATTAGGGGCTTAGCCCAGTTAGTTGTGGCCCAGTTTATCTTATCGTTATTAGGGGCTTAGCCCAATTATCTTATTAGGAGGATTATATAAACTCGTGTAAGGACCCGTTTTGGGATTAAGCAAGAAGCAATCATATTTGCTCGTCTTCCTTAGGGAGCCGGGAGACCTAACCCTAGCCGCCGCCCCTGCTCTCTCTCTCGCACGCGCACGCAACGACGGCGCCCCAGCGCCGGCGACCACGCCTTCCTCCACGCCATCCCTCCTCCCACCCCTACAACCTGAGACCATGCATTGGTAGGGATCCGGTTCCTACCAATTTGGTATCAGATAGCTTCGGTGCGACCATGTCCTCGCCGCCGCCCACCCCGACCCTTCCGCTGCCGACCGCGACGACCGCCCCGATGGCCACCACGGCTAGCGCCCCGGTCTTGCGGGTGCCGGTTACCTCCGCCGCGCCCGTCCCCATCGTCTTCACCCCGGAGGAGATGACGGCTGCCATCTGGGATCTCACCCAGGCGGTCACGGGCATCTACACGTTCCTCGCGAGATCCTATCGGCCACAGCCATCTGTGCCCTTCACCACCGCCTGTGCCCTTCGCCGCCGCAGCAGCCGCCGTGGCAACCGCCATCCTTGGCAACCCCCGTCGCCGCCGCCATGCAGCAGCTGTCGTGGCAGCCGCCACCAGCGACGAACCCCGGCGCCTCCACCATGCAGCAGGGGCAACAACTGCAGCCGCCGCCACCGGCGACCGCGGCCCTAGGCATCCGGACGACGGGCCCAGGGGTGCCCATCCACCAGGTCCGGTTTCCCCCGTCGCCGTCTCCGTTACCGGCCTGGCTCGTTGGGTCCCTTGAGCCGGTCTACACGACGGCCTCGGTCGGGCCGCACGTGCTGCCCCGCCGGCGATGCACCCGGCCATGCAGTTTGGCGGGTCCTCGGGCTCCGCCAAGCCCTTCGCCAGCGTCGACGGGCCCCTGTTCCAGGGCGGCACCCTGATGCCCGCCTACTCGGCCCCGTCATCCTCGCTGCTCCGTGCTGACGAGGCGCACCTGCCCGTCGTCCACGTCCAAACGCCGCCGAGATTCTCCAAGCTGGAGTTCGCGACCTACGACGGCACTGTCGACCCCTTGAATTGGCTCAACCAATGCGACCAATTTTTCAGGGGACAGCGCACGCTCGCGTCCGACCGCACATGGATCGCCTCGTATCATCTCCGAGGAGCCACGCAGACGTGGTACTACGCCCTCGAACAGGACGAGGGCGGCATGCCACCATGGGAGCGCTTCCGCGATTTGTGCCTCTTGCGCTTCGGTCCGCCTATACGCGGGAGCCGTCTGGCGGAGCTTGGGCGTCTTCCGTTCCTCACCTCGGTGCAAGACTTCGCCGACCGCTTCCAGGCATTGGCGTGCCACGCCCCCGGCGTTTTGGCTCGTCAGCGGGCTGAGCTCTTCGTCGGCGGCCTACTAGACCACATCCGCGTGGACGTGGAGATGCGCGGGCCACAGGACCTCCAGACGGCCATGTACTATGCCCGCGTGTTCGAGCGTCGCGCGGTGGCCATCCAGCAGGCACCACCGCCCCGGGCGGCTAGGCCGCCACCCTTGCCGGAAGTTCCCGCGCAGGGTCGGCCTGCCCGAGCTTCCGCGGCACGTCTGCCCACAACTCTTCTACCTAGAGGCTGCAGATTGACCCTCCCTCCCTCTCCCTCTCCCTCTCTCTCTCTCTCTCTCTCTCTCTCTCTCTCTCTCTCTCTCTCTCTCTCTCTCTCTCTCTCCCTCCCTCCCTCCCTCCCTCCCTCCCTCTCTCTCTCTCTCGATCCGGTTCCTACCATACCTGGAAAATCCAAACAATTTAATCATTCTGATTCAAGCAATTGGCCAGTGACAGTCTACGTTGCGTGGATACTTCAGAAAGTGCGCGTATCCAGCCCGATACGTATCCCTTGATTTTTTGTTTTAAAAAAAAAATGTTTGATACTCTTGGGATACTGTTGCGATACGTTTTGGATACCTAAAACCGCTTGTTCGACATGAAATCCCCTCAATAGAAAAGGCGCACCTTTTGAAGATTCCCAACATGGGCGTGGGTTCATGTCAAAACATGACTGCCAATGTTCTTGTTCAATTGAAATGTGAGCAAGAGAGAGTCAGTGCATTGATTGGAGCAGCAAACCTAGGAAATTCCCAATGCCAATTAATGAAAGTGGACCAAGTGCAAGTAAAGAAAGGGGTAATCCTATTGAGGCATGCTTTGACCTAGAAGCTTCTTTTCTTTTCATATTTTTAATAATTAATATATGTAATATCTACATATAAACATATCCCCGTATCCATGTTTTAGAAAATTGACGTACCGGGCGTATCCCCATATCGCGTATCCGATACATATCCAAGTATCCATGCAACGTAGGTGACAGTCTACAGGCTATAGGTCTTACAAGGAGCATTCAGCATTATCTTCATAACATGTCCAGAGCTGGTGGAAATCTCTAGGCAATTATAAAAATGGGAAGTATTCACACATATTATTAGAGAGTAGATATTTTGAAATAGGAGTTTCAAGATTCTCATCTAATGCATATAAGATTCCAGCTTAATATTTTAAAATGGATTTGGCATCAAAGGCACTATATGACTGGTCCACATGAAATCAGTGTTCAGCAATTCAGTAATTATTGTTACCCATCTTCAATAGCCAGTGACAGTCTACGTTGCGTGGATACTTCAGAAAGTGCGCGTATCCAGCCCGATACGTATCCCTTGATTTTTTGTTTTTAAAAAAAAATGTTTGATACTCTTGGGATACTGTTGCGATACGTTTTGGATACCTGAAACCGCTTGTTCGACGTGAAATCCCCTCAATAGAAAAGGCGCACCTTTTGAAGATTCCCAACATGGGCGTGGGTTCATGTCAAAACATGACTGCCAATGTTCTTGTTCAATTGAAATGTGAGCAAGAGAGAGTCAGTGCATTGATTGGAGCAGCAAACCTAGGAAATTCCCAATGCCAATTAATGAAAGTGGACCAAGTGCAAGAAAAGAAAGGGGTAATCCTATTGAGGCATGCTTTGACCTAGAAGCTTCTTTTCTTTTCATATTTTTAATAATTAATATATGTAATATCTACATATAAACATATCCCCGTATCCATGTTTTAGAAAATTGACGTACCGGGCGTATCCCCATATCGCGTATCCGATACATATCCAAGTATCCGTGCAACGTAGGTGACAGTCTACAGGCTATAGGTCTTACAAGGAGCATTCAGCATTATCTTCATAACATGTCCAGAGCTGGTGGAAATCTCTAGGCAATTATAAAAATGGGAAGTATTCACACATATTATTAGAGAGTAGATATTTTGAAATAGGAGTTTCAAGATTCTCATCTAATGCATATAAGATTCCAGCTTAATATTTTAAAATGGATTTGGCATCAAAGGCACTATATGACTGGTCCACATGAAATCAGTGTTCAGCAATTCAGTAATTATTGTTACCCATCTTCAATAGAAGTGCTAATGAAGTACAAAAGGACTTGAACAGAAAACAGAGGAAACGAGAATGATACCAGGCCACCAGCAACAAGATGATCTAGCATCCCAGGGTAAGTTTGCTTCACATCACTTCTCTTACCAATCCAAAGAGATTTTTCACCATGCTTCTCGATGTACCCATTCATATGAACACCATAAACCTGCCATGAGGATCTAAAACTTTAAGATAGAGAAGGCTGCTTAGGTACATAGCTAATAAGAATCAGGAAACTTATAGCATAGACGAGAGGATCGATGATGAGTACCTTTAGAGGTGCATAATACTACAAGGGCAACATATATGTTAAAAAGGGAAGTGTCATAAGTATATCAGACCTTTATACCAAAGTAGGGAGCAGCAGCACGTTCCAGAGAGAAGTACACAGGCATGCCGTAAGATGAGGTTACTGGATAGAGCTGCATATTGCAAAACATTGCCAGACAAGCAAAACAAAGAGAAAATGTGGAAGTAAGGTTAATTTGACAGGTAATAAAATGTTCAAACAGCCTTGCATATAGTCTCAGAATTCAGAAGATGGATCTAAAACTCCAAACAGGGAAATATGCAAAGAGAGCACTCGTGATCCCACAATATTACTATCACATACAATGTTATGACCAAATCTTCTTCGTGGAGAAAGCTCGAATGGGTAAAGAATATGTATCATTACAAGAGAAACTAAACACTAAGAAAATCTTCTCGAATGGTCAGACATAGATGACGGAAGGATCTACTACTGACATAACCCTAATTAATGAAAAGTACATAAAAGTTAAACGATAATATTCTTCTCTGCTCCATTGAGAGGGGCTACCAGTTGCGGAACTACCTTGGTTGTAGTCGTCAGCCTCGATGAGCACCGGTAACCGCGAACATAAATCTCGTCGCAGTTGAAGCAAAAGCCCTGGCGACAACGTTCTCCCAACCCAGTTGGAGTGAGACTCCAAACCTGTTGTGAAGGGGTTGGCTCTGGAGTGATCGACTGCAGACTAGGTGCTAGTGGTGTTGGTGGGAAAGGTATTGTAGCTGCGTTGACCACAGGAGAATCGGAGGGCCACAAAGGCCCTGTAGCCCAGAAGGCTGGTGTGGTGACATTGTTGGAGGGAAATGCCTCTGCTCATAGGCCTTGGCGAAGGAGATGGCGGTGTAGAGGTCAGATGGCCGTTGAAGCTTGATGTCAATGCGAAGACCATCAGGCAGCCCTGCTGGGTACAGAAACCGTTGTTGGAACGGTATTAATGGCTCATTATTGCGGCACATGAGCGCTAGAAACCTGCTGGTGAAGTCTGCGACCAAGGAAGTGAACGGCAGACGTGCCAACTCGCTCTAGGGTAGCACGAAGTGATGGCCCAAACTGAACGTGACAAGCCTCCTTGAACGGCTCCCATGTCGGCATGCTGAAATCACGCTCGTAAGTACCAGAACTGAGAGTCATTGGTGAGGTTGTAAGCCGTAGTCCAGACCTTGTCGGCCTGGTCTGTGCGCTGTCCACGAAAAAGCTGCTCGCACCTATTGAGCAACCCAAGAGGATCGACCAAGCCATCATTGTTGGGAAGTTGAGCTTGCGGAAGAGGGGCACGTCGGAACCCAAGCCTGAGCCAAGGTGATGGTTAGGCAGCGGCAGAAGGAAGGTGATGGGCGGGGTGATCCATAAAGGGCTGTAAAGGCAGTGCTGCCATAACGACGTATGAAATTGGTTGGCATGTGGAGGCGTGAAGGCGGTGACGATCTGCGGCTGTTGCTGATGGTAAGGGATTTGAGGTGGGATTTGAGCTGTACGAACTGGCACAGATTGATATTAGGGAGTAACTGCGGCAAGTAAGGAGATGGCTGGAGGTGGTAAAAGGGGGATGGCGGCTGGTGATGGTTGGCAGGAGTCGTCACATGGTTGTGTTGCGACGGCAGGTAGGCGGCGAAGGCGGGAAAGTGACTAAGTGGTTGTTTGGATAACAAATATTATCATCGAGTTTATAGAAAACGAGTTTTTACCTGATTTTTAGGAAAACCGGTTTTGCTATCTTTTTTGTTAATAGTCAGTTTATAGAAGACCACGTTTGGGTCGAAAAGTGTGTTTGTCCAGTTCCCTATTCTCCGGCGATCTTCTTATTCTCGACTTTCCGTCAATGAAACGCAGGTAATGGAGCTGGTTAGTTGATCTCGCCGGACGGCCGCGTACACGCACACGTAGAAAATTGCTACCATGGGCAAGCATCTGCAACCGGCTGCGAAATGTACGAAACGTACACGTACGCGAGAGACACAAGAGGATTCATGGCAAAAGCCTCCTCGGATCCACCTTCCTCTTGGTCGTTCACGCTGCATGCACGTCGGCGTTCATGGCCATGGCGCCCCTGCCTGTGGCTATGCACCCTCGCCATTGGGGTTAAGGACGAGAAAAGCTTGTGCCCACTTGTGCAAACCCTTTGGTCGACGCCAAGCTGCAGCCATATATGTCTCCTCCTGCTTTGTTGTCGCGTGCCGGCGGCGGCGACGCTCAACGAACTGACCTCGGCGGCTGCGACGACGACCAGGACGGACGACACGGAGGACGCGGCAGCCCTGGCGCGGCGGCCAGACGAGGACGTACGAGTACGACTACGTTGTACGACTCACCGGTCCATCACAGCCGCCGTCGTCTCACTGACCCTCGAGCAGGCCGGCGATATGTAGTGAGGACGTGGCAATGGCCACCAGCCTCGGTAGCTTCTCTTCGCTCGTGAACGGGCCCGCCGGGATCGGCAACAAGGAACAAGGATACGCAAATCGAGTTTTTACAAAAACGACTAATAGTCGTTTTTCCACAAACTCGAAATTCTGGATTATAGAAAATTCGGTTTTCCATATCCACGGATTTGTTAGGCTAGCCAAACGTGGTTTTAGGTTGTTAGGCCGTTTTCCTAGTTTATATAAAACGGATTTTCTACAAACCATCTATCCAAACAACCCCTAAGTGAGGGGGTGGTGGTAGTGGGCAATCTGCCCAGCAGGTAGAGGTCCGCCAGCGGTAGCTGTGGCGATTCCCCCGCTGGAGATGGGAGCACTGAAGGTGCTGTTGGCGAGACTTGTGTGTCGTACACCGGCGTGGATTCTAATACTTATGATCTCATCGATCATATCTTTCCAATGTCAACTGCAAACACCTCTGATCTGAATTACATTACTTCTCAGGCAATTCTATTAACAAGAAATGCGTATGTCGATAGGATAACACAAAGTTGATTGTCCACAATTAGGGATGAAATGATATGTCATAGTTTTGATCGTGCAGAGGATGATCCTCACAAAATTAGTCAATTATCATTCTGATTATTTGAATTCGCTCACGCCTAATGGCTTGCCTCCGCATGTGCTCAAGCTGGAGGCGATTGTCTCGTGATCTTGCTACGACACCTGGATCCAACTAATGGTTTGTGTAAGAGGTAAATACACCCACGGTCTTAGAACTTGCATTGGATGGTCACTTTGGTGCACAAACTTGCAAAATACGCGTTTGTGGTCACGGAACTTGCTAAACGGTGCAAATACAGTCACTCCCTTCGTACGCAGCCGTATGTGGAGACGCCAGCGTGGCATGGGCCCGTTGTCAGCGACCATGGCCTTCAAGCAAGGCGTGCGCGCGGTCACTTTGCAGAAAACCCCGTGGGTTTATTATTTTTTGCGCAAAAAAGCCCCTGGAGACGCGGGAACTGAGCGCTTTGCAAATAAGCGTATAGGTACCCTAAAATTGCTGGCAGCCCATTGTAACTCCCCACCGCTTCGTCTCCCTTCTTTGTCGATCGTTCCAAGGCGCTGGCGGAGGCGGAACTATGGCACGGCGGCCGTCGTCGGGGGAGATGGAAGAACCGCGCGGCCGATGGCCGGGGGAAGCAGCACCCACATACGGTGAGTGATCCCATGCGTCTACCTCCTCTTTTATTTACCGATTTTGTCAGCCCGCCGCGGGTAGGATTTGTGTGGTAGGATCGGTGGGTTGTACCAGTTGATTGAGATGTTCAGACTTTGATTCGAGCGCGTATTTGCCCTATGGATTAGTTGCGACCGGCCAGAACTCCTGCTTCTCCAATCTGACCTAGGGTTTAATTGGGGGTTTTCAAGGAGGCGTCTTTTTTGCTTCAGAAAAGTTGATGAAAGTAATCCAGAATTCATGTTAGGCACCCTATGTTGACAGATTTCATCGTTTATGCAGTGTTTTAACTAAACGTATGTGGAACTGAACGTGTGATTTCTATATAATTAGCATGTCTGAAAATACTGAATATTTGCTGCAATTTAACTCTATATGGCTGCACTGTTCATAACTGAATGTGAAAGTTCTGTTTTTACTGAATGTGAGTGCTCTGTTCTGTACTAAATGTGAGTGCTCTGTTTTGTATTGAATGTGAGTGCTCTGTTCTGTACTGAATTTGATCATTCCAGTACGTAATTGATGTTTAATTATTTGACAATGCAGGACAATTTGATGGCTTGTTCACTGTTGAGATCCATCACAATGGTTTTTTTTTTGTGGAACTGGAAGCAACATGACATACATGGATTATATGGTTGACTGGTTTGACAATTGTCAGTGACACTTGGTCAATGCTGTGGATAAATGATTTTCTTGTGCAACTAGGATATGACAATGAAGTGTCCAAGACTGATGTGTATTGGTGTCAACCAGGAAAATCATTTGGTGAGGGCCTGAAGCTTATGACATGCGATGCAGACATTGTTCTTATGATTGTTGCAACAATTGAGCACAGTAACCTGGTACTGGTTGTAGACCATGGTGACACACTTCAGTCAGTAACCACAGATGATGTGCTGATACATGGAGTGCCCGATTTGCCAAAGGTTATAAGTCCAACAAAACTAAGGCATGGTAAAGAACACATCAGCTATTCAGAGAAACAACCCAGTACAACAGAGAAGCTTTCAAGCCCAGTAAAGAGGTTTATGCCATTTGGAGAAGATCTAGTTCTGGTATTGCAGTTGAAGAAGAGGAGGAAGAGTTTGACATTAGTGACAATGGTGAAAGTAGTGGTTCAGAGGGAAATGGAGAGGATGTAGAGGCCGAGACGGATGAGGATTTCTATGAGAGTGATTATGAAATAGCAGCAGGTGATGATGATCTTTTTGATGCCAATGTGGACAAAGATGTTGATGATCACAGAGAGAAAGAAAATGTGCAGGACTTTGAAGGAGAACTTCCAGAAGATGCATTAGAGGATAGTCATTTGAACTTGTCAAAAGAAGAGAGAGAGAAGCTGAAGCACAAATTCAGCACTTTCAACCCAAGCACTGATCTTAATGCACCTGTTTTCAAGCTTGGGATGGTCTTTGGAGATATGAAAGAGTTGAGGCATGCTCTCGTTGCATATAGTGTCAGAAATAGAGTGAAGGTGAACAAGCGTAGGAATACTTCAAAGTTGTTAGAGGCTGTATGCAAGCCAGGTTGTACTTGGTACTTGAAGGCAGGACATGATAACAGGTCAAGTAGCATTCAAATAAAAATGTACACTGACAAGCATACATGCACCAAAGCTTGGGACCTGAGAGTTCTTACTGCACCTTTTCTTACTCACAAGTTCAAGAATGAATTCAGAGACAATGAGAAAATGCCTCTGAGGAAATTTTCAGAGAAAGTTGAGCAAGAATTCAACTTGGTTGCAAAGAGGACCAAGTTGGGAAGGGCAAGAAGGGCAGCAGTCAAGCAGATTAGGGGAGAAGATGATGATCAGTACAAAACCCTATGGGACTATGGGCAGGAGCTTAGAAGAAGCAATCCAGGAAGTCAGTTCTTCTTGTGCACAAAGGAGGTGTTTGACAACAAGGCCAAGATGACAAAGGACCACTTCTCGACATTATATTGGTCTTATGATGCATGTAAGAGGGGGTTTCTTAAGGCTTGTAGGCCAATCATTTTCCTTGATGGGTGCCACATTAAAACAAGATACAAGGGGAATTTGCTGACAGCAGTAGGAATTGACCCAAATGATTGCATATTTCCTATTGCATTTGGCCTATGTTGATAAGACTCCAAATGAAGAAGCTGTTAGGGAATCTGAAGAAGAGTATGATGATCCATCAATACTTGCTGTAATACACTTGTACTCTTATGCTTACTCCCATATACTTTTTCAGATTTAGGATACACTAAGTTCATACATTGCTTGTCTTGTGCAGAACATAATGCCACACAGGGTATACCCACAGCTGGATCCAACACAAACACCTGATTGTATGGTGTACAAGATGCAGGAACAGGCAATCATGATTTCACTAATTAACTTTTACACACTCATAAATCACTAGTATGTGTGCTCACACTTGCTCTGTCTTAATTTTTGCAGGAGAGGTTCACGTACCCACCCCCTAGGGAATTTGCCCCCTTGCCTGAGTCTACATTTATTGCAAATGCTAGAGAAGCAATGCCAGTAGGAAGAGTGACAACAGCAATGGCTAGGGGGAGGGTGAGGAGTCAGCAAGCAGCACCTGCAAATGGAGAGGAAGCAGCTGAGTCAAGTCAGCAAGCAGCAGCTGCAACAAGACCGAAGAAAAAACAAGCAAGAGGGGGAGGCAGTGTAGGGAGAGGAGCAACAAATGCTGCAAGAGGAGGAGGAACTGCTGGGAGGGGAGGAAGAGATGGTGCAAGAGGAGGAAGAAGTGCTGGTAGAGGAGGAAGAAATGGTGCAAGAGGAGGAAGAACTGCAGCTGCTACATTTGGAGGAAGAGGTGCTGCTCCTGCAGATGTCACAGGAGCAAGAGCTGCTGCTCCTGGCTTTTACAATCTCCTATTTGGAGATGATGGAGCTGCTGATAGAGCACAGTTCATGCAGGCTGAAGAGGAGGTTTTGTTTAGCCAAAATGCACCACATTCTGCTCTATCTCAAGATGGCCGACCTACTGATCTGCATGATTTTTTCTCTCTTTAGTTTACATCAGAACAAGTTAGAGTTCATGAATGAACTTTTGGTTAGGTTTAGTTCATGAATGAACTGCTCCTGCAGTTGGGGTAAAGATGTAGTAGGCAAGGCCTTTTCCAACTTTATTTTGCTTTGGTTTTCTCAATACTCAGACTGTATGAAACTGTATTTTGCTACGCTTTGGTTTATGCTATGACAGTGCTAGTAGTTCAAGAGGCCTCCCAGATCAATATTAAGTAAATTTCTATGAAAAAAAGGTAGGCTACCTAGGATTTGAACTCGAGATCAGCCAGTGATAGATGACACCATATAGCCAGTTGGGTAATGATAGGATTCTGTTACATTTTCCCGATCTCTCCCTTTTCTCCCATATAGTGTGCATTGTCTCTTTCCTCTCCTCCGCCGCCCGTACGACAGAGGATGTCCATTGGAGGGCGTAGCCGCGACGGCGCGCCGGCGCCCGGCACGGGAAGCTCCAGTGCCGGCTCAAGGCGCCGTGCATCTGGTTCAAGGCGTCGTGCATCCGGTTATGCGTCCGGCAGGTTCGGGTCATCGTCTCGTGCCTATGGTCATCGTGTAGCCGCTATCTATAGTTCAGTAGCCGCTATCTTCAGTTATGTTCAGTTAACTAAGCTATGGCTATCTTCAGCTATCTTCAGCGCAAAAAATAATAAACCCACGGGGTTTTCTGCAAAGTGATCGCGTGCACGCCTCGCTGGACGGCCATGGTCGCTGACAGCGGGCCCATGCCCCGCTGGCGTCACCACATACGGCTGCGTACGAAGGGAGTGACTGTATTTGCACTCTTTTGCAAGTTCAGTGACCACAAATGCGTATTTTGCAAGTTTGTGCACCAAAATGACCATCCAGTGCAAGTTCTAAGACCGCGGGTGTATTTACCTCTTTGTGTAACGGAACAATGTTCGTAGCACGTGGTTCCAGAAAATTGTATAAATGTTAAAATCGTGTTGGGGCAACATCCTGGAAAGAGCCTTTCTACCTCGAATACCGTTGTGCCAATCAGATGATGAAATGTTACCTTTTAGGTTCAAGAGGAAGCTATTTCCTATCAGACTATGCTTTGTTATGACCATAAATAAGGCACATGGCAAACAATACCGAATGTTGGAGTCTACCTCCCTGATCCCTTTCTCCCCATGGACAATTGTATGTCTCTTTATCAGACTATGCTTTGTTATGACCATAAATAAGGCACATGGCAAACAATACCGAATGTTGGAGTCTACCTCCCTGATCCCTTTTTCCCCATGGACAATTGTATGTCTCTTTATCTCGAGCTACATCCAGAAATAGTCTTTAAAGTACTTGTTGTACCGGTAAAGGATGATAGCTATTCCTGTTGGGACATTACCAAGAATATTGTGTACAAAGATGTACTCACATAATAGTTGTGTTATGCAGTGTGAAAGAAGATATTATTTCTAATATATGCTCGTGTTGGACGATAATCGGTTGAAGCAATTAAATGAACTATAAGTTTATATTCCCGCTCTTACATTTATTTGCCACCATTCTTCAATATTTGGTTATGCTCGGTCTTTGCCTTCAGTAGCCTTTTAAACAACACAAGTACACAACAACATCTATCTTGTCACAACACACGAGCACCTTACTAGTTTATCCACTTAGCTACACTAATGGAGTCATGAAGTTGTCTAAATTTGACTAAGTCGCAGATGTGCAATTTTGAATGAAGTTCATAGAATAATTCATATATACAATTCTGGCAAGTACCTCATTTCGTATACCAGGAATGAGTTCCCCTAGGCCTTTTATGACATCTCCGATGGCGATTGTTCGATCTTTTGGAGTCCTGAGCGATGAGTGGAGAGTCACATGCTCCACACTGTTCTTGCCATTGTTGCCCGAGACAATGGTAAAAACATCAGGGAAGTCCCTCAGGTGTTCGGTAAAACTGAAATTAATAACACCAAGTTAAACATCTCATAGATCCTAAATCACAATGATGTGACTATGACCAGTATTTTCAATATCCTCGTAGACTTCCACTTGGCCAATTCGAACACTCTTGGCTAAGAAATGCAAGCTTTATTCATCTTATCATGTTTAATCTATGATTGCTGTCTCTTCAAATGATTTACTTTATTAAAGATATAAAAACTAAGGTCCTGGGGGAAAATGAGTGTCTAAATATTATTAAACCCTGACATATTACTTCAACAACAAATCCTAAAACTAAGAGAAAGTGTATATGTACTGGGATATCATGCATTCCAGTGGAATCTCCATGACTATGATTTTAAATAAACTGGAAAATGATAAGATATTTCATAGAGTACTTTTACAATTTGCACTCCATATGGAATCAACTTTCCTGAAAATACCATATATGATAAAAGAATTGCACATAGTTGGCATCAAATTTTGGCAAATTGCAGCAATTCATTCAGTACAAATAAACAGGGTCAAGAATCAGTTGTTGCAAATTGTAAACACCAATAACGATATGCTTACAGAAGGATTAACACCAATTTTCTTCTATATACACAAGGATTATACACCAACATGGAGTTAAGTCAACGAGAAGCTCCTCGCACAAATCAGAGGATGCTTATTTTGTTTGTAAACTTTTGCAGTTGTTTGCATTTTTCGGTGCAGAGGCCCGGAGGCCTTTATGAAAATACAGGAGAACAAATCACAGGATTTGGGATAACACAAAATGGAACACGTGTATTATTGTTCAAATTGTCTGCAGATGAGTGTTGCTCCACCATTGTTTCCTCGATAAATTTGTTCTCAGAGTAGATGTTACACAGAGAAAACTAAAGAGCAGATGTTTGATCCCGTTACACTCACCCCTTGTGGATGTATCCCACCACTTGATCCTCCACCATGAACTCCACAAACTCCCCCTTGTTACCCTGCAAAACCCAAACAAATCCGCGCATCCCACACCTGAGACGATTTCACATACACGCGCCAGCGCAGTTGTGAGAATGGTAGAACGCGAAGGGGAAACCTACCATTCCTCGGTTGCAGATGTCGACCTTCCGGAAGTATCCCGAAAGGTCGGACTCATCGCCGCCCCCGAATTCGCTGGCAACTCGGAGGGCGTCGGCCCACCCAAAGCCCGCCGCAGCAGCAGGTGGCGCGGACGAAGAGGAGGCAGCAGTGCAGAACGGGAGGCGGCGGCGAGCGACGAGCTGGAGGTGAGCCGGGGAGCTCCGGCGGGCGACGGCGACGGCGGCGGAGAAGGAGGTGGCGATGGCGACCATTGGATAAATGCCGATTGTTGGTAATTTTAAGGGCCTAAGCGGGATTTCGCATTTTTTGTGGACGCGGATAACCACCACACGTGTGGCATTTAGGGGGTGTGTGCCGCACGCTTCGTGTGGCACAGACGTGAATCAGCCCGCACGACGGTGTCCGGGCGCTCCCATCTGCAGCCCGCACGTCTGGTGTGTGGCGCGATCGTCCTCACGTCCTGGCGAGCGAACCCGCTACCCGCACAACCTCGCGCACCCATCGGTCGAACCCCGCGTTCGACCCAAATTGCCACTGCCCGTCGTCGTCTGCAACCTCTGCATCGGCAGATCTTCCCCTACCTCCGTCGGCTTCCTTCTCTAGTTGCCATGGCAACTAGATCAGATCCCTAGCGCCCACACCCCTCATCGACGGAAAAAGACGGCAACAAGCTCACAGGTCAGGAAACCTGTCTCCTCCTCCTTCCCCAAATCCACCCCACTTCCCCCAACCCCACTGTAGATTGCCCATGCAGATGGCAACTAGATCCACAGTTCCGTCCGCTCATGCTTATTCTCCTCTGCCCTTCAACGAACGCAAATTTGCCATGTTATATCATGGATCTGATATAAGAAATTAGGTTCCTGATGCTATCATCAGGTGTTTGAAAAGGATGTTTGAGATTCACTAAGAACAGGGAAGAACAGAGCAATTTTGGGGCACGTCATATGAAGTGAAAAAATATTTGCCACCTACCTATGTTGTCAGTTGCCACCTATCTATGTCGTCAGTTGCCATCATATTATATTGTCAGTTGCCATCAGTTCAACAAACTAGTTGCCATCCAGCTTGTAGAAGGAGGATGAACATGCATGCCCTATTGTCTGAAAAAATGCACGCCTACGATGATTCCTACTTGCCATGCTTTAATAGTTGTTTACGACATAAATGCGTTCTTATTCGTGCAGTGACCGAAAACACAGTGTGAAAAGCAGAGAAAATGAATCATGAAGACAGGGCTGGTCCTTGGTTTTCTGAAAGGCCACAAGCGCCGTTTTGGGATGCAACAGAGTACAATCAACTCATTTCTACAGGACCATTGCTACCATTACTAGAGCAGTACGCGAGCTTACGTACGATGCATGATCGAAAAAGGACAGTTAACATGTTTGTGGACTTCAAAATGGTATTCTACTTATGTAGTACTACGACGTTGTTTGCAGGTTCTTATAACACAAACACACAGGCAGGGGTACCGTGGCAAGTTGGAACACGAGGGGCTATCAGTGATATATATACAGAAAACCAACTTCAAGTAGCAAATGTGGCAAATATAACTTGCAAAGGATGGCAATACTTACTAGTACTTTGCAAAAACACAAGACCTTCATGCAGCATGTAGCGACAGGTGGCAACCGGATACCTGCCATCAACGTCTTACGGAGGTGAGACATATGAAACTTATTTTGTGAATAGTGTATCAGGATAGGAAACTAGATGACATTGTTGCTTGCATGGCGTGACGATAAAATGAAGGAAAAGATGGCAACTCTAATTTTGATAGAAATGAAGAAAATGATGGAAAGTGCAAATGACAAGCATTCACAGCTGTATTTGCCACATGTAGACAAATGTGTGGGCAGTTGCCATATCCCAACAACTACATTTGCCATGTCTCAACAACTACAGTTGCCATGTATCAACAGCTGCAGTTGCCATGACTCAACAATTGTAGTTGCCATGATCGAATAACTACATATGCCATGTTTTAAAAAGCTATTGTTGCCATGCCTGACCCAAAACAGTTGGTCAATCCTTGTCAATTGTACTTTCCTTCCTAGGTGGACTGTGTTTGACATGATTTCGAAGTTAACTTCCACGTGATTGCAGGTTATTATGATGCAACCACACCAGCAAATGTCTCGTGGCAAGCTTCACCATTGCAGGTCATCGGTAATGCAGATACAACGCACCAAAATGAAGTGTCACACCAACTTCAATTAGCCCATGTGGCACGTCAAGGTAAAATATCTGAACCAAGAAAACATTATGCATTTGCTTTGTGCAAAAAAACATTGGGAACAGTGCATTTGTCACGGTGGGGGTGGCAAATGCCACCTAGTGAATATGACCATTAGTAATCTATGATCATCTGGTCTGTGTGTATTTGCCATTTGTGATTATCTGCATTTGCCATGTAGGGTCATTTCTAGAATGCAGGTTTTGATGTTGAGATGTTGGTTGCCATGACCTGGCAACTGCAGCTGCCATATTAGGTCAACTGCAGCTGCCATGGCTAGAGAACTGCCATTGCCATGCATGGCAAAATGCAGATGCTCAAGAATTGCATATATATGTGAATGATATCATGCTAAAAGAAATGATAGGTTACAGTTGCCATGATTTCAAAGATGCACATTCCAGCACTTTATACATGTAAAAGTTATACAGTTGTAGTTGTGTACAATGTTTCAGATGCAGTTGCCATGAACAAAAATCGGATGCAGCTGCTATTAGTTCATTACGACGAATCTGCCATTCAAGCAGTACTGCTTACACACATACCTGATTTTTTGCAGGAGCTTCAACTACAATCAACAGTGGCGAAGGAACATCTGTTGCGGGAACCTCAGAGCACACTGAAGGAGCATTCCACGATCAAGTCACCGATGCTGCCACAAACAATACGGAATCAGTGTTAGAAATAGCAATCATTGCAGTAATGCCGACAAGCACGCCTCTGCACACCGGCACAAGCAACACTCAACCAGATGAAACAGCCACCAATACTGAAGTAAATGTTGAAACCGATGACGAAGCGCAAGGGTAAGAAGAAGATGGACAATCAGAAATCATGATACCTCAACCACCATATCTTGGACAGAGATTTGATACTTTTGAAGATGCCAAGGAGTACTACCAGAGATATGCGATGTTCCATGGATTTGTGGTGAACACAGAGTACCATAGGAAAATTAAAAAAACTAACGAGTACAACAGAGGTGAGATAAGATGCTACAAGGCACGGAAGAATAAGAAAGGAAAAGGTATTGTGCCTGTCGTGCCGGAACAAAAGAGAGGCATCATTCTCAAAACGGGATGCCCTGTCCCGTTGAAGCTAAACACAAATGGAGCATGGTGGGTGGTCACCGAATATTTCGAAGAACACAACCACGACCTTGATACGTCTCCAACGTATCTATAACTTTTTATTGTTCCATGCTATTATATTACCCGTTTTGGATGTTTATGGGCTTTACTTTACACTTTTATATCATTTTTGGGACTAACCTACTAACCGGAGGCCCAGCCCGAATTGCTGTTTTTTTTGCCTATTTCAGTGTTTCGAAGAAAAGGAATATCAAATGGAGTCCAAACGGAATGAAACCTTCGGGAGCGATCTTTTTGGAACAAACGCAATCCAGGGGACTTGAAGTGGAAGTCAAGCAACAGACAAGGCGGCCACGAGGGTGCTCGGTGCTCCCCCTAGGGGTGGGCGCGCCCCCCACCCTCGTGGGCCCCTCGAGCGCCCACCGACCTACTTCTTCCTCCTATATATACCCACGTACCCCGAAAACATCCAGGAGCACCACGAAAACATAATTCCACCTCCGCAACCTTCTGTATCCGCGAGATTCCATCTTGGAGCCTTCGCCGGCGCTCCGCCGGAGGGGGAATCGACCACGGAGGGCCTCTACATCATCTCCAAGGCCTTCCGATGAGTTGTGAGTAGTTTACCATAGACCTTCGGGTCCATAGATATTAGCTTGATGGCTTCTTCTCTCTCTTTGAATCTCAATACAAAGTTCTCCTCGATCTTCTTGGAGATCTATTCGATGTAACTATTTTTGCGGTGTGTTTGTCGAGATCCGATGAATTGCGGGTTTATGATCAAGTTTATCTATGAGAAATATTTGAATCTCCTCTGAATTCTTTTATGTGTGATTAAGTTATCTTTGCAAGTCTCTTTGAATTATCAGTTTGGTTTGGCCTACTAGATTGATCTTTCTTGCAATGGGAGAAGTGCTTAGCTTTGGGTTCAATCTTGCGGTGTCCTTTCCCAGTGACAGCAGGGGCAGCAAGGCACGTATTGTATTGTTGTCATCGAGGATAAAAGATGGGGTTTATATCGTATTCCATGAGTTTATCCCTCTACATCATGTCACATTTCTTAATGCGTTACTCTGTTCTTATGAACTTAATACTCTAGATGCAGGCAGGAGTCGATCGATGTGTGGAGTAATAGTAGTAGATGTAGAATCGTTTCGGTCTACTTGTCACGGACGTGATGCCTATATACATGATCATGCCTAGATAATCTCATAACTATGCGCTTTTTTATCAATTGCTCGACAGTAATTTGTTCACCCACCATAATACTTATGCTATCTTGAGAGAAGCCACTAGTGAAACCTATGGCCCTCGGGTGATACGGGGCTAACCCGGTGTAGGTTGATATTTCACGATTGGAGTGGGATCCCTCGAAGAACAGGAAGAACACGGGGAAGAACGGGGAGAAATCACAAGGGGAAACACTCAAGAACAAGTCCAATCACACATTCACTAGACAATCAAACATACAAGATCCACAAAGGTACATGAACAACAAAAGGAAAGATACAAGGTAAAGTTCATCTCCATGAGGAGGTCTTGAAGGGGGTCCGCCCGTGAGGGGGTCTTGATGATATCCCGCAGGATCTTCTCCTAGATGGAGGTCTTGGCCTCCAATGGAGTAGTGGTCTCTCTCTCTCTCTCTCTCTCTCTCTCTCTCTCTCTCTCTCTCTCGAAGAGGAGGAGGAGGAGGAGGAGGAGGAGGATGAGGAGTGTTAAAGTGCGTTATATCGACTAGAGGGGGGGTGAATAGGCGATTTTTATGAATTCTTCACTGAGGAATTTGTTGGTGAGGAAATTCCTAAATGAAGAACTACCAGCAGCGGAATAAGTACTCAGAAGTAAACATAATAGAATACAAGCATAGTCATCATGACGAGATGAAGACAAGCACAGAGTACAGAAAGCGTAAACACAGGATAACACAAGAAAGAAGACGGACAGACTGAAGAAATTGAACTGGGGAAATTGAGAAAGTCTTCAGTCAAAGTATTCAAACAGATATGAACAGGCACACAATAACAGACATGAGGAAATGAAAGAGTTGAGGAAATAGAACCAGTAAGCTCGATGAAGACAATGATTTGGTAGACCAGTTCCAACTGTTGTCTCAGTTGTACATCTGGTTGGAGCGGCTGAGTATTTAAACTCGAGGACACCCAGTCTCAGACACACAGTCCTCACCGTATTCTCCTTGAGCTAAGGTCACACAGACCTCGCCCAATCACTCTTGGTAAGTCTTCAGGTGACTTCCGAACCTTCACAAACTCGGTCACTCGGCGATCCACAATTCCTCTTGGATGCTCTAGACCTTGACGCCTAACCGTCTAGAAGAAGCACAGTCTTCAAAGGAAACAAGTGTTGGATCCACGCAGGATCAATCTCTTCAGTGATGCTCAATCACTTTGGGTTTGTAGGTGTTGGGTTTGGGTTTTCCTCACTTGATGATTTTCGCTCAAAGTCCTCGGAGGATGGGATGCTCTCAAATGACAAGTGTCAGTTTCTCTCGAAGCAGCCAACCAGCTAGTGGTTGAAGGGGGCGGCTATTTATAGCCTAGGGAGCAGCCCGACATGATAAGACATAAATGCCCTTGTCTGATATGACCGTTAGGTGGGTAGATATTTTGGAACAGCTGGCGCATAGCACAGCAACGGTCGGAATTTTGACTATCAAAATCCTCAGGGCTATCATGTTCCTCACTGTGTAGGCAATTCGCACTAGCGAATTCCTAACTCCTCAGTCAGAACAAATTCCTCAGAGACTAGAAGAACTTCGTCTCTGTCACTGAAGAATATGACTGAATTGTATGAGATTTCCAATGGCTTCACTCGAAGGGATTGGTAGGTGTAGGATTTTGAGTTGAGCATCACATGGAAATTTTTCCTTAGTATTTCCTCGACCCCCTTTAACAGTACGGTGTTTCCTATGACTCAAGAAAGAGAAAACGAAACTACAAAAACAAAAGTCTTCACGCTTCATGTTCCTCGAATGATTGCCAAGTCTTCAAGGTTACACCAATTTCTTCACTTTCAAAGTCTTCAGAAAGTCTTCAGAAATCCAAAATCTTCAGTTGAAGAACTTCATTTTTAGGGGTCGACTTTCTCTGTAAATATCAAACTCCTCATAGACTTATAGACCTGTGTACACTCACAAACGCATCAGTCCCTTAACCTATAAGTCTTCAATACACCAAAATCACTAAGGGGCACTAGATGCACTTACAATCTCCCCCTTTTTGGTGATTGATGACAATATAGGTTAAGTTTTCAACGGGGATAAACATATGAAGTGTAAATACTGATATTGAGGAATTTGATTGCAAGATATAGAAGAACTCCCCCCTGAAGATGTGCATAGTGAGGAATTTGCTTTTGAAGCAATGCACACTTGAAGAGTATAATCATGGAGATCTCCCCCTATATCTTGTAATTCATACACGCATTTGATATATAATATGAAGAATTTGAAATGCATGATGAAATATGGTGACTGATGTAATTCAGCATGCATGCATTGACATTAATGAGGAATAAGCATGCAGAAGAACACAGCAAAAGTATCAGGCCACCATAGAGTTTAAGATTACAACTCGATCCAGCAAAGTCATCAGAAGAACGAGAGTTGTAACTTAGCCAAAAAAACGCCCATATATAGGATAGACCCGCTTGAAGACTAACTCAAATTTCTCCCCCTTTGTCATCGAATGACCAAAAGGGTTGAAACTGAGGACTAACGCCCCTGAAGAATATCATGATGATGGAGGAGCGCCAGCGTTGTCAGGGTCTTGAGTCGTTGTAGGGCCTGCTGCAGTGTCGCCCAAGCCTTCATGCTCGTCCATGGCGCGTGATGAAGAATATGAGCTAGCCACCAAGGAAGGAACCTTGACCTTCTTGTATTTCTTCGGTGGAGGAGTAGACCAGTCAAAGTCTTCCTTGAAGCCCATTTGCTTCAGATCTTCTTCACCATATAGATGTGACAGAATAGCCCAGGTGCGATCAAACACTTCATGGAGGTAGTAATGGTTTTTCTTCACTGCATTATGTGTGGAAGTCATGTTGTGAAGAATGGAGCCAAACTGACGCTTAACCCACTTGTGGTTGCGACCCACCTTCTGGTGAAGACTTATAAGCAGTTCACGGTCAGTCATCACACGAGGAGCAGTAGCTTGAGGACTTGACTTGGTAGCATTGGCAGCAGAATCATGAGTGGCAGAGTCATCACTGGTGGAGTAAGATGCAGCTTTGCGGAACTGACCATCCAATGGACGAATGCCTTCATCAATAATGGCTGGTGACTTGCCCTTCTCATCAGATGAGGAAATTGTCCTTTTGAGGACTTCAGTAGGGGGCAAGTAGCTGAGGTGATTCTGAAAATCAGCCTTGTAGTTGAGTGAAGACCTTGTTCTGAGGAATCTCATGATCCACGGCGCGTAAGGCTTCAGCTCAAATGGTGAAAGTGCAACATTCACCAGAGTCCTCATGAAGAAATCATGATAGTTTATGGGGATGCCATGCATTATGTTGAAAAGCATATTCTTCATCATCCCGATAATTTCTTCATCGGATGAGTCATGGCCTTTGATGGGCTCATGGTCTTCGTCAGAATGCGGTAGATGGTTCTTGGCACATAGAGCAATTCCTTCACGAGGAATTTGGTCCTTGGAGCTTAACCCGGCTTCAGCGGCTTCATGAGCATTTGCATATAGTGGGGCTCATCATACAGACAACGAGCACCATCAGGTGGAGGACTGATTGGCAAGGCACGAAGCAATTCAGAGGTTGGTGCCTTGTAATGAGTGTTTTCAGTCATCCAGTCCAACACCCACGAGTTGACGTTAGCAGCATCACCTGTGATATGCAGAGTTGCGTAGAACTGAAGAATGAGCTCTTCATTCCAATCAACTATGTCAGAGCAGAAGTTGAGCAAGCCTGCATCATGAAGCATGCTGAGGACTTGAGAGAAGCAAGGCATGGATTCCATGTCCACGTGAGGAATGTGCTCGTGGTCGAAGACTTTGTCCTTGTTGAAGAGCAGTGAGGAATAGAAGTTGGCCTGGCTAGCAGTCCAGAAACGCTTCCTTCTAAGACGAGAATTGTCATAGGGGTTGAATTCAGTGAAGAACACGTGCTCACCGAAGAAATCATCAGCTTTGAATTTTTGCTTCTTTGAGAAGGGATCCTTTGGCTTGGGCTGAAGAGTGTCAGTCAATTGCATCACCACCTCAGGAATTGCAATCTCAGGTTCCTCAGGCTGAGGAATTTCAGGCTCTTCTACAGCTTCAGCCCGGGTCTTCAATTCTTCATTGACAATTTCTTCAGCACTAATGGCTAGAATTTCTCATGAACACTTGGGGTTGCATGAGGTTCTTCAGATCCCATTTGCACTTCAGTGGCAACAGGGGACTGAGGAATTGCTTGGAGTGGAGTGAACATTGGAGAGTTGGGGTGCTGACTATCCCAAAATTCATCGTTGAGCACAGGAGTGGTACAACCAATGTCCACATCCTCATCTTCTATTTCTTCAACACCTGCCTCTTCAGTAGTGAACTGAGGCATAGGTGAGGAAATGACTGGAGTTGAAGGGATTTCATCCACTTCAATTTCTTCGTCCAACTGCTCTGTCGAAGCAGCAGAAGGAGTTTCTTCATCAGATTCATTGGGAATCACATAATCTTCACCAAAAGGAACAAGGTCCTTTGATGGCATGGAGGAGACTAGAATGGCATCAATTGGGTTGTCAATTGAGCTAGTCAGTGGCTTCATCTTCTTCGGAGCTGAAGAATTTGATGAAATTGATGCCTTCCTTTTCTTCACAGTTGCACGCTCTGCAGCCTTGGTCTTCTTCGCATCTGATGCAGATGGAAGGATTGGAGTTGGTGTAGGCGCAGGAGGTGCAGAGGACTTTGGTTCATTTTCCTCAGGCACAACTAATGCAGTTGCCCTGACTTGTTCACTTTCTTCAGGCGCACCACTAGTGGATGCCCTGACAATATCTTCAGCGGCTGGAATGGAGTCATCAGCCCTAGTACTCTCATTTTCTTCAGCAGCCTGATTGTCATCAGTGGTGCTGGCATGTTCTTTAGTAGGCTGAGCAGATGCTTCAGCCTGAGTAACTTCAACGTGCACAGGAGGAGCAGCACTTGAAGTGAATTTCTTTGTCAGATTGACGAACCGCACCTTGGCGCCCTTCCAATCAGCATGGTAGCGATCAAATTCATCACTCAGTTGTTTGATTTCAACTTGCAAGGCAAGGAGCTGATCAGGAGTGAGAGTGAGGACATTGTCCTTGAGGTAGCGTTGTTTCTTGTACTGCGTTTTCTTCAAACTTCTGCCTTGTTCAAATTTCCACTTTTCTTCCTCAATAAAAGCAGTCAGAACATGACTCTGACCAGGAGTGAGATTCATCTCTGGCAAAGGCGTGTTAGGGTCCTTGTGCCACAGGTCAGTGTAGTCGAGGATCAACTTTGGATCCAACATCAGCGGCACATTGCTGCCTTTGGCTCTAGCGGCCCTGGCTTGCCTGTCTCTGATGATTTCAGCAAGTTCTTCATCATCAGCCTCATCATCATCCGAGGGCACTTGGAAGGCGACCTTCTTCTTGTGAGGACTTGGTTGAACGCCTCGACCAGCAATGGCCTTTTTCTTTAGCAGAGAGGGACCAACTGAGGAATTTCGAGCAGCTGAGGAGCTTGCAGATGCTCCTGAGGCAATTGAGAAGCCTTGAGTCCTTTGGCATGAGGCGAGATGCACAGGTGTCGAGGATTTGGTCGGAGCAGCTGAAGACTTTGACGGAGGAGCTGAGGACTTTGAAGGAGCAGTACGAGGAATTTGTCGTAAGGGCCTTGAAGAATCTGGCCTTGACGGCATAGCAGAGGAGCTTGGCCGTGAGGGAATTGAAGGTGAAGCACTGGACTTATGCGCAGGCTTCTTATGCATTGCCTTCTTTGGTTGACTAGCAGAGGCCTCAGCAGAGGCAGCAGCTGAGCCTGCATTGAATTTCTTCACTGCTTCCTTTGCTTGCTTGGCCAGTTTGGCTTGGCGCTTTGCCCATTCATCAGGATAATCCTCACCGCGCTTGAGGCTGGTGGGATCTGCCAATTGGCCTGGTGCCAATGGAGGTCTTGGGCATGGAGGGTTGAGTGCGAATTTCTTCATATACTTGGGAGTAACATATCTGTACTCCCTCCATTCCCGTGCCCATCTCCTCTCTATCCTTTGTATGCGCACCTTGCGCTGATTTTTGTCCTCCTTGCCAAATTTGGCCTCATCAGGAGTGCAGTAATCCTTGTATATGTCCTCAGGGATTTCAAACGCAGTATTGACCTCAGGCCTCTTTCCTCCCTTCTGTGGCTTCTTGTCAGCCATTTTCTTCAGCTGAGGAATATGAACAACTGAAGTTTCTGAAGAGGTGTGCAACTTCTCTTTGAGGAACGCTGCAAATGAGTTAAGTTGATGAGAACCTAGTGATTCAGCAGCGGACATTTGTACCTGTGAACAGAGTATAGTTGCGAGGAATTTGGAGAGGTCATATGCATTCTCAGAAGGTTTTTCAAAAATGAATAGGTTTTGAGGAATTTGACCAGATGAGTCTTGAGGAATTTCATTAAGCGTTCTTTGTCTTAGGTTCCAGAGTTGTATAGATTGAAAATCCACACAATTGTGGAATCTTGAAGAAAATCATTGCTTAGAGAAATGAATCAAGAGTAGATGACATGTGAGGTGTTCATGTGTGTGAAGATTTGAAGAATAAACACCTTTGAAGATTTTCAAGAAAACTTGAGAATCAAAGATGGCAGTAAAAGTAACTTTTAATTACCCAAAGTGAAGAATGCGATGAACTGGAAAGATTAGATGTGAAGTTCGTCGGGTCAGATCTTCCACGCCCTAACTCAGCAGAGGAAGACAGCTACGGCGGCGGCGGAGTTAAGAAGTCCACAACAGGCGTGAGTACGACGGCGATGAGGTCGAGGCAGTGAAGCTCTTCCTCACCGACGATGATGAAGTAGAGGCAGCGCTAGGGTTTCGGGAAGCTCGAGTGGGAGAGAGCGCGAGCGAGGTGAAAGTGAAGTGAGGAAGAGGCAGGGGTATTTATAGAGGGAGTGAAAAACTGTTCACCCGAGGAAATCGGGCGAAGGTGCCCCTGGCCCTTCTCATCCGCTTGACATGTGTCACCCACGTACTGAGAGATGGCGATCGTGTAGGATCGTGGGTGAATAGATAAGTATTGTCATGAGAAGTGGAACGGTTTGAGCGGCAAAGCCGAAAATTTAGATAAGATAAGTTTAAAAGTTCCGTTTGCAATTTCTTCAGCTGTCAAGGACACAGTGAAGATTTTGAACGAGTTTCAATTAGAACGCACATGAAGAATTTGTGAATAGACTGGGTTGAGTTTAGCATAGAGGGGGAAGGGTCCGATCACATTCACTTAGCAGAAGAAATCAAACTTGAAGAATTAGCAATAAGTGAATGCTGTAGAGGACATAAAAACTCATATATAGATATTCCAATGAAGAACAACACCGGAAAGAGTGAAGACAATGCAAAGTTGAAGAATTTGAAATACTGAGGAATTTCAAAAACGAAGAAAAACTCAAATTGAAGTTTTCCAACTTTGGGTGGTGGCGTAACCCACCGTATAAGAAAGCTGATTTTAGACACCGCGTACAATTGTCGTAGGGCTTTGAGAATCAATTTCTTCATTAATTTCTTCACACTTAGAGGGTTAGTCTTCATTGATTGAAGAAAAACGTTACTTCGTGTGTTGCGCATCTAAGTCATCAAGTCAGCATAAGTGTTAGGATGTGTGTCCATTTCAGAGAATATTTGAAGATTCTAGGATATTTAGCTCACACCACAACTTGCTAAATCTCTTCTCATCCAAGGGCTTAGTGAAGATATCGGCCAGTTGATCTTCAGTGCTGACATGGTCGATGGAGATGTTGCCCTTCAACACATGATCACGAAGAAAATGATGACGGATCTGGATGTGCTTGGTCTTCGAGTGCTGAACTGGGTTATGAGCAATTTTGATAGCACTCTCATTGTCACAGTAGAGAGGCACATTCTTCATGTTGACGCCATAGTCCTTGAGTGTTTTCTTCATCCATAGTAGTTGAGCACAGCACGATCCAGCAGCAATGTACTCAGCTTCTGTAGTGGAGAGTGATACGCAGTTCTGTTTCTTCGAGGACCAACAGACCAAAGATCGTCCGAGGAAATGACATGTGCCTGATGTTGACTTGCGGTCCACGCGATCGCCAGCATAGTCAGAGTCTGAATATCCAATGAGATCAAAAGAAGAGCCCTTGGGATACCATAATCCAAGTGTTGGTGTGTGAGCTAAGTATTGAAGAATATGCTTCATAGCCTTATGGTGTGATTCCTTTGGTGTAGCTTGAAATCGGGCACACATGCAAATACTAAGCATAATATCTGGCCTAGATGCACATAGGTACAATAAAGAGCCAATCATGGAGCGGTATACCTTTTGATCGAAGTCTTGACCATTTTCATCAGTACACAGATGGCCATTTGTGGGCATTGGAATTTTGACCCCTTTGCAATCTTGCATGCCGAATTTCCTCAATACGTCGTTGAGGTATTTCTCCTAAGATATGAATATCCTGTTGCGCTGTTGACGAATATGAAGACCTAAAAAGAATTTCAATTCTCCCATCATAGACATTTGATATTCTTCACTCATCATATAGGCAAATTCATCACTATATTGTTGGTCAGTACAGCCAAAAATGATATCATCAACATATATTTGGCATACAAACAATTCATCATCATAAGATTTAGTGAAAAGAGTTGGGTCGAGTGAACCGGGTTTGAAGCCTTTCTTCATGAGGAATTCCTTCAAAGTATCATACCACGCCCGAGGGGCTTGCTTGAGGCCATACAGGGCCTGGTTGAGTTTGAAGACTTTGTCAGGATTCTTTGGATCTTCAAAACCTGGGGGTTGAGCAACATATACTTCTTCCTCAAGCTTACCATTGAGGAATGCACTTTTCACATCCATTTGTTGTAAGGTAATATCATGATGGTTAGCATAAGCAAGTAATATGCGAATAGCCTCAAGTCTAGCAACAGGTGCAAAGGTTTCATCGAAGTCAATTCCTTCAACCTATGTGTAGCCTTGAGCTACAAGCCGTGCCTTATTCCTAACCACAAGGCCATTTTCATCTTGCTTGTTGCGGTAGATCCACTTTGTGCCAATAATGTTGTGCTTGCGAGGATCTGGACGTTTGACCAGTTCCCGGACGTTGTTGAGCTCGAACTGATGTAATTCTTCTTGCATAGCTTGAATCCACTCAGGCTCCAAAAATGCTTCATCTACCTTAGTGGGCTCTCTGATAGAGACAAAAGCAAAGTGCCCACAAAAGTTAGACAAATGTGAAGCTTTTGAGCGTGTGAGAGGACCTGGTGCTTCAATGTCATCGATGATCTTCTCGATTTGCACTTCGTTTGCAATACGAGGATGAGCGGGTTATCTTCAAGGAATTTGATCTGCATTTTCTTCAGGTGCATTTTCCTCAACACCATTTTCCTCAGGTGCGCCAGCTCGACGTTCATCACGTTCTGGAATGAATTCTTCAGCAGATTCTTCAGTAGGAATGACATCCTCAGTGGCTTTGAACTTGATAGAATCCTCAGGTGCTGGTTCATCTATCATAGAAGGTAGGTGCTCTCTTTGCGAGCCATTAGTTTCATCGAACCGCACATCCACAGTTTCAACAACCTTGTGAAGAACGTTGTTGAAGACTTTGTAGGTGTGTGAGTCCTTTCCGTAACCAAGCATGAAACCCTCATGTGCTTTCGGTGCAAATTTAGAATTGTGATGATGATCTCTAATCCAACATTTAGCACCGAAGACTTTGAAGTAACTCACATTGGGTTTCTTGTTAGTGAGGAGTTCATAGGCAGTCTTCTTGAAGAATTTGTGAAGATATACTCTGTTGATGATGTGGCATGCAGTATCAATTGCCTCACTCTAGAAACGACGAGGCGTCTTGTATTCATCAAGCATAGTGCGAGCCATCTCAACAAGAGTTCTATTCTTGCGCTCCACGACGCCATTCTGTTGAGGAGTATAAGGAGAAGATAACTCATGAGTAATACCAAGTTCATCAAGATAGTCATCAAGACCAGAATTCTTGAACTCAGTTCCATTGTCACTCCTGATGTGCTTGATCTTCACACCAAAGTTGGTTGAAGCCCTCGAGGGAAATCGTTTGAAGACTTCCTGCACCTCATGTTTGTAAGTGACAATGTGTACCCATGTGTAACGAGAGTAATCATCAACAATAACAAAGCCATATAGAGATGCATCATTTGTAACAGCAGAATAATGATTAGGACCGAAGAGATCCATGTGAAGCAATTCAAATGGTCGAGTGGTAGTCATGATAGTCTTCGCTGGATGCTTGGTCTTTGTCATCTTCCCAGCTTCACAGGCTCCGCATAAGTGATCCTTGAGGAATTTGACATTCTCAATGCCAATGACATGCTTCTTCTTCGAGAGCGCATGCAGATTCCTCATGCCAGCATGACCAAGTCGTCGATGCCATAGCCAGCCTTCTGAAGCTTTTGCAAGTAAGCATACGGCTGGTTGTGGTCCTGTAGAGAAATCAACAATGTACAAGTCTCCTCTCCTAAAGCCTTCGAAGACTTTGGAATTGTCAGCTTCCATGATCACAACACAACGATACTTGCCAAAGACAACAACCATATCAAGATCACAAAGCATTGAGACAGACATGAGGTTGTATCCTAAGGACTCGACAAGCATGACTTTGTCCATGTGTATGTCCTTAGAGATTGCAACCTTACCTAGACCCAATACCTGACTTTTGCCTTTGTCAGCGAAGATGATATGCTTCAGATGTGACGATGATAAAGGAGCATCCATCAATAGATTCTTGTCACCAGTCATGTGATTTGTACATCCACTATCGAGGACCCACTCATTGGCTTTGGGTTGATCATCCTGCAGATGAATTAGTGCAACTTACGGACTCATATACTTCATCAGTGAAGAATATGACATCAATATCATCAGATCAATTTCATCAAGCAATAGAACAGATAAATTGGTAGGAGGACGTGTGAAATGAAAGTTCATTTCATCATGATTAGCCTGCGTCCTATCAGGCACTGTTCAGGTCTCCAGCAAATTCTTCAGACGTTTCGAGCACGTCTGGAGACCTGACCCTCCATAAGAGATTAATTATTTTTCTTCACCACCCACATCTGAAGGGGTGGCAAAGAATTCATCACTCTACGAGCACCATATGAGAAAGGTGGCATAGACGCCAGTCCACTTTGTTTTACATAAGAGGGGTTAGGGTAAGCATATGAATAAGCAGAGAAATTCTTCGAGGACTTATGAACATAATGATTTGAAGAAAATAATGCACATATTCATAGCCCTTAGCTCTACCCATGCAAAACAGAAGGGTTAGCACGATGATGATCATATATGAGGACTTTGATCCTTTTGAGGAATCTGATCCAGTGAGGAATTTGGTCCATATGAGGACTTGAATCCATATGAAGAATTTGGTTCATATGAAGAATTTGATCTGGAGTTCCTATTCTTCACAAGTGGTGTCATGAGGACATTCACCTGAAGACTTTCAAGGCAACTTTTGGGGACCCAGATTTTCTTCATAGGGGAACCGTTCCTGCAGTTAGTCCCAATATATCTAGCAAATAATTCACCATTCTAATTTTTGAACAGTTTATAGTTAGAGTCAAATGACTCATCAGAAGAATGAGGAGATTCACATGTAAAGCCAGATAAGTTGGATGGATCAACTGGAGGTCCCTTTGCAGCAACCCATGAGGTTTTGGGGTACTGCTCAGGCTTCCAATATGTTCCATCAGCATTGAGTTTCCTCTCAAAGGCAATACCCTCTTTCCTAGGGTTTCTGTTGAGGATCTGCTTTTTGAGCACATCACAAAGAGTCTGATGCCCTTTGAGGCTTTTGTACATGCCTGTCATGTACAATTCCTTCAGCCCTGCATCATCAGTGATACTTGCATTGTCCTCAGATGAGGAATTAGTGATAGCAGAGACATATGAAGAATTTGTAGCATTTGAAGCATTTGAACATTCAGGTGAAGAATTAGCAGTTTCACGTTCAATGCACTTCAGACATGGAGGAACAAATTCTTCCTGAGTAGCGCTGATTTGTTGAGCAAGTAGTGAATCGCGCTCCTTCTGAAGATCTTCATAATCCACTCTTAGCTTTTCAAGATCTTGCTTTCTTTGAAGAAATTCATAAGAAAGCTTCTCGTGATCAGATAAGAGAGAGTTATGATGACCTTGAAGATTGTCAAACTTGGACTGAAGTCTCTGAAGATTTTCAGTCAAGGTTTTAGTGCGATCCATTTCTTCACCCAACATATCATCACTTTTATCTAGCATGTTTTGAACCTTTTCAAAGGCCTTTTGTTGTTTCACAACAATTTTAGCAAGTTTAGAGTAGCTGGGCTTGAGATTTTCATCAGATTCATCCTCACTAGAGTCAGAGGAGGCGTATTTAGTTACCTTGGCACCCTTTGCCATGAAGCAATAGGTGGGAGCGTAGTCATCATTGCCTTCATCAGTCTTGTTGGTGAAGCCATTTTCTTCAGAGTTGAAGATAGACTTGTTGACAAATGTTGTAGCGAGAGCTAGGCTCGCCACACAAGACTCGGACTCCTCAGATGCCTCCTTGTCCTCATGTTCCTCAGATTTAGCCTCAGAGTCCATTTCCTTGCCAATGAATGTCCGAGCCTTCTTGGAGCTGCTCTTCTTGTGAGGTGAAGACCTCGAGGATTTTGGTGATGAAGACTTTGAAGGTTTCCTCTTCTTCTTCGCGTCATCATAACTGTAATCCTTGTATTTCTTCTTCTTTGATTCCTTATCCCACTAAGGACAACATTGGATGTAGTGACCAGGTTTCTTCAATTTGTGGCATAGCCTCTTCTTGTAGTAACTGGATGAGGAATCATTGCTCCTTGAGGGTTTTCCAAAGCGATCACGTCTTGAGAACTTCTGAAATTTCTTCACGAGCAGTGGTAATTCCTGGCTCAGTTCTTCAGGGTCACCAAGGCTGCTAGCAGAGTCTTCATCTTCAGACTCAAAGACTGCCTTGGCCTTCAGAGCACGTGATCTGCCATAGCTCGAACCATAGAGATCTCTCTTCTCAGCAAGCTGGAACTCATGAGTATTTAGCCTCTTGAGGATATCAGCGGGATCAAGTGACTTGTAGTCAGCACGCTCTTGAATCTTCAGCGCCAGAGTATCAAATGAAGAATCGAGCGATCTCAGCAATTTCTTCACCACCTCATGGTCGGTGATGTCAGTGGCGCCAAGCGCTTGAAGCTCATTTGAGATGTCAGTGAGGCAATCGAAAGTTTGCTAAACATTTTCATTGTCAAGTCTTTTGAAGCGGTTGAAGAGATTGCGAAGAACGTCAACACGAGAGTCACGTTGAGTTGAGACTCCTTCATTCACTTTGGATAGCCTATCCCAGATAAGCTTAGCAGTTTCCAAAGCACTCACTCTTCCATACCGTCCTTTGCTCAGATGGCCACATATGATATTCTTCACTTGAGAATTGAGTTGCTTGAATCTCTTCACATCAGTAGCGTTCAGAGAAGGTGTGACTGAGGGAACACCATTTTCCACAACATACCAAAGATCGTTGTCAATTGCCTCAAGATGCATTCGCATCTTATTCTTCCAGTAGGGGTAGTTCGTTCCATCGAAGGTAGGACACCCAGTAGAGACCTTGATCATACCTGCGGTCGACATAACTAAAACTCCAGGCAGTTAAACCAAAATCACACAGAACAAGGGAGTAGCTTTCTTTGATACCAATTTAAAGTGCGTTATATCGACTAGAGGGGGGATGAATAGGCGATTTTTATGAATTCTTCACTGAGGAATTTGTTGGTGAGGAAATACCTAAATGAAGAACTACCAGCAGCGGAATAAGTACTCAGAAGTAAACATAACAGAATACAAGCATAGTCATCATGACGAGATGAAGACAAGCACAGAGTACATAAAGCGTAAACATAGGATAAGACAAGAAAGAAGACGGACAGACTGAAGAAATTGAACTGGGGAAATTGAGAAAGTCTTCAGTCAAAGTCTTCAAACAGATATGAACAGGCACACAACAACAGACATGAGGAAATGAAAGAGTTGAGGAAATAGAACCAGTAAGCTCGGTGAGGACAATGATTTGGTAGACCAGTTCCAACTGTTGTCTCAGTTGTACATCTGGTTGGAGCGGCTGAGTATTTAAACTCGAGGACACCCAGTCTCGGACACACAGTCCTCACCATATTCTCCTTGAGTTAAGGTCACACAGACCTCGCCCAATCACTCTTGGTAAGTCTTCAGGTGACTTCCGAACCTTCACAAACTCGGTCACTCGGCGATCCACAATTCCTCTTGGATGCTCTAGACCTTGACGCCTAACCGTCTGGAAGAAGCACAGTCTTCAAAGGAAACAAGCGTCGGATCCACGCAGGATCAATCTCTTCAGTGATGCTCAATCACTTTGGGTTTGTAGGTGTTGGGTTTGGGTTTTCCTCACTTGATGATTTTCGCTCAAAGTCCTCGCAGGATGGGATGCTCTCAAATGACAAGTGTCAGTTTCTCTCGGAGCAGCCAACCAGCTAGTGGTTGAAGGGGAGGCTATTTATAGCCTAGGGAGCAGCCCGACATGATAAGACATAAATGTCCTTGTCTGATATGACCGTTAGGTGGGTAGATATTTTGGAACAGCTGGCGCATAACACAGCAACGGTCGGAGTTTTGACTATCAAAATCCTCAGGGCTATCATGTTCCTCACTGTGTAGGCAATTCGCACTGGCGAATTCCTAACTCCTCAGTCAGAACAAATTCCTCAGAGACCAGAAGAACTTCGTCTCTGTCACTGAAGAATATGACTGAACTGTATGAGATTTCCAATGGCTTCACTCGAAGGGATTGGTAGGTGTAGGATTTTGAGTTGAGCATCACATGGAAATTTTTCCTTAGTATTTCCTCGACCCCCTTTAACAGTACGGTGTTTCCTATGACTCAAGAAAGGGAAAATGAAACTACGAAAACAAAAGTCTTCACGCTTCATGTTCCTCGAATGATTGCCAAGTCTTTAAGGTTACACCAATTTCTTCACTTTCAAAGTCTTCAGAAAGTCTTCAGAAATCCAAAGTCTTCAGTTGAAGAACTTCAATTTTAGGGGTCGACTTTCTTTGTAAATATCAAACTCCTCATAGACTTATAGACCTGTGTACACTCACAAATGCATCAGTCCCTTAACCTATAAGTCTTCAGTACACCAAAATCACTAAGGGGCACTAGATGCACTTACAGAGTGGTAGGAGCAAAGCTCACATACAAATGAGCTATCACTTTGCTAACCCTAACTAGGAGGAGGGGGAGGAGTATATATAGTCTTAGCCACAAAGGGGTAAGTGGGAAAGGGATACATGGGCCTTTGGCCTGACTCTGCGTGCAGGTAGGCGCCGGATGTCCGGGCTGGGGGGCGGATGTCTGGGCTCTCGTGAGACTCCGGATGTCCGGGGCGGTTGGCCGGATGTCCGTCCCGAGCTGGTGGCCTTCTGTTGGCTCCTGTTGTTGATGCCGGATTTCCGGGGGAAGGCCGGATGTCCGGGCCGTCGGGAGGCGCCGGATGTCCGGGGCTGACACCGGATGTCCGGGGCCTGTAGCACTTGGGCTATTGGGCTGCTGCTGTCGTTGACATTCCAGGGGCCGGATGTCCGGGCCAGGGCCGGATGTCCGGGTCCTGGGAGTTGTCTCTGTCTTCTTCCATTGTCGCTTCCAGGCTTCGCTCGTGGATGGTGTGGTTGTTCCTTGGCGCTTGCACTCCTCCTCGTCGACCGTAGTGTTCCGACAATACCTATGCATGCACACGAGAGAAGTGTCAAGTAGTACACCATCCTCAAAGGGGTCAAGTGAACATGTGTAAAGGAGAAGATTCACCTTTATGTATGAGAAGTAGAGGTCGCACGTGTCACTTGCCAAACGGACTCTTGACATGGTGATGCCTGTAGGATGCTCCGCATCATCCCCTCCCCCTTGGGAAAGATCCGACCTTGGATCGAAAGCCAAATCACCATGGGAAAGAGATGGCGTTGCCGTGTCGACGCGACCAAGCACTCATCATCTTGAAGCTCGAAATAGGCACTCTCCAATGTCGCACCGTCTAGGGATTCCTTCAAAAGGGGCAAAGACAACAAACACTTGGAAAAACAAATGTGGTTAGCATTAGTGCAAAACCAAGCATTCAAGAGGCGATTCACCAAACAAGTGTTGTCATCATGCAAAGCATATGGTTTGACAAAAGATTGTGACCCGGCATGTAAGCATATCAATCGAGCACAAGCAAAGATATCATGGGGACAAGTATGAAAATGTGAGGCAGTGATGCAAATATGTGTGACAAAAGAACAAGCATCTACCTCAAGATCATAGCAAACATGCATAAAGCGCTCGACAAATGGTCGATGGTAGGCATAGGAATCATTCACAACATCAAATAAGATGAGATGTCTAAACACATGGGTCAAGTGCAAGACAATCCAAGCATAACGTGCATAGGATGTAGTGAATATAGTGTGGCACTCAACACAATAGAAAGAGCAATTGTTCATCATGTGTGAGGCAATCAAGTGAATCATGTGACAAGCAAAGGGACATGGCATATATATGAAGAAATGACATTGGTGCAACCAACCATATGATAGTAGCAAGTAGTCCAAGAATTGGATGCAACACACAAGGTATATATGTCATGAGGCATGGAAATGCAAAAATGGCAAGTCGAGGCAATATCTCTAACATGTGCGCAATCAAGTGGTCCAAGATGACCGATAAGCTTCATGGTGCAAGCAACACAAGTAGTATGATCCTCAATATCCATGCTCAAGAAGGATGTCACCTTGAAAGCGTGCCCTTGTGCATTCTCCACAATGCCGGAGTTGTAGGGAATGTGGTGTAGAAGCAAGTCGTGGTAGAATATATGAGGCTCGCTCTCAAGAGCTCGAATGGTCAACTCACGTGAAGTGGAAGTCGACACCAAGTCCAAGTATCCTACACATGCACACAACAAAACAAAGAACGTATGCGCATGGTAGATGAACACATCATCCATCATGATGGTTCTCTTCTCTTGCACATAACCATTAGAAGCACAAGTGCATGAATAATATGATGCAACAATGGTAATATTCATGGCACTAGGTATATGATGCAAAGAGGTAATACAAGCATGCTTCACAAGAAATGTGTCAAAATCTCCAAACATATGTGAGAATACTATGGGGGCAATCTCATGAGCAAGATGAGATCATTGTTGCACTCAATACATGGCAAATCATCTAGCATGAGAGAGGCAACACATGGAGATATATGACAAGAAGCAATATGAATCATGTGCAAAGCATATAGATGGTTGTCATCAACCGCATGAAATGAGCAAGTACGAGTCATTGATGATGCAACATAAGCAAGCATATTAATCAAGTCATGTAAACTAGTGGAGCAAAGATGCAACACACTAGAGTAAATCGTGGTAATCATGTCATGTGAACAAATAATAGGCATAGACAATGCACATGACATGTCACAAGCACGAACACAAAGCAAGATGAAAGTATCATCATAGGAATGGTACACAAAAGGAACATGGCAAGAACAAGCAATATCTCCACCAAGCTTGCAAATACACATACAAGTACTAGAATCAATCATCATGTGTAATGCAAAGCATGGGTCACAAATGCATGTCAAAGGCATAGGAATGAGCATATCATGGAAAGTGAACATGGCAAGATGGGCATATGATATGTAATGGATAATAACCCATACCCAAGTGAGGGCCATGTAGAAGAAATGCGCGAAGTCTTTGCGTGAAAAGAGCGGTGGGAAAGACAATCCATGGGATCCCAAATCATCGTTGCTCTCTAGAGCTCGTTTTGTCAACTCGTGGGATTGCGAGGTTGACAAGTATTCATGGGTACCTACACAAAAGGGACACAAACCAAAGAAATTGTGCGCGTGGTAAATGTACACATCATCCATCATGATGTGTATGTGCACATTAGAGTTAGCACAAGATAAGCATCGCTCAAAGAAATTTGATGCACGGTATATGAACATGTCATCCATCATGAAAGAATAGTTATTATGTATGACACGATGGGGACACAAATTGAGAATGCAAGTATATGGCACATCAATAGCATGTTTGTTCATGGGGAGCATATGGTGCACACAAGTGTTGGGATCATGCAATGAATGGGATGGATCAAATTATGCTAACATGTATGAGGAAATTATGGGGGTCTCCTCATGAGCAATATCAGAAACATCACATGGAGAAAATGGACAACATCCAAAACAATGCATATCCGAAGCTAGGTGGTCATGGCATGGCATATGAGATAAATGATGCAAAGGGAGCATATCAATATCATCACAAGAAAAACAAATGCCAATAACCATGGGCTTGTCATATGTGCCATATGTGCAAATTGGGTTTATTTTAATGGCATATGCATAGCCACTATGAATAGATTGCAAATAAGACATGTGGTCGATCTCATGCATAGCATATGACAAGTCAAGCGGATTATCAAACACGATGTGACCTAAAGAATTGTCACAAGAAATCCTATGTAACATGACATCACAACTAAGAGACTCCACATGAGAATCATCATACTCATCATAAATGGGCAAATCATCGCATGGGGAAATCATACTAGCATGAAGCATGGCACTAAGTGGATCAACATCATGCAAGCAATCAATGTCAAGAATGTCCACTAGTGGGACTAGACCATCACCTTCACCTATGTTACCTTGTGCATTCCACTCAAGTTGTGTAGGTGAGGTGGGAAAGACCAAATGGTGGTCATCTTCATCTTGATGGAACCATGTGGGGGGTGCATCATATTCCACCATGGACACCGTCTTGTCCAAAGGGAGGACGAAGTCGTCGAGGATCGGCGCGTCATCATAAATGGGACCTAGCACCAAATGAGAAGACACAATAGAGGTAGAGGTCAAGTTGTTAGAAATGCAAATGGCCTCACGAGACCTATCAACTATCACACTCTCTCTATGTGGTGGTTCACTCACTCCCTCAATGTAGGTGCACTCAATCTCACATATGGTGGAGTCACTCATCTCACTCAAGTGGTGGGGGTGGTGCCTCTCCTCACATGGAAAGTGGGGGCAACTTGTCATATATGGGGCTAGTGGTGAAGTCACTCTCACTCTAAATATGGTGGAAAAAGCCACTCAAGTCATCATACGTCGCCATGGTCGAAGGGAGAATCCCATGCTCAACCATCTCATCGTCGTCGCCGTGGATGAAGGCCGAAGATGGCACATCATCACTCTCGCTTCCAAAGATGGAAGCATCATCCTTGCTCGCTGATACGTCTCCAACGTATCTATAATTTTTGATTGCTCCATGCTACTTTATCTACTGTTTTGGACTATATTGGGCTTTATTTTCCACTTTTATATTACTTTTGGGACTAACCTATTAACCGGAGGCCCAGCCCAGAATTGCTGTTTTTTTGCCTTTTTCAGTATTTTGAAGAAACAGAATATCAAACGGAGTCCAAACGGAATGAAACCTTCGGGATCATGATTTTCCAACCGAACGTGATCCAGGAGACTTGGACCCTACTCCAAGAAGCCTCCGAGGAGGTCACGAGGGTGGAGGGCGCCCCCCTGGGCATGCCCCCCTACCTCGTGGGCCCCTCGGAGCTCCACCGACGTACTCCTTCCTCCTATATATACCTACGTATCCCCGAACGATCAGAACAGGAGCCAAAAACCTAATTCCACCGCCGCAACCTTCTGTATCCACGAGATCCCATCTTGGGGCCTGTTTCGGAGCTCCGCCAGAGGGGCATCCACCACGGAGGGCTTCTACATCATCACCATAGCCCCTCCGATGAAGTGTGAGTAGTTTACTTCAGACCTTCGGGTCCATAGCTAGTAGCTAGATGGCTTCTTCTCTCTTTTTGGATCTCAATACAATGTTCTC
The DNA here is from genome assembly GCA_963921465.1 of Triticum timopheevii. Classification (NCBI taxonomy): domain Eukaryota; kingdom Viridiplantae; phylum Streptophyta; class Magnoliopsida; order Poales; family Poaceae; genus Triticum; species Triticum timopheevii. Next base: position 314,290,718 of record OY997270.1, read on the forward strand.
CCCCTCTCTTGTGGAGATCTATTCGATGTAATCTTCTTTTTGCGGTGTGTTTGTTGAGACCGATGAATTGTGGGTCTATGATCCAGTATTATCTATGGAAAATATTTGATTCTTCTCTGAATTCTTTTATGTATGATTGAGTTATCTTTGCAAGTCTCTTCGAATTATCTTTTTGGTTTGGCCAACTAGATTGGTAGTTCTTGCAATGGGAGAAGTGCTTAGCTTTGGGTTCAATCTTGCGGTGTCCTTACTCAGTGACAGAAAGAGTTGCAAGGCACGTATTGTATTGTTGCCATCGAGGATAACAAGATGGGGTTTTTATCATATTGCATGAATTTATCCCTCTACATCATGTCATCTTGCTTACGACATTACTCTGTTTTTAATTAATACTCTAGATGCATGCTGGATAGCGGTCGATGAGTGGAGTAATAGTAGTAGATGCAGAATCGTTTCGATCTACTTGTTTTGGACGTGATGCATATATACATGATCATTGCCTAGATATACTCATAACTATGCTCAATTCTGTCAATTGCTCAACAGTAATTTGTTCACCCACCGTCGAATACTTATGCTCTTGAGAGAAGCCACTAGTGAAACCTATGGCCCCCGGGTCTATTCTCATCATATCAATCTATATCACTTTATTTACTTGCTTTGTTTTTTACTTTTCCTTTACTTTTTTACTTTGCATCTATCTATCAAAAATACCAAAATATTATCTCTATCAGATCTCACTCTCGTAAGTGACCGTGAAGGGATTGACAACCCCTAAGCGTTGGTTGCGAGTTGCTATCGTTTTGTGTAGGTACGAGGGACTTGTGCGTGGTCTCCTACTGGATTGATACCTTGGTTCTCAAAAACTGAGAGAAATACTTACGCTACTTTATTGCATCATCCTCTCCTCTTCGGGGAAATCCAACGCAGTGCTCAAGAGGTAGGAAGAAGAATTTCTGGCGCCATTGCCGGGGAGGCTCACGCAAGCAAGTCAACCATACCAAGTACCCATCGCAATCCCTATCTCTCGCATTACATTATTTGCCATTTGCCTCTCATTTTCCTCTCCCCCACTTCACCCTTACCGTTTTATTTGCCCTCTCTTTCCCAATCTCCACCTCTCTTCCCCGTTTGCCTTTTTCTCGTTGCCTTTCTGCTTGCTCATGTGCTAGTTTGCCTACTTGTTGCGATGGCTCTACCTAGATTTGGTGACCTTCACCTTAAAAGGCTAGAGGAGATCGAAAGCAATGTTAGAAAGTTTATGGTTTTGCAATTTGAGCACAATAATTTCTTTAGAAACGAACTTAAGGAACAAAAAAGTTTTATGAGCTTTATGAATAAAGAACTCGATGATATGTCTAAAGAATTTGATGGTATAAGGGCCCAAATTGCTCGTCTCGAAAAGATGACCGCTGAAATCTCGGATATGCAAGCTACCTTAGTCAATAAGATGGCCTCTAAACCAAATTCCTATGAAAATCAAGATGAAGATCTAAAAGTTATTGATGTGTCCCCCATTAAATCTTTGCTTTGCAATATGAATCTTGATGAATCTGAAGATTATCTTCCTTTACCTAGAAGGCGTTCTAAGAATTCGGAGTTTCTAGATCTTGATGATGAAATTGATGAAAGTGGGATTGAAATAAATAAAAACCGTGATGTTGCTAAACCCACTATTTTGGATCTCAAGGAATTAATTATGAAAATTGCTCTTTGATTGGTTGTATTTCCTTGTTGCAATCCGTGCTAGAATCTCCTCATGCTTATAGTCAAAATAAAGCCTTTACCGAACACATTGTTGATGCCTTGATGCAATATTATGAAGAAAAACTTGAGTTGAAAGTTTCTATCCCTAGAAAACTCTATGATGAGTGGGAACCTACTATTAAAATTAAAATTAAAGATTTTGAGTTTCATGCTTTGTGTGATTTGGGTGCTAGTGTCTCTACTATCCCCAAAACTTTATGTGATTTGCTAGATTTCCGTGATTTTGATGATTGCTCTCTAAACTTGCATCTTGCGGATTCCACTATTAAAAAACCTATGGAAAGAATTAATGATGTTCTTATTGTTGCAAATAGGAATTATGTGCCCGTAGATTGTATTGTTCTTGATATAGATTGCAATCCTTCATGTTCTGTTATTCTTGGTAGACCTTTCCTTAGAACGATTGGTGCAATTATTGATATGAAGGAAGGGAATATTAGATTCCAATTTCCCTTAAAGAAGGGTATGGAACACTTCCCTATAAAGAAAATAAAATTACCATATGAATCTATCATGAGAGCCACTTATGGATTGCCTACCAAAGATGGCAATACCTAGATCTATGTTTGCTTTTATGCCTAGCTAGGGGCGTTAAACGATAGCGCTTGTTGGGAGGCAACCCAATTTTATTTTGTGTTTTTTGTTTTTGATTATGTTCAGGAATAAATAATCCATCTACCTTTTGTTTGGATGTGGTTTTATGTTTTAATTAGTGTTTGTGCCAAGTAGGACCTATAGGATAACCTACAACGATAGTTGATTTGATTCTGCTGAAAAACAGAAACTTTGCGCGCACGAATTTAGTTATGATAAATCACAGGAACGTGATTTTGCGTTGATTCTTTTTTGCTTCTGATCAATAAACAAATTTTCCAGGACTTCCTATTTTGGTAGAATTTTTAGAGTTCCAGAAGTTTGCGTTAGTTACAGATTGCTACAGACTGTTCTGTTTTTGACAGATTCTGTTTTTCGTGTGTTGTTTGCTTATTTCAATGCATCTATGGCTAGTAATTCAGTCTATGAACCATATGGAAGTTGAAATACAGTAGGTTTAACACCAATATAAATAAATAATGAGTTCATTACAGTATCTTGAAGTAGTCTTTTGTTTTCTTTCTCTAATGGAGCTCACGAGATTTCTGTTGAGTTTTGTGTTGTGAAGTTTTCAAGTTTTGGGTGAATTATTTTGATGGATTATGGAACAAGGAGTGGCAAGAGCCTAAGCTTGGGGATGCCCATGGCACCCCCAAGATAATACAAGGACACCAAAAAGTCAAAGCTTGGGGATGCCCCGGAAGGTATCCCCTCTTTCGTCCACTTCCATCGGTAATTTACTTGGAGCTATATTTTTATTCACCAACATGATATGTGTTTTGCTTGGAGCGTCTTGTATTATTTGTGTCTTTGCTTGTTGGTCTACCACAATCATCCTTGTTGTACACATCTTTTGAGAGAGCCATACATGAATTGGAATTTGTTAGAATACTCTATGTGCTTCACTTATATCTTTTGAGCTTGATAGTTTTCCTCATAGTGCTTCACTTATATCTTTTGAGCGTGATAATTTTTGCTCTAGTACTTCACTTAGATCTTTTAGAGCATGGTGGTGGATTTGTTTTAAAGAAACTATTTGATCTCTCATTCTTCACTTAGATTATTTTGAGAGTCTTTAATAGCATGGTAATTCGCTTAATGTTAATATACTTGGTGTTCAAGATATGTGAAACTTTCTTTTGAGTGCGTTGAATACTAAGATAAGTTTGATGCTTGATAATTGTTTTGAGATATGAAGATGGTGATATTTGAGTCATGCTAGTTAAAGTAGTTGTGAATTCAAAGAATACTTGTGTTGAAGTTTGTGATTCCCGTAGCATGCACGTATGGTGAACCGTTATGTGATGAACTCGGAGCATGATTTATTTATTGATTGTCTTCCTTATGAGTGGCGGTCGGGGACGAGCGATGGTCTTTTCCTACCAATATATCCCCCTAGGAGCATGCGCGTAATACTTTGCTTTGATAACTTCTAGATTTTTGCAATAAGTATATGAGTTCTTTATGACTAATGTTGAGTCCATGGACTATACGCACTTTTTCCCATCCTTCCACCTTTGCTAGCCTCTCTAATACCGCGCACTTTTCGCCGGTATCATACACCCACCATATACCTTCCTCAAAACAGCCACCGTACCTACCTATCATGGCATTTCCATAGCCATTCCGAGATATATTGCCATGCAACTTTCCACCGTTCCGTTTATTATGACACGCTCCATCATTGTCATATTGCTAGCATGATCATGTAGTTGACATTGTATTTGTGCAAAGCCACCGTTCATAATTCTTTCATACATGTCACTCATGATTCATTGCATATCCCGGTACACCGCCGGAGGCATTCATATAGAGTCATACTTTGTTCTAAGTATCAAGTTGTAATTGTTGAGTTGTAAGAAAAATAAAAGTGTGATGATCATCATTATTAGAGCGTTGTCCCAAGTGAGGAAAGGATGATGGAGACTATGATTCCCCCATAAGTCGGGATGAGACTCCGGACTTTACAAAAAAAAGAGGCCATAAAAAAAGTAGAAGAGAAAGGCCCAAATAAAAAATGAGAGAAAAAGAGAGAAGGGAGAATTCTACTATCCTTTTACCACACTTGCGCTTCAAAGTAGCACCAAGATCTTCATGATAGAGAGTCTCTCATTTTGTCACTTTCATATACTAGTGGGAATTTTTCATTATAGAACTTGGCTTGTATATTCCAATGATGGGCTTCCTCAAAATGCCCTAGGTCTTCGTGAGCAAGCAAGTTGATGCACACCCACTTAGTTTCTTTTATAGAGCTTTCATATACTTATAGCTCTAGTGCATCCGTTGCATGGCAATCCCTACTCACTCACATTGATATCTATTGATGGGCATCTCCATAGCCCGTTGATATGCCTAGTTGATGTGAGACTATCTTCCCTCTTTTTGTCTTCTCCACAACCACCCTTTTATTCCACCTATAGTGCTATATCCATGGCTCACGCTCATGTATTGCGTGAAGATTGAAAAAGTTTTGAGAATGTCATAAGTGTGAAACAATTGCTTGGCTTGTCATCGGGGTTGTGCATGATTTAAATTTTTTGTGTGGGGAAGATGGAGCATAGCCAGACTATATGAATTTGTAGGGATAACTTTCTTTTGCCATGTTATTTTGAGAAGACATGATTGCTTAGATTAGTATGCTTGAAGTATTATTATTTTTGTGTCAATATGAACTTTTGTCTTGAATCTTTCAGATCTGAATATTCATATCACAATTAAGAAGATTTACATTGAAATTATGCCAAAGTATCACTCCGCATCAAAAATTATTTTTTATCATTTACCTACTCGAGGACGAGCAGGAATTAAGCTTGGGGATGCCTGATACGTCTCCAACGTATCTATAATTTTTGATTGCTCCATGCTACTTTATCTACTATTTTGGACTATATTGGGCTTTATTTTCCACTTTTATATTACTTTTGGGACTAACCTATTAACCGGAGGCCCAACCCAGAATTGCTATTTTTTGCCTTTTTCAGTATTTCAAAGAAATATAATATCAAACGGAGTCCAAACGGAATGAAACCTTCGGGATCGTGATTTTCCAAACGAACATGATCCAGGAGACTTGGGCCCTACTCCAAGAAGCCTCCGAGGAGGTCACGAGGGTGGAGGGCGCCCCCCTGGGCGCGCCCCTACCTCGTGGCCCCCTCGGAGCTCCACCGACGTACTCCTTCCTCCTATATATACCTACGTATCCCCGAACGATCAGAACAGGAGCCAAAAACCTAATTCCATCGCCGCAACCTTCTGTATCCACGAGATCCCATCTCGGGGCCTGTTCCGGAGCTCCGCCGGAGGGGGCATCCACCATGGAGGGCTTCTACATCATCACCATAGCCCCTCTGATGAAGTGTGAGTAGTTTACTTCAGACCTTCAGGTCCATAGCTAGTAGCTAGATGGCTTCTTCTCTCTTTTTGGATCTCAGTACAATGTTCTCCCCCTCTCTTGTGGAGATCTATTCGATGTAATATTCTTTTTGCGGTGTGTTTGTTGAGACCGATGAATTGTGGGTTTATGATCCAGTATTATCTATGGAAAATATTTGATTCTTATCTGAATTCTTTTATGTATGATTGAGTTATCTTTGCAAGTCTCTTCGAATTATCCTTTTGGTTTGGCCAACTAGATTGGTAGTTCTTGCAATGGGAGAAGTGCTTAGCTTTGGGTTCAATCTTGCGGTGTCCTTACTCAGTGACAGAAAGAGTTGCAAGGCACATATTGTATTGTTGCCATCGAGGATAACAAGATGGGATTTTTATCATATTGCATGAATTTATCCCTCTACATCATGTCATCTTGGTTACCGCATTACTCTGTTTTTAATTAATACTCTAGATGCATGCTGGATAGCGGTCGATGAGTGGAGTAATAGTAGTAGATGCAGAATCGTTTCGATCTACTTGTTTTGGACGTGATGCCTATATACATGATCATTGCCTAGATATACTCATAACTATGCTCAATTCTGTCAATTGCTCAACAGTAATTTGTTCACCCACCGTAGAATACTTATGCTCTTGAGAGAAGCCACTAGTGAAACCTATGGCCCCCAGGTCTAGTCTCATCATATCAATCTATATCACTTTATTTACTTGCTTTGTTTTTACTTTGCCTTTACTTTTTACTTTGCATCTATCTATCAAAAATACCAAAAATATTATCTCTATCAGATCTCACTCTCGTAAGTGACCGTGAAGGGATTGACAACCCCTAAGCGTTGGTTGCGAGTTGCTATCGTTTTGTGTAGGTACGAGGGACTTGTGCGTGGTCTCCTACTGGATTGATACCTTGGTTCTCAAAAACTGAGGGAAATACTTACGCTACTTTATTGCATCATCCTCTCCTCTTTGGGGAAATCCAACGCAGTGCTCAAGAGGTAGCACTCGCCACCTTGTTGCTCGCCTCCAAAGCTTGGTCCTTGAGGGTCTCCGTAGTCGTACTCGTCGCCGCACCATCTTGAAAAAGAGTCGAAGTAGACTCGGCATCATCAATGCCACAAAGAGGGATGGCGGTGAAGTCAAACTTGGGAGCATCGTCTTGGAGCTCGTCGGGCTTGGACATCATGGTGGTACTGGCCTAATGTTTGTCGTAGAGCTTGGTCGCCGTGAAGTGTGCTTGGGGTGGAGAAGCCTTGGCCTTCATGAGTTCTTGTTCCGCCTTGAGAGCACCAATGTAGTAGTCATCGAGGGACTTGTAGTTCTCGAGGAAGATAGTCTTGGAGATGTCGTTGTTCAATCCCATCATGAAGTGGAACTTCATCGAAATGGGATCGTCCACGCCGGCTTGTCGCAAGGCAATCTTCATCTCCTTGAAGTACTTGTCGATGGACTTGGATCCTTGGATGGTGTTCTCCAATTGGCGTCGAAGTTGTTTCGTATAGGTTGGAGGCACGAACTCTTGCCGCAAAGCTTTCTTCGTCTTGGACCAACTCATGTCGTAGTACTCCGAAGGTGTGTGAAGTCACCATGTCGAGTCATAGTCGTGGAAGTTTCTTGTGGCGCACTTCACTTGATCTTCGGGACGAACTTGATGTAGCTTGAGGTAGTCGTCCATCAAGCGCTCCCACTCAAGATACTCCTCGGGTTCTTGAGTCCCATAGAAAGGAATCGCGTGGTTGATGTCGAGGTCGTAGTAGCTCATGAAAGTCGCGGACTTGAGCTTGGGGAGCTTCTCTTGAGCGTAATCTTGAGATGCTTGTTGGCGAAGATGCCATATGTCCGTAGGCGAAGATGCCTTGAAGTTGCTTGGCGAAGATGCCAAGGGAGATGGTGAAGTCGTTGAGTGGTTGTTGGTGTTGAGCTCTTGACCTTCACATTCTTGTTGGTGATGGTTTTGATGCCGATGTGATCTTGCCGGAGATGGTAGCTCGGAAGTATGTGCTCTTGAGCGTCTTCTCAAAGATGAGGAAGATCACTTGTAGGACTTGATGAGGGCTTTGATCTCCTCCATTTGAGCTTGAATCTTGGCGTCGGAGTTGTTGTTCATGGCATCAAACTCGTCGTTGTTGTTGTAGACCAAAGGTGAAATGCCTTGCCTATCCATCACAAGACTCGAGTAGAGGTGAGTAGGAAATGAGATAAACAATACCAAGTTACCTTTTCCCAAAGTTGAGGATGTATCCCGTTTCACTCAATGTGAAATGAAAGAATAGTGGAATTAGTACCTGACTTGTTCACTCACACCTATCAAGTAAAGCTTATGGAGTAGCTCGGTGAGGATAGTGGCACAAAAATTTTATGCTAAATTTTAGCAAGAATCAATAATGTTGAAAGAGATTCACAAATTCACAAGTGAAACAAGTAGACCAATAGCATCGAATGGCACGCGGAAGCACACACACGGATAGATAAATGGGGTCGTGCAAACAAGGAATGAGCACACAATGTGGAATCCACAGAAAACGCTCGTGTTGCACAACTCAAGAGAGACGCTAGCACGATTGCTCAATAGGCGGATACAACACTTGTGCACAACCTATAAGATGCAAAATGGATAAACTTTCTATCCCAAGTATGCTATATCTGTATGGTTCTCGGTGTTTGATTCAAGATGATCGGATATGAAAATATTATGTGCAATGTGGTATGATGCTATGGCCATTGCTTACAAGCTCTTTTGCTCTCTTTTTCTTTGCTTAAAAGCTTATTCTTTTTTTTCGTTGGCCACTTTTGCACAATGCACAAACCAAGATAGCAATTGTATATATGTGGGAACAAACTTGTGGCACAAGAGATGATATGATACCAAGATTATATCAATATGATATGGTATGTATGTAATGGAAAGGTGTAGACCGATGATCACTAATGTGCACAAGTAACGTTGCCGGCAATACTCAAATGGCTAGTCTCGATAGGCAAGTAACGCAAAATGGGCTAGGGCTTAACAATGCAATTGCAAGTGGAATATACAATGGTGTCGTCGAGGTTACCGTCCTTGGTGATGATGAGAGGCGGAGTTGCCGATGTCGACCCATTCCTAGTTAGCCGAAACACCCTAGGAAACGGAAAAACCGCAAACTCAAAATCTCCAAAGGCAAATGTAAAATGGTGGTAGCGGAGAGCGGTGGTGGTTTGCACTTGGCAATGCAAAAGTGGAGTGATGGGCTATACACATGTCGGAGTTGAAGTTGCCGTCCCTAAGTAGCCGAAACACCTTAGGAGACACAAGCCACAACTCAAACAAGCTCAAACAAAAATTGGTTTAAGTTTGGGTAGTGGAAGGGTATGGTGGGAAAGGTTATGCGGAAGAGGTGGTGGTGGTTGATGAAGAAGCAACCGTCCCTAAGTAGCCGAAACACCTTAGGAGACTCGAATCACTACTCAAGCAACCACTAATTCTATGGTGAACAAAATGGGTTAGGTTGCGGAAGTCGGTGGTGGCTATGCGAATGATATGGTGGAGGGCTTAGGAAAACTTGCCAAATTTTCGAAAATTTGATGGAGTCAAATGATGTTGGTGTTATTTTTGTGGGATGGGGGATGTCAATAGCTTCAAAGCAAGCTAAAGAACGTCAAAATCAGACTCCGGATGTGAAAGTTATGGACAAAACGGTGAAACGGGAAAAGCTGAAATCCCAGGGGTCGGACATCCGGGGTTTTGGCCGGATGTCCGGGACCTGATGTCCAGAACCGCGCGCGAAAATGCGCTCTAGGAGCCAGATGTCCGGGCTAATGGCCAGATGTCCGGCGTGGCCGGATGTCTAGGGGTCGGGCCGGATGTCCGGGGGTCGGGCCGGATGTCCGGGCTCCAAATCCGAGGATGAACTCGAGGAACTCGATTTTGGGGCGGAAATTGATGATTTCGGTGGCAAAATTGGATGGATTTCGTGGATGGAAAGTGGAGAAACTTGGGGAGATGCTAGATCCACTCGAAACCAAGCAAATCCATGGATCAAAATCAACAAAACAGCATCAAACCAACAAATCACAAAAAAAATTGAGGCTATTTTTGGTGGGGATTTTCGAAATTGGGGAAGAACACAACAAAATCAAGCTAGAAAACAAGGAGGGGAGGCTCCAAATCCGTGATAAACGTGGCTCATGATACCATATGATACGGGGCTAACCCGGTGTAGGCCGATCTTTCACGATTGGAGTGGGATCCCTCAAAGAACACGAAGAACACGAGGAAGAACGAGGAGAAATCACAAGGGGAAACACTCAAGAACAAGTCCAATCACACATCCACTAGACAATCAAACACACAAGATCCACAAAGGTACATGAACAACAAAAGGAAAGATACAAGGTAAAGTTCATCTCCATGGGGAGGTCTTGAAGGGGGTCCGCCCGTGAGGGGGTCTTGATGATATCCCACGGGATCTCCTAGATGGAGGTCTTGCCCTCCAATGGAGTAGTGGTCTCTCTCTATCTCTCTCTCTCTCTCTCTCTCTCTCTCTCTCTCTCTCTCGAAGAGGAGGAGGAGGAGGAGGAGGAGGAGGAGTGTTAAAGTGCGTTATATCGACTAGAGGGGGGTGAATAGGCGATTTTTATGAATTCTTCACTGAGGAATTTGCTGGTGAGGAAATTCCTAAATGAAGAACTACCAGCAGAGGAATAAGTACTCAGAAGTAAACATAATAGAATACAAGCATAGTCATCATGACGAGATGAAGACAAGCACAGAGTACAGAAAGCGTAAACACAGGATAACACAAGAAAGAAGACGGACAGACTGAAGAAATTGAACTGGGGAAATTGAGGAGTGGTAGGAGCAAAGCTCACATACAAATGAGCTATCACTTTGCTAACCCTAACTAGGAGGAGGGGGAGGAGTATATGTAGTCTTAGCCACGAAGGGGTAAGTGGGAAAGGGATACATGGGCCTTTGGCCTAACTCTGCACGCAGGCAGGCGCCAGATGTCCGGGCTGGGGGCCAGATGTCCGGGATCTCGTGAGATGCCGGATGTCCGGAGCGGTTGGCCGGATGTCCGGCCTGAGCGGGGTGACCTTCTGTTGGCTCCTGTTGTTGATGCCAGATTTTCGGGGGAAGGCCGGATGTCCGGGCCGTCGGGAGGCACAGGATTTACGGGGCTGACGCGGGATGTCCGGGTCCTGTAGTGAAGGAAATATGCCCTAGAGGCAATAATAAAGTTATTATTTATTTCCTTATATCATGATAAATGTTTATTATTCATGCTAGAATTGTATTAACTGGAAACATACTACATGTGTGAATACATAGACAAACATAGTGTCACTAGTATGCCTCTACTTGACTAGCTTGTTATCAAAGATGGTTGTGTTTCCTGACCATAAACATGAGTTGTCATTTGATTAACGGGATCACATCATTAGGATAATGATGTGATTGACTTGACCCATTCCGTTAGCTTAGCACTCGATCGTTTAGTATGTTGCTATTGCTTTCTTCATGACTTATATATGTTCCTACAACTATGAGATTATGCAACTCCCGTTTAACGAAGGAACACTTTGTGTGCTACCAAACGTCACAACGTAACTGGGTGATTATAAAGGAGCTATACAGGTGTCTCCAAAGGTACATGTTGAGTTGGCGTATGTCGAGATTAGGTTTTGTCACTCCGATTGTCGGAGAGGTACCTCTGGGCCCTCTCGGTAATGCACATCACTATAAGCCTTGCAAGAAATGTAGCTAATGAGTTAGTTACGAAATGATGCATTACGTAACAAGTAAAGAGACTTGCCGGTAACGAGATTGAACTAGGTATTGAGATACCGACGATCAAATCTCGGGCAAGTAACATACTGATGACAAAGGGAACAACGTATTATGTTATGCGGTTTGACCGATAAAGATCTTCGTAGAATATGTAGGAGCCAATATGAGCATCCAGGTTCTGCTATTGGTTATTGACCAGAGACGTGTCTCGGTCATGTCTACATAGTTCTCGAACCCGTAGGGTCCGCACGCTTAAAGTTAGATGACAATTATATTATGAGTTTATGTGTTATGATGTACCAAAGATAGTTCGGAGTCCCGGATGTGATCACGTACATGATGAGGAGTCTCGAAATGGTCGAGACATGAAGATTGATATATTGGACGACTATATAAAGACACCGGAATGGTTCCGGGGGTTATCGGATATATACCGGAGTACCGGGGGGTTACCGGAACCCCCAGGGGGTTAATGGGCCTCATGGGCCCAAAGTGGAGAAGAGGAGGGGCGGCCAGGGCAGGCCGCGCGCCCCCTCCCCCTCTAGTCCGAATAGGACAAGGAGGGGGGGGGCGACGCCCCCCTTTCCTTCCTCTCCTCTCTCCCTTCCTTCCCCCTCTCCTACTTGGACATGGAAAGGAGGGAGTCCTACTCCCTGTGGGAGTAGGACTCCTCCTGGCGCACCCCCTCCTGGCCGGCCGCCCCCTCCCCCTTGCTCCTTTATATACGGGGGCAGGGGGGCACCTCTAGAGACACAACAATTGATCCTTGAGATCTATTAGCCGTGTGCGGTGCCCCCCTCCACTATATTCCACCTCGATAATATCGTAGCGGTGCATAGGCAAAGCCCTACGTCGGTAGAGCATCATCATCGTCACCACACCATCGTGCTGATGGAACTCTCCCTTGACACTCGGCTAGATCGGAATTCGAGGGACGTCATCGAGCTGAACGTGTGCAAGAACTCGGAGGTGTCGTGCTTTCGGTGCTTGATTGGGCGGGGCGTGAAGACGTATGACTACATCAACCGCGTTGTGCTAATGCTTCCGCTTTCGGTCTATGAGGGTACGTGGATGATACGTCTCCAATGTATCTATAATTTTTGATTGTTCCATGCTATTATATTACCCCTTTTGGATGTTTATGGGCTTTATTTTACACATCCATATCATTTTTGGGACTAACCTACTAACCGGAGGCCCAGCCCATATTGCTGTTTTTTTTGCCTATTTCAGTATTTCAAAGAAAAGGAATATCAAACGGAGTCCAAATGGAATGAAACCTTCGGGAGCGTGATTTTTGGAACGAACGTGATCTGGAGAGCTTGGAGTGCAAGTCAAGAAGCAGCCGAGGGCTCCACAAGATAGGAGGCCGCGCCCCCCTGTAGGGCACGCCCCCTTGTCTCGTGGGCCCCTCGGGCGGCCACCGACGTACTTCTTCCTCCTATATATACCTACGTACCCCGAAAACATCCAGGGGCACCACGAAACACAATTTCCACTGCCGTAACCTTCTATATCCGTGAGACCCCATCTTGGAGCCTTCGCCGGCACTCTGCCGAAGGGGGAATCAACCACGGAGGGCTTCTACATCAACATCCTTGCCCCTCCGATGAGTTGTGAGTAGTTTACCATAGACCTACGGGTCCATAGTTATTAGCTAGATGGCTTCTTCTCTCTTTTTTGGATCTCAATACAATGTTCTCCCCCTCTCTTGTGGAGATCTATTCGATGTAAACTCTTTTTGCGGTGTGTTTGTCGAGATCCGATGAATTGTGGGTTTATGATCAAGTTTATCTATGAATAATATTTGAATCTTCTCTGAATTCTTTTATGTATGATTGAGTTATCTTTGCAAGTCTCTTCGAATTATCAGTTTGGTTTGGCCTACTAGATTGGTCTTTCTTGCCATGGGAGAAGTGCTTAGCTTTGGGTTCAATCTTGCGGTGTCCTTACCCAGTGACAGAAAGGGTTGCAAGGCACGTATTGTTGCCATCGAGGATAACAAGATGGGGTTTATATCATATTGCTTGAGTTTATCCCTCTACATCATGTCATCTTGCTTAATGCGTTACTCTGTTCTTATGAACTTAATACTCTAGATGCAGGTAGGAGTCGGTCGATGTGTGGAGTAATAGTAGTAGATGCAGGCAGGAGTCGGTCTACTTGTTATGGACGTGATGCCTATATACATGATCATGCCTAGATAATCTCATAACTATGCGCTTTTCTATCAATTGCTCGACAGTAATTTGTTCACCCACCGTAATACTTATGCTATCTTGAGAGAAGCCACTACTGAAACCTATGGCCCCCGGGTCTATCTCTTATCATATTTGCTTTCCATCTACTTTTATTTGCATCTTTACTTTTTGCATCTATATTATAAAATACCAAAAATATGTCTATCTTATCTTACTATCTTTATTAGATCTCACTTTCGCAAGTGGCCGTGAAGGGATTGAGAACCCCTTTATTGCGTTGGTTGCGAGTTCTCAGTTTGTTTGTGTAGGTGCGTGGGACTTTTGAGGAGCCTCCTACTGGATTGATACCTTGGTTCTCAAAAAACTGAGGGAAATACTTACTCTACCATTGCTGCATCACCCTCTCCTCTTCGAGGAAAACCAACACAAGCTCAAGACGTAGCAAGAAGAATTTCTAGCGCCGTTGCCTGGGAGGTCTTCGCTCAAGTCAAGACATACCAAGTACCCATCACAAACCCATCTCCCTCGCATGTACATTATTTGCCATTTGCCTCTCGTTTTCCTCTCCCCCACTTCACCCTTGCCGTTTTATTCGCCCTCTCTTTCCCAATCTCCTCCTCTCTTTTTTGCTCGCTTTCTTCCGCCTTGCTTTTGTTTGCCGCTATGTCTGAAATTGGGGAGATTATCGTCGATATGGACAATAATGATAACACGGAAAATCCCGAGGCTCCGGCCGATGAACCCCCTATCTTGCATACTAAAAAGTTTCGAATCGGTAGTGGTAACATCATTGGCAAAGGTGTTATTCAAGATTTCTTTACTTGTGCCGGTGCTTTACCTTCCTTGGGTTGTTCTATTCTTCATAGAACTAGTAGTCTTGCGGATGCTATCGCTATGCTTGTAGTTGAACTTGAAAGACAATTTATGCATATGCATCCTTGCATACAAAGAACTTTCCTAGAATTCTCTAATATTGAGCATTCTTTTCTTCTGTTAAGTGCGCTGTTACTATCTTTTTGGCTCATGAGTTTAGATTTATCATAAGAGAGGCCAAAGAAATCTTTGCGCACTATAGGGTGGACGCCGGTCGTCCTCCCATAGAGGCGATCCTCTATGATCAAGAGGAATTTAGACATTTTCAATCTTCGGACTATGTCGCTTTTAATGAAAACCTTAGAAAAAGGTTCCTACCAATGTCTTGGTTGATTACATTAACAAGCTTAATAATTATTTTGCCCTTCGAAACAATGAGCTAGGATACTCTCTTGAGTATAGGCTCACAAGATTTTGCCAAAAGAATGCTTTTAGTGATGAAATAGTTGTGCACTATGAAGGGCCAAAGGAGGAACCCGTTCCTCCTGTGATTGATCTTGGGGACCTTTGTCCCACTAAATTTAGCCCTTTTGATTACTTTTGCTTGCCTCAAAGAAAACTTGCTGCCGAACATAGAGAATATGAGATGAGCTTTCAAGATCTATCTTATTATTATGGCACTACTTAGATCTATCTTTGCTTTAATGCCTAGCTAGGGGTGTTAAACGATAGCGCTAGTTGGGAGGCAACCCAATTTTATTTATGTTTTTTGTTTTTGCTCCTGTTTAGTAATAAATCTGACATCTACCCTCTAGTTAGATGTGTTTTAATCTTTTAATTAGTGTTTGTGCCAAGTAGAACCCATAGGATAACCTACGATGATAGTTGATTTGATTCTGCCGAAAAACAGAAACTTTGCATGCACGAATATAATTTTGTTAAATCACAGGAACGTGATTTTGCGTTGATTCTTTTTTCTTCTGTTCAATAAACAAAATTTCCAGGACTTCCTATTTTGGTAGGATTTTTAGGGTTCTAGAAGTTTGCGTTAGTTACAGATTGCTACAGACTGTTCTGTTTTTGACAGATTCTGTTTTTCGTGTGTTGTTTGCTTATTTCAATGTATCTATGGCTAGTAAATTAGTTTATAAAACATAAGGAAGTTGGAATACAGTAGGTTTAACACCAAAATAAATAAATAATGAGTTTATTACAGTACCTTATGTGGTGGTTTTGTTTTCTTTCACTAACGGAGCTTATAAGATTTCCTGTTGAGTTTTGTGTTGTGAAGTTTTCAAGTTTTGGGTAAAGCTTTTATGGACTATGGAATAAAGGGTGGCAAGAGCCTAAGCTTGGGGATGCCCAAGGCACCCCAAGATATTCAAGAATAGCCAAAAGCCTAAGCTTGGGGATGCCCCGGGAAGGCATCCCCTCTTTCGTCTTCGTTCATTGGTAACTTTACTTGGAGCTATATTTTTATTCGCCACATGATATGTGTTTTGCTTGGAGCGTCGTGTATTATATTATTCTTTGCTTTTTAGTTTACCACAATCATCCTTGCTGTACACACCTTTTGGGAGAAGCCTATTTGATTAGAATTTGCTAGAATACTCTATGTGCTTCACTTATATCTTTTGAGCTTGATAGTTTTTGCTCTAGTGCTTCACTTATATCTTTTAGAGCACGGTGGTGTCTTAATTTTGAAGAAATTACTAGTCTCTCATGCTTCACTTATATTATTTTGAGAGTCTTTTAGAACAGCATGGTTTTTGCTATGGTCATAAAGTTGGTCCTAGAATGATGAGCATCCAAGTTGAGTATAATAAAAACTATCATAGAAAGTGAATCGGATGCTATGATCAATTTGATGCTTGATAATTGTTTTGAGATATGGAGGTAGTAATATTAAAGTTATGCTAGTTGGGTGATTATGAATTTAAAGAATGCTTGTGTTGAAGTTTGTGATTCCCGTAGCATGCACGTATGGTGAACCGCTTTGTGATGAAGTTGGAGCACAATTTTGTTTATTGATTGTCTTATGAGTGGCGGTCGGGGACGAGCGATGGTATTTTCCTACCAATCTATCCCCCTAGGAGCATGCGCGTAGTGCTTTGGTTTTTTATGACTTCTAAATTTTTTCAATAAGTGCATGAGTTCTTTTGATTAATGTTGAGTCCATGGATTATACGCACCCCTTTCACCCTTCCACCATTGCTAGCCTCTCTATTACCGTGCAACTTTCGCCGGTACCATACACCCACCATACTCCTTCCTCAAAACAGCCACCATACCTACCTATTATGGCATTTCCATAGCCATTCCGAGATATATTGCCATGCAACTTTCCACCGTTCCGTTCATATGACACGCATTACTTTTGTCATATTGCTCTTTGCATGATTATGTAGTTGACATTGTATTTGTGGCAAGGCCACCTTCATAATTTTCATACATGTCGCTCTTGAGTCATTGCATATCCCGGTACACTGCCGGAGGCATTCATATAGAGTCATATCCTATTCTAGCTTTGAGTTGTAAATCCATAAAAGTGTGATGATCTTCATTATTAGAGCATTGTCCTAGTGAGGAAAGTATGATGAAGACTATGATTCCCCCACAAGTCGGGATGAGACTTCGGACTTTAAAAAAATGAGAGAAAAAGAGAGAAGGGACAATGCTACTATCTCTTTTTCCACACTTGTGCTTCAAAGTAGCACCATGATCTTCATGATAGAGAGTCTCATATGTTGTCACTTTCGTATAGTAGTGGGAATTTTTTATTATAGAACTTGGCTTGTATATTCCAATGATGGGCTTCCTCAAAGTGCCCTAGGTCTTCGTGAGCAAGCGAGTTGGATGCACACCCACTTAGTTTCTTTTGTTGAGCTTTCATATATTTATAGCTCTAGTGCATCCGTTGCATGGCAATCCCTACTCACTCACATTGATATCTATTAATGGGCATCTCCATAGCCCGTTGATACGCCTAGTTGATGTGAGACTATCTACTCCTTTTTTGTCTTCTCCACAACCACCATTCTATTCCACATATAATGCTATGTCCATGGCTCACGCTCATGTTTTGCGTGAAAGTTGAAAAAGTTTGAGATTATTAAAGTATGAAACAATTGATTGGCTTGTCATCGGGGTTGTGCATGATTAAATACTTTGTGTGATGAAGATAGAGCAACAGCCAGACTATATGATTTTGTAGGGATAACTTTCTTTGGCCATGTTATTTTGAGAAGACATGATTACTTTGATTAGTATGCTTGAAGTATTACTATTTCTTATGTTAATATGAACTTTTATTTTGTATTCATTTGGATCTGAACATTCATGCCACAATAAAGAAAATTACATTATGAATTATGCTAGGTAGCATTACACATCAAAAATTCTCTTTTTATCATTTACCTACTCGAGGACGAGCAGTAATTAAGCTTGGGGATGCTTGATACGTCTCAAACGTATCTATAATTTTTGATTGTTCCATGCTATTATATTACCCCTTTTGGATGTTTATGGGCTTTATTTTACACATCTATATCATTTTTGGGACTAACCTACTAACCGGAGGCCCAGCCCATATTGCTATTTTTTTTGCCTATTTCAGTATTTCGAAGAAAAGGAATATCAAACGGAGTCCAAACGGAATGAAACCTTCAGGAGCGTGATTTTTGGAACGAACGTGATCCGGAGAGCTTGGAGTGCAAGTCAAGAAGCAGCCGAGGGCTCCACAAGATAGGAGGCCCCCCCCCTGTAGGGCACACCCCTTGTCTCGTGGGCCCCTCGGGCGGCCATCGACGTACTTCTTCCTCCTATATATACCTACGTACCCCAAAAACATCCAGGGGCACCACGAAACACAATTTCCACTGCCGTAACCTTCTGTATCCGCGGGATCCCATCTTGGAGCCTTCGCCGGCACTCTGCCGGAGGGGGAATCAACCACGGAGGGCTTCTACATCAACATCCTTGCCCCTCCGATGAGCTGTGAGTAGTTTACCACAGACCTACGGGTCCATAGTTATTAGCTAGATGGTTTCTTCTCTCTTTTTTGGATCTCAATACAATGTTCTCCCCCTCTCTTGTGGAGATCTATTCGATGTAAACTCCTTTTGCGGTGTGTTTGTCGAGATCCGATGAATTGTGGGTTTATGATCAAGTTTATCTATGAATAATATTTGAATCTTCTCTGAATTATTTTATGTATGATTGAGTTATCTTTGCAAGTCTCTTCGAATTATTTGTTTGGTTTGGCCTACTAGATTGGTCTTTCTTGCCATGGGAGAAGTGCTTAGCTTTGGGTTCAATCTTGCGGTGTCCTTACCCAGTGACAGAAAGGGTTGCAAGGCACGTATTGTATTGTTGCCATCGAGGATAACAAGATGGGGTTTATATCATATTGCTTGAGTTTATCCCTCTACATCATGTCATCTTGCTTAATGCGTTACTCTGTTCTTATGAACTTAATACTCTAGATGCAGGCAGGAGTCAGTCGATGTGTGGAGTAATAGTAGTAGATGCAGGCAGGAGTCGGTCTACTTGTTATGGACGTGATGCCTATATACATGACCATGCCTAGATAATCTCATAACTATGCGCTTTTCTATCAATTGCTCGACAGTAATTTGTTCACCCACCGTAATACTTATGCTATCTTGAGAGAAGCCACTAGTGAAACCTATGGCCCCTGGGTCTATCTCTTATCATATTTGCTTTCCATCTACTTTTATTTGCATCTTTACTTTTTGCATCTATATTATAAAATACCAAAAATATATCTATCTTATCTTACTATCTTTATTAGATCTCACTTTCGCAAGTGGTCGTGAAGGGATTGACAACCCCTTTATTGCGTTGGTTGCGAGTTCTTAGTTTGTTTGTGTAGGTGCGTGGGACTTTTGAGGAGCCTCCTACTGGATTGATACCTTGGTTCTCAAAAAACTGAGGGAAATACTTACGCTATTATTGCTGCATCACCCTCTCCTCTTCGAGGAAAACCAACGCAAGATCAAGACGTAGCAGTGGACTACACTCTCCCCTCTCGTTGCTATGCATCACCATGATGTTGCGTGTGCGTAGGAAATTTTTTGAAATTACTATGTTCGCCAACAGTGGCATCCGAGCCTGGTTTTATGCGTAGATGTTATATGCACGAGTAGAACACAAGTGAGTCATGGGCGATACAAGTCATACAGCTTACCAGCATGTCATACTTTGGTTCGGCGGTATTGTTGGATGAAGCGGCCCGGACCGACATTATGCGTACGCTTACGCGAGACTGGTTCTACCGATGTGCTTTGCACATAGGTGGCTGGCGGGTGTCAGTTTCTCCAATTTTAGTTGAACTGAGTGTGGCTACGCCCGGTCCTTGAGAAGGTTTAAACAGCACTAACTTGACGAACTATCGTTGTGGTTTTGATGCGTAGGTAAGAACGGTTCTTGCTCAGCCCGTAGCAGCCACGTAAAACTTGCAACAACAAAGTAGAGGACATCTAACTTGTTTTTGCAGGGCATGTTGTGATGTGATATGGTCAAGATGTGGTACTATATTTCATTGTATGAGATGATCATGTTTTGTAACCGAGTTATCGGCAACTGGAAGGAGCCATATGGTTGTCGCTTTATTGTATGCAACGCAATCGCCTTGTAATTGCTTTACTTTATCACTAAGCGGTAGCGATAGTCGTAGAAGCAATAGGTGGCAAAAAGACAATGATGCTACGATGAAGATCAAGGTGTCGCACCGGTGACGATGGTGATCATGACGGTGCTTCGGACATGGAGATCACAAGCACAAGATGATGATGGCCATATCATATCACTTATATTGATTGCATGTGATGTTTATCCTTTATGCATCTTATTTTGCTTTGATTGATGGTAGCATTATAAGATGATCTCTCACTAAATTTCAAGGTATAAGTGTTCTCCCTGAGTATGCACCATTGCGAAAGTTCTTCGTGCTGAGACACCACGTGATGATCGGGTGTGATAGGCTCTACGTTCAAATACAACGGGTGCAAAACAGTTGCACACGTGGAATACTCAGATTAAACTTGACGAGCCTAGCATATACAGATATGGCCTCGGAACACTGAGACCGAAAGGTCGAGCGTGAATCATACAGTAGATATGATCAACATAGTGATGTTCACCATTGAAAACTAGTCCATCTCACGTGATGATTGGACATGGTTTAGTTGATTTGGACCACGTGATCACTTAGATGATTAGAGGGATGTCTATCTAAGTGGGAGTTCTTAAGTAATATGATTAACTGAACGTAAATTTATCATGAACTTAGTACCTGATAGTATTTTGCTTGTCTATGTTTGTTGTAGATAGATGGCTCGTGCTGTTGTTCCGTTGAATTTTAATGCGTTCCTTGAGAAAGCTAAGTTGAAAGATGATGGTAGCAATTACACGGACTGGGTCCGTAACTTGAGGATTATCCTCATTGCTGCATAGAAGAATTACGTCCTGGAAGCACCGCTGGGTGCCAGGCCTGCTGCAGATGCAACTGACGACGTTAAGAAAGTCTGGCAGAGCAAATCTGATGACTACTCGATAGTTCTGTGAGCCATGCTTTACGGCTTAGAACCGGGACTTCAACGACGTTTGAACGTCATGGAGCATATGAGATGTTCCAGGAGTTGAAGTTAATATTTCAAGCAAATGCCCGGATTGAGAGATATGAAGTCTCCAATAAGTTCTACAGCTGCAAGATGGAAGAGAATAGTTCTGTCAGTGAACATATACTCAAAATGTCTGGGTATAATAATCATTTGATTCAACTGGGAGTTAATCTTCCTGATGATAGTGTCATTGACAGAATTCTTCAATCACTACCACCAAGCTACAAGAGCTTCGTGATGAACTATAATATGCAAGGGATGGACAAGACTATTCCCGATCTCTTCACAATGCTAAAAGCTGCGGAGGTAGAAATCAAAAAGGAGCATCAAGTGTTGTTGGTCAATAAGACCACCAGTTTCAAGAAAAAGGGTAAAGGGAAGAAGAAGGGGAACTTCAAGAAGAATGGCAAACAAGTTGCTGCTCATAAGAAGAAAACCAAATCTGGACCTAAGCCTGAGACTGAGTGCTTCTACTGCAAACAGACTGGTCACTGGAAGCGGAACTGCCCCAAGTATTTGGCGGATAAGAAAGATGGCAAGGTGAACAAAGGTATATGTGATATACATGTTATTGATGTGTACCTTACTAATGCTCGCAGTAGCACCTGGGTATTTGATACTGGTTCTATTGCTAATATTTGCAACTTGAAACAGGGACTACGGATTAAGCGAAGATTGGCTAAGGACGAGGAGACGATGCGCGTGGGAAAGGGTTCCAAAGTCGATGTGATCGCGGTCGGCATGCTACCTCTACATCTACCTTCGGGATTAGTTTTAGACCTAAATAATTGTTATTTGGTGCCAGGGTTAAGCATGAACATTACATCTGGATCTTGTTTGATGCAAGATGGTTATTCATTTAAATCAGAGAATAATGGTTGTTCTATTTATATGAGTAATATCTTTTATGGTCATGCACCCTTGAAGAGTGGTCTGTTTTTATTAAATCTCGATAGTAGTGATACACATATTCATAATGTTGAAGCCAAAATATGCAGAGTTGATAATGATAGTGCAACTTATTTGTGGCACTGCCGTTTGGGTCATATTTGTGTAAAGCGCATGAAGAAACTCCATACCGATGGACTTCTGAAATCACTTGATTATGAATCACTTGGTACTTGCGAACCGTGCCTCATGGGCAAGATGACTAAAACGACGTTCTCCGGAACTATGGAGCGAGCAACAGATTTGTTGGAAATCATACATACTAATGTATGTGGTCCAATGAACATTTAGGCTCGCGGCGGGTATCGTTATTTTCTCACCTTCACATATGATTTAAGCAGATATGGGTATATCTACTTAATGAAACATAAGTCTGAAACATTTGAAAAGTTCAAAGAATTTCAGAATGAAGTGGAAAATCATCGTAACAAGAAAATAAAGTTTCTTCCATCTGATCGTGGAGGAGAATATTTGAGTTACGAGTTTGGTTTACATTTGAAACAATGCGGAATAGTTTCGCAGCTCACGCCACCCGGAACACCACAACGTAATGGTGTGTCCGAACGTTGTAATCGTACTTTACTAGATATGGTGCGATCTATGATGTCTCTTACTGATTTACCGCTATCGTTTTGGGGTTATGCTTTAGAGACGGCCGCATTCATGTTAAATAGGGCACCATCAAAATCTATTGAGACGACGCCTTATGAACTGTGGTTTGGCAAGAAACCAAAGTTGTCGTTTCTTAAAGTTTGGGGCTGCGATGCTTATGTGAGAAACTTCAACCAGATAAGCTCGAACCCAAATCGGAGAAATGTGTCTTCATAGGATACCCAAAGGAGACTATTGGGTACACCTTCTATCACAGATCTGAAGGCAAGACTTTTGTTGCTAAATTCGGATCCTTTCTAGAGAAGGAATTTCTCTCGAAAGAAGTGAGTGGGAGGAAAGTAGAACTTGATGAGGTAACTATACTTGCTCCCTTATTGGAAAGTAGTTCATCATAGAAACCGGTTCCTGTGACAACTACACCAATTAGTGAGGAAGCTAATGATATTGATCATGAAACTTCAGATCAAGTTACTACCAAACCTCGTAGGTCAACCAGAGTAAGATCCACACCAGAGTGGTACGGTAATCCTATTCTGGAGGTCATGTTACTTGACCATGACGAACCTACGAACTATGAGGAAGCGATGATGAGCCCAGATTCCGCAAAATGGCTTGAGGCCATTAAATCTGAGATGGGATCCATGTATGAGAACAAAGTATGGACTTTGGTTGATTTGCCCGATGATCGGCAAGCCATCGAGAATAAATGGATCTTCAAGAAGAAGACTGCCGCTGATGGTAATGTTACTGTCTACAAAGCTTGACTTGTTGCAAAAGGTTTTCGACAAGTTCAAGGGGTTGACTATGATGTGACTTTCTCACCCGTAGCGATGCTTAAGTCTGTCCGAATCATGTTAGCAATTGCCGCATTTTATGATTATGAAATATGGCAAATGGATGTCAAAACTGCATTCCTGAATGGATTTCTGGAAGAAGAGTTGTATATGATGCAACCATAAGGTTTTGTCGATCCAAAAGGTGCTAACAAAGTGTGCAAGCTCCAGCGATCCATTTATGGACTGGTGCAAGCCTCTCGGAGTTGGAATAAACGCTTTGATAGTGTGATCAAAGCATATGGTTTTATACAAACTTTTGGAGAAGCCTGTATTTACAAGAAAGTGAGTGGGAGCTCTGTAGCATTTCTGATATTATATGTAGACGACATATTGTTGATTGGAAATGATATAGAATTTCTGGATAGCATAAAAGGATACTTGAATAGAAGTTTTTCAATGAAAGACCTCGGTGAAGCTGCTTACATATTAGTGATGTCTACTACGCCACCTTCTTCTTGTAGACGTTTTTGGGCCTGCAAGTGCACAAATTTGTAGGACAGTAGCAAATTTCCCTCAAGTGGATGACCTAAGGTTCATCAATCCGTGGGAGGCGTAGGATGAAGATGGTCTCTCTCAAACAACCCTGCAACCAAATAACAAAGAGTCTCTTGTGTCCCCAACACACCCAATACAATGGCAAATTGTATAGGTGCACTAGTTCGGCGAAGATATGGTGATACAAGTGCAATATGGATGGTAGATAAAGGTATTTGTAATCTGAAAATATAAAAACAACAAGGTAACTAATGATAAAAGTGAGCGTAAACGGTATTGCAATGGTAGGAAACAAGGCATAGGGTTCATACTTTCACTAGTGCAAGTTCTCTCAACAATAATAACATAGATAGATCATATAACAATCCCTCAACATGCAACAAAGAGTCACTCCGAAGCCACTAATAGCGGAGAACAAACGAAGAGATTATGGTAGGGTACGAAACCACCTCAAAGTTATTCTTTCGGATCAATCTATTCAAGAGTTCGTACTAGAATAACACCTTAAGACACAAATCAACCAAAACCCTAATGTCACCTAGATACTCCATTGTCACCTCAAGTATCCGTGGGCATGATTATACGAGATGCATCACACAATCTCAGATTCATCTATCCAACCAACACAAAGTACTTCAAAGAGTGCCCCAAAGTTTCTACCGGAGAGTCAAGACGAAAACATGTGCCAACCCCTATGCATAGGTTCATGGACGGAACCTGCAAGTTGGTCACCAAAACATAAATCAAGTGGCACACGATATCCCATTGTCACCACAGATAAGCACGGCAAGACATACATCAAGTATTCTCAAATCATTAAAGACTCAATCCGATAAGATAACTTCAAAGGGAAAACTCAATTCATCACAAGAGAGTAGAGGGGGAGAAACATCATAAGATCCAACTATAATAGCAAAGCTCGCGATACATCAAAATTGTGCCATAGAGAGAACACGAGAGAGAGAGAGAGAGATCAAACACATAGCTACTGGTACATACCCTCAGCCCCGAGGGTGAACTACTCCCTCCTCGTCATGGATAGTGCCGGGATGATGAAGATGGCCACCGGTGATGGGTTACCCCTCCGGCAGGGTGCCGGAACGGGCTCCTGAGAGGTTTTTGATGGCTACAGAGGCTTGCGGCGGCGGAACTCCAGATCTATCTTCGTTTTCGATGTTTTTAGGGTATAAGGGAATATATAGGCGAAAGAAGTCGGTCGGGGGAGCCTCAAGGGGCCCATGAGAGGGTAGGGCACGCCCAGGGGGTGGGCGCCCCCTATCTCGTGGCTTCCTCGATGCTTCCTTTACTTCAACTCCAAGTCTCCTGGGTGACGTTCGTTCCAAAAATCACGCTGCCGAAGGTTTCATTCCGTTTGGACTCCGTTTGATATTCCTTTTCTTCGAAATACTGAAACAGGCAATAAAACAGCAATATGGGCTGGGCCTCCGGTTAATAGGTTAGTCCCAAAAGTAATATAAAAGTGTATAAGAAAGCCCGTAATCTTTCAAAACAGATAATAAAATAGCATGAATGCTTCATAAATTATAGATACATTGGAGACGTATCAGCATCCCCAAGGTCAATTCCTGCTCATCCTCGAGTAGGTAAATGATAAAAGAAAGAATTTATGAAGTGTGAATGCTAGCAGGTGCACAAGTTTGATCAATGATAATTTCAATCACCTTTTCTAGCATGATTATATGTCATAACAGTAGTTCATCTCATAAAACTTCTCACGAACAAGTAACAAGCAATTCACATGTTAAAGCATAGACCATAAACTTTCTTGAAAACTAGCAAACTTCCTTCTTAGTCATCAAACAATTACAATTCATCTTATTTTCAGGAAGGGTCTATGTTAGAGCTTTGATTTAGCAAACTCCACATACTCAACTATCATATAGTCTTCTACAATTGCTAACACTCACACAATACTAATGGTTATGGAGTTTTAATCGGGCACTGAGAAAGATAGGGGCTTATAGTGTTGCCTCCCAACGTATTCACCTTTGGGTGATGTCAACAATAATAGTTCATGCTAACTTACATCCAATTGGATATATATATATATATATATATATATATATATATATATATATATATATATATATATATATATATATATATATATCAAGATCTTTCCAACACGAGGTGCTTGCCAAAGGATATAATGAAAATGGGAAAGGTGAAGATCACCTTGACTCTTGCATAAAAGTAATAGACATAAAGTAAAAGATAGGCCCTTCGCAGAGGGAAGCAGAGGTTGTCATGCGCTCTTAGGGTTGGATGCACAAAATCTTAATGCGAATAAACATCACTTTATATTGCCACTTGTATATGGACCTTTATTATGCAGTCCGTCGCTTTTATTGCTTCCATAACAATATCGTATAAAGCTATTTTTTCACACCAAAAGATCATACACATTTAGAGAGCAATTTTTATTGCTTGCACCGATGACAACTTACTTGAAGGATCTTACTCAATCCATAGGTAGGTATGGTGGACTATCATGGCAAAACTGGGTTTAAGGATATTTGGAAGCACAAGTAGTATCTCTACTTGGTGCAAGGAATTTTGGCTAGCATGAGGGGGAAAGGCAAGCTCAACATGTTTAAATGATCCATGACAATATACTTTAACTGAGATGTGTGAAAATATAACCCATTACGTTGTCTTCCTTGTCCAACATCAACTCTTTAGCATGTCATACTTAATGAGTGCTCCAAATATAAAAGATGTCTAAGATAGTGTATTTATATGTGAAATCTCTCTTCCTTCAATATTCTTTCATGAATTGTTCAAATGACCAATACAATGCTTGCTAACCTTCAATAAATTTACATCCTCTACTTGTTAGATGTGAAGTCATTACTCCCCATGGGATAAGCAAATAAGACATAAATAATTTCAGATTTATGACATTCAACTCATTCAACCATTTACTCCTAGGATATAAGTGAAGCACACGAGTAAATGACAAACTACTCCAAAAAGATATAAGTGAAGATCAATGAGTAGCTAAATAATTATGTAACTATGTGAAGACTCTCTCTCATTAAAGAATTTCAGATCTTGGTATTGTATTCAAACAGCAAGCAAAACAAAATAAAATGACATTGCAAGGATAGCACAACTCATGTGAAGAAGCAAAAACTTAGGTTCAACCGGTACTAACCGATAGTTGTTGAAGAAGAAAGGTGGGATGCCTAACGGGGCATCCCCAAGCTTAGATGCTTGAGACTTCTTGAAATATTATCTTGGGGTGCCTTGGGCATCCCCAAGCTTGAACTTTTGTGTCTCCTTAATTCCTCTCATATCATGGTTTCTTTATTTCTCAAAAGCTTCATCCACAACAAACTCAACAAGAACTCGTGAGATAGGTTAGTATAAACCAATGCAAAATCTTATCATTTTCTACTGTAACAAATCACTAAAATTATTATTCCACATTGCATACTAAATGGCTCTGCATATTTAATACTCATATCCTCAAATAGAATCATTAAACAAGCAAACGTATGCAAACAATGCAACCATAACAGCAATCTGCCAAAACAGTATAGTTATAAAAGAATGCAAGATTCATCATACTTACTTAATTCCAAATATTATGAAATAGAATTCCCAGTGTAGTAAATTTATCATAGCTTAATATGCAAAAAGTTTCAATATTATACCATTCTCTGACTTTTCTAGGGAATTTTTGCAACAGCGGTAAACTTTCTGTTTTCAAACAGCAATATGTATACTAGCAAAATAAGCATGGTAAAGGCTATCTTGACTTCTTTATTGAAAATATAGATGCAAAACATTATTCTAAATATCATCAAGCTAATACTAACAAAATAAAATGACTCTACAAGCAAAACACATATCATGTGGTGAATAATAATATAGCTCTAAGTAAAGTTACCGATGAACGAAGACGAAAGAGGGGATGCCTTCCGGGGGCATCCCCAAACTTAGGCTCTTGGTTGTCCTTGAATATTAAATTGGGGTGCCTTGGGCATCCCCAATATTAGGCTCTTGCCACTCCTTATTCCATAGTCCATCGAATCTTTACCCAAAACTTGAAAACTTCACAACACAAAACTCAACAAAAAAACTCGTAAGCTCCGTTAGTATAAGAAAATAAAACCACCACTTAGGTACTGTAATGAACTCATTCTAAATTCATATTGGTGTAATATCTACTGTAATCCAACTTATCTATGGTTCATACCCTCCGATACTACTCATAGATTCATCAAAATAAGCAAACAACACATAGAAAACAGAATCTGTCAAAAACAGAACAGTCTGTAGTAATCTGTATCAAACGTATAATTATGGAACTCCAAAAATCCTACCAAATTAGGAAGTCCTAAGAAATTCGTGGACCAATCCATAGAAAAAAGAATAAGATCAGAATAACGTTTCTGTGAATTAACAAAACTAATTTACTGGGTGCAAAAGTTTCTGAATCTCAGCAGGATCAACACAACTATCACCGTAAGCCATCCTAAAGGTCTTACTTGGCACTTTATTGAAACAAAAGCTATAAAACATGATTAATACAGTAGCATAATAATGTGAACACACAAAAACAGTAAGGATAAATATTGGGTTGTCTCCCAACAAGTGCTTTTCTTTAATGCCTTTTAGCTAGGCATGATGATGACAATGATGCTCACATAAAAGATAAGAATTGAAACATAACAGGAGCATCATGAAGCATATGACTAGCACATTTAAGCCTAACCCACTTCCTATGCATAGGGATTTTGTGAGCAGACAACTTATGGGAACAATAATCAACTAGCATAGGTAGGCAAAACAAGCATAGCTTTAAAACTTTAAGCACATAGAGAGGAAACTTGATATTATTGCAATTCCTACAAGGATATATTCCTCCCTCATAATAATTTTCAGTAGCATCATGAATGAATTCAACAATATAACCGGCACCTAAAGCATTCTTTTCATGATCTACAAGCATAGAAAATTTACTACTCTCCACATAAGCATAATTCTTCTCATGAATAGTAGTGGGAGCAAACTCAACAAAATAATTATCATGTGAGGCATAATACAATTGAAAAGTAAAATCATGATGACAAGTTTCATGGTTATCATTATTCCTAATAGCATACAAGTCATCACAATAATCATCATAGATAGCAAGTTTGTTCTCATAATCAATTGGAACCTCTTCCAAAATAGTGGAGTCATCACTAAATAAAGTTGACACTCTTCCAAATCCACTTTCATGTTCATCACACAAAGATCTAGTACCAAATTTTTTAATGCATTCTTCTTCTAGAAATTGAGCACAATTTTCCTTTCCATCATTCTCACGAAATATATTAAAAATATGAAGCGTATGAGACAAACTCAATTCCATTTTTTGCAGTTTTCTTTTATAGACTAAACTAGTGATAAAACAAGAAACGAAAAGATTCGATTGCAAGATCTAAAGATATACCTTCAAGCACTCACCTCCCCGGAAACGGTGCCAGAAAAGAGCTTGATGTCTACTACGCCACCTTCTTCTTGTAGACGTTGTTGGGCCTGCAAGTGCACAGGTTTGTAGGACATTAGCAAATTTCCCTCAAGTGGATGACCTAAGGTTCATCAATCCGTGGGAGGCGTAGGATGAAGATGGTCTCTCTCAAACAACCCTGCAACCAAATAACAAAGAGTCTCTTGTGTCCCCAACACACCCAATACAATGGCAAATTGTATAGGTGCACTAGTTCGGTGAAGAGATGGTGATACAAGTGCAATATGGATGGTAGATAAAGGTATTTGTAATCTGAAAATATAAAAACAACAAGGTAACTAATGATAAAAGTGAGCGTAAACGGTATTGCAATGGTAGGAAACAAGGCATAGGGTTCATACTTTCACTAGTGCAAGTTCTCTCAACAATAATAACATAGATAGATCATATAACAATCCCTCAACATGCAACAAAGAGTCACTCCAAAGCCACTAATAGCGGAGAACAAACGAAGAGATTATGGTAGGGTACGAAACCACCTCAAAGTTATTCTTTTGGATCAATCTATTCAAGAGTTCGTACTAGAATAACACCTTAAGACACAAATCAACCAAAACCCTAATGTCACCAAGATACTCCATTGTCACCTCAAGTATCCGTGGGCATGATTATACGATATGCGTCACACAATCTCAGATTCATCTATCCAACCAACACAATGTACTTCAAAGAGTGCCCCCAAAGTTTCTACCGGAGAGTCAAGACGAAAACGTGTGCCAACCCCTATGCATAGGTTCATGGGCGGAACCCGCAAGTTGGTCACCAAAACATACATCAAGTGGCACATGGTATCCCATTTTCACCACAGTAAGCACGACAAGACATACATCAAGTGTTCTCAAATCATTAAAGACTCAATCCGATAAGATAACTTCAAAGGGAAAACTCAATTCATCACAAGAGAGTAGAGGGGGAGAAACATCATAAGATCCAACTATAATAGCAAAGCTCGCGATACATCAAGATCGTGCCATAGAGAGAACATGAGAGAGAGAGAGAGAGATCAAACACATAGCTACTAGTACATACCCTCAGCCCCGAGGGTGAACTACTCCCTCCTCGTCATGGATAGTGCCGGGATGATGAAGATGACCACCGGTGATGGGTTCCCCCTCCGGCAAGGTGCCGAAACGGGCCCCCAAGATTTTTTTGGTGGCTACAGAGGCTTGCGGCGGCGGAACTCCCGATCTATCTTCGTTTTTGATGTTTTTAGGGTATAAGGGAATATATAGGCGAAAGAAGTCGGTCGGGGGAGCCTCGAGGGGCCCACGAGAGGGTAGGGCGCGCCCAGGGGGTGGGCGCGCCCCCTATCTCGTGGCTTCCTCGATGCTTCCTTTACTTCAACTCCAAGTCTCCTGGGTCACGTTCGTTCCAAAAATCATGCTGCCGAAGGTTTCATTCCGTTTGGACTCCGTTTGATATTCCTTTTCTTCAAAATACTGAAACAGGCAATAAAACAACAATATGGGTTGGGCCTCCGGTTAATAGGTTAGTCCCAAAAGTAATATAAAAGTGTATAATAAAGCCCGTAATCATTCAAAACAGATAATAAAATAGCATGAATGCTTCATAAATTATAGATACATTGGAGACGTATCAATTAGGCATCAAGATCTACAGAGATAGATCAAGACGCTTAATTGGACTTTCACAAAGCACATACCGTGATAAAGTTTTGAAAAAGTTCAAAATGGATCAAGCAAAGAAAGGGTTCTTGCCTGTATTACAAGGTGTGAAGTTGAGTCAGACTCAATGCCCGACCACAGTAGAAGATAGAGAGAAAATGAAAGACGTTCCCTATGCTTTAGCCATAGGCTCTATCATGTATGCAATGCTGTGTACCAGACCTGATGTATGCTTAGCAATAAGTTTAGCAGGGAGGTACCAAAGTAATCCAGGAATGGATCACTGGACAACAGTCAAGAATATCCTGAAATACCTGAAAAGGATGAAGGATATGTTTCTTGTTTATGGAGGTGACAAAGAGCTAGTCGTAAATGGTTATGTCAATGCAAGCTTTGACACTGATCCGGACGATTCTAAATCACAAATCGGATACATGTTTATATTGAATGGTGGAGCTGTAAGTTGGTGCAGTTCTAAACAAAGCGTCGTGGCGGGATCTACATGTGAAGCGGAGTACATAGCTGCTTCAGAAGCAGCAAATGAAGGAGTCTGGATGAAGGAGTTCATATCCGATCTCGGTGTCATACCTAGTGCATCGGGACCAATGAAGATCTACTGTGACAATACTGGTGCAATTGCCTTGGCAAAGGAATCCAGATTTCACAAGAGGACCAAGCACATCAAGAGACGCTTCAATTCCATCCGGGACCAAGTCTAGGTGGGAGACATAGAGACTTGCAAGATACATACGGATCTGAATGTAGCAGACCCGTTGACTAAGCCTCTTCCACGAGCAAAACATGATCAGCACCAAGGCTCCATGGGTGTTAGAATCATTACTGTGTAATCTAGATTATTGACTCTAGTGCAAGTGGGATACTGAAGGAAATATGCCCTAGAGGCAATAATAATTTTATTATTTATTTCCTTATATCATGATAAATGTTTATTATTCATGCTAGAATTGTATTAACCAAAAACATAATACATGTGTGAATACATAGACAAACATAGTGTCACTAGTATGCCTCTACTTGACTAGCTCGTTACTCAAAGATGGTTGTGTTTCCTAACCATAGACTTGAGTTGTCATTTGATTAACGGGATCACATCATTAGGAGAATGATGTGATTGACTTGACCCATTCCGTTAGCTTAGCAATTGATTGTTTAGTATGTTGCTATTGCTTTCTTCATGACTTATACATGTTCCTACAACTATGAGATTATGCAACTCCCGTTTACCGAAGGAACACTTTGTGTGCTACCAAATGTCACAACGTAACTGGGTGATTATAAAGGACCTCTACAGGTGTCTCCAAAGGTACATGTTGAGTTGGCATATTTCGAGATTAGGTTTTGTCACTTCGATTGTCAGAGAGGTATCTCTGGGCCCTCTCGGTAATTCACATCACTATAAGCCTTGCAAGCAATGTAGCTAATGAGTTAGTTACAAAATGATGCATTACATAACGAGTAAAGAGACTTGCCGGTAACAAGATTGAACTAGGTATTGAGATACCGACGATCAAATCTCGGGCAAGTAACATACCGATGACAAAGGGAACAACATATGTTGTTATGCGGTTTGACCGATAAACATCTTAATAGAATATGTAGGAGCCAATATGAGCATCCAGGTTCCGCTATTGGTTATTGACCGGAGACGTGTCTCGGTCATGTCTACATAGTTCTCGAACCCGTAAGGTCCGCACGCTTAAAGTTAGATGACAGTTATATTATGAGTTTATGTGTTATGATGTACCGAAGATAGTTCGGAGTCCCGGATGTGATCACGGACATGATGAGGAGTCTCGAAATGGTCGAGACTTGAAGATTGATATATTGGACGACTATATTCAGACACCGGAATGGTTCCGGGGGTTATCGGATATATACCGGAGTACCGGGGGGGGGGGGGTGTTACCGGAACCCCCTCGGGGGTTAATGGGCCTCATGGGCCCAAAGTGGAGAAGAGGAGGGGCGGCCAGGGCAGGCCGCGTGCCCCCTCCCCCTCTAGTCTGAATAGGACAAGGAGGGGGGCGCCCCCCTTTCCTTCCTCCACTCTCTCCCTTCCTTCCCCCTCTTGTTGGGGATATTACCACTAGGCGTAAACCGGCCGACTTGGGCCGGGTTAACTTCATTAGTGGTATGAGCAGATGAAGGCCCAAGGCCTGTAGTCGGTTTAGAACATGTAGCCGTAAACCAGCTTGATGTATAACTTGTATTGTAAGTTAGGAATAGAGAGATACCAACCGGGATACGAGTATGAACCGGTTGGGACTCTATGGACCGACGGGCGTCACCCGTGTATATAAGGGGATGACCCGGCGGCGGTTCAAGACAGACAACCACAACTCGAGCCTAGGCGAAGCTTGTTTGCTCCCTAGCCATCGAGACCACATCAATTCCATCACAACTAGACGTAGGCTTTTACCTTCATCGAAGGGGACGAACTAGTATAAAACCCTCGTGTCTTTGTGTCCGCTTTAACCCCTTCAAGTAAACTCGTAGCGATGGCTCCACGACTAAGTCCTTTCACTAGGACATCTGCCGTGACAAATCCACGACAGTTGGCGCCCACCGTGGGGCTATCGCACGATGGTTTGACGATCTTGGAGGGCAAGCTCAAGGGAATCGAAGGCTATGTTGTGGGCCGGATGAACAAGAGTCGTCGTGGCAGGATCTACATCGACGACGCAGGATGGGGTCCCGAGGCCGATTCGGTCGATTACGGGTACCGGGTCCCCTTTGGTGGCATACACGTTTTCATCGGCAAGATCGGTGAGCCTGGACCTGAGCCGAACATCTGCACCGACCTCATCGAGACGGCTCGGCGTGCGAGATCTACCCAGGCTAAACCGGCCGTGAAGCGTGTCTTCGTTGGAGTCATCCACGGAGGAGAGCGTGAGGACGGATCAGAACATGGTAGCGAGACCGTCGTCTATTCCGGTGACGAGTCCTCAACCGAAGAGACCGAATCGCTATACCAGTTGCAAGACGATTAGGTTAGGGGTTGTTCCGATGGCGACAGTATTCCGGACCCCCCAGGCCAGGTCAACCGGGTTGGAATATTCATGGCCGGCACACAGTCGGCGAATCACTCTTCGACCGCCGCAGCGATGCTCTCCGGATCAGCAGCGGCAGCGGCAGCCGGGGCAGGAGGCCTTGTGCGCCCGCCGGTTCAAGTTCTATCTGATCTGTTTGATGCACTAGCCGCGCTTATGGCAGAGGACAATCCGGCGGATCAGGAGGCCCATAATGCAGAGATTGCAAAGGTGAGAGAGCAGATCGTGCAAGCCAAAGCGGATCTGGCAGCAGAAAAAGACAGGATGGCGCCAGAGCGGGCCGCTTTGGACGCCCAGGCCTACAAACTTATGCTTGACCAGAATGCATCACAGGAGGTTTTGAAACGGAAGCACAGATCACGCCTACCGTTAGGGTTTGATCCCCGAAATCTCTTTCACACTCCAGGAGCTGGACCTAGTAATCCGCCGCAGTATCTGGAGACAAACCGGATTGAGGCACCAGGACCAGGGGCGACGGTCCAACCTCGCCTGATGGAACCTCCTCAACAGAACATTGTGGTTCCTCCGCCGGTCCAGACGCCCCCGGGTCATTATTCTAATCCCATGGATAACCTTGTTGCAGCCGCCACACGATTAGAGGCTATCCCAGTTGAAGGGGACTCTCCGCAAGCGATAGAGACGCGCCGGGTTAAGGAGCTTCTCCGAACCGCGCTGATTCAGCAGGAAGCATATTCGTACAACCGTGATCGAATTCACTCCACGCCCCGTCCGAGCCGGAGCTATAGTAGGTGCATGGATGAACCGGCCATATCAAGCAATGCGCGAGGCCGTGAAGCGGCCCGTGGCCATAACCCGACAGGTGGAGTTCGTGATGCTCAGGATGTGGTGGACCGGGCCCAGGCACGAAGGGAGGCCGAGTTAGCAGCACAGAATGATGCGGGACAACTTACACCGGTTCGTCCTACCACCTTCGCCGGACCAGGAGTCGCATCCGCTTTGGGAGTGCCATGTTTAATCCCCGCTTTACGCAATGTGCGCCTGCCCAAAGATTTCAAGGGCCGCGCAAGGTGCCGAATTACACCGCTGATTTATCTCCCGAAGCGTGGGTAGAGAGTTATGAGATGGCTATGGAGATGCTAGATGTGGATGAGACTGCGTGTGCAAAATACTTCACCATGATGCTTGAAGGCACGGCTCGTACTTGGTTGAAGAGCCTACTGCCCAATTCTATCAGCTCATGGGCCCAGTTGCGGGCCCAGTTTATCCAGAATTTCAAGGATACATGTAAGCAGCCCAAGTCCATAGTAGACCTGGCGGCTTGTGTACAGGAGGACGGAGAATCAACGACCCATTGGGTGCGCCGCGTTTCGGAAGTTTTGCACTCGTCTGACAGGATCAATGCTGACTCTGCGATCTTAACCCTGGAAGGCAACTGCCGGTTTAAGCCTTTAAAGTTGAAATTAGGACGCATGAAGCGTTTCTGTAATGGCATGGGAACTCTCATGGCCGCTTTAGTGAAGTATGCTGATTCGGACAGTACCAAGGATCCTGAGACTGATGATGATGAAGCAGGGAAGGGAAAGAAGAATAGCAACTCCAAGGGGCAACAGTACAAACCAGCGGGTCATGGAAACGGAGGCAAGCGCAAGGCAGATGGCAGCACGGACTTTGTGGCCAACACTAATGCACAGGATAGGGGGCAACGGCGCAGAGGTAAAGCGGCAAATCGTAATGGGGCTCCCAATCCTAACGCAAACCGTTTGAATTATTTGTTGAATCAGCCTTGCCCAAAGCACGGGACGAAGGAGGCGCCGGCTAACCACCTTTGGAAGGATTGTTATATTATACAGGAGTTTAAAAACTCTAATGCCTTCCGGTATGACCACGGGTCAGGTGGCGGTTCAGGATCCGGTTTCCATGGGCCGGGTCACGATGGAGCTTCCGGTTCAGGTCTCAATCAGGGAGGTCACAACAACCAGAATAATTAGAACGGCCAGCAGCAGCAGCAGCAGCAGTCGGGTTATCAGAGCCAGCCAAAACAATTGAACAATGGGCAATATCATGTTTTCACAACTAGCTTGGATAAACGCGACCGAAAACTCCACAAGAGAGCGGTGAATTCTGTTGAATCGACATTACCACGTTACTTACGCTGGTCAGAGCAGCCTATTGTGTGGAGCAGAGAGGATCACCCGCCCCGGGTTGATAATCCGGGCCAGCTAGCATTAGTGGTAGACCCTCAGGTGGGGGGTTATAAATTCACCAAGGTACTCATGGATGGAGGGAGCAGTATTAACATACTATACTATGAGACATTCCGCCGCATGGGTCTAGCAGACAAGGATCTCAGACCGTCTAATACGGTGTTCCATGGTGTGGTGCCTGGCAAATCTGCATATCCTGTTGGTAAGATAGCCCTGGATGTGGCTTTTGGGGACGAGCACGACTCCCGGTCGGAAAAACTAACATTTGAGGTGGTGAAGATCCGGAGCCCGTATCACGCCATGTTTGGCCGGCCGGCTTATGCCAAGTTCATGGTGCGGCCTTGTTATATCTACTTACAGCTCAAGATGCCAGGTTACAAGGGGACAATAACGGTTCATGGGAGCCATAGGGTCGCTTTGGAATGTGAGGAAGGTGATGCGGCTTATGCAGAGTCGGTCTATGCCACGGAGGAGTTGAAGTATTATAAGGACAATGTTGATCCGGCGGATATGACCCCTTTGAAGAAGCCAACTACAGAGCATGATTCGGATCTGAAGTTCAAATCGGCAGCTGAGACCAAGCTTGTTGACTTCGTGCCCGGCGATTCGTCCAAGCAGTTCACTTTCAGTGCCAATCTGGATCCCAAATAGGAAAGCGCGCTCATCGAGTTCATCCGTGAGAATCGGGACATTTTTGCATGGGAACCGTCCGACATGCCAGGTGTACCGAGGGAACTCGCTGAGCACACTCTTAATGTGGATCCTAAGTATAAACCGGTGAAACAATTCCTCCGCCGGTTTAACGAAGAAAGGCACAAAGCCATTGGAGAGGAAGTGGCCAGGCTTTTAGCAGCTGGCTTTATCATTGAAGTGTTCCATCCAGAGTGGCTTGCTAATCCGGTGCTGGTTCTTAAGAAAAACGGCACTTGGCGTATGTGTGTGGATTACACGGATCTTAATAGGGCTTGTCCAGCAGATCCTTTTGCTCTCCCCCGCATTGACCAGATCATTGATGCCATAGCGGGTTGTGAGCGTTTGAGTTTTTTGGATGCATACTCTGGATATCATCAGATCAAAATGGCGGTTAAGGACCAGGAGAAGACAGCATTTATTACTCCCTTTGGAGCCTTCTGCTATGTATCTATGCCCTTCGGGCTCAAGAGTGCCCAAGCCACCTATCAACGGTGTGTACAGAATTGTCTGCATAAACAGATCGACCGCAATGTGCACGCCTATGTGGATGATATTGTAGTAAAGTCAAAGCAGAAGGAGACGCTGGTAGATGATTTGAAGGAAACCTTTGACAACTTGCGCGTTTACAAGATGATGCTTAATCCGGCCAAGTGTGTCTTTGGTGTTCCGTCAGGCAAGTTACTGGGTTTCCTGGTGTCTAACAGAGGAATTGAGGCTAATCCGGAGAAGATTACAGCTATTACCTCCCTGGCTAAACCGAAGTGTATCAACGATGTTCAGCGTTTGGCGGGCAGAATCGCCGCACTGAGCCGGTTTATCAGCCGCCTCGGAGAGAAGGCCATCCCTTTGTACCAAATGCTGAGGAAGACAGACAATTTCGTCTGGAGTCCGGCTGCTGATGAAGCATTTGAGGACTTGAAGCGGCAATTAGCCAATCCGCCCGTTCTTGCAGCTCCGGTTGACAAGGAGCCATTATTATTATACGTAGCAGCCAATGCTCGGGCAGTTAGCGTGGCTATTGTGGTGGAACGCAAGGAGGCAGGCAAGGAGTATCCGGTTCAACGGCCGGTTTATTATATCAGCGAGGTGCTTATTGAATCCAAGCAAAGGTATCCGCATTGGCAGAAGCTGGTCTATGGTGTTTTCATGGCCAGCCGGAAGTTGAAGCAGTATTTTCAAGGGCACCCCATCACAGTGGTCAGTTCAGCCCCCTTGGGTGATATCATACAGAACCGGGAGGCGACTGGCCGGATTGCCAAGTGGGCTATAGAGCTTGGGCCACACGGACTGAAGTATGTACCTCGGATGGCGGTGAAGTCTCAAGCACTTGTTGATTTCATCAATGACTGGACGGAGTTACAAGCACCAGAGGAGAAGCCGGATCACACATATTGGACTATTCATTTTGATGGATCTAGGTAGCTGGAAGGCTCGGGGGCTGGAGTCGTATTAACTTCCCCACGAGGTGATAAGTTTTGTTATGTTCTCCGCTTAATGTTCCCTTGTACTAATAATGCAGCTGAGTACGAAGCCTTGCTCCATGGTCTCCGGATGGCTAAAGAGATGAACTTAAGCCGGGTTAAGTGCTTCGGTGACTCGGACCTCGTGGCTCAACAGGTGTCTGGCACTTGGGATTCTAAAGACCCGCTCATGGCTGCATATCGTCGGGAAGTGGATAATATTGCGGGTTGCTTCAAGGGTTATCAAGTGGATCATGTGGACCGTCGGAAGAATGAAGCGGCAGACTCTTTAAGCCGGTTGGGTTCTCAGCGCAAACCGGTCCCGCCTAATGTCTTTCTGGACGTGTTGCACAACCCGTCAGTCCAGCTCCCAGGTGAAGCGGATTTGGCTATTCCTGATCTGGAGGCTCAATTGGTGGCAGCACTGCATGCTATTACGGATTGGACGGTTCCTTATCTTACGTACATGAACCGGGGGGAGTTACCAGAGGATGAGATTCTAGCCAGGCAGATAGTCCGGCGATCCAAATCTATGACGATTGTCAATGGTGAATTGCATCATTGCAGTGTATCAGGGGCGTTTCAACATTGTGTTTCTCCCTAGGAAGGCTGTGAAATATTAAGAGAAATCCATGAAGGGGATTGTGGACACCACGCCGGTTCAAAGTCTCTGGTGGCAAAAGCGTTTTGTCACGGGTTCTACTGGTTGACAGCACATGCTGATGCGGAGGACTTGGTTAAACGGTGTGACGGATGTCAGAAATTTTCAAGGCGTGCTCATGTGCCGGCTCAAGAATTGAGGATGATCCCAATAACGTGGCCGTTTGCAACTTGGGGGCTGGATATGGTCGGACCTTTTAAAAGATCTAAGGATAAGAAAACCCACCTTTTGGTGGCAGTTGACAAATTTACCAAGTGGGTTGAAGTGGATCCTGTCAGCAAGTGTGATGCAGCAACAACGGTGCAGTTCATCAAAAAGGTGATTTTCCGGTTTGGCTTTCCACACAGTATCATTACTAACAATGGTACCAA
Organism: Triticum timopheevii; assembly: GCA_963921465.1. NCBI lineage: Eukaryota > Viridiplantae > Streptophyta > Magnoliopsida > Poales > Poaceae > Triticum > Triticum timopheevii. The sequence continues at coordinate 314,330,367 of OY997270.1, forward strand.
TTTATCCAAGGGCGCTATGAAGGAGTTCTGTGAACGTGAGCACATCCGACTTGACGTGTCGTCAGTGGCACACCCCCAGTCCAATGGATAGGCAGAACGAGCTAATCAAGAGATCTTGCGAGGCATCAAACCCCGGCTTATGGTCCCATTACAAAGAACACTGGGATGTTGGGTTGAAGAGCTACCATCTGTGCTATGGAGTATCAATACTACGCCAAACCGATCCACAGGATACACACCATTTTTCATGGTCTACGGAGCAGAGGCAGTTCTCCCTAGTGATATCCGGCACGATTCGCCTCGTGTGGCAGCTTATGTTGAAGCGGACAATGAGACGGCACGACAAGACGCTTTGGACCTATTGGACGAGGAGCGTGATATAGCAGCTGTCCGTTCGGCGATTTACCAACAAGAACTTCGTCACTATCACAGTCGCCGGGTTAGAACCAGAACTTTTCAAGAAGGAGATTTGGTGCTTCGATTCATCCAAGACCAGACAGATATGCACAAGTTATCCCCACCTTGGGAGGGACCTTTCGTGGTCAGCAAGAATCTGCACAACGGGTAGTACTATCTGATTGATATTCGAGAGCATCAAGACTCACGCACATCAGAGGAGGAGACCAACAGGTCGTGGAACATAGCTCATCTTCGGCCTTACTACACTTGAGCCATCGGCTCTATCTATGTACATATCATGATAGTGTATATATTATCTTTGATATAATAAAACCGGAGCCTCAGCTAAAGCGGGGTCTCTGTCTTTCTTATCATGCGTGGTTACATGGAGTGGCTCTGTTTTTAAAGCGGCCTCCGGTTTACCCCTTGACATTTGCTTTTTATATATCACTTGGGGCCTTGGTTGTGTCCGAACCAATGCGACACCTTTTGATAGGCGACAGCCACCAGATCACTTGGGGACATGGTCAAGTCTGAACCATCACGCCTCTTGATCGACCTAAGGCCACAAAATCACTTGGGGGCTTGGTCGAACCCGAACCATTGCCACGCCTCTTGATTTGGCATATATGCCACGAATCATTTGGGGACCTGGCTGATTTGAATCATTGTCACTCCTATTGGGGGCTTGGTCCTGTCCGACCATGGTAACACCATCTGATCAGCTCAGTATAGCATATTTTTGCAAACGGTTTTTATCATTGCCTTTGCTTCCATGTTATTTTCATGGCGTGTTTGTTCTTTGTTTTTGTTGGATTTCTTTTCTGTCAACAAACACCTTTTTTCCGGTTCAGCCGATGGATTTGATTCCACTTTAATCCGGAGAAGTATGCCCAGTTTACCTTTTCCTGTTAACATCATGGAGTAACAAGGGGGCTTGTATTGTTTCAGTATGGTTTATACGGGAGCTGTTTTCTCCCCTTGTTGACGGTAATGGTTTATAAAACCTCCGTTTCAAGCTTGGCTAAGCCAGCTTCATGCCCAGACATGGCAGGTATTTTGTATCACCTATTTGTTACATTACTGATACACATGTCAAGATCATAAATCGGCTGGCGGTATAACCGCCACCGAAGTTCAAATTTTTCTGATTGCAGGAAATATGAATTGAAGTTTTTCGAACAAAAGCTTCAGTACTTGTGCACGAAGGCATATTCAAGGCAGAAGTATTAACTATCCTATTACAAGGCAACACGGTGCCCAAATAAGATCATTGTTATTTTGGAAAGATACCAAAGACAGCTATCCAAACCGGCTTCCGGTTCAAGCCTGCTCCTCATCATCCGCCGCTTCAGCTTCCTCGTCTCTACCCATTGGCTGGAAATCAACAGTGGTCCAGTCGATTCCCATTAAAGCTTGGAAAATAGCCTCTTCATGGATAAGGGAAGACGGTTCAATATCAGGAGCGTAAGTATGCTTACGGATTGGAGGAATCAGATTCTCCGCTTCAAGGGTTGGGGCAGGCACTCGCTTGTTCTGATTGTTGTATTGCGCTTGATAATGCGTCAAGTCTGCCTCTTCAGTTAATTGACAAGCCAGAGGCTGCACTGCACGGTTTATTACCCTCAGATCATCTTCGTTAAATTCAGAGTCATCTTCCTTCAGGCTGGGATAGCCTTGAGTTGCTTCCACCGGGTCAAAATCTGGCACCCATGCCTTTGCCCGGATCAAGGCGTTAATAGCTCCGGTTCGAGCAGCGGATTTTTTCAGCTCCTCAATCTGGGCCGGAAGCATCGACAACCTGTTAAGAGTGTGCTGGATTAAAGAAGGTGCCGGGTTGTTATGAGAAGCTGTAGTGATGATCCGCTGGGCTCCGGTATATAATTGGTCCACTAAGGTGTAGGCAGCCTTCAGTTTCTTCCGCACATCGTTCCCTAAGTGCCCGATGCGTGTGCCTACAACAATATAGGGACGGTCTCAAACCGGATTTATACTACAGCAGGTTCAAATTATCACAGAAATTAAAAGGAGCTTACCAAAGATTGCAGCGGTCATGGAGTGTATTTGCCGCTTTACGGCCGTAAGTTCATCCACCGCCGGTTTAAGGGCAGCTTCAGCATTTTCCGCTCTTTTGGTTAAAGCGGCCTTCTCAGTGGCCCAATCAGCCCGCTCTTTTTTGAAGCCTTCCTTCAGTTGTTCAGTGATGCCCAAGGCGCTGGTTAATTCTTCCTTTGCCTTGTCTATTTCAGCCTGTTGGGTTTTCAAGGTCTCCTGCAAATCGGCAATCCGGTCCTCCTTGATTCTTACCTCAGCCTGCATACAGACAGCATTTAGCTTTAAACAAGCGGTCCAAGAAATTGAAGTATCAACCACATAACAAAGTTATACGCCTGATACTTGGGGGCTAATGCACCTTCAATTTTCATATATTACTAGATTGCAAAGTCCCAAGCTCAATACAGGTATTCAACTTGGCACTTGGGGGCTAATGGCTATTTGATCAAATTATGTTCTAAGGATAGTTTTCAATCGGAGCCCCGGTATAATTATGCTAAGTTAAACCGGCCCTTGGGGGCTATATTGATGGATTTCAAAGTGTTAACAATCGTATTCAAGTCCCGGTTTGACAAAGGTTACAAACCGACCCTTGGGGGCTAGGAGGATTGATGCAATGGCAATAAGTAAAGAAGTAAGTTACCTCAAATTTATCCCTCATCATCTTTACCAAACCAGCTTCACAGTCACGGCTAGTATAAAGCCGGTTTAAATAGCCGGAATGAAGATCTTGGGCACTCAGAGCAGCATATGTCTCCAGTTCAACATCCCATTTTGCTTTGTTCAGAGTGGAAAAATCCTCTTTTATGGTATGCTTGGTTAAGGTGACAGGATTCCCAGGTTCAAAGCGGCCCACACCGGTAATCACACCGTCATCATCTTTGGACTCGCCGGTTTGTGTTGGTGCGGCCGGTTTGTCAGTAGGACTGTGGGATTTCTCAATCCGGACGGAGCTGGCAGGCGGGTCAGCAGAGGCTGAAGTGTTAATAGGCCTCTCTTCGGGAATAGCATCATCTTGCAAAGGAGGATCATTGGGAATATCTTTAGGAGCAAACTCTTCAAGATCTGGCGCTTTGTCATGTTGTCGGGGGTTGGGTGCGACATATGCCAACGGGTGGCTTATCATGGTGGGGGCGAGTAGAACGTCGCCGGTGCCTGGAAACGGGATGAGGCGCAGACATGCACGCCGGCGAATCTTACCCAGCTTCGGGGCTCTCCGGGGAGATAACACCCCTACTGCTGCTCTGCGGGGTCTCCGCATGATCACTATGGTGAGATGGTTACAAAGGCGCTCCTGGAGCTGTATCGGGAGGCAAGAGGGAGCGAGGCTGGCTCTCTCCTCTGCTTTCTGTGTGTCTAAATCTATCCAAGGCCGAACCCTTTGCATGGGTGCCCCGGGGGGTTTATATAGGCCTACCCCCTGGGGGTACAATAGTAATCTGACTGGGCGTGGCCCCCAGCCGTCTGTCTCTCACGCCGTTGTCCTTCTTGCCGGCTTCTGGGGCCTGCCGTCTGGTGGGTCCCGCGGATATGCAGAACACCGTGCAACACTCTTGATGACGCAGGCTCGGTCATGGGGTCGTGGGAACAGTGCCGCCATCTGTCAGGCGATCACTGTCGCCACTCCCCATCCAATCGGGTTTATGGCTTGTGGGGCCCTGGCGGGGAGGCGGCCGACTCCGAGGAGGCCGACTCCCACAGGGCCGTCTTCAGGCGCTCTGGACGTCTTCGATTCTCCCACTGACAGGTGGCCCGGCGATCTTCGGGCCGTACAGGCCGCCGTCGTGGGCACAGTGCGTCACGCACTGTGGCTGAGGTCAGGGGAGGCATGGCAACAGTGCCGCGCCTCACTGGAGATCTCCCGGTGATACGGCTCACTGTAGCCATGCCCACCCCTCATGGGTCGGAGGGGACGGCCACGTCGGGGCCGTGCCCTGCATCGGTCTTCGTGAAAGGTCGCGGGCCGACTCCCATAGTCGGCCCCCCTGAAGGTCGCAAGCTCGGAGTCGGCTTGCTTCAGAGTCGCCGTCCTGGACTCGGCTTCTCCGGAGGTCTCCAGCTGGGACTCGGCCTCCCCGAAGGTCGCCAGCTGGGACGCGGCAAGAGGGGCGCGGCTTGCCCCGATGTCTTGAAAGATCCTGGGTCTCGGGTCGGCCTACCCGTGGCCAATTACTCCGACAGTAGTCCCCGAAGCTGGTGAAGCCCTGCGGGCGCTGCCTCGTGGGGCTTCAACAGTTTCAATTTTCCCAGTGCCGACTCTGAGACTCGGTTGCTGCTTCTTTGGGCCGCCTCGCCGAAGTCGGACTCGTTCTGCGAGGGGCCGCTGTTCGCAAGTCGCGGCGGGAAACGGGCGGCGTATCGGATACGCTTCCCTGCCATTATTGAGACGGTCCTATCGCGCGGCGCCACGTGGGGAGGACAGTCTGCCTACCCACGTGCATGACGGGACGGGCCGCCAGGTGGGGCCCGCCACTACCGCGCGTCGGCTTCCGGGCGGATCCGCTGTGGCTGCGGACGGTTGGCATCCCCACGTTGTTACTGCGCGCAGTAACTTCGTGGGGGTTAATCATGGGCGGCGTTGGGCCTCGGGTGCAGTTAATCCCACGTCCGCCCCCTCGGCTCCTTAGCCCGTAGGGCTATAAATAGGCGGGAAGGAGCGGGGCGGTACTGCACGCACACCCTCTCCCTCGCTCTCCTGCCTTCTGTTCTTCCTCCGCCGCGAGCCAAGGCATTCTTCCTCGTTGGCGATGAGTTATTCTTCCGCCGCGCCCCCTACCTCGCGCTCCGGCGTGTGGGATGGCTCGGACGTGGAGACGGAGCACATTGACTTTCTCCGCCGGACCCGCCGTCTCCCGAGCGCGGACCTGGTGCACGCCCGTCCTGCGCCGGCGGGAGAGATCCGGCCCGCGCCGGAGGAGGGCGAGCGGGTCATCTTCCGCTCGCACCTAATGCGCGGGCTGGGGCTTCCGGCGAGCGGATTCTTCCGCTCGTTCCTGGAGTTCCACAAGCTGCAGCCGCATCACCTCACCCCCAACGCGGTGGTGCTTCTCTCCGCCTTTGCCACTCTGTGCGAAGGCTACATCGGCGTTCTCCCCACCCTCGAGCTGTGGGGGGAGTTTTTCTCTTCAAAACTGGGTACTCAGGCCGCCAGCACGCCGGCTCAGTGCGGCGCCTACATCGCGGTGCGGCGCTCGACGGCCGACAATCCTTTTCCTCCCATTCCGTTGCTGAAGTCGGTGAAGATGTGGCAGAAGTCCTACTTCTACGTGAAGAACATCTCCACCGACGGCGACTGGGTCAACCTGCCGCCCTTCGACCCCGAGCCTCTGACTGGCCGGCTTGCCAGTTGGTCCCACCGGTCCAAATCACTTTGGCCCTCTGGAGCCGGCGCCGTGGCGCGGCTCCGAGTTCTGCTGCAGTCGAAGGGGCTCGTCGCCTCCGATCTTCTGGCCGCCTTCGTGGCGCGCCGAGTCCTTCCGCTTCAGGGCCGGCCTCACCTCATCTGCCAGATGAGCGGCCGCCACGATCCGAGCCGGCTGTGCACCAAGGACATGCCGCGCGGGGAGGTGGCGAACTTGGTGAACCACATCGCTCACTGCGAGTTCACGGAGGATTGGCAGTTCGGCAAGGAGCCGTACTCGCACGACAACCCCCCTCCACTGGTAAGTCGCATCCGTCTGTAGTTCGATCTTCTTTGCGTCTGACTCCGAACTCTAATCATCGTTGGCTTCTTCTGGGCAGAATCCCCTCACGGCGCCCGCAGCCAGCACCATAAGAGAGCCTCGCGATTACGTCCCAGATCGCGAGGTCAGCGACGTCGACGACCCCGACTTGGGGGCGGCGGCATTGGAGGCCAACGCCGAAGGCGGTGGAGAGGGGGCGGACGGCGGCCTCAGGCCGTCGGCGACCTTCGCCGACTGGCCCGAGGACGACGTCGACGTGGAAGTCGTCCCGCACCGCCAGCCAAGGGCCGGCCCCTCCGGCCAAGCCGGCGCGAAGAGACGTCACGCTGGGCCGAGTGCGCCCGGCAGCAAGCAAAAGAAGTTCAAGGGGGCCGCCGCCGCGACCAAGCGGGAGGAGGCGGCCGCGAAGGCCAACCGCTTCCGAAAGGAAGTGAGAAGACCGCCGCTAGTTTCCTCGTAAGTCCTTTTACTCTTTCATTTTCTTTGCTCGGTCTTATCCGAATCTTGCTTGATTTTCCCTCCGATCTTCTCCAGAGCTCCCCTCTCCCTTGAGAGAGCCGCCGTCCCCTCCGTCATGGGGTCGGTAGAGACATCCGCCAACACCCGGTGGATCGATCCCGCCGCCGACCTTCGGGAGGCGACAGAACGGAACGCGCGGGAGAAGCGCGAGGAGGAGGAGGCCGACCGCCTGGAGAAGACGGAGGCTGACAAGGTGGCCGCCAACGCCCAGCGGCGACTGGAGGAGGCCGAGACTGCCGCCGCGGCGAAACGGCACGCCGAGGAGGTCGCGCATCACCGATCGGCGATGCTTGTCCCCCCGCTGTCATCGGCGCCGCCGGCTCCTGAGTTCACGGGGCAGACCGGGGAGGTCGGCACCGCGGACCCTCTCTTGGAGGAGGGCGGCGACGCTTCAGGCTCGGACACTAACGCGCGGCCTCCGCCGCCTCCACCACCGTCTGGGAGGCCTCACGGCAAGCAGCCGGTGGGCCCGCAGGATCCATCGGCCACGGACGACGCCGAGGCGCGGCTGCTCCTTCAGGTCGCCGTGCCGACGCGCCGCCGGCTTGAGAGGACGAGCTCGGCACCGCGAGCTCGGGAGACTGGCGCGGCCAGCTCGGCGAGTCTGGACGTCGAGGCCTCTAGTGCCGCGCCCACCGGCTGAATGCGCGGAGGCGGCACCGGCCCGCTGAACCAGGCCCTCCTGGACGTCCAGGCCAAACTGCGCGCGGAAGGTGACACCCTCCAGGTCAGCACCAGAGTGCATCTTGCCTTGAGGACATCCGTCCGAGTAAGCTTCCTTTCCCTTGTTCGATTTCTGTCTTTCTCTGTGGGGGCGCGCCTGCGCATCCACTCGGCCTAGTCCCCGAGTTCGGGGCCGGCTGCTGAGCAGGTGGTTCGGAACTTCCTCTAGTGAGCTCCTAGTACTAACTTTTGTCTTTGCTGCCTTTTTGCAGGAGTATCATAATCTCCGCGCTGCTGTCTTCAACCGCAACATTGAGGAGCTGAAGAAGCGGACCGCCGACCTGACGGAGAGCCGAGGTGAGTTATTTCTTCCTTCTTCGCGGGGGCGCGCTGGCGCACCCGCGGGCTGTAGTCCCCAAGATTCGGGCCGACTGCTGAGCAGTCGGGCCGGATCTCCCCGGCGATCTATCTTCCTTCTTCTCCGCGGGGGCGCGCTGGCGCGCCCGCGGGCTGTAGTCCCCGAGATTCGGGCCGACTGCTGAGCAGTCGGGCCGGATCTCCCCGGCGACCTTCCTTACTGATGACTTTTTTTGCCTTCTTCTTCGATCTTCAGGCGCCAATGCCGCCCTCCAGGAGCAGCTGGGTGAGGCCAACACCGCTCGCCGCGCCAAGGAGGAGGAGTGCGACAAGCTCGTCCAAGAGCGCGACCTGCTGGCGACGCAGCTGGCCGAGCAGAAAGAGTTGCTCCGGAAGGCGCAGGACAACGCCAAGTCGCGGGAGGATGCCCTCATGGCCGAGTTCGAGGTCGAGCGCTCCGCCTGGACCGACCGGGAGGCGATGCTGACCTCCGGCTACCACGAGCTCGAGGACATCGTCGATGGTAAGTCTTTTTCTCCTCTTTGGTCTTCCGACCCTGTGTCGGGCTGATTCCTGATTTTCTGACTGTCTTCTTTTCTGTCTTGGCAGACTTCTTTCCCGGCCACTCGCAAGCCGTCCCTCTGGCTATCGAGGCGGCTCGGGAGGAGCGAAGGGCAAAGGGTGAAGTAATTGCCGCCAACGCCCTCCGAACTATCGACGAGCAGCTTCTGAGCATCGGGGCTCGTCTTCGTCCTGCTCACCGTCTGCTGCGCCGTCTTCAGCGCGCCGGTGCCCAAGTGGTTGCCGCCCTGTGGCCGGAAGTGCCGGCTCTTCGCACCACCAGCCGGACCGCCGACTGGCTGGAGGTCGCCACCGACCGCTTTGAGGCTTGGAAGGGCTCCTCGGCTCGGGCCGGAGCACACCGAGCCTTGGAGTTCGTCAAGGGGTGGTATCCGGGGCTGGACCTGGACCGTCTGGCCGCATTCCGGTCAGAGGCCCAGGCCGAGCTGGAGGCCGCAGAAGGCGCCCTTGTCGAGTGCGCGGCAGCGATCGCCGAGTACACGGACACCAGTGTCTTTGTGCCCGAGCGGACTGAAGGCGGCGAGGAGGCACCGCCGGACTGGTTCGGGATGAACCCGGAGTACGAGGAGGACTCGGCGGAGGTGATCGACTCCAGCGCCGAAGAGGAGGACGAGTCGGAGGACGGAGGCGAGGAGGAGGCGCCAGAGGACGAAGCAGGCGGCTAGCCTCAGCCCGACCGCGCCTCCAGCAACAAACCGCGTAGGGACAAGGCAACCGCCGCCGGAGGCGACCAAGCTGAGACCGCCCAGCCGACTGCCCCGGCATCCGACACCGCCGTCACCTCCGATCCTCCGGCTCCGGAGGCCGCCTCCTAGAGTGCTTCTGTTTTCCTGTCTTTATTATCTTTTTGCAAGACTTGTTAGATTCGAACAATTCCACCCACGGGGTGTATCCTGAATTCTTATTCAGAGATTCGGCCGATGGCCTTATGTAAATATTTATCTAATTTCCGCCTTTACTTGCTTATTACTCCTTAGACTTTTTTCCTTTGCCGCCTTCCCTTAGTTGCCGCCTCGCCGGCCGGGCAGCCGCTCTGCGGACTGTCGCCAGGCCAAGTGCTCGGCTACTTTAGGAGGGCAAGTACTTAGTCGTTTAGAGTTTCTCCAGCAAAATCGGCTAGAAGGTGACAGGCCGACTATTCGAGAGTCGGCTGTCCTTGATAAAAATTGAGACGGCGAGCCGACTGCTCACGAGTCGGCTCGGTAGGGGGAGGCTGGTAGCCGGCTTGGGCTATGCGTAGCTCTTAGGTCCTTAGCCATTTTTCATATGTGCGCTCGTTCTTGCTTGTCCCCCGCCTACCGACAGTCGCTCTGCAAGCTGCGGCTTTTGACAGGAGATGGCTTTGAGCGCAACACATTACTTGTCTGACCGCAGGGAGCATTTCATAGCGCAAGACCGCGAGTCCCCGGGCCGACTAGTCGGACCCGGTGCCAGACAGTATGATAAAAAGGAGTAGCACATTCGGAAGCGTGGTTCTTATCATACAGATAATCAAAAAGGCAGTCCCCAAGCTCGTCCCGGGGGGCCTAAGGTCTTAGTACTTTAATACAAAGAGGGTAGTGCGATACATACTGTATTAACTGTAAAATCTTCGAAGAAGATTTGCGTTCCACGGGCGCTCTGTTTCTTTGTCGGAGTCGTCCCTCTTGCGCGCTCGAGGCTTCTGGGCATCGATCAGATAGTAGGCGTCATTCCCTAGCACCTTGCTGATGATGAAGGGACCCTACCAAGGTGCCGACAACTTGTGCTGGCCGGCTGTTCTCTGAATCAGCCGGAGCACAAGGTCGCCCTCTTGGAACGATCTTGGCTTGACCTTGCGGTTGTAGTATCGGCGCAGACTCTGCTGGTAGAAGCTGGACCGACTGAGTGCCAACAGTCGGCCCTCTTCCAGCAGATCGACGCCGTCTTGGCGTGCTTCTTCGGCTTCCTCCTCGGTGTACATGGAGACTCGCGGAGAGTCGAACTCTATATCCGTCGGGATGACGGCTTCGACACCGTAGACGAGGAAGAAAGGCGTGAAGCCGGTTGATTTGTTTGGGGTAGTGCGCAGACTCCAGAGGACGGCAGACAGCTCCTCGACCCAACAGCCGGCCGAGCGCTCGAGTGGTTCGACCAATCGAGGCTCGATGCCGGATAGGATGAGACCGTTGGTTCGTTCCACCTGGCCGTTTGACTACGGATGGGCAACGGACGCTAAGTCCAGTCGGATGCCCTGCGTCGCGCAGAAACGAGCCACGGCGCCCTTGGCGAAATTGGTGCCGTTGTCGGTGATGATACTGTGCGGTATGCCGTACCGCACTGTGATGTCGGCAATGAAGGTTACTGCAGTAGGTCCGTTTAATTTCTTGATAGGCTTTGCTTCCACCCACTTGGTGAACTTGTCCACCGCGACAAGCAAATGAGTTAGGCCGCCTCGGGCCGCCTTGAATGGTCCTACCATGTCCAGGCCCCAAACTGCGAAGGGCCAGGCAATGGGGATTGTCTTCAGCGCGGAAGCCGGCTGAAGGGGCTTGGAGCAGAACATCTGGCACCCCTTGCACTTTTTGACTAGCTCTTTAGCTTCTTCCAGGGCAGTCGGCCAAAAGAAACCGTGCCGAAAGGCTTTTGCCACGAGTGCCCTTGAAGCCGCATGGTGGCCGCACTCGCCCTGATGGATGTCTCTGAGGATTGCTTGGCCTTGTTCTGATTCTACGCAGCGTTGGTGGACACCAGTGACACTGCGCCTGACTAGCTCTCTCTTGACTATGGTGTAGGCTGCTGCTCGGCGCTGCACTTGCCGAGCCAAGGTCTCGTCTGTTGGTAATTCTTTGTTCACTAGAAACTTGAGGATGGGCTGTGCCCATGAAGGTGCAGCTATCTCTTCAACTGCTACCACAGCGACTTGGACAAGGGTGGCTGGGCTGGGAGGCGGCGGGTTGGAGTCTGCCGCCGTTTGCTGGATTGAGGGAATCTCTGGGCCGACTGGGGCAGCTCCCGGGCCGACTGGCGCAGTCCCCGGGCCGGGCTCCGAAGTCCCCGAGCCGACTGGCGCAGTCCCCGGGCCAGGCTGCGAAGTCCCCGGGCCGACTGGCGCTGTCCCCGGGCTGGCTTTAACTGTGGCTTTCTTGAGGTCGCCTGCTGGGGCCTTGGAGTCGGATCCGACTATTTTTGGCGGAGCCGGCACGAAGATGGATTCTGACTCTGGTGAAGTCTTGAAAGACGGCTTGAGGAGGCGCTGAAGGGCGACGCCAGAAGGTATCGCTTGGCGAGTGGAGCCGACTCGTGCCAAGGTATCTACTTGATCGTTGTCATTTCTTGGTATGTGAAGGAATTCGCACCCCTCAAAATATCCGCTGAGTTTCTGCACCAGGAAGCGGTAGCTTGCCATGTTTGCGTCTTTGGCGTCCCAGTCGTCGGATGATTGCTGAACCACCAAGTCGGAGTCGCCATAGCACAGGATCCGGCGAATGCCGAGTTCTTTGGCAAGCCGGAGCCCGTGGATGAGCGCCTCGTATTCGGCGACGTTGTTGGAGGCGGCGAAGTGGATTTGCAGCACGTACTTGAGCTTGTCTCCCTTGGGGGAGGTGAGGACGACGCCGACTCCAAGGCCGGTGCGCATCTTGGAGCCGTCGAAGTGCATCCGCCAATGAGTGGAGTCGGGCGCTGGCGGCAGGTACTGGGTCTCGGCCCAGTCGACGAGGAAGTCGGCCAGTGCCTGCGACTTGATGGCGGTGCGAGGTTGGTAGTAGATGGTGTAAGGGGCTAGATCGATAGCCCACTTGGCCACTCGGCCGGAGGCGTCTCGGCTTCCAATGATCTCGGCGAGTGGGGCAGTGCAAACCACAGTGATTGGGTGCTCTTGAAAATAGGGCTTCAGCTTCTTGGCGGCAAAATGCACGCCGTAACACATCTTCTGGTAGTGAGGGTAGTTCTGCTTGGAGGTCGACAGTACCTCGCTTAGGTAATACACCGGTCTCTGGACTGGAAGCGCCTTGCCTTCCTCCTTGCGCTCGACTATGATGACTGTGCTGACTACCCGGCTGGTGGCGGCGATGTACAAGAGCATGGGGTCTTTGGGAGTCGGAGCCGCCAACACAGGGGGAGTTGCCAACATCTTCTTCAGTTGGAGAAATGCCTCATCTGCCTTATGGTTCCACTCAAAAAAGGTGGTCTTCTTCATCAGTTGATACAAAGGCAGAGCTTTCTCGCCCAGCCGACTGATAAATCGGCTGATGGACGCCAGGCAGCCGGTGAACTTCTGCACATCCAACAGTCGGCTGGGTACCTCCATCCTCTCAATGGCCTTGATATTCACGGGGTTGCACTCTATGCCGCGTTCGGAGACTAGGAAGCCAAGGAGCTGGCCGGCTGGGACTCCGAACACACACTTCTCGGGGTTGAGCTTGATCTGGAATTGGCGCAAATTTTCGAAGGTCTCTTTGAGGTCTTCCAGCAGCGTCCCATGCTTTTCCGTCTTCACCATCACATCATCCACATAGACGTGGGCGTTCCTGCCGAGTTGCTTGAGGAGGCACTTCTGCATGCAATGCTGAAAGGTGGCGCCGGCATTCCTTAAGCCGAACGTCATTGTCAGGTAGCAGAAGGCTCCAAATGGCGTGATGAATGCGGTCTTCAGTCTGTCTGCTGGATTCAGCTTGATCTGGTGATATCCTGAGTATGCGTCTAGGAAACTCAACAGCTCGCATCCGACTGTGGAGTCTATCACCTGGTCAATCCTTGGCAGAGCAAACGGGTCCTTCGGGCAGGCTTTACTGAGGCTTGTGTAGTCGATACACATCCGTCACTGCTTGTTTTTCTTCAGTACCAGCACTGAGTTTGCTAGCCACTTTGGAAAAAACACTTCCATAATGAATCCGGCTGCCAGGAGCTGGGCTATCTCTTCTCCAACAACTCTTCTCTTCTCTTCCGATAGGCGGCGCAAGGGCTGCCTGACGGGCTTCACATCCGGCCTGACGTGTAACTTGTGCTCGGCGAATTCCGCCGGCACACCCGGCATGTCCTTGGGGGATCATGCGAAGATGTCCCGATTCTCACGGAGGAAATTGACGAGCTCGCCTTCCTATTTGCTGTCAAGGCCTGTGCCTACGACAGCGTATCTCTCTGGGTGCTCCGGGTCCAAGGGTATCCTCTTGGTTTCTTTAGCCGGCTTGAATGATCCTTCTGCCTCCGACTCCTTGGGGTCGGGCGACATCTTTGGCTGCTTTCCAGCCATCGCCATGACTCAGTCAAGGAGCCGCTTCTCGGCTGCGATCACCAAAGACTTGGCCAGCCGACTGCTTTCGGCCGCGCAAGCGAACGACTTCTTGTAGTCACCGGCGATGGTCAGGATCCCCTCGGAGCTCGGCATCTTCATCTTAAGGTAGGCGTAGTGGGGAACCGCCATGAACTTGGCCAAGGCAGGCCGGCCAAGCAGTGCGTGGTACGGGCTCTCCAAGTCCACTACCTCGAACCAGACCGGCTCTCGGCGGAAGTGACCTTTGTCTCCGAAGAGGACGTCTATCAGGATCTTGCCGATTGGTGAGCAAGAGAGGCCGGGTACAATTCCATGGAACACTGTGCGGCTGCTCTGCAGCTGTCTTCGCCTGATTCCGAGCTTCTCCATGGTGTCTTTGTACAGGATGTTTATGCTGCTGCCTCCGTCTATCAGGACCCGCGAGAAACGGGCGGCCCGCCTATCAGTGGCCAAGGTCGCGCCTAAGACCAGGGCGTAGGAGCCTGGACTCGGCATCACCTCTGGGTGATCCAGCCGACTCCAACTAATAGGCTTCTCGGACCAATGCATGAACTCTGGAGCATCCGTTGCTATTGCATTTACTTCTTGCTATTGTTGGCGCCTGCTGCGCCAGTCATCTGCCACACTGGTGAACACTACGTAGGCTTTGTGCTCTTCTGGGAACTCGTCTTGGACGGCGCCGACTGGCCGGGCTGCCGGCTGCTGGGGCGGCGGCGGAGGCGGCGACCCTGCAGGCGGCGGAGGGGTAAGGCCGTCTCCCTTGGCGATTCTGGCGAGCCAGTGGCACTTTCTTGTGGTGTGGTTCGAAGGCTTTGCGCTGCTGTGGAACTTGCAAGGACCATCCAAAGTCTGCTCATAGGAGAAAGCTGGCAACCAATTGGACTTGCCGCCTTTCTGCCGCTTGGCCGGAGGCTGCCCCTCCGGCTGCTGATCTTCTACTGCTGCGACCTGCTGACTGTTGGAAGTCGGCTGTGGGGCCTTGCGCTTGTTGTCGTTTTCTGCTGCCGCCGGCTGGGGTCTCCAGCCGGGGTTCTGGGAGCCTGGGGAGTCACTTTGCCAGCCGCGTTGACTTGAATCTCCGTCTTCATGGAAGAGTCGGCCGTGGCGTACTTATCCGCTATGACTAGCAGTTCGTCAAGGGTTTCGGGCTCGTCACAGAGGAGCTTGTGCTTGAGGAGGGTGCCCTCTCGGCACCCGGCGGTGAAGTACTCGATGGCCTGCACCTCGTGCACGCCCTCGCAGGAGTTTTGAAGTTCGCCCCAGCGTGTGAGGTAGTCGCGCGTTGATTCTTCAGGGCCTTGCACGCACAGGGAGAGTTGGCGCGGCTTGGGAGGTCGCTTGTACATGCTGGTGAAGTTACGAATGAAGGCTTCGGTGAAGTCGACCCAGCTATTGATGCTGCGGGGCTTCAGGCTGTTCAGCCATGTCCGGGCCGTGCCCTGGAGCATGAGGGGGACATACTTCACGGCAACTCGCTTGTTGCCGTTTGCTATGTTGACAGCTGTGGAGTAGTCTATCAACCAGTCCTCCGGCTTCACGGAGCCGGTGTACTTGGGCGTGTCTCGGGGAAGCGTGAACCCTTTGGGGAAGGGCTCGTCTCTGATGCGGGGCCCGAAGCAAGGCGGACCCAACTCATCTTCTTCTTCCAGCGCCAAGGATCGGTGGAGTCGGTCGATCCGATGGCGGGCGTCATTCTCTCTGACTCCCTCTCGGCGGCCAAGGCGACCTCCGAGAGTCGGATGCTCAACAGGCGGCGGGGAAACTCGCCGCTCTCTTAGGGGTGGGGGAGGCAGATAATCATCCCGTCGTTCCACTGCTCTTGGGCGGCCGTCTTGGTCGCGCTCGATGGTGAGGCTAGTCCGGCTGTGACTGACAGCCGGCTCCTTCTCTTTCCTTCCGCGGACTCCGCCAGTCGGCGTCCGGGAGGTCGCGCCTTGATCTCGGCGGGGAGGTAAGTCGTCGTTTGGCTGCTGCAGCGCATCTGCGCGACCGCCGGCCGCGTTTTGCGCAGCAACCGCATCAAGGAGCTGCTGGACTCGCTCCATCATCACACGGTGTTCTTCGCCTTCAAAGTTCTTCAGCTCTTCGGTCGCCGCTTGGGCGGCGCGGATATTCTCCGCAGGGGTGGCGTACACGGGGCGTTTCACCCCGAGCAAGTCGGCAATGGCTGCGCCACGCTGTCGGACCGCACCCAGACGGCTCGGCCCAGTCGGAGCCGGCGAGCCGCCTACGGCGCGATCCATCTCGCGCTGGTATGCTTCTGACAAGAGTCTCATGCTTGCCAACTTATTGGCGCCTTCGATGATCTGAAGGCGGCGTTCTTCCAGCGTCTCAGCGTCCGCGTCCTCTGGAATGGGCGCGGTCAGGTCTTGCAGGACCGCTGGCAGCGGGTCCTGGGTGTCTTCGCCGGAGTGCTCGCCGTGGCTGATGACGAGTACTTCTGTGACGGCGCTTCCGCCACTCTCCTCGTACGGAAGCGGCTCGTCGTAGACCACCACGTTGATGGGGAAGATATCGAGCGATACGGCGTCGGAGTCGACCAGCATCGGGTCGGAGGAGCCTACGGACTCCAAATCTACGGCAGGCTCGCCGGCGACGTGGAGTTGGTCGAGGAGGCCCGCGAGAAGGCTCTCGGGGCCACCCATGCCTGCGCTTGGTGCAGGCTCGTCGGAGAGGCGCACCTCGCCGACGAGTTCGGCGAGGCCGCTCGCAGCGCAGGCGGCTTCGGCGCCGCGCAGTGTGTCGATGCAGACTCCATCTGGCGAGCCTGGCTGGCTGCGCTCGCCGGGGAGGAAAAGGGTTCCCGTCCAGAACAGATCTCCGGACGACGGTGCACCTCGCCCCACGGTGGGCGCCAAATGTCAGGGGTTGGGTGCGACATATGCCAACGGGTGGCTTATCATGGTGGGGGCGAGTAGAACGTTGCCGGTGCCTGGAAATGGGATGAGGCGCAAACATGCACGCCGGCGAATCTTACCCAGCTTCGGGGCTCTCCGGGGAGATAACACCCCTACTGCTGCTCTGCGGGGTCTCCGCATGATCACTATGGTGAGATGGTTACAAAGGCGCTCCTGGAGCTGTATCGGGAGGCAAGAGGGAGCGAGGCTGGCTCTCTCCTCTGCTTTCTGTGTGTCTAAATCTATCCAAGGCCGAACCCTTTGCATGGGTGCCCCGGGGGGTTTATATAGGCCTACCCCCCGGGGGTACAATAGTAATCTGACTGGGCATGGCCCCCAGCCGTCTGTCTCTCACGCCGCTGTCCTTCCTGCCGGCTTCTGGGGCCCGCCGTCTGGTGGGTCCCACGGATATGCAGAACACTGTGCAGCACTCTTGATGACGCAGGCTCGGTCATGGTGTCGTGGGAACAGTGCCGCCGTCTGTCAGGCGATCACTGTCGCCACTCCCCATCCAATCGGGTTTATGGCTTGTGGGGCCCTGGCGGGGAGGCGGCCGACTCCGAGGAGGCCGACTCCCACAGGGCCGTCTTTAGGCGCTCTGGACGTCTTCGATTCTCCCACTGACAGGTGGCCCGGCGATCTTCGGGCCGTACAGGCCGCCGTCGTGGGCACAGTGCGTCACGCACTGTGGCTGAGGTCAGGGGAGGCATGGCAACAGTGCCGTGCCTCACCGGAGATCTCACGGTGATACGTCTCACTATAGCCATGCCCACCCCTCGTGGGTCGGAGGGGACGGCCACGTCGGGGCCGTGCCCTGCATCGGTCTTCGTGAAAGGTCGCGGGCCGACTCCCATAGTCGTCCCCCCTGAAGGTCGCAAGCCCGGAGTCGGCTTGCTTCAGAGTCGCCGTCCTGGACTCGGCTTCTCCGGAGGTCGCCAGCTGGGACTCGGCCTCCCCGAAGGTCGCCGGCTGGGACGCGGCAAGAGGGGCGCGGCTTGCCCCGATGTCTTGAAAGATCCTGGGTCTCGGGTCGGCCTACCCGTGGCCCATTACTCCGACACATGTTCTGGGGCTACATCTTCTTCAGCCGCTTTATCTAAGCGGGCCTTCTTGCTTGGTTTCGGTTTGGCCCTGAAAGAAAAACAAAGAGTCAAGGAAAAGCATAAGCCATTACATAGTATACTGGAAGCATATGTTCAGTTTAGGTTACCCAAGAACTATTTTCAACGGTGGCAGCTGAGTGGCCGACGATTCACCAGAAGATGAATGAGAAGTAACCTGATAATCGGAGTCGGATGGATTAAGAGGTTGACGGAAGAAACCGCTTTAGGATTTAAATCAATAAAAAGGTCGGAGACCTCGGAGCGGCGTTTTCGAACCGGACTGTTTGGTAAACCGGCGGAGGTAACTACCTGGCCACTGTGCTGGGTTGTGCGGCGAGCTTCATGTTGCTGAGTCTTCATAAGAAATTTGGGATCCAAATAAGCAAGAGGATGAGAAAATTTAACTTTCCGGTTTGCCTGGCGAAATTTTGGCAAAGGCAAGATTTCTGAATCGGAAGAGAGAATAGTTACCTCAACGAATCCCGCATTGCTGGCTTCAGCGTCGTCCTGACAAGCATCATCATCAATAAGGCGTGTAAAAAGTAAGCCAAGTGAATCAAGTTCTACCTCAAGGTCCGGGTTACCCACATCATCATCAATAGCTGGATCAGATGAAGCGGTGGTTTTTCTCTTGTGAGCTGGTTTCTTAATAACCTTGGTCTTGGGCCGGGTTGACCGCCCTCCCTTCTCCGTTTTATCTTGTGGAAGCTTCTTGCTCCAAAACGGATTATCACCCTGGGTCAGCAGTAATTAAATGTCAGACAGATAAAGCAGTAATAGGTTCAACAATAGAGCAACTAAAATCTTACCGCTGGTGGTTTGTTGGTGGTGCAGTAAGGAAGCAGACCGGTTTGAGCGCAGAGGTGCTCCAGTTCATTCAACATCTTCTTTATAGAATCTGTGACTTCATCGTCGGAGAGTTGGATTTTAATGTGTCGGAGTGGGTCATCGACGCTACCAGTATACTTGCACATCAAACCGGGGCGCCGGCTCAGAGGCAGTATGCTCCATGATATCCAACAGCGTGCAAGGTCTATTCCTGTTAAACCGTTGGCCATAAAGGCTCGGAGCTTGGACAGTTGCGGAGCATATTTAATTCTCTCCTTGGCGCTTAGTCTTTGTGGAAAAGGGTGAGTGTTGCTGAGCCGTTCCGGACAGAAGCCAGGCAAGGGATTTTCATTCTCAGGGGAGGTATCCTTGCAATAAAACCAAGTTGCATTCCACTCCTTGGGGTGAGTATGGAGTTTGACATGGGGATAAGTGATTTCTTTCCTCTTCTGAATGGCCATACCGCCCAATTCAGTATTGGGGCCGTCGGTAAATTCAGTGCGACGGTTTAAATGGAAGAGGTCTCTAAACAACTCGACTGAAGGCTTCTCTTGAAGGTATACCTCAGAGAGTACTTGAAAGTGACATAGATTGGTGACGAAATTGGGGCCAATATCCTGTGGACGGAGCTGAAAGTTGGCTAACACATCCCGGTAAAACTTAGAACCAGGCGGTTTGAAGCCCCGGGCCAAGTGATCTGCAAAGACCACAACCTCTCCCTCTTGAGGGTTGGGAGGACATTCATTTCCAGGAACCTTCCAGTGGATCGTATCTTTGTTATCTAAAGCGCCGATCAGGACTAGATCATCCAACTGAGATTCTGTGACGCGAGAGGGAACCCAATTGCACTCATATACTTGTTTGGCCATGGCGAGATCTACAAGAAATAGGTGATCCGGTTCAAGAATATGCTGGATAAAAGAAGGTGTTGATCTAAACTACGATAAACCGGAGGCAATAACTATAAACCGGTCTTCTACAATGCGGCATCATATGGATTCTGGCGGTTCAACCAGGGGACTAATGGTATATACCGGTTTAGCAACTTTTTTCTATGGTAAGTTAAACCGCCTGACCTAATCATCGGAGGCAATTGAAGCTATGGACAACTAGGTATACAGAAATAGGTTTCACAAGATCTTATTACAGCCGCGGATCTACAGCGAGCTCACAAAAACAGAAAATATTCCGAAGAGTAAGGCGGAACGGAAGTGAACCATTGAGCGGGTATGTGCGTGAGATCTATGGACTTAGATGATAAATTATAGGCGGATGCTTAAAGATTACTACTAAACACAACAGGGGTTCACAGATTCATTCAAGAGCCAGAGAACAAGTATGAGCAGGCGACGAACACAGCATGAACATGGAACCCTAAGAACAGATCTAGGTCAAGAAGAAGAGAAAGCTTACCGAAAACGGAGAAGATGCGGAAAGATACCGCAATGCTCTGGTACGTTCAGGTTGATGCAGCGGCCCAAGACGAGGCAAAGGTCGACGACGGTGGCGGAGCTCCAAGGCTGGCGACGCGAGGAAGACGAAGAAGAAGGGACGAAGGGAAAGGAAAAGAAATGACCCTTCGGTCTTATTTATAAGGCAACAGAGCTAGGTCAAGCGCGCGGATCCAGGAGCTATTGTTAAAAGAGGGCGTTATAAATGACAAGTTTCATGATGATGTCATGCCGGTTTACAGCAACCAGAAATGATGACGACATGGCGGTTTACCAATTACCAGAAGATGTCCAAGACACAAGATTTTGTGAAGGATTGACATGAACCAGTTCAAATCAATCTGGGGCCTAATGTTGGGGATATTACCACTAGGTGTAAACTGGCCGACTTGGGCCGGGTTAACTTCATTAGTGGTATGAGAAGATGAAGGCCCAAGGCCTGTAGTCGGTTCAGAACCTGTAGCCGTAAACCGGCTTGATGTATAACTTGTATTGTAAGTTAGGAATAGAGAGATACCAACCGGGATACGAGTATGAACCGGCTGGGACTCTATGGACCGACGGGCGTCACCCGTGTATATAAGGTGATGACCCGGCGGCGGTTCAAGACAGACAACCACAACTCGAGCCTAGGCGAAGCTTGTTTGCTCCCTAGCCATCGAGACCACATCAATTCCATCACAACCAAACGTAGGCTTTTACCTTCATCGAAGGGGCCGAACTAGTATAAAACCCTCGTGTCTTTGTGTCCGCTTTAACCCCTTCAAGTAAACTCGTAGCAATGGCTCCACGACTAAGTCCTTTCACTAGGACATCTGCCATGACAAATCCACGACACCTCTCCTACTTGGACAAGGAAAGGAGGGAGTCCTACTCTCGGTGGGAGTAGGACTCCTCCTGGCGCGGCCCCTCCTGGCCGGCCGCCCCCTCCCCCTTGCTCCTTTGTATACGGGGGCAGGGGGCACCTCTAGAGACAACAACAATTGATCCTTGAGATCTATTAGCCGTGTGCGGTGCCCCCCTCCACTATATTCCACCTCGATAATATCGTAGCGATGCTTAGGCGAAGCCCTGCATCGGTAGAGCATCATCATCGTCACCACGCCGTCTGCTGACGGAACTCTCCCTCGACACTCGGTTGGATCGCAATTCGAGGGACATCATCAAGCTGAACGTGTGCAAGAACTCGGAAGTGCCGTGCTTTCGGTGCTTGATCGGCCGGGCCGTGAAGACATACGACTACATCAACCGTGTTGTGCTAACGCTTGCGCTTTCGGTCTACGAGGGTACGTGGACTACACTCTCCCCTCTCATTGCTATGCATCACCATGATCTTGCGTGTGCGTAGGAATTTTTTTGAAATTACTACGTTCCCCAACATGTAGCACTTGGGCTGTTCTTTTTTTTCTTCAAATCCAAATTTTTTCTCTTTTTTATACATAGATCATCGATTCGGCATTGGTTAAAAAAGGGCAGGGTGCCCCCTTTTTTTCTAGCAAATAGTTCAAACCATTTTATCGATATGAGTGTTCTATATCAGATAAATTTTTCATTAGCTATTTCCCGTTTAAATTAGGTACTAATACTAATATAGTTGTAGAAAGAGTACCTCTTTTTGCCTGGACTTCAAGCAGTTTAGCTTTAACCGTGTTAATGGTCTCACATTCTTGGTTTATAGAGAATCAAAGTTGATTTGTTGGGCTGCTGCTGTCGTTGACATATCCAGGGGCCGGATGTCCGGGCTAGGGCTGGATGTCCGGGTCCTGGGAGCTGTCTCCGTCTTCTTCTGTCGTTGCTTCCAGGCTTCCCTCGCAGATGGTGTAGTTGTTCCTTGGCGCTTGCACTCCTCCTTGTCGACCGTAGTGTTCCGACAATACCTATGCATGCATACGAGAGAAGTGTCAAGTAGTACATCATCCTCAAAGGGGTCAAGTGAACACGTGTAAAGGAGAAGATTCACCTTTATGTATGAGAAGTAGAGGTCGCACGTGTCACTTGCCAAACGAACTCTTGACATGGTGATGCTTGTAGGATGCTCCGCATTACCGGGTCTATCTTTTATCATATAAGTTTACCATATACTTTTATTTGCATATTTACTTTTCCAATCTATATCATAAAAATACCAAAAATATTTATCTTATCATATTCTCTCTATCAGATCTCACTTTTGCAAGTGGCCGTGAAGGGATTGACAACCCCTTTATTGCGTTGGTTGCGAGGTTCTTGTTTGTTTGTGTAGGTGCGTGGGACTTTTGAGGAGCCTCCTACTGGATTGATACATTGGTTCTCAAAATCTGAGGGAAATACTTACGCTACTTACACTAGGGGCTGCGCCGACCATACTCGAATTCCTACTGGATTGATACATTGGTTCTCAAAAACTGAGGGAAATACTTACGCTACTTACACTAGGGTGTCAATACCGACGGATCTCGGGTAGGGGGTCCCGATCTGTGCGTCAAGGCTGATGGTAACAGGAAGCAAGGGACACAGATGTTTACCCAGGTTCGGGCCCTCTCGATGGAGGTAAAACCCTACTTCCTGCTTGATTAATATTGAAGATGTGGGTAGTACAAGAGTAGATCGTAGAGGCTAAACCCTAAGAGCTAGCCTATGATGGTATGATTGCAATTGTGATCGGCCTTCTAAGGACCAACCTCTCCGGTTTATATAGACACCAGAGAGGGCTAGGGTTTACATGGAGTTGGTTACAAGGAAGGAAATATAATATCTGGATCGCCAAGCTTGTCTTCCACGCAAAGGAGAGTCCCATCCGGACACGGGCCGAAGTCTTAAGTCTTGTATCATCACGCTTCAATAGTCCGGACGTTGTGCACTGTCCGACTATCCGGATACCCCCTAATCCAGGACTCCCTCAGTAGCCCCTGAACCAGGCTTCAATGACGATGAGTCCGGCGCGCAGTCTTGTCTTCGGCATTGCAAGGCGGGTTCCTTCTCCGAATACTCGCAAGTGGTTATCGAACACGTAGACCGTGTCTGGATCCGCAAGATGGTCTCCACATACCATACCATAAATCCGATCCGCTGGCAATCCTTGTACATCGTGCCCTTGTATCGTGGCCTGGTCCAACGCGAACTGATGTTTTCTTGCCCCACCTTGACTCGTGTTGCGAGGCGGTTTTATTGGCACGTCCCGTCGAGGCAGAGATTGTGTTCCTCTTATTACGGGATTTTCCATTAATATGGGCGTGCGTGACCCCACGACGGCCGTTGGTATAACTCCGTGTGTTTTTAGATAAGCCTCAAACAGTCACACCGAGGACTCTTGATATTCACCTTCTTTATAAAGGGGTCGAGGCCTGTGCCTCTCTTCCACCTTCCTCGCGCCTTCTCGCACCTCGAGTTCTAACACCCGAAACCTAAGCTCCAACACCCTAGATCCTCCAATATGTCCGGATCTGACCCTCAAGGCCGGTGGGTGGCCTCCTCGATTCAAAAGGAAGACATTGCGAAGCTTAGGGAGGTCGGATACCTGACCGCCGACATCCAGCACAGGCTTCCTGCTCCAGGGCAGGTCATCCCTACACCGGAGCCCAATGAGTGTGTCGTGTTTGTCCCTCACTTCCTCCGCGGCTTGGGCTTCACCCTCAATCCCTTTGTGAGGGGGCACATGTTCTACTATGGGTTGGATTTTCACGATCTGGCTCCAGACGCTATCCTCCATATCTCGTCGTTCATTATCGTGTGCAAGGCTTTTCTCCACGTCACCCCACACTTCGGCTTATGGCTCAAGACCTTTAGTGTGAAGCCGAAGATGATCGAGGGGCGACATGTGGAGTGTGGAGGTGCCGTAATAAGTAGGAACGTCGATGCCCCATGGTTAGAGGGTTCTTTCCTAGAAGTATCCGATGTATGGCAACGGAGGTGGTTTTATGTCACGGCTCCCAGAGGCACAAAGTGGGTGGCTGCCCCCGAGTTCCGCTCGGGCCCCCCGTCACAACTAGCGTCTTGGACCGAGGTAGGACGGAATTGGGGGCCCACTGGCGATGTACCAGTATTGCAGAGCCGCATTCGAGAGCTTCTTGAGAGGGACATTAACCTTGTCAGCATAATGCAAGTGATGTTAATCCGACGAATGTTGCCATGCTAACGCCGGCCTCTCCGGATGTGGGAGTTCAATCCAGAGGGTCCGTGGATTGTTAAACACTTCTTCGGCTTAAAGGTCGAACGGATGTGCAAATTATTCTTCGGACCGAAAGTAGAGTGTCCGGACACCACCGAGGACGTGGGCCTAAGCTGCAATCGCCTAGATACCCAAGTAAGTAACCTTGATACCGGACACCTTGTTTTGCATTTGTCATAATTGTTTATTCTGAAAATCATCTGTGGCCAGGAATGGCTCAGCAAGGCGGAGAGAATCAGGTGTCCGACGCCACTTCCCGAAGGCTCGCCTGGTCCTACCATGGCCAAGATGCTCGACCGGGTACTCAGCAGAATGCCCTCGGGGAATGACAAGGGGAAGAACGAAGAAACCGAACTCCACACACTATGCATCCGAACCAGGGGAATTGTTACCTCCCCCAAGGAGGATAGTCGGGGAGGGGAGGCCAAGGCCTCCTTCCCGCGCGGGAAGAAGAGGGCCGCCTCCAAAGACTTGGAGATGGAGATGCCCAAGCAAGGGAAGAAGGTATCACCAAGGGGCTCTGCCGCGACGGGCATCCTCACCGCGTTATGCCCGCCAACGGGCCAGCCCTCCACCAAGCTGTAAGTCAATCGTTAATTTGAAGGTACTATGCTTCTCCTAGATCAGTAACCAGGATTCGCCTTTTGTAGTCCGGCTAGCAGCTCTTCTCAACAGAGTTCGTGTTCGGGGGATCTTCCTCTGGAGATGATGGAGAGCGAGACCCAACCTACCTCTCCGGCTCATGAAGCGGGTGAGGGAGTCCTGGACTAGGGGGTGTCCGGACAGCCAGACTCCAAGACTATGAAGATACAAGATTGAAGACTTCGTCCCGTGTCCGGATAGGACTTTCCTTGGCGTGGAAGGCAAGCTTGGCGATACGGATATGTAGATCTCCTACCATTGTAACCGACTCTGTGTAACCCTAGCCCTCTTCGATGTCTATATAAACCGGAGGGTTTTAGTCCCTAGGACAACATAACCATTACAACAATCATACCATAGGCTAGCTTCTAGGGTTTAGCCTCCTTGATCTCGTGGTAGATCCACTCTTGTACTACCCATATCATCAATATCAATCAAGCAGGAGTAGGGTTTTACCTCCATTGAGAGGGCCGAACCTGGGTAAAAACATCGTGTCCCTTGTCTCCTGTTACCATCTGCCTAGACGCACAGTTCGGGACCCCCTACCCGAGATCCGCCGGTTTTGACACCGACATTGGTGCTTTCATTGAGAGTTCCTCTGTGTCGTCGCCGATAGGCTTGATGGCTTCTTCGACCAACAACAACTCTGTCTAGGGTGAGACTTTTCTCCCCGGATAGATCTTTGTATTCGGCGGCTTCGCACTGCGCGCCAATTCACTTGGCCATCTGGAGCAGATCGAAAGCTACGCCCCTGGCCATCAGGTCAGATTTGGAAGCCTAAACTTCACGGCAGACATCCGCGGAGACTTGATCTTCGATGGATCCGAGCCACAACCGAGCGTGCCGCACTGTCACGATGGGCATGATCTAACTCTGCCGCCGGACAGAGCTTTGGAGGCCGCACACGGATCCGCTCCGACCTATAGTCCGGAGCCAATCGCGCAGATCGAGGACGGGTGGCTGGACACCGCCTCGGGAGCTGCAACTGCTACAGCGATGGAGCCAAATACTGACCTCGTCCCTTATAAAGCTCATGACTCCGAGGCGCTGGACTCCTTGCCGGACTCCGAACCTCCTGCGCCCCGACCAATCGAATCCGATTGGGCGCCGATCATGGAGTTCACTGCCGCGGACATCTTTCAGCACTCACCCTTTGGCGACATCCTAAATTCGCTAAAGCATCTCTCGCTATCCGAAGAGCCCTGGCCGGACTATGGCCAGCATGGTTGGGATACGGACGACGAAGAAATTCAAAGCCCACCCACCACCCACTTTGTAGCCACTGTCGACGACTTAACCGACATGCTAGACAACGACTCCGAAGACATCGACGGTATGGACGAGGATGCCGGAGACGATCAAGAACCAGCGCCCACAGGGCACTGGAAGACCACCTCGTCATACGACATATACATGGTGGACACCCCAAAAGATGGGGACGGCGAAGAAGCAGCGGAGGCAGATTCCCTAAAGAAACAGCCCAAGCGCCGATGCCAGCGGTGCCACTCTAAATCCCGCCACAGCAAGAATGGAGATTCCGGCACAGGAGATAATAATACCCCGGAAAGTGCCGAAGACAATCCCCTCCAGCAAGATTCAGCGCAGGAGGATGCAGAAGCAAGCCCTCACGAGAAAGCGGCAGATGAAGAGGTCGAGGATGATAATTACATACCTCCCTCCGGAGACGAGGCAAGCCTCGACGACGATGAATTCGTCGTGCCTGAGGATCCCGTCGAACAAGAGCGTTTCAAACACAGGCTAATGGCCACAGCAAATAGCCTAAAGAAAAAGCAGCAGCAGCTTCAAGCTGATCAAGACCTGCTGGCCGATAGATGGACCGAGGTCCTCGCGGCCGAAGAGTATGAACTCGAACGCCCCTCCAAGAGCTACCCAAAACGCAAGTTGCTCCCCCGACTAGAGGAGGAAGCATACATACCTTCATCACCAGCGCACAATACGGCCGACCGACCACCCCGTGGTCGCGACAGAGAGGCATCCAGGCCCTCCATCAAGACCGTACCCCGGCACCGCTCGAAAAGTACGAAGCCACGAGGGAATGCGCCGGACTTGCGGGATATATTGGAGGACAAGGCAAGACAATCCAGATCTATCTATGGATCACGTGGGCGCCCCACGACCCATGACGAATACTGTCGCGCCGGATACAACAACTCCGGCCGGGCCGAACACAGCAGACAACGCTCTCTTGAGCTACGTCGTGATATTGCTCAATATAGAGGCGCCGCACACCCACTATGCTTCACAGACGAAGTAATGGATCATCAAATCCCTGAAGGGTTCAAACCCGTCAACATTGAATCCTACGATGGCACAACAGACCCTGCGGTTTGGATCGAGGATTATCTCCTTCATATCCATATGGCCCGCGGAGACGATCTCCACGCCATCAAATATCTCCCGCTCAAGCTTAAAGGACCAGCTCGGCATTGGCTTAACAGCCTGCCCGCAGAGTCAATTGGGTGTTGGGAGGACCTGGAAGCCGCATTCCTTGACAACTTCCAGGGCACATATGTGCGACCACCAGACGCCGATGACCTAAGCCACATAATTCAGCAGCCAGACGAATCGGCCAGACAATTCTGGACACGGTTCTTAACAAAGAAAAATCAAATCGTCGACTGTCTGGATGCAGAGGCCCTCGCAGCCTTCAAACATAACATCCGTGACGAGTGGTTGGCTCGGCACCTCGGACAGGAAAAGCCGAAATCCATGGCAGCCCTCACATCACTCATGACCCGCTTCTGCACGGGAGAGGACAGCTGGCTAGCTCGCAGCAACAACCTTAGCAAAAATGCTGGCAGTCCGGATACTAAGGACCACAATGGCAGGTCGCATCGAAACAAAAACAAACGCCGCGTTAACGGCGACAACAATGAGGATACGACAGTCAACGCCGGATTCCAAGGCTCTAAACCCGGTCAGCGGAAGAAGCCATTCAAAAGAACCACTCCGGGTCCGTCCAATTTGGACTGAATACTCGACCGCTCTTGCCAGATACATGGCACCCCCGAAAAGCCAGCTAACCACACCAACAGAGATTGTTGGGTATTCAAGCAGGCAGGCAAGTTAATTGCCGAAAACAATGACAAGGGGCTGCACAGTGATGACGAGGAAGAGACCCGGCCGCCGAATAGTAGAGGACAGAAGGGCTTCCCCCACAAGTGCGGATGGTAAACATGATATACGCAACCCATATACCCAAGAGGGAGCGGAAGCGTGCACTGAGGGACGTATATGCGATGGAGCCAGTCGCCTCGAAGTTCAATCCATGGTCCTCTTGCCCGATCACTTTCGATCGAAGAGACCATCCGACCAGTATCCGCCATGGCGGATTCGCCGCATTGGTTTTAGACCCAATCGTCAATGGATTTCACCTCACGAGAGTCCTGATGGACGACAGCAGTAGCCTGAACCTGCTTTATCAGGATACAGTGCGCAAGATGGGCATAGACCCCTCAAGGATTAAACCTACAAAGACGACCTTCAAAGGCGTCATACCAAGTGTCGAGGCCAATTGTACAGGCTTAGTCACACTGGAAGTGGTCTTCAGATCCCCGGATAATTTCCAAAGGGAGGAGTTAATCTTTGACATAGTCCCGTTCCGCAACGGCTATCACGCTCTGCTCGGACGAACCGCGTTCGCAAAGTTCAACGCGGTGCCGCATTATGCATACCTCAAGCTCAAGATGCCAGGCCCTCGTGGAGTCATCACGGTCAACGTAAATACGGAACGCTCCCTCCGAACGGAGGAACATACAGCGGCTCTCGCGGCAGAAGTACAGAGCAGCCTTCTAAGGCAATTTTCGAGTCCGGCCGTTAAACGACCGGACACGGCCAAACGCGCCCGGAGCAACATCAACCAAGACCACCCGGCACGTTCCGAGCACGCGTAGCAATGCGGCCCCAACCCAAGCCCTCGCATGATCGCGAGACCAGCTCTCCGCGTACATCATTACGCTCTGGAGATACCATGGGCATAGGGGGAGGGGCACGACCACAACAGACCCAGAGTGCGGCTCGACCACACCAGGGGCTCCCAAGTGCGTCGCTCTTTTTATTTTTTATTTTCCTTCTTTTTATACACAGGGCTCCGTTCACCAGAGGCCGTGTCCGACGGCGAACCTGCCGAACTCACGATGCAACAGCCAGGGAGGGACAAAGGCTGCGACGAACACTCAGGTGGTCTCCATTACGAGCATTAAATTTGTTAAATCCACCATTCCGCAGCCTACCCCTGGAGGGAGACACGTCTAATTAGTCCAATCCCTTGCTTACCGCACTATTTGTATCATTCCGCACTCATAGCAGAATTCCTTGAATAAATACTGCAACACTTTTTGCCTATAATTGCATTACTTTACATATATGTTCATTAATGACATCTTGCACCCGTATATTTTTGTACGACCGAATACACCAGGGACTTATGTTCCCCGCATTATGGTGTGATAAGTCCGAACACTTTCACAAGTGTGGCACCCCGAACTTATAGCATTATATGAATCGGCTCCGAATCATGTCTTGGGTTAATAGTTGGGTTTGCCCGGCTCCCATGTTTTGGTACCTTACGTTCCGTTCTATCGGCTAAGGTAGCACTGGGAGAACCACTGCGATTGCGCCCCGATTGAGCTGGGCGAGCGCCTCAGTGGAGAAAGCTAAAACTGACTGTCATGATAAGGTGAGAGACTGGTCGCTGTTCGAGAGGTCTTTTCGAGTCCCTAAAACTTATGCCGCTTCGAGTGAAGAACCGGATAATGTCCGGCCAAGGCGTGCATAGCGCCCCGAACTCGGTCTTCCGAATACTAGGGGCTTCGCCGAAATTTAAAATTATAGAATTCTATGGCTAAGTGAGAGTGTTCAAGCATTATAAGTCTGGTTGCCTTGTTCGTCGTGTTGAGCGCCTCCCTAGATGGACCCAAAAATGGGAACAAGAGCGCTCAAGTTTATCCCGAACACCCCAGCACTCGTGGCATGGGGGCTGAAGCCGACGACTTGCCATCTCTCAGATTTAATAAACGGCCGCACATAAGGTAATATTTTAAATCAATAAGCGTTGCTTAGCGCATATGAACAAAGTTTTCAGCGCACAGGATAACACATCGCGAGTTTACTCAATAATTACATCTCTGGGGCACTCATCCGCAATCTTGCGGGCACCCTTCAGGACAGTCTTAAAGTACATCTCGGGCGTGCGATACTCCTTGCCCGCTGGCAGCGCGTCAGTGATAAGCCTCTCCGCATCCAGCCTGCCCCAATGCACCTTTGCGCGAGCAAGGGCTCGACGAGCACCTTCAATACAGGCGGAGCGCTTGATGACCTCCACCCAGGGGCACGCATCCACTAGCCGCCGCACGAGGCCGAAGTAGCTCCCAGGCATGGCCTCTCCAGGCCACAGCCGGACTATGAGGCCCTTTATGGCCTGCTCGGCTACCTTGTGGAGCTCGACCAGCTGCTTCAGCTGGTCGCTAGGGGGCACCGGATGGCCGGCCTTAGCGTACTGAGACCAGAAGACCTTCTCCATTGAGCTCCCCTCCTCGGCTCGGTAAAATGCGGAGGCATCGGATACACTGCGAGGCAGATCTGCAAACGCCCCTGGAGAGCTCCGAATTCGGGTAAGTAATAGGTAATTTACATTAACATGCTTGCTTTGCATGAAAAATGCCTTACCCGCCGCTATCTTCTTCACCGCCTCAATCTCCTGGAGGGCCTTATGGGCCTCGGCCTTAGCGGCTTTGGCACTTTCAAGAGCCGAGGCAAGCTCGGACTCTCGAGTCTTCGAGTCACGCTCCAAACTCTCATGTTTTTCCATGAGAGCCTGGAGCTCTTGCCGCACCTCCGCCACCCGCGCCTCCTGTTTCTCTCACTCCGTCCGTTTCGTGGCCGCATTGCGTTCGGCCCCGGACACGGCCTCCTTCAGGGTTGCCACCTCGTTCGTGGCCCCTGCAGTACCCACGTTATCCTTGTTATTTTCATTGCAACCAAAATCCTTTTCTATAAGGTACAAATTTAAAGACGGTATTACTCACCTTCTTTGTCCTCGAGCTGCTTCTCGGCAAGGCCGAGCTCTCGCTCGGACCGCTCGAGGTCCTGCTTCAACGCACCGACCTCCAAAGTCAGTGCGGCAGAGGTCAGCAGTGCAGCCTGCAAACCCATATTGACACAATTTTTAGCACTCCTGCGTATATCTTCTTTAGATCCTCAATCCGGTTTTTCTTTCCGAACACCGAACCGAGCATCAGGGGCTACTGTCTATGCGGTATTAAATTACATATTTTTAACTTCTTACCTCAAAGCCTGTTAGAAGGCTACTGCAGGCTTCGGTCAGCCCGCTCTTGGCGAGCCGAACCTTCTGAATCACCGCACTCATGATAGTGCGGTGTTCTTCCTCGATGGAAGCGCCTTTGAGCGCCTCCAACAAGTTGTCCGTCGCCTCCGGTTGGACGGAGGCCACCGGTGTCACGGTCTTGCCCTTCTTGGGAAGGGGCCACCCGCCGGACTCCGGAACCACTGCGGGTTCCGGCGTGGAGTCCGGCGCAAAGTCCGGGAGGCTGCCTTGTGGCGCCTACGGAGCCTTCTCCTGATGGGTCCCTTCCCGGGATCCCACCTCGGCGTCCTCAGCGTCGCGAGGGGTGGAGGCAGTCGGGATGGAATCTACATCCGACGGAGCCAACGACCCGCTCGATGAAGCGGGGAGATCATCATCGGCCGGACTACAGGCAGTGTGCGGCATTAGAAGGACACTATGTGACACAAAAGAGAAATTATAAATCATTCAGGAATCCGGATACTTACGATCTTGCCGGAGGCCTGGCCCTGGAGGGCCACTCTTTGTCGCCAATGTTGGCGTTGGCGGAGCTGTTCGGGGGAATAGTCCTTCCCCTCTTGGACCCTTCGGCCTCCCCTATTGGGGAAGCCTTCCTTTTCCTCTCTCCTTCCTCTGGGAGAGAGTCCTCTTTCTCCTCCTCGTCTTCGGGGGAGGAGTCTGCCTCGGAGCCATCGGACGATGAGTCTGATATCACCTGGCGCCGGGAACTTTTTCGAGTTCCCGTGGCCTTCTTCTTGGCCTTCTTCTCCGGCACCACATAGAGTGCCGGGACCAGCAGCCCCATTAAGCGGGCATCCGCTGGGTCTTCGGGAAGGGGAGCCGGACAATCTTCCTGTCCGGACGTCCTCTGCCAGTCCTGTCAAAGGAATTGGGAGTTCTTAGATCCCACATAGAGTCAAACTATGAAAGAAAACAACTGTCCCATGGAGGATAACGAAACTTACCTCACCGGCCGGGCGCTTGGTGCTGAATCCGCGATCTTCAGTCGCGGACGCGGGGGCTTCTCCGCCCTTGAACAGCACCCTCCAGACGGCTTCATACGTCGTGTCGAAGAGCCCGCTCAGAGTCCGGTGCTGTGCCGGATCGAACTCCCACAGGTTGAAGGCCCGTTGTTGGCAGGGGAGAATCCGGCGGATGAGCATGACCTGGATCACATTGACAAGCCTGAGCTTCTTGTTCACCAGGGTCTGGAGGCAGGACTGGAGTCCTGTCAGCTCCTCCAAACTGCCCCATAGCAAGCCCTTCTCTTTCTAGGAGGTGAGCTGCATCGGGATACCAGATCAAAACTCGGGGGCCGCCGCCCATTTTGGGTCACGCGGCTCGGTGATGTAGAACCACCCCGATTGCCATCCCTTGATGGACTTCACAAAGGCCCCTTCGAGCCAGATGACGTTGGGCATCTTGCCCAACATGGCGCCTCCGCACTCCGCTTGGATGCCCTTCACTACCTTCGGCTTGACGTTGAAGGTCTTGAGCCACAAGCCGAAGTGGGGCTGGATGCAGAGGAAGGCCTCGCACATGACGATAAACACTGAGATGTTGAGGATGAAGTTTGGCGCCAGATCGTGGAAATCCAGGCCGTAATAGTACATGAGCCCCCGAACAA
Source organism: Triticum timopheevii (assembly GCA_963921465.1). Taxonomy (NCBI): domain Eukaryota; kingdom Viridiplantae; phylum Streptophyta; class Magnoliopsida; order Poales; family Poaceae; genus Triticum; species Triticum timopheevii. The sequence goes on from OY997270.1 coordinate 314,362,878, forward strand.
AGGGATGCAATGGGAAGCCCAGTCCGCGGAGGAAGTGGGGAAGGAATACGACCCTCTCATGGGGCCTGGGGGTGGGGATGAGCTGCCCCTTGTTGGGTAGCCGGTGCGCGATGTCGCCGGAAAGGTATCCGGCGCTACGCATCTTTGTGATGTGCTCCTCCGTAACGGAGGAGGCCAACCATTTGCCTCCCGCTCCGGACATGGTCGGAGAAGGTTGAGACGAGATGCGCGGACTTGGGTGCTGGAGCTCGAGTGCGCGGAGATGGATAAGCAAAGGAGGAAGAAGGCGTAGGTAGAAAAGGGTGGATCCTTATCCCCTTATATATGGGCGGACGAAAACTATGCGTCCCCATCGGCCTGGTAAAACTCGCTTATCTCCCAAGCGCCACCATCAATGGCGCGGTTGGGTTACCCACGTCCGCATTGATGAGAATCTCGGAATAAGGGGAACACGATATCTGCTTCGACAAGACGTGCCAAGGAAACCGCTTCGCTAAACGTGCTGAGGTGGTATAATAAAAAACGATTCCAGTAAAGGCTTGGTGGTGGTGTGACGTCATGCCACAAAATATGTCAGCAGATTGAGCTTGTGTACATAATATTCTCTCTCTACGGTGGTATGTGGAATTTATTTTGCAGAGCCGGACACTATCCTGGTGTTCACAATCTTCTATGAATTATTCGGAGGAGGAACCCGCCTTGCAATGCCAAACAATATGCGCGCCGGACTCATCGTCATTGAAGCCTGGTTCAGGGGCTACTGAGGGAGTCCTGGACTAGGGGGTGTCCGGACAGCCGGACTATCATCGTCAGCCGGACTCCAAGACTATGAAGATACAAGATTGAAGACTTCGTCCCTTGTCCGGATAGGACTTTCCTTGGCGTGGAAGGCAAGCTTGGCGATACGGATATGTAGATCTCCTACCATTGTAACCGACTCTGTGTAACCCTAGCCCTCTCCGTTGTCTATATAAACCGGAGGGTTTTAGTCCGTAGGACAACATAACCATTACAACAATCATACCATAGGCTAGCTTCTAGGGTTTAGCCTCCTTGATCTCGTGGTAGATCCACTCTTGTACTACCCATATCATCAATATCAATCAAGCAGGAGTAGGGTTTTACCTCCATCGAGAGGGCCCGAACCTGGGTAAAAACATCGTGTCCCTTGTCTCCTGTTACCATCCGCCTAGACGCACAGTTCGGGACCCCCTACCCGAGATCCGCCGGTTTTTACACCGACAGCGGGCGACACCGAGGTGTCGTCACGGAGGAGTCCGGATTTGCTGAAGCCGGAAGCCAATGCATCAGCCGCCTTGAGCCCGGAGCGTTTGGCTCCCACGAGGGGCGATGGGAAGGGTCTGACACAGTTCAATGTCCGGCCGGACGTACTGACGGGCTTACTGGAGCGAGGTGCGCTCTCGGAGGAGCACCGCTCATTAATGAGCGTGGTGCTCAAGAAGATTTCATTCGCTACAAGCGGTTTGAATGAAGCATTTACAAGCCTGCTTAGAGGCTTTGAGGTATGTAGTGAAGAATACACCATTTTATGGCAGAGAGGCACGCGCTAGGTGTGCTCCATATAGATAGTAGCCCCGAGACTCTGGTTGCCCGCCCTAGGCGGCAAACGGGGGATCATAAACCAATGATTGCTTTGTAAATACATGCAGGTAACTATGGGTCCGGCCGCCGACCAGTCCGTTGAAGTTGCCGAACTAACGAGGCAGATTGGATTGATTGATGTCGATATCACGCTGGTGAATGAGTGGCCGGACAAATCACAAGGTATGTGTCCTGCCTTCCTTTGTATAGGAAAATATGAAGGTGGCATGATATTAATGTAATATGTTTGGACTGTAGATGGTGCTGCTGCCATGGAGGCCCTGAGGGCGGAACTTGCTCAAGCCAAGGAACAAGCTCGGGTGAGCAATGTGGCTGCCCTAAAGGTGGCCGAGGAATTAAGGGCCGAACAGGCAGCTCATCGCCGAAGCGAGGAAAAGATAGCCGAAATGGCTGTTGAGTTAAAAAATGCCGCTGACCGGTATGAGCTCCTTAAAAAGGAGCATGAGGATAATTCGGCCGACCTGAACAAGGCACTTAATGCCACCAAGGAAATACGGACCGAGCTCAGGGGTGCGCGGGAGGAGCTTCAACAGGCCGGTAAAATCACGGCTGGGGGCTCCTATTTGCTGAGGATGAAGTTTCTTGATCTGAAGTACGCTCCCCTGGATGGACGCTGGAGTCCTGCGGACGCATATGCGGATTTGGCGAAGAGTAAGGCTGACGCAGCCGAGTTCTTCAAAGATCAAGGTGATAAGGAAATGGAGAAGCTTTTTTGGTCGCAATTCAATGCTCCCACTCACCCGCTGCCGTTAAGTGACAAGATGGCTGCTGTAGCAGAGCTTCACATACTGTCCAGGCTTGCAATACGGTCTGTAATAGACCATCTTTGGCTGAAGGGGCCTAAGCCGGATAGTTACTTTGGCTTGGTGCAACAATTCCTTGGGGCCGTGCCTCAGATTGATGCCATGAGAAGGTTGGCGTGCATAGAGGGTGCGCAGATGGCTCTTGCCCGCGTTAAAGCCTATAGGACGGATATGGAGGCCACCATTATAGCAACCCAGGATCCGGCGAGGGGCCAATATCTGGCCGAGCACTACTTGGCGCAGGTCACAGAAGGTGCCCGCCTAATAGAGGCGCAGTGCTTGAAGAATGTCTTGTTTGAATGATGAATTGAATCATTGTAAAAACAATGTTTATTTTGATTATGAGGCTATATTTATACTGTTTGCCTGAAAATATGATTGTGTCCCCTGTGCGGCCGTTTATATATATGTATATATAAATATGTAATCCGAAAGTTAGTAGTCGTTGGCTTCAGCCCCCATGCATACAATGCGGGGGTGTTCGCGAAAAATATGCTTAATCACACTTGATCCAACGTCTTGGTCCATTAAGGAGGTGATCGCACGTCGATCTAGGCAACCGGACTATATAGCTGTAACACTTTCGCTTAGCCATGGGAGTCTAACGTTGGGGCTACTATGTAGCCCCTGGTACCTTCGCGTGCATCCGAATATGGGCACGTATGTACATGACGGAAATGGCCCTTCGTTAATGCGGTGGAATCCTAAAGATTCTGGTGAGTCTTCGAGTGGTTGAACAGTCTCTCGCTGCATCATGATAGTCAGTTTCCGGCTTTCTCTACTGAGGTGCTCATCCGGAATAACCAGGGCACAATCGCAGTAGTTCTCCTTTGGCCACCTTAGCCGATAATAACGGAACATAAGGCGGCAAACCCAGGAGCCGGGCAAACCCAACATTTGACCAAAGACATGATTCGGAGCTGATGCATATAAGGCCAAACTCGTGACGCCGAACACTCCCGAAGGTATTCAGACTTTATAACAGATGATGGGCTCAAGAATGCCCATTCATTATAAACCCCGTGTTTCTAGGTACGTGCGTTAATCTGTCATGGCGAAATGCCAAAAACGGTAGTATCCTCTGTGGGTATGGAACCCATGGGATGGTTAAACAACAAGAGGCAATAGAAAAGGTTTACACAGGGGCTTAATCTAAAAAGGAACCTGTTGAACGGGGCCCTGCTGCACGTCTGCACCTTTGTCTCCATTGTGCCGTATCCTGGAAGGGTATCACGCGACCATTGTCTGTGGAAAAAGAAAACTCATAGGAGAGTACAACGTAAGTATACGATGGATAGTAAAAGTATAAGATGTTGGCCTGCCAATAAGGTTGAGCCAAGTGTGGGGTTTTATTAAGTATTTATAGCCCCTGGTATCCGCTATGGGATTACATATACGGTGCCCTGGTTCGATCTGGGCTACTGGACTCGTCTAACCGTGTCTGTGGTCTTAACGACCAGTCATGTTTTTTTAATATTGGAGGCCGCTTATAGTCCGGCCGCTAGGGCCATCGCGTGTTCCTTTGCGCGTGAAGAGCGCTATGTTATTCCGCTAACGGTGATGATGCCATGTGGACCGGGCATCTTGGGTTTAAGGTAGCCATAGTGCGGCAATGCGTTAAAGCGGGCGAAGGCCGTTCTTGCAAGCAATGCATGATAGTTGCTTTGGAAGGGTGCGATGATGAAGAGTAGTTCTTCGCTTCTAGAGTTGCCTGGAGAGCCGAATGTTACCTCCAGTATGACGGAGCCCCTGCTGTAGGCTTCAACACCTAGTATCACCCCTTCAAAGGTGGTCTTGCTTTTACTAATTCTGGATGGGTCTATCCCCATCCTACGGACAGTGTCCTCATATATTAGATTGAGACTGATGCCGCCGTCCATGAGGACGTGGGTCAGATGGTATCCGTCGATTATTGGGTCGAGAACCAAGGCCTCTGATCCTTCGCGCCGAATACTAGTTCGGCCGTCCGAGCGGTGGAAGGTGATCGGATAAGACATCCAGTAATTAGGTGTAGGTGCGATGGGCTCTATATCGCGCGCGTCTCTATGCGCGCGTTCGTGCCTTCTCATGGATGTACAAGTCACGTGGATCATGTTCACTGTTTTAACCTCTGGCGGGAATTTTTTCTGTCCCCTAGTGTTCGGCTGGCGAGGTTCATCCTCGTCTTCACTTGGTGTTTCCCTTCCCTTGTGTTCGGCATTTAATTTGCCGGCCTGCTTGAAGACCCAACACTCTCTGTGCGTGTGGTTCGCAGGTTTGTCCGGGGTGCCATGAATTTGGCACAGTCTGTCCAGGACTCTGTTCAGACCGGACGGTCCCTCTTTGCTGCCTTTAAATGGCTTCTTTTGCTGATCAGGCCGAGAGCCCCAGAATCCGGCATTAACCGTTGTGTTGTCCGGGCTCTCTTCCTTGTTTAGGCGTTTATTTTTATTACGCCATGGCCTCCCGTTGCCATCTCTTATTTCGGATGTGCTGGGGTTGCTGGTGCCTTTACGGGCTAGCCAACTATCTTCACCCGCGCAAAAGCGGGTCATAAGGCTTGTTAGGGCTGCCATTGTCCTTGGCTTTTCTTGGCCGAGGTGTCTGGCGAGCCACCCATCGCGGATGCTGTGTTTGAATGCCACTAAGGCTTCAGCATCCGGACAATCGACAATTTGATTCTTCTTAGTGAGGAATCTGTTCCAAAGCTTGCGGGCGGACTCTCCGGGCTGTTGGATTATGTGACTTAAATCGTCAGCATCCGGAGGCTGGACATAAGTCCCTTGAAAATTCACCCTGAAAGCGTCCTCGAGTTCCTCCCAACTCCCAATTGAATTTTCGGGGAGGCTTTTCAACCAGTGTCTAGCTGGTCCCTTTAGTTTGAGGGGAAAGTATTTGATGGCGTGGAGGTCATCCCCACGAGCCATATGTATATGTAGGATAAAGTCCTCGATCCAGACCCCTGGGTCTGTCGTTCCGTCGTATGCCTCTATGTTCACAGGTTTAAAGCCCCGTGGGAATTCATGGTCCAGTACCTTTTCGGTAAAGCACAGGGGGTGAGCAGCCCCTTTGTATCTGGACGTGCTATGGCATGTTGTCGGCTGTTGTTGTGTCCGGTGTTTATTCCGAACTGGTATTTGATTGGCATAATCGTTTTGATGACTACAGTCCCTCGCCGGGGTGTGTCCTTTAGATCCGTAGATGGACCTAGCTGCGCCGGCTTTCTTATCCAGGTGCTCACGTAGATCGTGCGCGGCGTCAGTGGCTGCTTTGTTGCGGTTATGAAGTGGTACATCTGGCCTCTTGGTCGTGTCACTCTTTGGTGGAACGGCCTCGTCGTCGAATTTTGGCAGTAGCTTGCGTTTTGGGTAGCTCTTTGTATGGCGATCGTCACCATATCTTTCTTCAATGTCTAGCACTTTGTTCCATCTGCGGTTGAGCGTTTCCTGTGCGGCTTTAAGCCGTTGCTTCTGCTTCTTCAGACTTCTCGCTGTGGCCATAAGCTTTCTGTGGAGGTTATCTCGTTCCACGCGTTCTTCCGGAATGTTGAATGCATCATCGTCCGGACTGTCTTCTTGTCCTGGGCCGGTTTGATGAACTCATCCCTCTGGATCATTGTCTTTGGGCGTCTGCTCCAAAATGTGTTCGGCGTGACCTGACTCGTCCTGCTCCATCCCTGGTTCCGTATGGTCATTGTTGCCTTCGGGGTTGACTGGAGTATTGATCCTTCTGGCGCTCTTACTGCTATTTTTACTGTTGCTGGACTTGGAACGGCGTCTGCGCCGTAGATTTGGCTTTTGCCCGGGGGTTTTATCTTCCGGATTGTCACCGTCGTCTTCCTTGGGCGTATCCACCACGTATATGTCGTATGACGAGGCAGAAGTCTGGCACCCCATAGATTCTGAATCTTCTGCTGCATCGTCGTCCATACCGTCGATGCCTTCGGAGTTGAAGTCAAGCGCGTTGGTTAAATCATCAACCGTGGCTATGAAGTGGGTGGTGGGTGGGTAACGAATTTTTTCGTCGTCTGCTTCCCACTCGAGCCGGACATAGTTCGGCCCGGAATTTTCTGTCAAAGAGAGAGTTTTTAATGAGTTCAGCATGTCGCCAAAGGGCGAGTGCTGGAAGATGTCTGCAGCGGTGAACTCCATTACCGGAGCCCAACCTGGCTCGACTGGCTCGGGAGTGCGCGAACAGGAACCTACAACCGGATAAGAGTCCGGCGGTCCGGAGTCACAGCCCTCCTCTGAAGTGAGGCCCGTGTTCGGCTCCACCGCCGATGAGGGTACGACCTGCGGGGCAGGGTCCATCCCTCCGTCCTTGGGCAACGCAGCCTGCTCCGGATTTGAGTCTGGGGCTACTGCAGGGGCGATATCCCAAGGGTTGTCCGATAGCAGGTCTAAGCCATGCCTATCGTGACTGTCTAGTGCTCCTGGCATAGGCTCGAATCCGTCGAAGATCAAGTCTCCGCGAATGTCGTCCGTGTAGTTCAGGTTTTCGAACCTGATCTGATGGCCAGGGGCGTAGCTGCCGATCTGCTCCAGATGGCCAAGCGAATTGGCCCGCAGGGCAAAGCCGCCGAACACGAAGATCTATCCGGGGAGGAAAGTCTCCCCCTGGACCGTGTTGTTGACGATTGAAGGTGCCATCAAGCCCTGCAGCAACGATACAAAGGAACTCTCAATGAAAGCACCAATGTCGGTGTCAAAACCGGCGGATCTCGAGTAGGGGGTCCCGATCTGTGCATCAAGGCTGATGGTAACAGGAAGTAAGGGACACAGATGTTTACCCAGGTTCGGGCCCTCTCGATGGAGGTAAAACCCTACTTCCTGCTTGATTAATATTGAAGATGTGGGTAGTACAAGAGTAGATCTACCACAAGATCGTAGAGGCTAAACCCTAAGAGCTAGCTTATGATGGTATGATTGCAATTGTGATCGGCCTTCTAAGGACCAACGTCTCCTGTTTATATAGACACCGGAGAGGGCTAGGGTTTACATGGAGTCGGTTACAAGGAAGGAAATATAATATCCGGATCGCCAAGCTTGTCTTCCACGCAAAGGAGAGTCCCATCCGGACACGGGCCGAAGTCTTGAGTCTTGTATCATCACGCTTCAATAGTCCAGACGTTGTGCACTGTCCGGCTGCCCGGATACCCCCTAATCCAGGACTCCCTCAATTGACAACCCCTTTATTGCGTTGGTTGCGAGGTTCTTGTTTGTTTGTGTAGGTGCGTGGGACTTTTGAGGAGCCTCCTACAGGATTGATACATTGGTTCTCAGAAACTGAGGGAAATTCTTATGCTACTTTGCTGCATCACCCTTTCCTCTTCAAGGAAAACCAACGCAAGCTCAAGACGTAGCAAGAAGGATTTCTGGCGCCGTTGCCCGGGAGGTCTTTGCTCAAGTCAAGACATACCAAGTACCCATCACAAACTCATCTCCCTCGCATTACATTATTTGCCATTTGCCTCTCGTTTTCTTCTCCCCCACTTCACCCTTGTCGTTTTATTCGCCCTCTCTTTCCCAATATCCTCTCTCTTTCGCTTGCCCTTCTGTTTGCTTGTGTGTTGGGTTGCTTGTCGCGATGGCGCAAGATAATACCAAATTTTGTGTGTTTTCCAATACCAATAATAATGATTTCCTTAGCACTCCGATTGCTCCTCTTAATGATGTGGAATCTTGTGAAATCAATGCTGCTTTCTTGTATCGTGTTATGAAAGATCAATTCTCCAACCTTCCTAGTGAAGATATGGCTACTCATCTAAACATCTTTGTTGATTTGTGTGAGATACAAAAGAAGAAAGATACGGATAATGATATTGTTAAATTGAAGTTATTTCCATTTTGACTTAGAGATCGTTGATGTCTACTACACAACCTTCTTCTTGTAGACGTTGTTGGGCCTCCAAGTGCAGAGGTTTGTAGGACAGTAGCAAATTTCCCTCAAGTGGATGACCTAAGGTTTATCAATCCGTGGGAGGCGGAGGATGAAGATGGTCTCTCTCAAACAACCCTGCAACCAAACAACAAAGAGTCTCTTGTGTCCGCAACACACCCAATACAATGGTAAATTGTATAGGTGCACTAGTTCGGCGAAGAGATGGTGATACAAGTGCAATATGGATGGTAGATATAGGTTTTTGTAATTTGAAATTATAAAAACAGCAAGGTAACTAATGATAAAAGTGAGCACAAACGGTATTGCAATACTTCGGAACAAGGCCTATGGTTCATACTTTCACTAGTGCAAGTTCTCTCAACAATAATAACATAACTGAATCATATAACTATCCCTCAACATGCAACAAAGAGTCACTCCAAAGTCACTAATAGCGGAGAACAAATGAAGTGATTATTGTAGGGTACGAAACCACCTCAAAGTTATCCTTTCTGATCGATCTATTCAAGAGTCCGTAGTAAAATAACACGAAGCTATTCTTTCCGTTCGATCTATCATAGAGTCGTACTAGAATAACACCTTAAGCCACAAATCAACCAAAACCCTAATGTCACCTAGATACTCCAATGTCACCTCAAGTATCTGTGGGCATGATTATATGATATGCATCACGCAATCTCGGATTCATCTATTCAACCAACACAAAGTACTTCAAAGAGTGCCCCAAAGTTTCTACCGGAGAGTCAAGATGAAAACATGTGCCAACCCCGATGCATAGATTCCCAAGGTCACGGAAACCGCAAGTTGATCACCAAAACATACATCAAGTGGATCACGTGAATATCCCATTGTCACCACAGATAAGCACGACAAGACATACATCAAGTGTTCTCAAATCCTTAAAGACTCAATCCGACGAGACAACTTCAAAGGTAAAACTCAATCCATTACAAGAGAGTAGAGGGGGAGAAACATCATAAGATCCAACTATAATAGCAAAGCTCGCGATACATCAAGATCGTATCACCTCAAGAACACGAGAGAGAGAGAGATCAAACACATAGCTACTGGTACATACCCTCAGCCCCGAGGGTGAACTACTCCCTCCTCGTCATGGAGAGCGTCGGGATGATGAAGATGGCCACCGGTGAGGGATCCCCCCTCCGGTAGGGTGCCGGGACAGGGTTCCGATTGGTTTTTGGTGGCTATAGAGGCTTGCGGCGGCAGAACTCCCGATCTATTGTGTTCCCCAAAGTTTTTAAGGTATATGGACTTATATAGGTGAAAGAAGTCGATCGGGGGAGCCACGAGGGGCCCATGAGGGTGGGGGGCGCGCCTCCCCGCCGGATTGCTTCCTTTACGTGCACTCCAAGTCCCCTGGATTGCTTCCTTTACGTGCACTCCAAGTCCCCTGGATTGCTTCCTTTACGTGCACTCCAAGTCCCCTAGATTGCTTCCGTTCCAAAAATAACTTTCCCGAAGGTTTCATCCGCTTGGACTCCGTTTGATATTCCTTTTCTTCAAAACACTGAAATAAGCAAGAAAACAGCAATATGGGCTGGGCCTCCGGTTAGTAGGATAGTCCCAAAAATGATATAAAAGTGTAAAGTAAAGCCCATAAACATCCAAAACAGGTAATATAATAGCATGGAACAATAAAAAATTATAGATACGTTGGAGACGTATCAAGCATCCCCAAGCTTAATTGTTGCTCATCCTCGAGTAGGTAAATGATAAAAACAGAATTTTTGATGTGGAATGCTACCTAGCATAATTCTCAATGTAATTTTCTTTATGGTGGCATGAATGTTCAGATCCAAATGATTCAAAATAAAAGTTCATATTGACATAAGAAATAGTAATACTGCAAGTGTACTAACAAAGCAATCATGTCTTCTCAAAATAACATGGCTAAAGAAAGTTATCCCTACAAAATCATATAGTCTGGCTATGCTCTATCTTCATCACAGAAAGTATTTAATCACGCACAACCGCGATGACAAGCCAAGAAATTGTTTCATACTTTAGTATTCCCAAACTTTTTCAACTTTCACGCAATACATGAGCGCGAGCCATGGACATAACACTATATGTGGAATAGAATGGTGGTTGTGGAGAAGACAAAAAGGGAGAAGATAGTCTCACATCAACTAGGCGTATCAACGGGCTATGGAGATGCCCATTAAAAGATATCGATGTGAGTGAGTAGGGATTGCCATGCAACAGATGCACTAGAGCTATAAGTGTATGAAAGCTCAAAAAGAAACTAAGTGCGTGTGCATTCAACTTGCTTGCTCACGAAGACCTAGGGTACTTTGAGGAAGCCCATCATTGGAATATACAAGCCAAGTTCTATAATGTAAAATTCCGACTAGTATATGAAGACGACAACATAGGAGACTCTCTATCATGAAGATCATGGTGCTACTTTGAAGCACAAATGTGGTAAAAGGATAGTAGCATTGTCCCTTCTCTCTTTTTCTCTCATTTTTTTTATTTTTTATTTGGCCTTTCTCTTTTTTTTTAATTTGGCCTTTCTCTTTTTTTTTGTAAAGTCCGAAGTCTCATCCCGACTTGTGGGGGAATCATAGTCTCCATCATCCTTTCCTCACTGGGACAATGCTCTAATAATGAAGATCATCACACTTTTATTTACTTACAACTCAAGATTACAACTCGATACTTAGAACAAGATATGACTCTATATGAATGCCTCCGGCGGTGTACCGGGATATGCAATGAAGCAAGAGCGACATGTATGAAAAATTATGAAGGTGGCCTTGCCACAAATACGATATCAACTACATGATCATGCAAAAGCAATATGACAATGACGATGTATGTCATAATAAATGGAACGGTGGAAAGTTGCATGGCAATATATCTCAGAATGGCTATGGAAATGCCATAATAGGTAGGTATGGTGGATGTTTTGAGGAAGGTATATTGTGGGTGTATGGTATCGGCGAAAATTCCGCGGCACAAGAGAGGCTAGCAATGGTGGAAGGGTGAGAGTGCGTATAATCCATGGACTCAACATTAGTCGTAAAGAACTCATATACTTATAGCAAAAATCTACAAGCCATTGAAAACAAAGTACTACGCGCATGCTCCTAGGGGGATAGATTGGTAGGTAAAGACCATCGCTCGTCCCTGACCGCCACTCATAAGGAAGACAATAAATAAATAAAATTGTGCTCCAACTTCATCACAAAGCGGTTCACCATACGTGCATGCTACGGGAATCACAAACTTCAACACAAGTATTCTTTGAATTCATAATCACCCAACTAGCATGATTCTAATATCACCACCTCTATATCTCAAAACAATTATCAAGTATCAAATTGATCATAGCATCCAATTCACTTTCTATGATAGTTTTTATTATACCCAACTTGGATGCCCATCATTCTAGGACCAATCTTATAACCATAGCAACTACCATGCTGTTCTAAAAGACTCTCAAAATAATATAGTGAAGCATGAGAGATCAATACTTTCTACAAAATAAAGCCACCTTCGTTCTCTAAAGATATAAGTGAAGCACTAGAGCAAATGACAAACTACTCCGAAAGATATAAGTGAAGATCAATGAGTAGACAAATAATTGTGCAACTAGGTGAAGATTATCTAACATTTAAGAATTTCAGATCTTGGTATCTTATTCAAACAGCAAGCAAAACAAAACAAAAGAAAATAACTCTCCAAGCAAAACACATATCATGTGGCGAATAAAAATATAGCTCCAAGTAAAGTTACCGATAGATGAAGACGAAAGAGGGGATGCCTACCGGGGCATCCCCAAGCTTAGGCTCTTGGTTGTCCTTGAATATTACCTTGGGGTGCCTTGGGCATCCCCAGGCTTAGGCTCTTTCCACTCCTTATTCCATAGTCCATCGAATCTTTACCCAAAACTTGAAAACTTCACAACACAAAGCTCAACAGCAAACTCGTAAGCTCCGTTAGTATAAGAAAATAAAACCGCCACTTAGGTACTGTTGTGAACTCATTATAAATTCATATTGGTGTAATATTTACTGTATTCTAACTTCTCTATGGTTCATACCCTCCGATACTACTCATAGATTCATCAAAATAAGCAAACAACATATAGAAAACAAAATCTGTCAAAAACAGAATAGTCTGTAGTAATCTGTAACTCTCGAAAACTACTCTAACTCCAAAAATCCTACCAAATTAGGAAAATATGAGTAATTTGTGTAACAATCCAGATAAAAAGAATCAGATAAAAAGCACGTTTCTGTGAATTATAAAAACTAATATACTAGGTGCACAAGTTTCTGGTTTTCAGCAGGATCAACACAACTATCACCGTAAGCTATCCTAAAGGTCTTACTTGATACTTTATTGAAACAAAAAGATATAGAACATTATTAATACAGTAGCATAATAATGTGGACACACAAAAACAGTAAGGGTAAATATTGGGTTGTCTCCCAACAAGCGCTTTTCTTTAATGCCTTTCTGGCTAGGCATGATGATGGCAATGATGCTCACATAAAAGATAAGAATTGAAATATAACGAGAGCATCATGAAGCATATGACTAGCACATTTAAGTCTAACCCACTTCCTATGCATAGTGATTTTGTGAGCAAACAACTTATGGGAACAATAATCAACTAGCATAGGAAGGCAAAACAAGCATAACTTCAAAACTTCAAGCACATAGAGAGGAAACTTGATATTATTGCAATTCCTACAAGCATATGTGCTCCCTCATAATAATTTTCAGTATCATCATAAATGAATTCAACCATATAACCAACACCTAAAGCATTATTTTCATGATCTACTTGCATAGAAATTTTACTACTCTCCACATAAGCAAACTTCTTCTCATGAATAGTAGTGGGAGCAAACTCAACAAAATAATTATCATGTGAGGCATAATCCAATTGGAAACTAAAATCATGATGACAAGTTTCATGGTTATCATTATTCTTAATAGCATACAAGTCATCACAATAATCATCATAGATAGGAGGCATGCTTTCATCATAATAAATTTGCTCATCAAAACTTGGGGGACAAAAAATATCATCTTCATCAAACATAGCATCCCCAAGCTTGTGGCTTTGCATATCATTAGCTTCGTGGGTATTCAAAGAATTAATACTAACAACATTGCAATCATGTTCATCATACAAAGATTTAATGCCAACCATTTAATAGACTTCTTCTTCTAGCACTTGAGCACAATTTTCCTTTCCATCATTCTCACGAAAGACATTAAAAAGATGAAGCGTATGAGGCAAACTCAATTCCATTTTTTGTAGTTTTCTTTTATAAACTAAACTAGTGATAAAACAAGGAACTAAAAGATTCGATTGCAAGATCTAAAGATATACCTTCAAGCACTCACCTCCCTGGCAACGGCGCCAGAAAAGAGCTTGATGTCTACTACACAACCTTCTTCTTGTAGACGTTGTTGGGCCTCCAAGTGCAAAGGTTTGTAGGACAGTAGCAAATTTCCCTCAAGTGGATGGCCTAAGGTTTATCAATCTGTGGGAGGCATAGGATGAAGATGGTCTATCTCAAACAACCCTGCAACCAAATAACAAAGAGTCTCTTGTGTCCCCAACACACCCAATACAATGGTAAATTGTATAGGTGCACTAGTTCGGCGAAGAGATGGTGATACAAGTGCAATATGGATGGTAGATATAGGTTTTCGTAATCTGAAATTATAAAAACAGCAAGGTAACTAATGATAAAAGTGAGCACAAACGGTATTGCAATGCTTCGAAATAAGGCCTAGGGTTCATACTTTCACTAGTGCAAGTTCTCTCAACAATAATAACATAACAGGATCATATAACTATCCCTCAACATGCAACAAAGAGTCACCCAAAGTCACTAATAGCGGAGAACAAACGAAGAGATTATTGTAGGGTACAAAACCACCTCAAAGTTATCCTTTCTGATTAATCTATTCAAGAGTCTGTAGTAAAATAACACGAAGCTATTCTTTCCGTTCGATCTATCATAGAGTTCGTACTAGAGTAACACCTTAAGACACAAATCAACCAAAACCCTAATGTCACCTAGATACTGCAATGTCACCTCAAGTATACGTGGGCATGATTATACGATATGCATCACACAATCTCAGATTCATCTATTCAACCAACACAAAGTACTTCAAAGAGTGCCCCAAAGTTTCTACCGGAGAGTCAAGATGAAAACGTGTGCCAACCTGTAACATCCCAAATTTTCAATTTGGAATGTTATACACTAGATCATCAATGCATATCATATTTTATCGTGCTTTTGGTTTGATCCTAGAAATTCTATGCAACTCAAGGACCCTCGGAGAGAGTTGGGGATTTCGTTTATTTGAGTTCTCTCAAATTTTTATAATAGGATCATTTGGTTTTATTTAGTTTATCTTCAATTATTTCAATTATAAAATTATGAGAGAGGGAATAAAATGACTTTCCCAAAATAAAGAAATATTGAGGATTTAATAAAAAACCAAATAAGGTTTATTTTGGAGTTTTTGCTATTTTTTTGAATTTAGGAAAAATTGCATGTTTTTCAAAATTTCATTTTAGGGCCAAGAAAATGTTCATCTCATTCTAAATATTTTATTTAAACGGTGAAATTTTTTTTTGGCATTTTTAGATATTTATTTATATTTCTAGGATTTTTCTTAGTTTCGGCTGAATTGTTTTTTTTAAAACGCGCACACGCCCGACTGGGCCGAAGCCCAGCCGAGCCAGGCCGGCTCGCCTGCCGCCGCCGCCGTATCCCGCGCGGAGCCGCGCTGCCGCCATCGCCAACTCGGACACGGAGTCCGAGCCGGATTCCTCCCCGCCGCCGCCTTGCCCCCTCCGCCAAGCCACCGCACCCCCCCTTTAAATACCAAGCCGGGGCCCCCTGGAGCCCCAAGCCGTAGCCGCCGCCGCCGCCGCACTCCATCGCCGCCGCAGCCGCCGCCCCGCCGCCTAGCGCCGCCGCCGCCAGGGAGCCGCCGCCGCCTGTCGCCACCGCCCCGCACCCCACGCCGCCCCGCAGCCCCGCCGGACGCCGCCGGAGCATCGCCGGAGCCCGAGCCGAGGTAGCCGCCCCGCCGCCCGGTTTTTCTAAAGAAACCGATCTGTTTTTTTAGAAAAACCCTAGTTTCGTTTTTTTAAATAGATCGGTTTTTTTCTGGTTTATTTATTTAGCGAGCGTTCGCCCGTTCGTTTGTTTTAACAGACGAGTTCACTGTTTAGTCTCAGTTAACGAACGTTCGTTCATTAATCTGTTCGTCAGTTTTTCTTATTCTCAGATTTTCCGCGGTTATTTCTGATCGCGATTTCTGATCCGATTTTTGTTCTAGTATAACTTTTCGCTCGTTTATCGGAATCAGCTGATTCAAGCGCCTAGAGTTTCGTCTCGAAACCCTCTTTCCGTTTAACCAACTCAAACAATTTTTTGCTTCTGTAAAATTTGACTTAGGTCCAGATTAGTAAATGAAGCCTATTTCTTTCGCCGTTTGTGTTTCGGTTCTTCGTTCGATTTGATTCTTTTTGCAAACCAGATTTCTTAAGTTGAACTTTCTGGTTAGTTCTCTTATTTGAGTTTTACCCGTGCATTAGATGAATACTTATTGTATGCTTGTTTGTTTGCGATAGACTACCGGGAGTGCGCCGCTTGCTACTTTGAATCTCTAGGTTTCGCGGATCATCAGCAAGGCAAGTAACACTTTTATCATACCTCTTTACTACCCAGTTTTATTGCATTAGATCAATCCGCAAACAATTGCATGATTAGGATCTGATTAATATGTGGGTTTTGGGGAGTAGATGAGGTAGTGCCTATTACCTGTTTTATTATCGAACACTTGGGAGTTACTCTACTTTTGCTTATTATGCCATGCTATGCTAGTAGATGTGGATTGGGTGAGTGTATCCATAACAGATGTGAGATTGTTATTTAATGGTTTATTTAAGGTGGCAACTTTAATACACATCTGGGTGGATTGAGGCACCTGGGTATTCCAGCGATTGCCTGTTTTTCTTTATGGACCGCCACCAAGGCTCAAAGGGATCATGAGATTATTCATGCTAGAAACTTCCATGTGCAGCCACAAGCTACTATGGGCTCTAGCATAGTTGATTAAGTCGTGCAAACTCTTACAGTGGTAGACTAGCAGATGTAGCGGAAAGTAGGTGTAACTGTCTACCCGATCGTAAGGTGCTAGCGCTTCTGAAAGACTATGTCTCGGTCATCCGTTTATAAAACACCATGTAGTGCGAGAACTTCAATGGAGGAGATCGAGTCTTGTGGGGAAAAGTGCGCAAACCTCCGCAGAGTGTATAAACTAATCATGGTTAGTCGTGTCCCCGGTTATGGATGTTTTGAGTATCTAGTACTTGGGTTATCATGTGAATCTCATCATGTTACTTTAATTAATGTTGTTGGGTTTTAATGATGATGCTTAATTGGGATTGAGAGGATGTCTATCTTCTCAATGTTTAACCAACCATCATGATAGTTAAATAAAATTTATTCCTTTGCAGTAGGGAAAAATTGGCTTTATGCAAAACTGTAACTGTAGAGCTTTTCCACCACCCATATATGCATGTAGTATACCATATTTCTGTTCATTACTCTCTATGTGTTACATTGCCAGCATATTCCATGTGCTGACCCATTTTCGGGCTACAACGTTCATGTTGCAGACTTTTCAGACGACGAGTAAGGTGCCTTAGGTCGTGGTTCTATACTAAGTGATGCCGTTGGAGTTGATGGACTCACTTATCTTCCAAGCCTTCCATTGTTATCGTTATTAGATGTCCATAAGCCATATTTATTGTAATAAGTTCTCTTTTGAGACATTTGATGTAATAAGTGTGTGATTGCTACTCTGTTATAAATCCTTCAAGTACTATGTGTGTCAGCATTACTGATCCAGGGATGACACTAAAGCACAGAGATCGGACTATTTAAGGTCTGGTCGCTACACAACCCCTATTCATAGATTCCCAAGGTCACCGAACCCGCAAGTTAATCACCACAACATACATCAAGTGGATCACGTGAATATCCCATTATCACCACAGATAAGCACGGCAAGACATACATCAAGTGTTCTCAAATCCTTAAAGACTCAATCCGACAAGACAACTTCAAAGGGAAAACTCAATCCATTACAAGAGAGTAGAGGGGGAGAAACATCATAAGATCCAACTATAATAGCAAAGCTCATGATACATCAAGATCGTATCACCTCAAGAACACGAGAGAGAGATCAAACACATAGCTACTGGTACATACCCTCAGCCCCGAGGGTGAACTACTCCCTCCTCGTCATGGAGAGCGCCGGGATGATGAAGATGGCCACCAGTGAGGGATCCCCCCCTCCGGCAGGGTGCCGGAACAGGGTCCCGATTAGTTTTTGGTGGCTTCAGAGGCTTGCGGTGGCGGAACTCCCGATCTATTGTGTTCCCTGAAGTTTTTAGGGTATATGGACCTATATAGGCGAAAGAAGTCAGTCGGGGGAGCAACGAGGGGCCCACGAAGGGCGCGCCTCCTTGCCTCGTGGCCACCTTGAAGCTTCCCTTACGTGCACTCCAAGTCCCCAAGATTGCTTCCGTTCCAAAAATAACTTTCCCGAAGGTTTCATTCCGTTTGGACTCCGTTTGATATTCCTTTTTCTTCGAAACACTGAAATAGGCAAGAAAACAACAATATGGGCTGGGCCTCCGGTTAGTAGGTTAGTCCCAAAAACGATATAAAAGTGGAAAGTAAAGCCCATAAACATCCAAAACAGGAAATATAATAGCATGGAACAATCAAGAATTATAGATACGTTGGAGACATATCAATCGTGCTAAAATTTGGTTTTCGTCTTTGCCTAAAAATAGTATTGATTCTTAGAATAAGTTCAAAGATGCTTTTATCTCTAAGTATTTTCCTCCCGCTAAGATCATCTCTCTTAGGAATGATATTATGAATTTTAAACAACTTGATCATGAGCATGTTGCCCAATCGTGGGAAAGAATGAAATTAATGATTCACAATTGCCCTACTCATGGTTTGAACTTATGGATGATCATACAAAAATTTTATGCCGGATTGAATTTTGCTTCTAGAAATCTTTTAGATTCGGCCGCGGGCAGCACTTTTATGGAAATCACCTTAGGAGAAGCTACTAAACTCCTTGATAACATTATGGCTAATTATTCTCAATGGCACACCGAAAGATCTACTAGTAAAAAAATGCATGCTATAGAAGAAATTAATGTTTTGAGTGGAAAGACGGATGAACTTATGAAATTGTTTGCTACTAAGAGTGCTCCTATTGATCCTAATGATATGCATTTGTCTACTTTAATTGAGAACAATAATGAATCTATGGATTTGAATTTTGTTGGTAGGAATAATATTGGTAACAATGCTTAGAGAGGAAACTTTAATCCTAGACCGTTCCCTAGCAATTCCTCTAATAGTTATGGAAATTCCTACAACAACTCTTATGGAAATATTAATAAGATATCCTCTGATTTTGAGAATAGCGTTAAAGAATTTATGATCTCTCAAAAGAATTTTAATACTTTGCTTGAAGAAAAATTGCTTAAAGTTGATGATTTGGCTAGGAACGTCGATATGCTTTCACTTGATGTTGATTCTTTAAAACTTAGATCTACTTCTCCTAAGCATGATATCGATGAGTCTCTCAAAGCCATGAGAATTTCCATTGATGAGTGCAAATAAAGAACAGCTAGGTTGCGAGCTAAGAAAGATTGCTTTGTAAAAGCATGTTCTTCTAGTTTCCATGAAAATAATGATGAAGATCTAAAAGTTATTGATGTTTCCCCTATTAAATCCTTGTTTTCCAATATGAATCTCAATAATGATGGTACTAGAGATGAGTCAACTTTAGTTAAAAGACATCCAAATAATTCGGAGTTCTTAGATCTTGATGCTAAATTTGATAAAAGTGGGATTGGAGAGGCCAAGACTTTAAAAGCATTGAACCCACTATTATGGATTTCAAGAAATTTAATTATGATAATTGTTCTTTAATAGATTGTATTTCCTTGTTGCAATCCGTGTTGAATTCTCCTCATGCTTATAGTCAAAATAAAGCTTTTACCAAACATATTGTTGATGCCTTGACGCAATCTTATGAAGAAAAACTTAATTTGGAAGTTTATAACCTAGAAAACTTTATGATGAGTGGGAACCTACTATAAAAATTAAATTTAAAGATCAGGAGTGCTATGCTTTATGTGATTTGGGTGCTAGTGTTTCCACGATTCCGAAAACTTTATGTGATATTCCAGGTTTCCATGATTTTGATGATTGCTCTTTAAATTTGCACCTTGCGGATTCCACCATTAAGAAACCTATGAGAAGGATCAATGATGTTCTTATTGTTGCAAATAGGAATTATGTGCACGTAGATTTTATCGTTCTTGATATAGATTGCAATCTTTCATGTCCTATTATTCTTGGTAGACCTTTCCTTAGAACGATTGGTGCAATTATTGATATGAATGAAGGGAATATTAGATTCCAATTTTCATTAAGGAAAGACATGGAACACTTTCCAAGAAAGAAAGCTAAATTGCCTTATGAATCTATCATGCAAGGTACTTATGAATTTAGTGCCAAAGATGGCACTACTTAGATCTATCCTCGCTTTTATGCCCAGCTAGGGGCGTTTAACGATAGCGCTAGTTGGGAGGCAACCCAATTTTATTTTTGTTTCTTGTTTTTTGCTTCTGTTTAGTAATAAATACTTCATCTAGCTTCTATTTAGATGTGTTTTCATGTTTTAATTAGTGTTTGTGCCAAGTAGAACCTATAGGATAACCTACGGTGATAGTTAATTTGATTCTGCTGAAAAACAGAAACTTTTGCATGCACGAAAATAATTTTAGTAATTCACAGAAACGTTCTTTTGTGTTGATTATTTTTGTTGTAGATCGATAGACAAATTTCCCAGGACTTACTATTCTGGTAGGATTTTTAGAGTTCCAGAAGTATTCGAAAGTTACATATTGTTACAGACTGTTCTGTTTTTGACAGATTATGTTTTTCGTGTGTTGTTTGCTTATTTTGATGCATCTATGGCTACTATCAAGGGGTATGAACCATAGACAAGTTGGAATACAGTAGGTTTAACACCAATATAAATATATAATGAGTTCATTACAGTACCTTATGTGGAGATTTTTCTTTCTTGCACTAACGGACCTTATGTGTGTTGTTTTGGGTATAGATTTGATGGACTATGGAATAAGGAGTGGCAAGAGCCTAAGCTTGGGGATGCCCATGGCACCCCAAGATATTCAAGGATATCCAAAAGCCTAATCTTGGGGATGCCCCGGAAGGCATCCCCTCTTTTGTCTTCGTCTATCGATTACTTTACTTGGAGCTATATTTTTATTCGCCACATGATATGTGTTTTGCTTGGAGCGTCTTGTATGATATTAGTCTTTGCCTTTTAGATTACCACAATCATCCTTGCTGTACACACCTTTTGGGAGAAGCCCACTTGATTTAGAATTTATTAGAATATTTTATGTGCTTCACTTATATCTTTTGAGCTAGATAATTTTTGCTCTAGTGCTTCATTTATATCTTTTAGAGCACGGCGGTGGCTTAATTTTGTAGAAATTGTTGATCTCTCATGCTTCACTTATATTATTTTTAGAGTCTCTTAGAACAGCATGGTATTTGCTATGGTTATAAAAAATTTCCTAGAATGATGGGCATCCAAGTTGGGTATAATAAAAACTATCATAAAAAGTGAATTGGATGCTATGATCAGTTTGATACTTGATAATTGTTTTGAGATATAGAGGTGGTGATATTAGAGTCATGCTAGTTGGGTAATTGTGAATTTAAAGAGTACTTGTTTTCAAGACCGGTTTTCCGGGTATAATTTCCAGAAAATGGCCCTTGTGCTCACCAGCCCCAGGATTACTGTTAGCTGATGAGACACCAACTTGATACAGAAATTCCAAGAAAAATACAAAATATGTAGTACAAGACCATTCTGGCCTATGAGTACAACAAATGGTTTCTAGAGGTTGATGGCGGAAGCGGTTTGTGGATCATCAGTGTCTATGGGACTCCATTTCCCAACAGGAACAGCTGACCAGGTTAACTCCTATCTTCACGAGGCTGCTATCACCGTTGCTTAGGTTCCGGGGCTGTCATCGCAACGCTCCTCTCCATGCAAGAAATCTGGCCAAGACAATAGCCAGGGACAAGCCAGTGAGTACTTTGAATGTACTCGCAAACGTTATGAACACGGGTATAATATAAAAAACGATAGTCATGCTCTGAATTATCCTATGATCATAAAGTTAGTCATAAAATAAAATCCATGATGCATGCAAGCAGGTTATTTATATACAACATGAATATGTAATAATGGAGTAGAAATAACATGCACCGATCGGGTGTCTGAAGCGACGCCTTGAAAGGATCATGATATGAAGCATGCCTCAGTCGGGCGTCTAAGCGACACCACATAAAGGGCTTATAAGGTAAATAAATGACAAGCATGCCACAGTCGGGCATCTGAGCGACACCACATAAAGGTCTTATAAAGTAAATAACAAGCATGCCACAGTCTGGCGTCTAAGCGACACCACATAAAGGGCTTATAAAGTAAATAACAAGCATGTCACAGTCGGGCGTCTAAGCGACACCACATAAAGGGCTTATAAAGTAAATAACAAGCCTGCCATAGTCGGGCGTCTGAGCGACACCATATAAAGGGCTTGTAAGGAAAATAATCACAGTGAATATCCAGGAGATAGAACCTTCCCAGGGATACTCAATAAATCCAACAATATAAAGTGTTAGTCCATAACAATAATAATCACAATCATCATAAGTCACAGGTCATGATCCATGTTCTGGTTTAGTAGTTTCTCCTCCGAAGACCGACACTAAGACCGACACTTGACCGGCCCAGACTGTAGTCCTTAACCATGGACACGGCTATTCGAATAGATATTAACTCTGCAGAGGGTGTACACTTTACCCACGAGTAACGGATTCCTTTAGTCCATCGGGACTAATTCCGTCTATGGTCTTTTAATTGAAAACGCACCTGACTTGCACATACCAGCTTAACTTACCGGTGTCTGGAATCACCCACGACACCTGTCAAGTAAAACTCTAAGTGGGAAGGCTACAACCTCGCGTAGCATGGGATCAAATTTATGACACGCGCTCTAAGGGGTGCCACCCTCTCGGTCCCAACCGGAAACACCCATGCCCCCGGACCAGGTGGCCTGCCTACCGGATGCAGCCGGTATCTTCCACCATGGCTTCTCTGTACGGTGTGTGCCAAGAAAGGGGTTGACAACTTACTGAACCGCACCCTACCTGTGGCAGGGCAAGTGGTAGTACGAAACAAGTATGGGGGTTACTGGAACAAGACTCGATCTACAGTCGACTCGGGAGGTTTAAAAATTACCTGCAAGATATGTGTAACGAAAATATTCCAACCAACAGAATCACCACTCATTATATCTCACTATGCCATACCAGACATAACCGTCCCGACGGAGACCGACGACAAGCTCACGCCTACCCAAGGCAGATGCTTTTCCCGGATTCTTTCCCGGCATGCATGTAAGGTACATGAGGATGTTTACCATCACAAGTATATTCATTTCCAACAGTAAGGAAATCACTATTATGCAATTCAAGCCAATGATCGCGTCACCACATAAGATAATGAGATCTCTGTATTAGGGTGTTGTTATAATCGTGCCAACTAACATACAAAATATCATGCCAGGGTTCAGAATGCTTGCCTTCAAGGGTATGCAAGTGGGGGTGCCTATTTGAAAGTTGCCTTCTTCAAAAACCTATTTTTGAAATTATTCAAATTAACACATAGTTTCAAAACAGCATAAAAAGGTTGTTTGAATTTTTTTGTAATAATTATGAAAATAAACTAGACAATATTTGGGACATAACAGAAAAAGAATCAAGTCATTTGGAGTTATATTTAAAAAGTTATAGCCAGTCAAAGATTTGGTCAAAAATCTGTTTTTAAAATAAAACAGAAAAGAAAACATTTCAAAAGGAAATATGCTTTCTAAGCAGGGAGATGTACTGGCGGTTTTGCGCTTCCACTTAAAACGTGTGGAGGCGGGCTGGGTCACTGACAGTGGGTCCAGGGGGCCCACTGGTCAGGTTTGACCAGTCGCCGCGGCTCTTCTCCCTCCTCTGTCCGAGTGGGGCGGGGCTCCGGCCATGCTCACCGGCGAACGGCGGCACCGTTCGAGAAGCCGAGGCCATCCGCGGGCTCAGGGGGTCGAGGTGGTCACTGCGGTGGTCGCTTTGGTCTCTGGAGTGGACGGAGCTGCCGGTGGCGAGCTCCGCAGCGGACGGTGGTCGTTGGGCAGAGTGGGATTTTGACTCCGGTGGTTCCTGACAAAAATCGAGCATGGGGATGGACTCGTGGGTGCTGCAGGATGTTGTTGGTGCAGTGAGTGGAGAGGGGGAGGCCCTGGTGGCGACGAAGTTATCGAGATAGTGGCGGCGGCTGTGATTGCCGGAGATGAGGAAGACGACCTCTCTGGTCTTCCTACTGCTACGGGCGGATCGGTGAGGGAGTGAGAGAGGTTGCTTGAGGCCTGGACGAGCTCGGGTGGGTCCTATTTATAGCGCATCCATGGCGGTTCCGCGGCCGAGGATAAGGTCGCCGGCGAACCAACGTTCTGTAGCTTGCAAGCACCGTGTCGAGGCTGGGGGTGGCGGCAGGAGCTAGCGGACGAGTGGGGAACTACTCCAGGGGCGAGCTGGCGAGCGGGAGTGGCTCGAGCGGCGCCGGCCTGTGCAGAAGCTGTCAGGCGGCAGTGGCGGCTAGCTTCTGGCTTGCTGGAGACGTGGCGAGGGGCTGTGGTGCTCGTGAGGGAGTACGGGTCGAGGCTTGGCCCTACGCTACGAGCGGCCGGGGGTTTGGATAAGCTCGGGGAACAAGCCAGGGGCGCGGCGGCTCGGGCGCGGCACGTGCAAAACGCGCGCTCCGGACGAGCCCAGAGCACGCCCACCAGGTGCTCGGCAAAATGCCAGCGCATGCCACAGAGCTTGGGTGAGGTTGGCAACTAACAGACCTAGGTTAGGAGCAGCTAGGAGTTTAGTGGACATGCTAGATTGTCCAGAGGTGCAAGGTCACAGTGCAAAACAAAAATCATGTCAAAACTGATCATGCCTATAAGGTGTTTGACAAAATGCCAAGGGCACTAAGGCATTTCTTGGAGTGGCCAAATTCTCCAGGCTAGTGTCTCTTTGGATGAATGAGAGGGTGGTAAAGTTAGTTTGTCAAAAGGAGAAACTTGTTAGTGCAAGTTTTGCAAAACTTCAGTTTTGGACAGAAAGAGAAGGGCATGATATCATGTACCAAAAATGCTCCAATGAGTCCAATATCTTGGACTTAAGGGTTTGGTAAGGTGTACTACAAGCAGGAGAAAGATCATGGGTAAAGGAGCAAGTTAAAAGATGGTTGCAGTACAAATCATCAACTTGGACCAAAATGAAAATGAGGATGATTTACTCAAATTTTTCAAAGAACATCAATGGGTTTTTGCATAAGGATGAATAATATACTCCTGCTGACATCCCCTAATTTTGGTAGAAGTTTTAAAGAAATATTTAAATAGGTTGTAGTGCAAAATTGCCCACTGGACCAGATTTGAAAACTTGGTGTAGAACTCAAAATATCCAATGAGTGAAATATATTTTTGCATAAAAGTGATTTAGAAACATCACATGATATGTCCAAATTTTGGTGGGATTTTTAAATGAATTTATCAAAGGGTTGCAGTGCAAATGGGACCTTAAAACACATGAAAAATCAATTTGGAGAAATAAAGCTCAGGGAAAAATAATAATTATATAGATAATCCTACTGATAAAAGAATTGTTTTATTTGAGAGGGGAAATAAGTCCAATAATGACTGAAAAGTTTTCACTTGGGTTAAAAACTCCATAATAAAAAGAAGAGAATGGTTCTGAAATCAGAAGGAAATCCAGAAAATAAAAGTTTTAGTTTCCTGGCAAAAATTTAAATTAATAAAACAAGGTTAAAATTTTTGGGATGTCACAACACTACCCCCCTTAAAGAAAAATCTCGTCCTCAAGATTTGTTAAGAGTCGTTTTGAAAAAAAAATATCTTTCCTGTTAGCTGGTACCAAAAGATTTATTGATAGCACAAACTTGCGTCGACGAGGTTGGTCTTTGGTAGCTACGCTTGGGATTAAAATGCAACCGTACACTAACATACTCCTGCATGGCTACTATTAAAAACAGGAGCGCACAAGCAAATAGCATTATTTTACGGTGATACAATATCACACAATTACAGGGCATGGACATACTAAGGTTCGGTACTGCTCGAGCGACTCAGTCTACCTCGTTAATATCTAAACGGGCTTGTCTCGCGGACGTCAAGGTTTCTCCATGGTTTTCACCGTCATGATTTGCTGGAGGGGGTTGAGGGGCTGCAGGGTCGGGGTAGCGATGATGACCATCTCGGGGATTGTTGGCCACAATCCCGGTTGAGCGTGTTCCCAAAAGGCGACGGAGCGCTTCTGGGGTCATCAAGGTATTTTGGTCAATGACTGGGGCTGTCCTCAAGGACTCGATCGGTTGTCCGAACAGCACGAATGGGTTGTCGGTGTTGGCCTCATCTTCTCCTCTTGCCGGGGCTCGGCGGATCAGCTCTCCACGAGCTGCGATCACATCAATAGTGATTTGATCGAACAGATCCTCTAGTGCACTTACATAGTGCACCAGATGCAACAATGCAGGATCCGTCTCGTGATCTCCGTTGGCAACCTGGGGTGGCCTTCCATACCCGTCACGGCTAGGGTAGTAGTAGAACGAGCGACAGTTAACTCCGGGCGACAAGTGCCGGAGTTGAACTACAGCCTCTCGAGCAGCTAGTTGAATGGCTTGTGGCTCAAAGGAAGTTGTCCTTCCGGTGAACCTGTAGGGGCGTTCTGGAGATAGACCCCTACCATAGACATGCACGGTGGCCCAGAATTGACGGCTTTCACTGCCCATGGGTCCTTGGTACACAACATATTCTGGGGGCTCTTCTAATGCAAACGCACGGCGGGTGAGGTTTGCGAGCACGGTCACAAAACCTCCAAGGTTGGTTGCTGTGGTCTCATTGTGCACGACGGGGCCAGGCATTATGGCTTGGTCTGGGGAAAGAGTTTGTGATGCGCTATGTTGAGGCTAGCATGCCCTTTTTATAGAAAAAAGGAGCAGAGTCTTCCTTTGCACGCTTGCGAATGGGACAATTTAGGTGTTGGTCACTGGCGCGCGATCGACAGGCTAGGCTGATAGGTTGGGCACCGACTACCAAAAGGTGTTGGGTCACTGTGTGGCTATCTTGCACGAGAAGCTTGGCTGGGGTTAGGTTAAGGTCTGGTGGGTTGGTTTGCCTAAGTTTATTGACCCGGCTAAGATAGGATTAGCCAACGGTCAGCCTGGCTCTGATACCAAGTTTGTCAAGACCGGTTTTCCGGGTATAATTTCCAGAAAATGGCTCTTGTGCTCACCAGCCCCAGGATTACTGTTAGCTGATGAGACACCAACTTGATACAGAAATTCCAAGCAAAATACAAAATATGTAGTACAAGACCATTCTGGCCTATGAGTACAACAAATGGTTTCTAGAGGTTGATGGCGGAAGCAGTTTGTGGATCATCAGTGTCTATGGGACTCCATTTCCCAACAGGAACAGCTGACCAGGTTAACTCCTATCTTCACGAGGCTGCTATCACCGTTGCTTAGGTTCCGGGGCTGTCATCGCAACGCTCCACTCCATGCAAGAAATCTGGCCAAGACAATAGCTAGGGACAAGCCAGTGAGTACTTTGAATGTACTCGCAAACATTATGAACACGGGTATAATATAACAAACGATAGTCATGCTCTGAATTATCCTATGATCATAACGTCAGTCATAAAATAAAATCCATGATGCATGCAAGCAGGTTATTTATATACAACATGAATATGTAATAATGGAGTAGAAATAACATGCACCGATCGGGTGTCTGAAGCGACGCCTCGAAAGGATCATGATATGAAGCATGCCTCAGTCGGGCGTCTAAGCGACACCACATAAAGGGCTTATAAGGTAAATAAATGACAAGCATGCCACAGTCGGGCATCTGAGCGACACCACATAAAGGGCTTATAAAGTAAATAACAAGCATGCCACAGTCGGGCATCTAACCGACACCACATAAAGGGCTTATAAAGTAAATAACAAGCATGTCACGGTCGGGCGTCTAAGCGACACCACATAAAGGGCTTATAAAGTAAATAACAAGCCTGCCACAGTCGGGCGTCTGAGCGACACCACATAAAGGGCTTGTAAGGAAAATAATCACAGTGAATATCCAGGAGGTAGAACCTTCCCAGGGATACTCAATAAATCCAACAATATAAAGTCTTAGTCCATAACAATAATAATCACAATCATCATAAGTCACAGGTCATGATCCATGTTCTGATTTAGTAGTTTCTCCTCCGAAGATCGACACTAAGACCGACACTTGACCCGACCCAGACTGTAGTCCTTAACCATGGACACGGCTATTCGAATAGATATTAACTCTGCAGAGGGTGTACTCTTTACCCACGAGTAACGGATTCCTTTAGTCCATTGGGACTAATTCCGTCTATGGTCTTTTAATTGAAAACGCACCTGACTTGCACATACCAGCTTAACTTACCGGTGTCTGGAATCACCCATGACACCTGTCAAGTAAAACTCTAAGTGGGAAGGCTACAACCTCGCGTAGCATGGGATCAAATTTATGACGCGCGCTCTAAGGGGTACCCCCCTCTCGGTCCCAACCGGAAACACCCATGCCCCCGGACCAGGTGGCCTGCCTACCGGATGCAGCCGGTATCTTCCACCATGGCCTCTCTGTATGGTGTGTGCCAAGAAAGGGGTTGACAACTTACTGAACCGCACCCTACCTGTGGCAGGGCAAGTGGTAATACGAAACAAGTATGGGGTTACTGGAACAAGACTCGATCTACGGTCGACTCGGGAGGTTTAAAAATTACCTGCAAGATATGTGTAACGAAAATATTCCAACCAACAGAATCACCACTCATTATATCTCACTATGCCATACCGGACATAACCGTCTCGACAGAGACCGGCGACAAGCTCACGCCTACCCAAGGCATATGCTTTTCCCGGATTCTTTTCCGGCATGCATGCAAGGTACATGAGGATGTTTACCATCACAAGTATATTCATTTCCAACAGCAAGGAAATCACTATTATGCAATACAAGCCAATGATCGCGTCACCACATAAGATAACGAGATCTCCGTATTAGGGTGGTGTTATAATCGTGCCAACTAACACACAAAATATCATGCCAGGGTTCACAATGCTTGCCTTCAAGGGTATGCAAGTGGGGGTGTCTATTTGAAAGTTGCCTTCTCCTTCAAAAACCTAATTTTGAAATTATTCAAATTAACACATAGTTTCAAAATAGCATAAAAAATTTGTTTGATTTTTTTAATAATTATGAAAATAAACTAGACAATATTTGGGACATATCAGAAAAAGAATCAAGTCATTTGGAGTTATATTTAAAAAGTTATAGCCAGTCAAAGATTTGGTCAAAAATCTGTTTTTAAAATAAAACAGAAAAGAAAACGTTTCAAAAGGAAATACGCTTTCTAAGCAGGGAGACGTACTGGCGGTTTTGCGCTTCCACTTAAAACGCGTGGAGGCGGGCTGGGTCACTGACAGTGGGTCCAGGGGGGCCACTGGTCAGGTTTGACCAGTCGTCGCGCCTCTTCTCCCTCCTCTGTCCGAGCGGGGCGGGGCTCCGGCGATGCTCACCAGCGAATGGCGGCACCTTTCGAGAAGCCGAGGCCATCCGCGGGCTCAGGGGGTCGAGGTGGTCACTCCGGTGGTCGCTTTGGTCTCTGGAGTGGACGGAGCTGCCGGCGGCGAGCTCCGCAGCGGACGGTGGTCGTCGGGCAGAGTGGGATTTTGACTCCGGTGGTTCCTGACCAAAATCGAGCATGGGGATGGACTCGTGGGTGCTGCAGGATGTTGTTGGTGAAGTGAGTGGAGAGGGGGAGGCCCTGGTGGCGCCAGAGTGATCGAGACAGTGGCGGCGGCTGTGATTGCCGGAGATGAGGAAGACGACCTCTCTGGTCTTCCTACTGCTACGGGCGGATCGGTGAGGGAGTGAGAGAGGTTGCTTGAAGCCTGGACGAGCTCGGGGGGGGGGTCCTATTTATAGCGCATCCATGGCGGTTCTGCGGCGGAGGATAAGGTCGCCGGCGAACCGACGTTCTATAGCTTGCAGGGCACCGTGTCGAGGCTGGGAGTGGCGGCAGGAGCTAGCGGACGAGTGGGGCACTGCTCCAGGGGCGAGCTGGCGAGCGGGAGTGGCTCGGGCGGCGCCGGTCAGTGTAGAAGCTGTCGGGCGGCAGTGGCGGCTAGCTTTCAGCTTGCCGGAGACGTGGCGAGGGGCTGTGGTGCTCGTGAGGGAGTACTGGTCGAGGCTTGGCCCTACGCTGCGAGCGGCCGGGGGTTTGGATAAGCTCGGGGAACAGGCCAGGGGCTCGGCGGCTCGGGCGCGGCACGTGCAAAACACGCGCTCTGGACGCGCCCAGAGCACGCCCACCAAGTGCTCGGCGAAATGCTAGTGCATGCCATGGAGCTTGGGTGAGGTTGGCAACTAGCAGACCTAGGTTAGGAGTAGCTGGGAGTTTAGTGGACATGCTAGATTGTCCAGAGGTGCAAGGTCACAGTGCAAAACAAAAATCATGTCAAAACTGATCATGCCTATAAGGTGTTTGACAAAATGCCAAGGGCACTAAGGCATTTCTTGGAGTGGCCAAATTCTCTAGGCTAGTGTCTCTTTGGATGAATGAGAGGGTGGTAAAGTTAGTTTGTCAAAAGGAGAAGCTTGTTAGTGCAAGTTTTGCAAAACTTCAGTTTTGGACAGAAAGAGAAGGGCATGATATCATGTACCAAAGATGCTCCAATGAGTCCAATCTCTTGGACTTAAGGGTTTGGTAAGGTGTACTAAAAGCAGGAGAAAGCTCATGGGTAAAGGAGCAAGTTAAAAGATGGTTGCAGTACAAATCATCAACTTGGACCAGAATGAAAATGAGGATGATTTACTCAAATTTTTCAAAGAACATCAATGGGTTTTTGCATAAGGATGAATAATATACTCCTACTGACATCCCCTAATTTTGGTAGAAGTTTTAAAGAAATATTTAAATAGGTTGTAGTGCAAAATTGCCCACTGGACCAGATTTGAAAACTTGGTGTAGAACTCAAAATATCCAATGAGTGAAATATATTTTTGCATAAAAGTGATTTAGAAACATCACATGACATCTCCAAATTTTGGTGGGATTTTTAAATGAATTTATCAAAGGGTTGCAGTGCAAATGGGACCTTAAAACTCATGAAAAATCAATTTGGAGAAATAACGCTCAGGGGAAAAAAAATTAATTATATAGATAATCCTACTGATAAAAGAATTGTTTTATTTGAGAGGGGAAATAAGTCCAATAATGACTGAAAAGTTTTCACTTGGGTTAAAAACTCCATAATAAAAAGAAGAGAATGGTTCTGGAATTAGACGGAAATCCAGAAAATAAAATTTTAGTTTCCTGGCAAAAATTTAAATTAATAAAACAAGGTTAAAATTTTTGGGGTGTTACACTTGTGTTGAAGTTTGTGATTCCCGTAGCATGCAGTATGGGGAACCGCTTTGTGATGAAGTTGGAGCACAACTTTATTTATTGATTGTCTTCCTTATGAGTGGTGGTCGGGGACGAGCAATGGTTTTCCTACCAATCTATCCCCCTAGGAGCATGCACGTAGTACTTTGTTTTCAATGGCCTGTAGATTTTTGCAATAAGTATATGAGTTCTTTATGACTAATGTTGAGTCCATGGATTATACGCACTCTCACCCTTCCACCATTGCTAGCCTCTCTTGTGTCGTGCAACTTTCGCCGGTACCATACACCCACCATATACCTTCCCCAAAACAGCCACCATACCTACCTATTATGGCATTTCACAGCCATTCCGAGATATATTGCCGTGCAACTTTCCATCGTTACGTTTATTGTGAAACGCATCATCATTGTCATATTTCTCTTGCATGATCATGTAGTTGACATCGTATTTGTGGCAAAGCCACCTTCATAAATTCCATACATGTCACTCTTGATTCATTGCATATACCGGTACACCGCCGGAGGCATTCATATAGAGTCATATTTTGTTCTAAGTATCGAGTTGTAATCTTGAGTTGTAAGTAAATAAAAGTGTGATGATCTTCATTATTAGAGCATTGTCCCAAGTGAGGAAAGGATGATGGAGACTATGATTCCCCCAACAAGTCGGGATGAGACTTCGGACTTTATAAAAAAAAAAGAAAGGCCAAATAAAAAATGAGAGAAAAAGAGAGAAGGGACAATGCTACTATCCTTTTTACCACACTTGTGCTTCAAAGTAGCACCATGATCTTCATGATAGAGAGTCTCCTATGTTGTCACTTTCGTATACTAGTGGGAATTTTTCAATATAGAACTTGGCTTGTATATTCCAATGATGGGCTTCCTTAAAATGCCCTAGGTCTTCATGAGCAAGCAAATTGGATGCACACCCACTTAGTTCCTTTTGTTGAGCTTTCATACATTTATAGCTCTAGTGCATCCGTTGCATGGCAATCCCTACTCACTCACATTGATATCTACTAATGGGCATCTCCATAGCCCATTGATACGCCTAGTTGATGTGAGACTATCTTCCTCCTTTTTGTCTTCTCCACAACCACCATTCTATTCCACATATAGTGCTATGTCCATGGCTCACGCTCATGTATTGCGTGAAAGTTGAAAAAGTTTGAGAATACTAAAGTATGAAACAATTTCTTGGCTTGTCATCGGGGTTGTGCATGATTAAATACTTCGCGTGATGAAGATAGAGCAACAGCCAGACTATATGATTTTGTAGGGATAACTTTCTTTAGCCATGCTATTTTGAGAAGACATGATTGCTTTATTACTATGCTTGAAGTATTACTATTTCTTATGTCAATATGAACTTTTATTTTGAATCATTTGGATCTGAACATTCATGCCACAATAAAGAAAATTACATTGAGAACTATGCTAGGTAGCACTCCACATCAAAAATACTGTTTTTATCATTTACCTACTCGAGGACGAGCAGGAATTAAGCTTGGGGATGCTTGATATATATCCAACATATCTATAATTTTTAATTGTTCCATGCTATTATATACCTGTTTTGGATGTTTATGGGCTTTACTTTACACTTTTATATCATTTTTGGGACTAACCTACTAACCGGAGGCCCAGCCCGAATTGCTGTTTTTTTGCCTATTTGAATGTTTCGAAGAAAAGGAATATCAAATGGAGTCCAAATGGAATGAAACCTTCGGAGCGATCTTTTTGGAACAAACGCAATCCAGGGGACTTGGAGTGGAAGTCAAGCAACAGACGAGGCGACCACGAGGGTGCCAGCTGCGCCCCCTAGGGGTGGGCGCGCCCCCCACCCTCGTGGGCCGCTCGAGCGTCCACCGACCTACTTCTTCCTCCTATATATACCCACGTACCCCGAAAACATCCAGGAGCACCACGAAAACGTAATTCCACCTCTGCAACCTTCTGTATCCGCGAGATCTCATCTTGGAGCCTTCGCCGGCGCTCCGCCAGAGGGGGAATCGGCCACGGAGGGCCTCTACATCATCTCCAAGGCCTTCCGATGAGTTGTGAGTAGTTTACCATAGACCTTCGGGTCCATAGTTATTAGCTTGATGGCTTCTTCTCTCTTTTTGAATCTCAATACAAAGTTCTCCTCGATCTTCTTGGAGAACTATTCGATGTAACTCTTTTTGTGGTGTGTTTGTCGAGATCCGATGAATTGTTGGTTTATGATCAAGTTTATCTATGACAAATATTTGAATCTCCTCTGAATTATTTTATGTGTGATTAAGTTATCTTTGCAAGTCTCTTCGAATTATCAGTTTGGTTTGGCCTACTAGATTGATCTTTCTTGCAATGGGAGAAGTGCTTAGCTTTGGGTTCAATCTCGCGGTGTCCTTTCCCAGTGACAGCAGGGGCAGCAAGGCACGTATTGTATTGTTGCCATCGAGGATAAAAAGATGGGGTTTATATCATATTGCATGAGTTTATCCCTCGACATCATGTCATCTTTCTTAATGTGTTACTATGTTCTTATGAACTTAATACTCTTGATGCAGGCAGGAGTCGGTCGATGTGTGGAGTAATAGTAGTAGATGCAGAATCGTTTCGGTCTACTTGTCACGGACGTGATGCCTATATACATGATCATGCCTAGATAATCTCGTAACTATGCGCTTTTCTATTAATTGCTCGACAGTAATTTGTTCACCCACCGTAATACTTATGCTATCTTGCGAGAAGCCACTAGTGAAACCTATGGCCCCCGGGTGATACGGGGCTAACCCGGTGTAGGCCGATCTTTCACGATTGGAGTGGGATCCCTTGAAGAACACGAAGAACACGGGGAAGAACGGGGAGAAATCACCAGGGGAAACACTCAAGAACAAGTCCAATCACACATCCACTACACAATCAAACACACAAGATCCACAAAGGTACATGAACAACAAAAGGAAAGATACAAGGTAAAGTTCATCTCCATGAGGAGGTCTTGAAGGGGGTCCGCCCGTGAGGGGGTCTTGATGATATCCCGCGGGATCTTCTCCTAGATGGAGGTCTTGGCCTCCAATGGAGTAGTGGTCTCTCTCTCTCAAGAGGAGGAGTGGTAGGAGCAAAGCTCACATACAAATGAGCTATTACTTTGCTAACCCTAACTAGGAGGAGGGGGAGGAGTATATATAGTCTTAGCCATGAAGGGGTAAGTGGGAAACGGATACATGGGCCTTTAGCCCGACTCTGCGCGTAGGCAGGCGCCGGATGTCCGGGCTGGGGGCCGGATGTCTGGGCTCTCGTGAGACACCGGATGTCCGGGGCCGTTGGCCGGATGTCCGGCCCGAGCGGGGTGGCCTTCTGTTGGCTCCTGTTGTCGATGCCGGATTTCCGGGGGAAGGCCGGATGTCCGGGCCGTCTGGAGGCGCCGGATGTCCGGAGCTGACGCCGGATGTCCGGGGCCTGTAGCACTTGGGCTGTTGGGCTGCTGCTGTCATTGACATCTCCAGGGGCCGGATGTCCGGGTCCTGGGAGCTGTCTCCGTATTCTTCCGTCATCGCTTCCAGGCTTCCCTCGCAGATGGTGTAGTTGTTCCTTGGCGCTTGCACTCCTCCTCGTCGACCATAGTGTTCCGACAATACCTATGCATGCACACGAGAGAAGTGTCAAGTAGTACACCATCCTCAAAGGGGTCAAGTGAACACATGTAAAGGAGAAGATTCACCTTTATGTATGAGAAGTAGAGGTCACACGTGTCACTTGCCAAACAAACTCTTGACATGGTGATGCCCGTAGGATGCTCAGCATCATCCCCTCCCCCTTGGAAAAGATCCGACCTCGGATTGAAAGCCAAATCACCATGGGAAAGAGATGGCGTTACCGTGTCGACGCGGTCGATCACCAAGCACTCATCATCTTGAAGCTCGAAATAGGCACTCTCCAATGTCACACCGTCTAGGGATTCCTTCAAAAGGGACAAAGACAACAAACACTTGGAAAAACAAATGTGGTTAGCATTAGTGCAAAACCAAGAATTCAATAGGTGATTCACCAAACAAGTTTTGTCATCATGCAAAGCATATGGTTTGACAAAAGATTGTGACCCGGCATGTAAGCATATCAATCGAGCACAAGCAAAGATATCATGGGGAAATGTATGCAAATGTGAGGTAGTGATGCAAATATGTGTGACAAGAGAACAAGCATCTACCTCAAGATCATAGCAGGGGCAGCAAGGCACGTATTGTATTGTTGCCATCGAGGATAAAATGATGGGGCTTATATCGTATTGCATGAGTGTATCCCTCTACATCATGTCATCTTTCTTAATGCGTTACTCTGTCCTTATGAACTTAATACTCTAGATGTAGGCAGGAGTCGGTCGATGTGTGGAGTAATAGTAGTAGATGCAGAATCGTTTCGGTCTACTTGTCATGGACGTGATGCCTATATACATGATCATGCCTAGATAATCTCATCACTATGCGCTTTTTTTATCAACTGCTCGATAGTAATTTGTTCACCCACCGTAATACTTATGCTATCTTGAGAGAAGCCACTAGTGAAACCTATGGCCCCCGGGTCTATCTTTTATCATATAAGTTTCCAATCTATCTTTATTTTGCAATCTTTACTTTTCAATCTATATCATAAAAATACCAAAAATATGTATCTTATCTTATTATCTCTATCAGATCTCACTTCTGCAAGTTACCGTGAAGGGATTGACAACCCCTTTATCGCGTTGGTTGCGAGGTTCTTGTTTGTTTGTGTAGGTACGTGGGACTTTTGAGGAGCCTCCTACTGGATTGATACCTTGGTTCTCAAAAACTGAGGGAAATACTTATGCTACTTTACTGCATCACCCTTTCCTCTTCAAGGAAAACTAACGCAAGCTCAAGACATAGCAGACCTCATAAAGAAGTTTGACCCATTAAAATTTCTGAGCGCCCACAGAGGATTCAGTCCCATCGAGAAGAAACCCATAAGGTTGCTACATGATTGTAACGTCGGTCCATCAAGAATGGTCCAAATACTGTAACTGATCCACATCAGAGATGGGAGCCTGAGTAGCATGCCCTACATACCAGCAGACGTCAAAAACCCAAAGGCAAAGTACCATAGAGAGAGAAGGTTGGCTGACATAGAAGCCATGATAGCCTGCTTCGAAGAGAAGGCAAAGCAGATAGTGGTTTCTTCTACAGGATAAGGCTGGACAATGAGGACCGTGTAGAAACATGTATTGGGTGGATGGTGCTGCAAGAAGAGCCTAAAAACATTTCCGTGATTGCATTTCGTTCGACGCAACATATCTCATGAATATGCCCTGTGCTCCATTCATAGGAATAAACAACCACAACCAGTCCTTGCAGTTCGGTTGCGGTCTTGTTCGGAACGAAGATACCGATGGTTACACTTGGCTGTTCAAAACCTTCTTGGAGTGCATGGATGGAATAGCTCTGATGAACATAATAATGGACCAGGATTTTAGCATGCGCGCAGGCATAGAGGAGGTCTTTCTGTTGGCAGTGCACAGGCACTGCAGGTGGCATATTATTAAGAAGGCTGAAGAGACACTAGGACCATTCTTCGTTGACCGTCCAGAGCTGCATAAGGCATTCGAGTTGTGTGTGGACCACAACGTGACGGTGGAGGAGTCTGAACAGAGCTGGACGACTATGATTGAAACGTACCAAGTTCAAGACAACGAGACACTAAAAAGCTTGTGGGAGAAGTGAATGTACTTGGTGTCGACCTACTTCATGCATTGCTTCTTCCCATTTCTGCAGACTACACAATGCAGGAAAGGGTTCAATGTTGTTTTGAAGCGTTACATGAGCCCTGGCAACTCATTGCTGCAGTCTGCCAAGTAGTATTCAGCTTTGCAAAAGAAAATGCCGGGATTTGAGCTACAGCAAGAAGCAAACACCGCACTCAAGCAGCCTAAATTGCTAACATACTTACCGATGGAGAGGCATATGAGCAAGATATACACCAGCAAGATATATAACAAGTAAGCAATTGATCTGATGATCTTATTTGCCACGTACATTCAACATTGAAAAATGATTAAAAAAACTAAATAAATATGTTTGCCATATCTGCTAATATGAAGCTGACATCTGTAGTCAACACATGAATGCAAAACAAAAATAAAAAACTATGTAGTTGCAAAAACAAATATTAGTTGTTGCTTGTTGTGAAACAAAGTATAACTGCCACTTTGAATGTGCTGTGGGTGCCATGTGGGATGTAGTTTAATTGCCATGTATGATGCAAGCTTTATTTTCACATGGCAAATGCATTGAGAGTAGCATGATTCAGTTGCAGTACCGTTAAAGTTGTTTCCATCTATTGACATGCTGATTGTGTGAAAGACACTAGTTGCCAAATAAACTGCAGTTGCCATGTGAAATAAACTGCTGTTGCCATGTGAAATACAATGCATTTACCATGTGAACTAAACTACATTTTCCATGTTAATACTCTGCAGTTGCCATGTGGAAAAAAATCATTACAAATAAAATGTGTGCAAAATAAAAGCTTTCTTTTCCATCTTTGATTTCAATACGTTTGCAATGTTGTGACCTACATCAACAAAAGGTGCTAAAAAGGATATACTAATTTAACGAGCACAAAACATGTAGATTCCAGGAAGAAATAAAGCGGGCCAGCATGTACACAGCTTACCAGCTTGACAAACAAACCTTCAAGGTGTGTACTCTGATGGGCATGTCCGATTCAGAACCTGAAGACCCGGACAAGGGACAAAACTACTTTGTCAAGGCCTCAATAACCGAAGGTGAATACTACTATCAATGTTGCAAATACGAACGGGACAGGATTGTGTGCCACCACATACTCAAAGTAATGGACATGCACACGGTCACACGATTGCCCCACCATTTCATACGATGGCGGTGGACTTGGGACGCTGATGATTCATTAGGGCCACAAACATCAACTGCAGTTTTGGCTGTACATGATGAGAGACCAGAGGCAACCATGGAGTCCGTTAGGCATGTTGTATTGTCAAAGAACTATGTTGTGCTAATAGACGAAGCATGCAAAGTGATGAGACAGCCAGGGTGGCAGAAAAGCATAGGAAGGCTCTGAAAAGGGAGCTTGATGATATCGAGAAGAGAAAGGCTGAAGAAGCCTTGCATCGGTTCCCCCGCACCTCAAGTGTGCCTTCGTCCACGGGTCCATCCTCTGAAAACTCGGAGGTAGGTTCTGGAACAGCAAGCACGCAGACTCAGGTCAGGAACCCACCCCGTTCCATCACAAAAGGCCGTCCAAAAGAGATACGATACAAATCAGGGTTGGAAATTCAAGAAAAGCACAAGAAGGCAAAGAAAGGGGCGGGCAGTCCATAAAGCAACTGCGCAGGATTGTAACTTGGGTGTTGATGACAATTTTGTAACGTAGATGATCAAGGTTTAAAAATTATGAGAGTGAATGTTGGTGGACAATAGAAATTTGAAAAAACGCCATGTATGCACAATTAAAATTGTCGTGTAGTTGCTACTAAATCTTCCATGCAGCCTGCACTGAATCTGCCATGTAGTTGCTACTGAAACTGCCTTCACGTATTTTACCTTTTTCAGCCCACGCATTTTTTGTTTCACACGTATTCAATTGTATACATACCCTGTACAAACTAGTTGAAATGACAACGTGCAAAAACACGAGAGATAAACAGTTGCTACTGAAACAACCGTGCTTACCGAAAACAGTTATCAAATGCAAAAACCCAAAAAACAAATGAAGTGATTACTTGCGCTAACCGTGTGTGATAAACTATATTTGCTGTGTTTCAGCCATCATAAACACACTCAAAACTCTCAAATTGGTACTCACAATCACAACCATGTACTAATAGTTAACATATAGTAGTTCTTGTCACACCTAAACAGGTTCAGGACCACACTTATATTACAAATATTCAGCACCACATACACGCCACAACTATATATACTACAACAAATATGGATGCAGCCATAACATAGCACGCAGACATAGTTTCAAAGAACAAAAGTGATACCTTACATTCCTCGGCCACAGAATGTATGGTATGCATGTGTGTGAAGAATCACGTGATCACTTGTACTTCTAGTTTGCGGATTTGACAGCTGACTCTAAAAATTCTCGTGCTGAAGCCCGCCTGTTGAAATCTTCATTCATCAACCAGTTCCATGTGTATATTCTACGGAGCTCCACAACCATTGCGCCTGTGATCACTGGGACCCGTCGACCTTCCCACTTTGCAAGGTATTCCAACATGTAAAACCCGCAATCATGCCTAGAACGAAGCAAAACATGTGAACACATGCAAGCAGAAACATAATAAAAACATTGATGAAGACATGAAAAGGATGGTGAACACATGAAAAAAGATAGTAATTACCCATTTTCTTGCTTATCAGTCGTGACATACTCAATTTGGAAGTGACTGATCTGGACCTTTGAGTATTCGTAATGATAGATCCAGGTCTCCTTCAGGTTGTTGATAAAGAATTCGGCATGAGTAGTAAGGTATGCATCAGCTCCTGAACGGATTGAATCGAGCACCTTGAAACGTTGGTTCTTCAAGTCAAGGCAGATGGTGTAGTGATGACCACACTTGTCATCTGGGTCTTCTAGTGCAAGCTCCTGGAACATGGGGAACATGACCTGCAAAGTAAAAAAAGGGCAATAAAAAACAGAGTTCACATCCAAAATAGAATGATGTAGTTGGAAAAATGATATGTATAAATATTGCCACATGCAGTAAGAGATACATAAGAAAAGCAAACCATCAAAGTGGCCAGGTACACGCATGGAAGAAGGTTCATTTGCCATGTATAAATATAAGAAGTTTCCATCCATGGCCAAACGCAGTTGCCCAATATTTATAGTGAGTTTGCCACATAAGTTGAATTAACAATTTTCATGCTAATTTTACATGGCAGATGTTGCCGCATGAAACATCTGTCATGAAGAGTATGTAACCCACATATGAAGTATAAGTGCTGACAAAAACATAGCATGGAAAAAAGATGTACAACGAGAATAAACACTCACATATTTCTTCATTGTGAGATTAAAATCACCATGCGCGGCAAAATGCTTCCTCGGGGTTTTATGGTGGAAGTCACCATCTCATATTTTGCAGGTCACGCTGTAGTGCATGATCGTCTTGTCAGGACAAATGTCCACATGTTTGTTGATGAAGTCAATCCCACAGGCAACTGCATTCTTTGACATTTTACCAGTAGGCCTCATGGACTCAGCAAGATCGCCCAGGTCAACATATGTCGCGTCGCATTGTATGATCTTGGTTCTGTCCAAACATGAGCTGTATGAAAATGATATAACATGAAAGCATCATGTCTACTAAAAAAATAAAAATTGAAAAGGTAAACAATGCATGGCCAAAAGCACAAAAAAGAAAGTAAACGGTAGTGGGGTGTGGACATTACGCTTTCAGCTCCTTCGTGTGCTTGCTGTTCGACCTTGCATTTCCAAATCGCTTGACAATGTCGTATAGTTGGGTTTGCTCCTTTGTAGCCTTAACATCAGGCTCAAATTCATCCACTGGTGGTGCATGAACTACCCTGGTCTGCCTCACAGATCCAGGGGATGGACTTCTGATGGTATCCTCAGATACTGCCTCAACAGGCACAACAGAACTTGGTTGGCCCCGATTCCGTGAGGACCTGCTGTTCAATGCATCCCGCTCAACCTTGCGGTAAGCTTCTTCAAGGGACGACAAAATCTCCTCAGGGGTGGCTAGTAAAAACAAAACTGTAGCATAAGAGACTTGGAGATAGCAAAATGTTGTGCATGAAGTTCAAAATGTGAAGTGAAAAGTACTGGTAAGTAAGTATCAATGGCAACTAGTAGTTTGTAAAAAAAGTTTGGCATGTGGAAAGTAAAAATGCAGCTGCCATGTAAAGTGCACTGCAGTTGCCACATGGCTACAACTTCAGTTGCCATGTAAAGTGCACTGCAGTTGCCACATGGCAACAACTGCATTTTCCATGTGCAGTGCACTACAGTTGCGGAATGGCAACAACTGTAATTGCCAAGTGTAATGCACTGCAGTTGCCGCATGGCAACAACTGCAATTGCCAAGTGCAATGCACTGCAGTTGCCACATGGCAACAACTGCAAATTGCCATGTGTCGTCAACTATAGTAGCCATGCATCAACCTCTACAGAAACAAAGAAATGAAAACTACATGTGCATCACATGAGATTTTCCATCACAGTTCAGAACACCCCAAAAAATTACCTTGCACTATGGGATCTGCAAACTTGACAGCCTTCCTGCCGTCAGTCAATGGTTGTGCCACCATTGGGACCGTGCCTGCCGGGAAAGAAAAAGCAACAGGCATAGGATCGTGCACTTGTACATCCTCAGAGTTGTCGATTCCTAGACTAAAGCTCGGTGGGGTAAAAGCCATGGGGTGTCTCTCCTGTCTACGAGCCGGATTGCGGACAAATTGATTGGTGATACGTCTCCGTCGTATCTACTTTTCCAAACACTTTTGCCATTGTTTTGGACTCTAACTTGCATGATTTGAATGAAACTAACCCGAACTGACGCTGTTTTCAGCAGAACTGCCATGGTGTTATTTTTGTGCAGAAACAAAAGTTCTCGGAATGACATGAAAATCCACGGAGATTACTTTTGAAAAATATAAAAAATACCAGCGAAACAATCAAGGCCAGGGGGCCCACACCCTATCCGCGAGGGTGGGGGGCGCGCCCCCTCCCCCCTGGGCGCGCCCCCTGCCTCATGGGCCCCCTGGAACTCCACCGACCTCAACTCCAACTCTATATATTTGCTTTCGCGGAGAAAGAAATCAGATAGAAAGTTTCATCGCGTTTTACGATACGGAGCCGCCGCCAAGCCCTAATCTCTCTCGGGAGGGCTGATCTGGAGTCCGTTCGGGGCTCCGGAGAGGGGGATTCATCGCCGTCGTCATCATCAACCATCCTCCATCACCAATTTCATGATGCTCACCGCCGTGCATGAGTAATTTCATCATAGGCTTGCTGGACGGTGATCGGTTGGATGAGATTTACCATGTAATCAAGTTAGTTTTGTTAGGGTTTGATCCCTAGTATCCACTATGTTCTGAGATTGATGTTGCTATGACTTTGCTATGCTTAATGCTTGTCACTAGGGCTCGAGTGCCATGATTTCAGATCTAAACCTATTATGTTTTCATGAATATATGTGAGTTCTTGATCCTATCTTGCAAGTCTATAGTCACCTATTATGTGTTATGATCCTACAACCCCGAAGTGACAATAATCGGGATACTTCTCAGTGATGACCGTAGTTTGAGGAGTTCATGTATTCACTATGTGTTAATGCTTTGGCCCGGTACTCTATTAAAAGGAGACCTTAATATCCCTTAGTTTCCATTAGGACCCCGCTGCCACGGGAGGGTAGGACAAAAGATGTCATGCAAGTTCTTTTCCATAAGCACGTATGACTATATTCGGAATACATGCCTACATTACATTGATGAACTGGAGCTAGTTCTGTGTCACCCTATGTTATAACTATTACATGAGGAATCGCATCTGACATAATTATCCATCACTGATCCAATGCCTACGAGCTTTTCACATATTGTGCTTTGCTTATTTACTTTTCCGTTGCTACTGTTACAATTACTACAAAACTGCTACTGTTACTTTTATCACTGTTACCTTTACTATCATACTGCTTTGCTACTAAATACTTTGCTGCAGTTACTAAGTTATCCAGGTGTGGTTGAATTGACAACTCAACTGCTAATACTTGATAATATTCTTTGGCTCCCCTTGTGTCGAATCAATAAATTTGGGTTGAATACTCTGTCGGTGTACTAGAGTAGGGGTACCCTAGTATCCCGAACTTGTGCACGGGCAGTCGCAGCACCCCGCGGCAGGGCTTGCCGGGTGACCGCCAAGGTCCTCCGAGGTTCCTTTGGAGCCATTCAAGAACAAAGTATTCAAGTCAAGGAGACAAGGCCCCGGCAAGAGGAGCTTGCCGGGAAGGCCAACCAAGGCATCTCAAAGAACTTGCCGCGACGCGCCACGCGTCACGGCGAGGCCCGGTGAGCGACAAGCTTCCGGACGCGACAAGACAACGACCGCGGCAAGGCGCTTGCCGCGACAAGCTACCACTCTGTACCCGCGCTCCAGCACATCCACCAACGTGTCGCCCTGGGACCTTTCCAGGCGCGCGTGGAAAGAGGCTGTGCAGCCAGCGGTGCGCGGTGGCTAGCGGCGCTGACAAGATTGCCATCGTGGCAAGCGGTGGCGTCCCTGACGGTCCCTTTTCGCACTATTTGGGCGACGCAGACGGGCATTTAATGCCTTTGTCCCCTGCCGTCAGGGTTAGATATGGTGCACTGTACAGGTAGTTGTACCAACCGCAACACTTTTCCATTTTTACCCTTGTCTACGTTGCCACCTGTCGGTGACCCCTTGAGCATATAAAAGGAGGCCCATGCGCAACGTAGAGGGGGGGTTCGAAGGCAGAAAACACTCACGCTCGGTCTCGTTAGCAGCTAGTGTGTACTATAGCACTCAGCGCTCCCGAGCAAGAACTCAATACACTCAGACATGCAGCAGTAGGAGTATTATCTCTCCGGAGAGCTCCGAAGCTGGGTAAACCGCTCGTGTGCTTCGCCTCGATCCGCTCTTCGCGCGGCCTCCGCCCCCCGCCGAACTGAAAGGGGCTCGGTCCGCCGGTCCCATAGGTGTTCGTGGATCAGCTTTCCCGACATCTTTGGCGCGCAAGGTAGGGGGCGTCGAGGCTGTGTGAACCTGATCCGGCGTTCACACGAGCTAGATCTTCATCTTCTCCATCGACATGCCGCCGAAGAAGAAGGCTTCAGAGGTGGCTGCTCCGTCCGCGTCGATCCCACCACCACCGGAGCAAACGGGTGGTGGGGTAGACGCCGGCGGAAGAACGGGCGTCGACGAGGGAGCTCACAGTGCTGCCAGGTCCAAGGACAAGGCTGCGCAGACCTCGGCATCCATACATGCACCACGCCCATCTCAGGAGGTGCGGGACCGATAGCGTCATGGTACTCGCGGTGCCATATGTT
Organism: Triticum timopheevii; assembly: GCA_963921465.1. Taxonomy (NCBI): domain Eukaryota; kingdom Viridiplantae; phylum Streptophyta; class Magnoliopsida; order Poales; family Poaceae; genus Triticum; species Triticum timopheevii. The sequence continues at coordinate 314,407,028 of OY997270.1, forward strand.
CGTTGGACCAAGATCGAGCTGGTGGATCTCGGGGTGCTCAAGACCAGCATGCACGCCAACATGCTGGCGCGAGCGAGACACGGTCGCCTGGACGGGATATTGCTCCTTCTAACATAGTTAGAAGTCCGAGCATATCCCGCTCCTCGCACCGTTCGCCACTGCCACCCACCACTCCAGCGGAAGCTTTGGCACGAGCTCAGCTACTCCTAGATTACCCTCCAACGGTAGACAATATCGACGAATGGAGGGCCACCATTCAGAGTCTCATCGGCTTCGCCAACGGTGACACTCCACGGCAGCCGAGTACATCGCAGCCGCGGCAGGACGGCCAGGCACGAGCCGATGGCGACAAAACCGGTGGGGGTGCAACCACCGTGCACTCTCCGCCCCGAAGGCCAAGATCGCCGACTCGTCGGATCTACCCCGACATCTTTGGGTTTGTTCCGTTGAAGCAGACGCTCCCGACAAGTTTTGCTCCGGCAAGCTTGCCGGGGAACGTCAGGCTCCGGCTGAGCCGCAGGTTCTCGCCGTAGAAGCGGATGTTCCCGCAGTAGCGGATGTGCCTTTAGTCCTTGTTGTCGAGCCGCAAGCTCCAGCATGGGCACAACAGATTGTTCGTTTCCTTCAGACAGGAGAACTTCCCAAAGAGCAAGAAGAAGCGGAAAGAGTAGCCCGGCAGTCAAGTATGTACCAGTTTGTCGACAACACACTGTACAGAAGAAGACTCAACGGTGTGAAATTGAAGTGTATTCACCGGGAAGACGGACAAAAGCTGTTGGCAGAGATACATGGAGGCATATGTGGTCATCACATTGGCGCAAGAGCACTTGCCGGCAAAGCATTCCGGCAAGGCTTCTTTTAGCCAACAGCCCTCCAGGATGCAACTGCACAAGTAACCAAGTGTGAAGCGTGCCAGTTCCATTCCAAGCAGATACACCAGCCAGCTCAAGCTCTCCAGACGATCCCTTTATCCTGGCCATTTTCGGTCTGGGGGCTCGACATCCTCGGCCCTTTTCCCCGAGCTGTCGGGGGCTTTGAGTACTTGTACGTTGCAATCGACAAGTTCACAAAGTGGCCGGAAGTGGAAGCAGTGAGGAAGGTGACAGCACAGTTAGCAGTCAAGTTCTTCAGGTCGATTGTTTGCCGCTTCGGGAACCCTAACAGGATCATCACCGACAACGACACGCAATTCACGAGCCGCACCTTCATGCAATACGTCCAAGATCTTGGATCCAAGGTCTGCTTCGCTTCTGTTGCTCACCCGAGAAGCAACGGTCAAGCGAAAAGGGCAAATGCTGAAGTGCTGCGTGGGCTCAAGACCAGGACTCTCGACAGGCTGCACAAGTGCGGAAAGAACTGGATTGAGGAGCTGTCGGTGGTTCTTTGGCCGATCAGGACGACGCCAAATCGAGCCACTGGCCAGACACCTTTCGCTCTAGTCTATGGAGCAGAGGCAGTTCTCCCCACGGAACTCGTATACAGGTCACCTCGAGTGCTCGCTTATGATGAGCTTGAGCAAGAGAAGCTGCGACAAGATGACGCGCTGCTCCTTGAGGAGGACCGTCTTCAGGCCGCTGTACGAGCTGCTCGATACCAGAAAGCTTTGCGCCGCTACCATAGCCGCAAAGTTAATGCCAGAAGTCTCGAGGAAGGCGACCTTGTTCTTCGGCGCGTTCAGTCCGCCAAGAATTCCAACAAGTTGACGCCGAAGTGGGAAGGCCCTTACCGGGTGAAGCGAGTCACTAGGCCTGGCGCTGTCCGCCTTGAGACCGAAGATGGCACTCCGGTGAGCAACTCCTGGAACATTGAGCATCTTCGTAAGTTTTACCCATAAGGCGCGGTTGTCGGAACCTATTCCGGCAACCACCTTTTGTACAAGTCTTGCCGCTGTTGCATGTAATCCTTTGTACAAAGCCGGGCGCAGACCCCGTGCACAAGTAAAGCTCATGTGCTCCGCATATCTTGTCAATTTCATGCTTTCTATTTTTTGCATGTGTTATCTGACACTTTGTGCAGCACCTACCCCCGGTAAGCAATAACGAGCCGTAAGGCTCCATATCTTTATTTTCTCTTCTTTCTCATTCTCAAAGAAAGGAAGGTTCCCACGCCCACAAGTTTGCCGGGGGGAAAGGAGAAGATAATGGTGTGGACCAGGCGTCGTTCAAGAAAGTTCCGCCTTACCGGGAAGCAAACGACAGAAAAGCTAAGTTGCCAAAGTTTGAGCAATCAGTTTTAAAAAAAAAATTAAGTTATCTTCCTCGAACGACCGTGCTTTGTATGGAAAACCTGTGCGCGGAGGAACCAACTCATAGCTAGTTGTGCCCTTACTTTGTTTCGAGTCCGCTCAACAACTTAAGTGAGCTGCGACTAGTTGCGACAAGGTTTCTTGTCGGTGGTGGCACCGCCAGCAGGCTGCTGACGTCCCGCACTCAGCGCTCGCGGCTAAGGTGCCTGCGCCGACAAGTTCCCTAAAAGCGTAGGGCAAAATCATACAAAGAAAGGAATCAAGTAAAGGGAATAACATAGCAATCGATACCCAAAATAAAGTTATATTACAAGATAGCTTGTCGCAGCTCTAATAGATTGTTCTCGTAACATGACCAGCAGCGACAAGAAAAGGAGAAAACAGGAGGCCTAATCTACGCGATCGCCCTCAACCCTCTTGATCCCGCTCACCTTGTCCACAATGGGTGCGACAAGGGTCTTGAGCGCTTCCAGATCAGCTTCTGGCGGCAAGGTCCTGAGGACGTTGGTGAGGTTGAGGCCTGGGTTGCGGAAGGCCACCTTCACCAACACCTTTTGAAGAGGTCCCGCGCAGATCTTGCACGACTCGTCGGCCAGCTGCTTTGGGATTTTCTCCCGGAGTCGCTGGAGGGCCGTCGCCACGCCTTTGAAGAACAAGCTGAGCTTGGCGCTGGGTTGGAGGTTCTCATCGGAGGAATACTCGAAATCCTCCATCCCCAGCTGCGCCAGCTCCTTGTCGATGGTTGCGGCAACATCCACGAGACCCTCCGTCCAGTGCTCCACATTCTCCCTAAAAGTATTCTGGGTGGCAGCAGCACTCGCCAGCAGCGCCTCGTCGGCCTTGATTTGCTTCTTCAAGGCCACCTCCTGCTCCCTGGCGCCGTCCAGCGTCTTGGTCAAAGTAGTCAGCTTCAACTCAAGATCTGCGTTGGAGTCCTTGGTGGCGCTAAGCTCCTTGCCCTTCTCGGCGAGACTACCTTGCAGCTCGCCAAGGGTGTAGGCGTCCTTCTCGCGCTCACGCTTGAGCGCGGCAAGCTCTTCACCGCTCGCCTTGAGATTGGCCTCCAGCTGCGCCACCTTCATCTCCAGCTCCTTCTTGGCGGCCTCGGCAGCTGTGGCAGCATCCTCTGCTTCCTTGAGAGCCCCGCCGAATGTTTGCTCGCGCGCAGCAAGCTCCTCCTCGTGGTTGTCAAGGTTGACTTTCCGCTGCGCCAACTCACCCTCCCGCGCAAACAGCTCCTCGGCGGCAAGCCGCTGTTGCTCTTCAACTTTGGCCTTCTCAAGGAGGAAGGCTTTCCGCTCCTCGACGAGTTGCTCCCGCTTCTTTGCCAGGGACCGGAGATTTTCCTGGTTAAGATCCCGGAGCTCCTCCGCGCGCTTCTCGATGTCCACTCCCGCCTTCGCGACAAGCGCTTCTCGGGATTCCACCTTGGCCTGCCGAGCGCGGTAGAGCGACACCAGCTTCCGCAGTAGCTGCTCCTCCTCAGACTCGCCGCCGCTGCTGCTCGGCGTATCAACCAGCGTCAGCCCAGCGGAGGCGAGCACCTCTCCATCCAAGATTTCTCCTTCGACCGGTGCCCTGGAGCTTGACGCCCAGGGGAGCTTGATGAAGACGCCCTCGCCGGCCTTCAAATAGGCGACGGGCTGGGGCTCTTCGGAGCCTGACGCTGCGGCAGCGGCGGAGGGATCGGCGGTCGGCGTAGCGCCTTGCGCTCCTGTGGCCTCGGGGCCGTCAGTGCGATCGCCGGACCCCTTGCCAGTTTCTGCGGTGGCAGCTTTGGCGGCCTCTTCGCCGGCGGGATCTTCAGCGCCAACTGCTTCTTCGGTGGCAGCGGCGTCGTCGGTATTGCTGCGCGCGTTCTCTTCGCCGGCGACCTAGGTCTCCATCGGCTCCGTGACAGAGGGATCTGACGGCCGGAAAAAGGGAGAAAAGTCAAGCAAATATCCAAAAAGAAATTTAGAAGAAGAAGAACCCAAGGGAAGTTTTCAAGCAAGAGGATTACCTGTGCTAGGTTCTGCAGTCGTGGTCTCCACCACCGGGGGGTCGCTGGTGCTGTCCCTTGCCGGAGAACTGTCCCTTGCCGGAGAACGCTCCCTTGCCGGGGAACCATCCCTTGGCGGTGTAGTCGAAGCAGATGGCATGTCGGTGGCGGCTTCCGAGCGCTCCTGGTGAGGCTGCTCTGCTCCACACAAACCAATAGTCAGATGTCAGCAAAGAAAGAGCACCCATGCGCGCCTAACAACGGGAAGTAAACCATATACTTACGCTGGGGGCTGCGCCGGGGGCTGCTTTGGGGAATAGTTGCCGGGTCCGGCAAGGTGGTCTCGGACACATCCCCTGCCGTCGCGGTGGGTTCGTCCTCGATGACAATCACCGGGACCTTGGCTCTCTACGCCGCTCTCTGGGCCAGAGTCCTGAAAAGGAATAAGGTTCGGAGTGAAGCAAATCAGATAGAAGACAAAACAGCAAGAATTGAAGAACTACAAGTACAGCAAAGAATCTTACTCTTCTTCTTCCTCGTCGGAGCTGAGCGCGGAGAGGTCGAAGTCCAGCCCACCTTCGGCGCGACGAGGTGGAGGAGTGGGTTCCCTTAACCGCTTGGCGGGGGCAGCAGCAGGAGCAAAAGCGGTGGTCTGGGAGGACCCCGCTCCAGTTGCCGCAACGGCGTGAGGTGCTCCCGCGGCAACAGTGCTTGCCACGGTGGAGCGTGTCGCGCGGCGCGGCGGCTGTTGACTCGTCTGCCGCCCCACTACGTCCCCGGCCTTGCGGAGACGCCTTCTTGGTGGAGCTGGGGGCTCTGCTTGCGGCGAGCTGTCTGAAGATGAGGAGGAAGAGGAGTTGTTCTCCAATGAGCCGCTCGCACCCTCGCCGGGCTCGCTCGACTCGACTTCAGGCCCAGCAAGCTCTCCCTCGCCGACAAGCTCCTCTCGCTCGGCAAGGCTTGCCGCCTCTGCTGCCTCTACCTCCTCCATGGTGAATCCAAACTCGCCCGCGGCAGCGGCCGCCGCCGCCTCTTCCAGCCTAGTGGCGATGCGCTGCATCTCCGCATCGGTGGTGTCGCGGGTGAGGCTTTTCTACTCATCGGAGCGGACCGATACTTCTACCAAGCCGTCAAAGAACTCCTGCACGACGTCGTCTGCAGGCTCTTGCCAAGTTGGGACAATTCCATGCGAATTGCATAGCGGCATCATTGCACGGATGCGGTCGAGCGAGGAGTTGTTGCACAGTGGAACGACATCCTTCGGCAACCTGAACTCTTCGGGATGTTGACGGTCGTACTTGAACAGTTCCTGAAGCATCGCCTCCAGTTCCAGGACAGTGAAGTTGAAGTTGAGGCCCGGGCGCAGCCTCATGATATCCGCCGCATTCTGGAACTCCCAGGCGGGTCTCCTCCTCTCCTGCAGGGGGGCGATGCGGCGGCGAAGAAAATCTGCGCGAGCGGCGCCTACAGTGAGCCCGGCAAGCCTGAGGCGTAGGATCCGGGTGACGGCAATCTTCAGCCTATCGTCTTCCGGGGCCACGTTGCTCCAATCGTTGCCGCGCGCTACTGGGGCTTGGCGTTGGGCGGTAAATGGCTGCGGGTTCTCCTCGACAATCCAGCACCAGTCTGCTCTCCACTCCTCCCACTTGCCGCGGAGCTCTCCCTCCAAATAAGCTTCCTTCTTGCCAGCTCTCGAGATCCAGGCGATTCCGCCGGATAAAGGCTCCCCTCTCTCAACTCGGGGCATAAAGAAGTGGCGGAAAAGAGCTACATTTGGATGGACTCCGACAAAGTTTTCGCAGAGATGTGCGAAAACTGCCATGGTCAGAACGGCATTGGGGGTGAAGTCAAGGAGGTGGAACCCGTAGGTGTTCATAATGTCACAGAAAAATTCAGAGAAAGGCGGGCAGAGCCCGCAGTATAAGAACAACGCGAAGAAGGGATATCCATTCGGAGCCCGTTCCGAAGCGGCGGCGGAGAGTACCTTCGTGCGCGGATGCGCTCGCGTCTCCGTCGACCAGAAGAGGTAGTAGTACTCCCTCAGCTCCTTCGCGGCGAGCTTCGGGGGGAAGGTTGTCCGCTCCTTTCGCAGCGCCGCGAGCCGCTGTGCCTCGGTCGACTTCACGGCCTTCCCCTTGCCGGCTTTCGGAGCCATGGCGGAGGTGGTGGGGGAGATCGACGGTGTTGGTGGTACCGGTGGCGATGGGGGGCGGAGCACTTCTCTCTTTTGGCTTTGGGAAGAAGGGGGGAGCGGCGGAGATTTCTGAGATTGGAGTAGCAACCGGCGAGATGGGCGAACTGCCCCTGTTTCCCCTGCTTATAAAGAGGGAGGGGGCGGACATTCTGTCTTTTCAAATAAAGAAACCACCCACGATCTCTCCCACAACGCTGCATTCGACGCGTGCCGTTTGGGGAGGGCGCAGTGGATACGGAGTAAGATACGGCGTAACCCAGGCCAGACGTGCCCGTGCCCCATTTTGGGCCTGGCCCAACAGCGCTCGGCACCGTGTGTGGCCCAGGCCCGGGGGCTCCTGTCGGTGTACTAGAGTAGGGGTACCCTAGTATCCCGAACTTGTGCACGGGCAGCCGCGGCACCCCGCGGCAAGGCTTGCCGGGTGACTGCCAAGGTCCTCCGAGGTTCCTTTGGAGCCATTCAAGAACAAAGTATTCAAGTCAAGGAGACAAGGCCCCGGCAAGAGGAGCTTGCCGGGAAGGCCAACCAAGGCATCTCAAGGAACTTGCCGCGACGTGCCACGCGTCCCGGCGAGGCCTGGTGAGCGACAAGCTTCCGGACGCGACAAGACAACGACCGCGGCAAGGCACTTGCCGCGGCAAGCTACCACTCTGTACCCGCGCTCCAGCACATCCACCAACGTGTCGCCCTGGGACCTTTCCAGGCGCGCGTGGCAAGAGGCTCTGCAGCCAGCGGTGCGCGGTGGCTAGCGGCGCTGACAAGATTGCCATCGTGGCAAGCGGTGGCGTCCCTGAAGGTCCCTTTTCGCACTATTTGGGCGACGCAAACGGGCATTTAATGCCTTTGTCCCCTGCCGTCAGGGTTAGGTATGGTGCACTGTACAGGTAGTTGTACCAACCGCAACACTTTTCCATTTTTACCCTTGTCTATGTTGCCACCTGTCGGTGACCCCTTGAGCATATAAAAGGAGGCCCATGCGCAACGTAGAGGGGGGGTTTGAAGGCAGAAAACACTCACGCTCGGTCTCGTTAGCAGCTAGTGTGTACTGTAGCACTCAGCGCTCCCGAGCAAGAACTCAATACACTCACACATGCAGCAGTAGGAGTATTATCTCGCCGGAGAGCTCCGAAGCTGGGTAAACCGCTCGTGTGCTTCGCCTCGATCCGCTCTTCGCGCGGCCTCCGCCCCCCGCCGAACCGAAAGGGGCTCGGTCCGCCGGTCCCATAGGTGTTCGTGGATCAGCTTCCCCGACATACTCTACCCTCAAAAATTGTTCTGATCCCCTATACTGGTGGGTTATCAAGACTATTTTCTGGTGCCGTTGCCGGGGAGCATAGCTCTATTCTTTGAGTCACTTGGGATTTATATATGCTGATCACTATGAGGAACTTGAAAGACGAAAGAACTAAGATTTTTCCCTCAACTACGAGGGGAGGTAAGGAACAGCCATCTAGCTCTGCACTAGATTCTCCTTCCATTTTAAGTAAGCTTGTGGCACCTAAACCTGCTACTGCTATGAATTCTGATATGTCGCATTTTATTGATGATGCCACTTCTGCTATGCATGATACTTATGATGAAACTACTTCTATGATTGATACTACTTTGCCATTAGGTGAATTTCTAGATGAACAACTTGCTAGGGCTAGAGAGAATGAAATTATAGATGATGAAATTATTGAAGATAGTGATGATGAAGGTTCTCCCCCTAAATATGAATTTTCTGTTGTTCCAGAGGGTTATGTTATGGATGAAGAAGCTGCTAGAGCTATTCTTGCATGCAATGATAGATATGATCTTAAGAAGTTATTAGCTAAATGGAAGCAACAATCTCTGAATGCTAGAATGAAATATGACCCTGCTTTTGCTACTTCACCTATCTTTGTTGCTGATAAGGATTATGAATTCTCTGTTGATCCTGAAACAATTACTTTGGTTGAATCTGATCCTTTTTATGGCTATGAATCTGAAACTATTGTGGCACATCTTACTAAATTGAATGATATAGCCACCCTGTTCACTAATGATGAGAAATCCCACTATTATTATATCCTTAAGATATTTCCGTTCTCATTAAAGGGTGATGCTAAAACTTGGTTTAATTCTCTTGATCCTGGTTGTGTGCGTAGTCCCCATGATATGATTTATTACTTCTCTGCTAAATATTTCCCTACTCATAAGAAATAAGCTGGCTTGTGGGAAATATATAATTTTGTGCAAATTGAAGAAGAGAGTCTCCCACAAGCTTGGGGGAGGCTTCTGCGGTTACTTAATGCTATGCCTGATCATCCTCTTAAGAAAAATGAAATACTTGATATCTTTTATAATGGACTAACCGATGCTTCCAAGGACCACTTGGATAGTTGTGCTGGTTGTGTTTTCAGGGAAAGAACAGTCGACCAAGCTGAATTGCTATTGAATAATATGTTGACTAATGAAAATAATTGGACTCTTCCTGAGCCAATTCCTGAGCCAATTGAGCCAACTCCTGAGCTTATTCCTAAACCTACTCCGAAGAAGGGAGGTGTTCTATTTCTCAGTCCTGAAGATATGCAAGAGGCAAAGAAATCTATGAAAGAAAAAGGTATTAAAGCTGAAGATGTTAAAAATTTACCTCCTATTGAAGAAATACATGGTCTTAATATACCGCCTATTGAAGAAACACATTGTCTTGATAACCTGACACATGTAGTAAAGGTAAATTCTCTCTATAGATACGATAAAGTTGAAATCTCGTCTACTAAATTTCCTAGCCAATGTTTAGATGAATTTGATGACTTTATGGCTAGACAAGAAAGTTTCAATGCTTATGTTGGTAGAGAATTAAAGAGTAATGCTTACATGATTGGACACTTAAGTGATTATATGTCTAGAGTTAAAGGTGAACTTAAACTCATTAGCAAATATGCTTCTATGGTTACCACTCAAGCGGAGCAAGTACTTAAAGCTCAAAGTGATTTGCTTGATGAATTGAATAATAAACATGATTTTGTTGTTAGAGTGGCTACTAGAACTGGTAGAATGACTCAGGAACCTTTGTATCCTGAAGGCCACCCTAAGAGAATTGAGCAAGATTCTCAGAAAAATAATTTAGATGCACCTAGTCCTTCTAAAAATAAGAAAGAGAAAAATGATAGGACTTTGCATGCTTTTAGTGAACCTGTTGTAGACACACCTGAAGAATCCCAATGATATTTCTATTTCAGATGCTGAAACACAATCTGGTGATGAACATGAACCTAGTGATAATGTTAATGATAATGTTCATGTTGATGCTCAACCTAGCAATAATAATGAAGTAGAGATTGAACCTGCTGTTGATCTTGATAACCCACAATCAAAGAATCAACATTATGGTAAGAGAGACTTTGTTGCTAGGAAGCACGGTAAAGAAAGAGAACCGTGGGTTCAGAAACCCATGCCTTTTCCTCGTAAGCCATCCAAGAAAACGGATGATGAGGATTTTGAGCGCTTTGCTGAAATGATTAGACCTATCTTCTTACGTATGTGTTTAACTGATATGCTTAAAGTAAATCCTTATGTTAAATACATGAAGGATATTATTACAAATAAAAGAAAGATACCAGAAGCTGAAATTTCCACCATGCTTCCTAATTATACTTTTAAGGGTGGAATACCAAAGAAACTTGGAGACCCAGGAGTACCAACTATACCATGCTCCATTAAAAGAAACTATGTTAAAAATGCTTTATGTGATCTTGGAGCCGGTGTTAGTGTTATGCCTCTCTCTTTATATCGTAGACTTGAATTAATAAGTTGACACCTACTGAAATATCTTTGCAAATGGCTGATAAATCAACTGCTATACCTGTCAGTATTTGTGAGGATGTGCCTGTTGTGGTTGCAATCGTTACTATTTTAACGGACTTTGTTATTCTTGATATTCCCGAGGACGATAGTATGTCGATTATCCTTGGTAGACCCTTTTTGAATATTGCAGGGGCTATTATTGATTGCAACAAAGGCAATGTCACTTTTCATGTTAATGGTAATGAGCATACGGTACACTTTCCGAGGAAACAACCTCAAGTTCATGGCATCAATTCTATTGGAAAAATTCCAACTATCACTTTTGGAGGTTTTGAATTTCCTCTTCCTACTGTCAAGAAAAAATATGATATTCTTATTATAGGGGATGTTCATATCCCCATTGAGGTAACTTAGTGTTATTCGAAATTTCTCCGGTTTCATGTTATTTGGAATGAGTTTGTTAACAAGACTTGATCAACCTTGTTAGTGGATCCTTTTGATGAGCATGAGATGGATGGAACTAGAAGGCACAACCTTCTGTACCCTCCTTTTACTTTCTGTTATTTAGAATAATAAAGCAAAAATAGTATTATCTGTCTATTTTCTAAATTATCCATGCAATAAAAAAATCTCGAAAATAAAATTTCTCCAAATGCCCTGCAAATTTAGTATGATTTTTTATGGAATATTTGGGGATTTTAGGCACTGAGAACACAGCAGGGAGGCAAGCACATGGCCACGAGGGTCCAGGGCGCGCCCACTCTTATTGGGCGCGCCCCCCTGCCTCGTGGGCCCGCGGTGGGCCCCTCCACTTATTCCTGCACCCACACACTCCATCTTCCTCCCAAAAAAATCTCCATCCAGCTCAAGCACGAGTTCTAGTTCATTTTGCTGCGATTTTCGATCTCCTTGCTCAAAGCTCCATTCACAAAACTGCTTTGGGAGATTTTTCCTTGGTATGTGACTCCTCCAATGGTCCAATTAGTTTTTGTTCTAGTGCTTTATTCATTGCAAATTTTTGCTGCCTAGGTGACCCTGTTCTTGAGCTTGCATGTCAAATTTATGAGGTCCCAAGTAATTCTAATGCATGATATAGGCTCGAGGCACTTGTGGGAGTAGTTGCTATCAGTTTTGTTGAGTTTGATTCACTTTTATTTTGACGTTACTAAAAATTTCAGAAATTCTTCAGAGGAAGAAATATGTTTAGGAAAATGTACCAAGGTGGTTCTTCAACAAAGAAAGGACCCAGGCGCGCTATGCGTGAGCAAGACGATGAACCGCCGAGGGAAGCTGACGTGCGGCCTTGTGAATGGCCGTCGGAAGAGTTTATGGTCAATGCAGACATCAAGGATGAATTTGATGCATATGTGCGTAATGCCGATCTTGAGGACTTCATGCCAGATAAGTGTCCTCAGTACTACTATTTGACCGATTCATTCGTGAGAAGGTTTAAATTTACATCTTCGCGTAATTCTCAAAATGTCATGTTTGATATTTATGATCAATCATATACCATGGACTTAGAAAATTTTACTACTGCTTGCAAACTCCCATAGTGGGGTGTTAATGAACCCCGTAAATCTGAATATAAAGACTTTCTAGCTAGTATCACTGTGGGAGAATCTAGAGATATAGCACAAGCTACCATAGGGAGCATTCATTTTCCTGCTATACATTATTTTACTCTCTTCATTGGTAGATGCATAAATGGTAAAGATGAAGCATGTCACATGTGTGTCCTTGATCTTTGTGTCCTCAAGAGTATTGTATTAGGAAATAAAGATTACAACTTGGGGGCAATTGTTGCACATAGGTTGCATAATAATGGTTTAGTTGGAGATTTATTTGGAGGGATTTATGCGACCCGCGTCGCTAATTATCTTGGTATACCTCCCCGTGAGGGTGATATGGAGTTGCCTCCCGCCTATTTAGATTATGACGCTATGGTCAGTCATCATTTTCTTGCGAGGAATGAACAATTCCTCCAGTATCGACTAATCTTTGACAGACGTCGCGCTGTCCATGTTACTCTCCCTGCTCCTTCCCTTTTTGATTATCAGGCAAAACAAAGATATGTTGTCACCCGGGAGGAGGCAAACAAACACGAGAGGAGAGCGGAGGCAGCTCGCCGCCATGCCGCAGCTCAGGAGGCAATGGCTGCTGCATCTCAGTATGACCCTGGTTACAACTTCGGATATTAGTCAGGCTAACCTTGGCAATAGACCAACTTAGGCCAAAAGCCTAAGCTTGGGGGAGTACGTATTTCTCACCGACATTACATTCATGTTCACACACTTATTCTAGTTGTCGGTGCTCATACTTTTTCATTGTATTATCCATGCTAGTTTAGATTTCTTTTTCTAGCTTTCTTCTTGTGTGTTTGATAAACCTTAAGAAAAACCAAAAAAATAGTTACTTTAATTTCCATGCTTGTAGTAACAACTAAATGAAAACCCAAAAATATTTCTCGTTCTTCTTTTGCTTGTTGGGAGCTTTCCCGTGTAAATAGCTTTATTTCTTTTATTTCCTTTGGCGGTCGAGAGTAGAAGACCATAATGAAAATGTTTAGTGGCTCTCATATGCATGATTGTTGATTTAACTTAGAGCCCATATTACCTTGACTTCTCTCTTGAATTGAATGCTTGCAGATTCCAGCTTAGTCCAATGCACGTGCACTATTATCATTATACATATAGTTCGGTCGTGCAACTGAAAGGCGATAATGATGATATATGATGGACTAATTGAGATGAGAGAAGCTGGTATGAACTCGACCTCTCTTGTTTTTGTAAATATGATGAGTTCATCATTCCTGATTCAGCCTATTATGAATAAACATGTTTGCAATCACAATTAGAGATTATTGTTGCTTATGCCATGCTTAATTAGCTAGGAGCTTATAATGGTTTACCCTGCGTGCCAACATGCTATTAAAATGGTTGTGATGTGGTATGATAGGGTGGTATTGTCCTTTGAATGATTCGAGTGACTTGACTTGGCACATGTTCACGCATGTAGTTGAAACAAAATCAACATAGCCTTCACGATATTTATTTTCATGGTGGATTATATCCTACTCATGCTTGCACTCAGTGTTGATTAATTTTAATGCATGTTCATGACTGTTGTCGCTCTCTCAGTTGGTCGCTTCCCAGTCTTTTGCTAGCCTTCACCTGTACTAAGCGAGAATACTGCTTGTGCATCCAAACTCCATAAACCCCAAAGTTATTCTATGAGTCCACCATACCTTCCTATATGCGGTATTTACCTGTCGTTCCAAGTAAATTTGTATGTGCCAAACTCCAAACCTTCAAATGAAATTATGTTTTGTATGCTCGAGCAGCTCATGTTTCAACTAGGGCTGTCTGTATCTTCCTTGCTAGGTGGGTTATTCTCAAGGGGAGTGGACTCCGCTCCTCATTCATGAGAAAATGGCTGGTAACCGGGATGCCCAGTCCCATGATCAAAAAGATCAAAGCAAATCAAAATAATTAAACAAAACTCCCCCAAGGCTTTTGCTAGTTGGAGGCACTCGTTGTTTCGAGCAAGCCATGGATTGATGTTTGTTGGTGGTGGGGGAGTATAAACTTTATCATTCTATTTGGGAACCGCCTATAATGTATGTAGCATGGAAGATATCGAGATATCATAGTTGTTGCATTGACAGCGAAAGTATACCGCTCACAATGTTATTCATCTCTATTTCAAAATCGAGCTCTGGCACCTCTACAAATCCATGCTTCCCTCTGCGAAGGGCCTATCTATTTACTTTTATGTTGAGTCATCACCCACTTATTAAAAGGCACCCGCTGGAGAGCACCTCTGTAATTTACATGCATTACTATTCGTTTATATTGGGTATGACTTGACTGGATCTCTTTTACCATGAATTACAATGTTTAGTCAGTCCTTGATCTTTAAAGGTGCTCTGCATTTATGTTTTGCGGTCTCAGAAAGGGCTAGCGAGATACCATCTTGTTATATCATATTGTGATTGTTTTGAGAAAGTGTTGTCATCCAAGATTTATTATTATTGCTCGCTAGTTGATTATGCCATTGATACGAGTAAACATATGACCTAAGTGTTATTGTGAATATGGTTAGTTCATAATCTTTGCTGAAAACTTGAATGTCGGCTTTACATATTTACAACAACAAGAGAAAACAGAGTTTGTAAAAGTTTTTCTTTATCACTTTCAGTTTATCAACTGAATTGCTTGGGGACAAGCAAAGGATTAAGCTTGGGGGAGTTGATACGTCTCCGTCGTATCTACTTTTCCAACCACTTTTGCCCTTGTTTTGGACTCTAACTTGCATGATTTGAATGAAACTAACCCGGACTGACGCTATTTTCAGCAGAACTGCCATGGTGTTATTTTTGTGCAGAAACAAAAGTTCTCGGAATGACCTGAAAATCCACAGAGATTACTTTTGGAAAAAATAAAAATACTGGCGAAAGAATCAAGGCCAGGGGGCTCACACCCTGTCCACGAGAGTGGGGGTGCATCCCTTCCCCCTGGGCGTGCCCCCTGCCTCGTGGGCCCCCTGGAGCTCCACCAACCTCAACTCCAACTCTATATATTTGCTTTCGCGGAGAAAAAAATCAGAGAAAGTTTCATCACGTTTTACGATACGGAGCCGCCGCCAAGCCCTAATCTCTCTCGGGAGGGCTGATCTGGAGTCCGTTCGGGGCTCCGGAGAGGAGGATTCGTCGCCGTCGTCATCATCAACCATCCTCCATCACCAATTCCATGATGCTCACCGCCGTGCGTGAGTAATTTCATTGTAGGCTTGCTAGACGGTGATGGGTTGGATGAGATTTACCATGTAATCAAGTTAGTTTTGTTAGGGTTTGATCCCTAGTATCCACTATGTTCTGAGATTGATGTTGCTATGACTTTGCTATGCTTAATGCTTGTCACTAGGGCCCGAGTGCCATCATTTCAGATCTGAACCTATTATGTTTTCATGAATACATGTGAGTTGTTGGTCCTATCTTGCAAGTCTATAGTCACCTATTATGTGTTATGACCCGACAGCCCCAAAGTGACAATAATCAGGATACTTCTCGGTGATGACCGTAGTTTGAGGAGTTCATGTATTCACTATGTGTTAATGCTTTGGCCCGGTACTCTATTAAAAGGAGGCCTTAATATCCCTTAGTTTCCATTAGGACCCCGCTGCCACGGGAGGGTAGGACAAAAGATGTCATGCAAGTTCTTTTCCATAAGCACGTATGACTATATTCGGAATACATGCCTACATTACATTGATGAACTGGAGCTAGTTCTGTGTCACCCTATGTTATAACTATTACATGAGGAATCACATCCGACATAATTATCCATCACTGATCCAATGCCTACGAGCTTTTCACATATTGTGCTTTGCTTATTTACTTTTCCGTTGCTACTGTTACAATTACTACAAAACTGCTACCGTTACTTTTATCACTGTTACCTTTACTATCATAGTACTTTACTACTAAATAATTTGCTACAGATACTAAGTTATCTAGGTGTGGTTGAATTGACAACTCAACTGCTAATACTTGAGAATATTCTTTGGCTCCCCTTGTGCCAAATCAATAAATTTGGGTTGAATACTCTACCCTCGAAAACTGTTGCGATCCCCTATACTTGTGGGTTATCAATTGGCAGAGTGTAGAGGTGACAGATCAACAAACATGTCTCCCTCATCTGTTGCAGGATCATCAGGCTTGTTAGTAGGTCGGGGCGTGCTGTCAGCGATCTCAACCACAACTTTCTTGCCTATCTTCCTGTTTGGGCTGTAGGGTACACCAACGTTGACAGGGAGCTTAGAAGCGCGCAGATCTAAGTTGGTGTTCTCCACGGCGGTGAAAGATGTAGTCTGCTCTGAATGTCCACCTCCTTCAGTAGCGCACGGCTTGCTAGCTGCATCTGTTGTACTATTGACTTCCATCTTATCGGGTACATTGCTTTTGGTAGACGGTGGGAACAGTGTGGAAGCAGACATGTAACCAAAGTCATCTCTGCTGCTCTTAAGTACTGGTGGTGCATTGGATACCTGTGCGGGAATCTTGCGGGGGCTACGCCGCCTAGGTGGCAGGCCAGGTCGCACAACGATAACAGTAGCAGGCTCTGGGCCACCAGCCACTGGAGCCGTTGTGACATGAGAGTCAACTATGGATGGCATTTCATTCTGAAGTGTGGCCGCATCCCCTTCTTTCATGGACATAGAAGTGCCACTAGCCACACACTTGGAATCCGTATCAGATGACTGGGAATCCTCCTTGTTTAGGTTGACCTCGGGAGCATCCACTTCAACACTCACTGATCGGGTGGCATGGGTGACAACAACATCTCTCATTGCCACCAGTGTAGGCAATATCTCAGTAGTCCTGGAAGATACAGGCTCATCACTTCCAGATCTACGGATGCCTGCCGTTGTAGTCTGCACATCTGCAACCGGCAGAGATGCGCGGCCCCTTGCATCAGAGCTAGCAGAAATAGTGGATGGTGCAGCAGCAGATTGGTCGACTGGCGGCTCATGAATGTCTGCAACATCGGATGTCGACAGCTTGGAGTGAATGTGTTCAAGTGGGTCTCTGGTAGTATGACTGGTCAAGCGTGTAGTAGTCTTCTTGACCCTACAAAAAAAGGAATGTGTTAAATGATAAACGACCATTCAAGAAAACGCATAAAGAGAACAAAAAGGTGAGCGCTAGGAACAAAAATGAATTGCCATGGTAGTCATCATAAAAAAAGAAAATATGAGTGATGTGCTAGAGCTGCCATTTGAAAACAATGTAAGGATGAACACAAATGAAGTGCAAAAAAAGCGGTTGAAGTAAGTGGAAGCTACCAGTTGCCATATGAGTGGACAAGATTTGCCATGTGATCTAGTAAGCAGTTGTCATGCAGAAGAAGAAGGAGTTGCCATGAAACAAATTTAGATCATAAAACAGCAGTTGCCATGTGGCACAGACATGATTAGCCATGTGTCAAGTTAGACAGTTGCCATGACAGGCAGACAGTAGTTGCCACCAAAAAATGGGACAAGTAAAAGGTTGTATATGATTTAGAATGCATCGAACAAAATTACCATCAGCCAAATATGACTTTGCAAGCTCATCGCATGCAAATTGCCATGAAAAGAGTTCAAAGAGGATGCTATTCCATATCGCAACGAAAACAAGATAGCTGAATCACAAAAAAAGGTAGATAAAAAACAAATAGGGAGAACCCACTTCTTGGTTGTCTTTCTCAAGTCTTCCAGCACGACAGGATCCCCGGTGTTGGACATCGATGTGAGAGGAGATGACCTAGTGGAGATGGTGGCACCAGCAGCGGGAGCCCCCTTGCTCAACCGGGCAGAAACACGGGTTGGCGTAGGTGCTTGTTTCTGCTTAACTGATCGTCCACCAGCTGTCGCATCACTGCACGTACAAGAAAAAAATGGCAAAGAGTGAGAAAAAATGCAGAATATAAACAATTGTGAGACACAAAAATAATGGCGCACATAGGGACGACAAAAAAGTAGGGCTGTTAAAAAAGGAAGAACAAAATAAAATGCTAAGTAAACATCAAACCTCCTCCTAGCAGCTACGGGATCAGCCCTACACCTCTTCCCAACATTGCCTTGGCCAGCATCCTCTGGAGCCCTGCTCCTCTTATAGAGCGAAACCCCCGTGTCTCTCGCAACATTTGAATCAATGCCTCCCTCCGGTAGAGGAACTTTCGGTGCAACCTTATCCTTCTTGCCCCTCACATTATCTTCGTGATGTTCATCGTGGTCACTGTCATGCGGCACATTCTCCATGTCATCATCGCCATCCTTGACAAGACCAGCGTTAACACCACCAAAACCATCCCCATCTAGCTCATCTTGTGTGTCAGGAAGCTCCTGAGAGCTGTTGTAGTCATACCGGCCACGTCAACCAGTCGGACGATGTATCCGTTCTCTAGTGAATGATGTGAAGTTCCTTGCAACCGCATCACTATTAGAACCATTTAGTGTTGTCCAACCCTTGACCAATTTCCCAAGCAAGCTGGTCATGTCAGAAGCAAACCGCCCAACTAGGTGCTCAACAGGTGCCCTTGCCTGATCACACAACAAAAAAGTAACAAATTACAAAACATATTAGAGGCACATGATTAGGAAAAATAAGGCAAAACAACCATAAAAAAGCAATCAAAATGCGATATAAAAAGTAATTTCAGAAAACAAATAAACATGCTTGACTACCTCAGCGGGACAAGATGGAGCTGAATGTAGATCCATCCACTTGCCAAAGTTTTGTGGCCCACCAACCACACTATAGTCTATAGCATGCTTGGCCATCAACTAGAAAAAATATCAAAAACAACTAAAGAAGTCAAAAATGAAAACTAAGAAGCAGTGACTATAATTATGGATTGCAAGGAAGAAAAAGGTGTTTCAACGGGGAACGGTAGAGTTGTCGTATCAAGACAATTATGGTTGCCATGTGCAGTCAACCATGGTTGACAAGTTCTTTATGACTCGTTAGCCATGATGGAAGTGGTTAGGTGGTGTAAAAGATGACACAACTAACCTGTAGTTTCCCATATTTTGTATCAGAAGCCCTGTCTGTAGCAAGTACAACCTTGACAGCATCGTACGTCCACGCAGAGACGGCAAACTTATGTGCAGGCAGCAGGCCTCCTATCCCAGTAAAGTCGATAGTGGACAAATCAAGACTATCGACGTACATGAGCTGGTTTGCATAATAAAGCAAACAAGTAAATCAGAATATGACAATGATCAAATGTTGTCCAGGAAAAAGAAAATGTATAGAAATGCGTGGAAAAGGAAAAGGAAAATGACCACTGTTTAAACGTCATTGGTAGTACAATGCCCCTTGAGTCACAAGTTTTTAAAAAAGTAAAACAAAGAGATTTGCCATCTACATATGTTCTTAGTTTTAACGTACATATGTTGTTAGTTGAAAGCATGTTATGTTAGAAGTTGCCATGTTATTATATTCTTAGTTGCCACTAGTTCAACACTGTAATTGCCATCCAGATTGCATAAAATAGAAATGAACATAGGAAGTGGTTCACTATGTGTACTATAACTAGAAAAAAAAATGAAATTGCCTCGAAAACACCAACTACAATTTCCATGTATCAAACAAACTTCAATTTGGCACGAAGAAGTCACAAAACAAAAAATAACAAACAGTTGCCACGGACGATCAACTATGATTGCCATAAAAAATCAGATAAAAGATCTATCAAGAACTATGATTTGTTCAAACTATGGCCAAACAGAGATACTAAAATGCAAAAATAGTTCGGTTGCCACTTATTAACAACTGCAATGTTGATTTATGAAAAGAATGAACCGTGATAAGAACATTTGCATAAAGAGCAGGGGGAAAGATACCACTAGATGCAAGCAACATCCCTTTTGGTACATCTTATTTGAGAATGCATCATGCAGGATGTCCGCAATGAATTTACACCAATTCATGTTTTTAACATCTTTTAGCTTCGCCTGCACAAACACAAATCAGGACAGAAAAAGATGTCGCGTCGGCATTCAATAAAAACATTAAAAAGGGTACTGACTAACTTCTGCATGACATCAATGACAAAAAGATTATATGTAAAATAATAAAGAGAGTGCATTCACCAGGATAGGAAAGCACTTGTTGCTTGGGCGAAGAGATGTGGTAGGCGCAAATACAGCCGAGATTAAGTACATGAGTAACTTCATCTTAAAAACCTCACCATGGGTTGTCATCTCCTCCAGCGAAGTTGCCATAACAGTCGTATTAGGCATGGAAGCCATTCCAGGAAACAAACGGGCAAACAAAGCTTCCTCAATCTTATTGTTCACTTCATAAGGGACTTTGATTTCTCCATGTGGGACACCCAAAGTGTAGAACACGGTTTCCTCGTTCAAAGGAAATCTTCCGCGTCCCGGAATGACGAATTCCCTAGAAGCAGGCTCGTATATCTCGCCGAGCCAGTCACATACAAGATTTACTAGGTTCGTGCACCGAACCATCATCACAGCCTGCATACCCATCTCATCGGCAGCTGCCTTCTGATCATCAGTAAATCCCTGTGTCAGTATAGTCAGGCATTCTTGAATAGCCCTATTGCGCACATGCTTCGTCTTCTACATAACACAAAAAGAATCATTTTGTTGCCATGTTGCAATGTAGTAAAAATTAGTTCTAACAGAAGAATGATAACTCAGTATCATATTAAAACATAGGAGAAGAGTGACCTCATCCCCACGATTCTGTGGCGGTGGCTCCATGAAGTCATCATCATCATCTTGATGGTCGCCACGAGCCATATTTGCTACAGTAAGAGCAAAAACACGTTAGTGTGAAATCAAAACACATCAGACAAATGCAAAAAGTGATACACTAAGTAATAAATCACTTGATATCATCATTAACAGAAAATGAAAACTGCCACATTTACCCCACAGTTTTAACATGTGAAAAGGTTGTAATTGCCATGTGCTGAACATGCACAAACAGGCAAAAAATAACCAATTGGACAGCATGTGCGAAAACATGGCAACTAGATATGTGTTTGCTTCTTAAGAATACAATTGCCTTGTAGGAGATTCAAGTTGCCATATTGGAAGAATAAACAATGTGGCAACTGAGGGCAGTACATCGGAACATCAAACTACCATTGTCTAACAATCAGTGTGGCAACTAACACATTGGCTTAATAAAAAGCACAGGCCACATCTACTAAGTTCAGGTTGCCATGTTAACAAAACAAAAAGATGTGGCAACTAAGACACTGATTGATTGATTGATTCATTGATTCAGTTGATTGGATATACACAACCAACACCATGGGGATTAATGTGTTTGTTGGCTACCAACAGTACATAACAAGAGAAGACAATAGTTTAGATGGATACATACTCTGCTTTCAGAACTCTGAATATATACTCTGCTCAGTGCGGAGCC
The DNA here is from genome assembly GCA_963921465.1 of Triticum timopheevii. Taxonomy (NCBI): domain Eukaryota; kingdom Viridiplantae; phylum Streptophyta; class Magnoliopsida; order Poales; family Poaceae; genus Triticum; species Triticum timopheevii. Next base: position 314,428,170 of record OY997270.1, read on the forward strand.
AGAAAACTTAATATAGATGGGGCTAAGACATGTCATATAATGCTAGCAGGGACCAAATCTCCTAAACATAGCTAGTTTTCTCTGACAAATGGAGGATTAGGAGAACATATATGTGTGCTATTGAGAACATAGGGGATGCCAAGGCCCTTGCTAGCACACCCCTGCCTCCGCCACTGACTTTGCTTTGCTCTGGTCTGAATATGTATAGAATGAAGAATGTGCATGAGAAAATCATGAATAGCAGATGTGTGCCAGTCCACAACATGTAATGTGGTAACTCACACATTGGCATGGTGAAAAAAAAGAGTTGCCATGTACTATAGTCAAATATGTTGTGCTATCACAAAATAGTATGGCAACTAAGTGAGTACATGGTACATACAAAATTGCCATCACTCTACATATGACATGGCAACTGTCATACTTGATTTTTAGATTTAGTTGCCACTTATAAGGATAGTTGATTCAGAAACACACCTATCACTACAAAAAAATACACTTCCGTGATGATACGTGTTTGTCACAGTAGGTCGCGTTTTTTGTCATGCATGTACATCCATGACAAATTTATGACAGAATCAAGATAGTCATACCTGTGCTGTCGTAGAAGTGTTCCATGACATTACCAAAATTATCATCATGGAAGTGTCCACTTCCATGACGATAAATCGCGCGTCACAGAAGTGCTTTCGTCAAGGGTGACTGACACGTGGCATCCACCGTAACGGAACGCCGTTAAGCTATCGGGTCGGATTTTGGATCCGATAACCCGTTAACAGCCCCAACCAATGGGAAATTTCCACGTGTAAGATTCTGATTGGCCGAAGGGAACACCTGTCAGCTTGTCAGTGGGCCAGATGTCGCCTGTCCATTGGAGGAGACATGCCTATGGTACGTTGACACGTGGCTGGGCCCAACAGAGGCCCATATAGGTTAAAAAGGCCGGCCCAGTCAAAGGCTCGTAGAACTTAATCAGGTACTAGTGGGCCAGCCCAATAACAGCCTGCTTAATAAAGGCCCATTTACAGCCTAAAACCAGATCTGACCCGTTAATTGTTCGCCCAATATTTGGGCCCATTTATGGCCCGAAGCCAGATCTGGGCCGTTAATTGTTCGCCCAATATTTGGGCCCATTTGCGGCCCGAAGCTAGATCTGGCCCCTTAATTGTTCGCTGAATATTCGGGCCCAACTACAGCCCAGTGACTTTCGGCCTGTTAGAGGCCTGATGTAGACATGGGCCCATTTCAGCCCGGTGTGACTTTCGGCCTAGGAATGGCCCGTGCTGCCCATGGGCCATATATGGTCCGACGGGACATCGGGCCCACTAACGGCCCGTGCTAAAGGTGGCAACAGTTAAGCCCAACGTGACTTTGGGCCTGTTAAAGGCCTGTCGTGTAATTCGGCTCGTTGATGCCTGTACTAAGCTTTCGACCTCTTAAAGGCCCATGATATCAGTGGGACAACCAAGGCCCGAGATATGTTTCGGCCTGGTAACGGCCCGCGAGCTAACTGGGCCCATAACGGCCCGGTCTACATTTCGGCCTGCTGAAGGCCCGTCGACGACTAGTGAAAATTGAGGCCCAACATGCATTTTGGCCTGCTAAAGGCCCGTGGTTTCATCTCGGCCGTAATAGGCCAGTACAATATTCAGCCTGTTAATGGCCCAATGCTACCTGGGCCAAACTAAGCGCTGGGTTGACAAAAGGCCCAACTAAAATATAAGCCAGTGTAAGTTTGGGCCTGCCGCAATGTGTGAAGGCCCCAATCATTCAGGCCCAAGAAAGACGCAGGCCGGCCCAATTGTGGCCCGCTAAAAACCTGGCCCGTTATCGAATGTTTCGGCCCAGTCGACTACATCTGATTTTTTTTTCAGATAGCAAATGATGGCAGTAACTAGTAGGAATTAAGAACAAACCTACTCTATACAATAAATAAATTACGGCATGGTAAATAAGAATTAACCTACACTATACAATAAAGGATTTAAGGTATATTACATCCACTGGGCATCGAAGTTCGCCACCAGTGATCATAAAGCGCAACGAAGAAGCAGATTAGAAAAACTGGGCACCATTGCAGCGTAACAAAATAATACTGAACCGAGACCACTTCCAAGACAGTTCAAGAAAGGTTAGCCTTGTGGGGGAACTGCTGCGCAAGCTGCTGAGCAAGGCTGTGAGACCGGCCTAGCATGTCGGTCATAGCTTCCAGGTGTAGCTGTTTAGCGATGAGGTTCTCATTGGTGTTCTCCGCAATCTTTCTTAGAGATAGGACTTCAAGTCGAAGTTGAGTTGCAGAATGCCTTTCTGCTAGAACTTGGGACTGAAGAAGTTGAACTGATTCAAATAACGAATTTTGTGAGCTTGTGTGACTATTAGTCTCAAGTAACTTGAACACTGCATCAAGACAAGACTTTGGGGTTGTCTCGCTATCTTCAAGATGTTTTTCTTCTTTGCTGCAATATATGTTGGGTTTGTCTCACAGCCTTCAGCAGACTTGTGCATGCCATCAGGCATATCACCCTAAAACAAAGCAGAGAGATGACAGGTTTTGCACGTGTATAAACAAAGATGATAACTGTTCTGTCAGTTCTATCCAATTTCAAATTAGAAAATAAAGAGTAAGTTCAAAATATCAATAGCATAATTTGGCATTGTTCATAATGCGGGGAGCTTCACCACACTACTGGATTACCATGTCAACATAACAAGAATAGATGAAGGGCAAAGAAAATCATTGTATCTATTTTGGATAATGTGCATGGCATGTTGTTCATATCATCAGCCACATCAATAAGATAAAACAGGAGATGACAAGGTGCAAACGTGGGCTGCTTCACCACACACTGGATTATAGATCCACAAAACCAAGATACATATAGGGAGTATTAAGTAATGTGCATGGTATGAATAAGAAATTTGGTTTTACAAGTAAAACTTAGAACTTACGGTACAAACATGCATTTTTGGTAGAAACAGCAAACTAAACAGCAGTAAACGATAGGGAGTATGAGCAAATTAAACAGCAGTTGAGGATAAAGGCTTTAGAAGGACTGACTTACATTAACAGTTAACACCAGCTTTATAATGCCCTTCTCCATATCAAGGGAAGGATAACTCAAGAATTTCAGCACAGAATCTTCTTCATAAGCATTGCCTGTACTCTACATTTTGTAGAGAGTAATTATAGATATGATAATATTGGAAGGGATAGAGGATAATGAAGATAAGATGCAGATTGATGCTACATAATCAACTACCAATCCCTGGAAGTACAAGCGTTACAGGACAAAATGTACTGACAAGAGCAATGGGCTACACTTCTGCACTGGCATTGTCTGTGTATTCTACTTGTTGGTAAGATTAAATATAGACCTGATCTTTTTTAGTAAATGGTGGGCGAGGGAGATAAGATGCAGAATGCTACAAAATGAACCAATCCCTCTTCCCATAATACAAGAGTGCTTTGAACACTGGTGTACTGTACAAAACGTTCTTATATTATGGGACGGAGGGAGTAGCTGTTAATGTAAGTACAGTGATAGACCATGTTCAGTCCTTACAAGAGGATTGCAGAGCTAAACCTCTTCAAAAGCATTGGGTTGATTCTAAATTTGTGTAAGAGTCCATACGGATCTTATAATGTCCACCAAATGGGCGATTACGAGGCTAACATGTGCAGTGATGCTACATAATCAAACAACTATGAAAGTAAGTATGGTCATACAGGGCAAGAGGTACTCACGAGAGCAATGTAGTGTGCAGTATAGTTGCGAGATTCTGTGGTCCCTTGAGAATGAATGTTCTTCTGCTAACAGTTTTCGTACAAGTGAGACATTAAGGCAAATGCAGAAATGTAGTTCAAATTGTGATGTGATATCATAGACAGTACCTTACGCTGCAGCCGAGACCAATGTGTAACAAGATTATTCCAGTCACCGTCGGATAAATGTAGCACCGGAGACTTTACAGAAATTTTGTTCAGAGGCTTGCCATCGAAGTGCGCTTGCCTCAGGTAGGAACGATACTTCATCAAAGAGTGCTTGAAAAGCGCAACCAACTCTAGCTCGTCATCACAATCCAGTTTGCTCCTCGCCTATTTAAAAGAATGAAATCTTGTGCCTTCTGTCAGCAGAAACATATGCAGTAATGACCATGAATAACATTAGTACATTACTTACGCGTAAGTTGCAGAGGAAGACTGGAAATTGTTCTGTGTCTGCGGTATAATCTTTCCATGAAGGAAAGATGCGCACAAAGTTCCTGACAACAACATAAGCTTCGTCTTCTAAACTGGGAAGAAATGGAACAAGGGTCCTATTTGCTGCAATTGGGGCTCTCTCTGGTTCGAAAAGGGATTTGGCAACTGGATTTGGTGTACTCTTTGCTGGAATGGGGGTTTTGCATCGTACAGCTAGTGCTATGTCAACTGGCATAATCATACTGTATGCTGTAGTTGGGGTCTGCTGAGTTGGGGCATCATAAATGACCAGTGTAGTAGGGCTAGAGTCTGCTAGAGTTGGGGTATTTTGTGGGTCAGGTGATATTGCAACTACACCTAATGGGCTATTTGATTTATCAGGTGCCACTACCTTTTCCAAATACTTTGATTGTGCTCCTCCACGAGCAGCAATCACCCTCTTCCTTTTGAACGTCTGATACACGAGAACAACATTTGAATGGATAAATATGGTATGATGACAGATGGAATATGTACTGAAAATGGATAGGCAGGGTGTATTCACATACACGATGTGTAAACTAAGCTAATGGCAGTTCATTAAAGTAGAAGCAATGCAAAGCATCAGTTGCAAGATATGTGTGAGCAATGTTACCTTGGAAAGTTAGAGCAAGTACCTTGATGGGTGAATAAGATAGGGCATCTTCCTCTGACTCCTCCACTAGGGAGCTACATTGACTTAGGTCTCCCTCTAGTTCAGAATCACTGTTAGGATCATATTCTGAGCATGAATTTGTAGGTGGAGAGCGTTTGCATTGCATTGCATCCAGACTTGATTTCAGTCCCTTAATGCCAAGTTTGACAGCCATGGCATTGTTCTGCTTTATTCTTTTCATGCGCGCAAGCTCATAATCATTATGATGCTGTTCAGAATCTGAGATTCATGAAAACATAAAAAGTAGTCAGATTATCTATGGAATGCATTGCGGATTCAACTCGGAGAGTGTCTCCCTATAAACCCCTGCATATGCAAATCTCACCTCCCCAACAGTGCTGACCAGACCACACACAGAAATACAAACCCCTTATGTCTCTATAACAGGCAGGCACACATTTCAAAACTGAAGTAGGAACATTAGAATCATATGAAATTCGTATTTGAACAAATAAACTAAGCAATTATGAGTGGCGTAATGTTTAGCTTCAAGGGTGGAGTGTTGGTAGTGCGACACAGAATAAGTAGGCAGATTATATTCCATGTAAAAGATCGAAACCTATGTAAAAGCTGGAAATGACACTTTCTTTCTGTACAATGCAGTGTTCGTTACCCACACATCATGTAAGAGATCACATAGAGAAATACTATTCACTCAGGTCTACGGTTCCAGTATTTAGAAATAGGGTGGTCCACACTAAAAGAATATTGACAACAAATATGACAAGGCAAGCATAGATGTAGTGAATCAATCATTTACTTGTGAGCTTATTAGGACAAGTATGCAGAATTGTAACTGCAGTAAGAGACCGTCCAAAATCTGAATGAAGAAGTTTGTCTAGCACTTATTGTTTGCAACTAATCGATGTGAATAATTGGATATTATATTGAATGAGTAAGAAAGACAAGTAAAATTGTCAACAAACCTGGCTTGCACTAGTAATCTGGGTCAATGTCACTACGACCAACAATCCAAAATGACTAGCTTCTGTTCCGAGGGCCAGAATTTTGAAAACCCTGTGAACTTTAGAGGTACTAAAGATTACCGAAATACATCTGAACCATTAAGTGTAGGTAGCACTGAGCACACAACAAACCCTAATGACAGTCCTGCCTAATGAGTAATGAATCAATTAGAAAATGGGTGATGAGGAGTGGCTGATGAGTGTTGAGGACGTATCTCAGGATAAATCGGGTTGGCTTGGTGGGTGCTGCACGCCTGAGCCCTGAACAGACTGGGAATGTAGGCACGGCGGCACGCCCGGACAGCAGTGACGCTGTTGGGCGAGCGGCTCCTGGCCTCCTGTTAGTCTGGCGTCTCCTCCTAGAGTCATGCCATCCGGGGACGGCAAGTCGCCGGCGAGGCATGCAGCTGGGGGCGAGTAGAGATCGGAAGCGCGTGGCAGAATAGAGGGGAATCGGGGCCTGGGACGACCCAAAATCCTAGGGTGGGCCGGCCCACCATGGGCACCCTGTAGAGATACACACCTGAGCGGCGAACATGCATTTTCGAAACTAATTTAGGAACATTTAGCTGACCAATTAAACAACTCTGTTTTAATAATATCAGATTCGTATTTGAACATCTAAGCTTGTTTAGCTTGATGCGTGGAGCAGTGTTATTATGACACGAAGCACGTATTCTGATCGTATAGTGATCATAAAAGGGGGAAACTCTAAGCATATTTTTTTAGCAAAAGAGGGTTTTCCCTCCGATTTCTATTAAAGAAACCACCACGGAACCAACATGATCAATTAAACCCTAAGCATGATCAATTAAACCGTATTATGGCTGTGCCATGGCAGATTTGAAGCTGCAAACCGGAGAAATGATATTTAGCATCCATTGTTTGCTTCAAAATAAGAACTAAATTCTAAGAGCTGAAAAGAAAGTAGAGTAACCAACTTAAGATCTATTTTCTGGTTGAGATCAAAAAGTTGAGGAGATATGAAGTACCACCTCTCTTGCGGCGCCGTGTAGGCATCGGGGGTGCGATGGCTGTCGGTGGCGTTGAAGCAGATCTGCGATGGTAGACGGGTGCATCGGGGGATAAGTCCCGTTGCGGTGGAAGAGAAGGTCATGTGAGCGGCCCCGACAAAGAGGAGGATGGTGCCGATGAAGGGAGAGGACGCGATGCAAGGCTATTGGTCCGTCGTCGTGGATGAGAAGCGTCCATCTCTAGCAATGGACGACGCAGTCTTGGTAGGCGCTCCGGCATGGTGGAGGACGGTGGCGATGGATGTGGTGGAGGACGGCGGCGATGGATGGGGTGGCGGATGGAGGCTGGTGTGGGGATGGGGTGTTCTAGCGCGGACGGTGTATGAATTGGAAAATCGAGGGAGAGGTACGGGGAACCATGTTTTTGGGACGCGCCTGTCTGAAATATGGGAAAGTTACAAACTTAGCCCCCGTTTAAAATTTGGGCGTCTCATCGGTTGGGGATAGGACGGTAATCTCGCATCTCGCCAATATTTGCCCAGAGCGATTTCGGGCGAGGAGAGGGTGGTTGGCGCCCACGGTGTATGAACGGGGCTGACAGGTAGGGCGGCTATGTCACGTCTGAGTGAAGTTACAAACCTGCCCCTATTGAAAATATTTGCCTACATCGATTTCGGCCGAGTCGAGTTTGTTTTGCCGCCCACCGTGTATGAATGGGGAATGGAGGGAGAAATAGAGGTCTTTCGGACGAGCTTGAATCAAATGTGTTTTGCCACCCATCTTTGATGCCCACCGTGTCGGAATGGGCTCAGAGGCGGTCGTGTCACATCTAATTGAAGTTACTAACCTACCCCTATTTAGAGCAGTGGAAATCGGGCCGATGGATTGTCCGTGTAATGGGTAGACAGTAATTTCCATCTCCCAAACACTTGGCTTCGGGCAGCCGACGTGGGAGTGGACATTTTGCTGCTTCTTTCGAATTTTGGGATAATAAGCATCCACGTTTACCCTGGCAACTAAATTTGAATCCATTTTGTATTCCTATATGAATCTTTATAAATCGTTCTATTTGTTTTTATATATCTTCAAAAGGACGACAAAGATGTATTACACTGTCATATATGAATATGGTTTACAAATGCCGATACTCAAATTCAGAAACTAGTATCCAGTTTAAGGTGAATTCAAATATTTGGAACACTTTATGTCCAACTCAAATGTCACACGCAGCATAATGTGTACTCCCATTTAGATATGTACACAAGCGATGTATCAAGATTCAAATACCGAGTCAATCAACCAAGAATGTACAGAACTAACAGACATATAAACACTTATAGAGTATATGGATCAATAATATCAACTAACATACATAAGCTAGGCCATTGTACTTTTTTTTTGCTACAACAGCATCTTTTTTTAGCCAGCATCTTGGCCCTTTCCGATGCATGCCACTTATGGTCCATCTATACTACTACTATTGCTGAATGCACATTCAGCCCGATTGGCATATTTGTAGGTCTGGCACAGCAATCCAAATGAAATGTCTCTGAGTCTTATCAATTAATACAGACTTGTGCTCAAATAAAATTATAAACCAAAAAACAAAAAAACAATTATTACATGATCTCTAAAACAAATGGTTTGATTGATTACATGAACAGACAACACAAAGGTTATTCAACTATGGAAAGAAAATTTCACCTATGATTTACCAAGTAGGAATTTAATTTCCTTTTTTCCTTCAGGACCTTAACAATTTGGCCAGTCTTAGCTTGCTTCGTTTTGAAATCCACCAAATATTTAATGGTTGTCTTGAGTACTGCTTGTGATTGTGCTGTTTGCTTCCTCAACATGTCAACTTCATCTCTAAGTGCAGAAGCAGAATCTCTTTCTACCACTAGTTTAGCCTCTAGAGCATCAGCAGTTGGCAATTCATAATGCACGATTGGGCCGGTGCCACTGCGGTGGGATGATGCAACGTCCATGGGGACCTCGCTCTTTAATCTTGGGCTAACCTGTTTTGCCATTAAAGTTCCGTTTGAATTCAGAAAAGTTGAAGTTAGCAAAACATCTCTACTGGGAGTTATAACAGCAAACTAGTTAAACAAACAAGGAATTAAAGAGTTTCAATTGGATGCTGAAAAGTACTCCCTCCGTCCCATAATGTAAGACATTTTTTAACACTATGCTAGTGTCAAAAAACGTCCTATATTATGGGACGGAGGGAGTAGTTATTAACATCATTGTAACCCGCTGTTGCAGCAGGAAAGCAGTTAAACAAACAAGTTGATATTTAAGTTAAGGCAAACAGGTAATTCTTAACAGTAAGTATCAAACACATATAGTTCTCAAAAAAAAGTATCAAACACATAGATAAGCGCAGTCTACAATATGATTAATAGGCTGTGCCATTATGTAATCAGTAGCAAACTAAATTAAGCCAAGCAATGTAATTGAACAATTTTGCAATAAGTGGCTAACTAAAATTCCGAGAAGCAGGTAACTGAACTTACGCTAGTTCTTTGTACAGGCATACTGCAACTTCTTTTTCTCTTACAAGGTTGTACAAAGGAGTCCATGGCATCAATTGCTTGGATACGCAGTCCCAATACTTCTTTCTTCCCAGGCTGCATGGGTAAGTCGAATGGTTAATCTGGTAAGATGGCGCGTCCTTGATATGTTATATGAGGACGTGTAGTCAGACTAGTTGTAGCCAAACACATCACACTGGCTTTTACTGTATATTTCATGCGATTACTTTTGGCATATCGAGATCTAAGCAATCTACAATAGAATGAAAAGACTGGCATCCTTCACATTATTGGCGAACTTAGTTCATAGAAACAAGCAATTCAACCATTCTGTGGGTAAATCAAAAGCGCCACTAGAATATTTTTCACTATCCAATCATACAGGCAAAAAGGGGCGACGCCACCATACGGGCTGGTATGGGCGGCCGCCTCAGGTGGCTGGAAAGTGTGCACCTAGTTTGAGTCGTCCAGGTTGGCCCACGCTAGTTTTGTTCGTCCCAACGCACGAGCAGGCAATGTAAAAAATGAAGAAAAATGTTTCAATTTGGATGGGCCAATAATATTAGTGCAAGGCAGCCCCTATAGCAGGCTCGCGGCCCAAACGAGCGCCTCCCATATCGATCGACAGTAGGAAAAATCCCAATTCATTCGCTCCAGCCTCCAGTCTGGTTTGCTCCTAACCTAGCCGCCGCTGGACAGACCGACACAGCACTTCCTCGCGCCCTCGTTGGAGGGCGGTCGCCGGGCTTCAAGCGAACGGAAGGACAAGAAGATGAAGATCCAACCCTGGGTGTAGCCTGCGTGGGAGGCAGCGGTGGCAGCACGGGCATGGCAACGAGCTTGCACAAACGGACAGTCGCAGCTTGCAAGAGTAGCATGCACAACAAGCAGGTACATCACATCCCTGATTATATCTAATTCAACTCTTCAATTTCTGGCCAATAGTTAAACCTGATGGTGTTGTAAAACTGCTTGTATGTAGGGAATCTATGAGAAAATGAAACCAATTTCTACTTATTTTATAACTCCCCCAATCAATACTGAACTGACTGAATCTGATGTATCTAATCAAGTTTCCGGTGCAAACATACGAGCTCATGTTGTTCTTGAGCCTGAAGTGTCTAATGAACAGACTGCTAATGAAGGATTTGATGCAAACATTTTACATGCTCCTGGTGATGAACATATAGTGTCTAATGAGGGATCTAATGCAAGCATTTTGCAAGCTCATTGAAGGATTTAGTGTCTAATGATGATCTACTATGTTGAGAGAGACAGAGATTTGCAGGCATTGATGACAAGCAAATTATAGTGCATTTTCATAGCTTGAGGAAACGTCGAGGCCATCTACCAGAAAGTCCCCGTATCATGACAACATAGCATAAATACTTTTCTAATCTGTTGTTTGAAACTATTGGCATACTTGTGCGGGATAGATATACTGATTTGCAGTTTGCGCACTGGTTATACGTGCAATTACACTTCGATATTTTCAGCCAGAAAACGAATAATTCAAGAAGGTACAGACCATGTTTGTAGTCCTTGTACACCATGTTGCATTTTGTGTTTTTGGTGCTTGCATCATTTAGTGTTTATAATCTGAACTACTTTGGATCATTAGCTGGTTTTCAAAGTGCATGTAGCTTCACATTTCTCAAGTTATGTTGATTTCCGGAGTGCAAGTGCCTTCGTATTTTTTAAGTTAAATGTTCGCCCCTGGTAACTTGAATTCGTGGATTAGCCACTGCACACAAATCACACACGAATGCCAGTACGAACTAAATGAAATGCAGGGACTTACGCTAGCTTGTTGTATAGGCTCACTGCAGCTCTGCTTGCGCTTGGGATGTTCCATGTACAAGTCCATGTTACCACTTGCTTGGATGTGCAAGCCTTGTGCTCCTTGCATCCCCCTCTGCATTTTTGACACGGCGAACAGTTGATCAAATAAGAGGAATCGACCTTGATGTTGTACCGGAGGACAGATACTTACAAGGTTATACGGGTGTGCAGGATGTGTACCAGATCCTGTAGCCCCGTCATGCTTCGCTAAAAAATGGATTTGCTTGTTTCAGATGATATCTCCAGAAGAAATAATAGTTAAAGTCAGAGTTGCATAGGCGTGTAAGCTAAGAGAGCAGTGAAAGGATATCCAAACATCGTCGAAACAGTGCACAAGGGAGTGATGTGTGGATACCTAGTTCTGGCCGGCGTTTGGGCATGCTCACCTAGCTAGAGTGCGGGTCACTTCAGAGCCGTTGAGGGTGATGCACTGGCGTTGGCTGGCCGCGCACGGATGAGATCTTGAGTGGTAGCGTAGCACTATGATGCGGTGGACGAGACCGTTGGTGAAGCCCCAATGACCTCGGGGCGGAGGTGCGACGATGTGCTCGATGAAGTAGCCCCGGTGAGCTGGGAGATAGCGTTGGTGAAGTGCACCTGATGCGGTGGAACTCGGTGTCTATGAGGCACGTCGGTTGCGGCGGCCGATGTTGTCGGTGGACCACCCGGTGCGGCGGACGAGGGCGTAGATGAGGTAGCTCCGGTGCGGTGGTGAAGCGTGACCGTCGTCTTCGTCGTCGTCGTCCAGCATAGAGGTGGGGAACGGTGGGGAAAGAGACGAGACGAGGGGCGATTCGAGGGATGGCGGCGAGTTAGGGATTTGAGCAATCTGGGCGCGGAAGGGGACGGTGGAGAAGAGAGATTTTGCAGGGCTGGAATTGGGGCCGCCAGATATTTCAATCCGAAACGTGGAAGCGCGAACTTATATTGTCATCGTCCTTTTTTGGGGGGAGGGGGGTGGGTGGCTGGGTGCTACGTGTCCGTCCGACACACGCGACCACCCTGACAGGACTACGCTTCGGTGCCTTAAGGCATGTGCCTTTGTGTCCATGACATGTGGGCCCAACAGGTGGCTGGCCCACATGTCAGTCACCCAAGGGCTGTTGCCTTTAAGGCACCGAAGCAGCGTCCACCCCGACACGACCCTGGTCTGCCTGGTGCGCCTACATTTGAGAATGCAAACGAATCTTCTTTCATTTGCAAACGAATATGTATGTATTACCATGCCCGTGTTTTCCTTGCAATAATTAGTCATTCGAAACGAGGTACTCCATCCGTTCACTTTTATAAGTCGTTTCAGACAACTTAAAATGAACTGTTTTGCACATTGTCTGAAATGTCTTCAAGGTCTTATAAAAGTGAACAGAGGGAGTACTATAAATTAATTAATGAGGAGTTATTTGAAAAAAAATCGAAACGGTACCCACGCTAACGTGGATTAGAGTGTGTCACATAATTAGTTATTTGAATTAGAGTGTGTGTCACGTAGTTAGTTATTTGAATTAGAGTGTGTGTCACGTAGAGATCTCCAATTCTAACGTGGATTTCGCATTTCAATGTATCCACGCTACTTTTTACAAATTCATATGTATATGATGAACACCATGGTAGTGAGAAAACTTTTGGATGGATTCAAACGTATGACCTACAAAATAGCACAACAAATTGAGCCAATGTCAACTTTTCGAAACTTAGTATGGCACGAATTCGAAATAATTACCCGTATGCCTGGTCCTCGGTTCAAATCTTACAATGTACACAGAATTGAAACATCGATATTAAGTCTCGTACTATGTACATTCAAATGTTGTTTTTAGTCCCCCCCCCCCTGCACAAACGCTACATACTTCCTGTATCGGTCAATCTTCCTCTCCTAACCACCTTAGCAAGCTATCGGTTTCCAACACACGTTCATTCTTTCTCTCCATGTTTCGATCTCTAAGTCTCTCAACTACACAACCCCTTTTTCCACTCCTGTTACCAAATGTATTTACCTCACACACCCGCCATTGCACCCCATGCCGAGCTCTCTCTCTCTCCCCCCTCTCCCTCTCACCCTCTCGCGCTAAATACATTCATTGCCTATCTAGCCCCCCAACCTCTCGTGCGCACGAACGCATGTTGTATATCTAGGTCACTCCCTCGAGACTGTCTCACTCTTTCTTCCGCACGGCGGGCCACACTTGCTCAATCTCGCTCTCTTTATCTGAGTCTCGTTTAACCTCGTTTTCTTTCACACACAAATGATATATCTCCCTGTTCGGGCCTCGATCGACACACTCTATACTCTCTCACGCAGATTGTCTATCTAGGTCAGTCCATCCAAGCCGTCGCCACTCTTTCGACCTCATGGTGGGCCACGCTCACTCAATCTCTCTCTCTCTCTCTCTCTCTCTCTTTGTATGTCTCGATTTACCTTGCTCTTTCTCGGACAAAAACGATATATCACCATGTTTGAGCCCAATTCGACCTATTCACATTGCATACTCTCTCACGCACATCGTCTATCTAGGTCACTCTCTCCAACCCGTCTCACTCTTTCGATCGCACGGCGACCCTATGTGATCGGTTGACCTTGCTTCCTCCCACGCACAAAATATATCTACACGTCTGTGACTGGATCATCTCTCAAGCTCTATCTTACAGCCCTCACCCTTACCAAAAGCTCAATCGGACAATATCTCTCCGGAGCATATATATTTGTTCAATGAATGTCGGACCACACTCACTTTGTCTCTCTATCTATATGTCTCTCGATTGACCTCGCTTTCTCATACCGTATCTTCCAAGCGTTGAAGCTACTACCTCTCCATCCCTCGCAAAGCCGGAGCTATTTACATTGCGAGGGGCACTCCAACCTTGGATTAATTTGTATAGGCATTTATTCTGGTCGGTTTAGATTATATTTTCGTAGCATTCGACCCACAACTACTCCAAACGTCGTTGCAACCCACGCAACTCCCCTAGTTGATTTCCCTCTGGCTCGGTCATCGCTCTCTCGTACGTCCTTTCTCACCTTCAACGTCGCACCATGGTATTATTGAAAAAACTATGTTGTTCTCTTTAATTATTATAAATAAGCTACAAAACTACACACCGATAGTCCACTTGGAATGGAACAAATTTCGACCCACAAATTAAAGTGCTACAAACTACACACCAAGGGGCCCACATGTCATGAAACAAATTTGGACCCCTATACAAATTAAAAAATAAAGGACGAGGATCGAACATGCGACCGGGCCTTCAAGCCGCACGTCAATAGGCAACATACGTAGAATAGCAATGTTTGTTGTACCCCCTTTGTTCACATAATGTTTTTATATTACCACAGCCTAATTAATGGAAAACATGTAATATTATTTTTAGTACTATTCGCCTTCATTTACTGGTGGGTTCCATGTGTGCTCTCTCTCTCCTCCCCTTCTGCGTTTAGACGCACGGGCAAACAGGAAGAACTCGCGGGCGATGTTGCCGTTGACCATATCTGGACGCGTTCACAAGTCACGGCACCAGTTTCACAAACTAGCAGCACTAGTCAGTGTGTACGTGCAATGCACGTTAATTTGGAAATATATTAAGTGCGTGCGGATATTAACTATTAGGATATTATTTGCGTGTTGTCATGTGATTAGCACTATTTTTGGCATGAAATTAACTGCATGCTAAACGTCTTGAGCGCTCGACATTGAAGCAGTCTAGGTCGTTGGATGACAAGGAATACATGTGGCTTGATGACGTTTTATATTTAATTTGATACGGCTCTAGCAGAACATTCAATCGATCAAACCATACATTTCATTCAGTCTGACTCCAACTTTAAATTATACGACGATCGATATAAAATAAACGGAAATGATAAACGTCTGGATTTTAAGTATGGCAATCCGAACGTTTTTCATGGCAAATTTAGATTACGCGGCGGCGGCGGGGGCGTCTCGCGGTGGGAAGCGGCTCCTCTGTCGTGCTCTATGTGTCGTCGGGCCACTGACCGACAGCGACGGCGGCGTCTTGCACCGTTGTTAGCGTAGATCCGGACGCTGCTGTTGCCATCAGACAGAGCGCTCACGAAGGTCTGTTTCCAACTTTTCTTCTGCTAAAACAGCTGTGGTAGGAAACTAAAAAAAGGTAGTGTGCAGGATTCAAAGATGCGTCTTTCCCAAGGCAGTTTTCAAGACGTCACGCCATAGCCAACTGGTACAATGATAGTTATATGTTTATTACCTTAACTAGTGTAGAAACATAAGATATTTACTAGAATTTTTATGTGTTTGTATAGTGATCATCATTACAGTGCATCATCAATCTTGCACTTCATGTGATGGGTATATGAGTATCTCCAACTTCGACCTGCCAACCTTCCGCATCCATCTGCACCACTCCACGCCCACTTCTGACCACCCTGTCCAACAAAAGAAAAACCACCTGCCCCTCCCAAGTTTTCCTTCTAATGCACGCGCCGCTTGCCGCGTCATATTTATGCCACCCCAGAGCACGGAGCGGCCGACATTAATGTTGCATGACGTGACTGAACGAAGAGCGGCACTGACCGACGCGACCTCTCGACAACCGCCGCTTCAATGCGAACACAGCTTTCCAAGGAACCAACTCCGGCCGCGGCACCGCATTGAAGCGGGCTGACCACCCATTCGATGCTCCCCTCCCCCGTTTTCGTACCTGAGCCTATCCTTCTCTTCTACCATAGCTGAGACGATACCAAAGTTCTGGTGCCCCGAGCTGACAGGCGGAGTAGGCGGAAGTCTCCTCCGGTGATAAGGAGGACCAAGCACCACTGCAGCAGCCGTCCCGACTCCTCAGGGAGGCCACTCTGACGAATCAGATCGAGATAATGGCTTAGCAGTCGCTCAGTTACATGGTCCATCACCACCATTGCCGACGCGCGTGAAGGAGGAGGCGTCGTCCCCACCGTGCCACCGCGTGAAGCATGACTCGGTGTCCCCGCTCCATCCTGCGAAGAAGGAGCAGGGCTCACCCCCGCACCATCGTAGACCTGATAACTTATGTGCCTCGGTCCTCATAACTTTGGCAATGGGGGGAGCGGTTGATGAAATATACCCCCGGTAACTTTTGTGTGAATGATAACTTACACGTTGCAGACCTGATAACTTATGTATCCCGATCCTGGTAACTTTGGCGGGGGGAGGGGGAGGGTTGATGAAATATCCCCTGGTAACTTTTATGTGAATAGAACGGTAACTCACACATCGTAGACCTGATAACTTATGTACCTCGGTCCTGATAACTTTGGCATGAGGGGAGGAGTTGATGAAATATCCCCCAGGTAACTTTTATGTGAATAGCATGGTAACTCACACATCACAGACCTGATAACTTATGTGCCTTGGTCCTGATAACTTTGGCGAGGGGGGTGATGAAATATACCCACGGTATCTTTAATGTTAATAGCACGGTAACTCACACGTCGTAGACCTGATAACTTATGTACCCCGATCCTGGTAACTTTGGCCAGGGGGGAGGCAGTGGTGGTTGATGAAATATCCTCCTGGTAACTTTTATGTGAACGGAAAAGCTATTTTCCAGGCGGCAGGAAACTCACAATAGGTGCGAACGACCCCGGTGTTGTCCATTCTCGATCAGACAGTCGCCATAGGCCGCTCCAATCGTTCCCCTTTTTCCCGTGATCCAAAAATCACGCTCGATACCCCGTCCACGATCCATAAATCACGCTAGATCGAAACGTCACGATCCCCCGCTCGATAACTTCTGTATAAACATGATGTCAATAGATGCAACACATAACTTAGGTACAAACACTGCTATAGTGTTGATGGGGGACGCCGTGGGTAAGTTTTTTATATATATGATGGTCTAGACACACCGCAGACCTGATAACTTAGGTACAAACATCGCGGTAACTTTGATGGGGGAGGAGAGTTGTTGGAAAACAACCGCCGGTAACTTCTTTATAAAAATGATGGTAATATACATACCAAATACCTAACAACTTATGTACAAACACTCCGGTAACTTTTGATGGGGGAGGATGTTGTTGGAAAGCATACCGCTGATAAATTTTGTGTTAAGTAGCACGATAATATATGTATCGCAGACCTGATAACTTAGGTACAAGCACTGCGATAACTTTTTACCTGGGCAAAATAGTTGTTGAATACACACCTTCAATAACTTCCGTATAAACATGATGTCAATAGACACACCACATAACTTAGGTACAAACACTGCTATAGTGTTAATGGGGGACGCCGTGGGTAAGTTTTGTACATGGGGGACGGGGTTGTTAAAAACCATAACCCCGGTGACTTCTCTACAAACAGCATGGTAATATACATTATGCATACATGGTAACTTACATGTACTAGGTCTGGTAATTTTGATCCAAAAAAAAGTTGTCGAAACATACCAACATGGGATCTTGTTTTGAAGGTCTCGTCGTGACGATTCTATTATGTCAAAACGGTTTTTCAATCCGACTGACGGTTTGAACTACAAAACATTTTGAAGTTTCGAAATAAAAGAGAATCTTTTGCTGACATTATCGCATTTTATATTAGTTTGCATGCATATGGCAAGACGCTGCATGCTCTTGCTCTCGCTTTTTGCTTAGCGGAGTGCGGCTGCATGCATGTGATTAGTTAAACTAGGATGTGTTCGGATATGTTGCTTAAATTCAGTACGTTAGAAAGTTAGCACAGTCTTTGTTTAGTTGGAGTTTTTGCCATTTATTCAATCAAGTCTGAGTTCAAAAACGAAGAAATACAGTGGTAGAGTCCACGACAGATTTCGTACCGCGACACAATGAGCAAGTGGTGCACTAAATTGTTAGTTGATGATGTAAGAATCAGACCGACGTATCGTTTCTTTCTTCGCGAAGACAGAAAGCTATCTCGCCTTCGCCGCTAGGAGCGCTTCCTTCCGTAGCCAACCTTCGGCGGATCCCCTCCGTCGATGAACTCGGCCGTAGATGATGAGGGGGTCATCAGATTCACATGTGTGGATCGATTTAGTTTTAGTAGCTTTGGTTTTGGATTGTTCATCGTCTTGGCTTTGGCGATGACAATGGCAATGGCGACACTGAATAAAGATTCTTCAGATCGTACCCCGACGAGGCGATCGGTCATATGGTTGAGGATGGATTTGGAAACCAGTTTTTCAAGCAAAGATTGTGCGGCGGCGGCGGCGACATCCTTGTGGTGGACACGTGTCCTCGTGCTCCACCGTTGCGAGGACGTCTGCTCCAACTCCGGCGCGGAGCTTGGCATGTAGTCCAGGAGCGGACGCAGATTATGGTCTGCATCGGGGGCATCTAGAAGATGGTGGATCGTGTGCCGGGTCCATGGTTCGTGGATGATATGTATGGTTTCCTCTTTTGACATCTTAGTCATGTGGGGGTGTCAGATCTGGAGTTCCATGACGTGTCTAGGGTGTTGCCCCGATCTGATTCGTTCAACGGTAATAGTTTCACCTTTGGCGAGCCACCTTGAAGGTCCGCAAAGCTAGATATTAGTGATGGAGACGCGTCGAGCTCGGGTGTGGAGATGATCCATCATATTTTCTTTTGCTGGCTGTTGTGGCGGTGCCAGAGGCAAGTGACAGACGTTGGTGTCAAGCTCAGAGGATTTGGCGGTCTTGTTTGTAATTTTATTTCTTGACTGATGTTCCTTTGTGCAACGGTTAGCATTTTGCCGTCCTTTCAGTTGTGTCAGGTCGGTGCAACATGTCTTGTACTATGATCCTTATAATATAAATGAGACATGTATTACCGTGCAAAAAGTGATGTAAGCATTATTTGAGTTTAATAAAATTAGTCATGAAGGTCTTCCCATCAAAAAAACTAGAAAAGGGTTCATTGATGGTTCCCCGTCGGCTTCTATCACCATGGCAGCGGATTTGACACTATGGTGAAAGCTCAGTGTGACTCGCACCGGTGTGGAATGAAACTAATCAATTTCACGCCGAGACATAGATATCCATCTGACTGCTGTGAAGGTAAGTGAAAAGACGCCAACAATCTACTAGTACCTTTTTGGCCCTGGTATAGAGCACTGAAAAAGGTAGCCATCGGACGATCCATCATCAAGATATTGATTGGGAATACCGCTTCATGTCCGAGATGAAAAACTTTTGTCCTAACTGTTATTGATCGGGCATATCAATGACGAATCTCTGTTGTTACCTCGTTGAAGTAGTTGTCTTGTTATTGTGTTGGTTTTTATTGGTTGGTCTTAACAAGCATGATGAAAATCGGATGGTCTGACGTGGCGTAATTGGTGTGGTGTGAGGACATTAGGCCTTGTACAACGTGAGGTGTTTAGAAAAATAAACCGTATTTTTCTAAAGCACCGGTGCCTATTTCTACAAGAGAGACGCTTAATTATGCGTCTATCTAAACACCGTTCTTAAGGAAAGTCTGGTTTATTTCTCTAAGACCTTGTACAATGGAAGGTGCTTGGGGGAGGTGCTTAGAAAAATAAACCAGGCTAAATATAAAATTTAGATAAATATACACACACATCTGGATATATTCTAGATCTTCTTTTTTGACTATATATTATATTTTTCTGTTTTAACAAATTCAATATAAAAAAATCGAACTTTTTCTATTATCTATTAATGTGTATCTATCCGTACCATAATATTTCCATAAGCACTGGTGCTTATTTGTACAGGATAGACACTTAACTAAGCGTCTCTCCTGTAGAAATAGGCACCGGTGCTTCAGAAAAACTCGGTTAATTTTTCTAAGCACCTCCCTAAGCATCTTCTATTGTACAAGGCCTAAGCACCTCCCATTGTACAAGGCCTTATGTTTTTTGAAGGCGTCGCTGTGAAAGAAATCGGTGTAATTATATGTGTCAATTTTTCATATCTTGTAATGGTTTGACCGTGGATTTATTTTTCATACTCCCTCCGTTTCCTAAATATGTCCTTTTAGATATTTCAGTATGGACTACATACGGAGCAAAATGAGTGAATCCACACTTTAAAATATGTCTATATACATCCGTATATAGTTTGTAGTGGAATCTCTAAAAAGACTTATATTTAGAAACAGAGGGAGTACTACGCTTAATGGAGTAATAAATTAAAATAGCTATGTACACCATATTGATGCAACGTTGCATCTTTTTCAGAAAAAAAAAGTAGTGCCTTGTTTCCGAGACGATTATTTTTCAAAAATAAAGAAACACATGTATAGCTTTAATAATACTTGCAATCATTATATGTATAGTGCTTTGGATCCACAATACAAGAAATTACAACTCATGCTAAGAATTAAAAATATATATTCTTGAAGACAACTTCTTTGTAATATCAATCTTTATAAGACAAAACCCAAGAGTTCACTAAAGAGATTACAGTTGGATTGAAGTAGTGATGTCGTCACTCTCCCCTTCACGAACTTGATTAGCAACAAAGGACTCTTGGATGCCCCTTGAGTCGCTCGTCCAAAAAGATAGAAAAACGATGAGCGATGAACGTACTCAAGCCGAAGATGAACCCCTAAAAGCGCAAATCTTCAAACCACAAAATCTTCACTGTAACATTGAGGAAAGATTTCAACTCCAAAAAATTCAAACTAACAAAACAATATGACACATAAAACTCATCATAGCCACAAAAACTGACGTAATTTTATTCTAACACACCAAACTGTCACTTGACGAAGACTCAGCAATCTATATCTATATACCAATATATAAAAAAGCGAGTTACGGAGATCCAACAGATCTCATCTCATCCGTTCAACTGTATCTATCCAACGGTCTACATCACTCTAGTGTTTAACACTATAAACATGTTTAGCACACTCCACTAATTGATATCATGCCTAATATCAACATTAGCAGTAACCAAGTAATTATACCCTATCTAACATTAACATGCAATTTATATCTAGCCTAATATTAATGTGCAATACAATTAATATCTTGTCTAATACTAGCATGCATTGCACGTACACAATTACTAGTAAATAAATAAGGAAACGTGTCACTATATATTACGCAAGTAAAAAACCAGATCAAACATGTCAAAAGAAAAGACCAAATGGATGTATACATGTGGCGAAGTTCAACATGAAGTTTTTGAGTTCATGGTTAACATGGCAGCATTCAGGTGCATATGTACTGTTGGTGTTCAAGAATCAAGTGACCTATATACCATATTTTCCCCACAAGAAAAGTGACATGTGTATTTCAAGTGATAACAACAACATTACACGGCGAAAGGAAAACAAGACGGACCTTGAACATGACCATGGTGAAGCTCAACCAGATGCGTTACTTGGAGACCATTAATTAGGGATGACTTTTAATACCGAGAACCAGGTACGAGAGTACTACAACAATGCTAAAAAAGGGTTTGGTGTGACGAGAATAATCAACGGTAATGTTGGACAACTGAAGTACCTTATACTTTCATGCTCATGTTATGGTAAGACTCGGCCCAACCCAAGAAATATGTTGAAGCTAAATCCTACAACCGAGTTAGGATGTAAAGCTAAAAGTAATATTACATGTGGTCCTGATGGAAAATGTCATCTTTCGACGGGTCATTTGGATCATAATTTTACATTAAGCCTACTTCAATCTCGCATATTCAGAAGCAACAAATTTTAGACTTCCATGTCAAGTGAAGACTTAAACTGAATGACTGTGCTGGAATATAAGTAAGCACTAATTTCAATTCTTTAGTTGTAGCAAGAGATGGTCATGCAAACCTAACTTTTGATGAGAAAACGTGTCGCAATTTTCTAGAAAAAATAAGGTGGTTAAAACTTGGCAGTGGTGATGCTGAAACAGTTGCAGTTCGTGACCATTTTGCCGAATGCAATCTAACAACCCTAACTTTTTAGTATCACATATCTTGATGATCAATCCTGACTTAGGATGTTTTTAGTTTTATGCCAGAAATGGAGCAATGTATGACTCTTTAATGATGTCATTAGTTTTAACACAACATATTTGATGAACAAATATGATATGCCTTTTACTTTGTTTTGTCAGAGTGAATCACCATGGCCAATCGGTGTTGCTAGGATGTGATTTCATTACCAAATGAAGATAATGTAACATTGTTTGACTATTTCGAGCATAAATTACACGCGTCTCAAATCGTCAACCAAAAGCTATTGTAACTGGTCAAGAAACATAATCCAAAATTGTGTGGAAATATTTTTTCCAGAATCATGATACAAATGGTGCTTGTGGCATATAATGAAAAAGATACCTGAGAAGTTCAGTGGATATGATGAATATGATCACATCAAGGTTACTGCTAGCAAAATGTTTTTGATTCAATAACAATCACAAAGTTTGATCATCGGCACCGTTGGGTTCCGGCGTTTGTGGAAGACCCAAAAACTATGTAACTGTTAATTATTAATAAATCATAAACTACCTTGCCAACAACAACCAAGATGTGATCATATTCATCATGTCCACGTAACTTTTCAAGCATTTCTTTCGTTATATGCCACATGCACCATCTGTATCGAGATTGTGAAACTATTTTCACACAATTCTGAATTGCTTTTGCTTGATCAGTTACAACAATTTTTGGCTGATCATTTGAGACACATATAATTCATGCTTCAAATAATCAAACAAATGTTGAAGTGTCTTTCTTGATAATAAAGCACATCCTAGCAACACCGAGTGGCCATGATGATTCACTCCGGAAAAACAAGCAAAATGCATATCATATTTGTTCATCAAACATGTTGTGCCAAAACTAATGACGCCAGGAAAAGAGTCATACATTGGTCTAATTCTGGCATCAACCCAAAAGCATTCTAAGTCGATATTCTTCATAAGATCCATGACACTAAAAAGCTTCTGGCTATTGCATTGCATTTTGACAAAATAGCCATGAACCGGTTCGGCATCACCATTACCAAATTTTAACCTTATTGTTTTCTCTACGGAATTACGACAAGTTTTCTCACCAAAAGTTAGGTTTGCATGACCAACCGGTGCCACGGTAAAAGAATTGAAATTCTGGTTTACCTGTATTTCAACTCGATCATTCAGCCCAAGCATTCGCTTGACATGGAAGTCAAGTTTTTGTTGCATCTGAATAACCGAGGTTTAAATGGACTTTTTGCTGCTCTTTTAGTAAAACCATAGTTGTGCATGTACTCCTCTAAACCCGGCGATGAAGAAAAAAAAACTTTATGATTGTGTAGTGGTTGAGGGCCATCTCCAGGAATTTGAGGCCCCAGAGCAAAAAGCAAAATTGGACCCTTAAGTTTGAAAATTTATTTCATATAAGTAAAGTATACTTTTACTTATTTATTTAACTTAGTGTAATTTCATACTATTTATAAATATATCACAAATTAATGGGAAATAGTAAAGTTGTATGAGTCAAAAAAATGTGACTTAATATTTTACTGAAAAACATCATCATAAATAATAAAAATATCCAGTAGAATGGCTAGCTAGATGACCTATAGTACATGATCAATTGATGGATTACAAATTAATCAATAATTTGATGAACTTATGACTTACAAGTCAGGACTTGGGACGGGCCTTCCTATCTTCCCTGATAGCCTCATGGCGTGATTAGGATATTAGCAATACATGCTCAATGGAGAAATAATTCTAAAATTGAAAATCAAGACCACATTGCAGTTTTCTTTTAGTGCAGTATACTACTAATTCATGGATTGGTGGGAGCACATAGCATAGAAACTTACCTATGATTGGTGCTAGACTTGGGGCGGCAAACGAGGCGGAGATCAGCTAACAAGTTTTGCACGACGTTGTCCTTTTTTTTTGAACAAAGCAAGGCACCTGAACGGTGCCCAAATTTCCATTGACAGCTTATGGGGTCATTACAAGTTACAGGGGCAACAGACTGAAGAATAAGAGACAGAGCCCGAAAAAGAGGCTGCAATGGAGAAGCAAAGATAGGTTGAAAACTAATCAACCAGATGAACTGTAGCTTAAAGAAAAGATCACCAGCGGCGGTAGAGATGTGTTGTCATATGCTTGTGGTAACACCAGAGTCCAGCTATTCTTGCAGGCAGGAGGACCCTTGCTTTGAGTGCTGTTTTTAGTAGCAATACACCTTGTGTAGTTTGAACCCTGTGCCAGAGAATTGAGCTCGAGCAGCCGCCACAGGACAGAGGTTTGTGTCATGTGATCTTGTAGAGCAAATCATCAGTGGCTGATCTGAAGCCTGGTACACCTGTTGTGCAAGATTGTGACCACTCCATTTAGATTCCTGGAAATGTGGAACACCTGAGCATTTAGAATAGAATAAATGCTATTAAAAGAGGCTAATTCATTTCTGATATTCCAATGAGTAGCAGGGTGGGAAATGGTCTTAGAAGCAGCAGCAGAAGCGAGAGGAAGACAATCAGTTAAAAAAATAGGTTGCTGCACATTCAATTTGTTTGCAATAAGAGCAGCGCAAGAAAGAGCCTTGGCTTCTGCATGAGTAGGATATGTGGTTACAGGGGCAGATGCCTGAATCTGAATATTAAGCTCACCATGATCAACGGGAATAGAAAAGTAAATTCCAATACCTGTACCAACTTGTCCCCTTAGAATACCTGGAATTTTTGAAGATCGAAAGGCCACATCAGAATAAACACAACGTTGTCCTAAGACCGCCGGCAAAGCACACCATTGTTGGAAGAAGAGTACAACTCCACCGTCATGACGGACGACGCCAGCAGCCAGCTTTCCCGAGGAGATCTTTTCTTGTTTATCGTCAACGTCGGCCTCAGCATCGCCGTCTGTCGATGTCGGTGGCCGGGCTCCCTAGAGCCTACCGTTTCCGTTGCTCCGTTCACCGCCGGGCATGAGATGTATTTCACCGAACCGATCGGCAGTCGACTCGACGCGAGGTTGATTGGTTTTCGAGGCGGCGCAAAGTGAATAGGGTGAATTCTGGATTAGGGCAGGGCGACGTTTTGCCTTCCGCTTTGACTCCACGCAGAACGGGGGGCGTGGAGCGACTCGCACATCAGACGTACAAATCGGGCTTCCACCGTGGGCCCCAAGATTTTGGGGGCCATGTGCAGTCGCTCACCTCCCACGCGGCACACCCTCATCGACAGGCGAGAGTGGTTCATTTGGGCGGAAGTATTCTTCTCAAAAGAAAAATTAGGCAGAAGTATTATCCGCGTATGCTTGGCAAAGTATCTTATATAGATGAGGAGGTTGTGTCTTTCATGGGTATAAGCAACAGATCATCACAAGGCATATGCATTTCTGCAAGCTGAGTCACTAGCAAAAACTGCACTATACGTGCACCGCACAATCTTAAGGGGGGAAATGCAGCACCGCACACCCCCAAAGTTCCCAAACCCAGACGGCAGAGTAGACCAAATTTCTGATATATACACAGGAGGGTAACACGCGGCATGAAAGGAAAGATACAACCAAGCTGAGTGTATTACTGTGGCTCGTCTAATTACTATTACAGCACAGGCACAAAAAGGATTCGTATACAGCTGCTAGGCAATGCAACTCAATTAGCAGTAAAAGAATTGAATTAGCTGGTCGACTATAGCAAACTAGCAAATCTTCCTAGAACAATCTCGACGAAAAAATATATGCAGGAGGAAGATAGATTTTGTACCGATACCGGAAGAACAACAGAGCAACCTTTTTTTTTCTAATCTCGTAACTTTCTCTGTATGACTGGCCGACTAGATCTACACCGATCCCAGCTCTTAGGCACTAAGTTGCATGTACAAGTGAGTCCGCACGGACCGATCCGCGTTGTTCAGTGTGAATTGCTACCATTCTGCTTGGTCGAGTCGGGTGACCCGTACCCGTAAGGGTTCTTGCTAGCCCA
Organism: Triticum timopheevii; assembly: GCA_963921465.1. Classification (NCBI taxonomy): domain Eukaryota; kingdom Viridiplantae; phylum Streptophyta; class Magnoliopsida; order Poales; family Poaceae; genus Triticum; species Triticum timopheevii. The sequence continues at coordinate 314,454,200 of OY997270.1, forward strand.
GTTCCACTGGTCCCTGCACATCTCCGTGATGCCATATTTCGCTCTGCCGACAGAATAACAGCATTTAATTTTCCAAAGGAATGTTGCCACAGACATAAATTGTAGATAGTCTGTTAGCAGCTTACTTCCAGTTGAGTTCTCTCTCTGCTTTGCCAGTTCCTGCAAAGAGAATCTCGGCATCACCAGGGCGACGCTGACCGATGACCAGCGGGATTTTCTAACATAGAGAACACAGACATATGCATAAGAAAAGAAGACACGAGAAGAAAACAACTCATACAGATCTTCCTGTCATTGGCATTTGGCAGGAGAGTTAAAAACAACGTATGGCCAAGCGTGGCATGATAACATTGCAACATCCAGTTAACTGTACTTGCAAAGTCTAGCAATCACCCATAAACTTTCTATAGGCCATTGTATGATGAATCATAGAATTTTCACACATCTACTCTTAACCAGCACGAAGGGGCTTAGTAGCATCATAACAGTCTGTTCATCCAAACAAGTACTAGCTACTCCATGTTTGTACTACGTAATAAGAAAACTTAGTCTTGTCAATAACAGCAGCAGCTACACAATTCCTAATCCCAACTTTCCTGTGCAATGCAACTGTCAATTTGCAAAGACACAAAGCTTAAGCCTCTAAAGCCCGAATAAATCCAAGGATTACTTGAATATACTGTTACTTTTTTTTTTGCGAATACAGAATACTGTTACAGTTGAGCAGATTGTGTCATATATGCTAACCAGCAAAATATACCATGTTAAAAAAATACAGGAATCAGGCATTTACAAAAATCAGGCATACCTTTCCAGAAGCCTTCTCGAATGCATTGACTATCTCCAACACTGACGTCCCCTTTCCAGTCCCAAGGTTGTATGGTTCACATCCTGCATGACGAGTAGAATTTTAGTACGAGATCAAACTACAGGGCAAAAAGATGCATCAAGCATCCTATGCACTTAGAGGCAGAAGAAATTGGAGTTTGAGCACTCAATACTTGCAGGGACTCCAAAGTGAAAGCATGAAATAAAAATAAAAATTATTTCTCTATGACTTTGGGATTTGCAATGCAAAAGAGTAGTTAGCAGCTAAGTACTCAAGTTGTTACACACATATGTCTGGAAAATGATACTACCTCCTTTTGGTTTACAAGGCCCGCGTGCATTTTGGGGACAACTTTGACAATCAATTTGATTAACAAAATAATAATTATATGCCATAAAAATATATCCACGGATTTGTGTTCGAAAAAAGATTCTAATGGTATAATTTTATGGCACACAACTCATATATTATTGGTCTGATTGGTTGTCAAAATAAATCTCAAAATGCGTGCGGGCCTTGTAAACCTAAAAGGAGGGAGTATACATCCATTATAGAGTAAATAGCTCTTTTCACAAAAAGAGTTATCCATATAGTGACGGTATTTAATTATGAAAGTTGGCTAAGTAGCTGACCCTGTTAGTCCGTTCTTTTAAGATAAAGGAGCATAAGCCTTTATTTGTGATGAAGTATTTCAGAATCAGTCAATTGTGCAAACCTATGTTAGACGAACTATCAAAAAGCTTCCGTAGTGCAGCAATATGCCCCTCGGCAAGATCAAGCACATGAATATAATCTCGTACCTGCACACCAGGCAAAAGTGTCCTTAGTAGATGAGAAAATCTTAACTGCAGGTTTCATAACAATATTCACAAAATGATTCATGGCATTCAGAGTTTGCAATAGCACTTGGAAAGAAAATGCAGGACAAGACTTTTTTCGAATGGGATTGCCTATCTCGGATGTAAGATGTGGTTTTATTTGTTATCCTCTTTGCTTATGTTTTGTCATAAGCCAGGCATTAGGAGTCTGATTCTACTGTTCTGTGGAGACTCGGGTTTGCCCGTTAATTTTGATGACATCAGAAGTGCCCCACATGACAACATATTTTAATTCGCACATCATCTGGTAGCATTGTGATTTGTCTCCAGAGGAGAAAATGATGACACCAATGCATCATTTGTTAAGTTGCTAACAAGATCAAACCAGATAGATATGTATTACAGGTCTATACATTGGTGACTCAGGCAAACCAATAGTAAAGATATACAAAGCTCACTAAAAAAAATACAAAGTTAATGAAAAGCTCTAAGTTGCACAATGGAACAAAATCTGAGGGCAACCGTTTCTAGTTATACAACTTGTCTCAAGTACTATGATAATTTTTCTTCAGTTATTTGTTTGCAAAAATACTGTGTTTTAGTAAGAGCTACACAATTCCATTACTTGCTACGAAATTTTCAAACCAGGGGACAACTGGAGCAACTGTTGTTGATAACATTTCTTCTAGTGTTTGATCCATTTATATTTCAGAAACACATAGGTAACAAAAGAGCTACTACCTCCGTCCGGAAATACTTGTCATCAAAATGAATAAAAGGGGATGTATCTAGATGTATATTAGTTCTAGACACATCCCTTTTTATCCATTTTGATGACAAGTATTTTCGGACGGAGGGAGTACTGCACTGTACGCCAGCGCACTCCTACTACATAGTTACTAAGTAGTGTCTAGTAGTTGATGGGACATGAACTGAATGGACCAAAATGGTTTCACCAAATTTAAAATTCAGTGGTGAAGTACTAGCTGACTGAGAATAGCATGTGAAAAAAAAAATACCCCAGTCCCATCTTTAGTTGCATAGTTATTTCCAAAGATTGTCACTGACGGCCTCCTCCCAACAGCAACTTGCTGAACGTAGGGCATAAGGTTGTTTGGAACTCCACGTGGGTCTTCACCAAGGTATCCACTGGGGTGTGCCCCAACCGGGTTGAAGTACCTAAGTAAAATGATCCTCCACTCAGAATCTGACCGGTATATATCACGGCATATCTCCTCAGCCATAAGCTGCAATTAATGTGTATCACGACAATCAGTTAAAAGACTCGATGCAAAGATTGTACATAGGAAAAGAACTGTAACATGCCTTGGTTCTGCCATAGGGATTGTGCGGAAGGAGAGGAAACTCCTCTGTGCAGGGTGAGTTCTTAGGTGATCCATAAACTGCAGCTGATGATGAGAACACCAACTACAACATTTGAACACATAAACACAAGTCACTATCAGTCTGGTATGAACAAGAAAAATGACGGAATGAGCCTCAGCAAACTGTCGATGGTTGACAGAATCATTAATACAAATATATTTTAACAACATATATCAAGAAAACCATGAATGTGCTAACCATATATAGGAAATTCATGGATCAATTGTTACGATTATAGAAGTTGGAGCTAGGAGCGGCTACAATAAGTGGTCTACAAGTGCATCCTAATAGAATTTCTACAATAAGTGGTCTACAAGTGCATCCTACAATAAGCATTCTGATACATCATAATTATATTGGAAAGCTCGGAAAGCAGAGGGCCTAAATTTTATTTTAAAATGAGATGTACTAATAGAATTTCTACAGAACGCAATATGATATTCTAAACAATAGTGACATTTGTATGATAAAGGCTACTAGTGTTCAAAGCACTACCAAGAAATATATTACAGTCTGAATAATGAATTATACTCCCTCCGTAAACTAATATAAGAGTGTTTAGATCACCATTTTAGTAATCTAAACGCTCTTATATTAGTTTACAGAGGTAGTATCAGTTAAGGCAGTTTGTGCACATGAGGTCAGAGAGTACAAGGTATCTTGTGGATACATGACTTGTAAGTACCTTCTTGCATTCATGGGCTGCCATGACTTTCAAAAGATTTATTGTGCCAGCAATGTTATGGTCATAGTAAAACAATGGCTTCTGTACACTCTCACCGACAGCTTTCAGTCCAGCAAAGTGAATAACAGCATCAAATCTGGAAAAAATGTATTTCAAGAATGTAAATGCCTTTACACATAGCAAGAAGCCAAAGCATTAAACAAGTAAAGAATGAACATAAGTACATTGATTACTAATATAGATTGTGCTGCACCTTGTGGAAGCAAAAACAGCGTCCAGTGCATCCTCATCACGGATATCAACCTGCAGAAGCAGATAAGTTTTTAGTGTTCCCTTATATGTTCCTATAGAGCAATTTATAACTAAGATATCCATAGGGGTCAAATGCATAATCTGATTTTGTTATCCAAATCAAACTGTAACGCAAGAAGCAATAGATTTCCGTAAGTCATCTATTAAATGCTTCATATAGTAAGAAATCATTTGCTTTCACAAAAAACACAAGTATATTAACATAGAGTCACCTTTTTCACTTCCACGGTTCCACGTTCAGATGGATTTGGCCGTTTGTTTATGAACTAAACACTTGATAGCCGTTTGTTTATGAACTAAACACTTAGATTTGGTCAATAACAATAAAAGACAATACAAAGTTTGGATTAATTCCCGGTCAGAAAAGTTTTTGATTGACTAGCTAACCACCCTGTTTGTTTCAATGACAATGACAAAAGAATCAGATTATTAAAGCCAACTGTAAAAGAAGTGTAGTGTTGATGTGAATGTGATACAAGTTTGTGAATTAACCAAACAAGGCACTGGCAGTGTGCACACCTTACAAAGTGGACAGTTGCAAATCAAGTCTTCAACTACCCACCTAAGTGACACCTTAAAAATGCAATCAACCCAAAATATAACTTTGAAACCACCGTCATGCAGAAATTTACCAGTGGTTCTATTTGTAGCACACAGTCATTCCGTTTATTCATAAATTACAGGCTGACAGCATAACGCTAAATGGTTCAAATTGTTATTGCACTGTAAGAAAAAAAAATATGCAGGCACGTCATGCACTAAACTGCCAACAATTAATAATGTCGAACAAAGAGATATGAGATATGTACACGGTCCAGATCTCATTTCCCACATCACCGTCTTCCATACCACTAGCAAGTACAACATCAGTAGACCAAATAAAGTTATGATATCTATGTTTTACGAATTCTGTGAGAATCTGCAGCCCAGATAAGCCACGGATATGTGAATTGATCACAAATACCCTGCATTCGCCATGGCATGTCTAACGTTCTCACATTGTGAGAACCTACATTCACAGTTTCACAGAGCTGTTGGCCAAAATTAATCCACATCGTTTTGGCTAGTTGGCCAGCCAGGAAAAAACGAAATCCCCTTCACAAATCCACCAACATTACCACAAGCAAAGCGTCAAATTAAACACCAAGTCATCTAAAAATGATGGCTGCAGGCCCCACAACAGCAGCGGTGAGATCTGCATAGCGTGTAACGAGTCTCAAATCACCCAGAAAGGCAAGTAAGCGCAAACGAATCTGTAGCAGGTAATTCTTACAGCCGAATATTCCCAACTCCAAATGTAACCAAGAAGCAAACAAATTCCCCTCCACAATTCGTCACAACTAGAGTGATTAAACACGCCATAAGCCCGAAAACAACTATTCCGTGGGCACACGCCAGGAATGTAGATCTTCCATTATCTAGAAAAGCACAAAGGGCGTGGCCGGCACGCGAAGCAGGAGATGAGATCTATCCTCGCACCAAGGACCACGCAATCGACCGGCGAGGACGACGGGAGAAGCAATGTATCTAAAGGGGGAGGGGGGGGGGGGGGGGGGGGGGGGAGGGGGGGGAGGGCGTGGCCTCGGTAGCAGCGGAGGCAACGGCGTTACCTTGTGGAAGGAGAGGTTCCGCGCGTGGTCCCCGGCGAGCGCGGCGACGCGGCGGACGGCGAGCTCGGAGGAGTTCTCGAGGCTGTCGACGACGACGGCGCGGAAGCCCGCGGCGAGCAGCTGCAGCACGGCGTGGCTGCCGATGTAGCCCGCGCCTCCGGTGACCAGCACGGTCCTGGTCGGCCCCGAGGTCCCGTTGGCCCCCGAGGACCCGTTGGCCGACCCATTCACCGCCATCGGCAGGGGAATTCGTCTCCCCGGGTCCTCGCTGGCGCGGATCTGCGGAGGGAGCGAGCGGAGCGGAGGAGGAGACAGGCAGGGGGGATGAGAAGAGATGGGCTGGGGCTGGGGCTAGGGGCAGTGGAAGAAAATTTGAATGGTCTCGGTCCGAGTTCGTCCGGGGTTGCCGCACGCCAGTGGACAGGAGGGCGTGTCGGCGGGGCCCGCGCCCCAGTGACAGACGGGCGGCTTGCTTTGGCTCGGCTGCTACGCTCCTGCGACCGCGCAGCGCGGGCCCCGCCCGCCCCGTGATGGGACGACGCTGCCTGTCGGTGCCCTGCCGCGACTCGTTGCGGCCGCGTTGCGTCACAGGAAGGAAGGAAGGACGGGGTGGCGTCTGCGTGCGTCCTCGTCGTCGAGTCGACATGGGCGGGCACGACGTGGACGGGGATGGAAGGAATCCGTCGACTGCAGCAGGTCGTCGCTGGACTAGTCGCCTTGGGAGCTTCCTTGCTTTGCTTGTTTATTGGTTGATGATTCGATGCCGTGGAGACGTGTTAGTTTAGCCAGGACGGCTGCTTTCGTGGCCCTAGAACCTAATACACCTCATGATTAATATGGACACCGACAAGTGACAGGGGTGAGATCTGAGCGCTATGTCTAGATTCTTTATGGCAGAACCCGTCCATCAGTTTCAATTCCTAAATTTGACGCTCGTGCTTGCATTTTTCTAGATTTGTTTCGTGTTTTTCGATAATGTTCGTTTCATGGAAGAAGACGTTCTCAATCTCAAGATGCTTGTGTCGGCGTGCGTTTATAGGGATGCGTGTATGCGAGCATCTGCGATGTTTGTGGCAAAATACATCACAATTATCTTCTAGTGGATGCTCTATTTTACGACGCATGTTGAAGCAAGAGAGTGGTGTAAAACAACACTAGGTGTTGCAAATTTGATTGGTCTCGGCATGGTCCCGAGTTGCAACACCAAGCCCAAGTGTTTCAAATTTACAACACTTGGTATAGGTGTTGTATATTTGGAGTAATTTTTTTGCATATAGGGCATCTATTGAAGCAGCTTTTTTGCTTTCTCGTGATGTAAAAAGTGGCCCTGCATTATTTTGGGACACCTATTGAAGATGCTTTTATGGACTCAAGCAAGCTCCTAGAGCTTAATATGAATTCTTAAAGAAATTCTTATAAAGAAGGGTTTTGACATTGGCAAACGAAATTGACTCAACTTTATTTACTAAGAAGGTCCATGGTTCCATGGTGAACTCTTTATGTGCAGAATTTAGTTTGACGGTATTATCTTTGCTTCAACTAATACTCACTGATGAGGACATGTACCTAGGGTGGGGTCACAAGCCTGACCTACGTACTCTACCCAAAGGCATTACATACAGGAATTCAAGACCTACAAAGTTAGAAAGGAGACACCGACTGGAATGACCGCAGCATACAAGTCACTCGACACAAGATTCACTCGGAAGTTTCTCCATCACTCGACCGTCCCTGTTTCACTCGGAGTGTCAAGTACCATTCGGACAATAAGTTCGTCATCGTAAAGAGCACCAAATGCAGACGTTACCAGTAACACTCGACCCTTTACTTCTCCATCAAACCCTTGGGTAACGGGGCATTCATGAGGGGCCAGCAGACTCTATATAAGCCGCCCCTCTGCTCCTGCACAAGGGTTTGCACCCCCTGTAACTCAACACTCCAGATAACAAGCTCCCGCACACCAAGACGTAGGGTCGTTACCTCTTTCGAGAGGGATCTGAACTCGTAAATCCGAGTGTACAACCTCGCCGTAGCTAGGCACTTCCCTCTCATACGTACCCCTAATCTCTACTGTCAGATCTGTTTCCCACGACAGTTGACGCCCACCGTGGGGCGGGCGTCTAAGTGACTTCCGGCGTGGTTGTGTTCTTCAAACTCCTTCATCATGGTTTTCGACGGCGGACTGTGACGATGCCATGAACCTAGGGTAGGGTCATAGGCCTGACCTATACGTCCTACCCAAGGTCACTACCCTAGAATCAAGGACGTTCAAAGAATAACAAGAGATACCGACTGAAGTAACCTTAGAGTGCAATCCACTCGACCAATTACCTCACTCGGATACCCCAATTCCATTCGACCAAGATGAAGTCACACGACCATACAAGTAACCACTCGGAGTACAGAAGACCTAGAGTCACTCAGGATGGCAACGGTCAGGCGTTCACTCCGTAGTCTTAAAGATCATTAATAACTCTTTATAGTTGGCGTTACCAGTAACGTCATGTCTTAATGTACATTGAACCCTGTAGCGGGGGACGGCTGGGTTCCTGGCGCACTCTATATAAGCCACCCCCCTTGTCGGTGTCAAAACCGGCGGATCTCGGGTAGGGGGTCCCGAACTGTGCGTCTAGGCGGATGGTAATAGGAGACAAGGGACACGATGTTTTTACCCAGGTTCGGGCCCTCTCGATGGAGGTAAAACCCTACTCCTGCTTGATTGATACTGATGATATGGGTAGTACAAGAGTGGATCTACCACAAGATCAAGGAGGCTAAACCCTAGAAGCTAGCCTATGGTATGATTGTTGTAATGGTTGTGTGTCCTACGGACTAAAACCCTCCGGTTTATATAGACACCGGAGAGGGCTAGGGTTACACAGAGTCGGTTACAATGGTAGGAGATCTACATATCCGTATTGCCAAGCTTGCCTTCCACGCCAAGGAAAGTCCCATCCGGACACGGGACGAAGTCTTCAATCTTGTATCTTCATAGTCTTGGAGTCCGGCCGATGATGATAGTCCGGCTATCCGGACACCCCCTAGTCCAGGACTCCCTCAGTAGCCCCTGAACCAGGCTTCAATGACGATGAGTCCGGCGCGCATATTGTTTGGCATTGCAAGGCGGGTTCCTTCTCCAAATAATTCATAGAAGATTGTGAATACCAGGATAGTGTCCGGCTCTGCAAAATAAATTCCACATTCCACCGTAGAGAGAATAATATGTACACAAGTTCAATCTGCTGACGTATTCTGTGGCATGACGTCATACCACCACCAAGCCTTTACTTGAATCGTTTTTTATTATACCACCTCAGCACGTTTAGCGAGGCGGTTTCCTTGGCACGTCTTGCCGAAGTAGAGATCGTGTTCCCCTTATTCCGGGATTCCCATCAATACGGACGTGGGTAACCCAACCGCGCCATTGATGGTGGTGCTTGGGAGATAAGCGAGTTTTACCAGGCCGGTGGGGACGCATAGTCTTCGTCCGCCCATATATAAGGGGATAAGGATCCACCTTTTTACCTACGCCTTCTTCCTCCTTTGCTTATCCATCTCCGCGCACTCGAGCTCCAACGCCCAAGTCCGCACGTCTCGCCTCGACCTTCTCCAGCCATGTCTAGAGCGGGAGGCAAGTGGTTGGCCTCCTCCGTTACGGAGGGGCACATCGAAAAGCTGCGCCGCGCCGGATACCTTTCCAGCGACATCGCGCACCGGCTGCCCGACGAGGGGCAGCTCATCCCCACCCCCAGGCACCATGAGAGGGTCGTATTCCTTCCCCACTTCCTCCGCGGACTGGGCTTCCCACTTCATCCCTTCGTCCGGGGGCTCATGTACTACTACGGCCTGGACTTCCACGATCTGGCGCCAAACTTCATCCTCAACATCTCGGCGTTTATCGTCGTGTGCGAGGCCTTCCTCTGCATCCAGCCCCACTTCGGCTTGTGGCTCAAGACCTTCAATGTCAAGCCGAAGGTTGTGAAGGGCGTCCAAGCGGAGTGCGGAGGCGCCATGGTGGGCAAAATGCCCAACGTCACCTGGCTCGAGGGGGCCTTCGTGGAGTCCATCAAGGGGTGGCAATCGGGGTGGTTCTACATCACCGAGCCACGTGACCCTAAATGGGCAGCGGCCCCCAAGTTCAGATCTGGTATCCCCATGCATCTCACCTCCTGGAAAGAGAAGGGCTTGCTATGGGGCAGTTCGGAGGAGCTGACAGGACTCCAGTCCTGTCTCCAGACCTTGGTGAACAAGAAGCTTAGGCTTGTCAATGTGATCCAGGTCATGCTCGTCCGCCGGATTCTCCCCTGCCAACAGCGGGCCTTCAATTTGTGGGAGTTCGATCCGGCACAGCACCGAACCCTAAGCGGGATCTTCGACACGACGTACGAAGCTGCCTGGAGGGTGCTGTTCAAGGGCGGAGAAGCCCCGGCAACCGCGACGGAAGACCGCGGATTCAGCACCAAGCGCCCGGCCGGCGAGGTAAGCTTTGTTATCCTCTATGGGACACTTATTTTCTTTCATAGTTTGACTCTATGTGGGATTTAAAACTCCCAATGGCTTTGACAGGACTGGCAGAGGACGTCCGGACAGGTAGACTGTCCGGCTCCCCTTCTCTAAGACCCAGCGGACGCCCGTTTAATGGGGCTGCTAGTCCCGACACTTTATGTGGTGCCGGAGAAGAAGGCCAAGAAGAAGGCCACGGAAACTCGAAGAAGTTCCCGGCGCCAGGTGATATCGGACTCATCGTCCGATGGCTTCGAGGCGGACTCCTCCCCCGAAGATGAGGAGGAGAAAGAGGACTCTCCCCCGGAGGGGGGGAGAGAGGAAAAGGAAGGCTTCCCCAACGGGGGAGGCCGAAGGGTCCAAGAGGGGAAGGACCCTTCCCCCGAACAGCTCCGCCAACGCCAATGTTGGCGACGAAGAGTGGCCCTCAAGGGCCAGGCCTCCGGCAAGATCGTAAGTATCCGGATTCCTGATGATTTATAATTTCTCTTTTGTGTCACATAGTGTCCTTCTAATGCCGCACACTACCTGTAGTCCGGCCGATGATGATCTTCCCGCTTCATCGAGCGGGTCCTTGGCTCCGTTGGACGTGGATTCCATTCTGACCTCCTCCACCCCTCGTGATGCTGACGACGCCGAGGTGGGATCCCAGGAGGGGACCCATCAGGAGGAGGCTCCAGAGGTGCCGCGAGGCAGCCTCCCGGACTTTGCGCCGGACTCCATGCCGGAACCTGCAGTGGTTCCGGAGTCCGGCAGGCGGCCCCTTCGTAAGAAGGGCAAGACCGTGACACCGGCAGCCTCCGTCCAACCGGAGGCGCCGGGCAACTTGTTGGAGGCGCTCAACGGCGCTTCCATCGAGGAAGAACACCACACTATCATGAGTGCGGTGATTCAGAAGGTTCAGCTCGCCAAGAGCGGGCTGACCGAAGCCTGCAGTAGCCTTCTAACAGGCTTTGAGGTAAGAAGTTTAAAATATGTAATGTGATACCGCATAGACAGTAGCCCCTGATGCTCGGTTTGGTGTTCGGAAAGAAAAACCGGACTGAGGATCTAAAAAAGATATACGCAGGAGTGCTAAAAATTATGTCAATATGGGTTTGCAGGCTGCGCTGCTGACCTCTGCCGCACTGACTGCGGAGGTCGGTGCTTTGAAGAAGGACCTCGAGCGGTCCGAGCAAGAGCTCGGCCTTGCCAAGAAGCAGCTCGAGGACAAAGAAGGTGAGTAACACCACTTTGAAATTTGTACCTTACAGAAAAGGATTTTGGTTGCAATAGAAATAACAAGGATAACGTGGGTACTGCAGGGGCCACGAATGAGGTGGCGACCCTGAAGGAGGCCGTGTCCACGGCCGAACGCAATGCGGCCGTGGAGCGAGCGGAGCGAGAGAAGCAGGAGGCGCGGGTGGCGGAAGTGCGGCAAGAGCTCCAGGCTTTCATAGAAAAGCATGAGAGTTTGGAGCGCGACTCGAGGACTCGAGAGTCCGAGCTTGCCTCGGCTCTTGAAAGTGCCAAAGCCACTAAGGCCGAGGCCCATAAGGCCCTCTAGGAGATTGAGGCGGTGAAGAAAATAGCGGCGGGTAAGGCATTTTTCATGCAAAGCAAGCATGTGAATGTAAATTACCTGTTACTTACCCGAATTCGGAGCTCTCTAGGGGCGTTTGCAGATCTGCCTCGCAGCGTGTCCGATGCCGCCGCATTCTACCGGGCCGAGGAGGGGAGCTCAACGGAGAAGGTCTTCTGGTCTCAGTACGCTGAGGCCGGACATCCGGTGCCCCCTAGCGACCAGCTGAAGCAGTTGGTCGAGCTCCACAAGGTAGCCGAGCAAGCCATGAAGGGCCTCATAGTCCGGCTGTGGCCTGGAGAGGCCATGCCTGGGAGCTACTTCGGCCTCGTGCGGCGGCTGGTGGATGCGTGCCCCTGGGTGGAGGTCATCAAGCGCTCCGCCTGCATTGAAGGTGCCCGTCGGGCCCTTGCCCGCGCAAAGGTGCATTGGGGCAGGCTGGATGCGGAGAGGCTTATCACAGACGCGCCGCCAGCAGGCAAGGAGTATCATACGCCCGAGATGTACTATAAGAGTGTCCTGAGGGGTGCCCGCAAGATTGCGGATGAGTGCCCCAAAGATGTAATTATTGAGTAAACTCGCAATGTGTTATCCTGTGCGCTGAAAACTTTGTTCATATGCGCTAAGCAACGCTTATTGATTTAAAATATTACCTTCTATGCGGCCGTTTATTAAATCTGAGAGATGGCAAGTCGTCGGCTTCAGCCCCCATGCCACGAGTGCTGGGGTGTTCGGGATAAACTTGAGCACTCTTGTTCCCATTTTTGGGTCCATCTAGGGAGGCGCTCAACACAAAGAACAAGGCAACCGGACTTATAATGCTTGAACACTCTCACTTAGCCATAGAATTCTATAATTTTACATTTCGGCGAAGCCCCTAGTATTCGGAAGACCGAGTTTGGGGCGCTATCCACGCCTGGGCCGGACGAAGCCGGTTCCTCGCTCTAAGCGGCATAAGTCTTTAAGGACTCGAAAAGACCTCTCGAACAGCGACCAGCTCTCGCCTTATCATGACAGTCAGTTTTAGCTTTCTCCACTGAGGCGCTCGCCCAGCTCAACCGGGGCGCAATCGCAGTGGTTCTCCCAGTGCTACCTTAGCCGACAAAACAGAACGTAAGGTACCAAAACATGGGAGCCGGGCAAACCCAACTATTGACCCAAGACATGATTCGGAGCCGATGCATATAGTGCTATAAGTTTGGGGTGCCGCACTTGTGAAAGTGTTCGGACTTATCACACCATAATGTGGGGAACATAAGCCCCTGGTGAGGGAGTCCTAGACTAGGGGGTGTCCGGACAGCCGGACTATCATTATCCGCCGGACTCCAAGACTACGAAGATACAAGATTGAAGACTCCGTCCCGTGTCTGGATGGGACTTTCCTTGGCGTGGAAGGCAAGCTTGGCAATACGGATATGTAGATCTCCTACCATTGTAACCGACTCTGTGTAACCCTAGCCTCCTCCGGTGTCTATATAAACCGGAGGGCTTTAGTCCGCAGGACAACATACATTACAACAATCATACCATAGGCTAACTTCTAGGGTTTAGCCTCCTTGATCTCGTGGTAGATCCACTCTTGTACTACCCATATCATCAATATTAATCAAGCAGGACGTAGGGTTTTACCTCCATCGAGAGGGCCTGAACCTGGGTAAAAACATCGTGTCCCTCGTCTCCTGTTACCATCCGCCTAGACGCACAGTTCGGGACCCCCTACCCGAGATCCGCCGGTTTTGACACCGACATTGGTGCTTTCATTGAGAGCTCCCCTGTGTCGTCACCGATAGAGCGGATGCCTCCACCCGTCTTCAAAGACGGCGTATTCGCCGAAGGGGCCTTAGCCGCCGGCCAAACTATCCGGCTTGGTGGTTTTCTTATGACCGCCTGTACGGCCGCCGCTTCGACAATGACTTCGCAAGTCGTTAGAAGCAATCTTCGCGTCAGCCCTAAAGCTGCTAAACAGTTGGACCCAATAGAGCTCTCGTCTGTTAACGAGCTCTTGGATCGCATCGCTGCCCTGGGAGTCGCTACGGACTACAACCAGATTGGGCTTAGAACCGATCTAAGAGAGATTAACTCCCCCCAGGCCACCCACCACATTGCAGTGGTAGAAGAGCAATACGGCAACTCTTTGCCTGTGTTGAAAACAATTCATGTCCGGATTCCCGAACCCTCCATGCCGGATTCCCGCGGAGGGACGGACTTCGATCGAGCATTGAACTTAAAATCATGCATCGCCCCGGACTCGCTGGATTGTGCCCAGCAAACCAAACTTCCGAATTCGGAAACCCCTCAGCCTTTGAGCCCCAAGATGGGCAGGGATCCGGATTTTAGTCCACCCACCCGCCCAGACATATGCGATCTATCTCTAATACGGCAAGAGCCCGCTGAAACAGTACATCACTACTGGGCCAGATTCCTCCTGGTTATGGACAGGATAAAGGACTACCGAGAGGAAAACGCAATATCAATCTTCTGCAATAACTGCACAGACAAGGGAATACTCAACGCCATTGATCGCCGCAAAATTACGCGCTTCACCGATCTGGCATCCATAGTACGGAAGTACTGTGCGATGGAGAGCTTCCGGAAAACCAAAAATCAATTTTGGGATAATCCGGCCCCAAACCCGGTCCACAGCAAAAGGGCGCCTTACACTCAGGCCCCAGATGCAAAAACGAAAAAACAAAAACCCGATAAGGGAAACGGAACCGTACTGGAGGGATGGCTCAATGGACCATGTAAGCTTCATAATACAGAGGGGGCCGTCCCAACACATAGCCTTCGAGCATGTTGGATATTACGGCAGGTGGCCAAAAGTGGCGAAGAGCTTCTAGCTCCGGGAAACCACTCCAACAATACCAGCACGGTATCAACAGTCTTCGAGACCTTCGCATCTAACAATATGCGAAAGCGAACAATCCGCGAACTCGCCGAAGTCTACCAAGTAGCAACAGCAAATCCATGGAGTGACACAGCTATTACCTTCAACGCCAGCGACGAGCCTAAATTCCGAACAACCAGAGCTCCAGCCGCACTGGTACTTAGTCCCATAGTGGACGGCTTTCGACTGACAAAAGTCCTCATGGATGGCGGCAGCGGACTAAACCTCATTTACGAGGAAACTCTGCGAAAAATGGAAATCGATCGGAGCCGTATTGAGCGAAGCAGCACAACCTTTAGAGGAATAATCCCTAGCCAGGAAGCGCGCTGCACCGGAAAAATCACACTCGATGTGGTGTTCGGCTCTCCGGACAATTACAGATCCGAAGAAGTCACGTTCCAGGTGGCCCCGTTTAGCAGCGGGTATCACGCCATATTAGGACGAGAGGCATTCACAATTTTTCAAGCAGTACCTCATTACGGGTACATGAAGCTCAAAATGCCTGGGCCCAGCGGAATAATCACTCTCGCTAGTGATCCGGACATAGCACTCCGCGCCGAAAACAAGACAGCCGCACTAGCCCTCGAGGCACTATCCGAAGCCTTAGCGGCAGAAGAACTCACCGCGCTGCGCTCTACGGTGAACAGGGACGATGTGATACTCGATAAAAGATCCAAGTCCACCTCCTTCAAACCAGCAGATGAGATAATAAAATTCCAGGTCCATCCAACGGACCCAACAAAGACGTCCTCCATCGGGGCACAATTGAACCCCGAAGTAGACGCCGCACTGCGCGAATTCCTTTGGGAAAATTGGGATATCTTCGCCTGGCATCCTTCGGACATGCCCGGAATCCCACGCAGGTTGGCAGAACACAGCCTAAACATCCTAAAAGGATTTAAGCCAGTCAAACAGGCTCTTCGACGATTTTCTGAACCCAAAAGACAGGCAATGGGAGAAGAGCTAGCCAAACTATTGGAAGCCGGATTCATTAGAGATATCAAACATCCGGACTGGCTAGCAAATCTGGTGATGGTACCAAAGAAGGATAAATCCTGGCGCCTCTGTGTCGATTTTAAAGACCTCAATAAGGCTTGCCCAAAGGATCCCTTTCCTCTCCCCCGCATTGATCAAATTATCGATGCTACAGCAGGGCACGATTCTTGTGCTTCCTGGACGCATACTCTGGCTATCATCAAATCAAGATGGCGGAAGCAGACCAAGCCGCAACGGCATTCATCACTCCATATGGACCATTCTGCTTCAACACGATGCCCTTCGGACTTAAAAATGCCGGCGCAACATATCAGCGCATGATTCAAACATGTCTGGCCACCCAGATCGGCAAAATAGTCGAGGCATATGTAGACGACGTAGTCGTCAAAACAAAACACGTCGAAACTCTAGTAGATGATTTGAGGCTCACATTCGACAACCTCAGGGCATATGACATCAAGCTGAATCCGGAAAAATGCGTTTTCGGCGTACCAGCCGGAAAGTTGCTGGGCTTCATTGTATCCGGTAGAGGAATTGAAGCAAATCCGGCTAAAATCCGAGCTCTGTCACAGTTGGATATTCCAAAAGACCTAAAACAAATACAAAAGTTAACAGGATGCGTGGCAGCCTTAAGCCGCTTTATCTCCCGTCTAGGAGAAAAAGCGTTGCCCCTCTATAGCCTCCTCAGGCGCACCGAACACTTTGAGTGGACGGATGGTGCCACTGCCGGACTCGAAGAAATAAAGGCCATATTGGCAACAAATCCGGTCCTGGCTGCGCCCACTCTGGGCGAACCAATGTTGTTATACATCGCAGCAACGCATCAAGTCGTAAGCGCGGTCCTCGTCGTCGAACGAGCGACAGAAGGGCATAAATTCCCTCTTCAAAAACCAGTGTATTATGTATCCACTGTGTTAACCCCCTGCAAATCCCGTTACCCGCACTATCAGAAGATAGCATATGCAGTGTTCAGGGCGTCCCGAAAGCTCCGGCACTACTTTCAAGAGTGTTCGATAACAGTGGCCTCTGAAGTACCACTCAATGACATTATAAATAACCGCGACGCAACAGGCAGAATTGCAAAATGGGCCATTGAGCTCTTACCATTCGACATAACTTACAAACCTCGGCGAGCCATAAAGTCACAAGTTCTGGCTGACTTCGTCGCCGAATGGACATAAGCCGAACTCCCTAAAGAGTACGGCGCATACTCCAATTGGACTATGCATTTCGACGGCTCCAAAATGTTGGCCGGACTGGGGGCTAGCGTCGTACTGACGTCCCCAACCGGAGATACAGTCCAGTACGTACTTCAAATAATGTACACGGACTCCAACAATGCAGCCGAATACGAGGCCCTGTTACATGGTCTCCGGATGGCAGTCTCCATGGGCATTCAACGCCTGGAGGTGCGCGGGGATTCGAACCTTGCAATATCCCAAATAAACGGAGACTTTGACGCCAAGGATCCGAAAATGGCAGCATATCGCAACGCTGTCCTAAAAATGTCAGCTCGGTTTGAAGGACTGGAATTCCATCACATAGCTCGAGATAATAACCAAGCGGCCGACGTACTGGAACGCATCGGTGCGAAACGTGATGCCGTCCCTCCTAATATCTTCCTGGAACGGCTCTTCAAGCCATCCGTACTATGGGAAGAGGAGCCCGGTAGTGACAAACCGGAGAAAACCGCACCAACCAGTGATTCGGCAGATGACATAACACCCTCAGCCCACGTCATAATGGCAGTAATCGCCGCGTGGACAGAACCTTTCCTAGCCTACTTACTTAGGCAGGAACTTCCCGAAGACCAAAATGAGGCCCGCTGCATAGTCCGGCGATCGAAGGCCTACAAGGTCCATGTGGGAGAACTTTATAAGAAAAGTACCACCGGAGTCCTTCAGAGGTGTATCTCCAAAGAGGAAGGGCGAAACCTCCTGGCTGAAATTCATGCCGGACTAGGCGGACACCACGCAGCAGCCCGGGCCCTTGTAGGAAAGGCATTCCGTACAGGATTTTATTGGCCGACGGCCCAGGCAGACGTGCAGGACTTGGTCCAGCGATGCGTTGGTTGTCAGCTCTTTGCTAATCAGAGCCATATGCCACCCACCGCCCTCAAAACCATACCCATTACCTGGCCGTTCGCGGTCTGGGGGCTTGACATGGTTGGACCCCTTAAAGGGGGAACCCACAAGCAAAGGTACCTATTGGTCATGGTGGATAAATTCACCAAATGGATAGAGGCCAAACCGGTCAAAACGGCAGAGTCCGGACCAGTGATAGACTTTATATCAGGGGTGGTACACCGTTACGGAGTCCCCCACAGCATCATCACCGACAACGGCACGAACTTCACAGCCGACGAGGTTAAGTCATGGTGCAAAAATATGGGCATCAAGCTTGACTACGCTTCAGTTTATCACCCTCAAACCAACGGTCAAGTGGAAAGAGCAAATGGTCTAATAATGAGCGGCATTAAACCCAGATTAGTGAGGTCACTTACTAAATCCGACACACAATGGGTCAAGGAGCTCGACTCCGTACTCTGGGGGCTGCGGACAACGCCTAACCGTACTACCGGATCCACACCATTTTTTATGGTATACGGCGCAGAGGCAGTCTTGCCCTGTGACATTATTCATGACTCACCTCGAGTGCGCATGTATGAGGAAAGAGAGGCCGAGCTTGATCGGCAGGACAGCTTGGACACATTGGAGGAAGAACGTGACGTCGCGAAGGCTCGTTCTGCATTTTATCAGCAGCAGGCCCGAAGATATCAAAGCAGAGAAGTACGGGCCAAGACTTACAACGTTGGCGAACTAGTTCTACGCCTGCCGGACAAGAAAAAGGACAAGCTCAAGCCCAAATGGGAGGGTCCCTTCATTATCGATCAAGTCCTGACCGGCGGAGCATACCGTCTACGAAATGCGTCAGACAACCGACTCGAGCCGAACCCATGGAACGCAGCCCGCCTCCGACGATTCTATGCCTAGCGCCGGACTAAGAGTTCGTCCCCTTCCCCAGTCCAAACTTTTACACTTCGGTTGTATTTCGTTTCTCTTTTTATGCCTTTTTATCTAAAAGCCCTTACGGGCCTGTTTTCGCATTTTTTGCATGCGCATGATGTGCAATCCGCACTCATTATTCCTGGGGGCTCCTTTTACAGAAGCTCAATTACACGGGTTTCATATCCCAGCACATGTGTCAAGCTTCCACATGTACCTTTTACTCGCCATTATATGCATCGATATGACTTAAGTTTTGGCCAAGCTGGGTTGCCTGGCTCCTGTGCTTACCCCTACGTTCCCGATTGTTCGGCTAGGAGGTAAAGGGAGCACCTCTGTGATTGTTACTGCCGGGTCAGCCGGATGTGTACCTCAGACTGGGTGAAGCCGAAAGCTAGCGTTCTTAAGGGAATATTCGGTCGGTGACTTAAAAGATGATTTTTTACCTATTTAACTATTTGCCCCCAGATGTTTTACTGCTTTCTTTGCAGTCCGGACATGCACTTTAGGGCATGCCTCCCAGGGAAAGGAACCCTTAACGGAACTATTCTCCCTGGAAGATGTTTCTTACTAACCATGTAATATAACATAACTAGTTGGGCACTTGTCTGATAAAGCACTAATGACACCTACGCCTGGTCTCCATGCATACCACAGTTGTTTCTTAACCAAAGAGGCATTCAGATACACTCCGGACTCTAGGGTCCTGAGGTTGAAGCGAAAAGGTCGGCAAAGACAAACGATCTACAATCCGGCTAGAAGGCATTTCACATGTCACTTTAAAGGATAACATACATTGTCAAATTTACTGATTGTATTCATCCTCAATCCCGTCTAACAGGCTGTCTAGTTTACAGTCCCGTTGGGAAAATTTGGCAGCCAACTCTACTTGGCTGTATACTAAACTCACAGGGATCTCCTTCCCGTCGGGCCCCACTGGTCCAACTTCGGCCATGTGGTTGGGATCCGCCTTCTTGTACCGCGTCTTCACCATGGCCCAAGCCTCCCTGGCACCTTGACGGCAAGCCGAAATCTTCCACAAATGGAAGCGCTGCCGCACTCCCTGCAGCTTCTCCGCAAGCTCCCCGAGGCCATCGGGTAGGGTGAGGGCTGGCCATAAAGCCTGAACGACGCCGCTCATTGCCTGCCGAACTCGTTCGAGTAGCTGCAACAGTTCGGGAAGTTGATCACCCGTTGATATGGGCATCTCCTCTGCAGGACGACCCGTGAGTATACCTACAAGACATATCATGTCAAAATACTTCCTCGCTGAACTCTTCTTTTCAAAAGAGTTCGCTCAAGCACTTACTGTAAATGCCACGACGAAGCCGCTGATTCTCCTTAACGGAGCCGGACAGCTTGGCCCGAGCGCCTTTCAGCTCTTCTCCGAGCTTGGCGTTGGCATCCTGGAGCTTGTTCCTTTCCTGCTGAACCCTATTCAGCACACTCTCGCCGGCCTTTAGCTGGCGCAGCAATGCTTGCCTGTCCGGATCTTGTCCGGCGGTACCTGCAATGTCATTATTAGACTTGCGCGCACGCCGCACAGCGCTTATATTTTTTAATAAAAATGTGTTACCAGGAGGGGTCTTTCCGTCTCCTCCTGCGGCAGCAAGTGCGGCCTCAAGTTGGGCCTTGCAATCTTGCAGCTCCCGAGACAGCTGGGCGTTCTTCTCGGTAAGTGCCTGCATTCTCAAATGATCCTTAAATCAGTTAGCATAACTACTTTAAGTCTCGGGGGCTACTGGTATATACAACCATTGAAATTCCCTTACCCGTGTGTCTTTCACATACTGCTCCGTGGCTCTGGTAAAACCATTTTGAGCGGCACGGAGATGCGCGTCCCCTGCGTTAATGGCATCCAATGCCTCAGGGGAAAAGCACGCTTCGCGAAATACTGTCCGGCGGCGCCTATGGTTCATGGCGCTCTCCACCTCAGACTTGGTGGCGGACAGTCTGTCGGTATCCTCCGTTGGAGAAGGATCCGGCCCGCGTCTTGCGCTTGCCTCCCCCTCCAGGCCGGGCACTGGAGCCTGGCCGGTGTTGGTCGGATCGGCAATTCCTGCGCTTGCAGTCTGGCGAGTGCTTTTTCTCCTACAAAAATCATGAGCACTTAGGCGTTTCCTCGGAACGTTGCTCTGAAAATTCAAATACGAGCTATACCTTTGCGGCGACGTTTCCGCCTGCACCGCGCTCCTTTTCCGCCTGCTGGTCCGGACTGGCCTCTGTTGGCCAGCCGCCGCGGGCTCGGCTTCCTGCCGTAAAGGCACTTCCTGCAAAATACCATCATTCGCGAAGGTTAGAAATGGGCAGGGAAGAGATAATGGTGTCCGGACTTCGGTCACGGTCACCTGGGAAGCCGGACTTAGTCCGGGGTAGTCCGCCGTAATGGCAACCAAAGCATTGTCTATGCTGAGCTGGTGAAACACCCCGTCGATCAGCTCCACCCCGATGTCCGGGTCCTCTTCGGAGGCCGGATCCAGGGATCCTTCTGGATCCTCGGGTTGCGGAGCAGGACTCATCATGTCCTCCACAGTCCAGCATAGATCCTGCACCGAAGACATAATGTAAGAAGCTTAAACTTCGAAAGCATGGGTTGAGCCCTTCAAGGTGTTCACTTACCCATCCTCTAGGGTTGATCATGGAAAACCCATTCAAAGGGTTCGTTCGAAGGAAGTCCTCCTTCTCCCCCTTGTACAGGCTGGACAGGATCTCCACCAGATCCTCGGTCGAATCCGGCCCTTTGCGGCCGTGCCGGGTAGCATCGTCTTCCCCGTTGAAATCCCACATGGGGTGGCCTCTGTATTGCAATGGCTGTACCCCTCGCTTGATGCATGTCGCCATGACTCCGATCATGGTCAAGCCGGAATGGGCCATTAATCTTATTCGGCCCATCAAGTAATGGACGCTCTTGTCTTCCTCCAATCGGGGGCTCCGCGGGCGCCAGCTGAGGCGTTTCTTCAAGAGAGCAGCACTAAACTCCGGGAGGCCGATCCGGACTGGGTCTAGCAGCGGAGCGTCTCCTATATAAAACCACTCCGAGGGCCAGTCTTCGGACGCCTTCTTGGGAGTACCGGATAGGTATCCGGTCCCGGCGATGCGCCATATTTCGGCACCGCCCACTTGATATATGGACCCCTCGTGAGAACGGGGTATGAGGCAAAACAGCCTCTTCCACAATGCAAAATGGGGCTCGATGCCCAGGAATAGCTCACAAAGAGCTACGTAGCCCGCGATATGCAGGACAGAGGCGGGCGTGAGGTGGTGGAGCTGGAGTCCGTAGAACTTCAGGAGCCCGCGGAGGAACGGATGTATTGGAAATCCGAGTCCCCTTATCAGATAGGGGACAAAGCATACTCGCTCCCCCTTATTGGGGCTTGGAGTGTCCTCCGCCTGCCTCCCACCTTGATAAATAACCA
This sequence comes from Triticum timopheevii, assembly GCA_963921465.1. NCBI lineage: Eukaryota > Viridiplantae > Streptophyta > Magnoliopsida > Poales > Poaceae > Triticum > Triticum timopheevii. The sequence goes on from OY997270.1 coordinate 314,476,208, forward strand.
GTCCGGCCCGGACTGGGACCATGAAGGCCGGAGGGAGAAATCCCCCCGTTTGGAGCTTCACTAGCTCGTTGTGCGAAATAGAGCACCTCCTCCAATTCCCCGGAGGTGGGCTGGGAGCGCGGGAAGAAGAGCCGCATCGACGATCCATGATGGAATGGATTTCTAGGTTAAAGGCGCTTCGATGGAGTATTCGCGGGAGGAAGACGGTGTGGTTTGGATCTGGATTCTTGCCTCTTTTATAGGCGGACGACTCGCACGATTAGGGGGTAAAATGCAAAAGACACCCTGGCTTTTCGCATTTGTGCGACGCGTGGAAGAGGGCCATTATTTGGCGTAGAAGCCGAGAAACACAGTATTCAAGATGAAGCCGAACACTGTTCGGCAGGTACATGGAATTTGAAGGGAGAACCCGCCTTGCAACGCCGAAGACTATAAATACGCTGGACTTATCGTCATTGAAGCCTGGTTCGGTGGCTACTGAGGGAGTCCTGGACTAGGGGGTGTCCGGACAGCCGGACTATCATTATCCGCCGGACTCCAAGACTACGAAGATACAAGATTGAAGACTCCGTCCCGTGTCCGGATGGGACTTTCGTTGGCGTGGAAGGCAAGCTTGGCAATACGGATATGTAGATCTCCTACCATTGTAACCGACTCTGTGTAACCCTAGCCTCCTCTGGTGTCTATATAAACCGGAGGGCTTTAGTCCGTAGGACAACATACATTACAACAATCATACCATAGGCTAACTTCTAGGGTTTAGCCTCCTTGATCTCGTGGTAGATCCACTCTTGTACTACCCATATCATCAATATTAATCAAGCAGGACGTAGGGTTTTACCTCCATCGAGAGGGCCCGAACCTGGGTAAAAACATCGTGTCCCTCCTCTCCTGTTACCATCCGCCTAGACGCACAGTTCGGGACCCCCTACCCGAGATCCGCCGGTTTTGACACCGACACCTGGTGTATTCGGCCGTACCAGAGTGTACGGATGCAAGATGTCATAAATGAACATATATAAGAAAAGGAATGCAATTATAAGCGAAAAAGTGATGCATTGTTTACTCAAGGAATTCTGCCATGAGTGCAGAATGATACAAATAGTGCAGTAAGGAAGGGATTGGACTATTTTAAACATGTCCCCCTCCAGGGGTGGGCTGCGGGCTGGTGTATTTAACAAATTTAATGCTCATAATGGAGACCACCTGAGTGTTCGTTGTAGCCTTTGTCCCTCCCTGGCTGTTGCATCGTGAGTTCGCGGATCTACTGCCGGAGAGGGCCTCTGATGAACGGAGTCCTGTGGAAAAATAAAAAAAGAAGAAAAAAAGAGTGACACGCTTGGGAGCCCCTGGTGTGGTTGAGCCGCACTCTGGGCCTGTCGTGGTCGTGCCCCTCCCCCTATGCCCATGGTATCTCCAGAGCGTAATGATGTACGCGAAGAGCAGGTCTTGCAATCATGCAAGGGCTGGGGTTGGGGCCGCATTGCTACACGTGCTCGGAACGTGCCAGGTGGTCTTGATTGATGTTACTCGGGGCGCGTTTGGCCATGTCTGGTCGTTTAACGGCCGGACTCGAAAATTGCCTTAAAAGGCTGCTCTGTACTTCTGCCGCGAGAGCCGCTGTGTGTTCCTCCGTTCGGAGGGAGCATTCAGTGTTTCCATTAACCGTGATGACTCCACGAGGGCCTGGCATCTTGAGCTTGAGGTATGCATAATGCGGCACCGCGTTGAACTTTGCAAACGCGGTTCGTCCGAGCAGAGCGTGATAGTCGTTGCGGAACGGGACTATGTCGAAGATTAACTCCTCGCTTCGGAAATTATCCGGGGATCCGAAGACCACTTCCAGTGTGACTGAGCCTGTACAATTGGCCTCAACACCTGGTATGACACCTTTGAAGGTCGTCTTTGTAGGTTTAATCCTTGAGGGGTCTATGCCCATCTTGCGCACTGTATCCTGATAAAGCAGGTTCAGGCTGCTGCCGCCGTCCATTAGGACTCTAGTGAGGTGAAATCCATCGACGATTGGGTGTAAAACCAATGCGGCGAATCCACCGTGACGGATACTGGTAGGGTGGTCCCTTCGATCGAAAGTGATCGGGCAAGAGGACCATGGGTTGAACTTCGGGGCGACTGGCTCCATCGCATATACGTCCCTAAGTGCACGCTTCCGCTCCCTCTTGGGTATATGGGTTGCGTATATCATGTTTACCGTCCGCACTTGTGGGGGGAAACCCTTCTGTTCTCTACTGTTCGGCAGCCGAGTCTCTTCCTCGTCGTCGCTGTGCAGCCCCTTGTCATTGTTTTCGGCAATTAACTCGCCTGCCTGCTTGAATACCCAACAATCTCTGTTGGTGTGATTAGCTGGCTTTTCGGGGGTGCCATGTATCTGGCAGGAGCGGTCGAGTATTCGGTCTAAATTGGACGGACTCGGAGTAGTTCTTTTGAATGGCTTCTTCCGCTGACCGGGTTTAGAGCCTCTGAATCCGGCGTTGACTGCCGTATCCTCATTGTTATCGCCGTTAATGCAGCGTTTGTTTTTGTTTCGATGCGACCTGCCATTGTGGTCCTTAGTATCCGGACTGCCAGCATTTTTGCTGAGGTTGTTGCTGCGAGCTAGCCAGCTGTCCTCTCCCGCACAGAAGCGGGTCATGAGTGATGTGAGGGCTGCCATGGATTTCGGCTTTTCCTGTCCTAGGTGCCGGGCCAGCCACTCGTCGCGGATGTTATGTTTGAAGGCCGCGAGGGCCTCTGCATCCGGACAGTCGACGATTTGATTTTTCTTTGTTAAGAACCGTGTCCAGAACTGTCTGGCCGATTCGTCTGGCTGCTGAATTATGTGGCTTAGGTCATCGGTGTCTGGTGGTCGCACATATGTGCCCTGGAAGTTGTCGATGAATGCGGTTTCCAGGTCCTCCCAACACCCAGTTGACTCTGCGGGCAAGCTATTAAGCCAATGCCGAGCTGGTCCTTTAAGCTTGAGTGGGAGATACTTGATGGCGTGGAGATCGTCGCCGCGGGCCATATGGATATGAAGGAGATAATCTTCGATCCAAACCGCGGGGTCTGTTGTGCCATCATATGATTCAATGTTCACGGGTTTAAACCCTTCAGGGATTTGATGATCCATTACTTCGTCTGTGAAGCATAGTGGGTGTGCGACGCCTCTATATTGAGCAATATCATGACGTAGCTCAAGAGAGCGTTGTCTGCTGTGTTCGGCCCGGCCGGAGTTGCTGTATCCGGCACGACGGTAGTTGTCGTGGGTCGTGGGGCACCCACGTGATCCGTAGATAGATCTGGATTGTCTTGCCTTGTCCTCCAATATATCCCGCAAGTCCGGCGCATTTCCTCGTGGCTTCGTACTTTTCGAGCGGTGCCGGGGTACGGTCCTGATGGAGGGCCTAGATGCCTCTCTGTCGCGACCACGGGGTGGTCGGTCTGCCGTATTGTGTGCTGGTGATGAAGGTTTGTATGCTTCCTCCTCTAGTCGGGGGAGCAACTTGCGTTTTGTGTAGCTCTTGGAGGGGCGTTCGAGTTCATACTCTTCGGCCGCGAGGACCTCGGTCCATCTGTCGGCCAGCAGGTCTTGATCAGCTTGAAGCTGTTGCTGCTTTTTCTTTAGGCTATTTGCCGTGGCGATAAGCCTACGTTTAAAACGCTCTTGTTCGACGGGATCCTCTGGCACGACGAATTTGTCGTTGTTGAGGCTTGCCTCGTCTTCGGAGGGAGGCATGTAGTTTTCATCCTCCTCATCTGCCGCTCTCTCTCGAGGGCTGGCTTCCCCGTCCTCCTGTGCTGAATCTTGCTGGAGGGGGTTGTCTTCAGCACTCTCTGGGGTGTTATTATCTCCGGTGCCGGAATCTCCATTCTTACTGTGGCGGGATTTAGAGCGGCGCCGCTGACATCGGCGCTTGGGCTGTTTCTTAGAAGAATCTGCCTCCGCTGCTTCTTCGCCGTCCCCATCCTTTGGGGTGTCCACCATGTATATGTCATATGACGAGGTGGTCTTCCAGTGCCCTATAGGTGCTGGTTCTTGATCATCTCCAGCATCGTCGTCCATGCCGTCGATGTCTTCGGAGTCGTAGTCTAGCATGTCGGTTAAATCGTCGACAGTGGCTACAAAATGGGTGGTGGGTGGGTTTTGAATTTCTTCGTCATCCGCATCCCAACCATCCTGACCGCAGTCCGGCCAGGGTTCTCCTGATAACGAGAGATGCTTTAGCGAATTTAGGATGTCGCCAAAGGGTGAGTGCTGAAAGATGTCCGCGGCAGTGAACTCCATGATCGGCGCCCAATCGGATTCGATTGGCAGGGGCGCAGGAGGTTCGGAGTCCGGCAAGGAGTCCGGCGCCTCGGAGTCACGAGCTTTATAAGGGACAAGGTCAGTATTCAGCTCCATCGCCGTAGAAGTTGCAGCTCCCGAGGCGGTGTCCAGCCACCTGTCCTCGATCTGCGCGGTCTGCTCCAAACAATGGGCCAGAGCGGACTCGTGTGCGGCCTCCAGGGCACTGTCCAGCGGCAGAGCTAAATCATGCCCATCGTGACAGCGCGGCACGCTCGGCTGTGGCTCGAATCCGTCGAAGATCAAGTCTCCGCGGATGTCGGCCGTGAAGTTTAGGCTTCCAAACCTGACCTAATGGCCAGGGGCGTAGCTTTCGATCTGCTCCAGATGGCCAAGTGAATTGGCCCGCAGTGCAAAGCCGCCGAACATGAAGATCTGTCCGGGGAGAAAGTTCTCACCCTGGACTGCGTTGTTGTTGATTGAAGAAGCCATCAAGCCTATCGGTGACGACACAGAGGAACTCTCAATGAAAGCACCAATGTCGGTGTCAAAACCGGCGGATCTCGGGTAGGGGGTCCCGAACTGTGAGTCTAGGCGGATGGTAACAGGAGACAAGGGACACGATGTTTTTACCCAGGTTCGGGCCCTCTCGATGGAGGTAAAACCCTACTCCTGCTTGATTGATATTGATGATATGGGTAGTACAAGAGTGGATCTACCACGAGATCAAGGAGGCTAAACCCTAGAAGCTAGCCTATGGTATGATTGTTGTAATGGTTGTGTGTCCTACGGACTAAAACCCTCCGGTTTATATAGACACCGGAGAGGGCTAGGGTTACACAGAGTCGGTTACAATGGTAGGAGATCTACATATCCGTATTGCCAAGCTTGCCTTCCACGCCAAGGAAAGTCCCATCCGGACACGGGACGAAGTCTTCAATCTTGTATCTTCATAGTCTTGGAATCCGGCCGATGATGATAGTCCGGCTATCCGGACACCCCCTAGTCCAGGACTCCCTCACCCCTCCTCTAGCACCAGGGTTCGCACCCCTGTAACACACACCCATATTCCAGTCGACCACCTCAGGGCACCGAGACGTAGGGCTTTTACCTCCTCCGAGAGAGGCCTGAACTCGTAAACTTGTGTGTACAACCTCGCCGTAGCTAGGGCCTTACCTCCTCATACGTACCCCCTACTCTTACTGCCAGACTTAGTACCACGACAGTTGGCGCCCACCATGGGGCAAAGCATCTTGGCAACTTCCGATGAGGTTCCTTTTTTTCCGATCTTCATCAACATGGTTTCCGGCAGTGGTTTGGTCGTTGGCCGCGAGTTCCGACTCGGCGCGCTCACTTTCTTCGCCGACGACTCCGCCTGGCTTCAAGAAGCCCCCCTCGATGTCGAGGCTCTTCCGATATGCGGGGCATCGCACTTCCGCGCAAGTGCCTGCGGCGTTCTTCTACGGCAGCCGTCGACTCTGTATTGGTCGGCTCTTGCATCATCTGTTCACTCTGCTGGACGCCGCCGCAAGCAATCCGGTCGGTCGCGGCTCCAGCGGTGGGTGAAGCATGCAGTGGCCTGTTAGACGGCCACCTCTTAAGTCGCGGCGATCGAGCCCGACGAATTTGTCTACAAACCATTCGACCCGTCGACTGGCTCTGCGGATACTCTTTCTGAGCGCGGGAGCAGCGACCCCACGGTAGAAGTTCTCATGGTCGACTCTCGTTGCAGCCCACCCGGGTTTCGCCGCAACGGCGGCAACGGCGACGCCGACGGCCCGTCATACGACCATGATGAGTATGATCCCCAACCTCTCAATTCGCAGAAGAGGGAAGAGTTGCACCGCCGCAACGTGGAGGCGCTCCAGACCCCCATCATGGGGGAGACTGCCGAGGCTCGGGCCTTGGAGGCTGCGCGCCTGGCCACATTGGCCGAGCGCGCGCGTCCGGAGAACCTCCAACATTTTCTCGACGAATGTGCCCGTCGACTGATCCCCGAATCCAGTCGACGACAACAACAATTGTTTCCGCCTGAACCCCAGGTATACCGCACTCTGATCCAGAATCTTACAACTACTGCATGTATAGCAGAATCTATTCGGCCATCCTGTTCAGAGGCTGGAAGGGGCTTGGAGCAGATCCTAGCGCTGCTCCGGGCAGTAGGAGAGCAAAACTCCGTCGTTTCTCAGTCGCACAATAGGATCCACATCAGGTTAGTAAGGGCAGACACAGTTCAGTCGTCACACAGTCCTGGGTCGCCTTTGTGACGTGATGACCGTGATCTCTATCGAGATCGGCGCCTGAGAAGAGCCCACGAGAATTTGATTGTGAGTATGCTCGTGGCAACCACCGTCGAGCGCCTTTGCCCCCTCCGAGGTGTGGGTCATATGCGCCCTGGCGGTATGACGACAGGTGCCCGTATGGTAATGACCGCAGAGTTCCAATCGACCCAAGAGAGCCTGGGTTCGATGCAAGGTCGGCCATTGTGCAAGGTTTGGTCGACAGGAACATAGAATACAGAGAAGGGTTGGATAGAGATCGACCCAATGGAAGCAGAGTGCACATTTCCGGCCCCGAGTGCTTTGGAAGAGCCATCCGAGCCGCTGAGATCCCTCACAACTTTAGGTTGGCGACAAGCGTAAGTAAGTTCACCGGAGAGTAGAAGCCCGACACTTGGTTGGAGGATTACCGAGTGGCAGTGCACATTGGTGGTGGTAACGATGAGGTGGCCATGGAACACCTCCCTTTGATGCTTGAGGGTTCTGCCAGAGCTTGGTTGAATCAGTTGGCCCCTGGGAGCATTTTCAAATGGGGAGAGTTAGCCCGAGTGTTTACCAAAACATTCGAGGGCACCTGCAAGCGACCTGCTGGTTTGGCAGAATTGCAGCATTGTGTTCAGAAACAGAATGAGACTTTGAGAGACTATATCCAGAGATGGACTACCCTTCACCACACAATGGAGAATGTGTCAGAGCACCAAGCAGTTTGTGCCTTTAAATAAGGCCTTCGCTATAGAGAGCTCAATCTGAAGTTCGGTGAGACCGAAGACATGTCTCTGACTCGGATGATGGAGATTGCCACTCAATACGCTAACGGCGAAGAAGAGGACCGACTCTGAAGCGGCAAGAACAAATCAGTCGCCCAGGACACCAAAGGAGGAAACTCTAGTCGGAAGCAGAAGCGGAAAGCTGAGGCTGCAGGTCCCGCTGAGGCAGCAGTTTTGAATCAAGGGAAGTTCAAGGGGAAGCCTAAAGGGCCTTGGACCCCTAAAAAAGTGAAAGATCAAGCGGGAAATGATGTGCTTGATTTACCGTGTCATATACACACCAAAAAAGATGAAGAGGTTAGTTCTTCCCAAGCATACCACTCGACAGTGTCGACTCCTGATTTAGAGTTTCCGAGAGGGCCAGCCTAGTGAAAAGGACAAAGAGTCTGATAAGGACGAGGACAAAGAGGAAGATGACGGTTACCCTAATGTCAATGCTACTTTGGTGATTTTTGCTGACCTCGAGAGCAAAAGTCGACTGAAGGTTATTAACAGAGAAGTAAACATGGTTGCTCCGGCAACGACGACATATTTGAAGTGGTCAAAAAAAAGGGATAATTAGATTTATGCCCCTAGTTGTGTCCCACTCGTCTGTTTTACCCCTAATTCCCAAAAGTCACCGGTTCTGTCCAAGTCACTTTGCTCCTCTTATGCTTTTGCCCTTTGACCGTTTGACCGTCAGTTTGAAAACTTCATAACTAATTCATACTAAATCAGAAAAATACAAATAAGATACCAAAATGTTCAGAAAAACATCACCTATATGTCAATGTCATTTGCATTCATGAAAAAAGTGTTGGAAAGTGCCCATCCGAGTTTTAGCTCTTATGCTACCACCATGAATAGTAAAATATAAAAAAGATCAAAAAAATTCAAAAAAAAATTGGTGGCAAAGAATGACAAATGTTTTAAGTGCCTGCCGAGTTTCATCAGGGAATAACATTCGTGGGTGCTGCAGCAAAAAAAACAATCAGCACTCCAAAATAGATTATTTTTTTGCCACGACTTCCATGAATGTCATTCCCTAATGAAACTTGGCAAACACTTAGAACATTTGTCGTTCTTTGCCACCATATTTTTTTTAATTTTTTTGAATTTTTTTGGAGTTTACTATTCATGGTGGTATCAAAAGAGCTAAAACTCAAATGTGCACTTTCCAACACATTTTTCATGAATGCAAATGACACTGACATATAGGTGATGTTTTTATGAACATTTTGGTATCTTATTTGCATTTTTCTGATTTAGTATGAATTAGTTATGAATTTTTCAAACTGACGGTCAAACAGTCAAAGGGCAAAAGCATAAGAGGAGCAAACTGACTTGGACAGAACTGGTGACTTTTGGGAATTAGGGGTAAAACAGACGAGTGGGACACAACTAGGGGCATACATCTAATTATCCCCCAAAAAAACCTTACATTCGACCAGTCCGACTACCCAACACATGTTGCTACCCCTGGGCGGCAAGCGTTGGTGGTCGACCCAGTCGTCGGGGGCACTCGACTGACCAAGGTTTTGATGGACGGTGGCAGTGGTTTGAATATACTGTATGCTGAGGCCCTCTGAGGGATGGGCATTCCGATGTCCAAGCTTAGTGAGAGCAACATGAGATTCCATGGTGTCATCCCACGAAAGAAAGCCTACTCACTCGGTCAGATCACTCTTGATGTGGTTTTTGGTGATTCAAAGAATTACCGCAAGGAAAAGTTGACGTTTGAGGTGGTGGATTTTGACAGTGCCTATCATGCTATTCTAGGCAGGCCTGCCTATGCTCGTTTCATGGTTCGACCTTGTTGCGTGTACCTCAAGTTGAAGATTCCTGGTCCTGGAGGTGTGATCACAGTCACTGGAAATCGGCAGAGAGCAGAAGATTGCCTCCAAAAGGGCTCAAAGATCGCCAATGAACAGATGGCAGTAGTTGAAATGCAAGAATACCAGAAGAATGCAGATCCGAGTGATTTGTTGCGTGCCAAGAGGCCTACTTCAAAGTGTGCGTTTCAGTCGTCTAGTCAAACAAAACCAGTTCACATTCACCTGACTGATCCCAATGCTGCTCCGACTCATATCTCAACAACACTCGACGGCAAATAGGAAGAAGCACTCATCCAGTTCCTCTGTGAGAACTGGGACATCTTCGCATGGAAACCATCATACATGCCGGGTGTACCCAGGGGACTGGCTGAGCACCGTTTGCGCGTCGACCCGAAAGCAAAACCCGTTAAATAGCATCTCCATCGGTCTGCCGTGGAGAAGAGGAAGGCAATTGGCGAGGAGGTGGCTCGGCTTCTGGTAGCTGAGTTCACCCGCAGATATACCACTCTGAGTGGCTCGCCAATGTTGTTATGGTCCCCAAGAAAGATAAGTCACTTCGAATGTGTATTGATTTCAATCATATCAATCGGGAATGCCCGAAAGATCATTTTCCTCTGCCCCGCATCGACCAGATACTCGACTCAACTACGGGGTGTGAGAAATTGTCCTTTTGGATGCTTATTCTGGGTACCATCAGATCTAACTGTATGGACCCGACGAAATAAAAACAGCTTTCATCACCCCATTCAGGTGTTTTTGCTATGTTAATATGCCATTTGGCCTCAAGAATGCTGGTGCCACGTTCATGCGCGTGATTCAGAAGTGCCTGCTCACTCAAATCAGTCGGAATGTGGAAGCATACATGGATGACATCGTGGTCAAGTCACGCAAAGGTTCCGACCTACTGACTGACCTCGCTGAAACCTTTGCCAACTTAAGAAGATATCATATCAAGCTCAATCTGTCTAAGTGCACATTCGGAGTCCCAGGTGGAAAGCTACTCGGTTTCCTCATTTCCGAACAAGGAATCGACGCAAACCCAGAGAAGGTTGACACAATCCTCCGAATGAAATGCCTTGTGCGTGTGCAAGATGTTCAGAAGCTTACTAGTTGTTTGGCCGCATTGAGTCGATTCATCTCACGCCTCGATGAAAAGGCATTACCTCTTTACCGACTGATGAAGAAGTCTGACAAGTTCAAGTGGAATGATGAAGCTGAAGCAGCGTTTGAAGAGATCAAAGCCCTAATTTCCACCCAACCAGTGCTTGCTGCTCCAATCAGCAAAGAGCCTTTACTGCTTTACATCGCAGCGACTAGACAAGTTGTCAACACAATGCTCACGGTCGAGCGGGAAGAAGAAGGCAAAGCCTACAAAGTTCAATGCCCTGTATTATATTTCTGAGGTCTTGACTCCGTCCAAGCAGAGATATCCTCATTCTCAGAAGCTTGTTTATGGAATTTACTTGACCACGAAGAAAGTTGCACACTACTTCTCAGACCACTCGGTTTCAGTCGTCAGTGACGCTCCATTATCAGAAATTCTGAACAATAGGGATGCAACTGGTCGAGTGGCAAAGTGGGCGATTGAACTCCTTCCGTTGGATATCAAGTTTGAGGCAAAGAAAGCCATCAAGTCCCAAGCAATAGCGGATTTCCTCACAGAGTGGATTGAACAGCAGCAACCGACTCAGATTCACTCAGAGCATTGGACTATGTGGTTTGATGGGTCCAAAATGTTAAATGGCTCTGGTGCAGGAGTGGTTTTGGTATCCCCAAGAGGTGACAAGCTCAACTATGTCCTCCAGATTCACTTTGATTCTTCAAATAATGAAGTTGAGTATGAGGCATTGTTGTATGGGTTATGTATGGCCATTTCACTCGGTGTCCGACGCTTGATGGTCTACGGCGACTCAGACTTAGTGGTTAATTGAGTAATGAAGGAATGGGACATCAGGAGTCTAGCAATGACTGGTTATTACAATGCGGTAAGAAAGCTAGAGAAGAAGTTTGAGGGGTTAGAGCTCCACCACATACCCCGAATCAAGAATCAAGCTGCTGATGATCTGGCGAAGATAGGTTCCACTCGGAAGCCTATCCCCAGTAATGTGTTCTTGGAGCATCTCCACACCCTATCAGTACAAGAAGATCCCTTCAAGGAAGATCCCCCGCAATCAATAAGTTCAACCAATCCGACTGAGATTGAAGTCCCAATTATAGTCGACTTGGTCATGGAAGTTTTAGTGATCACGCCCGACTGGACGGTGCCATATATCGCGTACCTGCTCAGGCAGGAACTCCCAGAAGATGAAGATGATGCCCGCCAGATCGTCCGTCGATCCAAAGCTTTCACCATGATAAGAGGCCAGCTTTATAGGGAAAGTGTCACAGGAGTGGCTCAGCGTTGCATCTCCCCAGAAGAAGGTCGAATGATTTTAAATGAGATCCACTCGGGGACCTGTGGCCACCATGCGTCCTCTCGGACCATCGTGGCCAAAGCATACCTAGCGGGATTCTATGGGCCGCATGCAAATGAGATGGCAAAAGATATAGTCGACAAGTGCGTAGGCTACCAGTTCTACTCCAACATGTCTCACAAGCCTGCATCTGCTTTGAAGACTATTCCACTCGTCTGGCCGTTCACAGTCTGGGGTTGGATATGGTTGGACCCTTCAAGACCAGCATAAGTGGTTTCACTCATTTGCTCGTGGCAGTCGACAAGTTCACCAAATGGATCGAAGCTAAGCCTATCAAGAACCTTGACTCAAGCACTGCCATCAGTTTCATCAAGGAGTTGATATTCAGATATGGAGTCCCTCATAGCATTATCACAGATAATGGCTCCAACTTTGATTCTGATGAGTTCAGGGCGTTTTGTACTTCCCAAGGCACTCGGGTCGACTACGCATCTGTTGCGCACCCGCAGTCGAATGGGCAAGCAGAAAGGGCGAATGGTTTGATCCTTCAAGGGCAGAAAACCCGACTGATGCGCGACCTCAAGCAAGCTGCTGGAGCTTGGGTGGCTGAGTTGTTGTCTGTCTTATGGGGATTGAGAACAACTCCAAACCGGTTGACTGACCGGACCCCTTCCTTCATGGTGTATGGTGCTGAAGCTGTGCTTCCGAGTGACTTGCTGCACAACACTCCCCGAGTGGAACTCTTCTCAGAAGCTGAAGCAGAGCAAGCACGCCAAGATGCAGTTGATCTCCTGGAGGAGGAACGTGAGATGGCTCTGATCCGGTCGACCATCTACCAACAAGACCTGCGTTGATTCCATGCCCGTAATGTCAGAGGTCGAGCATTCCAGGAAGGAGACCTTGTGCTCTGAGTGCATCAGAAATGATCTCACAAGCTCGCTCCGGCCTAGGAAGGTCCCTTCATCATCACCAAGGTGCTCCACAACGGGGCATATCACCTCTACACGTAGCCAAGAAAGAAGACGAGCCACGCTCATGGAATGCGGAGCTGCTCCACTGTTTCTATACTTAAACCACTCGGATCAACGAGTTGTAATAAGAATCCTTCAGTCTGCTTATCAAAGACAAGATTTTTGCAGTATTTTAATGATTATTTTCCTGTAAACACATGTGTTCAAATCCCCCAGTGGGTGGCTTAGCCGTGAACCTGATTCGCCTAAGTTTCAAAACCACTCCGAGTGAAGAGAAACCCTCTCACTCGGGGGCTTAGCAGCGAACCTGATTCGCCTAAGTTTCAAAACCACTCCGAGTGAAGAGCAACCCTCTCACTCAGAGGCTTAGCTACAACCTCGTACTTGCCTAATGTTAAACAAAAGCATTCCAAGTGGAGAGTAATCCTCCCACTCGGTGGCTTATCTGCGACCCCGAACTCGCCTAAGTTCAAAAACCATTCAGAGTGGAGAGCAATCCTCCCACTCGGGGGCTTAGCTGCGACCCCGTACTCGCCTAGGTTTAAAAACCATTCCGAGTGGAGAGCTGATACGTCTCCAACATATCTATAACTTTTTATTGTTCCATGCTATTATATTACCCCTTTTGGATGTTTATGGGCTTTATTTTACACATTTATATCACTTTCGGGACTAACCTACTAACCGGAGGCCCAACTCATATTGTTGTTTTTTTTGCCTATTTTAGTATTTCGAAGAAAAGGAATATCAAACGGAGTCCAAATGAAATGAAACCTTCGAGAGCGTGATTTTTGGAACGAACGTAATCCAGAGGACTTGGAGTGCAAGTCAAGAAGCAGCCGAGGCTCCCATGAGATAGGAGGGCGCCCCCTGTCTCGTGGGCCCCTCGGGCGTCCACCGACGTACTTCTTCCTCCTATATAAGCCTACGTACCCCGAAAATATCCAGGGAGCAACTGAAACACAATTTCCACCGCTGTAACCTTCTGTATCCGCGAGATCCAATCTTGGAGCCTTCGCCGGCGCTCCGCCGGAGGGGGAATCAACCATGGAGGGCTTCTACATCAACATCCTTGCCCCTCCGATGAGTTGTGAGTAGTTTACCACAGACCTACGGGTCCATAGTTATTAGCTAGATGGCTTCTTCTCTCTTTTTGGATCTCAATACAATGTTCTCCCCCTCTCTTGTGGAGATCTATTCGATGTAAACTCTTTTTGCGGTGTGTTTGTTGAGATCCGATGAATTGTGGGTTTATGATCAAGTTTATCTATGAATAATATTTGAATCTTCTCTAAATTCCTTTATGTATGATTAAGTTATCTTTGCAAGTCTCTTCGAATTATCAGTTTGGTTTGGCCTACTAGATTGATCTTTCTTGCCATGGGAGAAGTGCTTAGCTTTGGGTTCAATCTTGCGGTGTCCTTACCCAGTGACGGAAAGGGTTGCAAGGCATGTATTGTATTGTTGCCATCGAAGATAACAAGATGGGGTTTATATCATATTGTTTGAGTTTATCCCTCTACATCATGTCATCTTGCTTAATGCGTTACTCTGTTCTTATGAACTTAATACTCTAGATGCAGGCAGGAGTCGGTCGATGTGTGGAGTAATAGTAGTAGATGCAGGCAGGAGTCGGTCTACTTGTTATGGACGTGATGCCTATATACATGATCATGCCTAGATAATCTCATAATTATTCGCTTTTCTATCAATTGCTTGACAGTAATTTGTTCACCCACCGTAATACTTATGCTATCTTGAGAGAAGCCACTAGTGAAACCTATGGCCCCCGGGTCTATCTCTTATCATATTTGCTTCCAATCTACTTTTATTTGCATCTTTACCTCTTGCATCTATATTATAAAATACCAAAAATATATTTATCTTATCATACTATCTTTATTAGATCTCACTTTCGCAAGTGGCCGTGAAGGGATTGACAACCCCTTTATTGCGTTGGTTGTGAGTTCTTTGTTTGTTTGTGTAGGTGCGTGGGACTTTTGAGGAGCCTCCTACTGGATTGATACCTTGGTTCTCAAAAACTGAGGGAAATACTTATGCTACTATTGCTGCATCACCCTCTCCTCTTCGAGGAAAACCAACGCAAGCTCAAGACGCAGCAAGAAGGATTTCTGGCACCGTTGCTGGGGAGGTCTTCGCTCAAGTCAAGACATACTAAGTACCCATCACAAACCCATCTCCCTCGCATTTACATTCTTTTCCATTTGCCTCTCGTTTTCCTCTCCCCCACTTCACCGTATTCAGCAAAGCAGTTTTATTCGCCCTCTCTTTCCCAATCTCCTCTCTCTTTCGCTTGCCTTTTTCTGTTTGCTTGTGTGTTGGATTACTTGTTGCCATGGCGCAAGATAATACCAAATTGTGTGATTTCTCGAATACCAATAATAATGATTTCCTTAGTACTTCGATTGCTCCTCTTAATGATGTTGAGTCTTGTGAAATCAATACTGCTTTGCTGAATCTTGTTATGAAAGATCAATTCGCCGGCCTTCCTAGCGAAGATGCGCTACTCATCTAAACAACTTTGTTGATTTGTGTGATATGCAAAAGAAGAAAGATACGGATAACAATATTGTCAAATTGAAGTTATTTCCGTTTTCACTTAGAGATCGTGCTAAAGTTTGGTTTTTGTCTTTGCCTAAAAATAGTATTGATTCTTGGAACAAGTGCAAAGATGCTTTTATCTCTAAGTATTTTCCTCCCGCTAAGATTATCACTCTTAGGAACGATATTATGAATTTTAAACAACTTGATCATGAGCATGTTGCCCAATCTTGGGAAAGAATGAAATTGATGCTTCGCAATTGCCCTACTCATGGTTTGAATTTATGGATGATCATACAAAAAATTTATGTTGGTTTGAACTTTACTTCTAGAAATCTCTTAGATTCAGCCGCGGGAGGCACGTTTATGGAAATAACGTTATGAGATGCTACAAAACTTCTTGATAATTTTATGGCTAATTATTCTCAATGGCACACCGAAAGATCTTCTAGTAAAAAAGTGCATGCTATAAAAGTAATCAATGTTTTGAGTGGAAAGATGGATGAACTTATGAAATTGTTTGCTACTAAAAATACTCCTCTTGATCCCAATGATATGCCTTTGTCTTCCTTGATTGAGAATAATAATGAATCTATGGATGTGAATTTTGTTGGTAGGAATAGTTTTGGAAACAATGCTTATAGAGGAAACTTTAATGCTAGACCGTTCCCTAGTAATTCCTCAAATAATTATGGAAATTCCTACAATAATTCTTATGGTAATTTTAATAAGATGCCCTCTGATTTTGATAATAGTGTGAAAGAATTTATGATTTCTCAAAAGAATTTTAATGCTTTGCTTGAAGAAAAATTGCTCAAAGTTGATGATTTGGCTAGGAACGTTGATAGACTTTCGCTTGATGTTGATTCTCTTAAACTTAGATCTTCTCCTCCTAAGCATGATATCAATGAGTCTCTCAAAGCAATGAGAATTTCCAATGACGAGTGCAAGGAAAGAACCGCTAGATTGCGTGCTAAAAAAGATAGCTTTATAAAAGCGTGTTCTTCTAGTTTCCATGAAAATATTGATGAGGATCTTAAAGTTATTGATGTGTCTCCTATTATATCTATGTTTTGCAATATGAATTTTGATAATTATGGGACTGATGATGAATCAACTTTGCCTAGAAGGCGTCCCAAGAATTCGGAGTTTTTAGACCTTGATGCTAAATTTGGTAAAAGTGGGATTGGAGAGGTCACAACTTTAAATAGCGTTGAACCCACTCTCTCGGATTTCAAGGAATTTGATTATGATAATTGTTCTTTAGAAGGTTGTATTTCCTTGTTGCAATCCGTTGTTAATTCTCCTCATGCTTATAGTCAAAATAAAGCTTTTACCAAACATATTGTTGATGCCTTGATGCAATCTCATGATGAAAAACTTAATTTGGAAGTTTCTATACCTAGAAAACTTAATGATGAGTGGGAACCTACTATAAAGATTAGAATTAAAGATCATGAGTGTTTTGCTTTGTGTGATTTGGGTGCTAGTGTTTCCACGATTCCAAAAACTTTATGTGATATTCTAGGTTTCCATGATCTTGATGATTGCTCTTTAAATTTACACCTTGCGGATTCCACCATTAAAAAGCCTATGGGAAGGATCAATGATGTTCTTATTGTTGCAAATAGAAATTTGGTGCCCGTAGATTTTATCGTTCTTGATATAGATTGCAATCTTTTTTGCCCTATTATTCTTGGTAGACCTTTACTTAGAATGATTGGCGCGATTATTGATATGAAGGAAGGGAATATTAGATTCCAGTTTCCATTAAAGAAAGGTATGGAGCACTTTCCAAGAAAGAAAGTCAAATTACCTTATGAATCTATCATGCGGGCTACTTATGAATTTAGTGCCAAAGATGGCACTCATTAAATCTATCTTCGCTTTTATGCCTAGCTAGGGGCGTTAAACGATAGCGCTAGTTGGGAGGCAACCCAATTTTCTTTATGTTTTTTTGTTTTTGTTCCTGTTTAGTAATAATTCTTGCATCTACCTTCTGTTTAGATGTGTTTTTATCTTTTAATTAGTGTTTGTGCCAGGTAGAACCTATAGGATAACCTATGATGATAGTTGATTTGATTCTGCTGAAAAACAGAAACTTTGCGCACACGATTTTAGTTTTGTTAAATCACAGAAACATGCTTTTGCGTTGATTATTTTTGATGCTGATCGATAAACAAATTTTCCAGTACTTCCTATTTTAGTAGGATTTTTAGAGTTCCAGAAGTTTGCGTTAGTTATAGATTGCTACAAACTGTTCTGTTTTTGACAGATTCTGTTTTTCGTGTGTTGTTTACTTATTTTGATGCATCTATGGCCAATAAAATAGTTTATAAACCATAGAGAAGTTTGAATACAGTAGGTTTAACACCAAAATAAATAAAGAATGAGTTCATTACAGTACCATATGTGGTGGTTTTGTTTTCTTTCACTAACGGAGCTTATAAGATTTTCTGTTGAGTTTTGTGTTGTGAAGTTTTCAAGTTTTGGGTAACGCTTTTATGAACTATGGAATAAGGAGTGGCAAGAGCCTAAGCTTGGGGATGCCCAAGGCACCCCAAGATATACAAGAATAGCCAAAAGCCTAAGCTTGGGGATGCCCTGGGAAGGCATCCCCTCTTTCGTCTTCGTTCATTGGTAACTTTACTTGGAGCTATATTTTTATTCGCCACATGATATGTGTTTTGCTTGGAGCGTCGTGTATTATATTAGTCTTTGCTTTTAAGTTTACCACAATCATCCTTGCTGTATACACCTTTTGGGAGAAGCCTATTTGATTAGAATTTCCTAGAATACTCTATGTGCTTCACTTATATCTTTTGAGCTTGATAGTTTTGCTCTAGTGCTTTACTTATATCTTTTAGAGCATGGTGGTGTCTTAATTTTGAAGAAATTTCTAGTCTCTCATGCTTCACTTATATCTTTTTGAGAGCCTTTTAGAACAGCATGGTATTTGCTATGGTTACAAAGTTGGTCCTAGAATGATGAGCATCCAAGTTGGGTATAATAAAAACTATCATAGGAAGAGAATTGGATGCTATGATCAATTGATGCTTGATAATTGTTTTGAGATATAAAGGTAGTAATGTTAGGGTCATGCTAGTGGGTAATTATGAAATTGAGAAATACTTTTGTTGAAGTTGGCAAGTCCCGTAGCATGCACGTATGGTAAAAGTTGTGTGACAAATTTGTTGCATGAGGTGCTCTTTTGATTGTCTTTCTTATGAGTGCCAGTCGGGGACGAGCGATGGTCTTTTCCTACTAATCTATCCCTCTTGGGGCATGCGTAGTAGTACTTTGCTTCGAGGGCTAAGTAGACTTTTGCAATAAGTATATGAGTTCTTTTTGACTAATGTGAGTCCATGGATATACGCACACTCATCCTTCCACTTTGCTAGCCTTTATTATTACCGCGCAACTTTCGTCGGTATCATGAACCCTTTATTTACCTTCCTCAAAACAGCCACCATACCTACCTATTATGGCATTTCCATAGCCATTCCGAGATATATTGCCATGCAACTTTCCACCGTTCTTTTTATTATGACACGTTCCATCAATGTCATATTGCTCTTTGCGTAATCATGTA
Source organism: Triticum timopheevii (assembly GCA_963921465.1). Classification (NCBI taxonomy): domain Eukaryota; kingdom Viridiplantae; phylum Streptophyta; class Magnoliopsida; order Poales; family Poaceae; genus Triticum; species Triticum timopheevii. The sequence goes on from OY997270.1 coordinate 314,494,889, forward strand.
GTTGACATCGTATTTGTGGCAAGGCCACCTTCATAATTTTCATACATGTCGCTCTTGATTCATTGCATATCCCGGTACACCACCGGAGGCATTCATATAGAGTCATATCTTGTTCTAGCTTTGAGTTGTAATTTTTGAGTTGTAAATCAATAGAAGTGTGATGATCTTCATTATTAGAGCATTGTCTCAGTGAGGAAAGGATGATGAAGACTATGATTCCCCCACAAGTCGGAATGAGACTTCGGACTTTACAAAAAAAGGGGGGAAAGAGAGAAAGGCCAAAAAAAAAGGAAAGGCCAAAGAAAAAATATAAAAAGGAAAAGAAAAAAAATAAAATGAGAGAAGGGACAATGCTACTATCTCTTTTTCCACACTTGTGCTTCAAAGTAGCACCATGATCTTCATGATAGAGAGTCTCCTATGTTGTCACTTTCATATACTAAGTGGGAATTTTTCATTATAGAACTTGGCTTGTATATTCCAATCATGGGCTTCCTCAAAATGCCCTAGGTCTTCGTGAGCAAGCGAGTTGGATGCACACCCACTTAGTTTCTTCTGTTGAGCTTTCATATATTTATAGCTCTAGTGCATCCGTTGCATGGCAATCCCTACTCACTCACATTGATATCTATTGATGGGCATCTCCATAGCCCGTTAATACGCCTAGTTGATGTGAGACTATCTTCTCCCTTTTTGTCCTCACAATCACCACCATATACCACAATAGTGCTATGTCCATGGCTTGCGCTCATGTATTGCGTAAGAGTTGAAAAAGCTGTAGCGCATTAAAAAGTATGAAACAATTGCTCGGCTCGTCATCGGGGTTGTGCATGATGGGAGTATTTTGTATAATGAAAATGAATTATGGCCTAACTATATGATTTTGTAGGGATAAACTTTCTTTGGCTATGCTATTTTGATAGGACATGATTATTTGTTAGTATGCTTTGAAGCATTATTATTTTTATGTTTTATAAGCTTTTATTTTGAATCATTTGGATCTGAACATTCATGCCACAATAAAGAAAATTACATTGAGAATTATGCTAGGTAGCATTCCACATCAAAAATTTCTTTTTTATCATTTACCTACTCGAGGACGAGCAGGAATTAAGCTTGGGGATGCTTGATACGTCTCCAACGTATCTATAATTTTTTATTGTTCCATGCTATTATATTACCCCTTTTGGATGTTTATGGGCTTTATTTTACACATCTATATCATTTTTGGGACTAACCTACTAACCAGAGGCCCTGCCCGTATTGCTGTTTTTTTGCCTTAGTATTTCGAAGAAAAGGAATATCAAACGGAGTCCAAACGGAATGAAACCTTCGGGAGCGTGATTTTTGGAACGAACATGATCCAGAGGACTTGGAGTGCAAGTCAAGAAGCAACCGAGGCTCCCACGAGATAGCAGGGCGCACCCCCCCTATAGGGCGCGCCCCTGTCTCGTGGGCCCCTCGGGCGTCCACCGACGTACTTCTTCCTCCTATATAAGCCTACGTACCCCGAAAACATCCAGGGAGCAACCGAAACACAATTTCCACCGCCGTGACCTTCTGTACCCGCGAGATCCCATCTTGGAGCCTTCGTTGGTGCTCCCCCGGAGGGGGAATCGACCACGGAGGGCTTCTACATCAACATCCTTGCCCCTCCGATGAGTTGTGAGTAGTTTACCACAGACCTACGGGTCCATAGTTATTAGCTAGATGGCTTCTTCTCTCTTTTTGGATCTCAATACAATGTTCTCCCCCTCTCTTGTGGAGATCTATTCGATGTAAACTCTTTTTGTGGTGTGTTTGTCGAGATCCGATGAATTGTGGGTTTATGATCAAGTTTATCTATGAATAATATTTGAATCTTCTCTGAATTCTTTTATGTATGATTGAGTTATCTTTGCAAGTCTCTTCGAATTATCAGTTTGGTTTGGCCTACTAGATTGATCTTTCTTGCCATGGGAGAAGTGCTTAGCTTTGGGTTCAATCTTGCGGTGTCCTTACCCAGTGACAGAAAGGGTTGCAAGGCACGTATTGTATTGTTGCCATCGAGGATAACAAGATGGGGTTTATATCATATTGTTTGAGTTTATCCCTCTACATCATGTCATCTTGCTTAATGCGTTACTCTGTTCTTATGAACTTAATACTCTACATGCAGGCAGGAGTCAGTCGATGTGTGGAGTAGTAGTAGATGCAGGCAGGAGTCAGTCTACTTGTTACGGACGTGATGCCTATATACATGATCATGCCTATATAATCTCATAATTATTCGCTTTTCTATCAATTGCTCGAAAGTAATTTCTTCACCCATCGTAATACTTATGCTATCTTGAGAGAAGCCACTAGTGAAACCTATGCCCCCCGGGTCTATCTCTTATCATATTTGCTTCCAATCTACTTTTATTTGCATCTTTACCTTTTGCATCTATATTATAAAATACCAAAAATATATTTATCTTATCATACTATCTTTATTAGATCTCACTTCCGCAAGTGGCCGTGAAGGGATTGACAACCCCTTTATTGTGTTGGTTGCGAGTTCTTAGTTTGTTTGTGTAGGTGCGTGGGACTTTTGAGGAGCCTCCTACTGGATTGATACCTTGGTTCTCAACTATTGCTGCATCACCCTCTCCTCTTCGAGGAAAACCAACGCAAGCTCAAGACGTAGCAAGAGCAACCCTCCCACTCGGGGGATTAGTTGCGACCCTACACTCCCCTAAGTTTAAAAACCATTCCGAATGGAGAGCAATCCTCCCACTCGACGGCTTAGCTGCGACCCCGTACTCGCCTAAGTTTAAAAACCATTCCGAGTGGAGAGAAATCCTCCCACTCGGTGGCTTAACTGCGACCCCGTACTCGCCTAAGTTTAAAAACCATTCCGAGTGGAGAGAAATCCTCCCACTCGGCAGCTTAGCTACGACCCCATACTCGCCTAAGTTTAAAAACCATTCCGAGTGGAGAGCAATTCTCCCACTCGGCGGCTTAGCTGCGACCCCATACTCGCCTAAGTTTTAAAGTATTCCGAGTGGAGAGCAATCCTCCCACTCGGCGGTTTAGCTGCGACCCCGTACTCGCCTAAGTTTAAAAACCATTCCGAGTGGAGAGCAATCCTCCCACTTGGGGGCTTAGCTGCGACCCCGTACTCGCCTAGGTTTAAAAACCAATCCGAGTGATTGCTACGTCTTGAGCTTGCGTTGGTTTTCCTCGAAGAGGAGAGGGTGATGCAGCAAAGTGTAGCGTAAGTATTTCCCTCAGTTTTGAGAACCAAGGTATCAATCCAGTAGGAGGCTCCTCAAAAGTCCCATGCACCTACACAAACAAACTGAGAACTCACAACCAACGCAATAAAGGGGTTGTCAATCCCTTCACGGCCACTTGCGAAAGTGAGATTTAATAAAGATAGTATGATAAGATAAATATATTTTTGGTATTTTATAAGATAGATGCAAAAAGTAAAGATGCAAATAAAAGTAGATTGAAAGCAAATATGATAAGAGATAGACCCGGGGCCCATAGGTTTCACTAGTGGCTTCTCTCAAGATAGCATAAGTATTACGGTGGGTGAACAAATTACTGTCGAGCAATCGATAGAAAACCGCATAGTTATGAGATTATCTAGGCATGATCATGTATATAGGCATCACGTCCATAACAAGTAGACCGACTCCTGCCTGCATCTACTACTATTACTCCCCACATCGACCGACTCCTGCCTGCATCTAGAGTATTAAGTTCATAAGAACAGAGTAACGCATTAAGCAAGATGACATGATGTAGAGGGATAAACACAGGCAATATTATATAAACCCCATCTTGTTATCCTCGATGGCAACAATACAATACGTGTCTTGCAACCCTTTCTGTCACTAGGTAAGAACATCGCAAGATTGAACCCAAAGCTAAGCACTTCTCCCATGGCAAGAAAGACCAATCTAGTAGGCCAAACCAAACTGATAATTCGAAGAGACTTGCAAAGAGAACTCAATCATACATAAAAGAATTCAGAGAAGATTCAAATATTATTCATAGATAAACTTGATCATAAACCCACAATTCATCGGATATCGACAAACACACCGCAAAAAGAGTTTACATCAAATAGATCTCCACAAGAGAGGGGGAGAACATTGTATTGAGATCCAAAAAGAGAGAAGAAGCCATCTAGCTAATAACTATGGACCCGTAGGTCTATGGTAAACTACTCACAACTCATCGGAGGGGCAAGGATGTTGATGTAGAGGTCCTCCCTGCTTGATTCCCCCTCCGGCAGAGTGCTGGCGAAGGCTCCAAGATGGGATCTCTTGGATACAGATGGTTATGGCGGTGGAAATTGTGTTTCGTGGTGCTCCTGGATGTTTTCGGGGTACGTAGGTATATATAGGAGGAAGAAGTACGTCGGTGGCCGCCCGAGGGGCCCACGAGACAGGGGGCACGCCCTACAAGGGGGGCGCAGCCCCCTATCTCGTGGGGCCCTCGGAAGCTTCTTGACTTGCACTCCAAGCTCTCCGGATCTCATTTGTTCCAAAAATCACGCTCCCGAAGGTTTCATTCCGTTTGGACTCCGTTTGATATTCCTTTTCTTCGAAATACTGAAATAGGCAAAAAAACATCAATATGGGCTGGGCCTCCGGTTAGTAGGTTAGTCCCAAAAATGATATAAATGTGTAAAATAAAGCCCATAAACATCCAAAAGGGGTAATATAATAGCATGGAACAATCAAAAATTATAGATACGTTGGAGACGTGTCAAGCATCCCCAAGCTTACTTCCTGCTCGTCCTCGAGTAGGTAAATGATAAAAAGAGAATTTTTTATGTGGAATGCTACCTAGCATATTTCATAATGTAATTTTATTTATTGTGACATGAATGTTCAGATCCAAATGAATACAAATTAAAAGTTCATATTGATATAAGAAATAGTAATACTTCAAGTATACTAATCAAAGTAATCATGTCTTCTCAAAATAACATGGCTAAAGAAAGTTATCCCTACAAAATCATATAGTCTGGCTATGCTCTATCTTCATCACACAAAGTATTTAATCATGCACAACCCCGATGACAAGCCAAGAAATTGTTTCATACTTTAATTATCTCAAACTTTTTCAACTTTCACGCAATACATGAGCGTGAGCCATGGACATAGCACTATATGTGGAATAGAATGGTGGTTTATGGAGAATAAAAAAAAGGAGAAGATAGTCTCACATCAACTAGGCGTATCAACAGGCTATGGAGATGCCCATTAATAGATATCAATGTGAGTGAGTAGGGATTGCCATGCAACGGATGCACTAGAGCTATAAATGTATGAAAGCTCAACAAAAGAAACTAAGTGGGGTGCATCCTAACTTGCTTGCTCACGAAGACCTAGGGCACTTTGAGGAAGCCCATCATTGGAATATACAAGTCAAGTTCTATAATGAAAAATTCCCACTAGTATATGAAAGTGACAACATATGAGACTCTCTATCATGAAGATCATGGTGCTATTTTGAAGCACAAGTGTGGAAAAAGAGATAGTAGCATTGTCCCTTCTCTCTTTTTATGTCATTTTTTTAATTTTTTTTTCTTTTTTTTCTTTGGCCTTCCTTTTTTTCTTTTTGGACTTTCTCTTTTTTCTTTTTTTTTCTTTTTGTAAAGTCTGAAGTCTCATCGGACTTGTGGGGGAATCATAGTCTTCATCATCCTTTCCTCACTAGGACAATGCTCTAATAATGAAGATCATCACACTTTTATGGATTTACAACTCAAAGCTAGAACAAGATATGACTCTCTATGAATGCCTCCGGCAGTGTACCGGGATTTGCAATGAATCAAGAGCGACATGAATGAAAATTATGAAGGTGGCCTTGCCACAAATACAATGTCAACTACATGATCATGCAAAAAGCAATATGACAAAAGTAATGCGTGTCATATGAACGGAACGGTGCAAGGTTGCATGGCAATATATCTCGGAATGGCTATGGAAATGCCATAATAGGTAGGTATGGTGGCTGTTTTGAGGAAGGAGTATGGTGGGTGTATGGTACCGGCGAAAGTTGCGCGATACAAGAGAGGCTAGCAATGGTGGAAGGGTGAAAGAGTGCGTATAATCCATGGACTCAACATTAATCAAAAGAACTCATATACTTGTTGCAAAAATTAAGAAGTCATCAAAAACCAAAGTACTACGCGCATGTTCCTAGGGGGATAGATTGGTAGGAAAAGACCATCGCTCGTCCCCGACCGCCACTCATAAGGAAGACAATCAATAAATAAAATTGTGCTCCAACTTCATCACAAAGCGGTTCACCATACGTGCATGTTACGGGAATCACAAACTTCAACACAAGCATTCTTTAAATTCATAATCACCCAACTAGCATGACTTTGATATCACTACCCCATATCTCAAAACAATTATCAAGTATCAAATTGATCATAGCATCCAATTCACTTTCTATGATAGTTTTTATTATACCCAACTTGGATGTTCATCATTCTAGGACCAACTTTATGATCATAGCAAAATACCATGCTGTTCTAAAAGACTCTCAAAATAATATAAGTGAAGCATGAGAGACTAGCAAATTCTTCAAAATTAAGACACCACCGTGCTCTAAAAGATATAAGTGAAGCACTAGAGCAAAAACTATCAAGCTCAAAAGATATAAGTGAAGCACATAGAGTATTCTAGCAAATTCTAATCAAATAGGCTTCTCCCAAAAGGTGTGTACAGCAAGGATGATTGTGGGAAACTAAAAAGCAAAGACTAATATAATACACGACGCTCCAAGCAAAACACATATCATGTGGCGAATAAAAATATAGGTCCAAGTAAAGTTACCAATGTACGAACACGAAAGAGGGGATGCCTTCCTGGGGCATCCCCAAGCTTAGGCTTTTGGCTATCCTTGAATATCTTGGGGTGCCATAAGCATCCCCAAGCTTAGGCTCTTGCCACTCCTTATTCCATAGTCCATAAAAGTTTTACCCAAAACTTGAAAACTTCACAACACAAAACTCAACGGGAAATCTTATAAGCCCCGTTAGTGGAAGAAAACAAAACCACCACATAAGTTACTGCCATGAACTCATTCTTTATTTAATTTGGTGTTAAACCTAATGCATTCCAACTTCTTTATGGTTTATAAACTAATTTACTATCCATAGATGCATTGAAATAAGCAAACAACACACGAAAAACAGAATCTGTCAAAAACAGAACAGTCTGTAGCAATCTGTAACTAACGCAAACTTATGGAACTCTAAAAATCCTAACAAAATAGGAAGTCCTGGAAAATTTGTCTATTGAACATCAGCAAAAAGAATCAACGCAAAAGCACGTTCCTGTGATTTAACAAAATTATATTCGTGCGTGCAAAGTTTCTGTTTTTCAGCAGAATCAAATCAACTATCATCGTAGGTTATCCTATAGGTTCTACTTGGCACAAACACTAAGTAAAAGATAAAAACACATCTACACAGAAGGCAGATGCAAGATTTATTAAATAACAACAAGGAAAAATATTGGGTTGCCTCCCAGCAAGCGCTTTTCTTTAAAGCCTTTTTTAGCTACGCATTAAGATTTCAATGATGCTCACATGAAAGACAAGAATTGAAGCACAAAGAGAGCATCATAAAACACGTAACAAGCACATCTAAGTCTAACATACTTCCTATGCATAGGCATATTATAAGCAAACAAATTTGCAAGGCAAGCAAAAACTAGTATACGCAAGGAAGAAGAAAGAGACGATAGCAATCTCAACATGACGAGAGGTAAATTAATAAGATAAAATTTCTATGACCATATTTTCCTCTCTCATAATAATTACATGTAGGATCATAGGAAAATTCAACAAAATAGCTATCACAAAACATATTCTCAACATGATCCACATGCATGCAAAGTTGACACTTGTCGGTGTCAAAACCGGCGGATCTCGGGTAGGGGGTCCCGAACTGTGCGTCTAGGCGGATGGTAACAGGAGACAAGGGACACGATGTTTTTACCCAGGTTTGGGCCCTCTCGATGGAGGTAAAACCCTACTCATGCTTGATTGATATTGATGATATGGGTAGTACAAGAGTGGATCTACCACGAGATCAAGGAGGCTAAACCCTAGAAGCTAGCCTATGCTATGATTGTTGTTTTGTCCTATGGACTAAAACCCTCCGGTTTATATAGACACCGGAGAGGGCTAGGGTTACACAAAGTCATTTACAATGGTAGGAGATCTACATATCCGTATCGCCAAGCTTGCCTTCCACGCCAAGGAAAGTCCCATTCGGACACGGGACGAAGTCTTCAATCTTGTATCTTCATAGTCTTGGAGTCCAGCCGATGATGATAGTTCGGCTATCCGGACACCCCCTAGTCCGGGACTCCCTCAGTAGCCCCCAAACCAGGCTTCAATGACGATGATTCCGGCGCGTATATTGTCTTCGGCGTTGCAAGGTGGGTTCCCCTCCAAATTCCATGTGCTTGCCGAATAGTGTCCGACTTCCTTATAAATGTTGCGCTCCTTGGCTTCCACGCCCAATAATGGCCCTCTTCCTCGTGTCGTATGAATGCGAAAAGCCAGGGTATTTTTACGTTTTACCCCCAAGCTGCACGAATAAGCTGCCTATAAGAGAGGCAAGGATCTAGATCCAAATCACACCATCCTCCTTCCGCGAGTACTCATCGGAGCGCTTCTGACAAAAATTCACTCCATCATGGACAGTCGACGCGGCTCCTCATCTCGCGCTCCCAGCCCTCAGCCAGGAGATTGGAGGAGATGTTCAGTCCCGCACAGCGAGCTGGTGACGCTCCAAACGGAGGGATACCTTCCTCCGGCCTTCATGGTCCTGGTTCGAGCCGGACTGGCCACCTACAAAGGCGGAAAGCAGGCAGAGAACACCCCCAATCCCTCCAAAGGAGAGTGGGTGTGCTTCGTCCCTTATCTAATAAGGGGGCTCGGATTTCCCATACATCCGTTTCTCCGGGGGCTCCCTTATTAGATACATACTCCCGGACTAGGGGGTGTCCGAATAGCCAAACTATCATCATCGGCCGGACTCCAAGACTATGAAGATACAAGATTGAAGACTTCGTCCCGTGTCCGGATGGGAATTTCCTTGGCGTGGAAGGCAAGCTTGGCAATACGGATATGTAGATCCCCTACCATTGTAACCGACTCTGTGTAACCCTAGCCCTCTCCGATGTCTATATAAACCGGAGGGTTTTAGTCCATAGGACAGAACAACAATCATACCATAGGCTAGCTTCTAGGGTTTAGCCTCCTTGATCTCGTGGTAGATCCACTCTTGTACTACCCATATCATCAATATCAATCAAGCAGGAGTAGGGTTTTACCTCCATCGAGAGGTCCCGAACCTGGGTAAAAACATCGTGTCCCTTGTCTCCTGTTACCATCCGCCTAGATGCACAGTTCGGGACCCCCTACCCGAGATCCGCCGGTTTTGACACCGACAACACTCTTCCAAGATAGTGGAATTAACATTAACTAAAGTCATGACCTCTCCAAACCCACTTTTATCAAAAAATACCATAAGATTGAACATTCTCCAAATATGTGGGATCTAAAGTTGACACTTCCAAACCCACTTTCAATATTATTGCAAACACTATTATCAATCTCATATTCATCATGGGGCTTAAATAAATTTTCAAGATCATAAGAAGAATCACTCCAATCATGATCATTGCAACAAGTAGTAGACATAGCAAAACTAGCATACACAAGCTTAGGGTTTTGCATATTATTAGCACAATTGACATCAAGAGAATTTATAGGAAAATCATTGCAATCATGCTTTTTATTCAAGGAGTTATTGTGAATCTCTTCATAAATTTCTTCATCGTAATTTTCAGATTCACAAATTTTAAGCAAAGCTTCATAAAGATAATCTAGCGCACAAAACTCACTAGCAATTGGTTCATCATAATTGGATCTCTTAAAAAGATTAGCAAGCGGATGAGGATCCATAGATCTTAGGTTCTCTGTTTAGCAATAAATAAGCATCTATTCCAACCAAATGAGCAAACAAAAGGGCAAGTGAAAGAAAGGAGGAGATTGGGAAAGAGAGGGCAAATAAAACGGCAAGGGTAAAGTGGGGGAGAGGAAAACGAGAGGCAAATGGCAAATAATGTAAATGCGAGGGAGATGGGTTTGTGATGGGTACTTGGTATGTCTTGACTTGAGCGAAGACATTCCCGGCAACAGCGCCAGAAATCCTTCTTGCTACGTATTGAGCTTGCGTTGGTTTTCCTCGAAGAGGAGAGGGTGATACAGCAAAGTGTAGCGTAAGTATTTCCCTCAGTTTTGAGAACCAAGGTATCAATCCAGTAGGAGGCTCCTCAAAAGTCCCACACACCTACACAAACAAACTGAGAACACGCAACCAACGCAATAAAGGGGTTGTCAATTCCTTCACGGCCACTTGTGAAAGTGAGATTTAATAAAGATAGTATGATAAGATAAATATATTTTTGGTATTTTATAAGATAGATGCAAAAAGTAAAGATGCAAACAAATGTAGATTGAAAGAAAATATGATAAGAGATAGACTCGGGGGCCATTGGTTTCACTAGTGGCTTCTCTCAAGATAGCATAAGTATTACGGTGGGTGAACAAATTACTGTCAAGCAATTGATAGAAAAGCGAATAATTATGAGATTATCTAGGCATGATAATGTATATAGGCATCATGTCCATAACAAGTAGACCGACTCCTGCCTGCATCTACTACTATTACTCCACACATCGACCGACTCCTGCCTGCATCTAGAGTATTAAGTTCATAAGAATAGAGTAACGCATTAAGCAAGATGACATGATGTAGAGGGATAAACACATGCAATATGATATAAACCCCATCTTGTTATCCTCGATGGCAACAATACAATACGTGTCTTGCAACCCTTTCTGTCACTGGGTAAGAACACCGCAAGATTGAACCCAAAGCTAAGCACTTCTCCCATGGCAAGGAAGACCAATTTAGTAGGCCAAACCAAACTGATAATTCGAAGAGACTTGCAAAGATAACTCAATCATACATAAAATAATTCAGAGAAGATTCAAATATTATTCATAGATAAACTTGATCATAAACCCGCAATTCATCGGATCTCGACGAACACACCGCAAAAAGAGTTTACATCGAATAGATCTCCACAAGAGAGGGGGAGAACATTGTATTGAGATCCAAAAAGAGAGAAGAAGCCATCTAGCTAATAACTATGGACCTGTAGGTCTGTGGTAAACTACTCACAACTCATCGGAGGGGCAATGATGTTGATGTGGAGGCCCTCCGTGGTTGATTCCCCCTTCGGCAGAGTGCCGGCGAAGGCTCCAAGATGGGATCTCGCGGATATAGAAGGTTACGGCGGTGGAAATTGTGTTTCGTGGTGCTCTTGGATGTTTTCGGGGTACGTAGGTATATATAGGAGGAAGAAGTACGTCGGTGGCCGCCCGAGGGGCCCACGAGATAGGGGGCACGCCCTATAGGGGGGGCGCGACCCCCTATCTCGTGGGGCCCTCGGAAGCTTCTTGACTTGCACTCCAAGCTCTCTGGATCACGTTTGTTCCAAAAATCACGCTCCCAAAGGTTTCATTCCGTTTGGACTCCGTTTGATATTCCTTTTCTTCGAAATACTGAAATAGGCAAAAAAAACAACAATATGGGCTTGGCCTCCGGTTTGTAGGTTAGTCCCAAAAATGATATAAATGTGTACAATAAGGCCCATAAACATCCAAAAGGGGTAATATAATAGCATGGAACAATCAAAAATTATAGATACGTTGGAGACGTATCAGTGATGGGCAGCCCTCTCACTCGGAGGCTTAGTTGCGGCCTCGTACTCGCCTAAGTCACAAAGATCCTCTGAGCTATGTCACAAGTACAACGTCTGCTCTATCCTGATCCGCAAGGACGACGAGGTACCAATCGAGCACGTCGCCGGACCTGTGTCGCAATTACAACATCCACTCCATCCTAATCTACAAGGATGACGAGGTGCCAATCGAGCACGTCCTCGGAGTTGTGTCACAAGTACAATGTCCTCCGCTCCATCCTGACCCGCAAGGATGATGAGGTGCCAATCGAGCACATCATCAGAATTGCGTCACAAGTACAATGTCTATTCCGAGTGAGAAATCAAGCTCCACTCAGAGTTAAAAAACCATTCAGTGGTAAAGACAAAGTGACCATATTCAAGGAAAAACCAAGTTCAGATAAACCCAACAAAGTTGAGAACCACGGGCAGAAGTACTCAGGCATCAGGCCTGAAAGAGTTTAATGGTTACAAAAACAGTCGGCATTCCGAGGCAAATAAAGGTGAGGCATAAAGTTTGTTCACTCGGCACGAGGAGGGCTGGCTGGCTTGACGAATCTGTCAAGGTCGATGCCGTCTGCAATATGAGTAGCAGCGTCGATGAAGGTCTTCATGAAGGACTAGAATTGGAGCTTCTTGGTATTAGCAATCTTGAGAGCCGCAATCTTGTCTTCTTTGACCTCCTTGCAATGGACTCGGACCAAGGACAGAGCCACATCAGCGCCACATCTAGCATATGATTTCTTCTATTCTTGCACTCGACCAGGGATTTCTTTGAGTCGATTCATCAGGGACTCGAGATCATTCTGGAACTCCACTTGGGGCCAAAGCTCCGTGTCAATCTGCGACATCGCCACTTTCAGACGAGCAAGATAATCCATAGCGTTGGCAAGACGAGACTCCAATCGCAGCATGTTCATTGCAACTTCATCCTTGACGGGAGAGTTTATGGGGTCTAGGTCCGTCTTGATCCGCCCAGTCGCTGCCTCGAAGTCTTGACAGAATTCTGCACACCAGGAAAAATGGTGAGTCAGCAGTTATATTATGAGTCGGCAGTTGCAAATCAGTCGGACAAAAGAAAGTACCTTCAAGCTTCAGGAGCATCTTCTCGGCGAGTCTTCCCAGATAAGCCTCCAGTTCACCCCTCTTTCGAGTGAGATCTCCAACCTTGTCAGACAGGGCCTCCTTGTCCTTCTTCAGCTACGCAACTTCTTTGTTGGCTTCGTTAACAACAGTCTTCAGCTGGGCGTTTTCCTCTTCCAACTTGCTGACTGAAACCAGCTTCTTGTCGGCAAGTTTTGTTTTCTCTCGCGCCTCCCTCTGCTCTGCAGCAAGGTCAAGGTCCTTCTGCTCTAGAGCCTGCTTCATTTTGACTAAAGAAATAAATTCTTTAGACGGGCTTGGAGTTGACGCTTTTCACTACGCACATCTGTTTGAGTGGAGTCACTCGGTTCAAAAGACTAAAAGGGAAAAACTATAAGGTGGACAGTCGACAAGTTATTACCTCCCATAACAGCTGCATCATCCTTCGCCTTCTGAAGGTTCTTCTTGGCCAGCTCCAGATCCAGGTTGAGACTGATCTGCTTCTTCTCCAACTCAGCAAATTGGGCCCTGAGCTCAGAAGATTTCTGCAGTCAACAAATAAGACACGTCAGTCGACAGAAACAAAAGTCAATCAGAACAAAACTGCAACAAAAAGTGTTCTAAGACTACTGCCGAATCAGACATTCAACACTAGTCTCGGGGACTACACCCAGTGGATGCACTTGGCGTGCCCCCACTGGTCCGATTTGCCACTCGACATGGTCTGCCCAACACGATTATAAAAAAAGAAGAGAGATTCTCTGATCCCAGCACACTGCCCGCAGTCGACCGCGGTCTCGGGGACTACACCCAGTGGGTACACTCTGCGTGCCCCCACTGGTCTGGATCCCACTCGGCTAAATCTATTCTGTCGAGTGAAAGAACTGTAAAGAGACATTTGATAAAGACCCTCGTTGAATCAAACATTCGACGACGGTCTCAGGGACTACCCCTAGTGGGTGCACTCTGCGTGCCCCCACTGGTTCAGAGATACACTCGACTCGACCTAGTCGACTCAAGTGGAAGAACTATTCAGCTAAAGTTAAAACACCCAGTGGGTGAATGGATATAAAGTGCAGACTCATGATAGATGCACATAAAAGGTTCCAAAACGCTCATCCATAAACATCTTATAGATAATAAAGCAGCAGTTTCTGTCTAGTCAGAAATCGACTCACCTTGACATTGATCTGCAGAGTAGAGCTGGCATCGTAGGCAACCTTCCTAGCCTCATGCACCACCTTCATTTGGTCCATCATAAAACCTGCTTGGAGTATAGCTTCCTTAGGAGCACCCACCGGGTCTTCTGGAATATGATGGGCAGCAAAGAGGGGAGTTGGTGGAGCAGCCAGAGCAGCCAGAGGATCTGAGACATGGAGTTGCATGGACGGAGCAGGGACTTGAGCAATCAATGCCGAAGGACGGTCAGTCGACATAGGATTGGCAAAAGAAATAGAGGCCCGAATCGGATCTCCGGATTGCTGGATCACTGTTTCCGGTGCTGATGTCGACTGAGGCACCTGGCTGGCAGGCGCTCTCCTGCTTGAAGTCCTGCCCTCCTTCCCGTATTCTTCTGGGGCACTTCTTCATTGTCGTCTCGAAGTTCAATGATATCTTGTGGGGCTGTACAAAATTCGACCATAAGAGCTCAGTCGACCGACACTCCAACCGACAAAATAAGCACAAGGTTGCAGAATCTTACCTGCTTTCGAAGTGGCCGTGTCTTCAGTTTCTTCATCATCCTAAACCTTGTCAATGTCCATGGATGTCCCAGAAGTTGCAGCACTGAAAGATTCAGAACTCACTCGGTCAAGCAGAGGTATGAGTCGACGGTAAAATATAGAAAGACAGAACACTTGCGGAGAAGCAACGGGAACGTCCATCTTGATCCTGGGCAAGGTCTTCCGAGGCTTTGAAGGGACAACCTTGGGCTGCTTTGCAACCTTTTTAGACGGCTCCGAGGACGAAGTTCGAGTGCGTTTCTGCACTTGTGTGCTTGGAGGAGCTGCCTTGTTGCGCCCACCTGCAGGATCGTGAGACTGTTTGGATCGGCGCTCTGTGCGGGGTGGAGCGTCGACCTCTTCATCATCGTCTGACTCATCACTCTCTTCCTCATCATCGTCGGTGGGGGATTGCCAGTCAGCACTCTCGTCTGTACTCTCCGCTCCCTCGGCTTGCTCCCCGTTCGGCATCGAGTACATCTCAGCATAAATCTGCAAGGCAAGAAGTTAAACAAACATCAGTCAGATTCAAAAATGGTTGCAAATCAGAATGAAAAGACACTCAGTAATAAGGATCAGACCTTGTCTGGCTCACTTTCGACGTCGAATGGGACGACTCTTCTAGACCCCCCGGGGTTGTCTTTGTTTCCAGTAATGCCCTTTAGCCACTGGGCCGCTGTCTCATTGACGACCTCCTCTGGGTGGACCCGAGCGGTGTCATTGGTGCCCGAATACATCCACATTGGATGATCACGAGCTTGGAGTGACTGGATGCATCGATTGAGAAACACTTCCAATAAGTCCATGCCAGTCATGCCCTCACGGACCAATTGGACTACCCGCTCGACTAGCATGGACACCTTAACTTTCTCCGCTGCAGACACGATCAATGAATAAGGTTGCTGGACTCGATCCATGGTGAAGGGGGGAAGACCGGTCGACTGATCGGAGTCGGAATATCTCGGCAGTAGAACCAGTTCGACTGCCATCCCCTAACCGACTCGGGAAGTGTCATAGGGGGAAAAGTACTCCTAACCCTCATCTGAATCCCTAAACCCCCGTACATTTGAATCATGTGCATCCTCTCGTCAGTCGGATTCGCCTTCTTCACAGATTGGGAACGACAAATAAAGATGTGTTTGAATAGACCCCAATGCGGTCCACAACCCAAGAAGTTTTCGCACAGAGAAACATATGCAGCAGGTATGTGATAGTGTTGGGAGAGAAATGGTGAAGTTGGGCACCGAAGAAGTTCAGGAAACCCCGGAAGAAGGGATGCGAAGGCAGAGAAAAACCATGGTCGACATGAGTTGCGAGGAGGACGCACTCACCCTCCCACGGCTGAGGCTCGATCTCGTTCCCCGGCAGCCTCCAAGACCCATCAGCGATCAATCCTGTGGCGGCCAGATCCTCCAGATCTTCTTTCTGGAGTGTGGACAGAATCCAGTCCCCCTGGATCCAGCCAGACGGCAATCCGGACCTCGACGACGACCCCGACTCGTCTTCTTGCCCTTCGCCGTCGCTGTTGCCTTCTTCGCGCGCTCCAGGGTCTCCGTCTTGTCCTTAACCATTGCGGCGGACTATGCACGAGCGGGGCGGCGGCATCGAGAGCGGAGGAGGACGCAGTAGGGAAGCAGAGGAAGAAGAAGGAGAATAGGGTGCACTATGCAAACGCATCAGCCTCGACGCCTTTTATGGGCCTGCTTCCGAGTGGCTGACGCATGGGCCCGAGAAGTCCTGTCAAATCCTGCAACAGTCGCGCGCCCGATACGTGGCGAAAAAGGTGGCGCAAGAATCGAGGCGCCCCTGTCTATCCACCCCATTTACTGCGGCGCGCTCCGTCCCGCGTGCTTCCCCAAAGTTTTGAATCCCGTGAGATCTAGGAACCGCGGAGTAACCAATCGCGCCGAAGATTTCATACCATATCAGCACTCGAGGACTGTCAGTATAAGTTCACTCGACAACCTCTGAATTGATCAAGGAGACTGAAATAAATCTGAAGTTTCAGCTTGATTCCCGGACTCAATAAGAATGTCGATGAAGCATAAAAATCAGGATAGGATGAACTTCAACTCTTTTTTCACTCGGACCTCAATCCATTCAGGGGCTAATGTCGATGCCATGACCTAGGGTAGGGTCATAGGCTGACCTATACGTCCTACCCAAGGTCACTACCCTAAAATCAAGGACGTTCAAAGAATAACAAGGGATACCTACTGAAGTAACCTTAGAGTGCAATCCACTCGACCAATTACCTCACTCGGATACCCCAATTCCATTCAACCAAGATGAAGTCACTCGACCATACAAGTAACCACTCTGAGTATAGAAGACCTAGAGTCACTCAGGATGGCAACAGTCAGGCGTTCACTCCGTAGTCTTAAAGATTATTAATAGCTCTTTATAGCTGGCATTCACTACAAAAAATACACTTCCGTGATGATACGTGTTTGTCACAGTAGGTCGCGTTTTTTGTCATGCATGTACATCCATGACGATTTTATGGCAGAATCAAGATAGTCATACCTGTGCTGTCGTAGAAGTGTTCCATGACATTACCAAAATTATCATCACGGAAGTGTCCACTTCCATGACGATAAATCGTGCGTCACAGAAGTGCTTTCGTCAAGGGTGACCGACACGTGGCATCCACTGTAACGGAATGCCGTTAAGCTATCGGGTCCGGTTTTGGATCAGATAACCCGTTAACATCCCCGACCAATGGGGATTTTCCACGTGTAAAATCATCATTGGCTGGAGCAAACACGTGTCGGCTCACCGTTGGGACAGGTGTCATCCACTCATTGGACCAAAGGCGCCTATGATATGGCGACACATGGCACGACCCAACAGAGGCCCATTCCCATGAAAAGGCCGGCCCGTTTGACTTGGTCAAAAGGTGGCGGGCCGGCCCATGGAAAGCCTGTTAACGGCCTATTCGCATATAGCGCATTTACAGCCCGCTAACCCAGGGCCCGTTACGACCTCTCAGAATTAGGCCCAGTAGCATCATCTGGGTCGTCCAATATGATTCCAACCCGTTTTAACTTCCGGCCCATGTGTGGCCCATGACTTCTTTCGGCCCATATGAGGCCCTTTGTAACTCTTGGCCCATTAACGGCATGTGGTGAAACTGGCCCGTAATGAACAGTGTATCACTTTATACCCATTAACGGCCCGTTATTCCATTGGGCCATTTCCAGCCCAAGTTATCTTTCGGCCTTCTCAGGGCCCATTGATTCTTGAGCTCATTTGCAGCATTCGGTTACATACGGCCCGTTACTGTCATTTTCTGCTTGTGGGCCAAATTCAGCCCGTCGTTACAGTCGGCCCGTTTGCGGACCATTAATACGTTGGGCCGTTTTCATGTCAAAAATAACCCGTTGGGCTGTCTTCATAGAATTATCAAATACAGCCTATTAACGACCCGTTATGGTCCATGAATAGTACGACCCATGATTGGCGAAATGATGATACGCCCCGTAGAAGGCCCATGGATCCTACGGCCCGTATGAGGCCCATGGATAGTACGGCCCATAGAAGGCCCATGGATCATACGACCCATAGGAGGCCCATGGACCCTACAGCCCGTAGAAGCCCCATGAATCCTAAGGCCTGTATAGAAGGCCAATGGATCCTACGGCCCGTATAGAAGGACAATGGATCCTATGGCCGGAAGAAGGCCCATAGATCATATGGCCTGCAGGAGGCCCATGGTTACAACAGTCCGTGTGTTGCCATGATTATTTTGGCCTAGTTACCAAAAATAGGCTATTGTGGCCACTAGAAAAACACAAAAAAAGAACTGCAGTGACTACAAGCAAACAACTAAACAAGACAATAAGGAAATAAATAAGCAAGCAATTAACACTAGCCTATTACCGCTATTACACATATTACATCCACTAGGCATCAAAGTTTGCCACCAGTGCAAATATAGGGAACAAAGCAGCATATTACATACACTGGCCGTCAAAATTGGCCACCAGTGCAAATAAACGCGGCAGAAAAACAAGAGCATAACTGAAACAACTTCAGAAGAGCTCAAGAAATGTTATCCTGGGTATCCACCATGCTGCCAATAAGCTTAGCAAGCTTATTAGCTTTTTCCTGTTTGGTGCTAAAATCCTCCAATACTTGCTGTTGCACCAGAAAGTATGCATCTGAATGCTCCAGGGACTTCCGCAGTCATTCCACTTCTTGTCGCAACACAGCTGATCGATGTCTTCCAGCTTGTAGTTGAGACTCAAGAAATCGAACTGATTCAGACAGTGAGTTTGAATAGCTTGTGCAAGCGGTAGTGGCCAGTAACTCGAACACTAAACCAAGACAGGACTTTGGGGTTGTCTCGCTGTCTTCAAGATAGTCTTTGTCGGTGTCAAAACCGGTGGATCTCGGGTAGGGGGTCCCGAACTGTGCGTCTAGGTGGATGGTAACGGGAGACAAGGGACACGATGTTTTTACCCAGGTTCGGGCCCTCTCGATGGAGGTAAAACCCTACTCCTACTTGATTGATATTGATGATATGGGTAGTACAAGAGTGGATCTACCACAAGATCAAGGAGGCTAAACCCTAGAAGCTAGCCTATGGTATGATTGTTGTAATGGTTGTGTGTCCTACGGACTAAAACCCTCCGGTTTATATAGACACCGGAGAGGGCTAGGGTTACACAGAGTCGGTTACAATCGTAGGAGATCTACATATCCGTATTGCCAAACTTGCCTTCCATGCCAAGGAAAGTCCCATCCGGACACGGGATGAAGTCTTCAATCTTGTATCTTCATAGTCTTGGAGTCCGGCCGATGATGATAGTCTGGCTATCTGGACACCCCCTAGTCCAGGACTCCCTCAGTAGCCCCTGAACCAGGCTTCAATGACGATGAGTCCGGCGCGCATATTGTTCGGCATTGCAAGGCGGGTTCCTTCTCCGAATAATTCATAGAAGATTGTGAATACCAGGATAGTGTCCGGCTCTGCAAAATAAATTCCACATTCCACCGTAGAGAGAATAATATGTACACAAGTTCAATCTGCTGACTATTCTGTGGCATGACGTCATACCACCACCAAGCCTTTACTTGAATCATTTTTTATTATACCACCTCAGCACGTTTAGCGAGGCAGTTTCCTTGGCACGTCTTGTCGAAGCAGAGATCATGTTCCCCTTATTCCGGGATTCCCATCAATACGGACGTGGGTAACCCAACCGCGCCATTGATGGTGGCGCTTGGGAGATAAGCGAGTTTTACCAGGCCGGTGGGGACGCATAGTCTCCGTCCGCCCATATATAAGGGGATAAGGATCCACCTTTTTACCTACGCCTTCTTCCTCCTTTGCTTATCCATCTCCGCGCACTTGAGCTCCAGCGCCCAAGTCCGCACATCTCGCCTCGACCTTCTTCAGCCATGTCCGGAGCAGGAGGCAAGTGGTTGGCCTCCTCCATTATGGAGGGGCACATCGAAAAGCTGCGCGGCGCCGGATACCTTTCCAGCGACATCGCGCACCGGCTGCCCGACGAGGGGCAGCTCATCCCCACCCCCAGGCCCCATGAGAGGGACGTATTCCTTCCCCACTTCCTCCGCGGACTGGGCTTCCCGTTGCATCCCTTTGTCCGGGGGCTCATGTACTATTACAGCTTGGATTTCCATGATCTGGCGCCAAACTTCATCCTCAACATCTCGGCGTTTATCGTCGTGTGCGAGGCCTTCCTCTGCATCCAGCCTCACTTTGGCTTGTGGCTCAAGACCTTCAATGTGAAGCCGAAGGTGGTGAAGGGCACTCAAGCAGAGTGCGGAGGCGCCATGGTGGGCAAAATGCCCAACGTCACCTGGCTCGAGGGGGCCTTCGTGGAGTCCGTCAAGGGGTGGCAATCGGGGTGGTTCTACATCACCGAGCCGCGTGACCCTAAATGGGAAGCGGCCCCCGAGTTCAGATATGATATCCCCATGCAGCTCACCTCCTGGAAAGAGAAGGGCTTGCTATGGGGCAGTTCGAAGGAACTGACAGGACTCCAGTCCTGTCTCCAGACCTTGGTGAACAAGAAGCTTAGGCTTGTCAATGTGATCCTAGTCATGCTCGTCCACCGGATTCTCCCCTGGCAACAGCGGGCCTTCAATTTGTGGGAGTTCGATCCGGCACAGCACCGGACCCTGAGCGGGCTCTTCGACACGACGTACGAAGCTGCCTGGAGGGTGCTGTTCAAGGGCGAAGAAGCCCCCGCATCCGCGACGGAAGGCCGCGGATTCAGCACCAAGCGCCCGGCCGGCGAGGTAAGCTTTGTTATCCTCTATGGGACACTTATTTTCTTTCATAGTTTGACTCTATGTGGGATTTAAAACTCCCAATGCCTTTGACAGGACTGGCAGAGGACGTCCGGATAGGTAGACTATCCGGCTCCCCTTCCCGAAGACCCAGCGGACAGCCGTTTAACGGGGCTGCTAGTCCCGACACTTATGTGGTGCCGGAGAAGAAGGCCAAGAAGAAGGCCACGGGAACTCGAAGAAGTTCCCGGCGCCAGGTGATATCGGACTCATCGTCCGATGGCTCCGAGGCGGACTCCTCCCCAGAAGACGAGGAGGAGAAAGAGGACTCTCCCCCGGAGGGGGGAGAGAGGAAAAGGAAGGCTTCCCCAACGGGGGAGGCCGAATGGTCCAAGAGGGGAAGGACCCTTCCCCCGGACAGTTCCGCCAATGCCAACATTGGCGACGAAGAGTGGCCCTCAAGGGCCAGGCCTCCAGCAAGATCGTAAGTATCCGGATTCCTGATGATTTATAATTTCTCTTTTGTGTCACATAGTGTCCTTCTAATGCCGCACAGTACCTGTAGTCCGGCCGATGATGATCTTCCCGCTTCATCGAGCGGGTCCTTGGCTCCGTCGGACGTGGATTCCATTCCGACCGCCTCCACCCCTCGTGATGCTGACGATGCCGAGGTGGGATCCCAGGAGGGGACCCATCAGGAGGAGGCTCCAGAGGTGCCGCAAGGCAGCCTCCCGGACTTTGCGCCGGACTCCATGCCGGAACCTGCAGTGGTTCCGGAGTCCGGCAGGCGGCCCCTTTGTAAGAAGGGCAAGACCATGACACCGGCAGCCTCCGTCCAACCGGAGGCGCTGGACAACTTGTTGGAGGCGCTCAACGGCGCTTCCATCGAGGAAGAACACCGCACTATCATGAGTGCGGTGATTCAGAAGGTTCAGCTCGCCAAGAGCGGGCTGACCGAAGCCTGCAGTAGCCTTCTAACAGGCTTTGAGGTAAGAAGTTTAAAATATGTAATGTGATACCACATAGACAGTAGCCCCTGATGCTCGGTTCGGTGTTCGGAAAGAAAAACCGGACTGAGGATCTAAAAAAGATATACGCAGGAGTGCTAAAAATTATGTCAATATGGGTTTGCAGGCTGCGCTGCTGACCTCTTCCGCACTGACTGCGGAGGTCGGTGCTTTGAAGCAGGACCTCGAGCAGTCCGAGCAAGAGCTCGGCCTTGCCAAGAAGCAGCTCGAGGACAAAGAAGGTGAGTAACACCACTTTGAAGTTTGTACCTTACAGAAAAGGATTTTGGTTGCAATAGAAATAACAAGGATAACGTGGGTACTGCAGGGGCCACGAACAAGGTGGCGACCCTGAAGGAGGCCGTGTCTACGGTCGAATGCAATGCGGCCGCGGAGCGAGCGGAGCGAGAGAAGCAGGAGGCGCGGGTGGCGGAGGTGCGGCAAGAGCTCTAGGCTCTCATAGAAAAGCATGAGAGTTTGGAGCGTGACTCGAGGACTCGAGAGTCCGAGCTTGCCTCGGCTCTTGAAAGTGCCAAAGCCGCTAAGGCCGAGGCCCATAAGGCCCTCCAGGAGATTGAGGCGGTGAAGAAAATAGCGGCGGGTAAGGCATTTTTCATGCAAAGCAAGCATGTGAATGTAAATTACCTGTTACTTACCCGAATTCGGAGCTCTCCAGGGGCGTTTGCAGATCTGCCTCGCAGCGTGTCCAATGCCGCCGCATTCTACCGGGCCGAGGAGGGGAGCTCAACGGAGAAGGTCTTCTGGTCTCAGTACGCTGAGGCCGGACATCCGGTGCCCCCTAGCGACCAGCTGAAGCAGCTGGTCCAGCTCCACAAGGTAGCCGAGCAGGCCATGAAGGGCCTCATAGTCCGGCTGTGGCCTGGAGAGGCCATGCCTGGGAGCTACTTCGGCCTCGTGCGGCGGCTGGTGGATGCGTGCCCCTGGGTGGAGGTCATCAAGCGCTCCGCCTGCATTGAAGGTGCCCGTCGGGCCCTTGCCCGCGCAAAGGTGCATTGGGGCAGGCTGGATGCGGAGAGGCTTATCACGGACGCGCCGCCAGCGGGCAAGGAGTATCGTACGCCCGAGATGTACTATAAGAGTGTCCTGAAGGGTGCCCGCAAGATTGCGGATGAGTGCCCCAAAGATGCAATTATTGAGTAAACTCGCAATGTGTTATCCTGTGCGCTGAAAACTTTGTTCATATGCGCTAAGCAACACTTATTGATTTAAAATATTACCTTCTATGCGGCCGTTTATTAAATCTGAGAGATGGCAAGTCGTCGGCTTCAGCCCCCATGCCACGAGTGCTGGGGTGTTCGGGATAAACTTGAGCACTCTTGTTCCCATTTTTGGGTCCATCTAGGGAGGCGCTCAACACAACGAACAATGCAACCGGACTTATAATGCTTGAACACTCTCACTTAGCCATAGAATTCTATAATTTTAAATTTCGGCGAAGCCCCTAGTATTCGGAAGACCGAGTTCGGGACGCTAGCCACGCCTGGGCCGGACGAAGCCGGTTCCTCGCTCTAAGCGGCATAAGTCTTTAAGGACTCGAAAAGACCTCTCGAACAGCGACCAGCTCTCGCCTTATCATGACAATCAGTTTTAGCTTTCTCCACTGAGGCGCTCGCCCAGCTCAATCGGGGCGCAATCGCAGTGGTTCTCCCAGTGCTACCTTAGCCGACAGAACGGAACGTAAGGTACCAAAACATGGGAGCCGGGCAAACCCAGCTATTGACCCAAGACATGATTCGGAGCCGATGCATATAGTGCTATAAGTTCGGGGTGCCGCACTTGTGAAAGTGTTCGGACTTATCACACCATAATGTGGGGAACATAAGCCCCTCGTGTATTCGGCCGTACCAGAGTGTACGGATGCAAGATGTCATAAATGAACATATATAAGAAAAGGAATGCAATTATAAGCGAAAAAGTGATGCATTGTTTATTCAAGGAATTCTGCCATGAGTGCAGAACGATACAAATAGTGCAGTAAGCAAGGGATTGGACTATTTTAAACATGTCCCCCTCCAGGGGTGGGCTGCGGACTGGTGTATTTAACAAATTTAATGCTCATGATGGAGACCACCTGAGTGTTCGTCGTAGCCTTTGTCCCTCCCTGGCTGTTACATCATGAGTTCGGCGGATCTACTGCCGGACAGGGCCTCTGATGAATGGAGTCCTGTGGAAAAATAAAAAAAAGAAGAAAAAAGAGTGACACGCTTGGGATCCCCTGGTGTGGTTGAGCCGCACTCTGGGCCTGTCGTGGTCGTGCCCCTCCCCCTATGCCCATGGTATCTCCAGAGCGTAATGATGTACGCGAAGAGCAGGTCTTGCAATCATGCAAGGGCTGGGGTTGGGGCCGCATTGCTACGCGTGCTCGAAACGTGCCAGGTGGTCTTGATTGATGTTACTCGGGGCGCATTTGACCATGTCCGGTCGTTTAACGGCCGGACTCGAAAATTGCCTTAAAAGGCTGCTCTGTACTTCTGCCACGAGAGCCGCTGTGTGTTCCTCCGTTCGGAGGGAGCGTTCAGTGTTTCCATTGACTGTGATGACTCCACGAGGGCCTGGCATCTTGAGCTTGAGGTATGCATAATGCGGCACCGCGTTGAACTTTGCAAACGCGGTTCGTCTGAGCAGAGCGTGATAGCCACTGCGGAACGGGACTATGTCGAAGATTAACTCCTCGCTTCGGAAATTATCCGGGGATCCGAAGACCACTTCCAGTGTGACTGAGCCTGTACAATTGGCCTCAACACCTGGTATGATGCCTTTGAAGGTCGTCTTTGTAGGTTTAATCCTTGAGGGGTCTATGCCCATCTTGCGCACTGTATCCTGATAAAGCAGGTTCAGGCTGCTTCCGTCGTCCATCAGGACTCTAGCAAGGTGAAATCCATCGACGATTGGGTCTAAAACAAATGCGGCGAATCCACCATGACGGATACTGGTAGGGTGGTCCCTTCGATCGAAGGTGATCGGGCAAGAGGACCATGGGTTGAACTTTGGGGCGACTGGCTCCATCGCATATATGTCCCTAAGTGCACGCTTCCGCTCCCTCTTGGGTATATGGGTTGCGTATATCATGTTTACCGTCCGCACTTGTGGGGGGAAACCCTTCTGTCCTCTACTGTTCGGCAGCCGAGTCTCTTCCTCGGCGTCGCTGTGCAGCCCCTTGTCATTGTTTTCGGCAACTAACTTGCCTGCCTGCTTGAATACCCAACAATCTCTGTTGGTGTGATTAGCTGGCTTTTCGGGGGTGCCATGTATCTGGCAGGAGCGGTCGAGTATTCGGTCCAAATTGGACGGACCTGGAGTAGTTCTTTTGAATGGCTTCTTCCGCTGACCGGGTTTAGAGCCTCTGAATCCGGCGTTGACTGCCGTATCCTCATTGTTATCGCCGTTAACGCGGCGTTTGTTTTTGTTTCGACGTGACCTGCCATTGTGGTCCTTAGTATCTGGACTGCCAGCATTTTTGCTGAGGTTGTTGCTGCGAGCTAGCCAGCTGTCCTCTCCCGCACAGAAGCGGGTCATGAGTGATGTGAGGGCTGCCATGGATTTCGGCTTTTCCTGTCCTAGGTGCCGGGCCAGCCACTCGTTGCGGATGTTATGTTTGAAGGCTGCGAGGACCTCTGCATCCGGACAGTCGACGATTTGATTTTTCTTTGTTAAGAACCGTGTCCAGAACTGTCTAGCCGATTCGTCTGGCTGCTGAATTATGTGGCTTAGGTTATCGGTGTCTGGTGGTGGCACATATGTGCCCTGGAAGTTGTCGAGGAATGCAGCTTCCAGGTCCTCCCAACACCCAATTGAATCTGCGGGCAAGCTGTTAAGCCAATGCCGACCTGGTCCTTTAAGCTTGAGTGGGAGATACTTGATGGCATGGAGATCGTCGCCGCGGGCCATATGGATATGAAGGAGATAATCTTCGATCCAAACCACGGGGTCTGTTGTGCCATCGTAGGATTCAATGTTCACGGGTTTAAACCCTTCAGGGATTTGATGATCCATTACTTCGTTTGTGAAGCATAGTGGGTGTGCGGCGCCTCAATATTGAGCTATATCACGACGTAGTTTAAGAGAGCGTTGTCTGCTGTGTTCGGCCCGGCCGGAGTTGCTGTATCCGGCGCGACGGTAGTCGTCGTGGGTCGTGGGGAGCCCACGTGATCCGTAGATAGATCTGGATTGTCTTGCCTTGTCCTCCAATATATCCCGCAAGTCCGGCGCATTCCCTCGTGGCTTTGTACTTTTTGAGCGGTGCCGGGGTACGGTCCTGATGGAGGGCCTAGATGCCTCTCTGTCGCGACCACGGGGTGGTCGGTCTGCCATATTGTGCGCTGGTGATGAAGGTTTGTATGCTTCCTCCTCTAGTCGGGGGAGCAACTTGCATTTTGGGTAGCTCTTGAAGGGGCGTTCGAGTTCATACTCTTCGGCCGTGAGGACCTCGGTCCATCTGTCGGCCAGCAGGTCTTGATCAGCTTGAAGCTGTTGCTGCTTTTTCTTTAGGCTATTTGCTGTGGCGATAAGCCTGCGTTTAAAACGCTCTTGTTCGATGGGATCCTCTGGCACGACGAATTCGTCGTCGTTGAGGCTTGCCTCGTCTCCGGAGGGAGGCATGTAGTTTTCATCCTCCTCGTCTGCCGCTCTCTCTCGAGGGCTGGCTTCCCCGTCCTCTTGTGCTGAATCTTGCTAGAGGGGGTTGTCTTCGGCACTCTCTGGGGTGTTATTATCTCCGGTGCCGGAATCTCCATTCTTACTATGGCGGGATTTAGAGCGGCGCCGCTGACGTCGGCGCTTGGGCTGTTTCTTAGAAGAATCTGCATCCGCTGCTTCTTCGCTGTCCCCATCCTTTGGGGTGTCCACCATGTATATGTCATATGACGAGGTGGTCTTCCAGTCCCCTGTAGGCGCTGGTTCTTGATCGTCTCCGGCATCGTCGTCCATGCCATCGATGTCTTCGGAGTCGTAGTCTAGCATGTCGGTTAAATCGTCGACAGTGGCTACAAAATGGGTGGTGGGTGGGTTTTGAATTTCTTCGTCGTCCGCATCCCAACCATCCTTACCGCGGTCCGGCCAGGGTTCTCCAGATAACGAGAGATGCTTTAGCGAATTTAGGATGTCGCCAAAGGGTGAGTGCTGAAAGATGTCCGCGCCGGTGAACTCCATGATCGGCGCCCAATCGGATTCGATTGGCAGCGGCGCAGGAGGTTCGGAGTCCGGCGCCTCAGAGTCACGAGCTTTATAAGGGACAAGGTCAGTATTCGGCTCCATTGCCGTAGAATTTGTAGCTCCCGAGGCGGTGTCCAGCCACCTGTCCTCGATCTGCGCGGTCTGCTCCGAACTATGGGCCAGAGCGGACCCGTGTGTGGCCTCCAGGGCACTGTCCGGCGGCAGAGCTAAATCATGCCCATCGTGACAGCGCGGCACGCTCGGCTGTGGCTCGAATCCGTCGAAGATCAAGTCTCCGCGGATGTCGGCCGTGAAGTTTAGGCTTCCAAACCTGACCTAATGGCCAGGGGCGTAGCTTTCGATCTGCTCCAGATGGCCAAGTGAATTGGCCCGCAGTGCAAAGCCGCCGAACACGAAGATCTGTCCGGGGAGAAAGTTCTCACCCTAGACTGTGTTGTTGTTGATTGAAGAAGCCATCAAGCCTATCGGTGACGACACAAAGGAACTCTCAATGAAAGCACCAATGTCGGTGTCAAAACCGGCGGATCTCGGGTAGGGGGTCCCGAACTGTGCGTCTAGGCGGATGGTAACAGGAGACAAGGGACACGATGTTTTTACCCAGGTTCGGGCCCTCTCGATGGAGGTAAAACCCTACTCCTGCTTGATTGATATTGATGATATGGGTAGTACAAGAGTGGATCTACCACGAGATCAAGGAGGCTAAACCTTAGAAGCTAGCCTATGGTATGATTGTTGTTCTGTCCTATGGACTAAAACCCTCCGGTTTATATAGACACCGGAGAGGGCTAGGGTTACACAGAGTCGGTTACAATGGTAGGAGATCTACATATCCGTATTGCCAAGCTTGCCTTCCACGCCAAGGAAAGTCCCATCTGGACACGGGACGAAGTCTTCAATCTTGTATCTTCATAGTCTTGGAGTCCGGCCGATGATGATAGTCCGGCTATCCGGACACCCCCTAGTCCGGGACTCCCTCAGTCTTCCTTAGCTGTTTTATCAGCTTTGTTGGAGACCAACAAGGATGTGTCACTATCCTAAACCTTATCTGCATTACTTCCTTTACAATTGCTTAATAAGGCACTCTTCCCCAATATTCTGTCAGCATTCTAAAAGAAGAAACAAGCAGACACATAACAAATTTAGCATGTACTAGTATATGAAACTCATTTTGGTGAACCAGTTCATTAGTAAGGTGGACAAGATTAAACTACCAAGTCTTCTATTGCCAAGTACTAGTGCATAATAAAAGCATCAAACAAACATATATCTATGTCCTATGGTCACTGCATTGTCTTGCCAAATCAAAATAGACACGGTTCAAATCATATCAGTTCAAGACAAAGCAGCAGTGAAAGAATACAAAGCGTGGGAAACTACATGGCACAACAAGATTTCATATGGTACCACGGGTCTACATGTACAACAACACTGTTGGCTCGGTTGTGATGCTAGTAATGTGCATGATATGAAAGTGAACTGTATACACAATTGAAATTGAAATCAACAGAGCTATTAATAAGAGCAAACCTGTTAAAGAAACATGTGTGAACATACCTGCTATGCCATTGTAGTTTTGATTGGATCCTTCAATTTAAAAATAAGTTTGTATGAGTAAATATAGTGATACAAGAGCAAAGCAATCATAGTTAAAAAAGGTGCGCCTAAGCGAGCGCTTAAGCGCGCCTAGGCTCTAGGCGTTGTCAAAACGCATTGCGCATAACTACGTTTAATCTGTGCATAACTGCGCATAAGCATGCGCTTTGGTCAGTAAAGCGCAAGGCGGTGGCAAAACGCACAATTAACGCCTAGCGCTTTTTTGAACTATGATAGCAATGGAATCTTAAATTAGAACAGTTGTTCTTCAGGTTTAGGCACTTGTTCTACATGAACAGAGTACAGTAAGACACAATAATATAATACTTAAAAGTAGAAAATGAGCTCATAGACCTTACCACATTCTTGGTTCGGGACCAGTACAAAACAAGGTGTTCCCATTCATCGTCTAGTAAATGTGTCTCAGGAGAACGTAAGGGAGTTTGATGAGTTTCTTTGCCGATGAAGTACGTTTTCTTCAGGTAATTCCGATACTGCCACCAAGCATTCTTGAAGATAGCAGAGGTATTAGCACATGTTACCTCATCCTGAGTTTCCAAATCGGTCCTTCTCTATAGAGAAAAATGGGAAAATTTGCTGTATTATAACCATCATGGAGGTAGGATGTATGGGACAAAGCAAAGTAATTGCCATGAATAACATTACTTACACATAACTCCTGGACAAACACCTGCAACTGGCATTTTCCTTCATCTTTAGTATAATATTTCCAAGATGGGAAGATACGCACATACGATTTAACAACATCAAATGCGATAGCTGCTAAACTACGACTAGCTGGTTGTGCTTCCTCCACAGGAATAGGCGTACTAACTGGTGGAGTTGGGGTTCGCCGTGGTAGTACTGGCCCTTTGGGCACTGGAGCTGCCTTACTAACTGCTCTTGTTTGGGAGCTCTGGGGTGGAGATGGTGTTGTGTCAACAGGAACTAGGTTACTATCTGCTGGGGTTGGGGTTAGATTGGGTGAAGCTGGTTCTCTGTCCATTGCAGTAGGGGTACAATTTGCGAGAGTTTGGGTTATGTGTGGTAGGGCTGGTTCTTGTGCATGTACAACCGGGGTGCTATCTCCACCAAGAGGTAGCACTGTTTTATTTGAAGACCGTGTTTTTAGTCCGCTGGATACTGGCATCACCCGCTCCAATTCAAATGGCTGATAAACAGGAAACATAGTTGAATGTACAGACATTGTATGAGAGACAAATGCAATAGATAGTGTGGAAAAAGGCATGAAATAGTTGACATGTATATTGTTTAATTAAAATGGATAGCATGACATAATTTCACATATATGATGTCTATCTAAACTGGATAGCATAGCATAACATAATTCAAAGATATGATGAATAACTAAACAGGATCGCATGACATAATTCACCTACATGGTATCTAAGTACTCAGGATCACACCATTTCATTCACATATGTGCTTTATATGCTAAACAGAGGGCATTCGATATGATGTGTGAACTAAGAACATGGTGTTGAATATTGTCTATATGATTTCTAAACTATGCAATGCAAGACACCATATGCATGATATGAGCAGTATAACCGTGCCGAGTCTGAGCATACACCTCGGTGGGGGAATAGGACTGGTCATCTGTCTCTGAATCCATCTCTGAGGAGCTATCGGGACCCAACAAGAGATCTGCTTCGACAGGTAGCACTGTCTGCTCTGAAGGCCTTGTTTTCACTCCATATTTTTCCATCTCCCACCCAAATGGCTGATTCACAGGAAGAGTAGTTTAATGTACAAACATTGTCGACAAATGGAAATGTAATGAAGAAAAGGATGGGCAAGATATCATTCAAATATATGATGCCTGGTTAAACATGATGGCATTGCACATTTCACATATATTATGGCTGGCTAAAAGACATGAGACTGCATAGTTCCCATATATGATATAGAAACTAAACAGGTGGCATTACAGAACATGTCTAAACTAAGCAGATGACATATATGATGTCAAAAGTAGGCACTGCAAGGCAACATATGCATGATATGACTAACATCATCATGCCAAGGTAGAGCAAACACCTTGGGGGGTAAATAGGAGTGGTCAGCGGCGTCTGAATCCGCCTCGGAACAGATATCTTCCTCTGGACTACAATCTGGAGAGGGGTGGGGAGGGTTTGCCATTGAACCCACCATGGAGCGATGTCAGCATGACATTGTATTGTCGCGCAAAACTCTTCTCTTTTTCTCTACATGTTCAGCATGATTGTGTACAATATCTGACATGCATACGAAAAAAATATGGCGAGATTATGTAAGGAGAGCATGCAGAAATTTAGAGTGATGGTAACAACCAGTGGATGGATCCAAAAATAATGATAGCAGGCTGATGATTGCTTTAAATTAAAAAAAAGACAGATGATGATTGCTTTACTATTTGTTTCCCACCCAAGATGAACAACATAGGCATACCCTAGGTGAACCAGATATTAGACAGCCATACTATTCATTGCTGCCTTGATATGTGCCCCACAACTAATTTAGCGCTCAAGTTTGAACATTAATTTGGACCTGACTTGGGAGTCCAAGAGCTGAACAGGACGATAAAGTAGAAGGTAAGTTTAAGCAATGCATAACATAAGCAGAAACAAAAGAGTGTGGCCTCTCTTGTGGACCCGTGTACTCCTCAGGTTCATCTGCTGAGTCGATGATGGTGATGTCGTTGCGGTGGGTACCGGCGGCAGGGAAGGAGATCTGAGGAGGCAAAAGACGGTCAGGAGTCGTGATGTCTGGTTTGGTGGATGCTTCTGTCGATGGAGCAGCTCAGGTGAGGTGGACGATGTCGCGGCAAGAGTAGGACAAACCACACAAAGTTCCCTTCGACATGTACCTGTAACTGAAGTAGTTCTGTAAGGGCTCATTTGGCTTGCATGATTCTTAAAACGCAGGGATAGGAAAAATACCGGAATAGGATAGGAAAATGCACATGGTAAACAGAGCATTTGTAAACACATGATTTCTGTCAACTTGGGTGTTTGGTTTACAGGAATTGGAAGAGCAGAGGAATGCAAAGAAACATGGTCAAAATAAAGTGAAACCATATGAAAGCGTGTACAGTTAGAATGTTATTCTGGCACTAATGCACTTGGTCTTGTTTTCATGCATAAGATTTTGAAAAGTAGGTCCAGGTGGATGTTTTGCTTCATTCCTTTCAACAAAATGCATGAATAATTGGGTTGGTCGCTGAAGCAGTTGAGGCGACGGCGCCCAGGGCACTGCTCTGTTGTGATGGATCGTTCTGTCGTTGGAGCAACTCCGGTGAGCCGACGTCAAGGCTGAAGCAGCACAAGACAAACATCGTCAATCTCAAGTGGGATTCTAATAGCATCTCCAATAGATGATGTAAAATAGATGTAAAATTTACATCACCAAAAACCACCTGACTACAACAGATGAGGTAAAAACTGTTGACTCTGAACTTAACTATCGAAACTGAAATTTATTGTGGAATCTGAATGCTACTATCGAAACTGAACACAATGGTAGCAGGGAGGCACTTGACATGTAGTTTAGGGAGGACCTGCAGTTCATCTTCAACCTGCACCCCCTTGAGCCGCCAGCCACCACTGGCCGAACCGCCGGCCCCAGTGCCGCCTCGCCGCCCCGAAACAACTCCCCACCGCCGCCCCGGCCATCCCTCTAGTCCCCCACCCTGAACCCTAAGATAGATAGTGGGGTACCTCTCTGGCGAGCCCTCATCCCCGCTGCGGGTGGTTCTTCCTTAACTCCGGCGAGCCCCCCAGCCCCTGAAAATTGACTGACCCAAAAGTCGATTCAGTCGACTGAAGTGTGGCTTAATCGGAGCAGAGCAGCAGCACGAGCAAGAGGGAGAGCAGCAACAGCAGATGGGTGAGCGAGTGATCGAGCGAGAGCCGGAGCAGTAGCAGCAGCGCGAGCGAGCGAGCGAGAGCCGAAGCAGCAGCAGATCCGGCTGGTATGGACGCCGCCGCCGAAGGGGCCTCGCATTAGGGGAGAGCCGCCATGGAGATGTCGCTCGCAGCGCCGGCTTCAAGGTAGCCGCTCCACGGGGGTGCGGGATGGAGCATCGTCGGCGCCGGGAGGTCAAGTTAAGGAGAAGGTGCGGTGCGATGAGTGCACAACCTCTTTGGTGGCACCGAGTAGGCCTCGGCTTCGTCCGATGAGTCGGTGAGGATGTTGCGGTTCTGGTGGAGCAGGTTAAGGCGGGGCTGTGGGGATGGAGCAGCCGCGATAGATGAGGCGATCATTGGAGCAGCTCCTTGGAGGTGGAGGACGGGGCGGCTGAACCGGCGTGACGGCGAGATGGATGACGGATCCTCATCCGAGGAGGTGGACGAGGGACATCGAGCTGTTGCGGTGGACAACGTCGTCGGGGAAGAGGCTCCGGCTGGGCAGCAGTGATGTGGCGGACGAAGGAGGGTGGGGTTTCGTGGCTAGAGCGGAGAGGTTATGGCGGCCTGGGATTTCGAATGGCGAAAAGGGGGCAATGGGAGAGGGTGAAGCATGACTTAGGGACATGCTTGTCCAAAATGTAGGGTGTGTTACAAAAGTACCCCCCACCGATTTGAAGTAGCGTCCCTTTCGGCTTAGGGTTAGAAGGGGGATTTCGCGTGTCGGGATTTGGCAGCTGGAGGGAGTTTTCGCGCATGTTGTAATTTCGGGATAGAAAGGCGCGGGTTGTGAAGGCGCCAGTTTTGGGAGCACAATATCTGAATTTTCGGGATATAGCAAGACGCGGGTTGAATTTTAGGGACAAGCCTAACATGTAGTAATATTGTACTTGTACGTACCAAATCAATTCGCACTTCCCTCAACCAAAAAAAAGACGAAAAAATAAAACTATTCACACCACACAAAGAGAGAGTCTTGCCCCGTTTTACTACACAAATGCTATTCAAAGCTACTCCCTCCTTCCATCTATATAGGGCCTAATGCGTTTTTTGATGCTAACTTTGACCAAATATTAGAGCAATAATATATGACATGCAACTTACACAAAGCACATCGTTAAATTCGTCTGTGAAAGGTTCTTTCAATGATATATTTTTCACATTGTGCATGTCATGTACTATTAATCTTGTCAATAGTCAAAGGCGGTCTTAAAAATCTCATTACGCCCTATATAGATGGAAGGAGGGAGTACGAATCCATGTTATGTCCGATTAAATTTTTTCGCTTGCTGTATAATGCATGTAACCTACTCATACCAACATTTTAGTGCATTCCAAATGTCTATACTACTGCTGCAATTCGAACTAAATTTGAATTCATTTCTCTATTTCAATAAGAATCTACAATCATGATAGTTGCCAACTTCAACCATCATAGTTTCCTTGCTATCCGCCAGATATAACTCGGATGACCTATATTGCAGGATGGCAGGCACACCATCATCAACAACTCCGTTTTTTATAAGAGTAGAGATAAAATATATTATATGTAGTACAACATGTTCATAATCACACCATGTGTATGACCGTTATATATATTCACACATGCGTCGGTTTAAAACACTATGATAAATTCTTAAAATATCCGAATTCGCTTTTTATAATGAAGTATATATGATCTCTGTTCGTCTTTTACACCCACACAACCCTCTTATCTTTGTAGCTAGCGCTAACTTTCTCTCGTGCATGCACACGCCCGCATCCCTCTCACCCTCCCTCAGCATTCTCTAGCTCCATCACGCAAATTCGTCTAGTCACTTTAGGTCGTTCACCCATGGTGTGTGTAGGCCCCCCAGCTCCTTCTTTACGGCACCCATCGATCGATATGCCTCTCTAGCCAGGTGTGCGTAGCACAAACACAAGCTTCCCCTCTTCTCTTGTCACCGTCCATGCCTCACTCCCACCACTCTTTTCATTGATCTCGTACTCGCACACTCCTTCCCCCTTGATATAGTATGCCTCTCGTACCACCTCCTAGATGCATCCCTCTCTCTATCCTTCTTCTCGTGCCTCATTTGCTTCTAACACACACATGCATGTATACCGATCAATCTCCCAACATATACCTAGATCGACTTTAACTATCCCCCCATCGATCGACGTACCTCACAAGTTATGTCTCTCCTTTCTCTAACAAAGGGCGATTGATCATCCTATGTAGTTATGTCTGCTTACCACAGCCATATCGTCCCCCTCATTATTCGTGCATGCCTCCTAACCCGTCTCTCACACGCACGTGCATAGACAACAAGCAGCCATCTCCTCTCTTATTGATATTGCGGGCGTGCCCTCCGTTTGTCTAGCAAGCTTATCCCACCATTTGTTAGAAGCAACTCCACTACCACCCCCTCCAACACTCTAGCTCTGTCTCTCTCCCAACCTTATTCCTCTCCTGCACATATGCATGGATGCCGATCGATCTCCCTTAATACATGAGGCAGATCGATCTCCTTAATACATGAGGTAGGCCCCTCTCCTCCTCCACACATATACCAGCCATTGTACCTCTATAGTTAATTGGGCCTCCCTCTTCCCCCACCACACACCGATAGTCGAGCACTGCAGGTAGGTATCCATGCCACAGAGACAAACTACACATGTCCCCTCTCACGTTCCAGTAGGCCAGCCACTCTATATCTTTGACGTGGGCACACACAAATTTGATGGCACTCTTTATCAATCGCGCGCGCACACACACACACACATCATCCCTCTCTTCGATTCTATGGACACCTCTAGCCGATGATACCTCCACTCTCTTCTCGTGGATCGCCCCCTCTATATATGTTATATCCAGGACTCTATTTCACACACATTGCATATCTTACATTTTTTGATTGACCCCCCCAAAAAAAACTCTCAAGAACCCACACACTATATCTCTCTAGTTTTGTATCTCTCTCACACAACCCCACGTAGGTGGTGTACGTATACAAGAAGAGAATAGGTGCACCATGCACGTACTCACGCTTCGTGCCCAGCCACACCCGCGCGGGTACACGGTGGAGCTCATTTCTTTACGAAATGGCAGCCCACGTGCTAATTTGAACGCCTGTAGCGGTTGTTTACCTAGGGAGGTCGTGTACCACGCGTGCACGAAACAAAGTTCGACTTGACGCGTTGCCGTGTTATTTTTAAATAAAGTTATAGCGCTCAATTACACGTACACAGAATATAAAACGATTTTTATGGAGAAAAAGTAGTCCGCTCAACTATATACAATGGAGCCTGCCTACCTGGTTTGTCGCTCTTCAGAGTATCTCACACAAGGCTGCGGTGGCCTCTCTCTCTCTCTCATCGTTGGTCACTGATCCGGCCGCATCCCGTCTGCCGGGGGAAAGAGAGTGCGGTGGACTCTCTCTCTCTCACCATTGGTCACTGCTCCGGCCGCATCCCGTCCGCCGGGGAAAGGGAGGAAGTGCATCGTTTCTCCGTTCGACGGCGCCGAGGAAGCACATCCTGATCTGCGGTACACGCCGTTCTCTGTGACCAAGCTCCGGCGCGGCAGGTCCTACGCCACCTGCTCGCAAATTCCGCTCGCCGCCGCTCACCTAGTTACATCCCGACGACCTCCAGGTATCCCCTTCGGCCTTGCTCCACTGCCCGTCTTCCCACGTCGTTGCATGTGGATCTTCCATAGTTCTTTGCCCAAAACGTAGCTCATCTAGCGTACTTTCCATATTGCAATCTCGTCCTCACACCGTTTTAGACAAACACAACCGTGTTGTTATCTTCCCTTAGGACAAGGAATATGCTTCTTTTTTGTCGTCGCATGTGTCATCAACTGTTATTGGACAGTAATTGTTTCCTTTCTACCTCTTTTTTGCAAACAGGGCTATCCATTTCACCTCGTTGCTATTGCGACCTTTTGGTGAACTGCACAAATCACTTTTTTCTTAAGAGTGTTTTGTGCAGTTGTACTAAAATCTCACATGGGCAACGTCTCTACATTTAAGTGCGACTTCACAAAGGGAGATTGGTTTTGCTCTATCCTCCTCATCCAACTCCGAGCCTAATCTTCTCCAACTAGTTAGTCTTAAGAGAGACTGCAAAGGTGACCAGCTTCTATTTGTGTGTTTATTGTTTCATCAGCAGTCCTCTATTATCGTAATCACACTTAATATCTTTGGAACAGGGACGCTCAGCACTATTTTAGTGGAACTGCACAAAATGATCGGAAAGTTGCATGCTCCAGACAGCTACTTTTTTTTCCCAACATGCCTTGTTGATTTAGACAGAGCTGGGGGGACGTTGCTGCCAATGAAAGCATGGATCAATTTTAATTTAACACCTACTCACAACTCTGTCTTTAGTTGTGATGTAATTATTAGCTCTGATATGCTAATAATTGACATGCATTAGCAAGGAAGTTAGTTTTTTATTGTTTCCGAAAGAGCATCGATGGCAAGAAACAAAAGCTGAAAGCTCACACCATTATACAATTTCATGTCGCTGGAAAATTATTTGTATGGTACGTCAATTATGTAAACAAATGATGGAAGCTTGATAGCATTGCCAGAAGCCTCTTCATTATCCGGGTCCATGTGCCATGCACAAAATTATACTCCTTCGTTCCTAAATATTTGTCTTTTTACAAATTTCAAATGGGCATATTTTAGAGTGTAGATTCACTCATTTTGCTTCGTATGTGTACTCCCTCCATTCCTAAATACTCTATTCGTCTTTCTAGAGATTTCAACAAGTGACTACATACGGAGCAAAATGAGTGAATCTACACTCTAAAATATGTCTATATACATCCGTATGTAGTAGTCCATTTGAATCTCTAAAAAGACAAATATTTGAGTAGTCACTCGTTGAAATCTCTAGAAAGACAAATACTCCGGAGTATATTTAAGAACCTAGGGGGTAGTGCACAACCGCATGGGAGACTCAGCCCGGTCGTTGCGCCGCATTAATAGTGAGTAATGAGCAGTCAAATCATAAGCCCCACCTTTCCCACTGTAAGTTGCTCGGAAGAAGCAACCATCAATATGCTCTTCTTTGAATCCGCTCATACTACTCCATCCGTCACTATTTATAGAGCACGCTTCAGAAAAAAGAAAATAAATCTGTGGGACCAAGGCGACTAGCGATCGGCCTGAAAAATAGCATTGGTAGTTATAGCATGGCATCTATTACTAGAGGGAATAATGCATACACACATGCATGCAGTGCTTCCACCCCGGGTACACACATGCATGCACTTACTCCACTCCATAGTAGTACTCCCTCCTTTCCGGTTTATAGTGCTCAATTCAAAAATCTCACCAATCAAGGTAGATGGCGAGTGGTGGAATACTTTTTGTAGTTTTGCAAAAGCACCTAATTAATGCTCTTGTTATCCTCAAAAAATTATGTTTATCAATGCATTAATTGCAGTGCATGCATGCATTGGTCAATTTTCTCTTAATACTTGCATGCAATGATTTAATGCACCTTGGAATCTGAAGATGTGATGGAAAACAACCAAATTGAGCCTTATAAAATGGAAAAACTAAAATTTTGAGATAAGCCCTATAAACCGGAAAGGAGGGAGTACATGGAGAGAAAATTGTGGACTTGATTGTGGTTACCACGCCCTAATTAATTGAGCATTAAACCAAATGCGTCTATAGTCTCTCTCGTGGTGGAAATGCATTGAGAGAAATGAATCATAATGAAGCGTGCCCTATAAACTGTGACGGAGGGAGGAGTGGTATGAAGGTGCAAAACCAAGTACGCGTATGGCCAGTCGGTCAACGCACCTCCTCTTGGCATATCATTGACAT
Source organism: Triticum timopheevii (assembly GCA_963921465.1). Classification (NCBI taxonomy): domain Eukaryota; kingdom Viridiplantae; phylum Streptophyta; class Magnoliopsida; order Poales; family Poaceae; genus Triticum; species Triticum timopheevii. The sequence continues at coordinate 314,533,314 of OY997270.1, forward strand.
GTGGGACATGAGTGTGAGCAAACTGATCTTAATTGATGACAAAGAGCCAACCCGCCGTTCCTTGAGAGAGACGAGGAGCGAGAACACACAGACGGGCTCGCACGGAGGCCAAGATATATTAGAGCATGGTTGGTTGATCGATATGATTCATTACATGTTGGGCTGCCGTTTTCCGCCCTTCTCCGGAATAAACGTGTACTTTATCAGAGATAAAAAAAATAAGAGTACAAACGCTCCACCATGCGGTTCTAGTAGTAGTACTACACGTACTACTGCGCTTGGCTCTTCGCCTCTTCGTGAAGTCGAACAATGATGGTACTCCACATGTTGGGTACTACAGTGTATGCCTCTGACAATCTGACACCGAATGGACTGATGCATGTCCACCGAGGGTAGGTTGCATTAGTCAAAAGGCGTAAGCGAGGTTCACCTTATCCTGCAAGCTTCTCCTCGTTCTGCGAGTTGATGGGACACACCAAAAAGTAGTGCTAGTCCATACTCCCTCCTTTCCGGTTAATATGGCTTAATATTTTTTGCGGGTAATGAGAGAGCTTTATTCATATATATAAGCATTCTTAGGACGATCAGCCAAGACTCTGGTCACTAGGAAGCGAGGTACCCCGCAAAAAAGAAGTAGGAAGCGAGGTGTTTCATCAAGCCAACTCTCGGCCACATTCAAAGTGCAGCAAGCACGGTTCGCACGAAGATGCGCCGCAAGGTTTGCTGACCTGTTTACATGCTGAATAGCGAGCCTGTTTGGATACTCTAACTCAGTTAGAGGTTAGAGTTAGATTCTAACCTTGAACTAACCTTAAACTAACTCTAGCCAAAGAGCTGTTTGGATGGTAGGGTTAGATTAACAATAAATATTCTTTCTCAATCATTTGACTACTTTGGATCCTAGATGGAAGGGGTAACTTTTTTTACTAATTTTTCTAGTGGGCCTAGGAGAACTAACCCAAATAAGCTCCTGTAGTGTGGGCTAGTTTTTTGGGGTGGGTTAGATCCAACTAACCCAAACTAACCCATCATATTTGGATACTTTTGGGTTATTTGAGCCTCAACTAACTAAAACTAACTCTAACTTAGGGATCCAAACAGGGCCAACAAAAAAAGAGGAAATATTACCGAGCACTCCTATTTGTAACAGGATATGAGCTAGAATTAAGCGAGAATTGTGGCGAGTATTCCATGCAATCAACTTTCATTATCACATGCGAGAACCCTCGAAGAGAACCAAATGTGTTGAAGATTGCTTTATCACATTTTAAAATATAATAAGAGTGCACACGCTCCTCCATCCGGTTCCTAGTACTAGTATAGTACATACCTTTATAGACTATAGTACTAGTACTAGTACTACTAGTAAACTTTGCGCTTGGTTGTTCGCCTATTTGGGAAGTCGAACAATAATAGCACTAGTAGTATAGTGTATGCTTCTGGCAATCTGACACCGAATTAACTGTTGCACGTCCACCGCCTGAGCGAGGGAGAGCTTGCATTAGTCAAAAGTTTCTCCTTGTCCCGTCAAAAAAAAGTTTCTCCTTGTCCTGCGAGCCACCGTGCGCAAGCTTCTCCCGTCCTGCAAGCTTCTCCTCGTTCGACAAGTTGACGGGACACAACAAAGTAATGCTAGTCCATACTGCCTCCTCTCTAGTTAATATGGCTTAATTTCAAACGAGATAAATACACTGTCTATCACTGTATATTTGTAAAAATACGGTCAGTGGACTTCATAATACGCTCATTGCGCTCAATATATATATTTTCCGGTGTTTATATGGTCACTAGCTCACCCTGACGGAGTATGTGTGTGCATGCACGTGTAGGTTGAGCACTTGAGCATGACCGTGTGTGTTCCGTCGTGTGCTCAGACATGCATGCATTAGGGCGTCACGCGCGTTTTTGCATCCATGTGTACGTGTGACTGTTGCATGCACGTAGGGGAAGTACGTATAGGGGCCACTAAGGAGCAGTCAAATCACACAGTAAGTTAGTCGGAAGAAGCAACCATCATTTCACTCTTCAATGACACGTACGCAATATAAAATGGTTGATATGGAGAGAAAAAGAAAACCACTATATATACACTAGCAGGAGCCTAAGCTACAAGCCTGCTTGCTTAGGTTGCTCTCTTCACAAGCATAGAACAACGGGCCTGATCCCGCAGCTGGGGGAAGGGAACAATGTTCTGTGTAGACGCGGTCGACATCGGCGAGGGAGAAAACCCACAGTCGGTGCATCCCAATCGGGGGTCACCGCGGTATGGGCCGATGCCACGTCCCAACCGCCCTTCTAGCTACAGCCCGACGTCCCAGGTACTCCATCTTCCTTTTGGAGTCGGCTTGCTCCACTGCCGTAGCTCCATCTCCATGTCGATCTTTATCTACTTCTACCGGCTTCTACTTGTGATGAGTTTATGTCGCATGAACTAGTGCCATTACTATTATTCTAATCACACTTCTTCAATATCTTTGCCATCATGGATGCTCAGGTCGATTTTAGTGGAACTGCACAAAAGCATCGTATGATCCGAGGGTGCCAGCCGTCTTTCCTTCGAGAGGTTGTACCTGGACAAGGAATTAAACCATGTTTAGGGTTTAGGGTTTAAGTCGTAGTGACCCCATCAGTAGTTTTTCTTTCGTACACGCTCTCACAACTTTTTTCTTTAGTTGTGAAGTAAATATTGGCTATGATCTGTGAATCATTGAGATGCATCAGCATGCGTGTTAGTTTTCCTTTGTATTTGATGGAATGTTGTAACGAAGCAACCTTGGAATAGGAATGAAAATGGAGTGGAAAGTTTCCATTTTTCCAGAGAAAAAATGGAAACGGAGAGAAACCAATGTTTCATTTCGTTGGATCGCGCCATCGAGCAAAACCAACGTTTAAATCATGTCTGTCGTGTTCGTGTCTCACCTTCCTCCACGGCTCGACCCCACACGATCGCTCGGAATGCCACTCACCGCAGACCGAGTATACGATAACTTTCCCACCTGCTTGTCGATGGATCGCGCCATGGAGTACTAGCACTACTGGAAGAGATTGATGAGTTGGGGGAGGACAGCTAGCTGTAGCACGGACTCCCAAGAAATTTTTACATGCATGTTGTAGCCGGCTATTGCGACCTTTGAACACGGAGCAGCCGCGTGCACCCGGAAGCGGCACGGGCGATGCTCTCTCGGCCGGCGCGCCGCTTCAATGCTGGCGCCAGTGAGAGGTCGCGTCTGCTCTGGCTGGGCATGAATGCGGCACTGACCGTTTCGGGCGGGAAGCACGCGCGGGTAATGAAGAGGGTTCGGGTTGGTCAGGACCGGCCATGGCAGCGGTCCGGACGTCCGCAAACAAGAGATGCTGTATGTTAATATTGTTGCGTATATAATTAACAATGTAAATAATGTGCCAGTTGGACAAATATGATTGGAGATGGAGATGGAAATGGAATTTTACGTAAACACAGATATGCATGTCTATGTCTATGTGTGTGTGCGCGACGACTCTCGCGACCTGGAAGCGGGGGCGTGTTTTTGATCGAGTTTTCTTTCTTGGTACGTTAAAAAATCAGTTTGTCTAATTCACATCTAGATGTTATTTAAGGATATCACATCTAAGCTCCCACAAGTATATAATGTAGCAACAAGAAACAAAAAAAACTAGGACAAAAAAATAGACCACAAACAGAGTGGACATCAACTTAGATGTGACATAACTATGTCACAACTTGATGTGTCCTAGACAGACCCTTAAAAAATTGTCCGCCAGTTTTCGTTTCTTTTTTCCGGGAACGCGTGTATTCTATTTAAAACCACTGCTATGGAGAGATTTTTTACTCCATTATAGCCTCTTGTTTGATAGAGTTTCTCGCGTCTCGCTCTCTCACCCTCTCCATATCAAAACAAGATGACAGTGTCCACTCTATCTCTCTCCTCACCGGTGGTCACAGATCCGGCCGCATCCCGTCCGCTACGGGAGGTGAGGAGGTGCAGCATTGACGTTGTCACCATCGGCGACGGAGGAAGCCGATGCGCACCGTCCTCTCAGAGCCGGCGCTAGCGCGGATGAAGATCCTCCGCGCCCTTGTTCGCTGCCGTCATGTGGGCAGATCCCGCCCGCCCGCCTAAATGACATCTCGCCCACCTTAGGTATAACTTCTTGTACTGGTCCAACTCCCCAGGTCGCTGCGTGCGGGTTTTCTTCTATGCGACTACTCCCCAGCTCCCCATGTATAGTATCTAGGGTTCATCGGCTGGTCCAACATCACCTACTAGTACTATTATAGAGGAAATGCCACTCGAAAAGTTGTCCTGATTTATGCCTCGGTGGAGGTGTACATGTTGTTTCGACAAAAAGTACATGGTGGTTGTGTGGTCATCTATAATAATACCTAAATAGTTCATCCCCACTATCTTATTTCTCTCAACATGCAGCCTATCCACCTCACCACACCTATCCCACAATGCCACACAAGCACATGCAGCCTGCCACATCGTCATTTTTATTTTTCTATTTAACCACTAAATATATATATCATATTTTTGAGTTAACTATAGCTGCCTACTGAAACGCACACGCAATACTACCTCCGATGGAGTCCTGTCCGCTTGATTTCCCATTAATGGTTCAGTTTTCAACGTAGGAACCGAGTATCCTCATAATTCTGTTTCCAACCAAGCGTCGAACAGTCTGTCTCCTTCAAAACAAACGGCATTGCATCTCCATTGGTATATCGCGCGGCGGCTGACGGGACTGCCAGAATCTTGCGGGCTGCCGGCTGCGTCCCCTTCCTGTCTGGTGCGTGCGTCGCTCAGATGGTGTCTACGATGGCTTGGTCCTCCCCTCCTTCCTATGTCTCTGTTCTGATCAAGTTATCTCTGGAGCTGCTCCTCCACTAGCTGTCTGCCTCGCACAACCCAGCCCCAGGGGCAGACTCGTGTCCACATAGGCGTCGCTTATCTATCTCGGCCAGAGCAACACAACCACCAGCAACCAATACACGACAAGCCGAGAACACTACGGCTACCTCGCCGCAACCCCTAGCCATCGCACGCCTCTAACCACCATGTAGATACGACTATCACTATAGACATAAGCTAAGTTGTGTTTCTTCCTTTTATTTATTACTACTAGATAACAAAACGTTGTGCAAAGTGCGATGAAGAGTCCTTCCAGAGTAATCAAGATCCCATCGTGAGTAATGGTCTGCTCTACGTGTTGATTTTTGTTCATCCTTTTGACAGTCGGCAATTCTATCCCATAGAAGTACCCACTTACTTTTGACAATTTCTAGTTTTATTATTCTGCAAATTTAACACTTTGTGATTATCTCTATACTACATTATGGATGTTATAGCAATAACATGATTTGTTCATTTATGCTTGCAGGTATACAGGCACTGTAGGCATTCTTTTATATTTTACCCAAATCAATATGACCCAAGCGAACACTGAAAGTCGACAACCTTCTCTGCTCTTGAATCAGTATCTCGCGTATCATATGACTGATTAACATTTTCTGTACTCCTGAATCTGGATAATCTGTATCACTGAAAAATTTCAGGCACATTCAGGTTTGTTGCTTAAACTTCTCATTTACTTTGTTTTAATTTCCAAATATACATAGTTCACTTATCACCCTTCTGGTTATATTGTTATAGGATAGTCACAGACCCATCACAGTTGAGAGAAGACATAAGAAGTTGTTGGCTTAAATATGAATAACATAAATGTTAATCATATATAATGTGTTTCTTACAAATTAAGAGTATTTGCCAAAAAATCATTTGAGTCGTAAGTACATGTTCAAAATTCATATAGCAACGATGTATCCTTTAATATTTTCTAAACTATGATCAAGAGGGAAGTGAGACCTTTAATGTGTTTCTAAACTATTAAATTCATATAGCAACGATTTATCCTTTAATGTCAGTAGCATTCAAGTAATATAGGCAAATTGACGCCTGATCAAGAGGGAAGTGAGACCTTACGTGATTGTCTATGCCAGCTGGAAAAATGCAACTAAGTAGAACGAAGTGATTAATCACATTAGCGCATAAGCTTTCTCATCGGTAATTCCCAGGATTTTTATGTTTGCCTATGCCAGCTATTAATTCCAATTAATAGTGTGAAAATAACTAAGTGCGATCTTACTATACAAAATTTTAGAGATGCCAGATGATCTCTGAATTCACCCTTACTCTTTACTATGTTAAGCCAACTATTGGGTTTGGTTTTAAAAAAATGAGTTTGGCAGATCCATGCATGGATAAATACTCACCATGCATTATGTTATGCTAACTTTATGTAATGGATATTCCAAAACTATACAATAATGAAATACAGTAAATTATATTATTTTCAGTTTAAATTCTCATTTTATTAATCCGATGTTCATATTCCTTACAACCAAACATCATCTGAATATATTGCAACCAGTTCCCGTAGCAACGGGCGGGGTATCATCTAGTTGTCCATATGGTGGTAGTACTATCACTGGTTAAATGAAGAGATGCTTTTTTTCTCGGGTATCCTGGTTTAGTTCCCATCAAGATAATTATGATGCTTCTGTTTGTTGGTGTACTTTTCATTAATTCTTATTGACAATTGAGATGTCGTTGCTAATCTTGTAAAACAAAGTAACAACAATATATCCCTTTTTTATATTTTTGGAAACAGCGATGCGTATCTCCATACCCCGGCATGTCTTCCTCAATTTTAGTGGAACTGCACAAAATTGGATGGCCATTGTTGTTCCACCTCACTGTCCTCTGCCACGTGGTTCTTCCTTCCTCTAGCTTGATTACTGAGAAGAAACAGACCACAGTGAGGATTTGTCGAACTTCATAGGTGCCTCACACAAACTTGATGCCAAATGGATGATGCATCCCCACGATGACCTATCGATGCTCATGGTTACGCCTCATGGTTGTGTCGGCTGGTGAAACTGGTCGATTTTCAATGAATAACAAGTTGTCTTCCATCAGTGCTCTTTGCTTGTTATGCACAAAGATGATATCCTTTGTCAGTTCACCTTGGTTGCGTTGGAGACGAAGTCGTCTTTCACGTTGGTGCAATTTTATCACACAATTGTCTATGAACCAAATGTTTCCTCGAAGAAGGATCGATGTTGGTACTAAGAGCATAAGTTTTGTATTGATTTCTAAGCCTTCTCATAACTTTGTCTCCAGCTCCCCTGTAATTTTATTTGTCCAGCTATTAACTTTGATTTTAAAAATGGTGTGGACTAAAAACCCGGATGGACGTAGTAGCCCTCCATTTTTATTTACTATGCATATTAGATTTGATTGAAGTCAAACTTTGTAATACTCTCAAACCTTTCCGATAATTGAAATTAAAATTCTTTATTTATACACACTCTCACACATTTCCGATAATTTGGCGCATGTGTGGTTGTTCACTTAAGGGAGGGTAGTGTACCGCACGTGAAGGACAGTAAGTGCGACCAGGACGCGTGGGCGTGGTTCGTTAGTTCATCAGAAGTAGTACTCCCTCCGTCTAGGTGTGTAGTAAGTCATCTTACGAAAACCAAATAATTCCAAAACACTTAGGCGCAGTGCATTAACTTCTACCTCATTTTTTGTTTCTTGACATTTCAACCAATAAGAGATAAAGGGTGTGCATGCTTTTAATGACTTGAGACTATCAAACACGACATGCAGTGGTTAGTTCATTGCATGCAATACTATTAATTAGCAAATAAACATTAACGTTTCTCGTTTTCCCCTCCTCCTTGGTCATGGTGCACAGCCGAAGCTGACTTACTCACCTAGACGGAGGGAGTAGTAGTTTTCTTCACTGTATGTTAAATAAAGAGTTTCGTTTCATACTTACACAATTTAAAACAATTGTTATGGAGAGAATAAGAAAACCACTCCACTATATATTAGTCATATACACGAGAGTACTATATGGACGCAACTTCATTGACTTAGTGCACCTGCCTTTGGGTTTATGACAGGTGGGCCCAAAATGTGGCTGGCTCACCTGTCATACAGCCAAAAGCAGGTGCAGTGAAGGCACCGGAGCTTAGTCCATACTACAGTAGTATATATATATAAGCTGGAGCCTCAGCGCTTGTTCGGTAGGGTTTGCACTCTCCACACTCTCGCCACACTACATATATGTATACACGCTGGAGGCTCATCGTTCATTTGCTAGGGTTTGCTATATTCACAGTCTCTCACCCTCTCTTCACCAGATCTACACAATACTGCGTTGGCCTCTTTTCTCTCTCTCCCCCCTCATAGCTGGTGAAGGAGGCGTCCGTATCCCGTCGCACCGGGAAGGGAGGAGGTGCAGCGTTCACTCTATCGCCTTCGGCGAGGGAGGCAATCCACTGCCGGCTGCATTGTTCTCTTTCACCCAGCGCCTGTGCGGGAGGGCCACCGACCCATTCTTCCTCGCTACCGTACGTAGGGTGGGCATATCCGGCCTCCCGCCGCACACCTTGCCACATCCCGACGACCCCAAGTTATAAGTTTCTTTGAAACCGTCGTTGCTCTAGCTGCATGTGGATCTTTTTTCATCTGTAGTCGAATCTAGGTCTTGGTTCAAAGAGGAAAGAAGGGTGCGGTAGGCTGGAGCAAGAATCTAGGACGTGGTTCAATGAGGAAAGGAGGGACGGAAAGTAGTATAGACTGGCTATCCAGCCGCTTTGTTGGTCGAAAAGGGAAAAGGGGGGGTAACCCAATACACACATCTGTAAGGAACCGATCTCTTTGTTGAAAAGGGAAAGAAACTGGGGGGGGGGGTCGGGTAGTTTGCGCAGGACTAGATTTTCTGCCCTCACATAGGAAAAAAGTTCAAAGAGAACAAATATGGGACCCACGCATATATGCTGCTTGGCTACATACTCTGCATCATCCACTTATATGCGTGGACGCACATGGAGCTGGCATGTCCCATACAACTATTTTGCTGTTGTTAATCTAAGAATGCCGTCGGAAAATTGAAGCAATGCCACTGTTAAAAGTAAATTAGATTTTTTAACGAATGTTGTTTCAAGAGAATGTCTCTGTTAATATGAATCAATGCAACCGTTTTAGAAATGGTACTATCCTACTTTGTTTTCCATCCAAGATAAGTTAGATGCTTCTTTCTGTCACCGTTTGTTTCATCCTCCTTTATCGACAAGTAATTGTTTCCTTTTTTGCCTCTGTTAAAACAGGGGTATCGATTCAACTTGTTGCTATTGCGACATTTTGCTTCGCTACTCGGAACACTTATGTTTTAAGAGTGTTTTGTGCAATTCAACTTGAATGTCACACCGGTGACTTTGCTTAATTTTGGTGGAACTGCACAACAGGAGATCGAGATTTGTTTCCAGTCTTCGTGGTGAGTTGTTTCAAAACTTGGTCTCATCCACATGATGTGCAATGTGCTTTGAGATGTTTTGCTGCTTGTTTTGGTATTGTTTTAAATAAATGTTGAATTGAAGCTATTGTATTGCTGTCTTTTCCCATTAAGTAGTGAACAAAAATGGGACCAACCCAGACATGATGCTTGTTGCTTTGTTACAACAAATTCAGCATCACCCCCTTTATAAGCCAGTAATTGATGCCACTCTCAGAATTAACTACTGAATCTTATTTCAATACTGCAACACTTGTTAGGGATTGGCGGGATTACCATTTTTGTGGCCGCATGTTTCATCCTCCTTTATTAGCCAATAATTGATTCCTTTTTTGCCTCTGTTTAAACAGGGATATCTATTCAACTTGTTGCTATTGCGACATTTTGCTTCGCTACGCGAAACACTTTTCTTGATTTCAGTGCAACTGCACAAAACGAGATTGGATTTCCTATTCGTGTTGGCAGATTCGTATTTTATCCTGGTGTTCTCATGAAACGTCAGTACATGCCTTCATCCACATGATTGTGATGTGTGCTTTGAGATGTTGTGCTACTTGTATTGGTACTGTTTTAAACAAATGTTAAATTGAAGCTATTGTATTGCTGTCTTTTCCCATTAAGTAGTGAACAAAAATGGGACCAACCCAGACATGATGCTTGTTGCTTTGTTGCAACAAACTCTGCATCACCCCCTTTATAAGTAGATGGAAGCACATATAGGAAATCCATCCAACGGCCATAGTGCTTCTTCAACCTCTGGTCTTCTTGCTCCAGCCGCCCAAAGCAGCACAGGTCGTGCCTCCTGCTCCTGCCTCCCATGGCCGGCTGAGCTGCCGCGGAGGCTTCACCGCCCCTACTATTCCCACCGTTGGCTAGGCCCTGGGGCGACGGCAGCCTCACACCGCAGCCGAACGAGTGAACCATCATACTCCTCTCCGCATGGGCATCCACTGCCGCGTCTTCCCCGGCTCCGCGTCGTCCCCTTCCTAGGCCTCGCCGTCGTCCACCGCCCTGGTGCTCTTGGTGCGGCGTGGTCAACGTGGTCAAGAAACGACTTCCATCGGACAGGGACTGTACGTGGAGAGGCTGATAGCTGGGTCCACGGCCGCAGCAAGGAAGTGCCTCCTTATTACGCGGAAAATAATGATACCTCCACCTGACAGCAGGGACCCACCGGACGGGCCACTGTATTTCGCGAAAAAAACGTTTCCCCCCTAACTGCTGGGACCCACCAGCTACATCTTCGCATGCAAGGAAGTGCATCCAAAGAAAATGATTCGCCGCCCTGACTGCTGGGACCCACCAGCTACATCTTCGCACGCAAGGAAGTGCTTGACAGTTGGGACCCACCTGGTCGAAGCATACGTAGCATTGTCATTCTGGTCGCGAACGTGTACGTACATATATACTGGTCGATGTAGAGGCGCGCACGTGTCGTAGTAGAGGCGTGTACGTGTCGTAGTAGAGGCGCGCACGTAGCATGTACACGTACGTACAATGGCCAGTGTGCAAGATAGAAAATACGGCCACGTATGTGTACATACGGGCGGGGTCTCGAACGCCTACTTGCACATACGTACGGCCAGGGCTCGTGTACATGGTTGGGTCGAAACGGAGAAACAATGTCATCGTCGTGTTCATTGGGAGCAACTGGCTGGGTCAGAATGGAATGCGTCGTCGTGTTCATCGGGAGGGATTGGACGGAACAAGCGATGGAAACGAGGCCTTGTGTACTGCAGAACGGAGGAAACGTCCTTGTGTTTGACCGGCCACGTTCGAAACGGGATCCCGTTCGTCGGGAGGGGTCTGGCGTACCGCAAAACGGAGGAAACGGACCTCCTACAGTCGAAACGGGGGTCCTGTTGATCGGGAGGGGTGTGGCGTACCGCAAAACGGATGAAACAGACTTGTGATGGAGTGCTACGGTCGAAACGGGGGTCCTGTTTATCGGGAGGGGTGTGGCGTACCGCAAAACGGGACTCCACGGGATAGTGTTCATCTCCACCATCGACCTCCTCCAGCCTCCACGGGCTCCTGTTCATCCAGCCTCCACCACGAGCTACTTCGCCGGCTACTATTCAACCACCCCTCCACGGGCACCCCTCCACCGTCTACTGTTCATCCATCCCTCCACGGGGTCGTCCTGTTCATCCAGCCCTCCACACCACGGGGTCCTGTTCATCCAGAGTCAACGCCACCGCTCATTGTTCATCCAACCCCCTCCCCTGCAACGCTCACTGTTCATCCTAGAGGCAGCATCGATCGGCTTCAATTAGCAGCAGTAGCAAAGGAATCGCTCGATCGGGTTCAGTTAACATCCATCGATCGATCACTCGGGTCCAGTAACGCGTAGCCTGCAGTGCAATCGCTCGGGTTCAGTTAGAGCCCAACGCCCTCACTCGGGTTCAGTTAGAGCCAATGCCTCGCACACATGCGCGTACGTGTACGAGAGAAACGCGCATCGCTCGGCCCCCGACCACCCACCGTAACCGGGAACTCCCCGAAATTTTCCTCGCCCTCGCTTCTACCATGGTTTTTTCTGTCATGGATGGCCCAAAGAATGTCATGCAGCTACGTCTCCGGCCTGCCCAGGACGAAAAGCCCATTTTCTGTCATGATTTTTTTGTCATAGAAGTAGGAGCCCACCACATCTATGATGATACCGGGTTTTGTCACAATTATCGTCATAGAAGTGTCATATGTATGACAGGAACAAATTTCGTTCGGCCCAAAGTGTCACGGATGTGTCTTTTTTGTAGTGATTACCAGTAACGTCCTGTCTTAATGTACATTGAACCCTGTAACGGGGGATGGCTGGGTTCCTGGCGCACTCTATATAAGCCACCCCCTCCTCTGGCACAAGGGTTCGCACCCCCTGTAACACACACCCATATTCCAGTCGACGGCCTCAGGGCACCGAGACGTAGGGCTTTCACCTCCTCCGAGAGGGGCCTGAACTCATAAACTCGTGTGTACAACCTCGCCGTAGTTAGGGCCTTGCCTCCTCATACGTACCTCCTACTCTTACTATCAGACTTAGTACCACGACAGACTATCCTTGGGCCGTAAGATCCGTCTCGGCGCTCTTAGTTTTGTCGCCGACGACTTGGCGTGGCTCCAGGAAGCCCCTCTGGACGTCGAGGCGCTCCCTATTCGCGGGGTGGTGCACTTCTACGCAAGTTCCTGCGGCGTCCTCCTCCGGCAGCCATCAACTCCGTATCAGTCAACTCCGGCGATGTTTTCCCTCCCCACTGCCCGTTGTTGCAGGCGGTCCAGTCGCTAGTGGCTCCAGCGGTGGGTGAGGCATGCGACGGCACGTCAGTCATCCACCCTGCAGATCGCAACAATCGAGCCCAGTGAATCCCTCTATGACTTGATCGATCCATCGACTGATCACTCGGACGCTCCTTCCGAGTGCGAAAGCAACGACCCGGCGGGAGAGGTGTTTGTGGTTGGTCCTCAGTGAAGCCCACCTAGATTTCCCCATGGCAGCGATGGGAGCAGTGGTCCGTCACATCTTAACGATGAGTATTACCCGCAACCCCTCACCGTGGAACAAAGGGAAGAACTGCTTCGCAGGAATGAGCAGGTCCTTCAAACTCCCATCGCTGGCATGACTGCTGAAGGCTCAGGCTTTGGAAGTCGTGCGCATAGCCACTCTGGCTGAACACACGCGTCTTGAAGAGCTCTAGAAATCACTCGACGATCGTGCCCACAAGCAACCTCCAAACTCCAATTTGTGACAACGACAACTATTCTCGGGTGAATCTCAGAACGAGCACCAGGTATTCTGCACTCCGATTCAAAACATGGTAGCAGCCGCGAGGATTGCAGGTTCCATCCAGCCATCACAGTCAGAGGCTGGAAGAGGTCTTCAGCAGATCAGAGCACTCCTCAGGGAGGTCGGGGAACAAAATTCAGCCGTTTCCAAGTCGCGCAACAGAATTCACAGCAGATCTGTTAGGGCCAACAAAGTTCAGCCAGCCCACAGCCCCAGATCGCCTTCGTGGCGTTATGATCGCGGTTACTGATACGCCCATTTTGTATCATGCTTTTATATCGATATTTATTGCATTATGGGCTGTTATTACACGTTATGTCACAATACTTATGCCTATTCTCTCTTATTTTACAAGGTTTACATGAAGAGGGAGAATGCCGTCAGCTGGAATTCTGGGCTGGGAAAGGAAAAAAATATTAGAGACCTATTCTGCGTAACTCCAAAAGTCCTGAAACTCCACGAAAGTTATTTTTGGAATTAATAAAAAATACTGGGCGAAGAAAGTACTAGAGGGGGCCCACACCCTCACACGAGGGTGGGGGGCGCGCCCTACCCCCCTGGGCGCACCCCCTGCCTCGTGGGCCCCCTCACAGTCCTCCGGTGGCCATCTTCTGCTATATGAAGTCTTTTACCCTGGAAAAAATCATAAGCAAGCTTTTGGGATGAAACACTGCCGCCACGAGGCGGAACCTTGGCGGTACCAATCTAGGGCTCCGGTGGAGGTGTTCTGCCAGGGAAACATCCCTTCGGGAGGGGGAAATCATCACCATCAATCCTCTCATTGGGAGGGGGTCAATCTCCATCAACATCTTCACCAGCACCATCTCCTCTCAAACCCTATGTCGGCGGAAACGCCACGTATGGATCACTGGAATCCCTACTATGGTTGGCGGGTGCGAGGTTGTGGAAAGGGCGGGTCTAGGAGCTAGCACAAGGATCGTTTACCTAGGTTCGGGCCGTGAGGATCGCGTAATACCCTAGTCCTGCTTTTGTGTATATCTGAATGTTCTTGTGTTCTTGAACTAGCTACGGAGCGTGCTTAGTCCAAAAAGCCGAATCCCTCTCCCGTATGCCTCGGGCCTCCTTTTATAGGAAAAAGGGACGCCACAGTGGCACACAGGAGGTGGAAAGTGCATGCTGTGGCTGAGTCTATCCTCTCACGGCATCGGACAAACGCATTTAATGCGCTGCCGACGTGCCCTTCTTGCTATCACCGCCTCGCCTCACTTCGACTCGCGTCCAGGCCAGCGCGGCGTGCGGCGCCATGTAGGCTAGCAGGCTGCTGAGCTGGTGCGGTGGCAGGGTCTTCACAAAGATCTGCATACCACCATGCAGGTGCTTGCTGAGCTGGTCTCAGGGCTGCATGTTGCCACGCAGGTGCTTGCCTGGCTGGCTGGGCTGGCATCTGCATGGGAACGTCGGTGGAGCCTTGGCGGGCGCGGGCCTGGCCGTGGCCCCGCTGATGTCCCCAGCAAGGGTCTTGCCGCGGTACTGTGGTCGTCCCCGGCAAGGATCTTGCTGGAGGTCTCGTGGGTTTCCTTGGCAAGGATCTTGCCGAGGATCGTCGTCCTCTGGTCCTTATCTGATCTGGTGCGTTCATGATCTTTACGAAGATCTGCATGCCACCATGGAGGCGCCTCCCGAGCCTTGGTTCCAACGTGATCGATGGCGTTGGAACCCTTGGGCTCAAGGGTGGCGCCTCTGCTGGCGTTGGGCAAGTTGCCCCGGCAAGGCTCTAGCCGGGGCTGCGGAGGCCGCCCCGGCAAGGGTCTTGCTGGGGGATTCCGCCTCGCCCTCTTGCTCTTCGTGTCTCTGGCCTTGGCGTTTCTTGATCGTCTTGTGGCTTCGGCTCCCCTCCTCCGCCCTGCTAAATGTGGCCACGGGCGCGGCTCTGACTGCCCGTGCATAAGTAAAGGGGTACTAAAGAGAGCCCCTATTTTTGTACATTGACAGGAGCCCCCGAGCTTGGGCCACACATAAGCGTGACGCGTTGTTGGGCTAGGCCTAGAACGGTGCGCGGGCAGGCGGGGTCGGATTTTTACCGCGGTAACTTTTCCGCCCGCTGCGCTTTCCCACGACCCGTGTTGAATGTGCGACGTGGAGGGTCGTGCGTGACGTGGGGGGCATGTGTGGGGCGCCTGCTGCACGCAGGCGTCATGTCGTAGTAAATGGTAAAGAGGCGGCCCGTGCCTTCCCCATAAAAAGGAATAACCACAGGCGCGGTGCTCATTTACCCTCTATGCTCTCTCCAATCTCGGCATCGCTGTCCCCATCTTCTTCTTCCTCGAGCTCTTGCTTCTGCTTGTCGCTGCTGCGCCCCCATTGCTTTCGATCCTTTGCCTCCTCCCAGTCACCACGGCGCCCAAGACTGGTAAGGGCAAGGGGGCGGCCAAGGATGTCGTGGAGAGGGAGGCACCAGAGAACGAGGCGGCGGTGTGGTGGGCGCAGTTCGCCTACTTCTCCCCGTCGACGGTCGATGTATTTCACCTCAAGGACTTATTCAGGCCTATGTGGGCGGCGAGACGATGGCGGGCACCCTGCCACGCACGTCATCCCCGCCAACTGCGTCAAGGCCGACCCAAATCGGTACCCCTTTTTTGTCGACTTCTTCTCCTGCGGGCTCTGCCCCCGTTTCTCTGATTTCTTCAACGACGTCATGCGCAAGTTCGGCTTCCGTCTTTTGGATATTATGCCGAACATTGTGGCATGCATGGCGTTCTTTGCCCACCTCTGTGAGGGCTTCGTCGGGGTGCTTCCCAGCACGGCGCTCTTCCGCTACTACTTCTATCCTCGCCTTCAGCCAGGGGGCGCCCTTTCCTGAAGCATGTCCTGGATCCCGAGGGTTCAGGAGAAAGGCACGTATCAGGAGGGTGCCCACAAGGAGAGGTGGGAGGAGTGGCGGGGTTGGTGGTGCTGGATTGAGGAGAAGAACCCACCGGAGTTTTGCCGGGTTCGTCAGAGCCCGCCAACCCACGATGAGGACCGGGGCGACCTCGACGCCAACGACGCGAAGCTTTCGATCGCCACCACCAGGATCCATCACCTCACCATGGCCGGACTCACCATTGAGATGATTGGGGCGGACTTCATCAGCCTCCGAATCACCCCGCTGCACAACAAGGGGAGGCCGGCCTGGGACTTCAGGAATGCGGCCGACATCATGAGGCTCCGTCCCATCCTGAAGCATAATTTCACGGTGATGGGACACACCCATTTCTATCAGAGGCTCTTTCAGCTTGATGTGTTCAGCGACAGCAGGGTGGAGAGGACCGGCAAGGCCGCGAAGGCCGGCAAGGTCATCAAGGGGCCCCTGTTTGGGTTGCCGTCGGGTGTGTTCCTACTGAGCAACAACACGTGCCAGTCCGCCATCCTCGTCATGATGCCAGTCTTCAACATGCACAGCCTCAACCCGTCCTGGGCCGAGCCCCCGGCACGCGAGGTGTAGGAGTTCTTCAACAACTTGTCAGAGGGCCTTGACCACGACGAGCCGCTGCTCATTGAGGACACCACCCAGGCGGAGCTGGACTACATCGCCGCCAGGGTGGCGGAGGCACAGCTCGCCATGGAGGCCGGCAGCATTGGCGGCATGGAGGATGAGGTCGACGCGGCCGCGGAGGAGAGGGAGCTCGCCCAGTGGGCGGGGGCTGCCGGGGAGGCCAGCGGTGCCAACACCAGGGCCCCCCTTGTTGAGAAGGTGGTCGAGGAGTCGACCGAGGAAGAGGCTGAGGCCGACGACCCTCCGGCCACGGGAAGAGGATGTGTCCTGCGACGGGCCAGCTCTGGCGAGCCGGTCCAGCCCAGGAGGATCGAACCGCGGCAAGGGGCCCAGGGGGAGTTCGTGCGCTAGACAAGGGCCGCGGTGGCAAAGAAGACGGCAAAGACCGCAGTGGCGAAGAAGAAAACAACCGCCTCTTCTTCGTCCAAGCATCGCCGGACTCCATCCCCTTCTCCTCCTCCCGCAGATGTCGACCCGGAGGTCGTCTTTAATTTTGGGTCCCTCAGCCCAAAGAGGAAAAGGAAGGCAGCGAAAGAGAAGGCGGAGGACGAGTAAGTGTCTGCCCTTTGCCACCTCGGTTCTTTCAGACCATGCCGCTTTTCTTGACTCGTTTTTTGTCTTCACGGGGATAGGGAGACGCTGGCCCAGAGGATGGCGAAGAGGGCCAGGGCATCGGCGGGTGACCAGCCCTCGATGGGCGCTTCGCGCACGCCGGTGGTGGAGAACAGCCTGGACAGCAGCCCTCGACGCAGCCCCCGGCTCAGCCCCCAGCGTGCATTCACCACCTACTCCTCATCAACGTGCACTGGGGTACAATCTTTTGTCACTGACCTTCCCGTGGCTGCAGGAGGAGGACGACAGCAGGAGGAGCCACCGAGGGCCACCCCCAACACGCCGCCCCCATCGACCACACCACCCCGAGGGGCGTCCCCGGCAAGGGCGCCGTGCACCGAGCCCATGCGCACGGAGGAGGAGGAGGTGGACTTGGGCATTGGTGGCTCCGTCCCGGCAACAGATGTTGGCGGGGAGGAGGCCACTTCTTCTCAGCCCGGCACGGGTAAGTCACCTGCTTTCTGTTCCTGCTTTTCTTTCTTTCTTGAACCTTGATCTTGGCCTTGCCTCATTCTCCTTTCCGGCATCCAGATCCTCCCTTGTCGGACCAGGAAGACGTCGACACCGTCATCGAGGAGGTCACCAAGGACGCCGAGGCCACGACCGACAAGATCGCCGCTGAAGAGGCCGCCGAGACCGCTGCTAAGGATGCCTCCAAGGGGCCCGCCGGATAGACTGGCAAGGCTGCCGCCGAGGAGGCCGACAAGGGCACTGCTGAGGAGGCCGGCGAGGGACCTGCCGGGGAGGCCGGCAAGGCTGCTGCCAAGGAAGGGGTGGTTGACGATCAACCCTCCTCCTCCGCTACCTCTGGCTCAGGCAGGTACTTGAAGGTGGGCGACGACCTGTTCATCCACCTTCCAGGGACGGCGGGCACCAGGGCGCCGGCTGCTACGTCTTGAGATTGTGTTGGTTTTCCTCGAAGAGGAGAGGGTGATGCAGCAATAGTAGCGTAAGTATTTCCCTCAGTTTTTGAGAACCAAGGTATCAATAAGTAGGAGGCTCCTCAAAAGTCCCATGCACCTACACAAACAAACTAAGAACTCGCAACCAACACAATAAAGGGGTTGTCAATCCCTTCACGACCACTTGCGAAAGTGAGATCTAATAAAGATAGTATGATAAGATAAATATATTTTTGGTATTTTATAATATAAATGCAAAAAGTAAAGATGCAAATAAAGGTAGATTGGAAGCAAATATGAAAAGAGATAGATCCGGGGGCCATAGGTTTCACTAGTGGCTTCTCTCAAGATAGCATAAATATTACGGTGGGTGAACAAATTACTGTCGACAATTGATAGAAAAGCGAATAATTATGAGATTATCTAGGCATGATCATGTATATAGGCATCACGTCCGCAACAAGTAGACCGACTCCTGCCTGCATCTACTACTATTGCTCCACACATCGACCGACTCCTGCCTACATCTAGAGTATTAAGTTCATAAGAACAGAGTAACGCATTAAGCAAGATGACATGATGTAGAGGGATAAACTCAAGCAATATGATGTAAACCCCATCTTGTTATCCTTGATGGCAACAATACAATACGTGCCTTGCAACCCTTTCTCTCACTGGGTAAGGACACCGCAAGATTGAACCCAAAGCTAAGCACTTCTCCCATGGCAAGAAAGATCAATCTAGTAGGCCAAACCAAATAGATAATTCGAAGAGACTTGCAAAGATAACTCAATCATACATAAAAGAATTCAGAGAAGATTCAAATTATTCATAGATAAACTTGATCATAAACCCACAATTCATCGGATCTTGGCAAACACACTGCAAACAGAGTTTACATCGAATAGATCTCCACAAGAGAGGGGGAGAACATTGTATTGAGATCCAAAAAGAGAGAAGAAGCCATCTAGCTAATAACTATGGACCCGTAGTTCTGTGGTAAACTACTCACAACTCATCGAAGGGGCAAGGATGTTGATGTAGAAGCCCTCCGTGGTCGATTCCCCCTCCGGCAGAACGCCGGCGAAGGCTCCAAGATGGGATCTCGCGGATACAGGAGGTTACGGTGGTGGACATTGTGTTTCATCTGCCCCCTGGATGTTTTAGGGGTACGTAGGCTTATATAGGAGGAAGAAGTATGTCGATGGACGCCCGAGGGGCCCACGAGACAGGGGGCGCGCCCTATGGGGGGGGGGGGCGCCCTCCTATCTCGTGGGAGCCTTGGCTGCTTCTTGACTTGCACTCCAAGTCCTCTGGATCACGTTCGTTCCAAAAATCACGCTCCCGAAGGTTTCATTACATTTGGACTCCGTTTGATATTCCTTTTCTTCGAAATACTAAAATAGGCAAAAAGACAGCAATACGGGCTGGGCCTCCGATTAGTAGGTTAGTCCCAAAAATGATATAAATGTGTAAAATAAAGACCATAAACATCCAAAAGGGGTAATATAATAGCATGGAACCTTAAAAAATTATAGATACGTTGGAGACGTATCAAGCAACCCCAAGCTTAATTCCTGCTCGTCCTCGAGTAGGTAAATGATAAAAAAGAAATTTTTGATGTGGAATGCTACCTAGCATAATTCTCAATGTAATATTCTTTATTGTGGCATGAATGTTCAGATCCAAATGATTCAAAATAAAAGCTTATAAAACATAAAAATAATAATGCTTCAAAGCATACTAACAAATAATCATGTCCTATCAAAATAATATAGCCAAAGAAAACTTATCCCTACAAAATCATATAGTTAGGCCATGCTTCATTTTTATTACACAAAATACTCCCATCATGCACAACCCCGATGACGAGCTAGCCGAGCAATTGTTTCATACTTTTTAATGCGCTTCAGCTTTTTCAACTCTTACGCAATACATGAGCGCAAGCCATGGACATAGCACTATGGTGGTATATAGTGGTGTTTGTGAGGACAAAAAGGGAGAAGATAGTCTCACATCAACTAGGCGTATTAACGGGCTATATGGAGATGCCCATTAATAGATATCAATGTGAGTGAGTAGGGGTTGCCATGCAACGGATGCACTAGAGCTATAAATATATGAAAGCTCAACAAAAGAAACTAAGTGGGTGTGCATCCAACTTGCTTGCTCACGAAGACCTAGGGCATTTTGAGGAAGCCCATCATTGGAATATACAAGCCAAGTTCTATAATGAAAAATTCCCACTTAGTATATGAAAGTGACAACATAGGAGACTCTCTATCATGAAGATCATGGTGCTACTTTGAAGCACAAGTGTGGAAAAAGAGATAGTAGCATTGTCCCTTCTCTCTTTTTCTCTCATTTTATTTTTTTCTTTTTCTTTCTCTTTTTTCTTTTCTTTTCTACTTCTTTTTTTCTTTGGCCTTTCTCTTTTTTTGGCCTTCCCCCTTTTTTTCTCTTTTTTTTCTTTTTGTAAAGTCCGAAGTCTCATCCCGACTTGTGGGAGCCTTCATCGTCCTTTCCTCACTAGGACAATGCTCTAATAATGAAGATCATCACACTTTTATGGATTTACAACTCAAGAATTACAACTCAAAACTAGAACAAGATATGACTCTATATGAATGCCTCCGGCGGTGTACCGGTATATGGAATGAATCAAGAGCGACATGTATGAAAATTATGAAAGTGGCCTTGCCACAAATACGATGTCAACTACATGATCATGCAAAGAGCAATATGACAATGATGGAACGTGTCATAATAAGCGGAACGGTGGAAAGTTGCATGGCAATATATCTTGGAATGGCTATGGAAATGCCATAATAGGTAGGTATGGTGGCTGTTTTGAGGAAGGTAAATAAAGGGTTCATGATACCGGCGAAAGTTGCGCGGTAATAATAAAGGATAGCAAAGTGGAAGGATGAGTGTGTATATATCCATGGACTCACATTAGTCAAAAAGAACTCATATACTTATTGCAAAAGTCTACTTAGCCCTCGAAGCAAAGTACTACTACGCGTGCCCCAAGAGGGATAGAATGGTAGGAAAATACCATCGCTCGTCCCCGACTGCCACTCATAAGGAAGACAATCAAAAGAGCACATCATGCAACAAATTTGTCACACAACTTTTACCACACGTGCATGCTACGGGACTTGCCAACTTCAACAAAAGTATTTCTCAATTTCATAATTACCCACTAGCATGACCCTAACATTACTACCTTTATATCTCAAAACAATTATCAAGCATCAAATTGATCATAGCATCCAATTCTCTTCCTATGATAGTTTTTATTATACCCAACTTGGATGCTCATCATTCTAGGACCAACTTTGAAACCATAGCAAATACCATGCTGTTCTAAAGGAATCTCAAAAAGATATAAGTGAAGCATGAGAGACTAGAAATTTCTTCAAAATAAAGACACCACCGTGCTCTAAAAAAATATAAGTGAAGCACTAGAGCAAAAACTATCAAGCTCAAAAGATATAAGTGAAGCACATAGAGTATTGTAGCAAATTCTAATCAAATAGGCTTCTCCCAAAAGGTGTGTACAGCAAGGATGATTGTGGTAAACTAAAAAGCAAAGACTAATATAATACACAACGCTCCAAGCAAAACACATATCATGCGGCGAATAAAAATATAGCTCCAAGTAAAGTTACCAATGAACGAAGATGAAAGAGGGGATGCCTTCCCGGGGCATCCTCAAGCTTAGGATTTTGGCTATTATTGATTATCTTGGGGTGCTATGGGCATCCCCAAGCTTAGGCTCTTGCCACTCCTTATTCCATAGTCCATAAAAACTTTACCCAAAACTTGAAAACTTCACAACACAAAACTCAACAGGAAATCTTATAAGCTCTGTTAGTGAAAGAAAAGAAAACCACCACATAGGGTACAGTAATGAACTCATTCTTTATTTATTTTGGTGTTAAACCTACTGTATTCCAACTTCTCTATGGTTTATAAACTATTTTATTCGCCATAGATGCATCAAAATAAGCAAACAACACACGAAAAACAGAATCTGTCAAAAACAGAACAGTCTGTAGCAATCTGTAACTAACGCAAACTTCTGGAACTCTAAAAATCCTACCAAAATATGAAGTCCTTGACAATTTGTTTATTGATCATCAGCAAAAAGAATCAACGCAAAAGCACGTTTATGTGATTTAACAAAATTATATTCCTTCGCGCAAAGTTTTTGTTTTTCAGCAGAATCAAATCAACCATCATCATAGGTTATCCTATAGGTTCTACTTGGCACAAACACTTATTAAAAGATAAAAACACATCTAAACAGAAGGTAGATGCAAGATTTATTACTAAACAGGAACAAAAACAAAAAAACATAAAGAAAATTGGGTTGCCTCCCAACTAGCGCTATCGTTTAACGCCCCTAGCTAGGCATAAAAGCGAAGATAGATTCAAGTAGTGCCATCTTTGGCACTCAACTTTTTAATGGAGTTGTGCTCAGGTCCGGGAGGCTCTTTGCGTTTCCCTTCGTGCTCATAGATCCTTTGATCTAAGGCATCCAACCGCTTATTACAAAGTACAACAAGTTATTCATGCGGTTGATACTCCCACCAATATTCTTAAGTGGTTCAACAATTTTTTGCAATTCACAAAGTTTCTCTAAAATTTGAGTTCCTTCAAGAGAGAAGGATGATCCCCTTTTTAGAAGAAGTACTCCTACTATCCCTTCTATAATTTCATAAGCGAAACTTGAAGGAAATATTCCCTAGAGGCAATAATAAAGTTATTATTTATTTCCTTATTTCATGATAAATGTTTATTATTCATGCTAGAATTGTATTAACCGGAAACATAATACATGTGTGAATATATAGACAAACATAGTGTCACTAGTATGCCTCTACTTGACTAGCTCGTTGATCAAAGATGGTTATGTTTCCTAACCATAGACATGAGTTGTCATTTGATTAACGAGATCAGGTCATTAGGAGAATGATGTGATTGACATGACCCATTCTGTTAGCTTAGCACATGATCGTTTAGTATGTTGCTGTTGCTTTCTTCATGTCTTATACATGTTCATGTAACTATGAGATTATGCAACTCCCGTTTACCGGAAGAACACTTTGTGTGCTACCAAACATCACAACATAACTGGGTGATTATAAAGGAGCTCTACAGGTGTCTCCGAAGGTACATGTTGGGTTGGCATATTTCGAGATTAGGATTTGTCACTCCGATTGTCGGAGAGGTATCTCTGGGCCCTCTCGGTAATACACATCACTTAAGCCTTGCAAGCATTGCAACTAATGAGTTAGTTGCGGGATGATGTATTACGGAACGAGTAAAGAGACTTGCCGGTAACGAGATTGAACTAGGTATTGAGATACCAACGATCGAATCTCGGGCAAGTAACATACCGATGACAAAGGGAACAACGTATGTTATTATGCGGTTTGACCGATAAAGATCTTCGTAGAATATGTGGGAGCCAATATGAGCATCCAGGTTCCGCTATTGCTTATTGACTGGAGATGTGTCTCGGCCATGTCTACATTGTTCTCGAACCCGTAGGGTCCGCACGCTTAAGGTTTCGATGACAGTTATATTATGAGTTTATGAGTTTTGATGTACCGAAGGAGTTCGGAGTCCCGGATGATATCAGGGACATGACGAGGAGTCTCGAAATGGTCGAGACGTAAAGACTGATATATTGGACGACTATATTCGGACTTCGGAAAGATTCCGAGTGATTCAGGTATTTTTCGGAGTACCGGAGAGTTACGGGAATACGTATTGGGCCTTATTGGGCCATACGGGAAAGAAGGAAAAGGGCCTCAAGGGTGGCCGCATCCCTCCCCTTGGTCTGGTCGGAATTGGACTAGGGAAGGGGGGCGCCCCCTTCCTTCTTTCTCCTTTTCCCTTCCTCTTTTCCTATTCCATATGGGAGGTGGAATCCTACTAGGACTAGGGAGTCCTAGTAAGACTGCACACTTGGCGCGCCCCCTCCTAGGGACGACCTCCTCCCCCCTTGCTCCTTTATATACGGGGGCAGGGGGACACCCCATGACACACAAGTTGATCTTCGTGATCGTTCCTTAGCCATGTGCGGTGCCCCCCTCCACCATATTCCACCTCGGTCATATCGTAGCGGTGCTTAGGCGAAGCCCTGCGTCGGTACAACATCATCTTCATCACCACGCCGTCGTGTTGACGGAACTCATCCCTGACACCCTGCTGGATCGGAGTCTAGGGATCGTCATCAAGCTGAACGTGTGCTGAACTCGGAGGTGCCGTACGTTCGGTACTTGGATCGGTCGGATCGTGAAGACGTACGACTACATCAACCGCGTTGTCATAGCGCTTCCGCTTACGGTCTACGAGGGTACGTGGACAATACTCTCCCCTCTCGTTGCTATGCATCGCCATGATCTTGCGTGTGCGTAGGATTTTTTTTGAAATTACTACGTTCCCCAACAGTGGCATCCGAGCCTGGTTTTATGCGTAGATGTCATATGCACGAGTAGAACACAAGTGAGTTGTGGGTGATACAAGTCATACTGCTTACCAGCATGTCATATTTTGGTTCAGCGGTATTGTAGATGAAGCGGCCCGGACCGACATTACGCGTACGCTTACGCGAGACTGGTTTCACCGTTACGAGCACTCGTGCTTAAAGGTGGCTGGCGGGTGTCTGTCTCTCTCACTTTAGTTCAACCGAGTGTGGCTACGCCCGGTCCTTGCGAAGGTTAAAACAACACTAACTTGACGAACTATCGTTGTGGTTTTGATGCATAGGTAAGAACGGTTCTTGCTAAGCCCGTAGCAGCCACGTAAAATTTGCAACAACAAAGTAGAGGACGTCTAACTTGTTTTTGCAGGGCATGTTGTGATGTGATATGGTCAAGACGTGATGCTATATTTTATTGTATGAGATGATCATGTTTTGTAACCGAAGTTATCGGCAACTGGCAGGGGCGATATGGTTGTCGCTTTATTGTATGAAATGCAAACGCCCTGTAATTGCTTTACTTTATCACTAAGCGGTAGCGATAGTCGTAGAAGCAATAGATGGCGTAACGACAACGATGCTACGATGGAGATCAAGGTGTCGTGCCGGTGACGATGGTGATCACGACGGTGCTTCGAAGATGGAGATCACAAGCACAAGATGATGATGGCCATATCATATCACTTATATTGATTGCATGTGATGTTTATCCTTTATGCATCTTATCTTGCTTTGTTTGACGGTAGCATTTTAAGATGATCTCTCACTAAAATTGTCAAGAAGTGTTCTCCCTGTGTATGCACCGTTGCGAAAGTTCTTCGTGCTGAGACACCACGTGATGATCGGGTGTGATAGGCTCTACGTTCAAATACAACGGGTGCAAAACAGTTGCACACGCGGAATACTCGGGTTAAACTTGACGAGCCTAGCATATAACAGATATGGCCTCGGAACACGGAGACCGAAATGTCGAGCATGAATCTTATAGTAGATATGATCAACATATTGATGTTCACCGTTGAAACTACTCCATCTCACGTGACGATCGGGCATAGTGTAGTTGATATGGATCACGTAATCACTTAGAGGATTAGAGGGATGTCTATCTAAGTGGGAGTTATTTAGTAATATGATTAATTGAACTTGAATTTATCATGAACTTAGTCCTGGTAGTATTTTGCAAATTATGTTGTAGATCAATAGCTCGCATTGTTGCTTTCATATGTTTATTTTGATATGTTCCTAGAGAAAATTGTGTTGAAAGATGTTAGTAGCAATGATGCGGATTGGATCCGTGATCTGAGGTTTATCCTCATTCCTGCATAGAAGAATTATGTCCTTGATGCACCGCTAGGTGACAAACCTATTGCAGGAGCAGATGCAGACGTTATGAACGTTTAGCTAGCTCAAAATGATGACTACTTGATAGTTTAGTGCACCATGCTTAAACGGCTTAGAATCGGGACTTCAAAGACGTTTTGAACGTCATGGGCCATATGAGATGTTCCAGGAGTTGAAGTTAATATTTCAAGCAAATACCCGAGTTGAGAGATATGAAGTCTCCAACAAGTTCTATAGCAAAAAGATGGAGGAGAATCGCTCAACTAGTGAGCATGTGCTCATATTCTCTGGGTACTTCAATCGCTTGAATCAAGTGGGAGTTAATCTTCCAGATAAGATAGTGATTGACAGAATTCTCTAGTCACCATCACTAAGTTACTAGAACTTCGTGATGAACTATAGTATGCAAGGGATGACGAAAACGATTCCCGAGATCTTCGTGATGTTGAAATCGACGAAGGTAGAAATCAAGAAAGAGCATCAAGTGTTGATGATTGACAAGACCACTAGTTTCAAGAAAAGGGCAAAGGGAAAGAAAGGGAAACTTCAAGTAGAATGGCAAACAAGTTGTCACTCCCGTGAAGAAGCCCAAAGCTGGACCAAAGCCTGATACTGAGTGCTTACACTGCAAAGGAAATGGTCACTGGAAGCGGAAATGCCCTGAATATTTGGTGGATAAGAAGGATGGCAAAGTGAACAAGGGTATACTTGATATACAGGTTATTGATGTGTGTCTTACTAGTGTTTATAGTAGTCCCTGAGTATTTGATACTTGTTCGGTTGCTAAGATTAGTAACTCGAAACAGGAGTTACAGAATAAACATAGACTAGTTCAAGGGGAAGTGACGATGAGTGTTGGAAGGAGTTCCAAGATTGATATGATCATCATCACGCACTCCCTATATTTTCGAGATTAGTGTTAAAACCTAAATAAATGTTATTTAGCATTTGCGTTGAGCATGAATATGATTTGATCATGTTTATTGCGATATGGTTATTCATTTGAAGTTAAAGAATAATTGTTATTCTTTTTACATGAATAAGACATTCGATGGTTATACACCCAATGAAAATAGTTTGTTGGATCTCGATCATAGTGATACACATATTCATAATATTGATGCCAAAAGATGCAAAGTTAATAATGATAGTGCAACTTATTTGTGGCACTGCCGTTTGGGTCATATCAGTGTAAAGCGCATGAAGAAACTCCATAAAGATGGATTTTCGGAATCACTTGGTTATGAATCATTTGATGCTTGCGAGCCGTGCCTTTTGGGCAAGATGACTAAAACTCCGTTCTCCGGAACAATGGAACAAGCTACTGACTTATTGGAAATATTACATACCGATGTATGCAATCCAATGAGTGTTGATGCTCGTGGCAAGAATCGTAATTTTCTGACCTTCACAAGATGATTTGAGTAGATATGGGAATATCTACTTGATGAAACATAAGTCTGAAATAGTTGAAAGGCTCAAAGAATTTTAGAGTGAAGTGGAAAAATCATCGTAACAAGAAAATAAAGTTTCTGCGATCTGATCGTGGAGACGAATATTTGAGTTACGAGTTTGGTCTTCAATTAAAACAATGTGGGATAGTATCATAGCTCACGCCACCTGGAACACCACAACGTTATGGTGTGTCCAAACGTCGTAACCGCACTTTATTGGATATGGTGCGATCTATGATGTATCTTACCGCTTTACCACTATTGTTTTGGGGTTATGCATTAGAGACAGCTGCATTCACTTTAAATAGGGCACCATCAAAATCCATTGAAACGACGTCTTATGAATTGTGGTTTGGCAAGGAACCAAAATTGTCGTATCTTAAATTTTGGGGATGCGATGCTTATGTGAAAAGTTTCAACCTGATAAGCTCGAACCCAAATCGGAGAAGTGCGTCTTCATAGAATACCCAAAGGTAACTATTGGGTACACCTTCTATCACAGATCCGAAGGCAAGTTATTTGTTGCTAAGATGGATCCTTTCTAGAGAAGAAGTTTCTCTCGAAAGAAGTGAGTGGGCGGAAAGTAGAACTTGATGAGGTAACTGTACCTACTCCCTTGTTGGAAAGTAGTTCATCACAGAAATCAGTTCCAGTGATTCCTACACCAATTAGTGAGGAAGTTAATGATGATGATCATGAAACTTCAGATCAAGTTGCTACCAAACCTCGTAGGTCTTCCAGAGTAAGATCCGCACCAGAGTGGTGCGGTAATCATGTTCTGGAAGTCATGTTACTAGACCATGATGAACCTATGAACTATGAGGAAGCGATGATGAGCCCAGATTCCGCGAAATGGCTTGATGCCATGAAATCTGAGATGGGATCCATGTATGAGAACAAAGTGTGGACTTTGGTGGAGTCGCTCGATGATCGGCAAGCCATATTGTATAAATGGATCTTCAAGAGGAAGACAAATGCTGATAGTAGTGTTACTATCTACAAAGCTCGACTTGTCGCAAAAAGGTTTTCGACAAGTTCAAGGTGCTGACTACAATGAGATTTTCTCAACTGTAGCGATGCTTAAATCTGTCCAAATCATGTTAGCAATTGCCACATTTTATGAAATCTGGAAAATGGATGTCAAAACTGCATTCCTTAATGGTTTTCTTAAAGAAGAGTTGTATCTGATGCAACCAGAAGGTTTTGTCAATCCTAAAGGTGCTAACAAAATGTGCAAGCTCCAACGATCCATCTATGGACTGGTGCAAGCATCTCAGAGTTGGAATATACGCTTTGATAAGTTGATCAAAGCATATAGTTTTATACAGACTTGCGGTGAAGCCTGTATTTACAATAAAGTGAGTGGGAGCACTACGCCTTTCTGATAAATATATGTGAGTAACATATTGTTGATCAGAAATGATGTAGAATTGTTCTGGAAAGCATAAAGGAGTATTTGAAAGGAGTTCTTTAAAATAAAGACCTCAGTAAAACTACTTACATATTGAGCATCAAAATCTATTGAGATAGATCAAGACGCTTGATAAGTTTTTCAATAAGTACATACCTTGTCAAGATTTTGAAGTAGTTCAAAATGGAACAGTCAAAGAAAGAGTTCTTGCCTGTGTTGCAAAGGTGTGAAATTGAGTAAGACTCAAATCCCGACCACGGCAGAAAAATAGAAAAGAGAATGAAAGTCATTCCTTATGCCTCAGTCATAGGTTCTATAAAGTATGCTATGCTATGTACCAGACCTATTGTATACCTTGTTCTGTATCTGGTAAGGGAATACAATAGTGATCTAGGAGTAGATCACTGGACATTGGTCAGGAGTATCCTTAGTGAGGACTAAAGAAATATTTCTCGATTATGGAGGTGATAAAAGAGCCCATCGTAAAGAGTTACATCAGTGCAAGCTTTCACACCGATCCAGATGACTCTAAGTCTCAATATGGATACATATTAAAAGTGGGAGCAATTAACTAGAGGAGCTCCGTGCAGAGCATTGTAGACATAGAATATTTGCAAAATACACACGGCTTTGAATGTGACAGACCCGTTGACTATAATTCTCTCACAAGCAAAACATGATCATACCTTAGTACTCTTTGGGTGTTAATCACATAGCGATGTGAACTAGATTATTGACTCTAGTAAACCCTTTGGGTGTTGATCACATGACGATGTGAACTATGTGTATTAATCACATATAGATGTGAATGTTGGTGTTAAATCACATGGCGATGTGAACTAGATTATTGACTCTAGTGCAAGTGGGAGACTGAAGGAAATATGCCCTAGAGGCAATAAGAAAGTTATTATTTATTTCCTTATTTCATGATAAATGTTTATTATTCATGCTAGAATTGTATTAACCGGAAACATAATACATGTGTGAATATATAGACAAACATAGTGTCACTAGTATGCCTCTACTTGACTAGCTCGTTGATCAAAGATGGTTATGTTTCCTAACCATTGACATGAGTTGTCATTTGATTAACGGGATCATGTCATTAGGAGAATGATGTGATTGACATGACCCATTCCGTTAGCTTAGCACACGATCATTTAGTATGTTGTTGTTGCTTTCTTCATGACTTATACATGTTCCTGTAACTATGAGATTATGCAACTCCCATTTACCGGAGGAACACTTTGTGTGCTACCAAACGTCACAATGTAACTGGGTGATTATAAAGGAGCTCTACAGGTGTCTCCGAAGGTACATGTTGGGTTGGCGTATTTCGAGATTAGGATTTGTCACTCCGATTGTCGGAGAGGTATCTCTGGGCCCTCTCGGAAATACACATCACTTAAGCCTTGCAAGCATTGCAACTAATGAGTTAGTTGCGGGATGATATATTACGGAACGAGTAAAGAGACTTGACGGTAACAAGATTGAACTAGGTATTGAGATACCGACGATCGAATCTCGGGCAAGTAACATACCGATGACAAAGGAAACAACGTATGTTGTTATGCGGTTTGACCGATAAAGATCTTCGTAGAATATGTGGGAGCCAATATGAGCATCCAGGTTCCGCTATTGGTTATTGACCGGAGATGTGTCTCGGTCATGTCTACATTCTTCTCGAACCCGTAGGGTCCGCACGCTTAAGGTTTCGATGATAGTTATATTATGAGTTTATGAGTTTTGATGTACCGAAGGAGTTCGGAGTCCCGGATGATATCGGGGACATGACGAGGAGTCTCGAAATGGTCGAGACGTAAAGATCGATATATTGGACGACTATATTCAGACTTCGGAAAGGTTCCGAGTGATTCGGGTATTTTTCGGAGTACCGAAGAGTTACGGGAATACGTATTGGGCCTTATTGGGCCATACGGGAAAGAAGGAAAAGGGCCTCAAGGGTGGCCGCACCCCTCCCCTTGGTCTGGTCCGAATTGGACTAGGGAAGGGGGGCTGCCCCTTCCTTCCTTCTCCTTTTCCCTTTCTCTTTTCCTATTCCATATGGGAGGTGGAATCCTACTAGGACTAGGGAGTCCTAGTAGGACTCCACACTTGGCGCGCCCCCTCCTAGGGCCGGCCTCCTTCCCCCTTGCTCCTTTATATACGGGGGCAGGGGGGGCACCCCATGACACACAAGTTGATCTTCATGATCGTTCGTTAGCCGTGTGCGGTGCCCCCCTCCACCATATTCCACCTCGGCCATATCGTAGCGGTGCTTAGGCGAAGCCCTGCGTCGGTAGAACATCATCTTCGTCACCATGCCGTCATGCTGACGGAACTCATCCCCGACACCCTGCTGGATCGGAGTCCAGGGATCATCATCGAGCTGAACGTGTGCTGAACTCGGAGGTGCCGTACGTTCGGTACTTGGATCGGTCGGATCGTGAAGACGTACGACTACATCAACCGCATTGTCATAACACTTCCGCTTACGGTCTACGAGGGTACGCGAACAATACTCTCCCCTCTCGTTGCTATGCATCGCCATGATCTTGCGTGTGCGTAGGAATTTTTTTGAAA
This sequence comes from Triticum timopheevii, assembly GCA_963921465.1. Classification (NCBI taxonomy): domain Eukaryota; kingdom Viridiplantae; phylum Streptophyta; class Magnoliopsida; order Poales; family Poaceae; genus Triticum; species Triticum timopheevii. The sequence continues at coordinate 314,564,762 of OY997270.1, forward strand.
TTACTACGTTCCCCAACAAAACTAGCATCAATTTCAATAAAACATCCTTTTGCGGCAAAATCAAGAAGTTATCTATGGGATAGGGTTAACCCAACATAAAAATTGCGCTTTAAAATCTTGAAATCTCCTTCCACGGCACAACTACGATAAGATTCTAACATCCTAAACCAAGCATCTTTTAAATTTTCTCCTTGTCCTTGCTTGAAGTGAAGAACTTCAAAGTCGGGAGACGAAGGGATAAAGACCGAGCTAGCCATGACGACAAGGTAAACGAACTAACACACGGGCAAACGGAAAAAGGCAAGCGGAAAGAGAGAGGAGAAGATTGGGAAAGAGAGGGCAAATAAAACAGCAAGGGTGAAGTGGGGGAGAGGAAAACGAGAGGCAAATGGCAAATAATGTAAATGCGAGGGAGATGGGTTTGTGATGGGTACTTGGTATGTCTTGACTTGAGCGAAGACCTCCCTGGCAACGGCGCCAGAAATCCTTCTTGCTACGTCTTGAGCTTGCGTTGGTTTTCCTCGAAGAGGAGAGGGTGATGCAGCAATAGTAGCGTAAGTATTTCCCTCAGTTTTTGAGAACCAAGGTATCAATCCAGTACGAGGCTCCTCAAAAGTCCCGCGCACCTACACAAACAAACTGAGAACTCGCAACCAACGCAATAAAGGGGTTGTCAATCCCTTCACGGCCACTTGCGAAAGTGAGATCTAATAAAGATAGTATGATAAGATAAATATATTTTTGGTATTTTGTAATATAGATGCAAAAAGTAAAGATGCAAATAAAGGTAGATTGGAAGCAAATATGAAAAGAGATAGACCCGGGGGCCATAGGTTTCACTAGTGGCTTCTCTCAAGATAGCATAAGTATTACGGTGGGTGAACAAATTAGTGTCGAGCAATTGATAGAAAAGCGAATAATTATGGGATTATCTAGGCATGATCATGTATATAGGCATGACGTCCGCAACAAGTAGACTGACTCCTGCCTGCATCTACTACTATTACTCCACACATCGACCGACTCCTGCCTGCATCTAGAGTATTAAGTTCATAAGAACAGAGTAACACATCAAGCAAGATGACATGATGTAGAGGGATAAACTCAAGCAATATGATATAAACCCCATCTTGTTATCCTCGATGGAAACAATACAATACGTGCCTTGCAACCCTTTGTGTCACTGGGTAAGGACACCGCAAGATTGAACCCAAAGCTAAGCACTTCTCCCATGGCAAGAAAGATCAATCTGGTAGGCCAAACCAAACTGATAATTCAAAGAGACTTGCAAAGATAACTCAATCATACATAAAAGAATTCAGAGAAGATTCAAATATTATTCATAGATAAACTTGATCATAAACTCACAATTCATCGGATCTCGAGAAACACACCGCAAAAAGAGTTTACATCGAATATATCTCCACAAGAGAGGGGGAGAACATTGTATTGAGATCCAAAAATAGAGAAGAAGCCATCTAGCTAATAACTATGGACCCATAGGTCTGTGGTAAACTACTCACAACTCATCGGAGGGGAAAGGATGTTGATGTAGAAGCCCTCCATGGTCGATTCCCCCTCCGACAGGACACCGACGAAGGCTCCAAGATGGGATCTCGCGGATACAGGAGGTTACGGTGGTGGAAATTGTGTTTCGTCTGCTCCCTGGATGTTTTCGGGGTACGTAGGCTTATATAGGAGGAAGAAGTACGTCGGTGGACGCCTGAGGGGCCCATGAGACAGGGGGGCGCGCCCTATAGGGGGGCGCGCCCTCCTATCTCGTGGGAGCCTTGGCTGCTTCTTGACTTGCACTCCAAGTCCTCTGGATCACGTTCGTTCCAAAAATCACGCTCCCGAAGGTTTCATTCCATTTGGACTCCGTTTGATATTCCTTTTCTTCGAAATACTGAAATAGGCAAAAAAAACAGCAATACGGGCTGGGCCTCCGGTTAGTAGGTTAGTCCCAAAAATGATATAAATGTGTAAAATAAAGCCCATAAACATCCAAAAGGGGTAATATAATAGCATGGAACAATAAAAAATTATAGATACGTTGGAGACGTATCACCGGCCGAGGGGGAGGTGTTCGACGACGAGGTGCTCGCCGTCGCTGGGCTCGATGAAAGGATCAAGAAGAGGTGTCTAGAGGGGGGTGATTAGACACTAAGAGAGAAAAGTTGCAGTTTTTAATTTCTTTAAGTTGAAGTGGAGTTTTGGTACAAGTTTAATAATCACAATACATATCAAGAGAGCATGCAAAGAGTATATGAGCAGCGGAAAGTAAAGCATGCAACTTGCAAGAATGTAAAGGGATGGGATTGGAGTGTGCAAACGCAATTGGAGACACAGATGTTTTTGTCGTGGTTCCGATAGGTGGTGCTATCGTACATCCACACTGATGGAGACTTAAACCCACGAAGGGTAACGGCTGCGCGAGTCCACGGAGGGCTTCACCCATGAATGGTCCACGAAGAAGCAACCTTATCTATCCCACCATGGCCGTCGCCCACGAAGGACTTGCCTCACTAGGGGTAGATCTTCACGAAGTAGGCGATCTCCTTGCCCTTACAAACTCCTTGGTTCAACTCCGCAATCTTGTTGAGGCTCCCAAATGACACCTAGCCAATCTAGGAGACACCACTCTCCAAGAAGTAACAAATGGTGTGTTGATGATGAACTCCTTGCTCTTGTGCTTCAAATGATAGTCTCCCCAACACTCAACTCTCTCTCACAGGATTTGGATTTGGTGGAAAGAAGGTTTGAGTGGAAAGCAACTTGGGGAAGGCTAGAGATGAAGATTCATATGGTAGGAATGGAATATCTTGGTCTCAACACAAGTGTAGGTGGTTCTCTCTCAGAAAATGTATATTGGAAGTGTAGGCATGTTCTGATGGCTCTCTCCATGAATGAAGAGTGAGTGGAGGGGTATATATAGCCTCCACACAAAATCTAACCGTTACACACAACTTGCCAATCTCGGTGGGACCGAATTGAGAAACTCGGTTGGACCGATTTAGCAAATCATGTGACCGTTAGGATTTTTGGTGGGACCGACAAGCAACTCGGTAGGACCGATATGGTTAGGGTTAGGGCATAACGTAATCTCTGTGAGACCGATTACACAAACTCGGTGGGACCGATTTTGGTAATATGCTAACCAGAGAGTTAGTCAGGCAAACTCGGTGGGACCGATTCACTCATCTCATTTGGACCGAAATGTTACGAAGAGGAACATAGAGTTTGCATTGTAATCTCGGTAGGATCGATTACAAAAACTCGGTGAGACCGATTTTGGTAATGGACATACAGAGACATTACAATCCCATCTCGGTGAGACCGAGATCCCTATCGGTGAGATCGATTTGGCTAGGGTTTGTGGCAGTGGCTATGACATCTGAACTCGGTGGCGCCGGATAGAAAGAATCGATGGGGCCGAGTTTGACTTTTGGTTTAGGTCATATGTCGATGTGAGAAGGTAGTTGAGGGCTTTGGAGCATATCACTAAGCACTTTGAGCAAGCAAGCCATTAAGCAACACCTCATCCCCTCTTGATAGTATTGGATTTTCCTATAGACTCAATGTGATCTTGGATCACTAAAATGGAAAATGTAGAGTCTTGAGCTTGGAGCTTGAGCCAATCCTTTATTCTTAGCTTCTTGAAGGGGTTCCACATCCTCTAGTCCATGCCACTTCATTGTTGAACTTTTCTGAACCATACTAGGTAAAGGTGTTAGTCCAACAAGAGATATGTTGACATTAATTACCAAAATCACCCAGGGAGAACTTATGCTTTCAATCTCCCCCTTTTTGGTAATTGATGACAAGAAACAACAAAGCTTTAGATGAGGATATAGAGAATAACAAGTAAAGCTTTGGAAAGACATGTAACATGCATAGGCTCCCCCTACATGTATGCAATCATGTGAATATGGAATATAGGAGCATGTGAATGCACAATCATGACAGAGTAAGCAATGTGTTACATGTATCTTGGCTATATGCATCAGAGCAAAAGATGTGAAAATGGGAAATGTACCTTCATGCTCATGAATCCTTCTTGCAAACAGTAAGTACATCAGCCAGAATTCCTCATACACATGACTGTGATGCACATACTTACCTTGTGGTCTTGAGTTTCCTTAGGATGAAATGAACCTGCGTAAACAAGGTTAGATAACACAGATACACCTACTGGCCAGAGCAAACAAAAGAAACCACAATAGAACCAAGACTGGGATGACATGTAGAGTGAGTACTAAGTACCACATTGTATATAAACATGTCCCCAAAGGTAAAGATGTGCAATTAATCCAAGGATTTCCTTCCCTTAGATATCTTGCTCCCCCTGAATCTAGCATGGGATACTGGGAGAAGATAGGGAACAGAAAATCAGAGCAAAATCAGAGCTCAAGGAAAATAAACAAATATGAACATGTCTTTCCCCTCTTAAAGACATGTGACTACTCTCCTCTTGAACACCAAGCATTTGGGGTCCTTGATGATTACTCTCTCTCCCCTTGAGTATTCTCTCCCCCTATAGATATGATTAAGTTTTGATGTGATCTCTCTCCCCCCCTTTGACATCAATTTGCAAGAAGGGTCCTTCTGGATATTTGTTGCAAATGGGTTCGGTCCTTGAGTCTCAGAACAAAGCAGCAAGTCTTATGTGATGCTGGTAGAGGACAAGAATAATTGAGTGGTGCTGGATTAAGAAGAGTGCAGAAACAAGTGGCAAGCTGTCTTTCCTGTAGTGAAATCGGTGACGCCGAGTTTTATGCTTCGGTTGCACCGAAAGGATTCAGTTAGACTTAAAACAACAGACCGGTGTGACCGAGTTCATCACAGAGAAAACACTTGTCACTTCAGCTCACTAGGCAAATAAGATCTCACAAGGATTTGCAAGGAATTAACTGAAAGATTTGCAATGAATTGGATGCAGGGAATGCAGAACAGAAATTAAAAGATAAGAAATCTAGATGAAGTTTTTTTGAAAGGGGAAATAAATATGCATGAGACAAATGCAAGAACACAGAAAAGAACACATGAGAACTTCATCTAGAATTGGTGGGCGACAAAGTCACATATGTTAGAGTATATTGACTTAGGAGTCAAGTGAGATCACTTGATCATGGGTCATACTCATCGTTTAAGCTCAAAATGGGGTTACCATTTTTCGTTTAAGCATCTTGATGTATTCACATCTTGTCGAGTTGCTTTGACTCATGAGTTGGAGTAAAGATTCTCTAAGATGGAATAACATACCTTGGGTGGCGGTGTTGATCTTGATCATGTAGTTGAACTTATGTGGGTTGCTCAAGGTTGATGTAGCTCATCGAGAGTTGGGAGCACCACTTTGGAATTTGAGTTCATCTACCTACATGGGTTTGTTTTCCATGGAAGAGCACTTGTGTATCCAAAATGACAATCATAAATCTCAGTAATAAATTTGTCAAAGGATATGTTTGAGTGGTTTCGTGCTTCCTTGCCTTCAACCACCATTTTGTAGAGACTTGGTAATGTAGAGATTGCTCAAGATGTGAGTGAGTTGCAATCTCATAGATTTAGATTCATCCAAGTACCTACATGGGTTAGATAACATGCAAGATGCAAATATATCCAAGACATAAGATTATCATCATAAGAGAAATATCAAGGATTAGTCATAGACTCATGTCTTGCATGTATCAAATGGAGTTCCTACTCCAAGTTTGAAGCATCAATGATGTTTAATTCACCTCTTAACCTGCAAAACACTTTCTCATCAAGTGGTTTAGTGAAATATCCGCTAATTGCTTTTCGGTGCGAACATGCTTAAGATTAATGTCCCCTTTGGCAACATGATCTCGAATGAAATGATGACGAACTTCAATATGCTTAGTTCGAGAATGTTACACGGGATTGTGAGCAATCTTGATAGCACTTCCATTGTCACAAAGCAATGGAACATGTTTCACATATATCCCATAATCTTTAAGAGTTTGGGTCATCTAAAGTAATTGAGCACAACATGAACCAGCGGCAATGTATTCCGCTTCGGCGGTGGATAAGGATACCGAGTTTTGTTTCTTGGAAGACCAAGACACAAGAGATCTACCAAGAAATTGACAAGTACCCGAAGTGGACTTTCTATCAACCTTGTCACCGGCATAGTCCGAGTCAGAGTAGCCAACAAGATTAAAAGAGGCCCTCTTTGGACACCAAATGCCAAAATTTGGTGTATGGATTAAGTATCTCACTATCCTTTTCACGGCCTTAAGATGACTTTCTTTAGGAGCGGCTTGATATCGTGCACACATGCAAAAACTTAGCATAATATCGGGACGTGAAGCACATAGATATAACAATGAACCAACCATAGAGCAATAAAATTTTGATCAACCGGTTCACCATCTTTGGTTAAATCAAGATGTCCACTAGTAGGAATAGGTGTAGTCATACCTTTGAATTCTTGCATATTGAACTTCTTGAATAAGACCTTGGTGTACTTTGTTTGAGAGACGAAGGTACCTTCCTTAGTTTGCTTGATTTGCAAACAAAGAAATAATTTGCGTTCACTCATCATCGACATCTCAAACTTCTCCAACATTAGCTTTCCAAACTTTTCACTAAAGTGAGGGTTAGTAGAACCAAATATAATATCATCAACATAGATTTGGCACACAAATAGTTCCCCATTAACCCTTTTAGTAAAAAGAGTAGAATCAATTTTTCCAATTTCAAAGCCTTTTTCAATAAGGAACTTGGACAAGCATTTATACCACGCTCTAGGAGCTTGTTTAAGACCATAAAGAGCTTTGTGAAGTTTGTAAACATGATTAGGTTTTTTAGGATTGACAAAGCCGGGAGGTTGCTTAACATAAACTTCCTCCTCTATTTCACCATTTAGAAAAGCACTTTTAATGTCCATTTGGTACAAGGTGATATCATGGTGATTAGCATAGGCAAGTAAAATGCGAATCGACTCAAGTCTAGCAACGGGAGCATAAGTCTCACCATAGTCCATACCTTCGACTTGAGTGTAGCCTTGGGCGACGAGACGTGCCTTGTTGCGAACTACTTGTCCATCTTCATCTTGCTTGTTGCGAAACACCCATTTGGTACCGATGATGTTGTGGTCGCTATTGGGCTTCTCAACCAATGTCCACACTTGATTTCTCTCAAAGTTGTGAAGCTCTTCATGCATGGCATTTATCCAATCCGGATCTTCCAAATCTTCTTTAACCTTCATAGGTTCAATGCTAGAGATGAATGAATAGTGTTCACAAAAGTTAGCTAAACGAGTTTTAGAGCGATTGATTCTCCCGGTTTGGATATCATTGTAGATTTGCTCGACGGGGTGGTCATTAGCAATTCTTGCTCGAACTCGTGAAAGCTTTTGCTTGGATCTTGGTTGAACATCTTCTTCATCTTGTTGCTCTTATTGGCCTTCTTCATTGTTGACGTTGTCGTTCTCTTGTCGTGGTGAAGAAGCAGGTTGTTGGCGTTCATCTTGGTGCACTTCCTTGTTTTCTTAATCTTGGTGTGTCCCACTTGTGGATGCTTCTGTATCAACTCTTGGTTCACCTTGTCGTGAGGTAGAAGCTTCCACTTGGACGGACGAGGTACTCTCCTTCACCTCCGTTGGACGAATCTTGCCAATAGACAAGTCTTGGATTGCTTCCGAGGGGTCTTTGTCTCCTACATCAATTGGCAATTGCTCTACTTGCGAGATGTTAGATTCATTAAACTTCACATCTATCGTTTCTTGAACCTTTCGGGTGAAATTGTTGTAGACACGGTAAGTGTGAGAGTTTGAGCCATAACCAAGTAGGAAACCTTCATGAGACTTAGGAGCGAATTTAGAACGACGATGCTTATCAAGAATGTAGCACTTTGAGCCGAATACTCAAAAGTATCCAACTTGGGGTTTGTTACCGGTGAGGAGCTCGTATGCCGTCTTGCCGAGTAGCTTGTGAAGATACAAGTGATTTGTTGCATGACAAGCTGTCTCAACCGCTTCCGCCCAAAAGTGCTTCAGCATCCTGTACTCATCAAGCATCGTTCTCGCCATTTTGATGAGCGTCCGGATCTTCCTCTCAACAACTCCATTTTGTTGAGGTGTGTACATAGCCGAGAACTCATGTGAAATCCCTTCTTCGTCAAGAAAGGTGTCCACATTTGCGTTCTTGAACTCCGTTCCGTTGTCGCTGCGAACCTTCTTGATCTTCACCTCAAATTGATTTTGGGCCTTCTTAGCGAAGTTTTTGAAGATCTTTTGGACCTGCGATTTATCATCGAGAAAGAACACCCAAGTAAATCTTGAAAAATCATCAACTATAACAAGACCAAAAGAATTTTGACCGAGACTTTTGTAGGCGTTGGGACCAAAAAGATCCTTGTGAAGTAGCTCAAGTGGCCTCTTTGTGGTCATGATGTTCTTCACGGGATGCCTCCCTCCAACCTGTTTACCTGCTTGACAAGCACTGCAAAGTCTATCCTTATCAAATATGACATCGTTAACACCAAGAATATGATTTCCTTTAATAAGCTTGTCAAGGTTTCGCATGCCCTCATGGCCCAATTGTCTATGCCATAACCAGCCTTTAGAGGATTTAGCGATGAAGCAAGTTCCAGGTTGAGCCTTTTTAGTGAAATCAACAATGTATAGATCACCTCTACATATACCGGTAAAGACCATTTTATGATTATATCTATGAAACACTTGGCAATCTACTTCAGTAAATAGGACATTTAAACTGAAATCAGCAAGTCTAGATACTGAAAGTAAATTGTAACCAAGAGATTCAACGAGCATGACATTTTGAATGGAGCTATCATGTGAGATGGCCACCTTACCGAGGCCAACCACCTTACCCTTTGAGTTGTCACCGAAAGTGACATACTTTCGAGGGCCATCATTTTCAGCAAGCTCATGAAACATATCTTTATCTCCGGTCATGTGATCGGTACATCCACTATCAAGAACCCATTCCTTTCCCCCTGCCATATATCCCCAAAGATTTGCCATAAGACCAAAGTGTCTCATTGCATCATCAAGATCAAAGTCACTATCATCATCCTCATCATAGTATCCATGTTCAACATTGTCATGTGGTGGATCAAATCCTAGAGAGGATGATTCGTTAGAGTGAGTTTGACAATGTTCTTCTTCATGAATTTTAATAGCTTTGGAAATAATATCACTAATAATTCCAACATCTCCTTTGGCACGCATAAGGTTTGTAATCTCAAATAGACAATCACCAAACATAGGATCATTGGAATTCATCTTACTCAAGGCAATAGACTTATGGAGAATTTCATCTAGATTTTTCAAGGAATAATTTGGAAAACATTCCTCAAAAAATTTACATATGGTGTAGGCACACTTAAGAGTAGGCAAACACCGAATCAAGTTTCTAGGCAAGCCTCTAGTGATAAGTTCAACAGTTTTAAGATTGTGAATCATGTCAATTGACTCATCAAGGGTAGGATGCATAGGATCAACATGAGGTGCACAAGGGCTAGCAATGTACTTGTTCAAATGATATTCATTGAAAATCACAAGCATCTCATTTTTCCACTCATGAAAATACTTTCCATCAAGTATAGGCACTCTATGTCTAAGACTCCCCAAAGTAGACTCATCCATCTTCCTCCAATGGTGTTTAAACCAAAGCAATGGAGACCAAAGCTCTAATACCAATTGAAAGGATCGAGAAGAGGTGTCTAGAGGGGGGTGATTACACACTAAGTGAGAAAAGTTGCAGTTTTTAATTTCTTTAAGTTGAAGTGGAGTTTTGGCACAAGTTTAACAATCACAATACATAAAGAGCAAGCATGCAAAGAGTATATGAGCAGCGGAAAGTAAAGCATGCAACTTGCAAGAATGTAAAGGGATGGGATTGGAGTGTGCAAATGCAATTGGAGACACATATGTTTTTGTCGTGGTTCCGATAGGTGGTGCTATCGTACATCCACGTTGATGGAGACTTCAATCCACGAAGGGTAACGGCTGCGCGAGTCCACGGAGGGCTCCACCCATGAAGGGTCCACGAAGAAGCAACCTTGTCTATCCCACCATGGCCGTCGCCCACGAAGGACTTGCCTCACTAGGGGTAGATCTTCACGAAGTAGGCGATCTCCTTGCCCTTACAAACTCCTTGGTTCAACTCCACAATCTTGTCGGAGGCTCCCAAGTGACACCTAGCCAATCTAGGAGACACCACTCTCCAAGAAGTAACAAATGGTGTGTTAATGATGAATTCCTTGCTCTTGTGCTTCAAATGATAGTCTCCCCAACACTCAACTCTCTCTCACAGGATTTGGATTTGGTGGAAAGAAGGTTTGAGTGGAAAGCAACTTGGGGAAGGCTAGAGATCAAGATTCATATGGTAGGAATGGCATATCTTGGTCTCAACACAAGTGTAGGTGGTTCTCTCTCAGAAAATGTATATTGCAAGTGTAGGCATGTTCTGATGGCTCTCTCCACGAATGAAGAGTGGGTGGAGGGGTATATATAGCCTCCACACAAAATCTAACCATTACACACAACTTGCCAATCTCGGTGGGACCGAATTGAGAAACTTCGTCGGACCGATTTAGCAAATCATGTGACCATTAGGATTTTCAGTGGGACCGACATGACACTCGGTAGGACCGATATGGTTAGGGTTAGGGCATAAGGTAATCTCGGTGAGACCGATTACACAAACTCGGTGGGACCGATTTTGGTAATAAGCTAACCAGAGAGTTAGTCAGGCAAACTCGATGGGACCGGTTGGCTCATCTCGGTTGGACCGAAATGTTACGAAGAGGAACAGAGAGTTTGCATTGTAATCTCGGTAGGACCGATTACGAAAACCCGGTGAGACCGATTTTGGTAATGGACATACAGAGAGATTACAATCCCATCTCGGTGAGACCGAGATCCCTATCGATGAGACCAATTTGGCTAGGGTTTGTGGCAGTGGCTATGACATCTGAACTCAGTGGCGCCGGATAGAAAGAATTGGTGGGGCCGAGTTTGACTTTTGGTTTAGGTCATATGTCGATGTGAGAAGGTAGTTGAGGGCTTTGGAGCATATCTCTAAGCACTTTGAGCAAGCAAGCCATTAAGCAACACCTCATCCCCTCTTGATAGTATTGGCTTTTCCTATAGACTCAATGTGATCTTGGATCACTAAAATGGAAAATGTAGAGTCTTGAGCTTGGAGCTTGAGCCAATCCTTTGTCCTTAGCATCTTGAAGGGGTTCCACATCCTCTAGTCCATGCCACTTCATTGTTGAACTTTTCTGAACCATGCATACTAGGTAAAGGTGTTAGTCCAACAAGATATATGTTGACATTAATTACCAAAATCACCCAGGGAGTACTTGTGCTTTCACTCGAGGTTGTCGACGAACCGAGCACCGGTGGCGGCGGTTCCCAAGAGGAGCAGCTTCTCCGGGCCATGGGTGCCAGCTTCTGGAAGCTCCAGGCGCTCCACCGTGCCCGTCTGGACAAGGCGAAGTCCAGGGAGGCGGCGGCGGGCAAGGCGGAGGTGGATCTCGAGGAGCGCGTCCCCGAGGCGCAGGCCTGGTTCCGGCAGGCCCACAAAGAGCTGAAGGCTACTCAATACCAGCTGGCCGAGCGCAAGCAGGAGCTCCTCTTGAAGCAGGCCGATGTCGAGAAGGCCCAGGAGGCGGCGAGGGAACATGCCGCCAGGGCCGAGGCCACCCGGTCCCAGCACCAGGCTGAGCTGAACTCCCAGGAGGAGGACCTCGCCACTTGCAAGGCGGCGTTCGCCGCCACACTCCACGGAAAGGATGAGGTTGAGAAGCTCGTCGCGCAGCGGACCCGAGAGCTGGAGCAGAAGCACAAGGAAGCGCTCGACGCTCAAGCTCTGGTCCATGGAGACAAGGTGAAGGAGCTGGAGGTGAAGCGGGACGGCATGAAGAACGAGGCCTAGGAGTTGGCGAAGGCGAACGACATGATCAGCTGTGCCTTGATGGAGGCGCAGGCCGAAGTCGTCGGCAAGGCCGAGCTACTCACCCGTGCCAACGAATCCATCAAGGACATAAAGCTGAAGTTGGAGAGCCTTGAGGGGACGCTTTCATAGGTCAAGGCCCAGGAGGAGACCCTGACCAAGAGCCTGGAGAAGGAGAGGCAGCTGCGGAAGAATGAAGCCGCCAACCACGAAGATTTCATGAAGGGCGAGAACCTCTGGATCAGCTGCCTTGCCGACGTCGCCAATAGGATCACCAAGAAGCTGGCTGCCATGGGGATGGCGAATGTGAGGTACACTCCGGAGCTGAACGTGAGCCCCAACGCCAAGCTGACCCTGTTCTTCGAGGGCGTTCTTGGAACCTTGGAGCGGTTCCGCTCTAACAGAGCGAGCTCTCTGGCCAATGAGGCCCGGCACCTCGGGGACGGATGCCCAATAGCCTGCCGGGTGTGCTTGCTGCCGGGCAAACCACATTACTGTTCTCAGTGCAGCTGCTCGATCTGTCGATCGGACTCGAGACAGAATGAGAGCATTGCCAATAGAGGAAGGCCACCTTGCCGTTCTCGACGCAGCTGCTCGAACTGTTGAGCGGACTCGAAACAGAACAAGGGAGTTGCTAATAGTGGAAGGGCCCCATTGCATGCATGTTTCGTATACAGAGGAAAAGATCTCCAAGGAGAATAACCTTATATAAAAATAATTGCTCAAAGTTTTTGCGTGACTTAGCTTTTCTATCGCCGCGCGAGCGTTTGCTGCATCCAAAGATGATGCCACCCGTTCGATCGCCTACTTCCTTGGAAGCCATGGCGATGAAGGACTGCTAGACTAGCTGCTAGACCAGATTTTCACAACTGTGCCCCCTACCTGGCACGCCAAAGATGTCGGCGGAAACGACACCTATGGGATCACTGGAATCCCTACTACGGTCGGCGGGCGCGAGGTTGTGGAGAGAGCAGGTCTAGGAGGCAGCACAAGGATCGTTTACCCAGGTTCGGGCCGCGAGGATCGCGTAATACCCTAGTCCTGCTTTTGTGTATATCTGATTGTTCTTGTGTTCTTGAACTAGCTACGGAGCGTGCGCAGTCCAAAAAGCCGAATCCCTCTCTCGTATGCCTCGGGCCTCCTTTTATAGGAAAAAGGGGACGCCATAGTGGCACACAGGAGGTGGAAAGTGCATGGGGTGGCTGAGTCTATCCTCTGGCGGTGTCGGACAAATGCATTTAATGCGCTGCCGACGTGCCCCTCTTGCTGTCACCGCCTCGCCTCGCTTCAACACGCGTCCAGGCCAGCGCGGCGTGCGGTGCCATGTAGGCTAGCAGGCTGCTGAGCTGGTGCAGTGGCAGGGTCTTCACAAATATCTGCATGCCACCACGCAGGTGCTTGCTGAGCTGGTCTCGGGGCCGCACGTTGCCACGCAGGTGCTCGCCTGGCTGGCTGGGCTGGCAGCTGCATCGGAACGGCGGTGGAGCCTTGGCGGATGCGATCCTGGCCGCGGCCCCGCTGATGTCCTCGGCAAGGGTCTTGTCAGGGCGCCAGCAAGGGTCTTGCCGCGGTACTGTGGTCGTCCCCGGCGAGGATCTTGCCGGAGGTCTCATGGGTTTCCTTTGCAAGGATCTTGCCGAGGATCGTCGTCTTCTGGTCCTTATCTGATCTGGTGCGTTCATGATCTTTACGAAGATCTGCATGCCACCACGGAGGCGCCTCCTGAGCCTTGGTTCCAACATGATCAATGGCGTTGGAACCCTTGGGCTCAAGGGTGGCGCGCTCTGCTGGCGTTGGGCAAGTTGCCCCGGCAAGGCTCTTGCCGGGGCTGCGGAGGCCGCCCCGGCAAGGGTCTTGCCGGGGGAGTCCACCTCGCCCTCTTGCTCTTCGTGTCTCTGGTCTTGGTGTTGCTTGATCGTCTTGTGGTATCGGCTCCCCTCCTATGCCCTGCTAAGTGTGGCCGCGGGCGCGGCTCTGACTGCCCATGCACAAGTAAAGGGGTACAAAAGAGAGCCCCAATTTTTGTACGCCGATAGGATCGCCCGGGCCTGGCCACTCATAAGAGCGACGCGATGTTGGGCTAGGCCCAGAATGGTGCACGGGCAGGCGGGGTCGGATTTTTACCGCGCTAACTTTCCCGCCCGCTGCGCTTCCCCACGACCCGTGTTGAATGCGTGATGTGGAGGGTCGTGCGTGACGTGGGGGGCATGCGTGGGGCGCCTGCTGCACGCAGGCGTCATGTCGTAGTAAATGGTAAAGAGGCGGCCCGAGCCTTCCCCATAAAAAGGAATAACCACAGGCGCGCTGCTCATTTACCCTCTGCGCTCTCTCCAATCTCGGCATCGCTGTCCCCATCTTCTTCTTCCTCGAGCTTTCGCTTGTCAGGACCCCGATTCTATGCCACACCGATCTAGCATGTAACACCTCATATCACATTGCGGCCTCATGCATGGTATTCCCATGGGTGTCGCGTTATTACCATGCCCGGGACCGTTTGCGCCTTTTGGCACACGTATATGATAGTGTTGCTAGCATCCATATGACAAAGAACCTGGGCTGACATGGCTAGTCGTGAACCCAAAGTGGCACTAACTTATAGGGACAGGCATACATGACCCAGCAACGAACGTGTAGGTCATCAGCGAATGAATCCGAGCTATAGCAGCTGGGTTAGCAGGACTCCAGAGAATTCGGGCTGTAGCAGGCTAACATGACTCTGGTAGACACCACGTGACATTTTCCCGAAGGGACAGACACAGGGATGAAGAAGGACACATGCCGGCCAACCTAAGTGTTCCGGAGCAGTAGCAAGCTACCAGGGCTCAGTGGAAGCACTAGGAGACATTTCCCAGTAAGAGAGGCTACTAAGGATAAACAACTAGAAAGTCAGTTCCCACACATAGCAATACACATTACATGTACGCATAACATGCAAGTATGTGCTGTACAACATGGCATCACAACATAACTCAACAACTCATGTAGGTAAAGGCTCAGAAGAGCCATCATAGCATTTATTACAAACACGGGTCACATGATCCAACATTCAGAGCATACAAGCAACAAGCGGAAGCATTACATGTCTGGGTACAGACATCTACAAATGAAAAAGGCTGAAGAGCCTGACTATCTACAACATCCGATCAAGATCGTAGCTGAGGTACAAGCTACTTGTCAAAGTCCACAGAAACTAGTAAGACCGAAGTCTCCACTTCAAAAACATAAATAAAGCAACAAGAATACAAAGGTACTCAGCCAGACTTACATCAGATCCTATCATACATGCATTTGTATCAAGAAGGTAATGTGGGGTTTCAACAAGCCAGTTTTGACTCAATGGCTATCCTGTTCTACGACTACGAGAAACTTATTTGAGGTGGATGGCGCACACGGGTCCACTAATCACCACACAATACGCTACTACAGATTCATCCACGTCTCCCTACGAGAAGGCCATTCATAGCACTCACACTTGTCTTGTGCATTTTAGGGTATCCACTTCAAGTTGTCTATGTACCACGTAAGCATCCAAGAAGTCCATAACCGCGGACCCAGCTATTTGAATAGATCATGTTAACCCTGCGGGGGTGTACTTCTTCACACATGCTCTCGCCACTTATCGCCATGTACACGTCATGTATCTCGGCAACCTTCAAGCGGAAGCCTTGAGAGGGTGTCAGCCACGACCTGACTAACCACACAAGACTCTAGTCCAGGTTTATTGAATATTCAGGTTCTATCCGCAAGGGAGTCCGGACGAGGTTTCCATCATGGCCCCAAACGATGTGTGCAAGGTTCCCGAGCCCACCATCCGGGTGCCACTCGGTACACCAGGCCACGTGTGCCTAGTTTGTCCAAAGCCCACCCTGCCGGGTGCCACTCGGTAGAAAAATAACACTACCTACAAACACCAGAAACTAGTTGCGACTCCTAGACAGAGATAAGTTGGTTAATAAGTCGAGAGGGGTCGAGTTACTGGAACCCAATGTATGGTAGTATCTAGTCATTGGACAACATACACAGAACTCAGTGCTTAAGGACGGTTCCAGTGAGACAACCCACCATGTACTCCAACATGGCCTCTCACTTCTACCTTTACCAAATCGTGTTCACACACTTAACTCTCAGCATCAGAACATAGAGCACTGCACTCCAATTCATTCCCAATGAATCATACCTGACACACTCTAAGCAATAGCAGGCATGGCATGGTAGGAACACAACATGGCTTCAAACAACTCCTACACATGCTAGTGGGTTTCAACTATTTACTGTGGCAATGACAGGTCATGCAGAGGAATGGGTTCAACTACCGCAGCACAAAGTAGCAATTGAATCGTTGTTGTCCTAATGCAATAACAGAGAGTAGGAGCGAGAGAGTAGGATTGTATCGGAATGAACAAGGGGGTTTTCTTGCCTGGTAGATCAACAGGGTGGCACTGCTCCTCAGACAGGTACTCTGGAACACTCTCCGGAGCAGGACCTATCGAGAAGGAACGGTGTCGGCAATCAAAACACAACCGTATGCAACAATATGATGCATGATCATGGCATGAATATGTGATGCTGATTGAGCTAATGCAACTAGCTTTTATTTGGATGAAGTCCATTTGAACCAAAAGTTCAAATGCAACTCCAAGTTAAGTCTTTAGAAATGCCATTTACATGTTTCACTTATACAGTAGGTATAAGTTGGTTTGTCATGCATGAAACTAGTACAAATGGATATATTGGATTTTTCTGATAATTTTTCATATATTAATTATTTCAATCTGAGTTACGGTTGAATTTCTATGATTTTTTGAAGTTTATAGCATTTTTTGGAGTTTCCTGATTTATTTTAAAACCAGAAAAGAATTAACTGCGTCAACACTATGTCATGCTTGCGTCAGCAAGTCAACAATGCTGACTGGGTCAAACCTGACATGTGGGGTCCACACGTCAGTGTCTCAGGATTAATCTAGGGGGGTTATTAGCTTAACTAAAAGGATTAGGGGCACTGGGCCCACTTGTCAGTGTCAGGGGGTTAATTAGGCGGTGATTAGCACTAAGCTAATCACCTACCAGGCTGGACCCACGTGGCAGGGCTCAGGTGACGGGGCTCGTCACCGGCGACCACTGGCCAAGGTGGAGTCCCTGCTGGAGGCCACGGGAGCGGCGGCTGGGGGCACCAGGAGGTTGCCCGCGCTCCCGCGCATCCAGGGGAGCCGGCGAGAGGCTGCGAGGGCGGCGGAGCTCGGGCTCGAGCAGCTGCAGGCTACAGAGCACGGGGGAGCAGAAGAGGAGGGGGAACCGACGCGGGGGCTCACAGCGGACCGGAAGAGCAGCTCAACGGGCTTGGGGACGCGCTGACGGCGGCGGAGATCCACGGCGGCCGGAGGTGAAGAAGGCGACGGTGACGGCTTCGCGGGGCGTCCGATGATGCGCGGCTTGGTGGAGAGGTAGCGGACAACGTGGCGGAGCTCAGAAGCACGACGGGCGGTCGAGGGGAGCACAGAGGATGCGAGGGCGGCGAGGGACAGCGAGTGGCGGTCTCGGCCGTGAGAGAGAGAGAGAGGTTCAGGGGAGGGGGAGGAACGAGAGAGAGGGAGAGAGGTGCGGGGCGGCGCAGGCTTCTCTGGCGCGGATCAGGATGAGGGGGAGAAGCAGGAGGTGGCTAGAGAGGTGGCCGCGGGTGAGCGCGCGCGCGACACGCACAGTGCCAATAGGCGCAAGGAAGAAGACAGAGGAGGAGGCGGGCTGGGCTGCTGCTGGGCTTGCCACAGTGCTGGGCCAGCTGAGGCGCCAGGGCTGCAGGTGAGCACAGGTAGGTTTTTCCATTTTGTTTTCTTTTCTATTTTTCTGACCTTTGTTTGATTTAATAAAAATATGAAACCATTTATTTTCTTATGTCAATTTTTGTAGAAGCTAGTTATATTTTTCGAGAGCTCCGCAACAACTAGCATATTTTTTGGACATATATTATATATGTACAACATATATATATATATATATATATATATATATATATATAGGGTGGGTCTATTATGATAACACCCTTAAGACCTTATTCTTCACCTCAAAATGCTTATTCTGATAACAGTTTCATACTGACCCGTGGCTACAAACTAACCCCACAAAAAAATAGACCGAACTGCACGGGCAAAAAAAACTTCCGGTATCGCTCACTCTCCCCACCTCCCTCCCCACCCTGCCAGCCACCTCCCCGAGCCCCACTTCCCTCCCCACCTCCCTCCCCACACCGCCCCACCTCCCTCCCCACCTTCTCCGGCGCGGCGCGCCCCTCCCCTCCCCACCTTCTCCGGCGCAGTGCGCCCCTCCCCTCCCCACCTTCTCCGGCGGCACCGCCCACCAGCACCTCTAACCTCCCTCCCCGCACCGCCCTCCCCTCCCCACCCCACCTTCTCCAGTGGGTCATGGCAGGATCCGGCCGCCCACGGCCGCCAGCGCGGCCTCAGCCACCAGATCTGGCCGCCGCCAACCCTCAGCGTGGAAGCCCCCCACTCCCTCAGCCCGGCGCCGGATCCGGCGAGATCCGCACGGGGGTGCTAGGAGGTGGGTCTCTACGGGCGCGGCGACCTTCTACTCCACCGACGGCCACCACTAGTGTTGCTCCACCCTCTCCCTCATCTCCCTCCTCCTCCGGCAGCGGTCGCCGTCGGCCACCAATGCGTCCTTCCATCTATGGTGCGACCCCTCCTGTCAATGATCCCCCCTCCTCCCTGCCCCCTCCCTCCCTCCCACTCCCCCCGGTGGGACCTGGACCTCAAACGTCGGGTGGTGTGTGGTGGTGGTGCGGAGAGGTTCACTTAGAGGCCCATCTGTAGTCACCTGCACTAGCCTCTCCACATCCCCCTGCACCAGCCTCGCCAGATCGTCGTTCTCTGGTGCATCCACCCCCGCGGTGGCCCGGCAACATCGCGTTCAGACATGGGTCGGCCGCCGGCCGTTCAACCACGACGGCCTCCTACAAATTTTCTGTAGATCAGTTTTTGTTGCTGCCCGACCATAGGTACTGCAATTCGCCGGCGACCAACAGCCACCCCGACCTCCCTCCCCATCTATTTCCTTCATCACCGGCACGCATGGTCGTGGTCGCGTGATTCATGCAAGGTGCACTGCTCCGATGTGCTTGCCTCCTTGCATCCACCAGATCCGTTCGCGTGGTACATCGGAGGCCTCCACAACCACCCTCATGCAGTTCGCGCAGTGCACCCATGCGGTGCGGAGCGTGTGTGCGTGCAATCCACGAAGGACATCCATGGCCACCGGGAAGTGCACAAAGGAGTGCAACGGCAGCGGAGCCCCAAACTAGGCAGTGCTGTACTATAGGCATTGAAGTCCGGCAAGGCATCTGGCCAAGTTTAGTAGATCACTTCGTAAATAAACACATGATGCTCTCTATCTCTCGCCACAGTATGTTGTTTATGTTGTTTGCTTTGCTGTCGTTTTGCAGTGCGCTAGTCGCGTTGGTGCAGCCCGCTGGCATCTAGCAGGGGATGCAGCTCTTCGGTGGGTGAAGTGTGGTCCACGCTGACCGCCAATGCAGTGCTGTGCCCCGTAGGAGGTGAGCGCCCTCCTTTCCTTCTTCCTCCTCACCTCTCCCTCACACCTCGCTTGTGCCCCGCAGGTGGCGCCATGGCCATCTCAATCTTGTCCCTGCGCCACACCATGGATCCCAAGTGCTGCAGCCCACTTTTTTCTTTTTGCAATTGGCATGTTAAAGTTTCTTTTTGCAGTGTGTGTGCTGTTCGGTGTAAGCTCGAATGAAGACACAGATCAGTCCACTGTGTTCTCTAATGCAGAAAAAGGAGGAAAAACCAATTATAAGAAAAGAAGCAAAAGATCCGCTCTCCTGCGTGTAGTTCGTTTAGAGTTTGATTGATGTCCTGTATTGTGGGTCGTGGAGTTCGATTGGGGCTCCCATGGTAAAGTTCATAAAAAATTGACCATTGAGATTTGCAG
Organism: Triticum timopheevii; assembly: GCA_963921465.1. Classification (NCBI taxonomy): domain Eukaryota; kingdom Viridiplantae; phylum Streptophyta; class Magnoliopsida; order Poales; family Poaceae; genus Triticum; species Triticum timopheevii. Next base: position 314,584,675 of record OY997270.1, read on the forward strand.
TGTAGTGCATAGTATAGAGGAGTTTACTTTGTAAAAACTTCTACAAAGCATGGTGTAGTTTCTCTGTTAAAAACCCCTTGGTGGTTACGACAAAAAAAAACATGCAGTTTATTTTGAATTGGATCGCGGCTCACTTCCTTTGATGAAAAATTCAAATTGCACTTGTTCTTGCATTGCGTCGTGTGTTCAAAAAAAATTGCATCAGCACTTGCGGTGCATTTCGCTGTCGCGTGCGGTTCACTACACCTGGCCTCGCAGTTGAGATGAAATTATAAAGAGAAAATGCTAGAAAAAAATAAAAAATAATGCAGTTCCCTTTGTCGCCATTGCAATGCGGTTCATTTTGTAGTGAGTCAAAAGTGGTTCGCTCTGTAAAGCAAGATTGCTGAAAAAACTATGAAGTTCACTACTCTTGTCGGTGTGGTTTGCTACTCTCTTGTGTGTGGTTCATTTGCCTCGTCTTTGTGGTCCACTCTCGTTCATAAAAAACTTAGAAAAAAAACAACAAAAACTCGTTTGAGAAAATGTACGTCCGACAACAGAAATAATGAAGTTCACTTGACTGTCTGTTGCAGTGCGGTTTTCAGTTTGAAGCAGTGCGTTTTTCTGTCCGACGACGATTTTGGTGTCACGAAAAAACAATGTCCGCTTTTTGCTAATTTTAAAACTGCTCTTAAACCGTAAGGAATTAGAGAGTGTGTTCTACATGAAAAAGTTGTGTTTCGTAGATATCTTTCCAACGGCATATCATTTGAATCATTTCGACAACCAGTTTGTAAAAATTTGAAAAAAAAACGGCCGCTGCCACTCGTCCTCCACCGCATGATTTTCAAAATTAACTTAAAACCGTAAGCAATCTCAAAACCATTCCTACATATTATAGTTGCGCCTTGTCCATAGCTTTCCAACGACGTATTACACGCCTCGTTTCGACAAACGGTTCAAAAACTAGAGCGAAAACAGTACCAAAAATTTGAAAAACAGAATTCCGCGATTTAGTAAATTTGAAACTGCTTTTAAACCGTAAAGAATTAGAGAAAGATTTACGTATGAAAAAGATGCGCCTCGACGATATCTATCCAACGGCGTATCATTTGCTTCATTCCGACAAGCGGTTTTGAAAAAAACGCGAAAAAACGCTCGCTGCCACTCATCATCCGCCGCACTATTTTCAAAACTGCTCTTAAACCGTGTGAAATCTCGAAAAGTGTTCAACATGTCGAAGTTGCGCCTAATCTATATCTTTTCAACGGAATATTACACGCCTCATTCGGATAAACGGTTAAAAAATTAGAGTGAAAACAGTACCGGAAAAACACCGCGTGCAATTTTTTTGACACGAAGTTCACTAGTCTCTATTGCAGTGCTCGTCGTCAAAATGATGCAGTGCGCTTCTGTTATTGTGCTAATATTAGCAGAATAGACCGTCTGTCCATATACATCCAAGGCAAAATAATTACTGGATTAATCCAAATTCCCAAAATAAATATCTATCAGCTCCTAAAAATATTGGTTTGATTTTTATCTCTGTCCAATATTTTCAGAGAGCAACATGAACATTTTCTTGGACCTTTTTGGAGCAATTTTTATTTGGTCATTTCCAGAAATGATTCTGAGGGTTTCACAAATCCCCATTTCAAATTTAATGGAATTTAAACATGATGCACACATGACTAGCTAGTCTAGGTCATACCAGAACTAGGAATGTGACAACTCGCCCCCACTGGAAAGAATCTCGTCCCGAGATTCTGGGGTCGACGGAAAGTAAGTGGGATACTCCAGTCAGAGACGATCTTCTCGCTCCCAAGTAGCTTCTCTCTCGGAATGATGAGACCACTGAACCTTGAGAAACTTGATGTTCTGATGTCGAGTGACACGCTCTGCTTGATCAAGAATGCAAACCGGGTACTCTTGGTATGTGAGGTTATCTTGGAGATCAAGCGTTTCATGGTCCACTCTGCGGATAGGATCCGAGAAGCAACGCCTGAGTTGAGAGACGTGGAAGACATCGTGCACTCTGGAAAGATGTGGGGGTAGTTCCAACTGGTAGGCAATCTCTCCTCGTTTAGCGAGAATGCGAAAAGGACCAATGTAACGAGGAGCCAACTTGCCCTTGACACCGAAAGGATGGGTACCCTTCAGAGGAGTGACCCGAAGGTATGCTTTGTCACCAACATCATAAGTCATATCCTTATGATGGCGATCATACTGACTCTTTTGACGAGACTGGGTTGTTTTCAAGTTCTCGCGGATGATGCGAACTTGCTCTTCTGCCTCTTGGATCATGTTCGGTCCAAAGAATTGTCTTTCACCGGTTTCTAACCAGTTAAAAGGTGTTTGACATCTTCGTCCATAGAGAATCTCAAAAGGAGCTTTCTTGAGACTAGATTGATAGCTATTGTTATAAGCAAACTCGGCAAAAATATGACATTTCTCCCAATCCATACCGAATGAGATAACACAAGATCTAAGCATGTCTTCGAGAATTTGGTTGACCCTTTCCACCTGACCACTCGACTGAGGGTGGAAAGTGGTACTGAAGGAAAGGTGGGTTCCCATGGCAGTCTGGAAACTCTCCCAGAAATGAGAAGTGAAAAGACTACCACGGTCTGAATTGGTCTCTAGTGGAACACCATGGAGTGACACTATTCGAGAAATATATAAGTCAGCGAGCTGACTAGCAGTGATACTCTCTCAAACAGGTAGGATGTGCGCCACTTTGGATAGTCGATCAATGACTATGAAGATAGCATTATTCCCTCTCTTGGTCCTGGGAAAGCCGGTGATGAAGTCCATACCAACTTTATCCCATTTCCATTCAGGAATGGCTAAAGGCTGAAGGGTGCCAGCAGGTCTTTGATGCTCTGCCTTAACGCAACAACAAACGTCACAGTTAGCAATGAACTGAGCAATTTCTCTCTTCATCCTAGTTCACCAGAACCTCTGGCGTAGGTCCTGATACATCTTGGTACTACCGGGATGAATGATGAGAGGAGATTCATGCGCCTCCTTAAGGATCAGTTGTCGAAGATGCTGCTTCTTGGGAACCACCAGGCGGTTCCCAAAGAAAACAACACCTCGATGATCTATAGAGAAACTACCAGCAATACCCTTGGCAATGTTTCTCTTGATCCGATTAATCCCCGTATTATGCTTCCGAGCTTCTATGATATGATCCACAAGAGTAGGTGTCGCCACCAAGGTAGAAAGGAATCCGTGAGGAGCAATGTGAAGGTTAAGCTTACAAAATTCCTCATGGAGAAGTGGTTGGCCCTGCTGCAACATGAGGTTGTTGCAATAGGATTTACGACTTAGCGCATCATCCATAACATTGGCTTTGCCTGGAGTGTAGGTAATCCCTAGATCATAATCTGAGATCACCTCCAATCAACGTCTTTGCCTAAGGTTCAAATCTGGTTGGGTGAAGATATACTTGAGACTCTGGTGATCGGTGTAGATCTCGCAACGTTTACCAAGAAGGTAATGTCGCCAGGTCTTGAGTGCATAGACTAGGGCTGCAAGCTCTAGATCATTTGTAGGATAATTCTCCTCATGTGAATGCAACTGTCGACATGCATAGGCAATCACTTGACGATCCTGCATAAGAATGCAACCTAGTTCCTGTTGTGAGGCATCACAATAGATAACAAAGTCCTTCGTGAAATCCGGTGGCACAAGTATGGGAGCAGAAGTCAGGTGTCTTTTCAGTTCGTGAAAACTATACTCACACTGTGGTGACCACTCAAACTTTTTATCTTTCTTGAGAAGTTCCGTGAGGGGTTTAGCTACTTTGGAGAAGTTTTCAACAAAGCGGCGACAATAGCTGGCTAGACCAAGGAAACTCTTAACTTGTTTAACGGTTTCAGGTGGAGTCCAATCAAGAACGGCCTTAACTCTCTCGGGGTTGACAGCAATGCCCTTACCAGATATCACATGGCCTAGGTAGGTCACTTCTGGTAACCAAAATTCACACCTGGAGAACTTGGCAAAAAGGCGGTGCTCTCTGAGTTTTTCTAACACAAGTCTAAGATGTTCGGCATGCTCTTCCTCATTCTTCGAGTAAATAAGAATACCATCGAGGTAAACCACGACAAACTTATCTAATTACTCCATGAAGATCGAGTTCATCAAGCGGGAGAATGTTGCTGGAGCGTTGGTTAGACCGAAGGACATGACGGTGTACTCGTATTGGCCATAACGAGTGACAAAGGCTGTCTTGGGGATGTCCCCGTTTTTGTTCTTGATTTTGTGATAGCCTAACCTCAAATCCATCTTAGAAAAGACTGAGGATCCAGCGAGCTGATCATACAGGTCGTTGATCCTGGGAGCGGATATTTGTTGTTTATCGTGACCAGGTTAACGGGACGATAATCTACAACCATCCGGTCCGTACCATCCTTCTTCTTGACGAAGAGGATGGCGCAAGCCCAAGGAGAAGAACTGGGATAGATGAAACCCTTTTGCAAGGACTCATCAAGTTGTTTCTTAAGCTCGGCTAGTTCTAAGGGTGCCATTTTGTAAGGTCTCCTAGAGATTGGAGCGGTTCCTGGGATAAGATCTATGACGAACTCTACATCTCTGTCAGGTGGGACACCTGGCAGTTCCTCTGGGAAGACATCCGGAAAGTCACGGACTACCGGGATATCTTCAATGTCTGGAAGGGGGCTTGCATTAAGAGAATAGAGCTGACGCTTTGCAACTCTAGTGGAGACAGTGACTATCTTGCCAGATGGGTGTGTAAGCTGAACAGATCTGGTGTAACAATCAGTCTTGGCATGATGAGCTATCATCCAGTCCATACCCAAGATGATGTTAGTATCTGAGGACTTGAGGGCTACAAGTGATGCAAGGACTACAAGTCTATCAACAAGGATTTCATTACCATAGCTGATTCTAGTAGTTTGCCATCTAGACCCCGGGGTTTGGATTTCAAGCGAAGTTGGCATACCACAAAATGACATGTCGTGCAAATGAGCATAGCCTTCAGAAATGAAAGAATGAGATGCTCCAGTATGAAACAGAACCGATGCTGGATGACAATTGACAAGGAGTGTACCAAGAACGACATTCGGATCATCATGAGCATTTTTGGCTGAGACGTGATGCACACATCCATGTTTAGTGCGAGCTGGCTTGGCACTGATAGTCTTGCTTGATGGCTTAACACAGCCAACAGACTTCTCGGGCTGGGGTGGAGCATAACTAGTCTGAGAGCAGTCACGTGCATAGTGTCCTGGCTTCCCGCTTGTGAAGCAAGTCCCTGAAGTTGGACGTGGACCCGCACTGACAAGTGGTCTACTAATGGTCCTGGGTGAAACATACGACTGAGCTGGGTGAGGCGCCATGTAAGATGGTCTCGGTGAATATCCAGAAGGAAGAGCGGAGTTTGGAACCCAAATCCGGCGCTTCTGAGAACTGGAGCCGGAGGAAGATCCCAAATCACGGGTGTGCTTACGAGACTCCTCGTAAGTGAGCTGAGTTGTCTCCGCATTGATGGCCTTGTTCACAAGAGCTTGGAATTTATCACAATGATGCAGGTGGAGATCACGACGCAACTTGGGGTTGAGACCCTTCCGGAACCTAGCCTGCTTCTTAGCGTCCGTGGACACCTCTTCTGTAGCATAGCGCGCGAGGTTCTCAAACTCTCTACTGTAAGCATCAACATCCATCTTACTCTGGGTGAAACTACAAAACTCTTCTCTCTTGCGATCAATGAGGGCCTGGGGAATGTGATGCTCGCCAGAAGCCTCAATGAAATCCCTCCACGTAGGAATCTGGCCAGCTGGAAGCATAGCCTCGTATTTCTGCCACCAAAGACTAGCAGGACCTTCCAGATGGTATGTGGCATAGACGACCTTGTCATTTACAGCTACGTTCGTGGAACACTGCTTATGAGCGATGCTACGGAGCCAGTCATCTGCATCGAGTGGATCGGTGGAATGATGAAAGGTAGGTGGGTGCAAGCGAATGAAGTCATGAATGGTTGCAGACCCTTTGAACTGATGTGCGGTGTTCTCCTCGATACGTGCCAACAAGCGGTTAGACTCACACTTGTTTCTCTCCATCTCTAACATAAACTCTGCCAACGAAGGTTGGTCGGGAGGATCCTCATCCCTACCATCTCCGTGGTTCTGGCTACGAGCAATAGAACTTCGCTTAACTGATGAAATCCTGAGAAATGAAACCAAGGACGGAATCAGCATCAGCTATAGACTGTAGGATTAAGGACAAAGAGATTAGTATCTTTCGAACTACTAGGGCAATTCTGACAGCATAACGGCAGTAAAGTGCTCAGAATGAGACATCCTGCTAAAATGGAATAGTACAACAACTCAACACCACCACTCAAGGTTCTGAGATAATACTAAACAGACCACACCAGAAGTACTCAAAAACTGGGATATGACTCTGATCAACCAATCACTACAAAAAAAATACTTCCGTGATGATACGTGTTTGTCACAGTAGGTCGCATTTTTTGTCATGCATGTACATCCATGACGATTTTATGACAGAATCAAGATAGTCATACCTTTGCTGTCGTAGAAGTGTTCCATGACATTACCAAAATTATCATTACGGAAGTGTCCACTTCCATGACGATAAATCGCGCGTCACAGAAGTGCTTTCATCAAGGGTGACCGACACATGGCATCCACCATAACGGAACGCGTTAAGCTATCGGGTCGGGTTTTGGATCCGATAACCCGTTAACTGCCCCAACCAATGGGGATTTTCCACGTGTAAAATCATCTTTGGCTGGAGGAAACACGTGTCGGCTCATTGTTGGGACAAATATCATCCACTCACTGGACAGAAGGCGCCTATGATACTTCGACACGTGGCACGGCCCAACAGTGGCCCATTCCTATGAAAAGGCCGGCCCGTTTGACTTGGTCAAAAGCTGGCGGGCCGGCCCATGGAAAGCCTGTTAACGGCCTGTTCGCATATAGCCCATTTACAGCCCGCTAACCCAAGGCCCATTACGCCCTATCCGAATTAGGCCCAGTAGCATCATCTGGGCCATCCAATATGATTCCAGCCCATTTTCACTTCTGGCCCATGTATAGCCCATGACATCTTTCGGCCCATATGAGGCCCTTTGTAACTCTTGGCCCATTAGTGGCCCGTGCTGAAACTGGCCCGTAATGAACAGTGTATTACTTTACACCCATTAAGAGCCCGTGGTGAAACTGGCCCTTAATGAACAGTGTATCACTGTATACCCATTAACGGCCCGCTATTCCATTGGGCCGTTTCCAGCCCAAGTTAACTTTCAGCCTTCTGAGGGCCCATTTATTCTTGGGCTCATTTGCAGCATTCGGTTACTTACGGCCCGTTACTGTCATTTTTTGCTTGTGGGCCAAATTCAGCCCGTAGTTACAATCGGCCCATTTGTGGACCGTTAGTCTGTTGGGCCATTTTCATAGCATCACCAAATACGGCCTATTAACGGCCCATTATGGTCAGCCCATAAACGTACAATTTCCATTAAAGGCCCGTCTACGACCCATTAAAGGCCCGTACAAGACCCATAAATGAGTCGGTGGCCCATGGATCCTATGAAATGTAGAAGGCCCATGGATCCTACGAGACGTAGAAGGCCCATGGATCCTACGAGACGTAGAAGGCCCATGGATCCTACAAGACGTAGAAGGCCCATGGATCCTACGAGACGTAGAAGGCCCATGGATCCTATGAGACGTAGAAGGCCCATGGATCCGACGGCCCGTGAAGGGCCATGGTCGGGCGAGTTGGCCCCTGTTTGAATGATATAGCATATTCAAAGAATTATCCTACTCAATACTATCACCTCTAAAAAGCATACACTATACAACAAAGAGATCAATGCATAGAAAGGTAGAATAATCCTACACTATACAATAAAGAAATTACAGCCGATTATACCCACTGGGCATTATGGTTCGGCACAGGTGATAATAAATCATACACAAACAACAAATTACATACACTGGGCAAATACAGCTCATACATCATGGACGCGCATCAACTTAACTCCATTTGAACTATAATCTCTTCAGAAAATAGGATTGGCCGGATTCAGATAGCACAAATTTCAGTCTGCAAAATCTCCAATTCCTTCATGGTTACCTTAGTGTCTTGTTTCATTTTTTTGACTCCTGCATCTAATACCTGCATGTCCAGTCTCAACTTGTTGATTATACATTGACAATCATATACACGTTGTCTTGCCACCTCTAGTTGATGCTCGAGAACATCAGCACATTCCAATTCCAATCCATAATCATTCGGTAACAGCCATGCCGCACTGCTCGCAGATATTTGTGTTGATGTCACTTCATCCTGAAATGTTTCTGTAAGTACACATGACTAGGGCAAAAATATAGTTACAACAGTGAAGCGAACAAGACACTATTTTGTACTACATGGCAAAACAGGACTAACAATAATGTTACACGTCACTTTCCAAAAAAATGTTACACATCATGAAGAATAAGCAAGTGATATTTTAAAAATTATAAAAAAGATAGTCTGTGCAGCCTGCATACAGAAATCCCTCTTAGCTCACCAGAGGAGCATGATGTTGGGGCCCAATCAAAAACACAGACAAGTTACAAATTTAGACAACATGTTGTGTATAAGTAAGCAAGCAGTTGGCCATTCTGTACCTCAATTAAAGTCTTAGGGAGCATAATGAATAGCAGAGGGTTTCATACAAACATACTACAGCAGGCAAAACTATGCAATCATTAGCGTAGTATAAACTAGATTGTGAGCCTCATGCAATAATAGTTGGTTAATAGACTTCAAAGCTTCAGGCACACTTCGGTAGAGTAATTAAATGGTAAGGCCTTTAATTATGTCAACTAATAGTGATACAACTACCGAACATCAGGCATGATTATTTGGGCATCTCATTAACTGAGGACAAATAAAGGAACTGAAAAGAGAAAATTAACTATGCCTGAAACAAACAAGGAATTGAACTGTTGAGTTGCATACAGTGACTTACCTTAGCAGGTTGAAGAGGCTCAGTGCAGCTCCTTCTTCTCTTGCAAGGCTCCTTCCTAACATCTTGTACTTGGAAATCCTCAATATTATCTTCATTGAACCCCCTCTGCAAGGTGACACAAACTAGTTACTCGTCTCCTTGGAAGATAAATATGCATACTTTCCAGTCTGTGAACACAAAAGGATGAGATTATAACAAAACAACACCACATAATGAAACATGCCGCATCTCTTGCACTTGCACACAATGAAATGAGCATTTACTATGTCTGCACTATGTAAAAACTAGGCGTACCTTCGAACTGGATCTCCAGGTACTCCTGGAGAGCCTACTGTAGTGTACAACCAAACCTTTATATCACCTATGAGTTAGACAAGGCCCCACTACAGCAGCTGTCGGTGTCAAAACCGGCGGATCTCGGGTAGGGGGTCCCGATCTGTGCATCAAGGCTGATGGTAACAGGAAGCAAGGGACACAGATGTTTACCCAGGTTCGGCCCCTCTCGATGGAGGTAATACCCTACTTCCTGCTTGATTAATATTGATGATATGGGTAGTACAAGAGTAGATCTACCACGAGATCGTAGAGGCTAAACCCTAAGAGCTAGCCTATGATGGTAAGATTGTAATTGTGATCGGCCTACTAAGGACCAACCTCTCCGGTTTATATAGACACCGGAGAGGACTAGGATCTACATGGAGTCGGTTACAAGGAAGGAAACATAATATTCGGATCGCCAAGCTTGCCTTCCACGCCAAGGAAAATCCCATCCGGACACGGGCCGAAGTCTTGAGTCTTGCATCTTCACGCTTCAATAGTACGGACGTTGTACACAGTCCGGCTGTCCGGATACCCCCTTATCCAGGACTCCCTCAATAGCCCCTAAACCAGGCTTCAATGATGATGAGTCCGGTGCGCAGTATTGTCTTCGGCATTGCAAGGTGGGTTCCTTCTCCGAATACTCCAAAGTACTTGTTGTGACGAATAGTGTCCTGTCTCCAATCAATGTTGTGCTCCTCGGCTTCAGCGCCTCAGTAATGACCATCTCCACGTGTCGAGCGAATGCAAGGAGTCGAGGCATTTTTGCATTTGCCACCCTCGATCCTTCGGACCAACCGTCTATTTGAAGGGACAGGGATTCTCAGATCCAAACCCCACTCTCCTCCCTTGAGCTAGCATCCTAGAGCGCTCCGCGAAAAACCATTCCAACATGGTCGGCCGTCACAGCTCTTCTGCTTGCCCTCCTCGCTCTAAGTCGGGGGATTGGGGAGAGTGCTCAGTTTCTCACAGCCGTTTGGTAAAGTTACAAACCCAAGGGTTTCTCCCACCGGCATTCATGGTCTCTGTCCGAGCCGGAATAGCCACTTATGATGGAGGGGAACAAGCGGTGGGATCTCCAAGCCCATCTCCAAAGGAGCGCGTATGCCTCATACCACATCTGCTATGGGGCATCGGGTTTCCTATTCACCCGTTTCTTCACGGGCTCCCGGAGTTCTACGGCCTCCAGTTGCACAATCTTACCCCTGCCTCTATTCTGCACATAGCGAGGTATGTCGCACTTTGCGAGCTGTTTTTTTAGGCTGCGAACCTCACTTCGGATTATGGAGGAAGCTGTTCTGCCTTGTTCCCCGCACCCAGGGAGAGTCCCTATATCAAGTGGGTGGGGCCGAAGTATGGCGCATTGCCGAAACCAGATATCTGTCCGGCACTCCTGAGAAGGCACCAGAAAACTGGCCTTCAGAGTGGTTCTATATAGATGACGTTCCCCTTCCAGATCCAGTCCGGGTTCAACAACGCCCCACCGAGGGCACGCTTAAGCTAGCGCCCCCGAGGCCCTCAAGAAGAGGAGACAAGGGAAATATACCTCCTGATGAACAGGATAAAGTTGCTGGCCAAATCCGGATTGATGATAGTTGAGGTCATGGCGATATGCATAAGGCGAGGAGTGCAACCGCTCCAGTATCGGGCGAAGCCCATGTGGCATTTCAACGGGGAAGACGACGTCACCCGCTGCGGCTGTAAGGGTCCGGACTCCGTTGCCGCTTTGGCAAGGATATTGTCCGATTTGTACAAGGTGGAAGATGAGGAATTCCTTCGCATAAAAACGCGGGACGGATTCTCCATGTACAACCCCCTATAGTGGGTAAGTTGCCATCCTTTTCCCTGCTTCACTTACTCTTGCGCTCTTCTGCTAAAGTTACTTGCATCAATGCTTCTGAGCAGGAACTGAGGAGGGCCGTAGAAGGAATCTTCAGCCCCTCCCCGCAACCAGAGGACCCTGGAAGGGCCCTAAATCCGGGACTCAAGGTAGATCCGGATATAACTGTGGAGCTTGTCAACGGGGTATTTTATCAAGCGAGTTGGGATGGCGCCCTGGTGGCCATTACGGCAGACTACCCTGGATTGCTCCCCACGTCGCGTGTAAGCCGAGCTAAAAAAACCCTATCCTCCGAAGAGGACTCCCCCTGGGTACTATAATTTACCCTTGAGGCATCGTTCTATTTGTAGAAGCGACGGCCGGAGCGAGGGGCCGAGCCCCTAGAGACTCGTCAACCACGGGCGTCCGGATCGGGCAGGCTCAAGAGGAAGGCGGTGAGGGTTAACACACCCTTATAGAGGTAAAATAATAACCTGTCCTGTAATTATAGAATTTCAAATATGACAGCGCCCTTTGTGTCCGGCAGGAAGAGGAATAATCGGACTATGTCCATAGACCCCACCAATCACGCCTCCACCAACCAGGTTCCAGAACCGGCTTCGTGGGCGGAGGCAGACACGGGGCCAGCACCGCAAAGCTCCCCGACGGAGGATGCGGATATGTGTTCGGCCACGAACTCCGAAGTGGCGAGCGCCATGAATCACCGGCGCCGGAGGGCCGTGCTTCGGAACAACATATTTTCCAAAGAGGCTTTTAATGCCTTCAATTCAGTGGACACATACGTCCAAGCTGATCGAGGCGGGCTGGCCCAAGCGACGAACCAGTACACCAAAGATATACGGGTAAGAAATTTTGACAAGTATATATAGCAGTAGCCCCTGGGACTTGAAATAGTTGGGATAACTATTTGAAGGATCAATTTATGTACGGGTTCTTGTGAACAAGAATGAACAATCAGCTCGGGAGCTGGAGGCATGTAAGGCCCAACTAACTGATGTGGTAGCCAAGTTAGAGGGATCCCGAAAGGCCCCCTCTAGTAATATTTGTCTCCATTATACGCAGATGTACCAGTTAGAAAATGGCTGGTGCGGTTGGTCTAACAGAAAATTCTGTAGACAATCCCGGGGTGAGTCCGGAAGGCGTAATGGGTGACGACTCGCATCTCCAACGGCAGCTAAAGGCTGGCGAGCGCATCCTTATGAAGGTGACGCAAGAGAAGAACAAGCTACAAGATGCCAATGTTTGTCTGGACGTGGAATTAAAGGACGTCCGCGCCCAACTGGCGGACTCCGTGAAGGAGAACAAAAGGCTTCGACGCGACATTTATGGCAAGAGCTCAAGCGAACTGTGTGATAGTTCGGCGAGGAAGTTTTTTTTGAATTTTTTTTGCTTGCAGGAATGTTAACGGGTCGCCCTGAAGAGGAGGTGCCCTCATCTACAGGTGATTTGCTGCAAGAACTTTCGCAGATGCACGAGCGTGCTCGGCAGGTGATGCACGGCGTTGCTCAGGCCTTGTGGCCATCAAGCCTCCTACCGAATGGCATGGGGGAGCTTGCGGACCTGCTTCAAGGAGCCCGGCGGCATTCCATCTGTGGAAGATATCAACATGCCGGCAAGGAGCAAGAGAAGCCTGGGCAATGGTGAAGACGCGCTACACCAAGCTGGACCCGAACCATATGGCCGAAGTAGGACCGGCGGGGCCCGATGGGCAAGAAATTCCCGTGAGTCTGGTATATGACCAGGTAGTGTTAGCCGCTAAGTATTCTCAACAGGATTGTAGGCTAGATAGCATGTTAGATGGTATAGATGAGGAATATAGTCAGTCTCAGTGACTGTGTAATTTAATTGGCATAAGTAGCCCCTAGCTGGATTGAAATCATTTGTCATGGCGGACCTTTTCGCTTCAGCCCCCGGATCCTATAGTCCGGGGTGTGTCCGAATACCCGCTCGGTTATAAAAAAACCGGGGTATGCGTGGAGACCAGGCGTAGGGGTCATAAGTGCTTGAACAGACAAGTACCCAACTAGTTATGTTATATTGCATGGACAACAAGAAACATCTTCCAAGGAGAATAGTTCTGTTAGGGGTTCCTTTCCCTGGGTATGCATGTGTCGATGCGCACTTCCGGACTGCGAGCGATGGCGCGGGATACAAAGCTTCTGGTTTTTTTTGTTGTAACCAACGAATACATCCTTTGTTCACCGATCGAATATTCTCTTAAGGAAACTAGCTTTCGGCTTCACCCAGTCTGAGGTACACATCTGGCTTAACCGGCAGTAACAATCGCAGAGGTGCTCCCCTTATGCCCTAGCCGAATTAATGAGAACGTAGGGCATAAACACAAGAGCCAGGCAAGCCAGCTTGGCCACATCTTAAGCCATATCGATGCATATAATGGTGAAAAAAGGGCACATATGGAAAAGGAACGCATATGCGATGGGCAAAAAGCCATTTAAAGTAATTATGTCTAGCTTCCGAATAGGAAGCCCCCAGGTACAGCTTACACACATAGTACGGCCGGAATGGTCCGGGAGTCCGCACTGTATTAAATACTTTGTGTGAAGAGAAAAAGGGTCGAGAAAGGAGAGAAAAGGGGTGGAGCATAATTAAAAAGGAGGGGTAAGGAGACGAACACTGAGTTCGGCGTTAGGCGTAGAATCTCTGGAGTCTGGCTGCGTTCCATGGGTTCGGCTCGAGTCTGTTATCGGATGCATTACGTAGACGGTACGCTCCTCCGGTGAGAACTTTGTGAATGACGAAGGGACGTTCCCACTTGGGTTTGAGTTTGTCCTTCTTCTTCTCCGGTAGGCGTAGAACGAGCTCGCCAATATTGGAAGTTTTGGCCCGCACTTCTCTGCTTTGATATCGTCGAGCCTGCTGCTAATGGAATGCGGAACGGGCTTTTGTGACATCGCGCTCCTCCTCCAGGGCATCCAAGTTATCCTGCCAATCTAACTCGGCTTCCTTCTCTTCGTACATGCATACGCGTGGCGAATCATGTATTATGTCGCAAGGTAGTACTGCTTCCGCACCGTACACCATAAAAATGGTGTGTATCCGGTGGTTCGATTTGGTGTGGTCCGCAACCCCCAGAGTACGGAGTCGAGCTCCTCTACCCAATGCGTATCCGATTCTGTTAAATATCGCACTAGTCTTGGTTTTATGCCGCTCATGATGAGACCATTTGCCCGTTCGACCTGGCCGTTTGTTTGGGGGTGGTAGACGGAAGCGTAGTCGAGCTTAATGCCCATTTGGCCCCACCAAGTTTTCACTTCATCGGTTGTGAAATTTGAGCCATTATCAATGATGATGCTATGGGGGACACCGTACCGGTGTACGACCCTGGATATGAACTCTATTAGTGGTCCAGATTCGGCCGTTTTGACTGGTTTAGCTTTGATCTATTTGGTGAATTTGTCCACCATGACCAATAAGTATTTTTTCTTATGGTTTCCCCCTTTAAGAGGTCCGACCATATCTAGCCCCCAGACCGCGAAGGGCCAAGTTATGGGGATTGTTTGGAGAGCGGTAGGGGGCATATGACTCTGATTGGCAAAGAGCTAGCAGGCGACGCAATGTTGGACAAGGTCCTGTGCGTCTGCTCGGGCCGTCAGCCAATACAAGCCTGTACGGAAGGCTTTGCTGACTAGCGCTCGAGCTGCGGCATGGTGTCTGCCCTGTCCAGCATGGATTTCGGCCAGGAGTTGCCGCCCTTCCTCTCCGGAGATGCACCTTTGGAGCACTCCGGTCGCGCTTTTCTTGTAGAGTTCCCCTTCGTGGACTTTGTAAGCTTTAGAATGCCAGACTATGCAGCGTGCTTCATTTTGATCTTCGGGGAGCTCCTGCCTATTTAGGTAGGCCAAGAAAGGCTCGGTCCACGGGGCGATTACGGCCATGATTTCGTGGGCCAAAGATGCTATTTCGGTGGCCGAGCCTCCGATTGTGTCTGATGGTTCAGAGTCTGGGGTTGTATTCGGATCCGTTCTGGTATTGCCGGACTCCCCTTCCCTTACTACGGATGGCTTGAACAGCCTCTCCAGGAATATGTTAGGTGGGACAGGGTCGCGTTTGGCGCCGATGCGGGCGAGGACGTCCGCCGCTTGATTGTTTTCTCGAGCCACATGGTGGAATTTGAGCCCCTCGAACCGAGCTGACATTTTGAGGACGGCATTATGATAGGCCGCCATTTTCGGATCCTTGGCATCGAAGTCTTCGTTTATTTGTGATATTGCGAGGTTCGAATCCCCGTGCACTTCCAGGCGTTGGATGCCCATAGGGACTGCCATCCGAAGACCATGCAACAGAGCCTCATATTCGGCTGCATTGTTGGAGTCTGTGTATAATATTTGTAGGACGTACTGGACCGTGTCCCCGGTGGGAGACGTCAGGACTACCCCTGCTCCCAGTCCGGCCAGCATTTTGGAGCCGTCAAAGTGCATGATCCAGTTGGAGTACGCGCCATACTCTTTAGGGAGTTCGGCTTCTGTCCATTCGGCGACAAAGTCAGCCAGTACTTGCGACTTAATGGCTCGCCGTGGTTTGTATATTATGTCGAACGGCAGGAGCTCGATAGCCCATTTAGCAATCCGGCCCGTAGCATCGCGGTTATTAATTATGTCATTGAGTGGTACTTCGGAGGCGACGGTAATCGAACACTCTTGAAAGTAGTGTCTTAGCTTCCGGGATGCCATGACGACCGTGTATGCTATTTTTTGATAGTGTGGGTATCGGGATTTGCATGGGGTGAGTACCGTGGATACGTAATAAACCGGCTTTTGAAGCAAGAATTTGTATCCGTCCCTTTCTCGTTCGACGATGAGCACTGCGCTTACCACTTGATGTGTTGCAGCTATGTATAGTAGCATAAGTTCACAGATGTTTGTCGCTGTTAGGACTGGATTACTGGCCAATAAGGTCCTTATCTCATTGAGTCCGGCCGCGGCTGCATCCGTCCATACAAAGTGTTCGGTGCACCGAAGGAGGCGGTAAAGAGGCAATGCCTTTTCTCCTAGCCTGGATATAAAGCGGCTCAAAGCGGCCACGCATCCAGCTAGCTTCTGGATGTGCTTGAGGTCTGCTGGTATAGCCAACTGCGACAGAGCTCGGATTTTTGCTGGATTCGCTTCGATTCCTCTATTGGAAACAATGAAGCCTAGCAGCTCCCCCGAGGGGACACCGAAAATGCATTTTTCCGGATTAAACTTGATGTCGTATGTCCGGAGGTTATCGAATGTAAGCCTCAAGTCATTTATTAGGGTTTGAACGTGTCTAGTTTTTAGGGATAATTAGATTTATGCCCCTAGTTGTGTCCCACTCGTCTGTTTTACCCCTAATTCCCAAAAGTCACTGGTTATGTCCAAGTCACTTTGCTCCTCTTATGCTTTTGCCCTTTGACCAATTGACCGTCAGTTTGAAAACTTCATAACTAATTCATACTAAATCAGAAAAATGCAAATAAGATACCAAAATGTTTAGAAAAACATCACCTATATGTCAGTGTCATTGGCATTCATGAAAAAAGTTTTGGAAAGTGCCCATCTGAGTTTTAGCTCTTATGCTACCACCATGAATAGTAAAATCTAAAAAAGTTCAAAAAAATTCAAAAAATATTTGGTGGCAAAGAATGACAAATGTTTTACGTGTTTGCCAAGTTTCATTAGGGAATAACATTCGTGGGTGCCGCGGCAAAAAAAAAATCAACACTCCAAAATAGATTATTTTTTTGCCACGACTTCCACGAATGTCGTTCCCTAATGAAACTTGGCAAACACTTAGAACATTTCTCGTTCTTTGCCACCATATTTATTTTGATTTTTTTTTGAATTTTTCTAGAGTTTACTATTATGGTGGTATCAAAAGAGCTAAAACTCGAATGTGCACTTTCCAACACTTTTTTCATGAATGCAAATGACACTGACATATTGGTGATGTTTTTTGAACATTTTGGCATCTTATTTGCATTTTTCTGATTTAGTATGAATTTGTTATGAAGTTTTCAAACTGACAGTCAAACGGTCAAAGGGAAAAAGCATAAGAGGAGCAAAGTGACTTGGACAGAACCAGTGACTTTTGGGAATTAGGGGTAAAACACATGAGTGGGACACAACTAGGGGCATAAATCTAATTATCCCTAGTTTTTATGACCACGTCGTCCACATATGCCTCCACTGTTTTGCCGATTTTGTTTTTCCAGGCATGTTTGAATCATGCGTTGATAGGTTGCGTCGGCATTCTTGAGCCCGAAGGGCATAGTGTTGAAGCAAAAAGGACCATATGGCGTTATAAAAGCTGTTGCAGCTTGGTCGGACTTTGCCATCTTTATTTGATGGTATCCAGAGTATGCGTCGAGAAAACACAGCGAGTCGTGTCCAGCTGTGGCGTCGATGATTTGATTGATGCGAGTGAGGGGAAAGGGATC
The DNA here is from genome assembly GCA_963921465.1 of Triticum timopheevii. NCBI lineage: Eukaryota > Viridiplantae > Streptophyta > Magnoliopsida > Poales > Poaceae > Triticum > Triticum timopheevii. Next base: position 314,602,246 of record OY997270.1, read on the forward strand.
CTTGGTGCAAGGCTTGTTGAGGTCTTTGAAGTCGACGCATAGGCGCCAGGATTTGTCCTTTTTTGGTACCATTGCCAAATTTGCCAGCCAATCTGGATGTTTAATATCTCTGATGAATCCGGCCTCGAGTAGCTTGGCTAGCTCTTCCCCCATGGCTTGTCGTTTGGGTTCTGAAAACCGCCTTAGAGTCTGTTTGACTGGTTTGTATCCCTTTAGTATATTGAGGCTGTGTTCGGCCAACTGGCGTGGGATGCCTGGCATGTCCGAAGGGTGCTAGGCAAAAATGTCCCAATTCTCGCGTAAGAAATCTCGCAGTGCGGTGTCCATCGCGGGGCTCAACTGTGTCCCGATGGATGCTGTCTTCGTGGGGTCCGTTGGGTGGACTTGGAATTTAACTATCTCGTCTGCAGGTTTAAATGAGGTGGACTTGGGTTACTTGTTGAGTATCACGTCGTCCCTGTCCACGGTGGCCCGCAGTGTTGTTAACTCTTCGGCTGCTAGGGCTTCAGATAATGCTTCCAGGGCTAGTGCTGCGGTTTTGTTTTCGGCGCGAAGTGCAACGTCCGGATCACTGGCTAGAGTGATAATTCCGTTGGGTCCGGGCATTTTAAGCTTCATGTACCTGTAATGAGGCACTGCTTGAAAGCTTGTAAACGCATCCCGCCCTAGAAGGGCGTGGTATCCGCTGCTAAAGGGAGCCACTTGGAATGTGATTTCTTCGGACCTGTAATTATCCAGGGTGCTGAATACCACATCGAGTGTGATTTTTCCCGCACACCGCGCTTCCCGAGTAGGGATGATTCCCCTGAAGGTGGTGCTGCTTTGCTTGATGCGGCCTTTATCAATTTCCATCTTGTCGAGCATTTCCTCATAGATTAATTTTAGTCCGCTTCCGACGTCCATGAGTACTTTGGTGAGCCGAAAGCCATCCACGATTGGGCTAAGGACCAGAGCGGCCGGTGCCTGGATAGTCTGGAATCGAGGTTCATCACTGGCATTGAAATTTATAGCAGTGTCGTTCCAGGGGTTTATCTTCACCACGTGGCAAATTTCTGCGGAGGTTCGACCAGCCCGCTTGCGCCTGTTGTTCAAGGCAAAAGTCTCGAAGACCGTTAGTACCGTATTGTGTCCGCTGGCAGGATGTTGTTCCGCTTTATGGCCTACAAGAAGATCCTTGCCACTTTTTGCCACCTGCCGGAGTATCCAACATGCCCTAAGGCTATGAGTCGGTATCGTATCCGGAGTACTGTGGAGCTTACATGGCCCGTCAAGCCATTCTTCCAATACGGATGCCCTCCCTGGGGTGGGCTTTGGTTTCTTGGGGATTGGATCGGACGACTTACAACAGTTTGCCCGTTTAGTTCGGACAAAGGTCTTGGTGAGAGCGGTACTATCCGAAAATTCTGTTTGGGTTTTCCAAGTGCTCTCCATCGCACAGTACTTCCGTACCATGATTGCCAAGTCCGCAAAGCGTACTATGTCGCGACAGTTTATAGCATTGAGGAGTTCTTCGTCCGTGCAGTTTTTGCAGAAGAGTAAGACCATGTTCTCCTCGCGGCAGTCCTTGACCTTGTTAAGCGCAAGGAGGAATCTGGCCCAGTTGTGATGTACGGTCTCCTGGGGCTCTTGCCTGATGCGGGAGAGATAGTTTAAGTCCAGGTAGGTGTTGTTAGCAGAATCCGGATTTTGATTCGATCTAACGCCCAAGGTCGCGGACGGTTCCGAGCTTAACAGCTCCGAATCTGGAGTGCTACCCAATTTCTTCGGCCCAATGCCCAATTCTAAGTTCGGGACCTGGGTCGTGTTTTCCTTTGAGCAGGTTTTCAGCTCAAGGAGTTCGGTGATCCGAACATAATTCGTCCTCAAAGTTGAGGGACAATCCGCGTGTGGTTCCTCCACTATCGCTATCTCATGGGTGGCCGGCAGGGACCTGATGTCCCTTCAGTCGGGTTTAATCCCAATCCGGTCATAGTTTGTAGCGACTCCCAGAGCGGCGACGCGATCCAAGAGTTCATTAAGGGAGGAGAGCTCCATTGGATCCATCTGTTCGGCAAGTTCCGAACTGACACGAAGGTTATGATTGATGACCCGAGAGGCCATCGTCGGCGCTACCGCCGATGGGGCGGCCATGATAAATCCGCCGAGCCGGAGCGTCTGGCCTACAGCTAGAGCTCCCTCCGAGGTAATGTCGTCCTTGATGACGAGCGGAGCCATGAAGCCTTGCGACGACGACACCGAGGAACTCGCAACGAAAGCACCAATGTCGGTGTCAAAACCGGCGGATCTCGGGTAGGGGGTCCCGATCTGTGCGTCAAGGCTGATGGTAATAGGAAGCAAGGGACACAGATGTTTACCCAGGTTCGAGCCCTCTCGATGGAGGTAATACACTACTTCCTGCCTGATTAATATTGATGATATGGGTAGTACAAGAGTAGATCTACCACGAGAACGTAGAGGCTAAACCCTAAGAGCTAGCCTATGATGGTATGATTGTAATTGTGATCGGCCTTCTAAGGACCAACCTCTCCGGTTTATATAGACATCGGAGAGGACTAGGGTTTACATGGAGTCGATTACAAGGAAGGAAACATAATATTCGGATTGCCAAGCTTGCCTTCCACGCCAAGGAAAGTCCCATCGGGATACGGGCCGAAGTCTTTAGTCTTGCATCTTCACGCTTCAATAGTCCGGACGTTGTACACAGTCCTGTCCGGATACCCCCTTATCCAGGACTCCCTTAGCAGCCCTTAGTGTTTAAATCATTGATAAGCTCTGTTAGAGTGTTAGGTCAAGAACAACAAGGAATCAAAGCAAACAGTCCTAGTATGGCTGGCTGATGCAAACAAGCAATTGAACAGATGTGTGAGAAAATCTTACATATCAAGAAAAGAAACAAAGAAGGAGGCTTAAAGACTGTCACATCCCTAGTTCTGACAATGCCTAGGGCATGCATTAGAGTGTTGCATCATGTTTAAATTCCCAAGAAATTTGAAATGGGGATTGTTGAAACCCTAGCACCAAATGAAATTTAACTAGGTTCAATAAAAATATTTTCAGTAACCCAGAATGCCCTTTGGAAATGTTCATGATTTCTGTTAAAGGTGAAAACCTCTTCCAAAAATGATGAACATATTTATAGGCTAATCCTGGATTTTTGAATTAAATTATATAGTATTTGCATTTAGGCATTTAATTGCTAATAATATTTTAAATGCTCAAACAATTACAAACTGAAATGTTTACTGTTGGAAATATTCCAAACAGTGACATGGAGCAGTTTCATGATTTTTGGTAATACCCTGGCATTTTTAATAAAGCCCTAAATTTACAGAATAATAGAAAACAGAACAGAAAAATAAGAGAGAGAGAGAGAAGTAAGTTACCTGGCGCCTACCAAGCCCACCTAGGCCTCACCTGGCCGGCCCAGCTAGCAGCCTAGCCACCTGGCCAGCCCACCTCCCCCTGTCGTCTTCCTCCCCTCGCCCCGAAGCAGCTCGGTGGCGAGCGCTGGCGACGCCGTGGCCTCCTCCCTGCCTGCCTCACGCCCTCGAGGCCCTTCCAGCGCCACGGAGGCGGCCACGCAACCCCTCGGACCCCTCTCACTCTCTCCCCGAGCTCCTCTCCTCCTCTAGCTCCCTCGCGCGCAACCACCGAATGCAGCCGTCGCCGCCGACTAGAACCACCGCGGCCACAGGCCCTCCCCTGCCTCGCCGACGTGTCCATGGCCTCCGTTTCGACCTCCTCATCCTTCCCGTCGACTCACTCGACGCCGGATGCCTCAAAAGACCATCACCGGCCTCTTCTTCATCGCCGGCCGCCGCGGATCCCCATCATCGACTCGTCGCCGTCCGGCCTTCCCCGAGCCTGCTTCGACGTCTGCTGCAACCGCCGTGAGCAACCGAACCTTTTCCCCCTCTCCGTTCTCGCTCTCATGCGCCGTAGCCGCCGCCCCCTTGCTTACCGTAGCCGTCGTCGCGCGGGCTCGTTGCCGGCGAAGCCCCGGTGACCAAATGGCCCCGCGCGTGCGTTCGTTGCACTCGCAACGACCCGTGGAGCAACGCTGGCGTGACAGCTAGCTCGTTTGCAAGCCGCAGCGCTAACCCCGCACCCACCCGAACTCCGGTCGCCGCCAAAGCTCGTCGCCGGCGAGATTCCGGCTGCCCCGTGACCACCCGTCTGGTCCATTAGATGCGCGAGTGCAAGAGCTCCTCCCCGGTGCGCTCAGCGCGCCAAACCACCGCCCGAAGCTCAAATCCGAGCCGCGCCGCCGTTGTTTTGGTCGCCGCCGGCCAAGCTCCGGCGACTGCCGACGTGGCCATCATTAGCGCTAACCCTGCCAGCTAATGACCCCTCTAATCAACCCCTTAAGCCACTGACACGTGGGCCCATGCGCCTGTTTAGGTTAGATTAATTTTCCTGTTAGTTAGGTTAACCCAGTGGGACCCACGCGTCGGCCTTGACCGCGCTGACGTGGCCGTTGACTGGGGCCACATGTCAGCGACACAAACCAGTCTGAGACACTGACGTGTGGACCCCACTGGCCAGGTTTGACCTGGACCAGCCACGTTGACCTGCTGACGTCACTAATACGTCATGCTGACGCAGTATTTGTTTTTGGAATTAAAATAAATCAGAAATGATTTATAAATTCCAGAAAATAATTTAAACTTCTAAAATTCATAGAAATTCAACCGTAACTCCAAATGAAATAAATTATATATGAAAAATTATCAGAAAAATTCAAGGAATCCATCTGTACCATTTTCATGCATGTTTGAACAATGCTTGTCCTCTGTTTTGGACAAAACAAATAAATGGCATTTAAACCTTCATATATGGAGTTTGAATTTGAACCTAGGGTTCAAACCAACTTCATTTAACTTGTTGCTAGTTGCATTAGCTCAATCAACAGCATATTTCCATGACATTATCATGCATCATATTTGTTGCATTGCATTGATTGTGTCCCTCTTTATTTGCCGGTATTTGTCCCCTCTCGATAGACGTGATACCGACGATGAGATCGATGACACCGATGAAGAGCTATAATATCTTCAGAAGTGCCTGGCAAGCAAAACCCCCTTGTTCATTCCGATACAATCCCACTCTCTCGCTCCTGCTCTCTTTTACTGCATTAGGACAACAACGATTCATCTGTTACTTGCTGCGGTAGCTGAACCCCTTTATCCTTTGCATGACCTGTCATTCCACAGTAAATAGATGAAACCCACTAGCATGAGTAGGAGTTGTTTGAGCCTTGTTGTGCCTACTCATACATGCTTGTTTGTCATGCCTGCTACTGCTTAGAGTTGAGTCGGGTCTGATTCATCGAGGATGAATCAGAGGTGCGTGAACATGTCCTACTGTGTGTGAGCTAAGTGTGTGAACACGATTTGGTAAAGGTAGCGGTGAGAGGCCATGTAGGAGTACATGGTGGGTTGTCTCATTGCAGCCGTCCTCAGGAACTGAGTTCTGTGTTTGTGATCCATGATTCAGCTACTACCACGCATTGGGCCCGAAACCAATGGACCCTCTCGGCTTCTTAATCACCCTTGTCCTCTGTCCAGGAGTTGCAAGTAGTTTCTGGTGTTTGTAGTATGCTGGAGGCCGTGCGCAGCGCTGACCGTAGCGGTGGGCTGTGATGCGGTAGGCATGTGGCCGGGTAAACCGAGCGCCCGTTTGGTGTCACGGAACCCTGTTCACATCGTTTGGGGCTGTGAGCGAAACTTCGGCCGGATCTCCTCATGGATGGAACCCAAATAGGCGATAAACCTGGACTAGGGACTTGAGTGTTTAGGTAGGTCGTGGCCGACACCCTCGTTGGGCTTCCGCTTGAAGGTTGCCGAGTACATGTCGTGTAAACGGCGGTAAGTGGTGAGAGCGTGTGTGAAGAAGTACACCCCTGTAGGGTTAACATCATCTATTCGAATAGCCGTGTCCGCGGTAAAGGACTTCTGGGTTGCCTATAACAGTTCATAGACAAGTGAAAGTGGATACTCTAAAATACGCAAGATAAGTGTGAGTGCTATGGATGGCGTTCTCGTAGGGAGACGGAGCGGATCCATAGTGGTGTATTGATATGGTGAATATGTGGACTCGTGTGCGCCACCTCAAAAGAGTTCCTTGCAGTCGTAGTTCAGGATAGCCACCGAGTCAAAGCTGGCTTGCTGCAGTTAAACTCCACCATCCCCTTTATTGATAATGATGCATATGTAGTTAGTTCTGATGTAAGTCTTGCTGGGTACATTTGTACTCACGTTTGCCTATTTTACGTTTTGCAGAGAGACTTGGGTCTTGTTAGTAGTTCCGTGTGGACTTCGACGTTTAGCTTGTTACCTCAGCTACGATCTTGTGCCCTCGGCAGGATCTAGAAGATAGTCAGGCTTCTAAGCCTTTTTCATTTGCAGATGTCTGTACTCAGACATGTTAGATTCCGCTTGTTGCTTTGACTTGTATGCTCTGAATGTTGGGTCATGAGACCCATGTCTGTAATATCTCGCTCCTCGGAGCCTAATGAATACATACTTGAGTCGTAGAGTCATGTTGTGATGCCATGTTGTATTTACACATATCGAGCATATTGTGTGTATGTTATTGAAATGCTTGGTATGTGTGGGATCTGACTATCTAGTTGTTTATCTTTAGTAGTCTCTCTTACCGGGAAATGTCTCCTAGTGTTTCCACCGAGCCATGGTAGCTTGCTACTGCTCCGGAACACTTAGGCTGGCCGGCATGTGTCCTTCTTCGTTCCTGTGTCTGTACCTTCGGGGAAATGTCACGCGTTGAGTACCGGAGTCCTGTTAGCCCGCTACAGCCCGGTTCACCGGAGTCCTGCTAGCCCAGTGCTACAGCCCGGAACTTACTCGCTGATGACCGACACGTTCGATGCTGGGTCATGGATGCCTGTCCTTGTAAGTCTGTGCCACTTTGGGTTTACGACTAGCCATGTTAGCCCGGGCTCCCTTTCATATGGATGCTAGCGACACTATCATATACGTGTGCGAAAAGGCGCAAACGGTCCCGGGCAAAGGTAAGGCGACACCCGTGGGGATACTGTGCGTGAGGCTGCAAAGTGATATGAGGTGTTATAGGCTAGATCGATGTGACATTGAGTCGGGGTCTTGACAGCTTTGGTATCAGAGCCTGACTGCCTGTAGGTTACCGAGCCAAACTGGTCGAAGTTGAGTCTAGAAATGCTTTAGTTATGTAAGGGAATTGATTGTGGGTTGGAACGTAAGGCTCTTTTTACTCCTTATACCTTATGCCCTTCTGATCTGAGTCAACCTCTTCTCCTCTACGGGGATTAAGAACTAGGCCTTCTCATCTATCTATCAGGATGACGTGTTACTAATCCATAGACTTATAGGATTGTTGGCTTCAAGCCCCAGTTCAGTTCCTACTATTTCCGTGTGTTGTTAGTTGATCTCAGAACCATGTTATTGTGATGTTCAGTGGTCATGCCACTATTTTGAAGGATGTCTCCAATCTTTTGAGCATTTACAGCCGTTATGCTGTCCGAGTCATTCCAGGTTTCTAAAACAATCTGATGCGCTTGCAAATCCTTTCCCTCTGGTGTTTATGTCCCTTTGGGCCAGGTTAATCACACTAATTGCTGAGTTGAGGTATTATTTTACCTCGACATATATGTTGGAGTTAATATTATGGCACTAGGTGTCTTAGGGGATCATCTAGTAATCTAGCTATGATTTGTGTCCCAGTGTGATGACTCTGGCCTTTATTCCCGAAAGCATCCCGTGATGCCACTTAGTAGTAGGTATTCTACTCCTGGGTTCCTGAACCCGAGATTCACCCTACCTACTTCCTGTTGATAGTGTTTGCTCGTTCCTTTAGGTTATTAGTAACCATTTCATTAGTCCTCGAGGTCTGTGGTATTTCCTTCTTCCGAATACCATGAACCATTCAGGCAGAAGTTATTTGAACCAAAAGATCACAATCAGAGTACTTTTGAGGAGTTCTCCATTCATAAATCGTGACTCTGCCAGTTCTACCTTTTCGCATGGATTATCCGGAAGAAATATGTTGAACTCGTTCGACATTCTAATCCATGCATCCACAACTCAGGAAATCATATGTTCTTTTGAGTTGTTCTCTTTAGTTGTGTCCTGACCCTCGTCTGTCAATTGATAGTCAAGAGTATGTGTGCATTCGTTCATCGGTGCCTATTATTCTTGTGGTCCGTCAAGCCATTCTATTCCAGAATGACTAGGAGAAACGAACTCCAATACCTTGTCCATTTCCAGGATTGGGTCAAAGCAGTCGTACTTCGCAGATCAAATACTAATCCATGCTTTTGTTCTGTTCTACCTTGGAGTAATACCATCTTTATATTGAGAATGTCATGGGAATTGCACACCATCCTATGAATTCTTTATGTAGTAATACTCCTCGCCATCATTGTTCATTCCTCGGTTTCCGTGTTATTGTAACCGGAATGCCGACAAGTGAATCGTGGTGTGTGAAATCAATACTGCTGGCAACTCCGTTGCTTGGTAGTTAAATGGACGATAACCTCATTCTTAGCATGTTGATTGTTGGATCGTCACCCTAAGGTTGATTGTGCTACCTAGTCCCTATTTCCGGTGCACTCTTCGGTCGTTGAGTTAGGATTTTGTCAATCCCTCGCTCATTTGATCATATCTTCTTGCCCTGAAAAGCAAGATTGCTCTCGGGCTTAGTAACATACCGGTGGTTCGTGATTTTCTGATTATCTTCTCGGAAGTATCACCAGGTCATCACCTGACCGCTATGTTGAGTTCGTGATCAAGTTGGTTTCTTGTAACCACCCCTTCTCCAAGGATCTGTATCGAGTACCCCTGAGCTGGTTGGGTAAGCTAAACAACAACTTGGAGAGTTGGAAGATAAAAGCTGCCTGACTTAGTTCGTGTGAAGGGATATGTTGTGTGTGTTGCAGAAAGATGATATCTTCATTGATTGATCCTCGTGATCAGTTGGTGGACCTTTTATCTTGCCAAGACCTTGATTTGAGTATGGGCTATCCTCAAATCAAGTCAGAACCAACGATGTTCATAATGTTGTCTTACTCGTGGATTTTCCTCGAGCATACACATTATATCTTTTGGGTCTGACCAATACTATCACCTTGTTCACATAATTATGGAATTCCAACTCCGTAGGAATCTGGATGAATTGTTGTTGAGTCCATCGACAACATCCTTGTCTTCTCCATAATTTTGTTAAACATTAAGCTAGTGTTGGAAACTTTTGAAGGCATTTCTTCATGCTAGCTCATGAAGCATATGTTCGAATGAAAGAAGTGACTTCCTCTAATTCATGTGCATTTTATGTAAGTTTCCGCCGTGAGTTCGATAAAGTCAATGTTGCTTCCTTGGAATCATTCCAAATCAGTCATGCAAACGTGCAAAGTATTCTGTGGTCTGATAGACTGATCATCTTCATTCTATATGTATTCCTAGCACACCAAGCCACTGATTGATTTGTTCAAGGATAATAGGTTCTACGTGCTAGTCCTGAAGGTACCAGACGGATTTGTATAAGATTCTGTTATCCTCAATGATGGTTCCCAACCAGAACTCGGTAGTGTTTCATTGTAAGACTACTATGTGGTCATGCTTGTCTTGGACAACGTGTTTACATGTATGTAGCAGAACCAGCTCATGTTTTGGAGCTTGCTATCGTAGTTCATTTCCTGAGAATCACGCAACGTCTTCTCGTCGGTTTGTGTTGTAAACTTTCATTTTTCTTTCTAGACTCGATGAGTCTAGATTATTCTGACACCAACCAGATCTGAATCTCAGGCAGATATGATGGTTGGAACATTCTCCCAAGAATTATAATATTGGTCTCTTTGTAACCCGGTAAAGTGGATGCGTGTCCAACACACCCAGCCGGAAGACCTGTTGTTGTAATATCTTGATTGAAGAAGTTGGCCACCTCTTCATAAGGACTTCCTGGGAATTGTTCCCTATTTGTGTGCCTTGTGATTTTTGTGTTCCGAAGTCCGACCTTTACTTGATGTTCTAGGTGCCAGACCATTTCAATGAATAGGATACGCTAGTACATCAAGGAGAACATTAGAAGCAGAGTGCTAAATGTCTCTCGGTCGATCATCCAGATTTAGTTCCCTTGGCCCCGCTAAGGTGAAATCTGAGAAGGTGTTATCTTCCTATGCATCTGCATCATCCATCATTATTCATCATGGTAGTATGTTGTGTTGCCAGGATCCTTGACGCGGAGATTGGTAAACCTTGATGAACATGGAAATGCTCAGGTTCTTGAGAACACGCGCAAGCACTAGATGCTATCATAGTTACCAACTGGGATTGCTTCCAGTTCTCTCAGTTATGCTATAACCATTCCAATAGTGGAATCACTCTCTACCATTGGGTCTCTCCCCAGTTACTAGAATCATTCCCAGCACTTGTATTTTGTTCCCAACTTGCACTGTCATTGTGCCATCCTATCTTGGGTCCCATCCATTTCCGATGATAAGCAAAATCATCCCTTGTGTTGTCTTCAACAAGGTAATCCACATCATCCATTCTGGCCCGAGAATGTTATTCTTTCGGACTCCTTCAAATGACCGATTGTGAATTGCCTTAGGCTGGTATAAAGAATTTCAATGATCTTTGAATCAAAGGTAATTCTTTTTTCCACTTAAGGGGATAACCTACGAATCACCCTCCTCCAGGATGTCTCGCTGAGGTATCATGGCAACTCAACTCCTCGCTACGTTGACAACCGTTCACCACCCTCTTAAGGGTAAAATTGTTGTCTACCTAGTGAACCCTCGTCATCTGTTCCACTCCATTCCTCTAGATGTGTGCTTTGTATCTCAGCTTGCGAGATGTTTTTATGACTCACCCCGTGAGCTGATCCTAAGTTGTTTGATCTTCGAGAAGATCGATTCTTTTAGAGTTTCCCTTTCCTTTCATTGTCATGTTAGTTGGAGTTCTTAGAGCAAGACATCAAGACAATGATGGTGATCGAATCAACGTTCATTTGAAGTGCACCCTGGATCGTGAAGTTTATATTAGTTTGCGCTTCCCTTTCATCTTACCGTACGCTTGAATCTCGGGTCGAGATTCTTGTTTAGTGGGGGTGAGTTGTCACATCCCTAGTTCTGACAATGCCTAGGGCATGCATTAGAGTGTTGCATCATGTTTAAATTCCCAAGAAATTTGAAATGGGGATTGTTGAAACCCTAGCACCAAATGAAATTTAACTAGGTTCAATAAAAATATTTTCAATAACCCAGAATGCCCTTTGGAAATGTTCATGATTTCTGTTAAAGGTGAAAACCTCTTCCAAAAATGATGAACATATTTATAGGCTAATCCTGGATTTTTGAATTAAATTATATAGTATTTGCATTTGGGCATTTAATTGCTAATAATATTTTAAATGCTCAAACAATTACAAACTGAAATGTTTACTGTTGGAAATATTCCAAACAGTGACATGGAGCAGTTTCATGATTTTTGGTAATAACCTGGCATTTTTAATAAAGCCCTAAATTTACAGAATAATAGAACACAGAACAGAAAAATAAGAGAGAGAGAGAGAGAAGTAAGTTACCTGGCGCCTACCAAGCCCACCTGGGCCTCACCTGGCCGCCCCAGCTAGCAGCCCAGCCACCTGGCCAGCCCACCTCCCCCTGTCGTCTTCCTCCCCTCGCCTCGAAGCAGCTCGGTGGCGAGCGCTGGCGACGCCGTGACCTCCTCCCTGCCTGCCTCACGCCCTCGAGGCCCTTCCAGCGCCACGGAGGCGGCCACGCAACCCCTCGGACCCCTCTCACTCTCTCCCCGAGCTCCTCTCCTCCTCTGGCTCCCTCGCGCGCAACCACCGAATGCAGCCGTCGCCGCCGACTAGAACCACCGCGGCCACAGGCCCTCCCCCACCTCGCCGACGTGTCCATGGCCTCCGTTTCGACCTCCTCGTCCTTCCCGTCGACTCACTCGACGCCGGATGCCTCAAAACACCGTCACCGGCCTCTTCTTCATCGCCGGCCGCCGCGGATCCCCATCATCGACTCGTCGCCGTCCGGCCTTCCCCGAGCCTGCTTCGACGTCTGCTGCAACCGCCGTGAGCCACCGAACCTTTTCCCCCTCTCCGTTCTCGCTCTCATGCGCCGTAGCCGCCGCCCCCTTGCTTACCGTAGCCGTCGCCGCGCGGGCTCGTCACCGGCGAAGCCCCGGTGACCAAATGGCCCCGCGCGTGCGTTTGTTTCACTCGCAACGACCCGTGGAGCAACGCTGGCTTGACAGCTAGCTCGTTTGCAAGCCGCAACGCTAACCCCGCACCCACCCGAACTCCGGTCGCCGCCAAAGCTCGTCGCCGGCGAGATTCCGGCTGCCACGTGACCACCCGTCTGGTCCATTAGATGCGCGAGTGCAAGAGCTCCTCCCCGGTGCGCTCAGCGCGCCAAACCACCGCCCGAAGCTCAAATCCGAGCCGCGCGGCCGTCGTTTTGGTCGCCGCCGGCCAAGCTCCAGCGACTGCCGACGTGGCCATCATTAGCGCTAACCCTGCCAGCTAATGACCCCTCTAATCAACCCCTTAAACCACTGACACGTGGGCCCATGCGCCTGTTTAGGTTAGATTAATTTTCCTGTTAGTTAGGTTAACCCAGTGGGACCCACACGTCAGCCTTGACCGCGCTGACGTGGCCGTTGACTGGGCCCACATGTCAGCGACACAAACCAGTATGAGACACTGACGTGTGGACCCCACTGGCCAGGTTTGACCTGGACCAGCTACGTTGACCTGCTGACGTCACTAATACGTCATGCTGACGCAGTATTTGTTTTTGGAATTAAAATAAATCAGAAATGATTTATAAATTCCAGAAAATAATTTAAACTTCTAAAATTCATAGAAATTCAACCGTTACTCCAAATGAAATAAATTATATATGAAAAATTATCAGAAAAATTCAAGGAATCCATCTGTACCATTTTCATGCATGTTTGAACAATGCTTGTCCTCTGTTTTGGACAAAACAAATAAATGGCATTTAAACCTTCATATATGGAGTTTGAATTTGAACCTAGGGTTCAAACCAACTTCATTTAACTTGTTGCTAGTTGCATTAGCTCAATCAACAGCATATTTCCATGACATTATCATGCATCATATTTGTTGCATTGCATTGATTGTGTCCCTCTTTATTTGCCGGTATTTGTCCCCTCTCGATAGACGTGATACCGATGATGAGATCGATGACACCGATGAAGAGCTATAATATCTTCAGAAGTGCCAGGCAAGCAAAACCCCCTTGTTCATTCCGATACAATCCCACTCTCTCGCTCCTGCTCTCTTTTACTGCATTAGGACAACAACGATTCATCTGTTACTTGCTGCGGTAGCTGAACCCCTTTATCCTTTGCATGACCTGTCATTCCACAGTAAATAGATGAAACCCACTAGCATGAGTAGGAGTTGTTTGAGCCTTGTTGTGCCTACTCATACATGCTTGTTTGTCATGCCTGCTACTGCTTAGAGTTGAGTCGGGTCTGATTCATCGAGGATGAATCAGAGGTGCGTGAACATGTCCTACTGTGTGTGAGCTAAGTGTGTGAACACGATTTGGTAAAGGTAGCGGTGAGAGGCCATGTAGGAGTACATGGTGGGTTGTCTCATTGCAGCCGTCCTTAGGAACTGAGTTCTGTGTTTGTGATCCATGATTCAGCTACTACCACGCATTGGGCCCGAAACCAATGGACCCTCTCGGCTTCTTAATCACCCTTGTCCTCTGTCCAGGAGTTGCAAGTAGTTTCTGGTGTTTGTAGTATGCTGGAGGCCGTGCGCAGCGCTGACCGTAGGGGTGGGCTGTGATGCGGTAGGCACGTGGCCGGGTAAACCGGGCGCCCGTTTGGTGTCACGGAACCCTGTTCACATTGTTTGGGGCTGTGAGCGAAACTTCGGCCGGATCTCCTCATGAATGGAACCCAAATAGGCGATAAACCTGGACTAAGGACTTGAGTGTTTAGGTAGGTTGTGGCCGACACCCTCATTGGGCTTCCGCTTGAAGGTTGCCGAGTACATGTCGTGTAAACGGCGGTAAGTGGTGAGAGCGTGTGTGAAGAAGTACACCCCTGCAGGGTTAACATCATCTATTCGAATAGCCGTGTCCGCGGTAAAGGACTTCTGGGTTGCCTATAACAGTTCATAGACAAGTGAAAGTGGATAATCTAAAATACGCAAGATAAGTGTGAGTGCTATGGATGGCGTTCTCGTAGGGAGACGGAGCGGATCCATAGTGGTGTATTGATATGGTGAATATGTGGACTCGTGTGCACCACCTCAAAATAGTTCCTTGTAGTCGTAGTTCAGGATAGCCACCGAGTCAAAGCTGGCTTGCTGCAGTTAAACTCCACCATCCCCTTTATTGATAATGATGCATATGTAGTTAGTTCTGATGTAAGTCTTGCTGGGTACATTTGTACTCACGTTTGCCTATTTTACGTTTTGCAGAGAGACTTGGGTCTTGTTAGTAGTTCCGCGTGGACTTCGACGTTTAGCTTGTTACCTCAGCTACGATCTTGTGCCCTCGGCAGGATCTAGAAGATAGTCAGGCTTCTAAGCCTTTTTCATTTGTAGATGTCTGTACTCAGACATGTTAGCTTCCGCTTGTGCTTTGACTTGTATGCTCTGAATGTTGGGTCATGAGACCCATGTCTGTAATATCTCGCTCCTCGGAGCCTAATGAATACATACTTGAGTCGTAGAGTCATGTTGTGATGCCATGTTGTATTTACACATATCGAGCATATTGTGTGTATGTTATTGAAATGCTTGGTATGTGTGGGATCTGACTATCTAGTTGTTTATCTTTAGTAGTCTCTCTTACCGGGAAATGTCTCCTAGTGTTTCCGCCGAGCCATGGTAGCTTGCTACTGCTCCGGAACACTTAGGCTGGCCGGCATGTGTCCTTCTTCGTTCCTGTGTCTGTCCCTTCGGGGAAATGTCACGCGTTGAGTACCGGAGTCCTGTTAGCCCGCTACAGCCCGGTTCACCGGAGTCCTGCTAGCCCAGTGCTACAGCCCGGAACTTACTCGCTGATGACCGACACGTTCGATGCTGGGTCATGGATGCCTGTCCCTATAAGTGTGTGCCACTTTGGGTTTACGACTAGCCATGTCAGCCCGGGCTCCCTTTCATATGGATGCTAGCGACACTATCATATACGTGTGCCAAAAGGCGCAAACGGTCCCGGGCAAAGGTAAGGCGACACCCGTGGGGATACCGTGCGTGAGGCTGCAAAGTGATATGAGGTGTTACAGGCTAGATCGATGTGACATTGAGTCGGGGTCCTGACAAAGACCATCACTTGACTGACCAGATTTAAGGGGCATTTAAACATCATGTGCAACATATGAACTATCATAAACATTGCATATTCCAGATTCTACAATGGAATGCACATGTATTAGGTTATGCCATGTATGATGATGCCTAAATGTATAGATAATAGGTAGGAGAGATTCATCATTGCACGCACAATTGAATTGCAGGTTAAGGGCCAGTTCGATTCCGCCTTTTCAGGGCATATTGTCAAAATAAGCCATAAAAGATGTAAAGAAGTCATTTTTGAGTTATGGGCTTGGGCTTAACTAATTTTGCTTTGGAGGGGGGTGTTTCGGGTAGAACCTCACTAAAAATTGATGGGAAGGGGAATAGTGAAATGACTCTGTTGTCTGCCTATATTACACGCAAAGTGCAACTGTTGATGCCCGTGTCACACCTGACCCTCAAGTAAAAACAAACACGCAAGCATTCATTGCCCTGCTCGCTTGCATCTCCTCCCCCCTTTCCCTCTACCTCGATCCCCTGCCTACAGCACTAGGGTTCCTCCAGCAAGCCGTCGCCACTAGTCCCATCTGGCCTGGTCCTTGATGATGCTATGTCCAGCTAGGCTACATGGCCGGCGGGTAGGGGCAAATCTCCTTGGCTGCTCCTCCCTCTGGCGTCGCCCCTCATTCTCATGGTCTCCAGCAGCTGCTCCACTGTGGTTCGTCCAACGCACTACTCCGGCGGGCACTGCACAACTACGGCTGATGCCACACTGCGGCAGAAGGCACCTTATTCCCCCTCCCCTCCTCCCAAGCCATGGCCTTGAGGTTCTGTTGAAGGATGAGCTCATCCAACAACGTGAGGATCTCCTCTGATTTTTTGCCAAATTTTCATTCTAATCCACTATACGATGAATTGCTATGAGCTGCTTCTACTACTGCTATATGATGCATTGCTATGAGCTGCTCATGCTGCTGCTATATGATGAATTGCTATGAGCTGCTGCTGCTGTATGATGAGTTGCTATGAGCTGCTGCTGCTGCTATATGATGAATTGCTATGAGCTGCTGCTGCTGCTATATGATGAGTTGCTACAAGCTGCTCCTGCTGCTGCTATATGATGAATTCCTATGAGCTGCTCCTGCTGCTGCTATATGATGAATTGCTATGAGCCGCTCCTGCTGCTGCTATATGATGAATTGCTATGAGTTGCTGCTGGTATATGATGAATTGCAGACTGCTGCTGTTGTATGATGAGTTGCTATGAGTTGCGGCTGCTGCTATATGATGCTTTCAGGTGGTGCTACTATATGATAATAACCAGCCACTTGGACCATCAAATTTCAATAAATAATTGTTCTTCATTTAAATGTGGGTCATGCGTGCTTCGTTTAAATTAGGCAATGGGATCTCTATGGAAAACATTGACCAAAGTAGATTGTGCCAAGTAGATGGTATCTTTGTATTTGCATTTTGAGCAAATTGTGATGCTCTATTTTCCTGTCATATTAATTACTGCACTGGGTTCAATTTGTGATGTTTGCAAGTAAAATTAATTTCCATATGGGCAGCAAAATGAAAAAAAATTAATGCAAGCAGCAAAATGAAAAAAAAAATTAATGCAATCTAGACTTTCCACTGATCATACCAAAGATAAGCTGAAAACGCAATGAAAAGAACTGGTTGGCTTATTACATGGAGCTTATATTCACAGGTGCTTATTTTCTTAGGATAACTCATAATAACTGTCCCTAAGAAACTTGTCTAATAGAATTGGCATACAAATAACATGTCACGATGATTGCAATGGAGGAGTGACGTACCATAGCACACTGTATAGGCTCACCGCTGCCCTCTCCTTTTTTTGCGATGTTCCATGAAATTGCCACATACATCTTGTACTTTTTCATTGTTTAACCCTATCTGCAAGTTGACACGGCTAATTTTAGACATCTCTACATGATACTACATTGCATATCCCTTGCCCATATTTAAACCACCAATTAACGATTGTGTGCGTACCATAAACTAGCCATGACTCTGTATGCTGGACTAGCAGGCACTCTAAGGGAGCCTAATGTAGTGCACTGGAATTCCTACATGCCACCTATGATTCTGTCTAATGTACTGCCCCTGTTCCTAAATATATGTCTTTGTAGAGATTCCAGTATGGACCACATACAGATGTATATAGATGCATTTTTCGAGTGTAGATTCACTCATTTTGCTCCGTATGTAGCCTACAGTGGAATCTCTAGAAAGACTTATATTTAGGAACGGAGGTACGAGGTAGTATCATGTATGACATCTACATATCTAATTTAGCAGCCAGTAGTAGAAATCATTGTCTGCACAAAGGGATTACTGGTCGAAAATCCTTGCAAAGCATGCTGGCAGGCACAGAACAATACAAGAGAGAGAGAGAGAGACGCACTTACAAGATCATAGCAATGCCTCAGTCCAGGATCTTGGTTGGCCAAGCTGTTAGGTCCAGAAGAAACATTGTCCTTGTAGTTTTTGCCAGCTGCATAACAGGTAGCAGCGACTGGTTAGTATATTTGAAGTACATCGGGCAGGTGATGCTGGACGGGTTTAAATGTGACAAGTACCTAGGCCGTGGTAGGTGCTTGGCATCTCTCCAGACGGTGGGAATTAGGTTAGAAACGTCGAGGGTGATGACGCTGCGCTGGCTGTCGGGGTCGGGTAAGGAGATCTAGAACCGTCGAGTAGAGTGTTTGTGGAGTGGCTCCGGTAGGGTGGACTACGGTGTGGGCGAAGCGGGCCTGTGGCCATGGACGAGGGCGTAGGTGAAGCTGCTCCGGTGGTTGGGTTAAGGATGTGTCGACGACGCGGATCTGCGGCCATGGATGGGGCGTCAGAAGCTGCTCCGGTGGTTGGGTTAAGGATGGTGTCGACGATGCAGATCTGCGGCCGTGGACGGGGTGTCAGAAGATGCTCCGGTGGTTGGGTTAAGGGTGGTGTCGACGATGCGGATCTGCGACCTTGGACGAGCGTCAGAAGCTGCTCCGGTAGGTTGGATGAGGGTGCGAGGAAGCGGATCTGAGGCCGTGGACTTGTGAGTTGGCAAAGCGGCCCGGTAGGGTTGAGAAGGGTATAGGCGAAGCTACTCCGGTAGGGTTGACGATGGTGTCGGTGAAGCGGCTCCGGTAGGGTTGAGGAAGGTGTCGGCAAAGCAGCTCCGGTAGGGTTGAGGAACGTGTCGGCAAAGAGGATCAGAGGCCGTCGATGGGGCGGCTCCGGGGGTGTGGACGAAGCGTCTCCGGTGGGGAGTACGAATGAGCCGCTACAGATGCGCGGCGGTTGACGAGAGTACAGGCGAAGCAGATCCGGCGCCGTGGACAAGGCCGACACTGAATGGGTTGTGTTATAGTGGTGGATGAGCAGTCTACTTGTCTCTTGGGGAGGTGGGAGGGGTAGATGCTGCTGCAGAAGCAGATCCGGTGAGGTGGACGCCGCTGGCAGTGAATGGGCTATGGTACGCCGGTGGATGAGCAGTCCAGGGTTTCGAGAGGGGAGGGGAGAAAGGGCGATGAAGTACGGACGGCGTGATGTAAGATGCTCTGGTGCTGTGGACTTAGTGGTTTTTGCGGGAAGGGGAGAGGAAATGGGGGTGCTGTGTAGTGGGGGGAACCGAAAGTTACCAAAGCAGCCCCGACCTATCATGTAGATGAGGGCGGTATTGTAACTGTTGGTCTCCGTGCACCAAGGACAAAAGAGGGATTTCGCATGCTAAAGACTAAGGTGGCAGAAATTTTAGAAGGAGGCGGGAGATTTTGCCGCCCGCAGGATCGTTCGTATCAACTTTCAACTAATTTTGGACCGTGCAAGCGGGAAGGTCATGCTAGACTGTGTACACGAGGCACGCATCAGCAGTTAATAACCGGTGTGAAGTCCACCCTAGAAAAAAAGACAATAACTCGGGATGATGCGCCGATAACTTGGACGTTCACACGGGCGCGGCCAATCGTACGGGTGTAGTGGCGCGTTCACAAAAAAAGGGATCAAACGCTCAGCCTATGTATTTCTCGTGTAAATAGATAATTTAGTGCCATTGGTTATTTACTTTAAACATAATGCTTTGACGTGTTAGTGTAGAGGCGCACAAAAAGAAATGGATATTGTAGTCAGCTACTTAAAAGTGTTACCTCATATGATTACATAGCCTCCATTTCATAAATTACATACCCGTTGAATTCATATATGAATATTACATATATTACTTCAAAATAGAAACTTAATCATCCAAGACTAATGAATTTGAATGCAAGAGTAACAATGGTGCATGTACATGATAGCTACATTGGTTGTTTGAAGAAACATCACTGTAACTTTGGCATGCACAACTGAAAAGGTTTATTTAAATAGAAAAAATGTGATATGTGAGTGTCCAATCTTTATAGCATTGAATCGATATTGTACCTTTGGCCACGATACGAAGTAGATATTGACTTATGTTCAAGCAATGCACGTCCACGATCGCTAGATAGTGATACGTGAATGAATTGTGCAATCTCTCTGACATGCATACATATCTCATTTCCCTGTGGGCATCGGAATCACACACGCGCACTTCGTGTATTTCTCTCCCTCCGTCAGGGTTAAATTCGTCTTTCTACTCCGTCCTACAAGTCTCTCACACAGAAACACACACGCTCTCTATGTCTAACATGCCCACCCCTTTAATTCCGCCCACCCACAGCCACTAATGTCTCAAAGTATAATAATGTATCTCACACATAAGCTATCTACCTATCCCTTAATATAGCTAGATATGTGTCACACAAACTCCTTCTCCCTACTAGCAAGATGCCCATGCGTTGCACGGAACATCAAGATGCATTTGTATGAGAAGTTTATCTTGTGGGAGAAAAGGATGAACGAGGGAATGCCTTATTTGCAAATGCGGAGAGGGGTGTGGGTATCTTTTTGCAAAATTCCCATAGTTTCCTTCCTGTCCATCGGATATAAATTGGATGGCCTATATTGTAGGATGGTAGGAACACCATCATCACCAACTCTGTCGTGGAATTAACACGTCAGATGTCCTCATGAAAAGACTTAGTCGTGGAGCCATCACAACGGGTTAGCTTGAAGAGGGTAAATCAGACAAGAGACATGGGAGTTTTATACTAGTTCGGCCCCTTCAATGAAGGTAAAATCGTACGTCTAGTTGTGATGGGATTGATTGGGTTTCGATGACCAGGGAGCAAATGCGCTTGCCTGAGTCCCGAGTTGTTTTTTCTTGTCCCTGAACCGCCGCCAGGTCGTCCCTTTATATACATAGGTTGACGCCCGGCCGGTCTACAGAGCCTCGAGGCCGAGTCATACAAAGTGTCCCGCTCGGTCTCTCCTTTCCTAACTTACATTACAAGTTACATAGTCATGGCAGTTTACCACTATGGGCCCTAATCCGCCTTTGGGCTCCGGGCCTCTAAGCTTCATTAGTAAAGCGCCATCTTCTGGATCTTCATGGGCTTCATCATAGTCGATGGTGAGCCGGGCCCTCCTGGCCGGTTTACACTTAGTAGTCATATCCCCAACATTAGGTCCCAGATTGATTTGAACATGTTCATGTCAGTGTTCAATACTTAAATAAATCTTCCAAACATCTCCTTATATTCTCGTAAATCGCCATGTCGGCTTCTCCTGTAAACTTCGTTAAACCGTCATGACGTCATCTTCTGGACACAGCAACGGACCATCATGACATCATCTCTATATAAAAAGATTAAAAAGATTCCCTCCATTAATGATGTCCCGAAAATCGAGGCGACACGCGCGCCCTCTCTTCCGCTTCAGGCTCCTCGATTCTTGCGCCTGCCACTTATCCCTTTCTCTTTATAAATAAAGCCCGAGGGTCCTTTTCTTTCTTCCCCTTCCGTGCCTTCTTCTTCCTCGCGACGCCCAAGCTCTGAAGCTCCGCCGCCGCCCTCAACCTTTGAGAACTGCATCGACAAAGGCCGCTGCATCAACCTGAAATGGGCCAGAGTTCGCAGCATCCCTTCACAGTAGATCTGCGCTGGTAAGTTTACTTTTTCTTGAATCTTTAGATCTGTGCTAGGGTTCACGAGTTCGTCTGTACAGTTCTTCGTTTTTCCTTCTCAGTTCTTTGTTTTTCCTTCTGTCGTGTTTGCTTTGATCCAATAGTAGTGTAAATCTCGTGCAGTAGTTACTCTGCATCCATTTTTTGTACTAGTAGATCTTCCCTTTCTTTTGTAGAACGCACGACCTTCTCTGTTCTTGCTTAACGCCATTATAAGTCGTAGTAATTTTTCTTTACTGAAGCGTGGTAGATCCAAAAAAATTTCATCATTGTGTGGAACCTGTTTCTATTAACACTTAGCAAATTTTCATCTCTGTCTCCTCTGCCAAAGGGCAGTTTAAACTTTTAGCAGTCGGTAATCCGCCACCTATCATTAGCCCTTGCTTTAAACTGCCATTTTGATCTGAATAGCAGTTTTCGGTTTACCTCACACATATGCCTTGATCAGATTTTCCGGTTTGACATCAATTAATACTCTTGAACCGTCCGTCGTAAACCGGCCTTTATTTTACCTTTACAGTTTGCTGTTTCAAGATGACCAAACAATTCGCTGCTTGCAACTGGGTTCCGTCCTGGATTACGGAAACGCAGATCAATGGATATGTAGTGACAGGCGCTTTAGCTTCAAAGAATGTCCTTCACTGGCAAGTTCCTGGCCCTGAGTGCCCTCCTGAGCCTTAGGATGAGAAGTCATCGTTTTTATGTAGCACTTAGACCGGGGCTTCATCCCTCACGGTTCAAAATTTTTCCGGGATGTCCTTGCCAGCTTTCAACTCCATCCATAAGACATTGGACCAAATTCCGTGTCAAACATATGCAACTTTCAGGTATTTTGTGAAGTTTACCTTCAAGAAGAACCATCTGTCGAGCTGTTCCTGGACTTCTTCCACTTAAACCGCCGAACCAAGTTTTCTGATGGCCCTAACACAGAACTTGGCGGGGTATCAATCAATAAGAGGAGGGAGGTTGATTTCCCACATGCATCACACCACAGTCATCCCAAAGACTGGAACCAAACTTGGTTTTACTGTCAGAACATAGCCCCTGCTGAAGAGAATCCCTTGCCTGGTTACCGCCCTCATCGGCTTAGCAATGGCCACCCGTTACCTAAACGATTAACTGCCACAGAGAGGCAAACTTATGCCCCTCAACTCGCCAAGCTCCGGGCTCTCATGGCCAATGAATTAACTGGCGTTGATCTTGTTCGCTGCTGGGTTAAATGGCACATCCTACCCTTAAGTCGCCGCTTTGGATTAATGCATGAGTACACTAGCAACTCCAACGATCCTCAATGGTTTACCGAGATAGAGGTGACTATTGACGAAGTCACCGAATCAGTAAAGAAGATGTTAGACGAACCCATCGCCATATGCAGTCAAACCGGGCTGGCTCCTTTTTACGCCGCCAACAAACCGCCAGCAGTAAGTCTTTTAACCTTGTATTTTCTTGATTTGCCTCCGCTTTAACATTGTTCTAATAATCCTTTGTTTATTTTTCCAGGCCAACAGCTCCTTTTGGAAAAAAGAAGGCTTCAGAGAAACCGACAAGACCTTCTCGTGCCAAGAGTAAAGCTGTCAAGAAATCAACCAAGAAGAAGATCAGCGAAGCTGCTGATCCGCCCGAAGATGCTGAAGATTCGGATCAAGAGGTAGAACTTGATTCCCTTGGCTCCTTTTACATACATCTTATTAACAATGACTATCATCAGGATGATGCGGAGGTCAGCCGTGCGGACCATGTTGAGGTAATCTCTCTTTCCTCCGGTTCAGATCTTGTGCCGGTTCAAAGATTTTGCCGTGCAGTTCGGAAAGTGAAACACTCTCACCCTCTTGATTATTTGGATCAAAAAATTTCCTTAAAGAAACAGCAACCTGAAGGGCGCCGCACAACCCGACACAGTGGCCAGCAAGTCACTTCTTCCGGTTTACCGGATACACCAACCCGGAAGCGTCCTCCAGAGGTTACTTGCTCTCCCGAAAAACGTTATCCTTTGAAGGGTTTCTTCCGATACCCACTTAATCCGTCTGATCCGAATTACCAGGCATCTTCCAATTCATCTGGCGGTTCATCAACTACTCAGCTGCCTTCGCTTAAGATCGTCGCTGGGTAAGCGCATTATTTTTCAGTTTGTCTCTTCATGCATCGGTTTATCATACTAATCTTTATTTTGTCTTTGTAGTGCCAAGGCTCGATTGAGCAAGAAAGCCAAGACCAGCGATCCCTCTGACGATGTTGAACCGGAGAAGACCCCAGATAATGCTGGCAAAAATAATGATAATGTCATGGACGAGTCCGCTCCACAAGATCCAGCTGCTGATGCCAATCCGCCGGAGGCTGATCTGGAAAGACATCTTGAAACATCAAGTCCCCATGTCATGCCTCCAAGTCCAATTGCTGATCCACTGGGTTCAGCTGCTAATCCGCCAAGTCATTCTGCCAATCCGCCAAGCCCTGCTATCAAACTGTCAAGCCCAGCCAAAGACAAGGTCAATCCATCGAGCCCAGCCAAGGATGATGATGACGTTGTTGTCACTGGTACTGCTTATACGCCCCGGGCAATCCAGTTGCTTTATCAAAGCACTCTGCCAAGGACGAATTTGCTGCTATGGGCAAGGGGAAGGGGAAGACCGATTTTTCAGACTATGTTAACCTTTCTGCTCAGGATCTCCATTCCGGATTCCTGAACCGGCTTTACACCAGCTGAGATTATGAGGCCGGTTTGGTGAACCTGATGAAGGAACGTTATGAGGTAATCTTCCAAACACCCTCTTATTTCTGTACTCACTGTATTGTAGCCCCCAAGGGTCGGTTTATCTCTTAAAGGTAAACCGGGTCTTTAAAGATAAAGAACACTTTGACCTCGTAGCCCCCAAGGGACGGTTTGTCTTGTGAAGACAAACTGGGACTTTTACATTCCATATTGTACCTTGTTGATTTTCCTTGTGTATTTTTTGGATCAAACACACATTAGCCCCCCAAGTGCCAAGATTAAAACTTGTATTGATCCTTGGGACTTTAAACAATTAGTAGTAAAGAAGCAATCCGCATTAGCCCCCAAGTGCCAAGTGTATAACTGGTTATATGCTTGGGACTTTGACAATATTTACATACTCGTCCTCTGTCTGTAACAGGCTGATATAAACCGCCAAGGCACTCAAATCACCGATCTTCAAGAGAACCTCAAAACCCAACAAACAGAGACGTCCAAGGCAAAAGATGAACCGAAAACCGCTTTGGTAGCCATGGAGCAACTCAAAGAAGGGTTCAAGACGGAGCGTGCCAACTGGGAGACGGAGAAAAATGCATTGTTGAAGCCAGCGGAAGACGCCAAATCAGCTCTTAAACTGGTGGCGGAAGAGCTAACTGGATTGAAGCGCCAAGTGAATGCAATGACTTCTGCAGTCTTTGGTAAGTAATGTTGACAAGACTTCTTGAATGACCATGTTGGTTTGCCGGTTTAACATGAAATTCTTAAACCGTTGTAGGTAGCTGCATTGCTCATCTGGGCTCTGATATGCGGATGAAGTTGAAGGCAGTGTACACTCTGATAGAACAACTATATACCGGTGCCCAACGGGTTATCTGCGCAGCTTCATACAACAATCCGGCTCCCACTTTGATCAAGGATACCCTAGCAAAGTTATTCGTAACGCCGGCACAGATAGAAGAGATGAATCAATCTGCTGCCAGGGCTGGCGCTTTGTTGGCACTTACCCGAGCCAAAGCATGGATAGCTGACCTTGATTTGGTGGATATTTCCAAGGGCTTCCCCAGTGAACAAGAGAACGGGGCAAAATTTGACAATGAGGCCCTCAAAGCTGTGACAAGGGAGATGCGTCCTCTAGCGAGTCAACTGGCAGAAGAAGCTAACTTGACGGTTCACCGGTCCTTCTATGATGCCAACAACAAACGGGTTGACACTGTCATACCGGAAGTGCAAAATCTTATTCCGCCAATCCGTAAGCACACTTACGCCCCTGATGTTGATCCGGCTGAAATTATAAGTGAAGAGGCTGTCTTTTAGGCTTTAACCCGGATTGACTGGACCACCACTGACTTCCAGCTATTGTATGAAGAAGAGGAAGCTGAACCGATGCCAGATGATCCATCAACATCACGTCGGCATGGTGATGAATCCTGATCCGGCAATCTGAATGATGTGTCATGAACTTTGATCTATGGAAAGAACAAGTCCATATTTTGGGCCTTGAAGCGCCTTGTAATAGGCTAGTTAAAATACTTTGATCTACTGCCATCGTGCACTGTGATATACTTTTCTTGATCCGCCATGCCGATTTCAATGCTGGCTTATATATCTTTATAATATTTATGCAATCCCTATGTCTGCATAAAAAGATCTTGTCCGGGCGGTTTACCACTGGGCTGGTCATAGTACCCAAGTTAAAGCCTGGTTAATAACCAAAGTGGAATAAATATGAAATAACTCATACATGTGATGTGGAATCACTTAATAAGGGTGAAAGCCCAAATTTGTGAGCTGTCAATGATAGGATGAATAAGTCATGCCGGGTTACAATGAACACCGGGTGATCATACTGGCGACATATAGTCAAAGCCAGGCCGGGTTAACAAACACCGGTTTGATGAGATGGTCTGACAACTTATAGCTGAAAGCCAAGCCGGGTTAACAAACACCGGGTTAACATTATGACCGAAAAGCCACACTGGGTCAAAGAACACCAGTTTTAGGATAAACTCATCAAAAAGGTGAAAACTTAGCAAGAAAAACAAACAAGAAATCATGTAGCCAAGGCTTTTCAAGGGCGGCCAGGCCCAAATTTGAGTCTTTTCATGGGCTGCCAGGCCACTGAGTTAAACCGTTTTGCAAAGCCTTTTAAGATGGGCCTCCAACTAACCAATCGTCGTTTTAACTTTGACAAGTTCAGGGTCTGTAGAAGATTGACTCGTCAAACATTCGGCGGGTCATGCCAGGATTACCTGGATAGGAGTGGCTTACTTGATGAAGGCAGGTTAACCCGGGGTTTTAGGTGAATACACCAGGCGTCCAAGCCGTGGGTCGATACCCAATTACAAGGGTCCTTTCAAACTCTTTGTGGCTTTTGCACAAAAGAGCCCCCAAGTAACTTTGTGAGCTGTGCTCAATGGGTGCCTATGTTTGAGTGTGTATAACATCCAGACTCTCTTTGGACCCTTGGGTGTGAAGCTCCCAAGCTGTATTGTGGCATGATAGCCGGTTTAATGGACAAGGTGAGTCATCGCTTTGAGAGCAGAAGCCCCCAAGTAACCAAGAAATATTCGAAGAACGACAGAGGCCCTGCCTGTAGCATGGATGCCGGTTTATTATATTGATCATAATATATACATTGTCATAATATGTACATAAGGAAAGCCTATGGCTCAGGTGTAGTAAGGCCGAAGGAGAGCTATGTTTCATGGCCGCCGGGTCTCCTCCTCAGAATTGCGTGAGTCTTCTCGAACGTCAATGAGGTAGTAAGATCCGTTGTGCAGATTTTCGCTGACCACAAAGGGTCCTTCCCAAGGTGGGTTTAACTTGTGCATATCGGTCTGATCCTGGATGAGCCGAAGCACTAAGTCGCCTTCTTGAAAGGTTCGTGTTTTAACCCGGCAGTTGTGATAACGTCGCAGGTCTTGTTGATTAACCGCCAACCGAGCCAAAGCCATGTCCCGTTTCTCATCTAACAGGTCCAATGCCTCTTGACGCGCTTGCTCACTGTCCGCTTCAACATAATTGGCAACCCGGGGCGAGTCATGACGAATATCACTTGGGAGGACAGCCTCAGCCCCGTAAACCAAGAAGAAAGGTGTATAACCCGTGGATCGGTTTGGGGTGGTGTTTATACTCCATAACACAGATGGTAATTCTTCCACCCAACAACCCGGCGTCCTCTTTAAAGGAACCATAAGTCTGGGCTTAATACCCTTCAAGATCTCTTGATTCGCCCTCTTAGCTTGATCATTGGACTGGGGATGAGCCACGGACGCTACATCAAGCCGGATGTGCTCTCGTTGAAAGAACTCCTCTATCTCACCTTTAGAATGGTTTGTTCCATTATCTATGATGATGCTGTGTGGAAACACAAAACAAAAAATGATCTTTTTGAGAAACTGAACCGTCGTGGCTGCATCACACTTACTGACAGGCTCCGCTTCAACCCATTTAGTGAACTTGTCAACCGCCACCAACAGGTAGGTCTTCTTATCCTGGGAGCGCTTAAAAGGTCCCACCATATCAAGCCCCCAAGTGGCAAACGGCCAAGTGATAGGAATCATCCATAGCTCCTGAGCCGGAACATGGGCTCGGCGTGAAAATTTCTAACAAGCGTCACACCGCTTTACCAGATCCTCCGCATCAGCATGAGCTGTCAACCAATAGAACCCATGACGAAAAGCTTTAGCCACCAAGGACTTTGAACCGGCGTGGTGACCACAGTATCCCCTTCATGGATTTCACATAGAATATCTTGCCCTTCTTCAAGGGAAATACAGCGTTGAAAAACGCCTGAAACACTGCAATGGTGTAACTCGCCATTGTGAATAACCATGGACTTGGACCGCCGAATTATCTGTCTAGCAAAAACCTCATCATCTGGTAACTCGCCCCGGTTTAGATACGCCAAATATGGAACCGTCCAATCCGGAGTAGTATGTAAAGCGGCCACCAACTGGGCCTCCGGATCAGGAATAGCTAAATCCTCCTCTGTAGGCAACTTAACAGACGGGTTATGCAAGATATCTAAAAAGGTATTGGGTGGTACCGGTTTACGCTGAGATCCCAGCCGGCTTAAAGCATCTGCTGCCTCGTTTTTGTGCCGGTCAATGTGCTCAACCTGATAACCCTTAAAGTGACCTGCCACAATATCCACCTCATGTCTGTAAGCCGCCATTAGTGGATCCTTAGAATCCCAAGTACCAGAAACTTGCCGAGCCACCAGATCAGAATCTCCAAAACAGCAAACCCGGCTTAAGTTCATTTCCTTAGCCACCCGGAGACCGTGGAGTAAGGCCTCGTACTCAGCTGCATTGTTAGTACAAGGAAACATTAAGCGGAGAACATAACAAATTTTATCACCTCGAGGGAAGTAAGAACAACTCCAGCCCCCGAGCCCTCCAATTGCCTGGATCCATCAAAGTGAATGGTCTAATATGTATTATCCGGTTTGTCCTCTGGTGCTTGTAACTCGGTCCAATCATTGATGAAGTCAACAAGTGCCTGTGACTTGATTGATGTCTGAGGCATATATTTCAATCCGTGCGGGCCAAGCTCAATTGCCCACTTTGCAACCCGGCCAGTTGCCTCCCTGTTCTGAATTATATCGCCCAATGGAGCTGAACTGACCACTGTAATGGGATGGCCTTGAAAGTACTGTTTGAGCTTCCGACTTGCCATAAAAACCACATAAACCATCTTCTGCTAATGCGGATATCGTTGCTTTGACTCGATAAGCACTTCACTGATGTAGTAAACCGGCCGTTGAACCGGGTATTCCTTACCAGCCTCCTTGCGCTCCACCACAATTGCCACGCTAACAGCACGGGCATTAGCAGCCACGTACAATAACAAAGGTTCTTTGTCAAGCGGAGCAGCAAGAACCGGCGGTTCAACCAACTGCCACTTTAAGTCCTCAAACGCCGCATCAGCTGCATCACACCAGACGAAATCGTCTGTCTTTTTCAACATCTGATACAAAGGAATCGCTTTCTCTCCCAAACGGTTAATAAACCGGCTAAGGGCGGCAATTCAACCCGCCAGACGCTGAACATCATTGATACACTTCGGTTTAGCCGAAGATGTAATCGCTTTGATTTTTTCCGGATTAGCCTCGATGCCTCTGTTGGACACCAGAAAGCCTAAAAGTTTGCCTGTCGGAACACCAAAAACACACTTGTCCGGATTAAGCATCATTTTGTAAACCTGAAGATTATCAAACGTTTCCTTGAGGTCATCTATCAAGGTTTCCTTCTTCCTGGATTTTACCACAATGTCATCCACATAAGCATGAACATTACGCCCAATCTGCGTGTGAAGACAATTTTGCACACAACGCTGATAAGTTGCCTGGGCACTCTTGAGCCCAAAGGGCATAGAAACATAAAAGAAGGCTCCAAAGGGAGTGATGAAGGCTGTCTTCTCCTGGTCCTTAACTACCATTTTAATCTGATGATAACCTGAATAAGCATCCAAGAAACTCAGGCGCTCACAACCCGCCGTCGCATCAATAATCTGATCAATACGCTGGAGAGCAAAGGGATCTGCCGGACAAGCCTTGTTCAAATCTGTGTAGTCCACACACATACGCCAAGTGCCGTTTTTCTTAAGTACGAGCACCGGATTAGCCAACCACTCAGGGTGAAACACTTCAATGATAAACCCAGCAGCCAACAGCCGGGCTACCTCTTCTCCAATGGCCTTGCGTCTTTCCTTGTTAAACCACCGAAGAAATTGCTTGACTGTTTTAAACTTGGGATCAATATTGAGAGTGTGCTCAGCGAGTTCCCTCGGTACACCTGGCATCTCAGAAGGCTTCCATGCAAAAATGTCCCGGTTCTCACTGATGAACTCGATGAGCGCGCTTTCCTATTTCGGATCCAGATTGGTGCTGATGCTAAACTGTTTGGATGAATTGCCAGGAACAAAGTTTACAAGTTTAGTCTCATCAGCCAGTTTGAACTTCAGGGTTGGGTCATGCTCAATGGTGGTTTTTTTCAAAGGAGTCATGTCTGCCGGATCAACATTGTTCTGATAAAACTCCAGCTCCTCCATAGCACAAACCGACTCAGCGTAAGCCGCATCCCCTTCCTCACAATCCAAAGCGATCTTTCGACTTCCATGTACTGTTATAGTTCCCTTGTGACCCGGCATTTTGAGCTGTAAATAGATATAGCAGGGCCTCGTCATGAATTTTGCGTAAGTCGGCCGTCCAAACAGTGCGTGATACAGGCTCTGGATTTTTACCACTTTGAAGGTTAACTTTTTGGACCTAGAATCATGCTCGTCTCCAAACACAACCTCCAAAGAAATCTTGCCAACAAGATATGCCGATTTACCTAGTACTACACCATGAAATACAGTGTTGGACGGTTTAAGACTCTTGTTTGTCAACCCCATGCGACGAAAAGTCTCATAGTACAGGATGTTGATACTGCTCCCTCCATCCATTAGGACTTTGGTAAACTTGTAACCTCCCACCTTTGGTGCCACCACCAAAGCTAGTTGACCCGGATTGTCAATCCGGGGTGGATGATCCTCTCTGCTCCACACAATGGGCTGCTCGGACCACCGTAAATAATGTGGCACTGCCGGTTCAACAACATTAACTGCCCTTTTGTGAAGCTTCTGATCTCACTTACACAGGCTAGTAGTAAAAACATGATATTGCCCCCCATTCAACTGCTTGGGGTGACTTTGATAACCTGATTGCTGCTGATTCCCTTGATTATTCTGTTGGCCATTACCCCCTTGGTTATGCTGGTTACCTAGATTACTCTGAAATGCAGAGCTTGAACCGCAGCCACCATGAAAACCTGGACCTAAACCGCCCGATGGACCCTGATCATACCGAAAAACATCGGAATTGTTGAACTCCTTCATGATATAACAATCTTTCCACAGATGCGTGGAAGGGGCCTCTTTGGTCCCATGCTTTGGGAAGGGCTGGTTCATCAAACATTCCAGATTCATCCCTCCACCGCGCTGGGGCGGTTTACCTTTACGACGCTGCATATTGGTGTTGGCCACAAGATCTGAATTATCCGCCATGCGCTTACCATTATTCCCATGGCCTCCTTGGTTGTGATGCTGTCCCTTTGCACCGCCATCCTTCTTTCCCTTCTCCGGCTTCTCCTCATCAGAATCGGGATCCTTGGTATTATCAGAATCGGCATACTTGACCAGGGCTGCCATGAGGGTTCCCATGTCATTGCAGTGGCGCTTGAGCCATCCCAACTTCATCTTCGGTGACTTAAACCGGCAATTACGCTCCAGGGTTATGATCGCTTAACCAACGTTAATCCGGTCGGACGAATGCAAAACTTCTGAAACCCGGTGTACCCAATGAGTTGTTGACTCGTTCTCGCCTTGAACACAAGCATCCAGATCCACAATGGACATGGGCTATTTGCACGTGTCTTTGAAATTGGCTATAAATCAGGCCTTCAACTGATCCCATGACTCGATGGAGTTAGCTGGTAAATTTTTCAACCAAGTACGAGCTGTCCATTCCAACATCATCGTGAAGTACTTTGCACAGGCCACTTCATCCACATCTAGCATCTCCATTGCCATCTCATAACTCTCAATCCATGCCTCAGGTGGCTGATCTGCAGTGTAATTAGGAACTTTACATGGACCC
The DNA here is from genome assembly GCA_963921465.1 of Triticum timopheevii. Classification (NCBI taxonomy): domain Eukaryota; kingdom Viridiplantae; phylum Streptophyta; class Magnoliopsida; order Poales; family Poaceae; genus Triticum; species Triticum timopheevii. The sequence continues at coordinate 314,633,956 of OY997270.1, forward strand.
TTGAAATTCTTGGGCAGACGCACATTACGAAGAGCCGGAATAAGACATGGCACTCCCCAGGAACTGAAGGCAAGCCCAGTGCCTCGGTCTACTGACGCCGCTGGTTGAACCGGGGCGGGTTGATGATGACCCAAAGCGGCCTCCCTTCATGCTCTGCCATTATCCACCACATCTTGAGCATTACAGCGCCGCGCACTGCTAGATACTTTCGGTTCATCTATGTGCCTGCTATAGCTTGGGCTCGGACGAGGGGTTGAATGAATTCTATCCTGGCTATATGAATAAGCCTGCTGCTGCACCACGGCAGTTTGAAGAAGATCTCTAGCCCGTCGCGTTTCAATCGCCGCTAGTGAATCGCCCTCCATCGGAATGGCTGCCAGGCGAGATGTTGCGGCAATCATGTTATCCAAAGGGCTCGAGAAGTGACCCGGCGGTGTGGACACGTATTGTGGCGGGTTATCCATTCGTCGGGGTGGTTCCGTCATCTGTAGTTGATCCGGAGCTGTCCTAGGTGCATCAGTCCGGTTTGCAGCTGCTGGATTGCTCGGCCCAGCGCCTGGTGTTTGAAAGAGGTTCAGTCCTTCATAGACCAACGGCAGACGAGACCGGTACTTCCATCGCATTACATCTTCCGACGCGGTCCGATCCAGCATGAGCTGATAATTCTGCGCATGTATCTGCTGTGACTGGGCATCCAAAGCGGCCCGTTCTTCAGCCATCCTAGCATCCTCAATTGCCAGGTCCTCCTTAGCATGTGTTATCTGGTCCTTCAGCTTCACAATGTCCGTGTTGTGCTGATCCCTCGTATCCGGGGTGACTGTCGTGGTTAACAAGGTCGCCCAGGCATCCATCAAACTGGAGAGGACTTGAGCTGGTCGGTGCGCCAGGGCTCCTGCCGCGGCTGCTGATCCGGTATTCATTGCCGTTGTAGATGAAGACTGCAAAGTGGGCTGTATTCCGGCCATGTGCACAGTAACCCAACTTGGCGGTTCAAGGAGGTCCGGAATACTGTTGCCATTGGAATATCCTTCTAACACACCATCATGAATCTGGTATAGGGACTCGGTCTCGCCAGTGGATGACTCGCCGTCGGAATAAATAGCCATCTCGCCTTCAGACACCAGTTCAGATCCGATCCCATGGACACATCCTACGAACGCACGCTTCACGGCCGGCTTAACCCGGGCTGGACTCGCACGCTGAGCCATCTCGACGAGGTCGGTGCAGATGTCCGGCTCAGGGCCCGGTTCGACGATCTTGCCGATGAAGACATGAATTCCGCCAAAGGGGACCCGGTACCCGTACTCGATTGAGCCGGCCTCGGGGCCCCATCCTTCGTCGTCGATGTAGAGCTTGCCGCGATGACTCTTGGTCATCCTGCCAACCACGTACCCCTTAAGTCCTTCAAAGCTGCCCTTCAAGAACTCGAAACCATCGTGCGATAGCCCCACGGTGGGCGCCAACTGTCGTGGAATTAACACGTCTGATGTCCTCATCAAAAGGACTTAGTCGTGGAGCCATCGCAACCGGTTAGCTTGAAGGGGGTAAATCGGACAAGAGACACGGGAGTTTTATACTAGTTCGGCCCCTTCAATGAAGGTAAAAGCCTACGTCTACTTGTGATGGGATTGATTGGGTTTCGATGACCAGGGAGTCTCGAGTTGTTGTTTCTTGTCCCTGAACCGCTGCCGGGTCGTCCCTTTATATACATAGGTTGATGCCCGGCCGGTTTACAGAGCCCCGAGGCCGACTCAAACAAAGTGTCCAGCTCGGTCTCTCCTTTCCTAACTTACATTACAAGTTACATAGTCATGGCGGTTTACCACTATGGGCCCTAATCCGCCTTTGGGCTCCGGGCCTCTAAGCTTCATTAGTAAAGCGCCATCTTCTGGATCTTCATGGGCTTCATCATAGTCGATGGTGAACCGGGCCCTCCTGGCCGGTTTACACTTAGTAGTCATATCCCCAACAAACTCTGTTTTTTTATAAGAGTAGAGATATGTGAGTGTCACTGCCCTCCCCCCCCCCCACACACACACACTTCCCAACACCGAAGGAGTAGGGTGACACCTCGATCTTGATACTAATCTATCGAATGGCTTCTCTCTCAAACATACACACACACACACACACACACTACCTGGCACCGAAGGAGTAGGGTGGCATATCGATCTTGATAATAATCTATCTACCCCTCTTTCAAACACACACACACACACACACTCTCTCTCTCTCTCTCTTCCTCCCCCCCCAACAATGACAGCAGAAGGGTGACAACTCGATCTCATCATAATCTGTCAATTGGTTTCTCTCTCAAACATTGTGTCTTGGTGCCTCGCTCGGTAGCCCCTTCGATATGTAGACTTCTCGCGCGCGCACAACTATAGTGATGATGACGCGGAACCCAGTGTGCCTTGTTTTTACCGGCCTCATGTGATAGTTTTCACCCTGTTTTCTGTTAATTAACAAGGCAACCTTTTCTTTGTTACTACTAGTGAATCTGAAATCATTCGGGGTAGACATAAAATATATCACTTCAACCCAATTATCGCAGCAAACTATTTTAAAAGAAATTAGCTAGCTGCCCGTGCATTGCACGGAACATCAAGATGCATTTGTATGAGTAGTTTATCTTGTGAGCGAAAAGGCTGAACAAGGGAAGGCCTTATTTGCGAACACGGAGAGACGTGTGGGTATATTTTTGCAAAATTGCCATAGTTTCTTTCCTATCCGTTAGATATAAATCCGACGGCCTATATTGCAGGATGGCACGCACACCATCATCACCAACTCTGTTTTCTACTCCCTCCGTCCGAAAATACTTGTCATCAAAATGGATAAAAAGAGACGTATCTAAAACTAAAATACGTCTAGATACATTTGATTTTATCCATTTTGATGACAAGTAATTCCGGACGGAGGGAGTATTTGTCTTTTTAGAGATTTCAACAAGTGACTATGACCAGACCTTACCAACATACTCAAAAAAGTAGTCCATAATTTTGATGTTACCCTCTTTTCTTGGCGGTGCAGTGCCATCTGGATACCTCATAAATAAATCAAGGACAAATCTGACCCCTTCCTGAAAAGACATACGGAGCAAAATGAGTGAATCTACACTCTAAAATATGTCTACATACACATCCGTATGTGGTAGTCCATTTGAAATCTGAAAAAGACAAATATTTAGGAACGAATGGAGTGTATATAAGAGTAGACATGGAGATATATCTCTAGCATGGTCTACGACAAAAATGTGCTGGGCTGGTTAGCGCCGGATGCTCGCAACGCGATGACATGAGTTCGAATTCTGTCTTTTAACTTTAGATTTTTATATTATATATTACTCTACTTATTTAATATATACTTCTTTCGCTACTGTACTGACAGTGGAACCCACAGAGTACTTAGAATACAAGATTAAGGATGGACTTGTTTCTTTTTAACTTTCTGTACGAAGCTGTAGCCACCCTGCAAGTCACGTGTACACTGTACATGCAATTAAGTTTTTATAGAGGGACAATCATACATGCAATTAACTCAAATGGATTGGATATCACTCTATTATTTCCAGCATAAAGAGCATCTCCAACGGCAGCCGGTGAATTTCCTCCCGCTTCCTTCCGCGGAGGACGACATCAAACGCCAGCGGCATACATTTTTACAACTCTAACCAACCAGATGAAATTCGTGCAAACACGGACTGATTTCATATAAGCATGAAGGATTTCGTATAAAAAAGGCGGATCTTTCATATAAACATGATGGATTTCATTACATTTACATGAACTAAGAGGTGCCAGTTCGGCTCTCTTGTATAATTAATACTCCCTCCGTCCGGAAATACTTGTCCTAGAAATGGATGTATCTAGACTTATTTTAGTTCTAAATGGTCGCTCGCGGATCCCTTTGTCTTCCTCATGTCCGTCAGACACTTGCGGGGTCGACGAAGGTCCTCGGAAGAGACGAAGCAGCAAAGAAACCACCTGATCCGCGGTCGTCGCCTCGGCGGTGGCCTTCATGGGTCCCAAGTGACGGCGGCCTCCCGTGTTCTACTTCTCCTTGATGATGGCGGTGGAAACGGAGAAGCTGGCCACCGACTCGTCGCTGTCCATGCACCCGGCTTCTGTCTCTGCCTGCATGGTGCTGCCGCGGGCATGGGAGGCGTGCCCACAGACACGGGAGGTGCGGCCACCGCACACACTGGTGGCGCGGTACGACGCGGCAGCGACGACACTCGTACCGGCGTGCTCGCCGCCGTGCCGGCGTGGAGAAACTCGCCACTCCTCATCGAGCTAAACTAGAGCGGCGAGTTGCTGAACCACGCGCCTGCTTGGGGCGGCAACTGGCTCCGTCGGGCCAAGTGAGGTTGGTGAAGCACCGAGCGGCATCGCCCGTATCCGAAAGGCTCGGCGGGCCACCCAGCCGGGTAATATACCGGAGAATGGCTCATCGGAAGCCATCGGAAGAGTGGAGAAAATGGTGAAGGAGGAGATGGTGGAGCGGCGGAGGGGTGCGATTCTTGTCTGCTATCTGTCTGGCCTCGTATAAATAGAGGGCGGATGGTAGGAGCTTGACCGGTGTTTGGCCTCGTTTAAACTAAGGGCGGACGGGAGGAGCTCGGCCGGTGTTGCATAATTCCAGCCCGCTCACGAACGGACGTGTGGCCGGAGTAGGATTCTCGGTTTGCATGCGGGTTTAACGGAGGGGTTTAATGGAGGCGCCGGGCGTGCAGCGGGCGACACAATACTATTCGATTTGACAGCAGTAATGAGCCGTCAAATCACAATGGGCCTCGCCTCTCGTGAAACCGACCGAGCTAGACTACACCGCCCTCTAGCCTTTTAAAAATGTATATACTCCACTTTTGTACAGTAGTAGTATCGATGGATTGCGCCATGGAGAAAAACTTGAAATAAAAAAAAGTTGGTACATATAGAGAGCGCTCGTCGCCAAATTATGCATATAGTACTATTAAAAAGGCTTGTCACAATAATGGTGTCCAGCACAAGTGCACAACCCACCCCTCAAATAAAACTAAGCACCCTGGAATTCTTTGACAAAACTAAGCACCCTGAAATTCTTTGACAACTAAACTGCTGGCTATATGATGTTGGCCATATATATTGTACGTATATAATGTGAACAAACGAGTGGTAGTAATATACCAACTAAAAGATGAAATGTAAGAAATACTAGTATGTACGTACTGAAGAGTTAAAGTACAAGAAGAAACATAACATAGTTCTGCTGGGGGCTCAGCACAACACACCCCTCAAATTAAATTAAGCACACCTAAAATTAAACTTTGCAACTATTCCGGTAGACACTACATTAGAACCACCATGAGCAACGACACTGCCACCTTACTCGGAGTCCTCGTCCACGTCCTCGATTCCGTCCTTGTCCCTCTTCCTCTTGGCCGATACTTCTTTGCTTGAACCGCACACTTGGTTGTTGCTCTTCATCCAACCCATGTAGATATTGAAGCAAAGGTAGCCATCCCTTGCAGCGTAGTGGATGTGGTCTATATCTAGTACATTCTGCTGCCATGCATGACGATGAAACATGTATGGAGGTTTCTACGGTTTACCGTACGAAGGATGAACCATGGCTCCTGCCAGGGTCAGCATTGAAGGCTGACGAGAGGACACCAGCCGATTCTTCTGGAGGTCGAAGGTGTTGCCTACAACGAGGCCTATCCGACGCAGGACTTCTTTGTCGTTACCAACGTCTACAGTAACGAATTTGACTAGGTTGCTCTCGAGGAAGTCCTTAAAATCCTGGCACTCAACGTCGGCATGGCATATGTGGTAGACCAAGCATAAGTCATGCACGCAAACCTGGATCACGGCGAGCTTCTTCCTCTCTTCGTCCTTTAGATCCTTCTCTCGTCCCAGGACTGTGGTGTACTGAACATCTAGCCCAGCGACCCACTCATCATTTGAGTCTTCGAACATGCGTCTGAAGTGAAAAAGGCATCCATTCACCGTCGTAGAAGAACGGGTGTAGATGACGTCGAACTCATCGCCGGTGATGGTTCTAACCTTGTACTCACCGCCGATCGGGGAGATTTGGGACGCCATGGATTTGGGAGGAGGGTTAGGATTAGTGGAACTGCGGTAATGTGAATGGATGGGACGACTAGGAGCAAATCGCCGTAGTATTGAAGGACGTGTGGGGACGAGTAGGAGCAAACTGCCAGCGTGCGAATGGCAGGGTAGTGGATTTCCATTCTCCCATGATACGGGCTTCCGAGAGCCCTTGGATCTGAGAACAAACGGTTGCATGGCGTGATTCTAGACCTATGGGTGAATATCCTATCCTGGAGGGTTATTCTGCAAATTTTCAGCAACTTAGCATGCGACCGTTTGATCTCAGATCCAAGGGCTGCCAGCAGCCCGTATCATGGTCGCGCCTACCACGGCTGTCGCGTCGCTCGTGCTGTCGCGCCCTTGGAGATTTAACATGGTGCGTTAGGCTATCTGATGTTGGCAGGTCATACATAGTCATCACTTAGTCACTCATACTACAACAAGGTTTTGGCTATAAGGTTGGCTATAAGTGTATTTTTTACTTCTCTCTATCTCTTCCTTCGTACTCCCTCCGTCCCATAATATAAGAACGTTTTTGACACTAGTGTAGTGCCAAAAATGTTCTTATATTATGGGACACAGGGAGTACTAGTATTTATTGCATTTGCCAAGGAGTGACCTCTTCCAATGAAATTGTGTTGCTAAGTTTGCTTCATTTAATTAGCTATAGACTCAAAATTGTCTTTTCACCTAGGTACACGCGCTTAGCACCGTTTCTTCCTTAGGTCACCAAACTAGTCTCTCTCTTCTTGATTAACTTGCCACATCAGACTTTATGCCTATGTGGAAAGCTTAAGCACCTGTAGGAGCAAGTAAGTAGTACAATAGTGCGCTTTACATGGCATTTTTGCATACATGGAGGAAAGAGAGGCAAGGAAAAAGTGGAGAAGTGGGCTCTCATGCAAGAGCCAGCCTCTACTGTATGGAGGTGGTCAGGAATAGGGAGACTCACGCCGGTCGTAGCACCGCAATTAAAATGGTAGTGGCAAGTCAAATCACGGGGCCCCACCTGTCCAGCAGTAACTCACTGTCAAACCACACAACCCTACGTTTGCAGCAGCCTACTCCCTCGTCTTCTCGCGTCTCTATCAAACCGACTAGGCGGAACTGCCCCGCCTACCGCGCAGGAAAATCCCGTGCAGTATACTCCCTCTGTCTAGGTGACCAAGGTGGAGAGGAAAACGAGAGAACTTAATGTTTAGTACCAAAATAGATGACCCAACTTTATACTAAAGTTAGTACAAAGTTGAGTCATCTATTTTGGAACGGAGGGAGTATTTGCTAAGGCTGGTTGTAATGATACTAGCCTTAGCAATTTTGATGAGGTGTCATAGAATTAAATGAAGAAAGAGAGAGAGTTGAGTACTATATGTCATACATGGCAATAAATAAAGTACTACATGATACTAATATATGATACATGGCACAGGAGTACTAAGTATTATTAATACAGTTTTGCTAGAACTCACCTAGATAAGATATAATTTGGTCTCATTCATCTTTTATATACATTGGATGTGATGCTATAAGATGCGTGTGTGCTGACGTGGGTTTTATTTGTTCTTGTGCAACAAACTGACCACTGCATGTCATGTTTGATAGTCTCAAGTCATTAAAATCATACAAGCCCCACATCTCTTCTTGGTTGATTCCTCTGTTTATGTCAAAAAAATAAGAAACAACGTGAGAGTTAATGCACCACGCCTATGTGTTTACTATTTGGTTTTCGTGAGATGACTTAATACTCACCTAGACGGAGGGAGTATTCGATTTGATAGCGGGCAGTGCAGTTCCCGATACGGCTTTAATGCAGATGAGGGAGGGAGTAGCGGCTCCCGATATGTTGAACGGCCAATGCATCCTCCTTCAATTAATGCATGAGGGAAGTAATGGGAGGAGGTCCGGGAAAAGAGGCTGCACGATGTGAATGCAACGCAGTTTGCCCTCATTGCCCTCATATAAAGGCGCCCCTCCATTCCAATGAATCTGCCACATCATACGCACCTAAGCATTTGCCTAAGCACCTACACTATGCGCAAAAGAGCTCACTCCAGACCCATGGCGGCGATGTGCATGAGCGGCCAGCGGCTGCGCCAGATGGTCCACGACGCCAGCCTGCGGCATGGCACCGAGGATCGTCTCCAGACGGTGTTGGAGACCGGCTGGTGGATGGCTGCCGTCGACGCCAACTACGACTCTCAGTTGGACCAGATGATCGTTGCCACCAGCAACAAGTTCACCGTCCTCAAGAAGCTCGCGGACGACATCACCGTACTCCTCCATCCCACGCACCTGGGCTCCTCATTGCCTGCCACCCTAATTGGCCTCCATGGCCTGAACCTCTTTCAATCACTGGTCGCCCTGCGACTGCCCACCGACACCACGAAGAATGTCCACCTGGAGGTCGTGCTCGCCGCGAGGCGCCTCGCCCTGCACAAATTCGTCGACCTACAAATCCACGTGTACGAGCAAATCGTGTACATAGGCATCTACAAGGCCAGTGAGGATGCTACGACGTTGGTCTTCCTCAACCGGCTGGAAGCCTTGGATGCCTTTGGTGAGAAGCACCTCGACCTCGCCACAAAAGCCGCCGCTCCTCAGCCGCCGGTCAGTGGCCCGACGCACTAAGTTGAGGAGGAGGAGGTCATACGTTCGTGGATCCATCTTTCTTCTTGCCTTCTGTAACCACCACTATGATCGCATCAACGTGGCCTTAATTCTTATTGTGTTGTTGCATTCTCGTTCTAGTCAATACCGACATGTGCGATCCCTTTGCTTAATTATATGCATCACTGTAACTAGTACTCCATCCATCAATTTATAAGTTGTGCTTACCTTTTCCATCAACTTCGTGCAACACGCGGGCATCTTGCTAGAAACACTAGAATATGTCTATGTAATCCGTATGTGATAGTCCATTTGAAATCTCAAAAAAGACAAATATTTAGGTACGAAGGGAGTAATATATTAGGAGTATATCAAAACAATAGTGATTTCTTTCAAGTTTGTGAACAAATACTGCTATTCTTCTACTTTGGATCCGTCGCAACGCATGGGCACATTGCTAGTAAAAGGAAAAGCCCTGCCGTGTTCGCGTCGCACCCCCACACGCCCGGGAATTGGGAGTACAACACGGCCCGTCTGGCACGACACATAGCTTAGGGAAGGTGTGTTGCCTAGCATTTTCACTTTCATGTGGGACCGCCGTTGAGCAAACCGACACCCCGCCCGCCGCCGGGTTGGAAAATAGAAACGAGGGGAAGATCTAGCTGTAGCATGGAAGCCAAGAAATTTGGTGTCAGACGGGGCCCGTTGATAGAGTAGGAGCATTCCGTACTAGTACTACTCCTACTAGTACCAAGTTTGTACTCCTAATACTATATTACTAGTACTACCACTATACAACTAGTAGGTATGTGCACGGCACAATATCGTAGGAACAAAAAACGGGAAGATCTTGTTTTGGGTGATTTATCTTTTTTTTCAATCAACGTAGTATGAATAATATGATGTGGGGGGCACCCATGAAGCTTATGTGGCTTGGTTGCATGGCTACGGAAGGTTAGATAAAAATAAATAGATAATGTGTTTAGAGTGCACTCCACTAAATAGATAACTTTGGATCCATTGCAACGGACCGACACATCTATATCTATACCCCCTATATAGTGTGTGAAAAACTTTGAAAGTTGGTCGTTGGATGAAGCCAATCCAACGGTACAAAGATGTCAAATCCGAGCACTACTGGCCGTTGGATATCATCCACCAGATTCTGCCACATGTATAATCTAGAAGACTCCATGGTTGAACTTAATTCATGACTAACTTTGCCACAACTAAGCTTAGGCAAAGTTATTAGTTCTTCAAAATGAGAGCCACAAGTTGGCAAGCCTAAGGGAATCTTGCCACATTTTTTGTGTGTATGTCATGTGGGGCCTTAGTGTGGCTTGCCTAAGGTGTGGCTTGAACCAAACACTCACCTAAGTTAATCAAACTTGCCTGACCTTACATTCCACCAGATTTTGCCACATGTTAGAATCCAGAAAACTCCACATGTAGAAGCATAATGCACAAACCACCAAAATCTCATGCGTGCAATGCATGTGTACCTTACTAGTACTAGTTGGTAGTAGTAAGAAACAAATTTCAGTTTTGGCACGAGCTCATACTGCGGGAGCACCACAAGGCCTGCCGCAGGAGTTACATTTCCCTCTCGGGGCCCACGGGACCGAACTTCAGTGGCTTAGTGCCCGTCCTATGAGTCAATGACATGCGGACCTTAAATGCGGCTGGCCCACATGTCATTCTCATGGTGGTGGCGTGGTTCACGACTCACTCATTCGAGATGAACCGGCCGGTGGTGGTGTGGCCGTGGCGAGGGTGCCACTGCTGGGTGTCGGGGCGTTACGAGGCGTAGATGGCCACATCGGCGGGTACTACCTGTAGTACATAAGTACTCTAGCTGAGGATTGATGCCCGGGATGAAATGTGTCACAGCCGCTGGATGAAAATTTGATGGTGCGGGAGTACGGATCGAAGCACAGCAGTGGAGCAGGCAAACCGCGTCCAATCAGGTGTGTCTGTGGTAGAAAGTTGATGGTCGCCGCAGTTCGGCTAGCCCGCATGTCATGTACACAAAGGCAGAGGAGCGGTGGGGCCGAGAGGTATTAGGGGCACGTCGGGGGGGATGAGGATCCCCTGACGCGAACAAGCCTACCATTCTGTCAGTGACATGTGGGACCCATAAGCATGGGTCCCACCTGTCAGCGAAGGAAAGGTAGGGCAAGGCAGTGATAGCCACGTCAGAGGATCCATGTACATGTCGGGGGATGTCGTGCCGTGGGTTGGAGCGGCGTCGTGGGAATCGTGTGTGGGTGTGGCAGTGGTAGAAACAAGAAACGTGATGGTCGCCGGGGTTCAACTTCCTTGGACAAGCTGTCATGTCTGCTGACACATGTATATCAAAACAAGAGTGTTTATATTTCAAGCACGTGAACAAGTATTATTCTACTACTTTGGATCCATTGCAATGCACGGGCCAGCACATTGGTAGTAGTAGCGTCCATCTCTATCTCTAGAGGCCTTCCCTCGTTCATCCTTTTCTCTCACAAGATAAACTACTCATGCAAATGCATCTTGATGTTCCATGGAACGCACGAGGATCTTGGAAATATGCCCTAGAGGCAATAATAAATGGTTATTATTCTATTTCTTTGTTCATGATAATTGTCTATTAATCATGCTATAACTGTATTATCCGGAAATCGTAATACACGTGTGAATACATAGACCACAACATGTCCCTAGTAAGCCTCTAGTTGACTAGCTCGTTGATCAACAGATAGTCATGGTTTCCTGACTATGGGCATTGGATGTCGTTGATAACGGGATCACATCATTAGGAGAATGATGTGATGGACAAGACCCAATCCTAAGCATAGCTCAAAGATCGTGTAGTTTGTTTAGCTAGAGCTTTTCTAAGTGTCAAGTATCATTTCCTTAGACCATGAGATTGTGCAACTACCGGATACCGTAGGAGTGCTTTGGGTGTGCCAAACGTCACAACGTAACTGGGTGACTATAAAGGTGCACTACGGGTATCTCTAAAAGTGTCTGTTGGGTTGGCACGAATCGAGACTGGGATTTGTCACTCCGTATGACGGAGAGGTATCTCTGGGCCCACTCGGTAATGCATCATCATAATGAGCTCAAAGTGACCAAGTGTCTGGTCACGGGATCATGCATTACGGTACGAGTAAAGTGACTTGCCGGTAACGAGACTGAACGAGGTATTGGGATACCGACGATCGAGTCTCGGGCAGGTAACGTACCGATTGACAAAGGGAATTGAATACGGGGTTAATTGAATCCTTGACATCGTGGTTCATCTGATGAGATCATCGAGGAGTATGTGGGAGCCAACATGGGTATCCAGATCCCGCTGTTGGTTATTGACCGGAGGGGCGTCTCGGTCATGTCTGCATATCTCCCGAACCCGTAGGGTCTACACACTTAAGGTTCGGTGACACTAGGGTTGTAGAGATATTATTATGCAGTAAACCGAAAGTTGTTCGGAGTCCCGGATGAGATCCCGGACGTCACGAGGAGTTCCGGAATGGTCCGGAGGTGAAGAATTATATATAGGAAGTGCTGTTTCGGCCATCGGGAGAATTTCGGGGGTCACCGGTATTGTATCGGGACCACAGGAAGGGTCCCGAGGGTCCACCGGGTGGGGCCACCTATCCCGGAGGGCCCCGTGGGCTGAAGTGGGGAGGGGGCCATCCCCTGGTGGGCTGGTGCGCCCCCCCTTGGGCCCCCCTGCGCCTAGGGTTGGGAACCCTAGGGGAGGGGGCGCCTCCACTTGCCTTGGGGGGCAAGTTCCCCCCATGGACGCCGCCCCCCCTAGGAGATCCCATCTCCTAGGGCCGGCGCCCCCCTGGGGACCCTATATAAAGAGGGGGGAGGGAGGGCAGCCGCACCCTGCACTTTGGCGCCTCCCTTCCCCCTTTGCTACACCTCCTCCCGTAGACGCTTGGCGAAGCCCTGCCGGATCCCTGCTGCATCCACCACCACGCCGTCGTGCTGCTGGATCTTCATCAACCTCTCCTTCCCCCTTGCTGGATCAAGAAGGAGGAGATGTCACGCTGACCGTACGTGTGTTGAACGCGGAGGTGTCGTCCATTCGCCGCTAGGATCTCCGATGATTTGGATCACGACGTGGACGACTCCCTCAACCCCGTTCTCTTGAACGCTTCCGCTCGCGATCTACAAGGGTATGTAGATGCACTCCCCTCTCTCGTTGCTGGATGAACTCATAGATTGATCTTGGTGAACGTAGGAAAATTTTTATTTTATGCAACGTTCCCCAACGGTGGCATCATGAGCTAGGTCTATGCGTAGTTCTCTTTGCACGAGTAGAACACAATTTGTTGTGGGCGTAGATGTTGACAACTTTCTTGCCACTACTAGTCTTATTTTGCTTCAGCGGTATTGTGGGATGAAGCGGCCCGGACCGACCTTACACGTACGCTTACGTGAGACAGGTTCCACCGACTGACATGCACTAGTTGCATAAGGCCTTGTACAATGGGAGATGCTTAGGGAGGTGCTTAGAAAAATAAACCGGATTTTTCTGAAGCACTGGTGCCTATTTCTATAGGAGAGACGCTTAGTTAAGCGTCTACCCTGTACAAATAAGCACCGATGCTTAAGGAAATCCTGGTTTATTTCTCTAAGCACCTCTCCTAAGCACCACCCATTGTACAAGGCCTAAGGTGGCTAGCGGGTTTCTGTCTCTCCCACTTTAGTTGGAGTGGATTCGATGAAAAGGGTCCTTATGAAGGGTAAATAGAAGTCGGCAAATCACGTTGTGGCTTTAACGTAGGTAAGAAAACGTTCTTGCTAGATCACCTATAGAAGCCACATAAAAACTTGCAACAACAATTAGAGGACGTCTAACTTGTTTTTGCAGCAAGTGTTTTGTGATGTGATATGGCCAAAGGATGTGATGAATGATATATGTGATGTATGAGATGATCATGTTCTTGTAATAGGAATCACGACTTGCATGTCGATGAGTATGACAACCGGCAGGAGCCATAGGAGTTGTCTTTATTTTTTGTATGACCTGCGTGTCATTGAAGAACGCCATGTAAACTACTTTACTTTATTGCTAAACGTGTTAGCCATAGAAGTAGAAGTAGTCGTTGGCGTGACAACTTCATGAAGACACGATGATGGAGATCATGATGATGGAGATCATGGTGTCATGCCGGTGACGAAGATGATCATGGCGCCACGAAGATGGAGATCAAAGGAGCAATATGATATTGGCCATATCATGTCACTATTTGATTGCATGTGATGTTTGTCATGTTTTTCATCTTGTTTACTTAGAACGACGGTAGTAAATAAGATGATCCCTCATAATAATTTCAAGAAAGTGTTCCCCCTAACTGTGCACCGTTGCGAAGGTTCATTATTTCGAAGCACCACATGATGATCGGGTGTGATAGATCCTAACGTTCGAATACAACGGGTGTAAGCCAGATTTACACACGCAATACACTTAGGTTAACTTGACGAGCCTAGCATGTACAGACATGGCCTCGGAACACGGAAGACTGAAAGGTCAAACATGAGTCGTATAGAAGATACGATCAACATGAAGATGTTCACCGATGATGACTAGTCCGTCTCACGTGATGATCGGACACGGGCTAGTTGACTCGGATCATGGATCACTCAGATGACTAGAGGGAAGTTTGTCTGAGTGGGAGTTCATTATTTGATTAGATGAACTTAATTATCATGAACTTAGTCTAAAATCTTTGCAATATGTCTTGTAGATCAAATGGCCCACGCTAATGTTGCCCTCAACTTCAACGCGTTCCTAGAGAAAACCAAGCTGAAAGACGATGGCAGCAACTATACGGACTGGGTCCAGAACTTGAGGATCATCCTCATAGCTGCCAAGAAAGCATATGTCCTAGATGCACCGCTAGGTGAAGCACCCATTTTCCCAGCAACTCAAGACGTTATGAACGCCTGGCAGTCGCGTAGTGATGATTACTCCCTTGTTCAGTGCGGCATGCTTTACAGCTTAGAACCGGGGCTCCAAAAGTGTTTTGAGCAGCACGGAGCATATGAGATGTTCCAGGAGCTGAGAATGGTTTTCCAAGCTCACGCCCTGGTCGAGAGATATGAAGTCTCCGACAAGTTCTATAGTTGTAAGATGGAGGAGAATGGTTCTGTCAGCGAGCACATACTCAAAATGTCTGGGTTGCACAACCGCTTATCTCAACTGGGAGTTAATCTCCCGGATGACGCGGTGGTAGACAGAATCCTCCAGTCGCTCCCACCAAGCTACAAGAGCATTGTGATGAACTTCAATATGCAGGGGATGGAAAAGACCATTCCTGAGGTATATTCAATGCTGAAATCAGCAGAGGTGGAGATCAAAAAGGAACATCAAGTGTTGATGGTGAATAAAACCACTAAGTTCAAGAAAGGAAAGGGTAAGAAGAACTTCAAGAAGGACGGCAAGGGAGTTGCTGCGCCTGGTAAACCAGTTGCTGGGAAGAAGACAAGTAATGGACCCAAGCCTGAAACTGAGTGCTTTTATTGCAAGGGAAGCGGACACTGGAAGCGGAACTGCCCCAAGTACTTAGCGGACAAGAAGGCCGGAAAAACCAAAGGTATATGTGATATACATGTAATTGATGTGTACCTTACCAGTGCTCATAGTAGCTCCTGGGTATTTGATACCGGTGCGGTTGCTCACATTTGTAACTCAAAGCAGGAGCTGCGGAATAAGCGGAGACTGGCGAAGGACGAGGTGACGATGCGCGTCGGGAATGGTTCCAAGGTCGATGTGATCACCGTCGGCACGCTACCTCTACATTTACCTATGGGATTAGTTTTGAACCTCAACAATTGTTATTTAGTACCAGCTTTGAGCATGAACATTGTATCAGGATCTCGTTTAATTCGAGATGGCTACTCATTTAAATCCGAGAATAATGGTTGTTCTATTTATATGAATGATATGTTTTAGGGTCATGCCCCACTGGTGAATGGTTTGTTCTTAATGAATCTCGAGCGTAATGTTACACATATTCATAGTGTGAATACCAAAAGATGTAAAGTTGATAACGATAGTCCCACATACTTGTGGCACTGCCGCCTTGGTCACATTGGTGTCAAGCGCATGAAGAAGCTCCATGCTGATGGACTTTTGGAGTCTCTAGATTATGAATCATTTGACACATGCGAGCCATGCCTCATGGGCAAGATGACCAAGACTCCGTTCTCCGGAACAATGGAGTGAGCAACCAACTTATTGGAAATCATACATACTGATGTGTGCGGTCCAATGAGCGTTGAGGCTCGCGGAGGATATCGTTATGTTCTCACTCTCACTGATGACTTGAGTAGATATGGGTATGTCTACTTGATGAAACACAAGTCTGAGACCTTTGAAAAGTTCAAGGAATTTCAGAATGAGGTAGAGAATCAACGTGACCGAAAGATAAAGTTCTTGCGATCAGATCGTGGGGGTGAATATTTGAGTCATGAATTTGCTACGCACTTAAGGAAATGTGGAATCGTTTCACAACTCACGCCGCCTGGAACACCTCAGCGAAATGGTGTGTCCGAACGTCGTAATCGCACTCTATTGGATACGGTGCGATCTATGATGTCACTTACCGATTTACCGCTATCATTTTGGGGATACGCTCTAGAGACATCTACATTCACTTTAAATAGAGCACCGTCTAAATCCGTTGAGACAACACTATATGAATTATGGTTTGGGAAGAAACCTAAGTTGTCAATTCTTAAAGTTTGGGGATGCGATGCTTATGTCAAGAAACTTCAACCTGAGAAGCTCGAACCCAAGTCGGAAAAATGCGTCTTCATAGGATACCCTAAGGAAACCATTGGGTATACTTTCTACTTAAGATCCGAGGGCAAGATCTTTGTTGCCAAGAACGGGTCCTTTCTGGAGAAGGAGTTTCTCTCGAAAGAATTAAGTGGGAGGAAAGTGGAACTTGATGAAGTACTGCCTCTTGAACCGATGAGTAGCACAACTCAGGAAGATGTTCCTGTGGTGCCTGCTCCGACAAGAGAGGAGGTTAATGATGATGATCAAGATACTTTGGATCAAGCTCTTACTGAACTTCGAAGGTCCACAAGGACACATTCTGCACCAGAGTGGTACGGCAACCCTGTCTTAGAAATCATGTTGTTAGACAACGGTGAACCTTCGAACTACGAAGAAGCAATGGCGGGCCCAGATTCCAACAAATGGCTTGAAGCCATGCAATCCGAGATATGATCCATGTATGAAAACAAAGTGTGGACATTGACAGACTTGCCCGATGATCGTCGGGCAATAGAAAACAAATGGGTCTTTAAGAAGAAGACGGACGCGGATGGTAATGTTACCATATATAAAGCTCGACTTGTCGCTAAGGGTTCTCGACAAGTTCAAGGGATTGACTACAATGAGACATTCTCTCCCGTAGCAAAGCTGAAGACCGTCTGAATCATGTTAGCAATTGCCGCATATTATGATTATGAGATATGGCAAATGGACGTCAAAACGGCATTCCTTAACGGTCACCTTAAGGAAGAACTGTATATGATGCAGGCGGAAGGTTTTGTCGACCCTAAGAATGCTAACAAGGTATGCAAGCTCCAGTGCTCAATCTATGGGCTGGTGCAAGCATCTCGGAGTTGGAACATTCGCTTTAATGAGATGATTAAAGCGTTTGGGTTTATACAGACTTATGGAGAAGCCTGCGTTTACAAGAAAGTGAGTGGGAGCTCTGTAGCATTTCTCATATTATATGTGGATGAGATAGTTTTGATGGGAAATGATATAGAACTTTTGGACAACATAAAGGCCTACTTGAATAAGTGTTTTTCAATGAAGGACCTTGGAGAAGCTGCTTACATATTAGGCATCAAAATCTATAGAGATAGATCAAGACGCCTCATAGGTCTTTCACAAAGCACATACATTGATAAGATATTGAAGAAGTTCAATATGGATCAGTCCAAGAAGGGGTTCTTGCTTGTGTTGCAAGGTGTGAAATTGAGCTCGGCTCAATGCCCGACCACTGTAGAAGATAAAGAAGAGATGAATGTCATCCCCTAAGCCTCAGCCATAGGATCTATCATGTATGCCATGACCTGTACCAGACCTGATATAAACCTTGCCGTAAGTTTGGTAGGAAGGTACCAAAGTAATCCCGGCAAGGAACACTGGACAGCGGTCAAGAACATCCTTAAGTACCTGAAAAGGACTAAGGACATGTTTCTCGCATATGGAGGTGACGAAGAGCTCGTTGTAAAGGGTTACATCGACGCTAGCTTCGACACATATCTGGATGACTCTAAGTCACAAACCGGATACGTGTATATTTTGAATGGTGGGGCAGTAAGCTGGTGCAGTTGCAAGCAGAGCGTCGTGGCGGGATCTACATGTGAAGCGGAGTACATGGCAGCCTCGGAGGCAGCGCATGAAGCAATCTGGGTGAAGGAGTTCATCACCGACCTAGGAGTCATACCCAATGCGTCGGGGCCGATTACACTCTTCTGTGACAACACTGGAGCTTTGCACTTGCCAAGGAGCCCAGGTTTCACAAGAAGACCAGGCACATCATGCGTCGCTTCAACTCCATCCGTGAAAATGTTCAAGATGCAGACATAGATATTTGTAAAGTACATACGGACCTGAATGTAGCAGATCCGTTGACTAAACCTCTCCCTAGAGCAAAACATGATCAACACCAGGACGCAATGGGTGTTCGATACATCACAATGTAACTAGATTATTGACTCTAGTGCAAGTGGGAGACTGTTGGAAATATGCCCTAGAGGCAATAATAAATGGTTATTATTATATTTCTTTGTTCATGATAATTGTCTATTATTCATGCTATAACTGTATTATCCGGAAATCGTAATACACGTGTGAATAGATAGACCACAACATGTCCCTAGTAAGCCTCTAGTTGACTAGCTCCTTGATCAACAGATAGTCATGGTTTCCTGACTATGGGCATTGGATGTCGTTGATAACGGGATCACATCATTAGG
This sequence comes from Triticum timopheevii, assembly GCA_963921465.1. Lineage (NCBI taxonomy): Eukaryota > Viridiplantae > Streptophyta > Magnoliopsida > Poales > Poaceae > Triticum > Triticum timopheevii. The sequence goes on from OY997270.1 coordinate 314,652,660, forward strand.
AGAATGATGTGATGGACAAGACCCAATCCTAAGAATAGCTCAAAGATCGTGTACTTCGTTTAGCTAGAGCTTTTCTAAGTGTCAAGTATCATTTCCTTAGACCATGAGATTGTGCAACTCCTGGATACCGTAGGAGTGCTTTGGGTGTGCCAAACGTCACAATGTAACTAGGTGACTATAAAGGTGCACTACGGGTATCTCTGAAAGTGTCTGTTGGGTTGGCACGAATCGAGACTGGGCTTTGTCACTCCGTATGACGGAGAGGTATCTCTGAGCCCACTCGGTAATGCATCATCATAATGAGCTCAAAGTGACCAAGTGTCTGGTCACGGGATCATGCATTATGGTACGAGTAAAGTGACTTGCCAGTAACGAGACTGAACAAGGTATTGGGATACCGACGATCGAGTCTCGGGCAAGTAACGTACCGATTGACAAAGGGAATTGAATACGGGGTTAATTGAATCCTTGACATCGTGGTTCATCCGATGAGATCATCGAGGAGTATGTGGGAGCCAACAAGGGTATCCAGATCCCGCTGTTGGTTATTGATCGGAGAGGCGTCTCGGTCATGTCTGCATATCTCTCGAACCCGTAGGGTCTACACACTTAAGGTTCGGTGATGCTAGGGTTGTAGAGATATTAGTATGCAGCAAACCGAAAGTTATTCGGAGTCCCGGATGAGATCCCGGACGTCACGAGGAGTTCCGGAATGGTCCGGAGGGGAAGAATTATATATAGGAAGTGTTGTTTCGGCCATCGGGAGAATTTCGGGGGTCACCGGTATTGTACCGGGACCACAGGAAGGGTCCCGGGGGTCCACCGGGTGGGGCCACCTATCCCGGAGGGCCCCGTGGGTTGAAGTGGGGAGGGGGCCAGCCCCTGGTGGGCTGGTGCGCCCCCCTTGGGCCCCCCTGCGCCTAGGGTTGGGAACCCTAGGGGAGGGGGCACCTCCACTTGCCTTGGGGGGCAAGTTCCCCCCATGGCCGCCGCCCCCCCTAGGCGATCCCATCTCCTAGGGCCGGCGCCCCCCTGGGGAACCTATATAAAGAGGGGGGAGGGAGGGCAGCCGCACCCTGCACTTTGGCGCCTCCCTTCCCCCTTTGCTACACCTCCTCCCGCAGACGCTTGGCGAAGCCCTGCCGGATCCCTGATGCATCCACCACCACACCGTCGTGCTGCTGGATCTTCATCAACTTCTCCTTCCCCCTTGCTGGATCAAGAAGGAGGAGATGTCACGTTGACCGTACGTGTGTTGAACGCGGATGTGCCGTCCGTTCGGCGCTAGGATCTCCGGTGATTTGGATCACGACGTGAACGACTCCCTCAACCCCGTTCTCTTGAACGCTTCCGCTCGCGATCTACAAGGGTATGTAGACGCACTCCCCTCTCTCGTTGCTGGATGAACTCATAGATTGATCTTGGTGAACGTAGGAAAATTTTTATTTTATGCAACGTTACCCAACAGAGATGCTTCCTTGGGGGTCTCTCCAGTGCGGCGTGGTCGTAGTTGCAAGTTGACGCCCCTTGAGATCCCGACGTTGAGGGGCACTCGGATTTCCTCCAATGAGCAGGTAAAATGAGTTTGATCACGTAGTAAATGCATTCTAAACACTACTTCCGTGTCCATTACTAATTCTCCCCCTGCCCACTGTTTCACACGTTAGGCTCGGTGCGAGTGGAGATTGGCTTGCATATGTACGGGAGGGTACCAACATCAATTTGCACAACATTTACAACGATGACACTGTTCTCGTAGAACCTTTGTCCAACATTCGGATCTGCCATGCAACGGGCCACCACATGAATTGGTACGATGGAACCACGGTGAGATTGAATAAGATAGCACGAATCTTGCACATGGCGGTCAAAGGCGGACCATGCTGTCTGTGCCCGATTTGTTGTTGTACGAGTAGGAAGACGTTGTGCTCCTTTCTAACCGCATCTTGGCGGTGACAAACCAGGGAACTTATTTTGTATGGGACACATCCTACGATATACTCCCTCTCTCCCAGTTTATTTGTTATGAATCTTTTCATTTTATAAGTTTCAAATTCAAATTTAGAGCTCCCCATCACATGTTGAGATTACAATGTACATTAAACCGTTGCGTGCATGTATAGTAAAGAAACAAATCTCGAGTTTGGCACGAGTTCATGCTGCGGGAGCACCACAAGCCCTGGCGCAGGAGTTACATTTCCCTCTCAGGGCCGTCGGGACTGAGCTTCAGCGCCTTACTACATCTACCTTTGAGTCAATAACATGTGGGCCCGATAGGTGACTGGTCCACATGTAATGCTCCCAAAGGCAGAGGGGCAGTGGGGCTAAGAGGGGTGATCCGCAGGTCGGGGGACGTGTGGTTTCATGGGTTCGAGCGGCGTCGTGGGAATCGCGGGTGGCTGTGGTAGAAACTTGATGCTCGCCGCATTTTAGGTGGCCCACATGTCATGCACACAAAGGCAGAGGGGCGGTGCGGCCGAGAGGGGTGAGGCGCACGTCGGGGGGCGTGGTGTCGTGGGTTGGAGAGGCGTCGTGGGAATTGCGAGCTGAAACGTGATGGTCGCCGTAGTTGAACTTCCATGGACAAGCTGTCATGTCCATGGACACATGCACTGCATACCGATCACTGGAAAGAGTAGTAGAGAAAGCTATATATGCGGATAAATAGTTCCTTATAGTCAAGCGGACCCACACTACTACTCTGTTCCAAAGACATGCACACCATCGAAATAGTCCATCTATATCAATATACACCGAGAGGGGATAGGTTTTTTTACAAGAGAGGAAATAGTTCATCCATCCATAATGCCCTCCTGCTGGTGCAGCCTTTTCTTCTTCTTCTTCTTCTTCTTCTTCTTCTTCTTCTTCTTCTTCTTCTTCTTCTTCTTCTTCTTCTTCTTCTTCTTCTTCTTCTTCTCATTCTCTGTGGGAGACGGCTTCGCTACAAGCTCTTTGGACCTTGCAGCTATCTCAAAACTCACACGGGCATCAAGGGCAGCATATTTTATCCGCTCGTACGTCAAGGGATAATTCTCCCATCCAGACGACCTTAATGCCACCATCTCATCACCCTTCTGAAGATTTGTACCGAGCACAAATTTGCTACGTCGAATAGGGATGGTGTCTGTTTATCACAATCTTCTACAGGAATTTTGATTCTGGTTCGTAGGTCAGCGATGCTTTTCAAATCAAGGTTGTACGGCTCCAGCTTCTGTTTGTCCCCTTCGATGGCTGCCCCACAGAAGTATATGTCCTCCCGAGACAAGAAATCGTGAAGCTCACCTAGTCTGGAGGGCGAGTGTATGATGTGGTACACCAAAACATCATCTTCGAGGCACAACTGAAGGACGGCGACACGCTGGATCTTCCCAGGGGCACGCTCCGTGTACTCTGCGTTGAGACCGATAACCCTCGTCTCTTCCTTTTCGAGGGAGTTGGATACATTGTTGATCCACTACCGAACAACCCTTAGGTGGACGGTGACAGTGGCAACTATGCGCATCGAGCCTTCGATGAGGACATGTTGGACGCTAAAACCTGCATCTCGATCTCTTTCGCCATTTGGAACCGCTGGAACGGAGGGCTATGGTTTGGAGAATTAGGATTAGATGGCTAGTCTAACTGAAGTAGTAGATGATTATTTAAAGAGGTTAAAACAATGTGAACGCAGTGGGGTTTGGATGCAAATGAAGACGAAGGGGAGGTAAAGAAGCCGAGGAAATCGGTTCCCGATGGAGAAGTAAATGGGAGAAGTGGCATGCTGGCAGTTGATTAGACGGCTAGGTAGACTAACCGAAAAGGCTATGCGGGTAGACTGATGAGTCGTACCTGTTCATGTACGTGCCCATCCTTCCTGATAGGTGGGACCTACTGTCGGTGTCAAAACCGGCGGATCTCGGGTAGGGGGTCCCGATCTGTGCGTCAAGGCTGATGGTAATAAGAAGTAAGGGACACAGGTGTTTACCCAGGTTCGGGCCCTCTTGATGGAGGTAAATCCCTACTTCCTGCTTGATTAATATTGATGATATGGGTAGTACAAGAGTAGATCTACCACGAGATCGTAGAGGCTAAACCCTAGGAGCTAGCCTATGGTGGTATGAATGTAATTGTGATCGGTCTTCTAAGGACCAACCTCTCCGGTTTATATAGACACTGGAGAGGGCTAGGGTTTACATGGAGTCAGTTACAAGGAAGGAAATATAATATCCGGATCGCCAAGCTTGCCTTCCACACCAAGGAAAGTCCCATCCGGACACGGGTCGAAGTCTTGAGTCTTGTATCTTCACGCTTCAATAGTCCGGACGTTGTACACAGTCCGGCTGTCCGGATACCCCCTAATCCAGGACTCCCTCAGTAGCCCCTGAACCAGCCTTTAATGACGATGAGTCCGGCATGCAGTATTGTCTTCGGCATTGCAAGGCGGGTTCCTCCTCCGAATACTCCAAAGTAATCGAACACTCAAATCGTGTCCGGATCTGAAAAATGATCTTTGCATACCAGTGTAGAGAGAATGATATTTCACAAATGCAACCTGCTGAGAACTTTTCCTGACGACGTGACATGTTATTATGATCGGATCCATTATTCGAACCGTTTCCACACAACCAGCTACAAAGCATATTACGAGGCGGTTTCTGTGACACGTCTTGTCGAAGCAGAGATCGTGTCCCCTTATTACGGGATTCTCATCAATACGAGCATGGGTAATCTCACACGCCATTAACCGTGGCGCTTGGGAAACAAGCGATTCCCAACGGGCAAGTGGGGAGGCGCACCGCTTCCGGCGCCTCTATAAAGGGATTGGATTTTCCCCATTTTCACCCACGCCTTCTTCCTCCTTTGCCCACTCTTGCCCCCTCGAGCTCAAGTGCCCAAGCCCAAGTCTTCCCCGCACAGCTAAACATGTCCGGAGCTGGAGGCAAGTGGGTGGCTTCCACCATTAAGGAGAAGCACATCACCAATCTTCGGGCGGCCGGATACTTCGCCGTGGACATAACGCACCGTCTACTAGATGCCGGGCAGGTTGTCAGATTTCGGGTTCCGGCAGACCCTTGAGGTTCGAACACTGGGGTGCGCGCGGAGATTCAACCCTCTACCGGCTCGCTCCTCGCCGAATCGCTAGGCCTAAACTACCAAACTGAACAGCACAAGAGACACAAGATTTATACTGGTTCGGGCCACCATTGTGGTGTAATACCCTACTCCAGTGTGTGGCATGGTGGATTGCCTCTTGGGCAGATGAGGAACAGTACAATGGAAGAACAGCCTCGCGAGGGTCTGTTCTTGGCTAGCGCGATGAACTGGTAGGGGGAGTTCAGTCGCCTCTCTCTCTGTGTGTGTGTGTCTTTCTATCCTTGTTCTCTCGATGCCTCTACCCTGCGGGTCTCTAGCCCTATTTATAGGCAAAGGCCCTGGGCCTCTTCCCAAATATTGAGTGGGAAGGGCGCCAACAATTGGCCATTTTGAAGGGGAACAGCGGGTACACTTATCCTGACTAAAGTTGTTCCTCGCCTAACAAAGGCTTTGGTGGTGACACCGGCTTGGGCTCCACAATGACTTCCTTCCGGCCGTTGGACTGGTCTTGGTCTTGTTGCACCGAAATGGACGCCTTTGCTTGATGCTCTCGCCTGCGCTTGCTCCCTTTGCACCAAAGAGGAAAGGAGGACATTGCGCGGGGCTGGCGCCCGACTGGCGCCCTCGGTCGTCATGGCTTGCTTCATGGGCACCTCGCGAGGTACCCCGCCTTGAACTCTCCTCCTCCTCGCGAGCCAGCCTGACGAGGCCGCGCCTGAGGAAGCTCCTTGTCGTCCTCCCCGCGAGGCTTGGCCCCTCGCGAGGGTCTTGAGCTTCTGTTGATGAAGATGGGCTGTGCTGGGCCTCCTTTGTGCCACGTCGTAGGCCGCAGGCAGGCAAGTCTGGGGACCCCCGTTCCCAGAACGCCGACAGTAGCCCCCGGGCCCACGGCGCACCCGAACTTGGCTGAGCAGAGAGGCGAAAGGGCAAGTGCAAAGCGTCGCGGGCCCTAATAGCCTGCGGCCTTGGGCGCCGCGAGGTGGTTGATTGGACGTGGGCGGCACTGTTCCCCCACGCCTCCTTATTTCGTGCCTTGCTAGGCGGACTCGCTACCGCACACAGCCGCTCCCCCTTCTGCTGCTTGAGCGCTCCCTGTCCTTTCTTCTCTCGAACTCCAGCTTCCGCATCCAATATAATCTCGAACCTTCCCCCATCCATTTCCTGACGTCATGGCTCCGCAGAGGAAGGGAAAAGGGAAGAAGCCCGTGCCGCCGCCTCGCTCGTCATCGACGGCGGCCCCCGCCGTCGATGGGCCGGTCATAATCAATCAAGAAGGCCTGGGCAAGGTCCGCTCAGCCCTGGCCACCATCTTCAATGAGTGCGGGAGGACGACGGCCTGGCCTGCGTCCCGCTTCTCCGTTGATAGGATTCCCACCGAGGTCCGGTATTTTGCCGACGCCCTGTGGGCGGGACTGGTTCCCCGCTTCTCTGATTTCTTCAAAGTCGTGCTTTCCCATTATCAGATCCATATGATGCATCTGGGTCCTGAATCCTTCACCCTCCTCGCGGTATTTCCCTTCGTTTGCGATGCAATGATGGGCATCCTTCCTTCGTTCGCCTTGCTGCGCCACTTCTTCTCTTTGCGCCTTGTCGACCCCACCCAATGTTCGGGGTGCGTGAGCTTCATCGCTGCGCCAGAGACAGCGGCTTCTGGAATTGACTTCAGTCTTCCTCCGTCCGCGCCTGAGTTTCGCGAGCGGTGGCTGTATGTGGACGTAGGGGTGCCCAGCCCCCTGCTGACGGAGCCATCTTTGCCTGCTGTCCCGAACTCGGGCTGGGGCCAGGAGACGCTTGCGAGCCCCCAGCTCGCCTTCGTCTGGCGCCGCTTCGAGTTCTTGAGGGAGCTTGGCGTGACGGCGCCCAAGGTGGTGAAGGAGTTCTTGCTACGCCGCGTCGCCCCTCTCCAGCACCACTCTCATTGAATGTGGGCCTACATCGGTCGTGGGGACCGTATGCGGCTCTAGGAAGAGGACCTGACGCCTGAAGCGCTGAGGAAGGTGCTCTTGGTCTTGACTGGGCATCCTTCTCCCGGCGGCATTCGCCAAGGGGGGCCTTGCTGTACCTTTGCTCGAACAGGGGTGACTTCGTGAGGCAGATGCCCATCTTCGACGAATGGGGGCCGCGACCTGCTGACCTCCAAGGGCCTCGCGAGAACCCAGTGGCGGTGGTCGCCCTTGCAGCCGCCCGTGGCGACTCTTCCTCAGGTGGCAGGGCAGGGAGGCATGAGCCTCCGGAGGCCGAGGTTGCCCTCGCCGAGGCGACAACATTGGGCGGCGCTCATGAGGGAGCGGCTCCCGAGGCCCGTGCTGCCGCAATGGAGGGTGGCGAGCGAACGCTTGCAGTGCCTGTGGCTGAGGCTCCCGAGGCCCCAACCGCTCTTCTTGATGAGGCGACCGGCATCGCGCATCAGACGGACGCCCCCGACGCGAGTCGCCTCGATGCTTCCTCCTCGCCGCAAGCTGACCCCTGCACTCAACTCTTGGGTCGCTTCCGCGTGGACTTTGAGGCCCTACGGAAGAGGAGGGAGGCCCTGGGTGATGACTACCCTTGTCGCCTGCTGAAGCGTAGGAAGTACTACACCATCGATGAGTAAGCCTTCTCCCTTCCCTGCTCTTGACTCTTCCGTTGCTTGTTCTGATCTTTGCCCCACAGGGCCCTTCCTTCCGAGCTCACGTGGGTGGATGAGGAGCCATCCCCCTTGCCTCCACCTCCTCCGTCGTCTTCGATCATTCCGAGCAGCCGGGCCCTCGTGGTGAGGCCGGTTGGCGAGACGAGTCATCCCGAAGCGCAACGCGGCCCTGTGCTCCCCGTGGTCTTCCTTCGCGGGCCTCCTCGCGGCATAGCTAGCCTGCCGTGGGCTTCTCGTCTGGCCGTGGACTGTGATTGGCTGGGGTACTCCCGGCGCTCTTCACTTGGAGATAGACTGGCTTCAGGTCGGGCCTTCGGCAGGGTGCGCCCGGTCATCTCGTGGGCGCTAGCCCCCAGCCCCCTGCCCGAGAGGGGAGTGCTGATTCGAGCCCCACGGCGCTCGCTTGGGGCGGATGATGGTGTGGAGGACGTACTTGAGCGCGCCCGGGAGCGTCGCGCTCTTCGCCAAGGGTTCCTCTAGAGGGCGGCTGACGCAGTGAGCCTTCTTGGTGAGGAACTTGCTGATGAGGACGCGTGCCTTGAGGCTGAGGGCCTTCGGCTGGTTGCGGAGAGGCGCGAGCTGGAGGCGGCTGCCGCCCTCGTGCACCGTCGGCGTGATCTTGATGATGAGGAGGCCAAGGCGTCACTGGCGGCCTCTCAGGAGGCCCGTTCCCAGGCCATCGAAGAAGCCCGGGAAGCTGACCGGCGGCGATAGGCCACGGAGGAGCGGGCAGAGGAACTCTTGGCCCGGTGCCGCTCACTGGAGGAGCAGGTGGAGCTGCGCGAGGCAGCCCTCGCATCGATGAAGGTGGCCTCCGGCGACCCAGCGGAGCTCCAGAAGCATGAGGAGGCGTTGACGCTGGAAGCCGCCGAACGCGCGCACGAGCACGAGCGCCTAGAAACGAGGGAGCGCTGGGTGACACTGGTGGAGGACGACATCGCTGCGCGGGAAGCCCGTGTCTCGGAGGAGGTCGGACGTCGGGTGGCGACGGCGCGCCTCATCCTCGAGCACGAGTTCAAGGAGAGGCTGGAGTTGGTCCGGACCGAGGCTGAAGGTAGGACCAACGCCCTCAAGGCCAAACTGGAGGAAGCAACGCGGCGGGCCGATGCCTTGCGGGTTGCACTTGAGGTGGCGCGGGGGGAGTCAGCTACTTCCCATGTCGAGGTGCTTCTTCTTCGCCAACAGGTGGTCGAGGCTAAGACCGTCGCTCGCCAGAACGCAGACGAGATGCGTCAGCGGCGGCTCTTGGAGCATGAGCATGCCCCCATGCTCTCCACGCTTCGAGAGAGGGCCAACACGGCCTTGGGTAACATTTGTGAGGCGGCCGTCGGCGAGCCGCGTGCCATTAACTATGCCGGCAACCTTCAGTTCTTCACCGACATCGTGACGCAGCTGGAGGCACGGTCGGTTCGTGCCAACAGGTTGGTGGAGGAGAGGAGCCGAGCCCTGCTCGGGCGCGCCTTTTCCCGCGTCTTCAGCCATCTCCGGAATATGGATCCTCATTTTGACTTTGACGATGCCATCGCCCCAGTCCCCCAGGCCGTCCGAGATGACCTGGCGTATTGGGTGGAAGACAACGTGGACGCCCTTGTCAGGGCCTTCGCTTCAGACAACGATGGCGTGATTGTGGCCGCCGATGAGGGCGGCGTGGTGAACGGCCCTGACGCCGCTGGCGGCAACGCGGAGGGCGATTTCGAGGCCAGCGACGCCAGCGACAGCTCGGGCGGCGCTCCTGAGGATGCATTGGGGGATTTATCTGACTGATAGCACGCCGTTCTTGTTTCCTTATCCTGCATGAATAGAACTCAGGCTTTTGTCCTGATGGTTGTGAGAGCATTTTGGGAGGGGGTGCCCCTCATGTAAAACCGGTGTTTTAGCACACTAGTCAATGCTACATTGCTCATAGGGCCGTGCCAAATGGTTGGCTAGGCGATGAGCCGGCTGGTTAGTTTACCTTCGTCCTGCGAGGGTCTTGAGATAATTCGTGGGAGGTTGTGGTGCCTCGAACGCCTCCTGACCGAATCCGTAGGATCTGCAGCGAAAAAAACCTCCCGAGGGGTATGACGGCGGCAGCCTGGGCTGCACGCAAGCTAGGCCAGACCCGGCTCGCGAGGGGCTCACGAGGGGAGGCAGCTGAGGCGAGATTGTAACCGAAACGCGAGAGATTGCTCGAACGAGACTAAGCACCCCTTCCCCAACACACGCAAATCTCAAATTCGAGTTCAACTTAAATCCAGCGGGGGAAAGCAGCAACCAAGGGGAAAGCGATGAAAGCAAATAAAAGGCCGCGTTCGGCACCTAGTCTAGTCTTGGACGTCTTCTCACCAGCGTGGAGCTAAGTGCTGCAACTAGGCGTGGGAGGGAGCCCGAGGGCCTGAGGCCGGCACCCCTGAGACTCTGGGGCGTGTATAGCCCCATTCATTATTACTTGAGAGTGTCACGGGGCGGCGAGCTTCACAGGCACTGGGCCTTCTTCACAGGTACCGGCCTTGCTTCATATCGCCAGACGAGGGCCCCACCTTGCGCCACACTCTAGTGCCATCAACGACGACCGGAAACCAGGACGCCGCCGATGGGGTAGAGCGGTCGCCAGCTGTTCCCCCGACGACCACGGGTCCTCCGCTAGGGGCTGGCCCTGAGGCACCTCCCCATCGGAGGGCCTACCTCCTGGGAATGCCTTGCTCCGAACGCCGCGGTGGTGATGTCGGATCTCGGCCCCTCTCCTGCAGCCCCCGACGCCCTCCTCCTGAGGGGTAAGAGACTGCTGGAGGGGGGCAGCTGCTAGCTGTGGCGACCTGCACCTCCTGCGACCCATGATTAGTATATGCCTGCTCCTGAGGGATTAGTGGTACCCGATAATCGTCGCTCCGAGCGTGGCCGGCGGGGCCGTCCCGGGGTTCCTGGAAGAGCTCAGCTTCTGGCGCCTCGTCCCCCCAGCTTGGGCTGAGGAGCGAGCCTTGTTCGCCCTCGCGTGGGTGCCCTTGATCCATCATGTGGGGCACATACTCTTCCGTGGCCGTTACCCCGAAGGCCGCGCCGTAGGGCTCCGCGTGCCATGCAGCCCTGCTTGACGTGCCAGCCTAGAGATGGTAGCGGGCGGCCCACGGGGTCCGTGGGTCGCGACGAGTCCTTCCTCGCTGGCGGGGAGCTGAGTCGGTGCTGCCACCGGCCCTGTGCTGACGGCTTCGCTGGTGTTGGAGTAGCTTTGGAGCCCGCGGTTGCACGCGGGGCCCCCGCGCGGGCCGCCCTGGGCCTGAGGCGAGAGCGGAGTGCGGAAGGGGTGAGCCCCCGAGGCGGCGACGCCCAGGAGCTCCGCCACCCGCTCTAGCAGCACGTCACGGCCGCCTTCATCAGTCTGCACTGCAGCAGCTCTCGGGCCACCGTGAGTGCGGCCCTTGAGTTTGCCTGCTCCCGGCGGGTGTACGGCGTCGTGGCTGCGGCGTGGTTGGAGGCCCTTGCCGCCGACCGCGTCTACCGCGGTGTTAGAGCCGTTGAGGCCTATTCGCGTCGCCCACGGCCCGCAGCGCCCTGCGGAATGCAAGCTGCCTAGGGCATGGGATCGCCCGGGGCGAGCGGCTCTGCGCGGGCGGGCCAAGCCGCCCAAGGATCAGGGTTGCCCGCCTAGTCACCGGACATGGCTATGACGATGCGATGGGGCGCGAAGCGGCAGAAGGCAGATCCCGGCACACGCCTACCTGGCGCGCCAAATGTCGGATTTCGGGTTCCGGCAGACCCTTGAGGTTCGAACACTGGGGTGCGCACGGAGATTCAACCCTCTACCGGCTCGCTCCTCGCCGAATCGCTAGTACCTAAACTACCAAACTGAACAGCACAAGAGACACAAGATTTATACTGGTTCAGGCCACCATTGTGGTGTAATACCCTACTCTAGTGTGTGGCGTGGTGGATTGCCTCTTGGGCGGATGAGGAACAGTACCATGGAAGAACAGCCTCGTGAGGGTCTGTTCTTGGCTAGCGCGATGAACTGCTAGGGGGAGTTCAGTCACCTCTCTCTGTGTGTGTGTGTGTGTGTGTCTTTCTGTCCTTGTTCTCTTGGTGCCTCTACCCTGGGGGTGGCTAGCCCTATTTATAGGCAAAGGCCCTGGGCCTCTTCCCAAATATTGAGCGGGAAGGGCGCCAACAATTGGCCATTTTGAAGGGGAACAGCGGGTACACTTATCCTGACTAATGTTGGTTCTCGCCTGTCAAAGGCTCTGGTGGTGACGCTGGCTTGGGCTCCACAATGACTTCCTTCCGGCCGTTGGGCTGGTCTTGGTCTTGTTGCACCGAAATGGATGCCTTTGCTTGTTGCTCTCGCCTGCGCTTGCTCCCTTTGCACCAAAGAGGAAAGGAGCACACTGCGCGGGCTGGCGCCCGACTGGCGCCCTCGGTCGTCATGGCTTGCGTCATGGGCACCTCGCGAGGTACCCCGCCTTGAACTCTCCGCCTCCTCGTGAGCCAGCCTGACGAGGCCGCGCCTGAGGGAGCTCTTTGTCGTCCGCCCCGCGAGGCTTGGCCCCTCGTGGGGGTCTTCAGCTTTTGTTGATGAAGATGGACTGTGTTGGGCCTCCTTTGAGCCACGTCGCAGGCCGCAGGCAGGCAAGTCTAGGGACCCCCGTTCCCAGAACACCGACACAGGTCATTCCGACCCCAGGACCCCACGAGAGGGTCGTTTTCATCGCCCACTTCGTCCGTGGACTGGGATTTCCACTTCATCCCTTCGTCCGCGGGCTTATGTTCTACTACGGGCTAGATTTCCCGATCTAGCCCCGAATTTCGTCCTCAACATCTCGGCGTTCATCGTCGTGTGCGAGGCCTTCCTCCTCATCCGGCCTCACTTCGTCCTATGGTTGCAAAATTTCTGCGTGAAGCCGAAGGTGGTGAGAGGCCAATAGGCGGAGTGCGGAGGGGCCATGGTGGCCAGAATGCCCAACGTCACATGGCTCGACGGCTCCTTTGCGGAGACCGTGAAAGGATGGCAGTCGGGGTGGTTCTACATCACCGAGCCGCGCGGCGCTAACTGGGCGGCGGCCCCCGAGTTCCGATCTGGAGCCCCCATGTGGCTCACCTCCTGGGAGAGTAAGGGCCTGTCCTGGGGCGATTCCGTGGAGCTGGCCGGACTCCAATAATGCGTCGAAAGCATGAAGGACAAGAACATCAAGCATGTCAACATGATCCAGGTCATGCTCGTTCGCCGAATCTTGCCCTGCCAGAGGCGGGCAGTCAATCTGTGGGAGTTCGTCCCCACCGAGAACCGGATGCTCTAGAGGCTCTACGACATGACGCACAAAGGCGCATGGAAGGAGCTGTTCAAGGCCTCCGAAGTGCCTCCTCCGACATCTGAAGACCGCGGGCTTCACGCCGCGTGGGCTCCTAGGCCGGTGAGTTCTTAGAGTGACACCGGACCCAGTTCTTCCTGATATATTCACGGGAGTGCCTTAATTAATTGTGCATGTTTATTTCAGGATTACGTGGAGACAGCAGAGCGGGTTCACTGCCCAGCTCCGCTGCCAGAAGACCCAGCAGATGTTCTCCTGACGAAGATGCTGGTCCCGGCGCCGTACAAGGTGCCAGAGAAGAAGGCCCCAGGGATCCAAAAGGGTCTCCGGCGGAAGGTTGTGCCGGAAGCCTTGTCCGAAGACGACAAGGTGGACTCCTCCCACGAAGGGGAGGAGGAAGAAGAAGAAGACGCCCCATCCAGAAAGGATGAGGGGTCCGGGGAGGCGGACCCAGGGGCCGGAAAAGGTCCTCGGCGCAGGGCCATCATTCCCCTGTCGTCCGATGACGACGAGTCGGATTCCTCCCGCGGAGGCGGGGGAATCATGAAGAGATCCAACCTTCCCCCACCGGGGGGAGAAGAAGAGAAAAGTCGTCCTAGGACGGGAGGCTGGGGCGTCCATGAAGGGGAAGGGGCCCCTTCCGGACTACTCCACCACGGCTGCTCTCAGCGAGGAGGGGTGGCTGCCAAGGGGGACGCCCCTAGCACGATCATAAGTGTTTGCATTCTATCATGACTTCACTTCCCAATTTTTGTATTTATAATGCCGAACGTATGTGCAGTCCGGCCAGGGATCACCCCGAGGTATCCTCCTCCGGGTCCCTGAGCAATTCGGAGATGAATTCGCTTCCGACGGCCACTACTCCTCAACCCGCGGACGACATGGAGGTGTTGTCCCAAAGGCTCCCAGAGCGGGGGGAGGAGACTCTGGAGACGCCCCGAGGCATGGTCCCAGACGTCGGACACGCGGGGTTCAAGATCCCCGCAGATCGTGTCGACGAGAGCCACAGCCAGCCGGGCTCTGAGCCGAACACAATTCCGGAACCTTCGATGGTTCCAGACTCAGGCAGGTGACCCCTCGCTAAGGAGGGCGAGCCGTCTGTGTCGCGGACTTCCGTTGTGCATGAAGCGCTGGACGGTCTGCTGGAAGCGCTTTGCGGCGCTTCCCTGGACAAAGGGCACCATACTCTTATGAGTACGGTGATTCAGAAGGTTTCGTCCGACAAGAGCGGACTAACCGAAGCTTGCACCAGCCTCCTAACAGGCTTCGAGGTAAGTAATAAATATGTGCAAAATTACCACCTGATAGGTAGTAACCCCTGATACTCTGTTTGGCGTTCGGAAAGAAAAGCCGAGCAGAGGGTCAATTAAAATCCGCAGGAGTCTAATCATAAGTATTTTTTTGAATAAGCAGGCTGTGTTGCTTGCTGCTGCTGCCCGTACTGCCGAGGCTGCCGATCCGAAGCGGGAGCTGGAGCAAGTGCAGGGAGAGCTCGACCTCACGAAGAGGCAGCTCGAAGAGAACAAGGGTAAGTAATTCCTGTTCTTATGTATTTGAGGATAGGCAGAAATGGTGGTTCTAACAACTAAGTGTCGGGACCGTGTAACAGGGCCCCCCGCGGAAGTGGCAGCCCTGAAGAAGGCGCTGTCCGAGGCCGAAGACAAGGCGGCCTCGGAGTGTACGGAGCACGAAAAGCAAAGTGCTAGGGTAGGTGAGGTACAGTAGGAGCTCGAGGACCTCGGCAAGAAATGCGAGTCCGTGGAGTGTGATCTGAAGGCAAAAGAGGCCGAGCTTGTGAAGGCCCTTATGAGCTTAAAAGACACCAAGGCCGAAGCCGAGAAAGCACAGCAGAAGATCCAGGAGGCCAAGAAGATAGCAGCGGGTAAGAATTTCTTTATGCAAAGCAAACATGTGGAGGAGGCGTTTCTTTTACTTACTCGAATTCGGAGCTCTCCAGGGGCATTCGCAGATCTATCACGCAGCGTATCAGACGTTGCAGAGTTCTACCGTGCCCAGGAGGGGAACTCAACGGAGAAGTTGTTCTGGTCCCAGTATGCTGGGGCCAAACACCCGATGCCTCTGAGTGACCAACTGAAGCAGTTGGTCGAACTCCACAGGGCGGCCGAACTGGATGTGAAGGGGTTCATTGTCCGGATGTGGCCTGGTGAGCTCATGCCTAGTAGCTACTTCAGCCCTGTCAAGCGGATGATGGATGCCTGCCCGCAGCTTGAGGTGATCAAGCGATCTGTGTGCATCGAGGGTGCCCGCCGGGCCCTTGCCCGCGTCAAAGTGCATTGGGGCAAGATGGATGCGGAGAAGCTGGTCAAGGACGGACCGCCGGAGGGCAAGGCGCATCACCATCCCGAGCTGTACTATGATGGCGTTATGAAGGGTGCTCGCCTCGTGGCTGACGAATGTACCAAAGACACCATTTTTGAATGAATTCGCTTCTGTCATGGTTGTATTTTAAGGATGAAGTTGCTTGCGCTATGTAGCACTTTTGTTATTTAAAATATTACCTTCTGTGCGGCTGTTTATAAAATCCTGAAAGTAGGCTAGTCGTCGGCTTCCGCCCCCACGCGACTAGCACTGGGGTGTTCGTGGAAAACCCGGACACTCTTTATCCAAATGTTTGGTCCCTTAAGGAGGTGTCCAGCGCAGTGAACGAGGCAATCGGACTATGCGGCTTTATAACTTTCACTTAGCCATAGAAGTCTACAATTTTAAATTTCGGCGAAGCCCCTAGAATCCGGAAGACCGAATTAGGGCGCTATATACGCCTTGATCGGACGAAGCCGATTTATCGCCTAAAGCAGAAAATCTTTAAGGATTTTAGTACCTCTCGAACAGCGACCAGCTCTTGCCACATCATGCCGGTCAGTTTTCGGCTTTCTCTACTGAGGTGCTCGTCCGGAAGAACCGGGACACAATCTCAGTAGTTCTCCCTGCGCTACCTTAGCCAATATAACGGAATGTAAGGCACCAAAACAAAGGAGCTGGGCTATCCCAACTGTAGACCCAAGACATGATTCGGAGCTGATGCATATAGTGCTATAAGTTCGGGGTGCCACACTATATAAAGTGTTCGGACTTTTAGTTGCCATATTACGGGGCGTTGCAAGAAGCCCCTGGCAAACTGGCCATACCAAGGTGTACGGGTGCGATATCCAATAAACATTTATAAGAGAAAAAAAATACTCAAATAAGGATAATAAGCTAACGCTATATATAATCTCCATTTGACAAAAAATACGTTTAAGCGTATGTTTACAATGGATGCATTAGGCAGAGATAAAAATAGGACTATTTGACATGTCCTATCCAGGGGCAAGCTGTGTGCAGATAGATGAAGCAGGTATAATGATCGTAAATAGATTCCACCTGGGTATTTCCTTCTACGCACAACGTCTGTTGCCTCCTTGGGTGTCTGTTCCGTATGAGTCCGGCAATTCGGCTCTTCTGAGGATGCTGCACTGACGCGGTGTCCTGAAAGGTAAAAGGGAAAAAGTATGATGTTATTTAGCGGTTATCCGCATTATCGTCTGGGTCGTTGATGCGCCTCCGCCTATGCCCAAGGTACCTTGAGTGCGTAATTGTGTACGCGTGGCACGAATGCTGCTTTGGAGGGGCTTGAGCGGAGGCCGGACTGCTAATCGCGATCTTGGCATTCGCGTTGATCCTGTTGCGGGGTGCTCCGGACTCGTTTGACAGTGCTCGAAGTTGTCGCCGGATTGGTTTGTCGGAGGAGGCCGCATTGTACTTCTGCCGCAAGGGCTGCCATATGCTCTTCTATTCGAAGGGAGCAGTCCATATTTCCATTGACAGTGATGACCCCGCGTGGTCCCGGCATCTTGAGCTTGAGATATGCGTAGTGTGGCACCGCATTGAATCTTGTGAATGCGGTTCGCCCGAGCAGTGCATGGTAGCCACTACGGAAAGAGACGATGTCGAAGATTAGCTCTTCGCTCCTGAAGTTGTCTGGGGATCCGAAGACCACTTCCAATGTTATAGAACCCGTGCAGCGGGCCTCTACTCCAGGAATAACACCTTTAAAGGTGGTTTTGGGTGGCTTGATCCTTGAAGGGTCAATGCCCATCTTGCGCACTGTGTCCTGATAAAGCAGGTTCAGGCTGCTGCCGCTGTCCATAAGGACGCGCGTGAGGTGAAATCCGTCGATGATTGGGTCAAAGACCAATGCGGCTGAGCCGCCGTGACGAATGCTAGTAGGGTGATCCCTACGGTCAAAGGTGATCGAACAAGCTGACCATGGGTTGAACTTGGGGGCGACTGGCTCCATCGCATAGACGTCCCGTAGTGCCCACTTCCATTCCCGTTTGGGGATGTGGGTGGCGTTGATCATATTGACTGTTTTCACCTGGGGGGGATTTCTTCTGCCCCCCCCCCCCCCCCCCGTATTCGGACGCCGGGGCTCATCGTCATCGTCGCTATGCAACCCCTTGTCCTTGATTTCGGCGTTTGTCTTGCCGGCCTGTTTGAACACCCAGCATATTCTATTGGTGTGGTTTGCTGGTTTGTCCGGTGTGCCATGAATATGGCACGAGCGCTCTAGTATGCGGTCCAGACTGGACGGTCCCTGATTATTTCTTTTGAACGGCTTTTTCCGCTGTCCGGATTTAGGTCCGCTGAATCCGGTGTTGACTGCCATGTCTTCCGCGCTGTTGCCGTTGTTCCGTCTCTTATGTCTGTTGCGCCGTGGCTTGCCATTAGCATCACGGCCGTCCGAAGTGCCGGAATGTGGCGTGGTGCCGCTACGAGCTAACCAGCTATCCTCTCCCGCACAAAAAGGGTCATTAGGGTTGTGAGAGCTACCATAGACTTGGGTTTTTCCTGGCCGAGGTGTCGAGCGAGCCACTCGTCACGGATATTATGCTTAAAAGCCGCCATGGCGTTGGCGTCCGGACAGTCGACTATTTGGTTCTTTTTAGTGAGGAATCGAGTGCAAAATTTCCGGGCTGACTCTCCGGGCTGTTGAGTAATGTGCTCAGGTCATCGGCGTCTGGTGGTCGCACATATGTGCCCTGGATGTTGTCAAGGAATGCATCTTCCAGGTTTTCCCAACTACCAATGGAATTTGCTGGCAGGTTGTTTAACCAGTGTCGGGCTGGTCCTTCGAGCTTAAGGGGGAGATACTTGATGGCGTGTAGATCATCTCCACGGGCCATGTGAATGTGGAGAAGGAAATCTTCGATCCATACTACGGGGTATGTTGTGCCATCGTATGATTCGATGTTTATGGGTTTGAACCCTTCTGGGAATTCATGATCCATTACTTCGTCCGTGAAGCAGAGGGGGTGTGCGGCGCCTCTGTGCCGGGCTATGTGGCTACGCAGGTCGGATTGATCTAGGTTGCTATGTTCAGCCCGGCCGGATTTTTTGATGGTGTATACAGCGTGACGGTCGTCGTCGCGCGCTGGGGCACGCCTCCTCGATCCGTAGATCGATCTTGGCTGTCCTGCTTTATTGTCCAGAATATCTTGCAGGTCGTGCCTGTTATCCTGAGCCGTAGTGTATCAACGTGGGGGTGCGGGCTTGTATCCGGGCTGGTATCCCGTTTTGTCCTGGCCACGGGGTGGCCGGTCAGCCGTTTGGCGTTCGAGTCCATATTCCTCGGCTGCCAGGACTTCCGTCCATCTATCTGTGAGCAGGCCTTGATCAGCTTGTAGTTGCTGCTGCTTCTTCTTCGGGCTCCTTGCAGTGGCTATAAGCCTACGCTTGAAGCGCTCCTGCTCCACGGGATCCTCAGGTACGCTGAACTCGTCGTCGCCGAGGCTGATCTCGTCTTCGGAGGGGGGCATGTAGTTGTCCTCCTCCTGGTATGCGTCTGTTGCCTGTTCTTCTGGGATGTCCTGCTCGTCTTCCTGTTCGGCCTGCTCAAAGGCGGGCTAATCAGGGTCTTATTCTTCTTCGGTGCCATCCAGATTATTTTCGCCTCCGGGGCTGGTGTTGCTATGGCGGGGCTTGGAGCGGCGCCGACGACACCCATTCTTTGATCCTCTTCCTGAGGGGTTGTCCTCTGTTGCCTCATTGCCATTAGTTTCCTTCGGAGTGTCCACCATATATATATATCATATGAGGAGGTGGCCATCCACCGCCCGGTGAGCGGTGGCTCCTGTGATTCTCCTACATTGTCGTCCATACCGTCGATGTCTTTGGAGTCGAAGTCAAGCACGTCGGTTAGATCATTGATCGTGGCAATGAAGTGGGTGGTGGGTGGGCAACGAATTTCGTCATTGTCTGCTTCCCACTCGAGCCGGACATATTTCGGCCCGGAGTCTCCTGACAAGGAGAGAGACTTCAATAAGTCCGGCATGTCGCCAAAGGGCGAGTGCTGAAAAATGTCTGCCGCGGTGAACTCCATCACCGGAGCCCAACAAGGATCGGCGGGCTCGGGGGCGCGTGGACTGGAACCTTCGCCCGGATATGAATCCAGGGTTCCGGAGTCACAGGTTCCGTCAAAGGTAAAACATGTGTTCGGCTCCATCGCCGATGAAGGTACGGCCTGTGGGGAGGGGTCCAGCCCTCCGTCCTTAGGCGAAGCAACCGGTCCCGGATTTATATCCGAGGCTTCTACCAGGACGATATCCCGAGCGACGTCTGACAGCAGGTCTAAGCCGTGCTCATCGTGACTGTTCAGCGCTTCTGGCGCTGGCCCGAATCCGTTGAAGATCAAGTCTCAGCGGATATCCGCCGTGTAGTTCAGGTTTCCGAACCTTATTTGATGGCCGGGTGCACAGCTATCGATCTGCTCCAAGTGGCCAAGCGAATTGGCCCGCAGCGCGAAGCCACCAAACATGAAGATCTGTCCGGGGAGGAAAGTCTCACCCTGGACAGAATCATTAATGACGATTGAAGGAGCCATCGAGCCTGACGGCGACGTCACATAGGAACTCTCAATGAAAGCACCAATGTCGGTGTCAAAACCGGCGGATCTCGGGTAGGGGGTCCTGATCTATGCGTCAAGGCTGATGGTAACAAGAAGTAAGGGACACAGGTGTTTACCCAGGTTCGGGCCCTCTCGATGGAGGTAAAACCCTACTTCCTGCTTTATTAATATTGATGATATGGGTACTACAAGAGTAGATCTACCATGAGATCGTAGAGGCTAAACCCTAGGAGCTAGCCTATGATGGTATGAATGTAATTGTGATCGGTCTTCTAAAGACCAACCTCTCCGGTTTATATAGACACCGGAGAGGGCTAGGGTTTACATGGAGTCGGTTACAAGGAAGGAAATATAATATCCGGATCACCAAGCTTGCCTTCCATGCCAAGGAAAGTCCCATCCGGACACAGGCCGAAGTCTTGAGTCTTGTATCTTCACGCTTCAATAGTCCGGACGTTGTACACAGTCCGGCTGTCCGGATACCCCCTAATCCAGGACTCCCTCACCTACGCAAAAAGATAAAAATGTGTCGTAGCTTTTTTTGAGCGCGTGAGTGGGAGACACAACATTCTCTGGTTAAGGAATACTCCCTCCGTTTAGGTAAGTCACCTTATGAAAATCAGGTCTTCCCAAAACCTTTAGGCGTGGAGCATTAACTTCCTGCTCGATCCCCTCCCAGCCTCGTTAGCCAGCGTTCTCTTCCTCTATTGCCGCGTTCTACCTTTCCATTTTTTCCCTTCTCAAGTGTGGAACGATCTGCATGCCATTGTTGATGCACCAGAACGACCACTGCATGCATCGTGGCAGGGCATTGATTGGGCATGCACGAGAATTTGGTTCTGCTCGCAATATGGATGATACCTGAATGATGAAGTGAACAGGCATGCTATGCTAGCATGGGAGACCTATTTCCGCTATACAATACTGGAGTACTCATGTTCCTACTACTACTACTACTACTAGTAGTAGTAGTAGTAGTAGTAGTAGTAGTAGTAGTAGTAGTAGTAGTAG
Organism: Triticum timopheevii; assembly: GCA_963921465.1. Classification (NCBI taxonomy): domain Eukaryota; kingdom Viridiplantae; phylum Streptophyta; class Magnoliopsida; order Poales; family Poaceae; genus Triticum; species Triticum timopheevii. The sequence goes on from OY997270.1 coordinate 314,673,556, forward strand.
TAGTAGTAGTAGTAGTAGTAGTAGTAGTAGTACAACTGTGGTACACTTGATGGTCAAAATACTATTCATCCGGTTGTCGATATCAAAACCGGCGGATCTCGGGTAGGGGGTCCCGAACTGTGCGTCTAGGCGGATGGTAACAGGAGACAAGGGACACGATGTTTTACCCAGGTTCGGGCCCTCTCGATGGAGGTAAAACCCTACGTCCTGCTTGATTAATATTGATGATATGGGTAGCACAAGAGTGGATCTACCACGAGATCAAGGAGGCTAAACCCTAAATCTAGCCTATGGTATGATTGTTGTGATGTATGTTGTGTCCTACGGACTAAAGCCCTCCAGTTTATATAGACACCGGAGAGGGCTAGGGTTACACAGAGTCGGTTACAATGGTAGGAGATCTACATATCCGTATTGCCAAGCTTGCCTTCCACGCCAAGGAAAGTTCCATCCGGACACGGGACGGAGTCTTCAATCTTGTATCTTCGTAGTCTTGGTGTCCGGCGGACGATGATAGTCCGGCTGTCCGGACACCCCCTAGTCCAGGACTCCCTCAGTAGCCCCTGAACCAGGCTTCAATGACGATAAGTCCGGTGCGCATAATGTTCGGCATTGCAAGGCGGGTTCCTCCCTTGAATAATCCAGAGAAGATCATGAACACTAGGATAGTGTCCGGCTCTGCAAAATAAATTCCACATTCCACCGTAGAGAGAATAATGCACATAAATCCAATCTGCTGACGTATTTGGCGGCATGACGTCACACCACTACCAAGCCTTTACTTGAATCGTTTTTTATTATACCACCTCAGCACGTTTAGCGAAGCGGTTGTCTTGGCACGTCTTGTCGAAGCAGAGATCGTGCTCCCCTTATCCCAGGATTCTCATCAATACGAGCATGGGTAACCCAACCGTGCCCGTCGCCACGCCTCCTCTATCGAAGGTGAATCCCGAACGGTCACGGAGACGGCTCTTGGTATTTTCCCCCTTTATAAGGGGGCCAAGGCTCGTTTCTTTTTCTCAATCTTCCATCGAATCCTCTCCTTGATCCAAGTTCCAACACCCAGAGCCCCAGATTCGAGCGCTTCGGATCTTCAACAATGTCCGGCTCCGACCTTCAGGGCCGGTGGATGCCCTCCTCCGTCACGGAGGAGGACATGTTAAAGCTGCGTGAGGCCAAGTACCTGTCCTACGAGATTTCGCACAGGTTGCCCACCCGGGGGGAGGTCGTACCCACTCCCGAGCCCGGTGAGTACGTCGTCTTCGTATCCCACCTCCATCGGTGTTTAGGCTTCTCGACGGACCCCTTCGTGAGAGGGCTCATGTTCTACTACGGGCTGGATTTTCACGACTTGGCTCCGGAGTCCATCCTCCATATTTCCGCATTCATTATAGTCTACGAAGCCTTCATCCGCGTCACCCCCCACTTCGGCCTATGGCTGAAGACCTTCAATGTGGAGCCGAAGATGATCGGGGGGTGTCAAGCGGAGTGCGGCGGGGCGGCCATAAGCAGAAGGGTCGATGCCCCGTGGCCCGAGGGCTCCTTCCAAGAGGAGCTCGGCTTGTGGCAGCAGGAGTGGTTCTATGTCACCGCTCTGAAGGGCAACAAGCAAAAGCCGCCGCCTTCATTCCGCCCGGGACCTCCACGCCGATTGATGTCGTGGGTCAACCAAGGGCTCAATTGGGGGCCGTCCGAAGATGTGCCCTTATTGCAGGGCCGGATTCGAGACCTCCAAGCGAGGGAGATCAATCTGGTGGTGGTGATGTAGGTCATGCTAATCAGGCGTCTTCTGCCCTGCAAACGCCGTCCTCTCCGGTTATGGGAGTTCAGTCCGGAGGGGCCACGAATTCTCTTCATGGGTATGACGCCCGTGGAGATGTACAAGTTGTTCTTCGGACCGCAGGTGGCATGTCCGGAATTGACCGAGGACGCAGGCCTAAGCCGCGATCGCCCGGATACACAGGTAAGTAGCTCAGAGTCCAGACGTTCTGTTTGCTTTTCTGAAATTCGTCTTCTAACCCATTATTCTTCATCAGGAGTGGGTAGCGCGATCGAAGCTGATAAGGTGTCCGGCCCCCCTCCCAGAGACCGCACCGGAGCCCGTGCTGGTCAGAATGTTGGAGGTCGCGCCCGTAGAAGGGGGCGATGGGGAAAATGGAAGAGCTATCACCTTGCCCAAGGGGGCGCCTGAAGTGGGGGGGATCGACAATCCCTCCTTCCAGGGGGAGAAGAGGACCGCCTCCGAAGACCCGGAGGCCAAAGCCCCTAAGCGGGGGAAGAAATCTTTACCGGAGGGTCCTGCGTCCGGGGAAAGTCCGGACGTACAATCGTCTCTAAAGGATCAGCCCTCCAGCGAGCTGTGAGTAAAAAAAGGGGGGTTTATTAATGAGAAAATACCCCTATTTGTGCTTCTGTGGATGACCGAAATTTTACCTTGCAGTTCGGATCTACGGCCTTCTCAGATGAGTTCGTCTTCGGGGGATCTTCTTCCAGAGATGATGGAGAGAGAAACGCCTCCGTCTGCTGCGCCGTCGGATAGGGCAGACGAGCCTGAAGTATCGTCACGGAGGGTATCCCAGAGTCCGGAGGGGCCGGAGAGTCCGGCGCCCACTAGTGTCCGGCCGGGGGAGCTGAAGAATCTGCTTGAGAGGGCGTCCATCTCAGAAGATCACCGTGCTTTGATGCGTATGGTGATTGGAAGGATTTCGTCCACCGAAAGCGGATTGCATAATGCCGTCAGGAGTTTACTGACGGGATTTGAGGTACGCAAGAACAACGCACCTTTTTGACAGTTTGGCACATAGAAGTGCGCCCTGTATAGATAGTAGCCCCTAAGACTCGGTAGGTTGTCGAAACCGACAGCGTGCCGAGGATCAAAATCTCAGGTAATGAATGTCGTCGTTCCTATGCAGGTGGCGGATAGTCCGGGGGCTAGCCGGACTAGTGGAGTTGCCAAGTTAATGCAGCAACTTGACGTGGCGGATGCGGACATCGCGCTTCTCAACCGGCGACTTGACGAGTCGCAAGGTAAATGAATTCTCCGTAGTCACTTATTTAAGGGAGTCAAAGCCCACTTCTGATAATGTATATGCTGTGGTACAGACGGTGCTGCTGCTGTGGAGAGCCTTCGGGCCGAACTTGCTCAAGCCAAGGAGCAAGCCCGAAGGAGTGATGCGGCTGCCTCGAGGGCAGCCGAGGAGTTGAAAGCCGAAAAGGCTGCACACTGCCTAAGCAGGGAAAAGATGGCCGAATTGGCCGTGAAATTAAAAGATGCTACCGACCGCAACGAGGCTCTTGAAAAGGAGCGCTTATCGAAGCGGGAAAACCTGGGGAAGGCCACCGCCGAGGCCAAGGATGCCTGTTCTGCAATGCGGGCTATGAAGGAGGAGTTGCGCCAGGCCGGAGATATTGTGGCTGGCAAGCCGTTTCTGCTGCGTCGCCGGTTTACGGATCAAAAATATGCCCAACTTGGCCAGCTGTGGGGTCCGGAGGATCCATATATGGATTTAGCGGCAAGTGCGGCTGACGCCGTTGAGCACTTTCGGAGCCAGAAGGATCACAAGACGGAAGAGCTATTTTGGTCTCAATTCCATAGTTCGGATCGTTCACTTCCGTTGACCGATCGGTTGGCCGAATGGGCTGAGCTAAATAGATTGTCCGGACTCGCCATGACTGATATCGTGGCTCATGTCTGGCCGGAGAGACCCAAGGCGACGAGCTATTTTGGCTTATTGCAATAATTTCTTGGAGCGGTGCCGCACATCAAGGAGATGAAATGGTCGGCCTGCATAGAAGGCGCGCGGATGGCCCTTGCCCGTGTGAAGACACATTGGACAGAGATGGATGCCACCGCTATTGTCGCCCAGGGTTCGGACGAAAGCCGGTTACCCGCCGAGCACTATTTTGGGGAAGTTATGCGTGGCGCTCGTGTAATAGAGTCGCAGTGCTCGAAAAATGTCACGTTCAAATGAACGTTTTATCTTGTAAGACAATGCTTATGATGTAACCGCTTTTTATACTAGTGCATTCCAAGTATTAAACTATCTCCTATGCGGCCGTTTATGTATACATTTGTATAACCTGAAAGATTGCAGTCTTCGGCTTCAGCCCCCACGCACAAGGTGCGGGGGTGTTCGCAAAAAATAGCGCGTTTTCACACTTAATCCGACGTCTCCGTCCTGTTAAGGCGGTGGTAGCGTAGCGAACAAGGCAATCCGGACTATGATGCTTTATCACTTTCACTTAGCCAGTGGAGTTCGAGGGTGGGGCTACGATATAGCCCCTTGGGGCACCGCGCTTCTCCGAATTCGAGGCGTGTGTGTGCCTGACCGGGAAACGGTCCTTCGTCAAAGCGAGGAATTCTAAACATTCCGGTAGTCGATCGAGTGGTTGACCAGTCTCTCGCTGTATCATGACAGTCAGTTTTCGGCTTTCTCTACTGAGGTGCTCGCCCAACCGAACTGGGGCACAATCGCAGTAGTTCTCCTGGTGCCGCGTTAGCCGATGATACGGAACGTAAGGCAGCAAAACACAGGAGCCGGGCAAACCCAACATTTGACCAAAGACATGATTCGGAGCTGATGCATATAAGGCCTAACTCGAGATGCCGAACACTCCCTAAGGTGTTCGGTCTTTGTAATAATGGGCAGAACAATGCCCTAAGCCCCTAGTGTCCAGGTACGGGCATGGTCTTCTAACGCGGCCGATGCCAAAACGTCAGGCTCCGCTTTGGTTATAATGAGGAACCAAGGGATTATAACAACAAGAGACAGTAAAAAAGGTTTACGCACGGTCTTAATCTGAAAAGAATCCTCGCGACGGGTCCCTACTGCATGTCTGCACCTGTGTCTCTGTTGTGCCGTTATCCTGGACGGGTGTGCACGTTGTTCGTCTGTAAAAAGAGAGGAACTTTAGCTTGAAAGGAACTTGTGCAGAAAATATATACGAAGGAAGAAATATAAATAAGTAAAGTGGAGTCTGTATGAGCTCGCTGTTGTTTGTGTGCGCAGCCCCTTGTAAAGGGATGTGCGGCTAGGGAGCCCCTAGCTTACTTATGCCGGACTCGTCTAACCGTGTCCGGGGTCTTTAAGTGACCCTCGCACTGAAATGATGCCACGTGGACCGGGCATCTTGAGTGTAAGAGACGCGTAATGTGGTATGGCGTTGAAACGGACAAAAGCCTCTCGTCCCAAGAGTGCTTGATAGCCACTTTTAAATGGGACGATATGAAAGATTAGTTTTTCGCGTCGAAAGTTGTTCGGTGATCCGAACACAACTTCTAGTAATAGGGAGCCTGTGCACTTGGCGTAAGGGCCTGGCGTCACTCCTTTGAAGGAAGTGCGGCTCTGTCGAATTTTAGTAGGGTCTATCCCCAACTTGCGGATTGTGTTTGGATACAACAGGTATAGGTCACTGCCTCCGTCCATCAGGACTTGTGTAAATTGCAGTCCGTCGATTACAGGATCCAATATCAGGGCAGTCCATCCTGCGTTTCGAACGCTTCTGGAATAATCCAGGTGGTCGAAAGTGATTGGTTTTGATGTCCAATCTCTATGTTCCGCTGGATTGGACCGTGCGAGACTCTTTTTAGAGGGTGCCGCACTATTTTTCCGTATTATCACATGAAGTGAGTTTACTGCTTTGACCTCTTGTGGGAAAGTCTTTTGTTTTCCGGTGCTCTGCTGGTGGGGTTTGTCATCATCTTCGCTTGATGCGTCGATCCCCTTGTGTTCGGCGTTTAGCCGGCCAGACTGTTTGAAAACTCAACAATCTCGGTGGGTGTGGTTTGCAGGCCTTCCAGGGGTACTGTGGATTTGACATATCCAACCCAAAATCTTGTTTAAATTGGATAGCTCATCGTTGTTGTCCTTAAGGGGCGGTGTTTTGTTGTTTGGCCGCGAGCTTTTGAATCCGGCGTTGACTGCCGTGCCCTTCGGGCTTTTATCTTTATTCCGGCGCTGCTCCTTTCTCCGCCGTGATTTTCCGTTTCCATCTCTGATCTCGGATGTACTTGGGTCGCTGGTGCTGCTTCTTGCTAGCCAGCTATCCTCTCCCGCACAAAAGCGGGTCATGAGGCTTGTTAGCACGGACATTGTCCTCGGCTTTTCTTGGCCGAGGTGTCTGGCGAGCCATTCGTCTCGGACGTTGTGTTTAAAAGCTGCTAAGGCTTTGGCATCCGGACAGTCAACTATTTGGTTCTTTTTGGTGAGGAACCTGTTCCAGAATTTGCGCGCCGACTCTCCGGGCTGTTGAGTTATATGACTTAGATCATCAGCATCCGGAGGGCGAACATAAGTTCCTTGAAAATTTGCTCTAAACGCGTCCTTGAGCTCTTCCCAACTTCCAATAGTGTTTTCCGGGAGGCTTTTGAGCCAATGACGGGCTGGCCCTTTGAGCTTGAGGGGTAGGTATTTTATGGCGTGGAGATCATCTCCTCTGGCCATGTGTATATGTAGTATATAATCTTCTATCCAGACTCCAGGGTCTGTTGTTCCGTCGTAGGCCTCTATGTTTATGGGTTTAAACCCTGCTGGGAATTCATGATCCAGCACCTCGTTGGTGAAACATAGTGGGTGTGCGGCGCCCCTGTATTTGGGCGCACCGATGTCTTCGGACACTTGTCGTGCTGTATTGCCTCCTGGGGCCCTCTTCTTTGGCCTGTAAATGGACCTGGCTGGGCCATCTGTCTTTCCAGGGTCATTAGTCGGTTTATATGCGGCGCCGCTTTCAGATTTTGGCCTATCATCTAGCCGTCTATCCAACCAGGCGGCTTCTTTGCTTTTTGACAATGGGGGCTCTATGGCCTCCTCAAATTCTGGCAGTAGCTTGCGCTTCGGGTAGCTTTTTGATTGATGGCCATTGCCGTATTTGTCTGCGGTTTTGAGCACTTTGCTCCACCTCATTCTGAGTGTATCTTCCGCTGTTTTGAGCTTCCATTTTTCCTTCTTCAAGCTTCTTGCGGTGTTGACGAGTCTTTTCCGAAGGTTTTTATTCTCCGGCGGTGTGTCCGGCGTGAGATCGTCCGGACTATTTTTTCCGCCGGGCCCGGACTGATTGTCTGACTCGTCGTCCACTGGTTTGCCCTGCTGTATTGCCGGGTCATTAAGAGCGTTGTTGTTGTCGAGGCGGGACTTAGGGCGGCATCTGCGTCGCCGTTTTCGTTGTTTGTCGGCGGGATTATCTTCTGCCGCGCCCCGTTGGTCCTCGTTGTCGCTTCCTTTTGGGGTATCCACCATGTATACGTCGTATGACGAGGTGGTCTTTACGTGCCTTATAGGCGCTGGTTCTTGTTCGTCGCCGGCATCGTCGTCCATGCCGTCGATGTATTCTGAGTCGTAATCTAGCATGTCGGTTAGGTCGTCGACAGTGGCTACAAAGTGGGTGGTGGGTGGGATCTGAATTTCTTCGTCGTCCGTATCCCAACCATCCTGGCCATAGTCCGGCCAGGACTCTCCCGATAGCGAGAGATGCTTTAGCGAATTTAGGATGTCGCCAAAGGGCGAGTATTGGAAGATGTCCACGGCAGTGAATTCCATAACCGGCGCCCAATCCGATTCGATTGGCAGGGGCGCGGGAGGTCCGGAGTCCGGCAAGGAGTCCGGCACCTCGGACACGAGTTTCGCGAGGAACAAGGTTAGTGTTCGGCTCCATCGCCGTGGAAGTTGAAGCCCCCGAGGTGGTGTCCATCCACCGGTCCTCGATCTGGGCGATCGGCTCCGGACTAAGGGCCGAAGCGGATTCGTGTGCGGCCACCAAGGCACTGTTCGGCGGCAGAGCTAGATCATGCCCATCGCAATAGTGCGGCGCGCTTGGCTTTGGCTCGAGCCCGTCGAAGATCAAGTCCCCGCGGATGTCGGCTGTGAAGTTTAGGCTTCCGAATCTGAGCTGATGGCCAAGGGCATAGCTTTCGATCTGCTCCAGATGGCCAAGTGAATTAGCCCGCAGTGCGAAGCCGCCGAATACGAAGATCCGTCCGGGGAGAAAAGTCTCACCCTGGACAGCGTTATTGATTGAAGATTCCATCGAGCCTATCGGTGACGACACAGAGGAACTCTCAATGAAAGCACCAATGTCGGTGTCAAAACCGGCGGATCTCGGGTAGGGGGTCCCGAACTGTGCGTCTAGGCGGATGGTAACAGGAGACAAGGGACACGATGTTTTACCCAGGTTCGGGCCCTCTCGATGGAGGTAAAACCCTACGTCCTGCTTGATTAATATTGATGATATGGGTAGTACAAGAGTGTATCTACCACGAGATCAAGGAGGCTAAACCCTAAAGCTAGCCTATGGTATGATTGTTGTGATGTATGTTGTGTCCTACGGACTAAAGCCCTCCGATTTATATAGACACCGGAGAGGGCTAGGGTTACACAGAGTCGGTTACAATGGTAGGAGATCTACATATCCGTATTGCCAAGCTTGCCTTCCATGCCAAGGAAAGTTCCATCCGAACACGGGACGGAGTCTTCAATCTTGTATCTTCGTAGTCTTGGAGTCCGGCGGACGATGATAGTCCGGCTGTCCGGACACCCCCTAGTCCAGGACTCCCTCACCGGTCCTCACAGTGAAGTGACAACACCCTGCGTCTGACACTAGTCCTGGCGGCATGTTCGGGTTACCAAAGTCAGCCTCACCCTGTGCACTATGCAGTCTGTCACCGCCACTGTACAACACATTAGCGCCTCGCCTCGTCTCCCTCTCCGCTCCCATAGCACCACTCCATCTCCATCTCCTTCTCCATCTCCGTCTCCGTCTCCATCTCACTGTGCCCCCGTGTATCGTTGCCTCACTCGCCTCCCCCCAGTACCACTATTCCCTCGCTAGCCGCTCCAGCACCGACATCCTTCTCCCCCGTAAATCAAGCCCCCTTCCAAACTCCACCATGGACGATCGCGAACCGCGCAGCATCCATATGAGCCTCGATTGGAGCAATCTCCCCAGTGACATCCTCGACCTCTGTTGTTCGTGTATGGATATGTTGAGTGCCCTGCGGCTGGCTGCATGCTCGAGGGACATGCACACGGCCATCGTCGAAGCGAGGCCTAAGCTTTTCAAGACACCCAGTTTGCTGCTATCTGGTCTTGCGAGATTGGCTCACCATGATACGGAGGCGTGCATGATGCCCCTCAACTTCAATCTGATCTCCATTAGCCGAAACTTCTTTGCAGGTATGTAGTGGGTCACCGTACATCATTTCCCTCGACATCTATCCGATCACCATCGCCCGAAACTTCTTGGCAGGTATGTAATGGGTCGGCATGAACTCCCACCGGATGGCTGCCTTCAGAGAAGACAGTAAAAAGTTGGTGCTCGTGAACTTCTAGACCTCCCATGAGATTATCCTTCCTCTGTTGGATTATATAGAGTATTACCATCGCGGTCCAAGTCATCTAGATTACTACGTCAGTTGGACGAACCTTGTTTTGCAGAAGATTGTAATCTGCCAAGTGCCCACACGACATGCGAATTACGCAGACTTCAAGCTAATTGCCTTGTTCGACCGCGGACTCGCCTATCTTTACGCCAGTGCTTTCTTTAGCTGGAGACTACTCGGCTCGCAGTGGATCATCGTCAAAGCTGATACACACTTCTGTGATGCTATTGAACATAATGGCATCATCTACGCGATCGACAAAGCAGATGGAACCACGTATTGCTGGGACTGCGCGTGTATGTTGTTTCCGTCTCATGTTAATGATGACGCCATGACACTGTTTGAACATTTTGTGATGATTGGCATATCCCTGTTTGAGCAGAATTTGAGTAGAACTATGGCAATGTATTAGAGATGCCGTAAATCAGCTATATTTGGAATGAGTTAATTCATGCGATTGTGACCGTGTCATTACAACCAATTTGTACCCTGAATAATAATTAAACAGTTAGGAATATATGGATATTATCCTTATTTTGTAGTAATCTATATACTATTACTAAATATGAGTGTGTATCAACGGTCATGTTAGTTTCCTCATTTTCATGATGTAGAAACATGCACCACATTGTTGATTTCATCTAACCATACATTAGGGAAGTAAATGTGCATATGGAGAACTGTATATTTGGAAGTAGTGAAATCCTGCAATGCTTACCATGTGTACATACCTATATTCGCCCTTCAGCAATCAATGGCTAGAATAATATCCTCACAAAATTTTTGCCCACAGAACACGAGTATATAAAAATGCATGGTATGTTAGTTACCTTGAAGAATTTGTTTGTGAGGACAGAACATGATTACATAACATGCATGACATGGTAGTTTCCTGTGAAGAATCGATTGCGAGATAACATGAGTATAACCATGCATGGCACTTCTATATTTTCGAACCCAGTATACATTTCCCTATATTTTCCTCCCAGTTCCAACAGGGACATATCAACGCTGTTTCTTGCATTATCCTACTCATACTCTGAACAATGCTGATCTTACAATAACAATGCATGTCCTTTTTGATATGATGCAGTGTCCCAACAGTTACTGCCCTTTGTAATCACACCACCTTTGCCAAAAACAGGGAAGCACAACTGGTTCCTTGCTCAATCAAACAACGGCAAAAGACTGATGATCATTCGGACACATGAGCCGGAAACGTTATATTGCAAAAACCCCATTGTATACAAGCACCGTGTAATACGTGAGTATCTGGACAGTGGTTGTTACGTCTATGAGCAGGATACCAGCTTGTTGGGGCCTTTAGGATTTTTTAGTTGGAGGCGGGTAAACAGCCTTAGTTCACACTCTCTGTTTCTCGGACTCAATTATCCGATTAACCAGGAGATCACCGTTGGCAAGGACCTTGATGGCGGAGAGGCTTTGTTTGCTATGGAAAACTGTGTCTACATGGCGAGCCCTAGGAGTTCAGGAGCAAACTCCCCTGATTGTCAATGATACAGCCTGCAGCCAAAAGAAGGTGAGAATGACAAAGGCAACCGGATTAACTTTGATCCTTGGATGTCTCAATTACGACAGGCAGTGATGTGGTTCAAGCCTTCAGGTTGATAGGTAATTGGGTGTTGCATCGAAAGGGTGGAGTACTGGTGTCTCCGGATCACTGGTCGCTAAAGCGGGGCTGCAAATTATGATGGTGTTGGATCATCTCTTCGAATGACTTTGTTGTCTTTGCTGCTGGTTCTCGATGGTTAGTTATTTCTTTCGTTATGCATATTCCTTGTCATTTGGTCATCCTCGTCTATGTCACTCTTACTATGTAATAGTTGCTTCTGTTTAGAATGTCATTCTCGTCTGGATCACGAGAGTCTGAGCGCTGCAGATGGGTGCGTTTTGGTGGTGTAGCAAGACTTCTTATGAACTATCATGTCTTGTTGTTTATGTCAGTAGTAGTCACTAGTCAGTGTTTGAATGTTGTATATATCGTTGTTTCAAACTATTTATTGTCTCGAACTACTGGTGGGCTAAATGAGGGCATCACCATTCTCCAGTGTTCAGAGTATATCTCCTTTTATCAAGTTATATAATTTGAGCTTAGTGTCTTTTCGATGATGTACACTTGTTTGGGCCAGTGAGGTGTCATTGAATATGGGCCGAGTAGTAATGCAATGTCAAACAGGTCAATTATGACTCTCAGGCCGGGCTCTCAAAAGATCCTGAAAAAAAGGCCGGGCTCTCCAAAAAAGAAAGAATAAGGACTCTTAGGCCGACATGTGGGCGCCACCGGTGTTTTCGTGCGCTTGCACGCCGAGAGTATATTGGCGCGTGCTCGAAATTCATGCTACCTTTCCATCCCGAGTCTCCCGCCCCTCCCCCGCCTCTGGAATCTCGATTCCTACTCCAGTTCCCCCAAATCCCCCTCTTGTACTCCCTGTACTCAAGCGCACTATCATGTCGCTGGTCCACGCGGATCTCCGAGCCGGAGATCCTGAGGTCCGTCCTGCCTTCGATCGCTGCGTGCTGTCGCTCAACAGTGGCATGGTGGCGCTTAACGACCAGTTTGCCGGCAAAGTGCTGATGGTAACCATCAACGGCGACCCGCCTCCCGTCTTGCTGGACAACCTTGTCAAAGCTCTTGGCATTGCGCACGGCATCCAAATAAGTGACTTGCTTGTTGAAGTCTGTCTGCCACCGGCTGATTTCTTCGTCAGGTTCCGGACAACTTTCAACTGCAGTCGTGTGTTCGAATCTTCCCGGCGTTTGTTCTGCGATGGCGCACTGGTGAGCTTTGATTGGTGGCACCCAGGATGGGGCTCGGTGCCCTCTGTGCTTGAGTTTTTAACAAAGCTTACTTTCCACGACATGCCTCGACATGCTTGGAACAGCGAGTCCATGAACAAGCTTATCAATGACCTTGGAGGTGAGCTCGTAAGTATGTTTGTTCCTCCAGACAGCTGGGCTCTGACGGTTATGGCATGGATGAAGAAGCCGTCCACCATACCGAAGGTGATTGGTCTTGAGATACCAGTGCAGGAACCGGGGTTGTACTATTTGTCGCCACCAAGGCCACCGCGCACCACGTTAGGGATGTACCTGTATCGAGTGTTCGTGCATGTCGAAGAAGTGGTCAATCCATCAATCGAAGTCCTGCCGCCGCCGCTGGTGCCAGGGTCCGTCGACGACGTCCATTACAGGAGTCAACGTTAGACTTTCCCCATGTTGCTCGGAACGATGGATGGCACAGGGCCTACTCCATCGCGCGGCGGAGGCCACTGCTTCTTTGGGAGAAGAGGCAGGGCTGGCTGCCTGGATGTGCTCTAATTTGAGGTAACAACTGAATCTTGTCATATACTAGTTAAATCCGAGCTATGGGTGTGAAGCACTGATATGCCAGTATAATTGATTGTGACCTGTTCTAATTTTGTACTTGAACTTTTTTTAGAAAGAGCTGTACGTCAACTTAATGTGCTAGTAGAACTTATTGTGTTGTATGTCTGGTTTTTTTTTGCACAACATTCAAGATATTTCCCCGTCATTGACAGCGATGATGAACCGTAATGTACGACTTCGTTGGTTTCAACATAGCCCTTCCCGTAGCGATCCACTGCTTCCATCCTGATTGTGCCGCCTGCGTGAAATTTTTGTATGTAAGTTCAGTGTGCTATGATGTTCTATATGATTGTGTCAACTATATAAGTTTTTACTGAGCATCAGCAATGCATATGGCTGAAAGATGTATTTACGAGCATCGACCGATGGGTCTCACTCTCTCTCTCTCTCTCTCTCTCTCTCTCTCTCTCTCTCACACACACACGCACACGCACAAGTGGGACCCGCTGAATTATTTATTTGCTCGTGACAACTTTTAATTAGGTTCCACTGTAATCTAACTTTTTTCTTATGTTATTAATTGAGCTCATTGACTTCAAAAAGTTTTACAGAAGCCTTGTTTGGGCCTTTCCAGCGTCGCTGAATGTGGGCTGAGTAACCATGTTAGGTTGTACTGTACTACACAGGCCCTTTTTTTCAACATCAACTATGCAACTGGGTCAACAGTTTTTTTGCGGGTTTTTTTGCGGGGACTGGGCCGACAGTTGTACACAATATCCGGGTCAACTTGTTATTCTCCACCCCGCTGGGCTACAAACTTTCCTAGAAGGTATGCATTAGGCTTAACAAGAAAATGGACTTTAAGAAATAATAAATGGGATGTAATTATAATAACTGGACAGTTACTATGCACCAAACACGTAATTAGTTTGAAAAATATATTATTTTTGGAATTTGAAAATTTTAATTTCATTACTTGTTGCGCGCGCAATATTTCGTTGGATTTTAATGTAATACAACTTTATTTTGAAATTATATTTACCCTGACTAGAAATTTTGGAATAAAATATTTCGGATCCCATCAAAATGTGGGAATTTTTTTTTGAATTCTGTTTTGAGCGGTTGTTTGAAATTATTAATCGTTGTCCTAGCTAGAAGTTGGGCTGTACTTTTAACAAACTGTAAATGGGCTGTAGTAAATTCCCTTAGAATTAAAAAAATGGGCTGTACATTCTTACAAATCGCCAATGGGCTATATGTTCTCTGCCAAATCCGAGCTGTGGGCCTACTAAGTTGACGCGTACTAAGGGATTTGTCAACTTACTCAATATAAACGATTCTAGCTGCAGTGATCGTACGATGTCCATCCAACGGCTGTAGTGCTTCTTCAACCTCTGGTCTTCTTGCTCCAGCCGCCGAAAGCAGCGCCAGTCGTATCGCGTGCTCCTGCCTCCCATGGCCGGCCGTGATGCCGCTGAGGCCTCACCGCCCCGTACTACTCCCACTTCTAGCCAGGCCATCCCTCTACTCACCCACATCCCCTGTTATTTTGCGGCAACGGCAGCCTCACACCGCAGCCGAACCAGTGAACCCTCGTACTCCTCTCCGCGCGGGCTTCCACTAATGTGTCTTCCCCGGCTCCGTGTCGTCCCCTTCCTAGGCCTCGCCGTCATCCAGACCACTGCCCTGGTGCTCTCGGCACGGCGTGGTCAACGTGGTCAACGACCGACTTCCATCGGAAGAGTACTGTACGTGGAGAGGCTGACGGCTGGGTCCAGGCGGCCGCAAGGAGGTGCCTCCTTATTACGTGCAAAATAATTATTCCTCCACCTGACAGCAGGGACCCACCGGACGGGCCACCTTATTTCGTGAAAAAAAATGTTTCCCCCCTGACTCCTGGGACCCACCGGATGGGCCAGCGTATTTTGCGAAAAAATGTTCCCCCTGCCGTCAGCTCGGACCCACCGGAAGTGCCTCCTTATTACGCACAAAAAATGAATACTCCCCCTGCTAGCTGGGACCCACCATGGTGGGAGGCTAACTTGTGGGCCTACTAAGTTGACTGGGATGGGGGCCTTTGTCAACTTTAGTCAATATGAACGATTCTAGCTCCAGTGACCGTACGATGTCCATCCAACGGCCGTAGTGCTTCTTCAACCTCTAGTCTTCTTGCTCCAGCCGCCCAAAGCAGCGCTGGTCGTGCCGCATGCTCCTGCCTCTCGTGGCTGGCTGTGCTGCCGCGGAGGCCTCACCGCCCCCTACTATTCCCACCGCTGGCCAGGCCCTGCGGCGACGGCAGCCTCACACCGCAGTCGAACCAGTGAACCCTCGTACTCATCTCCGCGCGGGCTTCCACTACCGCGTCTTCCCCGGCTCACCGTCATCCCTTTCCTAGGCCTCGCCGTCGTCCACCGCCCTAGTGCTCTCGGCGCGGCATGGTCAACGTGGTCAAGGAACGACTTCCATCGGACGTGGACTGTATGTGGAGAGGCTGACAGCCGGGTCCACGGTCGCAGCAAGGAAGTGCCTCCTTATTACGCGGAAAATAATGATTCCTCCACCTGACAGCTGGGACCCACCGGACGGTCCACTGTATTTCATGAAAAAAACATTTCCCCCTGACTGTTGGGACCCACCAGCTACATCTTCGCACGCAAGGAAGTGCGTCCGGGCAAAAAAAAACCAATTCGCCCCCCTGACTGCTAGGACCCACCAGCTACATCTTCGCACGCAAGGAAGTGCGTTCGGGCAAAAAAACGATTCGCCCCACTGACTACTGGGACCCATCATCTACATCTTCGCATGCAAGGAAGTGCCTGACAGTCGGGACCCACCTGGTCGAAGCGTACATAGCGTTGTCATTCTGGTCGCGAACGTGTACGTACATATATACTGGTCGATGTAGAGGCGCGCACGTGTCGTAGTAGAGGCACGTACGTGTCGTAATAGAGACGCACACGTAGCATGTACACGTACGTACAGCGGCCAGGGTGCAAGAAAGAAAATACGGCCACGTACATACATACGGGCAGGGTCTCGAACGCCTACTCACGCATACGTACGGCCAGGGCTCGTGTACATGGCTGGGTCGGAACGGAGAAACAGCATCGTCGTCGTGTTCATGGGGAGCCAACTGGCTGGGTCGGAACGAAACGCGTGGTCGTGTTCATCGGGAGGGCTTGGACAGAACAGGCGATGGAAACGAGGAATGGCGTACCGCACAACGGAGGAAACGGCCTTGTGTTCGAAACGGGGTCCTGTTGATTGGGAGGGGTGTGGCGTACCGCAAAACGGAGCAAACGGACCTCCTACGGTCAAAACGGGGGTCTTGTTGATCGGGAGGGGTGTGGCATACCGGAAAACGGAGGAAACAGACCTCCTACGGTCGAAACGGGGGTCCTGTTGATCGGGAGGAGTGTGGCGTAACGCAAAACGGACAAAACGGACTTGTGTTGGAGCGCTACAGTCGAAGCGGGGGCCCTGTTGATCAGGAGGGGTGTGGCGTACCGCAAAACAGACGAAACGGACCTCCTACGGTCGAAACGGAGGTCATGTTCATCGGGAGGGGTTTGGTGTACCACAAAACGGGACTCCATGGGATACTGTTCATCTCCACCGTCGACCTCCTCCAGCCTCCACGGGCCACCGTCGACCTCCTCCAGCCTCCATGGGCTACCGTCGACCTCCTCCAGCCTCCACGGGCTCCTGTTCATCCAGCCTCCACCGTGCTCTACTCCACCGGCTACTGTTCAACCACCCCTCCACGGGCACCCCTCCACCGTATACTGTTCATCCAGCCCTCCACACCACGAGGTCCTTTTGAACCACCACTCCACGGGCACCCCTCCACTGTCTACTATTCATCCAGCCCTCCACCACACCACGGGGTCCTGTTCATCCAGAGGCAACGCCACCGCCCACTGTTAATCCAAACCCCCCTGCAACGCTCACTGTTCATCCAATCGATCGGCTACAGTTAGCAGCAGTAGCGAAGGAACCGCTCGTTCGGGTTCAGTTAATAGCCATCGATCGATCGATCGGGTTTAGTAATGCGTAGCCTGCAGTGCAATCGCTTGGGTTCAGTTAGAGCCCAACGCCTCGCTCGGGTTCAGTTAGAGCCAACGCCTCGCACACACGCGCGTATGTGTATGAGAGAAACGCGCATCGCTCGGCCCCCGACCTCCCACCGTAACCGGGAACTCCCCAAAATTTTCCGTCATCCTCGCTTCTACCACGGTTTTTTCCGTCATGGACGGCCCAAAGAATGTCATGCAGCTGCGTCTCCGGCCCGCCCAGGACGAAAAGCCCATTTTCTGTCATGATTTTTCGTCATAGAAGTAGGAGCCCACCACATCTATGATGATACCGGGTTTTGTCACAATTATCGTCATAGAAGTGTCATATGTATGACAGAAAAAATTCGTTTGGCCCAAAATGTCACGGATGTGTCTTTTTTTTGTAGTGAATCCTATGGGACTATGGAGTAGTAACACGTGATCCTAATAGACGGAAGAGAAAGCCTATTACCTTAAACCCATAGGAAAGGTAGGATGACTCAGATCAGAAGGCCATGAGGTATAAGGAGTAAAAAGAGCCTTACGTTCCCATCCACAATCAATTTCCTTATATAACTAAAGAATTTCTAGACTCAACTTCGACCAGTTTGGCTTGGTAATCCTACAGGCAGTCAGGCTCTGATACCAAAGCTGTCAGGACCCCGATTCTATGCCACACCGATCTAGCATGTAACACCTCATATCACTTTGCGGCCTCACGCACGGTATTATCACGGGTGTCGCCTTACCATGCCCAGGACCATTTGCGCCTTTTCGCACACATATATGATAGTGTCGCTAGCATCCATATGACAAAGAATCCGGGCTGACATGGCTAGTCGTGAACCCAAAGTGGCACTAACTTACAGCGACAGGCATACATGACCCATCAACGAACGTGTCAGTCATCAGCGAGTGAATCCGGGCTATAGCAGCTGGGCTAGCAGGACTCCGGAGAATCCGGGCTGTAGCAGGCTAACAGGACTCCGATAGACACCACGTCACATTTCCCCAAAGGGACAGACACAGGAACGAAGAAGGACACATGCCGGCCAGCCTAAGTGTTCCGGAGCAGTATCAAGCTACCAGGGCTAAGTTGAAGCACTAGGAGACATTTCCCAGTAAGAGAGGCTACAAAGGATAAACAACTAGAAAATCAGATCCCACACATAGCAATACACATTACACGTACGCATAACATGCAAGTATGTGTTGTACAACATGGCATCCCAACATAACTCAACAACTCATATAGGTAAAGGCTCAGAAGAGCCATCATAGCATTTATTACAAATAGTGGTCACATGATCCAACATTCAGAGCATACAAGCAACAAGCGGAAGCATTACATGTCTGAGTACAGACATCTAAAAATGAAAAAGGCTGAAGAGCCTGACTATCTACAACATCCGATCAAGATCGTAGCTGAGGTACAAGCTACTTGTCGAAGTCCACAGAAACTAGTAAGACCAAAGTCTCCGCTGCAAAAACATAAATAAAGCAACATGAGTACAAAGGTACTCAGCAAGACTTACATCAGATCCTATCATACATGCATTTGTATCAAGAAGGTAATGTGCGGTTTAGTTGCAGCAGGCCATCTTTGACTCAGTGGCTATCCTATTCTACGACTATGAGAAACTTCTTTGAGGTGAGATGGCGCACACGAGTCCACTAATCACCACACAATACACTACTACAGATTCATCCCCATCTCCCAACGAGAAGGCCATCCATAGCACTCACACTTGTCTTGAGCACTTTAGGGTATCCACTTCAAGTTGTCTATGTACCACATAAGCATCCAAGAAGTCCATAACCACGGACCTGGCTATTCGAATAGATCATTTTAACCCTGTAGGGGTGTACTTCTTCACACACGCTCTCGCCACCTACCGCCATGTACACGTCATGTATCTCGACAACCTTCAAGCGGAAGCCTGGCGAGGGTGTCAGCCACGACCTGACTAACCACACAAGACTCTAGTCTAGGTTTATCGCCTATTCAGGTTCTATCCGCAAGGGAGTCCGGCCGAGGTTTTCATCACGGCCCCAAATGATGTGTGCAGGGTTCCCGAGCCCACCATCCGGGTGCCACTCGGTACACCAAGCCACGTGTGCCTGGTCTGTGCCAAGCCCACCCTGTCGGGTGCCACTTGGTAAAAAATAACACTATCTACAAACACCAGAAACTAGTTGCGACTCCTAGACAGAGATCAAGTTGGTTAACAAGTCGAGAAGGGTCGAGTTACCAAAACCCAATGTGTGGTAGTATCTAGTCATTGGACAACATACACAGAACTCAGTGCTTAAGAACGGTTCCAGTGAGACAACCCACCATGTACTCCTACATGGCCACTCACCGCTACCTTTACCAAATCGTGTTCACACACTTAACTCTCAGCATCAGAACATAGAGAACTGCACTCCAATTCATTCCCAGTGAATCAGACCTGACACACTCTAAGCAATAGCAGGCATGGCATGGTAGGAACACAACATGGCTTCAAACAACTCCTACACATGCTAGTGGGTTTCAACTATTTACTATGGCAATGACAGGTCATGAAGAGGAATGGGTTCAACTACAGCAGCACGAAGTAGCAATTGAATCGTTGTTGTCCTAATGCAATAACAAAGAGCAGGAGCGAGAGAGTAGGATTGTATCAGAATGAACAAGGGGGTTTTCTTGCCTGGTAGATCAACAGGGTGGCACTACTCCTCAGACAGGTACTCTGGAACACTCTCTGGAGCAGGACCTATCGAGAAGGAACAGTGTCGGCAATCAAAACACAAGCATATGCAATAATATAATGCATAATCATGGCATGAATATGTGATGATGATTGAGCTAATGCAACTAGCTTTTATTTGGATGGAGTCCATTTGAACCAAAAGTTCCAATGCAACTCCAAGTTAAGTCTTTATAAATGCCATTTACATGTTTCACTTATACAGTATGTAAAAGTTGGTTTGTCATGCATGAAACTAGTACAGATGGATAGATTGGATTTTTCTAATAATTTTTCATATATAAATTATTTCAATCTGAGTTACGGTTGAACTTCTATGATTTTTTGAAGTTTATAGCATTTTCTAGAGTTTCGTGATTTATTTTAAAACCAGAAAAGAATGAACTGCATCAGTGCTGTGTCATGCTTGCATCAGCAAGTCAACAGTGCTGACTAGTTCAAACCTGACGTGTGCGGTCCACACGTCAATGTCCCAGGGTTAATCGGGTGGGGGGTATTAGCTTAACTAAAAGGATTAGGGGCACTGGGGCCACTTGTCAGTGTCAGGGGGTTAATTAGGCGGTGATTAGCACTAAGCTAATCACCTGCCAGGCCGGACCCATGTGGTAGGGCTCAGGCGACGGGGCTCGTCATCGGCGACCACTGGCCACGGCGGAGTCCCCGCTGGAGGCCACGGGAGCGGCGGCTGGGAGCACCAGGAAGTTGCCCGCGCTCCTGCGCATCCAGGGGAGCTGGCGAGAGGCTGTGGGGGCGGCGGAGCTCGCCGGAGCGAAGCTCACGGCGGCAGCCAGAGCTCGGGCTCGAGCGACTGCGGGCTACAGAGCACGGGAGAGCAAAAGAGGAGGGGGAACCGACGCGGGGGCTCACAGCGGACCAGAAGAGCAGTTCAGCGGGCTTGGGGACGCGGTGACGGCGACGCGCGGCGGCAGAGACCCACGGCGGCTGGAGGTGAAGAAGGCGCTGGCGACGGCTTCCCGGGACGTCCGACGACGCGTGGCTTGGCGGAGAGGTAGCGGACGACGTGGCGGAGCTCACAAGCACGACGGGCGGTCAAGGGGAGCACGGAGGATGGAGGGCGGCGAGGGACGGCGACGGTGGCGGTCTCGGTCGTGAGAGAGAGAGAGAGCAAGGTTCAGGGGAGGAGGAGGAACGAGAGAGAGGGAGATAGGTCCGGGGCAGCGCGGGCTTCTCTGGCGCGTATCAGGACGAGGGGGAGAAGCAGGAGGTGGCGGGAGACGTGGCCGCGGGTGAGCACGCGCTCGACACGCACAGTGCCAGTAGGCGCGAGGAAGAAGACAGAGGAGGAGGCGGGCTGGGCTGCTGCTGGGCTGGCCACAGTGCTGGGCCAGCTGAGGCGCCAGGGCTGCAGGTGAGCACAGGTAGGTTTTTCCATTTTGTTTTCTTTTCTATTTTTCTGACATTTGTTTGATTCAATAAAAATACTAAACCATTTATTTTCTTATGCCAATTTTTGTAGGAGCTAGTTATATTATTCCAGAGCTCCTCCACAACTAGCATAATTTTTGAACATATATTATATAATATATATATATGTATATATGTATATATATGTATATATGTATATATATATATATATATATCCAAGGCAAAATAATTACTGGATTTATCCAAATGCCCAAAATAAATATCTATGAGCTCCTAAAAATATTGGTTTGATATTTAGCTCTGTCCAATATTTTCAGAGAGCAACATGAACATTTTCTAGGACCTATTTGGAGCAATTTTTATTTGGTCATTTCCAGAAATGATTCTGAGGGTTTCACAAATCCCCATTTCAATTTAATGGAATATAAACATGATGCACACATGACTAGATAGTCTAGGTCATATAAGAACTAGGGGTGTGACAACTCGCCCCCACTGGAAAGAATCTCGTCCCGAGATTCAGGGGTCGACGGAAAGAAAGTGGGATACACCAGTAGGAGACGATCTTCTCGCTCCCAAATAGCTTCTCTCTCGGAATGATGAGACCACTGAACCTTGAGAAACTTGATGTTCTGACGTCGAGTGACACACTCTGCTTGATCAAGAATGCGAACCGGGTACTCTCGGTATGTGAGGTTATCTTGGAGATCAAGCGTTTCATGGTCCACTCCGCGGATAGGATACGAGAAGCAACGCCTGAGTTGAGAGACGTGGAAGACATCGTGCACTCTGGAAAGATGTGGGGGTAGTTCCAACTGGTAGGCAACCTCTCCTCGTTTAGTGAGAATGCGAAAAGGACCAATGTAACGAGGAGCCAACTTGCCCTTGGTACCGAAACGATGGGTACCCTTCAGAGGAGTAACCCGAAGGTAAGCTTTGTCACCAACTTCATAAGTCATATCCTTATGATGACGATCATACTGACTCTTTTGACGAGACTGGGCTGTTTTCAAGTTCTCACGGATGATGCGAACTTGCTCTTCTGCCTCTTGGATCATGTTCGGTCCAAAGAATTTTCTTTCACCGGTTTCCGACCAGTTCATAGGTGTTCGACATCTTCGTCCATAGAGAATCTCAAAAGGAGCTTTCTTGAGACTAGATTGATAGCTATTGTTATAAGCAAACTCGGCAAAAGGAAGATATTTCTCCCAACCCATACCGAATGAGATAACGCAAGCTCTAAGCATGTCTTCCAGAATTTGGTTGACCCTTTCCACCTGACCACTCGACTGAGGGTGGAAAGCGGTACTGAAGGAAATATGGGTTCCCATGGCAGTCTGGAAACTCTCCCAGAAATGAGAATTGAAAAGACTACCATGGTATGAATTGATCTCTAGTGGAACACCATGGAGTGACACTATTCGAGAAATATATAAGTCAGTGAGCTGACTAGTAGTGATACTCTCTTGAACAGGTAGGAAGTGCGCCACTTTGGAGAGTCGATCAATGACTACGAAGATAGCATTATTCCCTCTCTTGGTCCTGGGATAGCCGGTGATGAAGTCCATACAAACTTTATCCCATTTCCATTCAGGAATAGCTAAAGGCTGAAGGGTGCCAGCAGGTCTTTGATGCTCTGCCTTAACGCAACAACAAAAGTCACAGTTAGCGATGAACTGAGCAATTTCTCTCTTCATCCTAGTCCACTAGAACCTCTAGCGTAGGTCCTGATACATCTTGGTACTACCGGGATGAATCGTGAGAGGAGATTCATGCGCCTCCTTAAGGATCAGTTGTCAAAGATGCTGCTTCTTGGGAACCACCAGGCGGTTCCCAAAGAAAACAAAACCTCGATCATCTATAGTGAAACTACCAGCAATACCCTTGGCAATGTTTCTCTTGATCCGATTAATCCCCGTATCATGCCTCCGGGCTTCTATGATATGATCCACAAGAGTAGGTTTCGCCACCAAGGTAGAAAGGAATCCGTGAGGAGCAATGTGAAGGTTAAGCTTACAGAATTCCTCATGGAGAAGTGGTTGTCCCTACTGCAACATGAGGTTGTTGCAATAGGATTTACGACTTAGCGCATCATCCATAACATTGGCTTTGCCTGGAGTGTAGGTAATCCCTAGATCATAATCTGAGATCACCTCCAATCAACGTCTTTGCCTAAGGTTCAAATCTGGTTGGGTGAAGATATACTTGTGAATCTGGTGATTGGTGTAGATCTTGCAACATTTACCAAGAAGGTAATGTCGCCAGGTCTTGAGTGCATACACTACGGCTGCAAGCTCTAGATCATGTGTAGGATAATTCTCCTCATGTGGATGCAACTATCGAGATGCATAGGCAATCACATGACGATCCTTCATAAGAATGCAACCTAGTCCCTGTCGTGAGGCATCACAATAGATAACAAAGTCCATCGTGAAATCCGGCGGCACAAGTATGGGAGCAGAAGTCAGGTGTCTTTTCAGTTCCTGAAAACTATACTCACACCGTGGGGACCACTCAAAAATTTATCTTTCTTGAGAAGTTCCGTGAGGGGTTTAGCTACTTTGGAGAAGTTTTCAACGAAGCGGCGACAATAGCTGGCTAGACCAAGGAAACTCCTAACCTGTTTAACAGTTTCAGGTGGAGTCCAACCAACAACGGCCTTAACTCTCCCGGGGTTGACAGCAATGCCCTTACCAGATATCACATGGCCTAGGTAGGTCACTTCTGGCAACCAAAATTCACACTTGGAGAACTTGGCATAAAGGCGGTGCTCTCTGAGTTTTTCTAACACAAGTATAAGATGTTCTGCATGCTCTTCCTCATTCTTCGAGTAAATAAGAATATCATCGAGGTAAACCATGACGAACTTATCTAAGTACTCCATGAAGATCGAGTTCAACAAGCGGGAGAATGTTGCTGGAGCGTTGGTTAGACCGAAGGACATGACGGTGTACTCGTATTGGCCATAACGAGTGACAAGGGCTGTCATGGGGATGTCCCCATTTTTTATCTTGATTTTGTGATAGCCTAACCTCAAATCCATCTTAGAAAAGACTGAGGATCCAGTGAGCTGATCATACAGGTCTTTGATCCTGGGGAGCGAATATTTGTTCTTTATTGTGACTAGGTTAATGAGACAATAATCTACAACCATCCGGTCCGTACCATCCTTCTTCTTGATGAAGAGGATGGGGCAAGTCCAAGGAGAAGAACTGGGACGGATGAAACCCTTTCGGAAGGACTCATCAAGTTGTCTTAAGCTCGGCTAGTTCTAAGGGTGCCATTTTGTAAGGTCTCCTAGAGATTGGAGCGGTTCCTGGGATAAGATCTATGATGAACTCTACATCTCTGTCAGGTGGGACACCTGGCAGTTCCTCCGGGAAGACATCCGGAAAGTCACGGACAAGCGGGATATCTTCAATGTCTGGAAGGGGGCTCGCATTAAGAGAATAGAGCTGACGCTTCGCAACTCTAGTGGAGACAGTGACTATCTTGCCAGATGGGTGTGTAAAGTGAACAGATCTGGTGTAACAATAAATCTTGGCATGATGAGCTATCATCCAGTCCATACCCAAGATGATGTTAATATCTGATGACTTGAGGGCTACAAGTGATGCAAGGAATACAAGTCTATCAACAAGGATTTCATTACCATAGCTGATTCTAGTAGTTTGCCATCTAGACCCTGGGGTTTGGATTTCAAGCGGAGTTGGCATATCACAAAATGACATGTCATGCAAATGAGCATAGCCTTAAGAAATGAAAGAATGAGATGCTCCAGTATCGAACAGAACCGATGCTGGATGACAATTGACAAGGAGTGTACCAAGAACGACATTCGGATCATCATGAGTGTTTTTGGCTGAGACGTGATGCACACGTCCATGTTTAGTGCGAGCTGGCTTGGCACTGATCGTCTTGCTTGATGGCTTAACACAGCCAACAGACTTCTCAGGCTAGGGTGGAGCATAACTAGTCTGAGAGCAGTCACGTGCGTAGTGTCCTGGCTTCCCGCATGTGAAGCAAGTCCCTGAAGTTGGACGTGGACCCGCACTGACAAGCGGTCTACTAATGGGCCCGGATGAAACATATGACTGAGCTGGGTGAGGCACCATGTAAGATGGTCTTGGTGAATATCCGGAAGGAAGAGCGGAGTTTGGAACCCAAATCCGGCGCTTTTGAGAACTAGAGCCGGAGGAATATCCCAAATCACGGGTGTGCTTATGAGACTCCTCGTAAGTGAGCTGAGTTGTCTCCGCATTGATGGCCTTGTTCATAAGAGGTTGGAATGTATCACAATGATGCAGGTGGAGATCACGACGCAACTTGGGGTTGAGACCCTTCAGAACCTAGCCTGCTTCTTGGCGTCCGTGGACACCTCTTCTGTAGCATAGCGGGTGAGGTTCTCAAACTCTCTACTTTAAGCATCAACATCCATCTTACTCTGGGTGAAACTATAGAACTCTTCTGTCTTGCGATCAATGAGGGCCTGGGGAATGTGACGCTCGCGAAAAGACTCAATGAAATCCCTCCAGGTAGGAATCAGGCCAGCTGGAAGCATAGCCTCATAGTTCTGCCACCAAAGACTAGCAGGACCTTCCAGATGGTATGTGGCATAGATGACCTTGTCATTTACAGCTACGTTCGTGGAACGCTGCTTATGAGCGATGCTATGGAGCCAGTCATCTGCATCAAGTGGCTCGATGGAATGATGAAAGGTAGGTGGGTGCAAGCAAATGAAGTCATGAATGGTTGCAGACCCTTTGAACTGATGTGTGGTGTTCTCCTTGATATGTGCGAACAAGCGGTTAGACTCACGCTTGTTTATCTCCATCTCTAACATAAACTCTGCCCATGAAGGTTGGTCGGGAGGATCCTCATCCCTACCATCTCTGTGGTTCTGGCTACGAGCAACATAACTTCGCTTAACTGATGACATCCTAAGAAACGAAAACAAGAACGGAGTCAGCATCAGCTATAGACTATAGGATTAAGGACAAAGAGATTAGCATCTTTCGAACTCCTAGGGCAATTCCGGCAGCATAACGGCAGTAAAATTCTCAGAATGAGACATCCTACTAAAATGGAATAGTACAACAACTCAACATCACCACTCAAGGTTCTGAGATAATACTAAACAGACTACACCAGAAGTACTCAAAACCTGGGATATGACTCTGATCAACCAATCCTATGGGACTACGGAGTAGTAACACGTGATCCTGATAAACGAAAGAGAAATCCTAATTCCTTAACCCCGTAGAAAAGATAGGATGACTTAGATCAGAAGGCCATGAGGTATAAGGAGTAAAAAGAGCCTTATGTATATGATAGTGTCGCTAACATCCATATGACAAAGAACCTGGGCTGACAAGGCTAGTCATGAACCCAAAGTGGCACTAACTTACAAGGACAGGCATACATGACCCAGCAACGAACGTGTCCGTCATCAGCGAGTGAATCCGGGCTGTAGCAGCTAGGCTAGCAGGACTCTAGAGAATCCGGGCTGTAGCAGGCTAACAGGACTCCGATAGACACCGCGTGACATTTCCCCGAAGGGACAGACACAGGAATGAAGAAGGACACATGCCGGCCAGCCTAAGTGTTTCGGAGCAGTAGCAAGCTACCAGGGCTCAGTGGAAGCACTAGGAGACATTTCCCGGTAAGAGAGGCTACTAAGGATAAACAACTAGAAAGTCAGATCCCACACATAGCAATACACATTACATGTACGCATAACATGCAAGTATGTGCTGTACAACATGGCATCACAACATAAATCAACAACTCATATAGGTAAAGGCTCAGAAGAGCCATCATAGCATTTATTACAAACAATGGTCACATGATCCAACATTCAGAGCATACAAGCAACAAGCGGAAGCATTACATGTCTGAGTATAGACATCTACAAATGAAAAAGGCTGAAGAGCCTGACTATCTACTACATCTGATCAAGATCATAGCTGAGGTACAAGCTACTTGTCGAAGTTCACAGAAACTAGTAAGACCGAAGTCTCCGCTGCAAAAACATAAATAAAGCAACATGAGTACAAAGGTACACAGCAAGACTTACATCAGATCCTATCATACATGCATTTGTATCAAGAAGGTTGAGGGAGTCCTGGACTAGGGAGTGTCCGGATAGCCGGACTATCATCATCGGCCGGACTCCAAGACTATGAAGATACAAGATTGAAGACTTCGTCCCGTGTCCGGATGGGACTTTCCTTGGCGTGGAAGGCAAGCTTGGCGATACGGATATGTAGATCTCCTACCATTGTAACCGACTCTGTGTAACCCTAGCCCTCTCCGGTGTCTATATAAACCGGAGGGTTTTAGTCCGTAGGACGAACAACCATTACAACAATCATACCATAGGCTAGCTTCTAGGGTTTAGCCTCCTTGATCTCGTGGTAGATCCACTCTT
Source organism: Triticum timopheevii (assembly GCA_963921465.1). Taxonomy (NCBI): domain Eukaryota; kingdom Viridiplantae; phylum Streptophyta; class Magnoliopsida; order Poales; family Poaceae; genus Triticum; species Triticum timopheevii. Next base: position 314,700,901 of record OY997270.1, read on the forward strand.
GTACTACCCATATCATCAATATCAATCAAGTAGGAGTAGGGTTTTACCTCCATCGAGAGGGCCCGAACCTAGGTAAAAACATCGTGTCCCTTGTCTCTTGTTACCATCTGCCTAGACGCATAGTTCGGGACCCCCTACCCGAGATCCGCCGGTTTTGACACCGACATTGGTGCTTTCATTGAGAGTTCCTCTGTGCCGTCACGATCAGGAAGGATGCCTCTTCCCGTCTTTAAAGACGGTATCTTCGTCAAAGGAGCCTGGGCCGCCGGCCAAACTATCCGGCTAGGTGGTTTTCTCATGACCGCCTATTCGGCCACCGCTTCGACGATGACCTCCCGGGTCATCAAAAGCAATCTTCACGTCAACTCGGAATTCGTCGAGCAGCTGGATCCAATAGAGCTCTCGTCCGTAAACGAGCTCTTGGATCGCATCGCCGCCCTGGGAGTCGCTACAGACTACAATCAGATTGGGCTTAAAACCGATCTGAGAGAGATTAACTCTCCCCAGGTTACCCACCATGTTGCGGTGGTAGAAGAACAACGCGGCGACTCTTCTTCTGTATTGAAAACTAGTTATGTCCGGACTCCCGAACCCTCCATGCCGGATTCCGGCGAAGGGACGGACGTCGATCCAGCACTGAACCTAAAGTCAAGCATCAGACCAGACTCGTTGGACAACGTCCAGCAATCCAAGCTTCCGAATTCGGAAACTTTTCGGCCCTTGAGCCTCGAGATGGGTAGGGTTCCGGACTCAATTCCACCCACCCACCCAGACATATGCGATCTATCTCAAATCCGGCAAGAGCCCGCTAAAACAGTACATCATTACTGGGCCAGATTCCTCCTGGTTATGGATAGGATAAAGGAATGCCGTGAGGAAAACGCAATTTCAATTTTCTGCAAAAATTGCACGGACGAAGGAATCTTGAACATCGTCAGTCGTCGCGAAATTACACGCTTCGCCGATCTGGCGTCCATAGTACGAAAGTACTGTGCGATGGAGAGTTTCCGGAAAACCGAAACTAAGTTTTGGGACAATCCCGCCCCGAATACAACCCTATTCCGAAACAAAATGGTGCATCACACTCAGGCACCAGGTACAAAAACCAAAAAGCAAAAACCCCATAAAGGGCACGGAACCGTACTGGAGGGATGGCTCAGCGGACCCTATAAAATTCACAGTACAGAAGGCACCACTCCAACACATAGCCTTCGAGCATGTTGGATACTGCGGCAGCTGGCCAAAAGTGGCGAAGAGCTCCTAGCCCCGGAGAACCACTCCAACAGTACCAGTACGGTGTCAACAGTCTTTGAGACTTTCGCATCAAATAATATGCAGAAATGAACAATCCGCAGCCTCGCCGAAGTCTACCAAGTAGCAACAACAAATCCATGGAGCGACACGGCCATCACCTTCAACGCCAGTGACGAACCTAAATTCTGAACAGCCCGAGCACCAGCCGCATTGGTCCTCAGTCCAATAGTGGACGGTTTTCGTCTTACCAAGGTACTCATGGATGGCGGCAGCGGATTAAACCTCATCTACGAGGAGACTCTTCAAAAAATGGAAATAGACTGGAGCCGCATTGAGCGAAGCAGCACAACCTTTAGAGGAATAATCCCTAGCCAGGAAGCACGCTGCACAGGAAAAATCACACTTGATGTGGTGTTCGGCTCGCCGGACAATTATAGGTCCAAAGAGGTCACGTTCCAAGTGGCCCCGTTCAGCAGCGGATATCACGCTATATTAGGACGAGAGGCATTCACAATTTTTCAAGCCATACCCCATTACGGGTACATGAAGCTTAAGATGCCCGGGCCCGGCGGAATAATCACTCTCGTTAGTGATCCGGACACAGCACTCCGCGCTGAAAACAAGACAGCCGCATTAGCCCTGGAGGCACTATCCGAAGCCCTAGCGGCGGAGGAACTCACTGCGCTGCGCTCTACGGTGAATAGGGATGATGTGCTACTCGATAAGAGATCCAAGTCCACCTCCTTTAAACCAGCGGATCAAATAGTCAAATTCCAGGTCCATCCAACGGACCCAACAAAGAGGGCCTCCATCAGGGCACATTTGAACCCTGATGTAGAGGCCGCACTACGAGAATTTTTCCTTCGGGAAAATTGGGACATCTTTGCCTGGCACCCTTCAGATATGCCAGGAATCCCACGCAGATTGGCAGAACACAGCCTAAACATCCTAAAAGGATTCAAGCCAGTCAAACAGGCTCTTCGGCGATTTTCAGAACCCAAAAGACAAGAAATGGGAGAAGAGCTAGACAAACTACTGGAAGCCGGATTCATCAGAGACATCAAACATCCGGACTGGCTAGCAAACCTGGTAATGGTACCAAAGAAGGACAAATCCTGGCGCCTATGTGTCGATTTTAAAGACCTCAACAAGGCCTGCCCAAAGGATCCCTTCCCCCTTCCCTGCATCGACCAAATAATCGATGCCACTGCAAGGCACGATTCATTGTGCTTCCTTGACGCATACTCCGGCTACCATCAAATCAAGATGGCGGAGGCGAACCAAGCCGCAACAGCATTCATCACTCCATATGGACCATTCTGCTTCAACACGATGCCCTTCGGACCCAAAACGCCGGCGCAACTTATCAGCGCATGATTCAGACATGTCTGGCTACCCAGATCGGCAAAACAGTAGAGGCATACGTAGACGATGTGGTCGTCAAGACCAAACATGTCGAAACTCTAGTAGACGACTTGAGGCTCACATTCGATAACCTCCGAACATATGACATAAAGCTGAACCCGGAAAAATGCGTTTTTGGCGTACCGGCCGGAAAGCTCCTGGGCTTCATTGTATCCGGTAGAGGAATTGAAGCAAACCCAGCAAAGATCCGAGCTCTGTCACAACTGGATATTCCAAAAGACCTCAAACAAATACAAAAATTGACTGGATGCGTGGCGGCTCTAAGCCGCTTCATCTCCCGTTTGGGAGAAAAGGCATTGCCCCTCTATCGCCTCCTCAGGTGCACTGAACACTTCGAGTGGACGGATGCTGCCACTGCCGGACTCGAAGAAATAAAAGCCATATTGGCAACAAATCTGGTCCTGGCTGCGCCTAACCTGGGTGAACCAATGTTGTTATATATCGCGGCAACACATCAAGTTGTAAGCACGGTGCTCATCGTCGAACGAGAAACAGAAGGGCATAAATTCCCTCTTCAAAAACCAGTGTACTATGTATCCACTGTCTTAACTCCCTGCAAGTCCCGGTACCCGCATTATCAAAAGATAGCGTATGTGGTGTTCATGGCATCTCGGAAGCTCCGACACTACTTTCAAGAGTGTTCGATAATAGTGGCCTCCGAAGTACCCCTCAACGACATTATAAACAACCGCGACGCGATGGGCAGGATTGCAAAATGGGCCATTGAGCTCTTACCATTCGACATAACTTATAAACCTCGGCGAGCTATAAAGTCGCAAGTTTTGGCTGACTTCATCGCTGAATGGACCGAAGCCGAACTCCCTAAAGAGTACGGCGCATACTACAATTGGATTATGCATTTCGACGGCTCCAAAATGTTGGCTGGCTTGGGGGCTGGCGTCGTACTGACGTCCCCAACTGGAGACACAGTGCAATACGTACTTCAAATAATGTACACGGACTCCAACAATGCAGCCGAATACGAGGCCCTCCTACATGGTCTCCGGATGGCAATCTCCATGGGTATTCAACGCCTAGAGGTGCGCGGGGATTCAAACCTTGCAATATCCCAAGTAAATGGAGACTTCGACGCCAAGGATCCGAAAATGGCAGCCTATCGCAACACTATCCTAAAAATGTCAGCTCGGTTCGAAGGACTTGAATTCCACCACGTAGCCCGAGATAGTAACCACGCAACCGACGTGTTGGCACGCATCAGCGTGAAACGCGACGCTGTTCCTCCAAACATCTTCTTGGAACGGCTCTTTAAGCCATCCGTACTATGGGAAGAGGAGTACGGAAATAACAACACGGAAACAACCGCGCCACCCAACACAGAGCAATCTGACATAATCGGCGGTTCAGCCGATGAAATAACACCTTCAGCCCACGAAATAATGGCGGTAATTGCCCCATGGACAGAACCATTCCTAGCCTACTTAATTAGGCAGGAACTCCCCGAAGACCAAAACGAGGCCCGCTGCATAGTTTGGCGATCTAAAGCCTACAAGGTCCATGAGGGAGAACTTTATAAGAAAAGCACAACCGGAGTCCTTCAAAGGTGTATCTCCGAAGAGGAAGGGCGAAATCTTCTGGCTGAAATTCACGCCGGACTAGGTGGACACCACGCTGCAGCTCGGACCCTTGTAGGTAAGGCCTTCCGCACAGGATTTTATTGGCCGACGGCCCGGGCAGATGCTCAGGACTTAGTCCAAAGATGCGTTGGTTGTCAGCTCTTTGCCAATCAGAGCCATATGCCACCCACCGCCCTCAAAACTATACCCATTACCTGGCCATTCACGGTCTGGGGGCTTGACATGGTTGGACCCCTTAAAGGGGGAACCCACAAGCAAAAGTACCTATTGGTCATGGTGGACAAATTCACCAAATGGATAGAGGCCAAGCCAGTTAAAACGGCAGAGTCCGGACCAGTGATAGACTTCATATCCGGGGTAGTACACCGTTATGGCGTCCCCCATAGCATCATTACCGATAACGGCACGAACTTCACGGCCGACGAGGTTAAACTATGGTGCAAAAATATGGGCATTAAGCTCGATTACGCTTCAGTCTATCATCCTCAAACCAACGGTCAAGTTGAACGAGCAAATGGTCTAATAATGAGCGGCATCAAACCCAGACTAGTGCGGTCCCTTACGGAATCTAACACGCACTGGGTAGAGGAGCTTGACTCCGTACTCTGGGGGCTGCGGACAACGCCCAACCGTACTACCGGATTCACACCATTCTTCATGGTATACGGCGCAGAGGCAGTTTTGCCCTGTGACATCATTCATGACTCACCTCGAGTGCGCATGTACGAAGAAAGAGAAGCCGAGCTGGATCGGCAGGACAGCTTGGACGCATTGGAGGAAGAACGCGATGTGGCAAAGGCCCGTTCCGCATTCTATCAGCAGCAGGCTCAAAGATATCAAAGCAGAGAAGTACGGGCTAAAACTTACAACGTTGGCGAACTAGTTCTACGCCTGCCGGACAAGAAAAAGGACCAACTCAAGCCTAAATGGGAAGGTCCCTTCATCATCGACCAAGTCCTGACTGGCAGAGCATACCGTCTGCGAAATGCATCGGACAACCGACTCGAGCCGAATCCATGGAATGCAGCCCGCCTCCGAAGATTCTACGCCTAGCGCCGGACTAAGAGTTTGTCTCCTTCCTCCGTCCATGTTTTTACACTTCAGCTGTCTTTTGTTTTTCTCTTTTCTCCCACCTTTTTCATAAAAGCCCTTGAAGGCCTATTGGCGCATGGTTCGCACACACCTGATGTGCTACCCGCACTCATTATACCTGGGGGCTTCTTTAACAGAAGCTTACTTATAAGGGCTTCATGCCCAGCACATGTGTCAAACTTCCACATGTACCTTTTATTCACCATTATATGCATCGATATGACTTAAGTTTTGGCCAAGCTGGGTTGCCTGGCTCCTGTGCTTACCCGTACGTTCCCGATTGTTCAGCTAGGAGGTAAAGGGAGCACCTCTGCGATTGTTACTGCCGGGTCAGCCGGATGTGTACCTCAGACTGGGTGAAGCCGAAAGCTAGCGTTCTTAAGGGAATATTCGGTCGGTGACTTGAAAGATGATTATTGTTTAAAAATTTACTTATCTGCCCCTAGATGTTTTCCTGCTCTTTTCGCAGTCCGGACATGCACTTTAGGGCATGCCTCCCAGGGAAAGGAACCCTTAACGGAACTATTCTCCCTGGAAGATGTTTCTTACTAACCATGTAATATAACATAACTAGTTGGGCACTTGTCTGATAAAGCACTAATGACCCCTACGCCTAGTCTCCATGCATGCCCCGTTTTTTTCATAACCGAGAAGGTATTCGGACACACTCTGGACCCTAGGGTCCCGAGGTCGAAGCGAAAAGGTCGGCAAAGACAAACGATCTACAATCCGGCTAGAAGGCATTTTACATGTCATTTTAAATACATCGTCAAATCGACTGACTGTACTCCTCCTCAATCCCATCTAACAGGCTGTCTAATTTACAGTCCCGTTGGGAATACTTAGCGGCTAGCTCTACTTGGCCGTACACTAAACTCACAGGGATATCCTTCCCATCGGGCCCCACAGGTCCGACCTCGGCCATGTGGTTTGGATCCGCCTTCTTGTACCGCGTCTTCACCATGGCTCAGGCCTCCCTGGCACCTTGACAGCAGGACGATATCTTCCATAAACGGAAGCGCTGCTGCGCTCCTTGAAGCTTCTCCGCAAGCTCTCCAAGGCCCTCGGGTAGGGAGAGGGACGGCCATAAGGCCTGGACGACACCGCTCATCGCCTGCCGAACACGTTCGAGCAGTTGCACCAGCTCAGGAAGTTGGTCACCCGTTGAAACAGGCATTTCCTCCGCAGGGCGACCTGTGAGCACACCTACAGACATATTTCTGTCAATTGACTTCCTCGCCGAACTCTTCTTTTCAAAGGAGTTCGCTCAAGCACTTACTATAGATGCCGCGACGAAGCCGCTGATTCTCCATCACGGAGCCAGACAGCTCGGCCCGAACACCCTTTAGCTCTTCTCCCAGCTGGGTGTGGGCATCCTGGAGTTTATTCCTCTCCTGCTGCACCTTCGTAAGCACCCTCTCGCCGGCCTTCAGCTGGCGCAGTAGTTGTTGCTTGTCCGGATCAAGTCCGGCAACATCTGCAATACCATTGTCAGATTTATACGTACGCCGCACACCGCTTATCTTTTCGAAATAATGTGTTACCAGAGGGGGTCTCTGTGCCTCCTTCCGTGGCAGCTAGTGCGGCCTCAAGTTGGGCCTTGCACTCTTGTAGCTCCTGGGACAATTGGGTATTCTTCTCTGTAAGACCCTGCACATTATATGATCCTTAAATCAGTTATTTTAACTACTTTAAGTCTCGGGGGCTACTGGCATATACAACTATTATAATCCCTTACCCGTATGTCTTTTACATACTTCTCCGTGGCTCTGGTCAAACCATCTTGAGCAGCACGGAGGTGCGCGTCTCCAGTGTTAAAGGCATTCAAGGCCTCAGGGGAGAAACACGCGTCAGGAAAAACTGTCCGGCGGCGCCTATGGTTCATGGCGCTCTCCACCTCAGACCTGGTGGCGGATAGCCTGTCGGCATCCTCCGTTGGAGGAGTATCCGGCTCGCACCTTGCGCTAGCCTCCCCCTCCAGACCAGGTGTTGGAGCCTGGCTGGCGGAGGCTTGGTTGGCAACCTCTCCGGGCACGGTCCGGCGAGCGCTCTTTCTCCTGAAAAAGTCATGAGCAATAATACACCTCCTAGGAATCTTCTCCTAAATAACAGTCGCGAGCTATACCGTTGCGGTGACGTTTCGATTCGCACTGCACCCCTCTTCTGCCTGCGGGGCCGGACTGACCCTTGTTGGTCAGCCGCCGCGGGTTCGGCTTCCCGCCTTGAAGGCACCTCCTGCAAGACACCATTGTATACGGTGGTCAGAAATATGCAAGGATGAAGTAATAGCGTCAGGACTCCGATCATAATCACCTGGGAAACCGGGGTTAGGCCGGGGTAGTCGGCTGTAATGGCGACTAGAGCATTGTCCATGCTGAGTTGGTGGAACACCCTGTCAATTAGCTCCACCTTTATGTCCGGATCCTCTTCGGAGGCCGGATCAAGAGATCTTCCCGGATCCTCGGGTTGTGGGGCCGGACTATGTATGCTCTCCATAGTCCGGCGCAGTTCCTGCGTCAAAACCATAAAGTAAGGTAGTTAACTTTGAAAGCACGGGTCGGATAAATAAATGTCCGCTTACCCAGCTCCGAGGGTTATTCATGGAGAACCCATTCAATGGGCTCGTCTGGAGGAAGTCCTCTTTCTCCCCCTTGTACAGGCCGGACAGGATCTTTACCAGATCCGCGGCCGATCCCGGCCCCTTACGGCCATGACGGGTAGCATCATTTTCCCCATTGAAGTCCCACATGGGGTGGCCCCTGTATTGCAGTGGCTGCACCCCCCGCATGATGCACGTGACCATGACTACAATCATGGTCAATCCGGAATGGGCCAACAACCTTATCCGGCCCATCAAATAATGGACGCTCTTGTCTTCCTCCAATTGAGGGCTCCGCGGGCGCCAACTTAGGTGCTTCTTCAGAGGAGCCTTGCTGAACTCCGAGAGGCCGATCCAAACTGGGTCCGGCAGTGGAGCGTCTTCTATGTAAAACCATTCCGAAGGCAAGTCTTCGGACGCCTTCTTTGGGGTTCCGGATGGATATCCGGTCCCGGCGATGCGCCATATTTCGGTGCCGCCCACTTGATATATTGACCCCTCGTGAGAACGGGGTACGAGGCAGAATAGCCTCTTCCACAGCGCAAAATGGGGCTCGATGCCCAGGAATAGCTCGCAAAGAGCTACAAAACCCGCGATGTGCAGAATAGAGGCGGGCGTGAGGTGATGGAGCTGGAGTCCGTAGAACTCCAGGAGCCCGCGGAGGAACGGATGTACAGGAAATCCAAGCCCCCTTATTAGATAGGGGACGAAGCACACCCGCTCTCCTTTAGATGGGCTAGGGATGGCCTCCGCTTGCTTCCCACCTTTGTAGGTGGCCAGCCCAGCTCGAACCGGGACCCTAAAGGCCGGAGGAAGATATCCCTCCACTTGAAGTGTCACAAGCTCGTTGTGCGGAACCGAACATCTCCTCCAATCTCCTGGCGGAGGGCTGGGAGCGCGAGAGGAGGAGCCGCGTCGACGGTCCATGATGGAATGTGTTTTTGGTCAGAAGTGCTCCGATGATTACTCGCGGAAGGAAGATGGTGTGATTTGGATCTGGATTCTTGCCTCTCTTATAAGCAGATTATTTGCGCAGCTAGGGGGTAAAATATAAAAGATACCCTGGCCTTTCGCATTCGTGCGACGCGTGGAAGGGAGCCATTATTGGGCGTGGAAGCCAAGGAGTGCAACATTTGTAAGGGTGCCGGACACTATTCGGCAGGTACATGGAATTTGAAGGAGAACCCGCCTTGCAAAGCCGAAGACAATATATGCGCTGGATTCGTCATCATTGAAGCCTGGTTCGGGGGCTACTGAGGGAGTCCTGGACTAGGGGGTGTCCGGATAACCGGACTATCATCATCGACCGGACTCCAAGAATATGAAGATACAAGATTGAAGACTTCGTCCCGTGTCCGGATGGGACTTTCCTTGGCGTGGAAGGCAAGCTTGGAGATACGGATATGTAGATCTCCTACCATTGTAACCGACTCTGTGTAACCCTAGCCCTCTCCGGTGTCTATATAAACCGAAGGGTTTTAGTCCGTAGGATGAACAACCATTACAACAATCATACCATAGGCTAGCTTCTAGGGTTTAGCCTCCTTGATCTCGTGGTAGATCCACTCTTGTACTACCCATATCATCAATATCAATCAAGCAGGAGTAGGGTTTTACCTCCATCGAGAGGGCCCGAACCTGGGTAAAAACATCGTGTCCCTTGTCTCCTGTTACCATCCGCCTAGACGCACAGTTCGGGACCCCCTACCCGAGATCCGCCAGTTTTCACACTGACAAAGGTAATGTGGGGTTTAGTTGCAGAAAGCCAGCTTTACTCAATGGCTATCCTGTTCTACGACTACGAGAAACTTCTTTGAGGTCAGATGGCACACACGAGTCCACTAATCACCACACAATACACTACTACAGATTCATCCCCGTCTCCCTAATAGAAGGCCATCCATAGCACTCACACTTGTCTTGAGCATTTTAGGGTATCCACTTCAAGTTGTCTATGTACCACGTAAGCATCCAAGAAGTCCATTACCGTGGACCCGGATATTCGAATAGATCATGTTAACCCTGCGGGGGTGTACTTCTTCACACACGCTCTCGCCACTTACCACCATGTACACGTCATGTATCTCGGCAACCTTGAAGCACAAGCCTGGCGAGGGTGTCAGCCACGACCTGACTAACCACACAAGACTCTAGTCCAGGTTTATCGCCTATTCGGGTTCTATCCGCAAGGGAGTCCGGCCGAGGTTTCCATCATGGTCCCAAATGATATGTGCAGGGTTCCCGAGCCCACCATCCGGGTGCCAAACGGTACACCAGGCCATGTGTGCCTAGTCTGTCCCAAGCCCACCCTGCCGGGTGCCACTTGGTAGAAAAATAACACAACCTACAAACACCAGAAACTAGTTGCGACTCCTAGACAGAGATCTAGTTGGTTAATAAGTCGAGAGGGGTCGAGTTACCGAAACCCAATGTGTGGTAGTATCTGGTCATTGGACAACATACACAGAACTCAGTGCTTAAGGACGGTTCCAGTGAGACAACCCACCATGTACTCCTACATGGCCTTTCACCGCTACCTTTACCAAATCGTATTCACACACTTAATTCTCAGCGTTAGAACATAGAGCACTGCACTCCAATTCATTCCCAATGAATCAGACCTGACACACTCAAAGCAATAGCAGACATGGCATGGTAGGAACACAACATGGCTTCAAACAACTCCTACACATGCTAGTGGGTTTCAACTATTTACTGTGGCAATGACAGGTCATGCAGAGGAATGGGTTCAACTACCGTAGCACAAAGTAGCAATTGAATCGCTGTTGTCCTAATGCAATAACAGAGAGTATGAGCGAGAGAGTACGATTTTATCGGAATGAACAAGGGGGTTTGCTTGCCTGGTAGATCAACAGGGTGGCACTGCTCCTCAGACATGTACTCTGGAACACTCTCCGGAGCAGGACCTATCAAGAAGGAACGGTGTCGGCAATCAAAACACAAGCATATGCAACAATATGATGCATGATCATGGCATGAATATGTGATGCTGATTGAGCTAGTGCAACTAGCTTTTATTTGGATAAAGTCCATTTGAACCAAAAGTTCAAATGCAACTCCAAGTTAAGTCTTTATAAAAGCCATTTAGATGTTTCACTTATACAATGGTATAAGTTGGTTTGTCATGCATAAAACTAGTACAGATGGATATATTGGATTTTTCTAATAGTTTTTCATATATAAATTATTTCAATATGAGTTACGGTTGAATTTCAATGATTTTTTGAAGTTTATAGAATTTTCTGGAGTTTCCTGATTTATTTTAAAACCAGAGAAGAATTAACTACGTCAACACTGCGTCATGCTTGCATCAGCAAGTCAACGGCGCTGACTGGGCCAAACCTGACGTGTGGGGTCCACACGTCAGTGTCTTAGGGTTAATCGGGGGGGGTTATTAGCTTAACTAAAAGGATTAGGGGCACTGGGCCCACTTGTTAGTGTCAGGGGGGTTAATTAGGCGGTGATTAGCACTAAGCTAATCACCTGCCAGGACGGACCCATGTGGTAGGGCTCAGGCGACGGGGCTCGTCACCGGCGACCACTGGCCACGGCGGAGTCCCGGCTGGAGTCCACGGGAGCGGCGGCTGGGGGCACCAGGAAGTTGCCCGCGCTCCTGCGCATCTAGGGGAGTCGGCGAGAGGCTGCGGGGGTGGCGGAGCTCACCGGAGCGGAGCTCGCGGCGGCGGCCGGAGCTCGGGCTCGAGCGGCTGCGGGCTACAGAGCACGGGGGAGCAGAAGAGGAGGGGGAACCGACGCGGGGGCTCACAACAGACCGGAAGAGCAGCTCAGCGGGCTTGGGGACGCGCTGACGATGGTGGGCGGCGGTAGAGATCCATGGCGGCCGGAGGTGAAGAAGGCGCTGGCGACGGCTTCCCGGGGCATCCAACGACGCGCGGCTTGGCGGAGAGGTAGCGGACGATGTGGCGGAGCTCGCAAGCACGACGGGTGGTCAAGGGGAGCACGGAGGACGCAAGGGCGGCGAGGGATGGCGACGGTGGTGGTCTCGGCCGTGATAGAGAGAGAGAGAGAGAGAGAGAGAGAGAGGGAGAGAGAGAGAGAGAGAGAGAGAGAGAGAGAGAGAGGTTCAGGGGAGGGGTGTCGGTGTCAAAACCGGTGGATCTCGGGTAGAGGGTCCCGATCTGTGCGTCAAGGCTTGTGGTAACAGGAAGCAAGGGACACAGATGTTTACCTAGGTTCGGGCCCTCTCGATGGAGGTAAAACCCTACTTCCTGCTTGATTAATATTGATGATATGGGTAGTACAAGAGTAGATCTACCACGAGATCATAGAGGCTAAACCCTAAGAGCTAGCCTATGATGGTATGATTGTAGTTGTGATCGGCCTTCTAAGGACCAACCTCTCCGGTTTATATAGACACCGGAGAGGGCTAGGGTTTACATGGAGTCGGTTACAAGGAAGGAAACACAATATCCGGATCGCCAATATTGCCTTCCACACAAAGGAGAGTACCATCCGGACACGGGCCGAAGTCTTGAGTCTTGTATCTTCACGCTTCAATAGTCCAAACGTTGTACACAGTCAGGCTGTCCGGATACCCCCTAATCCAGGACTCCCTCAGTAGCCCCTGAACCAGGCTTCAATGACGATGAGTCCAGCGTGCAGTATTGTCTTCGGCATTGCAAGGCGGGTTCCTTCTCCGAATACTCCAAAGTACCTATTACGACGAATAATTTCCGGCCTCCAATCAATGTTGTGCACCTTGGCTTCAGTGCCTCAATAATAGCCACCTCCACGTGTTGAGCGAATGTGATGAGTCGAGGCGCTTTTGCATTTGACACCCTCGACCCTCCAGGCTGACCGCCTATTTGGAGGGATAGGGATTCTCAGATCCAAACCTCACTCTCCTCCCTTGAGCTAGCATCCAGTAGAGCGCTCTGCAAAAAACCATTCCCACATGGCCAGCCGTCGCAACTCTTCTACTTGTCCTCCTTGCTCTAAGTCGGGGGATTGGGGAGACTGCTCAGTTCCTCACAGGCGTTTGGTAAAGTTACAAACCCAAGGGTTTCTCCCACCAGCGTTCATGGTCTCTATTCGAGCCGGAATAGCCACTTATGACGGAGGGGAACAAGCGGAGGGATCTCCAAGCCCATCTCCAGAGGAGCGCGTATGCCTCATCCCGCATCTGCTAAGGGGCGTCGGGTTTCCTATTCATCCGTTTCTTCGCGGGCTTCTGGAGTTCTACGGCCTCCAGTTGCACAATCTTACCCCTGCCTCTATTCTGCACATAGCGGATATGTCGCACTTTGCGAGCTGTTTTTAGGATGAGAACCTCACTTCGGATTATGGAGGAAGCTGTTCTGCCTTGTTCCCCGCACCCAGGGAGAGTCCCTATGTCAAGTGGGCGGGGCCGAAGTATGGCGCATTGCCAAAACCGGATACCTATCCGGCACTCCCAAGAAGGCACCAGAAGACTGGCCTTCAGAGTGGTTTTATATTGATGACGTTCCCCTTCCAGATCCAGTCCGGACAGGTCTCCCCAAGTTCCACAATGCCCCGCTGAGGGCACGCCTAATTTGGCACCCCCGCGGCCCTCAAGAAGAGGATACGAGGGAAATACATTCCCTGATGAGCAGGATAAAGTTGCTGGCCAAATCCGGACTGACGATAGTCGAGGTTATGGCGATATGCATAAGGCGGGGAGTGCAACCGCTTCAATATCGGGGGAAGCCCATGTGGCATTTCAACAGGGAAGACGACGCCACTCGTTGCGGTCGTAAGGGTCCAGACTCCGCCACCGCTTTAGCAAGGATATTGTCCGATTTGTACAAAGGGGAAGAGGAGGAGTTCCTCCTCATTAAAACGCGGGACGGATTCTCCATGTACAACCCTCCAGAGTGGGTAAGTTGCCATTTTTGTCCTTGCTTCACTTACTTTAGTGTCCCTCTGCTAAGATTACCTGCATCGATGTTTCCAAGCAGGAACTGAGGAGGGCCGTAGAAGGAATCTTCAGCCCCTCCCCGCAGCCAGAGGACCCCGGAAGGGCCCTAGATCCGGGACTCAAAGAAGACCCGAATATTACCGTGGAGCTTGTCAACGGGGTATTTTATCAAGCGAGATGGGATGGCGCTTCAGTGGCCATTAAGGTCGACTATCCCGGATTGCTCCCTGAGTCGCGTGTGAGCCGAACTAAAAACCCTATCCTCCGAAGAGGATTCCCCTCCGGATTATGATTTACCCTTGAGGCGTCGTGCTGTTTGTAGAGACGACGGTCGGAGGGCAGGGCCGAGCCCCTAGGGACTCATCAACCACGGGCATCCGGATCGGGCAGGCTCAAGAGGAAGGTGGTGAGGGTTGACACTCCGCTGTAGAGGTAAACTAATAACCTGTCCTGTGGTTATAGTATTTGAAGTATGATAGCGCCCTTTGTGTCTGGCAGGAAGAGGAACAGCCGGACTATATCCGGGGGTCCCACCAATCACGCCTCCACTAGCCAGGTTCCAGAACCGGCTTCGAGAGCAGAGGCGGACACGGGGCCAGAACCGTGCAATTCTCTGACAGAGGACGTGGATATGTGTTCGGCCACGAACTCCGAGGTGGAGAGCGCCATGAATCACCGGCGCCAGGCAGGCGTGCTTCGGAACATCTTTTCCTAAGAGGATTTTAATGCCTTCAATTCGGTATATGCATACGTCCGAGCTGCTCGAGGCGGGCTGGCCCAGGCGACGAACCAGTACACCAAAGATATACAGGTAAGAAATTTTGACAAGCATATATAGCAGTAGCCCCTGAGACTTGAAATAGTTGGGACAACTGTTTGAAGGATCAATATATGCACAGGTCCTCATGGACAAGAATGAACAATTGGCTCGGGAGCTGGAGGCATGTAAGGCCCAGCTGAAGGATGCGGTAGCCAAGTTAGAGGAATTCTAGAAGGCCCCCTCTGGTAATATGTCTCTTAATTATGCGCGGATATACCAGTTAGTAAATGGCTGGTCTGGTTAGTCTAACAGAAAATTCTGCAGACAATCCCGGGGTGAATCCGGAGGGCGTAACGGACGACGACTCGCATCTCAAAAGACAGCTAAAGGCTGGCGAGCGCATCCTGACGCAAGTGACGCAAGAGAAAAACAAGCAACAAGATGCCAATATTCGTCTGGACGTGGATTTAAAGGACGTCCGCGCTCAACTGGCGGACTCCGTGAAGGAGAACAAAAGGATTCGACGCGGCATTTATGGTAAGAGCTCAACCGAACTGTGTGATAGTTCGGCGAGGTAGTTTTTTTTTGAAATATTTTTGCTTGCAGGAATGTTAACGGGTCGTCCTGAAGAGGAGATGCCCTCATCTGCAGGTGATTTGCTGCAAGAACTGTCGCAGTTGCACGAGCGTGCTCGGCAGGTGATGCACGGCGTTGCTCAGGCCTTGTGGCCATCAAGCCTCCTGCCGAATGGCATGGGGGAGCTTGCGGACCTGCTTCAAGGAGCCCGGCGGCGCTTCCGTCTGTGGAAGATATCAGCATGCCGGCAAGGAGAAAGAGAAGCCTAGGCAATGGTGAAGACGTGCTACACCAAGCTGGACCCGAACCATATGGCCGAAGTAGGGCCGGCAGGGCCCGATGGGCAAGAAATTCCCGTAAATCTGGTATATGACCAGGTAGCGTTAGCCGCTAAGTATTCGCAACAGGATTGTAAGCTAGATAGCCTGTTAGATGGTATAGAGGAGGAATATAGTCAGTCCAACTGACTGTGTAATTTAATGGGCATAAGTAGCCCCTAGCCGGATTAAAATCATTTGTCATGGCGGACCTTTTTTGCTTCAGCCCCCGGATCCTATAGTCCGGGGTGTGTCCGAATACCCGCTCAGTTATACAAAACCGGGGTATGCGTGGAGACCAGGCGTATGGGTCATAAGTGCTTGAACAGACAAGTACCCAACTAGTTATGTTATATTACATGGATAGTAAGAAACATCTTCGAGGGAGAATAGTTCCGTTAGGGGTTCCTTTCCCTGGGTACGCATGCGCCAATGCACATGTCCGGACTGCGAACGATGGCGCAGGATACAAAACTTCTGGGGTTTTTTTGTTGTAACCAATGAATACATCCTTTGTTCACCGATGGAATATTCTCTTAAGGAAACTAGCTTTCGGCTTCCCCCAGTCTGAGGTACACATCCGGCTTAACCGGCAGTAACAATCACAGAGGTGCTCCCCTTATGCCCTAGCCGAATTAACGGGAACGTAGGGCATAAATACAAGATCCAGGCAACCCAGCTTCGCCACATCTTAAGTCATATCGATGCATATAATGGTGAAGAAAAGGCGCATTTGGATAAAGAACGCATATGCGATGGGCAAAAAGCCATTTAAAGTAATTATGTCTACCTTACGAATAGGAAGCCCCCAGGTATAGTTTACACACATAGTACGGCCGGAGTGATCCGGGAGTCCGCACTGTATTAAATACTTTGTGTGAAGAGAAAAAGGGTCGAGAAAGGAGAGCAAAGGGGTGGAGCATAATTAAAAAGGAGGGGTAAGGAGACGAACACAGTTCGGCGTTAGGCGTAGAATCTCCGGAGTCTGTCCGCGTTCCATGGGTTCGGCTCGAGTCTGTTATCCGATGCATTACGTAAGCGGTATGCTCCTCCGGTGAGAACTTTGCCAATGACGAAGGGACCTTCCCACTTGGGTTTGAGTTTGTCCTTCTTCTTCTCCGGTAGGCGTAGAACGAGCTCGCCAATATTGTAAGTTTTGGCCCGCACTTCTCTGCTTTGATATCGTCGAGCCTACTGCTGATAGAATGCGGAACGGGCTTTTGCGAAATCGTGCTCCTCCTCCAGGGCATCCAAGTTATCCTGCCGATCTAACTCGGCTTCCTTCTCTTCGTACACGCGTACGTGTGGTGAATCATGTATTATGTCGCAGGGTAATACTGCTTCCGCACCGTACACCATAAAAAATGGTGTATATCCGGTGGTGCGATTCAGTGTGGTCCGCAGCCCCCAGAGTATGGAGTCGAGCTCCTCCACCCAGTGCGTATCCGATTCTGTTAAAGATCGCACGAGTCTGGGTTTTTTGCCGCTCATGATGAGACCATTTGCCCGTTCGACCTGGCCGTTTGTTTGGGGGTGGTAGACGGAAGCATAGTCGAGCTTAATGCCCATTTTGCCGCACCAAGTTTTCACCTCATCGGCTGTGAAATTTGAGCCATTATCAGTGATGATGCTGTGGGGGACACCGTATCGGTGTACGACCCCGGATATGAAGTCTATTACTGGTCCGGATTCGACCGTTTTAACTGGTTTGGCTTCTATCCATTTGGGGAACTTGTGCACCATGACCAATAAGTATTTTTTTCTTATGGCTCCCCCCTTTAAGGGGTCCAACCATATCCAGCCCCCAGACCGCGAAGGGACAAGTTATGGGGATTGTTTGGAGAGCGGTAGGGGGCATATGACTCTGATTCGCGAAGAGCTGGCAACCGACGCAATGTTGGACAAGGTCCTGTGCGTCTGCTCGGATTGTTGGCCAATAGAAGCCTGTACGAAAGGCCTTGCTGACTAGCGCTCGGACCGCGACATGATGTCCGCCCAGTCCGGCATGGATTTCAGCCAAGAGTTGCCGCCCTTCCTCTTCGGAGATGCACCTTTGGAGCACTCCGGTCGCGCTTTTCTTATAGAGTTCCCCTTCGTGGACCTTGTAAGCTTTAGAGCGCCGGACTATGCAGCGTGCTTCGTTTTGGTCTTCGGGGAGCTCCTGCCTATTTAGGTAGGCCAAGAAAGGCTCAGTCCATGGGGCAATTATGGCCATAATTTCGTGGGCTGAAGATGTTATTTCGGTGGCAGAACCTCTGATTGTGTCCGATGGTTCGGAATCTGGGGGTGTGTTTGGATCCATGCTGGTATTGCTGGACTCCCCATCCCATACTACGGATGGCTTGAACAGCCTTTCTAGGAATATATTAGGTGGGACAGGGTCGCGTTTGGCGCCGATGCGGGTGAGGACGTCTGCCGCTTGATTGTTTTCTCGAGCCACATGGTGGAATTCGAGCCCCTCGAACCGAGATGACATTTTGAGGACGGCATTATGATAGGCCGCCATTTTCGGATCCTTGGCATCAAAATCTCCATTTATTTGTGATATTGCGAGGTTCGAATCCCCGTGCACTTCCAGGCATTGGATGCCCATAGAGACTGCCATCCGAAGACCATGCAACAGAGCCTCATATTCGCCTGCACTGTTGGAGTTTGTGTATAATATTTGAAGGACGTACTGGACCGTGTCTCCGGTGGGAGATGTCAGGACTACCCCTGCTCCCAGTCTGGCCAGCATTTTGGAGCCGTCAAAAGTGCATGATCCAGTTGGAGTACGCGCCGTACTCTTTAGGGAGTTCGGCTTCTGTCCATTCGGCGACAAAGTCAGCCAGTACTTGCAACTTAATGGCTCGCCGTGGTTTGTATATTATGTCAAACGGAAGGAGCTCGATAGCCCATTTAGCAATCCAGCCCGTAGCGTCGCGGTTATTAATTATGTCATTGAGTGGTACTTCGGAGGCGACCATAATCGAACACTCTTGTAAGTAGTGTCGTAGCTTCCGGGATGCCATGAAGACCACGTATGCTATTTTTTGATAGTGTGGGTATCGGGATTTCCATGGGGTGAGGACCATGGATACGTAATAAACCGGCTTTTGAAGCGGGAATTTGTATCTGTCCACCTCTCGTTCGACGACGAGCACTACACTTACCACTTGATGTGTTGCGGCTATGTATAATAGCATAGGTTCGCCGATGTTTGGTGCTATTAGGACTGGATTACTGGCCAATAATGTCTTTATTTCATTGAGTCCGGTCGCGGCTACATCCGTCCATACGAAGTGTTCGGTGCACCGGAGGAGGCGGTAAAGAGGTAATGCCTTTTCTCCTAACCTGGATATAAAGCGGCTCAAAGCGGCCACGCATCCGGCTAGCTTCTGGATGTGCTTGAGGTCTATTGGTATAGCCAACTGTGATAGAGCTCGGATTTTTGCCGGATTCGCCTCAATTCCTCTATTGGAAACAATGAAGCCCAGCAGTTTCCCCGATGGGACGCCGAAGACGCATTTTTCCGGATTCAACTTAATGTCGTATGTCCGGAGGTTATCGAAGGTGAGCCTCAAGTCATCTATTAGGGTTTCGACGTGTCTAGTTTTTATGACCACGTCGTCCACATATTCTTCCACTGTTTTGCTGATTTATTTTTCCAGGCATGTCTGAATCATGCGTTGATAGGTTGCACCGGCATTCTTGAGCCCGAAGGGCATGGTGTTGAAGCAAAAAGGGCCATATGGCGTTATGAAAGCTGTTGCAGCTTGGTCAGACTCTGCCATCTTTATTTGATGGTATCGAGAGTATGCGTCGAGAAAACACAGCGAGTCGTGTCCAGCTGTGGCATCGATAATTTGATCGATGCGAGGGAGGGGAAAGGGATCCTTGGGGCAAGCCTTGTTGAGGTCTTTGAAGTCGACGCATAGGCGACAGGATTTGTCCTTTTTTGGTACCATTACCAAATTTGCCAGCCAATCTGGATGTTTAATATCTCTGATGAATCTGGTGGCAATGAAGTGGGTGGTAGGGGGGCAACGAATTCCATCGTCGTCCGCTTCCCACTCAAGCCGGACATAGTTCGGCCCAGAGTCTCCTGACAAAGAGAGAGACTTCAATAAGTTCAGCATGTCGCCAAAGGGCGAGTGCTGAAAGACGTCCGCCGCGATGAACTCCATCACCGGAGCCCAACCAGGCTCGGCTGGCTCGGGGACGCGCGGATTGGAACCCACAACCGGATATGAATCCGGGGGTCCGGAGTCACAGGCTCCCTCAGAAGTGAGGCATGTGTTCGGCTTCATCGCCGATGGGGGTACGGCCTGCGGGGCGGGGTCCAGCCCTCCGTCCTTAGGCAACGCAACCTGCCCCGGATTTAGATCCGAGGCTTCTACCGGGGTGGTATCCCGAGCATCATCCGACAGCAGGTCTAAGCCGTGCTCATCGTGACTGTTCGGCGCTCCTGGCGCTGGCCCAAATCCGTCAAAGATCAAGTCTCCGCGAATATCCGCTGTGTAGTTCAAGTTTCCGAACCTAACCTGGTGGCCGGGGGCATAGCTAACGCTCTACTCTAGGTGGCCAAGCGAATTGGCCCGCAGTGCAAAGCCGCCGAACACGAAGATCTGTCCGAGGAGGAAAGTCTCACCCTGGACAGTGTCGTTGATGATGATTGAAGGAGCCATCAAGCCTGGCAGCGACGACACAGAGGAACTCTCAATGAAAGAACCAATGTCAGTGTCAAAACAGGCGATCTCGGGTAGGGGGTCTCGATCTGTGCATCAAGGCTGATAGTAACAGGAAGCAAGGGAAACAGATGTTTACCCAGGTTCGGGCCCTCTCGATGGAGGTAAAACCCTACTTTCTGCTTGATTAATATTGATGATATGGGTAGTACAAGAGTAGATCTACCACGAGATCGTAGAGGCTAAACCCTAAGAGCTAGCCTATGATGGTATGATTGTAATTGTGATCGGCCTTCTAAGGACCAACCTCTCCGGTTTATATAGACACCGGAGAGGGCTAGGGTTTACATGGAGTCGGTTACAAGGAAGGAAACACAATATCCGGATCACCAAGCTTGCCTTCCACGCAAAGGAGAGTACCATCCGGACACGGGCCGAAGTCTTGAGTCTTGTATCTTCACACTTCAATAGTCCGGACGTTGTACATAGTCCGGCTGTCCGGATACCCCCTAATCCAGGACTCCCTCAAGGGGCGAGGAACGAGAGAGAGGGAGAGAGGTGCGGGGCGGCGCGGGCTTATCTAGCATGGATCAGGACGAGGGGGAGAGGCAGGAGGTGGCGAGAGACGTGACCGCGGGTGAGCGCGCGCGACGCGCACAGTGCCAGTAGGCGCGAGGAAGAAGACAGAGGAGGAGGCGGGCTGGGCTGCTGCTGGGCTGGCCACAGTGCTGGGCCAGCTGAGGCGCCAGGGCTGTAAGTGAGCACAGGTAGGTTCTTCCATTTTGTTTTCTTTTCTATTTTTCTGACATTTGTTTGATTTAATAAAAATAGTAAACCATTTATTTTCTTATGCCAATTTTTGTAGGAGCTAGTTATATTATTCCAGAGCTCCTCAACAACTAGCATAATTTTTGGACATATTATATATATATATATATATATATATATATATATATATATATATATATATATATATATATATATATACAAACGGTCTATTCTGTTAATATTAGAAGAATCATTATTCTGCACACCACTTCGTCACTGCACGCTCAATAGAAGCGCACTGCATCATTTTGACGACGAGCACTGCAATAGAGACTAGTGAACTTCTCGTCGGAAAAAACAGCACACCTTATTTTTTCGGTACTGTTTTCGTTCTAATTTTTTAACCGTTTATCGGAATGAGGCGTGTAATATACCGTTGAAAAGCTATGGATTAGGCACAACTTCGACATGTTGAACACTTTTCGAGATTCCACACGGTTTAAGAGCAGTTTTGAAAATGGTGCGGCAGATGACGAGTGGCAGCGAGCGTTTTTTTGTGTTTTTTTCTAAACCGCTTGTCAGAATGAAGCAAATGATACGCCGTTGGATAGATACCATCGAGGCGAATCTTTTACATATATAAATCTTTCTCTAATTCGTTACGGTTTAAGAGCAGTTTCAAATTTACTAAATCGCGGAACTCTGTTTTTCAAGTTTTTTAAAATTTCGCTACTGTTTTAGCTCCAGTTTTCTAACCGTTTGCCGAAACGAGGCGTATGATACGCCGTTGGAAAGCTACGGACAAGGCGCAACTTTCATATGTTGAAATGGTTTTAAGATTACTTACGATTTTTAGTTAATTTTGAAAATCGTGCGGCGGATGACGAGTGGCAGCGGCCGTTTTTCGTGAAATTTTTGCAAACCGCTGGTCGGAATAATTCAAACGATACGCCGTTGGAAATATATCAACGAGACGCAACACTTTCATGTAGAACACTCTCTCTAATTCTTTACGGTTTAAGAGGAATTTCAAATTTACCGAAATGCGGACACTCTGTTTTTCGCGACACCCAAATCGATGTGGGTACTTTATCCGACTGAAAACCGCACTGCATCGGACGAAAAACCGCACTGCATCAGACATGTTAGAGAACTGCATGGTTTATTTTATTCAAACGTAATTTTTTCAAGACGAGAAAGTGGGGTGCGCTTCACGTCGGGCCAAAGCGAAGCGCAACTCTACTTAAGAAATGAACCGCATTACTTTTTTGTTGTCTATATAATATTCTTCTGCAAAGAGACCACACTGCTTCTGGCGGAAAACTGCACTGCATCCGACGGGCAAGCAAACTAAATCATCGTGTTTACTGCATCAGACACATGGACGCATTGATTTAGACTAAAAACCGCACCACATCATACAGTCAAGTGAACTTGATTGTTTTTTTGTCGGACGTAAATTTTTCAAGGCGAGAAAGTGGAGTGCACTTAACATTTTTTCTACAAAGAGACCACACTGCTTCTAACGGAAAACTGCACTGCATCCGACGGTGCAAACTGCATGATTTATTTTGTTTTTTTCTAACATTTTTTATGAAAGAGAGAGGATTGTTCTTTTTCTAACTTTTTTATGTGCGAGAGCCTCTCGTCAAGGACAAGTGAGCCTCTTTGTCGGGGAGGAGTGAACCGCTGGGGCAGAAACTAGTGAACCACATCTAGAAAGAAGCAAACTTCTTGCATTTTTTCTTTCGTTTTACAAAGTAAAACACACAAGGTGTTCTTTTTGTTTTGCTTTTGGAGTTTTGGGCGAGCGAACTGCATGAGTAAAAGGTCCTTTATACAAGCAAATCCCTGGAAAATCGTAGTAACACTCTTCAAACAAAAAGCACAAATTACAATCTACTCATGTTTGTTATGCCACGCACAAAGCACTACAAATGCCCGTTCCAGCAAACTGCACATCAGTGCGCTGATGCAAACTGCATGCTTGTGGTTGAAGCTGCAGCATGCCCCCACCGAATAACCGCACTGCAACACCCCAAGCGACCAAACCACATGGATATCCTGGGCGAACTTCACACCTGAGATGCAAAATAACAGAACTGCCAACAAAATCAAGGTGAGGTGACTCAATGGGCAAAAGTCAGGAGAGTGGCATGGGTGCTGCGCGCTCAGCAACAACAATGCGTCATGATGCGTACTGCATAGCAGCCGCTGGTGATCCATGAGCGCCCTATCAATAGTGCACTTCAGGCGGCCGCATACCCTGAGCACGATGGATTGAATCTATCAACAGAGATGCAAACTTCACAAAAAATGCTTGCTCCTTTTGCCTAATCCCTGAAAACAAACATGCAAAAGGTACACAGGACGGCATGAAGCTGCCGGGAGGGCCTAGCGACACGACGGCATGGGGTTGAAGTTGCGGCAGAGGAATGGGTGCCGGGGTCACGCCGGGACGGTGATGACTTGGTGTGCAGGCCGCAGTCGCCCGTCGTGCGGTTCACTGTCGCCACTGGGGATCGAGCTTTTGAGGAAGGTGGGTGATGCCGCCGCCGGGATCTCAGGGGCTGGAGTGCGAGAACTTCCTGGCCAGATTACACGCACCGTGCTACCCAGCCGCCGCTGGGGACCTGCACTGAGATGCTTTCAGAGGAACCAGGCAGGAGGGGTGGCCCGTGATTCATTTGCGAGGACCGTCGTCGAATGATTTGAATAAGGGGGTGGAGAAGAGTTGGATTCAGCGTGGGATCCATAGATCCGTCGCCATTGGGGGTAGCGGTTTGGACGCGATGGTGCTGTGCTGCACCGAGCGATGGCGGTAGCTGCTGCTATGCCGGAATCCCAGATCCAGAGCAGTCGCGACAACGGTTTTTGAGGCACCGAGCGGTGGATCCTCGTCGGATCCGGGCGGGACATGGGGTGGAGTTGCTGTGGCCGGTCCGGCGCCGGTGGGCAGGGCCGGCACGCAGCAGAGGTGTCGCTTGATGGTGGCCACGATGGGTGGCACGGTGTGCTGGTGCACCAGAGGGGAGGGGGTGATGGGGCGCCAGGGGGTGGGAGGTGGTGGCGTGCCGGAGGGGAGGGGGTGGTGGGGCGCCAGAGGGGTGGGAGGTGGTGGCGCGCCGGAGGGGAGGGGGTGGTGGGGCGCCACGGGGGTGGGGGTGGTGGGGCGCCGGGGCGGGCTGAGTTGTGGTGGGGAAGAAGGTGGGCAACGAGGGTTGGGTGCAGTGCGGTGGTTGGGCTACTATTGTTTTTTTGAGTAGCTATGCGGTTCGGGTCACATGGATGAAGTAGTGCACAAGTGTTAGCAGAATAAGCCCAATGTTAGCAGAATAAGACTGTTAGCGGGTGTTAGCAGAATAGACCCACCCTATATATATATATACATATATATATATATATATATATATATATATATCCAAGGCAAAATAATTACTGGATTAATCCAAATAAATATCTATGAGCTCCTAAAAATATTGGTTTGATTTTTATCTCTGTCCAATATTTTCAGAGAGCAACATGAACATTTTCTTGGACCTTTTTGGAGCAATTTTTATTTGGTCATTTCCAGAAATGATTCTGAGGGTTTCACAAATCCCCATTTCAAATTTAATGGAATTTAAATATGATGCTCACATGACTAGCTAGTCTAGGTCATACCAGAACTAGGGTTGTGACAACTCGCCCCCACTGGAAAGAATCTCGTCTCGAGATTTAGGGGTCGACGGAAAGAAAGTGGGATACTCCAGTCGGAGACGATCTTCTCGCTCCCAAGTAGCTTCTCTCTCGGAATGATGATACCACTGAACCTTGAGAAACTTGATGTTCTGACGTCAAGTGACACGCTCTGCTTGATCAAGAATGCGAACCGGGTACTCTCGGTATGTGAGGTTATCTTGGAGATCAAGCGTTTCGTGGTCCACTCCGCGGATAGGATCCGAGAAGCAATGCCTGAGTTGAGAGACATGGAAGACATCATGCACTCTGGAAAGATGTGGGAGTAGTTCCAACTGGTAGGCAACCTCTCCTCGTTAATGAGAATGCGAAAAGGACCAATGTAACGAGGAGCCAAATTGCCCTTGATACCGAAATGATGGGTACCCTTCAGAGGAGTAACCCGAAGTTAAGCTTTGTCACCAACTTCATAAGTCATATCCTTATGATGACGATCATATTGACTCTTTTGACGAGACTGGGCTGTTTTCAAGTTCTCACGGATGATGGAAACTTGCTCTTCTGCCTCTTGCATCATGTTCGGTCCAAAGAATTTTCTTTCACCGGTTTCTGACCAGTTCAAAGGTGTTCGACATCTTCATCCATAGAGAATCTCAAAAGGAGCTTTCTTGAGACTAGATTGATAACTATTGCTATAAGCAAACTCGGCAAAGGAAGACTTTCTTCCAATCCATACCGAATGAGATAACGCAAGCTCTAAGCATGTCTTCGAGAATTTGGTTGACCCTTTCCACCTGACCACTCAACTGAGGGTGCAAAACGGTACTGAAGGAAAGATGGGTTCCCATGGCAGTCTGGAAACTCTCCCAGAAATGAGAAGTGAAAGACTACCACGGTCTGAATTGATCTCTAGTGGAACACCATGGAGTGACACTATTCGAGAAATATATAAGTCAGCGAGCTGACTAGCAGTGATACTCTCTCGAACAGGTAGGAAGTGCGCCACTTTGGAGAGTCGATCAATGACTACGAAAATAGCATTATTCCCTCTCTTGGTACTACGAAAGCCGGTGATGAAGTTCATACCAACTTTATCCCATTTCCATTCAGGAATAGCTAAAGGCTGAAGGGTGCCAGCAGGTCTTTAATGCTCTGCCTTAACGCAATGACAAACGTCATAGTTAGCAATGAACTGAGCAATTTCTCTCTTCATCCTAGTCCACCAGAACCTCTGGCGTAGGTCCTGATACATCTTGGTACTACCGGGATGAATCGTGAGAGGAGATTCATGCACCTCCTTAAGGATCAGTTGTCGAAGATGCTTCTTCTTGGGAACCACCAGGCGGTTCCCAAAGAAAACAACACCTCGATAATCTGTAGAGAAACTACCAGCAATACCCTTGGCAATGTTTCTCTTGATCTGATTAATCCCCGTATCGTGCTTCTCGGCTTCTATGATACGATCCACAAGAGTAGGTCTCGCCACCAAGGTAGAAAGGAATCCGTGAGGAGCAATGTGAAGGTTAAGCTTATAGAATTCCTCATGGAGAAGTGGATGGCCCTACTGCAACATGAGGTTGTTGCAATATGATTTACGACTTAGCGCATCATCCATAACATTGGCTTTGCCTAGAGTGTAGGTAATCCCTAGATCATAATCTAAGATCACCTCCAATCAACGTCTTTGCCTAAGGTTCAAATCTGGTTGGGTGAAGATATACTTGAGACTCTGGTGATCGGTGTAGACCTTGCAACGTTTACCAAGAAGGTAATGTCGCTAGGTCTTGAGTGCATAGACTACGGCTGCAAGCTCTAGATCATGTGTAGGATAATTCTCCTCATGTGGATGCAACTATCGAGATGCATAGGCAATCACATGATGATCCTGCATAAGAATGCAACCTAGTCCCTATCGTGAGGCATCACAATAGATAACAAAGTCCTTCGTTAAATCCGGTGGCACAAGTATGGGAGCAGAAGTCAGGCATCTTTTCAGTTCCTGAAAACTATACTCACACTATGGGGACCACTCAAACTTTTTATCTTTCTTGAGAAGTTCCGTGAGGGGTTTAGCTACTTTGAAGAAATTTTCAACAAAGTGGCGACAATAGCTGGCTAGACCAAGGAAACTCCTAACTTGTTTAACGGTTTCAGGTGGAGTCCAATCAAGAACGGCCTTAACTCTCTCGGGGTTGACAGAAATGCCCTTACCACATATCACATGGCCTAGGTAGGTCACTTCTGGCAACCAAAATTCACACTTGGAGAACCTGGCATAAAGGCGGTGCTCTCTGAGTTTTTCTAACACAAGTCTAAGATGTTCGGCGTGCTCATCCTCATTCTCCGAGTAAATAAGAATATCATTGCGGTAAACCACGACAAACTTATCTAAGTACTCCATGAAGATCAAGTTCATCAAGCGGGAGGATGTTGCTGGAGTGTTGGTTAGACCGAAGGACATGACGGTGTACTCGTATTGGCCATAACGAGTGACAAAGGCTGTCTTGGGGATGTCCCCGTTTCTGATCTTGATTTGGTGATAGCCTAACCTCAAATCCATCTTAGAAAAGACTGAGGATCCAGTGAGCTGATCATACAGGTCGTTGATGTCGGGGAGCGAATATTTGTTCTTTATCGTGACTAGGTTAACGGGACAATAATCTACAACCATCCGGTCCGTTCCATCCTTCTTCTTGAAGAAGAGGACGGGCAAGTCCAAGGAGAAGAACTGGGACGGATGAAACCCTTTTGGAAGGACTCATCAAGTTGTTTCTTAAGCTCGGCTAGTTCTAAGGGTGCCATTTTGTAAGGTCTCCTAGAGATTGGAGCGGTTCCTGGGATAAGATCTATGATGAACTCTACATCTCTGTCAGGTGGGACACCTGGCAGTTCCTCTGGGAAGACATCCGGAAAGTCACGGACTACTGGGATATCTTCAATTTCTGGAAGGGGGCTCGCATTAAGAGAATAGAGCTGACGCTTTGCAACTCTAGTGGAGACAGTGACTATCTTGCCAGATGGGTGTGTAAGCTGAACAGATCTGGTGTAACAATCAGTCTTGGCAAGATGAGCTGTCATCCAGTCCATACCCAAGATGATGTTAATATCTGAGGACTTGAGGGCTACAAGTGATGCAAGGAATACAAGTCTATCAACAAGGATTTCATTACCATAGCTGATTCTAGTAGTTTGCCATCTAGACCCTGGGGTTTGGATTTCAAGCAGAGTTGGCATATCACAAAATGACATGTCGTGCAAATGAGCATAGCCTTCAGAAATGAAAGAATGAGATGCTCCAGTATCGAACAGAACCGATGCTGGATGACAATTGACAAGGAATGTACCAAGAACGACATTCGGATCATCATGAGCGTTTTTGGCTGAGACGTGATGCACACGTCCATGTTTAGTGCGAGCTGGCTTGGCACTGATCGTCTTGCTTGATGGCTTAACACAGCCAGCAGACTTCTCGGGCTGGGGTGGAGCATAACTAGTCTGAGAGAAGTCACGTGCATAGTGTCCTGGCTTCCCACATGTGACGCAAGTCCCTGAAGTTGGACGTGGACCCGCACTAACAAGCGGTCTACTAATGGGCCTGGGTGAAACATACGACTGAGTTGGGTGAGGCGCCATGTAAGATGGTCTCGGTGAATATTCGGAAGGAAGAGTGGAGTTTGGAACCCAGATCCAGCACTTTTGAGAACTGGAGCAGGAGGAAGATCCCAAATCACGGGTGTGCTTACGAGACTCCTCGTAAGTGAGCTGAGTTGTCTCCGCATTGATGGCCTTGTTCACAAGAGGTTGGAATGTATCACAATGATGCAGGTGGAGATCACGACGCCACTTGGGGTTGAGACCCTTCCGGAACCTAGCCTGCTTCTTGGCGTACGTGGATACCTCTTCTGTAGCATAGCGGGCGAGGTTCTCAAACTCTCTACTGTAAGCATCAACATCCATCTTACTCTGGGTGAAACTATAGAACTCTTCTCTCTTGCGAACAATGAGGGCCTGGGGAATCTGATGCTCGCGAAAAGCCTCAATGAAATCCCTCCAGGTAGGAATCTGGCCAGCTGGAAGCATAGCCTCATAGTTCTACCACCAAAGACTAGCAGGACCTTCCAGATGGTATGTGGCATAGATGACCTTGTCATTTTCAGCTACGTTCGCGGAACGCAGCTTATGAGCAATCCTACGGAGCCGGTCATCTGCATCGAGTGGCTCGATGGAATGATGAAAGGTATGTGGATGCAAGCGAATGAAGTCATGAATGGTTGCAGAGCCTTTGAACTGATGTGTGGTGTTCTCCTCGATACGTGCCAACAAGCGGTTAGACTCACGCTTGTTTCTCTCCATCTCTAACATAAATTCTGCCAACCAAGGTTGGTCGGGAGGATCCTCATTCCTACCATCTCCGTGGTTCTGGCTACGAGCAACAGAACTTTGCTTAACTGATGACATCCTGAGAAACGAAACCAAGGACAAAATCAACATCAGCTATAGACTATAGGATTAAGGACAAAGAGAATAGTATCTTTCGAACTCCTAGGGCAATTCTGGCAGCATAACGGCAGTAAAATGCTCAGAATGAGACATCCTGCTAAAATGGAATAGTACAACAACTCAACATCACCACTCAAGGTTCTGAGATAATACTAAATAGACTACACCTGAAGTACTCAAAAACTGGGATATGACTCTAATCAACCAATCCTATGGGACTACGGAGTAGTAACACGTGATCCTGATAGATGGAAGAGAAAGCCTAATTCCTTAACCCCGTAGGAAAGATAGGATGACTCAGATCAGAAGGCCATGAGGGATAAGGAGTAAAAAGAGCCTTACGTTCCCATCCACAATCAATTCCCTTATATAACTAAAGAATTTCTAGACTCAACTTCGACCAGTTTGGCTTGGTAATCCTACAGGCAGTCAGGCTCTGATACCAAAGCTGTCAGAACCCCGATTCTATGCCACACCGATCTAGCATGTAACACCTCATATCACTTTGCGGCCTCACGCACGGTATTCCCATGGGTGTCGTCTTACCATGCTCGGGACCGTTTGCGCCTTTTGGCACACGTATATGATAGTGTCGCTAGCATCCATATGACAAAGAACCCGGGCTGACATGGCTAGTTGTGAACCCAAAGTGGCACTAACTTACAGGGACAGGCATACATGACCCAGCAACGAACATGTCGGTCATCAACGAGTGAATCCGGGCTGTAGCAGCTGGGCTAGCAGGACTCCGGAGAATCCAGGCTGTAGCAGGCTAACAGGACTCCGGTAGACACCGCGTGACATTTCCCCGAAGGGACAGACACAGGAACGAAGAAGGACACATGCCGGCCAGCCTAAGTGTTCCGGAGCAGTAGCAAGCTACTAGGGCTCACTGGAAGCACTAGGAGACATTTCCCGGTAAGAGAGTCTGCTAAGGA
Organism: Triticum timopheevii; assembly: GCA_963921465.1. NCBI lineage: Eukaryota > Viridiplantae > Streptophyta > Magnoliopsida > Poales > Poaceae > Triticum > Triticum timopheevii. Next base: position 314,730,990 of record OY997270.1, read on the forward strand.
TAACAACTAGAAAGTCAGATCCCACACATAGCAATACACATTACACGTACGCATAACATGCAAGTATGTGTTGTACAACATGGCATCACAACATAACTCAACAACTCATATAGGTAAAGGCTCAGAAGAGCCATCATAGCATTTATTACAAGCAGGGGTCACATGATCCAACATTCAGAGCATACAAGCAATAAGCGGAAGAATTACATGTCTGAGTACAGACATCTACAAATGAAAAAGGCTCAAGAGCCTGACTATCTACAACATCCGATCAAGATCGTAGCTGAGGTACAAGCTACTTGTCGAAGTCCACAGAAACTAGTAAAACCGAACTCTCCGCTGCAAAAACATAAATAAAGCAACATGAGTACAAAGGTACTCAGGAAGACTTACATCAGATCCTATCATACATGCATTTGTATCAAGAAGGTAGTGTGGGGTTTAGTTGCAGCAAGCCATCTTTGACTCAGTAGCTATTCTGTTCTACGACTACGAGAAACTTCTTTGAGGTGAGATGGCGCACACGAGTCCACTAATCACCACACAATACACTACTACGGATTCATAATCGTCTCCCTACGAGAAGGCCATCCATAGCACTCACACTTGTCTTGAGCATTTTAGGGTATCCACTTCAAGTTGTCTATGTACCACGTAAGCATCCAAGAAGTCCATAACCGCGGACCCGGCTATTTGAATAGATCATGTTAACCCTGCAGGGGTGTACTTCTTCACACACGCTCTCACCACTTACCGTCATGTACAAGTCATATATCTCGGCAACCTTCAAGCTAAAGCCTGGCGAGGGTGTCAGCCACGACCTGACTAACCACACAAGACTCTAGTCCAGGTTTATCACCTATTTGTTGGAAATATGCCCTAGAGGCAATAATAAAAGTATTATTATATTTCATTGTTCATGATAATTGTCTTTTATTCATGCTATAACTGTATTATCCGGAAATCGTAATACACGTGTGAATACATAGACCTCAATATGTCCCTAGTGAGCCTCTATTTGACTAGCTCGTTGTGATCAACAGATAGTCATGATTTCCTGGCTATGGACATTGGATGTCGTTGATAACAGGATCACATCATTAGGAGAATGATGTGATGGACAAGACCCAATCCTAAGCATAGCACAAAGGTCGTTTAGTTCGTTTGCTAGAGCTTTGCCAATGTCAAGTATCTCTTCCTTAGACCATGAGATCGTGTAACTCCCGGATACCGTAGGAGTGCCTTGGGTGTATCAAACGTCACAACGTAACTGGGTGACTATAAAGGTGCATTACAGGTATCTCCGAAAGTAGCTGTTGGGTTGACACAGATCGAGACTGGGATTTGTCACTCCGTATGACGGAGAGGTATCTCTGGGCCCACTCGGTAATGCATCATCATAATGAGCTCAAGGTGACCAAAGTGTTGGCCACGGGATCATGCATTACGGTACGAGTAAAGTGACTTGCCGGTAACGAGACTGAACAAGGTATTGGGATACCGACGATCGAGTCTCGGGCAAGTAACGTACCGATTGACAAAGGGAATTGTATACAGGGTTTGATCGAATCCTCGACATCGTGGTTCATCCGATGACAACATCGAGGAGCATGTGGGAGCCAACATGGGTATCCAGATCCCGCTGTTGGTTATTGACGTGAGAGCGTCTCGGTCATGTCTGCATGTCTCCCGAACCCGTAGGGTCTACACACTTAAGGTTCGGTGACGCTAGGGTTATTAGGAAGACTAGTATGTGACTACCGAATGTTGTTCGGAGTCCCGGATGAGATCCCGGACGTCACGAGGAGTTCTGGAATGGTCCGGAGGTAAAGATTTATATATGGGAAGTCCTATTTTGGCCACCGGAAAATGTTCGGGATTTTTCGGTATTGTACTGGGAAGGTTCTAGAAGGTTCCGGAGTGGGGCCCACCTGCATGGGGGGACCCACATGAACGTGAGTACTGGGGGAAAGGCCCCACACCCCTGATCAAGGCGCACCAAGATCCCCCCTTAGAAGGAATAAGATCATATCCCGAAGGGATAAGATCAAGATCCCTAAAAAGGGGGGATAACAATCGGTGGGGAAGGAAATGATGGGATTTCTTTCCTCCCACCTTGGCCAACGCCCCAATGGACTTGGAGGGCAAGATACCAGCCCCTCCACCCCTATATATAGTGGGGAGGCGCATGGGAGACAAGACAAGCCAAGGCGCAGCCCCTCCCCTCCCCAACACCTCTCCTCCTCCATAAGTGCTTGGCGAAGCCCTGTCGGAATACTACTACTCCAACTGCACCACGCCGTCGTGCTGCCATTGGAGCGTTCTTCCTCAACCTCTCCTTCCCCTTGCTGGATCAAGAAGGAGGAGACGTCTCCCGTCCCGTACGTGTGTTGAACGCGGAGGTGCTGTCCGTTCAGTACTTGGTCATCGGTGATCCGAATCACGTCGAGTACGACTCCATCATCACCATCCCCTTGCAAGCTTCCGCACGCGATCTACAAGTGGTATGTAGATGCAAACTCACCCCTTGACTCGTTGCTTAGATGAACTCATAGATGGATCTTGGTGAAACCGTAGGAAAAATTTTAATTTTCTGCAACGTTCCCCAACAGTGGCATCATGAGCTAGGTCTATGCGTAGTTCTCTTTGCACGAGTAGAACACAATTTTGTTGTGGGCGTGGATCTTGTCAACTTACTTGCCTCTACTAGTCTTTTCTTGCTTCAACGGCATTGTGGGATGAAGCGGCCCGGACCAACCTTACACGTACCCTTACGTGAGACCGGTTCCATCGACTGACATGCACTAGTTGCATAAGGTGGCTGGCGGGTGTCTGTCTCTCCCACTTTAGTTGGAGCGGATTCGATGAAAAGGGCCCTTATGAAGGGTAAATAGAAGTTGACAAAATCACGTTGTGGTTATTCATAGGTAAGAAAACGTTCTTGCTAGAACCCAATTGCAGCCACGTAAAAGATGCAACAACAATTAGAGGACGTCTAACTTGTTTTTGCAGCGATTGATCATGTGATGTGATATGGCCAGAAGTTGTGATGAATGATGAAGTGTGATGTATGAGATCATGTTCTTGTAATAGGATTCACGACTTGCATGTCGATGAGTATGACAACCGGCAGGAGCCATAGGAGTTGTCTTTATTTTCGTATGACCTGTGTGTCATTGAAGAACGCCATGTAACTTACTTTACTTTATTGCTAAACGCGTTAGCTATAGAAGTAGAAGTAGTCGTTGGCGTGACAACTTCATGAAGACACGATGATGGAGATCATGATGATGGAGATCATGGTGTCAAGCCGGTGACAAGATGATCATGGAGCCCCGAAGATGGAGATCAATGGAGCTATATGATATTGGCCATATCATGTCACAACTATATAATTGCATGTGATGTTTATTATGTTTATGCATCTTGTTTACTTAGGATGACGGTAGTAAATAAGATGATCCCTTACAAAATATCAAGAAGTGTTCTCCCCTAACTGTGCACCGTTGCTACAGTTCGTCGCTTCTAAGCACCACGTGATGATCGGGTGTGATGGATTCTTACGTTCACATACAACGGGTGTAAGACAGTTTTACACAGCGAAAACACTTAGGGTTAACTTGACGAGCCTAGCATGTGCAGACATGGCCTCGGAACACGGAGACCGAAAGGTCGAACACGAGTCGTATGGAAGATACGATCAACATGAAAATGTTCACCGACGATGACTAGTCCGTCTCACGTGATGATCGGACACGGGCTAGTCGACTCGGATCGTGTAACACTTAGATGACCAGAGGGATGTCTAATCTGAGTGGGAGTTCATAATATGATTAGAACTTAATTATCATGAACTTAGTCTAAAACCTTTGCAAATATATCTTGTAGATCATATGGCCAACGCTCATGTCAACATGAACTTCAACGCGTTCCTAGAGAAAACCAAGCTGAAAGATGACGGCAGCAACTATACGGACTGGGTACGGAACCTGAGGATCATCCTCATAGCTGCCAGGAAACAATATGTCCTAGAAGGACCGCTAGGTGACGCTCCCGTCCCAGAGAACCAAGACATTATGAATGCTTGGCAAACTCGTGCTGATGATTACTCCCTCGTTCAGTGCGGCATGCTTTACAGCTTAGAACCGGGGCTCCAAAAGCGTTTTGAGCATCACGGAGCATATGAGATGTTCGAAGAGCTGAAACTAGTTTTTCAAGCTCATGCCCGGGTCGAGAGATATGATGTCTCCGACAAGTTCTACAGTTGTAAGATGGAGGAAAATAGTTCTGTCAGTGAGCATATTCTCAAGATGTCTGGGTTGCACAACCGTATGACCTAGCTGAATATTAACCTCCCCGATGAGGCGGTCATTGACAGAATCCTCCAGTCGCTCCCACCAAGCTACAAGAGCTTTGTGATGAACTACAACATGCAGGGGATGGAAAAGACCATTCCTGAAGTGTTCTCGATGCTGAAGTCAGCAGAGGCTGAAATCAAGAAAGAACATCAAGTGTTGATGGTCAATAAGACCACTAAGTTCAAGAAGGGCAAGGGTAAGAAGAACTTCAAGAAGGACGGCAAGGAGGTTGCCGCGCCTGGTAAGCCAGTTACCGGGAAGAAGTCAAAGAATGGACCCAAGCGTGAGACTGAGTGCTTTTATTGCAAGGGGAAGGGTCACTGGAAGCGGAACTGCCCCAAATACTTAGCGGATAAGAAGGCTGGCAAGACCAAAGGTATATTTGATATACATGTAATTGATGTGTACATTACCAGTACTCGTAGTAACTCCTGGGTATTTGATACCGGTGCCGTTGCTCATATTTGTAACTCACAGCAGGAGCTGCGGAATAAACGGAGACTGGCGAAGGACGAGGTGACGATGAGCGTCGGGAATGGTTCCAGAGTCGATGTGATCTCCGTCGGCACGCTACCTCTACATTTACCTACGGGATTAGTTTTGAACCTTAATAATTGTTATTTAGTACCAAGTTTGAGCATGAACATTGTATCTGGATCTCGTTTAATACGAGATGGCTACTCATTTAAGTCTGAGAATAATGGTTGTTCGATTTATATGAGAGATATGTTTTATGGTCATGCTCCGATGGTCAATGGTTTATTCTTAATGAATCTCGAGCGTATTATTACACATGTTCATAGTGTGGATACCAAAAGATGTAAAGTTGATAACGATAGTCCCACATACTTGTGGCACTGCCGCCTTGGTCACATTGGTGTCAAACGCATGAAGAAGCTCCATGCTGATGGACTTTTGGAGTCTCTTGATTATGAATCATTTGACACATGCGAACCATGCCTCATGGGCAAAATGACCAAGACTCCGTTCTCCGGAACAATGGAGCGAGCAACCAACTTGTTGGAAATCATACATACCGACGTGTGCGGTCCAATGAGCGTTGAGGCTCGCGGAGGATATCGTTATGTTCTCACTCTCACTGATGACTTGAGTAGATATGGGTATGTCTACTTAATGAAACACAAGTCTGAGACCTTTGAAAAGTTCAAAGAATTTCAGAATGAGGTAGAGAATCAACATGACCGAAAGATAAAGTTCCTACGATCAGATCGTGGAGGAGAATACTTAAGCCACGAATTTGGTACACACTTAAAGAAATGTGGAATCGTTTCACAACTCACGCCGCCTGGAACACCTCAGCGAAACGGTGTGTCCGAACGTCGTAATCGCACTCTATTGGATATGGTGCGGTCTATGATGTCTCTTACCGATTTACCGCTATCATTTTGGGGATACGCTCTAGAGACAGCTACATTCACTTTAAATAGGGCACCGTCTAAATCCGTTGAGACGACACCGTATGAATTATGGTTTGGGAAGAAACCTAAGCTGTCGTTTCTAAAAGTTTGGGGATGCGATGCTTATGTCAAGAAACTTCAACCTGAAAAGCTCGAACCCAAGTCGTAAAAATGCAACTTCATAGGATACCCTAAGGAAACTGTCGGGTATACCTTCTACTTAAGATCCGAGGGCAAGATCTTTGTTGCCAAGAACGGATGCTTTCTGGAAAAAGAGTTTCTCTCGAAAGAAGTAAGTGGGAGGAAAGTAGAACTCGATGAAGTACTACCTCTCGAACGGGAAAGTCGTGCAGCTCAGGATAATATTCCTGTGATGCCCACACGAACTGAAGAGGAAACCAATGATGATGATCAAGGTACTTCGGATCAAGTTGCTACTGAACTTCGTAGGTCCACAAGGACACGTTCCGCACCAGAGTGGTACGGCAACCCTGTCCTGGAAATCATGTTGTTGGACAACGGTGAACCTTCGAACTATGTAGAAGCGATGGCGGGCCCAGATTCCAACAAATGGCTTGAAGCCATGAAATCCGAGATAGAATCCATGTATGAAAACAAAGTATGGACTTTGACAGACTTGCCCGATGATCGGCGAGCGATAGAAAACAAATGGATCTTTAAGAAGAAGACGGACGCGGATGGAAATGTTACCATCTATAAAGCTCGACTTGTCGCTAAGGGTTATCGACAGGTTCAAGGGATTGACTACGACGAGACATTCTCTCCCGTAGCGAAGCTAAAGTCCATCTGAATCATGTTAGCAATTGCCGCATACTATGATTATGAGATATGGCAGATGGACGTCAAAACGGCATTCCTTAACGGGCATCTTAAGGAAGAACTGTATATGATGCAGCCGGAAGGTTTTGTCGATCCTAAGAACGCTAACAAAGTATGCAAGCTCCAGCGATCCATTTATGGGCTGGTGCAAGCATCTCGGAGTTGGAATATTCGCTTTGATGAGATGATCAAAGCGTTTGGGTTTATGCAGACTTATGGAGAAGCCTGCGTTTACAAGAAAGTGAGTGGGAGCTCTGTAGCATTTCTCATATTATATGTAGATGACATACTCTTGATGGGAAATAATATAGAATTTCTGGACAGCATTAAGGCCTACTTGAACAAATGTTTTTCAATGAAGGACCTTGGAGAAGCTGCTTATATATTAGGCATCAAGATCTATAGAGATAGATCGAGACGCCTCATAGGTCTTTCACAAAGCACATACCTTGATAAGATTTTGAAAAGGTTCAAAATGGATCAGTCCAAGAAAGGGTTCTTGCCTATGTTACAAGGTGTGAGATTGAGCTCGGCTCAGTCACCGACCACGGCAAAAGATATAGAAGAGATGAATACCATCCCCTATGCCTCAGCCATAGGATCTATTATGTATGCCATGCTGTGTACCAGACCTGATGTAAACCTTGCCGTGAGTTTGGTAGCTAGATACCAAAGTAATCCCGGCAAGGAACACTGGACAGCGGTCAAGAATATCCTGAAGTACCTGAAAAGGACAAAGGACATGTTTCTCGTTTATGGAGGAGACGAAGAGCTTGTCGTAAAGGGTTACGTCGACGCTAGCTTCGACTCAGATCCGGATGACTCTAAGTCACAAACCGGATACGTGTATATGTTGAATGGTGGAGCAGTAAGCTGGTGCAGCTGCAAGCAGAGCGTCGTGGCGGGATCTACGTGTGAAGCGGAGTACATGGCAGCCTCGGAGGCAGCGCATGAAGCGATTTGGGTGAAGGAGTTCATCACCGACCTAGGAGTCATACCCAATGCGTCGGGGCCAATCAAACTCTTCTGTGACAACACTGGAGCTATTGCCCTTGCCAAGGAGCCCAGGTTTCACAAGAAGACCAGGCACATCAAGCGTCGTTTCAACTCCATCCGTGAAAATGTTCAAGATGGAGACATAGAAATTTGCGAAGTACATACGGATCTGAATGTCGCAGATCCGTTGACTAAACCTCTCTCGCGAGCTAAACATGATCAACACCAGAACTCTATGGGTGTTCGATTCATCACAATGTAACTAGATTGGTGACTCTAGTGCAAGTGGGAGACTGTTGGAAATATGCCCTAGAGGCAATAATAAAAGTATTATTATATTTCATTGTTCAGATAATTGTCTTTTATTCATGCTATAACTGTATTATCCGGAAATCGTAATACACGTGTGAATACATAGACCTCAATATGTCCCTAGTGAGCCTCTATTTGACTAGCTCGTTGTGATCAACAGATAGTCATGATTTCCTGGCTATGGACATTGGATGTCATTGATAACGGGATCACATCATTAGGAGAATGATGTGATGGACAAGACCCAATCCTAAGCATAGCACAAAGGTCGTTTAGTTTGTTTGCTAGAGCTTTGCCAATGTCAAGTATCTCTTCCTTAGACCATGAGATCGTGTAACTCCCGGATACCGTAGGAGTGCCTTGGGTGTATCAAACGTCACAACGTAACTGGGTGACTATAAAGGTGCATTACAGGTATCTCCGAAAGTAGCTGTTGGGTTGACACAGATCGAGACTGGGATTTGTCACTCCGTATGACGGAGAGGTATCTCTGGGCCCACTCGGTAATGCATCATCATAATGAGCTCAAGGTGACCAAAGTGTTGGCCACGGGATCATGCATTACGGTACGAGTAAAGTGACTTGCCGGTAACGAGACTGAACAAGGTATTGGGATACCGACGATCGAGTCTCGGGCAAGTAACGTACCGGTTGACAAAGGGAATTGTATACAGGGTTTGATCGAATCCTCGACATCGTGGTTCATCCGATGACAACATCGAGGAGCATGTGGGAGCCAACATGGGTATCCAGATCCCGCTGTTGGTTATTGACCTGAGAGCGTCTCGGTCATGTCTGCATGTCTCCCGAACCCGTAGGGTCTACACACTTAAGGTTCGGTGATGCTAGGGTTATTAGGAAGACTAGTATGTGACTACCGAATGTTGTTCGGAGTCCCGGATGAGATCCCGGACGTCACGACGAGTTCTGGAATGGTCCGGAGGTAAAGATTTATATATGGGAAGTCCTATTTTGGCCACCGGAAAATGTTCGGGATTTTTCGGTATTGTACCGGGAAGGTTCTAGAAGGTTCCGGAGTGGGGCCCACCTGCATGGGGGGACCCACATGAACGTGAGTAGTGGGGGAAAGGCCCCACACCCCTGATCAAGGCGCACCAAGATCCCCCCTTAGAAGGAATAAGATCATATCCCGAAGGGATAAGATCAAGATCCCTAAAAAGGGGGGATAACAATCGGTGGGGAAGGAAATGATGGGATTTCTTTCCTCCCACCTTGGCCAACGCCCCAATGGACTTGGAGGGCAATATTCCAGCCCCTCCACCCCTATATATAGTGGGGAGGCGCATGGGAGACAAGACAAGCCAAGGCGCAGCCCCTCCCCTCCCCAACACCTCTCCTCCTCCATAAGTGCTTGGCGAAGCCCTGTCGGAATACTACTACTCCAATTGCACCACGCCGTCGTGCTGCCATTGGAGCGTTCTTCCTCAACCTCTCCTTCCCCTTGCTGGATCAAGAAGGAGGAGACATCTCCCGTCCCGTACGTGTGTTGAACGCGGAGGTGCTGTCCGTTCAGTACTTGGTCATCGGTGATCCGAATCACGTCGAGTACGACTCCATCATCACCATCCCCTTGCAAGCTTCCGCACGCGATCTACAAGTGGTATGTAGATGCAAACTCACCCCTTGACTCGTTGCTTAGATGAACTCATAGATGGATCTTGGTGAAACCGTAGGAAAAATTTTAATTTTCTGCAACGTTCCCCAACACTATTCGGGTTCTATCCGCAAGGGAGTCCGGCCGAGGTTTCCATCACAGCCCCAAACGATGTTTGCAGGGTTCCCGAGCCCACCATCGGGTGCCACTCGGTACACCAGGCCACGTGTGCCTAGTCTGTCCCAAGCCCACCCTGCCGGGTGCCACTTGGTAGAAAAATAACACTACCTACAAACACCTGAAACTAGTTGCGACTCCTGGACAGAGATCAAGTTGGTTAATAAGTCGAGAGGGGTCAAGTTACCTAAACCCAATGTGTGGTAGTATCTAGTCATTGGACAACATACACAGAACTCAGTGCTTAAGGACGGTTCCAGTGAGACAACCCACCATGTACTCCTACATGGCCTCTCACTGCTACCTTTACCAAATCGTGTTCACACACTTAACTCTCAGCATGAGAACATAGAGCACTGCACTCCAATTCATTCCCAATAAATCAGACCTGACCCTGACACACTCTAAGCAATAGCTAGCATGGCATGGTAGGAACACAACATGGCTTCAAACAACTCCTACACATGCTAGTGGGTTTCAACTATTTACTGTGGCAATGACAGGTCATGCAGAGGAATGGGTTCAACTACCGCAGCACGAAGTAGCAATTGAATCGTTGTTGTCCTAATGCAACAATAGAGAGCAGGAGCGAGAGAGTAGGATTGTATCAGAATGAACAAGGGGGTTTGCTTGCCTGGTAGATCAACAGGGTGGCACTGCTCCTCAGACAGGTACTCTAGAACACTCTCCGGAGCAGGACCTATCGAGAAGGAACGGTGTCGGCAATCAAAACACAAGCATATGCAACAATATGATGCATGATCATGGCATGAATATGTGATGTTGATTGAGCTAATGCAACTAGCTTTTATTTGGATGAAGTCCATTTGAACCAAAAGTTCAAATGCAACTCCAAGTTATATCTTTATAAATGCCATTTACATGTTTCACTTATATAGTAGGTATAAGTTGGTTTGTCATGCATGAAACTGGTACGGATGGATAGATTGGATTTTTATGATGATTTTTCATATATAAATTATTTCAATCTGAGTTACGGTTGAATTTCTATGATTTTTTGAAGTTTATAGCATTTTCTGGAGTTTCCTGATTTATTTTAAAACCAGAAAAGAATTAACTGCGTCAGCACTGCGTCATGCTTGCGTCAGCAAGTCAACAGCACTGACCGGGTCAAACCTGACGTGTGGGGTCCACACGTCAGTTTCTCAGGGTTAATTGGGGGGGGTTATTAGCTTAACTAAAAGGATTAGGGGCACTGGGCCCACTCGTCAGTGTTAGGGGGGTTAATTAGGCGGTCATTGGCACTAAGCTAATCACCTTCCAGGCCGGACCCACGTGGCAGGGCTCAGGCAACGGGGCTCGTCGCCAGCGACCACTGGCCACGGTGGAATCCCTGCTGGAGGCCACGGGAGCGGCGGCTCGGGGCACCAGGAGGTTGCCCGCGCTCCCGCGCATCCAGGGGAGCCGGAGAGAGGCTGCGGGGGCGGCGGAGCTCGCCGGAGCGGAGCTTGCTGCGGCGGCCGGAGCTCGGGCTCGAGCAGCTGCGGGCTACAGAGCACGGGGGAGCAGAAAAGGAGGGGGAACCAAGGCGGGGGCCCACAGCGGACCGAAAGAGCAGCTCAGCGGGCTTGGGGACGCGCTGACGGCGGCGGGCCGCAGCGGAGATCCACGACGGCCGAAGGTGAAGAAGGCGACGGCGATGGCTTTGCGGGGCGTCCGACAACACGCGGCTTGGCGGAGAGGTAGTGGACGACATGTCGGAGCTCGCAAGCATGATGGGCGGTCGAGGGGAGCACAGAGGACGCGAGGGCGGCGAGGGACGGCGACGGTGGCGGTCTCGGCTGTGAGAGAGAGAGGTTCAGGGGAGGGGGAGGAACGAGAGAGAGGGAGAGAGGTGTGGGGTGGCGCGGGCTTCTCTGGCGCGGATCAGGACGAGGGAGAGAAGCAGGAGTTGGCGGGAGACGTGGCCGCGGGTGAGCGCGCGCGCGACACGCATAGTGCCAGTAGGCGTGAGGAAGAAGACAGAGGAGGAGGCGGGCTGGGCTGCAGCTGGGCTAGCCACAGTGCTGGGCCAGCTGAGGCGCTAGGGCTAAAGGTGAGCACAAGTAGGTTTTTCCATTTTGTTTTCTTTTCTATTTTTCTGACATTTGTTTGATTTAATAAAAATACTAAACCATTTATTTTCTTATGCCAATTTTTGTAGGAGCTAGTTATATTATTCTAGAGCTCCTCAACAACTAGCATAATTTTTGGACATATTATATATATATATAACATATATATATATATATATATATATATATATATATATATATATATATCCAGGGCAAAATAATTACTAGATTAATCCAAATGCCCAAAATAAATATCTATGAGCTCCTAAAAATATTGGTTTGATTTTTATCTCTGTCCAATATTTTTGGAGAGCAACATGAACATTTTCTTGGACCTTTTTGGAGCAATTTTTATTTGGTCATTTCCATAAATGATTCTGAGGGTTTCACAAATCCCCATTTCAAATTTAATGGAATTTAAACATGATGCACACATGACTAGCTAGTCTAGGTCATACCAAAACTAGGGATGTGACATCGCTTCTGCTTGTCGCTGTTGCGCCCCCATTGCTTTCAATCCTTTGCCTCCTACCAGCCGGCATGCTGCCCAAGACTGGTAAGGGCAAGCGGGCGGCCAAGGATGTCGTGGAGAGGGAGGTGCCGAAGAACGAGGCGGCAGTGCGGCGAGCACAGTTCGCCTACTTCTCCCCGTCGACGGTCGATGTATTTCACCTCAAGGACTTCTTCAAGCCTCTGTGGGCGGCGGAGACGACGGGGTAACCTGCCACGCGCGTCATCCCCGCCAACTGCGTCAAGGCCGGCCCAAATCGGTACCCCTTTTTCATCGACTTATTCTCCTGCGGGCTCTGCCTCCCTTTCTCTGATTTCTTCAACGACGTCATGCGCACCTTTGGCTTCCGTCTTTTGGATACGCTGAACGCCGTGGCGTGCATGGCATTCTTTGCCCACCTCTGTGAGGGCTTCGCTGGGGTGCTTCCCAGCACGGCACTCTTCTGCCACTACTTCTATCCTCGCCTTCAGCCAGGGGGCTCCCTTTCCGGAAGCATCTCTTGGATCCCGAGGGTTCAGGAGAAAGGCACGTATCCGGAGGGTGCCTACAAGGAGAGGTGGGAGGAGTGGCAGGGTCGGTGGTGCTGGATCAAGGAGAAGAACCCGCCGGAGTTCTGCCGGGTTCGTCAGAGCCCGCCGACCCACGGCGAGGACTGGGGCGACCTCGACGCCAACGACGCGAAGCTTTCAATTGCCACCACCAGGATCCATCACCTCACCATGGCCGGGCTCACCCTTGTGATGATTGGGGCGGACTTCATCCGCCCCCGAATTGCCCCGCTGCACAACAAGGGGAGGCCAGCCTGGGACTTCAGGAATACGGCCGACATCATGAGGCTGCGCCCCGGCCTGAAGCATAATTTCATGATGATAGGACACACCCATTTCTGTCAGAGGCTCTTTCAGCTTGATGTGTTCAGCGACGATAGGGTGGAGAGGATCGGCAGGGCCGCGAAGGCCGGCAAGGTCATCAAGGGGCCCCTGTTTAGGTTGCCGTCGGGTGTGTTCCCACTGAGCAACAACACGTGCCAGTCCGCCATCCTCGACATGATGCCGGTCTTCAACGCGCATGGCCTTGACCCGTCCTGGGCCGAGCCCCCGGCACACGAGGTGCAGGAGTTCTTCGACAACTTGCCGGAGGACCTCGACCACGACGAGCCGCTGCTCATTGAGGACACCACCCAAGCAGAGCTGGACTACATCGCCGCCAGGGTGGCAGAGGGGCAGCTCGCCATGGAGGTCGGCAGCGCTGGCGGCATGGAGGATGAGGTCGACACGACCGCGGAGGAGAGGGAGCTCGCCCAGTGGGCGGGGGCTGCCGGGGAGGCCAGCGGTGCCAACACCGGGGCCCCCCTTGTTGAGGAGGTGGTCGAGGAGTTGAATGAGGAAGAGGCAGAGGCCGACGATCCTCCGGTCACAGGAAGAGGACATGTCCTGCGGCGGGCCAGCTCTGGCGAGCCGGTCCATCCCAGGAGGAACGAACCGCGACAAGGGGCCCAGGGGAGTCCGTGCGCCAGACAAGGGCCGAGACAACGAGGAAGACGACGAAGACCGCGGTGGCGAAGAAGAAAATGACCGCCTCTTCTTCGTCCAAGCATCGTCGGACTCCATCCCCTTCTCCTCCTCCCGCAGATGTCGACCCGAAGGTCGTCTTTGATTTTGGGTCCCTCAGCCCAAGGAGGAAAAGGAAGGCAGCAGAAGAGAAGGCGGAGGACGAGTAAGTATCTGCCCTTCGCCACCTCCGTTCTTTCAGACCGCGCCGCTTTTCTTGACTTGTTTTTGTCTTCATGGGGACACGGAGATGCTGGCCCAGAGTGTGGCGAAGAGGGCCAGGGCGTCGGCAGGAGACCAGCCCTCGGCGGGTGCTTCATGCACGCCGGTGGTGGAGATCAGCCCGAACAGCAGCCCCCGATGCAGCCCCCGGCTCAGCCCCCCTGCTCGCCGCCACACTCCGCGGCAAGGATGATGAGGTCGAGAAGCTCGTCGCACAGTGGACCCGAGAGCTGGAGCAGAAGCACAAGGAAGCGCTCGACGCTCAAGCTCTGGTCCATGCCGACAAGGTGAAGGAGCTGGAGGTGGAGCGGGACGGCCTGAAGAACGAGGCCCAGGAGTTGGCGAAGGCGAAGGACACGATCAGCTGCGCCTTGATGGAGGCGCAGGCCGAAGTCGTCGGCAAGGCCGAGCTACTCACCCGTGCCAACGACTCCATCAAGGACCTAAAGCAAAAGCTGGAGAGCCTTGAGGGGACGCTTTCGTAGGTCAAGGCCCGGGAGGAGACCCTGATCAAGAACCTGGAGAAGGAGAGGCAGCTGCGGAAGAATGAAGCCGCCAACCACGAAGATTTCGTGAAGGCGAGAACCTCTGGATCAGCCGCCTCACCGACGTCGCCAATAGGATCACCAAGAAGTTGGCTGCCATGGGGATGGCGAATGTGAGGTACGCTCCGGAGCCGAAAGTGAGCCCCAACGCCAAGCTGACCATGTTCTTCGAGGGCGTTCTTGGAGCCTTGGAGCAGTTCCGCTCTAACAGAGCGAGCTCTCTGGCCAATGAGGCCCGGCAGCTTTGCCGGGGTGCCCTGACCAAGGTCCTCACCAAGGTGGCGTACTAGAACCCTGGCCTCGACTTCAACGCTGTGCTGGAGAGCTTGTCGGAGGATGCAGACCCCGCCCCGCTTGAGGAGCGTATCAAGCCCATCATCAGCCGTGTCGATGGAATCGAGAGGGTGGAGGGCCAGCGCCGGGACTAGGCACCCCGTTTCTCATCGCCGCTACAGGTTCATGACCAAGACGATTTTTTATCTTTAGTTAGAACCGCAACACAATTGATTTAATAGAACTCTGCGGTACTTTGAAATGATGCATGTTATTTTTCCAATTTGATCTCTCTCTATATGTCCGCCCTATGTTAGTTGGGTAGGTTTGTCGGCGCGTAAACCCAAGCCGCGACACCTCGAGGACGGATCCCCAATGGCCTGTCGGGTGTGCTTGCTGCCGGGAAAACCACCTTACCGTTCTCAGCGCGGCCGCTCGATCTGTCGAGCGGACTCGACACAGAACGAGAGCATTGCCAACAGCGGAAGGCCACCCTGCTGTTCTCGACGCAGCCGCTCAAACTGCTGAGCAGACTCAAAATAGAACAAGGGCGTTGCCAATAGTGGAAGGGCCCCATCGCGTGCAGGTTTCGTATACAGAGGGAAAGATCTCCAAGGAGAATAACCTTATATAAAAAGAATTGCTCAAAGTTTTTGCGTGACTTAGCTTTTCTGTCGCCGCGCGAGCGTTTGCTGCATCCGAAGATGGTGCCGCCCGTTCAATCGCCTTCTTCCTTGGAAGCCATGGCGATTAAGGACTGCTAGACTAGCTGCTAGACCAGATTTTCACAACTACGCCCCCTACCTGGCGTGCCAAAGATGTCGGCGAAAACGACACCTATGGGATCACTGGAATCCCTACTATGGTCGACGGGCGTGAGGTTATGGAAAGAGCGGGTCTAGGAGCCAGCACAAGGATCGTTTACCCAGGTTCGGGCCGCGAGGATCGCGTAATACCCTAGTCCTGCTTTTGTGTATATCTGAATGTTCTTGTGTTCTTGAACTAGTTACGGAGCGTGCGTAGTCTAAAAAGCCGAATCCCTCTCCCTTATGCCTCGGGCCTCCTTTTATAGGAAAAAGGGGACGCCATAGTGGCACACAGGAGGTGGAAAGTGCATGCGGTGGCTGAGTCTATCCTCTGGTGGCGTCAGACAAACGCATTTAATGCGCTGCCGACGTGCCCTTCTTGCTGTCACCGCCTCGCCTCGCTTCGATGCATGTCCAAGCCAGTGCGATGTGCGGCGCCATGTAGACTAGCAGGCTGCTGAGCTGGTGCGGTGGCAGGGTCTTCACAAAGATCTGCATGCCACACGCAGGTGCTTGCTGAGCTGGTCTCCGGGCCGCACGTTGCCACGCAGGTGCTCGCCTGGCTGGCTGGGCTAGCAGCTGCATGGGAACGGCGGTGGAGCCTTGGCGGGTGCGGGCCTGGCTGTGGCCCCGCTGATGTCCCCAGCAAGGGTCTTGCCGCGGTACTGTGGTCGTCCCCGGCAAGGATCTTGCTGGAGGTCTCGTGGGTTTCCTTGGCAAGGATCTTGCCGAGGATCGTCGTCTTCTGGTCTTTATCGATCTGGTGCATTCATGATCTTTACGAAGATCTGCATGCCACCACGGAGGCGCCTCCCGAGCCTTGGTTCCAACGTGATCGATGGCGTTGGAACCCTTGGGCTCAAGGGTGGCGCGCTCTGCTGGCGTTGGGCAACTTGCCCCGGCAAGGCTCTTGCCGGGGCTGCGGAGGCCGCCTCGGCAAGGGTCTTGCCAGGGGAGTCCGCCTCGCCCTCTTTCTCTTCGTGTCTCTGGTCTTGGCGTTGCTTGATCGTCTTGTGGCTTTGGCTCCCCTCCTCTGCCCAGCTAAGTGTGGCCGCGGGCGCGGCTCTGTCTGGACATGCACAAGTAAAGGGGTACAAAAGGGAACCCCTATTTTTGTACACCGACACCCTAGTTGATCTCTTGTATTCAATCCTTGTCCCAAAACCTTAGATTGGTACCTGTGGGCTGCTAGTAGTGTTGATTACTCCTTGTAGTTGATGCCAGTTAGTTTATTTGGTGGAAGATCATATATTCAGATCCTTTATGCATATTAATACCCCTCTGATTATGAACATGAATATGATTTGTGAGTAGTTACGTTTGTTCCTGAGGACATGGGAGAAGTCTTGCTATAAGTAGCCATGTGAATTTAGTATTTGTTCGATATTTTGATGAGATGTATGTTGTCTCTCCACTAGTGGTGTTGTGTGAACGTCGACTACATGACACTTCACTATTGTTTGGTCCTAGAGGAAGACATTGGGAAGTAATAAGTAGATGATGGGTTGCTAGAGTGACAGAAGCTTAAACCATAGTTTATGAGTTGCTTTGTAAGGGGCTGATTTGGATCCATATGTTTCATGCTATGGTTAGGTTTACCTTAATACTTGTTTCGTAGTTGCGGATGCTTGCAATAGGGGTTAATCATAAGTGGGATGCTTGTCCAAGAAAGGGCAGTACCCAAGCACGGGTTCACCCACATATCAAATTATCAAAGTAACGAACGCGAATCATATGAGCGTGATGAAAACTAGCTTGACGATAATTCCCATGTGTCCTCGAGAGCGCTTTTCTCTACGTAAGAGTTTGTCCAGGCTTGTCCTTTGCTACAAAAAGGATTGGGACACCTTGCTGCACCTTATTTACTTTTTTTTACTTGTTACCCGTTACGAATTACCTCATCACAAAACTATCTATTACCGATAATTTCAGTGCTTGCAGAGAATACCTTACTGAAAACCGCTTGTCATTTCCTTCTGCTCCTCGTTGGGTTCGACACTCTTACTTATCAAAAGGACTACGATAGTTCCCCTACACTTGTGGGTCATCAAGACTCTTTTCTAGCGCCGTTGCCGGGGAGTGAAGCGCCTTTGGTAAGTGGAACTTGGTAAGGAAAAATTTATATAGTGTGCTAAAATTTACTGTCACTTGTTACTATGGAACATAATCCTTTGAGGGGCTTGTTCGGGGTATCTTCACCCCGACCAATAGAGCAAAGAGTTGCTCCTCAACCTACTGAACCTACTAAAAATGTTTACTTTGAAATTCCTTCGGGTATGATAGAGAAACTGCTGGCTAATCCTTTTACAGGAGATGGAACATTGCATCCCGATTTGCACCTAATCTATGTGGATGAAGTTTATGGATTATTTAAGCTTGCAGGTATGCCCGACGATGTTATCAAGAAGAAGGTCTTCCCTTTATCTTTGAAGGGAGAGGCATTGACATGGTTTAGGCTATGTGATGGTATGGGATCATGGAACTACAACCGATTGAAATTGGAACTTCATCAGATGTTTTATCCTATGCATCTTGTTCATCGTGATCGTAATTATATATATAATTTTTGGCCTCGCGAAGGAGAAAGCATCACTCAAGCTTGGGGGAGGCTTAAGTCAATGTTATATTCATGCCCCGATCATGAGATCTCAAAAGAAATTATTATTCAAAAAATTCATGCTCGGCTTTCTCTCAACAATCGCTCCATGCTCGATACTTCTTGTACTGGTTCTTTTATGATGAAGACTATTAAATTCAGATGGGATTTATTGGAAAGAATTAAACGCAACTCTGAAGATTGGGATCTCGACGAAGATAAGGATTCAGGTATGACACCTAAGTTTGATTGTGTTAAATCTTTTATGGATGCCAATGCTTTTCGTGAATTTAGCACTACATATGGACTTGACTCTGAGATAGTAGCTTCTTTCTGTGAATCATTTGCAACTCATGTTGACCTCCCTAAGGAGAAGTGGTTTAAATATAATCTTCCCACTGAAGTGAAAGTAGTTGCACCTATTAAAGTTGAAGAAAAGACTATCACTTATAATGATTCTATTGTTCCTACTACCTATATTGAGAAACCACCTTTCCCTGTTAGGATAAAGGATCATGCTAAAGCTTCAACTGTGGTTCGTAAGAGTAATATTAGAACACCTACACCACTTGAGCAAATTAAAGTTAAATCTAGTATTGCTATGGTTAAAGATCTCGGTTGATAATATCGATGGGCATGTTATTTACTTCTGTGATGAAGTTGCTATAATTGCTAGACCCGATACTAAAAATAAACATAGACTTGTTGTAGGCATGCCTGTTATTTCTGTTAAAATAGGAGATCATTGTTATCATGGCTTATGTTATATGGGTGCTAGTGCAAGTGCAATACCTCATTCTTTATACAAAGAAATTATGCATGATATTGCACCTGCTGAGATAGAAGAAATTGGTGTTACAGTTAAGCTTGCCAATAGAGATACTATTTCACCAGTTGGGATTGTTAGAGATATTGAAGTCTTGTGTGGGAAAGTTAAATATCCTGCTGATTTTCTTGTTCTTGGTTCCCCACAAGATAGCTTTTGTCCCATTATATTTGGTAGACCCTTCTTGAATACTGTTAATGCTAAGATAGACTGCAAAAAGGATATTGTTACTATTGGTTTGGGGGATATGTCTCACGAGTTTAATTTTGCTAAATTTCGTAGACAACCCCATGATAAAGAATTGCCTAGTAAGTATGAAATTATTGGTCTTGCTTCTATTGTCGTGCCTCCTAATCACTCTTTAGAACAATATTTGCTAGACCATGAAAATGATATATTTAAGAATGAAAAAAGGGAGATAGATGAAGTATTCTTTAAACAGGGACCTATTGTGAAACACAACTTGCCTATTGAAATCCTAGGGGATCCTCCTCCACCCAAGGGTGATCCCATGTTTGAGCTTAAACCACTACCTGATACTCTTAAATATGCTTATCTTGATGAAAATAAGATATATCCTATTATTATTAGTGCTAACCTTTCAGAGCAAGAAGAGGAGAAATTATTGAAAACTCTGAAGAAGCACCGTGCTACTATTGGATATACTCTTGATGATCTTAAGGGCATTAGTCCCACTCTATGCCAACACAAAATAAAATTGGAGAAAGACGCCAAACCAGTTGTTGATCACCAATGACGGTTAAATCCTAAGATGAAAGAGGTGGTAAGAAAAGAAATACTAAAGCTCCTGGAGGCAGGTATAATTTATCCCGTTGCTGATAGTCAGTGGGTAAGTCCTGTCCATTGTGTCCCTAAGAAGGGAGGTATTACTGTCGTTCCTAATGATAAAGATGAATTGATCCCACAAAGAATTGTTACAGGTTATAGGATGGTAATTGATTTCCGCAAATTAAATAAAGCTACTAAAAAGGATCATTACCCTTTGCCTTTTATTAATCAAATGCTAGAAAGATTATCCAAACATACACATTTTTTCTTTCTAGATGGTTACTCTGGTTTCTCTCAAATACCTGTGTCAAAAGAGGATCAAGAAAAGACCACTTTTACTTGCCCTTTCGGTACTTTTGCTTATAGACGTATGCCTTTTGGTTTATGTAATGCACCTGCTACCTTTCAAAGATGCATGATGGCTATATTCTCTGACTTTTGTGAAAAGATTCTTGAGGTTTTCATGGATGATTTCTCCGTTTATGGATCTTATTTTGATGATTGCTTGAGCAACCTTGATCGAGTTTTGCAGAGATGTGAAGATACTAATCTTGTCTTGAATTGGGAGAAGTGCCACTTTATGGTTAATGAAGGCATTGTCTTGGGGCATAAAATTTCTGAAAGAGGTATTGAAGTTGATAAAGCCAAAGTTGATGCTATTGAGAAGATGCCTTGTCCTAGGGACATTAAAGGTATAAGAAGTTTCCTTGGTCATGTCGGTTTTTATAGGAGGTTCGTTAAAGACTTCTCTAAAATTTCTAGGCCTCTGACTAATCTCTTACAAAAAGATATTCCTTTTGTCTTCGATGATGATTGTGTAGAAGCATTTGAAATACTTAAAAAAGCTTTGATTTCTGCACCTATTGTTCAGTCACCCTGATTGGAATTTACCCTTTGAGATTATGTGTGATGCTAGTGATTATGCCGTAGGTGCTATTCTAGGACAAAGAATTGACAAGAAACTAAATGTTATTCAGTATGCTAGTAAAACTCTAGACAGTGCCTAGAGAAATTATGATACTACTGAAAAAGAATTTTTAGCAGTTGTATTTGCTTGTGATAAGTTTAGACCTTATATTGTTGATTCTAAAGTAACTGTCCACACCGATCATGCTGCTATCAAATATGTTATGGAAAAGAAAGATGCTAAACCTAGACTTATTAGATGGGTTCTCTTGCTACAAGAATTTGATTTACATATTATTGATAGAGAGGGAGCTAAGAACCCCGTTGCAGACAACTTGTCCAGGTTAGAGAATGTTCTTGATGACCCACTACCTATTGATGATAGCTTTCCTTAACAATTAGCTGTCATAAATGCTTCTCGTACTGCTCCATGGTATGCTTATTATGCTAATTACATTGTTGCTAAATTCATACCACCTAGTTTCACATACTAGCAAAAGAAAAAGTTTTTCTATGATTTAAGACATTACTTCTGGGATGACCCACACCTTTATAAAGAAGGAGTAGACGGTGTTATTAGACGTTGTGTACCTGAGCATGAACAGGAACAGATCATACGCAAGTGTCACTCTGAATCATATGGAGGACACCACGCTAGAGATAGAACTGCACATAAGGTATTGCAATCTGGTTTTTATTGGCCTACTCTCTTCAAAGATGTCCGTAAGTTTGTCTTGTCTTGTAATGAATGTCAAAGAATTGGTAATATTAGTAGACGTCAAGAAATGCCTATGAATTATTCTCTTGTTATTGAACCATTTGATGTTTGGGGCTTTGATTATATGGGACCGTTTCCTTCCTCTAATGGGTATACACATATTTTAGTTATTGTTGATTACGTTACTAAGTGGGTAGAAGCTATTCCAACTAGTAGTGCTGATCATAATACCTCTATTAAGATGCCTAAAGAAGTTATTTTTCTGAGGTTTGGGGTCCCTAGATATTTAATGACTGATGGTGGTTCACATTTTATTCATGGTGCTTTTCGTAAAATGCTTGCTAAGTATGATGTTAATCATAGAATTGCATCTCCATATCATCCACAGTCTAGTGGTCAAGTAGAATTGAGTAATAGAGAGCTTAATTTTGCAAAAGGCCGTTAATAGATCTAGAAAGAATTGGTCCAAGAAACTTGATGATGCATTATGGGCTTATAGAACTGCATATAAAAATCCTACGGGTATGTCTCCATATAAAATGGTTTATGAAAAAGCATGTCACTTACCTCTCGAACTAGAACATAAGGCATATTGGGCCATTAAAGAGCTCAATTATGATTTCAAACTTGCCGATGAGAAGAGGTTATTTGACATTAGCTCACTTGATGAATGGAGAAATCAAACCTATGAGAATGCCAAACTATTTAAAGAAAAAGTTAAAAACTGGCATGACAAAAGGATACAAAAGCGTGAGTTTAATGTAGGTGATTATGTGTTGCTTTTCAACTCTCGTTTAAGATTTTTTGCAGGAAAACTCCTCTCTAAATGGGAAGGTCCTTACGTTATCGAGGAGGTCTATCATTCCGGTGCCATAAAAATCAACAACTTCGAAGGAACAAATCCAAAGGTGGTGAACGGTCAAAGAATCAAACATTACATCTCAGGTAATCCCATAAATTTTGAAACTAATGTTATTGAAACCGTGACCCCGGAGGAATACATAAGGGACACTTTCCAGAAAGTTTCAGACTCCGAAAAGGAATAGGAATGTGGTACGGTAAGTAGACCGACTCCAAAACAGTTCTAATAGCAATTTTTCTCCGTTTTGGAATATTTGAGGAAATAGGAAAATAAGTAGTCCGGGAAGGACACGAGGCATCCACGAGGGTGGAAGGCGCGCCCTACCCCCTAGGCGCGCCCCTGCCTCGTGGGCACCTCGTGTGCTCTCCGGACTCTGTTTTCTTGCACGATACTTCTTTTGGTCGGTAAAAATTCATTATATAATATCCCAAAGGCTTTGACCACCGTATCATGACAAAATCCTCTATTTTTATTTTGAGTTGTTTCTGCCGCAGATTAGAGCAATATGTCGTCCCAGGATTCGGAGGGAGAAAGCTATGTGGCTGATTACCTTGCAGACCCTCAGGTCTACGAGGACTTGGAGCATTATGGTTGGCCACTGAAGAAGAAGAAGACTACGAGCCTAAGGGAAAGGAGGAGACGAGCTCAAATGAAGATGAAGTCCCATTACCTCAACCTGGGGACATGCATGTGGAGTTTAAAAACTCAAGCCTCCCTGATAGAGCAAAGAAACCTAAGATCGAGTTTATCCCTTTTCGTCTCTTGCAGGAGAACAACCATGAACTATGCAAAAGGATATTAAGCCTTGAGCGGGAGATCGATGATCTAAGGGAGAAAAATTCCATCCTCAAGCGCAAATTACGGAAGAAGCCTACATCATCAACAACTCCATCATCATCCCCTCCGAAGAAGGAGACATAAACACATGGGTATGGGCACTCCCCTTGGCAACTGCCAAGCTTGGGGGAGCTGCCCCGGTATCGTATCATCATCACACTCCTATATTTACCATTTTACTTAGTTCGTTCCTTTTAGTAATATCTTGATCTAGTAGAATAAAGTTTTGGTATGATTTAGTTTTGAAGTTTTGCCTTATGATCCTTCTATGTAATCGAGTCCGTGAGCTATATATAATAAAGATTAGTGTTGAGTCAAGGGCTTGATTATCTTGCTATGATCTTGAGGGAATAAAAGAAAAAGAAATAATAAAAAGAAATAAAGAGATCCTATTGATCTTATGGAGAGTAATGACTTCACATATAAAGAGTATGATGAATAAAAGTTGTTGAGAGTTGACAAACATAGTTTTGGTCATCATTGCAATTAATAGGAAGTAATAAAGAAAGAGAGGTTTTCACATATAAATATACTATCTTGGACATCTTTTATGATTGTGAGCACTCATTAAAATATGACATGCTAAAGAGTTGATGCTGGACAAGGAAGATAATGTAATGGGTTATGTTTTCTTATATCCGAAATAAAGTATATTGTCATGGATCATCCAGCATGTTGAGCTTGCCTTTCCCCCTCATGCTAGCCAAATTCTTTGCACCAAGTAGAGATACTACTTGTGCTTCCGAATATCCTTAAACCCAGTTTTGCCATGAGAGTCCACCATACCTACCTATGGATTGAGTAAAATCCTTCAAGTAAGTTGTCATGTTGCATGCAATAAAAATTGCTCTTTAAATATGTATGACTTATTAGTGTGGAGAAAATAAGCTTTATACGATCTTGTGATATGGAAACAACAAAAGCAACGGACTGCATATTAAAGGTCCATATCACAAGTGACAATATAAAGTGACGTTCTTTTGCATTAAGATTTCGTGCATCCAACCATAAAAGCACATGACAACCTCTACTTCCCTCTGCGAAGGGCCTATCTTTTACTCTTGTCTTATACATTATGCAAGAGTCATGGTGACCTTCACCTTTCCTTTTTATATTTTATCCTTTGGCAAGCACCTTGTGTTGGAAAGATCCTAATATATATATCCAATTGGATGTAATTTAGCATGAACTATTATTGTTGACATTACCCTTCAGGCAAAAGGTTGGGAGGCTACACTATAAGCCCCTATCTTTCTCTGTGTCTGATTAAAACTTCATACCCATAAGTATTGCGTGAGTGTTAGCAGTTGTGGAAGACTAAATGATAGTTGAGTATGTGGACTTGCTGAAAAGCTCTTATATTGACTCTTTCCGATGTTATGATAAATTACAATTGCTTCAATGACCGAGATTATAGTTTGTTAGTTTTCAATGAAGTTCTGATTCATACTTGACATTGTGAATAGATTGTTACTTTGCTATAAGAAATCATATGACAAAATATATATATGTTGTTGTTATAAGAATGATCATGTTGCCCTCATGTCCGTATTTTATTTTATCTACACCTCTATCTCTAAACATGTGGACATATTTTTCGATTTCGGCTTCCGCTTGAGGACAAGCGAGGTCTATGCTTGGGGGAGTTGATACGTCCATTTTGCATCATGCTTTTATATCGATATTAATTGCATTATGGGTTGTTATTACACGTTATGTCACAGTACTTATGCCTATTCTCTCTTATTTTACAAGGTTTACATGAAGAGGGAGAATGCCGGCAGCTGAAATTCTGGGCTGGAAAAGGAGCAAATATTATAGACCTATGGTGCGCAACTCCAAAAGTCCTGAAACTCCATGAAAGTTATTTTTGGAATTAATAAAAAATACTAGGCGAAGAAAGTACCAGAGGGGGCCCACACCCTGGCCATGAGGGTGGGGGCGGGCTCTACCCCCCTGGGCACGCCGCCCTGCCTCGTGGGCCTCCTGGTAGTCCTCCGGGTGGCCATCTTCTGCTATATGAAGTCTTTTACCCTGGAAAAAATCATAAGCAAGCTTTCGGGACGAAACACCGCCACCACGAGGCGGAACCTTGGCAGAACCAATCTAGGGCTCCGGCGGAGCTGTTCTGCCGGGGAAACATCCCTCCGGGAGGGGGAAATCATCACCATTGATCCTCTCATCAGGAGGGGATCAATCTCCATCAACATCTTCACCAGCACCATCTCCTCTCAAACCCTAGTTCATCTCTTGTATTCAATCTTTGTCCCAAAACCTCAGATTAGTACCTGTGGGTTGCTAGTAGTATTGATTACTCCTTGTAGTTGATGCTAGTTGGTTTATTCGGTGGAAGATCATATGTTCAGATACTTTATGCATATTAATACCCCTCTGATTATGAACATGAATATGATTTGTGAGTAGTTACGTTTGTTCCTGAGGACATGGGAGAAGTCTTGCTATAATTAGTCATGTGAATTTGGTATTCGTTCGATATTTTGATGAGATGTATGTTGTCTCTCCTCTAGTGGTGTTATGTGCGTCGACTACATGACACTTCACCATTGTTTGGGCCTAGAGGAAGGCATTGGGAAGTAATAAGTAGATGATGGGTTGCTAGAGTGACGGAAGGTTAAAGCCTAGTTTATGAGTTGCTTCGTAAGGGGCTGATTTGGATCCATATGTTTCATGCTATGGTTAGGTTTACCTTAATACTTCTTTTGTAGTTGCGGATGCTTGCAATAGGGATTAATCATAAGTGGGATGCTTGTCCAAGAAAGGGCAGTACCCAAGCACCGGTTCACCCACATATCAAATTATCAAAGTAACGAACGCGAATCATATGAGCGTGATGAAAACTAGCTTGACGATAATTCTCATGTGTCCTCGGGAGCGCTTTTCTCTATATAAGAGTTTGTCCAGGCTTGTCCTTTGCTACAAAAAGGATTGGGCCACCTTGCTGCACCTTATTTGCTTTTGTTGCTTGTTACCCGTTACGAATTACCTCATCACAAAACTATCTGTTGCCGATAATTTTAGTGCTTGCAGAGAATACCTTACTGAAAACCGCTTGTCATTTCCTTCTGCTCCTTGTTGGGTTCGACACTCTTACTTATCAAAAGGACTATGATAGATCCCCTAAACTTGTGGGTCATCAGTTACCACCAAGATCAGTTGGATCAAGGTCGCGGTCAGTTTGCTCCTCGACATCACCGTGATGACCGCCGTCGAGTGCCGACGCTGTTGGGGAACGTAGCATGCAATTTCAAAAAAATTCCTACGATCGCGCAAGATCTATCTAGGAGATGCATAGCAATGAGAGGGGGAGAGTGTGTCCACGTACCCTCGTAGACCGAAAGTGGAAGTGTTAGGCTAATGCGGTTAATGTAGTCGAACGTCTTCACGATCCAACCGATCTAGTACTGAACGTACGTCACCTCCAAGTTCAGCACACGTTCAGCTCGATGATGTCCCTCAAACTCTTGATCCAGCAAAGGTTCGAGGGAGAGTTTCGTCAGCACGATGGCATTGTGATGGTGATGGTGATATGATCCGTGCAGGGCTTCGCCTAAGCACTACGACGCTATGACCGGAGGAGTAAACTATGGAGGGGGGCACCGCACACGACTAAGAGAATAACCGTTGTGCTATGGGGTTCCCCCTGCCCCCGTATATAAAGGTGGGGAGGAGGAGGCGGCTGGACAAGAGGGGCGCGCCATGGGGGGGGAGTCCTACTAGGACTCCACTCCTATAAGGATTCGGCCCCCCCTTTTTCCTTTCTTCATCGGAGGGGAAAAGGAAGGAGTGGGAGAGGGAGAGAGAAAGAGGGAAAGGGGGGGCGCCGCCCCCACCCCTAGTCCTATTCGGATTCCCATGGGGGTGGGCATGCGGCCACCCCTTGTGGGTTGTCCCCTCTCTCTCCCATGGTCCATGAGGCCCATGACTTCCCCGGGGAATTCCGGTAACCCCTCGGTACTCCGGTAAAATACCTGAACCACTTGAAACCATTCCGATGTCCGAATACCACCTTCCAATATATCAATCTTTACCTCTCGACTATTTCGAGACCCCTCGTCATGTCCGTGATCTCATCGTGGACTCCAAACAAACTTTGGTCACCAAAGCCACATAACTCATAATACAAATCATCATCGAACGTTAAGCGTGCGGACCCTACGGGTTTGAGAACTATGTAGACATGATCGAGACACATCTCCGGTCAATAACCAATAGCGGAACCTGGATGCTCATATTGCTTCCTACATATTCTACGAAGATCTTTATCGGTCAAACCGCAACGACAACATACATTATTCCCTTTGTCATCGGTATGTTACTTGCCCAAGATTCGATCATCGGTATCCTCATACCTAGTTCAATCTCGTTATCGGCAAGTCTATTTACTTGTTCCGTAATGCATCATCCCGCAACTAACTCATTAGTCACATTCCTTGCAAGGCTTATAGTGATGTGCATTACCGAGAGGGCCCAGAGATACCTTTCTGATACTCGAAGTGACAAATCCTAATCTCGGTCTATGCTAACCCAACAAACACCTTCAGAGACACCTGTAGAGCATCTTTATAATCACCCAGTTAAGTTGTGACATTTGATAGCACACAAGGTGTTCCTCCGGTATTCGAGGGTTGCATAATCTCATAGTCAAAGGAATATGTATAAGTCATGAAGAAAGCAATAGCAATACAACTTAATGATCATTATGCTGAGCTAACGGATGGGTATTGTCCATCACATCATTCTACTAATGATGTGATCCCGTTCATCAAATGACAACACATGTCTATGGTCAGGAAACTTAACCATCTTTGATTAACGAGCTAGTCAAGTAGAGCCATACTAGGGACACTTTATTTTGTCTATGTATTCACACATGTATCAAGTTTCCGGTTAATACAATTCTAGCATGAATAATAAACATTTATCATGATATAAGGAAATATAAATAACAAATTTATTATTGCCTCTAGGGCATATTTCCTTCAGTCTCCCACTTGCACTAGAGTCAATAATCTAGATTCCATAGTAATGATTCTAACACCCATGGAGTCTTGGTGTTGATCATGTTTTGCTCGTGGAAGAGGCTTAGTCAACGGGTCTGCCACATTAAGATCCATATGTATTTTGCAAATCTCTATGTCTCCCTCCTTGACTTGATCACGGATGGAGTTGAAGTGTCTCTTGATGTGTTTGGTTCTTTTGTGAAATCTAGATTCCTTCACCAAGGCTATTTCTCCAGTATTATCACAAAAGATTTTCATTGGACCCGATGCACTAGGTATTACACCTAGATCAGATATGAACTCCTTCATCCAGACTCCTTCATTTGCTGCTTCTGAAGCAGCTATGTACTCCACTTCACACGTAGATCCTAGCACGACGCTCTGCTTGTAACTGCACCAACTGACAGCTCCACCATTCAATATAAATACGTATCCGGTTTGCGACTTAGAGTCATCCGGATTAGTGTCAAAGCTTGCATCGACGTAACCATTTACTACAAGCTCTTTGTCACCTCCATAAACGAGAAACATATCCTTAGTCCTTTTCAGGCATTTCAGGATGTTCTTGACCTCTGTCCAGCGATCCACTCCTGGATTAATTTGGTACCTCCCTGCTAAACTTATAGCAAGGCACACATCAGGTCTGGTACACAGCATTGCATACACGATAGAACCTATGGCTGAAGCATAGGGAATGACTTTCATTTTATCTCTATCTTCTGCAGTGGTCGGGCATTGAGTCTGACTCAACTTGACACCTTGTAACACAGGCAAGAACCCTTTCTTTGACTGATCCATTTTGAACTTCTTCAAAATCTTATCAAGGTATGTGCTTTGTGAAAGTCCAGTTAAGCGTCTTGATCTATCTCTATAGATCTTGATGCCTAATATATAAGCAGCTTCACCGAGGTCTTTTGTGTTGCCTAATCACAAACAGTTCATCCGAGTGAACCGTATGATGTATATCGCACACACCTTCATCTGGTTGCCTGCTTCTTTTGTTCCTCCTCATCGCAAACAGTTCATTGAACTGAAACGTATGCCCTGCATCGCACACGCAACCAAAATCTAAACCGTGTTTGATGCATCCGTCATTGCAAACGTTTTGCACATTTTTGACAGTTTTCTTACACCATCGTTTGTGATTATTGCATCGCACACAGTTTCTCGAAGGGTCTCTCATCGTAGTGTCGCGTTAGCAGCATCCTGCAGTAGTGGGAGGATGGAAATTGGAGGTGCAACAAGGCTACAAGAGCGCAAGACGACATGTGGTACGAGCGCACGCGCTCGTATCAGCTACTGCTCTGACAGGTCCACCCCAACAACATCTATAAAGGTCCCCATACCAAAATCACAAAGGGAGAGCACAAAACATCGACGAGAGCATCCAGAACAACACACAAGTCATCTTCCAACCCTAGCCACCGCCATTTCACATCTTGTTGGGGATATTCCCCACAACCAAGACCCGGCTCTAAGGATAAGTCAACTCTGAGGATAAGTCATCTTTGAGAATAAGTCATCTCTGGACTTAAGTCATCTCTAAAGATAAGTCGTCTCATGAGGTTAAGTCATCTCTGGAGTTAAGTTCGCTCGGACAAAACGAGCAGGACATATAAGCGAGGCAATGAGCGGGCTACAGCCTTGACCTAGCCTGTGACGAGACCCGACCTGCTACAGGACCTGGAGTCCAAATACAAGACGGAGACTTTCAACTTGGAAGACACGGAGGATTTTAAGTACTTAGAGTAGGACTTTGACTGCGGGTATAACCCAGAGTCTCTTGTAACCCCATGGACTCAGCTGTCATATAAAGCGAGTCCATGGGTCGTCAGAAGGGGGAGAGAAAATAAGTCACCCACGATGAGAAGCCTGCGATAAGAAGCCTGTGATGAGTCGCCCGCAATGAGAAGCCCGTGATAAGAAACCAGAGATAAGTCAGGACAGATAGACAAGTCTTAGACAGGATCAAAGTAGATGCTCTCAAGATAAGTGACAACGAAATAGCATCCTTGTAATCGAGATCATCATCATCATCAATATAATCAAGCAGGATGTAGGCTTTTACCTCCATCGCGAGGGGCTGAACTTGGGTAAAACTCGCGTCTCTCGATTCCAACCAACCCCGTTCAAGCTACCACCTAGTAGCAATGGCCTCACGACTAAGTCCTTTCATGAGGACATCTGTCGTGACAAAACCACGACACATCTCATCACCATTGCCACCGCCATCACAATCACCGCAACATCTCCCTTCCAAGTCAGCCATACTTGTAATCATGTATCACATCCGGCAAACATTGTAAGACATGTTATCAATAAAGCATTCATCTTTATGTCTTCTCCGATGATTTCTTCTTGCGATCCGACCGTCATGTATGAGTAATTCGGTAAGGCAATGGGTTGAGTCATAGCCTTGCAACCCTATGTATTTGTATGAGGGATTGATGTAATGACTTTGAATAATGAACAGCATGTATGTCTCCAATTGGTGGAGTTATCTCTTGTCTCTTCCTTGTTCTTTGACCCTGCAGGTACCTAGGATCTTGGAGTTCGATCGATGAGGTGGATAGGAGTAGGGAGGATAGGAAACGCTATTCTGAACACCAATTACATGAAGGTTTAGTACGGTGGCGGGAAAATAGAATTCAAGATTGGACCGATGGGGAGAAAAGAGAGGACTGTAAAACTTTGTCACAATTTAACTCCATTTGCATAATAATATTTTGCAGGAAGTTTTGAGCGAGAAAACAACCGCTGCTCTATGGTAAAGCTGGAAGGGATTGGCATGACAAAAGATCTCACTAGCAAGATGCATCTGAAGCAAAAAATTATTCCTGCACAGGTTACTCGAGGGAGGTAATGTTTTGAATCATATTTTAGAATTTAAAGAGATTATATCCGATCTAGCTGCAATGGATGTTAAGTATGACGAGGAAGATATGACTTTAATGTTACTATGTTCACTGTCAAGTTCTTATGCCAATTTTAGAGACACCATATTATACAGTCGTGGTACTCTCATGCTTAATAAAGTTTATGAAGCTTTGAACTCCAAGGAGAAGATGAAACTAGTGGTGCCTCATGATGGTTCAAGTTTATCCCAAGCCGAGGGATTATATGTTCGTGGCAGGACCAAATAGAAGAACTCGCATAATGGAAACAAAGGCAAAAGTAAGAATGGCTAGAGGGGCCGATCGCAATCCAGGGCAAAACAACAATATTGCAGATATTGCAAGAGAGACGGGCATAACATCTCTTAGTGTTTCAAGTTACAGAACAAAGAAAAGAGTAATGGCACATACAAGCCGAAAGGTAACAAAGAAGGTGAAAAAATTGCTAATGTTGCTCGTGATGATAGTTTCGATGATGCTCTTATTGTTATTGTTGGATGTGTTCAGACCAATAATGATTGGGTACTTGACACTGCATGTACTTTTCACATGTGCTTGCATAGAGATTGATTTGATAGTTTTGATTCTACTACTACTGATACTAGTTTCGTTTTAGGTTTTGATAATTCACCATGCATGATTGAAGGCATAGGTTCCTTTCGAATCAAGATGTTTGATGGCACAATCAGAACTTTGACATATTTTCGGTATATTCTAAAGATGAAGAGAGATCTTATCTCTGTGAGTGCCCTTGATGCAAAAGGGTACAAGTAATCAAGTATTCAAGTGGAGATAGACCAAAGGTTCTCTTACCGTGATGAAAGGTGACTTAAGTTTGACCAATGGTCTTTACTACCTTTGAGGTTTTACCGTTTCAGGTAATGCTACTCCGTTTATTTCAAAGAATTCTGATTGTTATGTTGCTAGCCTTGGGCATATGTGCCTTGGACATATGAGTGAACTTGGTTTGACAGAGTTAACTAAGAGGGGTCTTCTTGATAAATATGAAACTGGAAAATTAAAATTTTGTGAGCATTGTATCTTCGGCAAGTACAAGAGGGTGAAGTTCAACACTTCTAAATTCTAGTACCGTGTTGGACTAGCCGTAGTACAAATGGTGTGGGGCGCTGCGTTGACGTCGACGCGTACGAGTACAACTCGTTTACTTGTCCTCCAAAAACTTTTATGTATTGACTCTCATATATACCCTGTATAGTCGCATCTAAAGGCAACTAAGAGCTTTGTTCACGACACATCACGAGGCCGAAGAAGACTTTGACCCCCAAGGACTTGGTGTATCTTCCAATTTCAATTAAGAGTTTTTATGTACTGGTTTGTGCTACTTAATATACACTCCCTCTCGTACAAAATATAAGAGCGTTTAGATCACTACTTTGGTGATCTAAATGCTCTTATATTTTTTTACAGATGAAGTGTATTTTTTATCTTTCAAAAAATAATAAAATCTCAAACACCCAAAATAAACCATACAACATAATAATAATTAAATGAAGTAACCAGTCATCAGGAAAACGCCGCTGGTGTAAGCCACATTGTGGCCACCAGTCTGCCAGAGTACACAGCCCCTGGTATCTTTGGAAATAGACGAGATCACGAGAGGGAAATATTCGGTCCTGGCCTGGCGAGCTGCCACCCACCCCGCACGAGGGATTTCCAAAGCTAGGCCAGCAGGAGGATGCCAACATTCCGTGAAACTTCTCCACGACATCGACGTCTTCGCATCAGACAAAAAGTTTCCCTGCATAGACATCGCTCCTGTTTCTTAAACTAATCACTCATCAGGAAAAACGAGCTAACCGCAATGACAACAGCTGGCATAGGGGGGGTTGTTCTCTGGTGACATTCCGGCCTTGAATTATTGTGAGCATATTTGCAGCTGCCGGCCATATGCAACATGCCACCCAGTACATGCACACACGCATGGGAGGGGCAGCTGTAAGTCGCCACCTGCTTTGTGCTTGCTGAATGATGGCTTTGACTATCTAAAATGTTAGCTTCTGCCTCCTGAACATGCTTACCTTACATAATCTGCGGATTTAAAAAAAAAAAGAGGCTGTTAAAATAATGTGAGAATGGTGCCAGAAACTGAGGGCCACTAGGGTTTTAAAAACATCGTAATATGAAAAATATGGTATCATGACATTTGGAATCCTGAGAATGTAAACACTAGAATCGGAAGTTGTTTGGTTGCATCACGGGAAAAACCATGAGAATTTTATATAGATATTGAGTGCATGTCATGCTTGTCAAGATATAAGTGGATTTTCCAGTCAATCTTATGGAATTGTAGAACCTTCTGCGCTTCGCAGGATCTGAAGAACATAGGAACACGAAAAATGAAGGAATAGATATCCTGACATTTGGAATCGTACATGAACCAGGAAAAACACATAAACTTTCTATTGAGATATGACACCTAAAACTTGCTAGAAATTCTATGGAATCGTGGTGTTGGAGAACAGTTAAGAGGAATTTTGGAGGGGTCACTCCTTTGAATCAAATGGACTCTAGAAAAACCTCCTGTGGGTTGGAATCCTACAAAAATTGATTTAAAATTCGTTTGAACCAAAGAAGCCATAGTGTAGGAAAACAATCCACACAACTTTTGGAGAAATTTATTCCTTTGAAATAAATGGATTAAAAAATTCCGAGTGGATCGGAATCCTACAAAAAATTCTTTGCACCAAGGGCATGCTGATTCCGTACCTCTCCCTCCAGGCCCCCAGCATCTTTTTCACCGCTGCTTTCACATAGGTTTTCGGTCATTCAACTTCTGCTCATACATGACAAACACATACATTTGCCTGAAGCAAATGTATATGTTCTTATGGAAACTTGTCTCCATCAATTTCTCAAATGTATCAACAACAATAGGTTTGTAGGAAAGAAAACATTGTACACCCTCCGATCCAAAATAAGTGTCATGATTTTAGTTCATCCTGGATCGGAGGCGGTAGCAAATATAGCATCTCCAAAGCAACAAAAACGTTAGACTGGTGCTGCCTATTTGGTGCATGGTGCCAACCAAGAGAAACTCACAGTACTGGCTATTAAACAAATACCAAGCACAATGATAGCACACAACAGGATGCCCTCGAAGTTATCATTCTTCCTTCGACGAAATATATCATCCTTCCCTGCGCTCAGAAGTGAACTTCGTCTCTTTATTTACAAGCTCGACGTCAAATGATAAATCGGAATATAACATCACCTCCACTATACCACAAACATGCCATTACAAGCATCAGGTCTCCACTTGCTGTCATCTGTTTGGTGAACCAAGCATAACAGTCCGACAGAAAGCAGTTTACTGCTTTCCTTGAGAATCAGCACACTGAATCCCATGAGCAACACTAGGCATACAACAAACAACAAAGCAAGCATATATCGGAGCAAAGGGACGTGTTCTATACACTAAATCTTGAGCTAGCTACACCTCTTCCTGCCATCCTATCAACACGGCGGCGGCCAAAGGGCAATCCAAAGAATGATCGAACCACGCCTCCAATCTCTGTCTTGCAGAGTGGGCATACTGCATTTATCTTGAGCCATTTATCGACACAGTGCACATGAAACAAATGGTTGCAAGGAAGCTCGCGGAGCTCATCGTCATCTCCGTACTTAGTAAGGCAGATGCAGCAAACCTGCACCAATAGAAACTTTGACAGTTATAACTTGTAAATCATGCTGAGAAAGAGCAAATGTGTCCCATATGAGTGTATTAGAAACTGATATGGTAAAGTATTTGGAGAACTTGGGGGGGGGGGGGGGGGGGGGGGCAGCAATTTGGCCTACACCTAGCTATAATTTCTTTTGAAAAAAAAGCAAAACACTTCAAGAAATTATGATTTTTTTTTACAATGAACATGTGTGTGTTTGAACCACATGCACATTCTCATGAACAAATAATATGTGTAGAGCCCTGCACGAAATCAGACAAAGTGGTGGGCCCCAGCTTATTACATGCAGGACATTCCTTGCTGATGCTCTAAGAGGGGGCATGCTGTTGAATAAGGAGACAACTTGTGAGTCATGCCGAGAAAGAGAGCAAATGTACTCCAGATGTTGAACAATGGAAGTCGATATGGTAGAGTATTTGGAGACCTAGGCCATGATTTAGTATTTGGCCAAATTGCAAAGAGTGAAAACACTAACAGATACTCCCTCCGTCCCAAAATAAGTGTCGCTGATTCTAAATCAGTGACACTTATTTTGGGACGGAGGGAGTATTAATCTAGCCACGTGGAGTACATATTGAATAAGGAGATATCAATGTATGGAAGAGGAGTTCACATGCTAGCAAGAAAACTAGAATGATTTGAAGGTTCATGAGAAGAATACGTGGATATAGTAAGACAGAGAAAAGTGTTCCTTGAAACCAAGAATATCTGTCAAAAGCACTTTGAGAATAATCTGTGCTACACATTGAGAACAAAACTTATATTTCGATGAATTGTCTGGTGAAGTAGTGCACAAATATCATGAAAAACAATACCATCTATTGATAAATATTCTAAAGGTACACACAATAAATGTTGCAGCATAACACTGAATTGTTTGGTGAAGTAGTTCACAAAAATCACGAAAAACAATACCATCTATTGACAAATATTCTAAAGTAAGGTACACACACAATAAATGTTGCAGCATAACACTTGTGTTGAATGAAGCTATCGTTCCTAAATCATGGAGCATATGAAGCTCAATAGCAAATCCTTGCAGTATTTGTTGAATATCATGACACAGGAAAAGGATGCAGAATACTCACAGCATCTTCAGCAGAAACAACCCTTTCCTTTTTAGTTCCTGGCCCCAGGATGCCACCCTCGCTAAGATTCTCGGAGCTCGAAGCATGATCAAGCACCCAGTTTTTGCTTCGTTTTGGTTTAAATTTGTAGGTTGGCAATGCATCGATTAGCTCTTGAGTAGCTCCTCTACTTTGACCCAAATCCTCTTGGAGGCGCAAAACGGAAATTAAGCATGGAAAGCAGCAGCATATCGCTGCACACATGATGAACGGAATGGCATACCCAACACAACTAAGTGCAAGGAACGCTAAACATAGCCTGTAAAGGGGCAGCTAAATCAGTTGGGAGTTCAACAAAAATAATGGAATAAACATAGAGCGGTGCAAATACCTATACATATTTGGAGCGTCCTGAGCATCTGATGAAGTGCCACGCCCACCAAAAATCCACACATTGCCAACAACAAACCATATAGCAAAGAAACAGTCTACAGCTGTCTTGGAGTGATAAGCCAATATGCTAGGCCTATAAAACATAATCAAATCAAATAACAGCATTCATTCACTTCAAATTTAACATACAACCAAGTACTATAAGACCCCACATCACCAAGTTCTACAAGTTACTAACCAAATAAGAATACTTTAGACAAGAGTAAAATAGCACCAGTTTAACTCTAGCTAAAGAGGATATGTTATGAACTTATGATCCACATAGCTGCATACTTCTGTAAAGCACAACACAGAAGGGGCCATCATCAAACCAGTCTAGTCAGACATGTGAAGCAGGCATGGTAATATTATGCTATGGCATAGGGAATTGCCCTAGTCCGTGGAACAAATTTCTACTATGTCTTCCTATACTTCCATAAGAAATAAGCAAATGAAAAAGAAAATGAGGATATATGATAACTAAGTTGTAGAATATTTCCTGTATATAGGTATATTTCTAGTTCTTTTTGGTTGAGGCTTTATGTGGTAGTTGTATGCTAAAAGATATGAACGCATAATAATCTGCTGTGCCACTATATTCTTTAACTTTGAGGTGATGTGGCACACTAAGATTGACACTGGACATGTCGTTCGAGTGGCTTACACTAATTACATTGGTCCCTAATAAGTAAAGATATCAGCAAGATTTTGCTCACAAAAGTGACAGTTCTACAACTATTTGCCATGTGGAATAAAAAACCTATGTAGTTCTCCTTTCCAAATTCACAAATCTTGGAAAGCCATCAAAAGGTGTTTCTTTTGCTGACTTCTTAGGGCTGACAGGCTTACTGGCAAACCAAAAAAAGAACATATCCTTGAGAGATAAGCATGGAAAGGGAGAAGTACTGAAAAGAAGACGTTGAAATCTTTTCACAAAACACTCCTGTCCTGATTTACAGAAATTGTTGTGGTAGCTTTATACAATGCTATACTGTAAAATAAAACTGCACATATATTATCTTATCTCTACAAACTGATAATTGCATTTTCTTATTTTAAAGGTTTTGCTTAAGCTTTTATAATTTTTATTTAACTCCTATCTCAGATTGTTTTCACACTGTACATTTTTATATACCTACTACATAATTTTAATAAACAAGCGTAAGACCATACAAAACTAAACTAATTGTGTGATGCTCTAAAGGTTGCCATTTCATTCAACTTAACCATTAACTTCTTCCTTTCACCATTTCAGATTTCTGGAAAACACATATAAGACCATAAGATTTAAAATGCATAGGAGTGTGACTGCATAGAAGGATTCCTCAAGATGTAGAAGCTTAGGGAATTCAAAATCAAAATTAACACGGAGTTAAATATCACCTTGGACAAGCAATTGTGATACACCCAAGATGCAAGACAGTACCACTGGCACGCTGATTGCGTCCTTCTGATGAAGATGAAGTCAAAGTAGGATAAGTTGTAGGTGGCTGTTCAGGTTCTTCCTCCGAAGGTCTGTTTCGATGGACATAGCGCCAATATACAAGAGGAAGACTTGCAGTGCAGCCAACTGTATAACCAATTATCCATGCAACTAAAGGGGCATGGGGAAGTTCATGTCTTGACAAGATGAGGATGACAATAGCAGCTGTAATCTGTGCTACATACATGACAAATTCAAACGAGATCCATAAACCAGAATTCCAAAGACTTGTTCCACGACCATAGAAACTATCTCTTCTAGGAAATGATAAATTTCTGGAGCTGTAAGCAGTTGGTGACGTTGATGCTGAAGACACTGGTGATGGCGTTCGCGTGCTTGTTGAAGGCCGATCTTCCTGATGTGGTTCATCCGTATCACTGTGCAGATCTTGATGACTGGTTGATGTTGATGCGGTTTCCCCATGTGCTACATTTATAACATGCTCGTGTGCATCACAGTTAGCATGCTCCATCAATAACTTGAATTTGAATTTATAGATTTCCAAATTAGCTCTAATCACACAAGAGCAAGCGCATACTCATCATGGCTAACCATATCTCATTCCCCATATTTTTTGACTAGGGGCTACAAAATGGCCGTGTTTTTGGTGAAAATACAGCTGAGCAGAATGTTGATTCTCAGTATAATCCACTGAATTTAGTTTGTCAATTAGGATAGCTTCAATTACTTCAAAGAAGATCCCAGTGCCTAGGCTACAAAATTTAAAACAAAGAACCTGTCATAAGCCTATTTCAATACATACACAAAGAATTGTAGACTTATAAATGCATTATGTAGGCGAAAGTATGAGCAGTGGAGGCCAATTGTGAGAAATAAAGCAGTAAAGCGAAGCATATGAGGCATACAACGAGTCTGCATATAGCATTTCTTCAAGAATACTATCCTGTTTATTCCATTATACAGGAATATCATGATGTTTAACAGACCATGGGCATCAGTGCAACACATGAACGTTCCCTAAAAGTCAAAGCGCCTGATGGATTTCAATCCGCATCATAAGTCGAATTTTGTTTCCCCGGCTATTTTTTGTACAGCTTGTTGGATAGGATAGTACGAAAGTATTGAGCAATAATTTTTTATTATTTTCTGCACAATTAATAAGGGCCTGACTCTTTATTCCGAGACTGATATAATCCTATCAGAGAATACCCTCCAATTCTGCTCAATATCACTCCTCTCCAACGGGGGCGGATCAAGATGGCGCCGGGTGGGCGCACCGGCATACCCAAAAATTGTGAAGCTCGGTGCGATTTAACAAATTGCTAGGCGAAACAGCCCCATACCTCAAAACCCAATCGCCTCTGGGACGGGGTGGAGACAGCGGGAACACGACGTCCCGGCGAGGGAGGACGGGGACGGCGGTGGCGGCGGCGCGCGCGAGAGGCGAGAGGCGGGATTGAGGCGTCGGCGGCGACGCTGAGGTACGGCACGGCGGCAGCTGCAGCGCACGGTCGTCGACTATAGGAGAGAATTTCGCCACGCGGAAAGAGGGGCAGAGCGGGGGTCCCTTTCGCGAGAGCGACTCAACCCATTTCCTCCCCTCATCCTCGGTGAATGGTGGATGTCCTGTGCGCTCTTCCGTGCTCCTGGTCCAGTGATCCGGAGAAAAGTAGAAGGTGTTGTCCGCCCGCAATAATTGGCTAGGGACGTGCTGGTCTATGGGGCTAGTCTGTGCAGGTTGAAGATGGTTCGGCGCTCGTCTTCGCGTGCCAAGAACGTGTCGGTCCGAGCTATGCTTTTGTTTTACTTCAATTGCGGCCAAAAGTAAGAGCACTCTAGCACAATCGTCGTGGGACAATGCTACATCAACAAAAAAAATTCTTAGGCTGGTTACAGTGGGGGAGTAACTTATACTAGTATCATGACACTAGTCTAAATTACTATCTTAATGAGGAGTAGTAGTGTTATAGATGACTTTATTTATTAGCTCGTAGACTCATATTTTCTTGGAAACCACTATGCTACAGTAACTTTAAACACCTTTCTTATCATTAACTACATGTCACATAAGCAAAAATTAAAAATTAAAGTGCGCTATGTTACTATCTAAATTACTCGCACTATGACTATCCTTGCTGGTTTAACGTAAACAGTCAGGTGGGGGATTAGGATTGGAGATTAGGGGAGGAAGGGGCCCACCCTATGAAAATCAGGGGGAGGGTTAGTTAGGAAATTTACGTAAGAGTCTTCGTAGGCTACGAATAGTTGCACGCAAATACAGAGTAATCATAATATAATTTTTATTTTTTTATTTTTGTTGATTGCATCAACTTAATAATCGTACCCTTAGTTTCAAGGACTAAAACGATCCCGTCTTTGTCTCATTCTTGTCGATGTTCGTGAGACGGCTTTTTTAAAGGTGAGCAAGCCCCAATATTATGTGATTCATCTCCTTGAATCGAAGTGTATTGACGTTGAGCCGGGCGCCATCTCATGTGCTCTCGCTCCGCCGTGATATCTGCTTGTGCCTCCTTGTAGTGGAGCTAAATGACACCATTCCTCTCGGGCGCCAGCATCTGCCTAGCGGCGACCTACTCCAATATTTCATCGGGGCGGATGGCTAACTGTAAGCGGCATATCGCTCATCTTATGCCTCCTTAACAGTGAGGCGGCAGGAAGCAAGTGATGGCCAATATGAGCTGAGTCAGCGAGGCCTCTCCTACCCATATGGGTTCTGCTTGTAACCGTGCTTAGCATCCCAATCCCTGACAATAGGATGTGTTTTGGCATAAGAATCATCTCACTCACTGAGGAGGGCGGAATCCTCCTATGTGGCCTCCTCCGCTTTGCGGCGATCCCACACCTTCTCATCAACGATACCGACGGTTTCCTCTGTCGATTCTCTCCTCCTCTTACAGGGAATCTAAGTCCAGTCATGAGATGGCATAAATGAAGATAATTTGGCGATAGTCACCGACCTCCTTCGTCCCTCCTTCTTTGGAAGCAGGACGGTATTTGCCGAGTTGAGCCAATGGAAGCTTGATGTTTGGAGCCTACTAACCTGGTGGATCACTCTCATATCGTTGTCGCTAATTATGTGCCAACATTTCTTAAAGAAGCTCTCGGTGAAGCCATCCGGTCCCAGCGCCTTGTCCTCAGGCATTGCCGTCAATGGTGGCCTTGACCTCCTCCTTGGTGATGTTGTCATCAATGCCACTGAAGTCGACCACTTTGAAATTAAGATTCTTCTGGTTAATGTCCCTTGGCCTAGGTGGCCCCGTCCCAAGGCACTCTCAAAGTGATCGTGAACGATTTCCTCGTTGATCTTGTGTATCCACATGTTGTTTCTCCTTGAGCCGGTGGATGTGATTCTTTCTGCGTCTTGAATTGATAGGCACATAGTGAAGTTCAAGATTTTATTATGAGCAATTTTACATTACTTGGTAATCATCAAAGATGGGCAAAATTACCAACGAAATCTAACCATTCATCTAGGAGGGCAATCTAGTCCTTCTATATTTGTATTGCGGTATCTTTGCCTCGTCCCTAACCAATAGCCCTTCCCCAAAACGACAAGCTCATGATCGACCGAGTTCGAAGTAGAATCCCCGCTCAATTGGAGATAAGGTTTTCATGTTGGGGGTAGAGAACTAAAACATTATTTTGATCACTGGACTTAAATGAAAATGAATATATTTTTACCAAAGCACATTATAAATTATTTTTAAGATTTCATTTTTAAAATGTAAAGGTAGCCTTTTTATTTACCCCTAAACACATGGTACTCTGCTTGGATTTTTCAGGTGGTATATACTCCTATTTACTTGTGTTGTAGTCTCGTAGAGTACCAGTCAATAACTCAATATCAGCTAGAGATTAAACTAACTGTAATGAAAGGTTCATATATGTTTCAAGGTACCGTAAAAAGGCTCATTATTTATTATAGTCCATGATGGAATACATAGCTTATTACGGCATTCCTTTTATTTACTCGCCCAGCCCCTCTAGCTAGTTACAGGAACGTGCATGAATCCTTGCATGG
This sequence comes from Triticum timopheevii, assembly GCA_963921465.1. NCBI lineage: Eukaryota > Viridiplantae > Streptophyta > Magnoliopsida > Poales > Poaceae > Triticum > Triticum timopheevii. The sequence goes on from OY997270.1 coordinate 314,772,823, forward strand.
GTGCTGCCTGCCATGCAAGGAACGAGGGACTATTGGACTATATATGTACTGCGAAGCAATCGCAGTTAGTATGGTTTCTGTCCAACAACATTCCCGGCGGGCTCGTAGTTGCAGGTGATGAAGACGCCGCGGTTGTTGTTGCAGACGACGCGAGCGCAGCCGATGCTGGTCGACGCGCGCCACACCACCTGCGTGTAGTGCCCGCACACCTTCCCCGACGCGCAGGTGTTGGACCCGTAGTCGTAGTCCTTCTTCTCGTCCACCCACAGCTTCACCGCGTCCGCCGCCTTCCAGTCCGCGCCGGCCGGCCCCCAGAAGATGTTCTCCCCGTAGGGCCCGCCGGAGTGCTGGAGCTTGCAGTCGTTGATCCTCTGGTTGGCGTAGCTCTGGGCGAACCCCTGCAGCTTCGTGCTCCAGCTCACCGCGCCCACGCCGACGGCGGCGCGGGCGGCGTTGTGAGGTGAGAGGTAGTCCTGAGGCGAGTTCTGCGCTTGGGAAAGGTTAACCATGGCGGCTGCCATGGCTAGGGCGAGCAAAATGGCCAGCTTGGGCGTCTCCATTACTCCCTGGTTCGGTGTCCAAATGGTTTCTACCATGTGCCTGCACTATAGCTAGCTGTGTATGTGTAGGCCGCGTAGCTAGCTAGCTTTGCCTTGCTTTTGTACGTATAGCTTGGGTATAGAGGGGGTTTTATAGTGGATTTGTACGAGAAATTTCTGCAGTTTGCGTGGAAAGTCTACCACCATGGCAAGGAATTTTCTAACACTGGCAAAGAATTCCACGAGCAAGACATGCATGAGGCAACTCGGTCGAGTCAGCCATTTGGATCTTGTTACGAACGGTGATAGCCAGCCCATCCAACTCATGGTTAATCTACGCTCCTATCCACAAGGAGAAGCTTCGAGGCCGTGGGTGGCTCACGTATGTAACGTACGGGTGGTTCCAGGAGGAGCATGCATACTTGGACTATTTCATTGTTTGCCCTCAAAGTTGATAGATCACGAACGCTGGAGATCGTATACTGCCGCAACTGCAAGAACGTACGCATTACTGGATTCTTCTACGTGGACGTCACTTTCTGTAGGAAAATGGGACGCGAGCGTGAAATATAACAGCGCCCCTCTCCCCTCTCTCTCAACCTTACTAACACTTGTAAAAAATTACGCAGAAGCAACTGTATTGCCTGAGTCATGGGCAGGGACAAAATTCACGCATAGTGGAGGCGAAGAGAATTTTTTTTCACGAATACGCAAAGCTTGCATATCATTGCATTGATAGAAAGAAGTAGAATGAGTACAAAAGGGGTACAACACATAACAGAACGCAGGAAGGCGTGTACATGGTGCCCAGAGCAGAGAGGCTGGGGATGAGAGGATACAACACAGCTAAATCAGCCAGACCCTAGCCAAGAATGGTAATGCCAAACCAACAAGAATTCCACCATCGTCCGAGCCGAAAACAGGGACACATCGAACGAGCAAGATAGTGCCTTCAGGAAGGAAGATGACGCCAGGAACATCGCCACTATCCGGTCCGGGGGACCCGGACCTAGGGTTTCCCCTGAGCTCGAAGAGGGGCTAAGCTGAAGGCCTTGGCAGCGCCTCCAAGAAGGACACGACAACCGCGGGCGCCGTCGCTGCCAGCACCGGCAAGCCGAGCAGGGATCTCTCCCTGGCCTAAAGCTGAGCAATCCCATAGCAGCCAAATCCGGAAACGTAGATGGGGAGGCCAACGCTAGTCGAAACCACCATGTCAGGAAGGGGTAGGCGGGCTGCACCTGCCGTCGAAGGGTGGCACCTCCTCCGAATCCACGAGCGTATGATCGGGCAAAAGGGGGAAGCTTTGAGTCGAACTGGGTAGGGCAGGCGACGAGGCGAACCACACGGGGGTACCGGGGCGACGGCGTCCAGCAACGCCAGCAGCGAGGACTGGAGGACGCAGATCCAAACTGTTGTGGCCTTAGCCGTCGGGACATCGGCAAGCAAGGTGAGCTGGAAGGGACGCAGCTACCTAGCCGCCAAGGCCAGAGCTGCCCGGTAGCGGACGCCGGCAGCGAGGAACACCGGAGAGACGCGGGCCTGAGGCTGCTGGGCCGGACCAGCACCGACAAGGACCACCGCGAGAAGCCTAGCGCCAGCCACAACCGCAGATGCGTCGCCGCATCCACACGAGAGCCGCCACCGCGGCTCGGGAAGGGAGGAAGGTCGCCGGAGACGAGGGGGCCGCCTGCACAGGAGGAAGACCGCGAACGCACCCGTAGCCGGCCGCAGGCCTAAGACCCAACCACGGCCGGCCCAACCGAGGCCATGGGAGGGATGAGGAGCTGCAGGGGGTGGCGCCCATGGCAGTGGCCAGGAGCGCCGGGTCGCCGCCGGCCGGCAGGCTCGTGCAGCAACTGGGGTAAGGGCGCCCGAGATTCGCCGGGGAGGGATCCCGGGGTCGCGGGCCGAGGGGGGTGGAGGCGCGAGCGGTGCGGGGGTCCGTGACGGTCGAGGACGACGTGGGTGGCGTGGCCAGCCGGAGACGCGCAGGGGCCAGGCCGCTGGGGACCGGATCCGCTGCCGCCGGACAGGCGGGGGAAGGGGGCGACGCCGCTGCGGTAGGGGGCGATGCGTGGGGGTGGTCATGGGGCGTGGGGGCACGGATCCGCCCCGCCGCCACCTTCCTGGGGCCCGGCGTGGCTTCGCCGGCCGGCCCTCCGGCGGCGGTGATGCGGGAGAGGGCGGCGGGGGAGGTTGCTAGCGACGGCGGCTAGGGTTCCCCCCATGTCGCCAGAGGAGGGTGACCGGGGGGGGGGGGGGGGAGCTTCCAAAGGCCGGATCTAGATTCTGATGCATTGACTGTGTATCGTTCCAGAGATTTTTTTTTGACCATGTGACCGACCAGTTAAATAAATATTTACAAATACAAGGGCAAAGAAAACAAATCAACCAATACTAGCTCTAGGAAACATCATCAAAATAAAATTACAAGTTCCGTTCTATCCAAAGACAGATCTACTTTGTCTTCTTCTGTTTAGCTCTGATCTGACAGGCCCAAAGTCCTTTTTTGAGGTAATACTTCGAACCCTCAATATGTACTACAACAGCTTTAAAGATCTTGTCATTTCTGACACACCAAATACCCCAGCATCCCATAAGCATAATATCTAGAGCGAAGTCTTTAGGTAGAAGTGAGATGGCAAGTTGAATTTCATCAAAAGCCGATATACCCCTCTTTTTGTTTGGAATGATGTGATCCCAGCAATAGAGGGAAAATGGACAGTTCCAGTAGATGTTTCATCAGTCTTATCAGATCAGAGAACATAACCATAACTGTCAAGGTGCAAAGTCATGCACTCGAGCGTGTTCCTGGTATTATTCTTATCACGCAGCAAGAGCCAAAAGAAGATTTTGTGTTTGGGTCTGCATGATGTGGCTCAAATGTCCTTAAAGATGTTGTGAACATAATGTACTTGTACATTCTCATAGAAGAGTAAGATTGGGCCTTTCCTTGTAAAGACCAATAGTCATGTCCCATAGATAGAGGTCTTTGGTGTAGGTGTTCTTGCAAAGTCTGGAACTATTGGAATGCTTGCAGAGAGAGTGGTTTGTGGAACAAGTCTTCAGTTTCGAGAGTGTTTAGGGCCGGTTGCAAGGATATGTCCCTGTTGATGGCAAATGAGTATAGCTCAGGGAACCCACCAACCATCAGTCCAAAAATAAATTGTGTTGCCAGCCCCAGGTTTACAGACTAAAAATTGTTTGAAGATGGATAGAAGTCTCAGAATAACTTTCCACCAAAAGGATCCAACCATCCTATCACCAGGAAGAGAGTGTGAATAGTGGGTTTCCCAGATGATGCTAACCCATGGAGAATTATACTTGTTGAGAAACTTGTGCATGAACTTCATGAGCAAAGCCTTGTTATGAGCGGTGATATCTAGCACTCCTAATCCACCTTGAGCCCGGCCGATTAGTGATGTCATCAAAACGCTTAGGATCCACCGCCAGTGTTCTTTGTCACTGTCAAATTTTCGGTTCGGTGCAAAATGTCACATTTTATAAAGTGGTGATTTTCCGAGAGCTATGACGCTAAAGTGATGGTTTTCGTGCATTTTACTCGGGTGTGTTTGGCGTTGAGGCATTGTCTAAATCATCAAGTTGTAGGCCTGTAGCTAAGAGCAAACTCTGGTATTCTTTCTAGTTCTAATATAATAGAACGGGCAGAACTCCTGCCGCCATTCCAAAAAGAAAAAAAAAACACCCAAAACTCTTCTAGGAATTACCGGCAACTAAATTTTCATCGTATGGATTATAAAGTTGGTCTTGCAAGAAGTGGCGGAGAGTGGCGGGCTCTAACCCAAGCGAAGGACGCAAAGAAGAAATCTCAACAGCAGTCAGTGGACAGCTTCTGAGAAATTGCACGCTTCCATCAACCAAGATATTTCCCCTACAGAAGGAGAATGCAACAGTGATAATGTTTTGTCAATTCCAAGGAACTGAAATACTTGAAAGTTTCCTACTACAATCAGAGAAAATAAAACATCTAAATTCATGGAATGAGATGCAAATCAGCCCAAGATTGATTGTCACTTAATACAGTTCATACTTGAGAACAAAATAAACAGAGCGCCAGATTGCTGGTTCATGGTAAGCAAGCTCGGATCGTGGGAGGCCATGGCAGCTGGTACACGTACTCTGGCCCGTAGTACTTGTTCTCGTCGTGAACGCGCTTACACTCCATGGTGTCGAGGTCGATGGAGATGAGCCCCACGCAGTTGTCTGTACACAACACGACAGACCCCTCCGCCACCGAGACAATCTTCTCCAGCATGTCGACGTTCAACTCACCTTCACCTTGAACCTCACGGATCAACTGCTGCAGTTGGACACTCTTCTCCAGAACCCATTCATCCCTGCCCTCTGATTGTGTGAAGACCTTGAGATGGGTCGCGCCCCGGTGGGCAATGCGCACCTTGCCACCGGCGCAGCCTACAACCTCGAGCCTGAAATACCACATGTCTTCCGGGAACAAGGAACGGGAGAATTCCTTTGTGTCTTTGTCAAGGACAATGATTTCGGCGTCTACGGTCCTCCAGTAGACATACCGGGTGAAATTCCGAGCGAAGTACAAGCTGCTCTCGGGCCTCACGTGGCTGTCTGCCGTGATCCGCGCCATGGTCCAGAAACCCTCGCTGCCGGAGGAGAATGAACAGGCCCTGGCAATGCCATCCAACCGGAGCGCGACTATTATTCTGAAATTCGACAGGCCGATGCGCTCACCAGTCTCGTCGCCGTCGCCGTCGAGCAGGAAGGCGCCGCAGCAGAGGCAGCCCTCGAGCCGGTCCGGGCATGGGACCACCAAGCTGCGCCGCGTCAAGGGCTCGCAGACGACGAGGTCGTGGAAGAGAGACGGCTCCTCCTCGTCCTCGGCGTCCGTGCACTGATTCAGGAGGACGAGGCCGCCTCGACTGTCGGCGATGTCCCAGGAGCCGCCATCGCAGTCCGGGAGAAAGTCGAGCGAGAAGTGCCGCGGGAGCATGTCGACGGTGTCCTCCGACGGCGAGAGGGAGAAGACGGGGTTGCATCCCGGCGGACACGACCCGTGCGTACGCTCATCGACGCGGTAGTGTCCGGCGACGACGGGGGAGGCGCGGAGAGATCGGAAGCGGCCGAGGAAGGCGCCGTGAGCGATGATACGGCGCCAGCGCTTGCACGTACAAGCGGCACGGACGAGGTGGAGTGAGGAGGGGAGGCGCAGGAATACTAGTTCGAGCAGCTCGTCGGGGACGTCGTGCTCGGTCGTGGGCGACGGCGCCGAGATCTCGCTGCAGTCTCCCTCCATTTTTGCCACCGGAAACCCCGGGCCTGAGATGCTCTGGCGGCGGCGGCGGAGGAACCCTTGGAAGTTTTCGGGACGTCTCAGCAGTCACGACTATATATTGCCACAATATGCCTTTAAGATCTGACCCACCATGGCCTTCTCAGCCCACCAGTGATTACCATGTTTTCCAGCCCATCACGAAATGTAGGAGGTAGGTCGTCTCAACAATACCCCTAAAAAATTGTCTCAACAAAACTATACCCCTAAAAACAAAGGATTGCCTCAAGAATTTCTAAATGGCCGGTTACTGGTACTGGGATGACCCGTTAACTCATAATTTTAATTTTAATTTTAGTTTAAAATATTTAATCAGTACATTTTTGAAATATAGCTAAAATTGTAAATAAAATAATAATAAAATTATATACATGCATGAAGGTGACAATGAGATGACGTGGATAACACAATATGCATCACGCGCTAGCACTGTCTTGCTAATTTGCCAGATTTTTATATAATAATTAATAATTTCATATTTTTAAAGAAGACCTATAATTTTAAAACTAATGAGGGTGCTAGGGTAACAATGTCCACGCCTGGACGCTATCAAAAGCGATGTCCGGGCTTGGACACTGTAAAATGATGTCCACCTTGCTTAAACCCGTCCACCACGGTCAAGGTTCTCCAAACAAATGATTATCAAGGCCGAGCAGGAGAAGACACCACTCTCCCCCACCGATGTGTGTGCGTAGGTTTGATTGACGACATATGAAGTGGCGCAAGTATGTCATGTTGGATATGTAAGTGCCGCAACCATGGGTTGGCTACAGATATCAAGATTTGGGATGCACCTTTCATTAGGTCATGACATTCAACTAGGAGCGACTTCAAGGAGCGGGAGCGAGGTGGTGCAGCCAAGGAACATGAAATTGTGTATATGTAGTTGCAAAACCATTGGTAAACACAACACGATCCGTGGGCTGAACAATGGTAATCTCAAGACAACAAAGAAATTTTGCGTTGCCATCAAGTGCACAACTTTTCTCCCTGGCTTTCATTTAACCGGGACGTTGGACAAGTTTGCCTGGTACTGTCGACATATCATGCATAGTATTAAAATATCTGGTGTAATAACCTAAAATAAATTGTTGCTACTATTTGGTTTAACTGGACCATTGTATTGAAATTATATGTTAAACTATCAAGCTAGACGGAAGAAATGGATATGTACAACACTTAGCAGATAATTTACGCAAGAGGAATATCTTATGGCTGGTTCTTAAAATACCTAGGCTGAAGTGGATAGACATTGTACTAACCAACATTGTGTAGAAGGTAGGCTAATCCGACCCGGGTAAGGTGGATGTAATCCACCCGCCTTTACTTAGGCGCTGCCGTCAATAGATGTCCTGCTCTCGTGTATCCGTTGTGTGCTATAAATAGCCTTTCGGCCGCACAGAGCAAATGACCTCACCCAAATTTCTTCACCCCTGTGGTAGCAACTGGAGGACAGCGACTCACTGGAGAAATCTATGAGAGATTGAAGACAAGGAGGTTAGAGCTTAGATTTAACCTAGGAGGAACCGCATCAAGGCAAAATTGTGCATATTCTTTCTTAACTGAACTCTTGATATATTTTAGTTAATATAATTGATTGGTAGCACTAATATCTCTACACATGAAAATAAATGATGAGTTATCAATTATTACGACTCCAATAACCGTCGATGAACATATGACAGACTAATCAAAATGAACATTTGAATAGTGTGAGAATTTACACCTTCGTGACCATGGTATGTATGGTATATCAAGCCCGTGGCGGTCGACACCTGAAGTAACGGTATGCGGCTAATTTAGTCGGTACTAGAGTGGGATGGAAATATGCCTCACACAAGTAGGGGACTCGTCGTCGTGATACTCGGAGATAGGTATTACCGTTGTTGGAGCTTATGACGGTCATTAGTATTTCTTTGCATAGATTATTTTTATAGTATCATGTGAGGTAATAGGGGCTAAACCATCTCTACCTTACGTATGTCAAATTTGTAACCTGTTAATTCTTGCATGCTCTATTCTTGCTGAGTATGTCCCAACATACTCACTATTATTTCTCTCTGATATGCGCAGTGTGTGCGGGAAGTGGGCATGGTGAGGAGTTAGAGGAACATGAGGAATAAATCAACACCTAGACCATGGTGTTAGATTAGGAGTCTTTATTTAACCCTTAAATAAAGTGAGAGAAGAATAAGGAGTACATCTGCATGTGGTGGGGCTACACTAGTCACTAGTTTGGCTCCGGTTGTTTGATGATGTAAGCTACAATGTAAGGAATAACATGGAACAGAAAGTATCCTTTTTACCTTGACGATCTGATGTTTGTTACTTATACCTTGGGTGCTTATGAGTTGCTCAAATTCATAAGGCTTGGCGACTGTCACTTTTATTTTCTTGAACCTTTGGCCATGAAAATTTTAGTGGTATCAGAATCAGTTGATACTAAACCACTTCTCAACAAAAAAATATTAACCATGTCTAAACCAAGTTTAGGAGGACTAGCGAGGGCTCAAAGAAGACTAAATGAGCAAACTAACTTGTAATAAACCCTGGCCTAGCATAGGAAGCTATATTGGTTGGGTTCAAAACAGTAGTAGACTTACTAGTAAAGTTCTACAGTAGGGCTAGTCCTCAGGTACAGGTGTAGTAGCTATGCTTGTTTCTCTTTATTTTTGTTTTATAATGTGATAGATGCGTTGTCAAATCCAGGCATGGAGTTTGTTGATATCCCAACGAAGCATTTCCTGGAGCAGTTCTTGGCAATTCTTGGTCTTGCTCCACCAGTTCTCTGTCGGAGGCCTGCTCCTGATGGATTGTACATCCTGGGAGTTCAAGTCAAACTTGGTCCAGTAGATGGGGTTCCTCATTACTATGAGGTTGCAAGAGCAACTATGCCTAAGGCTGAACATGCAGCCTGTCTGATGGTTATCCACACTATAGCTACTGAACCTACTGTGAAAATTAGGGAAATTAACTATTGTTAGTTGGGGTACTTGCACTATCAGGAGGATGATCTGCGCAAGTTGCTGATGGAGGATGAGCATCTTTGTGCTGAGTTGATGAACATTATCCGTTCCAGCAAGAATGAGCTCCTTCTTGGAGCGCCTCACTCATAGTTTCTACCACTGCATCCACTGCCTGAGTTACATTGTTGCTGCATTGCACATGGCGGCGGTGGAAGTTCCAGCGACAGTGTGTGAGTAGTGGATGTGCATCAGCATCGTAGCACTACTTTTGGGGTCTCTTTATAGTTTCTACAATCCTTAGAATAAAGTCTTGCAGGGTACGAGTGTGGGTGGTCCAGGTTTTGGGGCTGCAAGATAGACATGGCGTGTGATGGAGGATGACACTAGTTGTCCTTTTGGGTTTGGGACCTGATAGTAGCCTAAAGTTGCGCGAAACCCCAATTCGGTGCCCAGGTTCATCTGCACCCGGCCAAAAAAAATCAAAACAAATACTATTTTTTTAAAATCCATTTTTTGTGTGATAGATAATTTTATGCGCGAGGTTCGCTCCAAATTTTAACTTATTTGGACATCTGAGCAGCTCTCAGCAAAAAAGACAAATCGGGTCAGAATAGTGTGTGAACAGTAAACTTCTTTGCACACCTGAATTTGTGTTTTTTGCTGAGAGTTTCTCAGATGTCCAAATGAGTTGAAACTTGGAGCGCACCTCACGCATAAACTTATCTACCACACAAAAAAATTGAATTTTTTGAATTTTTTTAGTACTTGTTTTGATTTTTTTCGTCAGGGCGGGTGCGGATGAGCTCGGGAGCAAAAACGCCGCACTCAAAGTTGCGGTACTATGCTAGGCATGTAATGTAAGTGTTGGGGAACGTAGTAATTTCAAAAAAAATTCTACGCACACACAAGATCATGGTGATGCATAGCAACGAGCGGGGAGAGTGAGTCCACGTACCCTCGTAGACCGAAAGCGGAAGCGTTAGCACAACACGGTTGATGTAGTCGTACGTCTTCACGATCCGACCGACCCAAGTACCGAACGTATGGCACCTCCGAGTTCAACACACGTTCAGCTCGATGACGTCTCGCGAACTCCGATCCAGCAGAGCTTCACGGGAGAGTTCCGTCAGCACGACGGCGTGATGATGGTGATGATGTTGCCACCGATGCAGGGCTTCGCCTAAGCACCGCTACGATATGACCGAGGTGGAATATGGTGGAAGGGGGCATCGCACACGGCTTGGAGAGTGTTGGAAATATGCCCTAGAGGCAATAATAAATTAGTTATTATTATATTTCCTTGTTCATGATAATCGTTTATTATCCATGCTATAATTGTATTGATAGGAAACTCAGATACATGTGTGGATACATAGACAACACCATGTCCCTAGTAAGCCTCTAGTTGACTAGCTCGTTGATCAACAGGTGGTTACGGTTTCCTAACCATGGACATTGGATGTCATTGATAACGGGATCACATCATTAGGAGAATGATGTGATGGACAAGACCCAATCCTAAGCCTAGCACAGAGATCGTGTAGTTCGTATGCTAAAGCTTTTCTAATGTCAAGTATCTTTTCCTTAGACCATGAGATTGTGCAACTCCCGGATACCGTAGGAATGCTTTGGGTGTACCAAACGTCACAACGTAACTGGGTGGCTATAAAGGTGCACTACAGGTATCTCCGAAAGTGTCTGTTGGGTTGGCACGAATCGAGACTGGGATTTGTCACTCCGTGTAAACGGAGAGGTATCTCTGGGCCCACTCGGTAGGACATCATCATAATGTGCACAATGTGACCAAGGGGTTGATCACGGGATGATGTGTTACGGAACGAGTAAAGAGACTTGCCGGTAACGAGATTGAACAAGGTATCGGTATGCCGACGATCGAATCTCGGGCAAGTACAATACCGTTAGACAAAGGGAATTGTATACGGGATCGATTGAGTCCTTGACATCGTGGTTCATCCGATGAGATCATCGTGGAACATGTGGGAGCCAACATGGGTATCCAGATCCCGCTGTTGGTTATTGATCGGAGAACGTCTCGGTCATGTCTACATGTCTCCCGAACCCGTAGGGTCTACACACTTAAGGTTCGATGACGCTAGAGTTATAAAGGAAGTTTGTATGTGGTTACCGAATGTTGTTTGGAGTCCCGGATGAGATCCCGGACGTCACGAGGAGTTCCGGAATGGTCCGGAGGTAAAGATTTATATATTGGAAGTCCTGTTTTGGTCACCGGAAAAGTTTTGGGTTTTTCCGGTAACGTACCGGGACCACCGGGAGGGTCCCGGGGGTCCACCAAGTGGGACCACCAACCCTGGAGGGCTGCATGGGCCAAGTGTGGGAGGGGACCAGCCCCAGGTGGGCTGGTGCGCCCCCCACAGGGCCCAAGGCGCAGGAAGTGGGGAAAGGGGGCAAACCCTAGGGCAGATGGGCCCTAAGGCCCACCCTGGGTGCGCCTCCCCCCTCTCCCCTTCTGGCCGCCACACAGATGGGATCTGGGGGCTGCCGCCACCCCTGGGGAGGGAACCCTAGAGGGGGCGCAGCCCCCTCCCCTCCCCCTATAAATACTTGAGGTCTGGGGGCTGCCCAACACACGAGAATCTCTCCCTCTTGGTGCAGCCCTACCTCTCTTACTCCTCCTCTCCCGTGGTGCTTGGCGAAGCCCTGCAGGATAGCCACGCTCCTCCATCACCACCACGCCGTTGTGCTACTGCTGGATGGATTCTTCCTCAACCTCTCCCTCTCTCCTTGCTGGATCAAGGCATGGGAGATGTCACCGGGCTGTACGTGTGTTGAACGCGGAGGTGCCGTCCATTCGGCACTAGGATCTCCGGTGATTTGGATCACGACGAGTACGACTCCTTCAACCCCGTTCTCTTGAACGCTTCCGCTTAGCGATCTACAAGGGTATGTAGATGCACTCTCCTTCCCCTCGTTGCTGGTTTCTCCATAGATAGATCTTGGTGACACGTAGGAAAATTTTGAATTTCTGCTACGTTCCTCAACAGTGGCATCATGAGCTAGGTCTATTGCGTAGATTCTTTGCACGAGTAGAACACAAAGTAGTTGTGGGCGTTGATTTTGTTCAATATGCTTACCGTTACTAGTCCAATCTTGTTTCGACGGTATTGTGGGATGAAGCGGCCCAGACCGACCTTACACGTACTCTTACGTGAGACAGGTTCCACCGATTGACATGCACTTGGTGCATAAGGTGGCTAGCGGGTGCCAGTCTCTCCCACTTTAGTCGGAACGGATTCGATGAAAAGTGACCTTATGAAGGGTAAATAGCAATTGACATATCACGTTGTGGTTTTGCGTAGGTAAGAAACATTCTTGCTAGAAACCCATAGCAGCCACGTAAAACATGCAAACAACAATTAGAGGACGTCTAACTTGTTTTAGCAGGGTATGCTATGTGATATGATATGGCCAAGAAGAATGTGATGAATGATATGTGATGTATGAGATTGATCATGTTCTTGTAATAGGAATCACGACTTGCATGTCGATGAGTATGACAACCGGCAGGAGCCATAGGAGTTGTCTTAATTTATTGTATGACCTGCGTGTCATTGAACAATGCCATGTAATTACTTTACTTTATTGCTAACCGGTAGCCATAGTAGTAGAAGTAATAGTTGGAGAGACAACTTCATGAAGATACGATGATGGAGATCATGATGATGGAGATCATGGTGTCATGCCGGTGACGATGATGATCATGGAGCCCCGAAGATGGAGATCAAAAGGAGCAAAATGATATTGGCCATATCATGTCACTATTTGATTGCATGTGATGTTTGTCATGTTTATGCATCTTGTTTACTTAGAACGACGGTAGTAAATAAGATGATCCCTTACAACAATTTCAAGAAGTGTTCTCCCCTAACTGTGCACCGTTGCTAAAGTTTGTCGTTTCAAAGCACCACGTGATGATCGGGTGTGATAGATCCTTACGTTCACATACAACGGGTGTAAGACAGTTTTACACATGCAAACACACTTAGGGTTAACTTGACGAGCCTAGCATGTACAGACATGGCCTCAGAACACAGAGACCGAAAGGTCGAGCATGAGTCGTATGGAGGATACGATCAACATGAAGATGTTCACCGATGATGACTAGTCCGCCCCACGTGATGATCAGACACGGCCTAGTTGACTCGGATCATGTAATCACTTAGATGACTAGAGGGATGTCTATCTGAGTGGGAGTTCATAAGATGAACTTAATTATCCTGAACATAGTCAAAAGATCTTTGCAAATTATGTCGTAAGCTCGCGCTTTAGTTCCACTGTTTAGATATGTTCCTAGAGAAAATATAGTTGAAAGTTGACAATAACGATTATGCGGACAGTAGAAAGCTTATGTCCTTAATGCACCACTCAGTGTGCTGAACCCCAAACGTCGTTTGTGGATGTTGCGAACATCGGACATACACGTTTTGATAACTACGTGATAGTTCAGTTAAATGGTTTAGAGTTGAGGCACCAAAGACGTTTTCCAAACGTCGCGGAACATATGAGATGTTTTCGAGGGCTGAAATTGGGATTTCAGGCTCGTGCCCACGTCAAGAGGTATAAGACCTCCGGCAATTTTCTTAGCCTGCAAACTAAGGGAGAAAAGCTCAATCGTTGAGCTTGTGCTCAGATTGTCTGAGTGCAATAATCACTTCAATCGAGTGGGAGTTGATCTTCCAGATGAGATAGTGATGTTTCTCCAAAGTCATTGCCACCAAGCTGCTAGAGCTTCGTGATGAGCTATAACATATCAGGGATAGATATGATGATCCTTGAGGTATTCGCGATGTTTGACTCCGCGAAAGTAGAATTCAAGAAGGAGCATCAATTGTTGATGGTTGGTGAAACCACTAGTTTCAAGAAGGGCAAGGGCAAGAAGGTATACTTCATGAAACGGCAAATCAGCTGCTGCTCCAGTGAAGAAACCCAAGGTTGAACCCAAACCCGAGACTAAGTGCTTCTGTGATAAGGGGAATAATCACTAGAGCGGAATTACCCTAGATACTTGGTAGATGAGAAGGCTGGCAAGGTTGATAGAAGTATATTGGATATACATTATGTTAATGTGTACTTTACTAGTACTCCTAGTAGCACCAGGGTATTAGATACCGGTTCGGTTGCTAAGTGTTAGTAACTCGAAATAAAAGAGCTACCGAATAAACGGAGACTAGCTAAAGGTGAGCTGACGATATGTGTTGGAAGTATTTCCAAGGTTGATGTGATCAAGCATCGCACGCTCCCTCTACCATCGAGATTTGGTGTTTGCGTTGAGCATAGACATGATTGGATTATGTCTATCGCAATCCGGTTATTCATTTAAGGAGAATAATGGTTACTCTATTTGAATAATACCTTCAATGGTCTTGCACCTAAAGGAATGGTTTATTGAATCTCGATCGTAGTGATACACATTTTTCATGCCAAAAGATATAAGATAGTAATGATAGTACCACTTATTTGTGGCACTGCCATGTAAGTCATATTGGTGTAATACGCATGAAGAAGCTCCATGTTGATGGATCTTTGGACTCACTCGTTTTTGAAAAGTTTGAGACATGCGAACCATGTCTATTGGTGTATACGCATGAAGAAACTCCATGCAGATGGATCGTTTGAACTCACTTGATTTTGAATCACTTGAGACATGCAAATCATACCACATGGGCAAGATGACTAAAAGGCCTCGTTTTTCAGTAAAATGGAACAAGATAGCAACTTGTTGGAAGTAACACTTATGTGTGCAGTCCAATGAGTGCTGAGGCATGCAGTGAATATCGTTATGTTCTTACTTCACAGATGATTCGAGTAGATGTAGAGTATATTTACTTGATGAAACACAAATCTGAATTATTGAATGGTTCAAGTAATTTCAGAGTGAAGTTGAAGATCATCGTGACAAGAGGATGAAATGTCTATGATATGATCATAGAGATGAGTATCTGAGTTACGAGCTTTGGCACGCAATTAAGACATTGTGGAAATTGTTTCACAATTAATACCGCCTGGAACACCATAGTTTGATGGTGTGTCCGAACATCATAGTTGCACCCTATTGGATATGGTGCGTACCATGATGTCTCTTATCGAATTACCACTATCGCTTATGGGTTAGGCATTAGAGATAACCACATTCACTTTAAATAGGGCACCACGTAATTCCGTCGAGATGACACCATATGAACTATGGTTTGGAGAAACCTAAGTTGTCGTTTCTTAAAAGTTTGGGGCTACGAGGCTTATGTGAAAAAATTTCAGGTTGATAAGCTCGAACCCAAAGTGGATAAAATGCATCTTCATAGGGCACCCAAAACAGTTGGATATACCTCCTAATTCAGATCCGAAAGCAATAGGGATTGTTTCTTGAATCGGGTCCTTTCTCGAGGAAAAGTTTGTCTCGGAAAGTTGAGTGGGAGGATGGTGGAGACTTGATGAGGTTATTGAACCATCACTTCAACCAGTGTGTAGCAGGGCACAGGAAGTTGTTCCTGTGGCACCTACACCAATTGAAGTAGAAGCTTATGATAGTGATCATGAAACTTCGAATCAAGTCACTGCCGTACCTCGTAGGGTGACAAGGATGCGTACTACTTTAGAGTGGTACATTAATCCTGTCTTGAAGGTCATGTTGCTAGACAACAATGAACCTACGAGCTATGGAGAAGCGATGGTGGGCCGAAATTCCGACAAATGGTTAGAAGCCATGAAATCCGAGATAAATGGATCTTTAAGAAGACGGACGTGGGCGGTGATGTCACCGTCTATGAAGCTCGACTTGTGGCGAAGAGTTTTTCACAAGTTCAAGGAGTTGACTACGATGAGATTTTCTCATCCGTAGCGATGCTTAAGTCCGTCGAAATCATGTTAGCATTAGCTGCATTTATGAAATCTGGCAGATGGATGTCAAAACGAGTTTCCTTACCAGTCTTCGTAAGGAAAGGTTGTATGCGATACAATCAGGAAGTTTTTGTCGATCCTAAGGATGCTAAAAGGTATGCTAGCTCCAGCGATCCTTCTAAGGACTGGAGCAAGCATCTCGGAGTTGGAATGTACACTTTGATGAGATGATCAAAGATTTTGGATTTATACAAAGTTTATGAGAAACTTGTATTTCCAAAGAAGTGAGTGGGAGCACTATATAATTTCTGATGAGTATATGTTATTGACATATTGTTGATCAGAAATGATGTAGAATTTCTGGAAAGCATAAAGGGTTATTTGAAAAGTGTTTTTCAATGGAAAACCTGGATTAGGCTACTTGAACAATAAGCATCAAGATCTATAAGATAGATCAAAATGCTTAATAGTACTTTCAAATGAGCACGTACCTTGACATGATCTTGAAGGTGTTCAAGATGGATCAGTCAAAGAAGGAGTTCTTGCCTGAGTTGTAAGGTACGAAGTTAAGACTTAAAGCTCGACCACAGTAGAAAAGAGAGAAAGGACGAAGGTCGTCCCCTATGCTTTAGATGTAGGCTCTATAGTATGCTATGCTAAGTACCGCACCTGATGTGTGCCTTGCCACATGTCTGGCAAGAGGGTATAAAGGTGATCAAGGAGTGGATCACCAGATAGCGGTCAAAATTATCCTTAGAGGAATAAGGATATGTTTCTCGATTATGGAGGTGATAAAGAGTTCGGCATAAAGGGTTATGACGATGCAAGCTTTAACACCTATCCGAATGACTCTGAGTAGCAAACCGGATACGTATAGTGGAGCGACCATTTGGAATAGCTCCAAGTGGAGCGTGGAAGCAGCATTTACAATATGACCTAGAGATTTGCGAAGTACATACGGATCTGAATGTTGCAGACCCGTTGACTAAAAAACATCTCTCACAAGCAAAACATGATCAAACCCCAGAACTCATTGAGTCTTAATCACATGATGATGTGAACTAGTTTAATGACACTAGTAAACTCTTTCGATGTTGGTCACATGGCGATGTGACCTGTGAATGTTAATCACATGACGATGTGAACTAGATTATTGACTCTAGTGCAAGTGGGAGACTGTTGGAAATATGCCCTAGAGGCAATAATAAATTAGTTATTATTATATTTCCTTGTTCATGATAATCGTTTATTATCCATGCTATAATTGTATTGATAGGAAACTCAGATACATGTGTGGATACATAGACAACACCATGTCCCTAGTAAGCCTCTAGTTGACTAGCTCGTTGATCAACAGATGGTTACGGTTTCCTGACCATGGACATTGGATGTCGTTGATAACGGGATCACATCATTAGGAGAATGATGTGATGGACAAGACCCAATCCTAAGCCTAGCACAGAGATCGTGTAGTTCGTATGCTAAAGCTTTTCTAATGTCAAGTATCTTTTCCTTAGACCATGAGATTGTGCAACTCCCGGATACCGTATGAATGCTTTGGGTGTACCAAACGTCACAACGTAACTGGGTGGCTATAAAGGTGCACTACAGGTATCTCCGAAAGTGTCTGTTGGGTTGGCACGAATCGAGACTGGGATTTGTCACTCCGTGTAAACGGAGAGGTATATCTGGGCCCACTCGGTAGGACATCATCATAATGTGCACAATGTGACCAACGGGTTGATAATGGGATGATGTGTTACGGAACGAGTAAAGAGACTTGCCGGTAACGAGATTGAACAAGGTATCGGTATACCGACGATTGAATCTCGGGCAAGTACAATACCGTTAGACAAAGGGAATTGTATACGGGATCGATTGAGTCCTTGACATCGTGGTTCATCCGATGAGATCATTGTGGAACATGTGGGAGCCAACATGGGTATCCAGATCCCGTTGTTGGTTATTGACCGGAGAACGTCTCGGTCATGTCTACATGTCTCCCGAACCCGTAGGGTCTACACACTTAAGGTTCGATGACGCTAGAGTTATAAAGGAAGTTTGTATGTGCTTACCGAATGTTGTTCGGAGTCCCGGATGAGATCCCGGACGTCACGAGGAGTTCCGGAATGGTCCGGAGGTAAAGATTTATATATTGGAAGTCCTGTTTTGGTCACCGGAAAAGTTTCGGGTTTTTCCGGTAACGTACCGGGACCACCGGGAGGGTCCCGGGGGTCCACCAAGTGGGACCACCAACCCTGGAGGGCTGCATGGGCCAAGTGTGGGAGGGGACCAGCCCCAGGTGGGCTGGTGCGCCCCCCCACAGGGCCCAAGGTGCAGGAAGTGGGGAAAGGGGGCAAACCCTAGGGCAGATGGGCCCTAAGGCCCACCCTGGGTGCGCCTCCCCCCTCTCCCCTTCTGGCCGCCACACAGATGGGATCTGGGGGCTGCCGCCACCCCTGGGGAGGGAACCCTAGAGGGGGCGCAGCCCCCTCCCCTCCCCCTATAAATACTTGAGGTCTGGGGCTGCCCAACACACGAGAATCTCTCCCTCTTGGTGCAGCCCTACCTCTCTTACTCCTCCTCTCCCGTGGTGCTTGGCGAAGCCCTGCAGGATAGCCATGCTCCTCCATCACCACCACGCCGTTGTGCTACTGCTGGATGGAGTCTTCCTCAACCTCTCCCTCTCTCCTTGCTGGATCAAGGCATGGGAGACGTCACCGGGCTGTACGTGTGTTGAACGCGGAGGTGCCGTCCGTTCGTAACTAGGATCCCGGTGATTTGGATCACGACGAGTACGACTCCTTCAACCCCGTTCTCTTGAACGCTTCCGCTTAGCGATCTACAAGGGTATGTAGATGCACTCTCCTTCCCCTCGTTGCTGGTTTCTCCATAGATAGATCTTGGTGACACGTAGGAAATTTTGAATTTCTGCTACGTTCCTCAACAGAGAGATCAACAGATCAACTTGTGTGTCTAGAGGTGCCCCCTGCCCCCGTATATAAAGGAGCAAGGGGGGGAGGCGGCCGGCCAGGAGGAGGGCGCGCCAAGGGGGGAGTCCTACTCCCACCGGGAATAGGACTCCTCCTTTCCTTGTAGGAGTAGTAGAAGGGAAGGAAGGGAGAGAAGAGGAAAAGGAAAAGGGGGGCGCCCCCCCTCCTTGTCCAATTTGGACTAGAGGGGGAGGGGCGCGCGGCTGCCCTAGCCGCCCCTCCTCTTCTCCTACTAAGGCCCATTAGGCCCAATATGCTCCCCGGGGGTTCCGGTAACCCCTCGGTACTCCGGTAAATGTCTGAAACCTCCCGAAACACTTTCAGTGTCCGAACATAGTCGTCCAATATATCGATCTTTACGTCTCGACCATTTCAAGACTCCTCGTCATGTCCAAGATCATATCCGAGACTCCGAACTACCTTCGATACATCAAAACACAAAAACTCATAATACCGATCGTCACCGAACTTTAAGCGTGCGGACCCTATGGGTTCAAGAACTATGTAGACATGACCGAGACACGTCTTCGGTCAATAACCAATAGCGGAACCTGGATGCTCATATTGGTTCCCAGATATTCTACGAAGATCATTATCGGTCAAACCGCATAACAACATACATTGTTCCCTTTGTCATCGGTATGTTACTTGCCCGCGATCGTTGGTATCTCAATACCTAGTTCAATCTCGTTGCCGGCAAGTCTCTTTACTCGTTATGTAATGCATCATCCTGCAACTAACTCATTAGTCACATTGCTTGCAAGGCTCATAGTGATGTGCATTACCGAGAGGGCCCAAAGATACCTCTCCGACAATCGGAGTGACAAATCCTAATCTCGAAATACGCCAACTCAACAAGTACCTTCGGAGATACCTGTAGAGCACCTTTATAATCACCCAGTTACTTTGTGATGTTTGGTAGCACACAAAGTGTTCCTCCGGTAAATAGGAGTTGCATAATCTCATAGTCATAGGAACATGTATAAGTCATGAAGAAAGCAATAGCAACATACTAAACGATCAAGTGCTAAGCTAACGGAATGGGTCAAGTCAATCACATCATTCTCCTAATGATGTGATCCCGTTAATAAAATGACAACTCATGTCTATGGTTAGGAAACTTAACCATCTTTGTTTAACGAGCTAGTCAAGTAGAGGCATACTAGTGACACCACGTTTGTCTATGAATTCACACATGTATTATGTTTCCGGTTAATACAATTGTAGCATGAATAATAAACATTTACCATGATATGAGGAAATAAATAATAACTTTATTATTGCCTCTAGGGCATATTTCCTTCAGTCTCCCACTTGCACTAGAGTCAATAATCTAGATTACACAGTAATGATTCTAACACCCATGGAGTCTTGGTGCTGATCATGTTTTGCTCGTGGAAGAGGCTTAGTCAACGGGTCTACAATATTCAGTTCCGTATGTATCTTGCAAATCTCTATGTCTCCCACCTGGACTTGATCCCGGATGGAATTGAAGCGTCTCTTGATGTGCTTGGTTCTCTTGTGATATCTGGATTCCTTTGCCAAGGCAATTGTACCAGTATTGTCACAAAAGATTTTCATTGGACCCGATGCACTAGGTATGACACCTAGATCGGATATGAACTCCTTCATCCAGACTCCTTCATTTGCTGCTTCCGAAGCAGCTATGTACTCCGCCTCACACGTAGATCCCTCCACGACACTTTGTTTAGAACTGCACCAACTAACAGCTCCGCCGTTCAATATAAACACGTATCCGGTTTGCGATTTAGAATCGACCGGATCAGTGTTAAAGCTTGCATCGACGTAACCATTTACGACTAGCTCTTTGTTGCCTCCATAAACGAGAAACATATCCTTAGTCCTTTTCAGGTATTTCAGGATGTTCTTGACCACTGTCCAGTGATCCACTCCTAGATTACTTTGGTACCTCCCTGCTAAACTAATAGCAAGGCACACATCAGGTCTGGTACACAGCATTGCATACATGATAGAGCCTATGGCTGAAGCATAGGGAACATCTTTCATTTTCTCTCTATCTTCTGCAGTGGTCGGGCATTGAGTCTAACTCAACTTCACACCTTACAGGCAAGAACCCTTTCTTTGCTTGATCCATTTTGAACTTCTTCAAAACTTTATCAAGGTATGTGCTTTGTGAAAGTCCAATTAAGCGTCTTGATCTATCTCTATAGATCTTGATGCCCAATATATAAGCAGCTTCACTAAGGTCTTTCATTGAAAACTTTGATTCAAGTATCCTTTTATGTTATCCAGAAATTCTATATCATTTCCAATCAACAATATGTCATCCACATATAATATCAGAAATGCTACAGAGCTCCCACTCACTTTCTTGTAAATACATGCTTCTCCAAAAGTCTGTAAAAAACCATATGCTTTGATCACACTATCAAAGCGTTTATTCCAACTCCGAGAGGCTTGCACCAGTCCATAAATTGATCGCTGGAGCTTGCACACTTTGTTAGCACCTTTCGGATTGACAAAACCTTTTGGTTGCATCATATACAACTCTTCTTCCAGAAATCCATTCAGGAATGCAGTTTTGACATCCATTTGCCAAATTTCATAATCATAAAATGCGGTAATTGCTAACATGATTCGGACAGACTTAAGCATTGCTACGGGTGAGAAAGTCTAATCGTAGTCAACCCCTTGAACTTGTTGAAAACCTTTCGCAACAAGTCGAGCTTTGTAGACACTAACATTACCATCAGCGTGAGTCTTCTTCTTGAAGATCCATTTATTCTCGATGGCTTGCCGATCATCGGGCAAGTCAACCAAAGTCCACACTTTGTTCTCATACATGGATCCCATCTCAGATTTCATGGCCTCAAGCCATTTTGCGGAATTTGGGCTCATCATCGCTTCCTCATAGTTCGTAGGTTCGCCATGGTCAAGTAACATGACCTCCAGAATAGGATTATCATACCACTTTGGTGCGGATCTTACTCTGGTTGACCTACGAGGTTCAGTAGTAACTTGATCTGAAGTTTCATGATCAATATCATTAGCTTCCTCACTAATTGGTGTAGGCGTCACAGGAACCGGTTTCTGTGATGAACTACTTTCCAATAAGGGAGCAGGTAAAGTTAGCTCATCAAGTTCTACTTTCCTCCCACTCACTTCTTTCGAGAGAAACTCCTTCTCTAGAAAGGATCCATTCTTAGCAACGAATGTCTTGCCTTCGGATCTGTGATAGAAGGTGTACCCAACAGTTTCCTTTGGGTATCCTATGAAGACACATTTCTCCGATTTGGGTTCGAGCTTATCAGGTTGAAGCTTTTTCACATAAGCATCGCAACCCCAAACTTTAAGAAACAACAACTTTGGTTTCTTACCAAACCATAGTTCATAAGGCATCGTCTCAACGAATTTTGATGGTGCCCTATTTAACGTGAATGCAGCCACCTCTAAAGCATAACCCCAAAGTGATAGCGATAAATCAGTAAGAGACATCATAGATTGTACCATATCTAGTAAAGTACGATTACGACGTTCGGACACACCATTACGCTGTGGTGTTCCAGGTGGCGTGAGTTGTGAAACTATTCTGCATTGTTTCAAATGTAGACCAAACTCGTAACTCAAATATTCTCCTCCACAATCAGATCGTAGAAACTTTATTTTCTTGTTATGATGATTTTCTACTTCACTCTGAAATTCTTTGAACTTTTCAAATGTTTCAGACTTATGTTTCATTAAGTAGATATACCCATATCTGCTCAAATCATGTGTGAAGGCGAGAAAATAATGATACTCGCCGCGAGCCTCAATATTCATCGGACCACATACATCCGGAGAACGGCGTTTTAGTCATCTTGCCCATGAGGCATGGTTCGCAAGTACCAAGTGATTCATAATCAAGTGATTCCAAAAGTCCATCAGTATGGAATTTCTTCATGCGCTTTACACCAATATGACCCAAAACGGCAGCGCCACAAATAAGTTGCGCTATCATTATCAACTCTGCATCTTTTGGCTTCAACATTATGAATATGTGTGTCACTACTATCGAGATTTAACACGAATAGACCACTCTTCAAGGGTGCATGACCATAAAAGATATTACTCATATAAATAGAGCAACCATTATTCTCAGATTTAAATGAATAACCGTCCCTCATCAAACAAGATCCAGATATAATGTTCATGCTCAACGCTTGCACCAAATAACAATTATTTAGGTCTAAAACTAATCCCGAAGGTAGATGTAGAGGCAGCATGCCAACGGCGATCACATTGACTTTGGAACTATTTCCCACGCGCATCATCACCTCGTCCTTAGCCAGTCTACGTTTAATCCGTAGTCCATGTTTCGAGTTGCAAATATTAGCAACAGAACTAGTATCAAATACCCAGGTGCTACTGCGACCTCTAGTAAGGTACACATCAATGACATGTATATCACATATACCTTTGTTCACCTTGCCATCCTTCTTATCCGCCAAATACTTGGGGCAGTTCCGCTTCTAGTGACCAGTCCCTTTGTAGTAGAAGCACTCAGTCTCAGGCTTAGGTCCAGATTTGGGTTTCTTCTCTTGAGCAGCAACTTGTTTGCTGTTCTTCTTGAAGTTCCCCTTTTTCTTCCATTTGCCCTTTTTCTTCAAATGGTGGTCTTGTTAACCATCAACACTTGATGCTCCTTCTTGATTTCTACCTCCGCAGCTTTTAGCATTGCGAAGAGCTCGGGAATTGTCTTATTCATCCCTTGCTATTATAGTTCATCACGAAGCTCTTGTAGCTTGGTGGCAGTGATTGAAGAATTCTGTCAATGACACTATCATCCGGAAGATTAACTCCCAGTTGAATCAAGTGATTGTTATACCCAGACATTTTGAGTATATGTTCACTGACAGAACTATTCTCCTCCATCTTGCAGCTGTAGAACTTATTGGAGACTTCATATCTCTCAATCCGGGCATTTGCTTGAAATATTAACTTCAACTCCTGGAACATCTCATATGTTGCATGATGTTCAAAACGTCGTTGAAGTCCCGGTTCTAAGCCGTAAAGCATGGCACACTGAACTATCGAGTAGTCATCAACACGCGACTGCTAGGCATTCACAATGTCTGCAGTTGCTAGCGCGGGTGGTACACCTAGCGGTGCTTCTAGGACATAATTCTTCTGTGCAGCAATGAGGATAATCCTCAAGTTACGGACCCAGTCCATGTAATTGCTACCATCATCTTTCAACTTTGCTTTCTCAAGGAACACATTAAAATTCAACGGAACAACAGCACGGGCCATCTATCTACAACAACATAGACAAGCAAAATACTATCAGGTACTAAGTTCATGATAAATTTAAGTTCAGTTAATCATATTACTTAAGAACTCCCACTTAGATAGACATCTCTCTAATCATCTAAGTGATCACGTGATCCAAATCAACTAAACCATAATCGTTCATCACGTGAAATGGAGTAGTTTTCAATGGTGAACATCACTATGTTGATCATATCTACTATATGATTCACGCTCGACCTTTCGGTCTCAGTGTTCCAAGGCCATATCTTCATATGCTACGCTCGTCAAGTTTAACCCGAGTATTCTGCGTGTGCAAAACTGGCTTGCACCCATTGTAGATGAATGTTGAGCTTATCACACCAGATCATCACGTGGTGTCTCGGCACGATGAACTTTGGCAACGGTGCATACTCAGGGAGAACACTTTTACCTTGAAATTTAGTGAGAGATCATCTTATAATGCTATTGTTAATCAAAGCAAAATAAGATGCATAAAGGATAAACATCACATGCACTCAATATAAGTGATATGATATGGCCATCATCATCTTGTGCTTGTGATCTCCATCTCCGAAGCACTGTCATGATCACCATCGTCACCGGCGCGACACCATGATCTCCATCATAGCATCGTTGTCGTCTCGCCAACTATTGCTTCTACGACTATCGCTACCGCTTAGTGATAAAGTAAAGCAATTATAGGGCGATTGCATTGCATACAATAAAGTGACAACCATATGGCTCCTGCCAGTTGCCGATAACTCGGTTACAAAACATGATCATCTCATACAATAAAATTTAGCATCATGTCTTGACCATATCACATCACAACATGCCCTGCAAAAACAAGTTAGACGTCCTCTACTTTGTTGTTGCAAGTTTTACATGGCTGCTACGGGATGAGCAAGAACCGTTCTTACGTACGCATCAAAACCACAACGATATTTCGTCAAGTTAGTGTTGTTTTAACCTTCTCAAGGACCGGGCGTAGCCACACTCGGTTCAACTAAAGTTGGAGAAACTGACACCCGCCGGCCACCTATGTGCAAAGCACGTCGGTAGAACCAGTCTCGTGTAAGTGTACGCGTAATGTCGGTCCGGGCCGCTTCATCCAACAATACCACCGAACCAAAGTATGACATGCTGGTAAGTAGTATGACTTGTATCGCCCACAACTCACTTGTGTTCTACTCGTGCATATAACATCTACGCATAAACCTGGCTCGGATGCCACTGTTGGGGAACGTAGTAATTTCAAAAAATTCCTACGCACACGCAAGATCATGGTGAAGCATAGAAACGAGCGGGGAGAGTGAATCCACATACCCTCGTAGACCGAAAGCGGAAGCGTTAGCACAACGCGGTTGATGTAGTCGTACGTCTTCACGATCTGACCGATCCAAGTACCAAACGTACGGCACCTCCGAGTTCAGCACACGTTTAGCTTGATGACGTCCCACGAACTCCGATCCAGCAGGGCTTCACAGGAGAGTTCCGTCAGCATGACGGCGTGATGACGGTGATGATGTTGCTACCGACGCAGGGCTTCGCCTAAGCACCGCTACGATATGACCGAGGTGGAATATGGTGGAGGGGGGCATCGCACACGGCTGGGAGAGATCAACAGATCAACTTGTGTGTCTAGAGGTGCCCCCTGCCCCCGTATATAAAGGAGCAAGGGGGGAGGCAGTCGGCCAGGAGGAGGGCGCGCCAAGGGGGGAGTCCTACTCCCACCGGGAGTAGGACTCCTCCTTTAATTATAGGAGTAGGAGAAGGGAAGGAAGGAAGAGAGGAGGAGAAGGATAAGGGGGGCGCCGCCCCCTCCTTGTCCAATTCGGACTAGAGGGGGAAGGGGTGCGCGGCTGCCCTGGCCGCCCCTCCTCTTCTCCCACTAAGGCCCATTAGGACCAATATACTCCCCGGGGGTTCCGGTAACCCCCCGGTACTCCGGTAAATGTCCGAAACCTCCCGAAAAACTTCCGGTGTCCGAACATAGTCGTCCAATATATCGATCTTTACGTCTCGACCATTTCAAGACTCCTCGTCATGTCCGTGATCATATCTGAGACTCCAAACTACCTTCGGTACATCAAAACACAAAAACTCATAATACCAATCGTCACCGAACTTTAAGCGTGCGGACCCTACGGGTTCGAGAACTATGTAGACATGACCGAGACACGTCTCCGGTCAATAACCAATAGCGGAACCTGGATGCTCATATTGGTTCCCACATATTCTACGAAGATCTTTATCGGTCAAACTGCATAAGAACTTACGTTGTTCCCTTTGTCATCGGTATGTTACTTGCCAGAGATTCCATCGTCGGTATCTCAATACCTAGTTCAATCTCGTTACCGGCAAGTCTCTTTACTCGTTATGTAATGCATCATCCCGCAACTAAATCATTAGTCACATTGCTTGCAAGGCTTATAGTGATGTGCATTACCGAGAGAGCCCAGAGATACCTCTCCGACAATCGGAGTGACAAATCCTAATCTCGAAATACGCCAACTCAACAAGTACCTTCGGAGACACCTGTAGAGCACCTTTATAATCACCCAGTTACTTTGTGACATTTGGTAGCACACAAAGTGTTCCTCCGGTAAACGGGAGTTGCATAATCTCATAGTCATAGGAACATGTATAAGTCATGAAGAAAGCAATAGCAACATACTAAACGATCAAGTGCTAAGCTAACGGAATGGGTCAAGTCAATCACATCATTCTCCTAATGATGTGATCCCGTTAATCAAATGACAACTCATGTCTATGGTTAGGAAACTTAACCATCTTTGATTAACGAGCTAGTCAAGTAGAGGCATACTAGTGACACTATGTTTGTCTATGTATTCACACATGTATTATGTTTCCGGTTAATACAACTTTAGCATGAATAATAAACATTTATCATGATATTAGGAAATAAATAATAACTTTATTATTGCCTCTAGGGCATATTTCCTTCAGTAAGGACACAAGCTCTCTGAGTTAGGATGGACTAAGCATGCTACCATGCTTGTTTTTTTACATATGTGGCTTTTCTTCTTAAGGAACTGAAGTTTGGTCATGATGAAGTTACAAAAAAGTGTCGTCTTATTAATGTTTGTGATGCGGAGTACTACTAATAGGATCGAGAAGAGGTGTCTAGAGGGGGCTGATTAGACCCTCAATAAATAAAGGTGGCAGTTTTTAAGTTTTTCAAGTTGAGATGGTAGATTAACACAATTTCAAGCATACAGAATACAATTCAAGCAAGCATGCAAAGAGTATATGAGCAACAGAAAGTAAAGCATGTAACTTGCAAGAAAGTAAAGGGATGGGATTGGAGTGTGCAAGCGCAATTGAAGACACGGAGATTTTTGCCGTGGTTCTGATAGGTGGTGCTATCGTACATCCATGTTGGTGGAGACTTCAACCCACGAAGGGTAACGGTTGCGTGAGTCCACGAAGGGATCCACCCACGAAGGGTCCACGAAGAAGCAACCTTGTCTAACCCACCATGGCCATCGCCCACGAAGGACTTGCCTCACTAGGGTAGATCTTCGTGAAGTAGGGGATCTCCTTGCCCTTACAAACTCCTTGGTTCAACTCCACAATCTTGACGGAGGCTCCCAAGTGACACCTAACCAATCTAGGAGACACCACTCTCCAAAAGGTAATAGATGGTGTGTTGATGATGAACTCCTTGCTCTTGTGCTTCAAATGATAGTCTCCCCAACACTCAACTCTCTCACACATATTTGGCTATGGTGGAAAGATGATTTGAGTGGAAAGTAACTTGGGGAAGGCTAGAGATCAAGATTCTTGTGGTTGGAATGGAATATCTTGGTCTCAACACATGAGTAGGTGGTTCTCTCTCGGAAAATGAATGCTGGAAGTGTAGGCACGTTCTGATGGCTCTCCTCACGAATGAAGAACGGGTGGAGGGGTATATATAGCCTCCACACAAACTCTAGCCGTTACACACATATTCCCAAACTCGGTGGGACCGAATGGTGAAACTCGGTCAGACCGATTCGGGTCAAAATGTGAACGTTAGAGTTTTCAGTGTGACCGACAAGGTCAACTCGGTGGGACTGATGTGCAGGGGTTAGGGTAAAACCTCAACTTGGTTTGACCGATTACTCAAACTTGGTGAGACCGATTTTGGTAATAAGAAAACTAGGTATTGATCAAGCAAACTCAGTGGGACCGACTGAACAAACTCAGTGAGATCGAAATTGTTGCAATAGGTCACAGAGAATATGCAAGCCCATCTCGGTGAGACCGAAATTCCAACGGTGAGATCAAACTGATTAGGGTTTGGCAGTGGCTGTGTCAAATGAAACTTGGTGGCGCCGGATAGATCAAAGCGGTGGGGACGAGTTCAACTTTTAGGTTTAGGACATATGTGGATGTGAGAAAGTGACTGAGGGTTTTGGAGCATATCACTAAGCACTTTGAGCAAGCAAGCCATTAAGCAACACCTCATCCCCTCTTAATAGTATTGCCTTTCCTATGGACTCAATGTGATCTTCGATCACTAAAATGAAAATGTAGAGTATTGAACTTGTTGCCGATATTTGTCCTTAGCATCTTGAAGGGGTTCCACATCCTCTTGTCCATGTCCATGCCACTCCAATGTTGAACTTATCTGAAATAT
The DNA here is from genome assembly GCA_963921465.1 of Triticum timopheevii. Classification (NCBI taxonomy): domain Eukaryota; kingdom Viridiplantae; phylum Streptophyta; class Magnoliopsida; order Poales; family Poaceae; genus Triticum; species Triticum timopheevii. The sequence goes on from OY997270.1 coordinate 314,801,433, forward strand.
ACTACGTAGAAACACTATTCCAACAAGAGATATGTTGACGTTAATTACCAAAATCTCCAGGGAGCACGTGTGCTTTCAATCTCCCCCTTCTTGGTAATTGATGACAAAATACATCAAAGCTTTAGATAAAGATATAAAGAAATAGCAAGTAAAGCTTTGGCAAGACATGCAACATGCATTAACTCCCCCTACATGCATGCAATCATTTGATGATGGATCACAAGAGTATGAGAATGCATAAACATGTCAGAGCAAGCAATGAGTTACATGTGTCTTGGCTATATGCACCAGAGCAAATGATGTAGATGCTGGAAATATACCTTCATGTTCATGAGTTCTCTCTTGCAAACAATATGTACACCAGCAAGAGGTCTTCATGCACATGAGTGCGATGCATATACTTACCTTGTGGTCTTGAGCTAGCTTTGAAGAAGATGTACCTGGGTAAACAAGGTTAGATAACACAAGAACATCTACTAGATAGAGCAAGAACAGGAGATACCAAGACTGGGATGACATGTAGAGAGTGAGTACTAGATACTCTATTTGGTTATTGACATGTCCCCAAGAATAAAGATATGAAAATGAATTCCAAAGATTTTCTTCCCTTAGGTGTCTTTCTCCCCCTAAATCTGACATTGGATAATGGGAGAAGATAGGGTAATAGAAAATCAGAGCAAACAATAAAATCAGAGCAAGATAAACGTATACTATCATGTCTTTCCCCTCTTGAAGACATGAAACAACTTTCCTCTAAAGAATGGAAGCATCAGGAGAAGCTTTGGGAGTGCATTCTCTCTTATGTGATAAGCTTTGATGTGCTCTCTCTCCCCCTTTGATATCAATTTCCGAGAAGGGACTTCTGGAGCATGAGTCAAGTAGGTTTGGTCCTTGAGTCACATTACAAAGCCACATGTAATATAGGATGCTATTAGAAGACAAGTATCATTGAGTGGAGCTGTGAAAAATATGCAGGATGCAAGTGACACAATTTTTATCTCAATATCGACATCGGTAGCACCGAGTTGTTATTTATGATGGCACCGAGATGGTTCGGTTCCGCCGAAGTAATCCAGTCGGTGAGACCGAGTTCAACCAGAGAGTAAATACTTGTCACCTCAGCTCACTAGGGCAATTATGATCTCACAAGGATATGCAGGGAATGCAGAAAATAAGAGAGAAAAGAAAATAAATCTAGATGAAGTTTTTTTGAAAGGGGAAGTAGCATGCAAGATGTTGGGGAACGTAGTAATTTCAAAAATTTCCTACGCACACGCAAGATTATGGTGATGCATAGCAACGAGAGGGGAGAGTGTGTCCACATACCCTCGTAGACCGAAAGCGGAAGCATTAGCACAACGCGGTTGATGTAGTCGTACGTCTTCACGGCCCGACCGATCAAGCACCGAAACTACGACACCTCCAAGTTCTTGCACATGTTCAGCTCAATGACGTCCCTCGAACTCCGATCCAGCCGAGTGTCGAGGGAGAGTATTGTCAGCACAACGGCGTGGTGATGATGATGATGTTCTACCGTCGCAGGCTTTGCCTAAGCACCGCTACGATATTATCGAGGAGGACTATGGTGGAGGGGGGCACCGCACACGGCTAAGAGATCAATGATCAATTGTTGTGTCTCCAAGGGGTGCCCCTCCCCGTATATAAAGGAGTGGAGGAGGGGGAGGGCCGTCCCTCTCTATGGCGCGCCCTAGGAGGAGTCCTACTCCCACCGGGAGTAGGATTCCCCCCCTTCCATGTAGTAGGAGTAGGAGTCAAGGAAAGGGGAGAGAGAAGAGAAGGAAGGAGGGGGCGCAGCCCCTCCCCCTAGTCCAATTCGGACTAGGCCTTGGAGGGACACCCAACCTCTCCTCTCTCTTTCCCCTAAAGACCAATAAGGCCCATATACTCCCCGGCGAATTCCCGTAACTCTCTGGTACTCTGAAAAATACCTGAATCACTCGGAACCTTTCCAATGTCCGAATATAGTCGTCCAATATATCGACCTTTATGTCTCGACCATTTCAAGACTCCTCGTCATGTCCGTGATCACATCCGGGACTCCGAACTACCTTCAGTACATCAAAACGCATAAACTTATAATATAACCGTCATCAAACTTTAAGCATGCAGACCCTACGGGTTCGAGAACAATGTAGACATGACCGAGACACGTCTCCGGTCAATAACCAATAGCGGAACCTGGATGCTCATATTGTCTCCCACATATTCTATGAAGATCTTTATCGGTCAAACCGCATAACAACATACGTTGTTCCCTTTGTCATCGGTATGTTACTTGCCCGAGATTCGATCGTCGGTATCTCAATACCTAGTTCAATCTCGTTACCGGCAAGTCTCTTTACTCGTTACGTAATGCATCATCTCGTAACTAACTCATTAGTTACAATGCTTGCAAGGCTTATAGTGATGTGCATTACCGAGAGGGCCCAAAGATACCTCTCGGACAATCGGAGTGACAAATCCTAATCTCGAAATACGTCAACCCAACAAGTACCTTTGGAGACACCTGTAGAGCACCTTTTATGATCACCCAGTTACGTTGTGACGTTTGGTAGCACACAAAGTGTTCCTCTGATAAGCGGGAGTTGCATAATCTCATAGTCATAGGAACATGTATAAGTCATGAAGAAAGCAATAGCAACATACTAAACGATCAAGTGCTAAGCTAACGGAATGGGTCAAGTCAATCACATCATTCTCCTAATGATGTGATCCCGTTAATCAAATGACAACTCATGTCTATGATTAGTAAACTTAACCATCTTTGATTAACGAGCTAGTCAAGTAGAGGCATACTAGTGACACTATGTTTGTCTATGTATTCACACATGTATTATGTTTCCGGTAAATACAATTCTAGCATGAATAATAAACATTTATCATGATACAAGGAAATAAATAATAACTTTATATTGCCTCTAGGGCATATTTCCTTCAGTCTCCCACTTGCACTAGAATCAATAATCTAGTTCACATCGCCATGTGATTTAACACCAATATTCACATCTATATGTGATTAATACCCATAGTTCACATCGTCATGTGATCAACACCCAAAGGGTTTACTAGAGTCAACAATCTAGTTCATATCGCTATGTGATTAACACCCAAAGAGTAGTAAGGTATGTTCATGTTTTGCTCATGAGAGAAATTTAGTCAACGGGTCTGTCACATTCAGAGCCGTATGTATTTTGCAAATATTCTATGTCTACAATGCTCTGCACGGAGCTACTCTAGCTAATTGCTCCCACTTTCAATATGTATCCAGATTAAGACTTAGAGTCATCTGGATCAGTGCCAAAACTTGTATCGACGTAACCCTTTACGACGAACCTTTTGTCACCTCCATAATCAAGAAACATATCCTTATTCCACTAAGGATAATTTTGACCAATGTCCAGTGATCTACTCCTAGATCACTATTGTACTCCCTTGCCAAACCAGGGCAGAGTATACAATAGGTCTGGTCCATAGCATGGCATACTTTTATAGAACCTATGACTGATGCATAGGCAATGACTTTCATTCTCTTTCTATTTTCTGTCGTGGTCGGGATTTGAGTCTTACTAAATTTCATACCTTTGCAACACAGGCAAGAACTCTTTCTTTGACTGTTCCATTTTGAACTACTTCAAAATCTTGTCAAGGTATGTACTCATTGAAAATCTTATCAAGCGTCTTGATCTATCTCAATAGATCTTGATGCTCAATATGTAAGTAGCTTTACTGAGCTCTTTCTTTTAAAGAACTCCTTTCAAACATTTCTTTATGCTTTCCAGAAAAATTCTACATCATTTCTGATCAACAATGTGTCACTCACATATACTTATCTGAAAGGTTGTAATGCTCCCACTCACTTTATTGTAAATACAGGATTCAGTGCAAGTCCGTATAAAACTATATGCTTTGATCAACTTATCAAAGCGTATATTCCAACTCCGAGATGCTTGCACCAGTCCATAGATGGGTCGCTGGAGCTTGCACATTTTGTTAGCACCTTCAGGATTGATAAAACCTTCTGGTTGCATCATATACAACTCTTCTTTAAGAAAACCATTAAGGAATGCAGTTTTGACATCCATTTGCCAGATTTCATAAAATGTGGCAATTGCTAACATGATTCGGACAGACTTAAGCATCGCTACAGTTGAGAAAATCTCATTGTAGTCAACACCTTAAACTTGTCAAAAAACTTTTTTGCGACAAGTCGAGCTTTGTAGATAGTAACACTACTATCAACGTCCGTCTTCCTCTTGAAGATCCATTTATTTTCTATGGCTTGCCGATCATCGGGCAAGTCCACTAAAGTCCACACTTTGTTCTCATACATGGATTTTATCTCAGATTTCATGGCCTCCGGCCATTCACGGAATCTAGGCTCATCATCACTTCCTCATAGTTCATAGGTTTATCATGGTCTAGTAACATGACTTCCAGAACAGGATTACCGTACCACTCTGGTGCGGACCGTACTCTAGAAGACCTACGGGGTTCTGTAGTAACTTGATCTGAAGTTTCATGATCATCATCATTAGCTTCCTCACTAATTGGTGTAGAAATCACTGGAACTAATTTTCGTGATGAACTACTTTCCAATTCGGGAGAAGGTACAATTACCTTATCAAGCTCTACTTTCCTCCCACTCACTTCTTTCGAGAGAAACTCCTTCTCTAGAAAGGATCCATCTTAGCAACGAATATCTTGCCTTCGTATATGTGATAGAAGGTGTACCCAACAATTTCCTTTGGGTATTCTATGAAGACGCACTTCTCCGATTTGGGTTCGAGCTTATCAGCTTGAAACTTTTTCACATAAGAATTGGAACTCCAAACTTTAAGAAACGACAGCTTAGGTTTATTGCTAAACCATAGTTCATATGGTGTCGTATCAACGGATTTTGATGGTGCCCTATTTAAAGTGAATGCACCTGTCTCTAATGCATAATCCCAAAACGATAGTGGTAAATCGGTAAGATACATCATAGATCGCGCCATATCCAATAAAGTGCGGTTATGATGTTCAGACACAGCGTTACGCTGTGGTGTTCCAGGTGGCATGAGTTTGTGAAACTATTCCCCATTATTTTAACTGAAGGCCAAACTCGTAACTCAAATATTCATCTCCACGATCAGATCGCAGAAACTTTATTTTCTTGTTATGATGATTTTCCACTTCACTCTGAAATTCTTTGAACCTTTCAACTATTTCAGACTTATCTTTCATCAAGTAGATATACCCATATCTGCTCAAATCATCTGTGAAGGTGAGAAAATAACCATACTCGCCACGAGCCTTAATACTCATTGGTCTTCATACATCAGCATGTATTATTTCCAACAAGTCAGAAGCTCGTTCCATTGTTCTGGAGAATGGAGTTTTAGTCATCTTGCCCAAAAGGCACAGTTCGCAAGCATCAAATGATTCATAACCAAGTGATTCCAAAAATCCATCTTTTATGGGGTTTCTTCATGCGCTTTACACCGATATGACCCAAACGGCAGTGCCACAAATAAGTTGCACTATCATTATTAACTTTGCATCTTTTGGCATCAATATTATGAATATGTGTATCACTACGATCGAGATCCAACACACTATTTTCATTAGGTGTATGACCATTGAAGGTTTTATTCATGTAAACAGAACAACAATTATTCTCTGACTTTAAATGAATTTCCGTATTGCAATAAACATGATCAAATCATATTCATGCTCAACGCAAATGCCAAATAACATTTATTTAGGTTTAACACTAATCCCGAAAGTATAGGGAGTGTGTGATGATGATCATATCAATCTTGGAACTATTTCCAACACTCATCGTCACTTCCCCTCAACTAGTCTATGTTTATTATGTAACTCCTGTTTCGAGTTACTAATCTTAGCAACCGAACAAGTATCAAATACTCAGGGGCTACTATAAACACTAGTAAGGCACACATCAATAACCTGTATATCAAATATACCCTTGTTTACTTTGCCATCCTTCTTATCCACAAAATATTCAGGGCATTTCCGCTTCCAGTGACCATTTCCTTTGCAGTGTAAGCACTCAGTTTCAGGCTTTGGTCCAGCTTTGAGCTTCTTCGCGGGAGTGACAACTTGCTTGTCATTCTACTTGAAGTTCCCTTTCTTTACCTTTGCCCCTTTCTTGAAACTAGTGGTCTTGTCAATCATCAACACTTGATGCTCTTTTCTAGATTTCTACCTTCGTTGATTTCAACATTGCGAAGAGCTCGGGAATCGTTTTCGTCATCCTTTGCATACTATACTTCATCGCGAAGTTCTACTAACTTGGTGATGGCGACTAGAGAACTCTGTCAATCACTATCTTATCTGGAAGATTAACTCCCACTTGATTCAAGCGATTGTAGTACCCAGACAATCTGAGCACATGCTCACTAGTTGAGCAATTCTCCTCCATCTTTTAGCTATAGAACTTGTTAGAGACTTCATATCTCTCAACTTGGGTATTTGCTTGAAATATTAACTTCAACTCCTGGAACATCTCATATGGCCCATGATGTTCAAAACGTCTTTGAAGTCCCGATTCTAAGCCGTTAAGCATGGTGCACTAAACTATCAAGTAGTCATCATATTGAGCTAGCCAAACGTTCATAACGTCTGCATCTGCTCCTGCCATAGGTCTGTCACCTAGCGGTGCATCAAGGACGTAATTATTCTATGCAGCAATGAGGACAATCCTCAAATCACGGATCCAATCTGCATCATTGCTACTAACATCTTTCGACACAGTTTTCTCTAGGAACATATCAAAATAAACATATGAAAGCAACAATGCGAGCTATTGATCTACAACATAATTTGCAAAATACTACCAGGACTAAGTTCATGATAAATTCAAGTTCAATTAATCATATTACTTAAGAACTCCACTTAGATAGACATCTCTCTAATCATCTAAGTGATCACGTGATCCAAATCAACTAAACCATAACCGATCATCACGTGAAATGGAGTAGTTTTCAATGGTGAACATCACTATGTTGATCATATCTACTATATGATTCACGCTCGACCTTTCGGTCTCAGTGTTCCGAGGCCATATCTGCATATGCTAGGCTCGTCAAGTTTAACCTGAGTATTCTGCGTGTGCAAAACTGGCTTGCAGCCGTTGTAGATGGACGTAGAGCTTATCACACCCGATCATCATATGGTGTCTGGGCACGACGAACTTTGGCAACGGTGCATACTCAGGGAGAATACTTTTATCTTGAAATTTAGTGAGAGATCATCTTATAATACTACCGTCAATCAAGGCAAGATAAGATGCATAAAAGATAAACATCACATGCAATCAATATAAGTGATATGATATGGCCATCATCATCTTGTGCTTGTGATCTCCATCTCTGAAGCACCGTCATGATCACCATCGTCACCAGCGCGACACCTTGATCTTCATCGTAGCATCGTTGTCGTCTCGCCAACTATTGCTTCTACGACTATCGCTACCGCTTAGTGATAAAGTAAAGCAATTACAGGGCGATTGCATTGCATACAATAAAGCGACAACCATATGGCTCCTGCCAGTTGCCGATAACTCGGTTACAAAACATGATCATCTCATACAATAAAATATAGCATGACGTCTTGACCATATCACATCACAACATGCCCGGCAAAAACAAGTTAGACGTCCTGTACTTTGTTGTTGCAAGTTTTACGTGGCTGCTACAGGCTGAGCAAGAACCGTTCTTACCTACGCATCAAAACCACAATGATAGTTCGTCAAGTTAGTGTTGTTTTAACCTTCTCAAGGACCGGGTGTAGCCACACTCGGTTCAACTAAAGTTGGAGAAACTGACACCCGCCAGCCACCTGTGTGCAAAGCATGTCGGTAGAACCAGTCTCGCGTAAGCGTACGCGTAATGTCGGTCCGGGCCGCTTCATCCAACAATACCGCCGAACCAAAGTATGACATGCTGGTAAGCAGTATGACTTGTATCGTCCACAACTCACTTGTGTTCTACTCGTCCATATAACATCAATGCATAAAACCTGGCTCGGATGCCACTGTTGGGGAACGTAGTAATTTCAAAAATTTCCTACGCACACGCAAGATCATGGTGATGCATAGCAACGAGAGGGGAGACTGTGTCCACGTACCCTCATAAACCGAAAGCGGAAGCGTTAGCACAACGCGGTTGATGTAGTCGTACATCTTCACGGCCCGACCGATCAAGCACCGAAACTACGGCACCTCCGAGTTCTTGCACACGTTCAGCTCGATGACGTCCCTCGAACTCCGATCTAGCCGAGTGTCGAGGGAGAGTTCCGTCAGCATGATGGCGTGATGACGATGATGATGTTCTACCGTCACGGGGCTTCGCCTAAGCACCGCTACGATATTATCGAGGGGGACTATGGTGGAGCGGGGCACCACACACGGCTAAGAGATCAATGATCAATTGTTGTGTCTCCAAGGGGTGCCCCCCTCCCCATATATAAAGGAGTGGAGGAGGGGGAGGGCCGGCCCTCTCTATGGCGCGCCCTAGGAGGAGTCCTACTCCCACCGGGAGTAGGATTCCCCCTTCCAAGTAGTAGGAGTAGGAGTCAAGGAAAGGGGAGAGAGAAGAGAAGGAAGGAGGGGCCGCAGCCCCTCCCCCTAGTCCAATTCGGACTAAGCCTTGGGGGGCCGCCCAACCTCTCCTCTCTCTTTCCCCTAAAGCCCAATAAGGCCCATATACTCCCCGGCGAATTCCCGTAACTCTCCGGTACTCCGAAAAATACCCGAATCACTCGGAACCTTTCCGATGTCCGAATATAGTCGTCCAATATATCGATCTTTACGTCTCGACCATTTCGAGACTTCTCGTCATGTCCGTGGTCACATCCGGGACTCCGAACTACCTTCGGTACATCAAAACACATAAACTCATAATATAACCGTCATCGAACTTTAAGCGTGCGAACCCTACGGGTTCGAGAACAATGTAGACATGACCGAGACACGTCTCTGGTCAATAACCAATAGCGGAACCTGGATGCTCATATTGGCTCCCACATATTCTACGAAGATCTTTATCGGTCAAACCGCATAACAACATACGTTGTTCCCTTTGTCATCGGTATGTTACTTGCCCGAGATTCGATCGTCGGTATCTCAATACCTAGTTCAATCTCGTTACCGGCAAGTCTCTTTACTTGTTACGTAATGCATCATCTCGTAACTAACTCATTAGTTACAATGCTTGCAAGGCTTATAGTGATGTGCATTACCGAGAGGGCCCAGAGATACCTCTCCGACAATCGGAGTGACAAATCCTAATCTCGAAATACGTCAACCCAACAAGTACCTTTGGAGACACCTGTAGAGAACCTTTATGATCACCCAGTTACGTTGTGATGTTTGGTAGCACACAAAGTGTTCCTCCGGTAAGCGGGAGTTGCATAACCTCATAGTCACAGGAACATGTATAAGTCATGAAGAAAGCAATAGCAACATACTAAACGATCAAGTGCTAAGCTAATGGAATGGGTCAAGTCAATCACATCATTCTCCTAGTGACGTGATCCCATTAATCAAATGACAACTCATGTCTATGGTTAGGAAACTTAACCATCTTTGATTAACGAGCTAGTCAAGTAGAGGCATACTAGTGACACTATGTTTGTCTATGTATTCACACATGTATTATATTTCCGGTTAATACAATTCTAGCATGAATAATAAACATTTATCATGATATAAGGAAATAAATAATAACTTTATTATTGCCTCTAGGGCATCTTTCCTTCACCAGAGACAAATGCAAGAGCACAAAGAATCAACACAGAACAATAGAGAACTTCATCTAGAAATGGTCGGCGACAAAGTCACCTATGTTAGAGTATATTCACCTAGGAGTCAAGTGAAGACACTTGATCATAGGTCATACTCATCGTTTAAGCTAAAAAATGGGGTTGCCATTTTTCGTTTAAGCATTTTTGATGTATTCACATCTTGTTGAGTTGCCTTGACCCATGTCTTGGGGTAAATCTTCTCTAAGATGGAATGACATACCTTGGGTGGTGGTGTTGAACTTGGTCATGTAGTTGAACTTGTGTAGGGTGCTCAAGTTGATGGAGATCATCGAGAGTTGGGAGCACCGCTTGTAGTTGAAGTCCATCTTCCTACATGGGTTAGTCTTGCAAGGAAGAGCACTAGTATATCAAAATTGTAAGGGCATATTTATCCCTAAGGTGTTTTGGTGATTGATGACAATGCTTTTGCGGACTAATCGTGTGCCTTGAGTTTCTCAGATGCTTCATCACTAGGCACGAGACGATTCGGTGCCCCTCAAAGACTATTGAAGACGGCGTTGTTCTACGTTTCTTTTTGGTGGATTTGAGTCGTAGGAGAGCCGTACTATTAAGAGGGGGTCCGCGTTGGAAAGGTTCAGGTGGAATCATCACGTACACCTTTCCTTCGTTGCCTCCACCTTTCCCTTGCACTTTGGAGCTTTCCTCGGTTATCCTCTTTGTGCCTTTTCTGATGGCTACTGCTGAACTTGCGGTAGTACTGCTCTCTGGAGCGGTAGTACCGCAAGCACCTGTGGTAGTACCGCTGGAGCCCACGGTAGTACCGCTCCTCTGGAGTCTTAGTACTGTGGCTCCCTGGCCTAGTGCCGCCTCGGTACGGTAGTGTAGGACCTTGAGAAGAGGTGTCTAGAGGGGGGGGGGGGTGATTAGACACTAAGTACCAAAGTTGCAGTTTTTAAGTTTCCTTAAGTTTAAGTGGAGTTTAGGCACAAGTTTAACATTCACGATACATAGCAAGCAAGCATGCAAAGAGTATATGAGCAGCGGAAAGTAAAGCATGCAACCTGCAAGAATGTAAAGGGAAGGGTTTTGGAGGATTCAAACGCAACTGGAGACATGGATGTTTTTGGTGTGGTTCCGATAGGTGGTGCTATCGTACATCCACGTTGATGGAGACTTCAACCCACGAAGGGTAACGGTTGTGTGAGTCCACGGAGGGCTCCACCCACAAAGGGTCCACAAAGAAGCAACCTTGTCTATCCCACCATGGCCGTTGCCCACGAAGGACTTGCCTCACTAGAGGTAGATCTTCACGAAGTAGGTGATCTCCTTGCCCTTACAAACTCCTTGGTTCAACTCCACAATCTTGTCGGAGGCTCCCAAGTGACACCTAGCCAATCTAGGAGACACCACTCTCCAAGAAGTAACAAATGGTGCGTTGATGATGAACTCCTTGCTCTTGTGTTTCAAATGATAGTCTCCCCAACACTCAACTCTCTCTCATAGATTTTGGATCTGGTGGAAAGAAGATTTGAGTGAAAAGCAACTTGGGGAAGGCTAGAGATCAAGATTCATATGGTAGCAATGGAATATCTTGGTCTCAACACATGAGTAGGTAGTTCTCTCTCAGAAAATGTATGTTGGAAGTGTAGGTTCAGTCTGATGGCTCTCTCCACGAATGAAGAGGAGGTGGAGGGGTACATATAGCCTCCACACAAAATCTAACCGTTACACACAATCTACCAAACTCGGCGGGACCGAATCGTTAAACTCGGTCAGACCGATTTAGCAAATAATGTGACCGTTAGGATTTTCGGTGGGACCGATATGCAACTCGGTAGGACGGATATGGTTAGGGTTTGGGCATAACGTAATCTCGGTAAGACCGATTACACAAACTCGGTGAGACCGATTTTGGTAATAAGCTTTCTAGAGAGTTGGTCAGGCAAACTCGGTTTGACCGATTACACAAACTCGATGGGACCGATTTTGGTAATGAGTCAACCAGGAAGTTTGCATTGTAATCTCGGTAGTAACGATTGCTCAAACTCGGTGAGACCGATTTTGGTAATGGACATACACAGAGAGATTACAATCCCATCTCGGTGAGACCGAGATCCCTATCGGTGAGACCGATTTGCCTAGGGTTTGTGGCAGTGGCTATGACATTTGAAATTGGTGGCGTCAGATAGAAAGAATCGGTGTGACCGATTTTGGCTTTAGGCTTTAGGACACATGTGTGGAAGTGGGAAAGTAGTTGAGGGTTTTGGAGCATATCACAAAGCACATGAAGCAAGAGGCTCATTAAGCAACACCTCATCCCTCCTTGATAGTATTGGCTTTTCCTATAGACTCAATGTGATCTTGGATCACTAAAATGGAAAATGAAGAGTCTTGTGCTTGAAGCTTGAGCCAATCCTTTGTCCTTAGCATCTTGAAGGAGTTCCCACATCCTTTAGTCCATGCCACTCCATTGTTGAACTTATCTGAAACATACTAGATAAAAGTGTTAGTCCAACAAGAGATATGTTGACATTAATTACCAAAACCACCTAGGGAGCACTTATGCTTTCAATCTCCCCCTTTTTGGTAATTGATGACAACATACATCAAAGCTTTAGATAAAGATATAAAGAATAGCAAGTAAAGCTTTGGAAAGACATGTAACAAGCATAGGCTCCCCCTACATGTATGCAATCATGTGAATATGGAATATAGAGGCATGTGAGAGCATAACCATGATAGAGCAAGCAATGTGTTACATGTATCTTGGTCATATGCATCAGAGCAAAGAATATTAAAGAAAATGCCTTCATGCTCATGAGTCCTTGCAAACAGTATGTACATCAGCAAGAATTCCTCATACACATGATTGTGATGCATATACTTACCTTGTAGTCTTGAGTTGGCTTTAGGATAGAATGAACCTACGTAAACAAGGTTAAATAACACAGATGCACCTACTAGCCAGAGCAAACAAAAGAAACTACAAGAATACCAAGACTGGGATGACATGTAGAGAGTGAGTACAAAGTACCACATTGGATTAGTCATGTCTCCAAGAGTAAAGATATGCAATGAATTTGAATGATTTCTTTCCCTTAGTTGTCTTGCTCCCCCTGAATCTAGCATGGGATACTGGGAGAAGATAGGGAATAGAAAATCAGAGCTGAAATATATGAATGAACCGGGCTAATGCAAATAAGCACAAAGGATCATATGAACATGTCTCTCCCCTCAAGAAGACATGTGACATCTCTCCTCTTGAACACCAAGCATCTGGGATCATTGAGAAATACTTCTACTTAAGTATTCTCTCCCCCTGGAGATCTCTCTCTCTCCCCCCTGAGGATCTCTCTCTCTCTCTCTCTTGAGGAGGTGATAAACTCTTTCTCTGATGTGATCTCTCTCTAAATGATAAGCTTTGATGTGATCTCTCTCTCCCCCTTTGACATCAATTTCCAAGAAGGGATTTATGGAATCTGTTGAATGGGTTTGGTCCTTGAGACACAGAACAAAGCAATGATAAAAATGTGATGCTTGTAGAGGACAAGATTCATTGAGTGGAGCTGGATCAGAAGAAACATAGATTAAGTAGCAAACTGTTTTTTCCTGATGTGAAATCGGTGGCACCGAGTGGTATGCTTCGGTGGTACCGAAAGGATTCGGTTGGACCGAAGATAGCAAATCGGTGAAACCGAGTTCGTCGCAGATAAAACATTTGTCATCTCAGCTCACTAGACTAGTAAGATCTCACAAAGATTTTCAAGGAATTTACTGAAAGATATGCAATGAATTGGATGCAGAAAATGCAGAGCAAACAAAAAGAAATCTAGATGAAGTTTTTTTTGAAAGGTGAAACAAATATGCATGTGACAAATGCAAAAACATAGAAAAGAACACAAGAGAACTTCATCTAGAGATGGTCGGCGACAAAGTCACCTATGTTAGAGTATATTGACTGAGGAGTCAAGTGAGATCACTTGATCATAGGTCATACTCATTGTTTAAGCTCAAAATGGGGTTGCCATTTTTCGTTTAAGCATCTTGATGTATTCACATCTTGTCGAGTTGCTTTAGCTCATGACTTGGAGTAAAGCTTCTCTAAGATGGAATAACATACCTTGGTTGGTGGTGTTGTCCATGTAGTTGAACTTGTGTGGGTTGCTCAAGGTTGATGTAGCTCATCAAGAATTTGGAGAACCACTTGGAATTTGAGTCCATCTACCTACATGGGTTAGTTCTTGCAAGGAAGAGCACTTGTGTATCCAAGAATGATAATCATGAAGCTCAACATAGAATTTGTCAAAGGATATGTTTGAGTGGTTTCGTGCTTCCTTGTCTTCAACCACCATAGTGTAGAAACTTGGTGATGTAGAGATCGCTCAAGATGTGAGTAGATTACAATCTCATGGAGTTTGATTCCACCAAGTACCTACATGGGTTAGATAACACGAAAGATACAAATATATCCAAGACATAAGATTTTCATCATAAGAGAAATATCAAGGATTAGTCATAGGCTCATGTCTTGCATGTATCCAATGGAGTTTCTACTCCAAGTTTGAAGCATCAATGATGTTCAATTCTCCTCTTAACCTGCAAAACACTTTCTCATCAAGAGGTTTAGTGAATATATCCTCTAATTGCTTTTCAGTGCGAACATGCTTAAGATCAATGTCACCCTTAGCAACATGATCTCGAATGAAATGATGACGAACTTCGATATGCTTGGTTCGAGAATGTTGCACAGGATTATGACCAATTTTGATAGCACTTTCATTGTCACAAAGCAATGGAACATGTCTCACATATATCCCATAATCTTTAAGAGTTTGGGTCATCCAAAGTAATTGAGCACAACATGAACCAGCGGCAATGTATTCCGCTTCAGCGGTGGATAAGGATACCGAGTTTTGTTTCTTGGAGGACCAAGACACAAGAGATCTACCAAGAAATTGACAAATACCTGAAGTGGACTTCCTATCAACCTTGTCTCCGGCATAGTCCGAGTCGGAATAGCCAACAAGATCAAAAGAGGCCCTCTTAGGATACCAAATGCCAAAATTTGGTGTATGGATTAAGTATCTCACTATCCTTTTCACGGCCATAAGATGACACTCTTTAGGAGTAGCTTGATATCGTGCACACATGCACACACTTAGCATGATATCGGGACGTGAAGCACATAGATATAACAATGAACCAATCATAGAGCGATAAACCTTTTCATCAACCGGTTCACTATCTTTGGTTAAGTCAAGATGTCCACTAGTAGGCATGGGTGTAGTCATACCTTTGCACTCTTGCATATTGAACTTCTTGAATAAGTCCTTGGTGTACTTCGTTTGAGAAACAAAGGTACCTTCCTTAGTTTGCTTGATTTGCAACCCAAGGAAGAATTTGAGTTCACTCATCATAGACATCTCAAAGTTCTCCGACATTAGCTTCCCAAAGTTTTCACTAAAATGAGGGTTAGTTGAACCAAATATAATATCATCAACATAGATTTGGCACACAAATAGTTCTCCATTAACCCTTTTAGTAAAAAGAGTAGAATCAATTTTCCCAATTTCAAAGCCTTTTTCAATGAGGAACTTGGTCAAGCATTTATACCACGCTCTAGGAGCTTGTTTAAGACCATAAAGAGCTTTGTGAAGTTTGTAAACATGATTGGGTTTCTTAGGATTGACAAAGCCGGGAGGTTGCTTAACATAAACTTCCTCCTCTATTTCACCATTTAGAAAAGCACTTTTAATGTCCATTTGGTACAAGGTGATATCATGATGATTAGCGTAGGCAAGTAAGATGCGATTGGACTCAAGTCTAGCAACGGGAGCATAAGTCTCACCATAGTCCATACCTTCGACTTGTGTGTAGCCTTGGGCGACGAGACATGCTTTGTTGCGAACTACTTGTCCATCTTCATCTTGCTTGTTGCGAAACACCCATTTGGTACCGATGATGTTGTGATTGTTGTCGGGCTTCTCAACCAATGTCCAAACTTGGTTCCTCTCGAAATTGTGTAGCTCTTCATGCATAGCATTTATCCAATCCGGATCTTCCAATGCTTCTTCAACCATCATAGGTTCAATGCTAGAGATGAAAGAATAGTTTTCACAAAAGTTAGCTAAACGAGTTTTAGAGCGAGTGATTCTCCCGGTTTGAATGTCATTGTAGATTTGCTCGACGGGATGATCTTTAGCAATTCTTGCTCGAACTCGTGAAAGCTTTTGCTTGGGTCTTCGTTGAACATCTTCTTCATCTTATTCTTCTTCTTGGCCTTCTTCATTGTTGGCGTTGTCGTTCTCTTATCGTGGTGGAGAAGGAGGTTGTTGACGTTCATCTTGATGCACTTCCTCGTTTCCTTCATCTTGGCGTGTCCCACTTGTGGATGCTTCCGTATCAACTCTTGGTTCACCTTGTCGTGAAGTAGAAGCTTCCAATTGGATGGACGAGGTACTCTCCTTCACCTCCGTTGGACGGACCTTGCCAATAGACAAGTCTTGGATTGCTTTCGAAGGATCTTTGTCTCCTACATCAATTGGCAATTGCTCTACTTGCGAGCCGTTAAATTCATCAAACTTCACATCTACCATCTCTTCAACCTTTCGGGTGAAATTGTTGTAGACACGGTAAGTGTGAGAGTTTGAGCCATAACCTAGTAGGAAACCTTCATGAGACTTAGGAGCAAATTTAGAATGACGATGCTTATCAAGAATGTAGCACTTTGAGCCGAATACTCAAAAGTATCCAACTTGGGGTTTGTTACCGGTGAGGAGCTCGTATGTCGTCTTGCCGAGTAGCTTGTGAAGATACAAGCGATTTGTTGCATGACAAGCTGTCTCAACCGCTTCTGCCCAAAAGTGCTTCGGTGTCTTGTACTCATCAAGCATCGTTCTCGCCATTTCGATGAGCGTCCGGTTCTTCCTATCAACAACTCCGTTTTGTTGAGGTGTGTACGTAGCCGAGAACTCGTGTGAAATCCCTTCTTCGTCAAGAAAGGTGTCCACATTTGCGTTCTTGAACTCCGTTCCGTTGTCGCTGCGAACCTTCTTGATCTTCACTTCAAATTGATTTTGGGCCTTCCTAGCGAAGTTTTTGAAGATCTTTTGGACCTGTGATTTGTCATCGAGAAAGAACACCCATGTAAATCTTGAAAAATCATCAACTATAACTAGACCAAAAGAATTTCCACCGAGACTCTTGTAAGAGTTGGGACCAAAAAGATCCATGTGAAGTAGCTCAAGTGGCCTCCTTGTGGTCATGATGTTCTTCACGGGATGCCTTCCTCCAACCTGTTTACCTGCTTGACAAGCACTGCAAAGTCTATCCTTATCAAATATGACATCGTTAACTCCAAGGATATGATTTCCTTTAATAAGCTTGTCAAGGTTTCGCATACCAACATGACCTAGTCGTCTATGCCATAACCAACCTTTTGAGGATTTGGCAATGAAGCAAGTTTTAGGTTGGGCCTTTTAGTGAAATCAACAATGTATAGATCACCTCTACGCACACCGGTAAAGACCATTTTATGATTGTCTCGACGAAACACTTGGCAATCTACTTTAGTAAATAGGACATTGAAACCGAAATCAGCAAGTCTAGATACTGAAAGTAAGTTGTATCCAAGAGATTCAACGAGCATGAAATTTTGTATCAAGATCGAAGTCACTATCATCATCCTCATCATAGTATCCATGTTCAACATCGTCATGTGGTGGATCAAATCCTAGAGAGGGTGATTCGTTAGAATGAGTTTGACAGTGATCTTGCTTATGAATTTTTATAGATTCCGAAATAATATCACTAATAATTCCAACATCTCCTTTGGCACGCATAAGGTTTGTAAGCTCAAATAGACAATCACCAAACATAGGATCACTAGTATTCATCTTACTCAAAGCAATAGACTTATGAAGAATTTCATCAAGATTTTTCAAGGAATAATTTGGAAAGCGTTCCTCAAGAAATTTCCATATAGTGTAGGCACACTTAAGAGTAGGCAAACATCCAATCAAGTTTCTATGCAATCCTCTAATGATAAGTTCAGCAGTTCTAAGATTCCTAATCATGTCAATTGTCTCATCATGGGTAGGATGCATAGGATCAACATAAGGTGCACAAGGGCTAGCAATGTACTTGTTCAAATGATATTGATTGAAAATTACAAGCATCTCATTTTTCCACGCATGAAAATACTCTCCATCAAGAATAGACACTCTGTGTCTAAGACTCCCCAAAGTAGACTCATCCATCTTCCTCCAATGGTGATTAAACCATGGCAATGGAGACCAATGCTCTGATACCACTTTGTAGGACCTGGAGAAGAGGTGTCTAGAGGGGGGGGGGTGATTAGACACTAAGTACCAAAGTTGCAGTTTTTAAGTTTCCTTAAGTTTAAGTGGATTTTAGGCACAAGTTTAACATTCATGATACATAGCAAGCAAGCATGCAAAGAGTATATGAGCAGCGGAAAGTAAAGCATGCAACTTGCAAGAATGTAAAGGGAAGGGTTTTGGAGGATTCAAACGCAATTGGAGACACGGATGTTTTTGGCGTGGTTCCGATAGGTGGTGCTATCGTACATCCACGTTGATGGAGACTTCAACCCACGAAGGGTAACAGTTGCGCGAGTCCACAGAGAGCTCCACCCACGAAGAGTCCACAAAGAAGCAACCTTGTCTATCCCACCATGGTCGTCGCCCACGAAGGACTTGCCTCACTAGCGGTAGATCTTCACGAAGTAGGCGATCTCCTTGCCCTTACAAACTCCTTGGTTCAACTGCACAATCTTGTCGGAGGCTCCCAAGTGACACCTAACCAATCTAGGAGACACCACTCTCCAAGAAGTAACAAATGGAGCGTTGATGATGAAGTCCTTGCTCTTGTGCTTCAAATGATAGTCTCTCCAACACTCAACTCTCTCTCATAGGTTTTGGATCTGGTGGAAAGAAGATTTGAGTGGAAAGCAACTTGGGGAAGGCTAGAGATCAAGATTCATATGGTAGGAATGGAATATCTTGGTCTCAACCCATGAGTAGGTAGTTCTCTCTCAGAAAATGTATGTTGGAAGTGTAGGTTCAGTCTGATGGCTCTCTCCACGAATGAAGAGGAGGTGGAGGGGTATATATAGCCTCCACACAAAATCTAACCGTTACACACAATCTACCAAACTCGGTGGGACCGAATCGTTAAACTCGGTCAGACCGATTTAGCAAATAATGTGACCGTTAGGATTTTCGGTGGGACCAATATGCAACTCGGTAGGACCGATATGGTTAGGGTTAGGGCATAACGTAATCTTGGTAAGACCGATTACACAAACTCGGTGAGACCGATTTTGGTAATAAGCTTTCCAGAGAGTTGGTCAAGCAAACTCAGTTTGACCGATTACACAAACTCGGTGGGACCGATTTTGGTAATGAGTCAGCCAGGAAGTTTGCATTGTAATCTCGGTAGTACCGATTGCTCAAACTCGGTGAGACCGATTTTGGTAATGGACATACACAGAGAGATTACAATCCCATCTCGGTGAGACCGAGATCCCTATCGGTGAGACTGATTTGCCTAGGGTTTGTGGCAGTGGCTATGACATTTGAAATCGGTGGCGTCGGATAGAAAGAATCGGTGTGACCGATTTTGGCTTTAGGTTTTAGGACATATGTGTGGAAGTGGGAAAGTAGTTGAGGGTTTTGGAGCATATCACAAAGCACATGAAGTAAGAGGCTCATTAAGCAACACCTCATCCCTCCTTGATAGTATTGGATTTTCCTATAGACTCAATGTGATCTTGGATCACTAAAATGGAAAATGAAGAGTCTTGTGCTTGAAGCTTGAGCCAATCCTTTGTCCTTAGCATCTTGAAGGAATTCCCACATCCTTTAGTCCATGCCACTCCATTGTTGAATTTATCTGAAACATACTAGATAAAAGTGTTAGTCCAACAAGAGATATGTTGACATTAATTACCAAAACAACCTAGGGAGCACTTGTGCTTTCAGGTAGTAGGGGCGGATGTAATTTTTTACATCCGCGCCCCCACGGTAGTACCGCTCGTCCCGCGGGTGCCCACGGTAGTACTGCTCCCCTGGAGTCGTAGTACCGTGGCCCTCATACCTAGTACCGCTGCGTCGCGGTAGTAGGAGCGGATGTAATTTTTTACATCCGTGCCTCCATGGTAGTACCGCGCTTCGTGCGCGGTAGTACCGCGCGCGGCCTAGTTCAGCTAGGTTACAGTAGTACCGCATCTTAGCGGTAGTACCGCGTCGGATTTTCGCACCGTTTCGTTTCCAGCGGAAGTAGGCACGGATGTATTTTTATTCATCCGCGCTCTTCGTAGGCTAGGACTTTCCTACCTTGCGGTAGTACCGCAAGGGGGAGCGGTAGTACCGCGCCCGCGGAAGTACTGCTCTCAGTCACGCATGTCCTAGTCTTCGCTGCTGCCGCGGAAGTACCATGGTCCCTCACGGTAGTACCGCGGGGCCTTGCAGTAGTACCGCGCCCCTGGAGCGGTAGTACCGCATGTCGCAGTCTGGACATGTGGATAACGGTTGGATCTTTTCCATGACTATAAAAGGGGTGTCTCCTACCTCTAGTTAACTACCTCTTCCACCTCTAAGCTCCATTTTTGCTCCAAGCTCCATTTTCGCCCGATCTCTCTCCCTAGCCAATCAAACTTGTTGATTTGCTTGGGATTAGTTGAGAAGGCCTCGATCTACACTTCCACCAAGAGAGATTTGATTCCCCCCCCCCCACTTATCCCTAGCGGTTCTTGTTACTCTTGGGTGTTTGAGCACCCTAGATGGTTGAGGTCACCTCGGAGCCATACTCCATTGTGGTGAAGCTTCGTGGTGTTGTTGGGAGCCTCCAATTAAGTTGTGGAGATTTCCCCAACCTTGTTTGTAAAGGTTAGGTCGCCGCCTTCAAGGGCACCAATAGTGGAATCACGGCATCTCGCATTGTGTGAGGGCGTGAGGAGAATACGGTGGCCCTAGTGGCTTCTTGGGGAGCATTGTGCCTCCACACCGCTCCAACGGAGACGTACTTCCCCTCAAAAGGAAGGAACTTCAGTAACACATCCTCGTCGCCACCAGCTCCACTCTTGGTTATCTCGCACCTTTACTTTTTCTAGCTTACTTGTGTTGTATCCCTTGCTTGCTCGTGTGTTTGTTGTTGTTGCATCATATAGGTTGTCCACCTAGTTGCATATCTAGACAACTTACTTTGATGCAAAGTTTAAATTGGTAAATAAAAGCTAAAAATTGTTAGTTGCCTATTCACCCCCTCTCTAGTCAACTATATCGATCCTTTCAATTAGTATCCGAGCCTCGTCTCTTTATTAAGGACTTTGCCATCTGAAGAGTATGGTTGACACCGTAGACGGTGGGGAGGAGGAGCACTCCGGTGTGAATCCGATCTCGTCTACGGGTAATGGGGAAACCGTGGTGTCCCGTGAGGAATTCAATGTGGCCTTGGACACATTGAAAACCTCCATGACAACCACGGTTGAAAGCATGTTTAATAAATTCTTAGAAGGACTTAAACTACCTACATCGCCGTTGAAAGTGGGTGATCCCGCTAACAAGGTGACGGATGCTAACTCCGACAAGGGGGAAGCTAATAGTGAGAAGGGTCCTTCTACTAGTGGTAGAAATGGCATCGGCATCTTTGCCCATGTGGAACCTCCAATTTATGGAGGACCGATTCCCTCTACTCATTTAAATCATGCCGGTCCTCCTCCTAAGATTGTGAAAAATGAGGATTTTGATTCTTGGGTGTATCGCTTCAAGCATCATTTAAATCACGTGAATACTAATCTTTGGAGAATCATTGAAGAAGGTTTCTATCCACATGACCGAAGCAACTTCACCCCGAGAGAAGTGGTGGATAATCAATTCAATGAGAGTGCTCTCTTCATCATCCAAGAAGCAATCCTTCCCGAAGATCTCGCTCATCTTCGACCTCATGCCATGGCCAAAGACGCATGGCAATGCGTTGTGTCTCTCTATCGAGGAAGTGCTAGCATTCAACACTCCAACTATGAAGTGGTACAAGATGAATCCGATGAGTTTGCAATGAAAGAAGCTGAAGAACCTCGTGAGCTCTTTCGAAGAGTGACCAAACTCGCGGTCTCACTCCGAGATCATGGGAGCAAGGACACGGATGACAATTGGATCAAGCGCAAGTTCCTCAAGGCCATGATGCCCTACAACAAGGACATGTCCTCCGTCATTCGTCAAAGACCGGACTTCCACTCCATGACCTCAAGTGAAGTGTTGGATGAGTTCGTTGCAATGAGCATCTTGGACAAGACCGCCGACAATGCGGTGCTCCGTTCTCAAAGGGCAAAGAAGCCCAACCTTGCTTTGAAGGCCAATGTTAGTGTGGAAGAAGAGGAAGAAGAGGAAGATGAGGAGAGCAACCCCGAAGACACCAAATATGATTATCATGAGCACATGGCTCTTGCTTCAAGACAATTTTGGAGCAAGAAGAATACAAGACCCAACTTCAACAAGAACAACTCAAGTGGCTTCAAGGGCAAGCAAGGAGTTAGAACTTGCTTCAATTGTGGCAATGTGAGCCATTTCATTGCGGATTGTCCTTACGAGAAGCGGGAAGACAATGGTGGCAAGTTCATTCAAAAAGACAAAGCCAAGTCCTTCCCCAACAAGAACAACTTCACCAAGAAGACTCCTACTCGTGGGTTCGTGGTTCAAGAAGAATACCATGAGGATGATGATGATGATGAAAATGGAGAAGCAATGGCCATGGCGTCCGTTGCCATTGCTACCACTCCCCGGGTGTCTCTCTTTGATTCACCCAACGAGAACATCACCGCCAAGTGCCTCATGGCTAAAGCTTCCAACAAGGTAACCCCCAACATCAAAACCACCATCATTACTAATCCCTCCTTGGAGGATTGCATTGATGAACATGATGGGTCTAATGAGGAAGTGAATGAATTTGAGTCTTTTATGAGTAAGCTCAAGGGCAAATCCAAGAAGCACTTTGTTGCTCTCTTGGAACAACTTGGTGTGGCCAATGACATGATCGAGGCTCACGAAGAAACCATCACTAAGATGGAAGGTCATAGTCGTGACTATGCCGATGAGATATCGGATCTCTCTAATGCTCTTGAGGAAGAGCGTGGGCATTGTTGACTCTTGAGGAGTCATACAACGATGACCATGCTAAGTTAAAGAAAGATCTTGATCATGCTCTTGTCGTGTCTCGTGTGCTAACTTCCGAGAAGGCTAAACTTGGGGTTGATCATGCTAGACTCAAGGAGGAGTTTGAGGTACTTGACAAGGCCCACAAGGTCTTGAAGGGTGCTCACGCTAACCTCAAGGAGTCTCATGCTCAACTCCAAGTTAAGCTAACCAAGGAAAAGGCCACCTTCCCTCATATGGTATTAATTGATAATGCATATGCTACTAACCCGTGTTGTGAGCATGTGCATCTTGTGGAGGAGAATGCCAAGTTGAGGGATCAACTTGAGAAAGGCCTTGTGACTTGCATTCAAGGTGAGAAGAACCTCAACGACCTTTTGAGCAATCGAAAGGAAGTTGTGGCCAAGAAGGGAATTGGGTTTGCACCCAAGTCCAAGAATAAGAAGAAGAATGACAAGACCAAACATCCTCCTCCTCTCCAGCAAACTTTTGTGAAAGAGGGAGAGGGTGATCCTAAGGAGAAGAAGGAAAAAGTGAAGGGCGTTGATGTCAAAAAGGGCAAAACCATTTCCTCCAACAAAGCCGGCGACTTTAACCCGTCATATGTGTTGTGCCGTGCTAGTGATGGACATGTTTATGCTAAATTTGTTGGTTCTCCTTATGAGTACATTGAATGGTCTATTTGGGTTCCTAAGACCCTAACATCAAAGGACCCAGTACTAAATGGGTACCTAAAACCAAGCATTGATCTCTTGTAGGTGTTTGCTTCCGGTGGGGGATCATGGTTGCTCGATAGTGGAGCAACAAATCATATGACCGGGAGCAAGGACTTTTTGGAGCGACCCACTAAGACCGCGACATGCCTAATGGCTAAAGTTGACGTGGGATGGCTTTGGCATCGCCGTTTAGCCCACGTCAATATGAGATCTTTGCAAAGTCTTCTCAAGGGGGACCATGTCCGTGGACTAACAAATGTTAGTTTTGCCAAAGACCGTGCTTGCAGTGCTTGTATTGAAGGAAAGCTTCATGAGAAGGCTCACCCTCCCACGACCATCATCTACTCGAAGAGACCCTTGGAGCTCCTTCACATGGATCTCTTTGGGCCCCCATCATTTGATAGTCTTGGAGGTAGAAAGTATTGCTTGGTGATTGTGGATGATTATTCAAGATACACTTGGGTATACTTCTTCAAGAGGAAGAGTGAGACTCAACAAACCGTCATCGACTTTGCAAATGAAGCTCAACTTCAAAATGATGCAAAGATCTTGACAATAAGGAGTGACAACGGCACCGAGTTCAAGAACTACACCTTGGATGAGTTTCTTAGTGATGAGGGGATCAAGCATCAATATGCTGCACCATATACCCCTCAACAAAATGGTGTAGCGGAGAGGAAGAACTGGACGTTGATGGATGCAGCAAGGACCATGATGGCGGAGTTCAAGTCTCCATACAACTTTTGGGCCGAAGCCATCAACACAGCATGTCATGCATCCAATCGGCTCTATCTTCGCAAAGGCTTGAACAAGACTCCTTATGAGATACTCACCGGCAACAAGCCCAATCTCAAGTACTTCCGGGTGTTCGGGTGTAAGTGTTTCATTCTCAAGAAAGGTGTTCGTTTGACTAAATTTGAGGCTAGAGCTTATGAGGGCATATTTGTTGGTTATGCTACAAACTCTCATGCTTACCGTGTTCTCAACAAGTCCACCGGACTCATTGAGGAGACGTGTAACGTGGAGTTTGACAAAAATAACGGCTCCCAAGTGGAGCAAAGTGGTACTTGTGATGTAGGTGATGAAATTCCTCCCCAAGCCATAAGAAGAATGGGTATTGGTCATATTCTACCCATTGAGGAACCCCTTGTGGCCGAAGGAGAAGGACAATGCTCCATTCAAGTGGAGCCATCACCTCCTCAAGACCCACACGCTTCCGAAGAACAAAGTGAAGGCCCTCAACCTCGTGAACAAGACCAAGGGCAAGATCAATCTCAAGATGGTGGTGAACCTCCAAATGATGCCCAAGGTCAAGTTCTCCCCCTCGAGAAAGTTCAAGATCATGAGCAAGCTCAAGATCAAGAACAAGCTCAAGACGGCTCTCAAGATAATCAAGTTAACCCTCCTCCTTCCACATCCGAGGAGGAATTAGAGCGTCGTGCCGCAAAGATTGCTTCCAAACTCACCACCAAAGGCCATCTCAAGTAGAATGTGGTTGGAAGCCTAAGAAAGGGGGTAAGGACTCGTAGACAATTAGCAAACTATTGTGAACATCACGCGTTTGTCTCTTGTGTTGAACCCCAAAAGGTCTATGAGGTGCTCGAAGACTCGGATTGGCTCAATGCCATGCATGAAGAACTCAACAACTTCGAGTACAACAAGGTCTGGAGATTGGTGCCAAGGCCATCGGGGAACCACAACGTCATTGGAACCAAGTGGATTTTCAAGAACAAGCAAGATGCTCATGGGAACATTGTTTGCAACAAGACAAGATTGGTAGCACAAGGCTACTCCCAAGTCGAGGGTATCGACTACGGTGAAACCTTTGCTCCCGTTGCTCGCCTTGAATCCATTCGTTTGTTGATTGCTTATGCTTCCCATCACTACTTTAAGTTGCAACAAATGGATGTGAAAAGTGCTTTTCTTAATGGTCCTATTAATGAGTTGGTCTATGTCAAGCAACCCCCCGGGTTTGAGGATCCCTACTTCCTGGATCATGTGTATCAACTCGATAAGGCACTCTATGGCCTTAAACAAGCCCCACGTGTGTGGTATGACCACCTTACCGAGTTGTTACAAGATCGTGGATTTGAGGTGGGGCAAATCGATCCCACTCTTTTTACTAAGAAGGTCAAAGGGGAGTTGTTTTATGCCAACTATATGTTGATGATATTATCTTTGGTTCCCCTAACAAAGCTTTCAATGAGGAATTTGCCACTCTCATGACCTCCAAGTTCAAGATGTCTTCGATGGGAGAGTTAAAGTTCTTCCTTGGTTTTGATATCAAACAAAGAAGAGAAGGAACCTTCATCAACCAAGCCAAATATACTCAAGACATGCTAAAAAGATTTAAGCTAAGTGATGTCAAGCCGGCTTCTACTCCAATGCCTACCAAGTGCCAACTTGACATTGATCCCAATGGTAAAGCGGTGGATCAAAAGGTATATCGCTCCATGATTGGCTCCTTGCTTTACCTTTGTGCATCTAGACCGGATATCATGTTGAGTGTGGGAATGTGTGCACGGTTTCAAGCCGCACCGAAGGAAAGTTACTATGTGGCGGTCAAGCGAATCTTTCGATATTTGGCTCATACCCCAAACTTTGGCTTATGGTACCCAAGAGGGGAAAACTTCAAGCTTGAAGGATATACGGATTCCGATTGGGCGGGAGACAAAGTGGATAGGAAGTCCACCTCCGGAGGGTGCCAATTTCTTGGTTGCTCTTTGGTGAGTTGGTCTTCCAAGAAGCAAAGTTGTGTGTCTCTCTCGTCCACCGAAGCGGAATATGTGGCGGCCGGTAGTAGTTGTGCACAACTCTTATGGATGAGGCAAACTTTAAAGGAGTACGGTGTCATTTGTGACAAAGTGCCTCTTTGGTGTGATAATGAAAGTGCCATCAAGATTTCTCTCAACCCGGTGCAACACTTCAAGACGAAGCATATTGAGATTCAGTATCACTTCATCCGGGATCACATTAGGCGAGGGGAGATCGAGCTCAAGTATGTCAACACTCATGATAACCTTGCAGATATTTTCACGAAGCCCTTGGATGAAGCAAGATTTCTCGAGTTAAGGCATGAGCTAAATATCATTGATTCGAGCAATGTGACTTGAACCCTTGCACCCCCACCACACTCAACTTGTTGTCTAGTTTAGGTGTAGGCATGGACATAGGGGGAGTGTAGTTCTCTCAATGAACTCTCCCTCCCCCCATTATGCATAAATCGATCAACTCTTTCACATTAGCCATTTTTGATGGTACTTGTGCTTCAAAGACGAGTTTTGGTCATGGTCCCAAGGATAATTCTTCGCGGTGCCATACCAACTAACTCAAACATAGGTGGCTCCGGCCACCGCCCTCTCCTTTTGAGAGGTAGTGTCGCGTAGTTGCTCCTTGTTGTCTTTCTGCCTTGGGTTGTGCATGTTCTTGTGGTGTCTCTTGTGCTAAAAGTTTCCTTGCAAAGACCTCTTTTTGTGTGTTGAAACCTGTTTTTTCTTGAGCTCACGGTACTACCGCAGCCTTCTACGGTACTACCGCGTGTGGAGAGCACGGTACTACCGCCTGGGAGAGCGGTACTACCGCTTCGGTGTGGTACTTCCGCCCAAGCGGTACTACCGCGATGATATGCGGTACTACCGCGCCGTCATGGACGCGTGGGGATAAGGACGGGCAGGGGGAGTTCTAACTCCCCCATACCCATTCGTCAGTTTCCCCACTTCGTCTCCCTCTCTATCCCTCGCTCAAGAACGGGGCCGGCGTCCCTCGTCGGATCTCCGCCTCCGGCCGCTCTCCTGCGATTCCGTCCGGTGGGATTGTTCCCCACCACGTGCTCTTGCCATGGACCAAGGTCTTTCCCCAACTCCCTCTCATTTTTGTTGTTTTCTTTGCCTCTAGGTTTGTGGGGAAGACTTGTGTGTTCTTGAGATTTTTAGGCTAAATCTATGCAAGAGTAGGATGTAGGAGAATAGTATTGCGTAGGGATTGTACTTGTCTTTTTGTCCTGTGCTAGATTTGATCACCGTAGCACCGCCGTGGTTTCGCGGTTCTTTTCAGATTCAACTTTCATTTGGATCTGACGCGGTGCGGTACTACCGCCCGTCTGGCGCGGTACTACCGCTTGTCCGGTACTACCGCCCGTCTGGCGCGGTACTACCGCACTCGCTGCGGCACTAAACCGCTCCCACCCCGGTACTACCGTGACCTCGCACGGTACTACTGCGACTTGGAGCGGTACTAAAATTTTAGTACCGCAGGCTCTAGCAGTACTACCGTGGATCACATCTATCTCATGGCAACTTTCACGTATATTTTCTCTGTGTTTCTTGTGCTTTGTCGTGGTCTTTGCATTGATCCTTTTGCTTGTCGTGGGTGCTTTGCGTTTTGTGTCTCAGGTGGTGGCTCTCGCCGTTCCAATCCCAGTCGTGACACTGGCTCCAAGCATCTGCGCAATCCAGGTGAAGCACCAGAGGGCTCCACTGCCCCCAAGCGCCATGTCAAGACATCAGCTAGTAAGCACAAGGAACCCACTAAGGGCATGGACGAGATACCCCAATCTGAGTTCGTCCGTCTCAGGCAGCTCAACCCATATGTGAACCCTCGTGCTACTGTCAGAGGTTGTGAGCTGTTTTGGAACAAGCAACAGACTCTCACTTATCTGGATGTCATCAAGAACAAGCAGAATACCTACGTGGATGTCAAATGGATAGAAATGCATCACCTGAGGAAGGACAAGCATCGTGAGTACTTTGGAGAAGCTCTAGACTTGGTGGAGCAGTTTGGTATTAAACATGTGATCTCTTTTCACCTCGACTATGACCCTGAGCTTATCTGTCAGTTCTTTGCCTCAATATACTTTCACCCTGATGAGGAGCGGAGGATGACCTGGATGACCAATGGCCGTAAGTTGACTGCTACCTGGAAGGAGTTCATGGATCTGCTCTAGGTTCCTAATGACGGGCTCGACACTCCCATGGGTGTTCGCCCCCATGCAAATTCTGAGTCTGCCAACAAGGACAAGCTTCAGCCATACTTTGTTGAGAAGGCGCTTGCCAATGGCAAGACGGCGTTGGTGCTCAACTCTTTTCTGGATTTCATGTATCGCATCTTCCGCAACTCCTAGTTCCCTCACATTGGTGACAAGGACAAGGTTCATGCCTATATGGTGGATATGATGCTCCTATGCGAGGAGGCTCGTATGTCTCAGACTCAGCCACTTGATGTCTCACACATCATGTGGTGTGAGCTTCGGTTTGCGGTGTTCAACCGCAAGGTGCCTATCTATGGGCCCTACCTGTTTCTGCCGATCTCGAAGACTTGGGAGAAGATGTTCCCTGGTGATGAGTTCCTTGCTCCAGACTGGATTCGTCATGATCCCATCTGTCTCCGTGTCAAGCTCAACTGGGCCAACACTACTACTCGTGCTGAGGCGTCTGCTGCTAGGGGTGCTGTTGATGAGGAGGATGCTGGCACAGAGGATGTTGCTGAGGGCCGTGCTGCTAGGTCTTCCCATAGTTCCTCTATGCCCTCGTGGGCCAAGAAGCTGAAGGACAAGATGAAGACCCTTTTCTGCATGCAAGCTAAGGGGCAGTATAGGACTCACGTGGCATCTAAGGAGAGTTGCCGCAGGGACAAGAAGATCTTGCAGTTGTATGGCGAGGAAGTGTCTGGCGGTTCTGAGGATCGCATCACTCCAGAGGCTGAGTGGATGGAGAAGCAAGGCTATAGGTGGACTGATTCTAAGGAGGACGTCGAGGAGACCATCCCTGCCGCCGAGGAGTATGACAAGGAGCGTTGGGATGAGTTCCCTGCTTGAGCCACCCCTTGTGTGAAGGTGTCCTCTCTGCCTTTTTGGCGTCTCGATGCCAAAGGGGGAGAGAGTGTAGGGATTTGCGAGTCGTGTGTCGTCGTTCGTGTTCGGTGTGTTTGCTGCTTTCTCGTTTGAACCTCGTTTGAACCTCGTTTCAGTTGCTTTAGTTCATATGGTGTAAGACATATGCATTCTATCTCTCTTAGCGAGCTTGTGATATATTGTGCTACCTTTGTGCTATGCTCTGCTTAGATGTTAGTTATCATGCCTTTGTCTCTAAAATATAGGGGGGGTGTTGATCCTAGTTTCTGTGCTATGCAGTCCAAAGCATCCATCTAGATTGCACACATCTAGGGGGAGCTCGTCTATATTCTAGAGGGAGGGGTTTGCCTTTGCTCAATATTATCTCCTTTTGTGCAAATCCCGTATTGTCATCAATCCACCAAAAAGGGGGAGATTGTAAGGGCATATTTATTCCTAAGGTGTTTTGGTGATTGATGACAATGCTTTTGCGGACTAATCGTGTGCCTTGAGTTTCTCAGACGCTTCATCACTAGGCACGAGACGATTCAGTGCCCCTCGAAGACTATTGAAGACAGCGTTGTTCTACGTTTCTTTTTGGTGGATTTGAGTCATAGGAGAGCCGTACTATTAAGAGGGGGTCCGCGTCGGAAAGGTTCGGGTGGAATCATCACGTACACGTTTCCTTCCTTGCCTCCACCTTTCCCTTGCACTTTGGAGCTTTCCTCGGTTATCCTCTTTGTGCCTTTTCTGACGGCTACTGCTGAACTTGCGGTAGTACTGCTCTCTGGAGCGGTAGTACCGCAAGCACCTGCGGTAGTACCGCTGGAGCCCATGCTAGTACCGCTCCTCTGGAGTCTTAGTACTGTGGCTCACTGGCCTAGTTCCACCTCGGTACGGTAGTAGGGGCGGATGTAATTTTTTACATCCGCGCCCCCACGGTAGTACCGCTCGTCCCGCGCGGTAGTACCGCGGGTGCCCACGGTAGTACTGCTCCCCTGGAGTCGTAGTACCGTGGCACTCATACCTAGTACCGCTGCGTCGCGGTAGTAGGAGCGGATGTAATTTTTTACATCCGCGCCTCCATGGTAGTACCGCGCTTCGTGCGCGGTAGTACCGCGCGCGGCCTAGTTCAGCTAGGTTACGGTAGTACCACGTCTTAGCGGTAGTACCGCGTCGGATTTTCGCACTATTTTGTTTCCAGCGGAAGTAGGCACGGATGTATTTTTATTCATCCGCGCTCTTCGTAGGTTAGGACTTTCCTGCCTTGCGGTAGTACCGCAAGGGGGAGCGGTAGTACCGCGCCCGCAGAAGTACTGCTCTCAGTTAGGCAGGTCCTAGTCTTCGCTGCTGCCGTGGAAGTACCATGGTCCCTCACGGTAGTACCGCGGGGCCTTGTGGTAGTACCGCGCCCCTAGAGCGGTAGTACCGCATGTCGCAGGCTGGACATGTGGATAACAGTTAGATCTTTTCCTTGACTATAAAAGGGGTGTCTCCTACCTCTAGTTAACTACCTCTTCCACCTCTAAGCTTCATTGTTGCTCCAAGCTCCATTTTCGCCCGATCTCTCTCCCTAGCCAATCAAACTTGTTGATTTGCTTGGGATTAGTTGAGAAGGCCTCGATCTACACTTCCACCAAGAGAGATTTGATTCCCGCCCACTTATCCCTAGCGGATCTTGTTACTCTTGGGTGTTTGAGCACCCTAGATGGTTGAGGTCACCTCGGAGCCATACTCCATTGTGGTGAGGCTTCGTGGTGTTGATGGGAGCCTCCAATTAAGTTGTGGAGATTTCCCCAACCTTGTTTGTAAAGGTTCGGTCGCCGCCTACAAGGGCACCAATAGTGGAATCACGACATCTCGCATTGTGTGAGGGCGTGAGGAGAATACGGTGGCCCTAGTGGCTTCTTGGGGAGCATTGTGCCTCCACACCGCTCCAACGGAGACGTACTTCCCCTCAAAAGGAAGGAACTTTGGTAAACATCCTCGTCTCCACCGGCTTCACTCTTGGTTATCTCGCACCTTTACTTTTGCCAGCTTACTTGTGTTGTATCCCTTGCTTGCTCGTGTGTTTGTTGTTGTTGCATCATATAGGTTGTCCACCTAGTTGCATATCTAGACAACCTACTTTGATGCAAAGTTTAAATTGGTAAAGAAAAGCTAAAAATTGTTAGATGCCTATTCACCCCCCCTCTAGTCAACTATATCGATCCTTTCAAAAATGACAATCATGATATTTGATACCAAATAAAATTTGATATAAGGAGTTTGTCAAAGGATATATTGAATGGATTCATGCTTCCTTGTCTTCAACCACCATTTTGTAGAGACTTGGAGATGTAGAGATTGCTTAGAATGTTATTGAGTTGCAATCTCATAGAGTTGGGTTTTGTCCAAGTACCTTAGAGGGTTAGATAGCATGCAAGAGTACAAGAATATCCAAGACATATGTTCATCATCATAAGAGAAATATCAAGGATTAGTCAAAGTAAGGCTCATACCTTGCATGCATCCGCATGGAGTTTCTACTCCAAATTTGAAGCATCAATGATGTTCAATTCACCTCTCAACCTGCAAAACACTTTCTCATCAAGTGGTTTGGTGAATATATCCACCAATTGCTTATCGGTACAAACATGCTTAAGTTTGATATATCCCTTAGCAACATGATCTCAAATGAAATGATGACGAACTTCAATCTGCTTAGTTCAAGAATGTTGCACGGGATATGAGCAATCTTAATAGCACTCTCATTGTTGCAAAGCAATGGAACATGTTTCACATATATTCCATAATCTTTAAGAGTTTGGGTCATCCAAAGTAATTGAGTACAATATGAACCGGCGACAATGTATTCCGCTTCAGCGGTGGATAAGAATACCGAGTTTTGTTTCTTGGAGGACCAAGACACAAGAGATCTACCAAGAAATTGACAAGTACCCAAAGTGGACTTTCTATCAACCTTGTCACCGGCATAGTCTGAATCGGAGTAGCCAACAAGATTAAAAGAAGCCCTCTTAGGATACCAAATGCCAAAATTTTGTGTATGTATTAAGTATCTCACTATCCTTTTCACAGCCTTAAGATGACACTCTTTGGGGGCAGCTTGATATCGTGCACACATTCACACACTTAGCATGATATCGGGACGAGAGGCACATAGATATAACAATGAACCAATCATAGAGCGGTAAACCTTTTGGTCAACTAGTTCGCCATCCTTTGTCAAGTCAAGATGTCCACTAGTAGGCATGGGGGTATTCATACCTTTGCATTCTTGCATGTTGAACTTCTTGAATAAGTCCTTGGTATACTTCGTTTGAGAGATAAAGGTTCCCTCCTTAGTTTGCTTGATTTGCAAACCAAGTAAGAGCTTGAGTTCACTCATCATAGACATCTCAAACTTCTCTGACATAAGCTTTCCAAACTTACTTTTCACTAAAATGGGGGTTAGTTGAACCAAATATGATATCATCAATATAAATCTGGCACACAGATAATTCTCCATTAACCCTTTTAGTAAAGAGTGTAGAACCTATTTTACCAATTTCAAACCCTTTTTCAAGAAGAAACTTAGTCAAGCATTTATACCAAGCTCTAGGAGCTTGCTTAAGACCATAAAGAGCTTTGTGGAGTTTGTAAACATGGTCGGATTTCTTAGGATTAACAAAGCCGAGAGGTTGTTTAACATAAACTTCCTCCTCAATTTCACCACTAAGAAAAGCACTTTTGATATCCATTTGATATAAGGTAATGTCATGATGATTGGCATAAGCAAGTAAGATGCGAATGGACTCAAGTCTAGCAACGGGAGCATATGTCTCACCGTAGTTCATACCTTCGACTTGAGTGTAGCCTTGAGCAACGAGACAAGCCTTGTTGCATACAACTTGTCCATCTTCATCTTGTTTGTTCTGAAACACCCATTTGGTTCCAATGACATTGTGCTTCTCATCGGGCTTTTCAACCAACGTCCACACTTGGTTCCTCTCAAAGTTGTGTAGCTCTTCATGCATAGCATTTATCCAATCTGGATCTTCCAATGCTTCTTCAACCTTCATAGGTTCAATGCTAGAAATGAATGAGTAATGCTCACAGAAGTTAGCTAAATGAGATTTAGAGCGAGTAATTCTCCGGGTTTGAATGTCATCAAAGATTTGTTCGGTGGGATGATCTCTTGAGACTCTTTCTCGAACTCGTGAGAGCTTTTGTTTAGGTCGGGGTGGAACATCCTCTTCATTGTCTTGTTCGTCTTCTTGTCTTTTTTTGTTGTTGTTGGCGTTGTTGTTCTCTCGTGGAGGTGGAGAAGGAGGTTGTCGAGGTTCATCTTGTTGTACATCCTCATTTTCATCGTCTTCATGTGTCCCACTCGTGGATGCCTCCAAGTCAACTTGTGGTTCACCTTGGCGTGAAGTTGAGGCTTCCACTTGGATGGACGAGGTACTCTCCTTCACCTCCGTTGGATGAATCTTGCCTATAGACAAGTCTTGGATTGCTTCCGAAGGATCTTTGTCACCTACATCAATTGGCAATTTCTCAATTTGCGAGCCGTTAGATTCATGAAACTTCACATCTACTGTCTCTTCAACCTTTCGGGTGAAATTGTTGTAGACACGATAAGTGTGAGAGTTTGAGCCATAACTGAGTAGGAAACCTTCATGAGACTTAGGAGCAAATTTTGAACGACGATACTTATTAAGAATGTAACACTTTGAGCCGAATACTCGAACCCAACTTGGGGTTTGTTACCGGTGAGAAGTTCGTATGCCGTCTTGCTGAGTAGCTTGTGAAGATATAGACGATTCGTTGCATGACAAGCTGTCTCAACCGCTTCCGCACAAAAATATTTTGGCATCTTGTACTCATCAAGCATCGTTCTTGCCATTTTGATGAGCGTCCGGTTCTTCCTCTCAACAACTCCATTTTATTGAGGTGTGTACGTAGCGGAGAACTCATGTGAAATCCCTTCTTCGTCAAAAAAGGTGTCCACATTGGCGTTCTTGAACTCCGTTCCGTTGTCGCTGCGAACCTTCTTGATCTTCACTTCAAATTGATTTTGGGCCTTCCTAGCGAAGTTTTTGAAGATCTGTTGGACCTGTGATTTATCATCAAGAAAGAACACCCATATAAATGTTGAAAAATCATCAATAATGACTAGTCCAAACGAGTTACCACCGAGACTCTTGTAGGCGCTGTGGCCGAAAAGATCCATGTAAAATAGCTCGAGCGGTCTCCTCGTGGTCATGATGTTCTTTATGGGGTGGCTTCCTCCAACCTATTTTCCTGCTTGGCAAGCGCTGCAAAGTCTATCCTTATCAAATATGACATCTTTAACACCAAGGATATGATCAACTTTAATTAGCTTGTCAAGATTTCGCATGCCCACATGACCTAACCGTCTATGCCACAACCAGCCTTTGGAAGATTTAGCAAGTAAACAAGTTCTAGATGTTAGGTTGATGGGCCCCTGTCGTGCAATGCTATAAAGAGGAGGTGGGGACCAGGGGCACTGGGTACGAGGTTCGTCACCGCCACTGTTCCCCACTCCTAACCCTATCCGATCCAGAGAGAGGCACTGAAGTGATGGGAAGCTCCACCACCGCCACTCACGCACTTCACCGTCGACCTCTACACCGACCGTTGCTGCCCGTGCACAGACCTTCATCGACAAACCAGCGATGGCCGGAATGCTAAGGTTCCACACAAACAGATCATAGATAGTTCAATCTACTCCGAAACCCTAGCCTAGTCGATCCCATGGTTACAACATTGGTATCAGATGCAATCTCTAGGATTAGTTTTTGGGTAGAAACAGAGAAAAGCAACCCTCCCTTACCAGATCAGATCGAATCCGATGCAAAAGTTCTTGTCACAGACCCTGTTGGGGAAAAGTGGCACCACCACCGACCCGCTTGACGACGGCGCGCTCTCCTTCGGGAGCTCGCGTGCGCCGGCAATGGGGGCTGTAGGGGCGCCGCCGCGGCATGAAGGACCGCCGCCGTCGTGTAGCGGGGGGAGTAGAGGAGGTCTCTCTCTCTGTCTAAGGAGGCGGTGGATCAGAGAAAGAAAGAGAGGGAGGGGGAAGGGCTCGCGTGGCGAGGTGGCTGTCCGCCGTCGCTGGCGGCCGGGCCGGCGCCGGCGCCATCGACAGAACAGAGCACGGAGAGAGTCGAAGAGATGAAAGAAAGTGGGGGAAAGGGAAGGGCTCGCGCGGCGCGGTGGCTTTAGCCGCCGTCGCCGGCGGCCGGCTGCGCTCTAGCTCAACTGCCACGGGGCAGAGATGAACAGGGTGAGCCGCGGCGCGGCGGACTGGAGAGAGAAACGGGAACGTCGCGCAAGGGAAGAGAGGTGTGCGCGGCACGGTGGCTTCCGCTGCCACCGCCGGCGGCCAGGGCGCTGCCCTTGTTTCCGCTGTGGGAGAGAGAGCGTCGGCCGGAGGGAGCAAAGAGACGGGAGAGAGATCGAGGCGAATGACTGGAGTCGCTAGGGTTCGCTCGGGAGCTCTCCCGCTGTCTTTGTTTGCCCGATCGACGCGGTGGACCGTCCGATCTGATCGGACGGCCACCGCTGTTAACCTAGCCCCACCATGGGCCTTTTGGGCTGAAAGCAGTCGGTGGAGCAGGCCACTAGGCTGGGCCCATTCCGGTCAGCCGCCAGGCCACAGCCGTTGGACCAGCAGGCCGTGGGCCGCACGCGGGTGCGCGTTGGGGGCCGTTTGGTAGGCTAGTGTTTTCATTTTCTGTCCAGTTTTGGGCAAACTTAAATACAATTTTTTTTTCTATTCAAATTATTCAGAGAAATTTTTTGTAAGAAAATAGAAAAGTAAAAGTAATGCTTCTGAAAAGAAAAAAGTTCATGAATTTTTAATTCATGTTTTCCGCTGCAAATAAATAAAAGTGCTCTTAAAAAAAGGTGAATAGAACTAAAGTAAATGATTAAATTGTTGCTTCTCTAATGCAAATTTGAACCAAATTGCTTAGAGAGTAAAAGAGTACAGTATAGTTTCTGAATAGAATATTGTAAGGTTTCTGCTGCAAGGTAAAACTTTTATCCTCCAATTAAATTGGAACCAACAGGAAAATTTAATTGGAAGAACGGTTCTTGAGAGAAAAAATTTCACTTGTGGGTGAAATCAGATTCAGATAACTTTTGCTATGACAGTAGAAAGATATTTGATTAAAGTTTAATTATGGTATTGTTATTTTCTAACCAACGTTGAAGATGACAATGTTATAATTCAATGATTCTTATAGTTAAAAGTTCAAATCTCTGATAAATTTTGTATCAAAGTGACCAATTTTCAGAGAATTTGATAAAGATTGAGAAATGT
The DNA here is from genome assembly GCA_963921465.1 of Triticum timopheevii. Lineage (NCBI taxonomy): Eukaryota > Viridiplantae > Streptophyta > Magnoliopsida > Poales > Poaceae > Triticum > Triticum timopheevii. The sequence continues at coordinate 314,838,267 of OY997270.1, forward strand.
ATATTGCTAGTTTTCCGCTGCAATAAAGTTGAAAATGATGATTATTTCTTAGCAAAGTTGTTTAATAGACCCACTATGAAAGAAAGTTTATACTATCATCACATTGTTTATGAGTTATATGCATTATTTCCATTTCCGCCCAACGGTGGTATGTAATTGATGTAGAAGGATGGTGTTTTATTCTAATTCTACCCAACGGTGATTTAGAATATAAAAGAACGTTTCAAAAGTTTAGTGTGCATATTTTTTAACCAGACTAACATAAGGTTATTTTTTATGCTCATTATTGTTGATTATTGGCTAAGTTTTCTTAGACTAAAAGTTTTCCATGCTTTCATTCGTGAAAGCGAATGGCTGGGTACTTGTGACCCGAAAGATGACCAAGAATGGTTATAACGTGAGGGAGTATGTTCTCTCTAAAGAATGGCCTCAAAAGAAAAGAGATAGATCATTGAGAGTCTTGGTTGACGAATGTCTTACATGTACTCTCTATGAAGAAGATTTTTCATTCAACACGATTTGAGTTGTAACAAGCAACATGTGTGTTTAATTTGAACAATGTCGGATCAAGCATGTGTGTCAAAGAGCATTTGGATTTTTTCCTAAATTTGATGATTGAATATGCAGTCAAAAGAGCCAATTCTGGCATTTATGTCCCTTAAAGGGAATTACCCGCATCGCGGGAAAAGATGATTATGATAAAACCCGCTTGGCAGGAAAAGTCTGGGAAAATCCCTGCGTAAGCCGTATGGCGGCAGAATTTTTTGAAGGAAATATGCCCTAGAGGCAATAATAAAGTTATTATTTATTTCCTTATATCATGATAAATGTTTATTATTCATGCTAGAATTGTATTAACCGGAAACACAATACATGTGTGAATACATAGACAAACTTAATGTCACTAGTATGCCTGTACTTGACTAGCTCATTAATCAAAGATGGTTATGTTTCCTAATCATAGGCATGAGTTGTCATTTGATTAACGGGATCACATCATTAGTAGAATGATGTGATTGACATGACCCATTCCGTTAGCTTAGCACTTGATCGTTTAGTATGTTGCTATTTGCTTTCTTCATGACTTATACATGTTCCTACAACTATGAGATTATGCAACTCCCGTTTACCGGAGGAACACTTTGTGTGCTACCAAACGTCACAACGTAACTGGGTGATTATAAAGGAGCTCTACAGCTGTCTCCAAAGGTACACGTTGAGTTGGCGTATTTCGAGATTGGGTTTTTGTCACTCCGATTGTCGGAGAGGTATCTCTGGGCCCTCTCGGTAATGCACATCACTATAAGCCTTGCAAGCAATGTAGATAATGAGTTAGTTACGGAATGATGCATTACATAATGGGTAAAGAGACTTGCCGGTAACGAGATTGAACAAGGTATTGGGATACCGACGATCGAATCTCGGGCAAGTAACATACCGATGACAAAGGGAACAACGTATGTTGTTATGCGGTTTGACCGATAAAGATCTTCGTAGAATATGTGGGAGCCAATATGGGCATCCAAGTTCCGCTATTGGTTATTGACTAGAGAGATGTCTCGGTCATGTCTACATAGTTCTCGAACCCGTAGGGTCCGCACGCTTAACATTCGTTGACGATATAGTATTATATGAGTTATGTATGTTGGTAACCGAATGTTGTTCGGAGTCCCGGATGAGATCACGGACATGACGAGGAACTCCGGAATGGTCCGGGGATAAAGTTTGATATATGGGATAATAGTGTTTGATCTCCGGAAGGGTTCCGGAATTCACCGGAAGGGGTTCCGGATGTTTCCCGAAATGTTTGGATATGAGAACACGTTATTTGGGCCAAAGGGGAAAGCCCACGAGGCTTTTGGAATGTGCAAAAGGAAGTTTTGCGGAGACCAGAGGCTAGACGCCAGGAACCCTGGCGTCTAGGGGGTAGACGCTGGGAACCCTGGCATCTAGCCCTGGAGTCCGTGTAGGACTCTTGACTCTTGACCAAAGACACATCAAGAAACACCAACCCGTGTGCCGGCAACCCCGTTCCCTCGAGTTTATAATCCGTCATAGTTTCCGTAGTGCTTAGGAGAAGCCCTGCGGAGATTGTTCTTCACCAACACCGTCACCACGCCGTCATGCTGCCGGGACTCATCTACTACTTCGCCCGTCTTGCTGGATCGAGAAGGCGAGGATGTCATCGAGCTGAACGTGTGCCGAACTCGGAGGTATCGTGCATTCGGTACTTGGATCAATCGGATCGTGAAGACGTACGACTACATCAACCGCATTGATAAACGCTTCCGCTTAGCGATCTTCAAGGGTATGAAGATACACTCCCCCTCTCGTTGCTATGCATCATCATGATCTTGTGTGTGCGTAGGAATTTTCTTGAAATTACTATGTTCCCCAACAGTGGCATCCGAGCCAGGTTTTATGCGTAGATGCTATATGCACGAGTAGAACACAAGTGAGTTGTGGGTGATACAAGTCATACTGCTTACCATCATGTCATACTTTGGTTCGGTGGTATTGTTGGATGAAGCGGCCTGGACCGACATTACGCGTACGCTTACGCGAGACTGGTTCGGCCGACGTGCTTTGCACACAGGTGGCTGGCGGGTGTCAGTTTCTCCAACTTTAGTTGAACCGAGTGTGGCTACGCCCGGTCCTTGCGAAGGTTAAAACAACACTAACTGACGAACTATCGTTGTGGTTTTGATGCGTAGGTAAGAACGGTTCTTGCTCAGCCCGTAGCAGCCACATAAAATTTGCAACAACAAAGTAGAGGACGTCTAACTTGTTTTTGCAGGGCATGTTGTGATGTGATATGGTCAAGACGTGATGCTATATTTTATTGTATGAGATGATCATGTTTTGTAACCGAGATATCGGCAATTGGTAGGAGCCATGTGGTTGTTGCTTTATGTATGAAATACAAGCGCCCTGTAATTGCTTTACTTTATAACTAAGCGGTAGTGATAGTTGTAGAAGCAATAGATGGCGAAACGACAACGATGCTACGATGGAGATCAAGGTGTCACGCCGGTGACGATGGTGATCACGACGGTGCTTTGGAGATGGAGATCACAACCTCAAGATGATGATGGCCATATCATGTCACTTATATTGATTGCATGTGATGTTTATCCTTTATGCATCTTATCTTGCTTTGATTGACGGTAGCATTTTAAGATGATCTCTCACTAATTATCAAGAAGTGTTCTCCCTGAGTATGCACCATTGCGAAAGTTCTTCGTGCTGAGACACCACGTGATGATCGGGTGTGATAGGCTCTACGTTCAAATACAACGGGTGCAAAACAGTTGCACACACAGAATACTCAGGTTAAACTTGACGAGCCTAACATATACAGATATGGCCTCGGAACACGGAGACCGAGAGGTCGAGCGTGAATCATATAGTAGATATGATCAACATAGTGATGTTCACCATTGAAAACTACTCCATCTCACGTGATGATCGGACATGGTTTAGTTGATTTGGATCACGTGATCACTTAGATGATTAGAGGGATGTCTATCTAAGTGGGAGTTCTTAAGTAATATGATTAATTCAACTTTAATTTATCATGAACTTAGTCCTGATAGTATTTTGCAAATTATGTTGTAGATCAATAGCTCGCATTGTTTCTTCCCTATGTTAATTTTGACATGTTCCTAGAGAAAAAACTATGTTGAAAGATGATAGTAGAAATGATGCGGACTGGGTCCGTGATCTGAGGTTTATCCTCATTGCTGCACACAAGAATTATGTCCTTGATGCACCGCTAGGTGACAGACCTATTGCAGGAGCAGATGCAGACATTATGAACATTTGGCTAGCTCAATATGATGACTACTTGATAGTATAGTGCACCATGCTTAACGGCTTAGAATCGGGACTTCAAAGACGTTTTGAACATCATGTACCATATGAGATGTTCTAGGAGTTGAAGTTAATATTTCAAGCAAATACCCGAGTTGAGAGATATGAAGTCTCCAACAAGTTCTATAGCTAAAAGATGGAGGAGAATCGCTCAACTAGTGAGCATGTGCTCAGATTGTCTGAGTACTACAATCGCTTGAATCAAGTGGGAGTTAATCTTCCAGATAAGATAGTGATTGACAGAATTCTCTAGTCACCATCACCAAGTTACTAGAACTTCGTGATGAACTATAGTATGCAAGGGATGACGAAAATGATTCCCGAGCTCTTCGTGATGTAGAAATCGACGAAGGTAGAAATCAAGAAAAGAGCATCAAGTGTTGATGATTGACAAGACCACTAGTTTCAAGAAAAGGGCAAAGGGAAAGAAAGAGAACTTCAAGTAGAATGACAAGCAAGTTGTCACTCCCATGAAGAAGCCCAAAGCTGGACCAAAGCCTGAAACTGAGTGCTTCTACTGCAAAGGAAATGATCACTGGAAGCGGAAATGCCCTGAATATTTGGTGGATAAGAAGGACGGCAAAGTGAACAAGGGTATATTTGATATACAGGTTATTGATGTGTGCCTTACTAGTGTTTATAGTAGCCCCTGAGTATTTGATACTTGTTCGGTTGCTAAGATTAGTAACTCAAAACAGTAGTTACATAATAAACAGAGACTAATTGAGGGGAAGTGACGACGAGTGTTGGAAGTAGTTCCAAGATTGATATGATCATCATCACACACTCCCTATACTTTAGGGATTAGTGTTAAACCTAAATAAATGTTATTTAACGTTTGCATTGAGCAGGAATATGATTTGATGATGTTTATTGCAATACGGTTTTTCATTTAAAGTCAGAGAATAATTGTTGTTCTGTTTACATGAATAAAACCTTCAATGGTCATACACCCAATGAAAATAGTTTGTTGGATCTCGATCATAGTGATACACATATTCATAATATTGATGCCAAAAGATGCAAAGTTAATAATCACAGTGCAACTTATTTGTGGCACTGCCGTTTGGGTCATATCGGTGTAAAGCGCGTGAAGAAACTCCATAAAGATGGATTTTCGGAATCACTTGGTTATGAATCATTTGATGCTTGCGAACCATGCCTTTTGGGCAAGATGACTAAAACTTCGTTCTCCAGTACAATGGAACGAGCTACTGACTTGTTGGAAATAATACATACTGATGTATGCAGACCAATGAGTATTAAGGCTCGTGGTGGGTATCGTTATTTTCTGACCTTCACAGATGATTTGAGCAGATATGGGCATATCTACTTGATGAAACATAAGTCTGAAATAGTTGAAAGGTTCAAAGAATTTCAGAGTGAAGTGGAAAGTCGTCGTAACAAGAAAATTAAGTTTCTCTGATCTGATCGTGGAGATGAATATTTGAGTTACGAGTTTGGTCTTCAATTAAAACAATGTGGAATAGTTTCACAGCTCACGCCACCTGGAACACCACAACGTTATGGTGTGTCCGAACATCGTAACCGCACTTTATTGGATATGGTGCGATCTATGATGTATCTTACCGATTTACCACCATCATTTTGGGTTTATGCATTAGAGACAACTGCATTCACTTTAAATAGGGCACCATCAACATCCGTTGAGACGACGCCTTATGGACTGTGGTTTAGCAAGAAACCAAAGTTGTCGTTTCTTAAAGTTTGGGGCTGCGATGCTTATGTGAAAAAGTTTCAACCTGGTAAGCTCGAACCCAAATCGGAGAAGTACGTCTTCATAGAATACCGAAAGGAAACTATTGGGTACACCTTCTATCACATATCTGAAAGCAAGATATTCGTTGCTAAGATGGATCCTTTCTAGAGAAGGAGTTTCTCTCAAAAGAAGTGAGTGGGAGGGAAGTAGAACTTGATGAGGTAACTGTACCTGCTCCCTTATTGGAAAGTAGTTCATCACAGAAACCGGTTCCTGTGACAACTACACCAATTAGTGAGGAAGCTAATGGTGATGATCAGGAAACTTCAAATCATGTTACTACAGAACCTCGTGGATCTTCTAGAGTACATTCCGCACCAGTGTGGTATGGTAATCCTGTTCTGGAAGTCATGTTACTAGACCATGATGAACCTACAAACTATGAGGAAGCGATGATGAGCCCAGATTCCGCGAAATGGCTTGAGGCCATGAAATCTGAGATGGGATCCATGTATGAGAACAAAGTATGGACTTTGATTGACTTGCCCGATGATCGGTGAGTCATTAAGAATAAATGGATCTTCAAGAGGAAGACGGACGCTGATAGTAGTGTTACTATCTACAAAGCTAGACTTGTCGAAAAAGGTTTTTGAAAAAGTTCAAGGTGTTGAATACAATGAGATTTTCTCACTCGTATCGATGCTTAAAAGTTTGTCCGAATCATGTTAGCAATTGCCACATTTTATGAAATCTGGCAAATGGATGTCAAAACTGCATTCCTTAATGGATTTATTAAAGAAGAGTTGTATATGATGCAACCAGAAGGTTTTGTCAATCCTAAATGTGCTAACAAAATTTGCAAGCTCCAGCGATCCATCTATGGACTGGTGCAAGCATCTCGGAGTTGGAATATACGCTTTGATGAGTTGATCAAAGCATATGATTTTATACAGACTTTTGGAGAAGCCTGTATTTACAAGAAAGTGAGTGGGAGCTCTGTAGCATTTCTGATATTATATGTGGACGACATATATTGTTGATTGGAAATGATATAGAATTTCTGGATAGCATAAAGGGATACTTGAATAAAAGTTTTTCGATGAAAGACCTCGGTGAAGCTGCTTACATATTGAGCATCAAGATCTATCGAGATAGATCAAGACGCTTGATAAGTTTTTTTCAATGAGTACATACCTTGACGTTTTTGAAGTAGTTCAAAATGGAACAGTCAAAGAAGGAGTTATTGCATGTGTTGCAAGGTGTGAAGTTGAGTAAGATTCAAAACCCGACCATGGCAGAAAATAGAAAGAGAATGAAAAGTCATTCCCTATGCCTCAGTCATAGGTTCTATAAAGTATGTTATGCTGTGTACCAAACCTATTGTATACCTTGCTCTGAGTTTGGCAAAGGAATAAAATTTTGATCCAAGAGTAGATCACTGGACAGCGGTCAAGAATATCCTCAGTGAGGATAGGGAAATATTTCTAGATTATGGAGGTGATAAAAGAGCCCGTCGTAAAGAGTTACATCGGTGCAAGCTTTTACACCAATCCAAATGACTCTAAGTCTCATTCTAGATACATATTGAAAGTGGGAGCAATTAGCTAGAGTAGCTCCATGCAGAACATTGTAGACATAAAATATTTGCAAAATACATACGGCTTTGAACGTGACAGACCCATTGACTAAACTTCTCTCACGAGCAAAACATGATCACACCTTAGTAAACCCTTTGGGTGTTGGTCACATGACGATGTGAACTATGGGTGTTAATCATATACAGATATGAATATTGGTGTTAAATCACATGGCGATGTGAACTAGATTATTGACTCTAGTGCAAGTGGGAGACTGAAGGAAATATGCCCTAGAGGCAATAATAAAGTTATTATTTATTTCCTTATATCATGATAAATGTTTATTATTCATGCTAGAATTGTATTAACCGGAAACATAATACATGTGTGAATACATAGACAAACTTAATGTCACTAGTATGCCTCTACTTGACTAGCTCATTAATCAAAGATGGTTATGTTTCCTAACCATAGACATGAGTTGTCATTTGATTAACGGGATCACATCATTAGTAGAATGATGTGATTGACATGACTCATTCCGTTAGCTTAGCACTTGATCGTTTAGTATGTTGCTATTTGCTTTCTTCATGACTTATACATGTTCCTACAACTATGAGATTATGCAACTCCCGTTTACCGGAGGAACACTTTGTGTGTTACCAAACGTCACAACATAATTGGGTGATTATAAAGGAGCTCTACAGGTGTCTCCAAAGGTACATGTTGAGTTGGCGTATTTCAATATTAGGTTTTTGTCACTCCGATTATCGGAGAGGTATCTCTGGGCCCTCTCGGTAATGCACATCACTATAAGCCTTGCAAGCAATGTAGCTAATGAGTTAGTTACGGAATAATGCATTACATAACGAGTAAAGGGACTTGCCGGTAATGAGATTGAACTAGGTATTGGGATACCGACGATCGAATCTCGGGCAAGTAACATACCGATGACAAAGGGAACAACGTATGTTGCTATGCGGTTTGGCCGATAAAGATATTCGTAGAATATGTAGGAGCCAATATGGGCATCCAGGTTCCGCTATTGTTTATTGACCAGAGAGATGTCTCGGTCATGTCTACATAGTTCTCGAACCCGTAGGGTCCGCACGTTTAACGTTCGTTGACGATATAGTATTATATGAGTTATGTATGTTGGTAACCGAATGCTATTCGGAGTCCTGGATGAGATCACAGACATGACGAGGAACTCCGGAATGGTGCGGAGATAAAGTTTGATATATGGGATAATAATGTTTGATCTCCGGAAGGGTTTCGGAATTCACCGGAAGGGGTTCCGGATGTTCCCCGAAATGTTTGGGTACGAGAACACGTTATTTGGGCCAAAGGGAAAAGCCCACGAGGCTTTTGGAAAGTGCAAAAGGAAGTTTTGCGGAGACCAGAGGCTAGACGCCAGGAACCCTGGCGTCTAGGGGGTAGACGCCGGGAACTCTGGCGTCTAGCCCTGGAGTCCGTGTAGGACTCTTGACTTTTGGGTAAAACCGACTTTGAGGAGGCTTTTACTCCAAGTTTCGACCCCAGGGCTCAACATATAAATAGAGGGGCAGGGCTAGCACCAAAGACACATTAAGAAACACCAAGCCGTGTGCCGGCAACCCCGTCCCCTCTAGTTTATCACCCGTCATAGTTTCCGTAGTGCTTAGGCGAAGCCCTGCGGAGATTGTTCTTCACCAACACCGTCACCATGTCGTCGTGCTGCCGGAACTCATCTACTACTTCGCCCGTCTTGCTGGATCGAGAAGGCGAGGACGTCATCGAGCTGAACGTGTACAGAACTCGGAGGTGCCGTGCGTTCGGTACTTGGATCGGTCGAATCGTGAAGACATATGACTAAATCAACCGCATTGATAAACGCTTCCGCTTAGCGATCTTCAAGGGTATGAAGATTCACTCCCCCTCTCATTGCTATGCATCACCATGATCTTGTGTGTGCGTAGGAAATTTTTTGAAATTACTACATTCCCCAACAATTTTCTCAGACTTATCCTGTATGACAAGAGAAAGACATGATGACTCATGTGCTTTTAATGTGTCTGGGAGAAAAGTATGGAGTAGCTATTATGCTTTCCTAGTATCGACTGTACATCTTATGTGTAACGGTCATTAAGCACTCAATAAATCTGAAGAGAATAAAAGTTACAGATGAACCTAAAGATCAGAATGATATGCAAGTGTGACTTGCAAAAGTACTAATGATAAAGAACTCTGTTGAGTTTTTGAAATGGCATAAGGAAAAAGTACTTCCATACCAGTTAACAGATAACTTCATTACTTATGAAGTAATCGGATAAATGAAGTAGATACTCAAAGTTTCCTTAATTCACAAGAGTTGTGAATGGTTTTTCGAAATTGTGGCAGAAAAGTTCTTGCCACATTTCGAGGGGGAGAAAGAAATATGAGATATCCATTAATGAAGAATGCGATCGTCTGGGGGAGTACGACGATCACAATAATACCCCTAAAGAAAAGAAATAGTTGTATTCCTGGATCTTTTACAGTTTCGAAAGCATACTAAGGAATACTAAGACGGTGCTTAAAGTGCCATAAAGAAGAAAGTTTTAACAGAATAAACCCAAATAATAAAGTTTAAAGATACGCCATTCTTAGTGAAGATGGAGTAATCTGGGGGAGCATGTCTTATGACCTATACAACACCTGTTGTTAGCTCTATAAAGGAGGAATGAGTAAACATGAATTTTGTGATAAAGGTGCCTGTAAAATCTATTGCCTCTTGGCAATGAAAGACTATAGAATTAATTGCCGCTTGGCAATAACAGAGCAACAACATCCCCATATGAAAGAAGTACTAGTACCTGAATGAGAAAATTAAATATTTCTGATGACTATAAAGTATATGTTAGAGAAATTAAAATTAGAGGTTGATCCCAACTCATTTAAAGCTCAATCAAGCTTTTGAGAAGTGTCTGCTTATCTAAATGATAAGAGACTATGAGGAGATGAAATGAAATTGGTGAATCCCTACGATGTTTGGGACTCATGAGTAATTTTCAATGGAGCCAAAACAGTAGGCTGTAAAGAGTCTACAAGGACAATGTGACTCCAAAGGAAATATGTAAAGGTGTAAAACGCGACTTAAATCGAAAGGCTTTTGCATGTTTTACACTAAATAGATTACAATGAGTGTTGGTAGCACATCATGTTCTGAGTTACATCAGATGAAAGATATTATGATTTGAGTTACATCAGATGAAAGCAAAGAACACAGGGGATACTGCCTGAAGAAGTCTTTTTATGGACTAAAGCAATCAAATGTTGTTTTGGGTTAAAGAAAATGAGAGGACAATTGTGTTTGTATAAAGTTATAGAATGTGAATTTCATTTCCTAAATCCTGTACATGCGGATAACATTCTACTTGTTAATAGTGATGTTAATTCGACTGTAGGAGGAAAAGAAGTTCTTGTCCTCAAAGTTCAAAAGAATGTTCTTGGTAGAATGTCTCTCATTATAAGGATCGAGATTCACCGAGAAAAGAATAAAAAGGGGTATTAGGAGTGTCGCATGGGCATGCTAAGGAAAGTTTCTAAAGTATGCATGCGAGAAAACCTACGCCTGTTCTTATAGTAAAGGGTAATGATTTTGGGAACTTTAATGTTCCAAAAGTCAATACGAAATAGACCAAATGAATATGGTACCATATGCTTCAACTGTTGAAAGCTTAATGAATGCAAAAGTATAACATTACCGTGACACGGTTCACGTAACCAGGTTGTTTTGGTAATGTCCAATCTAGATATAGATCATTGGAATGGAGTCAAAAAATATCGGCCTCATGCTAAAAGGAGCAAGTGCTCTCAAAAGGTTGTGAATACAGAAATAGAACTTGTGAAATATAAAGCAAAATCCACAATTGTCGATGACTTTCACACTTGGAGTTTTTGTGTGGAAAAATCTAAAGAATAAATCAATTATCATTAATATGATGTAAAGATAATGTACAACATGATATGAGGCTGAGGGACAGGCAAAAAGGTTAAAGAAACATGTACCCAGAGTTGATAATGGTTGACAACAACAATAACCATTAAGTAATTCGCTCCTATGACAACGAGTCAAGTGTGGTGCCAAACACATTGACACAAAGTTATATGTTGTTAAGGAGAAAGTCCAGAATTATGTTGAAATGCTTGGAGCATAAAAGCGACAGATAAGTATTTGCAGATCTACTTATTAAATGCTTACCGCCCAGTGTGTTCAGAAACACACAATTGACATGGGTTTTATGGTATAGTCCAAGATTTCCAAACAATAAAAGGGCCCAAGGTTAAAGAATCAGTTTCAAAACAGAGGAGTGTGTTGTAGGTGTTGATTCTATCAAGAATGAACCGTGATGATGAGACATGCTCTACATGAAAATCTGTGTTGGAACGAGTACTTTGAAAACAGTTATTTCAAAGTATAAAGTTAAAAGTATAATGATAAGATCAAGGGGGAGAATGTTAGGTTGATCTCTCCACCAATGGGCCCAATGGCTCATTGGGCCTTTGACCCATGCCATGGTCGGGGGCGTCTAGCCCAAGCAAGGCTAGTGGGCCCCTATCGCGCAGTGCTATAAAGAGGAGGTGGGGACCAGGGGCACTGGGTACAAGGTTCGTCACCGCCACTTTTCCCACTCCTAACCCTATCCGATCCAGAGAGAGGCACTGAAGCGATGGGAAGCTCCACCACCGCCACTCACGCACTTCACCATCGACCTCTACACTGACCGTCGCTGCCCATGCGCAGACCTTCATCGATGAACCAGCGATGGCCGGAATGCTAAGGTATACACACAAACAGATCATAGATAGTTCAATCTACTCCAAAACCCTAGCCTAGCCGATCCCATGGTTACAACACTAGGTTGAGACTTTTTAGTGAAATCAACAATGTACCTCTACGTGTGCCGGTAAAGACCATTTTATGATTATCTCTTCGAAACACTTGGCAATCTACTTCAGTAAATAGGACAATGAAACCAAAGTCAGCTAGTCTAGATAGAGAAAGTAGATTATAGCCAAGAGATTCAACGAGCATAACATTTTGTATGGAGCTGTCATGCGAGATGGCCACCTTACCGAGGCCAACCACATTACCCTTTGAGTTATCACCAAAAGTGACATACTTCCGAGGGCCGTCGTTTTCAGCAAGCTCACGAAACATATATTTGTCTCTGGTCATGTGATCGGTACATCCACTATCAAGGACCCATTCCTTTCCTGCGGCCATGTAGCCATGAAGGTTAGCCATAAGACCAAAGTGTCTCATAGACTCTTCAAGATCAAAGTCACTATCATCATCCTCATCATAGTATCCACGTTCAACATCATCTTGCAAATGATCATTTCCTAGAGAGAGTGATTCATTAGATATATGATTTTGACAATGTTCATCTCTATGAATTCTAATAGCTTCGGAAATAATATTGCTAATGATTCCAACATCTCCTTTGGCACACATAAGATTGGTAACCTCAAATAAACAATCTTCAAACTTAGGATCATTGGGATTCATCTTATTCAAAGCAACAGACTTGTGAAGAATCTCATCTAAGTTTTTCAAGGAATAGTCCATAAATTGTTCTTCAAGAAATTTCCATATAGTATAAGCACAATCAAGAGTTGGCAAGTGACCAATCAAATTTCTAGACAATCCTCTACTGATAAGATTGATAGTTCTAAGATTGCGAATCATGTCAAGAGACTCATCATGGGTAGGATGCAAGGGGTTCACACGGAGTAGTAATGTACTTGTTCAAGTGATATTCAAGAAAAATACCAAACATCTCATTTTTTCACTCACTAAAGAACTCTCCATCAAGCATAGGCACTCTACGTCTAAGACTCCCCAACGTAGACACATCCATCTTCCTCCAATGGTGATTAAACCAAAGAGATGGAGACCAAAGCTCTGATACCAATTGATAGGATTGAGAAGAGGTGTCTAGAGGGGGGATGATTAGACCCTCAACAAATAAAGGTGGCAGTTTTTAAGTTTTTCAAGTTGAGGTGGCAGATTAACACAATTTCAAGCATACACAATACAATTCAAGCATGCATGCAAAGAGTATATGAGTAGCGGAAAGTAAAGCATGCAACTTGCAAGAAAGTAAAGGGATGGGATTGGAGTGTGCAAACGCAATTGGACACACGGAGATTTTTGGCGTGGTTCCGATAGGTGGTGCTATCGTACATCCACGTTGATGCAGACTTCAACCCACGAAAGGTAACAGTTGCACGAGTCTACGGAGGGCTCCACCCACAAAGGGTCCACGAAGAAGCAACCTTGTCTAACCCACCATGGCTATCGCCCACGAAGGACTTGCCTCACCAGGGTAGATCTTCACGAAGTAGGAAACAATCTTGACGAAGGCTCCCAAGTGACACCTAACCAATCTAGGAGACACCACTCTCCAAAAGGTAATAGATGTTGTGTTGATGATGAAGTCCTTGCTCTTGTGCTTCAAATGATAGTCTCCCCAACACTCAACTCTCTCTCACAGATTTGGCTATGGTGGAAAGATGATTCGAGTGGAAAGAAACTTGGGGAAGGCTATGAAGGAAATATGCCCTAAAGGCAATAATAAAGTTATTATTTATTTCCTTATTTCGTGATAAATGTTTATTATTCATGCTAGAATTGTATTAACCGGAAACATGATACATGTGTGAATACATAGACAAACTTAATGTCACTAGTATGCCTCTACTTGACTAGCTCATTAATCAAAGATGGTTATGTTTCCTAGCCATAGACATGAGTTGTCATTTGATTAACGGGATCACATCATTAGAAGAATGATGTGATTGACTTGACACATTCCGTTAGCTTAGCACTTGATCGTTTAGTATGTTGCTATTGCTTTCTTCATGACTTATACATGTTCCTACAACTATGAGATTATGAAACTCCCGTTTACCGGAGGAACACTTTGTGTGCTACCAAACGTCACAACGTAACTGGGTGATTATAAAGGAGCTCTACAAGTGTCTCTGAAGGTACATGTTGAGTTGGCGTATTTCGAGATTAGGATTTGTCACTCCGATTGTCGGAGAGGTATCTCTAGGCCCTCTCGGTAATGCACATCACTATAAGCCTTGCAAGCAATGTGACTAATGAGTTAGTTGCGGAATGATGCATTACATAACGAGTAAAGAGACTTGCCGGTAACGAGATTGAACTAGGTATTGAGATACCGACGATCGAATCTCGGGCAAGTAACATACCGATGTCAAAGGGAACAAAGTATGTTGTTATGCGGTTTGACCGACAAAAGATCTTCATAGAATATGTAGGAGCCAATATGAGCATCCAGGTTCCGCTATTGGTTATTGACTGGAAACGTGTCTCGGTCATGTCTACATAGTTCTCGAACCCGTAAGGTCCGCACGCTTAAGGTTTCCATGACAGTTTTATTATGAGTTTATGAGTTTTGATGTACCGAAGGAGTTCGGAGTCCCGGATGAGATCGGGGACATGACGAAGAGTCTCGAAATGGTCGAGACGTTAAGATCGATATATTGGACGACTATATTCGGACATCGGAAAGGTTCCGAGTGATTCGGGTATTTTTCGGAGTACCGGGGAGTTACGGGAATACGGGGAAGAGTATTGGGACTTAATGGGCCTTAGTGGGAAGGAGCCAGGAGGTGGCGCGTGCCCCTCCCAAGCCCAGTCCGAATTGGACAAAGGGGTTTGGGGCGCGGCCCCCCTCTCCCTTCCTTCTCCACTCCCCTCCTTTCCCCCCTTCTCCTAGTTGGACTAGGAAAGAAGGAAACCTACTCCTACTAGGAGTAGGAATCCTACTCCCTTGGCGCTCCCCTCCTAGGGCGGGCCTCCTCCTCCCTTGCTCCTTTATATACGGGGGCAGGGGGGCACCCCATAGACAACAACAATTGATCTCTTGATCTCTTAGCCATGTGCGGTGCCCCCCTCCACCATAGTCCTCCTCGATAATATTGTAGCGGTGCTTAGGCGAAGCCCTGCGACGGTAGAACATCAAGATCGTCACCACGCCATCGTGCTGATGGAACTCTCCCTCGACACTCGGCTGGATCGGAGTTCGAGGGATGTCATCGATCTGAACGTGTGCTAGAACTCGGAGGTGCCGTAGTTTCGGTGCTTGATCGGTCAGGCCGTGAAGACGTACGACTACATCAACCGCGTTGTTCTAACGCTTCTGCTTTTAGTCTACAAGGGTACGTGGACAACACTCTCCCCTCTCATTGCTATGCATCACCATGATCTTGCGTGTGCGTAGGAATTTTTTTGAAATTACTACGTTCCCCAACAGGCTAGAGATCAAGATTCTTGTGGTTGGAATGTAATATCTTGGTCTCGACACATGAGTAGGTGGTTCTCTTTTAAAAAATGAATGCTGAAAATGTAGGCACGTTCTGATGGGTCTCCTCACAAATGAAGAATGGGTGGACGAGTATATATAGCCTCCACACAAAATCTAGCCGTCACACACAGATTCCCAAACTTGGTGGGACCGAATGGTGAAACTCGGTCAGACCGATTCGGGTCAAAATGTGAATGTTAGAGTTTTCGGTGAGACCGACAAGCTCAACTCAGTGGGACCGATGTGCACGGGTTAGGGTAAAACCTCAACTCAGTTTGACCGATTACTCGAACTCGGTGAGACCGATTTTGGTAATAAGCAAACTAGGTATTGGTCAAGCAAACTCGGTGGGACCAACTGAACAAACTTGGTGAGACCGAAATTGTTGCAAGAGGTCACAGAGAATTTGCAAGCCCATCTCAGTGAGACGGAGATCCTATCGGTGGGACCGAACTGGTTAGGGTTTGGCAGTGGTTGTGTCAAATGAAACTCGGTGGCGCCAGATAGATCAAATCGGTGGGGCCGAGTTTGACTTTTAGGTTTAGGACATATGTGGATGTGAGAAAGTGACTGAGGGTTTTAGAGCATATCACTAAGCACTTTGAGAAAGCAAGCCATTAAGCAACACCTCATCCCGTCTTAATAGTATTGGCTTTCCTATGGACTCAATGTGATCTTGGATCACTAAAATGAAAATGTAGAGTCTTGAGCTTGTTGCCAATATTTGTCCTTAGCATCTTGAAGGAGTTCCACATCCTCTTGTCAATGTCCATGCCAATCCAATGTTGAACTTATCTGAAATATACTAGGTAGAAACATTAGTCCAACAAGAGATATGTTGACATTAATTACCAAAATCACAAGGGAGCACTATGCTTTCAACTACCTTTATTAGTCTGCTAGAAAATTTGATAACTAATTCTTTTTAATAGTAGTATGTGTGTACGGTAAGTGCTGAGGATATGAGTTTTTTGAAGAAAAAAAGTTGATCAAATAGTGTTGTTGGGTCCTGCGAGCGTAAAAATGAAAAAATCAGTATAGTGCCAGTACAACATGTAACCGTTGGTGAGCAGTACGCTTTGTGACCATGCATGTGTTGAACTATCAGTGTATGTGTAGGTCATGGCCTACAGTATCTAAATCAACCCCTGGTTGGCATGTACTATTAGCTGAGGCTCATACTATTTCTCTATATTAATCAATTGAAACTATGGTGCATGCCTCACTCTTCCCTTGCGAAAATTACTATATGTACTGTGATAAGTTTTTCTAATGCAAACTTAGCTAATTTGATAAGTTTATTATCGTAGATGACTGATAATGGCAGCAATGGTACGAGCCATGATGGAAATAACTCGGGCTACGGCAACATCGTGTTAATGGTCCAAGGATTAGGCGACCAAAGGGTGTTGACCAATCTACTTACTAACATTTTGGGAAACTAGAAAGAGACTCAACAACATCAAATGGACATCCTAGAGCATGTTATAAGGCATGATAGTCACCAGAGTGGAGTTAGAGAATTCGAAAAACTCAAGCCGCCCTCCTTTCCCGGGACTACTAATCCACATGAAGCGGAAGACTGGATCACTTTTATGGAGAAAGCATTTGAGGCTATGGGCTGCAGCAATGAAGAGAGGGTCATTTATGCAACCTACATGCTAAAACTTCAAGGGGTGGGACGCTCATAAAAACTCTTACCCACAAGGTACTCAACTAACATGGGTATTGTTCAAGGAAGCATTTTATAAAAAATATTTTCCAGAAAGTGTCAAGCGCATTGAAGAAAGGGAATTTCTTGAGCTTAAACAAGGGAATAAATCTATAGGAGAATATGAAATTGAATTCTCTAGACTTGCAAGATTTGCTCCAAAGTTTATCCAAACTGATCGCTCCAAGGCTTAGCGTTTTGAAAGCGGGCTACGTCAGCCGCTTAAGCGACGTGAGTTGAATACTTTTATAGATGTGGTGAATAAGGCCCAGTTGTTGGGAAAAGGATTTCAAGAAGAAAGGAGTGATGTTTGTTAACCATCAAAGAAGTTTAAGTTCAATAATATTAATAAGCAAAACAATGGGAATTTCAGAACAGGTGGTCGCCTAGAATGTGTTTTATAAATAGCCTTTCAACCGCTCAGTGCAAATAGCCTCACCCAAAATTCTCCACCCCAGTGGTAGCGCCCGGAGGAGAGCAACTGGCCGGAGAAATCTAGGAGAGATATAAGGCAAGGAGGTTGTGATGGGAAACGTAGTAGAAAACAAAAAGCAATCACCGCACGATCACCCAGGAAAAATATGAAGATGCATTAACTGTTTGGATTCGATCGTTACCGACTCCGAGTTGTAGCGGAAGAAGAAAAGTCGGTTTAGATCATACTTCGAGCCCCTCGAACCTTAGACGAACGATCTCGCGAACTGCACATGAACATTCCCTCGAACAAAAGACCAAAAGCATGACCTCTCTATGAGTTGCAAGTGTACGGTCTTCACGATCCGGCAGCGCTTCGCCATCCGGAGCTAATCGTCGCCGGAGAATTAGAGGGAGGAGATTAGAACCACACTGGACTTCTAATTATGAGGATTAGAGCATCTAGGTCTAGCTCTAATTGATAAAGTAGGACCTACTAGAATTTGAACTAGAGAACTAGAGGAGGCTCCAAAACTTGTGTAGAAAAAGGTGCAAAAGCCTCTAGTATATATAGGTTGGAGGGGAGAGGAGGGGGCTCCACAAGGAAGGGAAGGATTCACCTTCTTGTGCCGGCCAAGGGGAAAGGAGGAGTCCTTCCCCCACCCCAATTAGGCTTCCCCAAGTGGAAAGGGGGGCGCCTCCCCCTATTGGGCCCTTGTGGCCCAATTCTCCTTCCACCACTTGGCCTTTTAAGACCCATTGATGTTTAATAAAATATAAAATCCCTCTAGCTATTATTAACTTAACATCTTTGGAAATATTTACCACCTATATATTATTTATCGGTAATACCCGGTATTACCCGATAAACTCTGAAACCCTTTCAGTGACCTCAAAACGCTTTCGGTTCCTCTCACTATTTTGAATATTAACGGAAGTATTTCACAAACAAATCATTGATACTCCCGTCCTACTAACAGTCATCAGATCGTCATTACCTTAATCTTGTGACCCTATAGGTTTGGTAAAACATATACATGAAGAAAACTCCTTTCTTCAATGACCGATAGTGAAACCGTGAACGTCCATATCGATCCCTATGAGTACGGGAATGACATTCGAGTAAACCTTTGGTTATCATGTGTTATTCCCTTTTTTGCGCGGTACTTCACAAAACCCGAGGTAAGATGTATCGGTATCCTCTTAAATCATACACATGCTCACTATACCGTTTTCCTCATTACCAGTTTTGCTCTTCTTTCTTGTTGACATGTTTCGGCTCACAACTAGGCTTGATCCGGATCCGACCATTTTTGCATTAGTTGCAAGCCTACCCTCTACTCGCAACCGAGTTCGACGATTTTTCTCCTCAGTTGCAAGTCCACCCTCAACTCGCAACTAGGACCAAAGTTTTTATTTGTCCGAGTTGCAAGTCCACCGTCGACCCGTAACTAGATTCCAACTAGGCCAACCAAATTTTTTCCTTAGTTGAAAAGTCATCCTCAACTTACAACTCGGCCCAACCATTTTTTCTGTCTCAGTTGCAAGTCCACTCTCGACTTGCAACTAGACCCGAAGTTTTTCTCCACCTAGTCAACCTCGAATATCTATCTTTCTACTCGAACGAATAACTTGCTAGTTGTTGTCTTTGTTCCTTTTCAATTCTAAGCATAATTACACATACGTATGGTTTTTTTGGTTTCCCCCCCCCCCCCCCCCCCCAAAAAAAACATAGAATGTATATTGATTGAAAAGCAAAACAGTATAGAAAAATGGTAAGCATTTTTTTTCTGTTCTGCTCTTTGTCACTTTTTATTTTCATTTTTGCAATCCTAAAAAAATTTGACGTGACCTTAAAATGTATATGTTCTACCTTTTGAGTTTGCCATGAAAATATTTTGAATTCAAGAACATTTTCAAAATCCATGAACCTTTTCTGAATACTTGATTATTTTGAATTAGGGAACATTTTTGGAATTTTATGAACATGTTTTCGAATTCATGAACATCTTTTGAATACATGAACATTTATCGAAATCGTGAACATTTCTTTAATTAGCCGCTAACATGTGTCGAAGTCACAAACAAATTTTGAGTCACAAACTTCAAAAAAACACAGACACTTTTTGAATATATGACATTTTTTATTTTCTGACTGGTTTTTTATTTTTCCTTTTATCTTATTTATTTATTCTTTTTGGAAATGTTCAGTGTGCATTTATGAAATTGTTCCGCGTGTATTGGTAAAAGGTTTATCGTATATATTAAAGAAAGTTCACCGTACATACGCAAAAGCACAATGTATACTATAAAAGCTCATCATATTTTCGTTCAGTGTGTATTTCACAAAATGCTCGTCCTATCTTAAGAAATTGTTCAGTGTGTATTTGTGAAATTGTTCACCGTATATGAAAAAATAGTTGGTGTGCATTTGAAAAATATTCAACATATATTGGAACAATATTTGTAATGCAGAAAACTATATAATAAAAATGAAAAAGAACTAGATGAGAAGCAGAAGAAAAACTAAACCTACAAGAGAAAGGAAAAAAAAATCAGAAAATGGGAAAATACACAATTTGTACTACGATGTACGCTTGGCTAAAGGAGGTAGCGCTCGCAAACATTCAGTGCACGAGCTCATTGATGATGGTACTTGGACATGGAAAACGGAGCTTGTCCGTGCAACATTCCTAGCCCCGGATGCAGAAGCTATATTGAATATACCAATACGTACTGATGGTGGGGATGATTTCTTTGCCTGGGCTTTCGAAAATTCAGGTGTGTGCTCTCTAAAATCGGCGTACCGTGCTCTCGTGAATCAAAAAGAGCATGTTGCTCTAGAGGAAGGGACGGTTACCGATACCTTAAAATCAAAACAACTGATGTGGACATCTCTCTCGAAGCTCAAAGTTGTGCCTAAAGTGAGGATATTTTGATTGAAAGTGCTACGTGGATTCTCCCTGATGAAGCTACCCCGAAGCATAAACACATTAAACCTCTTAGCATTTGCAATGTTTGCCTAGCTAGAGAGGAAGATCTCATGCATGGATTGGTCTCATGTTTCCATGCACGCAGATTCTGGGATGAAGCGCAAATATTGTTCGACTTCCTTCTTCCAAGGCTGCATCCTACCACTTGGGCGAGAGATATTTTGTGTGATGATAGGTTCACAGATCAAGTTAGAGAAAAGATCATATCGGTGATGTGGGCTATTTGGCATTGACGGAACCGATGGACTCATGATAAGGAACATGTGGATCCGGTGTACTCTGTTCGTCGCATAAGAGAAGATCCGGCTTTGCTAGATATACCTGCTTCACAGGCGACTATACTGCCAGGGCATGGCTGGCGACCCCCGATATTGGGTTTATCAAGATCAATGTTGATGGTGCAGTAAATTCTGAAGCAGGACTGGCTGATGCCGGCGGTGTAGCTCGCTCTTCTATGGTGTTGCTTGCTTCATGTTGCAAACCACATGTGGGAGTAACAGACCCAGTCATTGCCGAAGACTTATCACTAAGGGAGGGAGTTCTCTTTGCTTGCTTGTGAGGATTCACACATGTGATAATGAAAACCGACTGCTTGGAGATTGTGAATCTCCGGAACACTCGCCACAACTCTCGTTCGGTTGTGGCCCCTTTACTTGTAGAGATTGGAGAGCATGCTTTGTCTTTTGATTTCTTTGTTATTCGGCATGTAAACAGGTCTGCTAATATTTCGGCCCATCTTTGTGTGAAGCGTGCCAGCTCACGATGGTGACCGAGAGTTGACTCGACTCTGAACCCTCGTTCCTGATCAGTAGCCTGATGGCTTATGATCCCAGAAGCTCTTTTGTTTGAATAAAGCTCTTAGGATTTCCCACAAAAAAAAAACATAGCGAGTGTGTCGGAGATGTGCTGGGTCTGCCCCATAGGAGTGCATTGTGGGCGACCCTTGTTTTTAGTCATGATGGGTTGGACAACAATAATGTATGGTAACGTCATGTTTTTGAGGGAGTGTGTTTTTTTAATTGTTTGGATTGCTTACCACATGTGTCATCTGGTTTTTGAGGGAGTATATTGACGACATGTAAGAACACATCTATATGAGATGCTACTCCCTCCGTCCTAAAATAAGTGTCTCAACTTTGTATTAACTTTAATACAAAGTTGTACTAAGTTTCAGACACTTATTTTAAAACGGAGGGAGCATTTTATATCTAGTATGAAATAGGTAACTCACATCTAAGTCTCTCATCACACGATCAAGACTGTAATTTTCGTGCAAATTTTGTTAGAATCCCGAAACAGCAGCCAACGCGGACGATTTCGGGAAAGCTGGGCTCGAGCGCCGAATCGCTGCATCCACTTTTCTCTAACTTAATTTAGGACTTACAGGCGTATCAACTTACAAGTTTACCACATAAAAAAAAGGAAAAAGAAACTTACAAGGTTACCAATTGAAGGTTAAAAAGATCAATATACCGTAGCACTCGAATTCAAAAACCTGTTAAAACAGAATTTGAGTTCGAGAATTATCGAGAAGCCAAACGTCTCTAAGTGAAAATTTACAAAGCGGCATCCAGCTCAACGCGTGGGCCGGCAAGGCAACGGGCACACCATCGATGGAAGACGTCATGTTGAAACCCTGTCCTGCAGGCTGCTCGTCGAGCTCAGCGGCGCGGAAAGGGCACTGCATTCGCGACACGTAGGACGAGAGGGCGCCGGGAGCCTGCAAGTTGGCACGTACGTGGCATGGATTGAGGCATCGCTATCCATGCAGATCGCGCCCCTCGACACGTGCCCGAGGTATGCGGCCACATGTCCGAGACTCGCTCCACCGCCTTCGTCCACATCGCATCTTATATACCACGATCCATCTTGCCGAGAAACCCACGGCGCATTTGGCTATCGCATTTCTCAGGTGAGGCTCAGGTTTCGGAGCAGCGAAGCTTTCAAGTGTGCATCTGCCTACAGGCATGGCTGGAGAGCAAGCGTTCCACCGGGGAGGCGTGCACGGAGGCGGCAGCGCCATCGGGCCGGACTACATGCGGGCCATCCGCGGCGACGACGACTACTACGGCGGGCACGGCCAGGACTACCACCAGCCGGCCACCGTCACCCTCGCGAAGGGGGTGGCCGCGGCGGCGGCGGCCGGGTCGATGCTGCTCCTGTCGGCCCTGACGCTGACGGGCACGGTGCTGGCGCTCATCGTGGCGACGCCGCTGCTGGTGCTCTTCAGCCCCGTGCTGGTGCCCGCGGCCATAGCCGTCACGATGCTGACGGTCGGGTTCGTGTCGTCGGGGGCGTTCGGCGCGGCGGCGGTGGGCGTGCTGGCGTGGATGTACAAGTACCTGTCGCACGGGGCGTCCTCGCCGCCGGGGGCCGACACGGTGGACCACGCGGGCGCGAAGCTGGACTCCAAGGCGCACGATGTGAAGAACTGGGCGCAGCATCGCCTCGACCAGGCCCGAACGCCGTAGACGTGTTGTCATTTGCCCTCCTATGCGTTACCAGTGTGTGTGTGTGTGTGGATCGACGCCTCTATGTACGGACGTGCCTGCGAGCGGTGCTACTTACCACCGATGAATAATAAGCTGCATATCTGCTACTCATCTCCTCTGTAAGAGGGAGTTAAGAATAGATCTCTTGTGTTTGTTCTTGTGCCGTCTACTTGCGCTGCTTCGTCTTCACCTTCAAGGACTTCTGATTTGGAGTCCACGTCGTTCATATTACTGCCTTGAACACTAGCATCATCGATTCCTTCTATGCTGCCCCGCTCTAATTCCTAAATCCCGCCTCTGTTCTTAAAACTGTTTTAACGCCTAAACAATTGCTTGAATCGCACCCTGAAATTGCATATTATTTGTGCTACCTTCAGTTCTGCCCTTACAAATCGCAGCACCCCACAAGAACTAATTTAACTAATTTTACTTGCACTCGAACATATATTTTTGTATACAAGTTTTAGAGTGGTTGTTCTTTTTTAGAACCATTCGTTCATGTTGAAATACGAAGTACTAAAACGAGTGGGGCCGGTACTCGTGACAACGTGGGGACGCGTTTTAATATAGGGGTAGTTTAGTCCTAGGAAAATTTGCACGCGCAACCCTTCTTGTCGAATGCATAACCGCCGCCATGGTGCTACACCTTCCACAATTATTCATCGGCGGCCATCTCCTCCCTCTCCTCCAAGTCCATCACAGTCATCTCCTCCTTCTTGCCGCTGCAACTTTGCTCCACTCAGGCAACCCCCCCCCCCTCCCACCCCCACCCCCTCTTCCATCGAAGCAAGAATCGGCAGATCGAGCTGATGGCCGGCGGCGAGAACACCGACTTCGTGCAGATCGCCGGCGGCGACCAGGTCAAGTTGGCCAGGTTGACCCCCTCTTCCATCGAAGCAAGAATCGGCAGATCGAGCTGATGGCCGGCGGCGAGAACACCGACTTCGTGCAGATCGCCGGCGGCGACCAGGTCAAGTTGGCCAGGTTGAGGGAGATCCGTTCTTGGTTTGAGAACACAAGGCACATGAGCTGGACGGCAATGGCCACTCTCAAGAAATTGACGAAGAAGGAGAGGGCAAAGCTTTGCCCCCCGCCCGCACAACCGATTCACAAGATCGAGATCCTCCTCTGGGCGATGGAGCAGGCCAATTCGTCCAGCGAGTGGACCAGGCGGAAGTGGTGGGCGTTCAGATCCAGGGTAGAGCATCCACTGGATCAGGAACCCACCGTGCACGAGGTGCCGTTGCAGATTGTGCAGCCTCCAACCGAGTCACCGGAGACTCCGAAGCGCAAGATGAGGAGGACAGTGGTCGCGACCCCACTTCCCCGCCGTTATCCACGCTTCCCTCGCCGCTCTCCTCGTCTGAACGGCGGCGGTAGCTATGTTTAGAGTAAGCTTTCCCACTCCTCATCTTCCTACTGCTCGTGCTTACATCGTGGTGATACTGATCGTAATAGCTCAGAAAGGGAATGCTAGATGGCATTTTAATCTCAATGAATTGCATGAATATTTGAGTACATGGATTTAGAGGATGGATTATGATGTATGTGAACCCTAGGCATCATATGAACCCTAGGAAAAATTAGTAATGTTCTAGTGGTAGACACTGAAATATTTCGATACACACCGGTAGGCACTGAAATATTTCAGAACTGCCCTAGGCAAAATTTGTAATGTTGTAGTGGTGGACACTCAAATATTTCGGTACACATCGGTAGGCACTGAAATATTTCTGTACTGCCCTAGGCAAAATTTGTAATGTTGTAGTGGTAGACACTGAAATATTTCGGTACACACCGATAGGCACTAAAATATTTCGTTACTACAATTTCAGTACACACCGATGCACACTGAATTATTTCACTACTGCAGTTTCAGTACACACCGGTACACATTGAAATATTTCAGTACTGCAAATTCTATACAAAGTTGGCATTTTGTCATTTATGTGTGAATTAATCCATGCATCATATGGCCTAACTTTGTACATGAGTTTGGGTAAATTTCATGTCTATTTATTGTTAAAATTATTGTCATGCCATGAAACACAAGACAAGTCACTGACCCAAGCTTGCAAAGATGCCATATCAATGTTGCTGATATGAATATGCATGTTTTCACCAAGTCTTGTGTCTGAATTAAAACTGAGCATTTTTCTTGATGGTATCCATGGATCTAGAACTCCTATGAATTTGTTCATGTTGGATGTTTTGTTCTCCATCATTTGTACTAGCATTCCGTGCGATTAGATGCCATGACAAGATCCCTGGCATATTTATTTTCTTGCCTCCAACATCCCATGTGTGTTTTGCAGGAAAAAACCTGGAGTTCACCAGGCTGGCTGAAGTTGTGAGGCTGGGAGGCTGATGGTGCTGCTACTGGCTGATCCTTTTTCTTTCAGTTTTTGTTCGTCATTTCTCAAGCCGTTGGACCAGGGCTACTTCCCCATGTGCTGTTAATGTATTAAGTAGTTCCTTCGAATTTGTAGTATTAGTTAGTTTGAATGTGGAAGTACCTTAATTTTTAGGAACGAAATGTTGCTTTGTATGACCAGGGGTTTCATACCTTAATCTTTGGATAATTAATTATGTGAACTGTTGGATGTGGCGCACAACGAAACGCCTCTACCATTGATACTAGTTCAACATGTCTGTCCAATTAGAGACCAGCCACTACCATATAGAACAGTTAGCATTTCATACTACAACCTGGCACGTACAAAACATCACACAGTGGAATAATCCCAGCGAGTAGACCATTAATTACCGAAAACATCACAACATGTCAGAAGTGTTTTAAGCATTTTATCGTTGCAAAAACCTTAGAAAATCCATACAGAAAAAACCGCTTTTATTTTAAGCGGTTGTGTGGATGACAAGGGAACCCACTTGTGAGACCGATAGGAATTTATGGCAAACCGCAGGAGGTGCACGACCGCCACGTCCCCACTTGGAATGTGGACGGCCGGGTGGGTGTGTCAAGTCAAATCGGCACCCGCGGCGCCTAGGTAACTCCAAGAGGCAGGAGCAGTGCATTTCTTCCCCAAATCGGGTAGAAAACCCTCGTCCTCTCCCGAACCTAACCACCCTCTCTTCCTTCCTCACCACCTCACCACCCTCTCCTCCTTCCTCACCACCCTCCTCCCTTCCTACGCCTCCCTCCTCCTTTCTTCGACCGACGATGAAACGCGGGCGTGAAGATGCGGCGGACGAGCAGGAGGCAACCATGGGAGCAGAGCAGTCTGCTGCCGTGGCTGTAGCCGTGGGCTGAGCGGCTGAGTCCGCCGTAGCGGCGAAAGCTGGCGGTGCAGCGAACGTTGTGCCTGCTCCCGCTGCCATCGCAGCCGTAGAGGCACCCGTCGGCGAGCACAAGGTCGGGGAAGATCTGGAGAAGGAGGAGATGAGAAGGCTTAAGCGCCAGGTGCATGACGAAATCGATGAGCTCTACGAGGAGAACGCCATAAAGGAGTTCGACGTAGATTGCAGGAAGGGCAGTGACTTCGACGAGGATGCCATCGCGAGCTATCTGAGGTAGTACTCTATTTTTTGCTCTGTTTTTTTCATGACATTGGGTTTTTTCTTGTTAACTAGATGAGCTTCGATTTCACTTGGGCGTGCTAGTTGCACATATGTAGGATTGTAGGGTTCTAGCATAGATCTTCATGTTGGATCTAGATTTTTAAATCTGATTCCAGCAGATACTCTGATTTTTTTCATGACATTGATGTTTTTCTTGTTAACTAGATGAGCATCAAATTCATTTGGGCGTGCTAGTTGTAGGGATCTAGCATAGATCTTCATGTTGGATGTGGATTTTTAAATCTGATTCACATTCTGATTCCAGCAGATACTCTTTTTTTCATGGCATTGGGGTTTGTCTTGTTAACTAGATGAGCATTAATGAAAGAAGTGGGGTAATGAACCCAAATACAAGAAAATGTTCATGGCAGGGATACATTAATGAAAAAAGTGGGTTAAACAATGGATATATGTCAGGATTTTCATAGCTATTTCTAGCGATCTCATGTGCGACACCATTGGCTTCCCCGGGACAATGACAAAATGCTGCAGTTCCTGATTCATTTTAGTTTATGTAGATGAATTAATTTGCACACATGTTCATAGATGATCAGTTTGCACACATGTTCATAGATGATCCATTTGCAAATTCTATACAGATTTCCATTTTGCAAAGGAAGTGATTGCTCCCTTAATAATTATGGGCTGACACTACATATCCACTGGATACCAAAAAATCCAAACATTTCATCTAGACAATTTCCCACGGTATATTATCTAGATGATCACAGCCACATCTCTCATCAATATGAGCAGTGAGACACCCCATAGCTCCTTTATCAATTTCCTTCTGAAACTTATCAGGGTCTAACAATGTTGGAGAAGCAGTATTGCCGCTGTCAGAAAGAATAATGGTTTCTTCATTCCAGTAGATAGAACAAACCCCCCTTGTGTGAAACATGGAGGAGTATAATGAAGCCATTTTTTATTCCAATCAGAATTACCCCTATAACAAGTATCAAATATCATTAAACCAAGCCACTTCATGAAGTCTTTCATGTGTTAATTATGTACTACTTGTGCACTAATCTATAAATGCAACTATTCCACCGTCCATATTTATGCATGTCAATTTCTTTGGCTCAATTATGTATGTGCACATACGCCTTATTTCTAGCAAATAGATAGTTGCCATGTTACACATGTGTACTTTCAAAACATTGTAATTAAAGGCAATGTACCATAATAGATTAGCTGAGTTCTTCTATGTGTACTAATTCACTAATTCACAGGAGGATGACGATGACGTGGACTACAGCATGGACAGCAGGCACAGCAAGAGCCGGTACACCCTGAGGCATCTGATTGCTGGCAAGATCAAGTACCGTTTCTTTGGCAAGATTGGGTGCCCTTTCTGTTCAAAGGTGATAGGTGGCGGCATAGATGGCATGATCCAGCATGCCTTCAGCACTGGCAATGGACATGGTAAGAAGCATAATGCCAGTACTCTGGCAAAACATGCGGCCTACGCACGCTTCCTCGAGATTGTCAAAGTCAATGAGCCCTACAACATGCATTGAAGAAGGGAGAGAAGTGATGTGCTGCTAGAGTGCTGCTGCTGCCCCAGGACTGCCATGTCCTCTTATATTATCTATGTTTCTTTGTTGTTCGACTCTAAAACTGATGTCCTATGGTGTGTCTAAACCTATGCTGTGCGGTGGTTGATATGCCGTTTATGTTAAGAGTTTGCTGCTACTCTGGTTTAGTGTTCCAAGTTGTTAATACTATTTTGGTGATGCATGTTAAGCCTTGTACAATGCTAGATGCTTAGGGTGGTGCTTAGAAAAATAAACAGGGTTTTTCTGAAGCACCGGTGCCTATTTCTACAGGAGAGAGGCCTAGTTATGCGTCTACCTGTACAAATAAGCACTTGTGCTTAGGAAAAGCCTGGTTTATTTCTATAAGCAACTCCCCTAAGCACCTTGCATTGTACTATGACTATGGTAGTTATAGCTTGGCATGATTATGTTTAGTGTATAACTCAACATGTTCCTGCCATATCTATGACCAGTTAGAACTGAACTATGCATTAATTTTTTACAAAATTAAAGCATGCAAATGATTGCCGATTCCACCTATTGCCAAATCAAGCTTTGTACTGATGATGCATTAGATATTGCAATAAGTAGAGGATGCTCATGATTGCCAAAAGTACCTATTTCCACTTTCTGATAAGAACTAAACGTGTATCAAATGATGCTAAAAGTAGAGCATGAGCATGAGCATGTATCAATTGATGATCAATTGATGCTACCTATTTGTGTTTGAATGGGCTCAATAAAGCTGGTGCTGGTTTATGCTCTCTGCGTGACCGTGATGGTAACGAAGACACTTGGTTGGCTATGGTCTTGCTGTCAAATTTAAGTTTCAGTTCTTTAAGACTCTTTGTTTTTGCTGCTTCTTCGGGATCGACTAGCTTTCTCGGGCGTCCACGTGCTCTCTTCCTTTTGGGGGAGTTGGGTGCACCACTTTTGGGGGAGTTGGGTGCACCGGTATCCTTCTGGGAGTTGGATGTGTCGGGTTCGTTGGAACCATCAGGATTGTTGACTAATTGTACGTCGTCTTCTGAACCATCAGGTAGAACTGCTTGCTGGGCATCGTACACCTCCTTCTGTATAAGAGAGAGTGCTGCGTTAGTTCTAATCATGAGACTTATGAAATAAATGATATATTCTTGATGTAGCGCTAACCGTTATGGGGAACTTATATGATTCGAGACGAAGCGCATTGCAATTTGAATGCAGTAAGGCTGTACATATTTTCCACCTGAAAATATCTATCCTTGCCTATATTTGATAACCGACACTTACATTAGCATAGCTTTCAAGCTAAACAAAGTAAAAATTTAAATTAGGCATTCAATTACCTGGTTCAAAATATCGGTCATTTCATCCCCGTTCCATGACAACATGTACTGCAGTGCCCAAACCGCACAGGAAGTCCTGTGATGTTTAGTTAAAGATCAGTAATCTTATTCGTGTAGGCAAACAATAATTTATGAGGCCATGCGTACCCATCGGTCTGTTGTGGTATGTTCTCATAGCGTTTTTTGGTCCATTCGGCAAAATAGATGTTCTTAGCTGGTGATATCAACCCATTCCTGATAGCTTCGTCGATGCAGCACTGAATCGAGTCCACCTAGGGTACGACGAGTTATACATAGGGTTACGGTACTTTGGGAGCTCATGTGCCATGCGGATCAAAAGAGGCAGCAAGAGAACACTTACAAGAGAATCTTCCTTGGTCTTGTCGCAATGATAATTCATGGAGTTCAGAGTCTGAATTTCTTTTTTATCAAAATTAAACATCATTACCATCCAATGGTTTTGGTGTACATTCAGTGGGACATGCACCTGCAGTAAAATTTGGGTTGGGTTGAGAACCGAAATTTGTCGCGTACAGTGTGCACATAAACTATGAAAGTGAGGAAAACGTGTACCTTTCGGCGTCCTACAAATTTTTCTGCTACACTAGCTAACCATGAGGCTGCACGTCCAACAGGAACCACCCCCTTCATTTGTAACAGCTTTTCGGTTTCTTGAGGGAATATGATTGAGGTAGTATCATTCTCAATTTGGCTAATGCGAGCATATGCCATAATAACCTGCCACATTTTCAATCATACAATAATAAGACAGTTGTTGCAGTAATGATGTAGAATAGAGTATAATGGGCTTACATCACCATAAATGTATTTGTCGTCCAAATTTCGCTTCAGATTTTCTGCTGTGAGGGTAATGTCTCCGATTCTAGCTATTTCAACAGGGTCGTATGTTCCGCGGATGTAAATGGCTGTCTGTATGTCCTCATCCGTGAACTTGTAATCATTACCAAAGACAGGCTTCATCGGAGTTAATTGTGGTTCCTCTTTGTTTTCCGTCACATGTCTTGCACTTGGTGTAGTCGAAGTCCCTACCGTGAATTGGCTAGCCCTAGGAGTTCTTGTCAGGGATGAATTGCACACATTGACTTGATCCTACAATGAACAAAGGTAGTTCATCATTAGTTTGTTACTTTTAGATATTAACTTGTTCGGCCATATTGATCACCTGCACGCCTCCTTTCTATGACACTGTTTGTCGGTTGCTTGTAAATTCGTATTTTAATTCCTATAACAATGCAAACAATAATGAACATGAAGGAACATATTCATACAAAATACAAAATGCACAGTATGACATACATGGAGTTCCTTCCTTAAGTCTTTAATTTCGTCCTCGGCCTTCGACAACCTAGGATTAGTGCCAGTTTTAGTCTTCATGTTGATCAACTCTTCACCTAGCGTCTGGTATTTGACATCAAATATGTGCTCAATTTCCATTAACTTCCTGCCTACCTTCTTTTCATGATCAGCAATGCGTGCATTCATGGCTTCAACTACCATGTCAATCTGTGTAAACAAAATACAACCCCGTTGATAACAATAGCTAAATGAATGAGGTTCCATGACACCTATTTGTGATATTGAAAAAACAAATAGTCTTTGGAGTACATACTTGCTGGCTACTAAATTGCTGTCCTTGTGATGGTGCTCGATACGAATCATGTTGATGCACATGTTCATCATTTTTTCTTGGAAAATTATTTGAATTCTTGGACGGTCGTTGAGGAGCACAAATTTCCATGACAGCCTTTTTTTTATAAAATATAATGAACCATTAGTACCAAATAAAAAATCGAATATAGAAAGTTCAATTGTAGATAGGTACCAGCCCGTTATGAAGACCTCCTTTCTCGTAAGCATCGCTTCTTAAAGTAGCCAAAATTTCGTCCCATCGTGCGATCAATGGAGGGGGTCTAGAAGCATACATCAATCGGCCACTACGCACGTGCTCCCAGAACCAATACTACACAATAAATTAGTTCATCACCATACAGATATGCAACAGAACAATAATTAAAGGACATTAAGTAGTGATCTAGCACTAACCTGGAGCAGAATTAGATTTCCTTGTAGATTTACGTGATCTCAATTTCTAAACTTGTGAACGGACTTGAAGAAGTGATTAAGTGTGAAACAACCCCAGTTAAATTTCCGAAGGTTTTCAAGATCTGTAACAAGGTTGAGAAATTTCGAGTCCACATAATGTTGTGCTGTTGGTGCTAGAACAGTACCAATTGCGTACAGAATGAACCGTCTCAGGAAATCGCCGTCTGGGGCTTCGGAAGCTCGGATTGCCGTTTCAAGGTCAGAAATCAAAATTTGCCCATTGTTTGCATAGGCGGTAAACAATTCTGTGTCGGTTTGCATTTCGAGATGTGGCTCTATATCCTCCCCTTCTATCGGAATGCCAAATATACACTGCACGTCCTCTTTTGTTATAGGAATTGGCGTTTTACCAATGGTAATGGATTGCGTGTCCATATCGATGCTCTTGGCTAGTCTAACCAACATTATGCGCCGTAGAGTCACTTCATGCATCTAGGTTAAACCGCCAAGACTGGTTTCTGATATGATGTACTTTTTGTGGTCTGGTGACAACAGTTGCATGGTTTTTCCGAACCTTGTCTGTGAGCATACTAACTTCATATGACCATGCTTTTCGGCGAGTTCCTGTTACATGCCATTAAATTATACTGAGTACACATGAATTATGTGTACGAAATGATTGTACACAAACAGTCAATTACTTACCACATCGGTAATTTCGGAGATGGGATTTTCTCCATTATGAAGGTTTGTATCTGAAACTGACATTGCTGGCTCGTATGCAATGATAAAATCTGGCTCAATTAATCTGAACAAAATTGGAAAATGTATAACAAAATTAGCAGCGAATTAATTTTAACAAAGTTAACTGGGTCATTTAACATATGATCCACTTATGGGTTTAAGCACATAACCTAGTTGGGTGCAAAACCTATGAGGGTTCAACTACTAAAGAAGCGGCCGACAATGATTATAAAGAGTTACGATCAGGTAATACCTTATCTCGGAGACGGTGTCGCCGAGTAGATGGCGGCGGTTAGTGCGTCGCAAACTATAAGTGCCGGTATAGCGCGATCGACGGAGCAAAGGAAAAACGGCGCGTTCACGTGAGGAGGAGGCGGCGAGAAAACACTGACGTCCGACCCCTCAGATCACGTTGGCGGTGGGCGACGAGTGGTGGCCGCCGACTCCTGTATTCCGTGGGCAACCGGCGTCTCCGATCTGATCTTGCAGCAGTCGTGGGAGGTGTGGACGGCCCAGGTGGTTAGAATGCGGAGCTGTAATCGTGGGATTTAGGGAGGGGTGGGCCGCGTGAGTTATGTGATATTTGGATAAATGATATAAAAAATAAGAAAATCTTGTCAACTCGTTAGGGGTTTAGGGGTTTAGGGTTATTAGGGTTTAGGGGTTTAGGGGTTCAGGGTTTAGGGTTTAGTGGGGGGGGGGGGTAGGGTTATCAGGGTTTAGGGTTGAGTGTTGACATGCAAGCCCGGAAATGCGCGTGTCAGAGATCGTACTTGCGTGTACATGTACTAATGATCCCAAACTTTCTTAATGGCATCCCATGACCACATAGAGAATGCATGCATGATGGTTTCCATGTGGGGCAAAATTTTGATTGTTTTTACGGTTTAGTGGGGGGGTTAGGGTTTAAGGGTTTTAGGGTTGACGGAACAATGTTTGTCTTACAGTGGACGTAGCACACACACCAAACATTGGTGGAGCGTTGGTCTACAATGGATTCCCTCCGGTAGCATTGATCCGGTCCGTTGACTGGCTCGGCCGACAAACTTCGTGCCACATAGAGCATGCATCCATCCACTGGACCGGATCGATGTTGGGTTGGTTTCATACAGGTGAGGAACCCAACTAGTGCTTTCGGGGTGTTGACATGCTAGGCCGGAAATGCGCGTGTCAGAGATCGTACTTGCGTGTATAATCCTAAACTTTCTTCATGGCATCCCATGACCCCATAGAGAATGCATGCATAATGGTTTCCATGTGGGGCAAAATTTTGAATGTTTTACGGTTTAGTGGGGGAGGGGGGGTTAGAGTTATCAGTGTTTAGGGTTTTAGGGTTGACGGAACTATGTTTGTCTTACAGTGGACCTATCACACACACGGGACATAGGTCGACCGTTGGTCTACAATGGAATCCCTCCGGTAGCATCGATCTGGTCCCTCGACTGGCTCGGCCGACAAACTTCATGCCACATAGAGCATGCATCCATCCACTGGACCGGATCGATGTTGGCTTGGTTTCATACAGATGAGAAACCCAGCTAGTGCTTTCGGGGTGTTGACATGCTAGGCCGGAAATGCGCGTGTCAGAGATCGTACTTGCGTGTATAATCCTAAACTTTCTTCATGGCATCCCATGACCCCATAGAGAATGCATGCATAATGGTTTCCATGTGGGGCAAAATTTTGAATGTTTTTACGGTTTAGTGGGGGGGTAGGGTTATCAGTCTTTAGGGTTTTAGGGTTGACGGAACTATGTTTGTCTTACAGTGGACCTATCACACACATCGAACATAGGTCGACCGTTGGTCTACAATGGAATCCCTCCGGTAGCATCGATCTGGTCCGTCGACTGGCTCGGCCGACATACTTCGTGCCACATAGAGCATGCATCCATCCACTGAACTGGATCAATGTTGGGTTGGTTTACATGTACATGTACAGGGACCGGAAATGCGCATGTCAGAGATCGTACTTGCGTGTACATGTACTAATGATCCCAAACTTTCTTCATGGCATCCCATGACCCCATAGAGAATTCATGCATAATGGTTTCCATGTGGGGCAAAATTTTGAATGTTTTTACGGTTTCGTGTGTGGGGGGGGGGGGGGGGGTTAGGGTTATCAGGGTTTAGGGTTCAGGGTTTTTTGGTTTTTTGGGTTTAGGGTTTAGGGTTGGTTTACAATGGATTCCATCCGGTACCATCGATCCAGTCCATCCACTGGCTCGGCCAACAACCTTCGTGCCACATTGTTCACATTGTCCAATTAACAATTTGTATAGATTTTTTGGGTAAAAAATGAACGAAATAATGCAACTAATCTGAACGTAATGTTTGGCGTGTATCAAACCAAGTAGCCACTATTCCTAAAAAACCTGTTAGCCACTAATTGCACCAAACATATCTCATAATTACCAACTAAAATGGGTTGACAATTATTTCTGGAAATTCTTGGAAGGAATTTATTGCTCTTCCTTTTTTAGAGAACAATAAGTTACAAATTTGCTAACATAACAAATTTGTTGTTCAAGCAGAAACTGCCTCATCGTGTTGTGCCCCAAGACATGGCAGAATATGGTGCCATAACCATTGTTTGTCATCCAAACTCTTGGTGATAGGAGAAAAGGTGATGATGCTGATGTACCTGGGAAATCAAGGGAATTATCTGTTTGTTTCCCATGTTCCAGATGTGCCTCTCGAGTTGTTACATCACAACGTAGTAAAATAATTTGCGTTCTTTATAAATCCTTGATGTAATGTGCTACTTTACAAATCATCATTATCGTACTATTTGTGTTAGATCAACTATATTGATGTTCGTGGTACTATGTTATGTTCGGGCTACTATGTTATGTTCGAGCTATTTCCTCTTTGCTACATTTTATTTTGGAATCAAGAAATCAGTTTTCAATTTTATTTGTCCTTTCCAATAGATTTCAAATGAGCTTTTCCTTGGTCTGGTCATACAAGGCATTAAGCACACATGACATTGCTTATACAGAAGCTGACTGAAAAAATTATTTAACAACTTCTAACGACTGATGATCAACAAGTAAACAAATCCCACAACAATTATTGAAAAATAAAATCCCGCGGCCATCAGATTTGCGTGCTTCTTCAGATCGATCAACTGCCTTAAGTTCTTGTTGATCTTCTTCAATTCCACCTTGAGTTCCGCATCCGCCACCATCGGAGGAACATTGCATAGCCCTTATTATCCACCGCCGATGGCAGATCTAGCTCTAGGGTTGCCCCGTGCCTCAAATCAATTAAGCCATCCGTTTGAAGCCTCTCAACGTATTCATCCAGCCACTCAAAATGCTTGCATGTTTTCAGCTTCTGAAAAAGGGAAGGGAAACCCTAAATCCCAATTCCGAGGAAATAAAAATAAATCTGGGGTCAGAATTCATAGCAAAAAGACACAATAGAACATAGATTTAACCTTCCCCGCTTCTGGTTTGCTCTCGCATTTCACAAATTCCCGCCCATGGTTTCCATTCTTCTCCGATATGGTTGTTAAACGCTTCAGTGGCACGATGCGTGGGCAGTCGGAGCATCTGGTCATCGGCAGTGAACCATACCGCGGCCATGATGACGGAGAGGCCGAACCATACATCGGCAGTGAACCATCTCTCGTCTCTCACCGTCCGCCGGCGATGGCAGGCTTCGTCGCCGGAGAAGAATAACAATTTGGTGGGGCAAGGAAAAGGGAGGCAATGTTGGGTCACGGGTTGGCACGGGCACGGCGATGGCTCGGGCTTCTGTGATATGTGGTTGGACCCGCGGTCAGTGCACATGTTTTGGAAGCCCCCAAAAGATCGCGCTCGTTAAAAAAACTTGCATGGAAGCGCATTACTTCAAAATAACTAATTAACCCTACAATCACGGATATATATACCTTCCCATTCTACC
Organism: Triticum timopheevii; assembly: GCA_963921465.1. Lineage (NCBI taxonomy): Eukaryota > Viridiplantae > Streptophyta > Magnoliopsida > Poales > Poaceae > Triticum > Triticum timopheevii. Next base: position 314,874,574 of record OY997270.1, read on the forward strand.
ACATATCCCTATCCTAACCACCCCCATCTACCTTGTTTTTCCTCACATAGCCATCGCCGGGATCGCGCCATCGCTTCTCAAGCGACCACGCCGATGCCGGATTAAAAAGGTCTCCTCCACGGCTCCTCCCATCTTCGATTGTAGTGCTGATTAATTTTTCCATTGATTCGACCAAGAAGTCATTTCCGAAGAGATTAGAAAATCCAGCTTTTGCCATAGTTGAGTAGTTCTGGTGTCATCCAAGAGCTTTTTGACTGATAGTTTGTAGTAGTTGATCGTACGAACTGGTTATGAATATATTTTCTCGGTGGTACTGTTAGGAATTAGTTGGAGGAGGTTGTGGGTACAGTTTTCATACTATGGGTATATGTGTTGCTGTAGGGACCATGGTCTCATAGGTGCATAACAACCGTGCGGAGTATGACAAGTCTTTGCATGAAGCACGCCGGGAGATCGACTTAAAGGTGCAAAAGGATCGCGATGAGGTAGATAAGAAACTCAAAAAAGAACGTTCATACGTGGACAGGATGATAAAGGAGGAGCGTGAGGAGCTTTCCCGTAAGATGGCGAAGATGCGTCTTGAGATTGAAGAAAAGTATAAGCGGGACTGTGAGGACATGGAAAAAAAGTTTTTCCTTGGCTACAAGGAAATGCATCAAACATTGTAGAAGGACCGGAAGCTTGTGGACAGTATTATACAGACAGAGCGAGTCAGGATGGATGCCTATGTGTTGCAGGCACGTGCGGATATGGACAGTAAGCTGCTACAGGAGCGGTCGGACATGGATTATAAGGCCATGCTGGAGAAGGTCCGCTTGGAAGGACATATGTTAGAAGACCGTGCGATCTCACGGCCACCCCGACAACATGTCTTCAATTATTCTCCCCCTGTAAGTATCTCGCACCGATTCTGCACATATTCTATGATACAAACATCTTCAATTTATGGCAACCTCATGTCGGCGATTGTATGTAGGCTAAGCATCATGAGACGGCACAGTCGCCATTCACTCGAGACATTGCGATAGAGTCACCCGTTCAATGCCACATCACTCCACCCCAACAACATATCTTCAATTCTCCCCTTGTAAGTACCTCGCAACGATGCCATACCCAAGATATGGTATGACCTTTTAAAACTTGTGTGTAAACCCACTGTCAATGTTTCATACGCAGAATAACAAACGTGTGATGGCAGAGTCCCCAGTCACACCACATGAAGGATACATTCCACATAACAAGGTGAGAAGGTTTGAGATGGAACAATCCCCAGTCACTCCACATGAAGGATACATTCCACAAAAGCAAGTGACAACACCGCAATGTTGCTATGCACATAAAAAATTATGTTTTCCCCTTTACTCATTGAATGCATTAACTCTGATGTGAGATACTAGGTGCTGGTCATGGAATTTTTTGTTAGTAGGGATGATGAGATGTCACATGTCCCGAGAGCATACTTTGATGAACAGCTGGCAGAAGTCAGAATTTCTGAACCCACCAAAGTGACCTACGATCTCATTATGAGTGAAATGAGAGATACTTTTGGTTGCAAACCGGGAGCAGAACTGTACTACTTCTTACCCGGGTCTGCGTGGAAGCTGCCAGAAGGAATGTTCTTGATTGCAGGACCAGATGATGTAGGAAAATGCTTTCTGATCTGAATGTCAGCAAGACATGTCACCTGTACATTGTGTACAATAGAACTACGGGTTGTTATCCCGAGGATGACATTGATCCAGAGGTTCAAATTTTACATGTTACATGCATCTAGTTTATGGCTACGTCTTTTTTGAGTTCTTCCTAATACAATTCCTATGGTTTTCTACAGGAAGTGAGAATCCAAGAAATGGAGGGTCTTGCTAGAGAGGTGGCGGAGAAAGAACAAGAACAACTTCAGTTGTATGGTTACATTGATGTTAAAGAGAAAAACATTGAAGCACATGGGTCGTTGCCAAGCCCGACGCAATCTCCAACGTCCCAACACAAGAGGTCACTGGATTTTGGCAGTGCAGGAGACCATATGGAGTAGGCTCAACTGTTTTTCAACCAGTTTAAGCTTCAAAACAGGATTATTTTGTTGCAAACAAATGTTTTTTTCTGTTTCACACTATGTTCGTAATTATGGTACAATTTATTCATGACACAGTTCTTTGAACAACAATGCATGTGTTTTATGATCAATCATACAGTTGTTTCTGCGTTGTTTGTGAGATGGCATTGCATCTAAAGAAGTTTCCATCTATAAAACTTGTAAAAAATCATTTATGTTGTCTTTGTTCAAACTGTTTTTTCGTGCCTTTCATCTACACATGTTTGTAATCATTATAGCCTACAAAACCATACAACGTCGAAAAACAATTTCCAGTTAACCAACGACATATCAAATAGACGGGTAGAAATCATAACATTTTTTTATCAAAGAAGGGTTTGCCCCCTTCCGATTTTCATTACTGAACACCAACTTCGAGTAACAAAGTACTAGACATTACAGAACGGAATAGAACCCACAACCAACATGACAAACAACCCACCAAAAGGCCAACACAGGCCACAACAACTCTGAACTCCGAGGGGCAACATAGCCCAGAGCAAATAAGTCTTACACAAACCACTACATCGACAGCAAAATAACAGCTACCATCTAGAAGAAACAAGAAGACTGAGAACCGCAGCAGCAGCAGTGTGAAGATGTCACAGCCGTTCATCCGGGAAGCCTCGCCACGTTGATTCGCCACCCTTGCCCAGCTGTATACACCTCATTTGCTTCCCGTTCTAGTACTCTTGCTCCCAGCTCCACCATTTTTCTTGATGGCTCCTTTATTTGCAAGATGGACCAATGAACCAACCATCCCCTTCCACCCTTTTTTCTTTTTACTATCATCTTGAAATCCATTGTTTCTCCTCTTTCTTCCCAATTCTGGTATCATCTACCTCAATCGAAGGAGTAGATACCAAGTATTTTGGGTTTGGAAACATACCTGAAGAGAAAACAGAGGGCTCCCTCACCTCCACCTCCTTGGAGCCTTCACCGGCCAGTAACCAGAAATGGCTACCAGCCGGCGAGCGTCCTACTGGCGGTGGGAGAGGGCAAGGAGGCGAGGCAAGCGCCTCAGGAAGCGAGGGGAGCGGCGAGGAAGCGTGGTTGGAGTCGCTGGCGTCCTGGCCCTGTGTCTTGGAGTCACAGCCACCAGTTCGTCCTCCTCGATTTCGATTGGGAGCCATCTGGATCCAGGATCCGGAATCCCCATCACCACCGCCTGCGGCTGCGCCGACGGCGGCGCCCACGGCTGGATCAGGCGGTAGCGGAGGGAGCGGAACACCTTCCACTTCTCCCTCTGCTCTGGATCCAGAGACTTCGCCTCCAGCATCGCCCAGAGGAGCACCCCCATCGCCGGCTGGAGCTCGTAGTTGGGGAAGTAGCGGAGGATTTCTTCTCCCCTGAGCTTGTCTCTCACCATTTCCGACGCGTCGTTGAGGGCCTTCGCCGTCGGGAACCAGCGGTCGAGCTCCTGAAGCCTCCCCATCAGCACTTCGTCGCCGGCGGCGAGAGCCCACATCTGTTGCTCGTGTGTCGTCATCAAACCCTAGCTCTAGGAGCGTCGCGTTGCGGCGGTTGTTTTGGATGAGATCTGAGAGGGAGGGAGTGGTGGAGGAAGTGGCGGAGAGCCGATATGTCGGCCTAATAACCTCTCCCCCTCCCCCCCCATCGCCATTACTCACCTCAGGAACCGCCCTGGGGTCGCCCCACCGGTCAGCCGCCGCGATACGTGCCAAATGGCACAGGAATTCCACCATTCGGCCCATCGTGAACCCAACATCCTCGGGCCAGCTTCGCGCGTCCACCACCACCCCATAGACGTCGGCGAGCTCCAGCGGCGCCCTCACCGGCAGATCAAACCTGGTCGGAAGATCAGCAACGTCGTGCCGAGATTTGGCACGTAGTCACATCGGAATCGCGTATCACGCGAGAGGCGTGCGTCGCACGGGAGCGTGTCCATCGACTGGCACACATATATCTTCCTAAGCTTGTTTTCGGGTAGGAATCATAGCATAGTTCGGATAGATAAAGTTCACGGTAGAACCAACGACACAATTTAATAGAAATATTTAAAAGATAAAAAACTTGCCCTAACACACTAGGGCAAGACAAGCTGACGAGACCGGGCCTTCACCACCATGATCTCTTCCACAAACAAAACTAGGTTTCCAAGTTTTTGTATTTTTTTGAATTGTTTTGAATTTATAATGCCCTCTAGACTAACTGCTGAAAACATCGGTCTATGCCTCAAGGGGGCATTGGAAAATAAATTTTTTTCAAATTTTTCTTTCATAGACATGTTTGGCACATGTGGGTCACCATGTACAAGAAAATTTGGATGATTTGGAGGTGGTGGAAAAATTCACCTTTTATCAAAAACTGGCTTAAGTTAGACCAAATGGTTCCTCCGGAATGCGGGCATTTTTTCGACCACCTCCAAATCACCTCAATTTTGGCACACATGATCTCTTCCACAAACAAAACTAGGTTTCCAAGTTTTTGTATTTTTTTGAATTTTTTATGCCCTGGGCAATGTCAGTTCGAAACACTCTAGAGATACTTACTCAACCAATGATGCGACCCAAGGACCTTCATGCAAAAACCAGGCACCTGCATGCAACAGTCGGGGACCTGCATGTGAATACTGATTCATCAAGGCCTTGAAAACTGCTGGCACAGCGGCTGCCGCCCGATTTGCATGTAGCGAAGATGAACGTGCATGGAGGTTTCTCAAAGATTTCCAAGCACACCCCAGTGGGCCCCGCTTATTTAAAAAATACGTCAGTCACTAATGCTCTCTAAATGGAGAATATGCATGATGATTATGAATACTAGATCATCGAAGGCGCGCGTTGCCGCGCCCGTCCATTTTCACAATAGAATAATAGGTAATTACTAAAAAATATATTATTGTAAGTTAACAAACATTGGAAAGTATTGAAAGGGGGTTATAGAAGAAAAGCCAGTTATATTTACTAAATAAATATAAAGATTCAAAATCAGGATATTCAAGTGAATAAATAATAATCATATATCATTGCAACCGACTCCTTTGAAATGAATCATTGCAAATTCTCAGGTGGGAAAGGTTAAACTTTAAGAAACGTAAACTGCTTGCACACTTGTTACATTTACTAATTAAATATTAATTCCAGAGTCAGGATATTCATGTGAAAATAATAACAATCATATAGCATTGTTATAGACTCCTTTGAATGAATCATTGCAAATTTTCAGATGGAAAGGTTAAACTTCAAGAAATGTAATAAACTGCTGCCACACTTGTTCTTAAGCAGACAAATCAAACTTATTAATCTTCATTGGAGTTATATTGTTTTCCACTACAAATTCTTAAGCCAAAAACACCATCTGCTAGTCCAACCCAAGCAACACTGCACTCCAAGGTGAATTTGTCGAGCACCAGAGCCAAGTCAATCAGAAACGACATCCATCCATCTATGTTGTCTCCATACCTCAATCTATTTAGCCATGATGGGAGTCGTTGCTGCGCCCATCCATTTGTCCTATAAAATGATTAAAAAATTGTAATATAGTACATCACAATTATAAAAGTTAGATTTGCGTGAACTCACACAAATATTAGTCATAACTGAACCTATTTTTAATCGATTAGCAATAGTAGGGAAGAATTGAGTTCTTGGATCTGATGAGCCTCAAATATATGCTTTTAATTACGACAGTTGATGAAAAATACATAAATACGTGTTGTGGCGCTGGCCATTTAACAGAAAAACATGATCAAGAGGAATTTGAGCACGCATAGCCTCGGTGGCTCAATCTGCTGACCATCTAGTCACCTGCCTAATGTCAAAACTTCATGTACCAGCTAGGCAAGTAACTTCATCAACCCATGGATCAAAGTAAGATGGTCTTCCTGATTAGCAACGAATAAATAATGAGGTAGATGAGCTCATCTAAATCATGACAAGATATAGTTAAAAACAATAATGCATGAGTAGTTCTCATTTTTCACCAGAGTTGACAGGTCACAATAATTTTAAATTTTCACCAAACCTCCTTCAGTGATTTAAATCACCTCTTAATAAGATTTTATATGTGTTCCATTAATCATATATCCCACTGGAATTACAAGAGGATCAGGGTTCCTAGGAAATCTTGCAAGAAAATTTGAATTACCAACAGAAGAATCACCAATCAAAGCTTTGAACACATAATCTTGGTTTTGCTGCTGATTTCCACCATAGGCCATTCTGTAATAGAGAGCCGTGCCCGCGGTTATGTGGCAGATGGGAATTTGTTAATGTCCGGTTGTAGATAACTTGACACCAGATCCGAATTAAAACGCATCAACCGTGTGTGTGGCCGTGATGGTCTCTTCTCGGCGGAGTCCGGGAAGTGAACACGGTTTCTGTGTTATGATTGACGTAAGTAGGAGCTCAGGATCACTTCTTGATCATTACTAGTTGACGACCGTTCCGCTTGTTCTCTTCTCGCTCTTATTTGCGTATGTTAGCCACCATATCATGCTTAGTCGCTGCTGCAACCTCACCACTTTACCCCTTCCTTTCCCATTAAGCTTTGCTAGTCTTGATACCCATGGTAATGGGATTGCTGAGTCCTCGTGGCTCACAGATTACTACAACAACAGTTGCAGGTACAGGTTTATGCGATGATCTTGACGCGAGCGTGATGTTTGCTTGGTTGGAGTTATTCTTCTGCTTCTTCTTCGATCAGGGGATAGGTTCCAGGTCGGCAGCCTGGGCTAGCAGGGTGGATATTGTTTGAGTTTTCTGTTTGTGTTTCATCCGTAGTCGGATGTTGCTCTTATGTATGATGTATTGTTGTATTCGTGTGGCATTGTATGTCTTATGTATGTATCCCCATTTATTTATGTAATGTTGATGTAATGATATCCACCTTGCAAAAGCGTTTCAATATGCGGGTCTATCCTTGGTGGGACCTTCGAGTTCCTCTTGGATAGGGTCGCATATTGGGTGTTTCCCATCTGCCACGATCGTCACACAGTAACCCTGCATCGCTAGCAACCTCTTTATCAAGGGCCAGCCCGCATCCTCTGTATCGACCTCCCCAATCAGTTATAATTCCTAATTCGTGGAGTTTGTTTCCAATAACACATGACATGTGCAGACTATCAAGAATCATGATGCTTATACTTGTGAGCAAAAATGCGAGTGAAAGGGAGACTCACCATGCACTGTGCAAGATCCATCTCATTGGCATCGTGACTATTGTCCTGTTACAAAAAGACTCTGGTCTATTAGCACTCCCCAGATATAGACATCAGATATGATGGAAATCAAATATAATTCCTACTTATTGGTTTTTTTCTTCGAATGGCCTTGCTTCGTCTCTACTATGTCGCATTATTAACAAAACAACCACTGATAAAGATAAAGGATTAAGAAAATCATGACATGCACAAGCCGGACATATCTTTTCGCAAGTAGGCATCAAGAAGAGCAGACCACAGGCTTGGGGATCCACCAAGTCACTCTCTTGAAGTTCTACATTGAATGCAAAGGCAAATGCTATCAGTAGCAGCATATATTGTTCCACCAAAAAATTGGGTGCTACATTCTAGAAGTTAATATCGACAAATGGCCAACCAAATTAGTTGTTATTGAGCACACCATAAACTTAGATAGACAACTCCCTGACCCAAATCAACGACACCATGTTTTCCATCTAAATCTATCAGCATGTCACGGAAACGAATCAATTTATCGAGAAGGTCATAAACCTACGTAGACAACTCCCTGACCCAAAGGGATCGAGCCAAAATCATCCAAAGGAGAGCAGAACATGGGGATAGATTACCAGCGAGCTTGTGATTAGCACCCAGAGAAAGCTCCGTGTAGGCCGCCTTTCACTACTCCCTGCTCGCCTCCGCATTCAATCGCAAACACATCAGCTGCGAATAGGCCAAATAGATAGAAACCCCAAATAAATAAATGAAACCCCTAGAGGAAGGAAACTCGTGTTGGGACTTGTTGATTTCCTCCACGCGCGCGCAGTCAGTGCCGAGGGCCTCGACCCGCGAGGCCGCGACAGCAAACCACTCGAGCCGGTCATGGAGACGAACTTCTGGCGGTGCCAGACCTGGGCTCCCTCGAGCGCCTCCGGTCGATCCCAACGCGCGCATAGCCTTGGCTCGATCTCGCACATCCGGTCGATCCCATCGCGCGCCTCGCACCGGGGCTGGATGGGCGCAGACCGGCCACTCCTCTGTATCCCGCGTTGCTGGATCCTGCTGCAACCCTAGATTAAGGGGGGACGAGAGGAATGGTGACGGGGCCGTTGATGTCGGTGGCGCAGGAAGAGGATAGAAGAGCAGGCGTCGGAACAGAGGGAGGCGACGAGCGCCGAACGCCGGCTGCCCCATTCCTCTTCTGTGAGCGAGCAGAAGGACAGATCGGTAGGGACTACTCTGGCGACTGGACGCGGTCTTGATGTGGACTGGATTAGGCGTGACTCCTTCGAATGGGCTGCTGGCTCGTGAAGGCCCAATGCACCAGAGATGTCCGTTTCGGCCCGTGGAGCAGCAGCCCACAGGACAGCTGGGCCAGATTAGCCACACAGCGAAACAGAACGTTTTTCACATTAAATCTGACGGCTAGGAACTCTCAGATCACGAAAACGGATGGCCGAAAACCCTAATAGCTGTGAGGGCAGGGATTAGGTGCGGTTATCCTGTCCTTAATAATGCATGACAACCATAGTAAGGGTGAAGAATCATATTCATCCTACAATGAGGACCAACGCTTGCTAAAATCACCTCGATGAAGGTATTTAAGCAGGTAAAGGAGATGGTCGAGGGGCGAGGTGGGACTATTTTTAGTTAGACGAGAACAACGCGCGAGATCGTACGCGACATGGGCCGTCCGGAGCTGCAACCTCGGATGGGCCGGTGTTTGGGTCGACGTAGGAAAACGGCCTGCCATGCATGCATGGCGTCGGTAATCTCGCCTAAACGATGGACACGCACCGAGCCAGCCATGCAGACCGTGGGATTGCGCGGGAGATCCATCTGGCGGCCGTGCGTGCGTGCAGAAATACATCACAAAAATTATTCTACTCGACAATAACAAGTGCTCCATGCTAGCCCTTATTCCTGTTCGAAATACATCATCATTCTTAAAGTTGGACATCAAATGATACACACAGAAAATGGAAACGAAAGATGTCGAACTAATACAGTAACATGGCAGTACAACCGCACTTCACTAAATTACTGTCACGATGAAATAGAATGTAAAGACCACGTCACACAAAGCTCAATGGCACACGACTTTCTCTGGCTCATCGTCGATTCATGATGTATGTAGACATCACAATTCAGCCTCGAGATCCTACACAGAAGAATAGAATAAATCACATGGACATCAATTATAAGTAAAACACGTGCAAAAAATAAATATGAACATATTTCGTACCTCTAGCAATTTAGCGCATTTACGTCGATTGTGACCTGGATTCTTGCAATAGCCACAGATATTCTGTGATCTTGACTTCTTTGTCTTTGCCTGCAGCCTTTTCTTCGGTGCACCTCATCCTGACACATGCACGGGATCCAGAACCTTATCAACTTTCTTCGAGTGCGGCATCAACGGGCCAAACCTAATGCTATTATGTTGAGCATTAATTGACTCCTTGCTGTCAGCTTATTCAAAACTTGATTTCTTGCCATGATGTTGTGCTTGCAAAAGCATCTTTAGGCGGTGATAGTCCTCATCAGAGTGGCATGCCTTGAAACTTGCAGCGTGACTACAATTCCGCAACTCGCGGTACCTCTGCAGGCTTACCGAATAGTCATACATATGGTTTTTTCTGGTAGGTGCGTATGCATATTTTGCATTCATAGTCCACCTAGTGGTAACGCAACAACTGGGCAGAATTGTTTGTTCTAAAATCCCCAATATGTAAAAAATGTGGGAACATGGTGTGCCTGCGCATTCTAGCTTACGACAAGAACAACTCACCCTGTTCAAAAGACCTCCTTGCTCTTCAATGCGCACTCCAAACTTTTTATCCATTCTTTCCTGCTTGGACACAACATAAGTGGAATCTTCTGATCCATCTAGTATCTCTCTGATCTGACATTTGCTAACAGCATCTATGCTCCATAAGACCATCTTAAAGACACTAGGTGTGAAAACTGTTGCGGCGTGTTTCTCAAGCGGCAAAGCATTTTCCTCTGTAAATGGAACGGACTGCAAGGCTTCAACGTCATGGAGAGCTTCGTTAACCCGTCGCGACGCAAGGCAACGCTCGTAGTGCTCTAGCATTTCAAACAACGACATCTTACCCTCAAGATGCGTATGTAGCACAGAGTTCAAGCTCTCACTCCTCTGATTGTTGCTCAATCCTAGGAAACAACGCCCCTCAAGATATGGAGCACACCACAACTTTCTCATCTGATACATCTGATGCAGCCAAGACTCCTCACTGGTTACTTTATTCCGTTGTAAGAACTGTATCCATTTTATCTCATGCTCTTCAATGGAAGAAGTATCATAAATGAAAGATCTGAATTCCTCCTTTACATCGTCATCATGCAGATGGCGTACAATGTCCTGCTGAATGTGCCATATACATAGTCTATGGTTTGAGTCTGGCCAGACCACCCTGATTGCTCTCTGCATTGCAAGGTCCCCATCTGTGATCACAGATATCGGATGCTTCTGTGCCATGCAATCAGAAAAGGTCCGAATATCCACTCATATGCCTGGCTTGTTTCATAGAAATTATACCACAGCCAAAAATAACAGTGCTGCGGTGGTGATTCAACCCGACAAACGGCATGAATGGCAGATTGTATTTGTTGGTTCTGTATGTGCTATCAAAAACAATGACGTCTCCGAAAGCCTCGTAGTCAAGTCGCGATTGACTATCAGCCCAGAACAGTCCCTTCAGATGGCCATGCTCGTCTACCAAGTACTTGAAGAAAAAATCCACATCTCGCTCTCACCTCGCCATCATGTGCATGATCACCGTATTAGCATCACCGGCACTGATTGTCTCCTGCTTATTAGCATGGCAGAAATTATAAATGTCCCTCTTTATGCATCCAACCTTATCAAATCCACCGTATTGAAAGCACAAAATATCCATAATACGGTATTTGCGGATCCCACATTTTTCCATGTCCGCAATGTCCGCTTTCTGCTCATCGCTAATTCGTCTGTGCGAACGCAGCAGACAAGAAATATCCCGTGGGGCTAGAGGATGGCTGTGCTCATCGATGAAATCCTTCACAAACCACCGACCGGTTTCCTCTTGTCTTGTAATGACCAATTTAGCATTACACCCAACACGAATTAAACTCCGTGGCCTCCTCTTTCTATCTTCCATCTTTCTTTTCATGTGCTTCTCTTCGTGAAACCCTTGACGACTACACACAATTTTCCTTAAAATTATGTATTTGTTGGATCCATCCCACTCAACGTAGCTTTTCCTCACACTAAAACCTTTTTCAAGAGCATATTTGTTGTAGAATTCATAGCCTTTAGCCTCACTATCAAACATCTTGCTGACAACATTTAGATACTCGAACATACTCTCATCACTTGCATACGCCATGTCTTCCTGCATATGACATGTGAGGGAAACCAATCATTAACATCTTTCTGTTTATCAATGTTGCAGGTGTAAAATAGCTCATAGGCAAAGACAAGTGCATGGAAAAGACTTTGCTCGTTTGACATGTGAGGGAAACCAATCATCAACGTCCAACAAGTAGTATCTCATCTTCCTTTAAACTATATTTCATGCACTATGCAAACCTAAAGTGATGATGACTTTAATAAACTAAATTAAGTGAACTATGGAACCAGTATCTCATCTCCTTTAGTATATCTCATCTCAAACGTCAAGTAAGTCACTTTTTTTCTGCGGTACCAAAGGAAGTAAGCAATGCCCTCAACATCTTACTTAAACAAACATGATGCGATTAGCTCAAGAGAAACTATGCCACGATGAAGCTTCCCATTCGTTGTTCTAGTCCGTACAAATCTCACATATTGCTAAATTACCCGGATCTTGTGGGGTTGAGGTTGTACTGCATGCACGGTGGAGGGGCGCAACAGCCAAGAGAACGAGGAGAACGCCAAGCCGACATACCTTAAGGATGGTACGTGCGAAGAGATGGGATCGCCCGCCGCCGTCGCCGCCGATTCAACCGGCACAGATCCGGCCTTCTTCTTCTTCGGTGACGGCGTGGGGGGCTGGGGTTGGTTGGGTGGAGGACGAGGACGATGAATTTATTCCTCTCGCCGGGCAGGTCGAGGACGGAGAAGGTCAGGAGCGGTGAGCGGCGACGAATAGATCGGAGGAGGATTCTGAACTGGATCGAGTAGACATGGATCTGGTCCTGAGGTGATCGGTTCAAGAAAAGATATTTCCCCCTGGACCATTATGCCCTTATCGCAATTAACATATTAAATTTAATCAATTAAAATTCCCCGCAAGATCTGACGGCTAATAAAAATCAGACGTGATCAGACATGTAAGTACTGCTAAATACTCCGAGTACTAACCCAATCACCGTAAAACAGCTCATTTTTGTATAGCAATAAACAAGCAATTCTGCCCTGACAGTGTTGAAGTCTGCTCATTCTTCTGCAATCTGTGGAGTTCATTTCTGCCCTTCCGTATTGCAACACAACGGCCATTTCTGTCCCCTACCACACACATGAATCTCAGGGCGATCCTGCTCTCAGATGAACAGTAAAGTGTAAGCATGAACAGTAAAATGTAAAATAAATTTTGAAAAAGGAAATTTGTAGTGAAATGTAAAATAAATTGTTGAATGTTTCACATGTCTTCATTGTTTAGTTGGGCAAGCGAAAATCGATGCTCTAAAGATGTTACTTTTTGGAACATTTTGGAGCACTGATTTTATCCTAAAACATCATGATTTTTTGCACGGTCAACATTCAATAATGTTTGCTAAAAAAGCTTTTAACATTTACTCTGTTTTTGCGTTTTACTGTTCTTTCCAGTGCTTATGCAGCCGAGAGTTTTTTTTTACCTTTTACTATTGTTTTGTATTTTACTGTTCATCCTAGTGCATATGCACACGGGAGCAGAACAACACACGAATCGCTCTCAACTCTCATTTTAGGTTGTCAAACACTGTACAGCTTTTCAATCATTTTAACTGTGTAAAATATGTTCCTCGCAAAAAATAAGATTTGGTAGGTGACTTTCAGATATTAGAAAAGCAAAGGTTAATATAAATTATTTTTTGGGTAACCAATTTGTTTGATTAATTCAATATTATTTGAGTAACCTATTTATTAAATCTTGAGCTATGAAATTATTTCGCAGACACATTTTCCATGTAAACTGAGAGAGGACTTGCTTAGGCATTGTATGATAATCTAAATTAAGAAGTCATTAGCGACGTGTGGGCCGCTCGCATTGGAAAGGCGTCAGTAGCGCTCAACGGCTTTTTCTATTGGTGACAGTAGTCATTTGATGGTTCAGGACTTTGATGTAACTTGTCTAAAAAAAGGACTTTGATGTAATTTGTGTTGTTTAGGATGTTTTGTAATTTTTTGTGAACATTTATGCTAGAATCTATGTCTTTTAGAAAAAAGAATAGGTTCTAGTTGTTTCTATATTAAATATTTAATCTTTGACCTTTATAGGAACAAATTTGGACGGAAACAAATTATTAAATTATTAAATAGTTATTAGGCTGGATGATTTTCGTTCATCAAGTTAGCATGGCACCCATATCAAAATCCGGGCCCCACCATGGCACTCAAGAATATATTTGCTTGCACATAGATAAACACTAAAGACTAACACGCGCTTCGCCGCACCGTTCTACACTCGTGAAATTAACCATTTTATATCTATATATTATTGTGATTAGTTCTTTCTTAATTTTATCTGTGTTGGCTTTGTGTTTTATATTCTTTTCTTTGGTTTTTTTTGTTCGTATATCGTGTTGGGTTGTTGTTGGAATATTTTTTTCAAGAGAAGAGAGGAGTTATTTAATGCGTGGTTGTGAAGTCTTTGCATATTTTGACCTTGGTGTCAGCCCGATGGTGATTGTTTGAGCCTCTTGGGACTTCTTATTTCACATGGATCAACACACGAAGCTCTTGCTACTGTGACTCTCACATGGATCAGCATACAAAACTCTTACTCGCTCAGCTTGGCTCCCTGCTCCTCTCGCTCGTTTAGTTTTTTTTGGTCATCCCAGTGCTAGCTCAAAAAATGCATATCTTTTTTATTTACCGAAAAAGGGGTTTCCTCCGCTTTGTATACAAAGCAACCAACCGAACCATACATGGATAGGTGCTGGGGCGGAAGCAGCACAGTCACGCCCAAAAGAAACAACAGAGAAAGAACAAAAGAAAACAAATGCCGACAAAGACGGATCAACAAAAACGAAGAAGCCTCGTGATCGCTGCGCCCATCGGGATCTTCCACTAGACTCCAAGACTCTGAAGCGCTGGCACCTATCAACACCTCCAAGAAGGATCGCGACGATGACGACGCTGCTGCCAAGGGTTTCCCCCGTACACGACGAGGCGAGAGGAAGGGTAGCCCCCGACGCCCTCCCGGAAGGTCAGGTGGCACCCACAGGCGCCACCACGACGGTGTCGGCCCCGCCGACAGGGGTTTCCCCTGATCCCAACCCGCACCTCGGGCGCTCCGAATCTAGCCACCAAACCAACCACCACCCCGCGCCAACGCGGTCATGAGGCCCCCACGCCGTCTCACCACGGCACCGCGAAGTGGAGACAACGCGACGAAGAATCAGAGCCGGGACTAGGGCATCAGCACCGTCGGCACGCGGGAGGGCCCCACCTCCACCGTCCGCGTCGGTAGCCGTCCGGACGCAATAGCAGGAGCACACCAGGCCCATGGGCCCACAGGCCCGGCCGATCCCTCGTGGGCCCGTAAAGCTCCCGCCTTCGCGCTGTTGCCGGCACGCCATCGGCACCGACGCCCCATATCCGAGCCGCTCCTCCTCCTCAACGCGCCGCAGACAATGAGGCCAGGCCGAGGGGCCGGCCCGCTAGGACCCAGATGGGGCCCGCCGGGCCCAAATCTGGGCCAGGGGCGCGACGTCGGCCACCCAGCACCACCACGTCGCCCCGCCGCCAAGGAGCAGCACCGCCACCATGTCCGTCGCCGGCCACCCGGCCGGGTCACCGGATCGTCGCCAAGCCAAGCGACACCGCCGCCGCCCCCTAGCTACCCCGGGCCAGGAGGACGCGCGCTCGGGGAGAGGAGATCCTGCCGCCGCCGGCACCCCCCGGGCCAGAGCCGGGGGCGCCCACCGGCGACGGCAGGGGAGAGGATGAGGGGCGACACCGAGAGCAGGGGCGCGGGGGCCGCCCCGGCCGCCTCCCGGGGAGGCGGCGCGAGGGCGAAAGGAGGGGCGGGGAAGGAAGGGCGGGGGAAGGGGGGCGGATCGGGGCCGCGCGCTAGCGAGGGCGGCCGGATCCCGCCGGAGACGGGCAGTGGGAGGTGGAGGCGGCGAGGATTTCGGTCGCGGGAGCGGTTGCTCGCCCCTCTGCTGCGAGGGTTCTTCTCCTTTCATCTTTTTTTATTTGAAATGGTTAGTTAACTTAAATGATGTTTAAGAAACTTTAAACATATTATGACTTTTGAAAACCATGAATTTTAGAAACATTAATGAATTTAAAATATATTCATGGTTTAAAAATATTCACAAAATAAAAAAATAATAAATTTAGAAAATGTTCACAATCTTTAAATGACCGTGTACTTCAAAATTTTCCACAAATTTAATCAATATTAAAAAATTTGAAGAATTTTAAAATATGTTTATGTTTATTGAAGTACACAAATTTTAGTAAATGCTTAAGAATTAAAATTGAAAAAATAAAAAATAGAAAGAAAAGAAAAAAATAAAAGTAAACAATGCACACTTACGCGTGGGGCCCTAGTGACCCCACAACCCTCAAAGCACCTGAGTGCGTCAGTATCTCCATAGATGTGATTCCATCCTACAGGCGGTGCAATCTTTGAATCCATTTCCTTCCTCACAAATCGCGGTATCTTACACGAACTAATTTTCCTTGCACTCAAGTATATATTTGATTGCAAGCAATAAACAAGCGATTCCTCCTAGAAGCGGTCTTACAAGTGTTGCACTCTTCTATTTTTTTTCTACAATTTGTGGATTCATTTTGTACTTGAAATAGTAGTATCCCACTTTAACTATAATTTTCTCATTTGCACCATGAATATATATCTGTGCATAACAATACTGCCCTCTATTGCGTTAAAGCATGCAATACATTTTTGTGTGCACAACCATGACCGATGCAATTACAACATTGCCAATGCGCAATTGAATTATTTCTTCTCTTTCTGCAATCCTCATGAGTGTCCTTGATATTACTTAAATGTGGTTGTTGGTAGAAGAGTTTTTTTACCATGGAAACTGCAGGGCTTGGCCCCACAGCATATTAATTTTATTGAAAAAGAAAAAGCAAAGTCATATGTACAAGAAGGTTACAAGTCCACCAGAAGTGGAAAAAAGAAAAGAAAAGAAGCTAGGTCTAAGCTATACTAAAGAACAATTGTTGATAGAAGAGTTGATTTATACTAGTCTAAAAAATATATTTAGTGTTACCGTTTTGTGCAATGCATCCTTTTTATATAGGTCCACGAAATAGGCTTTCGTCCAGCTTTGAACCCCACACGGCCGAAGCAATGAAAAAAGAGTGCATTTTCAGTTTTTATTGGTCTATGCAATTTTGGTTGCACGTGAAGGAGGGAACTTTATTTATTTTCGCGAATAAGCAAAGGTATCATTGCATCGAGATAAGGAGTAGAATGAGTACATATAGAGGTACAACACATGACACGAACGCAGGTAGGCGTGAACATGATGCCCGAAGCAGAGCGACAAGGGATGCTCGGTCTGTACAGAGGATACATCACAGCTAAACCAACCAAGCCCGAACCAAGAGCGGCAAAGCTGAACCAACAAGAACACCAACACCGACAGAGCCAAAATCAGGGACATCGCAAGCGAGCAAGATAGCGCCTTCAAGAAGAAAGACGACGCCGAGACGCCGTTGCTATTTGTCCAGAGGAACTGGACCTAGGGTTTCCCCTGAGCTCTAAGAGGGGCACAACCGAAGGCCTTGACAACGCCTTCAAGAAGAAAATGACATCCGTAGACGCCGCCGCTGCTAGCACCGGCAAGTCGAGCAGAGATTTCTCCCTGACCTGAGGCTGAGCAATCCCATGTTTTTGGAAAAGGAGGCTCACCCCCGGTCTCTGCATCTAAAAGATGCATGCGGCTGAGGGAGTCATGGATTAGGGGGTCCTCGCACAGCCGGACTATATACTTTGGCCGGACTGTTGGACTATGAAGATACAAGATTGAAGATTTCGTCCCGTGTCCGGGTGGGACTCTCCTTTGCATGGAAGGCAAGCTTGGCAATTCGGATATGTAGATCTCCTTCTCTGTAACCGACTTTGTGTAACCCTAGCCCCCTCCATTGTCTATATAAACCGGAGGGTTTAGTCCGTAGGACAACAACAATCATAATCATAGGCTAGCTTCTAGGGTTTACCCTCTACGATCTCGTGGTAGATCAACTCTTGTAATACCCATATCATCAAGATCAATCAAGCAGGAAGTAGGGTATTACCTCCATCAAGAGGGCCCGAACGAGGTAAACATTGTGTCCCCCGCCTCCTATTACCATTAGCCTTAGACGCACAGTTCGGGACCCCCTACCCGAGATCCGCCAGTTTTGACACGGACATTGGTGTCGTCACGATAAGGCTTAATGGCTCCTTTAACCATCTACAGAGATGCGATCCAGGGTGAGGTTTTCCTCCCCGGATCATATTCGGCGGCTTCACACTGCGGGCCAATTCACTTGGCCATCTGGAGCAGATCGATAGCTACGCCCCCGGCCATTAGGTCAGGTTTGGAAGCCTGAACTACACCGCTGACATCCGCGGAGATTTGATCTTCGACGGATTCGAGCCCATGGCAGGCGCGCCGAACAGTCACGATGAGCATGACTTAGATCTGCCATCGGACGGGGTTCAGGAGATCACACCTGCAGCTGCCCCGGCTTTTAATCCGGAGCAGATCGTGCCATCCGAGGACTGGTGGATGGACCCCGCCATGGAGGCCTTACACTCATCGGCGCTAGAGCCGAACACAAACTTCACCTCCAAAGAGATAGGAGTCATCGGACCCTCGGACTCGTCTCTGGCCATAGGTTCCGAACCACGCGCGTCCATGCCTATCGAATCTGATTGGGCACCGATCATGGAGTTTACCTCCGCGGATATCTTTCAGCACTCGCCCTTGGGCGACGTGCTAAATTCACTGAAATCCCTCTCCCTATCAGGAGACTCTTGGCCGAACTATGTCCGGCTTGAGTGGGAGGTGGACGACGAAGAAATTCATTTCCCACCGACCACCCACTTGGTAGCCATTGTTGATGACTTAACCGACATGCTTGACTTCGACTCCGAAGACATCGACGGTATGGACGACGATGCTGGAGAGGAACAGGAACCACCGCCTACGGGGCGCTGGACAGCCACCTCATCATATGATATATACATGGTGGATACACCCAAAGAAAACAACGGCGAAGAACGGAAGGATGCAAAGGAGGATAATCCCCTTGAGAAGCAACCAAAGCGACGACTTAGGCGCCGCTCTAAATCCCGCCACAGTAAAGATAGTGGTAACAGCGTAAGAAGAAATAATACCCCGGTTGACTTCAAAGGAAACGACGACCCCATGGACCCAGCGATGGAGCAGGATGAGCCAGGGGACGACAAACATAGTCCAGGGCAGCTGTCCGATCATAGCGAGGGCGAAGATAAAACTCATAAACCTGTCTCCGGAGAGGAGAACAGTCCGAGCGATGATGCACTCATCATCCCGGAAAAACACTTGGAACAAGAGAACCTCCATAGAAGGCTTATTGCCACCGCGAGGAGCTTGAAGAAGCAGAAGAAAAGGCTTAAGGCCGTGCAGGATACGCTCAACCGCAGATGGAACAAAGTGCTCGACACTGAAGAAAAATACGGCGGCGATCGCCACACAAAGAGCTACCCAAAGCGCAAGCTGCTTCCCGAATTCGACGATTAGGCCATAGAGCCCATTCAGCCGAAAAATAAAACGGCCGATCAGCCGGACCGACCACCCCATGGCCGCGATAGGGCGGCTAATGACGCCGCACATTAGTCAGCACACGATTTATGTGAGCACCTGGACAAAAAGCCGGTATGGCCAGGTCCATTATGGATCTAGGAAGCGTGCTCCGGCACAGGATCATGGCCGCTCAAACGACTATACTGATCGAATAACAGCTTGGAATCAAAACCGAACACTACAACCATCAGAAGAATGCCATGACACATCCAAATACAGGGGTGCCGCACCCCCCCAGTGCTTCACCGATGAGGTGCTGGATCATGAATTTCCAGAGGGATTCAAACCTGTGATCATAGAGGCATATGACGGAATGACAGACCCTGGGGTCTGGATTGAGGACTTTATCCTTCACATCCACATGGCTCGCGGAGATGATCTCCACGCCATCAAATACCTGCCCCTCAAGTTGAAAGGACCAGCTCGGCACTGGTTGAAAAGCCTCCTCGAAAATTCAATTGGAAGTTGGGAAGAACTTGAGGATGCTTTTAGGGCTAATTTTCAAGGGACCTGTGTCTGACCTTTGGATGCAGACGATTTAAGTCACATAATTCAACAACCCGGAGAGTCAGCCTGAAAGCTTTGGAACAGATTTCTCACTAAGAAGAATCAAAGCGTCGACTGCCCGGATGCCGAAGCCTTAGCGGCTTTCAAGCATAGTGTTCGGGACGAATGGCTCGCCAGACACCTCGGCCAGGAAAAGCCGAGGACAATGGAAGCCCTAACAAGCCTTATGACCCGCTTCTGCACGGGCGAAGACACTTGGTTGGACCATAGCGGCACCAGCGACCCAGGCACTTCCGAAACCAGGGACGGCAACGGGAAACCGCGGCGCAATAAAAAAAAGCGTCAAAACAATTAAGACAGCCCAGACAACACGGCGGTCAACGTCGGATTCAAGGGCTCTCGACCCGGTCAACAAAAAAAGCCATTTAAAGGCAGCAGAGATGGACCGTCCAGCCTAAACAAGATTCTAGACAGATTATGTCAGATTCATGGCACCCCCGAAAAAGCTGCAAATCACACCAACAGAGAATGTTGGGTCTTCAAGCAGGCCGGCAAACTAAACGCCGAACACAAGTGGAGGGAGACGCCAAGTGAAGACGAGGATGAGCCTCGCCAGCAGAACACTGGGGGACAGAAAAAATTTCCACCAGAGGTCAAAACAGTGAACATGATTTACGCAACTCACATACCAAAGAGGAGGCGCAAACATGCACTCCGAGACGTATACATTGTAGAGCCCGTCGCCCCCAAGTTCAACCCTTGGTCGGCCTGTCCGATCACTTTTGATCGCAGGGATCATCCGACTAGTATCCGACACGGAGGATCGGCTGCCTTGGTGCTCGACCCAATAATTGAAGGATACCATCTCACCCAAGTCCTTATGGACGACGGCAGTAGTCTTAATCTGATATATCAGGACACTATCCGCAAAATGGGGATAGACCCACCAAGAATCAGCCAAAGCAATACTACCTTTAAAGGAGTAATACCAGGCATAGAGGCCCGCTGCACAGGCTCTCTAGTACTAGAGGTTGTATTCGGTTCTCCCGACTACTTCCGAAGCAAAGAATTAATCTTCGACTTCGCTCCATTTCGAAGCGGCTATCACGCACTACTCAAAAGAACGGCCTTCGCTCGTTTCAATGCAGCACCTCATTACGCTTATCTTAAACTTAAGATGCCTGTTCCACGTGGCATCATCACAGTTAGCGGAAATATAGAGCATTCCTTACGTGCGGAAGAATATGTGGCGGCTCTAGCAGCCGAACACTGAACGACCTCTCCAACCAGAATAAATGATCGGTCGTCAAGACCACGAACACGGTTAGATGAGTCCGGCGCACCACTAGTTGTAGCAACCCAGATAAACCTGAGCTTGGGTCGATGGATATACCCCCATAGGTGGTGCTAGGGGTTGTCGGCATGTAAAAAGGCCCATAGTTCAGCTTGACCCTATTAATACAATAATAGATTGCATTTTCATGGTCCATTACGAATAACCAACTTTTCGCACGAAGTCTTTCACCTGGGTTTTTCTTTTTTACAGATGATCATCGTGCTACAGCCTTCCAGGATACGGCACAACAGAGACAAAGGCACAGACGTGCAGCAGGGCCCGCTCAAGGGTTTCTTTTTAGATTAAGACCCTGTGTAAACCTTTTTTAATGTCTCTTGTTGCTTCACACCCTCCGGGCACTCAACACAACCGAGAGGGATGCTGGCGTTATTGGCATTTCGTCACGCCAGACTAATGCATGTACCTGGAAATTCAGGGCGCATTATCGAGGGTGTTACTCAGCCCGGTATATGTTGTAAAGTCCGAATACCTTAGGGAGTGTTCGGCGTCGCGAGTTTGGCCTTATATGCATCAGCTCCGAATCATGTCTTTGGTCAATAGTTGGGTTTGCCTGGCTCCCGTGTTTTGCTACCTTACGTTTCGCTCTATCGGCTAAGGTGGCACCGGGAGACCTACTGTAATTGTGCCCTGGTTCATCTGGATGAGCACCTCAGTAGAGAAAGCCGAAAACTGAATGTCATGATAAAGCGCGAGACCGGTCAACCACTCGATGACTCAGCGGAATCTTCATGATTCCTCCGCATTAACGAAGGACCGCTTTCCCGGTCATGTACGTACGCGCACCGTATTTGGATGAACGCGGAAGTACCAGGGGCTATATAGTAGCCCTCCTATGTCTAAGTGAAAGTGTTAAAGCTATATAGTCCAATTGCCTTGTTCGCCGCGCTATCACCTCCTTAATGGACCAAGACGTTGGATCAAGTGTGATTACGCGCTTTTCCGAACACCCCCGCATTACATGCGTGGGGGCTGAAGCCGACGACTGCAAACTTTCAGGTTATATACATACATAAACGACGCACAGGAGGCACCATAATACTTTCGGGCAAAAGTATAAACACAGCCTTTATAATCAAAATAGCATTGTTTTTACAACTCAGATACATGTCACCCGAATATGGTACTCTTCAAGCACTAAGCCTCTATTAAACGGGCGCCTTCTAGGACTTCTTCAAAATAGTGCTCGGGCGAGCCCTAGCCTCCGGCCGGACCCCGGGTTGCAATAGCGGTGGCCTCCATCCCTGCCCAATATGTCTTAGCACGGGCAAGAGCCATCCGCACACCCTCTATGCACGCCGACCTCTTTACAGTGTCGATATGCGGCACAGCACGAAGGAATCGTTGCACTAAACCAAAATAACTATCCGACCTTGGTCCCTTCGGCCAAAGATGATCCACGACAAACCTCATGGCAAGCCCGGACAACCTATGGAGCTCGGCCCACTCGGCCATTTGTTCATTTAACAGCAGCGGACGCTTTCGAGCACTGAATTGCAACCAGAACAACCTTTCCACCTCATGATCTTTCTGATCTTTGAAATACTCAGTCGCATCAACAACACTCTTTGCCAAGTCCAAGTATGTGTCTGCAGCACTCCATAATGATCCAGAGGGGCATACTTCGGATCTCCGAACTTCGTCCGCAACAAAAAGGGCTTCCCAGCCGTGATATCTCCGGCTTGATGAAGCTCCTCCCTTGCCGCTCTGATTTCAGAGCGAGTTCCCTTGGCTGCTTCCAAGGCCTTCTTTTGGTCAGCCGCTTTCGCTTGGCTTGCCTTTTCGAGGAGCTCATATCGGCCGGCGGCATCTTTCAGCTCAACATCCATCTTGGCTATTTTGTCTTCGCTCTGGCGATGAGCAGCCTATTTGGCTCTTAACTCTTCGGCCGCCTTTAGGGCGGCCGCATCACTTCTCCTGGCTTGTTCCTTGGCTCGGGCAAGTTCCGCCCGAAGGGTCTCCACAGAGGCAGCTCCATCTGCAGTCACAGCATATTATAGATACTAGCATCATGCTCCTCTTAATATTTGTTGACCACCCAAAAATACATACCTTGTGCCTCGTCAAGCCGCTTGTTCACAAGCGCGATGTCGGCATCCGCCACGTCAAGCTGCCGCCTCAGTTCGGCAAAATCAGCAGTCCGGCCAGCCGCCGGACCCTCAGCCGCCTGCACATGAAAGCAGCGCGATCATTACCTGGGACTATGATCCTCTGTTTGCCGCCCCTGTACGGCAACCAGAGTCTCAGGGGCTACTATCTATACAGAGCACACCTAGCGTGTGCGGTACCGTCAAAAATACATATTACTTTGCGTACCTCAAAGCCTCTTAGCAGGCTCGTAAAAGCTTCATTCAACCCGCTTTTGGCGGATGAAATCCTCTCAACCACCGTACCCATTAAGGTACGATGCGCCTCTGAGATAGCTGCTTGCTCCAGAAGACCCATCAGTGTGTCCGGTTGTGCACCGGACAATCCCGGACTCTTTCTGTTGCTCTCCTTAGGAGCCGAATACTCTGGACTTCGGGTGGCCGAAGAGTTACCTTATGGCCTTGGCGGATCAGGAAAAATCCTCCGTGATGACACCTCGGGGTCGTCCGCCCATGAGACAGGGAGGCAGGAGGAGGCATTTTGCTCTCCATCATCTCCGGAAGAAGATCCCCCGAAGACGAACTTTGTCGAGAAGGGCTACGAGCCGGACTGCCAAAAATATGTCTCAGTTATTGTTCTCAGAGATAAAGCAGGATATATTTACCAAAGTACTTTTGTTCACTTACAGCTCGGTTGATGGCTGGCCCCCTTGCGGGTGCTGTGCGGTAAGGACGCCCTCCGGGGCAGGGCCCCCTGGCGAAGGTTTCTTCCCTCATTTGGAAACCTCCATTTCCATGTCTTCAGAGGCGGCCCTTTTCTCCCCGTGGGGAGAGGGGATTCTAGATTCACCTCCCCGATTATCCTCGTTCGCGGAGACACTAATTCCCCCGGTTTGGATGTGTAATGTATGAATCCCGCTTTCGGCCTCTCTATTCCTCCCTTCATCTTCTCCTGTTGGCACTTGATAGGGTGCGCGCTCAAGCATCCTGGTTAGTACAGGATCCAGCGAGCCTTCGGGAAGGGGGGCCGAACACCTGATCCTCTCCACCTTTCTTATCCAGTCCTGGCTGAGAGCAATTTTTTAGAATGATGTTGTAACAAATATAAAGACGGCATGTTCGGTCACGGAATTACTTAATTGGGTATCTGGACGGTTGCAGCTGAGACCCGCATCCTCGGTGGTGTCCGGACACTTTATTCGTGGTCCGAAGAACAATCCATACATCCCTTCGAGTGTCACGCCGAAGAATTGTCGAATAGTTGGTGGTCCTTCTGGGTTGAACTCCCACATACGGAGAGATCGACATTGGCATGGCAGGACCCGACGAACTAGCATTACTTGCATTACCTTGACAAGACTGACATCCCTCTTGAGGAGATCTCGGATGCGGCTTTGCAAGGTCAGCACGTCATTAACTAGCCCCCAGTCCGGCCCCTTGTTGACCCATGACGCCAGTTGGGGCGGAGGGCCCGAGCGGAAGGCGGGGGAGGCCGCCCGCTTTGTACCTCGGGGAGCTGTGATGTAAAACCACTCCCGTTGCCATAAGTCGGACACCTCCAGGAAGGAACCATTTGGCCATAGGGCGTCGGCGCCTTTGCTTATTATAGCGCCTCCGCACTCCGCATGTCGCCTGTCGATCATCTTCGGCTTCACATTGAAGGTCTTGAGCCATAAGCTGAAGTGTGGGGTGATGCGGAGGAAGGCCTCACACACGACGATAAACGACGAGATGTGAAGGATCGAATCTGGAGCTAGATCATAGAAATCTAGCCCGTAATAGAACATGAGCCCTCTAACAAAGGGATCAAGACTAAAGCCTAGCCCTCGGAGGAAGTGGGAAATAAATACGACACTCTCCTTGGGTTCGGGAGTGGGGATGACCTGCCCTTGAGTAGGCAGCCTGTGCGGGATTTCGGCGTTCAGATACCTGGCCTCCCTAAGCTTCTTGATGTCCTCCTCTGGCCATCCACCGGCCTTGAAGGTTGGATCCGGACATGGTTGAAGGTCCGAAGCGCTTAGCCTGAGCCTTGGGTGTTGGGACTCGAGGTGGGGGAAGGGAAGGATCGAGCATGGGAAGAAAAGGACATGCCTTGGCCCCTTTATAAAGAGGGTGAATATCAAGCGTCCTCCGCGTGGCTGTTTGAAACTTGCCTAAAATCAAGGAGTCATACTAACAAGGATGGTTGGGTTACCCACACCCGTATTGATGGGAATTCCGTGATAAGGGGAACACGATCTCTGCTTCGACAAGACGTGCCAATAAAACCGCCTCACAACACATGCAGTGGCAGGCTGGGAAAAAATGGTTCATAATGACTAGGCCGCGGCGTGATGTCACGCTATGAAAAGTGGTCAACAGATTAGATTTGTGGAATATTGTGCTCTCTACGGTGGTATGTGGAAATTATTTTGCATAGCCGGACACGATCCTCATATTCAAGATCTTCTATGGAGTATTCGGAGAGGGAACCCGCCTTGCAATGCCAAAGACAATCTGCGCGCCGGACTCATCGTCATTGAAGCCTGGTTCAAGGGCTACTGAGGGAGTCCTGGATTAGGGGGTCCTCGGACAGCCGGACTATATACTTTGGCCGGACTATTGGACTATGAAGATACAAGATTGAAGACTTCGTCCTGTGTCCGGGTGGGACTCTCCTTTGCGTGGAAGGCAAGCTTGGCAATTCGGATATGTAGATCTCCTTCTCTGTAACCGACTCTGTGTAACCCTAGCCCCCTCCGGTGTCTATATAAACCGGAGGGTTTAGTCCGTAGGACAACAACAATCATAATCATAGGCTAGCTTCTAGGGTTTAGCCTCTACGATCTCGTGGTAGATCAACTCTCATATCATCAAGATCAATCAAGCAGGAAGTAGGGTATTACCTCCATCAAGAGGGCCCGAACCTGGGTAAACATTGTGTACCCTGCCTCCTGTTACCATAGCCTTAGATGCACAGTTCGGGACCCCCTACTCGAGATCCGCCGGTTTTGACACCGACAGCGGCCATATTATTAAATAGTTCGAATAAAAACATAGTCTTAGCTCCATTATTGCCACAACCGGTAGGATAATAGGACTAGAACACTAGACGCCTATCCTATTAGGAGATCGCCATCCAAACCAGTTGAATATAGCACGTGCTACCATCTTCCACTGGTTGCATCCAGTAACCAAAGGCCCCATAGAATCCGTAGGAGTGAGTAAGGACCACGTACCGATCCATGTCGTAGCTCTGAAGATGACCTGCAAGAAACTTAAAGTATGTGTCTGTTAAAAATCATATCATTCCTGCAATTCCATATAACCCAAATAAGCACACATATTCCAATCCGAATACGAGATGCAGTAATATGATCTACTCCAGCTAGCCACGTCCCAAATAACGCTTCAATGCTAACTGGAGGAATAATGTTAAAGGTTATATGAATCGTTCGCCAAAGTAACTTCGCGAGAGGGAAATCTATGAATAGGTGTTGTATTGTTTCGTCATGATCATGAAAACAACATCGTGCACTACCTACCCAATGTTGCTTTAGTAAATTATCTTTGATTAGGATCGCTTGCTTGTGGACAAACCACATGAAATTTTTTATACGCAAGGGAACCTTAATTTTCCAGATATGTATCGATCTTCAGATTGGGCCAGAATTAATTTGGTCCATAAACATAGATTTGACCGTAACCCACCGCTTCTGGTTAACTTCTAGTGAACGGAATCAGGTTGGTCGGATAGTTGAATCTCCATCAACCTCCGCACCAAGTGTAGCATTTCCAGCACTCCCCAACTAAAGATCTCCTAAACTGTATATTTAAGGACACCTCCTGTAGTACAGTAGCCACGTAATCCTCCTTACGTTGTACAATATTATATAAGGTGGGGTACTGTATGGCTAGAGGCGTTTCCCCTCACCACGTATCCTCCCAAAATCTTGTTATCATCCCATTGCCAACAAAGAATTTGGTCCTACGAAAGAACACATCTTTCGTTCTCATAAGTCCCTTCCAGAATGGCGAATCGTTAGGTCTTGCGGTAACTTGGGCCAGAAATTTTGATTGTAAATATTTGTTTCGTAATATCTGTGCCCACATATCATCAGTCTCTACTGATAAACTATATAGCCATTTACTCATTAGGCATTTATTTTTAATTTCTAGGTTCTCAATTCCAAGACCCCCTGGTCCTTGGGTTGGCAAATGATATCCCATCTTGCCAGGCGATATTTTGTCTTAACATCGTCTGACTACCAAAAAATCGAGATCGATAAAAATCAAGTATCTTTCGTACCCCTTTAGGTACTTCAAAGAAAGATAACAAGAACATCAGCATACTAGTTAGTACTGAATTAATGAGCAACAACCGACCTCCATAAGACATTAGCTTGCCCTTCCAGCAGCTTAGTTTTTTTTCAAATCGATCTTCGATGCATTTCCACTCTTTATTAATAATTTTACGATGATGAATCGGGATGCCCAGATATCTGAAAGGCAGAGATCCCAGTTCACATCCGAACAATTGTCTATATGCATCTTGTTCCTCTTTGGCCCTCCCGAAAGCAGAACAATTCGCTCTTGTGAAAATTTATTTTTAGTCCCAACATTGTTCAAAAAGACACAACACTAGTTTCATATTCTGAGCCTTTGCAAGATCATGCTGCATGAAAAGAATAGTGTCGTCAGCATATTGTAAGATGGATACTCCCCCATCGACTAGATGGGGAACGAGTCCACCAACTTGACCATTCTCCTTGTCCCGGCCTATAAGAACAGTCAACATATCCGCCACTATATTGAATAAGAGAGGAGACATCGAATCACCTTGTCTCAAGCCCTTATGAGTCTGAAAAAAGTGACCGAGATCATCGTTAACCTTTAGTCTGACACTAACTTTTTGGACTAGGGATCCACCTGATTCCTCCATGTCTCATTAAAACCCTTCATGTGCATTGCCTGCTGAAGGAAAGACCACTTTACTTTATCATATGCCTTTTCAAAATCTACTTTGAAGATGACCTCATCTAGCTTCTTCGAATGAATTTCATGAAGAGTTTCATGTAAGACAACAACCCCTTGTAGGATATGTCTCCCCGGCATGAAAGCCATCTGGCTCAGTTGCACCACCGAATGGACGATCCGTGTCACTACTAGTACCTACTTTCGTGCATATTTTGAAACTCACATTTTAAAGACATATGATAAACCTGAGCAATCCCATAGCCGACGTGTTTGAAAACAAAGTTCTTTTTTTGAAAAAGTAGGATGCACCTCCGGCCTCTGCATCTGGGAGATGCATGCATCCACTTTATTACTTATTCACAAAGACCTTACAAAGTAATACATCAGTAAGTCTGAGGCCACCATCTTGGCAACACCTGTCGCTACTCCTATGCCCTTGATGAAGGGGTGCCGAATATCCAAGCCGAATGCCAAACAGACATCTCACAAAATCGTAACATCTAAAGCCGGATGCCCCAGCCCAGCCACATACCGGGACTATGTCACACATCGGTCCGGCGCACTCTCAGAAGCCGCTGCCACCATCTTCCTCTGGTCCATCTCCAGAGCAGTTATTGACGCACATACATTATCAGGCCTGCCATCGACGCCATCACGGCGCCAGACAGCACCACCATCCTGCACGTATCCATCCGCCCGCGCCCGTCGCCGAAACTCCGCAACGCCATGCCGCCGGGATCTGTCGTCGGCCTTGCGGTAGATGGAATACCGCTCCTCCTCTAGTCCCCTCCAGCCAGCACTTGCTCCAAAACAATGCCCATAGGAGGGTGAACGACACCAAAGGCGCCGCCATCGTCTGATCCGGGAGACCCAGATCTACGGTTTACCCCGGAGCATCCCGAGCCTGATGACACAAACTGCAACGAAGATGCCTCAACCAGGGAATGATATCGGGCACGCCGCCATCATCTTCCATGACCGAAGTCAGCGCGATTTTTGTCGGCAATCGCGCCACCAGTCCGTACGCCGCTGGCATCGCCGGTCCCTTCCACCTAAGCATACTCCAAAAATGATGCCCTCAAGAGGGACTATGATACAAAATCACCGTCGTCGCTTGATCCCAATGAGATCTAGGGTTTCCCTCGGAGTTGCCCGCAGTGTCAAGGACCCAAACAAGGGTTGAATCCCGGCATGATCAGAAGAACCTGTCGAGATCCGCCCAGTTGCCCGCGGGCGCACCCAGCACTGCGCCGTCCGCACCCCGGTGGCCATGGGCCAGTCACCGGACATCACGAAAGCGTCAAGCCACCAGCCATGGCCAGATCTGGCCGAGGCCAGCGACCCCAACCAGCAATCCCGCGCGGACACAACCCTCGTTGCCATATGCTTGGATCTGATGGAGCCACCGCCGCAGCTAGCCGCCCCGCCTCTCCAACGCGCCAGCACGTCCCACCAGAAATTCCGCGCAGCTGCCGCCGCACCGTCGCACCGCTGTGCCCACAGCACAGCTGGCCGCGTCCCCACCGAGCCACCCCGCGCGAGCGCCTCGCTCCTCACTCGCACACCGCGTCCCGCGCCACAGAGCAGCAGTGGAGGAGGGAAAAATGGCCCGGCCGCCACCGACGCCATCCAGGCTTCGCCCGGTGGCGGTGAGGAGTAGGGAGGTGGGGGAGAGGCCTCTGGTGGGTGGCGGAGAGGAGTAGGGGAGGTGGGGAGAGCCCTCTGGTAGGCGGCGGCTAGGGTTTCCCCCTGGCCGCCCACGGGGGCGGACGAGGGGGACGGGGCGAGAGGCCTGGGGCTTTGAAAACAAAAATGAGGAGCCAACGCTGGTCGGAGCCATCATGTCAGATGGGGGTTGACGGGGCTGCACCTGTCGTCGGAGGGTGGCATCACCTCCAAACCCACGAGGCTTTGAGATGTCCAACGTAGGAGGGAACTATCCGCTTGTAGTAGTTGCTTCTGACTAGGCGTGAAACTATGCACGATAGGACACAAGGAGCTGCATCTGATGCCACGTGCTTGGACTGAAATGCTGAAGCTCTATGACTACTTCAGGATGTCTCATTTCATTAGTCATTTAGTCTTGCTTCTGCTTTCGTGTGTTTGAACTGAAATTCTGTAGCTCTGCGTTTTCCTCACGGTATGACTGGAATTTCATAAAACGAAAAAGCAGTGTTAAGAAGTTAAGTTCCGTGGGAGGCAAGTTGCCTTTCCCTTAAAAGGCATTTGGGAGACACGGAGACGCGTATGCTCGAATTTGCGCCACTGGGTAACTTTCCAAGACCCATTCTGCATTGAGCTAAGAACAACACGTTTGCGCTTGTCACAGAATCAATTTATAAGACCCATTTCGTGTCGAGACGAGAGGATCTATTCCATTCAAGCGAGTTCAGCGTCGATGGCGAACAAGGGGGCGCGTCGCGGCCGCCGCCGGCGCAGCAACGGCAAGCCCAAGAGAGCGCCGAGGCGCGAGCCGATCCCGCCAGGGCCAACGGGCGTGCACCACATCCCCGACCACCTCCTCGAGCTCGTCCTCCTGCGCGTGGGCTCCTCCCTCGCCCTCCTCCGCGCCGCCTTCACCTGCAAGCGCTGGCGCCGCATCGTCTCGGCCGCCGCCTTCCTCACCCGGTTCCGCTCCCTCCACGCCGCCCACGTGCCAGGCCACTACCACGTCGTCGACCCCAGCTTCAAGGAGCCGCCGCCCGACGGGAGGAGCAACCATGTCTACGTGCCGGACCCCTCGACGGCCGATGCCATCGACAGACGCCGCCTCGCCCTCGATTTCCTCCCGGAGGGCGACCGCTCGTTGCCCTGGGAGCTCGGGGACAGCCGCGGGGGCCTCCTGCTGCTCTACCGGAGGAATATCGTCTGGCACAGGATAACCTACAGAACGTGGTACTCGGAGCTCTACTTCTCTGACATGGTCGTATGCGATCCGCTCACGCGGACGTACCAGACGATCCTCTGCTCGGATGAGGTTGGCTCCCGCCTGTTCCTCGGCGTGTTCCTGCTCGACGGCGCCGCCGTGGACGAGTCTGGTGGCGGCTTCATCGCCATGTCGAACTTTCGGGTGCTCGCCGTGGGCTACGAAAGCCATGATTTCGAGGATGGCCGCGGCACTCCCCGTGCCTCCGTGTTCTCCTCCGGCAGCGAAGGCGGCTGGCAGAGCGCGGCCGAGAACGACGTATCCATTCCAGAGTATGCCTCAATGAGCTTCGCAGGGCGCGCGCGTTCTTCACTCCACTGGCGGATGGAGCGCGAGGGCGCCGTGCTGGCTCTCGACGAGACCACCCTGGAGTTCTCGCTCGTCGAGTTCCCGTGTACGGTCGTGGGCATGCCGGAGGAATCTTCAGCCTTCCGGGTCATCGGCGGCCACGACGGCGCGCTGCGCGTTGTCCGCGTGATGGTCAACAATGACCTCACGGTTTTCGCGCAGCTCCAGGGCAGCGGCGAGTGGGTGGCCGAGAAGCTCGTAAGGCTGCCGGAGGCGACCTGCGGGCAGCCGGGGCGCGAGGAGAGGTACTTCCAGCGACCAGCCAAGATCGTCTCGGCCAGTACGAGGTACATCCTCGTGACACCGCAGGAGGAGACATGGATTGTCTCTGTCGATCTCGACACGCTGGAGGTGGAGCGGGCGCATGAGAGGAACAGGTACGCCGGTGCGGCGTACCCGTTCGAGCTGCCATGGCCGCCGGCCTTGCACGCTTGCCGTGCGGCCGATCGCCGGCGCAGCAGGCGGATGTATGTGCCGCCGACGTTCGCCTACGAATTACTTGACGGTATTTGTAACGCGCCGACGTGCACTGGCACGTTATAGCGCGCCATGCCGCTGTTTGTTCGTCGCACGCCAACGTACTCCCTCCGTTCGGAATTACTTGTCACAAAAATGGATATATTTATAACTAAAATACATCTAAATACATTCATTTCTTGAACGAGTAATTCCGAACGGGTGGAGTACATGTAGCGTGTTGATGATTACGCCCGGGGTGACGTGTGTACCGCAGCGGCGCAGAGCACATTCTACTAGCGGTACGGAGGCCTGATAGAACCTAACGAATTTGCTAATTCTCATCTGGGGCGTGTGTGACGTCAGATTGTCTTGGGTGTGTGTGACGTCAGATTGTATGGATCGTTTGTATGATGGTTGTTGCTTTATCTATACCTAATAATAAAGTAGTCATTCCTTCTCAAGGTATGTCACGGAAATTACTCCCAAAGTTGCAAAATATTATCGACCAATACAATCTATAACTGATAAAAATGCTTCACACAGAGTAATCTTTCACTTGGGTCGGCCCATGCAATAGGGACCACGTATACGCATGCACTCTACGTGCTGGGAGAAAACGCAGTGCGCCCATTTGGGCCGGTCCATGCCAGGCGGTCTATTTTTAAAATTGATTGTTTATAATTTTTCTATTTTCGTTTTTTCTACTTTAATAATTTGGGACTTAAAGAAAGTTCTGAAAATTAAAAAGGTGAATTTCAAAACAAAATGTTTAATAAATCATAAACTATTTCGGGACTAAAAAAATGTTCACGTTTTTATAAGAAAATGTTTTCTTATTCAAAAAATGTTTGAAATTTTGAGAAAAAACTGTTCTGGAAATAAAAAATTACAATTTTTTAAAAAGTCTCTGTGTTAAAAAATGTTAATGAAATTGAACAAAATTTCACCATTTCAAAAAATGTTCATGCATGAAAAATATCCTAAAACTTCAAAAACTCTTCATGACTTATAAAATAGTTTATTCATTCATAAAATGTTCGCTGATTCAAAAAATTATTATGCATTTCAAAAATGTTTGTCCAAAACTATTCCCATAATTTCCAAAAAAATGTTCGTCAACTCAAGAGAATCGTTTAAAAATGTTCACAATTTTACAAAAATGTTGCTAATAGTATAAAACTTCATGAATTCAAAAAATGTTCTTGATTCTAGAAAATGTTCGAAAATTTATAAAAGCGTTCACGAATTTGGAATATATTCATGATTTCAAATATGCGCACGAGTTTAAAAAAATGTTCAGTATTTCAAAAGTTTTTCATGATTTCACAAAATTAAGAGTGATAGTGTATCTCGGTGATGCCGCAAAATATGGTCATGGTCATTGGAGATTATGATTCTTTTCTTATCGTTGCAACACACGGGCCCTTTTACTAGCCTAAAATAAAGGGGCTATTGCTTGTTGCGGTACGTCACGCATTTGGCTTCAAAGTTGAAAAATATTAACCACCAATGTTATCTATAAGCAATAAAAAACATTTCACTGGGGAATCCCCGCCTGGCCCGGCAATGTAGTCGGGACCTCTTATACTGCACTCTGCATGCTGGTAGAAGAAGCTACGCGCCCGTTTGGGCCTGCCCATGTCCGGGCAGCCTGTTTTTTTTTTTGAAGAAATTGCGTTTTTCCTTTTTTATACTTTCTATAATTTGGGACTTAAATAAATTCGAAAATAAAATATGTAATTTTGAAATAAGTTTTTTATAAATCAGGAAATATTTGTGGATTCAAAAAATGTTCACGTTTTTATGAAAAATTGTTTCTTTATTTAAAAAATGTTGGAAATTTTGAATAAAAAACTTTGAGGAAATAAAAACTGTTCATGATTTTTTAAAAAGATCCTGTATTAAAAAATGTTAAATAAATTGAACAAAATTCGACAATTCCAAAAAAAAATCATGAATGGAAAAATATCCTAAAATTTGAAAAACTGTTCCTGATTTACAAAATAGTTTATTCATTCTTAAAATATTCAATGATTCAAAAAATAATCATGAATTCAAAAGATCTCCGTTAAATAAAAAATGTTCATGAGTTTCAACAATTGTTCCACCAATTTCAAAAACAATGTTCACTGATTCAAAACAATTGTTAAAAAAAGTTCATAGTTTTTAAAAAATGTTTGTAAATAGTATAAAGTGTTCATGAATTCAAAAATGTTCTTGATTTTAGAAACTTTTTAAAAATTTGTAGAAGTGTTCATCACGAGTTTATGAAAAAGTTCATGATTTCACAAAATTGAGAGTGATAGTGTATCTTGGTGATGGACCATAATATGGCTCTTTTCACTATTTTAACCCTTTTAGAAAACTTTCGCACAAAATGAACTCCACACCAAACTATTTCAGGATCTGACCCTTTTGACAACGTCACAAGCCGTGGCGTTTCTTCTCTATTTGGAAACGCCGAACTAGCTAGCGTTGCTGGCCTGGCCAGGACGCTATGTGGCAAGACAGAAACGCCAAAGTATCTCGCATTGCTAGAAACGCCAAGTGTGGCTGGCGTTGGTGCCATTGCAAGAAACACCATGGGTGTTGGCGTTGCAAGTAGCTTGCTCACATTGTCATTTATTTATGAAGTGAAGAAACGCTAGCTAGTTCGGCGTTTCCAAATAGAGAAGAAACGCCACGGTTTGTGGCGTTATCAAAAGGGTCAGATTGTGAAATAGTTTTGTGTGAAGTTCATTTTGTGCGAAAGTTTCCTAAATAGGTCAAAATAGTGAAAAAGGCCCCATAATATGATCATGACATTGGAGATTATGAATTTTTTTTCCCGTTACAACGCACGAGTCCTTTTGTTAGTATATAAAACTAGGTGATAGCCTTTTTCGGTAACAATGTCTCATCTAAGTTCTCAACCATTGGTTGAATATGCTAAAATCTCATGCAACCTTAGACATGTTGTCGCGCGCTAAAATCTCATGCAACCTTAGACATGTTGTCGCGCGCGTCCCGTGGCCTCCTTTGTTCCCTTTTTGTTTTGCTTGTCGCGTGGGGTGCCCGGTTTCTTTCATTTTTTTTTTGTTTTGGACTGTGCTAACGACCAGCCGACTGGTCGTTAGCGATAGATCCGCACGACTAGTTCCTTCATCCCACGCTCCCTTCCACTGATCTTTTCCCTTCTCTCAAAAACCGTAGTAAATTGCTAGTGGTTTTTCTGGTTTTTCGCTGTATAATATGAAAAGAAAATAAAAGTGCTTTAAAGAGGATTCGAACCCAGGTCTATGTAATACCTATCGAGCCTAATAACCAACTAAGCCACCTTTTGTTGTTGTCTATTGTAGAATGACAATGTTATTTGAACCTTTCTTATTTCTGCCATATCAGAAGAAAAAATAAAGTTTGGCTTGGTAACTTTGGCAATGACCAGCGTGATAACTATGGTCTAAGCAACATGATAACTATACCATGATAAGGCTGGTAACTACAGTACAAGAAGGTTAAAAGCATGGGGAAGTATGGTAATTTAACATAGAAATTACCGGTGAAATGTTTCAAAAACTTTTTCCCCTTGAATGAAAGACACCATGGTGTTTAAACGTAAGATATTAGTTATCAAGTCTGTGATGATACATCATCATGTTATTTACACAGAAATTATCGGGTGTATGTTTTTCAACAAAAAAGTTTCAGGTCAAAAGTTACAGTGGCATTTGTATGGGAGTTATCAATTTTGTATATTTCTATTACCATGCTATTTACACAGAAATTAGCGGGGCGTCACCCCCCCCCCCCCGCCACAGTCGCCATATTTACCAGGACCAGGTACATAAGTTATCAAGTTTGCGATGTGTGAGTTATCATGTTATTTGCATAAGAGTTACCGTGGTATGGTTCAACAACTCCTCCCACCCCTACCCCCACCGACAAAGTTATCAGGACTGGGAACATAATTTATCATGTCTACGATGTGTGATTTATCATGTTATTTGCATGAAAGTTACCATGGTATGTTTCAACGACTCCCCCCACCCCTACCCCCGCCGACAAAGTTACCAGGACTGGGTACATAATTTATCATGTCTACGATGTATGACTTATCATGTTATTTGCATACAAGTTACCAGGACAGTGATGCGTAAACTATCATCATATTTACACAGAAGTTATCGAGGGTATATTTCATCAAAACCCCTCCCTCCGGCGGAGGAAAAAGTTATCATGTTACCGGAGGTATATTTCATCAACAACCCTCCCCCACCCCTCACCACCATCGTCAAATTTACCAGGACTAGGGCACATAAGTTATCAGGTATGCGATGTGTGAGTTATCATGTTATTCATACAAAAATTTATCAAGGGTATATTTCATCAACCACCCTCCTCCCATCCAGTCGCCAAATTTTTCAAAACTGCGGTACATTAGTTATAGGTCTACGATGTGTGAGTTACCGTGCTATGCACATAAAATTTACGAGGGGTATATTTCATCACCCGTCCCTCGCGAAACATATCAGGACTAGGGTGCATAAGTTATTGGGTCTGTGATGTGTGAGTTACCATGCTATTAACAAAAATTTTATCCACCCCCCCCCCCCCCCCCCCCCCGTGCCCCCGTCCGCAAAGTTATCAGGAGCAGGGTACATAAAAGTATCACACCTGTGATATTACACAACTTATAATGTAGTAGGAAATGATGTACTCCCTTTATACAAAGTTAGTACAAAATCGAATCACTTATCTTAGAGCGGATGAAATACAAGAGAAGGCCAACAAACAAAAACCGTTTTCCATCTCCTGCCATGGTGTTTAAAAAGGTCACATGGGTACCATTCATAAAACAACAAGTAGTATTAGGCGTGTTGGTTCTTGGCATCATACAACCATCAACTGACCTGGGGTTCGAATCCTATTGTCCACATCAGTTTTTTACTCGCTGAAACTAACGATTATTACGTGGGAAAAAAAGTGGGCATCATCCTTTGGATCGGGGAGAAAAAACCGAAAAAAACAGCAACGACAGCGACGTTCAATGACGATCAGTATACGTGAGAATAAAAAACAACGTACATCATCCTTTCGATCG
Source organism: Triticum timopheevii (assembly GCA_963921465.1). Lineage (NCBI taxonomy): Eukaryota > Viridiplantae > Streptophyta > Magnoliopsida > Poales > Poaceae > Triticum > Triticum timopheevii. The sequence continues at coordinate 314,911,526 of OY997270.1, forward strand.
AGAAAGGTAAAGATCAAAAAGAAAAAAGAAAAACAGCAGCGATTGCGACCGTTCGGTGGAGCAGGAGACAGCTACACGATCGTACGCGCCTGTTGCAAACCACCAGCCGGCAGGAAAATAGCATTGTCGTTTTGTTTTCTGGGTTGCTTTCGAGCATCCTTTTAAAGATTCTACCTATTATCCCATACTTGTAAAAATGATCGTGCATTGCAACGGCAGAACAAATAACACATGTCCTAACTTAATAAACATGACTCAAGACTTCATCTATGTTGCCGTTTATCCTACTTCCCATCCTTGCTGACAGTGGCCCCAGTCACTGGCGGAGCGTGGTGGAGATGAAACTGGGCTATGGCCCCCCTTTTCAAATCAATTTTTTAACTAGGTATACTTACGAGTCACGACTCTCTCTGGCCCAGCCCATCGTCTCATCTCGTCAGCGAGTCGTCCCGTTCGCTTCCGCTTCCGCTCTGGTTCCCCAATCCCCACCCTCCCTCTGCTTCCCCGTCCAGCGTTGGAAGTTGTCTGAGAAGACCTTAATCCCCTTCTTATTTCCCGGCTGATTCCTCATCTTCTCGGTGGTTGGGGGCTTTTAGCAGACCGCCAGCAGCCCCTGCAACCCTGCACAGGGCCGCGCACCACGCCGAAGCCGGCAGCCTGGTATGCACTCTATGCCCGACGCTGTTGTCCGTGGACACCCACCTGTTTTCTTGGTAGGTATGCCCAGGAGTAATTTAGATGCTTTTCAGTGCCCTGTCATCTGATGTTTTAGTCACTACTTCTGTTAGTATAATGTGACGAGTTGAGATGCTCTGGTAACCTTAATGCCTAGCTGCATGGCAGCTAAGTCTCTACTTTCCTTTTATAAATTTTTGTTTAGGTAGCAATGGGGAAACAACCGGAAGATAGTCTTTTTCTAGAAGAAAATGGGATGAGGAAATAGTTAATCTCCATTTACTCTTGATGTTCTAGCACTGCTGACATATATGAATGGAAGATTATGAACTGAGCATGATTTCTCGTTCTTGAAGATTACCAAGTCAAGGCTGTGAAATACAATGTAGGATGATTTTCTTGCAGATAGTTTCCTGCTACAAATAGAACAAGAAATTGCATCAAAAATTGGTTGTATAAATATAATTGTTGATTTCAAAAGTAGGAAGAGTAGAAGAGCACATCTATAGTTATTGGTTCTTTTTAGTTGTCATTTGATCATTAGGCATGATCTATTCTTTTGGAGCACCAATTTTACGTATCCGCAATGCCCAGGTATGTGTGAACCTGGTATCTCTGTTGTATTTGTGTGAACAAGATATATTTATTATGACATGGTCTTCTAATTACCCTTACAAATGTTCCACAACTTAGCGCATATTGTGTGCTTTTATATGTGTAGCGACCAGACCTCAAACGGTCTAGTCTCTGTGCATCAGTGTCATCCCTGGATCGGTAATGCTGACACGCACAGTACTTGAGGATTTATAACAGAGTTTTAATCACACACTTATTACATCGAATGTCTCAAAAGAGAACTTATTACAATAATATGGCTTAAGGCCATCTAAATAAGGTAACAACGGAAGGCTTGGAAGATAAAGTGAGTCCATCAACTCCAACGGCATAGCTGAGTGAACGACAACGACCTAGCGCACCTTACTCTTCGTCTGAAAAGTCTGCAACATGATATGTTGCAGCCCGAAACGGGTCAACACATGGAATATGCTGGCAATGTAACACAAAAGAGCAATGAACAGAATAAATGCTATCAGTACATGCATATATGGCTGGTGGAGAGCTCTATGGTTAATATTTTGCATAAAGCCAATTTTTCCCTACAACAAAGGAATATATTTTATTTAACTATCATGGTGGTTGTTAAACACTGAGAAGGTTCCTCCAACTCAATCCCAATTAAACATGTATCGGTTAACCCAACAAATTAATTTAGAGTGATGAGATCAACATGATAATCCAAGAACCAGATATTCAAGATGTCCATAACCGGGGACATGGCTAACCATGATTAGTTTGTACACTTTGCAGAGGTTTGCACACTTTTTCCCACAAGACTCGATCTCCTCCGTTAGATTTCTCGCACTACAAGGTGTTTGAGAAACGGATGACCGAGACATAGTCTTTCAGAAACACTAACTCTTTACTCTGGATGGACAGTTACACCTACTTTTCCCTACATCTGCTAGCCCACCACTGAAAGAGGTCATGCAACCTACTCAACTATGCTAGAGCCCATAATAGCTTGTGGCTGCACACGGAAGTTTCTAGCATGAATAATATTATGATCCCTTTGAGCCTGGATGGTGAATCGTAGGATGATCACATGGGCACTCTGGGATATCCTAGGACAACACTGGATTCTCCAGGTGCCCGCAACCAATCCATCCAGATGTGTATTTAAGTAGCTATCTTAAGTTAACAATTCTCACATCTGTCATGGATACACTCAACCAATCTACGTCTACGAGCATAGCATAGCAACCTGAGCATATCGTAGAAGTAACTTCCATGGGTTTGATAATAAAAGGGCAATAGGTTCTACCTCATCATCTACTTCCCAAACCAACATGTTATTCAGGTCCTAACCATGCAATGTTTGAGGATTGGAACTAATGCATAAAAACTAGGTAAAAAAGGGATAAGATCAAAGTGTTACTTGCCTTGCTGATGATTTGCAAACCCTAGATACTCGTAGTAGCACGCTTCGCACTCCGGGAATTCTATCGCAAACAAACAATAGCATACATAGCACTCAAGCATAGATGCACGGGTAAAACTCAAATAAGATGATCCAATCTGAAAGTTCAACTGAAGAGCTTCGATTTGCAAAAAGAAACAATCGAATGAGAGCTACAAAACTCAAACTACGCTCAAAAGAAGATTGAAATCAAATCTGATTAAAACCAAATTTTAATTTGTCAAAATCATATTCAAGTTGATTAAATGGAAAGAGGGGCTCAAGACGAACATTTTGGCGTTGGTTTCATTGGATTTGGACAAACGATTGAAAAGTTCCGAGGGTTTGAAGATCAGGGGCTAATCTATGATAAAATAATCGTGGATATGTCCCTGGTGAAAATAAAATAAAAGAAAAAAGACTACGGCGCGAACGTTCGTTAACAGAGACGAACGGGCGAACGTGTTCGTTAAAAACGAACTAACGAGCGGATGCTCGCTAAATAACGAAACCGAAAAAATGAAATGAACCGAACTGATCTAAAATAAAACCGAAACTAGGGTTTCTAAAAAAAGGGGATGGTTTTTACCTAAACCGAAAAAAACACTTGCGGCGGCGGGTCCGACGACGGCGGCGGGATTCCGGTGAGGTGGGGCGGTGGGGCTGTGCGGGACGGCGAGGCAAGGCGTGGCACGGGCGGCGGGGTGCGACGCATGCGGCGGCGCTGCTGCTGCTGCTGCTGCGGTGGGTGGGGTGGCGATGTGGGGGCGGGAGAGCGACTTTTAAAGGGGGTCGAGGGGGAGGGGTGGCTTGGGGAGGGGGAAGGCGGCAGAGTCCGAGGCGGCGATGACGCTAGCGGCGTGCGGCGCTGGGAGACCGGCTCGAGATCGGGGGCGATGCGGTGCTGGGCCCGTTGGGCTTCGGCCTAGTCGGTCCGAAGACTTTTTTTAATAAATTCCGCCGAAAGAAAAAAAATCCTAAAGAAATGTAACAAAATTCTAAAAATGCCAAAAACAATTTTCACTGTCTAAATAAAATATTTAGAATAAAGTGAACATTTTTCTGGCCTAAAAATGCAATTTTGAAAAATGCATATTTTTCTAATTCAAATAAAATAGCTATAAAATCCAAATAAAATCATTTATTTGATTTTAACATTTTTCCTCCAATATTTCTTTTATTTTGGAGAAGTAATTTTATCTCCTCTCTTTTATTTTTATTTTGGAAATATTTTGGAGAGAAAAATTAATTAAAACCAAAATGATCCTCTTTTCAATATTTGAGAAAATTCAAATATGAAAATGAATGAAATCCCCAACTCTCTCCGTGGGTCCTCGAGTTGCTTAGAATTTCTAGGATCACACCAAAATGCAATTAAAATATGATATGCATATGATGACCTATGTATAACATTCCAAATTGAAAATTTGGGATGTTACAAACCTACCCCCCTTAAGATGAATCTCGCCCTTGAGATTCGGGTTGGCTAGTAAATAGGTGTGGGTGGTCCTTGCGTAGATCTTCCTCTCGTTCCCAAGTGGCTTCATCCTCGGTATGGTGGCTCCACTGAACTTTGCAAAACTTGATAACCTTGTTGCGTGTGACTCGGCTGGCAAACTCGAGAATCTTCACTGGTTTCTCCTCGTAGGTCAAATCACTATCCAGCTGAATCGCGTCTAGTGGCACTGTATCTCTCAAAGGAATATCGGCCATCTCTGCGTGTCACTTCTTTAACTAGGAAACATGAAATACATCATGAACTCCTGACAATCCTTCTTGCAATTCCAGCTTGTAAGCAACTTCTCCCATACGCTCCAAAACTTTGTATGGTCCCACAAAACATGGTGCTAGCTTTCCCTTAACTCCAAAACGCTTAACTCCTCGATGTGGTGACACACGCAGGTATACTATGTCTTGACTTCGTAAACTGTCTCCTTGCGTTTAGAATCCGCATAACCCTTCTGCCTAGACTAGGCTACCTTGAGTCTGTCGCGAATCAGCTTAACCTTCTCTTCAGACTCTTTAATCAAATCTGGTCCAAACAACTGACAGTCTCCAACTTCATCCCACAATAATGGTGTCCTACACCTCCTTCCGTACAAAGCTTTGAAAGGGGCCATCTTCAAATTGGCTTGATAATTGTTATTACAAGAGAACTCTGCATACGACAAATTGTTGTCCTAGCTAGATCCATAATCTAGTGCATAGGCTCTCAACATGTCCTCCAGAATCTGATTGACTCTCTCGGTCTGCCCATCTATCTGTGGATGAAAGGATGTACTGAACTCTAGCCTAGTACCCAAAGTTTCATGCAACCGATTCCAGAACTTTGAGTTAAACTGGGTTCCTCTATCTGATACAATTGTCCTTGGAACTCCGTGCAGACATACGATCCTGGCCATGTATATCTTTGCTAACTTAGCACTCGTATAGGTGGTCTTTACCGGGATGAAGTGAGCTACTTTCGTCAATCGATCAACTACAACCCATATAGAGTCATAGCCTGAACAAGTCCTGGGAAATCCAGTGATAAAATCCATGCCAAGCTTGTCCCACTTCCATTCGGGTATCGACAATGGCCATAGCAATCCAGCTGGCTTCTGATGCTCTGCCTTCACTCTCTGACATACATCACATACTGCTACATACTCGGCAATATCCTTCTTCATTCCGGTCCACCAGAAACTTTCCTTCAAATCCAGATACATCTTAGTGTTTCCTGGGTGAATCGAATATGGCGAATCATGGCCCTCCTGCAAAATCAACTTCCTGATCTCGGGGTCATTAGGAACAAATACGCGATCCTCAAACCATAAAGTATAGTGCTCATACTCACGAAATCCTTTAGCCGTTCCTTTACTCATCCTTTCCTTTATCTCGGCAATCTCCTTGCTAGTCTTCTGGGCTTCTCTGATCTTATCCGTCAAAGTGGAATGAATTTCCAATGCTGCTACATAACCTCTCGGAACTATTTCCAAACATAGCTCGCGAAGATCTTCTGCTAATCCAGGCATGAGCGTATTAACATAACTCTCGCGACTCAACACATCGGCTACTACATTAGCCTTTCCGGGATGATAGTGCAGTTTCATATCATATTCCTTAATGAGCTCCAACCATCTCCTCTGCCTGAGGTTCAACTCTATGATGCCCCCGATTCAATCATACACTAATCATACACGCAAATGTGTACCATCAAGACCAGGGACTCACGGGAAGATATCACCACACAACTCTAGACACAAATTAAAATAATACCAGCTTTATATTACAAGCCAGGGGCCTCAAGGGCTCGAATACATAAGCTCGAATACACAAGAGTCAGCGGAAGCAACAATATCTGAGTACAGACATAAGTTAGACAAGTTTGCCTTAAGAAGGCTAGCACAAAAGCATCTACGATCGAAAAGGCAAGGCCTCCTGCCTGGGAGCCTCCTAACTACTCCTGGTCGTCTGCGGTCTCCACGTAGTAGTAGGCACCCTCGGGGTAGTAGCAGTCGTCAAAGGTGGCATCTGGCTCCTGGAGTCCACCATCTCGTTGCAACAAACAGAAAGAAGAAAGAAGGGGAAAAGGGGGAGCAAAGCAACCGTGAGTAACAGTATAACATAGACTATATATCAATGTCAACCAAGTCAGCCCAAAGATTAGCTATCCATATAACTTAATTAACCAAACCAATAATTTTGTATTTCTAAATGAAGTGAGTCAAAGTTAAAAACTTTGATGGGTCTTTTCTATATGGGTTGCCCGGGACTCGAACCCGGAACTAGTCGGATGGAGTAGATAATTATTCCTTGTTACAATAGAGAAAAATCCCTCCCCAAATCGTGCTTGCAATTTTCATTGCACACGACTTTCCCTATGTAGAAATAGCCAATCACTACAGGAATCTGCTACTTTGCCATCTGCCACGGTGGACGGCAAAGGCATGGATGGCGGACGGCAAAGTCCTTTGTCGTCAGCCGCGGACGACAAAGTAGGGGACGGCTAAGAGCTGCGTTGCCGTCTGCTTCGGGCAGCTGACGGCAAAGGGTCCTTTGCCATCAGCAGCGGACGGCAAAGAAGATGGACGGCAATAAATGCGCTGTTACTCCGTTAGGTGGTTAACGGCAGGCCTTTGCCGTCCGCTGCGGACGGCAAAGCCTTTGCCGTCAGCCACTGTAGGCAAACTGACCAAATTGGTCAGCCTCCCAGGAAGCACAGTTGCCTGCCATGTGGCCTCTTTGCCGTCCGCTGCTGATGGCAAAGAGCCTTTGCCGTCGGTGGCAAACGGCAAAGAGCCTGCATATTGTCTCTTTTTTTTCTTTTTTTAATCCAACAGTTTTCACAGCAAATATATATGACATATATAGATATATTTAACAGCAAACATATCATATATCCAGCACATAATTCCATATACATATTACATAGCAAAGTTTCATCAACATAGCAAGTTCCATCAAGTTCCATCCATACACATTGTTCCATATACATATTACATAGCAAAGTTTCATCAACATAGCAAGTTCTATCATAGCAAGGTAGATACAATGCAAAGTTTTAGCAAAGAAAAAGCAAGCACTCCATCATAGCAAGCTAGCTTCCATGAAGTGAGTGAAATCTGCAAAATGGTAAATAAGAAAGTTAGAAATAGGTGAATAGAACAAGAAGAAGACTAGAACAAGAAGTATATGTCATTTATGAGCTAACTTAGGTGGAATGGATCATATATGAGCTAACTAAGTTGAAATGGGTTGTTCATGAGCTAACTTTGGTGAAATGGATCATTTATGAGCTAACTTAGTTGAAATGGGTCATTTATGAGCTAACTAAGGTGAAGGGCATCGTTTTTGAGCTAAGTAAGGTGAAATGGATCGTTTTTGAGCTAACTTAGGTGAAATGGATCGTTTTTTAGCTAACTTAGGTGAAATGGATCATTTAAGAGCTAGTTTAGGTGAAATGGATCGTTTGTAGCTAACTTAGGTGAAATTGATCGTTTTGGAGCTAACCTAGGTGAAATGGGTCATTTTGGAGCTAACCTAGGTCAAATGGGTCATTTTGGAGCTAACCTAGGTGAAATGGGTCATTTTAAAGCTAACCTAGGTAAAATGGATCATTTACGAGCTAATCTACTAAAATGGGTCATTTGAGAGCTAACTTGGATAAACTGGATCACTTGTAAGCTAACTAAGGTAAAATGAGTCATATTAGAGCTAACTTAGGTAAAATGGATCGTTTATGAGCTAACTAAGTTAATTATGCAATTTTTGACATAAGTAAGCTTATTAAGTCATTTTGGAGGAAAGGAAGCTAACTCTAGGTCATTATGGTAAGCATATTGGAGGAAATAAAGCTAAGTCTAAGTCTAGAGAAACTTACCGCGATCAGGGAGGTGTAGGAGCGGGCTGGCTCGTGCCGGTAGCTGGAGAAGGATCGTGCGATGCGTTTCTGGAGTTAAGCTGCACCAAAGATCATTTCCAATGTCTCGTTAGCATTATGACACTCAACTGTTAAGACTAGCAAGTAATGTCCATTCAAATTAAACTCACCGTGCTCCCAGGAGCAATCACTGGCATCGGCGGAGCGGTCTGATCGGACTTCTCGCACACAGACTGCACATTTGGTTTTCACAACAGAGTCATACTAGTTAGTAATGAGACTCAAATGTTAAGACTAGCAAGTAATCTGCAGAAGAAACTTACCACAAGGAGCTCATACATGGCCCTTGCCTGCATGTCATTCCGTGCCCTCTCCTCCTCCAACATCTTTGTCGTCCTCTCCTCCAACTCCCACTGCCTCTCCGCCGCCTCTGCCAGAAGTTTCTCCGTTCTATCTCTCTCACTCTGTATAGCAGCCTAGAACACCACTCACATGACCATTTTTAATCATTGATGGAAGCGCACATAATGTAATGAAGAAAGATAGCTGAGTACGTATAACTAACCTTGATGGCGAGTTGGACCGGCTGTTCACGAGGCCTTATCTCAGGAGCGGAGCTCGACTAGCGCGCCTTGATCTCCGGGAGAGTGCTAGGACAATGCATAAGTCCATCTCCCATGGCTATGGAGCCATGGGACCTCCCACCACCAGATATCATCAGCAACTCTGTATCAATGGGACCCTGGCTCGGGTTAAAGTCCTCCCCTTTCCTCACCTTCCCCTGATCTCTATATTGCACGAGCTTTTCATGGGCGGAGATGTTGGTGAAGTTCTTTGGATCATCGAGGTCAGACGCAGAGAATGCCTTGACTTTCTTGTAAGAGCCAGTGTGGGCCATGGCATACAGGTCGTACACCTCTGGCACCTTATCCGCCTTATTGTAGCGTGCCTGAAAGAGAGAAACAAAGTAAATTAGTAATTAAAGGGCTAAAGCTAGCATGATGAATGAATTGCATGAATCATGAAGCAAACCACATACCTAGTTCCGCCCGTACTGAAATAAGTTGGAGCTGCCTTGGTGGTGTGGCACACCTTCCATTTGGGCACATTTGTCCTTGGCCTCGTTGTGGGTGGCCAGCCATTCTTTTGAGAACCACCCATCGACCAACACCTCCCAACAATCCATCCGATCCGCACACCATCTCTGAGGGGCCTAAGTTAGCAAATAGAAACTTCAGCGCTATGGCTATGAATTACTAAATAAAGGAATTAAGTACAAGGCCTTAAGAATTACCTTCATGTACTGCTCCTTACTCAAGAAAATATCGCGGCACTCCTGCTTGGACTTCTTGATACCACGGTCGGCGTAGTAGTCTCGAACAGACTGCACCCGAGCCTCATGCCGTAAGTTCTGAAGTAGGCGCTTGCACTCCTTGTGGATAACATCTGCCGCCTCCTCCTCGTATCCCTCCTCACACCTGTAGAATGTCTGCAATCAAATGAGACAATATTGATTAGTACAATTAATAACTAGCTAGTTGAAGATTTTTAATTGTGTAAAGGAGAAATTACCCAGAACTTTCTGATCACCATGTCTGCCCTCGTCTTGCACAAGACACCGTCGATAATCTCACCCGGCGGGGCCGGGGCAGCCAAGTAGTGCTCCCAACTCAATCCAACCTCTGGAAGCCGACCCTCACCAGGCAACGTGACAAACCCCGGAAAGTTTTGCCGAATCAGAACTCCAAGGATGGAGTTGGGCCGGCGGACACTTTCATGGTGGTCCCAACCCCTGCAGCATGACAAGGCCAACGCATTAGTTATTTGAAGAAACGTGAATGCAGAAGGTACAAAAAGATTAAATGCACTTACCTCTCCACATCAGGGAAAATCAACCACCTCTGCTCGCGGGTCGCCGGCACGGACGGGAGCCGTGTAGCACCACGCTGGTAGACGTTGCCCCCTCCCCCCTCCTCAAGACGAGTCGGCTCCCTGCCATCATCAGCATGGCCACTCGGCTCCCCGCCATCATCAGCATAGCCACTCGGCTCCTCAGGCTGACCCGACCAATTACCCCATCCAGACGTGTGCTCCTCCGGGGTCTCGTGGGCCCAACTCTCGTGGGCCGAAGGCCCATCGACCCGAGGCTCGTGGGCCGAAGACCCGTGGACCGGAGGCTCGTGGACCGGAGTCCGTGTAGCCTCCTCCTCAGACGAGTCCACCCTAGCAGTCACGTGCTCGGGTGAAGCAGCTGGGGGCGGCGGCGAGGAAGGCGCCGTAAGAGCCATCCTACCTCCTCTCCCGCGACCGCGTGCTCCACCTCGGCCCTTCTTCTTACCTCGTCCCCTGCTGGGCACCGCGGTCGACGAAGAAGGGTCCGACGGTGTCTCCATACTATCCAGCAACGCTCGGCGGAGAGGTGCGTGTGGAATGGAAGACCTCACACTACGCGCCGACGAAGAAGTGGCCTTGGCGCGCTCCCGACCAGCCCACTATCTGTCAACACCTGCCATGACAAAGAATAAACGAAATTAGTACAACATGAAAAAAAGTACAACATAAACAACTGCACATTTAAAACTACCCGATCAACACAATTATATATGATGTTTTTCATAACCAAATCGAAAAATATATGACCTAACTAATAATTCACAAATATATGACCCCGTCGGCCTCTCGAAGGCCAAAGAACACCTTTTCGGGAGGTGTCGGGGGTCGGGGTGTCGTGTCGGTGTCGGGATGCCGTGTCGGGGTCGGGGTCGGGGTCTCGGGGTCGGGGTGTCGGGTCGGGGTGCCATGTCGGTGTCGGTGTCGGGGCGGTGGTGGGAGGGGGGGCCGGGTCGCCGGGGGGCCTGGGCGCGGCGGCGCCGAGACGGGGCGGGGGGCCGAGGCAACGGGGCGACGGGGCGGGCGGCCGGTGGAGCGACGGCGCCCGGGGCGGTGGGGCGCGGGGGGGCCGGGTTGCCGGGGGGCCTGGGCGCGGCGGCGCCGAGACGGGGCGGGGGGCCGGGGCGACGGGGCGGTGGGGCGACGGGGCAGGGGGACAGTGGGGCGGCAGGGCGGTGGTGCGACCGGGCGGCGGTGAGTGGTGGGGGCGGCGGCGCGCGTGTGTGGGAGGGAAAAAGAGAGAGGGGGGGTGGGGCGCGTCAGCCGTTAGATACGTTTAATCGTTGCCGTCCGCCACCTTTGCCGTCCGCTAATGTGCACTTTGCAGTCCGCTAGCGGACGACAGAGAGGGGGCCGTTAAGTATTTTTTAACCATTTCCTCAGTGGGGTCCCCCTCCCTCTTTGTCGTCCGCTAGCGGACGGCAAAGATTCTTTGCCGTCAGCTAGCAGACGGCAAAGAACAGGCTGATGGCAAAGGCTTTCTTTGCCATCAGCCTGTTCTTTGCCGTCTGCTTTCGGGTAGCTGATGGCAAAGAGCTTCTTTGCCGTCCGCTAGCGGACGGCAAAGAGATGGCAGATGGCAAAGTAGATGATTCTAGTAGTGAATTTCTATTCCAAAGAGGAAGTTCTACTAATTTGTTTAATTAGTAAGTTGATTCACCTACTCTTTATTATAATAAAAAGAACATTTTAGAATGAAAAATAGAAAAGTTCTTTCTTGATCATTTATCAACCCTTTCTTGTTTCTTAATTTTATCTAATGATTAATTAAGAGGGTTGACCAGGTCATTGATACGTATAATATCCAAATACCAAATACGCTCAGTGTATGATCCACAGAAAGAAAAAAGAGTTGTTTTGGTGAACACCAAAGAAAAAACTTGCTATTCTTCCATAAACAATTCTTCCAAAAATGCCGAACCCAATCGTTGCATAAAAGTTCGTACCGTGCTTTTATGTCTACGAGCTAAAGTTCTAGCGCATGAAAGTCGAAGTATATATTTTAGTCGATACAAAGTCCATTTTTTCGAAGATCCACTATGATAATGAAAAAGATTTCTACATATCCTAGCAAATCGATCAAGAATATCCGAATCTGATAAATCTGTCCAAATGGGTATACTAATAGGATGCCCCGGTCCAGTACAAAATTGAGCTTTTGATAAGTATCCTATGAGGAGAGTAGCTGGGACTATGGTATCGAATTTTTTCATTCAAGTATCTATTAGAAATGAATTCTCCAGCATTTGATTCCTTACTAACAAAGAACTTTTTGGTACACTTGAAAGGTACCCCATAAAATCGAAGCAAGAGTTTGCTAATTGGTTTATATGGATTCTTCGCGGTTGAGTCCAAAAACAAAAATAATATTGCTAGAAATTGATAAGGTAGCATTTCCATTTCTTCTTCAAAAAAGTGTCTTTTGATGCAAGAATTGCCTTTCCTTGATATCAAACATAATGCATAAGAGGATCCATAAAGGACCATAGGGTTTACCGAGAAAAACCAGGGTACATTATTCCAAAATGTTCCATCTTCCTAGAAAAGTGGATTCGTTCCATAAAAGTTCCAGAAGATGCTAATTGTAAGCAAGAAGATTGTTTACGAACAAACAAAAAAATTCATATTCTGATACATAAGAGTTATATAGGAATCGAAATAGTCTTCTATTTTCTTTTTGATAAAAAATGGATTTCATTGAAGTAATAAAACTATTCCAATTCGAATAGTAGTTGAGAAAGAATCACAATAAATGCAAAGATGGAATATCTTGGATACGGTATTGAAGGAGTTGAACCGGGATTTCCAAATGGATAGGATAGGGAATTTTACATGTGATAGATAATCCAAATGCAAAAATTTGTCTCATCCAAAGTACTCGCAAACAAGGATCTACACTACATATGCAACATTACCAAAGGAAGGCTGTATACGTGGACTGGGCTGCAGAAATGCCAGAATAGAGAGAAGGCCTAGTCCTATCGAATACTAGCATCTTCTAGAAACCACCATCTTGCAGCAAACAGGAGGGAGTAGAGTAGCATAAAGTAAAGTAGTAGTAGTGTTATCAACCTTGGCCAGAAATCCTTTCTCGACTCCCAGCGAGAAAGCAATCCCAGAGCCATACTATCCATTTCTCATCACAATCCATTTCTCATCATGAGTATCCAGTTCTAGTTGTATCAATCGGGACACAACTCCAAGTGTCCGTTACCGTAGGGCAGGCTATCGATAGATATTTTCTTCCCTGCAGGGGTGCACCAACTTACCCACCACGCTCGATTAACTCCGGTCGGACACACTTTCCTGGGTCATGCCCGGCCTCGGCCAAACAATACGCCGCAACCCGACCTAGGCTTAACAGAGAGGTCAGCACGCCGGACTAAACCTATGCCCACAGGGGTCATGGGCCATCGCCCCGGGAACTCCTGCACGTTGCGTACGCGGCCGGTAAGCAGACCTAGCTACCTCCTTCAAAAAGGCAGGTGCTTACGCAGTCCAACCCAGCGTGCACCACTGAGTCCCTGACGTCTATTAAGCTTTGGCCGATGTATGCGATGCAGAACGCCCATACTATGCCCACGTGATGGTTAGTGCTATCAGGCAAGAGGCCCCTCGGATCAAATATCCAAATTGTAGTGGATTAGGAACGCACGGTAACAAGCAGAGACTCACGAAAGATGTGACTCCGTTGTCCCGTCTTGAGGACTTGCGGCATGGGCTAGGAATACCCGACCACGCCTCGTAATTATCTCGCGGGCACCCTGCATGTCAACCGTCTCCACATCACTCGCGGGTACCCCTCAGGGTCGACCCGCCTTTCCAAGTAACAGTTGTAAAGTCCAAGTATCTGTGTGTCCAAACATCAAGGGGAAAACCCGAGGAATCACCCCCGGCGGATTCCACTCGATGTAATCATCAAGGTGAACGTAAGAGGATCCACCCTCGTGGTTCACACTTGAGGAGTTGCACGACAGAGTCGTATCGGAAGTGGTTAAGGCAGAATCACCTCGATGACCACGACCGAATGACTACACTACCGGGTTAACATCAGAAGTTCTGATGAGATCTCACCCTCGGCACTCGATAGTAACCCAATAGTGTCGAGAAACTAAGGGGAAGTGACATGCGGTGCTGGGGCCTGGTCTCCGATCCCGTTGATCGAGTCTTCGATGATGAAGCAGGGGCAACAAGGACAAGGTGGGGGTCACTGATGGATCACTAACCAACCTATACTAAGCAGTTTAGGATAAACATGTAAGGTACAATGAGCAGGTTACAAAAGCAGGCTATGCATCAGAATAGGAGCACACAATAACAGTAGCAAAATCTAATGCAAGCATGAGAGAATGGAATGGGCGATATCGAGATGATCAAAGGGGGGGCTTGCCTGGAAGCTCCGCTGAAAGGGAAGAAGAGCCGTCAGAGACGTAGTCGATCATAGGGGTAGCATCGGTCTCGGGGTCTACTAGAGAGAAGAGGGGGAAGAAAACAATAAATATAAAGCAAACAAAGCATTACAAAGCATGACATGACGAAAAAGGAGAACTAGGGTCGACCTAACGAAGTGCTGCACGATATAGGTGAAGGGGAAATTCAACCGGGAATGTTTTCCTGGTTCCGAACCTGTGTCAGATAGTTGACCGAAGGGGGAAAGTTCCACGTCCAACATGCTACGGGCATGTGATAGACGAACAGACCATGTATTTGGATTCATTGGATTTTTCTGAGCAATTTTCAAATATAAAGTTTTTCAATCCGAGCTACGGTTTATTTTCTATGAATTTTCAAAGTTTAAAAAATATTCTGGAATTACTAATATTAATAGAAAGGAAATGACATCAGCATGCCATGTTGATGATGTCAGCAGTAACCAGAGCGGCTGACCAGGTCAAACCTGACTAGTGGGGCCACTGGGACCCACTTGTCAGCCTCTGTTAGCTTAACAGCGGATTAAACTAATCTAACAGGCTAATTAGCGGGATGGGTCCCTGGTGTCAGTGACTAACTAAAGATTAAAACTAATTAACAGTTTTATTTATTTATAAAATGTTTTAAACAAGTGGGGCCCACATGTCAGTCTCACTGGTCAGCCTAGTAAGCAGTTGACTGGGTCAACCCAATCAACTGGGACCCATGGGGCCTGCTGGCAGCGACCCTGGGGGTGGCCCCAGGTTGGCCACGTCGGTGGCCGGCGCCGGAGTTGCGGCGGCGAGTTCGCCGGAGAGGCTCGGATCTTCGCTACAGAGCGCCAAAACGCGCGCTATCACCTACGTTCGAACACTAACGCTGCCGTGTGTCGAGTGGTGGCGATAGCGCAGTCGGACTTGGCCGGAATTGGCGCCGATGACGAGAAGAGGCAGCGGCGCGTACGGGTGCTCTACGGAAATGACGAAGCAGTGTGCTATAGAGCGAATGGAAAGGCTGGGGAGGATCCCCATGGCGCGGCGAGTCCAACAGGCTTGAGCCCGTGAACAAATGGTCACAGGAGCCTCGCCGGCGGCGAGCTCCGCGGCGATGCGTTCGGGCGCTCATCAGGGACGGCGCTAGGAGGCACGGGAGGGGGCGTGCGTGTCTGCGTTGGATCGGGCATTCGACGCCGCGTCCATCTACGGCGGCGGCGCAGCCTATAACGGGCTAGAACGACGACAGCGAGAGGTCGGGCGGACGCCGGTGTTCGGCCGCGGTCGGAAACAAGGCTAGAGGGCATGGGGAGGCACGGGCTCGAGCTCGTTGGGCTCATGGGAGCACGAGGAGCTCGATGCTGTGCCCAGGTGAGCGCGACAGGAGCTATGGCCACGACGACGAGGCGATCCGCGGCGACGGGCTCACGGCAACGGCGAGGTAGCTACGACGCGTGAAGAGGCTAACAAAGGGGAGCAGGAGATAGAGAAGCTCATCGTGTGGCTCACACGTAGGTCCATGACGGTTTAGGGGTTGCAGAACATCGTCGGGGAAGAAGGGGATCGCCGGCGACCCGAGGAAGACGACGACATGGTCGGAGATGCAAAGCTCCTCGGCTCCTTCCAGCGGCTCCAAAGGACGCGGCAGTCCATGCCGATGCCGACGAGCACGGCCAGGCCGCATCGAAGGCACGGTGGCCGCGGAGATGACGAAGACGCGGTGGCAATGGCGCTCGGAGGTGGATGAGGATCTGGAGAGCGAGGGATAGAGCAGCCGAGATGGAGAGGGGAGTGGGTGGAGATAGGTGGGTGAGTGGAGGCGGGGATCGAGGAGGCGAGGAGGCGCGGGGCCTTATCCCCTCGTCGGGCGTTGCCAGCGAGGTGGTTGGACGGCGACGGGCACGTGCTGTCCCGCCCGGTCGGAGGAACAGGAAGCGACCGGGGAAGGGGGAGTGGGCCGGCCTAGCGGGCTAGTTGGCTCGGGCCGAGGCCCATGGGAAGGCCAGGGGCTCTCCCACCCCTTTGCTTTTTCTTTTTTTTGTGATTTCTTTTTTAATAGCTTTTGCCTTTTCTTTTAACCACAATTGACTTTGCAAAAATATGCCACTGGCCAAAACAATTTCAAAGAATTATTGTGCACTGCCACAAAAAAAAGATTGTAAGGCTTTTGAAATAGTTTGCAACCCTCGTAATTTAAAAAGGCATTTAAACTATAGTTTTAGCCACTGTTTTAAAGTGGTTTAGGGCACTTAGACATTTGCAAAAAATGTTGGTTCACTACCAATATTAGTTATGGATTATTTGGCACATGAAGAACATTTTAGTTTTCATGTTTGAGAAATTTTGAATTTCACTCATAATTTGAATTAGAATTTGACTTGGATTTTTCATCAAGTGATAATTAGCTCAGTAAGCATGGTGACCTGGCACAATTAACAAGGGATTACTGCAGCATGACACTGGGGGTGTTACAAATCTCCTCCACTACAAGAAATCTCATCCCGAGATTTAAGTTGTGAAGTAAAGAGTAACTTCGGCAGAACTGACCTTTACAGGGTTAATCATCTGGTGAACAATTCAGGGAATGAGGCAGAAGTCTCTCTCGAGTTGAAACTCAAGAAAGTCATCGAGAGAAAGGTGAGGTGCAATAATAAGCTTCAACCTGGTAGACAATCGTTTGTTGCCTGAAACAAGGGGTGAAAGGGGTTCAGAGCAATGGGAATAAGTATTGCGTCGGATACCAGAATAGATCGCCTCTCGGAAGGCGGCTCGGGATTTTCATATGAAGCCAAGCGTGAGAAATAACCTTAGAAACAAGGGTGTACAGGATAGTCAGGTTTTGATCTTGTGGAACTGTGGGTTATGGGCCCACCATGTGGGTTAAAAGTAGGAAGGCGCTAACATCTTGAACGGTCATGATAGCAAGGCAGGTCATAGGATAGTGTTGGGGATATAACTGTTAGTATGACCCGCCAAAAGGAGCCGGGTTATACTTACAAGCATTCTTGAAGACAGAAGCTCAAGCTTGAAGACGACGGCTTAGTAAAGGCCCAACGGCCCAGAGGTGACCTAAGGCCCGTAGTGTTAAACCGCCTTGATCATGTAACTTGTACTGTAAGGCAAGAAAGATTAAGAGACCGAGCCAGATACAATCTATAAGCCGGCTGGGACTCTGTAGAGCCGCTGGGCGTCGACCTCAGTATATAAGGGGACGCCCGGCGGCGGTTCAGGATACGAAAACAACAACCCGAGATCTAGGTCAAGCGATTCTGCTTCCTGGTTATCGAGACATACATAATCCCAATCACAACTAGACGTAGGCTTTTACCTTCATCGTAAGGGGCCGAACTAGTATAAACCTCTCGTGTCTCTTGTCCTGATAAACCCCTTCAAGCTTCCTAGTTGTGATGGCTCCACGACTAAGTCCTCTCACTAGGACATCTGACATGACAATTCCACGACAGTTGGCGCCCACCGTGGGGCCAACTCACCCTGTGCGTTCGGTTTATTCGGTTTACATGGTTCGGTTTATACGGTTTTTCAGTTTGTACGGTATTAATACTTCGGTAAATACGGTATGAAAATAAAATATGGTTCGATTTCAGTATATACCAAATTATTTCGGTATGGTTTCAGTATATACCATGAAAACCAAAGTTGACACGAATTTGAAAATGACGTATAATAATTTGCAAATTTATGACTCAAAACACATACTATTTTACACAAATAGTATATGACTACATATATAAGTATATATGAATGCTTTGGTTCATCTGTTGATGGTTATGGACGTGCTTAGCATTTTAAAAGTAGAAAAATGACTATGTTACAAGAAAATTTACGTGCTTAGTAGTGAATTTAACTCATGTACAAGAAAAATGACAACTTTTATGGTTGTTCATCTCAATAAATATAAATTTATTTTTTTACTTCGGTTTATTCGGTTAACCGTTCGGTTTTTCGGTATATACCATAAAAATCAAAGTTCAAATCGGTATGAAAAGTTCATACCATACCGAAATCAGAAACCATAAAAACCATAAAATCGGTTCGGTTCGGTTTATTTTCGGTATGGTTTTTTGGTTCGGTTTTCAAATGCACAGAGTGAGGGCCAGCGCACGGTGGATTTGAGTTCTTGAAGGGCAGCTTCAAAGGGTTCAAGGGATACACTGTGGGCCGGATGACCAAGAGTCATCGCGGCAAGCTCTACATCGACGATGCAGGTTGGGGCCCCGAGGCCGGCTCAATTGAGTATGGGTACCGGGTCCCCTTCGGCGGAATCCACGTCTTCATCGGCAAGATCGGTGAGCCGGGCCCTGAGCCGGACATCTGCACCGACCTCATCGAAACGGCTCAGCGTGCGAGACCCGCCCGAGCTCTTCCGGCTGTGAAGCATGCCTTCATGGGATGCATCCACGGAGGGCTCTCTGAAGGATCTGCCTCTGGTGGTGAGGCGGCCATCTACTCTGACGGTGAGTCGTCCACACGTGAGACGGATTCATTGTACCAACTGCAGGATGGCGGGCTCGGCGGCTGTTCCGATGGCAGCAGTATTCCGGATTGTCTTGACCCGTCATGCAGGGTCGGGATCTTCATGGCTGGCACCCAACCCATCCAAGACTCCGCAACTATAGCAGCGGTAACCTCCAGTTCAGTGGCAACCAGGGCAGGAGGCCCTGTGCGTTCACCGGCCCAGGTGTTAATGGATCTCACCGACAAATTGACCACCCTGTTAACCGCCATAGTCAGCCCGGCGGATCAAGCCAGTCATGATGCGGAGGTGGCACAGTTAAAGTTGGATATGGCACAAGCTAAGGAGGACCAGGCAGCAGAAGATGTTAGGATAACCCCGGAGCAGGTGGCTCTGGACGTTCAGGCTCAGCAGATCCAAACGCACGCCTTCCGGCTTACACAAGACCAGAACACGGCTAATGAGGTCATGAGGAGAAGGCATCAGAAGACCCAGTCTCGACTTCCCCGGTTTATGACCCTCGGAACCTTTTTAACACGCCAGGAGCAGGGCCCGGTAACTTGCCGTGGCTCATCCCGTAGACAGGCAACCCGCCATGGCTCCCTCCGAGCACGGGGCCAGACCATGTTGCGACACCCGGGGACGGAGCACCGTTTCAGTCACCGGTGATGGGACCTCCCCGTGTAAACATGGCGCCACCTCAGTAAGTACCAACCCCTCCGGGTCATTACTCCAACCTGTTGGAAAACATGATATCAGCGGCAACCCGATTGGCGGCTCTCCCAATTGATGGCGACTCTCCGACTGTAGTTGAAACCCGCCGGGTCAGGGAAATTCTTCAAACGGCTTTGGTACAGCAGGAGGCGTACTCATACAGGCGAGACCGGATCCATTCAACCCCTCGTCGAAGCCGGAGCCCGAGTTATAGCATGCACATGGATTCAGCGGCCGTATCAAGCAATGTTAGACGCCGTGACCAGCCAGGTGGCGGTAACCCGCCGCGTCATGAGGCCGTTAACTTGGTGGAGCAAGAGAGACTCTCGCAAGAGGCCGAACGGGCGGCTGAGCCAGCGGCTCAGTTGACGGCTTATCAGCCATATCCGGTTTACCCAACGACTTCTGTTGAGGCAGGTATAGCCACCCGGACTGGAGGAGTCCCGTGTCTGGTGCCTGCTCTACGTAACGACCGGTTGCCTAAAGACTTTAAAGGGCCGAGGAAGGTGCCAAATTACACAGCCGACTTACAGCCTGGGGCATGGATTGAGAGCTACGAGATGGCTATGGAGCTATTGGAGGTTTCTGACGCAGCAATGGCTAAGCACTTCACAATGATGTTGGATGGAACAACCCGCACCTGGTTGAAAGGCCTGCCACCTAATTCAATCGGTTCATGGGCAGAGTTAAAGGCCCGGTTCATCCAGAACTTCAAAGACACGTGCAAGCAGCCCATGTCGATCGTGGACCTGATGAATTGTAAGCAGGAAGAGGGTGAGTCTACAAACAATTGGGTACGCCGGGTTAAGGCCATAATACATTCTGATAAGATGGATGCCGACTCTGCAGTCTTAATGTTGGAGAAAAATTGCCGTTTCTTACTTTTAAAACAAAAGCTGGGGCGGCTCAAACGTGAGTGCAATGATATGGGCACACTGATGGTGGCTCTGGTCAAGTATGCCGATTCTGATAGTACCAAGGATCCCGGGTCTGATGATGAGAAGGCAGGGAAGGGAAAGTGGAACGGCAACGGCAAGGGCTCTCAGCACAACCCGGCAAGTCAAGGAGGTAACAAACGTAAGGCTGACGGTAGTTTGGATTTTGTGGCTAACACCAATGCACAGGGTCATAACCAGCGGCGCAAGGGAAGGCCACCTCTTCGATCCGGCGGGTCAGGTCCCACACTCGAGCAGTTGTTGAATGAACCTTGTCCGAGACACGGTTCTAAGGAGAAGTCGGCTACACATTTGTGGAAGGACTGCACGATTATGAAGGCATTCAAGAACTCCAACATGTTTGACGGTAACAATGGCCCGGGCGGCTCAGGTGGCGGCGGCTTTCATGGCCCAGGCGGCGGGTCAAATCCCAATTTTCAAATTTCCCAGGGAAACTAGGGTGGATATAACCAACAAGCTGGCCAGGGCAGTCAGCAGCAACAGCAAGGTGGATACCAGAGCAATCCAAAGCAGCTGAACAGTGGGCAATATCATGTATTTACCACCAGCTTGTGTAAACGGGACCATAAGCTTCCTAAGAGGGCCGTGAATGCGGTTGAGCCGGCAATTCCTCGTTATTTGAGGTGGTCTGAACAGCCTATCATATGGAGTAGAGAGGATCACCCTCCCCGGTTGACAATCCGGGTCACTTAGCCTTGGTTGTAGCCCCTCAAGTGGGTGGATACAAGTTCACCAAGGTGCTGATGCATGGAGGCAGCATCATCAATATTCTTTATTATGAGACCTTCCCTCGCATGGGGCTGACTGATAAGAGCCTTAAGAAGTCCAACACTGTTTTCCATGGAGTTGTACCCGGTAAATCGGCGTATCCGATCGGCAAGATAGAGTTGGAGGTAGCATTTGGGGATGAATATGATTCCAGAGCCGAGAAATTAACATTTGAAATAGTTCAGATCAAGAGCCCATATCATGCTCTGTTTGGGCGGCCGGCTTATGCCAAGTTCATGGCACGGCCGTGTTATGTGTACTTGCAGCTTAAGATGTCGGGCTATAAGGGAACCATTACGGTGTACGGGAGCCGCAAGGTGGCTCTGGAATGTGAAGAAGGTGATGCGGCTTATGCGGAGTCGGCCTGCGCGACGGAAGAGTTAAAGTTCTACAAGGACAATGTTGACCCAGCGGATATGACATCTTTGAAGAAGCCAACTACAGAGCATGAGCCGGTCATGAAATTTCAGTCGCCGGAGGAGACTAAGCTTGTCGATTTTGTCCCAGGCGATTCATCCAAGCAGTTCAGTATCAGCGCTAATTTGGATCCCAAATAAGAAGGCGCGCTCATCGAGTTCATCCGTGAGAATCGGGACATTTTTGCATGGAAGCCATCTGACATGCCGGGTGTACCGAGAGAACTCGCTGAGCACACTCTTAATATTGATCCAAAGTTTAAGCCGGTCAAGCAATTTCTTCGGCGGTTTAATGAGGAGAGAAGGAAAGCTATCGGTGAGGAAGTGGCCCGGCTCTTGGCGGCTGGATTTATCATTGAGGTGT
Organism: Triticum timopheevii; assembly: GCA_963921465.1. NCBI lineage: Eukaryota > Viridiplantae > Streptophyta > Magnoliopsida > Poales > Poaceae > Triticum > Triticum timopheevii. The sequence goes on from OY997270.1 coordinate 314,933,565, forward strand.
TTCATCCAGAGTGGCTGGCTAACTCGGTCCTTGTTCTTCAGAAAAACGGCACTTGGCGTATGTGTGTGGATTACACGGACTTAAACAAAGCTTGTCCTGCTGATCCTTTTGCTCTCCCTCGTATGGATCAGATCATCGATGCTACGGCGGGTTGTGAGCGTTTGAGCTTTTTGGATGCTTACTTTGGTTATCATCAGATCAAGCTGGTTGTTAAGGACCAGGAGAAGACGGCGTTCATCACTCCATTTGGAGCCTTCTGCTATGTTTCAATGCCTTTTGGGCTCAAGAGTGCCCAAGCGACTTACAAGCGATGCATACAGAATTGTCTCCATGATCAGATTGGATGCAATGTTCATGCTTACGTGGATGACATAGTGGTTAACTACAGAGAGAAAGAGACCTTGATCGATGATCTCAAGGAAACCTTTGATAATCTCCGGGTTTACAAGATGATGCTTAACCCGGCCAAGTGTGTTTTTGGTGTGCCTGCAGGCAAGCTTTTGGGCTTTCTGGTTTCTAATAGAGGTATCGAAGCTAACCCGGAGAAGATCAAATCCATCACCTCCCTGGCCAAGCCGGCGTGTATTAAGGATGTCCAGCATTTGGCGGGTCGTATCGACTCCCTGCGAGAAAGCAATCCCAGAGCCATACTATCCATTTCTCATCACAATCCATTTTTCATCATGAGTATCCAGTTCTAGTTGTATCAATCGGGATACAACTCCAAGTGTCTGTTACCGTAGGACAGGCTGTCGATAGATGTTTTCTTCCCTGCAGGGGTGCACCAACTTACCCACCACACTCGATTAACTTCGGCCGGACACACTTTCCTGGGTCATGCCCGGCCTCGGCCAAACAATACGCCGCAACCCGACCTAGGCTTAATAGAGAGGTCAACACACCGGACTAAACCTATGGCCGCAGGGGTCATGGGCCATCACCCCGGGAACTCCTGCACGTTGCGTACGCGGCCGGTGAGCAGACCTAGCTACCTCCTTCAAAAAGGCAGGTGCTTACGCAGTCCAACCCGACGCGCGCCGCTCAGTCGTTGACATCTATTAAGCTTCGGCTGATGTATACGATGCAGAACGCCCATACTATGCCCACGTGATGGTTAGTGCTATCAGGCCAGAGGCCCCTCGGATCAAATATCCAAATCATAGTGGATTAGGAACGCGCGGTAACAAGCGGAGACTCACGAAAGATGTGACCCCGTTGCCCCATCTCGAGGACTTGCGGCAAGGGCTAGGAATGCCCGGCAACGCCTCATAATTATCTCGTGGGCACCCTCCAGGTCAACCCATTTCCACATCACTCGCGGGTACCCCTCAGGGTCGACCCGCCTTTCCAAGTAACAGTTGTAAATTCCAAGTATCTGTGTGTCCAAACATCAAGGGGAAAATCTGAGGAATCACCCCCAGCGGATTCCACTCAATGTAATCATCAAGGTGAACGTAAGAGGATCCACCCTCGAGGTTCACACTTGAGGGGTTGCAAGACAGAGTCGTATCGAAAGTGGTTAAGGCGGAATCACCCTCGATGACCACGACCGGATGACTACACTACAGGGTTAACATCAGAAGTGCTGATGAGGTCTCACCCTCGGCACTCGATAGTAACCCAATAGTGTCGAGCAACTAAGTGGAAGTGACGTGCGGTGCCGGGGCCTGGTCTTCGATCCCGTTGATTGGGTCTTCGATGATGAAGCAGGGGCAACAAGGACAAGTTGGGGGTCACTGATGGATCACTAACCAACCTATACTAAGTAGTTTAGGATAAACAGGTAAGGTACAATGAGCAGGTTACAAAAGCAGGCTATGCATCAGAATAGGAGCAAACAATAACAGTAGCAAAATCTAATGCAAGCATGAGAGAATGGTATGGGCGATATCGGGATGATCAAAGGGGGGGCTTGCCTGGAAGCTCCGCTGAAAGGGAAGAAGAGCCGTCAGAGACGTAGTCGATCATAGGGGCAACATCGTTCTCGGGGTCTACTAGAGAGAAGAGGGGGAAGAAAACAATAAATATAAAGCAAACAAAGCATTACAAAGCATGACATGACGAAAAAGCAGAACTAGGGTCGACCTAACAAAGTGCTGCACGATATAGGTGAAGGGGAAATTCAACTGGGAATGTTTTCCCGGTTTCGGACCTGTGTCAGATAGATGACCGGAGGGGGAAAGTTCCATGTTCAGCATGCTTGGGGCATGTGACAGACAAACGTGCCGCGTATTCGGATTCGTTGGATTTTTTGAGCAATTTTCATGTATAAAGATTTTTGATCCGAGCTACGGTTTATTTTCTATGAATTTTCAAAGTTTAAACAATATTATGGAATTATTAATACTAATAGAAAGGAATATGATGTCAGCATGCCATGTTGATGACGTCAGCAGTCAACAGAACGGCTGACCAAGTCAAACCTGACCAGTGGGGCCACCGGGACCCACATGTCAGCCTCTGTTAGCTTAACAACGGATTAAACTAATCTAACAGCCTAATTAGCGGGGTGGGCCCCTGGTGTCAGTGACTAACTAAAGATTAAAACTAATTAACATATTTCTTTATTTATAAAACGTTTTAAACAAGTGGGGCACACATGTCAGTCTCACTCGTCAGCCCAGTAAGTAGTTGACTGGGTCAACCCAATCAACTGGGACCCATGGGGCCCGCTGGCAGCGACCCTGGGGGTGGCCCCAGGTCGGCCACGTCGGCGGCCGGCGCCGGAGTTGCGCCGGCGAGCTCCCCGCGGCGGCGAGTTCGCTAGAGAGCGCCAAAACGCGCGCTTTCACCTGCGTTCGAACACTGACGCTGCCGCGTGTCGAGTGGTGGCGGTAGTGCAGCCGGACTTGGCCGGAATCGGCGCCATTGACGAGCAGAGGCGGCGGCGTGTAAGGGTGCTCGACAGAAAAGGCGAAGTAGCACGCTACAGAGCGAATGGAAAGGCTGGGGACGATCCCCGTGGCGCAGCGAGTCCAACGGGCTTGAGCCCGTGACCAAATGGTCACCGGAGCCTCGCCGGCGGCGATGCGTTCGGGCGCTCATCAGGGACGGCGCTAGAAGGCACGGGAGGGGGCGTGCGCGTGCGCGTTAGATCGGGCGTTCGACGCCGCGTCCATCTACGGCGGCGGCGCGGCCCGTAACGGGCTAGAACGACGACGACGAGAGGTCGGGCGGATGCTGGCGTTCGGCCGCGATCGGAAATGAGGCTAGAGGGCACGGGGAGGCACGGGCTCGAGCTCGTTGGGCTCATGGGAGCACGAGGAGCTTGATGCCGTGCCCAGGTGAGCGCGACAGGGGCTATGGCCATGGCAGCAAGGCGATCCACGGCAACGGGCTCACGGCAACGACGAGGAGGTAGCTAGAGTGCGCGAAGAGGCTAACGGAGGGGAGCAGGAGACGGAGAAGCTCACTGCATGGCTCACACGTAGACCCGTGACGGTTTAGGAGCTGCAGAACGTCGTTGGGGAAGAAGGGGATCGCCAGCGACCCAAGAAAGATGATGACATGGTCGGAGATGCAAAGCTCCTCGGCTCCTTCCAGCGGCTCCAGAGGACGTGGCACTCCATGGCGATGCCGACGACCACGGCCAAGCCGCATCGAAGGCATGGTGGCCGCGTAGATGACGAAGACGCGGTGGCGATGGCGCTCGGAGGTGGACGGGGATCTGGAGAGCGAGGGAGAGAGCGGTCGAGATGGAGAGGGGAGTGGGTGGAGGTAGGTGGGGTGAATGGAGGCGGGGAGGCGCGGGGCCTTATTCCCTCGTCGGGCGTCGCCAGCGAGGTGGTGTGACGGCGACGGGCGCGCCCTGTCCCGCCCGGTCGGGGGAACAGGAAGTGACCGGGGGAGGGGGAGTGGGCCGGCCTAGCTGGGCCAGTTGGCTCAGGCTGAGGCCCATGGGAAGGCCAGGGGCTCTCCCACCCCTTTGCTCTTTTTTTTGTGATTTCTTTTTTTAATAGCTTTTGCCTTTTCTTTTAGCCACAATTGACTTTGCAAAAATATGGCACTCGCCAAAACAATTTCAAAGAATTATTGGGCACTGCCACAAAAAAAGATTGTAAGGCTTTTGAAATAGTTTGGAACTTTCGTAATTTAAAAAGGCATTAAAACTATAGTTTTAGCCACTGTTTTAAAGTGGTTTAGGGAAGTTAGACATTTGCAAAAAATGTTGGTTCACTACCAATATTAGTTATGGATTATTTGGCACATGAAGAACATTTTAGTTTTCTCATGTTTGAGAAATTTTGAATTTCACTCACAATTTGAATTAGAATTTGACTTGGATTTTTCATAAAGTGATAATTAGCTCAGTAAGCATGGTGACCTTGCACCATTAATAGGGTATTACTGTAGCATGACACTGGGGGTGTTACAAACTCCTTCTGCGTGAAGATATATTTCAAACTCTTATGATCCGTGTATACCTCACAGTGGTTTCCGATGAGAAAATGTCTCCATGTCTTCAGCGCATGCACTACGGCTGCTAACTCCAAATCATGTGTAGCATAATTCAGCTCATGGGGGTTAAGTTGTCGTGAGGGATATGAAACAACTCTTCCCTCCTGCATAAGCACTGCTCCAAGTCCTCGACAAGAAGCGTCGCAATACACTTGATAATCCTTTCGTTGATATGGAAGAATCAACACTGGGGCTGTAACCAAACGTTTCTTCAACTCCTGAAAACTAGCTTCACACTCCTTAGTCCATTTGAACTTGGTGTCCTTCTTCAACAACTCTGTCATGGGCTTTGCAATCCTGGAGAAATTCTCAATGAACCTCCGATAATATCCCGTGAGTCCAAGAAAACTCCTAATCTGTCCAACTGATGTGGGTGCCACCCATTTAGTCACAGAAACAACCTTGGTAGGGTCTACTGCTATTCCTTCTCCTGATATAACATGTCCGAGAAATCCAACTTCCTTTAACCAAAACTCACATTTGCTGAACTTGGCATATAACTGGTGTTCCCTGAGCTTCTCAAGGACCAAACGCAAATGTTCCTTATGCTCCTCTTCATTCTTCGAGTAGACCAATATATCATCAATGAACGCCATGACAAACTTATCCAAAAACTCCATAAACACTTTGTTCATCATGTTCATGAAATAGGCAGGCGTGTTAGTCAGACCAAATGACATAACAATATACTCGTATAGCCCGTACCTTGTGGTAAAAGCTGTCTTAGGTATATCCTGCTCTCGAATCTTCAGCTGATGGTATCCTGATCGCAGATCAATCTTGGAAAATACTTTAGCTCCTTGCAACTGGTCAAACAAATCATTGATCATCGGCAGTGGGTACTTGTTCTTAATCGTCACTTCATTCAATGCACAATAATCAACAACCATCCTTAATGATCCATCCTTCTTCTCCACTAGAAGTACCGGGGCTCCCCAAGGTGACGAACTTGGTCGAATGTAACCTTTATCCAGTAAATACTTAATCTGCTTCTTAATTTCCTCCAAATCCCTTGCAGGCATCTGATACGGTCTCTTTGATATTGGCCCGATGCATTGAAAAAGCTCAATCAAAAACTCAATGTCTCGATCTGGTGGCATGCCTGGCAACTCCTCCGGAAATACGTCGGTGTAATCCTTCACCACTGGTACTTCCTCCTGTACAACTCCTGATAAGGAAATCACTTGACTCTTCGGCACATGCCGGGATACATACTTGATCCTTGTTCCTTCTTGGGTGGTGAGCATAATTGACTTACTGGCGCAATCGATGTGTCCTTCATACATCGATAACCAATCCATACCCAAAATCACATCCAACCCTTGCAACTCCAGAATTATAAAAATCCAAGGGGAAAACATGCCTACCTATGGTCAATGGCATCTGAAAACATCCTTGGGTTGCCATATGCTCCGCTCTTGGCGAGCTTACTAACATAGGTGTCCTAAGAACCTTGGTGGGCAACTTATACCTATCCGCAAATCCCCTTGATATGTGTGAATGCGATGCACCAGTATCAAAAAGAATGATTGCAGTAAATGACTTAACCAAAAACTTACCTATAACTGCATCTGACTGCTCTTCAACCTCCTCCATGCTAACGTGGTTCACTTGTCCCCTGTTGAAAGGGTTGGGCTTCTTCCCAGAGCTTCCATTGCCATTTCCATTCTTTGCTTTCAGAACACTCGGTGGCGTAATGTCCATTCTTCCCGCACTTGAAACAAGTAATGTGACTTAGATCCTTCTTGGCGGATGTTGCCGGGTTGGAACGGTTCTGGCTGTTGCTTCCTCCATTCCCATTCCCATTCTTGGGTCCACTATGGTTATGCGAACTTCCTCCATTGGAATTATGGCCTCCATGGATATGGTGAATGTGTCCTCTCGAGTTTGGGGTAAAGCGAGGTCTTTGCTGAGCTCCTGAATTGTACTTCCCTTGTCCATACTTCCTCTTGCAGATCTCTATCTGCTGCCGCTTCCCTTCAATCATAAGAGCTCTATCTACCAACTCCTGGTAGTTGTTGAATGTTGCCACCATCAACTGCATGCTCAGCTCATCATTCAGTCCTTCCAGAAACTTCTCCTGCTTAGCAGCATCAGTTTCTACGTCATCAGGGGCATAGCGTGCTAACTTACTAAACTCATCCACATACTGGCCCACTGTGCGTCCTCCTTGGCGCAAGTTGCGAAACTCGCGCTTCTTCATGTTCATAGCTCTTGCTGAAACATGGGCAGTGCGGAAAGCCTGCTGAAACTGGTCCCATGTAACATTGTCAATAGGGTAAGTGGCTGTGAAATTCTCCCACCATGATGCTGCGGGTCCATCAAGCTGATGTGTGGCAAAATGCACTCTCTCCGCATTTGTGCATCCTGCAGTGGTCAGCTCCCTTCCAATCTTGCGGAGCCAATCAACTGCAACAATTGGATCGGTGCTACTAGAGAACACCGGCACATTCGGCCTTAGGAAACAGGCTAAGTGATCAACAGGTGGTGGTGGTGGTGGGTTGTTGTTGTTGTTGTTGTTGTTGTTGTTGTTGTTGTTGTTGCCTTGGTTCTGATTCTGAACTAGTAGTTGCATCAAAGTATTCTGCTGCTGGATCAACTGAGTGGGCTCCGGTGGAAAAGCAAATCCATTGTCACGTCTCGGAGGCATCTGATGGGTTTAGAAAAGGTGAGAAAACAGAATAGAAAGAGGTCTAAAGGGAAAACATTACCCATATGCTCATGAGATAAACACACTCATATCACACCAATCAATTCAAACAAGGGCATACAATCGATCTAACTATCGTTACAAAAGTGCTCAGACTAATACTATATACATGGGGGAATACTACTAATAATATGGTGGTCAACTAGAAGTTTTGTTCGGTGGAAGACTCCATGATATCCACTCCAGCTTCGTCTTCGTAGTCATCATCGCTATCGTCGGGGTCAGAATCGGTGTCGTCGATGATGATGTAGTCCTCCGAACGAATGTCCTTGGAATGGTCGTCATCTCCTCCTGGCGCGGGGTCTCCCATGAATACTCCTAGCTTCCTCGTCAGGTCGTCATTCTTCTCCACTAGTATTGTCATTTCCTCCTCATATCCGTCACGTGTAGACTTGAGTTCCTCTTCTAGCTCCATAATCCTGGTCATCGCCTTCTTCAAATCTATCATGCTTGCGCACATCTGGTTCTCCTGGCGACGAATGTGTTGGTTTAACCCCTAGATGAAAGCTGCAATGGACCTGTCCCTCCTGGTCCTGATCATCTCCCATTGCTCATCTCAGCACCCACATATATGGTAGATAGTGTCCTTAAGATCCTTGTGGTAAACTTCGCCGATGCGTCCCATGGAGATGTGGGCTGCCATGCTCTTTCCTAGACTCCAGGTTAGTGCATCAAAGGAAAACTCTATGGGCTCAGTAACTGGCATGAATGTCCTTCCTGGAACTTGAACTCGAATCATCCAACGCTCCTCTTCTGGTAAAGTGGCGATGTAGGTCCCGGTGAAGCTTGGTATTTCGATGATCAGGTACCTAGTGACTTCCTTTAAGTGTCGCCCAAAAGGTGTGTCTTCATCCGGTTGTGTAAATTTGTTCCTTGAGTCCGCCATCCTATAGAGTGGAAAAGGGGAGAGGAGTCAGAAATGAGTAGAGAAGAGTGACATATGGTTTAACTTAGTGGTCGTGTCCTACAATCAGCGTGTGCTCTGATACCATCTTGTAGCGACCAGACCTCAAACGGTCTAGTCTCTGTGCATCAGTGTCATCCCTGGATCGGTAGTGCTGACACGCACAGTACTTGAGGATTTATAACAGAGTTTCAATCACACACTTATTACATCGAATGTCTCAAAAGAGAACTTATTACAATAATATGGCTTAAGGCTGTCTAAATAAGATAACAGCGGAAGGCTTGGAAGATAAACCGAGTCCATCAACTCCAACGGCATAGCTGAGTGAACGACAATGACCTAGCGCACCTTACTCTTCGTCTGAAAAGTCTGCAACGTGATATGTTGCAGCCCAAAACGGGTCAGCACATGGAATATGTTGGCAATGTAACACAAAAGAGCAATGAACAGAATAAATGCTATCACTACATGCATATATGGCTGGTGGAGAGCTCTATGGTTAATATTTTGCATAAAGCCAATTTTTCCCTACAACAAAGGAATATATTTTATTTAACTATCATGGTGGTTGTTAAACATTGAGAAGGTTCCTCCAACTCAATCCCAATTAAACATGTATCAATTAACCCAACAAATTAAGTTAGAGTGATGAGATCAACATGATAATCCAAGAACCACATACTCAAGATGTCCATAAACGGGGACACGGCTAACCATGATTAGTTTGTACACTATACAGAGGTTTGCGCACTTTTCCCCACAAGACTCGTTCTCCTCCGTTAGATTTCTCGCACTACAAGGTGTTTGAGAAACGGATGATCGAGACACAGTCTTTCTGAAACATTAACTCTTTACTCTGGATGGACAGTTACACCTACTTTCCCCTACATATGCTAGCCCACCACTGAAAGAGGTCATGCAACCTACTCAACTATGCTAGAGCCCATAATAGCTTGTGGCTGCACACGGAAGTTTCTAGCATGAATAATCTTATGATCCCTTTGAGCCTGGGTGGCGAACCGTAGGATGATCACACGGGTACTCTGGGATATCCTAGGACAACACTGGATTCTCCAGGTGCCCGCAACCAATCCACCCAGATGTGTATTTAAGTAGCTACCTTAAGTTAACCATTAATTAACAATTCTCACATCTGTCATGGATACACTCAACCAATCCATGTCTACGAGCATAGCATAGCAACCTGAGCATATAGTAGAAGTAACTCCCAAGCGTTTGATAATAAAAGGGCAATAGGTTCTACCTCATCATCTACTTCCCAAACCAACATGTTATTCAGCTCCTAACCATACAATGTTTGAGGATTGGAACTAATACAAAAAAAACTGGGTAATAAAGGGATATGATCAAAGTGTTACTTGCCTTGCTGACGATCTGCAAACCCTAGAGACTCGTAGTAGCACGCTTCGCACTCCAGGAATTCTGTCGCAAACAAACAATAGCATACATAAGCACTCAAGCATAGATGCATGGGTAGAACTCAAATAAGATGATCCAGTCTGAAAGTTCAACTGAAGTGCTTCGATTTGCAAAAAGAAACAATCGAATCAGAGCTACGAAACTCAAACTACGTTCAAAAGAAGATCGAAATCAAATCTGCTTGAAACCAAATTCTAATTTGTCAAAATCCTGTTCAAGTTGATTAAACGGAAAGAGGGGCTCAAGACGAAGATTTTGTCGTTGGTTTCATTGGATTTGGACAAACGATTGAAAAGTTGCGAGGGTTTGAAGATCAGGGGCTAATCTGCGATAAAAATAATCACGGATAGGTCCCTCGCAAAAATAAAATAAAAGAAAAAGACTACGGCATGAACATTCGTTAACAAAGACGAATGGGCGAACGCGTTCGTTAAAAACACTAACGAGCAAACGCTCGCTAAATAACGAAACCGAAAAAAAAACGAACAGAACTGATCTAAAAAAAACCGAAACTAGGGTTTCCAAAAAAACTGGGACGGTTTTTACCTAAACCGAAAAAACACCGGCGTCGGCGGGGCGGGGCTGCGCGGGATGGCGAGGCGAGGCGTGGCGTGGGCGGCGTTGTGCGGCGCGGGTGGCGGTGCGGCAGGCGGCGGCTAGCGGCGGCGGCGCTGCTGCTGCTGCGATGGGCGGGGTGGCGATGTGGGGGCGGGGCGGCGGATTTCAAAGGGGGTCAAGGGAAGGAGTGGCTTGGGGAGGGGGCAAGGCAGCGGCGGAGTCCGAGGCGACGTCGGCGCTGGCGGCGTGCGGTACTGGGAGACCGGCTCGGGGTCGGGGGCGAGGCGGTGCTGGGCCGGCTGGGCTTCGGCCCAGTCGGTCCGAAGAAATTTATTTTTTAAAAAATAAATTCCGTCGAAAGAAAAAAAATCCTAAAGAAATATAAAAAACTCTAAAAATGCGAAAAACAATTTTCACCATCTAACTAAAATATTTAAAACAAAGTGAACATTTTTCTGGCCTAAAAATGCATATTTTTCTAATTCAACTAAAATAGCAATAATCCAAATAAAATCATTTATTTGATTTTAACATTTTTCCTCCAATATTTCTTTTATTTTGGAGAATTCATTTTATCTCCTCTCTTTTATTTTTATTTTGGAAATATTTTGGAGAGAAAATTTAATTAAAACCAAAATGATCCTCTTTTCAATATTTGAAAAAATTCAAATATGAAAATGAATGAAATCCCCAACTCTCTCCGCGGGTCCTTGAGTTGCTTAGAATTTCTAGGATCAAACCAAAATGCAATTAAAATATGATATGCATATGATGACCTATGTATAATATTCCAAATTAAAAATTTGGGATGTTACAATATGAAATTGCCCCCCTCTTGTATTTTGGTCATGCTCCTCCACTGGCCCAGTGATCACACAATCACAACACGTTTGACCGTGGTCAATCCTAAGGTGTGTCTCTCGGCATAAGATGGTAAATTTGCTTTTTTTTGCTCCATGGATGTTTTGCCCGTGCATGCATGCTTGTAGATGGTTTCTTTCATCTCTAATCTGGTTTCGCTGCGGTGTTCATTTCCAATCTGGATCTGCACCTATCCGAAAGAATGACATATCTTGCACTATTGATAAGGGTTGCAGCCTAAATAGCATTTTAAAAATAGTTAATAGGTAAAATAATATCATATTTAGATTCTACACATTTTTCAAATCAAATTCTATATATAACATGTTAAAATTGGAGTTATGGTTTAAAGGTATGACTATTTTTAAAAACATATTATACCGACTGCAAGTTGATTAAACCAAATATAAGGGTATTTTCCGCAAATAGCAAACAATTCTCTATCGCCTTCATCACCGTCCATCCAGTAGATATTGATGGTATTCGTGAACATGTTTCTGGTTCTTTACTTTATGTAAACAGTATTATCTCTAGTGCTATTATTCCTACTTCTGCAGTGATCGGACTGCACTTTTATCCAATTTGGGAAGTTGCATTTGTTGATAAGTGGTTATACAATGGTGGTTCTTATGAGCTAATTGTTTTACATTTCATATTTGGTGCAGCTTGTTATATGGGTCATGAGTAGGAACTTAGTTTTCATCTTGGATATGCGTCCTTGGATTGCCGTTGCATATTCAGCTCCTACTGCAGCTGCTACTGTTGTTTTCTTGATTTACCCTATTGGTCAAACTTAAACTTGGACCATGGGTTGATTTGAGGAATGGCAAGGCTCTTTTTCTGTAAGAAAGCTAAATGTTTTTTTCCGGAGAGACTTAAATATGAATTGTGGGTTGATTTTAAGAGAGGGCAGGAATTTTCCGTAAAAAGACACCACGGATGGGGAGGAAGTAGGTAAAACGAATAATCCTACTTCCTCCCGCAAAGAAAAACGAATGATCCAGCGCTGGTTTTCTCCTTTCTCGGTCTCTGTAGCTTTCTCTGTTCTCTTCCGTCCGTCCCCTGTTTATTACTTAGCGATGCCAATAAAACTGATTACATATTTTTTTTGCAAGAACCAACATTAGCTCATGTTTGCATGCCACGTACTCCCTCTGTCCATATTATAAGTCGTTTTAGAGAACCCAGTACAAAATTTTGCATTAAAACATTTTCTGCACTTTCCAAAAGTATCCCCGGTGGGAGAGGGCTCTCTCGCACGCGTTCCCCACTCTCTCTTGCCTCGCCTTCCTGCTCCTCTCTCTGTGCCCGTAGCACGCACTCCTCGGCACTTTCGACCTCCTCTTCCTCCTCGCTGCCCTCGCCCTCCATCTGCGCCCGTCTCCATCACCACCCCTGCGACGATCAACACCAGGCGGAGACGGAGGAGCCCCTGCTCGCGAAGCCGGCGCCGGGCCGGTCCTGTGGGAGGGGATTCCGCCACAGGCTCGCGCTCGGGGCGTCCTGGGCGCTCGCCATCGTGCTGCTTGCACTCGCATTCCTGCTACTCCCCGCTCACTGGGAGAGCGGGGGCGCATGGGCCGCAGTCCAGCGCGCCTTCCTCGCGCCGCAGCTCCTCACGCACCCCACTGCCGTGGGGACCGTCGCAGCGGAGAAGGCAGGGGCGGCACCGGTGCGCCTACCCGCCGCACCTCGGCGTCTTCTGGATCAGCACGACGATGCTTGCCACGCTCTTCTCTGCCTAAGAGGTCGCGTGTTCTGAACTTCTCCGCCTCCGTGTCTTCTAAATTTCTCTGCTGCAATCGCTTTCTCCTTCCCAAAATATGCACGGTCTTTGATGCACGACTTTGACCACTAATATATATCAAACTATATGAGTTGAACATGTATAAATGGCATCGTCGTATTTATCTTGCAAAACAATTTTATTTCACATATATATACATATACTAATTTTGTAGATATATTATACGTGAAAATCATAGTCAAAGTAGTGCAAGGAAGACCAGAAAAGTTAATCGGCGCCTTATATTTTGGGAAAGAGGGAGTATAATTTTTGTGTATTCTTTTTCGTAATTAACAAAAAGACTTACATAGGGTTTTTACGCTAGTGTTTTTGATCAAATATTTTTACACACACACACACACACACACACACACACACACACACACACACATATATATATATATTCTTTTTTATATTCTTTACAATGAATATCTTAATCACAACCACACCGTTTGATCCACAACTTTTTTTTATGTGCCACACACACCTGACCCAATTGCACATCCACCTTCGGCATCCCAGCTTTTTTGAACGACCAACTTTTGTAAATCTAATATCGGACAACAACATTTTTTAAAACATTTTCTCAAATTTGGAAAAAATATTGCTTGCGTATTTTTGAATTTGTTAACATTTTCTATATTTTTTTGTAAATTTTATCTTCATACTTTAAAATTCTAAACAATCAAATTTGCGAACATTTTCATATTTACAAATACTTTTTCAATTTCACTTTCAAATATATTTTTATTTCTTTTAGTAAGAATGGAATGAATGAACCTTTTTGTTTGTAGTCGGTGCAAGAAAGTGTAGCTAGTTGCATGCCCTCCATTTCGCGGCTGATATATCTCTCGACATTTCTTTTCTCTCCATTTTTCCTTTGTCTTTCATGAAAGCCCCTTCGGCCAACTCCAGTGCTTGTAGTCGTCGTTAGGTGGTCTATAGACATGGTGACATGGATGTTATATTTGTATTTCTGTTTTTTGTACTGACGCAAAAGAAATGAATAAAATTTATACAGGTAAAAACAGGCACAAATTTCACTAGATGGGCAAACTGATGAAATTCTTATTAAATGGGATAATTGATGTTCCATGTGTCAAACTACGCGTACGGGTACCCTGCAAAATAAAATAAAAACTACGCGTACGGGTAAAAAATGAAGTTGACTAGCCATTACGCCAAGATTGAAGTAAACTTTATTCTAGCTTCCTGTGGCGCGGCGCCAGCATTGCGACCAAGTGTTAAGTTCCGTCGGAGGCAAGTTGCACGATCTTTAGAAAATGAAGGTTCCGTGAGTGCCACGAATGCGTATGCTCCAAATCGCATCGCTTGAGTTATTAAACCGTCAGCAGCTCCTTTTATGCTGCTCACTGGCTCAGTTTATCAGACCCATTTGTGTCTCGAGGATTCATTCCCGTCAAGAAGTGCATCCGACTTCCGGGTCAATGGCTGGCCGCCGGCGACGACAGCGCAGCAAAAACAAGCTCAAGACAGCGTCGAGGAGCGACATCCCGCCAGGGCCGACGACCGTCCACCAAATCCCCGACCACCTCCTCGAGCTCGTGCTCCTCCGCGTCGGCTCTTCCGTCGCCCTCGTCCGAGCCGCCTTCACCTGCAAGCGCTGGCGCCGCCTCATCGCGGACACGGCGTTCCTGGCCCGGTTCCGCTCCCTCCACGCAGCCCACGTCGCTGGTCACTACCACGTCGTCGACCGGCCCTACCGCGAGAAGCTGCCGCCCAACGGGAACAACCAGGTGTTCGTGCCAGACCCCTCGGCTGCCGACGCCATCGACAGACGCCACTTCTCCCTCGACTTCCTCCCGGAATGCGATGGCTCCTCGTCCTGGGAGCTCGCCGACAGCCGCGGCAGCCTCCTTCTCTTTTACAGGGCGAGAACAAACTGGACGGGGCGGCTTCGCTTCCCGGACCTCGTCGTCTGCGAGCCGCTCTCGCGGCGGTACCAGGGGATCGCCTACCCGCCGGCGATGCGTCTCCACCTGTGCTTCGGCGCGTTCCTGCTCGACGGCAGCGCCATCGAGACGGGTGGCTGCATCGGCATGTCAAACTTCCGGGTGATCGTCGCGGTCTACGAATACGTCGTGCATGCCCGTGCCGCACCCCGGGCCTGCGTGTTCTCCTCGGGCGCCGACGGCGGTTGGAGCTTGGGGCAGCGCGCGGCCGGCAGCGGCGGCGTCCCCCTTTCGTGGTTTGGCTTAATCAATTTCGTAGGGCGCACGCGCTGGTCGCTCTACTGGACGATGGAGCGCGACGGCGTCGTGCTCTCTCTCGACGAGTCCACCCTGGAGTTCTCGCTCGTCATGTTCCCGGATGCCGTCGTGGGGTGGCGGGACCAATTGTCAACCTTCTGGGTCATCGGCGGCGAAGACGGCGCGGTGCGCGTCGTCCGCATGATCAACAGAGACCTCACGGTCTTTGCGCAGCTCCAGGGCGGCGGCGAATGGGTGACGGAGAAGGTCATGAGGCTGCAGCCGGCCGACATTGTCGCGGCCAATGAGAGGTACGTCCTCTTGACGCCGAGGGGGCAGACCTGCCTTTTCTCCGTCGAGCTCGACACGCTGCAGGCGGAGAGCACGCACGAGAGGAACAGGTACGCGGGAGCGGCATACCCGTACGAGCTGCCCTGGCCACCGGTCCTGCAGGCTTGCTGTGCTGCCGATGACCGGCGCCGAAGGAGATGCCGCTGATGTATTTATGCCCGTATATGTGGAAGTTGCTAGCTGTACTTTACGAGCCACCAAATAAACGCGCAGGTCAGCCTAACAAGAACAAGAATTTTTGTGCATTAAAGAGTGAATTGCAGAAAACCACTACATTAAAGCATAGGTTTGCGTAAAACACTCTTTTACGAATTTTTGCAAGAAAGCACTGATTTTGAACTTAATCTTTTGCAGAAATCACTGATCGACAACTTAGGTTGTTTTAAGCACAATTATGACAGGTGGGTCCCATATTTGCTAACATGGCGTAACGGTTCAGTATAGACAACGTTAGAGAGTGATTTGTTCCAAATTTACAAAACGGTCCCTAGTATTTTGCACATACACCCTTCATTCATAATAGAAAAAAGCAATCAGCCCCCAAGCTCACGCATCTCGCCGGGAAGGCACACAAACGCCGACCGCCCCCGCACTCGCTCCCCATGGGCACTCATTGCGCGAGGACCGCGACTCCAGCGCGAGCAAGATGGCCGGCGCCGGAGAAAGTACTCCTTAGGCCGTGTCCGTGGCGGAGACCGCCTTGCTCATCAATGGCACGACCGTGGAGGAGCTCACCTTGCTTACCAGCGGCATGGCCATGAAGCAGCTCCGTGCAGGTGGGCTGCGAGGCGCCCCTCGGGCGGATGAAGCGGACGTAGGGGCAGCGACGGCGAACTCCGGCAGATGTATGCTCCGCTCCGCCAGCGCGGCAACGGCGTCGGCTGCGCCCCACAGTGCGTCGACGGGCTCCTGCTCCAGGCGGCAGGGCGACAGGCCCGCGCCGGCGAGCGACGCGTCCCAGGATCGGGATCAGCAGCTGGCGGGGCACATTTCTCCGGCGACGGCATCAACTGGAAGGGGCGGTGTGCGGGAACGACACAATCCGATCTGGATTGGGGTAGGGGAAGGATATTCTTTTTGGAGGAAGGTTTTTTGCGAAAAAGACCAGTCTAACGGCGTTTAGTGTGAACCGTTACGTCACATCATCAAATGCGGGACCCACCTGTCATAATAGTGCTTAAAATGTCCGAATAGAAGCTTTGGTGTTTAGTGCAAATGATTAGGCGCAAAATCAGTGTTTTCTGCAACAAAATCGTAAAAGAGTCTTTTCTGCAACCCTAGACTTCAATGTGATGGTTTTTTGCAATTCACTCGTGCATTAAAGAAAGGCAGCTCCGCATCGGGTCAGCCAGTTTTTATCTCGTCACCGGCGGATGGAACCTAACTGCCGCAGGAGAGGCCATCTTTAAGCGCGGTCCTCCGGCGGCTCCCCTCCACCGACGACCTCGGTCGTCGATGGTGAGGGGGTCGCCGAATCCGCGCGCGTGGATCGTTTTTACTTTCTTGTAGTCTAGGTTTTTAGGCTGTTCATCGTCCTGGCTTCGGCGGAGGCAATGACGGCGTTGAATAAAGATTCTTCGGATCCTTCTATGATGAGGTCATCGGTTTATGGTTGTGGATGGATTTGGAAACCAGTCTATTCAAACAAGGAAGTCGTGGCGGCGGCGGCATCCTCGTGGTGGTCCTGTGTCCTCGGGCTCCACCGTTATGACGACGTTTGCTCCAGCGACGTCGCGGAGCTTGGGAGGTAGTTGAATGCATTTCTTTATTTCAATGCATTTCTTTGATTGAATGCATTTCTTTATTTCAATCCATGCTAAATTCACCCAATGCCTATGAACAAAACAAAGCTTTTACTAAACATATTGTAGAAGCGATGATGAAAGCTTTAGAAGAAATGTTGGAACTAGAGATTTCAATTCCTAGAAAATTATACGATGAATGGGAACCCACCATTAAAGTCAAGATCAAAAACTATGAGTGCAATGCTTTGTGTGATTTGGGTGCTAGTGTTTCCACAATTCCGAAATCTCTATGTGATGTGCTAGGTTTTACCAAGTTGGAAGAATGTTCTCTTAATTTGCACTTGGCGGATTCCACTATTAAAAAGCCTTTGGGAAGAATTAAAGATGTTCTTATTCTTGCAAATAGTAACTATGTGCCCATAGATTTTATTGTTCCTGATATTGATTGCAATCCGTCTTGTCCCATAATACTTGGTAGATCGTTTTTACGAACTATAGGTGCCGCGATTGATATCAAGGAAGGGAATATTAAATTTCAGTTTCCATTGAGAAAGGGTATGGAACACTTTCTCAGAACAAGAATTAAACCACCATATGAATCAATCATGAGGGCAACCTTTGGAGCAAAAATTAAAGATGACAATACTTGAATCTATGCATCATGCCTAGCTAGGGGCATAAAACAATAGCGCTTGTTGGGAGGCAACCCAATGAATAAAATATTTTTTTCTCTTTTTATTTGTGTTCTTGTGTGTTTACAAAATTATGCTATTGTTATGATTGTGTTTTTATTTTTAATTTAGTGTTTGTGCCAAGTAAAGCATTTAGGATCATGTTGGATGATATTTGATTTGATCTTGTTGAAAAACACAAACTTTTGCGCCTAGTTCTGGAATTTTAAAAATTGATAGAAGCGTGCTTTTGCTCTGAATTTCTCACACATGGTTGATATACAAATTGCCCATGCCGTCCTAATTTTTCAGAGTTTTTGGAGTTACAGAAGTATAGTCAAAATTCAGATTGCTACATCCTATTTTTGACCGGTTCTGTTTTTGTTGCATTATGTGCTTATTTTGATGAATCTATGGATTGTAAAGTCATAATACAATAGGTATAATGCAATAATAAAATATGAATGAGTTTGCAACAGTACTTAAAGTGGTGATTTGCATTAGTATACTAACGGATCTCACGAAGCTTTTGTTAAGTTTGTGTGATTGAAGTTTTCAAGTTTTGGGTGAGATCACGATGGACGAAGGAATAAGGAGTGAAAACAGCCTAAGCTTGGGGATGCCCATGGCACCCCAAGGTAATATTCAAGGAGAACCAAGAAACTAGGCTTGGGGATGCCCCGGAAGGCACCCCCTCTTTCTTCTAACGACCATCGGTAATTTCACTTCACTATATTTTTATTCATCACATATCATGAGTTTTGCTTGGAGCGTCTTGTATTATATGAGTCTTTGCTTGTTTTGCTTTTTAGTTTGCCACAATCATCCTTGCTGGACACACCTATTTGAGAGATCCATAATGATGCTATGAATTGTTGGAATTGCTCTATGTGCTTCACTTACTTTTTTTTGAGCTATGGAATTGCTCTAGTACTTCATTTATATCTTTTTGAGCATGGTTGTGCTTTAATTTTGAAGAAATACTCTCATTCTTCACTTAGATCATTTTGAGAGTTAGTAAAATTTTAAATAAATATCCTCTCATACTTCACTTATACTATTTTGAGAGATGAAATTTATTTTGAAGAAATATGTGCTCTCATCCTTCACTTAAATTTATTAGAGAGCTTGTTAGTAGCAATGATAATATATGAAATTAGTCCCAAAGTGATAGATATTTAAGGGGGGATATAATAAAAACTTTCCTGAAGATCATTGGATATTATAAACTTGATTCCTTGTAATAGTTTTGAGATATGGAGACAGTAATATGCAAGTAATGTTGGTGAGTACTAATGCTTTAGTAAGAATATTGGTGTTAAGATTTATGATTCCCTATGCAAACACGAAAGTCAATAGTTATGCAATGAAGTTACATCCTACTTGTGGTGCATTATTCGGTGTTAGTTATGTTTAATGATCATTTTTGTTTTTTGGTTGTTTGCTTCTCAATCTATTTGCTAGCCTTTCCTTGTATTAAGCGGGAATACTGTTGTGCATCCAAACTTCTTAAACCAAGTTGTGCCAATGAGTCCACCATATCTACCTATATGCGGTATTTTCATGCCGTTCCAAGTAAATTTGTATGTGCCAACTCTAATTTTCAAAATGGATTTCCTTTTTGTGTGCTTGTACCGCTCATGAAGCGGTAGAGGGTGGCCAATATTTTTCCATGCTAGATATTTTATTCTCAAGATGAGTGTTTATTCACTTGGCATTGCATGAGAGTGTGGCAGGTAACAGGGATGTCCAATCCCGAAATGAAAAATTATTATTTATGTTGTCAGATAATAAATTCCTTGGAAAGTGTTGGTATGGAAGGCACCCGTGGATATGGCTAGCCATGGATTGTGAAAGAATGGTGGAAAAAGGAATACTTTATTTTATGTTTGGGAACCGCCTATAATTTATCTATCATGGAAAGTATTGGGAATTCTCGGTCGTTTTCGTTGACAGGAAAAGCATGCCTCTCAAAACAATTTTATGTCTCAATTTAAGCTTTGGGCTCTTACACCTCTACAAATCTCCGCTTCCCTCTGCGAATGGCCTATCTATTTAATTTATGCAATTTTATTTTTTATTTTGAGTCTCCATCTTCTCTTATAAAGAACCAACTAGGGAACACTATTATCATACTTGTGCATTGGATATAGCTAATATTTGAGTGTGTTTCATGAATGGATCAATGATTGAGCATAATGGGCTAGGGATAGTTTTCTTTAGTGTTGATATTTTGAAAGACATGATTGCTTGTTGATATGCATGAGTATTGATGTCCTCATGTCAATTATAGACCATTGCTTTGAATCATCTAAAAGTACAAATGTCTATGCTACAAAAGAAAAGAATTTGTGATGAACATGTTAGGCAACATTCCACATCAAAATTCTGTTTTTATCATTTACCTACTCGAGGACGAGCAGGAATTAATCTTGGGGATGCTGATACGTCTCCAACGTATCTATAATTTTTTTATTGTTTCATGTTGTTTTATTATCAATCTTGGAAGTTTTATATTCATTTACTAGCAACTTTATATCATTTTTTGGGACTAACCTATTGACATAGTGCCCAATGCTAGTTGCTGTTTTCTGTTTGTCTTTTACTTTGCAGAATATCAATACCAAACAAAGTCCAAATGCCACGAAACTTTTTGGAGATTTTTCTTGACAGAAGACACCCAGGGAGCCAAAGAAGTGCACGGGAGGAGGCCCATGGGGCCCACTAGGCACCAAGGTGTGCCAGAAGGCCCATGCGCGCCCTGGTCAGTAGTGGATCCCACGGGAAGCTTCTCCACCGCCATCCACCTCTATAAATACTTTAAAATCCCCAAACCCTAGGAGAGTGGACGAAACACAATTCCAGCCGGCCCAAGTTCCAGAACCACGAGTTCTAATCAAAGGCCTTCTCCGGCACTCTGCCGGAGGGGTCAATGATCACGAAGGTCTTCTTCATCATCACCCTTGCCCCTCCGATGATGCGTGAGTAGTTTACCACGGACCTATGGGTCCGTAGGTAGTAGCTAGATGGTTTATTCTCTCTTTTTGATCCTCAATACAATGTTCACCTTGATGTTCTTGGAGATCTATTTGATGTAATGACTTTTTGTGGTGTGTTTGTTGGGATCCGATGAATTGTGAGTTTATGATCATATCTATCCATGAATAATATTTGAGTCTTTGCTAAAGTCTTTTATGCATGATTGTTATAGCCTCGTATTTCTTCTACAAAACTTTGGTTTGGTTTGGCCAACTAGATTGATTTTTCTTACCATGGGGAGAGGTGCTTTGTGATGGGTTCGATCTTGCGGTGCTCAATCTCAGTGCCAGAGGGAGACAAGAATGCATGTATCATTGCCATTAAGGATAAAAAGATGGGGTCTATTCCTACATGAATAAATCTTGTATACATCATGTCATCGTTCTTATTGCATTACTCCATTTTTCCATGAACTTAATACACTGGATACATGCTGGATAGCGGTCGATGTGTGGAGTAATAGTAGTAGATGCAGGCAGGAGTCGGTCTACTAATCCTGGATGTGATGCCTATATACTTGATCATTGCCTTGGATATCACCATAATTATTTGCTCTTATGTCAATTGCGCATCAGTAATTTGTTTGCCCACTGTCGATGTCAAAACCGGCGGATCTCAGGTAGGGGGTCCCGATCTGTGCGTCTTAGGCCGATGGTAACGGGAGGTAAGGGACACAATGATTACCCAGGTTCGGGCCCTCTCGATGGAGGTAAAACCCTACTTCCTGCTTGATTGATATTGATGATATGAGTAGTACAAGAGTTGATCTACCACGAGATCGTAGAGGCTAAACCCTAAAAGCTATCCTATGATGATTATGATTGTGATCGTCCCTCTAAGGACCGAACTCTCCGGTTTATATAGACACCGGAGAGGGCTAGGGTTTACATGAAGTCAGTTACAAGGAAGGAAATATAATATCCGGATCGCCAAGCTTGTCTTCCACGCAAAGGAGAGTCCCATCCGGACACGGGACGGAGTCTTGAGTCTTGTATCTTCACGCTCCAACAATCCGGACAAAGCATATAGTCCGGCTGTCCGGATACCCCCTAATCCAGGACTCCCTCAGTAGCCCCTGAACCAGGCTTCAATGACGATGAGTCCGGTGCGCAGTCTTGTCTTCGACATTGCAAGGCGGGTTCCATCTCCGAATACTCCAAAGTAACCATTGAACACTTGAACCGTGTCCGGATCTGCAAGATAATCTTCACATACCATCGCATGGGGCATAACATAAATCTGATCTGCTAGCAATCTTTGTGTGTCATGCCCTTGTATCGTGGCCCGGCCCAACACGAACCGGTTTTTCTTAGCCCACCTCGATACACGTTGCGAGGCGGTTTTACTGGCATGTCCTGCAAAAGCGGAGATCGTGTTCCCCTTATTACGGGATATTCCATCAATACGGGCGTGCGCCACCCAACGACGGCTGTTGGTATTACTCCATATTTTTAGATAAGTCCCATGTGGTCACGCTGAGGACTCTTGATATTCACCCCCTTTATAAAGGAGCCGGGGCCAACACCTCTTTTCCTCCACCCTTGCGCCCTTTCGCATCTCGAGTTCTAACACCCGAGACCCAAACTCAAACACCCCAGATCCTCCAATATGTCCGGATCCAACCTTCAAGGCCGGTGGGTGGCTTCCTCGATCAAAGAGGAAGACATTGCGAGGCTCAGGGAGGTCGGATATCTGACTGCCGACGTCCAGCACAGGCTTCCTGCTCCAGGGCAGGTCGTCCCTACTCCCAAGCCCAATGAGAGCGTCGTATTTGTTCCTCACTTCCTCCGCGGCTTGGGCCTCACCCTTGATCCCTTTGTGAGGGGCTCATGTTCTATTACGGGTTAGATTTTCACGATCTTGCTTCGAACGCTATCCTCCATATCTCGTCGTTCATCATTGTGTGCGAGGCTTTTCTCCATGTCACTCCACACTTCGGCTTGTGGCTCAAGACCTTCAATGTGAAGCCGAAGATGATCGAGGGGCGACATGCGGAGTGCGGAGGTGCCATAATAAGCAAGAACGCCTATGCCCCATGGCCAGAGGGTTCTTTCCCAGAGGTATCCGATTTATGGCAGCGGAGGTGGTTTTACATCACGGCTCCCAGAGGCACAAAGTCGGTGGCTGCCCCCGACTTCCGCTATGGCCCTCCGTCACAACTGGCATCATGGACTGATGTTGGACATGATTGGGGGTCTGCTAGTGATGTACCAACACTGCAGAGCCGTATCCGAGAGCTTCTTGAAAGGGACATTAACCTTGTCAGCATAATTCAGGTAATGCTAATCCGACGGATGTTGCCATGCAAACACCGGCCTCTCCGGATGTGGGAGTTCAATCCGGAGGGTCCACGGACTATTCAACACTTCTTCGGCCTGAAGCTCGAAGGGATGTGTAAATTATTCTTCGGACCACAAGTAGAGTGTCCGGACACCACCAAGGATGCGAGCCTAAGCTGCAATCGCCTAGATACCCAAGTAAGTAACCCTGAAACCGGACACTTTGTTTATATTTGTCATAATCATTATTTTGAAAATCCTCCATGGCTAGGAATGGCTCAGCAAAGCGGAGAGAATCAGGTGTCCGGCGCCACTTCCCGAAGGCTCGCCTAGCCCTACCATAGCCAAAATGCTTGGCCGGGTGCTTAGCAAAATGCCCTCCAGGGAGGACGAAGGGAAAAACAGAGAAGCCGAACTTCACACACTGCGCATCCGAACCGGGGGAATTGCTACCTCCCCTAAGGAGGATAGTCGGGGAGGGGAGTCTAAGGCCTCCTTCCCGCGCGGGAAGAATAGGGCCGCCTCCGAAGACTTGGATACGGAGGTGCCCAAGCAGGGGAATAAAACATCACCCGGGGGTCCTACCCCGAAGGGCGCCCTTACCGTGTCGCGCCCGCCTACGGGCCAGCCCTCAACCGAGCTGTGAGTTCATCATTGATTCGTAGGTACCGCATTTCTCCGAGAACAATAACCAGGACTCATTTTTTTGCAGTCCGGCTAGCAGCTCTTCTCAATAGAGTTCGTCTTCTGGGGACCTCCCTCCGGAGATGATGGAGAGTGAGACCCCACCAACCTCTCCGCCTCATGAGGCGGGCGACCCCGAGGTGTCGTCACAAAGGAGTCCGGACCTACCGAAGCCAGAAGCTGATCCCTCAGCCGCCCTGAGCCTGGAGTGTTCGGCTCCCACGGGGGGCGATGGGAAGGATCCGACATAGTTTGGTGTCCGGCCGGACATACTAACGGGCCTTCTGGAGCGAGCCGCACCCTCGGAGGAGCACCACTCATTAATGAGCACGGTGCTCAAGAAGATTTCATCCGCCACAAGCGGTTTGAATGAAGCGTTTACGAGCCTGCTTAGAGGCTTTGAGGTATGTAATGAAAAATACATAATTTTTGGCTGTGAGGCACGCGCTAGGTGTGCTCCATATGGATAGTAGCCCTTGGGACTCCGGTTTCCCGCCCTAGGCGGCAAACAGAGGATCATATTGTGTAAGTAGTGATTGCGCTATATGTATGCGCAGGTGTCTAAGGATCCGGCAGTCGACCAGTTCGTGGAAGTTGCCCAACTAAGGAGGCAGATTGGAGCTATTGATGTCGATATCACGCTGGTGAACGAGCGACTGAACGAGTCACAAGGTATGTGCTCTATTTTCTTTATTATGTTGTATAGGAAAATTTGAGAGGGGCATGATAGTAATGCGATATGGTTGGACTTCATACGGTGCTGCTGCCGTGGAAGCCCTGAGGGCGGAACTTGCCCAGGCCAAGGAATAGGCTCGGGCTAGCAATGCGACTGCCCTAAAGGTGGCCGAAGAGTTGAGAGCCGAGCAGGCTGCCCATCGCCAAAGCGAGGACAAGATAGCCGAAATGGCTATGGAGTTGAAAAATGCTGCCGACCGTTATGAGCTCCTTGAGAAGGAGAATCAGGGTAATTCGGCTGACCTGAACAAGGCACTTAATGCGACCAAGGAGATGCGGACCGACATCAGGGATGTGCGGGAGGAGCTTCGACAGGCCGGTAAAATCACGGCTGGGAGCTCCTACTTACTGCGGATGAAGTTTCTGGATCCGAAGTATGCTCCCTTGGATGGACGCTGGTGTCCTGCAGACACATATGCGGACTTGGCGAAGAGTACAGCTGATGCAGCCAAGTTTTTCGAGGATCAAGGTGATAAAGAAGTGGAGAAGTTGTTCTGGTCGCAATTCAATGCTCCCGCGCGCCCGCTGCCATTGAGTGAGAAGATGGCTGCTGTGGCGGAGCTTCATAGGCTGTCCGAGCTTGCAATGCGGTCTGTAATAGACCATCTTTGGCCGAAGGGGCCTAAGCCGGACAGTTACTTTGGTTTAGTCCAACAATTTCTCAGTGCCGTATCTCAGATCGATGCTATGAGGAGGTCGGCGTGTATAGAGGGTGCACGGATGGCACTTGCCCGTGTTAAAGCATATTTGACGGATATGGAGGCCACCATCGTTGCAACCCAGAATCCGGCGGGAGGCCAGGATTCGGCCGAGCACTACTTGGAGCAGGTAATAGAAGGTGCCCGCTTGATAGAGGCGCGGTGCTCGAAGAGTGTCTTGATCGAGTGACAAATCGTATTATTGTAAAAACAATGTTATTTTTTATTACAAGGCTATATTTACACTTTTTGCCCGAAAGTATTATTGTGTCTCCTGTGCGGCCGTTTTTAAGTATATGTGTAATCCGAAAGTTAGCAGTATTTGGCTTCAGCCCCCACGCATACAATGCGGGGGTGTTCGCAAAAAATATGCGTAATCACACTTGATCCAACGTCTTGGTCCATTAAGGAGGTGATCGCACGTCGAACTAGGCAACTGGACTATATAGCTATAACACTTTCGCTTAGCCATGGGAGTTTAGAGGTGGGGCTACTATGTAGCCCCTGGTACCTTCGCGTGCATCCGAATACGGGCGCGTGTGTACATGACCGGGAAACGGTCCTTCGTTAATGCGGAGGAATCCTAAAGATTCCGATAAGTCTTTGAGTGGTTGAATAGTCTCTCGCTGTATCATGAGAGTCAGTTTTCGGCTTTCTCTACTGAGGTGCTCATCCGGAATAACTAGGGCACAATCGCAGTAGTTCTCCTTTGGCCACCTTAACCGATAAGAATG
Organism: Triticum timopheevii; assembly: GCA_963921465.1. Taxonomy (NCBI): domain Eukaryota; kingdom Viridiplantae; phylum Streptophyta; class Magnoliopsida; order Poales; family Poaceae; genus Triticum; species Triticum timopheevii. Next base: position 314,959,431 of record OY997270.1, read on the forward strand.
GAACGTAAGGTGGCAAACCCAGGAGCCGGGCAAACCCAACATTTGACCAAAGACATGATTTGGAGTTGATGCATATAAGGCCAAACTCGTGACACCGAACACTCCCGAAGGTATTCTTTATGAACCCTGTAGTTCCAGGTACGTGCATTAACCTGTCGTGGTGAAATGCCAACAACGGCAGTAACCTCTGTGGGTATAGTACCCATGGGATGTGAAAACAACAAAAGACAATAAAAAGGTTTACACAGGGGCTTAATCTAAAGAGAAACCTGTGAGCGGGGCCCTGCTGCACGTTTGCGCCTTTGTCTCCGTTGTGCCGTTTCCTGGAAGGGTATCGCATGAATTGTGTCTGTAAAAAAGAAAAACTCATGTACAAGAGTATAATTTAAGCGTGCGTTGGATAGTGAAATGTAAGACATTGGCCTGCTAACAAGGTCAAGCCGGGAGGGGGCTGTATTAAATATCTAAAGCCCCTGGCGTCCTCTATGGGATTTCGTACATGGCGCCCTGGACCAGTTTTATCCGGGTTGCCGGACTCGTCTAACCGTGTCCGTGGTCTTAACGACCAGTCATACTTTCTGTTATTGGAGGCCGCTTAGAATCCAACCGATGGAGCCGTCGCGTATTCCTCCGCGCGTGAAGAGCGCTCTGAGTTTCCGTTAATGGTGATGACGCCTCGTGGACCAGGCATCTTGAGTGTGAGGTAGGCGTAATGCGGTACTGGTTGAAGCGGGCGAAGGCCGTTCTCCCCAGCAATGCGTGATAGCCGCTCTGGAAGGGTGCGATGGTGAAGAGTAGTTCTTCGCTTCCGGAGTTGCCTGGGGAGCCGAATGTTACCTTCAATACGATGGAGCCCCTACTGTAGGCTTCGACGCCTGATATCACCCCTTCAAAGGTGGTGTTGCTTAGGTTGATTCTGGATGAGTCTATCCCCATCCTGCGGACAGTGTCCTGGTATATTAAATTAAGACTACTGCCGCCGTCCATAAGGACGCGAGTAAGATGGTATCCGTCGATTATTGGGTCGAGCACCAAGGCATCTGATCCTCCGCGCCGAATACTAGTCCGGTAATGCGCGTGATCATGGGTGATCGGACAAGCCGACCAGTGGTTGGGCGCGGGTACGACGGGCACTATAGCGTATGCGTCTCTGAGCGCGCATTCGTGCCTTCTCGTGGATATGTGAGTCGCGTGGATCATGTTTACTGTTTTTACCTCTGGTGGGAATTTTTTCTGTCCCCCAGTGTTCAGCTGGCGAGGCTCATCCTCGTCTTCGCTTGGTGTTTCCCTTCCCTTGTGTTCGGTGTTTAATTTGCCTGCCTGCTTGAAGACCCAACATTCTCTGTGAGTGTGGTTCGCAGGTTTGTAGGGGGTGCCATGAATTTGGCACAGTCTGTCCAGGACTCTGTTTAGACCGGACGGTCCCTCTTTACTGCCTTTAAATGGCTTCTTTTGTTGAACGGGTCGAGAGCCCCTGAATCCGGCGTTGACCATTGTGTTGTCCGGGCTCTCTTCCTTATTTTGATGTTTGTTTTTATTGCGCCGTGGCTTCCCGTTGCCATCCCTTATTTCTGATGTGCTTGGGTCGCTGGTGCCTTTACGGGCCAACCAGCTATCTTCGCCCGCGCAAAAGCGGGTCATAAGGCTTGTTAAGGCTGCCATTGTCCTCGGCTTTTCCTGGCCGAGGTGTCTGGCGAGCCACTCATCGCGGATGCTGTGTTTGAAGGCCGCTAAGGCTTTGGCATCCGGACAATTGACAATTTGATTCTTCTTAGTGAGGAATCTGTTCCAAAGCTTGCGGGCGGACTCTCCGGGCTGTTGGATTATGTGACTTAAATCGTCTGCATCCGTAGGCCGGACATAAGTCCCTTGAAAATTGGCCCCGAAAGCGTCCCCGAGTTCGTCCCAACTTCCGACTGAATTTTCGGGGAGGCTTTTCAACCAGTGTCGAGCTGGTCCCTTCAACTTGAGGGAAAGGTATTTGATGGCGTGGAGGTCGTCCCCACGAGCCATGTGTATATGCAGGATAAAATCCTTGATCCAGACCCCTGGGTCTGTCGTTCTGTCGTATGCCTCTATGTTCACAGGTTTGAAACCCTGTGGAAATTCGTGGTCCAGTAATTCTTCGGTGAAGCACAGGGGGTGAGCAACCCCTCTGTGTCTCGACGTGTTGTGGCATGCCGTCGGCTGTTGTTGTGTCCGGTGTTGATTCCGAAATGGTATCCGATCGATATGATCGTTTTGGTGACCATGATCCTGCGCCGGGGTGTGTCCTTTAGATCCGTAGATGGACCTAGCCGCGTCGGCTTTCTTATCCAGGAGCTCGCGTAAATCGTGTGTGGCGTCGGTAGATGCTCTGTTGCGGTTATGAAGTGGTTTGTCCGGCCTCCTGGCCATATTGTCCTTTGGTGGAACGGCCTCGTCGTCGAATTCTGGTAGCAGCTTGCGTTTTGGGTAGCTCTTTGTATGGCGATCGTCGCCGTACTTTTCTTCAGTGTCGAGTACTTTATTCCATCTATGATTGAGCGTTTCCTGTGCGGCCTTTAGCCGCTGCTTCTGCTTCTTTAGACTTCTCGCAGTGGCCATAACCCTTCTGTGGAGGTTATCTCGTTCCAAGCGTGTTTCCGGGATGATAAATGCATCGTCATCCAGACTGTGTTCTTGTCCCGGGGCGGTTTGATTAACTTGTCCCTCGGGATCATTTAGATTGGGCGTCTGGTCCGAGCTGTGTTCGGCGTGGCCTGGCTCATCCTGCTCCATTGTGGGGTCCATATGGTCGTTGTTGCCTTCGGAGTTGACTTGGGTGTCGATCTTTCTGGCGCTCTTGTCGCTGTTTTTACTGTTGCTGGACTTGGAGCGGCATCTGCGCCATCGTTTTGGCTTTTGCCCGGGGGTTTTATTTTCCGGATTGTCGCCGTCGTCCTCCTTGGGCATATCCACCATGTATATATCGTACGACGAGGTGGTAGTCCAGCGCCCCAGTGATTCTAAATCTTCTCCTGCATTGTCGTCCATACCGTCGATGTCTTCGGAGTCGAAGTCAAGCACGTCTGATACATCGTCGACAGTGGCAATGAAGTGGGTGGTGGGTGGGCAACGAACTCCTTCATCGCCTGCTTCCCACTCGAGCCGGACATAGTTCGGCCAAGAGTCTCCTGTCAGAGAGAGAGAGACTTTAACGAGTTCAGCACATCGCCAAGGGGGGAGTGCTGGAAGATATCCGCGGCGGTGAAATCCATTACAGGAGCCCATCCGGATTCGGCGGGCTCAGGAGCGCGCGGACTGGAACCTACAGCCGGATACGAGTCCGGGGGTCCGGTGTCACAGGCTTCTTTAGGGGTGAGGCATGTGTTCGGCTCTAACGCCGATGGGTGTGCGGCCTGCGGGACGGAGTCCATCCACCCATCCATGGGCAACGCAATCTGCTCTGGATTTAGGTCCGGGGCTACTGTCGAGGTGATATCCCGATCATTGTCCGACAGCAGGTCTAAGCCGTGCTCATCGTGACTGTCCGGTGCTCCTGGCACAGGCCCGAATCCGTCGAAGATCAAGTCTCCGCGGATATCCATCATGTAGTTCAGGTTTCCGAACCTGACTTGGTGGCCAGGGGCGTAGCTGTCGATCTGCTCCAGTTGGCCAAGCGAATTGGTCCGCAGCGCGAAGCCGCCGAACACGAAGATCTGTCCGAGGAGTAAAGTCTCACCCTAGACCATGTTGGTGACGATTGAAGGAGCCATCACGCCTTGCGACGATGACACAGAGGAACTCTCAATGAAAGCACCAATGTCGGTGTCAAAACCGGTGGATCTCGGTAGGGGGTCTCGTGTTGGGGAACGTAGTAATTTCAAAAAATTTCCTACACACACACAAGATCATGGTGATGCATAGCAACGAGAGGAGAGAGTGTTGTCCACGTACCCTCGTAGACCGAAAGCAGAAGCGTTAGAACAACGCGGTTGATGTAGTCATACGTCACGGCCCGACCGATCAAGCACCAAAACTACGGCACCTCCGAGTTCTAGCACACGTTCAGCTCGATGACGATCCCCGGACTCCGATCCAGCAGAATGTCGGGGAAGAGTTCCGTCATCACGACAGCGTGGTGACGATCTTGATGTTCTACCGTCGCAGGGCTTTGCCTAAGAACCGCTACAATATTATTGAGGACTATGGTGGAGGGGGGCACCGCACACGGCTAAGAAATCAAGAGATCAATTGTTCTGTCTAGAGGTGCCCTCCTACCCCCGTATATAAAGGAGCCAAGGGGGAGGGGCGGCCGGCCAAGGAGGGCGCGCCAAGGGGAGTCCTACTCCCACCAGGAGTAGGACTCCCTTCTTTCCTAGTTGGAATAGGAGAAGGGGGTAAGGAGGAGGGAGAGAGGAAGGAAAGGAGGGGCGCCGCCCCCCTCTCCTTGTCCTATTCGGACTAGGGGGGGAGGGGCGCGTGGCCCAGCCCTTGCCTCCTCTCCTCCTCTCCACTAGGGCCCATGTAGGCCCATTAAGCCCCAAGGGGTTCCGGTAACCTCCCGCTACTCCGGTAGAATCCCGATTTCACCCGGAACACTTTCGATATCCAAATATAGGCTTCCAATATATCAATCTTCATGTCTCGACCATTTCGAGACTCCTCGTCATGTCCGTAATCTCATCCGGGACTCTGAACAAACTTCGGTACATCAAAACTCATAAACTCATAATATAACTGTCATCGAAACCTTAAGCGTGCGGACCCTACGGGTTCGAGAACTATGTAGACATGACCTAGAACTGTTTCCGGTCAATAACTGATACGTCTCCAACGTATCTATAATTTTTGACTGCTCCATGCTACTTTATCTACAGTTTTAGGAAATATTGGGCTTTATTATCCACTTTTATATTATTTTTGGGACTAACCTATTAACCGGAGGCCCAGCCCAGATTTGCTGTTTTATGCCTATTTCAGTGTTTCGAGGAAAAGGAATATCAGACGGAGTCAAAATGGAACGAAATCAACTGGAGAAGTTATTTTTGGAAGGAAACCCACCTGATGGAATTGGACCCCACGTCAGAAGATATGGGAGGTGCTCACGGGGGTGCCCCCCGGGCGCGCCCCCCTGCCTCGTGGGGCCCCTGTAGCTCCTCCGACGTACCCCCTGCACCCATATATACTCTTGTACCATAAAACTTCCAGAACAGAAGATTGATCGGGAGTTCCGCCGCCGCAAGCCTCTATAGCCACCAAAAACCTCTCGGGAGCCCGTTCCGGCACCCTGCCGGAGGGGGATCCCATCACCGGTGGCCATCTTCATCATCCCGGCGCTATCCATGACGAGAAGGGAGTAGTTCACCCTCGGGGCTGAGGGTATGTACCAGTAGCTATGTGTTTGATCTCTCTCTCTCTTGTGTTCTCTCTCGTGTTCCCTCTATGGCACGATCTTGATGTATCCCGAGCTTTGCTATTGTAGTTGGATCTTATGATGTTTCTCCCCCTCTACTCTCTTGTGATGAATTGAGTTTCCCCTTTGAAGTTATCTTATCGGATTGAGTCTTTTATGAGATCACTTGATGTATGTCTTGGTGATCAACTAGCGGGTTTCGTGACATTGGGAACCTATGCATAGGGGTTGTCACACGTTCTTGACTCTCCGGTAGAAACTTTGGGGCACTCTTTGAAGTACTTTTATGTTGGTTGGATGAATCTGAGATTGTGTGATGCATATCGTATAATCATGCCCACAGATATTTCAGGTGACAATGGAGTATCTAGGTGACATTAGGGTTTTGGTTGATTTGTGCCTTAAGGTGTTATTCTAGTACGAACTCTTTTATAGATCGATCCGAAAGAATAACTTTGAGGTGGTTTCGTACCCTAGCATAATCTCTACGTTTGTTCTCCGCTATTAGTGGCTTGGGAGTGACTCTTTGTTGCATGTTGAGGGCTTGTTATATTATCTATCTATGTTATTATTGTTGAGAGAACTTGCACTAGTGAAAGTATGAACCCTAGGCCTTGTTTCCTATGATTGCAATACCATTTACGCTCACTTTTACCACTTGTTACCTTGCTGTTTTTATTATTTCAGATTACAAAAACCTATATCTACCATCTATTTTGCACTTGTATCACCATCTCTTCGCCGAACTAGTGCACCTATACAATTTACCATTGTATTGGGTGTGTTGGGGACACAAGAGACTCTTTGTTATTTGGTTGCAGGGTTATTTGAGAGAGACCATCTTCATCCTACGCCTCCTACGGATTGATAAACCTTAGGTCATCCACTTGACGGTAATTTGCTACTGTCCTACAAACCTGTGCACTTGCAGGCCCAAAAAACGTCTACAAGAAAAAGGTTGTGTAGTAGACATCAAGCTCTTTTCTGGCGCCGTTGCCGGGGAGGCTAGGTAAAAGTGCACTCACTCACACCCCGTCAACTAAGCTCTTTTCTGGCGCCGTTGCCGGGGAGGTGAGTGCTTGAAGGTATATCTTTAGATCTTGCAATCGAATCTTTTTGTTTCTTGTTTTAGCACTAGTCTAGTTTATAAAAGAAAATTACAAAAAAATGGAATTGAGAGTGCCTCATATGCTTCATCTTTTTAATGTCTTTCGTGAAAATGATGGGAAGAAAAATTGTGCTCAAGTACTAGAAGAAGAATTACATAGAATGCTTGGCATAAAATATGTGAATGATGAGCATGATTGCAATGTTGTTAGTATGAATTCCTTGAATATCCATGATGCTAATGATATGCAAAGCCACAAGCTTGGGGAAGCTATGTTTGATGAAGATGATATTTTTTGTCCCCCAAGCTTTGATGAGCAAATTTACTATGATGAAAGCATGCCTCCTATCTATGATGATTATTGTGATGACACGTATGCTTTAAAGAATAATGATAACCATGAAACTTGTCATCTTGATCTTAATTTTCAATCACATGATAGTTATTTTGTTGAGTTTGCTCCCACTACTATTCATGAGAAGAATTTTGCTTATGAGGAGAGTAGTAAATTTTCTATGCTAGTAGATCATGAAAAGAATGCTTTAGGTGCTGGTTATATTGTTGAATTCATTCATGATGCTACTGAAAACTATTATGAGGGAGGAATATATATGCTTGTAGGAATTGCAATAATATCAAGTTTCCTCTCTATGTGCTTAAAATCTTGAAGCTATGCTTGTTTTACCTTCCTATGCTTGTTGATTATTGTTCACATAAGTTATTTGCTCACAAAATTCCTATGCATAGGAAGTGGGTTAGACTTAAATGTGCTAGTCATATGCTTCATAATGCTCCCGTTATGTTTCAATTCTTATCTTTTATGTGAGCATCATTGTCATCATCATGCCTAGCTAAAAGGCATTAAAGAAAAGCGCTTGTTGGGAGACAACCCAATATTTACCTTTACTGTTTTTGTGTGTCCACATGATTATGCTACTGTAGTAATCATGTTTTATAGCTTTTGTTTCAATAAAGTGCCAAGTAAGACCTTTAGGATGGCTTACGGTGATAGTTGTGTTGACCCTGCTGAAAATCACAAACTTTTGCACCCAGTAAATTAGTTTTTTTAGTTCACAGAAATGTGCTTCTGATTTGATTCTTTTTGCTCTGGATTGGTACGCAAATTTCTTAGGAATTCCTAATTTTATAGGATTTTTGGAGTTCCAGAAGTATACGTTTGATACAGATTACTACAGACTGTTCTGTTTTTGACAGATTCTGTTTTCTATGTGTTGTTTGCTTATTTTGGTGAATCTATGAGTAGTATCGAAGGGTATGAACCATAGATAAGTTGGAATAAAGTAGATATTACACCAATATGAATTTAGAATGAGTTAATTACAGTACCTTGAAGTGGTGTTTTGTTTTCTTTCACTAACGGAGCTTACGAGTTTTCTGTTAAGTTTTGTGTTGTGAAGTTTTCAAGTTTTGGGTAAAGATTCGATGGACTATGGAACAAGGAGTGGTAAGAGCCTAAGCTTGGGGATGCCCAAGGCACCCCAAGGTAATATTCAAGGACAACCAAGAGCCTAAGCTTGGGGATGCCCCGGAAGGCATCCCCTCTTTCGTCTTTGTACCATCGGTAACTTTACTTGGAGCTATATTTTTATTCACCACATGATATGTGTTTTGCTTGGAGCGTCATTTTCTCTTGTTAGTATTTGCTTTCTGTTAGTTAGAATAATGTTTTGCATCTTTAGTTTCAATAAAAAAGTCAAGGATAGCCTTTGCCATGCTTATTTTGCTAGTATGCATGTTGCTGTTTGAAAGCAGAAAGTTTACCGCTGTTGCAAAAATTCCCTAGAAAAGTCAGAGAGTGGTATAATGTTGAATCTTTTTGCATATTGAGATCTGATAAATTTATTACATTGGGAATTTTAGTTCATAATTTTTGGAGTCAGGGAAGTATTGATACTCTTGCATTCTTTACAGACTGTACTGTTTTGGCAGATTGCTGTTATGGTTGCATTGTTTGCATATGTTTGCTTGTTTAATGATTCTATTTGGTGATAGGAGTATTAAATATGCAGAGGAATTTAGTATTCAATGTTGAATAATAATTTTAGTGATTTGTTACAGTAGAAAATGATAAGGTTTTGCATTGGTTTATACTAACCTATCTCACGAGTCTTGTTGAGTTTGTTGTGAATGAAGCTTTTGATAAAAAGAGAAACCATGATATGAGAGGAATTAAGGAGGCACAAAAGTTCAAGCTTGGGGATGCCCAAGGCACCCCAAGATAATATTTCAAGAAGTCTCAAGCATCTAAGCTTGGGGATGCCCCGGTAGGCATCCCACCTTTCTTCTTCAACAACTATCGGTTAGTATCGATTGAGCCTAAGTTTTTGCTTCTTCACATGAGTTGTGCTATCCTTGCAATGTAGTTTTCTTTATATTTGCTTGCTGTTTGAATAAAGTATCAAGATCTGAAATTATTAAATGGGAGAGTGTTCACATAGTTGCATTATTATTCGACTACTCATTGATCTTCACTTATATCTTTTGGAGTAGTTTGTCATTTGCTCTAGTACTTCACTTAGATCTTTTAAAGCACGGTGGTGGATTCGTTTTAAAGAAACTATTGATCTCTCATGCTTCACTTAGATTATTTTGAGAGTCGTTAATAGCATGGTAATTTGCTTAATATTAATATACTTGGTATTCAAGATATGTGAAACTTTCTTATGAGTGTGTTGAATAGTAAGAAAAGTTTGATGCTTGATAATTGTTTTGAGATATGAAGATGGTGATATTAGAGACATGCTAGTCGAGTAGTTGTGAATTTAAAGAATACTTGTGTTGAAGTTTGTGATTCCCGTAGCATGCACGTATTGGTGAACCGTTATGTGATGAACTCGGAGCATGATTTATTTATCGATTGTCTTCATTATGAGTGGCGGTCGGGGACGAGCGATGGTCTTTTCCTACCAATATATCCCCCTAGGAGCATGCGCGTAATACTTTTCTTTGATAACTTGTAGATTTTTGCAATAAGTATATGAGTTCTTTATGACTAATGTTGAGTCCATGGATTATACGCACTCTCACCCTTCCACCATTGCTAGCCTCTCTAATACCGCGCACCTTTCGCCGGTATCATATACCCACCATATACCTTCCTCAAAACAGCCACCATACCTACCTATCATGGCATTTCCATAGCCATTCCGAGATATATTGCCATGCAACTTTCCACCGTTCCGTTTATTATGACACGCTCCATCATTGTCATATTGCTTTGCATGATCATGTAGTTGACATCGTATTTGTGGCAAAGCCACCGTTCACAATTCTTTCATACATGTCACTCTTGATTCATTGCATATCCCGGTACACCGCCGGAGGCATTCATATAGAGTCATACTTTGTTCTAAGTATCGAGTTGTAATTGTTGAGTTGTAAGAAAAATAAAAGTGTGATGATCATCATTATTAGAGCATTGTCCCAAGTGAGGAAAGGATGATGGAGACTATGATTCCCCCATAAGTCGGGATGAGACTCCGGACGAAAAATAATAAAAAAAGAGGCCAAAAAAAGAGAAAGGCCCAAACAAAAAAATGAGAGAAAAAGAGAGAAGGGACAATGCTACTATCCTTTTACCACACTTGTGCTTCAAAGTAGCACCAAGATCTTCATGATAGAGAGTCTCCTATGTTGTCACTTTCATATACTAGTGGGAATTTTACATTATAGAACTTGGCTTGTATATTCCAATGATGGGCTTCCTCAAAATGCCCTAGGTCTTCGTGAGCAAGCGAGTCGGATGCACACCCACTTAGTTTCTTTTGTTGAGCTTTCATATACTTATAGCTCTAGTGCATCCGTTGCATGGCAATCCCTACTCACTCACATTGATATCTATTGATGGACATCTCCATAGCCCGTTGATACGCCTAGTTGATATGAGACTATCTTCCCTCTTTTTGTATTCTCCACAACCACCATTCTATTCCACATATAGTGATATATCCATGGCTCACGCTCATGTATTGCGTGAAGATTGAAAAAGTTTTGAAAATGTCATAAGTATGAAACAATTGCTTGGCTTGTCATCGGGGTTGTGCATGATTTAAATATTTTGTGTGGGGAAGATGGAGCATAGCCAGACTATATGATTTTGTAGGGATAACTTTCTTTGGCCATGTTATTTTGAGAAGACATAATTGTTTAGTTAGTATGCTTGAAGTATTATTATTTTTATGTCAATATGAACTTTTGTCTTGAATCTTTTGGCTCTGAATATCATACCACAAGTAAGAAGAATTACATTGAAATTATGCCAAAGTAACACTCCGCATCAAAAATTCTTTTTTATCATTTACCTACTCGAGGACGTGCAGGAATTAAGCTTGGGGATGCTTGATACGTCTCCAACGTATCTATAATTTTTGATTGCTCCATGCTACTTTATCTACAGTTTTAGGCAATATTGGGCTTTATTATCCACTTTTATATTATTTTTGGGACTAACCTATTAACCGGAGGCCCAGCCCAGATTTGCTGTTTTATGCCTATTTCAGTGTTTCGAGGAAAAGGAATATCAGACGGAGTCAAAACGGAACGAAATCAACTGGAGAAGTTATTTTTGGAAGGAAACCCACCTGATGGACTTGGACCCCATGTCAGAAGATACGGGAGGTGCTCACAAGGGTGCCCCCCCGGGCGCGCCCCCAGCCTCGTGGGGCCCCCGTAGCTCCTCCGACGTACCCCCTGCACCCATATATACTCGTGTACCCTAAAACTTCCAGAACAGAAGATAGATCGGGAGTTCCGCCGCCGCAAGCCTCTATAGCCACCAAAAACCTCTCGGGAGCCCGTTTCGGCACCCTGCCGGAGGGGGATTCCATCACCGGTGGCCATCTTCATCATCCCGGTGCTATCCATGACGAGGAGGGAGTAGTTCACCCTCGGGGCTGAGGGTATGTACCAGTAGCTATGTGTTTGATCTCTCTCACTCGTGTTCTCCCTCGTGTTCCCTCTATGGCACGATCTTGATGTATCCCGAGCTTTGCTATTGTAGTTGGATCTTATGATGTTTCTCCCCCTCTACTCTCTTGTGATGAATTGAGTTTCCCCTTTGAAGTTATCTTATCGGATTGAGTCTTTTATGAGATCACTTGATGTATGTCTTGGTGATCAACTTGCGGGTTTCGTGACATTGGGAACCTATGCATAGGGGTTGGCACACGTTCTTGACTCTCCGGTAGAAACTTTGGGGCACTCTTTGAAGTACTTTTATGTTGGTTGGATGAATCTGAGATTGTGTGATGCATATCGTATAATCATGCCCACGGATACTTGAGGTGACAATGGAGTATCTAGGTGACATTAGGGTTTTGGTTGATTTGTGTCTTAAGGTGTTATTCTAGTACGAACTCTTTTATAGATCGATCCGAAAGAATAACTTTGAGGTGGTTTCGTACCCTACCATAATCTCTACGTTTGTTCTCCACTATTAGTGGCTTGGGAGTGACTCTTTGTTTCATGTTGAGGGCTTGTTATATTATCTATCTATGTTATTATTGTTGAGAGAACTTGCACTAGTGAAAGTATGAACTCTAGGCCTTGTTTCCTATCATTGCAATACCGTTTACGCTCACTTTTACCACTTGTTACCTTGCTGTTTTTATTATTTCAGATTACAAAAACCTATATCTACCATCTATTTTGCACTTGTATCACCATCTCTTCGCCGAACTAGTGCACCTATACAATTTACCATTGTATTGGGTGTGTTGGGGACACAAGAGACTCTTTGTTATTTGGTTGCAGGGTTGTTTGAGAGAGACCATCTTCATCCTATGCCTCCTACGGATTGATAAACCTTAGATCATCCACTTGAGGGAAATTTGCTACTGTCCTACAAACCTGTGCACTTGCAGGCCCAACAACGTCTACAAGAAGAAGGTTGTGTAGTAGACATCAATAACCAATAGCGGAACCTGGATGCTCATATTGTCTCCTACATATTCTACGAAGATATTTATCGGTCAAACCGCATAACAACATACGTTGTTCCCTTTGTCATCGGTATGTTACTTGCCCGAGATTCGATCGTTGGTATCTCAATACCTAGTTCAATCTCGTTATCGGCAAGTCTCTTTACTCATTACATAATGCATCATTCCGTAACTAACTCATTAGCTACATTGCTTGCAAGGCTTATATTGAAGTGCATTACCGAGAGGGCCCAGAGATACCTCTCCGACAATCGGAGAGACAAAACCTAATCTCGAAATACACCAACTGAACATGTACCTTTGGAGACACCTGTAGAGCTCCTTTATAATCACCCAGTTATGTTGTGACGTTTGGTAGGACACAAAGTGTTCCTCCGGTAAACGGGAGTTGCATAATCTCATAGTTATAGGAACTTGTATAAGTCATGAAGAAAGCAATAGCAACATACTAAACGATCAAGTGCTAAGCTAACGGAATGGGTCAAGTCAATCACATCATTCTTCTAATGATGTGATCCTGTTAATCAAATGACAACACATGTCTATGGTTAGGAAACATAACCATCTTTGATTAATGAGCTAGTCAAGTAGAGGCATACTAGTGACATTAAGTTTGTCTATGTATTCACACATGTATCATGTTTACGGTTAATACAATTCTAGCATGAATAATAAACATTTATCATGATATGAGGAAATAAATAATAACTTTATTATTGCCTCTAGGGCATATTTCCGTCAGTCTCCCACTTGCACTAGAGTCAATAATCTAGATTACACAATAATGATTCTAACACCCATGGAGTCTTGGTGCTGATCATGTTTTGCTCGTGGAAGAGGCTTAGTCAACGGGTCTGCAACATTCAGATCCGTATGTATCTTATAAATATCTATGTCTCCCACCTGGACCTGGTCCCGGATGGAATTGAAGCGTCCCTTGATGTGCTTGGTCCTCTTGTGAAATCTGGATTCCTTTGCCAAACAGAAGATCTTCATTGGTCCCGATGCACTAGGTATGACACCTAGATCTAAAATGAACTCTCTCATCCAGACTCCTTCATTTGTTGCTTCCGAAGCAGCTATGTACTCCGCTTCGCATGTAGATCCCGCCACGACGCTTTGTTTAGAACTGCACCAACTGACAGCTCCACCGTTCAATATAAACACGTATCCGGTTTGCGATTTAGAATCGTCCGGATCAGTGTCAAAGCTTGCATCGACGTAACCGTTTACGACTAGCTCTTTTTCACCTCCATAAATGAGAAACATATCCTTAGTCCTTTTCAGGTATTTCAGGATATTCTTGACCGCTGTCCAGTGATCCACTCCTGGATTACTTTGGTACCTCCCTGCCAAACTTATTGCTAAACATACGTCAGGTCTGGTACACAGCATTGCATACATGATAGAGCCTATGGCTGAAGCATAGGGAACATCTTTCATTTTTCTCTATCTTCAGTTGTGGTCGGGCATTGAGTTTGACTCAACTTCACACCTTGTAATACAGGCAAGAACCCTTTCTTTGCCTGATCCATTTTGAACTTTTTCAAAACTTTATCAAGGTATGTGCTTTGTGAAAGTCCAATTAAGCGTCTTGATCTATCTCTATAGATTTTGATGCCCAATATATAAGCAGCTTCACCGAGGTCTTTCATCAAAAAACTTTTATTCAAGTATCCCTTTATGCTATCTAGAAATTCTATATCATTTTCAATTAACAATATGTCATCTACATATAATATCAGAAATGCTACAGAGCTCCCACTCACTTTCTTGTAAATACAGGCTTCTCCAAAAGTCTGTATAAAACCATATGCTTTGATCACACTATTAAAGCGTTTATTCCAACTCCGAGAGGCTTGCACCAGTCCATAAATGGATCGCTGGAGCTTGCACACTTTGTTAGCACCTTTTGGATTGACAAAACCTTCCGGTTGCATCATATACAACTCTTCTTCCAGAAATCCATTCAGGAATGCAGTTTTGACATCCATTTGCCAAATTTCATAATCATAAAATGCGGCAATTGCTAACATGATTCGTACAGACTTAAGCATCGCTACGGGTGAGAAAGTCTCACCGTAGTCAACCCCTTGAACTTGTCGAAAACCTTTCGCAACAAGTCGAGCTTTGTGGACAGTTACATTACCATCAGCGTCAGTCTTCTTCTTGAAGATCCATTTATTCTCGATGGCTTGCCGATCATCGGGCAAGCCAACCAAAGTCCATACTTTGTTTTCATACATGGATCCCATCTCAGATTTCATGGCCTCAAGCCATTTAGCGGAATCTGGGCTCATCATCGCTTCCTCATAGTTCGTAGGTTCGCCATGGTCAAGTAACATGACTTCCAGAATAGGATTACCGTACCACTCTGGTGCGGATCTTACTCTGGTAGACCTACGAGGTTCGGTAGTAACTTGATCCGAAGTTTCATGATCAATATCATTAGCTTCCTCACTGATTGGTGTAATTGTCACAGGAACCGGTTCATGTGATGAACTACTTTCCAATAAGGGAGCAGGTATTGTTACCTCATCAAGTTCTACTTTCCTCCCACTCACTTCTTTCGAGAGAAACTCCTTCTCTAGAAAGCATCCGAATTTAGCAACAAAAATCTTGCCCTCAGATCTGTGATAGAAGGTGTACTCAATAGTCTCTTTTGGGTATCCTATGAAGACACATTTCTCCGATTAGGGTTCGAGCTTATCTGATTGAAGTTTCTTCACATAAGCATCGCAGCCCCAGACTTTAAGAATGGACAACTTTGGTTTCTTGCCAAACCACAGTTCATAAGGTGTCGTCTCAATGGATTTTGATGGTGCCCTATTTAACGTGAATGCGGCCGTCTCTAAAACATAACCCCAAAACGATAGCAGTAAATCAGTAAGAGACATCATAGATCGCACCATATCTAGTAAAGTATGATTACGATGTTTGGACACACCATTTCGTTGTGGTGTTCCGGGTGGCGTGAGTTGCGAAACTATTCCGCATTGCTTCAAATGGAAACCAAACTCGTAACTCAAATATTCTCCTCCACGATCGGATCGTAGAAATTTTATTTTCTTGTTACGATGATTTTCCACTTCACTCTAAAATTCTTTGAACTTTCCAAATGTTTTAGACTTGTGTTTCATTAAGAAAATATACCCATATCTGCTCAAATCATCTATGAAGGTGAGAAAATAACGATACCCGCCGCGAGCTTCAATATTCATTGGACCACATACATCAGTATGTATGATTTCCAATAAATCAGTTGCTCTCTCCATAGTTCCGGAGAATGGCGTTTTAGTCATCTTGCCCATGAGGCACGGTTCGCAAGTACCAAGTGATTCATAATCAAGTGATTCCAGAAGTCCATCAGTATGGAGTTTCTTCATGCGCTTTACGCCAATATGACCCAAACGGCAGTGCCACAAATAAGTTGCACTATAATTATCAACTCTGCATCTTTTGGCTTCAACATTATGAATATGTGTATCACTACTATCGAGATTTAATAAAAATAGACCACTCTTCAAGGGTGCATGACCATAAAAGATATTACTCATATAAATAGAACAACCATTATTCTCTGATTTAAATGAATAACCGTCTCGCATCAAACAAGATCTAGATATAATGTTCATGCTTAACGCTGGCACCAAATAACAATTATTCAGGTCTAAAACTAATCCCGATGGTAGATGTAGAGGTAGCGTGCCGACCGCGATCACATCGACTTTGGAACCTTTTCCCACGCGCATCGTCACCTCGTCCTTAGCCAATCTTCGCTTAATCCGTAGTCCCTGTTTCGAGTTGCAAATATTAGCAACAGAACCAGTATCAAATACCCAGGTGCTACTGCGAGCATTAGTAAGGTACACATCAATAACATGTATATCACATATACCTTTGTTCACTTTGCCATCCTTCTTATCCGCCAAATACTTGGGGCAGTTCCGCTTCCAGTGTCCAGTCTACTTGCAGTAGAAGCACTCAGTTTCAGGCTTAGGTCCAGACTTAGGTTTCTTCTCTTGAGCAGCAACTTGCTTGTTGTTCTTCTTGAAGTTCCCCTTCTTCTTTCCTTTGCCCTTTTTCTTGAAACTGGTGATCTTGTTGACCATCAACACTTGATGCTCCTTCTTGATTTCTACCTCCGCGGATTTTAGCATTGCGAAGAGCTCAGGAATAGTCATGTCCATCCCTTGCATATTATAGTTCATCACAAAGCTCTTGTAGCTTGGTGGCAGTGATTGAAGAATTCTGCCAATGACACTATCATCAGGAAGATTAACTCCCAGTTGAATCAAGTGATTATTATACCCAGACATTTTGAGTATGTGTTCACTGACAAAACTATTCTCCTCCATCTTACATCTATAGAACTTATTGGAGACTTCATATCTCTCAATCCGGGCATTTTCTTGAAATATTAACTTCAACTCCTGGAACATCTCATATGCTCCATGACGTTCAAAACGTCGTTGAAGACCCGGTTCCAAGCCGTAAAGCATGGCACACTGAACTATCGAGTAGTCATCAGCTTTGCTCTGCCAGACGTTCTTAACGTCGTCAGTTGCATCTGCAGCAGGCCTGGCACCCAGCGGTGCTTCCAGGACGTAATTCTTCTGTGCAGCAATGAGGATAATCCTCAAGTTATGGACCCAGTCCATGTAGTTGCTACCATCATCTTTCAACTTAGCTTTCTCAAGGAACACATTAAAATTCAACGGAACAACAGGACGAGCCATCTATCTACAACAAACATAGACAAGAAAAATACTATCAGGTACTAAGTTCATGAAAAATTTAAGTTAAACTAATCATATTACTTAAGAACTCCCACTTAGACAGACATCTCTCTAGTCATCTAAGTGATCACGTGATCCAAATCAACTAAACCATGTCCGATCATCACGTGAGATGGAGTAGTTTCAATGTTGAACATCACTATGTTGATCATATCTACTATATGATTCATGTTCGACCTTTCGGTCTCCGTGTTCCGAGGCCATATCTGTATATGCTAGGATCGTCAAGTTTAACCTGACTATTCCGCGTGTGCAACTGTTTTGCACCCGTTGTATTTGAACGTAGAGCCTACCACACCCGATCATCACGTGGTGTCTCAGCACGAAGAACTTTCGCAATGGTGCATACTCAGGGAGAACACTTCTTGATAATTAGTGAGAGATCATCTTAAAATGCTACCGTCAATCAAAGCAAGATAAGATGCATAAAGGATAAACATCACATGCAATCAATATAAGTGATATGATATGGCCATCATCATCTTGTGCTTGTGATCTCCATCTCCGAAGCACCGTCATGATCACCATTGTCACCGGCGCGACACCTTGATCTCCATCATAGCATCCTTGTCGTTACGCCATCTATTGCTTCTACGACTATCGCTACCGCTTAGTGATAAAGTAAAGCAATTACAGGGCGTTTGCATTTCATGCAATAAAGCGACAACCATATGGCTCCTGCCAGTTGCCGATAACTTCGGTTACAAAACATGATCATCTCATACAATAAAATATAGCATCACGTCTTGACCATATCACATCACAACATGCCCTGCAAAAACAAGTTAGACGTCCTCTACTTTGTTGTTACAAATTTTACGTGGCTGCTACGGGCTGAGCAAGAACAGTTCTTACCTATGCATCAAAACCACAACGATAGTTCGTCAAGTTAGTGTTGTTTTAACCTTCGCAAGGACCGGGCGTAGCCACACTCGGTTCAACTAAAGTTGGAGAAACAGACACCCGCCAGCCACCTGTGTGCAAAGTACGTCGGTAGAACCAGTCTCGCGTAAGCGTACGCGTAATGTCGGTCCGGGCCGCTTCATCCAACAATACCGCCGAACCAAAGTATGACATGCTAGTAAGCAGTATGACTTGTATCGCCCACAACTCACTTGTGTTCTACTCGTGCATATAACATCTACGCATAAAACCTGGCTCTGATACCACTGTTGGGGAACGTAGTAATTTCAAAAAATTTCCTACGCACACACAAGATCATGGTGATGCATAGCAACGAGAGGGGAGAGTGTTGTCCATGTACCCTCGTAGACCAAAAGCGGAAGCGTTAGAACAACGCGGTTGATGTAGTCGTGCATCACGGCCCGACCGATCAAGCACCGAAATTACGGCACCTCCGAGTTCTAGCACACGTTCAGCTCGATGACGATCCCCAGACTCCGATCTAGTAGAATGTCAGGGAAGAGTTCCGTCTGCACGACGGCATGGTGACGATCTTGATGTTCTACCATCTTAGGGCTTCTCCTAAGCACCGCTACAATATTATCGAGGACTATGGTGGAGGGGGGCACCGCACACGGCTAAGAGATCAAGAGATAAATTGTTGTGTCTAGAGGTGCAACCCTACCCCCGTATATAAAGGAGCCAAGGGGGAGGGGGCGGCGAGCCAGGGAGGGCGCGCCAAGGGGAGTCCTACTCCCACCGGGAGTAGGACTCCCTTCTTTCCTAGTTGAAATAGGAGAAGGGGGGAAGGAGGAGGGAGAGAGAAAGGAAAGGGGGCGCCCCCCTCTCCTTGTCCTATTTGGACTAGGGGGGAGGGGCGCGCGGCCCAGCCCTTGCCTTCTCTCCTCTTCTCCACTAGGGCCCATGTAGGCCCATTAAGCCCCCGGGCGGTTCCGGTAACCTCCCGGTACTCCGGTAAAATCCCGATTTCACCCGGAACACTTCCGATATCCAAATATAGGCTTCCAATATATCAATCTTCATGTCTCGACCATTTCGAGACTCCTCGTCATGTCCGTAATCTCATCCGGGACTCCGAACAAACTTCGATACATCAAAACTCATAAACTCATAATATAACTGTCGTCGAAACCTTAAGCGTGCGGACCCTACGGGTTTGAGAACTATGTAGACATGACCTAGAACTATTTCCGGTCAGTAACCAATAGCGGAACCTGGATGCTCATATTGGCTCCTACATATTCTATGAAGATCTTTATCGGTCAAACCGCATAACAACATACATTGTTCTCTTTGTCATCGGTATGTTACTTGTCCGAGATTCAATCGTTGGTATATCAATACCTAGTTCAATCTCGTTACTGGCAAGTCTCTTTACTCATTACGTAATGCATCATTCCTAACTAAATCATTAGCTACATTGCTTACAAGGCTTATATTGATGTGCATTACTGAGAGGGCCCAGAGATACCTCTCCGACAATCGGAGTGACAAAACCTAATCTTGAAATACGCGAACTCAACATGTACGTTTGGAGACACCTGTAGAGCTCCTTTATAATCACCCAGTTACGTTGTGACGTTTGGTAGCACACAAAGTGTTCCTCCGGTAAACGGGAGTTGCATAATCTCATAGTCATAGGAACTTGTATAAGTCATGAAGAAAGCAATAACAACATACTAAACGATCAAATGCTAAGCTAACGGAATGGGTCAAGTCAATCACATCATTCTTCTAATGATGTGATCCCGTTAATCAAATGACAACACATGTCTATGGTTAGGAAACATAACCATCTTTGATTAATGAGCTAGTCAAGTAGAGGCATAATAGTGATATTAAGTTTGTCTATGTATTCACACATGTATCATGTTTCCGGTTAATACAATTCTAGCATGAATAATAAACATTTATCATGATACGAGGAAATAAATAATAACTTTATTATTGCCTCTAGGGCATATTTCCTTCATCCCGATCTGTGCGTCTTAGGCCGATGGTAACAGAAGGTAAGGGACACAATGTTTACCCAGGTTCGGGCCCTCTCGATGGAGGTAAAACCCTACTTCCTGCTTGATTGATATTGATGATGTGAGTAGTACAAGAGTTGATCTACCACGAGATCGTAGAGGCTAAACCCTAGAAGCTAGCCTATGATGATTATGATTGTGATCGTCCCTCTAAGGACCGAACTCTCCGGTTTATATAGACACCGGAGAGGGCTAGGGTTTACATGAAGTCGGTTACAAGGAAGGAAATATAATATCCGGATCGCCAAGCTTGTCTTCCACGCAAAGGAGAGTCCCATCCGGACACGGGACGGAGTCTTGAGTCTTGTATCTTCACGCTCCAACAATCCGGACAAAGCATATAGTCCGGCTGTCCGGATACCCCCTAATCCAGGACTCCCTCACCCACCGTATGCTATTTTCTCGAGAGAAGCATCTAGTGAAATCTACGGCCCCCGGGTCTATATATTAAAACCCAAAAATACCTTGTTGCACTTTTTCTTTCTTTCTGTATTTTATTTTGTGTTTTCCTAGATCTATTTATCAAATCTCATACACTTTAATATATCTTATACCGAGGAGGGATTGACAACCCCTCTTACGCGTTGGATTGCAAGTATTTGTTGTTTGTGTGCAGGTGATGTTTACATAGTGTTTCTTGGTTCTCCTACTGGATTGATAACCTTGGTTTCACAATTGAGGGAAATACTTACCGTTGTTGTGCTGCATCATCCTTCCCGCTTCGGGGAATTACCAACACAGATACAAGCAATCACGCGCCATGATGGACGCGACTTGAGGCTCGAACTCATGACCTAGTCCGGTGAGTATGTAGCCTGGCACCTCGTCATCATCGAGCGGGCTACCGATGGAAGCCATGGCGTCGGTGAAGCCCTGCATCTTGCGTTAGTATTTCGAGGCGGTGAGGTCCTTCTTCTTCAGATTGGATAGCTGGTAGCGCAACTGCATGATATGAGCACGATTCTATGATGCAAACAACTCATGAAGAGTAGTCCATACCTGAGCGGAGGTGGTGAGTTGGGTCATCTGTCCGAGGATATCCTCGGTCATGGATCCAAGGAGCGCGATCATGATGAGATGGTCCTTCTGGAACTAGTGATGGAACTCCGGGTTGGTGACCTCGACAGCTGCATCGCCAGTGCCCTCTATGAGGGTCTGTGGCGTCGCTTCCTTGGTGCCGGCAACATAGCCGAACAAACCGTTCAAGACGAGGGCCGGGACGGCCTGAGTCTTACACAATAGGGAGTTGTCCCATGTGAGGTGCAACGTGATGAGGTTGCCGAGAGTGGTGACGGAGATTGGAGCGGAGGAGGAGGAGCCGGTAGCAAGGGTTCCGGCGTTCACGTGGAAAGAGCGCCGGAAGTGTTGGAGATGGGAGCAGCGTTGAAGCCCGCCATGGTGGGTAGGGCTGGATCTTATTGCTCTGAATACCAAGTTGGAAGGAATGATTTGTCGTGGTGATGACCACCGGCCTCCTCGTATATTTACACACATATGTACATAGGATAAGTACAAGGTTGTTAGGGTTACAACTGATGGCGTGATCTGCCCTTATCTACAGCTAGCCTAACAACCAGAATACCAACTATACATAACGTTTAACATGCCGAATCCAGCAGCCAGAGGTGCTTGATCCGCCTCGTCTCCCTCCTCCTTCGGTTTCACGTCCTCCATGTCCATGACCGGCACCTCCTGCTCCGCTGCCTTCTCCTTTGGAGAGTATGGAGGCAGACCGGCTGTCATCCGAGTGGCGCACCAGGCCTGGATCTCCGCTAGAAGCTCCAACTTGCGCTCTGAGTGAGCATGGCATAGATGGTGATTCGCTGGCGGGTCATGGCTACCAGCGGATGGCGAGCTCCAAGCGGATGGGAGTGGCGGCGTGGAGGGACAGAGAGGGACCGTCTTAGGGTGGGTCGCCGTCTGGTTTAAATAGCTAGATTTGGCCCCTCGAGCGGCGTGTAGGAGCAGCGTCCTCACCGGAACAACAAAAATACTCATTTTATTTTTCCAACAAAAAGAGAAAGGAAACTGCAGGGGCTTTTGGGGAGATAGAAATATGAGGAAGGCATATTCCTGAATGGTTTTTAAAGCTCGATTTTATAAAAGTGGTTTGAGGATTTTTGGGCATTTTAATTTAAACAAGTTTGAATTGTTTTCAAATTGTTTAAATTTAAAACCTGATTTAAACCAAGTCCAAATGGGTTCAAATTTTGAGAGGTAACACTAGGCATCAAGTACTCCCTCCTTCCAAAAATATAAGGCGCGAGTGGCTTTTCACGGTCTTTGATGCACGACTTTGAGTACTAATATATATATCAGAGTACATGGACTGAACATATATAAATGGCATCATCGTATTGTCTTGCAAAAAATATATTTATTTCATATGTTTGTATACTAATTTTATAGATATAAAATTAGTGAAAATCAAAGTCAAGGTTGTCAATCGGCACCTTATATTTTGGGAACAAGGGAGTAGGATATTTGGGTGAATTTTGAATACCTCATTAGAAAGTAATTTGGTAACTGAATTTAATCTTAAAAAAATAAAAGATAAAAGCTCAAATGGATAAGCTGAAAGTCCTCAAATGGCTTTCTCAAATTGTTCATATTTTCAAATTTGGTGTGAAATAAATAATGACAAGATGAATTGAAAAAGAAAAAATCATCCATAAATTAATCATCCTTACACAAATATTAGAAAACGAGAAATGGATTTAGGGTTTTGGGTTGGGGCTGTTACAATGCTTGCATTAGGTACCGTAGTTGATGTTGTTGGCGAGATGGTCATGGTGGGGGAGCACATGCCTGAACACCACAGTGAGATTTTTCCCGCGCTATGGTGCAGGTGTGTAGAGTAGAGTATCTGAGAGAACCAAATATGGGAGCACATGCCTGAACACTACAGTGAGATTTTTCCCGCGCTATGGTGCAGGTGTGTAGAGCAGAGTATCTGAGAGAACCAAATATGCAAGATATCGAAAATTTGATGGCTATTAGAGCGGTAAGAGGCTTTTCAGGTATGCTCGATTCAATTGATTGCATGCATTGGCAATGGAAGACCACCCCCCGAAGGTTTGCACGGGATGTAGCAACACCATATCAGAGAGGCCACCATCATACTCCAAGCAATGCAAGACATGGTGGTGTTTCTGAAGACCAGACCCGGCCCCCCATGATAACAAACAAAACCACTTTGCAACAAATGCAAGAAGCAACTACGAAGGATGTGGAGAGGGGCATTCAGAGTGCTCCAAGCTCATAGGAAACTGTTTGTGGAGTTGCAATGATGTGGGAATCAGACACTTTATGGCACCTGGTGACATATTGTGTCATTAAGCATAATATAATTATCAAAGACGAGGGTGAAGGGGCAACTCAAACACATGATTTCAAGAAGCCCGGAGAAGAAGTCCACGTCCCAGATCAAGACGCAGATCATATTATGAATTTTCTGCAGATATGTCATAATTTTCAAGATGAACATGTGTGCGTGCAGCTACTCAATAATCTTGTGGAGCATGTGGACCCACAATAAAAATCAAGGATGAAACCAAAAAGTTTAATGTTTGAATTGTTCACTTCAGATAAATTTTATGTTTGAACTACTCAATTTTTTGTGATATTCATGTGTATGTTGGACGGTCATATACATGGATTTAAGGGTTTAGATATGAGGAGCGTGGTTGTTCATCAGGACTATTGAGGGGCCGTTCGATGTTGTCTGCGGACGTTTGGGATGTCAGATTTGCTAAATCTGATTGGATGCTCTGAGTGTCCGTTTGGTTGCGGAAAGGGGCCCGGTCCGCCGGCCCCATAGGTGTTCGTTTCCCACGACGACATCTTTGGCGCGCCAGGTAGGGGGCGTCGAGGTTGTGTGAACCCGATCCGGCGTTCACGCGAGCTACATCTTCATCTTCTTTATCAACATGCCACCGAAGAAGAAGGCTTCGGAGGTGGCTGCTCCATCCACGTCGATCCCACCACCACCGGAGCAAACGGGTGGTGGGGTAGACGCCGGCGGAGGAACGGGCGTCGACGAGGGAGCTCATGATGCTGCCAGGTCCAAGGACAAGGCTGCGCAGACCTTGGCGTCCGTACATGCACCGCGCCCATCTCAGGAAGCGCGGGACCGATAGCGTCATGGTACTCGCGGTACCATACACTCGTTGGACCAAGATCGAGCTGGTGGATCTCGGGGCGCTCAAGACCAGCATGCACGCCAACATGTTGGCACGACCAAGTCACGGTTGCCTGGATGGGATGCTGCTCCTTCCAATCCAGTTGGAAGTCCGAGCATATCTCGCTCCTCGCACCGTTCGCCACCGCCACCGAAGACTCCAGAAGAAGCGTTGGCCCGAGCTCAACTGCTCCTGGATTACCCTCCAACGGCGGACAAGATCGACGATTGGAGGGCCACCATTCAGAGTCTCATCGGCTTTGCCAACGGTGACACTCCTCGACAACCAAGTACGTCAAAGCCGCGGCAAGAATGCCAGGCACGAGCCGATGGTGACAAGACCGGTGGGGGTGCAACCACCATGCACTCTCCACCCCGAAGGCCAAGATCGCCGACTCGCCGGGTCAACCTCGACACTGACTCCACCGCGTCATCAGATCCGCGGGCTCGTCGCGATCAGTGCCAAGTTCTTCAAGAACGACAGCAAGAAGACGCTCGTACTCGCATCGAGCGTCGAAGAGAAGCGCGGCGTCAATCAGACCAGTGCGCTGGGCCCACTATCGATATGCATGCGCCAGGGGAACCAGGTGACTTGCCGTACGCGGTAGGTTGCCCTGCGTTCACTCGTGAGCTGCGGCATGGCCCAGCACAAAGAACTTCAAGCCAGACGTACCAGAGAAGTACGACGGCAAGATGCATCCGTCGGAGTTCCTCAGCATCTACACCATCGCGGTGCAAGCTGCCGGGGGACGGGACGACAAGATCCTTGCGAACTACTTCCCGCTAGTGCTCAGGCCCAATGTCAGATCCTGGCTCATGCACTTGCCGGACAACTCCATATCCTCATGGGCAGATCTGTGCCATCAGTTTGTCGGCGCCTTTACAGGCGGCCACAAGCCTCATGGCCAAGAAAGCGACCTTCATATACTCGTCCAGAAGGAAGGAGAGTCCCTGCGCAAGTACACTCAGAGATTCAGCCGTGTGCAGCACACAATCCCAGATGTCCACCCTGTCGCGGTCATCAGCGCGTTCCATCAGAATGTGCGTA
Organism: Triticum timopheevii; assembly: GCA_963921465.1. NCBI lineage: Eukaryota > Viridiplantae > Streptophyta > Magnoliopsida > Poales > Poaceae > Triticum > Triticum timopheevii. The sequence continues at coordinate 314,984,857 of OY997270.1, forward strand.
ACCGCAGGATGCGGGAGGAGATGGCGATGTGTAAGATCAGAGATGTCAGTGAGCTATATGCCCTGGCCGACAAGTGTGCACGTGCTGAGGAAGGGAGAAGGCTCCCCGGAGAGAACACAGGAGCAGGAGGATCTGACAGTGAGGATGCTGCCCCGGCAAAGAGAAACCGGCGGCGGAACAACAGAAAGAGGAAAGGCAAAGACGTGCTAGTTGTTGAGCAGTCCGGCAACGGAGGTGGCGCCGAGAAAGCCAAAGCTGGTACCCCCGGCGAGGCTGTGGCAGTCGCCGACAAGCAGGGCAGCTCCGACAAGCAGTACTGCAAGATCCACCGCACCAAGGGCCATGATCTCCAGAGCTGCAAGAAGGTCGAACAGCTTGTCGAGCAGCAGAAGGCTGAGTACGAGCGACGCGACAAGGAGAAGGCCCAGGAAGGTGCTGGGGGATCCGGCAAGAAACGTCCCGGCCGGGGAGGACGTCGCGGCAAGGCCAAGCAGCGGCAAGGAGACAGGCCTCCCCGCGGCCGCGACAAGGATGAAGATGACGACGAAGATGAAGATATGGATGATGACGAGGCCAAAGAGCAGGAGTTTCAGAAAGCCACAGAGGTCCAGTGCCTTGACGGTGGTGCTTCTCTGCATACTTCACACTGCCAACTCAAACAGTGGGTGTGGGAAGTCAATGCGGCAGAACCACCCCTCGAGTCACGCAAGCCTCTGAAATGGTCCAGCACGCCTATCATCTTTGATATTGAGGACCACCCTGATCGCATAACTGCGGTCGGGTGCTTGCCGATGTTGGTTTCACCAACTATCCGCAACCTCAAGGTCACTAAGATGCTAGTTGACGGCGGGGCCGGCTTGAACCTGATCTCCTCCGCGGTACTCCAGAAACTCCAAATCCCTGACAGCGAGCTCGAAGATACCGGTACATTCCAAGGAATCGATCCGGGAAGGAGCAAGCCGAAGGGGAAGATCACGTTGCCGGTGACATTTGGCAGCGAGCTAAACTTCAGAACTGAGAGGGTCACTTTTGATGTTGCTGATTTTCCATTGCCTTACAATGGGATACTCGGCCGTCCAGCACTCGCCAAGTTCATGGCGGCCTCTCACTATGCATACAACATGCTGAAGATGCCAGGTACAATAAGCGTCATCTCTGTCCCCGGCGACAAGAAGGATGCCCTTATCTGCACCGACAAGATTTACCGGGAAGCAGCAGCAGCAGCAGATCGCAAGACACTGCCGCTGAAGCTCCCGGGGGGGGGAGAAGAAGACCAAGTCCGGCAAGAGCTCTGATGCCCACTCCGGCAAGCGCACCTCTTCGGAGTGCTGCACTACCGTCGAGGACGCACCATCGAGCTCCACCGGCAAGTGCAAGAAGGCAAAGGCAGCTCCACTAGAGACCAAGAAGGTGTCCGCCAAGGAGGACGGCACTGGTGGTACCTTCACCATCAGTGCCACGCTCGACCCTAAATAGGAAAGCGCGCTCGTTGCTTTCCTGCGGGCGAATGTCGACGTGTTTGCGTGGCAACCGTGTGACATCCCCGGTGTTCCCAGGAAAGTAATTGAGCAACATCTCGCCGTCTGTCCTCATGCGCATCCCGTCAAGCAGAAAGTCAGGAAACAAGCAGCGGAGCACTAAGAATTCATTGCAGAAGAAATCAAGAAGTTGGAAGCAGCAGGCCTTGTTAGAGGAGTGCTCCATCCTACGTGGTTGGCCAATCCTGTAGTCGTGCGCAAGGCAAGCGGAAAATGGAGGCTTTGTATCGACTTTACCGATGTTAATAAAGCTTGTCCCAAAGACCCATTTCCCTTGCCGCGCATTGACCAGATTGTTGATTCCACGGCTGGATGTGACTTGCTTTCATTTCTTGACGCATACTCAGGATACCATCAGATCTTCATGGCAGAAGAGGATGAGGAGAAGACCGCATTCATCACTCCATGTGGCACATACTGTTTCGTACGGATGCCCTTTGGTTTGAAGAATGCTGGTTCAACATTTGCAAGGGTAGTCCATTACGCTTTTGAGCCACAGTTGCACAGAAATGTAGAAGCCTACATGGATGACATAGTGGTCAAGAGCAAGGACAAGGACACTCTGATTCAAGATTTAGATGAAACTTTTGCAAATCTGCACAAGATCAACCTCAAGCTCAACCCCGAGAAGTGTGTGTTTGGAGTCCCCTCCGGCAAGCTTCTCGGGTTCTTCGTGTCTCAGCGAGGAATTGAAGCCAACCCTGACAAGATCAAGGCCATCGAGCAGATCGAAGCACCAAAGCGTGTCAAGGATGTACGAAGACTTGCCGGTTGCGTGGCTGCTCTCAGCTGGTTTATCTCTAAGTCTGCTGAGCGCGCCCTGCCATTTTTCAAAATATTGAAAAAGGCAGGTCCAATGAAATGGACTCCGGAAGCGGAGGCTGCGCTGCAGGACTTGAAGAGATACCTGTCCTCCACTCCAATACTTGTCGCACCTAAGCCACAAGAGAAGTTGCTGCTGTATATAGCGGCAACCAATCAAGTGGTTAGTGCTGCGTTAGTAGCGGAGAGGAAGGCATATGATGAGCCAGCAACCACGGCAGAAACATCCAGCGACAAGCAGGGGGCTTCGCCGACAAGCTCTGGTCCCGACAAGGATGGATCTGCGCAGGCGCATAAGGAGATACAGAAGAAAATGGTGCAGCGCCCAGTTTACTTTGTCAGTTCCCTTCTGTAGGGGCTAGATCAAGGTATTCTGGTGTGCATAAATTGCTTTTCGGCCTTCTAATGGCCTCGAGGAAGCTGCACCATTACTTCCAAGCACATGATATCACGGTTGTCACTCGCTTCCCGCTGAAGAGAATACTACAGAATCCAGAAGCAACAGGCAGGATTGTCGAGTGGTCACTGGAACTATCAAGCTTTGGCCTCAAGTTTGAGAGCACTTCAACCATCCAAAGCAGAGCATTGGCAGAGTTCATATCAGAGTGGACGCCAACACCAGATGAAGAAATTCCGGAAACGAGCATCCCCATCAAGGAAGCAAGCAAAGAATGGCTAATGTACTTTGATGGTGCCTTCTCGCTGCAAGGCGCCGGTGCGGGCGTGCTACTTGTCGCACCCACCGGAGAGCACCTCAAGTACGTAGTCCAGATGCACTTTCCCAAGGAGCAAGCAACAAACAATACCGCAGAGTATGAGGGTTTGCTTGCCGGTCTCAGGATCGCAGCAAACCTTGGGATCAAGAAGTTCATTGTCAGGGGTGACTCGCAGCTTGTCGTCCGCCAAGTGAAGAAGAGTTATCAGAGTCCGTTGATGGAAGCTTACGTTGATGAAGTGAGAAAGTTAGAAGAGCACTTTGACAGCCTACAGATGGAATACATTCCGAGAGCTCAGAACAACATTGTCGACGGCCTGTCAAAGTGCGCCGCACTTAAGTTACCTGTGGAACTAGGGATCTTTGTGCTCAAACTGACTCAATCGTCCGTAACGCCATCAACTGGACAGAGCAAGAAGAGGAAGTTGATTTCTGGTGACTATTTTCTGGCAGAGCTTCCCGAAGCCGCCGCCAAGAAGGTCCCCAAGATCAACTCCAAGGGTGCTGAGGAGCAGCCTGCTCCGGCAAGCCCTAGGGTTTGTTCCGTCGAAGCAGACGCTCCCGACAAGTTTTGCTCCGGCAAGCTTGCCGGGGAACATCAAGATCCGGCAGAGCTGCTGGTTCTCGCTGTAGAAGCGGATGTTCCCGCAGCAGCATATGTGCCTTTAGTCCTTGTTGTCGAGCCGCAAGCTCCAGCATGGGCACAACAAATTATCTGTTTTCTTCAGACAGGAGAACTTCCCGAAGAACAAGAAGAAGCAGAAAGAGTAGCCCGGCAGTCAAGTATGTACCAGTTTGTCGACAACACACTGTACAGAAGAAGACTCAACTGTTGGAAATATGCCCTAGAGGCAATAATAAAAGTATTATTATATTTCCTTGTTCATGATAATTGTCTTTTATTCATGCTATAACTGTATTATCCGGAAATCGTAATACACGTGTGAATACATAGACCACAATATGTCCCTAGTGAGCCTCTAGTTGACTAGCTCGTTGTGATCAACAGATAGTCATGGTTTCCTGGCTATGGACATTGGATGTCGTTGATAACGGGATCACATCATTAGGAGAATGATGTGATGGACAAGACCCAATCCTAAGCCTAGCACTAAGATCGTGTAGTTCGTTTGCTAGAGCTTTTCCAATGTCAAGTATCTCTTCCTTAGACCATGAGATTGTGCAACTCCCGGATACCGTAGGAATGCTTTGGGTGTACCAAATGTCACAACCTAACTGGGTGGCTATAAAGGTGCATTACAGGTATCTCCGAAAGTATCTGTTGGGTTGGCACGAATCGAGACTGGGATTTGTCACTCCGTGTAAACGGAGAGGTATCTCTGGGCCCACTCGGTAGGACATCATCATATGCGCAATGTGACCAAGGAGTTGATCACGGGATGATGTGTTACGGAAAGAGTAAAGAGACTTGCCGGTAACGAGATTGAACAAGGTATAAGGATACCAACGATCGAATCTCGGGCAAGTATAATACCGCTAGACAAAGGGAATTGTATACGGGATCGATTGAGTCCTTGACATCGTGGTTCATCCGATGAGATCATCGTGGAACATGTGGGAGCCAACATGGGTATCCAGATCCCGCTGTTGGTTATTGACCAGAGAACGTCTCGGTCATGTCTACATGTCTCCCGAACCCGTAGGGTCTACACACTTAAGGTTCGATGATGCTAGGGTTATAAAGGAAGTTTGCATGTGGTTACCGAATGTTGTTCGGAGTCCCGGATGAGATCCCGGACGTCACGAGGAGTTCCGGAATGGTCCGGAGGTAAAGATTTATATATGGGAAGTCCTATTTTGGCCACCGGAAAATGTTTGGGATTTTTCGGTATTGTACCGGGAAGGTTCTAGAAGGTTCCGGAGTGGGGCCCACCTGCATGGGGGGACCCACATGAACGTGGGTAGTGGGGGAAAGGCCCCACACCCCTGGTCAAGGCGCACCAAGATCCCCCCTTAGAAGGAATAAGATCATATCCCAAAGGGATAAGATCAAGATCCCTAAAAAGGGGGGATAGCAATCGGTAGGGAAGGAAATGATGGGATTTCTTTCCTCCCACCTTTGCCAACGCCCCAATGGACTTGGAGGGCAAGAAACCAGCCCCCTCCACCCCTATATATAGTGGGGAGGCGCATGGGAGCTTCACCCTTGCCCCTGGCGCAGCCCTCCCTCTCCCAAGTGCTCCTCCTCTCTCGCGGTGCTTGGCGAAGCCCTGCAGGATTGCCACGCTCCTCCACCACCACCACGCCGCTGTGCTACTGCTGGATGGAGTCTTCCTCAACCTCTCCCTCTCTCCTTGCTGGATCAAGACTTGGGAGACGTCACCGGGCTGTACGTGTGTTGAACGCGGAGGTGCCGTGCGTTCGGCACTTGATCATCGGTGATTTGAATCACGACGAGTACGACTCCATCAACCCCGTTCACTTGAACGCTTCCGCTTAGCGATCTACAAGGGTATGTAGATGCACTCTCCTTTCTACTCGTTGCTGGTCTCTCCATAGATAGATCTTGGTGATACGTAGGAAATTTTTTGAATTTCTGCTACGTTCCCCAACAGTGGCATCATGAGCTAGGTCTATTGCGTAGATTCTTTGCACGAGTAGAACACAAAGTAGTTGTGGGCGTTGATTTTGTTCAATATGCTTACCGTTACTAGTCCAATCTTGTTTCGACGGTATTGTGGGATGAAGCGGCCCGGACCGACCTTACACGTACTCTTACGTGAGACAGGTTCCACCGATTGACATGCACTTGGTGCATAAGGTGGCTAGCGGGTGCCAGTCTCTCCCACTTTAGTCGGAACGGATTCGATGAAAAGGGTCCTTATGAAGGGTAAATAGCAATTGGCATATCACATTGTGGTTTTGCGTAGGTAAGAAACGTTCTTGCTAGAAACCCATAGCAGCCACGTAAAACATGCAACAACAATTAGAGGACGTCTAACTTGTTTTTGCAGGGTATGATTTGTGATGTGATATGGCCAACAAGAATGTGATGAATGATATGTGTTGTATGAGATTGATCATGTTCTTGTAATAGGATTCACGACTTGCATGTCGATGAGTATGACAACCGACAGGAGCCATAGGAGTTGTCTTAATTTATTGTATGACCTGCGTGTCATTGAACAATGCCATGTAATTACTTTACTTTATTGCTAACCGGTAGCCATAGTAGTAGAAGTAATAAGTTGGCAAGACGACTTCATGGAGACACGATGATGGAGATCATGATGATGGAGATCATGGTGTCATGCCGGTGACGATGATGATCATGGAGCCCCGAAGATGGAGATCAAAAGGAGCAAAATGATATTGGCCATATCATGTCACTATTTGATTGCATATGATGTTTATCATGTTTATGCATCTTGTTTACTTAGAACGACGGTAGTAAATAAGATGATCCCTTACAACAATCTCAAGAAGTGTTCTCCCCTAACTGTGCACCGTTGCTACAGTTCGTCGCTTCTAAGCACCACGTGATGATCGGGTGTGATGGATTCTTACGTTCACATACAACGGGTGTAAGACAGATTTACACAGCGAAAACACTTAGGGTTAACTTGACGAGCCTAGCATGTACAGACATGGCCTCGGAACACGGAGACTGAAAGGTCGAGCATGAGTCGTATAGTAGATACGATCAACATGAAGATGTTCACCGACGTTGGCTAGTCCGTCTCACGTGATGATCGGACACGGCCTAGTTGACTCGGATCATGTAATCACTTAGATGACCAGAGGGATGTCTATCTAAGTGGGAGTTCATAAGATGAACTTAATTATCCTGAACATAGTCAAAAGACCTTTTGCAAATTATGTCATAGCTCACGCTTTAGTTCCACTGTTTAGATATGTTCCTAGAGAAAATATAGTTGAAAGTTGACAGTAGCGATTATGCAATCAGTAGAAAGCTTATGTCCTTAATGCACCGCTCAGTGTGCTGAACCCCAAACGTCATTTGTGGATGTTGCGAACATCGGACATACACGTTTTGATAACTACGTGATAATTCAGTTAAACGGTTTAGAGTTGAGGCACCAAAGACGTTTTTCGAAATGTCGCGAAACATATGAGATGTTTCGGGGGCTGAAATTGGGATTTCAGGCTCGTGCCCACATCAAGAGGTATGAGACCTCCGACGATTTTCTTAGCCTGCAAACTAAGGGAGAAAAGCTCAATCGTTGAGCTTGTGCTCAGATTGTCTGAGTACAACAATCACTTGAATCGAGTGGGAGTTGATCTTCCAGATGAGATAGTGATGTTTCTCCAAAAGTCATTGCCACCAAGCTACTAGAGCTTCGTGATGAACTATAACATATCAGGGATAGATATGATGATCCTTGAGGTATTCGTGATGTTTGACACCGCGAAAGTAGAAATCAAGAAGGAGCATCAATTGTTGATGGTTGGTGAAACCACTAGTTTCAAGAAAGGCAAGGGCAAGAAGGGATACTTCATGAAACAGCAAATCAGTTGCTGCTCTAATAAAGAAACCCAAGGTTGAACCCAAACCCGAGACTAAGTGCTTCTGTAATAAGGGGAACAGCCACTGGAGCAGCATTACCCTAGATACTTGGTAGATGAGAAGGCTGGCAAGGTCGATAGAAGTATATTGGATATACATTATGTTAATGTGTACTTCACTAGTACTCCTAGTAGCACCAGGGTGTTGGATACCGGTTCGGTTGCTAAGTGTTAGTAACTCGAAATAAAAGCTACGGAATAAACGGAGACTAGCTAAAGGTGAGCTGACGATATGTGTTGGAAGTGTTTCCAAGGTTGATGTGATCAAGCATCGCACGCTCCCTCTACCATCGAGATTTGGTGTTTGCATTGAGCATAGACATGATTGGATTATGTCTATCGCAATACGGTTATTCATTTAAGGAGAATAATGGTTACTCTATTTATTTGAATAATACCTTCAATGGTCTTGCACCTAAAGGAATGGTTTATTGAATCTCGATTGTAGTGATACACATTTTCATGCCAAAAGGTATAAGATAGTAATGATAGTACCACTTACTTGTGGCACTGCCATATAAGTCATATTGGTGTAAAACGCATGAAGAAGCTCCATATTGATGGATCTTTGGACTCACTCGTTTTTGAAAGGATTGAGACATGCGAACCATGTTTGTTGGTAGATATGCATGAAGAAACTCCATGCGAATGGACCATTTGAACTCACTTGATTTTGAATCACTTGAGACATGCAAATCATACCACATGGGCAAGATGACTGAAAGCCTCGGTTTCAGTAAAATGGAACCAGAAAGCAACTTGTTGGAAGTAATACATTTTGATGTGTGCAGTCCAATGAGTGCTGAGGCATGCAGTGAATATCGTTATGTTCTTACTTCACAGATGATTCGAGTAGATGTTGAGAATATTTACTTGATGAAACACAAGTCTGAATTATTGAATGGTTCAAGTAATTTCAGAGTGAAGTAGAAGATCATTGTGACAGGAGAATAAAATTTCTATGATATGATCATAGAGATGAATATCTCAATCACGAGTTTGGCACAGAATTAAGACATTGTGGAAATTGTTTCACAACTAATACCGCCTGGAACACCATAGTGTGATGGTATGTCCGAACATCATAGTTGCACCCTATTGAATATGGAGCGTACCATGATGTCTCTTATCGAATTACCACTATCGTTCATGGGTTAGGCATTAGAGACAACCACATTCACTTTAAATAGGGCACCACGTAATTCCGATGAGATGACACCATATGAACTATGGTTTAGAGAAACCTAAGCTGTCATTTCTTAAAGGTTTGAGGTTGCGACGCTTATGTGAAAAAGTTTCAGGCTGATAAGCTCGAACCCAAAGCGGATAAATGCATCTTCATAGGACACCCAAAACAGTTGGGTATACCTCCTAATTCAGATCCGAAAGCAATATGGATTGTTTCTTGAATCGGGTCCTTTCTCGAGGAAAGGTTTCTCTCGAAGAAGTTGAGTGGGAGGATGGTGGAGACTTGATGAGGTTATTGAACCGTCACTTCAACTAGTGTGTAGCAGGGCACAGGAAGTTGTTCCTGTGGAACCTACACCAATTGAAGTGGAAGCTTATGATAATGATCATGAAGTTTCGAATCAAGTCACTACCATACCTCGTAGGGTGACAAGGATACATACTACTTTCAGAGTAGTACAGTAATCCTGTCTTGGAAGTCATGTTGCTAGACAACAATGAACCTACGAGCTATGGAGAAGCGATGGTGGGCCCGGATTCCGACGAATGGCTCAAAGCCATATAATCCGAGAAAGGATCCATATATGAAAACAAAGTGTAAACTTTGGAAGAACTACTTGATGGTTGTAAGGCTGTTAGGTACATATGGATTTTAAAAGGTAGACGGACAATGATGGTAAATGTCACCATTAAGAAAGCTCGACTTGTCGTTAAGATGTTTCTCGACAAGTTCAAGGAGTTGACTGCGATGAGATTTTCTCATCCGTAGCGATGCTTAAGTCCGTCGGATTCATGTTAGCATTAGCTGCATTTATGAAATCTGGCAGATGGATGACAAAACGAGTTTCCTTACCAGTCTTCGTATGGAAAGGTTGTTTGTGATACAATCAGAAAGTTTTTGTCGATCCTAAGGATGCTAAAAGGTATGCTAGCTCCAGCGATCCTTCCATGGACTGGAGTAAGCATCTCGGAGTTGGAATGTACACTTTGATAAGATGATCAAAGATTTTGGGTTTATACAAAGTTTATGAGAAACTTGTATTTCCAAAGAAGTGAGTGGGAGCACTATAGAATTTCTGATGAGTATATGTTGTTGACATATTGATGATCAGAAATGATGTAGAATTTCTAGAAAGCATATAGGGTTATTTGAAAACTGTTTTTCAATGGAAAACCTGGATTAGGCTACTTGAACAATAAGCATCAAGATCTATAAGATAGATCAAAATGCTTAATAGTACTTTCAAATGAGCACATACCTTGACATGATCTTGAAGGTGTTCAAGATGGATCAGTCAAAGAAGGAATTCTTGCCTGAGATGTAAGGTATGAAGTTAAGACTTAAAATCTCGACCACGGCAGAATAGAGAGAAAGGACGAAGGTCGTCCCCTATGCTTTTATCATAGGCTCTCTACAGTATGCTATGCTGTGTACCGCACCTGTAGTGTGCCTTGCCATCAGTCAGTCAAGGGGTACAAGAGTGATCCAAGAATGGATCACAGGACAGCAGTCAAAGTTATCCTTAGTAACTAGTGGACTAAGGAATTTTCTCGATTATGGAGGTGATAAAGAGTTCCACGTAAAGAGTTATGTCGATGCAAGCTTAACACCTATCCGGATAGCTCTGAGTAGAAATACCGGATACGTATAATGGAGCAACTTTTAGTATAGCTCCAAGTAGAACAGTTATTTGGAATAGCTCCAAATAGAGCATGGTAGCTACATCTAGGAGATGACATAGAGATTTGTAAAGCACACACGGATCTAAAAGGTTCAGACCCGTTGACTATAACCTCTCTCACAAGCATAACATGATCAAACCCAGAACTCATCGAGTGTTAATCACATGGTAAATGTGAACTAGATTATTGACTCTAGTAAACTCTTTGGGTGTAAGTCACATGGGGATGTGACCTTGAGTGTTAATCACATATCGATGTGAACTAGATTATTGACTCTAGTGCAAGTGGGAGACTGTTGGAAATATGCCCTAGAGGCAATAATAAAAGTATTATTATATTTCCTTGTTCATGATAATTGTCTTTTATTCATGCTATAACTGTATTATCCGGAAATCGTAATACACGTGTGAATACATAGACCACAATATGTCCCTAGTGAGCCTCTAGTTGACTAGCTCGTTGTGATCAACAGATAGTCATGGTTTCCTGGCTATGGACATTGGATGTCGTTGATAACGGGATCACATCATTAGGAGAATGATGTGATGGACAAGACCCAATCCTAAGCCTAGCACTAAGATCGTGTAGTTCGTTTGCTAGAGCTTTTCCAATGTCAAGTATCTCTTCCTTAGACCATGAGATTGTGCAACTCCCGGATACCGTAGGAATGCTTTGGGTGTACCAAATGTCACAACCTAACTGGGTGGCTATAAAGGTGCATTACAGGTATCTCCGAAAGTATCTGTTGGGTTGGCACGAATCGAGACTGGGATTTGTCACTCCGTGTAAACGGAGAGGTATCTCTGGGCCCACTCGGTAGGACATCATCATATGCGCAATGTGACCAAGGAGTTGATCACGGGATGATGTGTTACGAAAAGAGTAAAGAGACTTGCCGGTAACGAGATTGAACAAGGTATAAGGATACCAACGATCGAATCTCAGGCAAGTATAATACCGCTAGACAAAGGGAATTGTATACGGGATCGATTGAGTCCTTGACATCGTGGTTCATCCGATGAGATCATCGTGGAACATGTGGGAGCCAACATGGGTATCCAGATCCCGCTGTTGGTTATTGACCAGAGAACGTCTCGGTCATGTCTACATGTCTCCCGAACCCGTAGGGTCTACACACTTAAGGTTCGATGATGCTAGGGTTATAAAGGAAGTTTGCATGTGGTTACCGAATGTTGTTCGGAGTCCCGGATGAGATCCCGGACGTCACGAGGAGTTCCGGAATGGTCCGGGGGTAAAGATTTATATATGGGAAGTCCTATTTTGGCCACCGGAAAATGTTTGGGATTTTTCGGTATTGTACCGGGAAGGTTCAAGAAGGTTCCGGAGTGGGGCCCACCTGCATGGGGGGACCCACATGAACGTGGGTAGTGGGGGAAAGGCCCCACACCCCTGGTCAAGGCGCACCAAGATCCCCCCTTAGAAGTAATAAGATCATATCCCAAAGGGATAAGATCAAGATCCCTAAAAAGGGGGATAGCAATCGGTGGGGAAGGAAATGATGGGATTTCTTTCCTCCCACCTTTGCCAACGCCCCAATGGACTTGGAGGGCAAGAAACCAGCCCCCTCCACCCCTATATATAGTGGGGAGGCGCATGGGAGCTTCACCCTTGCCCCTGGCGCAGCCCTCCCTCTCCCAAGTGCTCCTCCTCTCTCGCGGTGCTTGGCGAAGCCCTGCAGGATTGCCACGCTCCTCCACCACCACCACGCCGTTGTGCTGCTGCTGGATGGAGTCTTCCTCAACCTCTCCCTCTCTCCTTGCTGGATCAAGGCTTGGGAGACGTCACCGGGCTGTACGTGTGTTGAACGCGGAGGTGCCGTGCGTTCGGCACTTGATCATCGGTGATTTGAATCACGACGAGTACGACTCCATCAACCCCGTTCACTTGAACGCTTCCGCTTAGCGATCTACAAGGGTATGTAGATGCACTCTCCTTCCCCTCGTTGCTGGTCTCTCCATAGATAGATCTTGGTGACACGTAGGAAAATTTTGAATTTCTGCTACGTTCCCCAACATCAATGGTGTGAAATTGAAGTGTATTCACCGGGAAGACGGACTGAAGCTGTTGGCAGAGATACATGGAGGCATATGTGGTCACCACATTGGCGCAAGAGCACTTGCCGGCAAAGCATTCCGGCAAGGTTTCTTTTGGCCGACAGCCCTCCAGGATGCAACTGCACAAGTAACCAAGTGTGAAGCGTGCCAGTTCCATTCCAAGCAGATACACCAGCCAGCTCAAGCTCTCCAGACGATCCCTTTATCCTGGCGATTTTCGGTCTGGGGGCTCGACATCCTCGGCCCCTTTCCCCGAGCTGTCGGGGGATTTGAGTACTTGTACATTGCAATCGACAGGTTCACAAAGTGGCCGGAAGTGGAAGCAGTGAGGAAGGTGACAGCACAGTCAACAGTCAAGTTCTTCAGGTCGATTGTTTGCCGTTTCGGGGTCCCTAACAGGATCATCACCGACAATGGCACGCAATTCACGAGCCGCACCTTCATGCAGTACGTCCAAGATCTTGGCGCCAAGGTCTGCTTCGCTTCTGTTGCTCATCCGAGAAGCAACGGTCAAGCGGAGAGGGCAAATGCTGAAGTGCTGCGCGGGCTCAAGACCAGGACTTTCGACAGGCTGCACAAGTGCGGAAAGAACTGGATCGAGGAGCTGCCGGTGGTTCTTTGGTCGATCAGGACGACGCCAAATCGAGCCACTGGCCAGACACCTTTCGCTCTAGTCTATGGAGCAGAGGCAGTTCTCCCCATGGAACTCGTATACGGTTCGCCTCGAGTGCTCGCTTATGATGAGCTCGAGCAAGAGCAGCTGCGACAAGATGACGTGCTACTCCTTGAGGAGGACCGTCTTCAGGCTGCTGTACGAGCTGCTTGATACCAGCAAGCTTTGCGCCGCTACCATAGCCACAAAGTTAATGCCAGAAGCCTCGAGGAAGGCGACCTTATTCTTCGGCGCGTTCAGTCCGCCAAGAATTCCAACAAGTTGACGCCAAAGTGGGAAGGCCCTTACCGGGTGAAACGAGTCACTAGGCCTGGCGTTGTCCGCCTTGAGACCGAAGATGGCATTCCGGTGAGCAACTCCTGGAACATTGAGCATCTTCGTAAGTTTTACCCGTAAGGCGCGGTTGTCGGAACCTGTTCTGGCAGCCACCTTTTGTACAAGTCTTGCCGCTGTTGCATGTAATCCTTTGTACAAAGCCGGGCGCAGACCCCATGCATAAATAAAGCTCATGTGCTCCGCACATCCTGTCAATTTCATGCTTTCTATTTTTTGCATGTTTTATCTGACACTTTGTGCAGCACCTACCCCCGGTAAGCAATAACGAGCCATGGGGCTCCATATCTTTATTTTCTCTTCTTTCTTTTTCACAAAGAAAGGGAAGGTTCCCTCGCCCACAAGTTTGCCGGGGGGAAGGAGAAGATAATGGTGTGGACCAGGCGCCGTTCAAGAAAGTTTCGCCTTACCGGGAAGCAAACGACAGAAAAGCTAAGTTGCCAAAGTTTGAGCAATCAGTTTTTAAAATTCTTAAGTTATCTTCCTTGAACGACCGTGCTTTGTATGGAAAACCTGTGCGCGGAGGAACCAACTCGTAGCTAGTTGCGCCCTTACTTTGTTTCGAGTCCGCTCAACAACTTAAGTGAGCCGCGACTAGTTGCGACAAGGTTTCTTGTCGGTAGCGGCACCGCCAGCAGGCTGCTGATGTCCTGCACTCAGCGCTCGCGGCTAAGGTGCCTGCACCGGCAAGTTCCCTAAAAGCGTAGGGCAAAAACATACAAAGAAAGGAATCGAGTAAAGGAAATAACATAGCCCCCGGGCAACCTGCACCGGGCTATGTTATTTCCTTTACTCGATTCCTTTCTTTGTATGTTTTTGCCCTACGCTTTTAGGGAGCTTGCCGGTGCAGGCACCTTAGCCGCGAGCGCTGAGTGCGGGACATCAGCAGCCTGCTGGCGGTGCCGCTACCGACAAGAAACCTTGTCGCAACTAGTCGCGGCTCACTTAAGTTGTTGAGCGGACTCGAAACGAAGTAAGGGCGCAACTAGCTACGAGTTGGTTCCTCCGCGCACAGGTTTTCCATACAAAGCACGGTCGTTCGAGGAAGATAACTTAAAAAATTTAAAAACTGATTGCTCAAATTTTGGTAACTTAGCTTTTCTGTCGTTTGCTTCCCGGCAAGGCGAGACTTTCTTGAACGACGCCTGGTCCACACCATTATCTTCCCCTTCCCCCTGGTAAACTTGTGGGCGAGGGAACCTTTCCCTTTTTTTGAGGAAAAGAAAGAAGAGAAAATAAAGATATGGAGCCTTACAGCTCGTTATTGCTTACCGGGGTAAGTGCGGCACAAAGTGTCAGATAACACATGCAATAAAATAGAAAGCATGAAATTGACAGGATGTGCGGAGCATATGAGCTTTATTTATGCACGGGGTCTGCGCCCGGCTTTGTACAAAGGATTACATGCAACAGCGGCAAGACTCGTACAAAAGGTGGTTGCCGGAACAAGTTCCGGCAACCGCACCTTACGGGTAAAACTTACGAAGATGCTCAATGTTTAAGGAGTTGCTCACTTGAAAGCCATCTTCGGTCTCAAGGCGGACAGCGCCAGGCCTAGTGACTCGCTTCACCCGGTAAGGGCCATCCCACTTTGGCTTCAACTTGTTGGAATTCTTGGTGGACTGAACGCGCCGAAGAACAAGGTCGCCTTCCTCGAGGCTTCTGGCATTAACTTGGCGGCTACGGTAGCGGCGCAAAGCTTGCTGGTATCGAGCAGCTCGTATAGCAGCCTGAAGACGGTCCTCCTCAAGGAGCAGCACGTCATCTTGTCGCAGCTGCTCTTGCTCAAGCTCATCATAAACGAGCACTCGAGGCGACTCGTATACGAGTTCCGTGGGGAGAACTGCCTCTGCTCCATAGACTAGAGCAAAAGGTGTCTGGCCAGTGGCTCGATTTGGCGTCGTCCTGATCGACCAAAGAACCACCGGCAGCTCCTCGATCCAGTTCTTTCCGCACTTGTGCAGCCTGTCGAAAGTCCTGGTCTTGAGCCCGCGCAGCACTTCAGCATTTGCCCTCTCGGCTTGACCGTTGCTTCTCGGATGAGCAATAGAAGCGAAGCAGACCTTGGCGCCAAGATCTTGGACGTACTGCATGAAGGTGCGGCTCGTGAATTGCGTGCTGTTGTCGGTGATGATCCTGTTAGGGACCCCGAAACGGCAAACAATCGACCTGAAGAACTTGACTGCTGACTGTGCTGTCACCTTCCTCACTGCTTCCACTTCCGGCCACTTTGTGAACTTGTCGATTGCAACGTACAAGTACTCAAAGCCCCCGACAGCTCGGGGAAAGGGGCCGAGGATGTCGAGCCCCCAGACCGAAAATGTCCAGGATAAAGGGATCGTCTGGAGAGCTTGAGCTGGCTGGTGTATCTGCTTGGAATGGAACGGACACGCTTCACACTTGGTTACTTGTGAAGTTGCATCCTGGAGGGCTGTCAGCCAGAAGAAACCTTGCCGGAAGTTGCATCCTTTCCGCTTCTTCTTGCTCTTCGGGAAGTTCTCCTATCTGAAGGAAATGGACAATTTGCTGTGCCCATGCTGGAGCTTGCGGCTCGACAACAAGGACTAAAGGCACATATGCTGCTGCGGGAACATCCGCTTCTATGGCGAGAACCAGCGGCTCCGCCGGAGCTTGATGTTCCCCGGCAAGCTTGCCGGAGCGAAACTTGTCGGGAGCGTCTACTTCGATGGAACAAACCCTAGGGCTTGCTGGAGCAGACTGCTCCTCAGCACCCTTGGAGTTGACCTTGGGGACCTTCTTGGCGGCGGCTTCGGGAAGCTCTGCCGGAAAATAGTCACCAGAAATCAACTTCCTCTTCTTGCTCTGTCCAGTTGATGGCGTTACGGACGGTTGAGTCAGTTTGAGCACAAAGATCCCTGGTTCCACAGGTAACTTAAGTGCGGCGCACTTTGACAGGCCGTCGGCAATGTTGTTCTAAGCTCTCGGAACGTGTTCCATCTGTAGGCCGTCAAAGTGCTTTTTAACTTTCTCACTTCATCAACGTAAGCTTCCATCAATGGACTCTGATAACTCTTATTCACTTGGCGGACGACAAGCTGCGAGTCACCCCTGACAATGAGCTTCTTGATCCCAAGGTCTGCTGCGATCCTGAGACCGGCAAGCAAACCCTCATACTCTGCGGTATTGTTTGTTGCTTGCTCCTTGAGAAAGTGCATCTGGACTACGTACTTGAGGTGCTCTCCGGTGGGTGCGACAAGTAGCACGCCCGCACCGGCGCCTTGCAGCGAGAAGGCACCATCAAAGTACATTAGCCATTCTTTGCTTGCTTCCTTGACGGGGATGCTCGTTTCTGGAATTTCTTCATCTGGTGTTGGCGTCCACTCTGCTATGAACTCTGCCAATGCTCTGCTTTGGATGGTTGAAGTGCTCTCAAACTTGAGGCCAAAGCTTGACAGTTCCAGTGCCCACTCGACAATCCTGCCTGTTGCTTCTGGATTCTGCAGTATCCTCTTCAGCGGGAAGCGAGTGACAACCGTGATCTCATGTGCTTGGAAGTAATGGTGCAGCTTCCTCGAGGCCATTTGAAGGCCGAAAAGCAATTTCTGCACACCAGAATACCTTGATCTAGCCCCCTGCAGAAGGGAACTGACAAAGTAAACTGGGCGCTGCACCATTTTCTTCTGTATCTCCTTATGCGCCTGCGCAGATCCATCCTTGTCGGGACCAGAGCTTGTCGGCGAAGCCCCCTGCTTGTCGCTGGATGTTTCTGCCGTGGTTGCTGGCTCATCATCTACCTCCCTCTCCGCTACTAACGCAGCACTAACCACTTGCTTGGTTGCCGCTATATACAGCAGCAACTTCTCTTGTGGCTTAGGTGCGGCAAGTATTGGAGTGGAGGACAGGTATCTCTTCAAGTCCTGCAACGCAGCCTCCGCTTCCGGAGTCCATTTCATTGGACCTGCCTTTTTCAATATTTTGAAAAATGGCAGGGCGCGCTCAGCAGACTTAGAGATAAACCTGCTGAGAGCAGCCACACAACCGGCAAGTCTTCGTACATCCTTGACGCGCTTTGGTGCTTCGATCTGCTCGATGGCCTTGATCTTGTCGGGGTTGGCTTCAATTCCCCGCTGAGACACGAAGAACCCGAGAAGCTTGCCGGAGGGGACTCCAAACACACACTTCACGGGGTTGAGCTTGAGGTTGATCTTGCGCAGATTTGCAAAGGTCTCATCTAAATCTTGAATCAGAGTGTCCTTGTCCATGCTCTTGACCACTATGTCATCCATGTAGGCTTCTACATTTCTGTGCAACTGTGGCTCAAAAGCGTCATGGACTACCCTTGCAAATGTTGAACCAGCATTCTTCAAACCGAAAGGCATCCGTACGAAACAGTATGTGCCACATGGAGTGATGAATGCGGTCTTCTCTTCATCCTCTTCTGCCATGAAGATCTGATGGTATCCTGAGTATGCACCAAGAAATGGAAGCAAGTCACATCCGGCCATGGAGTCAACAATCTGGTCAATGCGCGGCAAGGGAAATGGGTCTTTGGGACAAGCTTTATTAAGATCGGTAAAGTCGATACAAAGCCTCCATTTCCCGTTTGCCTTGCGCACGACTACAGGATTGGCCAACCACGTAGGATGGAGCACTCCTCTAACAAGGCCTGCTGCTTCCAACTTCTTGATTTCTTCTGCAATGAATTCTTGGCGCTCCACTGCTTGTTTCCTGACTTTCTGCTTGACGGGCCGCGCATGAGGACAGACGGCGAGATGGTGCTCAATTACTTTCCTGGGAACACCGGGGATGTCAGACGGTTGCCACGCAAACACGTCGACATTCGCCCGCAGGAAAGCAACGAGCGCGCTTTCCTATTTAGGGTCGAGCGTGGCACTGATGGTGAAGGTACCACCAGTGCCGTCCTCCTTGGCGGACACCTTCTTGGTCTCTGGTGGAGCTGCCTTTGCTTTCTTACACTTGTCGGTGGAGCTCGATGGTGCGTCCTCGACGGTAGCGCAGCACTCCGAAGAGGTGCGCTTGCCGGAGTGGGCATCATATCTCTTGCCGGACTTGGTCTTCTTCTTCCTCCCGGGAGCTTCAGCGGCAAGTGTCTTGCGATCTGCTGCGGCTGCTGCTTCTCGGTAGATCTTGTCGGTGCAGATAAGAGCATCCTTCTTGTCGCCAGGGACAGAGATGACGCTTATCGGACCCGGCATCTTCAGCATGTTGTATGCATAGTGAGAGGCTGCCATGAACTTGGCGAGTGCTGGACGGCTGAGTATCTCATCGTAAGGCAATGGAAAATCAGCAACGTCAAATGTGACCCTCTCAGTCCTGAAGTTCAGCTCGCTGCCAAATGTCACCGGCAACGTGATCTTTCCCTTCGGCTTGCTCCTTCCCGGATTGATTCCTTGAAATGTGCCGGTCTCTTCAAGCTCGCTGTCAGGGATCTGGAGTTTCTGGAGTACCACGGAGGAGATCAGGTTCAAGCCGGCCCCGCTGTCAACTAACATCTTTGTGACCTTGAGGTTGCGGATAGTTGGTGAAACCAACATCGGCAAGCACCCGACCGCATTTATGCAATCAGGGTGGTCCTCAATATCAAAGATGATAGGCGTGCTGGACCATTTCAGAGGCTTGCGTGACTCGACGGGTGGTTCCGCCGCATTGACTTTCCGCACCCACTGTTTGAGTTGGCGGTGTGAAGTATGCAGAGAAGCACCGCCGTCAACGCACAGGACCTCTGTGGCTTTCTGAAACTCCTGCTCATCGGCCTCATCATCATCCATATCTTCATCTTCGTCGTCGTCTTCGTCCTTGTCGCGGCCGCGGGGAGGTCTATCTCCTTGCCACTGCTTGGCCTTGCCGCGGCGTCCTCCCCTGCCGGGGCATTTCTTGCCGGATCCCCCAGGACCTTCCTGGGCCTTCTCCTTGTCGCGTCGCTCGTACTCAGCCTTCTGCTGCTCGACAAGCTGCTCAACCTTCTTGCAACTCTGGAGGTCATGGCCCTTGGTGCGGTGGATCTTGCAGTACTGCTTGTCGGAGCCGCCCTGCTTGTCGGCGGCCACCACAGCCTCGCCGGAAGTACCATCTTTGGCTTTCTCGGCGCCACCTTCGTTGCCGGACTGCTCAACAACTAGCACATCTTTGCCTTTCCTCTTTCTGTTATTCCGCCGCCGGTTTCTCTTTGCCGGGGCAGCATCCTCGCTGTCAGATCCTCCTGCTTCTGCATTTTCTCCGGGGAGTCTCCTCCCTTCTTCAGCACGTGCACACTTGTCGGCCAGGGCATATAGCTCACTGACGTCTCTGATCTTGCACATCGCCATCTCCTCCCGCATCCTGCAGTTACGCACGTTCTGATGGAACGCGCTGATGACCGCGGCAGGGTGGACATCTGGGATTGTGTGCTGCACACGGCTGAATCTCTGAGTGTACTTGCGCAGGGACTCTCCTTCCTTCTGGACGAGTATGTGAAGGTCGCTCTCCTGGCCATGGGTTTGTGGCCGCCTGTAAAGGCGCCGACAAACTGATGGCACAGATCTGCCCATGAGGATATGGAGTTGTCCGGCAAGTGCATGAGCCAGGATCTGACATTGGGCCTGAGCACCAGCGGGAAGTAGTTGGCAAGGATCTTGTCATCCCGTCCCCCGGCAGCTTGCACCGTGATGGTGTAGATGCTGAGGAACTCCGATGGATGCGTCTTGCCGTCGTACTTCTCTGGTACGTCTGGCTTGAAGTTCTTTGTGCTGGGCCACTGGACTTGCCGCAGCTCACGAGTGAACGCAGGGCAACCTACCACGTACGGCAAGTCGCCTGGTTCCCCTGGCGCATGCATATCGACAGTGGGCCCAGCGCGCTGGTCTGATTGACGCCGCGCTTCTCTTTGACGCTCGATGCGAGTACGAGCGTATTCTTGCTGTCGTTCTTGAAGAACTTGGCGCTGATCGCGACGAGCCCGCGGATCTGATGACGGTGGAGTCAGTGTCGAGGTTGACCCGGCGAGTCGGCGATCTCGGCCTTCGGGGTGGAGAGTGCACGGTGGTTGCACCCCCACCGGTCTTGTCGCCATCGGCTCGTGCCTGGCATTCTTGCTGCGGCTTCGACGTACTCGGTTGTCGAGGAGTGTCGCCGTTGGCAAAGCCGATGAGACTCTGAATGGTGGCCCTCCAATCGTCGATCTTGTCCGCCGTTGGAGGGTAATCCAGGAGCAGTTGAGCTCGGGCCAACGCTTCTTCTGGAGTCTTCGGTGGCGGTGGCGAACGGTGCGAGGAGCGAGATATGCTCGGACTTCCAACTGGATTGGAAGGAGCAGCATCCCATCCAGGCAACCGTGACTTGGTCGTGCCAACATGTTGGCGTGCATGCTGGTCTTGAGCGCCCCGAGATCCACCAGCTCGATCTTGGTCCAACGAGTGTATGGTACCGCGAGTACCATGACGCTGTCGGTCCCGCGCTTCCTGAGATGGGCGTGGTGCATGTACGGACGCCGAGGTCTGCGCAGCCTTGTCCTTGGACCTGGCTGCATCATGAGCTCCCTCGTCGACGCCCGTTCCTCCACCGGCGTCTACCCCACCACTCGTTTGCTCCGGTGGTGGTGGGATCGACGTGGACGGAGCAGCCACCTCCGAAGCCTTCTTCTTCGGCGGCATGTTGATAAAGAAGATGAAGATGTAGCTCGCGTGAACGCCGGATCGGGTTCACACAACCTCAACGCCCCCTACCTGGCGCGCCAAAGATGTCGTCGTGGGAAACGAACACCTATGGGGCCAGCGGACCGGGCCCCTTTCGGTTCGGCGGGGGGCGGAGATCGCACGAAGAGCGGATCGAGGCGAACACACGAGCGGTTTACCCAGCTTCGGAGCTCTCCAGAGAGATAAAACTCATACTGCTGCTTGTCTGATTGTATTGTGTTCTTGCTCGGGAGCGATGAGCGCTATAGTATACATGAGACCGAGCGTGAGTGCTTTCTGGTTTCCATTAACATGGATTGTTGGGTATTTGCATCTGTGACTGGTTGATCTTGTTTGAGGGTATACATGCTCTAGACCACATTCTGCATGGCGTTGTTCCCCTGCATTTACCCCAACTTGCATCGTTCTCGTAGTGTAAATTGCCGAACTGAGCGTTCCTGACGGGCGACCGAGGGATGTTTTAAGTTTCATGCGGCGTGGTTTTCTCGTGCGAGTCAGCTAACCAAACCGTTTAAACTTAGGCTGGTCACAATGGGGAGGAACTTAGCAGTAACATCACACACTCCAATACAACTTTGCTTATGTGGCACATATTTAATGAAGAGAGAGGTGCTTGTGGTAACTAGCTAAATTACCAGAACATCACACACTCCAAGAAACAATGAGTCTATAACCTAATAAATACATCGTTGCATGACACTACATAGATGTTCCTATCCACTATGAAGGTAATAACATAGTCAAGGAAAGTGTGTAAGTTACTAGCTTATGTTCTTGCCCATAGACTAGCCACAGTGGGAGTAACTTCAATAGTAACATTGAGTCCAACTCAGCAACTTTGCTTATGTGGCAATGAGTTAATGAGGAGAGAGGTAGTTACAGTAACTTAGCTAGTTACTGTAACATCACATGTCCCAATGCAATATGAGTCTATAACCTAATAAATAAAGCTTTGCATGTCACCACACTTATGTTACTACCCACTATGAAGGTAGTAACATAGTCTAAGGATTTGTGTATGTTACTAGTGTGGTTAGTCTTAGCCCCCGAGAGTCTGATTTCGAGCTTTGGAGTCGCCATTTCTACTGGCCCCGGACGCCACGTGTAGCACACACTGTGCATCCATCCCGTGCTGGTCTCCACCTGCATCATTCCCAAAAGCATCGTCGCCACGTCTTTTGACCACAACAGCTGTGACGTAGGTACGTGGCGGCCCGTCCCCATCCCCGCCATGCCTCGCCGCTTGCATTCGCAAACGGCACATCTCCCCGCCGCTGGCCCCCAACCCCACGCCACCCAATACAACCTGAATCACTCCGAAACAGCCGCAGTTTCCCCGGTTTCGGTCCCAAGGCGGGGCCCCGACCGACGGCGACGCCCACTGTTCCGCTTCCGCGGCGCCCCCACCTGGCCACCTCCCGCCGCATACGTGCCCCTCCTGCCTCCCCTGACGTGTCCGCGACGGCCAGAGTGAGCGGCAAAAAAATCTCGCCCCTCGCCGGAGCGGGCCCCCCGCGGTTCCAGCCCTCGGGTGGCACGTAACATTGCGCGCCAACAAAGAGCACGACGTGTCACGTCTCCCCCGGGCTCCGGTCGCCGGAAATTTTAAAAACTGCGTCGTTGCGAGGTCAAACGGGACACGAGTCGCCCCCTCTGCGCTCCCGGGGGCCACGGCGCGTCTACGAGGTCGTCCCGGGGCGAGAGCCAATGGGGTGGCGGCACGGCGCGCGCAACCACCACCCCCAACCCCCGCTTTTCTTTTCGAATTCGCATCCGCATCATCAGACCCGACGGAACCTTTGCCCTGCCCCCCGAGCTGGACCGGCAACGGAGAATTTCGGGGCTCCGCCTAAACGGGACACGTTGCGGTGTTTTACACTCCCCGGGCCACGATCGCGTGCCCGGTCGCCATCGCGCACCTGTGCCCGCATTATTCTATCCGGACGCCCGCTCGTTCGGCGCGATTAGGTTGGGGGGTTAGATTGGACTTTCAACAAAAACACACTAGCTTAGATTTGATTAGTTGATTATCGAGGGTGTTATCGTGGCCGCGCGTCACGTGTCCCGGTTGGGGAGAGGGAGGGTGAAGGGTGAGCCGTTGATGGGGCGGGGGCACGTGTCGTGGTGCGCGCCGCGTGCCATGCGCAACTCGTGGACGGCCCGGATGTTGCGTGGGGCGGTGGATGCCACCATGTGTCGCCTCCGCCTGAGAGATGGCGACGCGCGCCATGGATGTGCCACGCCACCTGCGACCAAGCTTTATAAGGGGGCCGCCCACCACGGACTCCTCTCCTCCATTCCATTCCATCCCCCTTCATCTTCTTTTTAGTAGCCACCGAGCAGCGGCGATTTCCATTTCATCTCAGAATTCAGACGGTGTTCTTGTCTAGGGCAAGAGGGGTTTCTTGGCGTTGATGTCGATGGCGCAACTGTGCTGTGACTCGGCCTCGTCGGCGGTGGTGGTCGGAGCGGAGGCGGAAGCCAGGGCCAGGGCGCGCGCCGGGAGGCGCCGCAGGGCGGGGGACGCGGCGGCCAGGTGGAAGGTCACCGCAGAGGCGCCGCAGGGCGCCGAGGAGGCCGCGGCCACGAGGAAGCGCCGCGCGGCTGGGGGCGAGGGGGTGGCCGCGAAACGCCACGGGTTCACGTCGGTTGCCGGACGCAGGAGGGAGATGGAGGATGCCGTCTCCATACGGGAGGCCTTCACCGCCCCGGCCGTGGAGGGGAAGCCCAGGCGCGACTTCTACGGCGTTTTCGACGGGCACGGCTGCTCGCACGTGGCGGACGCGTGCAAAGACCGGATGCACGAGCTCGTCGCCGAGGAGCTGGCCGGCGCGGCCCAGCCCGAGTCCTGGACCGGCGCAATGGAGCGCAGCTTCGCGAGGATGGACGCCGAGGTGACCGCCAGCGGGGGCGGCGACAGCGCCAGCTGCCGCTGCGAGGCCAACAAGTGCGACCACGTGGGGTCGACAGCCGTGGTGGCCGTCGTGGGGGAGCAGCGCGTCCTGGTGGCCAACTGCGGCGACTCCCGCGCCGTGCTCTGCCGCGACGGCGCGCCCGTCGTCCTCTCCTCCGACCACAAGCCAGACAGGCCGGACGAGCTGGAGAGGATCGAGGCCGCCGGCGGCCGCGTCATATTCTGGGAGGGCGCGAGGGTGCTGGGCGTCCTGGCCATGTCGCGCGCCATCGGCGACGGCTATCTGAAGCCGTTCGTGACGGCGGTCCCGGAGGTGACGGTGACAGACAGGGCGGCCGGCGACGATTGCCTGATCCTGGCCAGCGACGGCCTGTGGGACGTGGTCAACAACGAGACGGCGTGCGAGGTAGCCCGGGCCTGCCTCCGGAGGGGCAGAGACAGGTGGTGCGCCGAGGCAGCGGCCATGCTCACCAAGCTGGCTCTGACCAAGAACAGCTCGGACAACATCTCCGTTGTCGTCGTCGATCTCCGGCCAAGGAATCATTTGTAGGAGGGCGACCAGCTGCCGTGATCTTCCATTGCAACAATAGCAGTATAGTAGTAACAGTAGGATCAATCCAAAACTAGCTCTATAGCGATTCTACCGATTGGTTTCTCTTCTTCAAAATTCATTTCTTTTTTCTTTGCAATATTTCTCCCTGGATAAAGTTCAGTGGAGTACATAGATTATGGTCGGGTTGAGGAAAGAAATAACAACCGGTGTAACCAAAGTTCGATCCTTGAAGTGAAACAGAAGTTCAGTTCATCAGAAGGAGGTCAGTTTTCGTTCAAATTCTGAAGGCTCGATTCAGATCTGCAGCTTCCATTGGCATCAGCAAATTCTGCGTAGATGGATGATAAGTTTCTCATGTCTTGAACTTCACACAAGTTCAGATTGGATGTGCAAACTTTATCGAATATCTTGTGCTACCGTGGCACCCAAAAAACGGGGGATCTGGGCGCCATATAAAATGAAGTCAAATCAAAGATACTAGTACAGAAAAGAGATGAAATCAAAGAGAACAGATCCGGGACAGCTCTTGACGCTTGCGTGAAGACGAAGAAGACGATCAGAGGCTCCCAAGGAAGCGAGATATTTCTTGTGGGATTCATCTGGAAGCACGACACCTGCCCCGCCCAGCCCAGCTGTGTGAAACATACGGACGGCCGGAGACACCGCGCTGCGGTCCAGGCCATTCCGTTCCAGCTGGTATGGGGTTCTCATTCTTCCTTCCCGGCAACGCACGCACGCAGGCGCACCTCGACAAATTCCCTCCTTCCTCTTTAAAAGAAGGGGTTTGTCACTCACTGATTGGAGTGACGCGTCGGAGGGCATTGAAAAATCGTTCACTCCAAGCATGATTTTGCGTCCGGCGAAGGACGGATCTTTTCGCTTTATTATGACTGACTGATAATGGTGACAGCGGGGCAAGATGCAAGGAACCTCCACGCCCCACCTCCATCATATCATCTCACCGGGGCGGGGGGTTTGGTTGGTGGGATATGTTCGTCTTCGTCGTCCAGGTGTTCGTCCCAGGCTCCTCGTCTCCTCCGTTCCTGTTGCTCCCGTCGTTCGGTGGCGCTGCCGACGGAAGGTTCGACACGCACACGCATCGCCTGATTGAGCGGTGTGGTGGTGTTGCTGGTGGGTGGCCGCTGGCGGTGGCGGGCGTGATCAGCCAACATATCGGATCTGCTCATGGATGGTGAAGAGAAAACTCTACTTTCGAGCTGGCTTCTCTTTGTCCTTGGGCGACAAGAACTTTTCTGTCAGCTGCTTAAAAAGTTGTCACTCCTTGATAGGAAATGAAATAAAGATGAGTTAGGAAATGAGGGCATGTACAATGGTTATATCTTAGCCTTATCATTGCTGAGGTGGAGGAGAGAGAAATGAAAAAAGAGCTTTGTCTTATCTTAGTTAAGAGATGATCTCTTAGCATAGTTTGTCTCACCACAAATTTAGAAATAAAGATAAGACTAAGATATAACCCATTGTAAGTCATGTTTTATTGTCATATCTTAGTTGCATGGTGGGTGTAAGATAAGGCTGTCTTATCAACCATTTTACATGCCCTGAAAGTGGGGGCGTCTGAAGCGAGAAGGAGAGCAAATAATAAGGAACGTCCGTCTGAATAGCACAGGAAAATTGTAAAAAAGAATTATTTCTGATCCCAGGTTCGAACTGGGGACCTTTAGTGTGTGAGACTAACGTGATAACCAACTACACCAACAAGACAATTTGTTATGTTTTTCACAACAAACTTACTTATACACGCCAGCGTATACTGGTCACATTACCCGACTGTTCAGTGCACGGCCCGGAAGTGCATAGGTACCCCATGGCTTCTCCTTTCCCAGATACCGCACCAATACAAAAAACGTGGAGATGTTCGCCCATCCGGTATCCTCTTATGATGTAATCTCGGACTTTCTTTTTATCTAAATGATGAATAAAATGCTTTTGAAGGGTGGTTCTCAAAAAAGGGAAAAATTGGACTGATCCTATAAGTGTCCCAATGCTCTGCTTTGGACTATATTTTAATCATGAAACCTAAGCAAAAATCTGATGTCGCACCTGACTTAGTGTGGAAAGAGAAAGTAACTATATCTTAGTTAAGATATACTCAGAGTGCCCAAGCCAGCATTTTGTCCCTCGCGGAACACATTAAATGATTTTTTATATATAACAAAAACGGCTTCTCCCAGTGCATAGGTAGATGAGATACTAGGTTCATGAAAGGGCTTAGCAACTAAACTCTCAATGCATAGGTAATTAAGATTTTTCTAGCTAACCTTCCTTCATTTAATTGTTTAGCAGCTAAAATCCCATACATATGCGTTTTTGCATAGGTTCGCACGCTTGGCACTATTTCTTCCCGGGTCACCAAAGTTTTCTCTCCCACCCTTAATTGCTTTGATATGTTAGGATTTTCCCACATGACACTTTTAGCACTTGTACACCATGGAGCACTAGGAAGGGACTAAGATACAATCCATTGGAGAAGTTATGTCTGAGTACATACTTAATGCATATGATATATACGTATGATGCATTCAAAGTCTAATTCCCCTAGGTTTACTTAGGGTTCTTAGGTTCCTCTTGTGATGTCGTCGCCCGAGTGCATCTACCCTTCGATTTCCAAATTCCCTCACGTCGAAACTTTCCCAACGAAGTTCACACCGTGATCCCATGGGAGTAGGCTACACCATGGTACCCTTGCATGGCAGAAACAAGATCTCAGGCGTCGTCGGAGGACGAAGCATCTGGAAATGGTGCAGCGATGTTAATCACTCCAACGAAGCAAGTCTCGAGGATAGGTTTGAGGGATTGGATCTCCATGGGAGGAAGAGAAAGACCATGACCTGTCTAGAGAGATTAAAGGGCGGCTTGAGGAAACTCGATGGATTGGAATTTTTAGGGCTCATACACAGAAAACCCTTTAGTCATGTGGCCTTGTTTAAATCTTGCACAATGTCTGGCCCTCTCCGCAATGAATAAATTTCAAGACGATGAACGCCGACCTTTTCCTGGTTCAGTTCATGTGCCCTCGTGATTGGAATCGCGTCATGGGCAGTGGCCTATGGGTGTTCCAGAATGATGCAATCATTCTTTCCTGGTTCAGTTCATGTGCCCTCGTGATTGGAATCGCGTCATGGGCAGTGGTCTATGGGTGTTCCAGAATGATGCAATCATTCTTGAGGAATATGATGGGATAACGGATGTTCAAGAATACTAGTTGGATCGTATTCCTGTCTAGGATAGGATCATAGGTATACCTGTTGGTCTCATGAAGAAGATGGAGCTGGCAAAGAAGAATGCAAGGAAGGCGGAAGCCCCCGCGATTAAGGTAATGGGTTAATGAGGGTTGCTTAAACCCTTTGAAGTATCCTTAAACCCTTTGAAGTATCACCTAGCTCATGTTTTTGTGAAACTTGATACTCCCGTGATCAGTTTTGTGCCACTAACACTAAAGGAAAATAAGAAATACCCTGTTGAGTATGAAAAACTGCCATAGGATTTTCATGGGGTGATTGGGTATTAGTGAGTTTTGATAACTTTGACCGTGGTCTGATGGGAAGAGGTGCGCCTCGTGGTGGTGGAGCAATGGGTAGAGGAGGAGGATTTTTGTAGAAGTAGAGGCAATACGGGGGATGCCAATTCCAAGGAAAATATGGACTTGGATTTTGGTGATGGTGGCGGTATTAACTCTGGTGTGGTCATACCTGTGGCGCGCAAGCAATTGATTGATGAAGATGTAACTGTTATGGAGAGATCAAGGGCTCAACCCTCGACACACCCCGGGTTTGTCTTTGACAAGGTGAATTTGTTGGAGAACATTAGCAATGAGACAGTGGATAACAATGGTGAGCACTCCACACAAAAAATCCATGACCTGAAAAGGTAGAGATCAAACATTGGTACAAACTCATTAAATAGTACACCGGTGACTCCCCTCGAGGGTGATTTCTGAGAGCAATGAAAACCATAGGTTGGAATTGTCACGGTATGAGCAACACGGCGGTAGAGAGAGCACTTTTGGACGTCCAGAAGCAATGGGTGGCGGATGTGATCTTCCTGTCTAAGACACGTCTGAACACAACTAGGGCAGAAAAAAGAAAATGAAGATAGATCATGTGGAAGTGGTCAGGGGTGTTGGAGCTAGTGGGGCCTAATCTTATTTTGGCACAATCCGGTGGTAATACATGTCAGACATAAAACTAAGAATTGTATTGATGCAGGTGTGGGAGCCTCAAGTTGTGAGCAGTGGAGACTTAAGGGGATCTAAATGAAGATCGTTGGGAGGATAAAGACCTACCATGGGGATATTTCCGAGTTCTTTCCCAGCAAGTCCAGATGTCATGGGTGGTTTTGGGCGACTTTAATGAGATTTTATCCTCTAACAAGAAGGAAGGAGGCGCTCCGCATCCTGTTGGTATGATGACAAATTTTGGAGATATATTAGTGAAGTGTGAATTGGAAGACATGTTTTTTTGGGCGATCATTTTACTTGGAGGAGGTGGAGGCTATGTGGGCATTTGGATAGAGCGGTCTGTAAAGGGAGATTTCATGGTATGTCCTGTAACACTACTATTACAAATGCACCACATACTAAATCTGACTACATGCCAAATGTGCTTGACACTGAAGGTGCATCAGGTTATGAACAACATCCACACAGGGACCACAAGTAGTTGTGGCAAGATGGTTAAAAGAGGAAGAAATGCTCCTGCGGGTAATAGAGGCTTGGGAAAGGACAGGTGCATCGGCTTCGTTTTCAGCACGTACTATAGCGTACATTTGGACCTTCATATTTGGGATCGTGATGTGAAAGAATTAAAGGAGGAGCTTGATTCACTGTGATCGGGGACACCCACTAACAAGTCAACAGAGTAGTGGAGACGGATATTAATATAGATTGAGAATACTATAGAAAAAGAAGAAATTTATTGGGTGCAGAACAACAAGGCAAATTGCTTAAAATGTGATCGCAATACAAATTTCTTTAATAATTTTTGCCACTTCTGGCAAAAAAGGACTATATTCGCCGTCCTATGGATGAGAAGGAACTTGGAGATAGGATACTGAAGCTCTGAAGAGTTTGCTCGATGTTTATTTCCAAAACTTATTTACTTCTACAGTAGCCAAACCAAACTAGGAGGTGTTAAATAAAGTGAAACCATGTGTTACTTCTTATATGAACGAATCTTTGTGGCCCCGTATAATGAGGAGGAAGTGAAACAAGCGCTCTTTAGCATTGGGATTTGAAAGCACCCGTGCCGATGGTCTGCATACAATTTTTTATATAAAAAATTGTATTTGCTAGGCCAAGATCCAATGAATTGTGTGTTTAAGTAAATAGCGGGGTAACCCCAGAGGGATGGAACACGACCAATGTTGTTCTATTTCGAGCGGTTGACACTCTAGAAAAGGTTTCTCAATTTAGACCTATAAATCTTTGTAACATGATTTACAAAGTTATATCCAAAATGTTGGTGGTAAGGTTGAAAATTCGTCTCCCATAAATAATTAGCAAGACTCAAAGTGGGTATGTTCAGGGATGTATTATTATGGATAATATAATTGTGTACTATGAGTGCTTTGTTTAGAACTGCACCAACTTACAGCTCCAACGTTTAATAAAAACACATATCCGGTTTGTGATTTAGAATCATCCGGATCAGTGTCAAAGCTTGCATCGACGTAACCATTTACGACTAGCTCTTTGTCACCTCCATAAACGAGAAACATATCCTTAGTACTTTTCAGGTATTTCAGGATGTTCATGACCGCTGTCCAGTGATCCACTCCTGGATTACTTTGGTATCTCCCTGCTAAACTTATTGCTAAGCATATGTCAGGTCTGGTACACAGCATTGCATACATGATAGAGCCTATGGCTGAAGCATAGGGAACATCTTTCATTTTCTCTCTATCTTCTGCTGTGGTCGGGCATTGAGTCTGACTCAATTTCACACCTTGTAATACAGGCAAGAACCCTTTCTTTGCCTGATCCATTTTGAACTTTTTCAAAACTTTATCAAGGTATGTGCTTTGTGAAAGTCCAATTAAGCATCTTGATCTATCTCTATAGATCTTGATGCCCAATATGTAAGCAGCTTCACCGAGGTCTTTCATAGAAAAACTTTTATTCAAGTATCCCTTTATGCTATCTAGAAATTCTATATCATTTCCAATTAATAATATGTCATCTACATATAATATCAGTAATGCTACAGAGCTCCCACTCACTTTCTTGTAAATACAGGCTTCTCCAAAAGTCTGTATAAAACCATATGCTTTGATCACACTATCAAAGTGTTTATTCCAACTCCGAGATGCTTGCACCAGTCCATAAATGGATCGCTGGAGCTTGCACACTTTGTTAGCGCCTTTTGGATCAACAAAACCTTCTGGTTGCATCATATACAACTCTTCTTCTAGAAATCCATTCAAGAATGCAATTTTGACATCCATTTGCCAAATTTCATAATCATAAAATGCAGCAATTGCTAACATGATTCGGACAGACTTAAGCATCGCTACGGGTGAGAAAGTCTCATCGTAGTCAACCCCTTGAACTTGTCGAAAACCTTTCGCAACAAGTCGAGCTTTGTATTCAGTTACATTACCATCAGCGTCAGTCTTCTTCTTAAAAATCCATTTATTCTCAATGGCTTACCGATCATCGGGCAAGTCAACCAAAGTCCATACTTTGTTTTCATACATGGATCCCATCTCAGATTTCATGGCTTCTAGCCATTTTGCGGAATCTGGGCTCATCATCGCTTCCTCATAGTTCGTAGGTTCGCCATGGTCAAGTAACATGACCTCCAGAATAGGATTACCGTACCACTCTGGTGCAGATCTTACTCTGGTAGACCTACAGGTTCAGTAGTAACTTGATCTGAAGTTTCATGATCAATATCATTAACTTCCCCACTAATTGGTGTAGTTGTCACAGGAACCGGTTCTTGTGATGGACTACTTTCCAATAAGGGAGCAGGTATAGTTACCTCACCGAGTTCTACTTTCCTCCCACTCACTTCTTTCGAGAGAAACTCCTTCTCTAGAAAGGATCCGAATTTAGCAACAAAAATATTGCCCTCAGATCTGTGATAGAAGGTGTACCCAATAGTCTCTTTTGGGTATCCTATGAAGACACATTTCTCTGATTTGGGTTCGAGCTTATCTGGTTGAAGTTTCTTCACATAAGCATCGCAGCCCCAAACTTTAAGAAACGACAACTTTGGTTTCTTGCCAAACCACAGTTCATAAGGCGTCGTCTCAACAGATTTTGATGGTGCCCTATTTAACGTGAATGCGGCTGTCTCTAAAGCATAACCCCAAAACGATAGCGGTAAATCAGTAAGAGACATCATAGATCGCACCATATCTAGTAAAGTACGATTACGACGTTCGGACACACCATTTCGTTGTGGTGTTCCGGGTGGCGTGAGTTGCGAAACTATTCCACATTGTTTCAAATGTAAACCAAACTCGTAACTCATATATTCTCCTCCACGATCAGATCGTAGAAATTTTATTTTCTTGTTATGATGATTTTCCACTTCACTCTGAATATCTTTGAACTTTTCAAATGTTTCAGACTTGTGTTTGATTAAGTAGATATACCCAGATCTGCTCAAATCATCTGTGAAGGTGAGAAAATAA
This sequence comes from Triticum timopheevii, assembly GCA_963921465.1. NCBI lineage: Eukaryota > Viridiplantae > Streptophyta > Magnoliopsida > Poales > Poaceae > Triticum > Triticum timopheevii. Next base: position 315,017,210 of record OY997270.1, read on the forward strand.
TGATACCCGCCGCGAGCCTCAATATTCATTGGACCACATACATCAGTATATATGATTTCCAACAAATCAGTTGCTCGCTCCATAGTTCCAGAGAACGGCGTTTTAGTCATCTTGCCCATGAGGCACGGTTCGCAAGTATCAAGTGATTCATAATCAAGTGATTCCAAAAGTCCATCAGTATGGAGTTTCTTCATGCGCTTTACACCGATATGACCTAAACGGCAGTGCCACAAATAAGTTGCACTATCATTATCAACTCTGCATCTTTTGGCTTCAACATTATGAATATGTGTATCACTACTATCGAGATTCAATAAAAATAGACCACTCTTCAAGGGTGCATGACCATAAAATATATTACTCATATAAATAGAACAACCATTATTCTCTGGTTTAAATGAATAACCATCTCGCATCAAACAAGATCCAGATATAATGTTCATGCTCAACGCTGGCACCAAATAACAATTATTTAGGTCTAAAACTAATCCCGATGGTAGATGTAGAGGTAGCGTGCCGACCGCGATCACATCGACTTTGGAACCATTTCCCACGCGCATCGTCACCTCGTCCTTAGCCAATCTTCGCTTAATCCGTAGTCCCTATTTCGAGTTGCAAATATTAGCAACAGAACCAGTATCAAATACCCAGGTACTACTGCGAGCATTAGTAAGGTACACATCAATAACATGTATATCACATATACCTTTGTTCACTTTGCCATCCTTCTTATCCGCCAAATACTGTTGGAAATATGCCCTAGAGGCAATAATAAAAGGATTATTATTATATTTCCTTGTTCATGATAATTGTCTTTATTCATGCTATAACTGTATTATCTGGAAATCGTAATACACGTGTGAATACATAGACCATAATATGTCCCTAGTAAGCCTCTAGTTGACTAGCTCGTTGATCAACGGATAGTCATGGTTTCCTGGCTATGGACATTGGATGTCGTTGATAACGGGATCACATCATTAGGAGAACGATGTGATGGACAAGACCCAATCCTAAGCATAGCACAAGATCGTGTAGTTCGTTTGCTAGAGCTTTTCCAATGTCAAGTATCTTTTCCTTAGACCATGAGATCGTGTAACTCCCGGATACCGTAGGAGTGCTTTGGGTGTACCAAACGTCACAACGTAACTGGGTGACTATAAAGGTGCACTACAGGTATCTCCGAAAGTGTCTGTTGGGTTGACACGGATCGAGACTGGGATTTGTCACTCCGTATGACGGAGAGGTATCTCTGGGCCCACTCGGTAATGCATCATCATAATGAGCTCAAAGTGACCAAGTGTTTGGTCACGGGATCATGCATTACGGTACGAGTAAAGTGACTTGCCGGTAACGAGACTGAACGAGGTATTGGGATACCGACGATCGAGTCTCGGGCAAGTAACGTACCGATTGACAAAGGGAATTGAATACGGGGTTGTTTGAATCCTCGACATCGTGGTTCATCCGATGAAATCATCGAGGAGCATATGGGAGCCAACATGGGTATCCAGATCCCGCTGTTGGTTATTGACCGGAGAGTCGTCTCGGTCATGTCTGCATGTCTCCCGAACCCGTAGGTTCTACACACTTAAGGTTCGGTGATGCTAGGGTTATTAGGAAGACTTGTATGTGATTACTGAATGTTATTCGGAGTCCCGGATGAGATCCCGGACGTCACGAGGAGTTCCGGAATGGTCCGGAGGTGAAGATTTATATATGGGAAGTTGTCATGCGGACACCGGAAAGTTTCGGGGGCATATCGGTATTGTACCGGGGCCACCGGAGAGGTTCCGGGGGTCCACCGGGAGGGGCCACCCCTCTTGGAGGGCCTCATGGGCCGCAAGGGGCAGGGAACCAGCCCCTGGAGGGCTGGGCGCGCCCCCCCTTGGGCCCATGCGCCTAGGGTTTGGGGGGGGGGAACCCTAGTGGGGGCGCCCCCCTTTGCTTGGGGGGCAAGTCCCCCCCTCCCTGGCCGCCGCCCCCCTCTAGTTCTCATCTAGAGGGGCCGGCCCCCCTTGCCCCTTCCCATATAAATAGAGGGGTGAGGGGAGGGCTGCTAGACACAACCAAGGCGCAGCCCTGTCGGTGTACTAAAGTAGGGGGGTACCTTAGTATCCCGAACTTGTGCACGAGCAGTCGCAGCGACCCGCGGCAGGGCTTGCCGGGCGTCCGCCAAGATCCTCCACGGCTACTTTTATGCCATTCAAGATCGAAGAACCCAAACCAAGGCCCCGGCAAGAGGAGCTTGCCGGGAAAGCCAACCAAGGCCCCGGCAAGAGAAGCTGGCCGGGAAGAATACAGGGTCCCAGCAAGAGGAGCTTGCCGGGAAGGCCAACCAAGGCCCCGGCAAGAGGAGCTTGCCGGGAAGAACAAAGGCCCCCGGCAAGAGGAGCTTGCCGGGAAGGCCAGCTAAGGCATCTCCAGAAGACTTGCCGCGGCGCCCCGCGCGTCCCGGCAAGGCCCGACGGCCGGCAAGCTTGCCGGCACGACAAGAGAAGGGCCACGGCAAGGCACTTGCCGCGGCAAGGCGGCCACCCAAAATCCAGCGCATCCAGCGACGTGTCGCCCCAAGGCCACCCCAGGGGCACGTGGCGGGGCGTTGCGCAGCCATGCGGAGCGAGGTGGCAAGCAGAGCTGATAGAGACGCCATCGTGGCAACCGGTGGCTCACCTAACGGTCGTTTCTTTGCACTGTTGGGGCGACCGGATGGGCATTAAATGCCCCTGTCCCCTGCTGTCGGAGTTAGGTAGGGGACACTGTTGGTAGTAGTTGTACCAACCTGCGCTTTTACCTTTGTACCCCCTCTTCCTACGCTACCACCTGTTGGTGCCCCCTTCAGACTATAAAAGGGAGGCCCATGCGCACGTAGAAGGGGTTGGGTCCATTCGACACACGCAATACCACCATACGCTCGCTCTCGAGCAAGATCAAATACAAACACAAGGCAGCAGTAGGAGTTTTATCTCTCCGGAGAGCTCCGAAGCTGGGTAAAAATCGCCCGTCTCCCCGCGCGCGCCTGACCTCGATCTGCTCTGCGCGCGGCCTCCGCCCCCTTGCCAGACTAGAAGGGGCCCCCCATGCCCCATAGGTGCTCGTGGCCACAGAAAGGAACGGCCCCGACATCCTTGGCGCGCCAGGTAGGGGGCGCGTCGAGGTCGTGAGCATCTGATCCGGTCTTCGCGCGCGCTGCATCAACGCCTTCATCAACATGCCACCGAAGAAGAAGCCTTCGGAGGTGGCCGCTCCGTCTACATCGATTCCGCCACCGCCGCTGGAGCAAACGGGCGGTGGAGTGGACGCCGGCGGAGGAGTGGGCGCCGACGGTGGGACTCACGTCGTCACCAGATCCAAAAACAAGGCCCTGCAAGCGTCGGCGACCGTGCAGACAGCGCACCCTTCCCAGGAAGTGCAAGGTCGACAACGCCCCGGTGCTCCTAGCACCGTGCTCGCGTTGGAACAAGGCCAAGCTGGTGGGTCGCGGGACGCTCGAGGTCAGCATGCACGCCTGCATGCTGGCGCGAGCGAGGTGCAGTCGCCCGGGCGGGGTGTTGCACCTCCCAATCCAGTTGGGAGTCCGAGCACATCCCGCTCCTCGCGCCGCTCGTCGCCACCACCACCCAAGACAGCAGAGGAAGAGCTGGCCCGAGCCCAGCTGCTTCTAGACTACCCTCCGGCGCCGCACAAGATCGACGACTGGAGGATGACCATATACAGTCTCATCGGCTTCGCCAACGGCGGCAAGCCCCGGCAACCGAGTGCATCGAGGCCCCGGCAAGGCGCCCAGGCGCAAGCCGACGCCGACAAGACCGCTGGGGGTGCCACCTCCGTGCACTCCCAGCCCCGAAGGCCAAGATCGCCGACTCGTCGGGCCAACCCCGCCGGCGACTCCACCGCGTCGTCGGACCCGCGAACCCGATGCGATCAACGCCACGTTCTCCAAGAACGACGGCACGAAGACGCTCGCACTCGCATCGAGCGCAGAAGGGAAGCGTGACGTCAATCCGACCAGCGCGCTGGGCCCACTGTCGATATGCACGCACCAGGGGAACCAAGCGACTTGCCGTACGCGGCAGGTTGCCCTGCGTTCACCCGCGAGCTGCGGCAAGTCCAGTGGCCCAAAACCAAGAACTTCAGGCCAGACGTGCCCGAGAAGTACGATGGCAGGATACATCCATCGGAGTTCCTCAGCATCTACACCATCGCGGTGCAGGCTGCCGGAGGGCGCGACGAGAAGATCCTCGCCAACTACTTCCCGCTGGTGCTCAAGCCCAACGTCAGATCTTGGCTCATGCACTTGCCGGACGGTTCCATCTCTTCATGGGCGGACCTGTGTCATCAGTTTGTCGGCGCCTTCATAGGCGGCCACAAGCCTCATGGCCAGGAGAGTGACCTCCACTTGCTCGTCCAGAAGGAGGGAGAACCCCTGCGCAAGTACATACAGAGATTCAGCCAAGTGCAGCGCAACATCCCAGACGTCCACCCTGCCACAGTTATCAGCGCGTTTCATCAAAACGTGCGTAACCGCAGGATGAGGGAGGAGATGGCGATGTGCAAGATCAGAGACGTCAGCGAGCTCTATGCTCTGGCCGACAAGTGTGCACGGGCTGAGGAGGGAAGGAAAATCCCCGGAGAGGTTGCAGGAGCAGAAGGATCTGACAGTGAGGATGCCGCCCCGGCAAGGAAGAACCGGAGGCGGAACAACAGGAAGAGAAAGGCTAAGGATGTGCTAGCTGTTGAGCATTCCCGCAACGGAGGTGGCTCCGACAAGGCCAAAGCCAATGACTCCGGCGAGGCTGTGGTAGCCGCCGACAAGCAGGATGGCTCCGGCAAGCGGTACTGCAAGATCCACCGCACCAAGGGCCATGATCTCCAAACCTGCAAGAAAGTGGAGCAGATGGCGGAGCTACTGAAAGCCGAATACGAACGCCGCGATAAGGAGAGAGCCCAGGGAGGTGGCGGAGGATCCGGCAAGAAGCTTCCCGCCCGGGGAGGACACCGCGGCAAGGCCAAGCCGCGGCAAGGAGATAGGCCTCCCCGCGGCCGCGACAAGGACGAAGATGAGGATGAGGATGATGAGATGGAGGAAGATGAGACCGATGACCAAGAGTTTCAGAAGGCGATAGAGGTGTTGTGCATCGACGGCGGCGCCTCTCTGCACACCTCGCACCGCCAACTCAAGCAGTGGGTGCGAGAGGTGAATGCAGCGGAGCCGTCTGTCGAGGCGCGCAAGCCTCTAAAATGGTCCAGCACGCCCATCATCTTCGATATTGAGGACCACCCTGATCGCATCACTGCGGTCGGGTGCTTGCCGATGTTGGTCTCACCAACAATCCGCAACCTCAAGGTCACGAAGATGTTGATTGACGGCAGGGCCGGCCTGAACCTGATTTCCTCCGCAGTGCTCAAGAAGCTCCAGATCCTCGACAGCGAGCTCGAAGAAACTGGAACCTTTCAAGGGATAAATCCGGGAAGGAGCAAGCCCAAGGGGAAGATCATGCTGCCAGTAATGTTTGGCAGCGAGCTGAACTTCAGGACAGAGAGGGTCACCTTCGATGTTGTTGATATCCCATTACCCTACAATGGGATACTCGGCCGACCAGCGCTTGCCAAGTTCATGGCAGCCTCTCATTACGCATACAACGTGCTCAAGATGCCTGGTCCGATAAGTGTCATCTCTGTCCAAGGCGACAAGAAGGATGCACTTATCTGCACCGACAAGATCTACCGGGAAGCGGCAGCCGCAGCAGAGGGCAAGCCACTTGCCGCTGAAGCTCCCCGAGGGAAGAAGAAAATCAAGTCCGGCAAGTGCAGCTCTGATGCCCACTCCGGCAAGCGCACCTCCCCGGAGTGCTGCGTTGCCGTCGAGGACGCACCATCGAGCTCCACCGGCAAATGCGAGAAGGCAAAGGCAGATCCACCAAAGACTAAGCCCGGCAAGAACAGCTCTGGTGCCTGCTCCGGCAAGCACGCCTCCCCGGAGTGCCGCGCTGCCGTCGAGGATGCGCCATCGAGCTTCACCAGCCAGTAGGGCGAAGGAAGCGTCCAGTTTCGAGCTTTTGAGTTGTATTCCCTGAGAATCCGTACCTTGTACGAAGAACCTGTGCGCAGAAGGGTCGAATCGTGGCTAAGTTGCGCCCTTGATCTGTTTCGAGTCCGCTCAACGATGAAAGCGCGCCGCAACTAGCCCGACGAGTTCTTCCTGCCGGAAGCAACACCGCCAGCGGGCTGCTGATGTCCCGCACTCAGCAAGTGTGTTTGCGCCGGCGGGTTCCCTGAAAGCATGGGGGTGAAAACGTACAAGGGAGGAAGTCAAGGGAGAAGTGCGGCTTCGCCAGATCGCGGAGGACGGAAAAGCTAAGTCGCCCGAGCTTGAGTACAGAGCACTTTTTAGTTCTAAGCTCTTATGTTATATTCCTCAAACGTTCGTCCCTTGTACGAAAAACCTGTGCGCGGAGGAACCAACTCGTGGTTAAGTTGCGCCCTTGCTTTGTTTTCGAGTCCGCTCAACAATACAAGTGCGTTGCAACTGGCCCGAGAAGGTTTCTTGCCGGGGACAACACCGTCAGCGGGCTGCTGATGTTCCGCACTCAGCAAGTGTGTTAGCGCCGGCAAGTTCCCTAGAAGCGTAGGGTAAAAACGTACAAGGGATGTAATGAAGTAGAGGACGTAACATAGCAAGCCTTGCCGTGGGACGTCCTTCGTATGTAAAACTTGTGCACAGAGGAGCTAACTCGCGGCTGAGTTGCACCCTTGATTTGTTTCCGAGTCCGCTCGACAATGAAAGCGCGCTGCAACTAGCCCGACGAGGTTTGTTGCCGGAGGCAACACCGCCAGCGGGCTGCTGATGTTCCGCACTCAGCAAGTGTGTATGCACCGGCAAGTGTGTATCGCGGCAGGTAAAGCTTTTTCTATGCAAAGCAGGTATTTGAAGGGAGAAAATCATGTTTACTAATGAATTCGGATATCTCCAGGGGTATTTGCGGAGCTGCCACGCATCATATCTGATGCTGCACAATTCTATCGAGCCGAAGAGAGGAGTACTACAGAGAAGCTCTTCTGGTCGCAGTATCTGGCGCCGGTGTATCCAATGCCTTTTGTCGATCAGCTGAAGCAGCTGATCGAACTGCATAAGGCGGCCGAACTAGCCATGGAGGATTTGATTATCCGGCTATGGCCTGCCGAGCCGATTCCAAGCAGCTACTTCAGGCTCGTGAAGCGGCTTGTGAGTGCCTGCCCTCGACTTGAAGTCATCAAGCGGTCGGTCTGTATAGAGGGTGTTGAATGGCCTTCGCCCGCGCAAAGGTGCACTGGGGAAGATGGACACTGAAAAGCTAATGACCGAGGGACTGCCAGAGGGGAAGGAGCACCGCAAGCCTGAGTTATATTATGATAGTGTCCTAAAAGGATCCCGCCGTGCGGCGGAGCAATGCACCAAGGACATTATATTTCCATGAATACAGTCATGTTGTCCTTTGTAGTGTTGAACAAGGCCATTTCTATTATTTATTGCCTGTTATTTGAAAGTTTTTCCTCCTGTGCGGCCGTTTTATATATATTAATCTTGAGAGTTGGCCAGTCATCGGCTTCTGCCCCCACGTAGGAAGTACGGGGGTGTTCGGGATGAATCTGAGCACTCTTTACCCCAATGTTTGGGTCCTTGAAGGAGGTGTTCAGCGCAACAAACCAGGCAATCGGACTATAAGGCTTTATCACTCTCACTTAGCCATAGGAGTTTGACAAAAGGAAGGTAGGCGCAGCCCCTGGTGTTCGGAAGACCGCACTAGGGGCTCCATAAGCACCTGATCGGAAGAACAAGCCGATCCCTCACACGCTGCATTAGTTTTCACATAATGCGGAAGAAATCCTTAAAGATTTTACAACCTCTCCAACAACTGACCAGCTCTCGCCGTATCATGACAGTTAGTTTTTGGCTTTCTCTACTGAGGCGCTCGTCCGGGAGAACCGGGACACAATCGCAGTAGTTTTCCCTGTGCCGCCTTAGCCGATACAGTGGAACGTAAGGCAGCAAAACATGGGAGCTGGGCAAACCCAACTATTGACCCAAGACATGATTCGGAGCTGATGCATATAATGCTATAAGTTCGGGGTGCCGGACGACCGTAAAGGTGTTCGGACTTTATTGCCGTATTATAGGTACAATGAAGCCCCTGGCATATTAAGGCATATCGCGATGTACATACGCCATTTGACAAAATGTGTCGATAAGAAACAATAGCAGATAAGTGTCATATAAAGCCACTTGTTGTAATGGAATAACATGTCGATGCGTATGAGTACAGGTAATGTGATAAAATAAATATGACTTTGGAACCTACTGAGACCAGGCGGGAGGAAGCTGTGTGCGGATCCGGAGTGTAGTCGGATGGTCATCGAGGGGAATATCTAAGGATTCCCTCATGCTTTGCAAGCTGTTTCCATGTCGCCAGTCCTGGCCTACGCAAAAGTGAACCTGCAAAGAAAATGCAGGAAACGTTTGTGTGCCACGGAGCGGTTGATCCGTAGTGTGTGGCCTATCCTGGCTTTGCCTCCGTTTACTACCGGAGTGTTTTAATTGAACTCCGGACAAGCCGGGCTATCCTGCCGTGAAGTAGTTCGGACTCCCTTGAAGGTGTCCAGGAGTTTGGCCGTCGACTCGACGTTCGATTGAAAGTTTCCACTCATTGCTTCTACTGTTAAGGCGGTGGTATACTCTTCTGCACAGAGGGGGAGTTCGGCCTTGCCATTAACTGTTATGACATCGCACGGACCGGGCATCTTGAGCTTTCGGTAGGCATAATGTGGCACCATGTTGAATCGAGCAAACGCAGTTCGTCCGAGCAGTGCATGTAATTACTGCGAAAAGGGACGATGTCGAAGATTAACTCTTCGGTATGGCAATTGTCCAGTGATCCGAAGACTACCTCCAGAGTGATGGAGCCTGTACAATGGGCCTCCACACCTGGTATAACACCTTTAAAGGTGGTTTTAGTGGGTTTGATCATAGAAAGATCAATACCCATCTTGTGCACTGTGTCCTGATACAGCAGGTTTAGATTGCTGCCTCCATCCATAAGGACTCGTGGGAGGTGGAATCCGTCAATTATTGGGTCAAGGACTAGTGCGGCTGAATTGCCCTGATTGTTATTGGCCGGATGATCCGTACGGTCGAAACTGACCGGCCATAGTGTATATTGTGGGGCGACTGGCTTTGTTGAGTCGACATCCCTAAGAGTGCACATCCGTTCCAGCTTGGGAATGTGGGTGGCGTTTATCATATTCACCATTTTAATTTGCGAGGGAAATTTCTTTTGCGCTCCTGTGTTTGGTGATCGGGGCTCCTCCTCGTTGTCATCGCCTTGAGACCCCTTCTCCTTGTTTTCGACACTTGACCTGCCGGCTTGTTTGAAGACCCAGCATTCTCTGTTGGTACGATTGGCTGGTGTTCCTGGGGTGCCATGAATTTGGCATGGACATTCGAGTATGTGGTCCAGACTGGACGGGCCTGAATTGTTCTTTTGGAATGGCTTCTTCCGCTGACCGGACTTAGAGCCATTGAATCCAGCATTGACTGCCGTGTCTTCGGCGTTATCACCATTTTTGCGATGCTTGTGTTTGTTGCGTTGGGGCTTGCCGTTGCTATCTTTGGCCTCTAATGTGCCAGGACTGCTTGGTGTGTTGTTGCTACGAGCCAACCAGCTATCCTCGCCCGCGCAAAAGCGAGTCATGAGTGTCATGAGGCCTGCCATGGACTTCGGCTTTTCTTGGACGAGATGTCGGGCAAGCCACTCGTCATGGATGTTATGCTTAAAAGCCGCTAGGGCTTCGGCATCTAGAGAATCGACAATTTGGTTCTTTTTAGTTAGGAACCGAGTCCAAAATTTCCTGGCTGACTCTCCGGGCTGTTGGGTAATGTGACTTAGATCGTCAGCATCCGATGGTCGCGCATAAGTTCCCTGGAAGTTATCCAGGAGTGCGTCTTCCAGGTTCTCCCAACTTCCAATAGAGTTTGCCGGCAAACTATTCAGCCAATGCCGAGCCGGTCCCTTGAGTTTTAGTGGGAGGTACTTGATGGCATGTAGATCATCATTGCGGGCCATGTGAATGTGGAGAAGGAAATCTTCAATCCATACCGCGGGGTCTTTTGTCCCATTATGTGATTCGATGTTCACAGGTTTAAACCCTTCTGGGAACTCATGCTCCATTACTTCGTCAGTGAGGCATAGGGGGTGTGCAGTGCCTCTATGCTGGGCTACATCACGACGCAGTTCAAATGAGTCTGGTCGGTTGTATTCGGCCCGGCCAGATTTATATTTAGTGTATCCGGCATGGTGATCATCGTCACGCGTTGGGGCGCGTCCCCATGATCCGTAGATCGACCTTGACCGTCCTGCTTTGTTTTCCAATATGTCTTGCAGGCCCTGCGTGTAGCCCCGTTCCTTCATGTTTTTGTTTGATTGGCGACGGGGTGCGGGCTGGTGTTCGGGCTGATATGCCGCTTTGTCTTGGCCACGGGGTGGCCGGTCAGCCGCATCCTGCGCTGGTAGTGTAGGATCTAGTGCCTCCTCCTCGAACTGAGGTAACAACTTGCGCTTTGGGTAATTTTTGGTTGGGTGCTTGAGTCCGTATTCCTCGGCTTCCAGGACCTCGGTCCATCTATCGGTCAGCAGATCTTGATTAGCTTGAAGCTGCTGCTGCTTTTTCTTCAGGGTTTTTGAAGTGGCTATAAGCCGTCGCTTGAAGCGCTCCTGCTCGACGGGATCCTCAGGCACGATGAATTCTTTGTTGCCGAGGTTCACCTCGTCTTCGGAGAGGGGCATGTAATTGTCATCCTTCGAGTCTTCATCCATTTCCCGTTTCTCAGGGCTAGCTTGCCCATCCTCCCGTCCGGCTTGCTGAAGCTTCGCTGGGCGGGATTGTTTTCGTCTTCGGCACCATCCGGAGTGCTATTGTCTCTTGTGTCGGTATCGCTGTTTTCGCTATGGGGGAGCTTAGAGCGGCGCCGCTGACGCCGGTGCTTAGATTGCTTCCCAAGGGGATTATCCTCCGTTGCCTCATCGCCATTGCTTTCTTTGGGCGTGTCCACCATATATATATCATATGATGAGGTGGCTGTCCAGTGCCCTGTGGGCGGTGGTTCCTGTTCTTCTCCGGAATCGTCGTCCATACCGTCGATGTGTTCGGAGTCGAAGTCAAGCATGTCGGTTAAGTCGTCAACAGTGGCTATTACATGGGTGGTGGGTGGGGAACGAATTTCTTCGTCGTCCGCTTCCCACTCAAGCCGGACATAGTTCGGCCAAGAGTCTCCTGACAGGGAGAGGGATTTTAATGAATTTAGGACGTCTCCCAAGGGCGAGTGCTGAAAGATATCCACGGAGGTAAACTCCATGATTGGTACCCAATCAGCTTCGATGGGCATGCATGTACACGGTTCGGAGCCTACGGCCGGAGATGAGTCCGGGGGTCCGATGACGCAAACCTAATTGAAGGCGAAGTCTGTGTTCGGCTCTATCGCCGTTGAGTGTGCGGCCTCCGTGGCGGGGTCCATCCACCTGTCCCCGGATGGCACGATCCGCTCCAGATTAAGAGCCGGGGCAACCGCAGGTGCGCTCTCCCGAACACCGTCCGATGACAGATCGAAGTCATGCTCATCGTGACTGTTCGGCGCACCTGTCATGGGCTCGCATCCGTCGAAGATCAAGTCTTCGCGGATGTCAGCGGTGTAGTTCAGGCTTCCAAACCTGACCTGATGACCAGGGGCATATCTATCGATCTGCTCCGGGTGGCCAAGCGAATTGGCCAATAGTGTGAAGCCGCCGAATACGAAGATCTGTCCGGGGAGAAAAACCTCACCCTGGATTGCATCGTTGTGGATGATTGAAGGAGCCATCAAGCCCTATGGTGATGACACAGTGGAACTCTCAATCAAAGCACCAATGTCGGTGTCAAACCGGCGGATCTCGGGTAGGGGTCCCGAACTATGCGTCTAAGGCTAATGGTAACAGGAGGCGGGTGACATAATGTTTACCCAGGTTTGGGCCCTCTTGATGGAGGTAATACCCTACTTCCTGCTTGAATTATCTTGACGATATGAGTATTACAAGAGTTGATCTACCACGTGATCGTAGAGGCTAAACCCTAGAAGCTAGCCAATGATTATGATTGTTGTTGTCCTATGGACTAAACCCTCCGGTTTATATAGACACGGGAGGGGGCTAGGGTTACACAGAGTCAGTTACAGGGAAGGAGATCGACATATCCGAATAGCCAAGCTTGCCTTCCACGCAAAGGAGAGTCCCATCCGGACACGGGATGAAGTCCTCAATCTTGTATCTTCATAGTCCAACAGTCCGGCTGTCCGAGGACCCCTTAATCTAGGACTCCCTCAGTATGCTCGGGCCGTCGGCCAATAGAAACACGTACGGAAGGCCTTGCTTACAAGGGCCCAAGCTGCGGCGTGGTGACCACCAGACTAGCATGGATTTTAGCCAAGAGCTGTCGCCCTTCTTCCACGGAGATACATCTTTGAAGTACTCTGGTAGCGCTTTTCTTGTAGAGTTCTTCCTCGTGAACCTTGTAGGCTTTAGAGTGCCGCACAATGCAGCATGCCTCATTCTAATCCTCAGGAAGCTCTCGCTTGTTAAGGTAGGCCAAGAAGGAACCGGTGCATGGGTAATGTCTGCCATGATGAGATGGGCCGACGGTGTAATTTTGGTGGCTAAGCCCCCAATGATGTCGGTGTGTTCGGAATTTGGGGTTGTATTCAGATCCGGATTGGTGTTGCCGCTCTCCCCTTGCCACACCACAGATGGCTTGAAAAGCCTTTCCAGAAAGTTGTTGGGTGGGACAGGGTCGCGCTTGGTGCTGATGCGAGCAAGGACATCCGCCGCTTGATTACTTTCTCGAGCCACATGGTGAAACTCGAGCCCCTCAAACTGAGCCGACATTTTGAGAATAGCTTTACGGTAAGCCACCATCTTCGGATCTTTGACATCGAAATATCCATTTATTTGAGATATTGCGAGGATTGAATCCCCACGCACTTCTAGGCGTTGTATGCCCATGGAGACGGCCATCCGGAGACCATGCAATAAGGCTTCGTATTCGGCTGCATTGTTGGAGTCCATGAATAATATTTGGAGGACGTACTGAACTGTATCTCCAGTAGGGGATGTTAGGACAATGCCTGCCCCTAAGCCTGCCAGCATTATGGAGTCGTCGAAGTGTATGACCCAGTTGGAATATGTGCCGTACTCTTTAGGGAGTTTGGCCTCTGTCCATTCGGTGACGAAGTCAGCCAGTACTTGAGATTTAATGGCCAGTCTTGGTTTGTATGATATGTTGAATGGGAGGAGCTCAATGGCCCACTTGGCAATCCGGCCCGTAGCGTCGCGGTTGTTTATTGTGTCGTTGAGTGGTACTTCGGAGCCCACCGTTATTGAACACTCTTGAAAGTAATGTCGTAGTTTCTGGGATGCCATGAAGACCGCGTATGCTATTTTTTGGTAATGAGGGTACCGGGATTTGCATGATGTGTGGACTGTGGATACGTAGTATACCGGCTTCTGAAGCGGGAATTTGTGTCCGTCCTCCTCTCGTTCGATGAGGAGCACCGCGCTTACGACTTAGTGTGTGGCCGTTATGTATAATAACATGGGTTCGCCGACGTTCGGCGCGGCTAGGATTGGGTTGCTTGCGAGAAGAGCCTTTATTTCTTCCAGTCCCTCCATTGTAGCATCCGTCCACTCAAAGTGATTGGTGCATCGGAGAAGGCGATAGAGTGGCAACGCCTTTTCTCCTAGTCTGAAGATAAAGCGGCTTAAAGCTGCCACACAGCCCGATAGTTTTTGGACTTGTTTAAGGTCTGTTGGCGTAGCCAACTATGACAAAGCTCGGATTTTAGTTGGGTTTGCCTCAATTCCTCTATTGGAAATGATGAAGCCCAGAAGCTTTCTAGCAGGAACGCCGAATACACACTTTTCCGGATTGAGCTTGATGTCATATGTTCGGAGGTTGTCGAATGTGAGACGCAGATCGTCTATTAATGACTCGACGTGCCTAGTTTTGATGACTACATCATCCATGTATGCTTCAACTTTCTTGCCGATTTGTTTCTCCAGGCATGTTTGAATCATGCGTTGATAGGTGGCACCGGCGTTTTTGAGCCTGAAAGGCATAGTGTTGAAGCAGAAAGGCCCGTATTGGGTGATAAATGACGTTGCGTCCTGATCGGACTCCTTCATATTGATTTGATGGTATCCGGAGTATGCGTCGATGAAACACAGTGAGTCGTGTCCTGTAGTAGCATCGATAATCTGATCGATGCGGGGGAGGGGAAAGGGATCCTTAGGGCAGGCCTTGTTAAGGTCTTTGAAATCAACACATAGGTGCCAGGATTTATCCTTCTTTGGTACCATTACCAGGTTTGCTAGCCAGTCCGGGTGTTTTATCTCTCTGATGAATCCGGCCTCGAGTAACTTGGCTAGCTCCTCTACCATGGCTTTTCGTTTAGGTTCGGAGAGCGCCGTAATGTTTGCTTGACTGGCTTATATCCCTTCAGTATGTTTAGGCTGTGTTCGGCCAGCCTGCGTGGGATCCCTAGCATATCAGAAGGGTGCCAGGCTAATATGTCCCAGTTTTCACGTAGGAACGCCCGCCGTGCAGTGTCGACCGTGGGGTCCAACTGTGCCCCGATGGATGCTGTCTTTGTGGAGTCTATTGGGTGGACCTGGAATTTGACTATTTCGTCTGCTGGTTTAAAGGAGGTGGATTTGGGTCACTTATCAAGTATCACGTCGTCCCTATCCACCGTGGAGCGTAATGCGGTTAATTCTTCATCCGCGAGGGCTTCAGACAATGCCTCGAGGGCCAAGGCGGCGGTTTTGTTTTCAGCGCGGAGTGTTATGTCCGGATCGCTGGCAAGAGTGATGATTCCATTGGGCCTGGGCATCTTAAGCTTCATGTACCCGTAATGGGGTATAGCTTGGTTCCTTGCAAATGCATCTCACCCTAATAAGGCGTGATATCCACTATTAAAAGGGGCCACTTGAAAGGTTATCTCTTCAGACCGATAATTCTCCGGCGTGCCGAATACCACATTGAGTGTGATTTTTCCCGCACATTGTGCCTCCTGACTGGGAATAATTCCTCAGAAGGTCGTGCTACTTTGCTCAATGCGGCTCCTGTCTATTTCCATTTTGTTGAGAGTTTCCTCATAAATGAGGTTTAGTCTGCTGCCGCCGTCCATGAACACATTGGTAAGCCTAAAGTCGTCCACAATTGGACTGAGGACCAATGCGGCAGGTGCCCGGACTGTTCTAAATTTTGGTTCGTGACTGGCATTGAAAGTTATGGCTGTGTTGTTCCAGGGGTTTATTGCTGCGACTTGGAAGACTTTGGCGAGGCCGCGGAGTGCCCTTTTGCACCTATTTTTTGAGGCGAAGGTCTCGAAGACTGTCAATACTGTAGGGTTGTTGTCTTCCGTGGGATGTTGCTCTGCGGTATTTTTGGTGAGGAGATCCTCGCCGCTCTTTGCCACCTGCCGGAGTATTCAACATGCTCTAAGGCTATGGGTTGGTATGGTATTCGGTGTTGTGTGTATTTTCCATGGCCTATCGAGCCATACCTCCAAAACGGTTCGGCGCCCCATAATGGGCTTCGATTTTTTTGTTATTGGATGAGGCAACCAACAAGGGCGCATCCTTTTGGTCCGGACGAGGGGTTTAGTGGAAACCGGTTGCTCCCAAGGGGCTTCCTGAGTTTGCCAGGCGCTTTCCGTTGCGTAGAACTTCTGTACTATGGTTGCCAAGTCAGCGCAGTGTGATATGTGACGGTGGTTGATTGCATTGAGGATTCCCTCGTCCATGTAATTTTTGCAGAATAATGAGATTGCATCTTCATCGCGGCAGTCTTTGATCCTGTCCTTGACAAGGCTGAATCTGGCCCAAAAGTGATGGACCATTTCCTGGGACTGCTGTCTGATGTGGATAAGATCATTTGTATCTGGGTGGGTGGGTGGCTTAAAATCAAAACCCTGACCCAATCTGGGATCCGGAGCTTGAGAAACTTCCGAACTTAACAGTTCGGGCTCCGGGATATCAACCGATTTTTTAGGCCCACAGACCGACTGTAGGTTCAGCGTATGGGGCATGTCTTCCCTCGGGCGGGTGTCCGGCTCTATGAGTTCGGCAATCCAAACATAGTTCATCCTCAATATAGAGGAAGAGTTGTTGTGCTGCTCCTCCACCACCGCTATCTGATGGGTGATTGGTGGAGATTCTATTTCTCTCTGATCGGGTTTAAGCCCAATCCGATCGTAGTCTGTAGCGACTCCTAGGGTGGTGATGCGATCCAGGAGTTCGCTTAAAGACGAAAACTCCATCAGATCCATCTGCTTAGAGTATTCTCAGTTGACGCGGAGGCGATTTTCGATGAACCGAGAAGTCATCGTCGGCGCGGCAACCGAACGGGCGGTCATAATGAAGCCGCCTAGTCGAAGGGTTTGGCCTAAGGCCAGGTCTCCTTTGGGGGTGATGTTGTCCTTGATAACAAGGCGAGCCATCAAGCCTGTCTTCGATGTCATAGCGGAACTCTCAATGAAAGCACCAATGTCGGTGTCAAAACCGGCAGATCTCGGGTAGGGGGTCCCGAACTGTGTGTTTAAGGCTAATGGTAACAGGAAGCGGGGGACATGATGTTTACCCACGTTCAGGCCCTCTCTATGGAGGTAATACTGTCGGATATCGTGTTCCGGCAAAACCCTTAAGGTTCGAACACTGGTGTGCGCACGAAGATTTCCCCCTACCAAAACACGCCCTCAGCCTCGCCGCGATCTCTGTCGAATATCGGGTTCCGGCAAAACCCTTAAGGTTCGAACTCTGGGGTGCGCACGAAGATCTCCTCCTACCGAATCTCGCTCTTAGCCTCGCCGCGGTCCCTAAGCTAGATCGATGAACAACACAAGAGACACAAGATTTATATAGGTTTGGGCCACCGTTGTGGTGTAATACCCTACTCCTGTGTGTCGTGGTGGATTGCCTCTTGGCCTGATGATGAACAGTGCAGAGGAAGAACAGCCTCGCGAGGAGAGGTGTTCTTATGCTTGGTGGTGTGCTTGGGGAGGAATCGATCCGTCTCGAGATGAGATGCCCTCCTACTGTGGTGGCTAGCTCTATTTATAGAGGCCCTGGTCCTCCTCCAAAATACTAAGCGGGAAGGGATCGAACAACAGCCATTTTGAAAGGGGACAACTAGTACAAGCTATCCTGCCTAAAGGTGGTCTTCGCCTGCCAAAGGTGCTGGTGATGACGCCGTCTTGGGCTCCATGGTGACCTCTGTCCTGCCATCCTGCTGGTCTCGGTCTTGTTGCACCGATATGGAAACCTTTGCCTGATGCCTCGGTACTCCGTGCCTGCGCTTGTCCCCTTCGCACCAAAGAGGAAACGAGGACACTACGTGGGCTGGCGCCCGCCTGGTCTTGATTGTCATGGCTTGCGTCATGGGCACCTCACGAGGTACCCCTCGCCTTGATCTCTCTGCCTCCTCGCGAGCCTGCCTGGTGAGGCCACTCCTGAGGAGGCCTTGCGTCGTCCGCCCCGTGAGGCTTGGCCCCTCACGAGGGTCTTGAGTGTTGGTTGATGAAGACGGGCCGTACTAGGCCACTGGTTGAGCCACACCGTAGGCCGTAGGCAGGCAAGTCTAGGGACCCCTATTCCCAGAACGCTGACAGTAGCCCCCGGGCCCAAGGCGCGCTCGGACTTGGCTTAGCAGCGAAGCCAAAGGGCAAGTGCGGAGCACCGCGGGCCCCAACAGCCTGTAGCCTTGGTTGCAGCGTGGTGACTAATTGGACGTGGGCGTCTCCGCTTCCCCACGCTGCCTCGGCAACTACCCAATTTGACGAGTCCCTGCTGCATGCAAAAAGAGTCATCATTACCTGCAATCGTGGAGGTTGACTGTTGGCCTCCCTAGGACTATAATAAGGAGGGGCGAGAGCCCTCGTTGTCCATCTCTTCTTGCTCCACCTGCTTCTTCTCCCTTGCTCCATCTCCATTCTCGACGCCAATGGCACCGATCCGCAGATTCTCGGCCGAAGAGAAGGGGAAGGCTCCTCGGGAGGACCCGATCCGCTCCCGCCGAAGAAACGGCCGGTCCCATGCCGCCGCGACGAGGTTGTGAGGCTGGAGATGATGAGGCCTTGGTGCGAGCGGCCACCTCTTAGGTTCCCGCTACCCCTGTACGCCCAAGCCGAGGGCTCCGGAGAAAGGGATGGCAAGCAACGCCGCCCGTGCCGCGGGCGAGGTCGATGAGCCATGGCGGCGCGTGCCGTCGCTCTTGGAGTCCACGCCGCGGAATCCTCTCGCGAGCTCGTGCTGCACGCGGCGATGCCTCCAAGCACCTAGATCCGCTTCCCTTCGTTCTTCGCCACCGAGATGCCGCCGAGGGGGCCTCTCGAGCTTTGGCTGTAGCACACCGACTGTGGCGCTCCGGCAACCGGAGCGGAGGTTGAAGTCGTTGCCCCGGGCAAGGTCTTCATGACCCGAGGCTGGGGCGAGGTCGCCCGGGTCGGCCGAATGGGGTGCGCCCTCGTGATTCAATTTGAATACGATGGCGCCTCCTTGTTGTCCTTCAAAGTGTTCGACGCAGAAGGTCGCCGCCTGTAGTGCTGCCCCAGAGGAGGCAGTCGGGACATCGACGTGGTAGGGCTGGGCCTACCGCTCGCTTCCTTAACGGCTCCTTCGGCAGTAGCAATGATGCTTGGGAGTCCAGTGACTCTCCCGAGCTCTTCGTGACCCCGGAGACGAGCGACGACAGCTATGTGCCCCCGAGCTCGCGCCATGCTCAGAGCAAAGCGGCAGCATCAGGCCATCACCGTGGCTGATCTGGATGGGGTGGGCGCCAGCCTCTCGTGGCCCACTGTTGATGATGGCGTCGGCCATGGAGGCACGGGTAGTTAGGGCTCCTTAGGATTCTCGTCTTTTGCTCCCTGCGAGGAATCGAGAAAAACACCCCGCGGGGGCATGTAAAGGGTCCACGATGCCTTTTGATGATGTTATCCTTATTATGAAATTGTGTGAATACTCATCCTGTTCCGGCTTGGTTCCCCCTTTCTAACCTCACGACGACTTCGTGCTCTACGCTGACAGGTCCCGGTCCCCAGGCAGGCTTCAGCCGTCGCTGGTATGCCAGGTTGCGATGTCCTGGTCAAGGCCAGGAGGTGAGCAGCCTGAGGTCCAGTAAGAGCCCCTGAGGCACGATGCTCAGGAGGTCCCCTTTAGCGTGCAAGCAACCGCCAAAAGATGAGAAAGGAAAGCAACGTTGCCATCACAGAGCCGCAGCAAGTGAAAATTTCATGTCACAATGATTAGATATTCCGGGCATGAAACTTATCTTGGTGACATGGAATCGCTCCCTTGTGTTGCGCCAGACTTGTAAGTCGGCAGCTGTGGTGCAGCTAGGTTAGGCCCTCAGGAGCTTTCCCTTTCTTCCCCACACTCTCCTCTGTGCTCTACGTCCTCAGGTCCCGGCCCTCGAGCGAGCTCAACCGCCGCTGGTATGCCAGGTCGCGATTCCGTGGTCAAGGCCAGGGGGTGAGGGCTGGAGAGCCAGTAAGAGCTCCTGAGTCGCGATGCTCAGGAGCCCCCCTTTTAACGCGCAAGCGGATCACGTGAGAAAGAGAGAGAGAGAGAGAGCTCGTGGTGCCGCCCGCTGTAGACCTCAGGAGGTTCCTGTAAATCAGCACGAGGGAAGCACAGGTTGCCATTGTGATTGCCGGCCGGCCATTGGTTGCTCCGAGAGAGAGGTGAGGGCACTGAGGGCCTGGTGAGGTGACACGTGCGGGGCTGCCGCGGGCCAGAGCTTGACCACTCAGATTTGTCGATGTTGCAGGGACGGACCCATGCTCAAGCGCCGTGCCAGTGTGGGCAGATCCCGTGGTAGATGTCAACCGAGGAGGCGATGATCACAGGCAGGTTAGGCATGAAAGGCCAATCAGCTTAGGTTAATGCAGAATGGATACATGCCACTAGGTCAGGCCCGAGCGGCTTGGGGATGATGCAGCCCGAGGGGCGCCCCCAGCAAGGTAAACTAAAGACATGAGCAAAAGGGATGCATGCCGCATGGACGGACCCATGCGGCCTGGGAATGACACAACCCTGAGGGCGCTCCCAGCTGAGATGAACTTGGAAGATGTCACCTGGTACCATTGTAGAGGGGGTGTTGGAGTAGCTGAAGACATGCGGTGAAGAGGTCGACCCTCACGAGCCACCGAAGCCCTGAGCCTCGGGATGCCTGGCCTCCTGAGCCACCAGAATGCTCTGCAGGTGACGCTGGAAGGTGGCAGCCGCGTTCGATAGGACGAAAGGCATGCGAACGTAGCTGTGCTGCGGACCCTCGCAGCTTCCCACGTGCGAAGGCCAGAGACGCTCCTGAGATGCGGCTAGGTTGAGCCCTGGGATGCCGATGCAGACGCGCAGCCCACCGTCCTCGCCTGGATGGGGGGCCACGCTAGGCAAGCGGGGCTCGCCGCGCATGGCTCTTGCTTCCTGAAGCTCCTGAGTACTCTTGGTGATGAACTCCTGAACATTGGGCTTACCACGCCCTGAGACCTCCTGAGGGAAACGTGCCGCGAAGCACGCCTCCAAGTGGTGCCCGAGCGCCTCCCTCGTGATGTTGGCAAAGTCCGAGGCCCTCCAGAAGAGAGCCCCCGAGCCCTGCCCGATGAGGGCGCCGGGCGCTCCTTCCTATGCGATGGAGGGAGGCGCCCCTTGCACGGGCGCTGATCCTGACGTAGCACCTCCTGAGATGCCAACCTCCCGAGGCCTTGAGCTGAGCGGTGTCTTCTTCTTCTTGGGGACTATCTCAAGAGGGTTCCCGCCCTTACTGTCCGGGTCCTCGATTGATGCAGTTTGGAAGGCACACTCAAGGGAGCACACCGCATCTCTTTCCTCGCAGGGGACCGTGATGTTCCCGCCGCTTCCTGGCATCTTGAGGACATTGTAGCCATGGTGGGTCACCACCATGAACTTGGCCAGGGATGGATACCCGAGGATGGCATTGTATGGCAGGTGGATGTGGGCAACATCGAATTCGATGAGCTCGGTGCGGTAGTTGTCGCGCTGGCTGAAGGTGACAGGGAGGCGGACCTACCCTATAGGGGTGGTGGAACCGTCAGTGACTCCTGAGAAAGGCTTGGTAGGCTGAAGTTGATCATATCACTACAAAAAAAGACACATCCGTGACATTTTGGGCCAAACGAATTTTTTTTCTGTCATACATATGACACTTCTATGATGATAATTGTGACAAAACCCGGTATCATCATAGATGTGGTGGGCTCCTACTTCTATGACAAAAAATCATGACAGAAAATGGGCTTTTCGTGCTGGGCGGGCCAGAGACGCAGCTGCATGACATTCTTTGGGCCGTCCATGACGGAAAAAACCATGGTAGAAGCGAGGGGGAGGAAAATTTCGGGGAGTTGCCGGTTACGGTGGGAGGTCGGGGGCCGAGCGATGCGCGTTTCTCTCGTACATGTACGCGCATGTGTGCGAGGCGTTGGCTCTAACTGAACCCGAGCGAGGCGTTGGGCTCTAACTGAACCCGATCGATTGCACTGTAGGCTACGCGTTACTGAACCCGAGTGATCGATCGATGGCTGTTAACTGAACCCGACCAAGCGATTCCTTCGCTACTGTTGCTAACTGAAGCCGATCGATTGGATGAACAGTGAGCGTTGCAGGGGGGTTGGATGAACAGTGAGCGGTGGCGTTGCCTCTGGATGAACATGACCCCGTGGTGTGGAGGGCAGGATGAACAGTAGACGGTGGAGGGGTGGTTGAACAGGACCCCGTGGTGTGGAGGGCTGGATGAACAGTAGACGATGGAGGGGTGCCCGTGGAGGGGTGGTTGAACAGGAGCCAGTGGAGTAGCGCACGGTGGAGGCTGGATGAACAGGAGCCCGTGAAGGCTGGAAGAGGTCGACGGTAGCCCGTGGAGGCTGGGGGAGGTCGACAGTGGAGATGAACAGTATCCCGTGGAGTGCCGTTTTGTGGTACGCCACACCCCTCCCGATGAACAGGACCCCCGTTTCGACTGTAGCGCTCCAACACATGTCCGTTTCGTCCATTTTGCGGTACGCCACACCCCTCCCGATCAACAGGACCCCCGTTTCGACCGTAGGAGGTCTGTTTAGTCCGTTTTGCGGTATGCCACACCCCTCCTGATCAACAGGACCACCGTTTCGGCCGTAGGAGGTTCGTTTCCTCCATTTTGCGGTACGACACACCCCTCCCGATCAACAGGACCCCATTCTGAATGTAGGAGGTCCATTTCCTCCGTTGTGCGGTACACCAGGCCTTGTTTCCATCGCCTGTTCCGTCCAAGCCCTCCGATGAACACGACCACGCATTCCGTTCCGACCCAGCCGGTTGGCTCCCCATGAACACGACGACGATGCTGTTTCTCCGTTCCGACCCAGCCATGTACGTATGCGCGAGTAGGCGTTTGAGACCCTGCCCATATGTACGTACATGGCCGTATTTTATTTCTTGCACCCCCGCTGCTGTACGTACATGTACATGCTACGCGCGTGCCTCTACTACGACACGTGCGCGCCTCTACTACGACACATGCGCGCCTCTACATTGACTAGTATGTACGTACACGTCCGCGGCCAGAATGACAACGCTACGTACGCTTCGACCAGGTGGGTCCTCACTGTCGGGCACTTCCTTGCCTGCGAAGGTGTAGCTGGTGGGTCCCAGCAGTCAGGGGGGCGAATCGTTTTTTTTTGCCCGGACGCACTTCCTTGCGTGCGAAGATGTAGCTGGTAGGTCCCAGCAGTCAGGGGGGCGAATCGTTTTTTTTGCCCGGACGCACTTCCTTGCGTGTGAAGGTGTAGCTGGTGGGTCCCAGCAGTCAGGGGGGGGGGAGGTTTTTTTGCGAAATACAGTGGCCCGTCCAGTGGGTCCCCGCTGTCAGGTGGAGGAATAATTATTTTGCGCGTAATAAGGAGGCACTTCCTTGCTGCGGCCGTGGACCCAGCTGTCAACGTCTCCGCGCATAGTACTCTTCCAATGGAAGTCGGACGTTGACGACATTGACCACGCCGCGCCGAGAGCACCACGGTGGTGGACGACGGCAAGGGCTAGGAAGGGAACGACACGGATGCAGGGAAGACTCGGCAGTTGTTACCCACGCAGAGGGGAGTACGACTGTACGAGGGTTTACTGGTTCGTCTGCCATCGCCGGAGAATAACAGCAGGTGTGGGTGAGTAGAGGGATGGCTAGGCCAGTGATGGGAGTACGGTGGGGCGGTGACGCCTGCGCGGCAGCATAGCCGGCCGCGGGAAGGAGGGAGCAGGCAGTCCCGCCGGCGCTTGTTTGAGTGGCTGGAGCATGAAGAGCAGAGATTGAAGAAGCACGACGGTCGTTGGATGGACATCCAACAGTCACTGCTTGTGCATCAACCTTTTTTTTAGGAAAGTCTCAAATCTGTGGAAAACAGCATACAACCCATCCGCCATTATTTCTAATAATTTATAGCCCATTTGCTAATTCTTAATGTTTTTTGGAGCCCATATTCTTTTTGTTAGCATTACAACCCATATTGTGGCCACGGTTAAAAAATTATACGAAATTTTGCATATTTCGGTGCGATCCGAACTGTTTTTAATCCCAAAATTTCGACTCACATTCAAACTGATTATAAAAATAAATGTATATCAATATAAAATCCAACAAATTCTCCACGCATAAAAATTAATGTAATTTAAAATCTTGAAATGAAAAAAAAGATATTTGAAACTAATTGCCAGTTTGATGTGTTTTAAAAATGTACAACCCATTTCTCATTACTGATGGGCCATTTTCTCGGCCAGCCGAATGAAAGCTCTCCTCGTCTTGGAAGATTTGTAGCCCAACAGGCCTGACAAAGCGACTTACTTGGCAAATCACAAAAAACTGGGCTGTGGCTGTGGACCCAGTTGTCAGCCTCTCCACGTACAATACTCTTCCGATGGTAGTCGTTCCTTGACCACGTTGACCACGCCGCGCAGAGAGCACCACGACGGTGGACGATGGTGAGGCCTAGGAAGGGGACGACGCAGAGCCGGGGAAGACGCGGCAGTGGAAGCCCGCGCGAAGAGGATTACGAGGGTTCACTGGTTCGGCTGTGGTGTGAGGCTGCCGTCGCCGCAGGGCCTGGCCAGTGGTGGGAATAGTAGGGGGCGGTGAGGCCTCCGCGGCGGCATAGCCGGCCACGGGAGGCAGGAGCATGCGGTACGACCGGCGCTGCTTTGGGCGGCTGGAGCAAGAAGACCAGAGGTTGAAGAAGCACTACGGCCGTTGGATGGCCATCGTATGGTCACTGGAGCTAGAATCATTCATATTGACTAAGTTGACAAAGCCCTTCGTCCCGTTCAACTTAGTAGGCCCACAAGACAGCCTCCCACCAAGGTGGGTCCCAGCTAGCCGGGGGAGTATTCACTTTTTGTGCGTAATAAGGAGGCACTTCCGGTGGGTCCGAGCTGACAGCGGGGGGAACGTTTTTTCGCGAAATACGGTGGCCTGTCTGGTGGGTCCCAGCAGTGAGGGGGAAATGATTTTTTCGCAAAATACTGGTGGCCCGTCTGGTGGGTCCCCGCTGTCAGGTGGAGGAATAATAATTTTCCGCGTAATAAGGAGGCACTTCCTTGCGGCTGCCATGGACCCAGCTGTCAGCCTCTCCACGTACAGTACTCTTCCGATGGAAGTCGGTCGTTGACCACATTGACCACGCCACACCGAGAGCACCACGGCAGTGGACGACGGCGAGGCCTAGGAAGGGGACGACGCGGAGCCGGGCCACGGGAGGCAGGAGCAGGCGGTAGCACAGCCGTCCATGGGAGGCAGGAGCAGGCGGCACGACCGGCGCTGCTTTGGGCGGCTGGAGCAAGAAGACCAGAGGTTGAAGAAGCACTATGGCCGTTGGATGGACATCATACGGTCACTGGAGTATTGACTAAGTTGACAAAGCCCTCCGTCCCCGTCAACTTAGTAGGCCCACAAGTCAGCCCAACAATATGGTGGGTCCCAGCTAGCAGGGGGGTATTCATTTTTTTGGGCGTAATAAGGAGGCACTTCCTTGCGTGCGAAGATATAGCTGGTGGGTCCGACCTGTCGCGGGGGGAACGTTTTTTCACGAAATACAGAGGCCCTTCCTATGGGTCCTAGCTGTCAGGTGGAGGAATCATTATTTTGCGCGTAATAAGGAGGCATTTCCTTGCGTGCGGCCGTGGACCCAGCTATCAGCCTCTCCATGTACAGTCCACTTTCGATGGATGTCGTTCATTGACCACGTTGACCAGGCCACGCCGAGAGCACCAGGGCAGTGGACGACGGCGAGGCCTAGAAAGGGAACGACACGGAGCCAGGGAATACTCGGCAGTTGTTTCCCACGCGGAGGAGTACGAGGGTTTACTGGTTCGTCTGCCGTCGCCGGAGAATAACAACATGTGTGGGTGAGTAGAGGGATGGCTAGGCCAGCGATAGGAGTACGGTGGGGCCGTGAGGCCTGCGCGGCAGCATAGCCGACCGCGGGAGGAGGGAGCAGGCAGTCCTGCCGGCGCTTGTTTGAGCGGCTGGAGCATGAAGAGCAGAGATTGAAGAAGCACGACAGCCATTGGATGGACATCCAACAGTCACTGCTCTCGTGTGTTGACTAAGTTGATAGGGCGTTGCGTGTGCGTCACCCTTTTTTTTATGAAAGCATACGCGTCAACCTATAGTAGGCGCACAAGTCACCCTCAAATCTGTGGAAAACAGTATACAACCCATCTGCCATTATTTCTAATAATGTATAGCCCATTTGCTAATTCTTAAGTTTTTTTTGGATCCCATCTTCTTTTTGTTAGCATTACACCCCATATTGTGGCCACGGTTAAAAAGTATCCGAAATTTTGCATATTTCGGTGCGGTAAACTGTTTTTAATCCAGAAAATATCCATTCACATTCAAACTATTTTGAAAAATAATTTATATAAATATAAAATCCAAATAATTTTCCACGCATAAAAATCAATGGAATTTAAGATCTTGTAATGAAAAAAAATTGAAACTAATTCCCGGTTTGATGTGTTTTAAAAATGTACATGCCATTTCTGGGCAAACCGAATGAAACTCTCCTTGTCTTGAAAGATTTGCAGCCCAGCAGGGCCGATAAAGCAAGTAGGCCTTGTTTGGGTATTTCTTTTAAAAAAAATAGAACTGGGCTAGCCATTTTCAGCAAGAAAAAACCACAACTGGGCTCATGATGTGGTAAACATAAATAAAACCCTGGCTAGACGGGCCACAGCCCCCGCACAGCTCCGTTGTTACCTTGATCCGTCGCTAAAACTAGTATAAATAACAACTGCTTGTTCCTAAAAAAACTGCACGACTTCCTGGGTCCCTGGTGTCAGCCGCTCGTAGTGTAATTCTCTTGTTTATTGACTATGTTGACAATGGCGTGAGCCCCAGATGTCCAACCATTAGGAGGAACCATATTTTTGGGCTTGTACTATAGAGGCACTTGCTTGCGTACTGCCATGACGCTGGTGGGTCCCTACTATCATCCTCTCCACATACAGTCATCTCCTTGTTCCTCTCGGTTGTTGACGATGTTGACAACGCAAGAGGCGGTGCACCGCGCATGGCGAGCGAACTAAGGCCACAAGGCGGAGGACGACGGCGAGGCCTCGGACGGAATGAACAGGAGCCGTTGAAGATGCGTCGGTCCAGTCGTAGGCGGAGGGGAGTACGAGGGTTGACTGGTTCGGGCGCGGGTGCGTGTTGGGGCTGACGTCACCGGAGAATAATAGGACGTGTGGGGGAATAGAGGGAGGGACTGGCAAATGTTGGAGGGTACGTACGGTAGGGCGGCGGAGGCACAACCAGCCATGGGAGGCGGGATCAGGCGGAGCCGACGGGGTGGTTTGGTTTGGGCGGCTGGAGGAAGAAGAAGACAAGAGATAGAAGATACATGACAGATGTTGGATGTCAATCCAACGGCTAGTAGGCAGAATCGTTTGTTGACTAGCTAGTAAGTCGACACCACCTTGGATAGGCTATTTCCTCGCGGGTCCCAAATGTTAGAATCCAATTCTGTCAAGGTCGTGCAGCCTTTCCTACGAAAATTTACAGCCCATTTGATGTGCTAGTTTGAAATAAGTTTGTGGGTGCTGGTGGGGGCTAATCACTTGGCTTCTGTAATGCACAATGAGCTCAAGCAGCCGACGAGAGTGATGTTATTTCCCTTGGTTGGGATTTGTTACAATACTTCACTCTAAATTACAATATTTCACTTTAAATTAAACGAATGGCAAGCCATTTGCCTTGTTTGAAAGAAAATATGATAGTCACAGCCGAGTTGAAAAGGGCAGGAACATCTAACTCCAGCTTACAAACTGTACAAAAGCACGAGGGTTAATTCTTCATCAGGTTTACAAAAAAACCCAGATTGAAAAGGGCAACAACATCTAACTCCAGCACTGTTTTCGGCAGTCACAGTCAAATGGATCGGTGGTCCATAGAATGAACATCCTGGGTCGTAAAATTTACTGGATTATGACCACAATATGTTGTAAATAGAAGCCCGGCATGTTCAAAAGCTCTTTTGCCCACCTGAAACTCCTTTTTTTGCTCTTCGACGTACCCATCTGTCAAAACCATGCTGCTGATAAACTTAAGCCTGATGGACAATAGTAACCTCGCATTCAGCCGGAAGAATGTGACAAATCTTGTGTTTGCACGGTTGGCTACATATCATTCAAGCGTTATTGTCTTCAATCGAATCTCATGAGAAGTGAGAAAATCCCGATGCTTACAAATCCACCGATTGGTTATAACTTTCTTACCCCGTCCTGTTGCCTAAATAGACATGAAGATTGAAAACAGTTAAGGTCTAAAAGAAGAGTCTCAAAAGAGCAACAGCTGAACGGTTAATTCTAGTACACTATATGCGGGCTTCCAATGTGCGTGAAATTATCACCTTTATATACAACTTCTCCAGACATGGAAAGCATTGTTGCAAGCCAATAATCTTGTTCAGATCAAAACTATTCATTTGGATATATAAGATCTTGACAGAATCCTGCACCATTGATAGGCCATCCATGGATAAACTCTTCATTGATCATAGAACATAATATTAGTACAAAATGTGTACTCCAAGATGATATATAAATTATGCACAGAAATTTAAAATGCAGCTTATGGTTACAAGTGTAGATGATAATATAAAGTACCTGAAGAACTATGGAGCCAAACACCGTATTGAAATGAGCACAGAGATCATGTATTACACCCAAGGTCTCCAGTTTAGGCGCAGAGAGGACGGTTATTTGCAACGGTGAATAACTAGAATCAAGGATCAACCTTTGAAGTGCAGGGGTATCTTGGATGATGAGCTACCTTCCATCAAAAGAAATTCCAATTCTTACAAGGTTAGGCGAATTTATTTGGAGACAATCGATTCTAACTGTGAAAACAAGCACCAAGCACTCCAGCGCTGGGCAACTGGAGTGGATGATGCTGTGCAATGAGGCCTCTGATATACGAAACCGCACAAGTGAAAGTTTCTTGAGAAATGGGAGTTGAAGGTTTAGTACCAGATTGTCTGGTAGGTAGCACAGCGCAAAGGTGGCGGTGTGGAGAGAGGAGGAAAACCGCGAGATGGACATCGGTGATGAGGGCACAAGTTCATGGCGTTCGGTATGTGGTATGTGATTTCCAGGGGAATAGTAGAACTCAAGCAGATGTAGTTCTGTGAATTCAGGGGATTTCAGCCAGGCGTCCACTGTGCAGGGCATGGTATGCTTTCTCAGGTAGCATGACGGGATGCAGAGGCTTTGAACGGAGTCCTGGTGGGAGGAGATGATGGCTCTGGGGATTTGAAAATCATTGAAGAGAGATAGCTGACGACAGTCGAGATTAAGGGGCACGGCGCGCCATAGAGGGCGCCACCGAATTGAGAGGACTTGGGTGCGGCAGCAATCCTTGGTGGGGAGAAGCGAGATGATCTCCCCAAGGACGGCGTCCGGGAGATTGCTGATGCGGTCCACCCGAGATTCTACGGGTTCCTGGGATCCAGTGGGGGCGGGGTCGCCGCTTCTCCCGGCGCTGCCGGGTGCGGGATCTAAAACAGGCGTCGCCGCTGGTGGGAGCCTCATCTTCTTGGCACTGGGGTCAACTGACTCCATTTTCCTCGAGGGCGTCGCGTCGCGCTCATGGATTTGAGCAGAGTAACGAATGACGAGCCTAGTTGTAGTGCGAGCGAAGAAGAAGGGGAGCTGGGGGTTTTCTGTAGGAGTGAGGAAGAAGGGGAGCTGGGGTTTTCTGTAGGAGTGAGGTGAGGAATTTGGGGTACGAATGGACCGAGCTGACGTGAGGTGGGTGGGAGCGAGGAGGAAGAAGAGCACCCAGGTTTTTTGGAAGGGGGGTTGTGCTGGGTGTGGGTAGCGCCTCTCATTCTGTAAATATATGGGCTTTGGAATTGATTTTACAATTTACTAGTGTGGATGGGCTGTTTTGTCTTGGGCCCAGAGAAACAATTACTACTAGTACAGTGGAGACACTCTACAGCTACCCAGAAAAACAATTACTACAAGTACAGTGGAGACACTCTACCGCTTCTGGCTCCTCCTAGGTCATTGAAACGTCTCCCTCTACTGAATGCCGTTATACTTTTGTTCACCGACATGCGAGCCATGCAGCGCGCGGGCCCAAATGCCATCCACCAAATTAGAAGGCAGTATGCAGGCGCAGAGTCACCCCGATCATAGCGCGGTAGTAATGAGCCGTCGTATCACAAAACCCCACCTCCCCGCAGTCTAAGTTTGACGGACGAAGCAACCATCATTTCACTCTTCGCTGAATCCCCATCTCCCTCACCGTCTTCAAGAAAGGCAACACTCACATCTGCCACTGTTCTTCTCTCCCAACTAAGGAAAAGTAAGCGGATCCGTGATGTTGGTATATTTTCGTTCAGAGAAAAAAAAGAACTTTTGCAAAGCAGTAACCGATCCTCACTCTCTTTTTTGTTTCATTGTCATTGCGATTGTGTTTTCCTTTCAGTGGTCTCCCAGTATTTGTCAGTTTCATGATGGACCAAGGAGAACCAGGCAAAGATCTGCCGATATTGGAGCAGACGCGGGAGGCTGATCTCCACGAGACAGACAGCTCCAAGAAGATGGAGGCAACCACCGAGCTGACCCCAGATACGCTCACGGCCACTACTGAGATGGTTAACGCCCCGTTTGAGGTTACACCCCCGTGGCAACGCTGATCTGCCCAAGGTGATTTCCTTCTTTGCCGATCTCGATTGTGGCTTTTCATCTAAGTATGTGGTGAGCTTTTTTAGAAAAGGAAGTATGTGGTGATTAATAATGCAAAATTTTATTAGCTTCAATGCCATGCTATACATAGTGGTTTAAATAACTTGTGTTTCTTATACTGAAAAGTAATTCAGAATTTGTTTCCGTTTCAATTAGAGCCCTGATGCAGACAAGGATTGTGTGGTTGTGCATGTCACTCGCTATGAGGCGGACGACCTGAATATACGCTCTGGGAAAACAGAGTTCTTAGGCTGTTGGATCCTGGAAGCCATTTGCGGTTATACCAATGAAGGGTTGTATTCCAGCCTCACTGTTGTCAAGCGTGTTGTCCAGGGTGTACTGAAGCACAAGAAGTTCAAAGCTACTCCTTCATTTGTGAGGCATACTGTTCTTGTCAAGCTTACGCAGGAAGATGACGTGGCATGCCTCCACAAACAAGTTTATTAGTGGCAAGGCCACAAGGTTGTCTTCGTGGTTCACAGGATTGAGCTGCTACGGGATGTCCTCGATGATGTTCATGGCAAGGTCCATCTTGTGTCCAGCCCAAATTAGATCAAGGCATGAAATAGTTGCCCCAGCTAGTGTTTAATAGTAGTTTGGATTGTGTCTAATTATCCGAACCTTGGCTGTTATTCACCCCTCTGGGACTAGTACTCTGTTTGAATTCGTATATGGGAACTGCTGCTACTTTTGTGTGCCCGTGAATCGTGTGAGAACCATCGTAATTGTTGCCGAAACAGATGCGTCCTCACTAGTTTTTTGATGAATATGGCATGGTAAGACATAAGTTGTCACGGTTTATCATACGAGCAGTGTGTGTTTTGATGAAATAGAGCACTCGTTCGAGAACCGTGCACCGACATATACATAAGTACTTGTAAACACTGTTGGTGCTACCCCACTTGTAAGCAGTTGTGCAAACCACGGCACATTGGCTCAGCTCGCTTCAACACTAGGCTATCGACCAGCTAACAATCTGCTGTCTGACATATAAGCAAGTATGTATCTTGTTACAGTGGTTCATGCAGTTAATTGAGGCCACAATGTAATAAATTCCAAACATTCACACGCTAGTCCAGTGCTCATGTGGAACACTCACATTAAACTTGTCTTCATAAAAATCTTGAAAAGCATAAGTTAAGCAATTTATACATCTCAATGATTCATAGAACATAACAAACATATACTAGTTCACAGCAAAAGACAAAGTTGTGAGAAGGTTTACAAATCAGGAAAAAACAAGCAAGGCTTCTCTGAGCAATGGGCCTCCCAGCAGGCTTAAATTTCCTAGAGTTCACTCTGGTTTTTTCTTGTTGCCACCATCCAGGGTTAGGTTCTCTCATTCCAGAATAACCAATTATAATTGTGGTCTCAGCTGGAATGCTGAACTGAACCATGTAGTGTACTGACCAGGTGAAATTCTTGTGCATTCCACTAAATTTAAGCACCGCTATTTGCAGAAATAAGCAGACCACAATGCCTCTTGTCCGCGCACCTGTCCAAAAAACCACCGTGCAGCCGTGCCAGCTAGTCCTCGGTCCATGGATGAACTGGTAGAAAGTGCATTCCGGACTAGGATGCAGTTGTTTTCGCTTGTCCCTGCATTGCAATCAGGAAGTAAAACGTAAGAATCAGCTTCTTTTAGATTGAGTTGGTCATTCTACCTTAGTTACTACCAATGTAGGGATACCTTGAAGACGGGAGGTTAGACGACAACAACGAGGGATAGCCATCTCATTTTGCGCAGTTGTACTAAAACTGAGGTGTGTGCTTTTGATTGCGCGGATAGAAACGATACAGAGACAGACATCCCGAAACGATATGGAGACAGACATCCCTGTTTGCGCAAATACGAAATACGGATATTTAAATAGTGACAGATATTACTACTTTCCCCCGTTTCCTCTTAGAACCAAGTCCTAGATTCATGCTACAGCTTTCTCACTTTCTTCCCTGTTTGAACCAATGCTTTGAGTTGACTGTATGAACTAGCTTTACTTCTAATAATAGTAGAAGTCTAGGTGGCTTTGGAATAGCGGACGGAAGTAGAAAAGGATCCACAGGAAGGGGGAAGAGCTACGGCAGTAGAGCTAGGCAGGTTTTGAAGGAGTATATACCTGAGGGTCGCCGGCATGTGGCAAAGACGGCGTCGGGAGGCCGCATCTTGGCCACAATACCTCAGGGAGGAAGAAGGGGTCAGAGGCCCTCCCGAGCCGGCGCTCTCTCGGAGAGAACAGCACGGCCGCCGACCGGGACGCGCGAGAAGCCGTTGGTCTCCTCCCTCGCCGCTGACGACAGCATGAACGATGCACCTACACCCCTACCCCGGTCGAGGTTGTCCGGCCGGATTTGTGACTAGCCGTGAGCTAAGAGAGAGTGTGTGGCCACCTATGTCTTTCTTAGATCTGGAGAGCATGAGAGAGTGAACGAGAGGAACCCTAGTAAAGCAAGTGCTAAGGCTCCTGCTTTTATATATAGTGGAGTGATTTTGTTGTACCAGCTTCGAAAAAATGCGCTCCTACGTGTACCCGCGAGTGGGTATGAGAGAACTAGTGCGCGCGTGCACCGCTTCTCTTCGTGAGAGTACAATATACTATACCCAAAGAACGTTCGCCGCAAGAGAAATAGTATAAGTGTGTGACGTGTGAGCTAAAATAAAATGTGCGTGCCGTCTTTTGTTTTTTAGAAGTTGTGACGGTAGGGTGTGAAGAGCACATATGTGCGTGACGTCTACTTGCAGATAGACGGTGGGTGCGACGTGCAAGTCTACGAGAGGACTCGGGAGAGTCGTGACTCGTGAGGGTGCATGTGCGTGAGAGAGAGGGGGGGACGTATCAATGCAATGCATGTGTCCGTAAATCATTATCCGACAAACGTTGGCCACAAGCCTTTTCCTGACGAACGCCATAAGAACCGTTAGATCGGCATCCGATAGTGTTAGTTTTGCCATGTCATTTAACAGAACAACCACTCCTCCTACACACAAATCTTCCACGTGAGTGTTAGCAACTGCCGTATGCTCCCTCCGTTCCGAAATGCAGTGCATATAGCTTCATTGAAAATTCAAACCTCGCAAACTTTTACCGAGTTTTCGTGTACCAAATTGCACATGTGGAATACCCTGTATATATCATTTCATTCATCTTAGAGAGGTAACTATAAAGATGGGTGAGGAGTCTACAAAGAAAGACCATCGTATCACCCGCAGCAATTTCAACCATCCATTAGTGTCGAGGAATGTCATAGGAACTCTATATGATATGATTTTTATAGGATTTTTTTCCTTTAGAGCTAATTGGTTCATAGGAATAGATTCATATACTCTACATTTCAAAGGAAATAAACATGATATCATTTCTATAGCTTTAGAGCCACTTGGTTCATATGAATGGATTCCTATACTCCCTTAATTTCAACGGAAAATAAACATTAGCGTATATTCAATAGAAAAGTTCCTATGATATGAACCAAATTACATCTCTTTACTAATCCCTCCTCATAGGAATTGAGATACATGACATCTCTAGATTCAATAGAAAAGTTCCTATGATGTGAACCAAATGACATCTCTTTTCCAATCCCTACTCATAGGAATTGAGATGCTCCATGTCATCTCTTTCCCTACAACTTCCATGTATACATCTTCTATACCAAAATAGATAGCACAACCCACTAGTAGCTTTTCTCCAAGACATGCAACTATGGCACAAGAACTATATAGTGTGCCAATAACTTTGAAAGATGGTCGCTGGATGAAGCTAACCCGACAATGCAGAGATGGGCAAATCCGAGCACTACTGGCCGTTGGATATCATCAACATTCCACCAGATCTGCCACATGTACAATTTAGAAGACTCCATGGTTGAACTTAAGCATAATGCACAAACCTCAAAACACAAGCACTTCTCCTTTGTTCTAGAATCTTTTGTATCATAATTAATTATTTTTTTCTAAATGAATTGCCATTATTTGTTTTTTACTTTATGATTTACAATGCACAACCCCATGAATATTAACATTTTTATAAAACTAATTGATTTTGAATGAGATGAACTATAAGAACTAAACGAACATGTACATCATGCATATCTGACTCAAAGCTTTACATGCTGCAGTGTGTATTTATTCATAATTTGGTTTTGAAATCTCATGCGTTCAATACATGTGTACCTTACTAGTTTTGAGTAGAGTAGCAAATTTCACACGGCCCCGGGTATATCAAAATGCAGGGCCCTTGCATCATTGCCTTTCGGTCGAACCTACGTCCACAATTTTTTGTACGTACTATATCTCCACTGGTCCCCGAACCCAAAATGTTGCCTCGTTCCCGTAAAACCAAGCGGCCCACACATATTTAAGGCGTCGAGTCAAACCCGTTTACTACGATGTGGCCCCGCACGCCATAGTACTCCTACAAACCCTACCGTCGCACTCATCATCGGTTTTATTCAAGAGGACGAGGGAGAAGCCGATTTGTAGTGGAGGCGCTTTAAAAAAAAGGATCTGTAGTGGAGACCCCTACCCTAGGGTGCCCTAGGTAGCTGCCGCACGCATCATTGTTTTCTCTTTTCTTTATGCTCTTGCGCGCTAGAGTAAAATGATGGTTGCTTCGTCGGTCCAGCTTAATGCGGGAAAGGTGGGGCTTTGTGATTTGACCCCTCATCGCTCATTTTCTACTACTGCGGCGCTACGACCGGGGTGCCTCCAATTCCAACAGCTGCTCCAAACTGTAATTTGGTGCATCGCACGTGGAACAAGATGGTGGATGAGCCACATGTCTGCCAAAGGGGTCCTGTTAAGTGTGTCGCCATTTCGTGTGTGGACTGACCCTACTTGAGTTGCTACGCCAACACGACAGGAGCAGCCTACCACTTGGTTTTGCTCCTTGGTGAATCCCGACTATATTGATCTAAAAAGATACGTGCTGAACTACCCTCTCTGTCTCGGTTTTTTATTTGTAGGCGCATCGGTTTATAGGGCCTACACGTAGTTCTAGGTCATCCATTTGACTAACTAAATATGAGTTACTATGTCACAAAAAGTATATCATTGGATTCTTATTGGTTGATATGTGAAGAAACAAGAAACGTGGTAGAAGTTAATGCACCGCGCCTTAGTATTTTGGGATTATTTGGTTTTCATAAGATGAATTACTCACCTAGACGGAGGGAGTAGTTGTATTTAAAAGTCGAGGGCGGGGCTTTTCCTGCGCGGTACGCGGGGCAGTTCTGCCTAGTCGGTTCGACAGAGACGCGAGAAGACTTGGGAGTAGGATGCTGCAAACGTAGGGCTGTGTGATTTGACAGCGAGTTACTGCTGGACAGGTGGGGCCCCGTGATTTGACTTGCCATTATCATTTTAACTGCGGCGCTACGACCAGCGTGAGTCTCCTGATTCCTGACCACCTCCATACAGGTGCCTCTCCCAATGCTCCACCATGTAGTTTAGGCTGGCTCTTGCATGAGAGCCCACTTCTCCACTTTTTCCTTGCCTCTCTTTCCTCCACATATGCAAAAATGCCATGTAAAGCGCACTATTGTACTTACTTGCTCCTACAGGTCAACTGGCAGCCCTTGGATCTGAGATCAAACGGTCGCATGCTAAGTTGCTGAAAATTTGTAGAATAACCCTCCAGGATAGGATATTCACCCATAGGTCTAGAATCACGCCATGCAACCGTTCGATCTCATATACAAGGGCTCTCGGAAGCCCGTATCATGGGAGAATGGAAAGCCACTACCCTGCCGTTCACACGCTGGCAGTTCGCTCCTACTCGTCCCTGCACGTCCTTTAATACTACGGCGGTTCGCTCCTAGTCGTCCCGTCCATTCACATTACGGCAGTTCCACTAATCCTAACCCTCCTCCCAAATCCATGGCGTCCCAAATCTCCCCGATAGGTGGTGAGTACAAGGTTAGAACCATCACCGGTGATGAGTTCGACGTCATCTACACCCGTACATCCGCGATGGTGAAAGGATGCCTTTCTCGCTTCAGACGCATGTTCGAAAACTCAGATGATGAGTGGGTCGCTGGGCTAGATGTTGAGTACACCACAGTCCTGGGACAAGAGAAGGATCTAAAGGACGAAGAGAGGAAGAATCCCGCCGTGATCCAGGTTTGCGTACATAATGTTTGCTTAGTCTACCACATATGCCATGCCGACGTTGAGTGCCAGGATTTTAAGAACTTCCTCGAGGACAAAACAGTGAAATTCGTTACTGTAGACTTTAAGAACGACAAAGAAGTCCTGGGTCGGATAGGCCTCGTTGTAGGCAACCCCTTAGACCTCCAGAAGAATCAGCTGGTGCCCTCTCGTCAGCCCTCAATGCTGACCCTGGCAGGAGCCATGGTTCATCCTTCGTACCGTAAACTGGAGAAACCTCATTACACGTTTCATCGTCATGCATGGCAGCGGAATGTACTAGATGTAGACCACATCCACTACGCTGGAATGGATGGCTACCTTTGTTTCAATATCTACAAGGGTTGGATGAAGAGCAACAGCCAAGTTGGCGGTTCAAGCAAAGAAATATCGGCCAAGAGGAAGAGGGACAAGGACGAAGTAGAGGACGTGGACGAGGACTCCGAGTAAGGTGGCAGTGTTGTTGCTCATGGTGGTTCTAAACTTCTAATGCAGTGTCTATCAGTTTAGTTGCATAGTTTAATTTCAGGTGTGCTTAGTTTAATTTGAGGGGTGTGTTGTGCCGAGCCCCCAGCAGAACTATGTTATGTTTCTTCTCGTTACTTTAACTCTTCAGTATGTACATACTACTAGTGTTTCTTTAATACTATTTAGCACCCCAATTAAGCATGTACTAGCTTTTTTAATAGTACTATATGCATAATTTGGCGACGAGCGCTCTCTATATGTACCACCATTTTTTTAAATTTCAATTTTTGCTCCATGGCGCAATCCATCGATAGTACTCTAGCCTCCAGATGGATTGCGCCATGTAACCACCAACCCCAATTACTAAATTCTCAACCTAGAGCGATGTGCATGACATGTAGTAAACCGATACGGAGGAATTATAGTAAAAATGAGGTGATTTTATCGAGCGATCGGCGGGGGAGCATGGCCTATCATGCGGTCCCACGTGTCATGATGTACCAAGGCGATGCGCTGTCCCTCTTGAGGCAGAATCAATACTAGTACGTGGTTTGAGATGATGTCGAACTGAAGTGTGAAATAATTGTTGCTTCGTCCGTCTGGGAAGGTGCAGCATTGTGATTTGACGTCTCATTGCTCATTACTACTACTGGGCCGGTATGAGTGGGGTGCGTCCCCCTGCTGTTCTGCACTGTTATTTGGTGCTTGACACGTCGACCCGATTGCTATATGTCCCACATGTCGGCGACAAGAAGTACAGAATTCATGAAAGGGAGCATCGACGGAGGAGTATACTACAGAATTCATGAAAGGGAGCGACTTAGTTTTGGAAAAATCTATTTTTACGGAGTACGTACCCACTAGGGTTTTTAGGGCTCATCTAAAAAACATTCGTTTTTCCGTTTATAAGTCTCAATTCTACTATACTAGTAGTAGTACCATTACATGTTGGATTTCGAGGTGCATTAGATCACCCGACGCAAGCAGTGTCAAGAGGAAACTAACCAATGCATGTACAAGTTCATGGAAATTTAGTGGTCATTCATGCATTCGTTCTAATTAATGCCTCGGTAAACATAACTTCTTGAGAAAAACGAGCGTACTGTGCAAACTACGAAATAAATTCGACCACTCACCGTCTACCTTGGTTGGAGAGATTTTGAAATTGAGCCATAAACTGGAAAGGAGGGAGTAGTAACTTTTGTCTCGATTACTATTTGTGGCCTTGTATAGATGCAAAATGTATTTTTTTATAGTGGCCTTGTATAAGCAAATGGAGGGAGTACTAACCAAAGTACGTAGTAGGGACGAGGAGTAAACAGAGGGAGTAGTAAAATTTTCTCCTCGTGCTGCGAGCGACCGCGCGCGTGGGCGAGGGAGCGGGCGTAAAGGCGTACAATAGTAGTAAGCTTCACCTCATCCTGCGAGCCACCGCGCCCATGGGCGGGGGAGACGGCATACTAAGCAAGCTTCTCCTTGTTCTGCGAGTTGACCGGACACATCAAAAGTACTCCAGTGTATATAGCCTTGCCTCTAAGGTAGGCCCCACATGGTTTGCCTCTTTTTCTAATTTAACATAACGCGTCAAGTCGCAGTTTGTTTGTTCACCCGTGGTAGACGATCCTCCCTCCACCAAGTGGACAACCAGTACATGTGCCAAATTACCACGTAGGCTGCCTTTTTCGTACAGAAATGAGCTCCACCATGTACCCGCGCGGGTGTGGTTGGGAAAGAGACGGGAGTACGTGCGCCTTGCGTGCACCTCTTCTCTTTGTGCACGTCCCCCACCTACGTGGGTGTGTGTGAGAGAGAGATACAAACCTAGACATAATGCACCATCCATCTCCATGCCTCCACCCAGTCCGACCACGAGTCACCACCACGGCACCACGCCCCACTCCTCCTCACCTTATCTCTCATATTTCTCCCTCCATTTTTATATACAAGGGGCCACTATCAATATTACAATTTGCAGATATACAAGGCCACTAATACTAATCAATGCAATATTAATGGTGTTTGCCTCGTGGTACTAGCAAAGGAGGACATTAATTATCCCTTGCATGCATGCGGGAGTTTGTAAAAAAATGCATCTTGATGTTCCGTGCAATGCAAAGGCATCTTGCTACTCCATGAAAACAACACATGGCAAAATTCCACGGCGAACGAGGGATTTGAATCTGTTGGGAGGGGCTGTTTGGATCTTGCCCGGGATAGCAAAAATATTGGCGACCCTTTTGTCCTTCGGTGCCTTTGCCACCGATGAACGAGGAATGGCTCGGGTGCTCATGCTGTCATGCATCCTCCAGCGCGCACGTTGGAGATGAGCTGGCACGAGCTGTGTCTTTTCATCCCACAACACCGCCCGAGCCGCCCACAGACCGACCGGTGACCCGCAAATTATGCCATCCAACCATAGCCGAACACATTATGACAGCAACTCAACCAACCGGACGAAATTCACGCAAACACGTAGACAAACTGATATTTCATATAAACAACGACAGAAATCATATAAAATACCAGATTTTCACACAAACATGACGGATTTCATTACATTAAAATGAACTATGCGGTGCTAGTTCTGGACAGCACATGTATATAAAACCTGGCCTAAATGGTCGCCCGCCGATCGATTTGTGTTCCTCATGTCCGGCAGCACGATCACCGGACTTCCGGGAGCCCCGGAGGTATATGCTTCAGCACAAAGGATGGCTCGCTTCCCCACCGCCCAACTGATATCATTGGCTGGTGCCGAAGATGATGGTGGCCGTCACCGGTTCGAGTTCATCACCGGCCACTACTGGGCCATGGCCGGCACCAGCTCGAGTTCATCCTAACATTCCCCTCTTCTGTGGAGCCCATGCAGGGTCTACAAAGGTCCTCGAAACAAAAGGATCCGGCAAGACACCTGCTATGTATGTCGGCGTCGCCTCCGCGGTGGCCTTCATGGGACCCAAGCGGTGGCGGCCTCCTGTGTTCTACTTCTCCTCGATGATGGCGGCGGATGCGGAGGCGCTGGCCACCGACTCGTTGCTCTCCGCGCACCCGGCTTCTGTCGCTGCTTGCATGGCGCGGCCGCCGGCATGGGAGTCTCGGGCATAGAAACGGGAGACGCGGTACGAGGCGGCGGCGTGGATGGCAGCAACGACGCCTGTGCGCCGCTCCTCGTCGAGCTGGCATGGAGCGGCGAGTTGCTGAACCGCGCGCCGGCTTGGGGCGGCAACTGGCTCCATCGGGCGAGGGGAGGGAGGTGGATCAGCGAGCTGCATAGCTCGTATCCGGCGGGCTACCCAGATGGCTTGGATGCGGAATAACTACTCTTCGTAAGCCATTGTAAGAGTGGACAAAATGGTGGAGGAGATAGGGGAGCGGCGGAGGTGTGCGATTCTTCGCCGGCGTTTGGCCTCGTTTAAATAGGAGAATAAATAGATGGCGGGCGGGAGGAGCTCGGCCGGCGTTGCGTTTAACGCCGGCCCGGTCATGAACGGACGTGTGTCCAGAGTGGGTTTCTCGGCTTCCACACGGGCGGGTTTCATGGAGGCGTTTGAATGCGGCACAGAGGCGTGTGCAGCCGGGCGTGCTGCGAGTGGCACCCTCGACTCTGATCTAGGACACCGCGCCATTCTTCCACTGATGTGTGGGCTCTTTGGGTGCATGGCCTGCATGTCAGTGACCCAACGCAGGAAGCGCATAGCAGAGGAACCTTTGGTGGGCGAGGGCGGTCAGAAGCGGGCATTTCATAAACCGATGATTGTTCATTGAGTGTGACGTCATCTTTTTCATGTAGTTAAGCGTACTCTATTGATGGCACGTTCGATACGTTGTGATTCATAGAGACCGCTACAAACATCAGTGTTCTGCTTATCACAGATAAGATTGATTAATACCCGTAACAATCCATGTCCTTAACAAAGGGTGCATGCACGTATAAGTTGAGCGTGTGTCTTGCGTCGTGTGTTGTGTGCATGCTGGCATGCGAGTGTTGCATGCGTGCAAGGGTGCGTTTCAGTGTTGCATGCATGGGTGCGTACATGCATGTGTTCGTGAGTGCATGTGTACGTGTCAGTGTTGCACGCCAGCATGTGTGCGTTTGTACGTTATGTGTATGTGTTAGTGTTGCACGCCTAGATGCATGTGTGTCTTGCGTGCGTGCATGTGTACGTGCGGGGTGAGGCTACACGTTAGTCGACTGACTTTTTCATCTCTAGTCATTAGATTTTCCAACCGTTGGATACGAAATCAAGGGACTCCAGTTTATCATCAAACTCCACCCCCCCTGAGCCGCCAGCCACCACTGGGCGAACCGCCCGCCCCCGCCGCCTGCGGCCGGCCTGCCCTCCCCGAAACCACTCCCCACCGCCGGTCCGCCGCCACACCGGCCATCCCTCTAGCCCCCCCCCCGCCCCCGCGCGCCGAGCTTTTTCTCCGGGGATCCCCACCCCACCGCCCAATGAACGCCCCCCAACCGCCGGTGACTACCAACCAGAGGTCTCACGACTTCGAATACCCACCGACCACTAGTTTATTACCATTTCTGTCCTTCATATACGTGCTGACGGGTGGGCCCTATGGTAATGTGCGCTGCTGAATGTGGACCATTTGACTCGTCAATTGATCGTGTTATCAAAAAATTACGGAGCTGTATGGTGAGCCAATGATCGAATGATCACCCTAAAATGTACTCCTATTTTATTAACACAGTACAGACTCAAACTACCATTTCTTTCTTTCATATACGGGCTGACAGGTGGGCCCGACGGTTATGCGCCCCAATGGTGCAACACTAGTTGTGCCGTTTGACTGGTCAATTGATTGTGTCATCAACAAAATATGGAGTTGCACGGGTGAGCCAGTGACCGTATAATCATGACATGTATTTGTTTAACACGGTATAGATGCCAGGGCTCATATATACGCGCAAGCACTCACTGCTATAAGCGCACACACACGAACCCTACCCCTACGAGCACGTTCGAGAGAGTGGGCCAGCATATATGATCTTGAGATTTTACGAAGTCACCATAGGTGCCTCGTAGTCGAGTGGAACGTCTCCTCCCACTGAACGTACATCACCGGAAAATACTGAAATTAACACAAGATAAATGCGAGCACCGGAACTTTAACCTTGGTGGGCTCGAGAAACCACTGTCCTCTAACCATCCAACCACATGTTGGTTAGCACGACAAAATGTATGTGGTGACCATGATGAGCTTATTCTGAAGTCCAGTGACCATATCGTGCTTTCGCTTCAAATACAATGACCGTAAGTATCGTCAACAAAATATGGAGCATGCATCAAATGCAAAGTCCATCAGTGTCATCAACAAAATATGGAGATGTATCATGAGCTAGATACCATTGTACTATTGTATATGCTTATTTTCTTAGTGGCCAATTGCGTGTGTGGTGTGGTGGGCACATCATTTCTAGTTGTGGTGGGTCAACATGAAGACTCATGGGTCGGTTCCATCCTGCACCACATATAGGTTGGACCGAGACGTGTTATACGAAGACCCATGTGGAGGACTCGGCAAACAACATGAAGCTACCAGAGTCGCGGAGGACTCTATCCCCACTGGTGATAAGCCGACTATATATGATTTGTAACCCTAGGCCCTTAGTATGTTATACAAGCTTGGGGGCTAGTTCATCGATAGTATACACACATGCACAATGCCTAGTATTCACGTGTACTTTGTACACACCCCTATCACTAATATACAGTACCAGGAGTAGGCTCTTTCTTCAACTGCAAGGGTCCGATCCGAACTAGGGTAAAACTTTGCCTCATATTACCATCCAGCCTAATAGCCAGGAAGTGCATTCATCCATTTGAACCCAAGATAATGGCATTTGTAAATCAGATGTAAAAGGGGGCATCAATCTTTGTTGTGAGTTTGAACATGCTATATATATTCATACGCATATCTAACTTTGTTTTTTGCAACCAAGGAGATTATATCTGGAACCATGCATGAACTGAGGTAAGTTGCATATTTTTTAATATATACTTGTGTACAATGTATATTAAAATGTACCCCCTCCATTCCAAAATAATCGTAGCTTTAGGATTTTCAAGAGCAAAGATTTGTGAAGTTTGACAAATCCTGAAAGTTCAATTCAAGAGAACCGAAAACGTTAATGCTTCTGCTCCCAAATATTGAGCGAAGCGCCAAATAGGCCTCTGGTCACCCCGAAACGGTGCGAGACTAATGTTTTGGTGGTCGGAAATTACTGTCCTGACTCTGGCCCGTGTAGACTATCGGCCCGATGTCCAAAGGTCTAAACCAGGGTAGGTTTGTAACTTCACCAAGACGCCAGTCTCAACCGCCTCCAAGAAGCATTCATACGCAGTGGGCGCCTAAACACCCATGCGCTCGACCGGAATCTATCCTGCCCACATTTGGGACACCTGACATGACTGTCCTACCCCCAACCCGCAATATGTTCAAAATTTTAGATGGGGGCAAAGTTTGTAACTTTCCCCAAATTTCAAACAAGCGCGTGTCAAACCGAAACATTGTTACCCCTTAGTTCCCCGCCTCCCTCCGTTTCCCCATTCATACTCCGTGGGCGTGAAAACACCCTCTCCACGGCCGCGAAACCCCAGCCTCCTCCGTCCTCCACCCCATAGCAGCCAATCCACCGCCGCCCTCCTCCATCACGCCGGAGCCGGTACGCCGATGTCGTCGTCCAACGCAACCGCAACTGCAAC
Organism: Triticum timopheevii; assembly: GCA_963921465.1. Taxonomy (NCBI): domain Eukaryota; kingdom Viridiplantae; phylum Streptophyta; class Magnoliopsida; order Poales; family Poaceae; genus Triticum; species Triticum timopheevii. Next base: position 315,060,889 of record OY997270.1, read on the forward strand.
GCCCTCAAGGACTTAGCAGCTGAAGCCGAGGCAGAGCTGCCTCCACGACACCGACGCCAACATGCGCCGTACCAGAACCACCGCGACCACGCCATCCTGCGCCTCACTGCTGCGGCTCCACTATCGCAACCGTCCACCGCACCGGAGCTGTTCCCGCTACGCCGTCGTTCGCCACCTCGGATCTGCTTCCCCGCCGCCGATAGACGGCCACCGCACCACACTCAACAACTTTGCCATGGGTTCGTCCAAGGTTGCACCGTCCTCCACAACTTCTGGTTTTCGGCGAATAACAAGATCGTCGGAAAAACAGAAGGAGGACACAACACTGCCAGCAGAAAGAGGTACTCCTCTTCCCTTATTCGTGCAAATCTTACGTCTCCGCTCACACCATATTCATCCCACGAAAGAAACTAGTTGAGCGCTTCTTACTGCATCTTCTTCGTGATACTAAATGCACAAGGTTTCCTCCCTTTTACTATTTCACCTTTGCTAGAGGTCAGTAGCCCGCCTGGATTTCAATTCAGGGTCAGTCGAACCGCAATTAAAAGAAGCAGCACCCGCATAGGCGCGCGGAGCACCTAGTCCGCCTGTTCCCCGGGGAAGCGGCGCATCGGTGTCTATCATAGGGGTGTGGGGTGCAGGAGCTGCTTGCGCCCGATCTGGAGGTCGGCGGGGCTTGAATGGATGGACGGGGGGGGGGGGGGGGGGGGCGGTGCCAAGCACGGCGGTGCGGTGAGGTCGAGGGGAGGGTGCAGGCAAGGGAGGAATACTGGGCCGATGGTCGCTGTCGTTTCGAGGAAGATCGTCAACACTGACTAGCTGGAGGTAGATCTGCCCATTCTTTGTACATTGGACGGTGTAGAAAAAATGGACTGACCTATTTGCTTTCAGTCGACTATTATTTTCATAGAATCCTGTAGTAATTGATTGTGCCATGCATGTTGTAGAGCTATCATATGTCTCCCGACATTTATTTCTCACCGACCTGCTATCTGCTACCTTGACATTGTACTAATTGTGCACACACTTCACCCATACTCACACTATTGTTTTTTTATGCATGGGTATTTCAGACTCTGATGCAGTGCTGATGAATGCAGAAAAGAAAAGACAGAAGTCGCTCCAGTGTAATTCGAAGATAAGCGCTAAGCATTTTAGTGCTCTAATGGGTGCAGTGTCAGCAGTTAGAGACAGTAAACGTAGCTCTGCAGTTGATGATCTCAATTGCCACACACAACCATCCCAGGTGCTTGCTTTAACTTTGCGCTGTCAAATGTGGTTGCATGTTGCATATGGTGTCTAGCTTGTATTGCTTCCAATTTGGTTAAATTGCATCTGCTTACTTTACACATTATACCTTTGATAATGACATGCCTTCCTGTTTTTGATACATGCTACATATGTCTATTAACCATGTTCGTACATCAAACTAATGCTCTTTTGTATCCCTCGTCAATCACTTATGATGAGACAGTCACCCGGGTCCTGTGAGACGCCCTACTCGTTTAAAGAGTGCAGTGTCATCCTCCCCACATGATTCTCAAGAAACAGCAAGGCTAAATGAAGATAGTCAACGTAGCTCTCTAGTTGATCACCGCAATTCCCCCACACCACCATCGCAGGTGCTTGCTCTTACTTGGCAGTGTGATATGTGGTTGCATGTTGAATATTGTGTCTACCTTGTAATGCTTCTAATTAGGGTAAATTGCATCTGCTTAGTTAACACATTATACCTGTGAATATGACATGCCTTCCTGTTTTTGGTACATACTACGTCTTTCTATTAACCATGTTCTTACATCAAACTACTTTTCTTGTGTATCCCTCATCAATGGTCCTAATTTGTTAAATTGCATCTCCTTAGCTTACACATTATACATGTGAATGTGACACGCCTTCCTGTTTTTGCTACATACTACATCTGCCTATCACACCATGTTCTTACATCAAACTACTGTTCTTGTGTATCCTGCGTCTATCGCTTATGATGAGACAGTCACGCGCGTGGGTTAATATGAGACGCAATACTCTTATAAAGAATGCAATTTCATCCTTTCCACATGATTCTCAAGAAACAACAAACCTAAATGAAGATATTGAACGTTGCTCTGTACCTGAAGACCGCACTTCCCCTACACCACCATCATAGGTGCTTGCTCCAACTTCGCAGTGTGATATGTGGTTGCATGTTGCATACGGTGTCTAGCTTGTAATGCTTCTAATTAGGGTAAATTGCATCTGCTTAGTTACTATACCTGTGAATATGACATGCCTTCCTATTTTTGGTACACATTACATCTGTGTGTTAACCTTGTTCTCACATGAAACTACCTCTCTTCTGTATCCTGCATCTATCACTTACGATGAGTCACCTTTATTCGTTGCATATTGCATATTATTTCTAGCCTGTTGCCATGTATTGCTTCTAATTTGGTCAAATATGTTTGTTAGGGCACCCTTTTAATTTGGCAGAGTGATATTGGTTTCATCTTTCATATGGTTTCTAGCTTGCATCATTCTAACAAGTTCAAGCACCTTGCGCTTAGTTTACACTTTATACATCATACATGTCAATATGTCACGCCGTCCTGTTTTTCATACATATTCCATCCTCCTATCATGCATCAATAAGTTCTGAAGAGCAAATTTTATTCCTTTTTCTTGTGGGTTTGACTTGACAAGGCAAAATCAAGAAAGAGGAAGGAAAAGAGTAAGGAAGGCGATGATGGTGGTCCTCTGAAGCAACGTAAACGGAGCATCTGTATTGATTCTCCTTGTACTAATAGTGCATTACAAGGTCCAAGTCTCCGCTCCCCTACTCCACCATCCAAGGTGCTTGCTCTAACTTGGCAGTGTGATATCTGGTTGCATGTTGCATATGGTGTCTAGCTCGTATTGCTCCTAATTAGTGTAAACTGCATCTGCTTAGCTTACACATGATACATGTGAATATGACACGCTTTCCTGTTTTTGGTACATACTATATCTGTCTATCACACCATGTTCTTACATGAAACTACTCTTCTTGTGTATCCTGCATCAGTCATTTATGATGGGACACCTTTAAGTTGGCAGTGTGATATTGGTTTGCGTCTTGAATATGATTTCTAGCATGTATTGCTTCTAGTTTGATGAACGCCACCTATGACGAGACAGTTTTAACTTGGCAGAGTGATATTGATTGCACCTTCCATATGGTGTCTTGCGGTGTTTCTAATTTGTTGAAGTGCCTTCTGCTTAGTTACCACATCATAGGTGTGAATATGTCAAGCCGTCCATTTTTTCGTACATATTCCATCCTCGTATCATGACTTTGCCTTTCATCAGAGTAGTGTTCATCAGTATCATGCATGAATGAGTTCTGAAGAGCGAATGATATTCCTTTTTCTTGTCGGTATGACCTCACAATGCAAAATCAATAAAGCTAAAGGAAATTGGCAAGGCATTGAATGATGGTGGTCCTTCCGAGCAACTGAAACAGAGGTTCTCTACAGATTCTACTCCACCATCCTCCCAACAAGATTCGCAAGACAACGCAAGGCTAGACAGTCAACGTAGTTGTGTAGATGATGAGCACATCTCCCCTACTCCACCATCACAGGTGCTTGCTCGAACTTGGCACTATACAGTTTGAACTTGGCAGAGTGATATTGGTTGCATCTTTCATATGGTGTCTAGCTTGCAGTGCTTCTAATTTGTTGAAATTCCTTCTGCTTAGTTACCACATCATAGGTGTGAATATGTCACACCATCCTGTTTTTCATACATATTCCATCCTCGCATCATGTGTTTGCCCTTCATCCGAGTAGTGTTCGTCAGTTTCATGCATGAATGAGTTCTAAAGAGCGAATTTTATTCCTTTTTCTTATCGGTTTGACTTCACAATGCAAAATCATTACAGCTGAAGGAAATTAGTCCGGCAGTGGATGATGGTGGTTCTTTGGAGCAACTCAAACAGGGGGTCTCTACAGATTCTACTCCGCCATCCTCCCAACAAGATTCGCAAGACAACACAAGGCTGGACAGTCAACATAGCTATGTAGATGATGAGCACATCTCCCCTACTCCACCATCACAGGTGCTTGCTCTAACTTGACACTATTATATGTGGTTGCATGTTGCGTATGATGTCTAGCTTGTATTGCTTATAACTTGAATTGCATCTACTTACTTTACACATAATGCCTGCGAATATGACACGTGTTCCTGTTTCTAGAACATATGTGTACATGATGAGCACATCTCCCCTACTCCACCATCACAGGTGCTTGCTCTTACTTGGAACTGTTATACGTGGTTGCGTTTTCCGTATGATGTCTAGTTTGCATTGCTTCTGATTATGTAGAATTGCATCTGCGTAGCTTACAACTTATACCTGCAACGATCACTTACCCATAAGATACATTTAACTTGGGACTGTGATGTAGGTTGCATCTTGCATTGTCTTCTAGCTTGTACTGCTTCTAATTTCTTGAAATGGCACTTACGACGAGACACTTTTTACCTGATACAGTGATATTGGTTGCATGTTCATATGGTCCCTAGCTTTCATTTCTTCTAATTTTGTTAAAATGCCTTCTGCTTACTGTTTTTTCATACACATTCCATCCTCCTATCGTACGTGTGAATATGAAATGCTGTCTTTTTTTATATATATTCCATCCTCCTATCCTGCGCTTGCCTTACATCAAGGTAGTGTTCGTCTGTATCATGCATCAACCAGTTATGCAGAGCTAATTTTATTCATCTTCTTGTGGTTTTGACTTCATAAGGCAATATCAGAAAATAGGAAGGAAAAGAGTAAGTTAGGGGATGTTGGTGGTACTCTGCACCGACGCAAACAGAGACTCTCTAGATTTGCCACTGCTACTGCTAATGAAGTTGAAGTCCCAAGTCTACATGATGAGTTCATCTCCCGCACTCCACCATCGCAAGTGCTTGCTCTAAGTTGACAGTGTGATAATTGGTTTCATGTTGCATATGTTGTCTAGCATGTATTTCTTCTATTTTGATTAAATTGCACCTGCTGAGTTTATACATTATACATGTGCATATGACATGGCTTTCTGTGTCTAGAATACACTGCATCTATCTATCATACCATGTTCTTACATCAAAGTACTGTTGTTGTGTATCCCGCATCAGTAACTCATGATTGGACGCTTTTAACATGGCAGTTTGATAGTGGTTGCATCTTGCATTGATTTCTACGTTGTACTGCTTCTAATTTTTTGAATTGCCACTTATGAAAAGACACTTTTAACTTGGCTGAGTAATATTGGTTACATCTTTCATATGGTGTCTAGCTTGCATTACTTCTATTTTCTTGAAAATCCTTCTGCTTAGTTTGCACATCGTAGCTATGAATATGTCATGCCGTCCTGTTTTTCTTACATATTCCATCCTCATACGGTTGTCTTACATCAAAGTATTGCTTGTCTGTATCATGCATCAATGAGTTCTGAAGAGTGATTTTATTCTTTTGTGTTGTGGGTACAACTTGACATGGCAAAGTCAAAAAAGAGCAAGGAAAATAATATAGTAGGGAGTGATGTTACTCGTCGGGTGAAACGGAAAAGGTTCTACCGTCGAGATTCTGCTGGTACTTATAGTGCAGTAGAAGGTCCAAGTCCACCGGCTAAATCTACAAACACAGTATCACCTGCTCCACCAGCTGCAGCATCCGCTTCAACTGTACCAGCATCTCAACCAGTTACTCGTTCGTTTGCTCCGGAACTGGCCAGTTCCCAAGCTGCCTTCACACCTAACACTACTTCCGAAGCACTGCTGACATAACAGGACTTGGCAAGATCAGATGAACCTCATGAGCATCAACACCAAGACGGTACCTGACCGAGTCAAGTTGCAGTTGCATGCTCCTTTATATGTACTCTCACAGTTTGATGTACACTAACACTTTCCATATTCGTTGTTGAACTAGCACCACGGCGCAAGCGGAAACAGACATCAGGGATAATGCTTGACAGATTAACAAAATCTAAAGGAGCAAGAATGGAGATCCATTTTGAGGCAGGTTTAAAAAGGCCACGTGATGCTACAGAGTCAGCCAAGTTAGTATCAGAGGCAGCCGTTGCCGTTAGGTGTCATGCGCGTATCCTCCCAACGTGGATCCAGTATAGGAATGAGAAAGACAATACCCAGTTTAACACCTTCCTTGACCATTTATCCGTAAGTAATGTTATTCATTGCAATGAGTAATATTGTCTTGCTCTGTCCCATACTTTCTAGCTTTCTCCTAATAAGACTCACATTCTTTTTTCAACAGATGAGTTTCAAGTTGGATCCGAAAGATGATGCAACTAAACAAGCATGCACTCATGTTTTTCAGTCTGCTCTGCGACAGTATCGGTACCACCTTAGAAAATCTCACTTTGAAGGCAGGGCTAACAATGAAATCGCCCAAACATCTCCAGTGGAATATATTACAGATGAAGACTGGACAACCCTCGTTAAACACTGGTCTGATCCAAAGTATCAGGTAGGCTATATGTATTTGATCAGACCACATATTGAACTTGTATTTATGTGTGTGCCTTACAAGTGTATCTTCTTCTAGGCTAACTGTTTGAAGAACAAAACCAACCGTTCTAAAGTGAAATTCCAACAGACAACAGGATCTCATAGCTATATTGCACACTGCGAGGCGCTCTTGTAAATAGCTCCTACTTCCTTCTTTTTTTTGTGCCATATTATCATATCTATATTGACTTGTTCCAAATAAAGAGGAAAGCCCATGCGGACCAAAAAGAACCTGAACCGAATGCAGTGCAAATCTTCAAGGATTGCCACACCAGCAAGATGAAGGGCATGAGCACACCAGTTCAAGCCGCTTTTGTAAGTCCTTACTCCTCCTGCCTTGAACTGATTGGTACTGTGATGTGTTCATTTAACTACTTGGTTTGCAGCCAATGCCAGTTACTCTGTTCACTTTTATACACAGTTGTCTTAACGTATCATTTCACCTTACATGGTTTAAAAGAGATGAAGGATATTCTTTTGGTCTTGATCTGTAATCTAATTGTTATGTTCATGTGCGCACACAATGATAAAATAGCATGTTTGTTTTATATCTGTTTGCCCATGATATGAATGATGTCATACTATGTTCATTCTACTTTAAACCATGTCTCTTTATCCTTAGATGTCAATGAATGTGAGGAAATAGACAATACAGTAGGCATGCTACATGGACATATGTTCCGAAAGTGATTTTATTATGTAGTTGGCACTACAATACATGCTAATGTATTACAGTAGTTCACCAAAATAAGTTATGTATAAACGTTTAACCTACTTTGTTTGTTTTTGTCTCATTAGTAACTTATCTGGTACACTAATCTACAAATTCAAACTTTCAGGAAGCTATGGAACAAATGATTGAACAACCACAACCACCTGAAGGTGACGAGGCCACTACAGGCACAATGTCACCTCTTGCTGCAGTGCGTCAGTATATCTCCACTAACAGTGCAAAAAGCACCTTCCTGTGTAATTCTGGGTTGGTTGTTAAGGCAACCTCGTCCAAATCGCCTAATGAACAAAATCTTCCTGCTAGACAGAATGATATATCTGTGCTCCAGACACAAGTCCAATCCCTAATGGACGTTGTTTTGGAAACAAGAATAGTGGTTGAGAAATGTCGTCAAGATATGAATGGTTTTGAAACCAGACTATCAGACATTTCCTTCGTTGTTCAAGAGCAATGGCGGAAAAAAGGTGGAGATCGTGCTGCTCCATCACATTCTACAGCCTGAAACATTAGCACTCAGGTCAAATGATCTGTGCTTCTATACATCTGATGGTGCTTTTATCTGGAAGGACTGTAAACTTTATGCCAACAGGCCTTTTGTTGTATGGTTGGAATTTATTTTGTTGTGATACAACATTTATGATGCTGCCACATGCTGAAGTAATTACAGCGTTATTTTTTTATAGTGTGGGTTTATCTTAGTAATGTATTCGGCCGAAAGCTCCATAGGAGCCCAACATGCCAACATTCGTCGGGCCCATTCCAATTGGGTAACAACGATTATGGGCCGAAATTGGCATGTAGCCCACTAAAAATATTTCGGCTTAAATTAGCATAAGCTTTCATATTTTTCTGGTAGGCCTGTGCCCATAGTGGGCCTTTAACAGGCCTAAACATAATTTGGGCCCTCAGTAAAAATAGGCCGTTTACAGGTGTAAATATCTTGAGCCCATAAAAACATGGGCCTTTAATAGACCGAAAGTGAGATTGGGCCCTGATTGTGCCAAATAACCCAGTGGACTTAGCAGGCCGAAATGGTGGCCCATTTATGATGCGGATATTTCACAGGCCGAAATTCAGACGGGTCATAAATGCGCCGACCTAATACACGGGCCTTTAACAGGCCGGAACTTCGGTCGGGCTAGATTATCGTCATTTTTATATGGGCCGTTAATGGGCCCGATATGACGTTGGGCCACATATGGCCCATGGTTTACGTCCGGCGTTAACAGGCCGAAAAATGACAACAGGCCGAAAGTGGCCCAAATCGATAGTGGGCCTCTAACAGGCCGAATGACAGCATGGCCGAATATGACCCAAATCCTTCACGGTCATTTATGGGCCAAAAGTTTTGATGGCCTGTAAATGGGCCCAAATGAAGCTGGACCTTTAACAGGCCGGAAATACACCGGGCCGTAATTCGGCCCAATTACTTAGCGGACTGTTGACGGGCCAGAAGTGACCATGGGCTGCATTGATGACAAGTTTAGACCAGCCGTTGACGGGCCGATTTGATAGAGAATGTTGGGACTTTAGCTGGGCTGGCCCATCATGGTCTGCAGAATCTTGTGGGCCTTTAGCTGGGCCGGCCCATTATGGTCCGCAAAATCTAGTGGGCCTTCAGCTGGGCCGGCCCATTATGGTCCGCAAAATCGTGTGAGCATTTAGCTGGGCCGGCCCATTATGGTCTGCTAAATTTTGTGGGCCTTTAGCTGGGCCGGCCTATTATGGTCCGCTAAATTTTATGGGCCTTCAGTTGGGCCGGCCCATTTAAACTTTGTGGGCCACTTTTGGGCCAGTCCACGTGTCAACATATCATAGGCCCATCTTGACCGTTGGATGAGTGACTCCTGTGCCAACGCGGAGCTGACACGTGGATCCGTCAGCCAATGAGAATTTTACATGTTAACGGGTTATCGGATCCAAAATCCGACCCGATAGCTTAACGGCATTCCGTTACGGTGGATGCCACGTGTCGGTCACCCTTGACGAAAGCACTTCTGTGACGCGCGATTAATCATCGTGGAAGTGGACACTTCCGTGATGATAATTTTGGTAATGTCTTGGAACACTTCTACGACAGCACAAGTATGACTATCTTGATTCTGTCATAAAATCGTCATGGATGTACATGCATGACAGAAAACGCGACCTACTGTGACAAACACGTATCATCACGGAAGTGTATTTTTTTTGTAGTGTATGGCACTTGAAGGTTGTCGAACATCTCGACGGACAAGACGTTAAGCCCTACGCCGCCATCAATGAGAGTCCTGGTGACTTGCATGTTGCTGATGACTGGAGAACAAAGCATCGGGAGGATGCCAACGGTATCCGCACACTTGAGTTGATCTGTTGAGCTGAAGGTGATGGCGCAGTTGGACCACCTGAGCGGGCGCGTGGCCTCAAACTTGGGGAGGACTGCATTCACCTCATGAGCAAACTGCTTGAAGATGCGCTGAGAGGATGGGGCCTGAGCTCCGCCCAGTAAGCATGCGATAGCACGTGGCTTCTGGAAGCCCCCAGCCCCCTCGTCCTGGTGGTGGTCGTCATTCCTTCTTGGCGGCGGCGGCAGAGGAGGAAGGCCTGCGTTGTCCAGCGGGCGGTCCTCGCGAGGCTGATCTTGCCAGCGATCCTCACGAGGGCGGTCAAGCCACTCCTGGCGAGGGCCACGATCATCCCATCATCCTCCACCACGTCCTCCTCCTTGGTCGTAGCCCCGGTCGTTGAGCTCGGGGCGTCGACCGAAGCGTCCTTCTCGAACGGCCCTGAGCTCTTGGCATTCATTGGTGTTGTGGGTGTGCAGGTTGTGGTAGGCGCAGAATGGTTGGCTACCCTTGGACGACTCTGGATGGTCCCTGCCATGCCTCGTGTCTGGTTCTGCTCCAAGCATGGCTGCTCCTTTGTGCTTCACGTCCTTGGCCTCGGCCTTCTTTTCTTCTGGGTCAGCAACTGGAAGCTCGAGGAGGGAGAGGCGTCCTTCCTCAGCTCTCGCGCACTTGGTCGCCAGGTTAAACAGCTCTAGAGATGTGCACAACTCCTCGTGGATGGCGAGCTCCTCCTTCATCTTGACGTCGCGGATGCCATCAGAGAAAGCTGAGATGATGGCCTCGTCCGTCACCTTGGGGATCTTGAGGCGGGCATTGTTGAAGCGTTGGATGTATTTCTGCAGGGTCTCTCCAGGCTGCTACTTGATGCGGCGCAAGTCACCCGCGGCTGGAGGGCGGTCGCGAGTGCCCTGGAAGTTGGCGATGAAGCGGCTGCGCATCTCGTCCCAGGAGGAGATCGAGCCGGGAGGCAGGTTCAGGAGCCAGGTGCGGGCACCGTCCTTGTGTGCCATGGGAAACTAGTTCGCCATGACCTTCTCGTCTCTGTTGGTCGCCTCGATGCCCAGCTCGTAGAGCTGCAGGAACTCCGTAGGGTCGGCAGTACCATCATAGCAAGGAGACAGATCTGGCTTGAACTTGCCCGGCCAAGCGATAATACACAGCTCGGTGGAGAAGGCACGACAACCTGTTGTGGTCACCGGAGCCCTTTTCTGACGCGGGGCTTGCTCTCAGTGGTACCCACGTACGCCCGCCAGGGGCAGCACGGGGTCTTGGCGCACCGGTGCAAGGACACGATCTTGTCGTGCTGGTGCGGGAAGCACGGGAGCGCCTCCTTGAGATCGAGGGATTTCTTGGCAGCTCCTTGAGTCACGTCCAGGGGCCGAGTGCCTTGGAGCCAGGGCGCTGTCTTGGGGGAGAGGTGGCGGAGGCGCTCCCTGAGCCACGTCGCCCATGCCTGACGGAGGGCGAGGCAGCGAGAGAGACGGCGCAGGAGAGCCCCCTGCGGTGCTGACGAGCTCGGTGATGCGAGTGAGCTATTCTTCGTAGAGGTCGTCGACGGGGTGGTAGTGCAGGACCTCACATGCCAGGAGCAACATGGCATGCGCGTCCGTGGGGGCACGACGAGCATGAGACGACGAACCAGCTGGGGTCAGCGACGGAGTGGCGGTGCGGCCTTCCCGCCGCACCGAGGGGTGCAGCGAAGATGCTTGCTGCTCGTTCCCCGCTAGGACGGTGGCGGCGTTGGCGGTAGGCGATGGAGAACGACGAGGAGGCCTGCAGACAAGAGCCGTATGGGCGACACGAGCGGCGAGAGCAGCCTGGCGCTCGGCGCGGGCTCGGCGAGCGTCCGCCATGGATGCGCGGAAGCGATGGGACGCAGATCAGCGGTAGGAAGATTCCGGTGCACCCCTACCTGGCGCGCCAAATGTCGGATATTGGGTTTTGGCAAAACCCTTAAGGTTTGAACTCTGGGGTGCGCACAAAGATCTCCTCCTACCGAATCTCACTCTCAGCCTCGCCGCGATCGCTAAGCTAGATCGATGAATAACACAAGAGACACAAGATTTATACACGTTCGGGACACCGTTGTGGTTTAATACCCTACTCCTGTGTGGTGGTGGATTGCCTCTTGGGCTCATGATGAACAGTACAGAGGAAGAACAGCCTCGCGCGGAGAGGTGTTCTTGTGCTTGGTGGTGTGCTTGGGGAGGAACCGATCCGTCTCCAGATGAGATACCCTCCTACTGTGGTGGCTAGCTCTATTTATAGAGGATCTGGTCCTCCTCCCAAATATTGAGCGGGAAGGGATCCAACAACGGCCATTTTGAAAGGGGACAACCAGTACAAGCTATCCTGACTAAAGGTGGTCTTCGCCTGCCAAAGGTGCTGGTGATGACGCCGTCTTGGGCTCCACGGTGACCTCCGTCCTGTCGTCCTGCTGGTCTCGGTCTTGTTGCACCGATATGGAAACCTTTTCCTGATGCCTCGGTACTCCGCGCCTGCGCTTGCCCCCTTTGCACCAAAGATGAAACGAGGACACTGCGCGGGCTGGCGCCCGCCTGGTCTTGATCGTCATGGCTTGCGTCATGGGCACCTCATGAGGTACCCTTCGCCTTGATCTCTCCGCCTCCTCGCGAGCCTGCCTCGTGAAGCCACTCCTGAGGAGGCCTTGCATCGTCCGCCCCACGAGGATTGACCCCTCGCGAGGGTCTTGAGTGTTGGTTGATAAAGACGGGCCGTACTGGGCCACTGGTTGAGCCACACCGCGTTCCGAGAACGCTAACAATCTCTAAGCTAGCTCGATGAACAACACAAGAGACACAAGATATATACAGGTTTGGGCCACCGTTGTCATGTAATACCCTATTCCTGTGTGTGGTGTGGTGGATTGCCTCTTGGGATAATGATGAACAGTACAAGGGAAGAACAGCCTCACGAGGAGAGGTGTTCTCGTGCTTGGTAGTTTGCTCGGGCGGGATCGATCCCTCCTTTCTATTGTGGTGGCTAGCCCTATTTATAGAGGCCCTGGTCCTCTTCCCAAATATTGAGTGGGAAGGGATCCAACAACGGCCATTTTGAAAGGGGACACCTAGTACAAGCTATCCTGACTAAAGGTAGTCTTCGTGTGTCAAAGGCGCTGGTGGTGACACCGTCTTGGGCTCCACGATGACCTTCGTCCTGCCATCCTGTTGGCTTTGGTCTTGTTGCATCGATATGGAAACCTTGCCTGATGCCTCGGTACTCCGCACCTGCAATTGCCCCCTTAGCACCAAAGGGCAAACAAGGACACTGCGAAGGCTGGCGCCCGCCTGGCCTTGGTCATCATGGCTTGCGTCATGGGAACCTCGCGAGGTACCCCTTGCCTTGATCTCTCCGCCTCCCTCGTGAGCCTGCCCAATGAGGCCGCTCCGCGAGGCTTGGCCCCTCGCGACGGTCTTGAGTGTTGTTTGATGAAGATGGGCTGCACTGGGCCACTGGTGGAGCCACGCCGCAGGCCGCAGGTAGGCAAGTCCGGGGACCCCCGTTCCCAGAACGCCGACAGTAGCCCCGGGCCCAAGGCATGCTTGAACTTGGCTTAGTGGCGAAGCCAAGGGGCAAGGGCGGAGCGCCGCGGGCCCCAACAGACTACGGCCTTGGTCGACATGTGGCGGCTGATTGGACGTGGGCGTCTCCGCTCCCACATGCTGCCTCGCCAACTGCCTGATTTGACGAGTCGCTGCTGCATGCAAAAAGGGTCATCATTACCTGCGATCATGGAGGTTGACGGTTGGCCTCCCTTGGGCTATAAATGAGGAGGGGAGATAGCCCTCGTCACCCATCTCCTCTTGCTCCGCCTGCTCCTTCCCTGCTCCACCTTCAGCCTTGACGCCAATGGCACCGATCCGGAGATTCTCGGCTGAAGAGAAGGGGAAGGCTCCCCGGGATGGACCCGATCCGCTACCGCGGAAGAAGAGGCCGGTCCATCGCTGTGGTGAGGTCTTGGGGCTGGCCTTGGTGCGAGCGGCCACCTCCTGGGTTCCCACTACCCCTGTACGCCCAGGCCAAGGGCTCCGGAGAAAGGGACGGCGAGCGATGCCGCCCACGCCACAGGCGAGCTCGGCCAGCCGCGACGACACGCCCCGTTGCTCCTGGAGTCCACGTCGCGGACTCCTCTCGCGAGCTCGTGCTGCATGCGGCGATGCCTCCGAGCACCTGGGTCCGCTTATCTTCGTTCTTCGCCACCGAGATGCCACCGAGGGGGCCTCGCAAGCTTTAGCTGTAGCACGCTGACTGTGGCGCTCCAACGACAGGAGCAGAAGTTGAAGTCATCTCCCCGGGCAAGATCTTCATGACCCGAGGCTGGGGCGAGGTCGCCCGGGTCTGCCGAATGGGAGGTGCCCTCGTGATCCATTTCGAGTATGACGACGCCTCCATGGTTTTCTTTAAGGTCTTCGACGCAGAAGGCCGCCGCCTGGAGTGCTACCCCGGAGGGGGCAGTCAGGAGATTGACGCGGCAGGGGCTGGGCCCGCCGTCCGCTCCCCCGACGGCTCCTCCTCCGGCAACAGTAGCGACGCTTGGGAGTCTAGCGACCCTCCTGAGCTCTTCGAGACTCCGGAGACGAGCGATGACAGCTACGTGCCCCCGAGCTTGTGCCGTGCTCGGGGCAGGGCGACAGCATCAGGCCGTTGCCGTGGCTGATCTGGATGGGGTTGGCGCCGGTCTCCCATGGCCCACTGTTGATGATGGTGTCGGCCACGGAGGCGCGTGTAGTTAATGCTCCTCAGAGTTCTTTCCTTTTGTTCCCTGCGAGGAATCAAGAAACACCCGACGGGGGCGTGTAAAGGGTCTGCGATGTCTTTTGCTGATGTGATCCTTGTTATGAACCGCGCGAGTGCTTGTCCTGCCCCGGCTTGGTTCCCCCTTTCTAACCTCGTGACGACTTGGTGCTCTACGTTGATAGGTCTTGTTACCCAGGCAGGCTACAGCCGTCGCTGGTATGCCAGGTCGCGATGCCGTGGTCAATGCCAGGAGGTGAGCGGCCCGAGGTCCAGTAAGAGCCCATGAGGCGCAATGCTTACGAGGTCCCCTTTAGCGTGCAAGCAACTGCCAAGAGGCGAGAAAGGTAGGTAATGTTGCCGTCATAGAGCCGCGGCAAGTGAGAATCTCGCGTGGTAACGATTAGCTATTCCAGGCGTGGAACTTATCTTGGTAATCTTGAGTAGTTCCTTTGCTTTGCGCCAGACTTGCGCATCGGCAGCTGTGGCGCAGCTAGGTTAGGCCCTCGCGAGCTTTCCCCTTCTTCCCCGCACTATCCTTCGTGCTCTACATCCTCAGGCCCCGTCCCTCGAGCGAGCTCAGCCGCCGCTGGTATGCCTGGTCGCGATGCTGTGGTCAAGGCCAGGGGTGAGGGCTGGAGAGCCAGTAAGAGCTCCTGAGTCGCGATGCTCAGGAGCCCCCCTTTTAATGCGCAAGCGGATCATATGGAAAAGAGAGGGAGCTCGCGGTGCCGCCCACTAAAGTCCTCAGGAGGTTCCTGTAAATCCGTATGAGAAAAGCACGGGTTGCCATTACGATTGTCGGCCGGCCATTGGTTGCTCCGAGAGAGTGGTGAGGGCACTGAGGGCCTGGTGAGGTGACGCACGCGGGGCTGCCGTGGGCCAGAGCTCGACCGCTCAGATTTGTCGGTGTTGCAGGGACTGACCCATGCACAAGCACTGTGCCAGCATGAGCGGCTCCAGTGGTAGACGTTAATCGAGAAAGCAATAATCACAGGCAGGTTAAATACGAAAGGCAAATCAGCTTAGGCAAATGCCGGAAGGATACATGCCACTGGGTCAGGCCCGAGCGGCTTGGGGATGATGCAGCTCAAGGGGCGCCCCTAGCAAGGTAAGCTAAAGACATAAGAATAAGATACATGCCACAGGGACTGAGCCATGTGGCCTAGGAATGATGCAGCCCTGAGGGCGCTCCCAGCTGAAATGAACTTGGAAGATGTCACCTGGTACCGTTGTAGAAGGGGTGTTGAGGCAGCTTGGGGATGCGCGGTGAAGAGGCCGACCCTCACGAGCCATCGGGGCCCTGAGCCTCGGGAGGCTCTGGGGGTCCAGGTGGTTCCTTGAGGACCATCTCCATCTCTTCTAGGACCGCGTGATGCCTGGCCTCCTGAGCTGCCAGAATGCTCCATAGGTGACGCTAGTAGGTGGTAGCCACGTTCTTCAGGCCAAAAGGCATGCGAACGTAGCTGCGCGGCGGCCCTCGCAGTGTCCCACGCGCGAAGGCCAGAAGCGCTCCTAAGATGTGGCTCGGTTGAGCCCTGGGGCGTCGATGCAGACGCGCAGCCCAGCATCCTCGCCTGGATGGGGAGCCACGCCAGGCAAGCGGCAATCGCCGCGCATGGTCCTTGCTTCCTGAAGCTCCTGAGTGGTCTTGGTGATGAACTCCTAAGTGTTGGGCTCTTCCTGCCCCGTGCCTTCCTGAGGGAAACGTGCCACGAAGCACGCCTCCAAGTGGTGCCCGAGGGCCTCCCTCGTGATGTTGGCGAGATCTGAGGCCCTCCAGAAGAGAGCCCCTGAGCCCTGCCCGAGGAGGACTCTAGGCTCGCCTTCCTATGCGATGGAAGAAGGCGCCCGAGGCACGGGCGCTGATTTTGACGCGGCACCACCCGGGATGCCAACCTCATGAGGCCTTGCATGGAGCGGTTGCTTCTTCTTCTTTGGGGTGGTCTCCGGAGGGTTCTCACCCTTGCTATCCGGGTCCTCGATTGATGCAGCTTGGAAGGCATGCTTGAGGGAGCACACGGCATCTCTTTCTTTGCAGGGGACCGTGATGATTCCACCGCTTCCTGGCATCTTGAGGACGTTGTAGCCGTGGTGGGTCACTGCCATGAACTTGGCCTGGGCTGGATACCCGAGGATGGCATTGTACGGCAGGTGGATGTGGGTGATGTCGAAGTCCATGAGCTCGGTGCGGTAGTTGTCGCACTTGCCAAAGGTGACAGGGATGCGGACCTGACTATCGTGGTGGTGGAACCATCAGTAACTCCTGAGAAAGTCTTGGTAGGCAGAAGTTGATCATATGGCACTTGAAGGTTGTCGAACATCTCTACAGACAGGACGTTAATCCCGGTGCCGCCATCGATGAGGGTCCTGGTGACTTACACGCTGCTGATGACTGGTGAGTAGAGCATCGAGAGGACGCCAGCAGCCGCGCACTTGAGTTGATCTGCTTAGCTGAAGGTGATGGTGCAATATGACCACCTGAGCGGGCGCATGGCCTCAAGCCTGGGGAGGACTGCATTGACCTAGCGAGCAAACTGCTTGAAGATGCGCTGAGAGGCCGGGGCCTGAGCCCCGCCCAAGATGCAAGTGATAGCACGTGGCTCCTAGAAGCCCCCGGCCCCCTCGTCCTGGTGGTGGTCGTCGTTCCTTCTTGGCGGCGGAGGCAACAGAGGAAGGCCTGCGTTGCCCTGCGGGCGCTCCTCGCGAGGCCGATCCCTCCAGGCGCCCACGCGTGACTGGTCCTGCCAACGATCCTCGCGAGGTCGGTCACGCCACTCCTGGCGAGGGCCACGGTCGTCCCATCATCCTCTGCCTTGTCCTCCTCCTCGGCCGTAGCACCGGTCATTGCGCTCGGGGCATCGACCGAAGCGTCCTTCTTGAACGGCCCTGAGCTCCTGGCAGTCACTGGTATTGTGGGTGTGGAGGTTGTGGTAGGCGCAGAATAGTCGGCTGCCCTTGGATGACTCCGGCTGGTCCTGCCGCGCTTCGTGTCTGGTTCCACCGCAAGCACGGATACTCCCTTGCGCTTCACGTCCTTGGACTTGGTCTTATTTTCTTCTGGGTCTGCAGCTGGAAGCTCGAGAAGACAGAGGCGTCCTTCCTCAGCTCTTGCGCACTTGGTCGCCAGGTTGAACAGCTCCAGGGATGTGCACAACTACTCATGGATGGAGAGCTCCTCCTTCATCTTGACGTCACGGACGCCATCAGAGAACGCTGAGATCATGGCCTCGTCCGTCACCTTGGGGATCTTGAGGTGAGTGTTGTTGAAGCACTGGATGTATTTCTGCAGGATCTCCCCGGGCTGTTGCTTGATGCGGCGCAGGTCACCCGTGGCCGGGGGGCGGTCGCGAGTGCCCTGGAAGTTGGCGATGAAGCAGCTGCGCATCTCGTCCCAGGAGAAGATCGAGCCGGGAGGCAGGTTCAGGAGCCACGTGCGGGCACCGTCCTTGAGTGCCATGGGAAACCAGTTCGCCATGACCTTCTCGTCTCTGTTGGACGCCTCGATGCTCAGCTTGTAGAGCTGCAAGAACTCCGCAGGGTCGGCGGTACCGTCATAGCGAGGAGGCAGGTCCAGCTTGAACTTGCCCGGCCAGGCGACGCTACGCAGCTTGGGGGTGAAGGCGCGGCAACCTGTTGTGTTCACCGGAGCCCTTTGCTGATGCGGAGCTTGCACTTGATGGTACCCGCGCACCGCTGCCACGGGCAGTACGCGGTCTTGTCGCGCGGGCGCTGTATGCGGTGGGTCACGTCCAGGGGCCGCACACCTTGTATCCAGGGCGCCATCTTGGGGCGGAGGTGGTGGAGGCGCTCCCTGAGCCGCGTTGCCCGTACCTGGCGGAGGGCGAGGCAGCGAGAGGGACGGCGTGGGAGAGCCCCCTGCGGCGCTGACGAGCTCGGTGATGCGAGCAAGCCATTCTTCGTAGAGCTCGTCGACGGGGTGGTAATGCAGGAGCTCAAATGCGAGAAGCAGCACGACCTGCACTTCTGTGGGGGCGCGATGAGCGTGGGACGATGAACCAGCTGGGGTCAGCGATGGAGTGGCGGTGCGGCCTTCCCGCTGCACCGAGGGGTGCAGCGAGGATGCTTGCTGCTCGTTCCCTGCCGGGCCGGTGGCAGCGTTGGCGGCAGGCGGTGGAGAACGCCGGGGAGGCCCGCCAACAGAGGCCGTCTGGGCGACGCGAGCGGCGATTGCAGCCCAGTGCTCGGCGAGGGCTCGGCGGGCGTCCGACATGGATGCAACGAAGCGATGGGACACGGATCAGCGGAAAGAATATTTCGGCGCACCCCTACCTAGCACGCTAAATGTCGGATATCGGGTTCCGGCAAAACCCTTAAGGTTCGAACACTGGGGTGCGCACGAAGATTTCCCCCTACCGCCTCAACATCGCTGCGATCTCTAAGCTAGCTCGATGAACAACACAAGAGACACTAGATTTATACAGGTTCGGGCCACCGTTGTGGTGTAATACCCTACTCCTGTGTGTGGTGTGGTGGATTGCCTCTTGGGCTGATGATGAATAGTACAAGGGAAGAACAACCTCGCGAGGAGAGGTGTTCTCGTGCTTGGTGGTTTGCTCGGGCGAGATTGATCCCTCCTTTCTATGGTGGTGGCTAGCCCTATTTATAGAGGCCCTGGTCCTCTTCCCAAATATTGAGCAGGAAGGGATCCAACAACGACCATTTTGAAAGGGGACAACTAGTACAAGCTATCCTGACTAAATGTGGTCTTTATCTATCAAAGACGCTGGTGGAGACGCCATCTTGGGCTCCATGATGACCTCCATCCTACCGTCCTGCTGGCCTTGGTCTTGTTGCACCGATATGGAAACCTTTTCCTGATGCCTCGGTACTCCGCGCCTGCGCTTGCCCCCTTAGCACCAAAGGGGAAACGAGGACACTGCGCAGGCTGGCGCCCGCCTGGCCTTGGTCATCCTTGCTTGCATCATGGGAACCTCGCGAGGTACCCCTTGCCTTGATCTCTCCGCCTCCCTCGCGAGCCTGCCCGGTGAGGCCGCTCCTGATGAGGCCTTGTGTCATCCGCCCCGCGAGGCTTGGCCCCTCGTGAGGGTCTTGAGTGTTGGTTGATGAATATGGGCTGCACTGGGCCACTGGTGGAGCCACGCCGCAGGCCGCAGGCACGCATGTCTGGGGACCCCCGTTCCCAGACCTTCGACAAATACCCTACTTCCTACTTGATTGATCTTGATGAATATGAGTATTACAAGAGTTGATCTACCACGAGATCGTAATGGCTAAAATCCTAGAATTCTAGCCTATGATTATGATTGTGATTGTTGTCCTATGAACTAAACCCTTCGGTTTATATAGACACCGGAGGGGGCTAGTGTCGGTGTCAAAACCGGCGGATCTCGGGTAGGGGGTCCCGAACTGTGCGTCTAGGCGGATGGTAACAAGAGACGAGGGACACAATGTTTTTACCCAGGTTCGGGCCCTCTCGATGGAGGTAAAACCCTACGTCCTGCTTGATTAATATTGATGATATGGGTAGTACAAGAGTAGATCTACCACGAGATCAAGGAGGCTATACCCTAGAAGCTAGCCTATGGTATGATTATTGAGATGTATGTTGTCCTACGGACTAAAGCCCTCCGGTTTATATAGACACCGGAGGAGGCTAGGGTTACACAGAGTCGGTTACAATGGTAGGAGATCTACATATCCGTATTGCCAAGCTTGCCTTCCACGCCAAGGAAAGTACCATCCGGACACGAGCCGGAGTCTTCAATCTTGTATCGTCGTACTCTTGGAGTCCGGCGGATATTGATAGTCCGGCTGTCCGGACACACCCTGGTCCAGGACTCCCTCAGTAGCCCCTGAACCAGACTTCAATGACGATAAGTCCGGCGTGCATAATGTTCGGCATTGCAAGGCGGGTTCCTCCCTTGAATAATCCAGAGGAGATCATGAACACCAGGATAGTGTCCGGCTCTGCAAAATAAATTCCACATTCCACCGTAGAGAGAATAAAATACACACTTAACTCAATCTGCTGACGCATTATGCAGCGTGACATCACACCGCAGCCAAGCCTTCGTTTGAATCGTTTTTTACTATACCACCTCAGCACGTTTAGCGAAGCGGTTTCCTTGGCACGTCTTGTCGAAGCAGAGATCATGTTCCCCCTTATTCCGGGATTCTCATCAATACGTGCGTGGGTAACCCAACCGCACCATTGATGGTGGCGCTTGGGCGATAAGCGAGTTTTACCAGGCTGGTGGGGGACGCATAGTTTCGTCCGCCTATATATAAGGGATAAGGATTCACCTTCTCACCTACGCCTTCTTCCTCCTTTGCATATCCATCCCGCGAACTCAAGCTCCAACGCCTGAGCTCGCGCATCTCGCCTTGACCTTCTCCGAATATGTCCTGAGCGGGAGGTAAATGGCTGGCCTCCACCGCTAAGGAGGAGGACATCACCAAGCTGCGCAGCGCCGGATACCTTTCCGGCGATATCGCGCATCGGCTACCCGACAAGGGGCAGCTCGTCCCTACCCCAGGGCCTCATGAGAGGGTCGTCTTCCTCCCCCACTTCCTCCGCGGACTGGGCTTTCCGCTCCATCCATTTGTCCGGGGGCTCATGTTTTACTACGGCCTGGATTTCCACGATCTGGCGCCGAACTTCATCCTCAACATCTCGGCGTTTATCGTCGTGTGCGAGGCCTTCCTCTGCATCCAGCCCCACTTCGGCCTGTGGCTCAAGATCTTCAACATCAAGCCGAAGGTTGTGAAGGGCACGCAAGCGGAATGTGGTGGCGCCATGTTGGGCAAATTGCCCAATGTCCCTTGGCTAGAAGGGACCTTCGTGGACTCCGTCAAGGGGTGGCAATCGGGGTGGTTCTATATCACCGAGCCGCGCAAACCCACATGGGCGGCGGCCCCCGAGTTCAGATCTGGTATCCCCACGCAGCTCACCTCCTGGAAAGAGAAGGGCTTGAAGTGGGGCAATCCGGTGGAGGTGACGGGACTCCGAGCCTGCATCAACAAGATGGTGAGCAATAAGCTCAGGCTCGTCGACGTGGTCCAAGTCATGCTCATCCGGCGGATTCTCCCATGCCAAGAATGGGCATTTAATTTGTGGGAGTTCAATCCAGAACAGCACCAGGCGCTAAGCGGGCCCTTCGATACAACTTACGAAGGCGCCTGGAGGGTGCTGTTCAAGGGCGCCGAAGCCCCCGCATCCGCGACCGAAGACCACGGATTCAGCTCGCAGTCTCCGACTGATGAGGTAAGTGATTCAACCCCATGACGGGACACTTATGGTAATTAGATTGACTCTAGTGAGGTTTTAATCTGCCTGTTCCTTTGACAGGAATGGATGGAGAAGGCCAAGCTGCTCATCAGCCCGGCTCCCATGCCAGAAGACCCAGTGGATGCCCGTTTAGCAGGGCTGCTGGTTCCGGCACCGCACGTGGTGCCAGAGAAGAAGGCCAAGAAGGTGGCCGCGGGGACTCGAAAGAGTTCCCCTAATCAGGCGTCTGACGACGACGAGGACTCCTCCCCTGAAGACGACGAGGAGGAGTATTCTCTCCCGGAGGAGGGAGAGAAGAAGAGGAAGGCTTCCCCAATCGGGGAGGCCGAAGGGTCCAACAGGGGGAGAACTATCCCCCCGGACAGTTTTGCCAACATCAGTGTTGGCGAGGATGAGTGGCCTCCAAGGGCCAAGCGTCCGGCGAGATCGTAGTATCCGGATCCTTGATGTGTAATTTCTTTTATGTCGCGTAGTATCCTTCTAACGCCGCATTCTGTCCGTAGTCCGGCCAAGGATGATCTCCCCGACTCATCGAGCGAGTCACTGGCCTCGTCGGATGTGAATTCCATCCCGACTACCTCTACCCCACGCGCCGACGAGGACGCCGAGGTGGGATCCCAAAAAGGGACCCATCAGGAGGAGGCTCCGGAGGCGCCGTCAGGCGACCTCCCGGACTTCGTGCCGGACTCTACATTGGAACCCGCAGTGGTTCCAGAGTCTGGCAAGCGGCCCCTTCGAAAGAAGGGCAGGACCGTGACGCCGGTGGCCTTCGTCCAACCGGAGGCGCTGGATAACCCGTTGGAGGCGCTTAATGGCGCTTCCATCGAGGAAGAACACCGCACTATCATGAGTGCGGTGATTGAGAAGGTTCAGCTCGCTAAGAGCGGGCTGACCGAAGCCTGCAGCAGCCTTCTAACAGGCTTTGAGGTAAGAACTTAAATTTATATAATGTAATACCGCATAGACAGTAGCCCCTGATGCTTAGTTCGGTGTTCGGCAAGAAAAGCCGGACTAAGGATCTAACAAGATGTACGCAGGGTTGCTAAAAATATGTCAATATGGGTTTGCAGGCTGCACTGCTGACCTCTGCCGCACTAACGGCGGAGGTCGACGTGCTGAAGAAGGATCTCGAGCGGTCCGAGCAAGAGCTCGGCCATGCGAAGAAGCAGCTCGAGGAGAAAGAAGGTGAGTAACACCTCTTTGAATAAGTACCTTACAGAAAAGGATTTTGGTTGCAAACAAAATTAACAAGGATAATATGTGTATTGCAGGGGCCACTAACGAGGTGGCAGCCCTGAAGGATGCCGTGTCCGCGGCCGAACGCAATGCGGCCACGGAGCGGGCTGAGCGAGAAAAGCAAGAGGCACTGGTGGCGGAAGTTCGGCAAGAGCTCCAGGCTCTCATGGAAAAGCATGAGAGTTTGGAGCGTGACTCCAAGACTCGAGAGTCCGAGCTTGCATCGGCTCTCGAAAGTGCCAAGTCCGCCAAGGCCGAGGCCCGTAAGGCCCTTCAGGAAGTTGAGGACATAAAGAAGATAGCGGCGGGTAAGGCATTTTTCATTGAAAGCAGGCATGTTAATGTGAACTACCTGACACTTACCCGAATTCGGAGCTCTCCAGGGGCGTTTGCAGATCTGCCGCGTAGTGCGTCTGATGTCGCCGCATTCTATCGTGGCGAGGAGGGGAGCTCGACGGAGAAGGTCTTCTGGTCTCAGTACGCTGAGGCCGGCCATCCGGTGCCCCCAAGCGACCAGCTGAAGCAGCTGGTCGAACTCCACAAGGTAGCTGAGGAGGCATGAAGGGCCTCATAGTCCGGCTGTGGCCTGGACAGGCCATGCCTGGTAGCTACTTTGGCCTAGTGCGGCGGCTGGTGGATGCATGCCCCAGGCTGGATGTAGTCAAGCGCTCCGCCTGCATTGAAGGCGCTCGTCGTGCCCTTGCCCGCATAAAGGTGCAATGGGGCAAATTGGATGCGGAGAAGCTTCTCATGGACCCACCGCCGCCGGGCAAGGAGTATCGCACGCCGGAGAAGTACTATAAGATTGTCCTGAAGGGAGCCTGCGATATTGCAGATGAGTGCTCCCGAGATGTAATTTTTGAATGAACTCGCTGTATATTTATCCTGTGCGCTGAAAACTTCGTTCATATGCGCCATGAGCAACACTTGTTTAATTTAAAATATTACCTTCTGTGCGGCCGTTTATAAAATCTGAGAGATGGCAAGTCGTTGGCTTCAGCCCCCAAGCTACGGGTGCTGGGGTGTTCGGGATAAACATGAGCACTCTTGTTCCCATTGTTGGGTCCATCGAGGGAGGCGCTCAACACAACGAACGAGGCAACCGGACTTATAATGCTTGAACACTCTCACTTAGCCATAGAATTCTATAATTTTAAATTTCGGCGAAGCCCCTGGTATTCGGAAGACCGAATCCAGGGCGCTATCCACGCCTTCTTCGGACATCGTCCGGAACTTCGCTCGAAGCGGCGTGAGTCTTTAAGGACCCGAAAAAACCTCTCGAACAGCGACCAGTCTCTCGCCTTATCATGCCAGTCAGTTTTAGCTTTCTCCACTGAGGCATTAACCCGGCTCAACCGGGGCGCAATCGCAGTGGTTCTCCTAGTGCTACCTTAGCCGACGGAACGGAACGTAAGGCACCAAAACATGGGAGCCGGGTAAACCCAACTATTGACCCAAGACGTGATTCGGAGCCGATTCATATAATGCTATAAGTTCGGGGTGCCACACTTGTGAAAGTGTTCGGACTTAATCACACCATAATGTGGGGAACAGAAGCCCCTGGCATATTCGGCCATACCAAAATATATGGGTGCAAGATGTCATATAATGAACATATATAAAAGATAACGCAATTGCAATAAAAAGGTGCTGCATTATTTATAAAAGAAAGTCTGATAGTAGATCGGACTGATACAAATAGTGCGGTAAGCAAGGGATTTGGACTAAATAAACGTGTCCCCCTCCAGGGATGAGCTGCAGACTTGGTGTATATAATCGAATTTAATGCTCGTAATTGAGACCAATTGAATGTTCGTCGCGGCCTTCTTTAGTCCCTGACTGTTGTATCATGAGTTCGGCAGGTTCGCCACCGGACAGGGCTTCTGGTTAACAGGGTCCTGTGTACATAAAAGAAGAAGAAAAAAAAGAAAGGAGGCGCGCTTGTGAGCCCCTGGTGTGGTCGAGCCGCACTCTGGGTCCATTGTGATCGTGCCCCTTTCCCTGCACCCATGGTATCTCCAAAGCGTAATGATGTACGCGGAGTGTTATTCTTGCGATTATGCGCGGGTGAGGGTTGGGTCCGCATTGCTACGCGCGCTCTGATCGCGCCAGGTGGTCTTGGTTGGTGTTGCTCCGGGCGCGCTTTGCTGTATCCTGCTTTTTAACTGCCGGACTTGAGAATTGCCTGAGAAGGCTGCTCTGTACTTCTGCCGCGAGAGCCGCTGTATGTTCCTCCGTTCGGAGGGAGCGTTCCGTATTCCCATTGACCGTGATTACTCCACGAGGGCCTGGCATCTTGAGCTTTAGGTATGCATAATGCGGCACCGCGTTGAATTTCGCAAACGCGGTTCGTCCGATCAGAGCGTGATAGCCGCTGCGAAACGGGACTATGTCGAAGATTAACTCCTCGCTTCGGAAATTTTCCGGGGATCCGAAGACCACTTCCAGTGTGACTGAGCCTGTACAGTTGGCTTCCACTCCTGGGATGACACCTTTAAAGGTTGTCTTTGTAGGTTTAATCCTTGATGGGTCTATGCCCATTTTGCGCACTGTATCCTGATAAAGCAGGTTCAGGCTGCTACCGCCGTCCATCAGGACTCTCGTGAGGTGGAACCCATCGACGATTGGGTCTAAAACCAATGCGGCGAATCCGCCATGGCGTATGCTGGTCGGATGGTCTCTTCGATCGAAAGTGATCAGGCAAGAGGACCATGGGTTGAACTTTGGGGTGACTGGCTCCATCGCATAGACGTCCCGTAGTGCGCGTTTCCTCTCCCTCTTGGGTATATGGGTCGCGTATATCATATTCACCGTCCGCACCTGTGGGGGAAAACCCTTCTGTCCTCTATTGTTCGGCGGCCGGGTCTCTTCCTCATCATCGCTATTTAGCCCCTTGTCATTGTTTTCGGCAATTAACTTGCCAGCCTGCTTGAACACCCAACAATCTCTATTGGTGTGGTTAGCTGGCTTTTCAGAGGTGCCATGTATCTGGCATAAGCGGTCGAGTATTCGGTCCAGATTGGACGGACCCGGAGTGGTTCTTTTAAATGGCTTCTTCCGCTGACCGGATTTAGAGCCTCGGAATCCGGCATTGACTGCCGTATCCTCCTTATCGTCGCTGTTAATGCGGCGCTTGTTTTTGTTTCGACGTGACCTGCCGTTGTTGTCCTTAGTATCCGGACTGCCAGAATTTTTACGGAGATCGTTGCTACGGGCTAGCCAGCTGTCCTCTCCCGCACAAAAGTGGGTCATTAACGATGTGAGGGCTGCCATGGATTTCGGCTTTTCCTGCCCCAGGTGCCGGGCTAGCCATTCGTCCCGGATGTTATGTTTGAAGGCTGCAAGGGCCTCTGCATCCGGACAATCGACGATTTGATTTTTCTTCGTCAAGAACCGTGTCCAGAATTGTCTGGCCGATTTGCCCGGCTGCTGAATGATGTGGCTTAGGTCATCGGCGTCTGGTGGTCGCACATATGTGCCTTGGAAGTTATCAAGGAATGCGGCCTCCAGGTCTTCCCAACATCCAATTGACTCTGCGGGCAAGCTGTTAAGCCAATGCCGAGCTGGTCCTTTAATCTTGAGTGGGAGATACTTGATGGCGTGTAGATCGTCGCCGCGGGCCATATGGATGTGGAGAAGATAGTCCTCGATCCACAACACGGGGTTTGTTGTGCCATCATAAGATTCGATGTTTACGGGTTTAAACCCTTTGGGGATCTGATGATCCATTACTTCGTCAGTGAAGCATAACGGGTGTGCGGCGCCCCTGTATTGAGCGATATCGGGACGCAGCTCGAGAGAGCGCTGTCTGCTGTGTTCGGCCCGGCCGGGGTTATTGTATCCGGCACGACGGTATTCGTCGTGGGTCGTAGGGCGCCCACGTGATCCATAGATGGATCTGGATTGCTTTGCTTTGTCCTCCAATATGTCTCGCAAGTCCGGCGCGTTCCCTCTTGGCTTCGTACTTTTGGAGCGATGCCGGGGTATGATCTTGGCTGGGGGCCTGGATGCCTCTCTGTCACGACCACGGGGTGGTCGGTCAGCCATATCGTGCGCTGGTGATGGAGGTATGTATGCTTCCTCCTCTAATCGGGGGAGCAGCTTGCGTCTTGGGTAACTTTTGGAGGGACGTTCGAGTTTATACTCTTCGGCCGCGAGGACCTCGGTCCATCGATCGGCGAGCAAGTCCTGATCAGCTTGAAGCTGCTGCTGCTTTTTCTTTAGGCTGTTTGCTGTGGCGATAAGCCTGCGCTTGAAGCGCTCTTGTTCGACGGGATCCTCAGGTACGACGAATTCATCATCGTTGAGGCTTGCTTCGTCTTCGGAGGGAGGCATATAGTTATCATCCTCAACCCCTTCGTTTGCCGCCCTCTCGTGGGGGCTTGCTTCTGCGTCCTCCTGCGCCGAGTCTTGCTGGAGGGGATTGTCTTCGACACTCTCTGGGGTATTGTTATCTCCTGTGCCGGAATCTCTATTCTTGTTGTGGCGGGATTTGTAGCGGCGCCGCTGACGCCGGCACTTGGGCTCTTTCTTTAATGGATCTGCCTCCGCTGTTTCTTCGCCGTCCCCATCTTTTGGGGTATCCACCATGTATACGTCGTATGACGAGGTGGCCTTCCAGTGCCCTGTGGGCGCTGGTTCCTGTTCGTCTCCAGCATCGTCGTCCATAGCGTCGATGTCTTCGTAGTCATAGTCTAGCATGTCGGTTAGATCGTCGACAGTGGCTACAAAGTGGGTGGTGGGTGGGCTCTGAATTTCTTCGTCGTCCGTACTCCAACCATCCTGGCCATAGTCCGGCCAGGACTCTCCCGATAACGAGAGATGCTTTAATGAATTCAGGATATCGCCAAAAGGCGAGTGTTGGAATATGTCCGCGGCGGTGAATTCCATAACCGGCGCCCAATCCTGATCGGTTGGTAGGGGCACGGGAGGTTCGGAGTCCGGCAAGGAGTCCGGCGCCTCGGAATCACGAGTTTCGTGGGGGACAAGATTGGTGTTCGGCTCCATCGTCGTGGATGTTGAAGCCCCCAGGGCGGCGTCTATCCACCGGCCCTCGATCTGGGCGATCGGCTCCGGGCTAATGGCCGAAGCTGATCCGTGTGCGGCCACCAAGGCACTGTTCGGCGGCAGAGCTAGATCATGCCCATCGTCATAGTGCGGCACGCTCGGCTGTGGCCCGAGTCCGTCGAAGATCAAGTCTCCGCGGACATCGGCCGTGAAGTCTAATCTTCCAAATCTGACCTGACGGCCAGGGGCGTAGCTTTCGATCTGTTCCAGATGGCCAAGTGAATTGGCCCGCAGGGCGAAGCCGCCGAATAAGAAGATCTGTCCGGGGAGAAAAGTCTCACCCTGGACAGCGTTGCTGGTTGAAGACGCCATCAAGCCTATCGGTGACGACACAGAGGAACTCTCAATGAAAGCACCAATGTCGGTGTCAAAACTGGCGGATCTCGGGTAGGGGGTCCCGAACTGTGCGTCTAGGCGGATGGTAACAAGAGACGAGGGACACAATGTTTTTACCCAGGTTTGGGCCCTCTCGATGGAGGTAAAACCCTACGTCCTGCTTGATTAATATTGATGATATGGGTAGTACAAGAGTAGATCTACCACGAGATCAAGGAGGCTAAACCCTAGAAGCTAGCCTATGGTATGATTATTGAGATGTATGTTGTCCTACGGACTAAAGCCCTCCAGTTTATATAGACACCGGAGGAGGCTAGGGTTACACAGAGTCGGTTACAATGGTAGGAGATCTACATATCCGTATTGCCAAGCTTGCCTTCCACGCCAAGGAAAGTACCATCCGGACACGAGCCGGAGTCTTCAATCTTGTATCTTCGTAGTCTTGGAGTCCGGCGGATATTGATAGTCCGGCTGTCCGGACACCCCCTGGTCCAGGACTCCCTCAGCTAGGGTTACACAAAGTCAGTTACAGAGAAAGGAATATACATATCCGAACCGCGAAGCTTGTTTTCCACACAAAGGAGAGTCCCTTCCGGACACGGGAAGAAGTCTTCTGTCTTGTATCTTCATAGCCCTATAGTCCGGCCCATGTTAATAGTCTGGCTGTCCGAGGACCCCTTAATCCAGGACTCCCTCACCCCTCGGGCTGCATCATCCCCAGGCAGTGTGGGTCCGTCCCGACAGCATGTATCCCTTCCGCATCTATCAGAGCCAGTTACAATCCTTTGCAAGCTACTTTTGAATTATTGACTGCCTGTCCGGCGCTTTGTCTCTAAGAACGTCTTGCGCCCTTGCAAGCCCTCCCACGACCGCCTCATGATTAAGGACTGGCACGGCGTCTGTTCTCAAGTCCGTCCCTCCAGCATCGCTAAACCCAAGTGGCTGAGCTCTGGCTCACATGCTAGTCCCCGTGTACGTCACCTCCCATGGATCTTGGTGCCTTGTTCTCGCATGAGCTAATTGTGGGTGGATGAGTGAGGGCGCGCGACCTGGTTCCCCTATGGCCACGGGTACCGCGCGCCAGTTGTTTTTCTTCAGGATCTTTCCATGAGAAGACTGGGCACGACGTATGTGCTTGGGTCCGTCCCTGTAGTGTCAATAAACCCAACGGCTGAGCTCTCTCTAGCGGGCCGGTCCCGTTGACGTCACCTCCTGGGGTCATTGGTGTCCGGCCTTCTCATGCAATAACCTCAGGAGACTCATTCGGCGCAGGCTGCCTAACCATCTCGCAGGACTAACTCAAGCATCCCCATCAAGACCAGGCGCAACCCGCCTTGAGGTAGAGCCTCGTGAGTCCCGTGCTAGCTCACATGTACTCATACACACCTCCTTCAGCCCTGCCGTGCAAGCCACATGTCAGGGCGGGGCTGTACATGCCCCGGGGGCTCTCCTCAGAGGGAGCCCCCTCCCACGCACCAGTGGAAGCACCATTCTCCGTGCTGGCCGTCGACACTGCCGAGGAGCGGCTATGCCCGTGCAAATGCGGAAGCGCCATGCTCCGCACTGGTGATAAACAACTGGGGGTGGCCACACGGCCGCATTAACCTCAGGGAGCCTCCGGGCTCAGTGACTAGCCTCACCGCGCTGCTCTCCCTCGGGAAGGTAGCACGAGGGGGCTTGGCACGGGGGCTACACTCAGGTCACGCCTGGCGTACCCCACCTCGCCAGGCCCCACGGGCCTGGTCTTCGCGCACCCCTCCCAAGCGAGAGCTCGGCGAGGAAAATGTATGATGGTCTATTCATACGTCCAGGGGGACTCCTAATCATCGCGTCTCAGGAGCCTAACTGGTCACGTAGCCCCTCACCTCTTGGGCTCGTCCTGGTGATCCGGATGACTTAATGACGGCTGAGGCATGCGCGGGGCTACTACCTCTTGAGCACTGCGTTGGTTTTCCCTTGAAGAGGAAAGGGTGATGCAGCAAAGTAGCGTAAGTATTCCCCTCTATTTTGAGAACCAAGGTATCAATCCAGTAGGAGGCTACACGCAAATCCCTCGTACCTACACAAACAAATAAGAACCTTGCAACCAACGAGATAAAGGGGTTGTCAATCCCTTCACGGCCACTTGCAAAAGTGAGATCTCACAGAGACAATAAGATAAGATAAATATTTTTGGTATTTTTATGATATAGATTGGAGAGTAAAGATTGCAAAATAAAGTAGATCGAAAACTTATATGATGGAAAATAGACCCGGGGGCCATAGGTTTCACTAGTGGCTTCTCTCAAGATAGCATAAGTATTACGGTGGTTGAACAAATTACTGTCGAGCAATTGATAGAAAAGTGCATAGCTATGAGAATATCTAGGCATGATCATGTATATAGGAATCACGTCCGTGACAAGTAGATCGAAACGATTCTGCATCTACTACTATTACTCCACACATCGACCGCTATCCAGCATGCAGCTAGAGTATTAAGTTCATAAGAACAGAGTAACGCATTAGGCAAGATGACATGATGTAGAGGGATAAACTCAAGCAATATGATATAAACCCCATCTTTTTATCCTCGATGGCAACAATACAATACCTGCCTTGCTGCCCCTGCTGTCACTGGGAAAGGACACCGCAAGATTGAACCCAAAGCTAAGCACTTCTCCCATTGCAAGAAATATCAATCTAGTAGGCCAAACCAAACTGATAATTCGAATAGACTTGCAAAGATAACCAATCATATACAAAAGAATTCAGAGGAGACTCAAATATTGTTCATAGATAATCTTGATCATAAACCCACAATTCATCGGATCTCGACAAACGCACCACAAAAAAGAGTTACATCGAATAGATCTCCAAGAAGACCAAGGAGAACTTTGTATTGATATTCAAAGAGAGAGAAGAAGCCATCTAGCTAATAACTATGGACCCGAAGGCCTGTGGTAAGCTACTCACACTTCATCGGAGAGGCTATGGTGTTGATGTAGAAGCCCTCCATGATCGATTCCCCCTCCGGCGGAGCGCCGAAAAAGGACCCAAGATGGGATCTCACAGGTACAGAAGGTTGAGGCGGTGGAAATAGGGTTTCGTGGTGCTCCTGGATGTTTTCAGGGTATGTGGATATATATAGGCGAAGGAAGTCGGTCAGGGGAGCCACGAGGGTGGGGGCACGCCTAACCCTCTGGGGGCACCTCCCTACCTCGTGGCCGCCTCATTTGTTCCTTGACATCCACTCCAAGTCTCCTGGATTGCGTTTGTTCCAAAAATAACTCTCCCGAAGGTTTCATTCCGTTTGGACTCCATTTCATATTCCTTTTCTGCGAAACACTGAAATAGGCAAAACAACAACAATTTGGGTTGGGCCTCCGGCTAATAGGTTAGTCCCAAAAATAATATAAAAGTGTATAGTAAAGCCCATTAAACATCCAAAACAAGTAATATAATAGCATGGAACAATCAAAAATTATAGATACGTTGGAGACGTATCAAGCATCCCCAAGCTTAATTCCTGCTCGTCCTCGAGTAGGTAAATGATAAAAATAGAATTTATATGTGGAATGCTACCTAGCATATTTCTCAATGTAATTTTCTTTATTGTGGCATGAATGATCAGATCCATAAGATTCAAGACAAAAGTTCATATTGACATGAAAACAATAATACTTCAAGCATACTAACAAAGCAATCATGTTTTCTCAAAATAACAAGGCTAAAGAAAGCTATCCCTACAAAATCATATAGTCTGGCTGTGCTCTATCTTCATCACACAAAATATTTAAATCATGCACAACCCCGATGACAAGCCAAGCAATTGTTTCATACTTTGATGTTCTCAAACTTTTTCAATTTCCATGCAATACATGAGCGTGAGCCATGGACATAACACTATATGTGGAATAGAATGGTGGTTGTGGAGAAGACAAAAAAGGAGAAGATAGTATCACATCAACTAGATGTATCAATGGGCTATGGAGATGCCCATCAATAGATGTCAATGTGAGTGAGTAGGGATTGCCATGCAACGGATGCACTAGAGCTATAAGTGTATGAAAGCTCATCAAAAGAAACTAAGTGGGTGTGCATCCAACTTGCTTGCTCACGAAGACCTAGGGCATTTTGAGGAAGCCCATCATTGGAATATACAAGCCAAGTTCTATAATGTAAAATTCCCACTATTATATGAAAGTGACAACATAGGAGACTCTCTATCACGAAGATCATGGTGCTACTCTGAAGCACAAGTGTGGTAAAAGGATAGTAACATTGTCCCTTCTCTCCTTTTCTCTCATATTTTTTTTCTCTTTTTTTCCTTTTTTTATTTTGGTGGGCTTCTTTGGCCTTTTTTTTATTTGTGCTTCTTTGGCCTATTTTATTTTTCATAAAGTCCGGAGTCTCATCCTGACTTGTGGGGAATCATAGTCTCCATCATCCTTTCCTCACATGGGACAATGCTCCAATAATGAATACCATCATACTTTTATTTACTTACAACTCAAGAATAACAACTCAATACTTGGAAAAAAATATGACTCTATGTGAATGCCTTCGGTGGTGTAGCGGGATGCAATGAATCAAGAGCGACATGTAGGAAAGAATTATAAAGGTGGCTTTGCCACAAATACGATGTCAACTACATGATCATGCAAAAGCAATATGACAATGATGGAGCGTGTCATAATAGACGGAACGGTGGAAAGTTGCATGGCAATATATCTCGGAATGGCATGGAAATGCCATAATAGGTAGGTATGGTGGCTGTTTTGGGGAATGTATATGGTGGGTGTATGGTACCGGCGAAAGTTGCGCGGCACAAGAGTGGCTAGCAATGGTGGAAGGGTGAGAGTGCGTATTATCCATGGACTCAACATTAGTCATAAAGAACTCATATACTTATTGCAAAAATCTATTAGTCATCGAAACGAAGTACTACGCGCATGCTCCTAGGGGTATAGATTGGTAGGAAAAGACCATCGCTCGTCCCCGACCACCACTCATAAGGAAGACAATCAAAAAATAAATCATGCTCCAACTTCATCACATAACGGTTCACCATATGTGCATGCTACGGGAATCACAAACTTTAACACAAGTATCTCTCAAATTCACAACTACTCCACTAGCATGACTCTAATATCACCATCTTCATATCTCAAAACAATCATAAGGAATCAAACTTCTCATAGTATTCAATGCACTTGATATGATAGTTTTTTATTATACCTATCTTGGATGCTCATCATATTAGGACTAATTTTATTGCCAAAGAAATTACCATGCTGTTCTAAAGACTCTCAAAATAATATAAGTGAAGCATGAGAGATCAATAATTTCTATAAAATAAAACCATCGTTGTGCTCTAAAAAGATATAAGTGAAGCACTAGAGCAAAATTATCTAGCTCAAAAGATATTAGTGAAGCACATAGAGTATTCTAATATATTCCAATTCATGTGTGTCTCTCCCAGAAGGTGTGTACAGAAAGGATGAATTTGGTAAACTAAAAATCAAAGACTCAAATCATACAAGACGCTCCAAGCAAAACACATATCATGTGGTGAATAAAAATATAGCATCAAGTAAAGTTACCGATGGACGAATACAAAAGAGGGGATGCCTTCTGGGGCATCCCCAAGCTTAGGCTTTTGGTTGTCCTTGAATTTAACTTGGGGTGACTTGGTCATCCCCAAGCTTAGGCTATTTCCTCTCCTTATTCCATAATCCATCAAATCTTTACCCAAAACTTGAAAACTTCACAACACAAAACTCAACAGAAACTCTCATGAGCTACGTTAGTGCAAGAAAGCAAACCACCACTTTAAGGTACTGTAATGAACTCATTATTTATTTATATTGGTGTTAAACCTACTGTATTCCAACTTCTCTATGGTTCATACCCCCCAATACTAGCCATAGATTCATCAAAATAAGTAAACAACACACGGAAAATAAAATCAGTCAAAAAACAGAACAGTCTATAGTAATCTGTATGTTTTGAATACTTATGGAACCCTAAAAATCCTACCAAAATAGGAAGTCCTAGGAAATTTGTCTATTAATCTTCTACAAAAATAATCAACTAAAAATCATGTTTCTGTGATTTATTAAAATTATTCTTGTGCACGCAAAAGTTTCTATTTTTTAGCTAGATCAAATTAACTATCACCCAAGATGATCCTATAGGTTCTACTTGGCACAAACACTAATTAAAACTAAAACCACATCTAACCAGAGGTTAGATGAATAATTTAGTACTAAACAGGAGCAAAAAGTAAATAACAAAAATAAAATCGGGTTGCCTCCCAACAAACACTATCGTTTAACGCCCCTAGCTAGGCATAAAAGCGAGGATAGATCTAAGTATTGCCATAATGATAAGGTAAATCACGAAAAATCATCTCATATTCCCTATGTTCGGCAGAAAGTTTTCTTTGTGGCAAGCAAAAGTAATCAAAAGGGCTAAATTTAATGGGACAGAACTCCCCAAGATCAAGCTCGGGAGGTATGCGTACCTCCTTTGGCCCCTCATATTGCACAACCAAATCATCATTATAAGCATTCTTTTGGCAAAAAGTCATGAGCCTTTGCTCAAGAGAAAATCCTAACCCATTGTTTTGAATAGCAAAAACATCATTAAGTTCAGAGATTCTATCAACTAGAACATCGGTAGGAACCTTTTTTCTAAGGTTTTCATTATAAGCAACATGACCTAAGGATTGTAAACACATCATGTCTTCTTGATTAAAAAGGATCGCCTCTATGGGAGGACGACCAGCGTCCACCCTATAGTGCGCAAAAATTTGGCTTCTTTCATTATAAATCTAAACTCATGTGCCAAAAAGATAGTAGCTGCACGCTTAACAGCAGAATGCTCAATATTGGAAAATTCTAGGAAAATCCTTTGTATGCAAGGATGCATATGCATAAACTGTCTTTCAAGTTCAACTATAAGCAAGGATATAGCATCCGCAAGACTACTAGTTCTATGAAGAATAGATCTACCCATAGCGGGCAAAGCACCGGCACAAATAAAGAAATCTTGAATAACCCCTTTTCCAATAATATTACCACTACCGATTTGAAACTTTTTAGTATGTAAGATGGTGGGTTCTTCAACAGGATCATCAAAAGCATCAAAGTTTCCCATGTTATTACTATTGTCCTTATCAACGATAACCTCCCCAGTTTCAGACATAGGGGCAGCAATTACAAGGAGCAAGCGAAAAAGAGGCGAATGGGAAAGAGAGGGCGAATAAAACGGCAAGGGTGAAGTGGGGGAGAGGAGAACGAGAGGCAAATGGCAAATAATGTAATGCGAGGGATAAGAGTTTGTGATGGGTACTTGGTATGTCTTGACTTGTGCGTATACCTCCCCAGCAATGGCGCCAGAAATCCTTCTTTCTACCTCTTGAGCACTGCCTTGGTTTTCCCTTGAAGAGGAAAGGGTGATGCAGCAAAGTAGCGTAAGTATTTCCCTCAGTTTTGAGAACCAAGGTATCAATCCAGTACGAGGCGACACGCAAATCCCTCATACCTATACAAACAAATAAGAACCTTGCAACCAACGCGATAAAGGGGTTGTCAATCCCTTCACGGCCACTTGCAAAAGTGAGATCTGATAGAGATAATAAGATAAGATAAATATTTTTGGTATTTTTATTATATAGATTGGAAAGTAAAGATTGCAAAATAATGTAGATCGGAAACTTATATGATGGAAAATAGACCTGGGGGCCATAGGTTTCACTAGTGGCTTCTCTCAAGATAGCATAAGTATTATGGTGGGTGAACAAATTAATGTCGATCAATTGATAGAAAAGTGCATAGTTATGAGAATATCTAGGCATGATCATGTATATAGGCATCACGTCCGCGACAAGTAGATCGAAACGATTTTGCATCTACTACTATTACTCCACACATCGACCGCTATCCAGCATGCATCTAGAGTATTAAGTTCATAAGAACAGAGTAACGCATTAGGCAAGATGACATGATGTAGAGGGATAAACTCAAGCAATATGATATAAAACCCATCTTTTTAACCTCGATGGCAACAATACAATACGTGCCTTGCTTCCCCTTCTATCACTGGGAAAGGACACCGCAAGATTGAACCCAAAGCTAAGCACTTCTCCCATTGCAAGAAAGATCAATCTAGTAGGCTAAACCAAACTGATAATTTGAAGAGACTTGCAAAGATAACCAATCATACATAAAAGAATTCATAGGAGATTCAAATATTGTTCATAGATAATCTTGATCATAAACCCACAATTCATCGGATCTCGACAAACACACCGCAAAAAGAGTTACATCGAATAGATCTCCAAGAAGATCAAGGAGAACTTTGTATTGAGATTCAAAGAGAGAGAAGAAGCCATCTAACTAATAACTATGGACCCGAAGGTCTGTGGTAAGCTACTCACACTTCATCGGAGAGGCTATGGTGTTGATATAGAATCCCTCTATGATCGAATCCCCTTCCGGCAGAGCGCCGGAAAAGGCCCCTAGATGGGATCTCACGAGTACAGAAGGTTGCGGCAGTGGAAATAGGGTTTCGTTGTGCTCCTGGATGTTTTCAGGGTATGTAGATATATAGAGGCGTAGGAAGTCGGTCAAGGGAGCCACGAGTGGCCCACAAGGGTGGGAGGTGTGCCTACCCCCTAGGCGCGCCTCCCTACCTCGTGGTCGCCTTGTTTGTTCCTTGACATCCACTCCAAGTCTCCTGGATTTCCTTTGTTCCAAAAATAACTCTCCTGAAGGTTTCATTCCGTTTGGACTCCGTTTGATATTCCTTTTCTGCGAAACACTGAAATAGGCAAAAAAATAGCAATTTGGGACGGGCCTCCGGTTAATAGGTTAGTCCCAATATAATATAAAAGTGTATAGTAAAGCCCATTAAACATCCAAAACAGGTAATATAATAGCATGGAACAATCAAAACTTATAGATACGTTGGAGATGTATAAGGGGCTGGGCCCTGCCGACGCAGAACGCCAAGACCTGGATTTCACCCTTCTTTTTCAAGCCGTTCGCACATCAGGGAGGACTCCTGAGCATCACGTCTCAAGATCCTAACTGGTCACGTAGCCCGTCACCTCTTGGGCTCGTCCTGGTGTTCCGGACGACTCAACAACGGCTGAGGCATGCGCGTGGCCCGGCTCTGCCAATGTAGAACACCAAGGCTTGCCCCTGGACCTTTTCCTAAGCTGTTCGCACATCAAGGAGGACTCCTGAGCATCGCGTCTTAGGATCCTAACTGGTTAGATAGCCCTGAAGGAAATATGCCCTAGAGGCAATAATAAAGTTATTATTTATTTCCTCATATCATGATAAATGTTTATTATTCATGCTAGAATTGTGTTAACCGGAAACATGATACATGTGTGAATACATAGACAAACATATAGTCACTAGTATGCCTCTACTTGACTAGCTCATTAATCAAAGATGGTTATGTTTCCTAACCATAGACATGTGTTGTCATTTGATTAAATGGGATCACATCATTAGGGGAATGATGTGATTGACATGACCCATCCCGTTAGCTTAGCACTTGATCGTTTAGTATTCTGCTATTGCTTTCTTCATGACTTATACATGTTGCTATAACTATGAGAATTGTGTAACTCCCGTTTACCGGAGGAACACTTTGGGTACTACCAAACGTCACAACGTAACTGGGTGATTGTAAAGGAGTACTACAGGTGTTTCCAAAGGTACATGTTGAGTTGGCATAATTCGAGATTAGGATTTGTCACTCCGATTGTCGAAGAAGTATCTCTGGGCCCTCTCGGTAATACTCATCACCTAAGCCTTGCAAGCATGTAACTAATGAGTTAGTTATGAGATGACGTATTACGGAACGAGTAAAGAGACTTGCCGGTAACGAGATTGAACTAGGTATTGGATGCCAACGATCAAATCTCGGGCAAGTAACATACCCATGACAAAGGGAACAACGTATGTTGTTGTGCGGTTTGACTGATAAAGATCTTCGTAGAATATGTAGGAACCAATATGGGCATCCAGGACCCGCTATTGGTTATTGACCAGAGACGTGTCTCGGTCATGTCTACATTGTTCTCGAACCGTAGGGTCCGCATGCTTAAGGTTTCGATGACAGTCATATTATGAGTTTATGTATTTTGATGTACCGAAGTTTGTTCGGAGTCCCGGATGTGATCACGAACATGACGAGGAGTCTCAAAATGGTCGAGACATAAAGATTGATATATTGGACGGATATATTTGGACACCGGAAAGGTTCCGGGAGAGTTTGGGAATACATCGGAGCTCCGGGAGGTTACCGGAACCCCCCGGTAAGTATATGGGCCTTATTGGGCCTTATTGGAAGGGAGGGAGAAGGAGCAAGGGAGGGGCGCGCGCCCCCCCAAGCCCAATCCGAATTGGGAGGGGGGCCGGCCCCCCCTTTCCTTCTCTCCTTCCCTCTCTTCCTTCCTACTACTACTACTCCTTCCTTCCCCCTCCAACTTGGATTAGGAAAAGGAGGGGAAACCTACTTGGAGTAGGTTTCCCCCTCCCTATGGCGCGCCCCCCTTGGGCCGGCCACCTCCTCCCTCCCTCCTTTATATACGGGGGTAGGGGGCACCCTAGACACACAAGTTGATCATTGAGATTGTTCCTTAGCCGTGTGCGGTGCCCCCCTCCATGATATTACACCTCGGTCATATTGTAGCGGTGCTTAGGCGAAGCCCTACAACAGGAGAACATCAAGATCGTCACCACGCCGTCGTGCTGACAGGACTCCCCCCTGCGCCTCTGCTGGATCGGAGATCGGGGGTGCGTCATCGAGCTGTACGTGTGTCAAGAACTCAGAGGTACCGGAGTAACGGTGCTTGGATCGGTTGAACCGGGAGGACGTACGACTACTTCCTCTACGTTGCGTCAACGCTTCCGCTTCGGTCTACGAGGGTACGTAGACAACACTCTCCGCTCTCGTTGCTATGCATCACCATGATCTTGCGTGTGCGTAGGAAATTTTTTGAAATTACTACGTTCCCTAACAGTGGCATCCGAGCCTAGGTTTTATGCGTTGATGTTATATGCACGAGTAGAACACAAATGAGTTGTGGACGATATAAGTCATACTGCCTACCAGCATGTCATACTTTGGTTCAGAGGTATTGTTGGATGAAGCGGCCCGGACCAACATTACGCGTACGCTTACGCGAGACTGGTTTTACCGCCGTGCTTTGCACACAGGTGACTAGCGGGTGTCAGTTTCTCCAACTTTAGTTGAACCGAGTGTGGCTACGCCCGGTCCTTGTGAAGGTTAAAACAGAGTCTATTTGACAAACTATCGTTGTGGTTTTGATGCGTAGGTAAGAACGGTTCTTGCTAAGCCCGTAGCAGCCATGTAAAATTTGCAACAACAAAGTAGAGGACGTCTAACTTGTTTTTGCGGGGCATGTTGTGATGTGATATGGTCAAGACGTGATGCTATATTTTATTGTATGAGATGATCATGTTTTGTAACCGACGTTATCGGCAACTGGCAGGAGCCATATGGTTGTCGCTTTATTGTATGAAATGCAAACGCCCTATAATTGCTTTACTTTATCACTAAGCGGTAGCGATAGTCGTAGAAGCAATAGATGGCGTAAACGACAACGATGCTATGATGGAGATCAAGGTGTCACGCCGGTGACGATGGTGATCACGACGGTGTTTCGGAGATGGAGATCACAAGCACAAGATGATGATGACCATATCATATCACTTATATTGATTGCATGTGATGTTTATCCTTTATGCATCTTATCTTGCTTTGATTGACGGTAGCATTTTCAGATGATCTCTCACTAACTATCAAGAAGTGTTCTCCCTGAGTATGCACTGTTGCGAAAGTTCTTCGTGCTGAGACACCACGTGATGATCGGGTGTGATAGGCTCTACGTTCAAATACAACGGGTGCAAAACAGTTGCACACGCGGAATACTCAGGTTATACTTGACGAGCCTAGCATATACAGATATGGCCTCGGAACACGGAGACCGAAAGGTCGAGCGTGAATCATATAGTAGATATGATCAACATAGAGATGTTCACCATTGAAACTACTCCATCTCACGTGATGATCGGACATGGTTTAGTTGATTTGGATCACGTGATCACTTAGATGACTAGAGAGATGTCTGTCTAAGTGGGAGTTCTTTAGTAATATGATTAATTGAACTTAAATTTATCATGAACTTAGTACCTGATAGTATTTTGCTTGTCTATGTTTGTTTGTAGATAGATGGCTCGTGCTGTTGTTCCGTTGAATTTTAATGCGTTCCTTGAGAAAGCAAAGTTGAAAGATGATGGTAGCAATTACACGGACTGGGTCCGTAACCTGAGGATTATCCTCATTGCTGCACAGAAGAGTTACGTCCTGGAAGCACCGCTGGGTGCCAGGCCTGCTGCTGATGCAACTGACGATGTTAAGAACGTCTGGCAGAGCAAAGCTGATGACTACTCTATAGTTCAGTGTGCCATGCTTTACGGCTTAGAACCGGGTCTTCAACGACGTTTTGAACGTCATGGTGCATATGAGATGTTCCAGGAGTTGAAGTTAATATTTCAAGCAAATGCCCGGATTGAGAGATATGAAGTCTCCAATAAGTTCTACAGCTGCAAGATGGAGGAGAACAGTTCTGTCAGTGAGCATATACTCAAAATATCTGGGTATAATAATCACTTGATTCAACTGGGAGTTAATCTTCCAGATGATAGCGTCATTGACAGAATTCTCCAATCACTGCCACAAGCTACAAGAGCTTCGTGATGAACTATAATATGCAAGGGATGAACAAGACTATTCCCGAGATCTTCGCAATACTGAAAGCCGCGGAGGTAGAAATCAAGAAGGAGCATCAAGTGTTGATGGTCAACAAGACCACTAGTTTCAAGAAGAAGGGCAAAGGGAAGAAGGGGAACTTCAAAAAGAACAGCAAGCAAGTTGCTGCTCAAGAGAAGAAACCCAAGTCTGGACCTAAACCTGAAACTGAGTGCTTCTATTGCAAGCAGACTGGACACTGGAAGCGGAACTGCCCCAAGTATTTGGCGGACAAGAAGGATGGCAAAGTGAACAAAGGTATATGTGATATACATGTTATTGATGTGTACCTTACTAATGCTGGCAGTAGCACCTGGGTATTTGATACTGGTTCTGTTGCTAATATTTGCAACTCGAAACAGGGACTACGGATTAAGCGAAGATTAGCTAAGGACGAGGTGACGATGCGCGTGGGAAATGGTTCCAAAGTCGATGTGATCGCGGTCGGCACGCTACCTCTACATCTACCAACGGGATTAGTTTTAGACCTGAATAATTGTTATTTGGTGCCTGCGTTGAGCATGAACATTATATCTGGATCTTGTTTGATGCGAGACGGTTATTCATTTAAATCAGAGAATAATGGTTGTTCTATTTATATGAGTAATATCTTTTATGGTCATGCACCCTTGAAGAGTGGTCTATTTTTATTGAATCTCGATAGTAGTGACAGACATATTCATAATGTTGAAGCCAAAAGATGTAGAGTTGATAATGATAGTGCAACTTATTTGTGGCACTGCCGTTTAGGTCATATCGGTGTAAAACGCATGAAGAAACTCCATACTGATGGACTTCTGGAATCACTTGATTATGAATCACTTGGTACTTGCGAACCGTGCCTCATGGGCAAGATGACTAAACCACCATTCTCCGGATCTATGGAGAGAGCAACAGATTTGTTGGAAATCATACATACAGATGTATGTGGCCCGATGAATGTTGATGCTCGTGGCGGATATCGTTATTTTCTCACCTTCACAGATGATTTGAGCAGATATGGGTATATCTACTTAATGAATCACAAGTCTGAAACATTTGAAAAGTTCAAAGAATTTCAGAGTGAAGTGGAAAATCATCGTAACAAGAAAATAAAGTTTCTACGATCTGATCGTGGAGGAGAATATTTGAGTTACGAGTTTGGTTTACATTTGAAACAATGCGGAATAGGTTCGCAACTCACGCCACCTGGAACACCACAACGAAATGGTGTCCGAACATCGTAATCGTACTTTACTTGATATGGTACGATCTATGATGTCTCTTACTGATTTACCGCTATCGTTTTGGGGTTATGCTTTAGAGACGGCCGCATTCACGTTAAATAGGGCACCATCGAAATCCGTTGAGACGACGCCTTATGAACAATGGTTTTGCAAGAAACCAAAGTTGTCGTTTCTTAAAGTTTGGGGCTGCGATGCTTATGTGAAGAAACTTCAACCAGATAAGCTCGAACCCAAATCGGAGAAATGTGTCTTCATAGGATACCCAAAGGAGACTATTGGGTACACCTTCTATCACATATCTGAGGGCAAGATTTTCGTTGCTAAATTCGGATCCTTTCTAGAGAAGGAGTTTCTCTCGAAAGAAGTGAGTGGGAGGAAAGTAGAACTTGATGAGATAACTGTATCTACTCCCTTATTGGAAAGTAGTTCATCACAAGAACCGGTTCCTGTGACAACTACACCAATTAGTGAGGAAGCTAATGATATTGATCATGAAACTTCAGATCAAGTTTCTACCGAACCTCGTAGGTCTACCAGAGTAAGATCCGCACCAGAGTGGTACGGAAATCCTATTCTGGAAGTCATGTTACTTGACTATGATGAACCTACGAACTATGAGGAAGCGATGATGAGCCCAGATTCCGCAAAATGGCTAGAGGCCATGAAATCTGAGATGGGATCCATGTATGAAAACAAAGTATGGACTTTGGTTGACTTGCCCAATGATCGGCAAGCCATTGAGAATAAAGGGATTTTTAAGAAGAAGACTGACGCTGATGGTAATGTTACTGTCTACAAAGCTCGACTTGTTGCGAAAGGTTTTCGACAAGTTCAAGGGGTTGACTACGATGAGACTTTCTCACCCGTAGCGATGCTTAAGTCTGTCCGAATCATGTTGGCTATTGCTGCATTTCGTGATTATAAAATTTGGCAAATGGATGTCAAGACTGCATTCTTGAATGGATTTCTAGAAGAAGAGTTGTATATGATGCAGCCTGAAGGTTTTGTTGATCCAAAAGGTGCTAACAAAGTATGCAAGCTCCAGCGTTCCATTTATGGACTGGTGCAAGCATCTCGGAGTTGGAATAAACGCTTTGACAGTGTGATTAAAGCATATGGTTTTATACAGACTTTTGGAGAAGCCTGTATTTACAAGAAAGTGAGTGGGAGCTCTGTAGCATTTCTAGTTTTATATGTTGATGACATATTATTAATTGGAAATGATATAGAATTTCTGGATAGCATAAAGGGATACTTGAATAAAAGTTTTTCAATGAAAGACCTCGGTGAAGCTGCTTACATATTGGGCATCAAGATCTATAGAGATAGATCAAGACGCTTAATAGGACTTTCACAAAGCACATACCTTGACAAAATTTTGAAAAAGTTCAAAATGGATCAGGCAAAGAAAGGATTCTTGCCTGTGCTACAAGGTGCGAAGTTGAGTCAAACTCAATGCCCGACCACAGCAGAAGATAGAGAGAAAATGAAAGGTGTTCCCTATGCTTCAGCCATAGGCTCTATCATGTATGCAATGTTGTGTACCAGACCTGACGTATGCTTAGCAATAAGCTTGGCAGGAAGGTACCAAAGTAATCCAGGAGTGGATCACTGGACAGCGGTCAAGAACATCCTGAAATACCTGAAAAGGACTAAGGATATGTTTCTCATATATGGAGGTGACAAAGAGCTAGTCGTAATGGTTACGTCGATGCAAGCTTTGACACTGATCCGGACGATTCTAAATCGCAAACCGGATACGTGTTTATATTAAACGGTGGAGCTGTGAGTTGGTGCAGTTCTAAACAAAGCATCGTAGCAGGATCTACATGTGAAGCGGAGTACATAGCTGCTTCTGAAGTAGCAAATGAAGGAGTCTGGATGAAGGAGTTCATTTCTGATCTAGGTGTCATACCTAGTGCATCAGGACCAATGAAGATCTTCTGTGACAATACTGGTGCAATTGCCTTGGCAAAGGAATCTAGATTTCACAAGAGGACTAAGCACATCAAGAGACGCTTCAATTCCATTCGGGACCAAGTCGAAGTGGGAGACATAGAGATTTGCAAGATACATACGGATCTGAATGTTGCAGACCCGTTGACTAAGCCTCTCTCACGAGCAAAAC
This sequence comes from Triticum timopheevii, assembly GCA_963921465.1. Classification (NCBI taxonomy): domain Eukaryota; kingdom Viridiplantae; phylum Streptophyta; class Magnoliopsida; order Poales; family Poaceae; genus Triticum; species Triticum timopheevii. The sequence goes on from OY997270.1 coordinate 315,105,350, forward strand.
ATGATCAGCACCAAGACTCCGTGGGTGTTAGAATCATTACTATGTAATCTAGATTATTGACTCTAGTGCAAGTGGGAGACTGAAGGAAATATGCCCTAGAGGCAATAATAAAGTTATTATTTATTTCCTCATATCATGATAAATGTTTATTATTCATACTAGAATTGTATTAACCGGAAACATGATACATGTGTGAATACATAGACAAACATATAGTCACTAGTATGCCTCTACTTGACTAGCTCATTAATCAAAGATGGTTATGTTTCCTAACCATAGACATGTGTTGTCATTTGATTAAATGGGATCACATCATTAGGAGAATGATGTGATTGACATGACCCATCCCGTTAGCTTAGCACTTGATCGTTTAGTATTCTGCTATTGCTTTCTTCATGACTTATACATGTTCCTATAACTATGAGAATTGTGTAACTCCCGTTTACCGGAGGAACACTTTGGGTACTACCAAACGTCACAATGTAACTGGGTGATTATAAAGGAGTACTACAGGTGTTTCCGAAGGTACATGTTGAGTTGGCATAATTCGAGATTAGGATTTGTCACTCCGATTGTCGAAGAGGTATCTCTGGGCCCTCTCGGTAATACTCATCATCTAAGCCTTGCAAGCATGTAACTAATGAGTTAGTTATGAGATGACGTATTACGGAACGAGTAAAGAGACTTGCCAGTAACGAGATTGAACTAGGTATTGGATACCAACGATCAAATCTCGGGCAAGTAACATACCGATGACAAAGGGAACAACATATGTTGTTGTGCGGTTTGACAGATAAAGATCTTCGTAGAATATGTAGGAACCAATATGGGCATCAAGGTCCCGCTATTGGTTATTGACCAGAGATGTGTCTCGGTCATGTCTACATTGTTCTCGAACCGTATGGTCCGCACGCTTAAGGTTTCGATGACAGTCATATTATGAGTTTATGTATTTTGATGTACCGAAGTTTGTTCAGAGTCCCGGATGTTATCACGGACATGACGAGGAGTCTCGAAATGGTCGAGACATAAAGATTGATATATTGGACGGATATATTTGGACACCGGAAAGGTTCCGGGAGAGTTTGGGAATATATCGGAGCTCCGGGAGGTTACCGGAACCCCCCGGCAAGTATATGGGCCTTATTGGGCCTTATTGGAAGGGAGGGAGAAGGAGCAAGGGAGGGGGGCGCGCCCCCCCAAGCCCAATCCGAATTGGGAGGGGGGCCGGCCCCCCCTTTCCTTCTCTCCTTCCCCCTCTTCCTTCCTACTACTACTACTCCTTCCTTCCCCCTCCAACTTGGATTAGGAAAAGGAGGGGAAACCTACTTGGAGTAGGTTTCCCCCTCCCTATGGCGCACCCTCCCTTGGGCCGGCCACCTCCTCCCTCCCTCCTTTATATACGGGGGTAGGGGGGGCACCCTAGACACACAAATTGATCATTGAGATCGTTCCTTAGCCGTGTGCGGTGCCCCCCTCCACGATATTACACCTCGGTCATATTGTAGCGGTGCTTAGGCGAAGCCCTGCGACAGGAGAACATCAAGATCGTCACCACGCCGTCGTCCTGACGGAACTCCCCCCTGCGCCTCTGCTGGATCGGAGATCGGGGGTGCGTCATCGAGCTGTACGTGTGTCAAGAACTCGGAGGTACCGGAGTAACGGTGCTTGGATCAGTTGAACCGGGAGGACGTACGACTACTTCCTCTATGTTGCGTCAACGCTTCCGCTTCAGTCTACGAGGGTACGTAGACAACACTCTCCTCTCTCGTTGCTATGCATCACCATGATCTTGCGTGTGCGTAGGAATTTTTTTGAAATTACTACGTTCCCTAACAAGCCCCTCACCTCTTGGGCTCGTCCTGGTGATCCAGACAACCCAACGGTGGCTGAGGTACGCGCGCGGCCGGGATCTGCCGATGCAGAACAACAAAGCAAACGGAAAAGTTGAAGGAGCATAATCTAGTTATTACAAGACATATTGTTCCAAGCAAATAGTTTTAAACGCCTCCCCGAGGCATGTTGCATTATACGGGACAGACAGGGAAAAGCAGAATCACCGGGCCACCTCTTGAGACTTGGGCGTCACCACTGCCCGCCAGCAGAGCCTCATCGCCAGGCGCATCGCCCTTTCCATCGGCTTTAGTTAGAGGACCAATGACCAGGAACTTACTCAGCATGGCGTCCACGAAGCTTTTCACGGCGGCGGCAACAGCATCCTAGGAGTCGGGGTCCACCAGAGTAAGGAAGGAGGAGAGGTCGAAGCCGGCATCATGGAGATAAAGATGGCTGAAGACGCACGTCAGAGCCGAGGAAGAAAGTGAGCATGCCTCGCTTTCAACCAAGGAGGCAAACCCGTCGACAGCATCTTCAAGCACCGCCAAGACTTCAGGAAGCAGAGCGGCAGGGCTCTCCCTCGGGGTCGTCACCACCACCTTCTTCGAGGGATCATCTCCAAAGAGCGCCTTCTGGGCCTTGTGGAAACGTGCCTCGAGGGAGGTAAGAGTGCTGCCCTCCATGGCGACCACCTTCTTGGCCTCGGCGAGGGCTGCTTGGGTGCCTCTGCCTCCTCCTTCAGCTTCGTCAGGCGGTCACGCTCTCTGGCCCGCTCTAAGGCCGTCTTCTTCACCTCGGCGTCTCGGTTTGTGATGGCAGCTTCCTGGGCCTTCAGCTTCTCCTCACGCTCCTTGAGCCGGCTAGCCTGCCGATCCTGAAGAGCTTTCAATTCAACCTCCACCGCACGACACCGGTCCTCAGCTTCAGCGACCTCCTTCTGCGTCAGGTCGCACTCGGTAGCGGTCATCCCAAGCACTTTCTGGGCTTCCTCCGCAAAGCCCCAGGCCGCGCGAACAGACGCGTCAGCCTTGAGCCAGCCAGAGATCAGCCCCAGGCGTCCCTGCGCTGAATGACAATCCGGACCCTGAAGTTCACCCTGGAGGAGGTCCAGCACTGCCCTTGCCTCTTCCAAGGCCCCGGAGGTAGCAGGGGCGCCATCACTCGGCCACGTGCCGTGCAAGGGAGGAGACGCCCTCGGCGCCAAAGAAGAAGAAACCTCAGCCTCAGGAAGGACCGGGGGCTCCGGAGGCTGGTCGACCTCTGCAGCCGCGACAAGGCGGGGCTCCGGAGGGGTCAGGCCTGCCGAAGGCACCGGCACCTCCTGAGGTCGGGCACCCGCGTCCTCGGGAGCAGCGTCGCCACTGGGGCTGCGGGGGCAATGACATTCTCCTTCACTAGGGTCGTGGCAACCACTTCAGCGCCTGCAGCTGCGGCTACCTCCTTGCCCTCCTTCCGCTTCTTCGACGGCTGCTGCCTAACGACAAGCGAAGACGCTAAGTATTCAAGAACCAACAAGCAAGGTTAAGGGAAAGACTTACTGGACGGTGAAGGCATAGCTACTCTTCATGCTCAGCAGCGGGCGCAGAGGTGGAGCAGCTGGTGCTGAGCTCTTGGGAGCAGGAGAACTTGCGGATGGAGTCGCTCGGGACAACGTCGGCGAAGGCGGGCTGCTGCCCGGAGGAATAAGCACGGTCCTGCTCTTCTTCGTGGCCACTCGCTTGGGCTGCTTCGAAGAGGATACACCAGACCTCGTGGTGACTCCATAAGGGCGCGACACAAACACCACCAGGGCTTCATCATCATCATCATCATCATCATCATCATCATCATCATCATCATCATCGGGAAAGTCACGGAGGAGCTCCCTCTGCCGCGGGGCGGAGGATTCCTCCACCATCTCGTCCGAGGTGGCCTCGGAGGAACAATCATCGGAGGACATGTGCACCAAAGCGGTAGGCGGTAGGGGATGCCCCGACCGCACAAGCCCAAACTCGTCGAAGATAGGCATGGCTGCGGCAACCTCCTCGCCGTCATCCCTGTAGTACAGCCGAAGCCAATCTTCCGGAGGATCGCTCGGGTCCTTCCCCGTCAAGTAGAGTAACGCCTTGCTCAGCACCTCCTCGGGAAGGGCGTCTTGGCGCAGGCGGATTTTGTCGTCATCACCACCAAGATTCCACAAGGGGCAGGAGTGGTCTTGGAGCGGCGCGATGCGCTGCCTCAGGAACTCCTTGATGAACATGGCCCCCGTCAGCTTCTCGCTCTTCGGCTCCTTCTCCATCTTCTTCATCAACTGCGTCAGGGAAGGGTCAGTGATCTTCTCAGAACGCCACCACTTCTCAGAGGCGGGGAATGCGGTTGGCAGCTCCAGCGAGTTCTGGGAGCACTTGGCATCCATTAGAACCCACCTCTTCACGGCATCCTCCACCTTATTCCCGTCGTGGGAGATTGCCTTACCACCCCGCGCCGCAACGAAGCTAATGCACCTGACCGGATTGTCGCCAGTCATGCGAAGGTAGAAGAAATGGCGGCGCAGGGCAACGAAGGGCATCACCCCCATGAACGCCTCACGATAGAAGGCGAAAATGGACAGGAGGAGGATGGAGTTGGCATGGATGTGGAGCACGTGAAGACCATAATGGTGAAGGACGGTGAAGAAGAAGTGGGAGAATGGGGCACCAGCCCCAAGAAGATGTTGTGCATGAAGAAGGGGGAAAAGGTGCTGTTCGCGGGCTTTGGTGCAGCGGTGGTGACCCGGAGCGCTGTCTTCTTCCACTTGTTGTGGTCGCCCGCCATCAGGAGGAGCGCGGTCTAGAGCTTCTCCCCGGCCACGCAGGGCGCTGATACGTCTCCAACGTATCTATAATTTATGAAGCATTCATGCTATTTTATTATCTATTTTGAATGATTACGGGCTTTATTATACACTTTTATATTACTTTTGGGACTAACCTATTAACCGGAGGTGAGGGAGTCCTGGAGTAGGGGGTGTCCGGACAGCCGGACTATCATCGTCGGCCGGACTCCAAGACTATGAAGATACAAGATTGAATACTTCATCCCGTGTCCGGATGGGACTTCCCTTGGCGTGGAAGGCAAGCTTGGCGATACGGATATGTAGATCTCCTACCATTGTAACCGACTCTGTGTAACCCTAGCCATCTCCGGTGTCTATATAAACCGGAGGGTTTTAGTCCGTAGAACAACACAACCATTACAAAAATCATACCATAGGCTAGCTTCTAGGGTTTAGCCTCCTTGATCTCGTGGTAGATCCACTCTTGTACTACCCATATCATCAATATCAATCAAGCAGGAGTAGGGTTTTACCTCCATCGAGAGGGCATGAACCTGGGTAAAAACATCGTGTCCCTTGTCTCCTGTTACCATCCGCCTAGACGCACAGTTCGGGATTCCCTACCCGAGATCCGCCGGTTTTGACACCGACATTGGTGCTTTCATTGAGAGTTCCTCTGTGCCGTCACCGATAGGAAGGATTCCTCCTCCCGTCTTCAAGGACGGTATTTTCGCCAAAGGAGCCTTAGCCGCCGGCCAAACTATCTGGCTAGGTGGTTTTCTTATGACCGCCTGTTCGGCCACCGCTTCGACAATGACCTCTCAGGTCATCAAAAGCAATCTTCACATCAGCTCAGAATTCGCTGAGCGGCTGGATCCAATAGAGCTCTTGTCCGTAAACGAGCTCTTGGATCGCATCGCCGCCCTGGGAGTCGCTACAGACTACAGTCAAATTGGGCTTAAAACCGATCTAAGAGAGATTAACTCTCCCCAGGTCACCCACCATGTTGCAGTGGTAGAGGAACAACGCAGCGATTCTTCTCCTGTATTGAAAACTAGTCATGTCCGGGCTCCTGAACCCTCCATGCCGGATTCCCGCGGAGGGACAAACTTCGATCAAGCACTGAACCTAAAGTCAGGCATCGGACCGGACTCGCTGGACAATGTCCAGCAACCCAAGCTTCCAAATTTGGAAACTTCTCGGCCCTTGAGCCTCGAGATGGGTAGGGTTCCGGACTTAATTCCACCCACCCGCCCAGACATATGCGATCTATCTCTAATCCGGCAAGAGCCCGCTGAAATAGTACATCAGTACTGGGCCAGATTCCTCCTGGTTATGAACAGGATAAAGGACTGCCGAGAGGAAAAACGCAATATCAATTTTTTGCAATAATTGCACGGACAAGGGAATCTTGAACGCCGTCAGCCGTCGTGAAATTACACGCTTCGCCGACCTGGCGTCCATAGTACGAAAGTACTGTGCGATGGAGAGTTTCCGGAAAACCGAAAATAAGTTTTGGGACAATCCGGCCCCAAATACAACCCTAGTCCGCAACAAAAGGGTGCATTACACTCAGGCACCAGGTACAAAAACCAAAAAGCAAAAACCCCACAAAGGGTACGGAACCGTACTGGAGGGATGGCTTAGCGGACCCTGTAAAATTCACAGCACAGAGGGCGCCATCCCAACACATAGCCTTCGAGCATGTTGGATATTACGGCAGGTGGCCAAAAGTGGCGAAGAGCTTCTAGCCCCGGAAAACCACTCCAACAATACCGGTACGGTATCAACATTCTTCGAGACTTTCGCATCAAATAATATGCGGAAATGAACAATCCGCAGCCCCGCCGAAGTCTACCAAGTAGCAACAACAAATCCATGGAGCGACACAGCCATCACCTTCAACGCGAGTGACGAACCTAAATTCTGAACAGCCTGAGCACCAGCCGCACTGGTACTTAGTCCAATAGTGGACGGCTTTCGACTTACCAAGGTCCTCATGGATGGCGGCAGCGGATTAAACCTCATCTACGAGGAAACTCTTCAAAAAATTGAAATAGACTGGAGCCGCATTAAGCGAAGCAGCACAACCTTCAGAGGAATAATCCCTAGCCGGGAAGCGCGCTGCACCGGAAAAATCACACTCGATGTGGTGTTCGGCTCGCCGGACAATTACAGGTCCGAAGAAGTCACGTTCCAAGTGGCCCCGTTAAACAGCGGATATCACGCTATATTAGGACGAGAGGCATTCACAATTTTTCAAGCCGTACCCCATTACAGGTACATGAAGCTCAAAATGCCTGGGCCTGGCGGAATAATCACTCTCGTTAGTGATCCGGACATAGCACTCCGCGCCGAAAACAAGACAGCCACATTAGCCCTGGAGGCACTATCCGAAGCCCTAGCGGCAGAAGAACTCACCGCGGTGCGCTCTACGGTAAATAGGGACGATGTGATACTCGATAAGAGATCCAAGTCCACCTCCTTTAAACCAACGGACGAAATAGTAAAATTCCAGGTCCATCCAATGGACCCGACAAAGACGGCTTCCATCGGGGCACAGTTGAACCCTGATGTAGACGCCGCACTGCGAGAATTCCTTCAGGAAAATTTGGACATTTTCACCTGGCACCCTTCGGATATGCCGGGAAGCCCACGCAGATTGGCAGAGCATAGCCTAAATATCCTAAAAGGATTCAAGCCAGTCAAACAGACTCTTCTACGATTTTTCGAACCTAAAAGACAGGCAATGGGAGAAGAACTAGCCAAGCTATTGGAAGCCGGATTCATCAGAGACATCAAACATCCGGATTGGCTAGCAAACCTGGTAATGGTACCAAAGAAGGACAAATCCTGGCGCCTATGTGTCAATTTTAAAGACCTCAACAAGGCCTACCCAAAGGATCCCTTCCCCCTCCCCCGCATCGACCAAATAATCGATGCTACCGCAGGACACGATTCATTGTGCTTCCTTGACGCATACTCCAGCTACCATCAAATCAAGATGGCGGAAGCGGACCAAGCCGCAACGGCATTCATCACCCCGTATGGACCATTCTGCTTCAACACGATGCCCTTCGGACTTAAAAACGCCGGTGCAACATACCAGCGCATGATTCAAACATGTCTGGCCACCCAGATCGGCAAAACAGTAGAGGCATACGTAGACGACGTAGTCGTCAAAACCAAACACGTCGAAACTCTAGTAGACGACTTGAGGCTCACATTCGACAACCTCAGAGCATATGACATCAAGCTGAATCCGGAAAAATGCATTTTCGGCGTACCAGCTGGAAAGCTCCTGGGCTTCATTGTATCCGGTAGAGGAATTGAAGCGAACCCAGCCAAGATCCGAGCTCTGTCACAGCTGGATATCCCAAAGGACATCAAACAAATACAAAAATTGACTGGATGCGTGGCGGCTCTAAGCCGCTTTATCTCCCGCCAAGGAGAAAAGGCATTGCCCCTCTATCGCCTTCTTAGGCGCTCCGAACACTTTAGTGGACGGATGCTGCCACTGCCGGACTCGAAGAAATAAAAGCCATATTGGTAACAAATCCGGTCCTGGCTGCGCCCGACCTGGGCGAACCAATGTTGTTATACATCGCGGCAACACATCAAGTTGTAAGCGCGGTACTCGTCGTCAAACGAGAGACAGAAGGGCATAAATTCCCTCTTCAAAAACCAGTGTACTACGTATCCACTGTGTTAACCCCCTGCAAGTCCTGTTACCCGCACTATCAAAAGATAGTGTATGCGGTGTTCATGGCATCCTGGAAGCTCCGACACTACTTTCAAGAGTGTTCGATAACAGTGGCCTCCGAAGTACCCCTCAATGACATTATAAACAACCAAGACGCGACGGGCAGGATTGCAAAATGGGCCATTGAGCTCTTACCATTCGATATAACTTTTGGCTGACATTGCGCTGAATGGACCGAAGCCGAACTCCCTAAAGAGTACGGCGCATACTCCAATTGGATTATGCACTTCGACGGCTCTAAAATGTTGGCCAGATTGGGGGCTGGCGTCGTACTGACGTCCCCAACCGGGGACACAGTCCAATACGTACTTCAAATAATGTACACGGACTCCAACAACGCAGCCGAATACGAGGCCCTTCTACACGGCCTTCGGATGGCAATCTCCATGCGCATTCAACGCCTAGAGGTGCGCGGGGATTCAAACCTTGCAATATCCCAAGTAAATGGAGACTTTGATGCCAAGGATCCGAAAATGGCAGCCTATCGTAAGCTGTCCTCAAACTGTCAGCTCGGTTCGAAGGACTCGAATTCCACCACGTAGCCCGGGATAATAACCAAGCAGTCGACGTACTGGCACACATCGGCGCAAAACGTGACGCTGTCCCTCCAAACATATTCCTGGAACGGCTCTTTAAGCCATCCGTACTATGGGAAGAGGATTCCGGAAATAACAAACCGGAAGCAGCCGCACCAACCGACACAGAGCAATCTGACATAACCGGCGATTCAGCCTATGAAATAACACCTTCAGCCCATGACATAATGGCAGTAATCGCCCAGTGGACAGGAATTCCTAGCCTACTTGCTTAGGCAGGAACTTCCCGAAGACCAAAATGAGGCCCGCTGCATAGTCCGGCGATCTAAAGCCTACAAGGTCCATGAGGGAGAACTCTATAAGAAAAGCACAACCGGAGTCCTTCAAAGGTGTATCTCCGAAGAGGAAGGGCGAAACCTTTTGGCTGAAATTCATGCCGGACTAGGCGGACACCACGCCGCAGCTCGGGCCCTTGTAGGAAAGGCATTCCGTACAGGATTTTATTGGCCGACGGCCCGGGCAGATGCTCAGGACTTAGTCCAAAGATGCATTGGTTGTCAGCTCTTTGCTAATCAGAGCCATATGCCACCCACCGCCCTCAAAACTATACCCATTGCCCGACCGTTCGCGGTCTGGGGGCTTGACATGGTTGGACCCGTTAAAGGGGGAACCCACAAGCAAAGGTACCTATTGGTCATGGTGGACAAATTCACCAAATGGATAGAGGCCAAGCCAGTTAAAATGACAGAGTCCGGACCAGTGATAGACTTTATATCCGGGGTAGTACACCGTTATGGTGTCCCCCACAGCATCATCACCGATAACGGCACGAAGTTCACGGCCGACGAGGTTAAATCATGGTGCAAAAATATGGGCATTAAGCTCGATTACGCTTCAGTCTATCATCCTCAAACCAACGGTCAAGTGGAACGAGCAAATGGTCTAATAATGAGCGGCATCAAACCCAGACTAGTGCGGTCACTTACGAAATCTGACACGCACTGGGTAGAGGAGCTCGACTCCGTACTCTGGGGGCTGCGGACAACGCCCAACCGTACTACCGGATTCACACCATTTTTTATGGTATACGGCGCAAAGGCAGTTCTGCCCTGCGACATCATTCATGACTCACCTCGAGTGCACATGTACAAAGAAAGAGAAGCCGAGCTGGATCGGCAGGACAGCTTGGACGCATTGGAGGAAGAACGTGATGTCGCCAAGGCTCGTTCCGCATTCTATCAGCAGCAGGCTCGAAGATATCAAAGCAGAGAAGTACGGGCCAAGACTTACGACGTCGGCGAACTAGTTCTACGCCTGTCGGACAAGAAAAAGGACAAGCTCAAGCCCAAATGGGAGGGCCCCTTCATCATCGATCAAGTCCTGACTGGCGGAGTGCACCGTCTACGAAATGCGTCGGACAACCAACTCGAGCCGAACCCATGGAACGCAGCCCGCCTCCGAAGATTCTATGCCTAGCGCCGGACTAAGAGTTCGTCCCCTTCCCCCTGTCCAAATTTTTACACTTCAGCTGTCTTTTGTTTCTCTTTCTTCTCTCAACCCTTTTCCTAAAAAGCCCTTAAAGGCCTACTTGCGCATTGTTCACACACACTTGATGTGCCATCCGCACTCATTATACCTGGGGGCTTCTTTACCAGAAGCTTAATTATAAGGGCTTCATGCCCACCACATGTGTCAGGCTTCCACATGTACCTTTTATTCACCATTATATGCATCGATATGACTTAAGTTTTGGCCAAGCTGGGTTGCCTGGCTCCTGTGCTTACCCCTACGTTCCCTATTGTTCGGCTAGGAGGTAAAGGGAGCACCTCTGCGATTGTTACTACCGGGTCAGCCGGATGTGTACCTCAGACTGGGTGAAGCCGAAAGCTAGCGTTCTTAAGGGAATATTCGGTCGGTGACTTGAAAGATGATTCTTTTTTACCTAATTATTTATCTGCCCCCAGATGTTTTTCTGCTCTTTTCACAGACCGGACATGCACTTTAGGGCATGCCTCCCAGGGAAAGGAACCCTTAACGGAACTATTCTCCCTGGAAGATGTTTCTTACTAACCATGTAATATAACATAACTAGTTGGGCACTTGTCTGATAAAGCACTAATGACCCCTACGCCTAGTCTCCATGCATGCCCCAGTTGTTTCTTAACCGAGAAGGTATTCGGACACACTCCGGACTCTAGGGTCCCGAGGTTGAAGCGAAAAGGTCGGCAAAGACAAATCATCTACAATCCGGCTAGAAGGCATTTTACATGTCATTTTAAAATACATTGTCAAATCGACTGACTGTATTCCTCCTCAATCCCGTCTAACAGGCTGTCTAATTTACAGTCCCGTTGGGAAAATTTAGCGGCCAACTCTACTTGGCCATACACTAAACTCACAGGGATCTCCTTCCCATCGGGCCCCACAGGTCCGACCTCGGCCATGTGGTTGGGATCTGCCCTCTTGTACCGCGTCTTCACCATGGCCCAGGCTTCCCTGGCACCTTGGCGGCAGGCCGAAATCTTCCATAAACGGAAGCGCTACCGCACTCCCTGAAGCTTCTCCGCAAGCTCCCCAAGGCCCTCGGGCAGGGAGAGGGCCGACCATAAAGCCTGGACGATGCCACTCATTGCCTGCCGAACTCGTTCGAGCAGTTGCACCAGCTCGGGAAGTTGATCACCCATTGATACAGGCATCTCCTCCGCAGGGCGACCTGTGAGTATACCTACAGACATATTTTGTCAATTGACTTCCTCGCCGAACTCTTCTTTTCAAAGGAGTTCGCTCAAGCAGTTACTTTAGATGCCGCGACGAAGCCGCTGATTCTCCTTAACGGAGCCAGATAGCTCGGACCGAACACCTTTCAGCTCTTCTCCAAGCTGGGCGTGGGCATCCTGGAGCTTGTTCCTTTCCTGCTGCACCTTATTCAGCACCCTCTCGCCGGCCTTCAGCTGGCGCAGTAGTTCTTGCCTGTCCGGATCTTGTCCGGCGGCACCTGCAATGTTGTTATTAGACTTGCGCGCACGCCGCACACCACTTATCTTTTTAAAATAATGTGTTACCAGGAGGGGTCTCTGTGTTTCCTCCTGCGGCAGCAAGTGCGGCCTCGAGTTGAGCCTTACACTCTTGCAGCTCCTGAGACAGTTGGGTATTCTTCTTTGTAAGGTCCTGCATTTCAAATGATCCTTAAATCAGTTAATATAACTACTTTAAGTCTCGGGGGCTACTGGCATATACAACTATTAAAATCTCTTACCCGTATGTCTTTTACATACTGCTCCGTGGCTCTGGTTAAACCATCTTGAGCAGCACGGAGGTGCGCGTCCCCCGCGTTAAGGGCATCCAACGCCTCAGGGGAGAAGCACGCGTCACGAAAGACTGTCCGGTGGCGCCTGTGGTTCATGGCGCTCTCCACCTCAGACTTGGTGGCGGACTGTCGGTCGGCGTCCTCCGTTGGAGGAGTATCCGGCTCGCGCCTTGCACTGGCCTCCCCATCCAAACCGGGTGTTGGAGCCTGGCTGGTAGAGGCTGGTTTGACAACCTCTACGCCCGCAGTCCGGCGGGCGTTTTTTCTCCTACAAAAGTCATGAGCATTCAAACACTTTCTAGGAATGTTGCTCTAAATAACGAACGGTGAGCCATACCTTTGCGGCGATGTTTCAATCCGCGCCACACTCCTCTTCCGCCTACTGGGCTGGACTGACCCTTGTTGGTCAGCCGCTGCGGGCTCGGCTTCCTGCCTTAAAGGCGCTTCCGGCAAAACACCATCATACATGGGGGTCAGAATTGAGCAAGGAAGAAATGATGGCGTCAGGGACTTCGGTCACAATCACCTGGGAAGCCGGATATAGTCTGGGATAGTCAGCCGTGATGGCGACTAAAGCATTATCCATGCTGAGCTGGTGGAACACCCCGTCAATTAGCTCCACCTTTATGTCCGGGTCCTCTTCGGAAGCCGGATCCTGGGATCTTTCTGGATCCTCGGGTTGTGGAGCTGGGCTGAGCATGCCCTCCACAATCCGACGCAGTTCCTGCGTCGAAGACATAATATAAGAAGCTTAAACTTCGAAAGCATGGGGCAGACACACAGAGTGTTCGCTTACCCAATGCCGGGGATTATTCATGGAGAACCCATTGAACGGGTTCGTCTGAAGGAAGTCCTCCTTCTCCCCCTTGTACAGGCTGGACAGGATCTTCGCTAGGTCCTCGGCCGAACCCGGCTGAGGGAGTCCTGGACTAGGGGGTGTCCGGACAGCCGGACTATCATCGTCCGCCGGACTCCAAGACTACAAAGATACAAGATTGAAGACTCCGCCCCGTGTCCGGATGGGACTTTCCTTGGCGTGGAAGGCAAGCTTGGCTATACGGATATGTAGATCTCCTACCATTGTAACCGACTCTGTGTAACCCTAGCCTCCTCCGTGTCTGTATAAACCGGAGGGCTTTAGTCCGTAGGACACAACATACATTACAACAATCATACCATAGGCTAGCTTTAGGGTTTAGCCTCCTTGATCTCGTGGTAGATCCACTCTTGTACTACCCATATCATCAATATTAATCAAGCAGGACGTAGGGTTTTACCTCCATCGAGAGGGCCCGAACCTGGGTAAAACATCGTGTCCCTCGTCTCCTGTTACCATCCGCCTAGACGCATAGTTCGGGACCCCCTACCCGAGATCCGCCGGTTTTGACACCGACATTGGTGCTTTCATTGAGAGTTCCTCTATGTCGTCACCGATAGGCTCGATGGCATCTTCAACCAACAGCGCTGTCCAGGGTGAGACTTTTCTCCCCGGGCAGATCTTCGTATTCGGCGGCTTCGCACTGCGGGCTAATTCTCTTGGCCATCTGGAGTAGATCGAAAGCTACGCCCCTGGCCGTCAGGTCAGATTCGGAACTCTAAACTTCACGGCCGACGTCCACGGAGACTTGATCTTCGACGGGCTCGAGCCACAGCCAAGCGCGCCGCACTGTTACAAGGGGCACGATCTAGCTCTGCCGCCGAACAGTGCCTTGGTGGCCGCACACGAATCCGTTTCGGCCTTTAGTCCGGAGCCGATCGCCCAGATCGAGGATCGGTGGATGGACACCGCCTCGGGGGCTTCAACTTCCATGGCGATGGAGCCGAACACTAATCTTGTCCCTCGTGAAACTCGTGATTCCGAGGTGCTGGACTCCTCACCGGACTCCGGACCTCCCACGCCCCTACCAAACGAATCGGATTGGGCGCCGGTTATGGGGTTCACTGCCGCGGACATCTTCCAATACTCGCCCTTTGGCGACATCCTAAATTCGCTAAAGCACCTCTCGTTATCGGGAGAGTCCTGGCCGGACTATGGCCAGGATGGTTGGGATACGGACGACGAAGAAATTCAGAACCCACCCACCACCCACTTTGTAGCCACTGTCGACGATCTAACCGACATGCTAGACTACGACTCCGAACACATCGACGCTATGGATGACGATGCCGGAGACGAACAAGAACCAGCGCCTACAGGGCACTGGAAGACCACCTCATCATACGACATATACATGGTGGACACCCCAAAAGACGGTGATGGCGAAGAAACAGCGAAGGCAGATTCTTTAAAGAAACAGCCCAAGCGTCGGCGTTAGCGGCGCCGCTCTAAATCCCGCCACAGCAAGAATGGAGATTCCGGCATAGGAGATAATAATACCCCAGAAAGTGCCGAAGACAACCCCCTCCAGCAGGACTCAGCGCAGGAGGATGTAGAAGCAAGCCCTCACAAGAGGGCGGCAGACGAAGAGGCTGAGGATTATAACTATATGCCTCCCTCCAAAGACGAGGCAAGCCTCAACGACGACGAATTCGTCGTGCCCGAGGATCCCGTCGAACAAGAGCATTTTAAACGCAGGCTTATCGCCACGGCAAATAGCCTAAAGAAAAAGCAGCAGCAGCTTCAAGCTGATCAGGACCTGCTGGCCGATCGATGGACCGAGGTCCTCGCGGCCGAAGAGTATAAACTCGAACGCCCCTCCAAAAAATACCCAAGACGCAAGCTGCTCCCCCGATTAGAGGAGGAAGCATACAAACCTCCATCACCAGCGCACGATACGGCTGACGGACCACCCCGTGGTCGTGACAGAGAGGCATCCAGGCCCCCAACCAAGACCGTACCCCGGCATCGCTCCAAAAGTACGAAGCCAAGAGGGAACGCGCCGGACTTGCGAGATATATTGGAGGACAAAGCAAGGCAATCCAGATCCATCTACGGATCACGTGGGCGCCCCACGACCCATGACGAATACTGTCGCGCCGGATACAATAACCCCGGCCAGGCCGAACACAGCAGACAACACTCTCTCGAGCTGCGTCGTGATATTGCTCAATACAGAGGCGCCGCACACCCGCTATGCTTCACTGACGAAGTAATGGATCATCAAATCCCTGAAGGGTTTAAACCCGTAAACATTGAATCCTACGGTGGCACAACAGACCCCGCGGTTTGGATCAAGGATTATCTTCTCCACATCCATGTGGCCCGCGGCGACGATCTCCACGCCATCAAGTATCTGCCACTCAAAGTTAAAGGACCAGCTCGGCATTGGCTTAACAGCTTGCCCGCAGCGTCAATTGGGTGTTGGGAAGACCTGGAAGCCGCATTCCTCGACAACTTCCAGGGCACGTATGTGCGACCACCAGACGCCGATGACCTAAGACACATCATTCAGCAGCCAAACGAATCGGCCAGACAATTCTGGACACGGTTCTTGACAAAGAAAAATCAAATCATTGACTGTCCGGATGCAGAGGCCCTTGCAGCCTTCAAACATAACATCCGCGACGAATGGCTAGCCCGGCACCTGGGACAGGAAAAGCCGAAATCCATGGCAGCCCTCACATCATTAATGACCCGCTTTTGCGCGGGAGAGGATAGCTGGCTAGCTCGCAGCAACAATCTTCGTAAAAATTCTGGCAGTCCGGATACCAAGGACAACAACGGCAGGTCACGTCGAAACAAAAACAAACGCCACATTAACGGCGACGATAAGGAGGATACGGCGGTCAACGCCGGATTACGAGGCTCTAAACCAGGTCAACGGAAGAAGCCATTCAAAAGAACCACTCCGGGTCCGTCCAATTTGGACCGAATACTCGACCGCTTATGCCAGATACATGGCACCCCTGAAAAGCCAGCTAATCACACTAATAGAGATTGCTGGGTGTTCAAGCAAGCAGGTAAGTTAATTGCTGAAAACAATGACAAGGGGCTAAACAGCGATGACGAGGAGGAGACCCGACCGCCGAACAATAGAGGACAGAAGGGTTTTCCCCCACAAGTGCGGACGGTGAATATGATTTACGCAACCCATATACCCAAGAGGGAGAGGAAGCGCGCACTAAGGGACGTCTATGCGATGGAGCCAGTCGCCCCGAAGTTCAATCCATGGTCCTCTTGTCCGATCACTTTCGATCGAAGAGACCATCCGACCAGCATACGCCATGGCGGATTTGCCGCATTGGTTTTAGACCCAATCGTCGATGGATTTCACCTCACGAGGGTCCTGATGGACGGTGGTAGTAGCCTGAACCTGCTTTATCAGGATACAGTGCGCAAGATGGGCATAGACCCCTCAAGGATTAAACCTACAAAGACAACCTTCAAGGGTGTCATACCAGGTGTGGAAGCCAACTGTACAGGCTCAGTCACACTGGAAGTGGTCTTCGGATCCCCGGACAATTTCCGGAGCGAGGAGTTAATCTTCGACATAGTCCCGTTTCGCAGCGGCTATCACGCTCTGCTCGGACGAACCGCGTTTGCAAAATTCAACGCGGTGCCGCATTATGCATACCTCAAGCTCAAGATGCCAGGCCCTCGTGGAGTCATCACGGTCAATGGGAATACGGAACGCTCCCTCCGAACGGAGGAACATACAGCGGCTCTCGCGGCAGAAGTACAGAGCAGCCTTTTCAGGCAATTCTCGAGTCCGGCTGTTAAACGGCCGGATACAGCAAAACGCGCCCGAAGCAATACCAACCAAGACCACCTGGCGCGATCAGAGCACGCGTAGCAATGCGGCCCCAACCCCCGCCCGCGCATGATTTCAAGAACAACCCTCCACGTACATCATTACACTTTGGAGATACCATGGGCGTAGGGGAAGGGGGACGATCGCAATGGACCCAGAGTGCGGCTCGACCACACCAGGGGCTCGCAAGTGTGTCCCCTTTCTTTTTTTATTATTATTTTCCTTCTTTGTGTACACAGGACTCCATTAACCAGAGGCCCTGTCCGGCGGTGAACCTGCCGAACTCATCATGCAACAACCACGGAAGAAAGAAGGCTGCGACGAACACCCAGGTGGTCTCAATTACGAGCATTAAATTCGATTATACACACCAAGTCCACAGCTCACCCCTGGAGGGGGACATGTTTAATTAGTCCAAATCCCTTTCTTACCGCACTATTTGTATCAGTCCGCACTCATAGCAGACTTTCTTTAAATAATGCAGCACCTTTTTGACTGCAATTATATTACCTTTTATATATATACGTTCATTACATGACATCTTGCACCCGTATATTTTGGTACGGCCTAATACACCAGGGGCTTATGTTCCCCACACTATGGTGTGATAAGTCCGAACACTTTCATAAGTGCGGCACCCCAAACTTATAGCATTATATGAATCGGCTCCGAATCATGTCTTGGGTCAATAGTTGGGTTTGCCCGGCTCCCACGTTTTGGTGCCTTACGTTCCGTTCTGTCGGCTAAGGTGGCACTGGGAGAACCACTGCGAT
Organism: Triticum timopheevii; assembly: GCA_963921465.1. Taxonomy (NCBI): domain Eukaryota; kingdom Viridiplantae; phylum Streptophyta; class Magnoliopsida; order Poales; family Poaceae; genus Triticum; species Triticum timopheevii. Next base: position 315,123,050 of record OY997270.1, read on the forward strand.
TGCGCCCCGGTTGAGCCGGGCGAGCGCCTCAGTGGAGAAAGCTAAAACTGACCGGCATGATAAGGCGAGAGACCGGTCGCTGTTTGAGAGGTTTTTTCGGGTCCTTAAAGACTCACGCCGCTTCGAGCGAAGTTCCGGACAATGTACGACGAAGGCGTGGATAGCGCCCCGGATTCGGTCTTCCGAATACCAGGGGCTTCACCGAAATTTAAAATTATAGAATTCTATGGCTAAGTGAGAGTGTTCAAGCATTATAAGTCCGGTCGCCTCGTTCGTTGTGTTGAGAGCCTCCCTAGATGGACCCAAAAATGGGAACAAGAGTGCTCAAGTTTATCCCGAACACCCCAGCGCTCGTGGCTCGGGGGCTGAAGCCAACGACTTGCCATCTCTCAGATTTTATAAACGGCCGCACAGAAGGTAATATTTTAAATTAAAACAAGCGTTGCTCTAGGCGCATATGAACGAAGTTTTCAGCGCACAGGATAACACATAGCGAGTTTAATCAAAGATTACATTTCTGGGGCACTCATCCGCAATATCGCGGGCTCCCTTCAGGACAGTTTTATAATACATTTCGGGCGTGCGATACTCCTTGCCCGGTGGCGGTGGGTCCGTGAGAAGCTTCTCCGCATCCAACCTGCCCCAATGCACCTTTGTGCGGGCAAGGGCCCGACGTGCACCTTCAATACAGGCGGAGCGCTTGACGACCTCCACCCAGGGGCACGCATCCACCAGCCGCCGCACGAGGCCAAAGTAGCTCCCAGGCATGTCCTGTCCAGGCCACAGCCGGATTATAAGGCCCTTCATGGCCTCCTCAGCTACCTTGTGGAGTTCGACCAGCTGCTTCAGCTGGTCGCTTGGGGGCACCGGATGGCCGGCCTCAGCATACTGAGACCAGAAGACCTTCTCCGTCGAGCTCCCCTCCTCGCAACGATAGAATGCAGCGGCATCGGACGCACTACGCGGCAGATCTGCAAACGCCCCTGGAGAGCTCCGAATGCGGGTAAGTGTCAGGTAGTTTACATTAACATGCCTGCTTTGCATGAAAAATGCCTTACCCGCCGCTATCTTCTTTACATCTTCAACCTCCTGAAGGGCCTTACGGGCCTCGGCCTTGGCGGACTTGGCACTTTCGAGAGCCGAGGCAAGCTTGGACTCTCGAGTCTTGGAGTCACGCTCCAAACTCTCATGCTTCTCCATGAGAGCCTGGAGCTCTTGTCGTACTTCCGCCACCCGTGCCTCCTGCTTTTCTTGCTCTGCCCGCTCCGTGGCCGCACTGCGTTCGGCCACGGACACAGCCTCCTTCAGGGCTGCCACCTCATTCGTGGCCCCTGCAATACCCATACTGTCCTTGTTAATTTTATTGCAACCAAAATCCTTTTCTATAAGGTAACTATTCAAAGTGGTGCTACTCACCTTCTTTGTCCTCGAGCTGCTTCTTGGAATGGCCGAGCTCTTGCTCGGACCGCTCGAGATCCTGCTTCAGCACACTGACCTCTGCAGTCAGTGCGGCAGAGGTCAGCAGCGCAGCCTGCAAACCCATATTGACATATTTTAAGCAACCCTGTGTATATCTTGTTAGATCCTCAGTCCGGCTTTTCTTTCCGAACACCGAACTGAGCATCAGGGGCTACTGTCTATGCGGTATTACATTACATAATTTTAACTTCTTACCTCAAAGCCTGTTAGAAGGCTGCTGCAGGCTTCGGTCAGCCCGCTCTTGGCGAGCTGAACCTTCTGAATCACCGCACTCATGATAGTGCGGTGTTCTTCCTCGATGGAAGCGCCTTTAAGCGCTTCCAACAAGTTATTCGGCGCCTCCGGTTGGACGGAGGCCGCCGGTGTCACGGTCTTGCCCTTCTTTCAAAGGGGCCGCCTGCCGGACTCTGGAACCACTACGGGTTCCGATGTAGAGTCCGGCGCAAAGTCCGAGAGGCTGCCTGACGGCGCCTCCGGAGCCTCCTCCTGATGGGTCCCTCTCTGGGATCCCACCTCGGCGTCCTCGTCGGCGCGGGGGGTAGAGGCAATCGGAAGTGATTCCACATCCGGCGGGGCCAACGACCCGCTCGATGAAGCGGGGAGATCATCATCGGCCGGACTACGGACAGAACGCGGCATTAGAAGTACACTACGCGACATGAAAGAAATTGCATATCAGGGATCCGGATACTTACGCTTGCCGGACGCCTGGCCCTTAAAGGCCACTCCTCCTCGCCAACGATGGTGTTGGCGAAACTGTCCGGGGGAATAGTTCTCCCCCTCTTGGACCCTTCGGCCTCCCCTATCGGGGAAGCCTTCCTCTTCCTCTCTCCCTCCTCCGGGAGAGAGTCCTCTTCCTCCTCCTCATCTTCGGGGGAGGAGTCCGCCTCATCGTCGGATGCCTGATTACGGGAACTCTTTCGAGTCCCCACGGCCACCTTCTTGGCCTTCTTCTCCGGCACCACGTGCGGTGCCGGAACCAGCAGCCCTGCTAGACGGGCGTTCACTGGGTCTTCTGGCAGGGGAGCCGGGCTGATGAGCTGCTCGGCCTTCTCCATCCATTCCTGTCAAAGGAAAAGAGAGAAATTGAAACCCTCTTAGAATCAATTTGATTACCATAAGTGTCCCGTAAAGGGGTTGAGTCACTTACCTCGTCAACCGGATGCTGCGAGCGAAATCCGCGATCTTCCGTCGCGGATGCGGGGGCTTCGACGCCCTTAAACAGCACCGTCCAGGCGCCTTCATATGTCGTATCGAAGAGCCAGCTTAGCGCCTGGTGCTGTTCCGGATTGAACTCCCACAGATTGAATGCCCGTTCTTGGCATGGGAGGATCCGGCGGATGAGCATGACTTGGACCACATCGACGAGCCTGAGCTTATTGCTCACTAGCTTCTGGATGCAGGCTCGGAGTCCCGTCAGCTCCTTCGGATTGCCCCACAGCAAGCCCTTCTCTTTCCAGGAGGTGAGCTGCGTGGGGATGCCAGATCTAAACTCGGGGGCCGCCGCCCATGTGGGCTCGCGTGGCTCGGTGATGTAGAACCACCCCGATTGCCACCCCTTGACGGAGTCCACGAAGGCCCCTTCGAGCCAAAGGACGTTGGGCAACTTACCCAACATGGCGCCTCCGCATTCCGCTTGCTTGCCCTTCACAACCTTCGGCTTGACGTTGAAGGTCTTGAGCCATAGGCCGAAGTGGGGCCGGATGCAGAGGAAGGCCTCGCACACGATGATAAACGCCGAGATGTTGAGGATGAAGTTCGGCGCCAGATCGTGGAAATCCAGGCCGTAGTTAAACATGAGCCCCCGGACGAATGGGTGGAGTGGAAAGCCCAGTCCGCGGAGGAAGTGGGGAAGGAAGACGACCCTCTCATGGGGCCCAGGGGTAGGGATGAGCTACCCCTCGGGCAGTCGATGCGCGACATCGCCGGAGAGGTATCCGGCGCTGCGCAGCTTGGTGATGTGCTCCTCCTTAACGGTGGAGGCCAGCAATTTGCCTCCTGCTCCGGACATATTCGGAGAAGGTCGAGGCGAGATGCACGAGCTTGGGTGTTGGAGCTTGAGTGTGCGGAGATGGATAAGCAAAGGAGGAAGAAGGCGTAGGTGAGAAGGTAAATCCTTATCCCTTATATATAGGCGGACGAAAACTATGCATCCCCCACCGGCCTGGTAAAACTCGCTTATCTCCCAAGCGCCACCATCAATGGCGCGGTTGGGTTACCCGCGTCCGTATTGATGAGAATCCCGGAATAAGGGGAACACAATCTCTGCCTCGACAAGACGTGCCAAGGAAACCGCTTCGCTAAACGTGCTGAGGTGGTATAATAAAAACGATTCAAGTAAAGGCCTGGTAGCGATGCTGTGTCGCATAATACGTCAGCAGATTGGACTTGTGTGTATTTTATTCTCTCTATGGTGGAATGTGGAATTTATTTTGCAGAGCCGGACACTATCCTGGTGTTCATGATCTTCTCTGGATTATTCAAGGGAGGAACCCGCCTTGCAATGCCGAATATTATGCGCGCCGGATTTATCGTCATTGAAGCCTGGTTCAGGGGCTACTGAGGGAGTCCTGGACTAGGGGGTGTCCGGACAGCCGGACTATCATCGTCCGCCGGATTCCAAGACTACAAAGATACAAGATTGAAGACTCCGTCCCGTGTCCGGATGGGACTTTCCTTGGCGTGGAAGGCAAGCTTGGCAATACGGATATGTAGATCTCCTACCATTGTAACTGACTCTGTGTAACCCTAGCCTCCTCCGGTGTCTATATAAACCGGAGGGCTTTAGTCCGTAGGACACAACATACATTACAACAATCATACCATAGGCTAGCTTTAGGGTTTAGCCTCCTTGATCTCGTGGTAGATCCACTCTTGTACTACCCATATCATCAATATTAATCAAGCAGGACGTAGGGTTTTACCTCCATCGAGAGGGCCCGAACCTGGGTAAAACATCGTGTCCCTCGTCTCCTGTTACCATCCGCCTAGACGCACAGTTCGGGACCCCCTACCCGAGATCCGCCGGTTTTGACACCGACACCGGCCCTTTGCGGCCATGACGGGTGGCATCGTCCTCCCCTTTGAAATCCCACATAGGGTGGCCCCTGTATTGCAGCGGCTGCACCCCCCGCATAATGCATGTTGCCATGACTCCAATCATGGTCAACCCGGAATGGGCCAGTAACCTTATCCGGCCCATCAAATAATGTACGCTCTTGTCTTCCTCCAGTTGGGGGCTCCGTGGGCGCCAACTAAGGCGTTTCTTCAGAGGAGCATTACTGAACTCCGGGAGGCCGATCCGAACAGGGTCCAGCAGCGGAGCGTCTTCTATGTAAAATCATTCCAAAGGCCAGTCTTCGGACGCCTTCTTAGGGGTTCCGGATGGATATCCGGTCCCGGCGATGCGCCATATTTCGGCACCGCCCACTTGATATATGGACCCCTCGTGAGAGCGGGGTACAAGGCAGAACAACCTCTTCCACAGCGCAAAATGGGGCTCGACGCCCAGAAATAACTCGCAAAGAGCTATGTAACCCGCGATATGCAGGATAGAGGCGGGTGTGAGGTGATGGAGCTGGAGTCCGTAGAACTCCAGGAGTCCGCGGAGGAACGGATGTATAGGAAATCCGAGCCCCCTTATTAGATAAGGGACGAAGCATACCCGCTCCCCTTTGTTGGGACTTGGGGTAGCCTCCGCTTGCTTCCCACCTTGGTAGGTGGCCAGCCCGGCTCGAACCGGGACCATGAAGGCCGGAGGGAGATATCCCTCCGCTTGGAGCATCACCAGCTCGTTGTGTGGGACGGAACATTTCTGCCAATCTCCCGGCAGAGGGCTGGGAGCGCGAGAGGAGGACCTGCGTCGACGGTTCATGATGGAATGGATTTTTGGTCGGAAGTGCTCCAATGAGTACTCGCGGAAGGAAGATGGTGTGATTTGGATTTGGATTCTTGCCTCTCTTATAGGCAGATTATTTGCACAGTTAGGGGGTAAAACATAAAAGATACCCTGGCTTTTCGCATTCGTGCGACGCGTGGAAGAAGGCCATTATTGGGCGTGGAAGCCAAGAAGCGCAACATTGATAAGGAAGCCGGACACTATTCGCCAGGTACATGGAACTTAAAGGAGAACCCGCCTTGCAACGCCGAAGATTACATACGCGCTGGACTTATCGTCATTGAATCCTGGTTCGGGGGCTACTGAGGGAGTCCTAGACTAGGGGGTGTCCGGATAGCCAGACTATCTTCGCCGGCCGGACTCCAAGACTATGAAGATACAAGATTGAAGACTTTGTCCCGTGTCCGGATGGGACTTTCCTTGGCGTGGAAGGCAAGCTTGGCCATACGGATATGTAGATCTCCTACCATTGTTACCGACTCTGTGTAACCCTAGCCCTCTCCGGTGTCTATATAAACCGGAGGGTTTTAGTCCGTAGAACAACACAACCATTACAACAATCATACCATAGGCTAGATTCTAGGGTTTAGCCTCCTTGATCTCGTGGTAGATCCACTCTTGTACTACCCATATCATCAATATCAATCAAGCAGGAGTAGGGTTTTACCTCCATCAAGAGGGCCCGAACCTGTGTAAAAACATCGTGTCCCTTGTCTCCTGTTACCATCCGCCTAGACGCATAGTTTGGGACCCCCTACCCGAGATCCTCCGGTTTTGACACCGACAGGAGGCCCAGCCCATATTGCTGTTTTATTGCCTGTTTCAGTATTTCGAAGAAAAGGAATATCAAACGGAGTCCAAACGGAATGAAACCTTCGGCAGCGTGAGTTTTTGGAAGAAAATGATCCTGGAGACTTGGAGTTCACGTCAGAAGATCCTCGAGGCAGCCACGAGATAGGAGGGCGCGCCCCCTGTAGGGTGCACCCCTTGTCTCGTGGGCCCCTCGAGCACCCCCCGACCGACTTCTTTTGCCTATATAAGCCTATGTACCCTAAAACCATCGATTATAAAGATAGATCGGGAGTTCCGCCGCCGCAAGCCTCTGTAACCACCAAAAACCTCTCGGGAGCCCATTCCGGCACCCTGCCGGAGGGGGAATCCATCACCGGTGGCCATCTTCATCATCCCGGCGCTCTCCATGACGAGGAGGGAGTAGTTCACCCTCGGGGCTGAGGGTATGTACCAGTAGCTATGTGTTTGATCTCTCTCTCTCTCTCTCTCGTGTTCTCTCGATGGCATGATCTTGATGTATCGCGAGCTTTGCTATTATAGTTGGATCTTATGATGTTCTTCCCCCTCTACTCTCTTGTGATGAATTGAGTTTCCCTTTTGAGGTTATCTTATTGGATTGAGTCTTTGATTTGAGAACACTTGATGTATGTCTTGCCATTTTTATCTGTGGTGACAATGGGATATCACGTGCCACTTGATGTATGTTTTGGTGACCAACTTGCGGGTTCCGCCCATGAACCTATGCATAGTGGTTGGCACACGTTTTCTTGACTCTCCGGTAGAAACTTTGGGGCACTCTTTGAAGTACCTTTATGTTGGTTGGATGAATCTGAGATTGTGTGATGCTTATCGTATAATCATGCCCATAGATACTTGATGTGACAATGGAGTATATAGGTGACATTAGGGTTTTGGTTGATTTGTGTCTTAAGGTGTTATTCTAGTACGAACTCTTGAATAGATCGATCCGAAAGAATAACTTTGAGGTGGTTTCGTACCCTACCATAATCTCTACGTTTGTTCTCCGCTATTAGTGGCTTTGGAGTGACTCTTTATTGCATGTTGAGGGATTGTTATATGATCTATCTATGTTATTATTTTTGAGAGAACTTGCACTAGTGAAAGTATGAACCCTAGGCCTTGTTTCCTATCATTGCAATACCGTTTACGCTCACTTTTATCATTAGTTACCTTGCTGTTTTTATTATTTCAGATTACAAATACCTATATCTACCATCCATATTGCACTTGTATCACCATCTCTTCGCCGAATTAGTGCACCTAAACAATTTACCATTGTATTGGGTGTGTTGGGGACACAAGAGACTCTTTGTTATTTGGTTGCAGGGTTGTTTGAGAGAGACCATCTTCATCCTACGCCTCCCACGGATTGATAAACCTTAGGTCATCCACTTGAGGGAAATTTGCTACTGTCCTACAAACCTGTGCACTTGCAGGCCCAACAACGTCCTCAAGAAGAAGGTTGTGTAGTAGACATCAATCTCTTTTCTGGCACCGTTGCCGGGGAGGCTAGGTAAGCGGCACTCATTCACACCCTGTCAACTAAGCTTTTTTCTGGCGCCATTGCCGGGGAGGTTACTACTTCAAGGTATATCTCTAGATCTTGCAATCGAATCTTTTTGTTTCTTGTTTTATCACTAGTTTAGTTTATAACGGAAAACTACAAAAAAATGGAATTGATTTTGTCTCATACGCTTCGTCTTTTTAATGTCCTTCATGAGTATGATGGAAAGGAAAATTGTGCTCAAGTGCTAGAAGAAGAATGCATTAAAATGCTTGGTACTAAATCTTTGAATGATGAGCATTATTGCAATGTTGTTAGTATGAACTCTTTGAATATCCATAGTACTAATGATGATTGCACTAGTTATGATGAAAATGTCTCTTATAAGCATATTGATTTTTGTGGAGTAGAATGGGTTTGCATGGACACACCAAATAGAGAAAATAGATATTGCAAGAGGCATAAGTATTTAAAAACTAAAGGTTTACAAGAAAGGCTTGATGATTGTGCTAAAAGATTCAATATTTTTCGTGCGCCTTGTGAACTTTGCAATGAACATAGTCATTTAAATATCCAATTCAAATTGTTTCATCATCGAATCATGTCCAAAAATTGTGATAACTTGATTACCCTTGGGCATCATAAAGAGGTTAGTCTTCTTTTGGGGTATGCAGAAATGAAACGTATAACTGACGGTATTCCAAAATTTAATATTGATAGATTTCTTGTTTTTGATCTAGAGGATATTTATATATTTTGTGCAGTGAATTGCATTGAAAATACTTATATTGCCAATTACCTAAACAAAAGGAAGCAAATAGAAGATGAAGAGAATACTAATGAAAGGGAAGAGACTTCCCAATCTCCTCCTATTATTTCTTATGATGATTCAAGTAACGAGGAGGAGCTTTCTATTCAACCAATCTCATATATAAGGAGCTCAAAGAGGAAGGTTGAACCCACACATAATGTGAAGAAGAAAAGGAAAAGAAGGGGCAACAAAGGTAAAAAGGTATCCCTCCCAAATGATGTTGCTCCTACTACTCATTGTGATGATGATAATTGCTATACTATTGGTGCTATCCATACTATTAATGATGAGAGTGATTATGCTTATGATATGAAAATGCCCAAGCTTGGGGAAGCTATGTTTGATGAGAATGAAATATTTGAGAATATATTTGCTGAAATTAATGTTTGTCCCAAGCTTGGGGATGCTATGTTTGATGAAGATGATATTTTTAGCGTCCCAAGTTTTGATATGCAAAGTTATTATGATGATAGCATGCCTCCTACTTATGATGATTATATTGATGAAAGTGGGTTTGGAAGAGTGTCAACTTTAGGAAGTAGTTATACCACTATTTTTGAGGATGTTGAATTTTATTGTGATGAATATGAAAGTGGATTTGGAGGAGTGTCAACTTTATTTAGTGATTCCACTATCTTGGGAGATGTTTCAATCGATTATGATGAGAACGAAGTTGCTACTTATGATGATTATTGTGATGAAACTTATGATATAAAAAGTAGTGATGATTATATTTATAAAACTTGTTATGGTTATGATTACCCTTTTTCTGAACATTACTCTTCTAATGTGGAAACAATTTTTAGTGTTCAAGTCTTTTATGATACTTCCACTATTCTGAATGAGAAGAATTTTGCTTATGTGAAGAGTAGTAAATTTTCTATGCTTCTAGATCATGAAAAGAATGCTTTAGGTGCTGGTTATATTGTTGAATTCATTCATGATGCTGCTGAAAATTATTATAAGGGAGGAACATATGCTTGTAGGAATTGCAATAATACCAAGTTTCCTCTCTATGTGCTTGAAATCTTGAAGCTATGCTTGTTTTACCTTCCTATGCTTGTTGATTATTGTTACCATAAGTTGTTTTCTCACAAAATCCCTATGCATAGGAAGTGGGTTAGACTTAAATGTGCTAGTCATATGCTTCATGATGCTCCCATTATGTTTCAATTCTTATCTTTTATGTGGGCATCATTGTCATCATCATGCCTAGATAGAAAGGCATTAAAGAAAAGCGCTTGTTGGGATACAACCCAATATCTATCCTTACTGTTTTTGTGTGTTCACATGATTATGCTACTGTAGTAATCATGTTTTACAGCTTTTGTTTCAATAAAGTGCCAAGTAAGACCTTTAGGATAGCTTATGGTGATAGTTGTGTTGATCCTGCTGAGAATCAGAAATTTTGCACCCAGTAAATTAGTTTTGTTAATTCACATAAACGCGATTCTGATCTTATTCTTTTTGGTCTGGATTGGTACACAAATTTCTTAGGATTCCTAATTTGGTAGGATTTTTGCAGTTCCAGAGGTATACGTTTAATACAGATTACTACAGACTGTTCAGTTTTTGACAGATTCTGTTTTCTATGTGTTGTTTGCTTATTTTGATGAATTTATGAGTAGTATCCGAGGGTATGAACCATAGATAAGTTGGAATATAGTAGATATTACACCAATATGAATTTAGAATGATTTTATTACCGTACCTAAGTGGTGGTTTTATTTTCTTATACTAACGGCGCTTACGAGTTTTGTGTTGTGAAGTTTTCAAGTTTTGGGTAAAGATTCGATGGACTATGGAATAAGGAGTGGCAAGAGCCAAAGCTTGGGGATGACCAAGGCACCCCAAGGTAATATTCAAGGACAACCAAGAGCCTAAGCTTGGGGATGCCCCAGAAGGCATCCCCTCTTTCGTCTTCGTTCATCGGTAACTTTACTTGGAGCTATATTTTTATTCTCCACCTTGGAGCGTCATTTTCTTTTGTTAGTATTTGCTTGCTGTTATTTAGAATAATGTTTTGCATCTTTAGTTTCAATAAAAATGTCAAGGATAGCCTTTACCATGCTTATTTTGCTAACATACATGTTGTTGTTTGAAAACAGAAAGTTTACCGCTGTTGCAAAAATTCCCAAGAAATGTCAGAGAATGGTATAATGTTGAAACTTTTTGCATATTGAGATCTGACAAATCTTCCACGGCATAGTATTTTTCTCATAATTTTTGGAGTTAGGGTAGTATGATGAATCTTGCATTCTTTACAGACTGTACTATTTTGGTAGATTGCTGTTATGTTTCCATTGTTTGCATATGTTTGCTTGTTTAATGATTCTATTTGAGGATAGGAGTATTAAATATGCAGAGGCATTTAGTATGCAATGTTGAATAATAATTGTAGTGATTTGTTACAAGTAGAAAATGATAAGGTTTTGCATTGGTTTATACTAACCTATCTCACGAGTTCTTGTTGAGTTTGTTGTGGATGAAGCTTTTGAGAAATAGAGAAACCATGATATGAGAGGAATTAAGGAGACACAAAAGTTCAAGCTTGGGGATGCCCAAGGCACCCGAAGATATTATTTCAAGAAGTCTCAATCATCTAAGCTTGGGGATGCCCCAGTGGGCATCCCACCTCTCTTCTTCAACAACTATGGGTTAGTATCGGTTGAGCCTAAGTTTTTGCTTCTTCACATGAGTTGTGCTATCCTTGCAATGTCATTTGTTTTGTTTTGCTTGCTGTTTGAATAAGATACCAAGATCTGAAATTCTTTAATGAGAGAGAGTCTTCACATAGTTACATAACTATTTAGCTACTCATTGATCTTCACTTATATCTTTTTGGAGTAGTTTGTCATTTACTCGTGTGCTTCACTTATATCCTATGAGTAAATGGTTGAATGAGTTGAATGTCATAAATCTAAAATTATATATGTTTCATTTGCTTATCCCATGGGGAGTAATATGACTTCACATCTAAGAAGTAGAGGTTGTGAATTTATTGAAGGTTAGCAAGCATTGTATTGGTCATTTGAACAATTCATGAAAGAATATTGAAGGAAGAGAGGTTCCATATATAAATGTACTATCCTAGACATCTTTTATAGTTGGGAGCACTCATTAAGTATGACATGCTAAAGAGTTGATGTTGGACAAGGAAGACAACGTAATTGTTTATGTTTTCTAACATCTCAGTTAAAGTATATTGTCTTGGATCATTCAAACATGTTGAGATTGCCTTTCCCCCTCATGCTAGCCAAAATTCCTTGCACCAAGTAGAGATACTACTTGTGCTTCCAAATATCCTTAAACCCAGTTTTGCCATGAGAGTCCACCATACCTACCTATGGATTGAGTAAGATCCTTCAAGTAAGTTGTCATCGGTGCAAGCAATAAAAACTGCTCTCTAAATATGTATGATCTTTTGGTGTGAAGAAAATAGCTTTATACGATCTCTTGTTATGGAAGCAATAAAAGCGACGGACTGCATAATAAAGGTCCATATACAAGTGGCAATATAAAATGACGTTCATTCACATTAAGATTTTGTGCATCCAACCTTAAAAGCGCATGACAACCTTTGCTTCCCTCTGCGAAGGGCCTATCTTTTACCTTATGTCTTTTACTTTATGCTAGAGTCAAGGTGATCTTCACCTTCCCTTTTTCATTTTATCCTTTGGCAAGTTCCTCGTGTTGGGAAGATCCTGATATATATATCCAATTGGATGTAAGTTAGCATGAACTATTATGGTTGACATCACCCAAATGTGAATACTTTCGGAGGCAACACTATAAGCCCCTATCTTTCTGAGTGTCCGATTGAAAATCCATAACCATTAGTATTGCGTGAGTGTTAGCAATTTTAGAAGACTATATGATAGTTGAGTATGTGGAGTTTGCTATTCCTGAAAATAAGATGAATTGCAATTGTTTGATGACCGAGAATGAAGTTTGCTAGTTTTCAAGAAAGTTTATGGTCTATGCTTGGACATGTGAATTGCTTGTTACTTTATCGTGAGAAGTTTTTTGAGATGAACTACTGTTATGACATATTATCATGCTAGAAAAGGTGATTGAAATTATCATTGATCAAACTTGTGCACCTTCTAGCATTCACACTTCATAAATTCTTTCTTTTATCATTTACCTACTCGAGGACGAGTAGGAATTAAGCTTGGGGATGCTGATACGTCTGCAACGTATGTATAATTTATGAAGCATTCATGCTATCTTATTATCAATTTTGAATGATTACGGGCTTTATTATACACTTTTATATTACTTTTGGGACTAACCTATTAACCGGAGGCCCAGCCCATATTGTTGTTTTATTGCCTGTTTTAGTATTTCGAAGAAAAGGAATATCAAACGGAGTCCAAACGGAATCAAACCTTCGGCAGCGTGATTTTTTGGAAGAATATGATCCTGGAGACTTGGAGTTCACGTTAGAAGATCCTCGAGACAGCCACGAGATAGGAGGCCCCCCCCTGTAGGGCGCGCCCCCTATCTTGTGGGCCGCTTGAGCACCCCCCGACCGACTTCTTTCGCCTATATAAGCCTACATACCCTAAAACCATCGAATATCAAGATAGATCGGGAGTTCCGCCGCCGCAAGCCTCTGTAGCCACCAAAAACCTCTCGGGAGCCCGTTCCGGCACCCTGCCGGAGGGGGAATCCATCACCGGTGGCCATCTTCATCATCCTGGCGCTCTCCATGACAAGGAGGGAGTAGTTCACCCTCGGGGCTGAGGGTATGTACCAGTAGCTATGTGTTTGATCTCTCTCTCTCTCTCTCGTGTTCTCTCTATGGCACGATCTTGATGTATCGCGAGCTTTGCTATTATAGTTGGATCTTATGATGTTTCTCCCCCTCTACTCTCTTGTGATGAATTGAGTTTCTCTTTTGAGGTTATCTTATCGGATTGAGTCTTTGATTTGAGAACACTTTATGTATGTCTTGCCGTGTTTATCTATGGTGACAATGGGATATCACGTGCCACTTGATGTATGTTTTGGTGACCAACTTGCGGGTTCCGCCCATGAACCTATTCATAGGGGTTGGCACATATTTTCTTGACTCTCCGGTAGAAACTTTGGGGCACCCTTTGAAGTACTTTTATGTTGGTTGGATGAATATGAGATTGTGTGATGCTTATCGTATAATCATGCCCACAGATACTTGAGGTGACAATGGAGTATCTAGGTGACATTAGGGTTTTGGTTGATCTATGTCTTAAGGTGTTATTCTAGTATGAACTCTTGAATAGATTGATCCGAAAGAATAACTTTGAGGTGGTTTCATACCCTACCATAATCTCTACGTTTGTTCTCCGCTATTAGTGGCTTTGGAGTGACTCTTTGTTGCATGTTGAGGGATTGTTATATGATCTATCTATGTTATTATTGTTGAGAGAACTTGCACTAGTGAAAGTATGAACCCTAGGCCTTGTTTCCTATCATTGCAATACCATTTATGCTCACTTTTATCATTTGTTACCTTGCTGTTTTTATTATTTCAGATTACAAATACCTATATCTACCATCCATATTGGACTTGTATCACCATCTCTTCGCCGAACTAGTGCACCTATACAATTTACCATTGTATTGGGTGTGTTAGGGACACAAGAGACTCTTTGTTATTTGGTTGCAGGGTTGTTTGAGAGAGACCATCTTCATCCTACACCTCCCACGGATTGATAAACCTTAGGTCATCCACTTGAGGGAAATTTGCTACTGTCCTACAAACATGTGCACTTGCAGGCCCCAACAACATCTACAAGAAGAAGGTTGTGTAGTATACATCAGGCGCCAGCAGCTCCGGCTCACATCAGGCGGGGCCGGCAGCCGGGGCAGGAGCCGCGGTCCTCTCGGCGGCCATCGTGCAGAATATTTTGGGGGACTCGGTAGATCTGGTGAGTTCTTTCGCTGCGGGGAGAAAGGGATCTGGAGCAATACGAAGAAGAAGCAATGAAGCCAGGCGGTAGGCGGCACCCCTTTTGTTAGATGGAAACAGTTGCCGAGGCAGCATGGGGAAGCGGAGTCGCCCACATCCCATCAATCGCCACGCATCATCATGGCCGCAATCGGTTAAGGCCCGAGGCGCTCCGCCCTTGCCCTTTGGCTTCGCCTGGAAGCCAAGTCTGAGCGTGCCTTGGGCCCGGGAGCTACTGTCGGCGTCCTGGATTCGGGGGTATCTAGCCCTGCCTGCCTGCGGCCCACCACGTGGCTCCATCGATGGCTTGGTATGGCCCGGCGTCAACACCAACACCACAAGACCCTCGCGAGGGTCCAAGCCTCGCGAGGCGGGCAACACAAAGACCCCCGAAGGAATCGGCCTCCTCAGGCTGGCTCCCGAGGGACAGGGAGTTCTATGCAATGTTGCCTCACGAGGCTCAGCTGACGTGAGCCATGACGACCAAGGCCAGGCGGGCGCAGAGGGCAGGTTTCCTCTTTGGTGCAAAGGAAGCTGGGCGCAGGCGCGGAGTCCCGAGGAATCGGCCAAAGGTTTCCATTCTGGTGCAACGAGACCAGGACCGCCAGGACGGCAGGACGGAGGTCATCGACGAGCCCACCGCAACGTCATGACCAGAGGCTTTTCGCAGGCGAAGACTACTTTTGTTAGGATAGACTGTACTACTTGTCCCCTTTCAAATCTGGCCGTTGTGGGATCCCTTCCCTCTCATATTTGGGAAGAGGACCAAGGCCACTATAAATAGGTCTAACCACCACCAAAGAAGGGGACGGGATGAGAACAAGTAGAACTTGCATACACCACACCAGCTCAAGAACACTTCACCTCCTGAGGCTTGTTCATCCACTGTACTAGCTCATCCTTAGCCCTTCGAGGCAATCCACCAAAACGCTATAGTAGGGTATTACACCACATCGGTGGCCCGAACCAGGATAAAACAGGTGTGTCTCTTGTCCCTTTGAGCTTGACACGCTAGGCTTAGGAGGATCGTGAGTAGGCAGGCTGGGTAGGTTGAGATCTCCGCACGCACCCTAGAATTCGAACCTCTCAAGGGTTTGCGGATCCCATAATCTGACAAAGACTATCAAAGGATGGAGGCCCAAAGATATCCAAGTGAAGGAGCTCCAAGGCTCTCTTCGAGTAGATGATAGTCGTGGGAGGGTGAGCCTTCTCATGTAACTTTCCTTCGATACAAGCACTGCAAGCACGATCTTTGGCATAACAAGCATTTGTTAGTCCACAGACATGGTCCCCCTTGAGAAGACTTTGAAAAGATCTCATATTGACATGGGCTAAACAGCGATGCCAAAGCCATCCCACATCAACTTTAGCCATTAGCCATGTCGTGGTCTTAGTGGGACTGTTCTCGACATGCCCAACAAAGGCTACTTTAAGAGTCTTGCTCCACAAGAGGGCCACTGTATCAATATCAAAGAAACTGGCAAAGCCCATGAGTGCAAGTTGATGAACAGAAAGTAAATTGTATGCAAGGGACTCAACAATCATGACTTTCTCGATCGTGAGATCATGAGAAATGACAACCTTGCCAAGACCCAATACCTCAGAATACGAGGCATCACCGCACTCGAGATTGGAGGGCATAGATGAGACCTTGTGCATGTCCACCACCAAGTCCTTGCTTCTGGTCATATGATTTGTGGCTCCACTATTGAGCAGCCATGATCCCCCACTGGAAGCAAACACCAACAAGAGATCAATGCTTGGTTTTAGGTACCCATTTTGTAATGGGTCCTTTGATATTAGTAACAAGGGTCTTAGGAACCCAAATAATGTTGGGGAACGCGGTAATTTCAAAAATTTCCTACGATCACGCAAGATCTATCTCTAGGTCATGCATAGCAACGAGAGGGGACAGTGTTGTCTACGTACCATTGTAAACCAAAAGAGGAAGTGTTATGACAACACGGTCGATGTAGTCGTACGTCTTCACGATCCAACCGATCCTAGCACCGAAGGTACGGCACCTCTGCTATCTGCACACGTTCAGCTCGGTGACGTCCCACGAACTCTAGATCCAGCTAAGGTCGAGGGAGAGTTTCATCAGCATGACGGCATGGTGACGGTGATGATGAAGTTACCGGCGCAGGGCTTCGCCTAAGCACTACGACGATATGACCGAGATGTGTAATTGTGGAGGGGGGCACCGCACACGGCTAAAATAATTGTCAACTTATGTGTCTATGGGGTGCCCCTGGCCACGTATATAAAGGAGGGGAGGGAAGAGGCGGCCGGCCCAAGGGGGGCACGACAGGTGTGGGGAATCCTACTAGCACTCCCCAGTCCAAGTAGGATTCCCCTCCTCTTTCCTATTCCTAGTAGGAGAAGGAGGGAAGGAGGAAGAGGGGAGAAGGAAGGAGGGGGGCACCGCCCCCTCCTAGTCCAATTCGGACCAGCCCATGGGGGGGGGGTGCGCGGCCACCCCTTGAGGCCCTTCTCTCCTTTCCCGTATGGCCCATTACTTCCCCCGGCGAACTCCCGTAACTCTCCGGTACTCCGAAAAATACCCGAATCACTCAGAAACTTTCCGATGTCCGAATATAGCCTTCCAATATATCGATCTTTATGTCTCGACCATTTCGAGACTCCTTGTCATGCACGTGATCTCATCCGGGACTCCAAACAAACTTGGGTCATCAAATCACATAACTCATAATATAAATCATCATCGAACGTTGAGCGTGCGGACCCTACGGGTTCGAGAACTATGTAGACATGACCGAGACACATCTCCGGTCAATAACCAATAGCGGAACCTGGATGCTCATATTGGCTCCTACATATTCTATGAAGATCTTTATCGGTCAAACCGCATAACAACATATGTTGTTCCCTTTGTTATCGGTATGTTACTTGCCCGAGATTCGGTCGTCGGTATCATCATACCTAGTTCAATCTCGTTACCAGCAGGTCTCTTTACTCGTTTTGTAATACTTCATCCCGCAACTAACTCATTAGTCACAATGCTTGCAAGATTTATAATGACGAGTCTTACCGAGAGGGCCCAGAGATATCTCTTCGAAACATGGAGTGACAAATCCTAATATCGATCTATGCCAACCCAACAAACAACTTCATAGACACCTGTAGTGAACCTTTGTAATCACCCATATACGTTGTGATGTTTGGTAGCACACAAAGTTTTCCTACGGTATTCGTGAGTTGCATAATCTCATAGTCTGAGGAACATGTATAAGTCATGAAGACAGCAGTAGCAATTAAACTGTAACGATGATAATGCTAAGCTAACGGATGGGTCATGTCCATCACATCATTCTCCTAATGATGTGATTCCGTTCATCAAATGACAACACATGTCTATGGTTAGGAAACATAACCATCTTTGATTAACGAGCTAGTCAAGAAAAGGCATACTAGGGACACTATGTTTTGTTTATGTATTCACACATGTACTAAGTTTCCGGTTAATACAATTCCAGCATGAATAATAAACATTCATCATGAAATAAGGAACTAAATAATAACTTTATTATTGCCTCTAGGGCATATTTCCTTCAGTCTCCCACTTGCACTAGAGTCAATAATCTAGTTCACATCGCCATGTGATTTAACACCAATAGTTCACATCTGTATGTGATTAACACCCATAGTTCACATCGCAAGTGGTCAACACCCAAAGGGTTTACTAGAGTCAATAATCTAGTTCACATTGCTATGTGATTAACACCCAAAGACTACTAAGGTGTGATCATGTTTTGCTCATGAGAGAAGTTTAGTCAACGGGTATGTCACATTCAGAGCCGTATGTATTTTGCAAATATTCTATGTCTACAATGCTCGGCACGGAGCTACTCTAGCTGACTGCTCCCACTTTCAATATGTATCCAGATTGAGACTTAGAGTCATCTGGATCGGTGTAAAAGCTTGCATCGTCGTAACTCTTTACGACGAGCTCTTTATCACCCCATAACCGAGAAACATTTCCTTAGTCCTCACTAAGGATGATTTTGACCATTCAGTGATCTACTCTTAGATTGCTATTGTATCCCCTTGCCAAACTCATGGCAAGGTACACAATAGGTCTGGTACATAGCACAACATACTTTATAGAACCTATGACTGTGGCATAGGGAATGAATTTCATTCTCTTTCTATCTTCTGCCGTGGTCGGGCTTTGAGTCTTACTCAACTTTACACCTTGTAATACAGACAAGAATTCCTTCTTTGACTGATCTATTTTGAACTCTTTCAAAAACTTGTCAAGGTATGTACTCACTAAAAAATCTTTATCAGGCGTCTTGATCTATCTCTATAGATCTTGATGCCCAATATGTAAGCAGCTTCACCGAGGTCTTTCTTTGAAAATCTCCTTTCAAACTCTCCTTTATGCTTTCCAGAAAATTCTACATCATTTCCGATCAACAATATGTCAATCACATATACTTATCAGAAAGGCTGTAGTGCTCCCACTCACTTTCTTGTAAATACAGGCTTCACCGCAAGTCTGTATAAAACTATATGCTTTGATCAACTCATCAAAGCGTATATTCCAACTCCGAGATGCTTGCACCAGTCCATAGATGGATCGTTGGAGCTTGCACACCTTGTTAGTACCTTTAGGATCAACAAAACCTTCTTGTTGCATCATATACAACTCTTCTTTAAGAAATATCCATTTAAGGAATTCAGTTTTGACATCCATTTGCCAGATTTCATAAAATATGACAATTGCTAACATGATTGGGATGGATTTAAGTATCGCTACAATTGAGAAAATCTCATTGTAGTCAACACCTTGAACTTGTCAAAAACCTTTTGCGACGAGTCGAGCTTTGTAGATAGTAACACTACTATCAGCGTCCATCTTCCTCTTGAAGATCCATTTATTTAATATGGCTTCCCGATCATCGGGCAAGTCCACCAAAGTCCACACTTTGATCTCATACATGGATCCCATCTCAGATTTCATGGCATCAAGCCATTTTGCGGAATCTGGGCTCATCATCGCTTCCTCATAGTTCGTAGGTTCATCATGGTCTAGTAACATGACTTCCAGAATAGGATTACCATACCACTCTGGTGCGGATCGTACTCTGGGAGACCTACGAGGTTCGGTAGTAACTTGATCTGAAGTTTCATGATTATCATCATTAGCTTCCTCATTAATTGGTGTAGGAATCACTAGAACTGATTTCTGTGATGAACTACTTTCCAATTCGGGAGAAGGTACAATTACCTCATCAAGTTCTACTTTCCTCTCACTCACTTCTTTTTAGAGAAACTCCTTCTCTAGAAAGGATCCATTCTTAGCAACGAATATCTTGCCTTCAGATCTGTGATAGAAGGTGTACCCAACAGTTTCCTTTGGGTATCCTATGAAGAAACACTTCTCCTATTTGGGTTCAAGCTTATCAGGTTGAAGCTTTTTCACATAAGCATCGCAGCCCCAAACTTTAAGAAACGACAACTTTGGTTTCTTGCCAAATCATAGTTCATAAGGCGTTGTCTCAATGGATTTTGATGGTGCCCTGTTTAACGTGAATGCAGCTGTCTCTAATGCATTACCCCAAAACGATAGTGGTAAATCGGTAAGAGACATCATAGATCGCATCATATCCAATAAAGTGCGGTTACAACGTTCGGACACACCATTACGCTGTGGTGTTCCAGGTGGCATGAGCTGTGAAACTATTCCACATTGTTTTAAATGAAGGCCAAACTCGTAACTCAAATATTCTCCTCCACGATCAGATCGTAGAAACTTTATTTTCTTGTTATGATGATTCTCCACTTCACTCTGAAATTCTTTGAACTTTTTAAACGTTTCAGACTTATGCTTCATTAAGTAGATATACCCATATCTGCTCAAAACATCTGTGAAGCTCAGAAAATAATGATACCCGCCTCGAGCATCAATACTCATTGGACCGCATACATCGGTATGTATTATTTCCAATAAGTCACTAGCTCGTTCAATTGTTCCGGAGAATGGAGTTTTAGTCATCTTTCCCATAAGGCACGGTTCGCAAGCTTCAAATCATTCATAATCAAGTGATTCCAAAAGTCCAACTTTATGGAGTTTCTTCATGCGCTTTACACCGATATGACCCAAACGGCAGTGCCACAAATAAGCCACTATCATTATCAACTTTGCATTTTTTGGCATCAATACTATGAATATGTGTATTACCACAATCGAGATTCAATAAACCATCAACATTGGGTGTATGACCATAGAAGGTTTTATTCATATAAATAGAATACCAATTATTCTCTGTCTTAAATGAATAACCGTATTGCAATTAACACGATCTAATCATATTCATGCTCAACGCAAACACCAAATAACATTTATTTAGGTTCAACACTAATCCCGGAAGTATAAGGAGTGTGTGATGACGATCATATCAATCTTGGAACCACTTCCAACATACATCATCACTTCATTCTTAACTAGTCTCTATTTATTTTGTAACTCCTGTTTTGAGTTACTAATCTTAGCAACCGAACTAGTATCGAATACCATGGGGCTACTATGAACACTAGTAAGGTACACATCAAAAACCTGTATATCAAATATACCTTTGTTCACTTTGCCATCCTTCTTATCCACCAAATATGTGGGGTAGTTCCGCTTCCAGTGACCATTTCCTTTGCAGTAGAAGCACTCAGTTTCAGGCTTAGGTCCCGCTTTGGGCTTGTTCACGGGAGTGACAACTTGCTTGCCATTCTTAAGTTCCCTTTCTTTCCCTTTGCCCTTTTTCTTGAAACTAGCGATCTTGCTTAATCATCAAGGCTTGATGCCTTTTCTTGATTTCTACCTTCGTCGATTTCAGCATCACGAAGACCTCGGGAATCGTTTTTGTCATCTCTTGCATACTATAGTTCATCACAAAGTTCCAATAACTTGGTGATGGTGACAAGAGAACTCTGTCAATCGCTATCTTATCTGGAAGATTAACTCCCACTTGATTCAAGCGATTGTAGTACCCAGACATTCTGAGTACATGCTCACTAGCAGAGCAATTCTCCTCCATCTTTTAGGCGAAGTACTTGTTGGAGGTCTCATACCTCTCAACACGGGCATGAGTCTAAAATACCAATTTCAGCTCTTGGAACATCTCATATGCTCCGCGGCGTTCAAAATGTTTTTAAAGTCCTGGTTCTATCCTAAAGCATGGTGCACTAAACTATCAAGTAGTCATCATATTGAGCTAGCCAAACATTCATAACGTCTGTGTCTGCTCCTGCAATAGGTCTGTCACCTAGCGGTGCATCAAGAACATAATTCTTCTATGCAGCAATGAGGATAAACCTTAGATCATGGACCTAGTCCGCATCATTCACTACAAAAAAAAGACACATCCGTGACATTTTGGGCCGAACGAATTTTTTTGTCATACATATGACACTTCTATGACGATAATTGTGACAAAACCCGGTATCATCATAGATGTGGTGGGCTCCTACTTCTATGACAAAAAATCATGACAGAAAATGGGCTTTTCGTCCTGGGCGGGCCGGAGACGCAGCTGCATGACATTCTTTGGGCCGTCCATGACGGAAAAACCCGTGGTAGAAGCGAGGGGGAGGAAAATTTCGGGGAGTTGCCGGTTACGGTGAGAGAGCGATGCGCGTTTCTCTCGTACGTATGGGCGTGTGTGCGAGGCGTTGGCTCTAAGTGAAGCCGAGCGAGGCATTGGGCTCTAACTGAACCCGAGCGAGTGCACTGCAGGCTACGCGTTACTGAACCCGAGCAATCGATCGATGGCTGTTAACTGAACCCAATGGAGCGATTCCTTCGCTACTGCTGCTAACTGAAGCCGATCGGTGCTGCCTCTGGGATGAACAGTGAGTGTTGGGAGGGGGGGTGGATGAACAGTGAGCGGTGGCATTGCCTCTGGATGAACAGGAACCCGTGGTGTGGAGGGCTAGATGAACAGTAGACGGTGGAGGGGTGGACGTGGAGGGGTGGTTGAACAGGACCCCGTGGTGTGGAGGGCTGGATGAATAGTAGACGGTGGAGGGACGCCCATGGAGGGGTGGTTGAAAAGTAGCCGGTGGAGTAGCGCGCGGTGGAGGCTGGATGAACAGGAGCCCGTGGAGGCTGGAGGAGGTCGACGGTAGCCCGTGGAGGCTGGAGGAGGTCGACGGTGGAGATGAACAGTATCGCATGGAGTCCCGTTTTGCGGTACGCCACACCCCTCCCCCCCCCCCCCCGTTTCGACCGTAGAGCTCCAACACAAGTCCGTTTCGTCCGTTTTGTGGTATGCCACACCCCTCCCGATGAACAGGACCCCCGTTTCGACCGTAGGAGGTCCGTTTCCTCCGTTTTGCGGTATGCCACACCCTTCTCGATCAACAGGACCCCCGTTTCGACCATAGGAGGTCCGTTTCCTCCGTTTTGCAGTATGTCAGTCCCCTCCCGATCAACAAGACCCCGTTTTGAACGTGGCCGGTCGAACACAAGGCTGTTTCCTCCATTGTGCGGTACGCCAGGCCTTGTTTCCATCGCCTGTTCCATCCAAGCCCTCCCGATGAACACGACCACGCATTCCGTTCCGACCCAGCCGGTTGGCTCCCCATGAACACGACGACGACGCTGTTTATCCGTTCCGACCCAGCCATGTACGTATGCGCAATAGGCGTTAGAGACCCTGCCCGTATGTACGTACATGGCCGTATTTTCTTTCTTGCACCCTCGCCGCTGTACGTACGTGTACATGCTACGTGCGCGCCTCTACTACGACCTGTATGCGCCTCTACATCTACGACACGTGCGCGCCTCTACATCGACCAGTATGTACGTACACGTTCGCGACCAGAATGACAATGCTACGTACGCTTCGACCAGGTGGGTCCCGACTGTCAGGCACTTCCTTGCGTGCGAAGATGTAGCTGGTGGGTCCCAGCAGTCCGGGGGGCGAATCGTTTTTTTTTTGCCCGGACGCACTTCCTTGCGTTCGAAGATGTAGCTGGTGGGTCCCAGCAGTCAGGGGGGCGAATTGTTTTTTTTGCCCGGACGCACTTCCTTGCGTGCGAAGGTGTAGCTAGTGGGTCCCAGAAGTCAAGGGGAAATGTTTTTTCGCGAAATATGGTGGCCCATCCGGTGGGTCGCCGCTGTCAGGTGGAGGAATAATTATTTTGCGCGTAATAAGGAGGCACTTCCTTGCTGTGGCCGTGGACCCACCTGTCAGCCTGTCCACGTACAGTCCACGTCCGATGAAAGCCGTTCCTTGACCATGTTGACCATGCCGCACCGAGAGCACCAGGGCGGTTGACGACGGCGAGGCCTAGGATGGGGACGATGCAGAGCCGGGGAAGACGCGACAGTGGATGCCCACGCGTAGAGGAGTACGAGGGTTCACTGGTTCGCTGCGGTGTGAGGCTGCCATCACCGCAGAATAACAGGGGGTGTGGGTGAGTAGAGGGATGGCCTGGCCATCGGTGGGAGTAGTAGGGGGTGGTGAGGCCTCCGCCGCATCGCAACCGGCCAGGGGAGGCAGGAGCATGAGGCACGACCGGTGCTGGTTTGGGCGGCTGGAGCAAGAAGACCAGAGGTTGAAGAAGCACTATGGCCGTTGGATGGACATCGTACGGTCACTGGAGCTAGAATCGTGCATATTGACTAAGTTGACAAAGCCCTCCGTCCCCGTCAACTTAGTAGGCCCACAAGTCAGCCTGCCACTATACTGGGTCCCAGGTAACAGGGGGAGTATTCTTTTTTTTTGTGCGTACTAAGGAGGCACTTCCTTGCATGCGAAGATATAGCTGGTGGGTCCGAGCTGTCAGCGGCGGTAACATTTTTTTCGTGAAATACTGAGGCCCTTTCGGTGGGTCCCTGATGTCAGGTGGAAAAATAATTATTTTGCGCGTAATAAGGCGGCATTTCCTTGCGTGCGACCGTGGACCCAGCTGTCGACCTCTCCACGTACAGTCCACTTCAGATGCATGTCGGTCGTTGACCAAGTTGACCAGGCCGCGCCGAGAGCACCAGGGCGATGGATGACGACGAGGCCTAGGAAGGGAATGACATGGAGGCAGGGAAGACACAGCACTTGTTTCCCACACGGAGGGGAGTACGACTGAACGAGGGTTTACTCGTTCGTCTGCCGTCGCCGGAGAATAACAGCAGGTGTGGGTGAGTAGACGGATGGCTAGGCCAGTGATGGGAGTACGGTGGGGCGGTGAGGCCTGCGCGGCAGCACAGCCGGCTGCGGGGAGGAGGGAGCAGGCAGTCCCGCTGGCGCTTGTTTAAGCGGCTGGAGTAGGAAGAGCAAAGATTGAAGAAGCACGACGGCCATTGGATGGACATCCAACCGTCACTGCTTGTGCGTCAACCTTTTTTTTAGGAAAGCCTCAAATCTGTGGAAAACAGCATACAGCCCATCTGCCATTATTTCTAATAATTTACAGCCCATTTGCTAATTCTTCAGGTTTTTTTGGAGCCCATATTTGTTAGCATTACAGCCCATATTGTGGCCATAGTTAAAAAATTATATGAAATTTTGCATATTTCGGTGCGGTCCTAACTGTTTTTAATCCCGAAATTTCGACTCACATTCAAACTGATTTTAAAAATAAATGTATATCAATATAAAATCCAACAAATTCTCCACGCATAAAAATTAATGTAATTTAAAATCTTGAAATGAAAAAAATATATTTGAAACTAATTGCCGGTTTGATGTGTTTTAAAAATGTACAGCCCATTTCTCAGTACTGATGGGCCATTTTCTCGGCCAGCCGAATGAAAAGCTCTCCTTGTCTTGAAAGATTTGCAGCCCAACAGGCCTGACAAAGCGACTTAATTGGCAAATCACAAAAAAACTGGGCTGTGGCCGTGGACCCAGCTGTCAGCCTCTCCACGTACAGTACTCTTTCGGTGGAGGTCGTTCCTTGACCACGTTGACCACGCCGCGCGGAGTGCACCACGGCGGTGGATGACGACGAGGCCTAGGAAGGGGACGACGCGGAGCCGGGGAAGCCGCGGCAGTGAAAGCCCGCGCGGAGAGGAGTACGAGGGTTCACTGGTTCGGCTGCGGTGTGAGGCTGTCGTCGCCGCAGGGCCTGGCCAGCGGTGGGGATAGTAGGGGCGGTGAGGCCTCCGCGGCAGCACAGCCGGCCACGGGAGGCAGGAGCATGCGGCACGACCGGCGTTGGTTTGGGCAGCTGGAGCAAGAAGACCAGAGGTTGAAGAAGCAGTACAACCGTTGGATGGACATCGTACGGTCACTGGAGCTAGAATCGTTCATATTGACTAAGTTGACAAAGCCCTTCGGCCCTGTCAACTTAGTAGGCCGACAAGACAGCCTCCCATCAAGGTGGGTCCCAGCTAGCCGGGGGAGTATTCGTTTTTTGTGCGTAATAAGCAGGCACTTCCGGTGGGTCCGAGCTGACAGCGGGGGGAACATTTTTTCACGAAATACGGTGGCCCGTCTGGTGGGTCCCAGCAGTCAGGGGGAAATGATTTATTTCGCAAAATACTGGTGGCCTGTCTAGTGGGTCCCTGCTGTCAGGTGGAGGAATAATTATTTTCCGCGTAATAAGGAGGCACTTCCTTGCGGCTGCCGTGGACCCAGCTGTCAGCCTCTCCACGCACAGTACTCTTCCGATGGAAGTCGGTCGTTGACCACATTGACCACGCCACGCCGAGAGCACCACGGTGGTGGACGACGGCGAGGCCTAGGAAGGGGACGACGCGGAACCGGGCCACGGGAGGCAGGAGCAGGCGGTAGCACAGCCGGCCACGGGAGACAGGAGCAGGCGGCACGACCGGCGCTGCTTTGGGCGGCTGGAGCAAGAAGACCAGAGGTTGAACAAGCCGTATGGCCGTTGGATGGACATCATATGGTCACTGGAGTATTGACTAAGTTGACAAAGCCCTTCGTCCCTGTCAACTTAGTAGGCCCACAAGTCAGCCCAACAATATGGTGGGTCCCAGCTAGCAGGGGGTATTCATTTTTTTGGGCGTAGTAAGGAGGCACTTCCTTGCGTGCGAAGATATAGCTGGTGGGTCCGACCTGTCAGCGGGGGGAACGTTTTTTTGCGAAATACAGAGGCCCTTCCTGTGGGTCCTAGCTGTCAGGTGGAGGAATCATTATTTTGTGCGTAATAAGGAGGCATTTCCTTGCGTGCGGTCGTGGACCCAACTGTCAGCCTCTCCACGTACAGTCCACTTCCGATGGATGTCGTTCATTGACCACGTTGACTAGGTCGCGCCGAGAGCACCAGGGCGGTGGACGACGGCGAGGCCTAGGAAGGGAACGACACGGAGCCAGGGAATACTCGATAGTTGTTTCCCACACGGAGGAGTACAAGGGTTTACTGGTTCGTCTGCCGTCGCCGGAGAATAACAGCATGTGTGGGTGAGTAGAGGGATGGCTAGGCCAGCGATGGGAGTACGGTCGGGCCGTGAGGCCTGCGCGACAGCATAGCCGGCCGCGGGAGGAGGGAGCAGGCAGTCCCGCCGACGCTTGTTTGAGCGGCTGGAGCATGAAGAGAAGAGGTTGAAGAAGTACGACAGCCGTTGGATGGATATCCAACAGTCACTGCTCTCGTGTGTTGACTAAGTTGACAGGGCGTTGCGTGTGCGTCAACCTTTTTTTTATGAAAGCATACGCGTCAACCTGTAGTAGGCGCACAAGTCAGCCTCAAATCTGTGGAAAACAACATACAGCCCATCTGCCATTATTTCTAATAATGTACAGCCCATTTGCTAATTCTTAAGATTTTTTTGGAGCCCATCTTCTTTTTGTTAGCATTACACCCCATATTGTGGCCACGGTCAAAAAGTATACAAAATTTTGCATATTTCGGTGCGGTCAACTGTTTTTAATCCAGAAATATCGATTCAGATTCAAACTATTTTGAAAAATAATTTATATAAATATAAAATCAAAATAATTGTCCGCGCATAAAAATCAATGGAATTTAAGATCTTGTAATGAAAAAAAATTAAACTAATTCCCGGTTTGATGTATTTTAAAAATGTACAGGCCATTTCTGGGCAAACCGAATGAAACTCTCCTCGTCTTGAAACATTTGCAGCCCAGCAGGGCCGATAAAGCAAGTAGGCCTTGTTTGGGTATTTCTTTAAAAAAAGTAGAACTGGGCTAGCCATTTTCAGCAAGAAAAAACACAACTGGGCTCATGATGTGGTAAACATAAATAAAACCCTGGCTAGACGGGCCACAGCCCCCGCACAGCCCCATTATTACCCTGATCTGTCGCTAAAACTAGTATAAACAACAACTGCTTGTTCCTCATTGTCTCAAAAAAAACTGCTTGTTCCTATAAAAAAATGTGCGACTTGCTGGGTCCCTGGTGTCAGCCGCTCGTAGTTTAATTCTCTCGTTTATTGACTATGTTGACGATGGCGTGAGCCCCAGATGTCCAACCATTAGGAGGAACCATATTTTGGGGCTTGTACTATAGAGGCACTTGCTTGCGTACAGCCATGACGCTGGTGGGTCCCTACTTTCATCCTCTCCACGTACAGTCATCTCCTTGTTCCTCTCGGTTGTTGACGACGTTGACAATGCAAGAGGGCGGCGCACCGTGCACGGCGAGCGAACCAAGGCCGCAAGGCGAAGGACGACGGCGAGGCCTCTGGCGGAAAGAACAGGAGCCGTTGAAGATGCGCCGGTCCAGTCGCAGGCGGAGGGGAGTACGAGGGTTGACTGGTGGGGGTGGTGGGGGCTTGTCACTTGGCTTCTGTAATGCACAGTGAGCTCAAGCAGCTGGCGTGAGTGATGTTATTTCCCTTGGTTGTGATTTGTTACAATATTTAACTCTAAATTAAACGAATGGCAAGCCATTTGCCTTGTTTCAAAGAAAATATGACAGTCATAGCCGAGTTGAAAAGGGCAGGAACATCTAACTCCAGTTTACAAACTGTACAAAAGCACGAGGGTTGATTGTTCATCAGGTTTACAAAAAAACCCAGATTGAAAAGGGCAACAACATCTAACTCCAGCACTGTTTTCGGCAGTCACAGTCAAATGGATCGGTCAGGTCCATAGAATGAACATCGTGGATCGTAAAATTTACTGGATTATGACGACAATATGTTGTAAATAGAAGCCCGGCACGTTCAGAAGCTCTTTTGCCCACCTGAAACTCCTTTTTTTTGCTCTTCGACACCCATCCGTCAAAACCATGCTGCTGATAAACTTAAGCCTGATGGACAATAGTAACCTCGCATTCAGCAGGAAGAATGTGACAAATCTTGTGTTTGCACGGTTGGCTACATATCGTTTTAGCATTATTGGCTTCTATGGAATCTCATGAGAAGTGAGAAAATCCCGATGCTTACGAATCCACCGATTGGTTATAACTTTCTTACCCTGTCCTGTTGCCTAAATAGACATGAAAATTGAAAACAATTAAGGTCTAAAAGAAGAGTGTCGAAAGAGCAACAGCTGAACGGTTAATTCTAGTACACTATATGCGGGCTTCCAATGTGCGTGAAATTATCACCTTTATATACAACTTCTCCAGACATGGAAAGCATTGCAGCAAGCCAATAATCTTGTTCAGATCAAAACTATTCATTTGGATATATAAGATCTTGATAGAATCCAGCACCATTGATAGGCCATCCATGGAGAAACTCTTCATTGAGCATAGAACATAATATTAGTACAAAATGTGTACTCCAAGATGATATATAAATTATGCGCACAAATTTAAAATGTAGCATATGGTTACAAGTGTAGATGATAATATAAAGTACCTCAAGAACTGTGGAGCCAAACACCATATTGAAATGAGCACAGAGATCATGTATTACACCCAAGGTATCCAGTTTAGGCGCAGAGAGGACGGTTATTTGCAATGGTGAATAACTAGAATCAAGGCTCAACCTTTGAAGTGAAGGGGCATCTTGGATGATGAGCTGCCTTCTGTCAAAAGAAATTCCAATTCTTACAAGGTTAGGCGACTTTATTTGGAGACAACCGATTCTAACTGTGAAAACAAGCACCAAGCACTCCAGCGCAGGGCAACTGGAGTGGATGATGCTGTGCAATGAGGCCTCCGATATACGAACCCGCACAAGTGAAAGTTTCTTGAGAAATGGGAGTCGAAGGTTTAGTACCAGATTGTCTGGAAGGTAGCACAGTGCAAAGGTGGCGGTGTGGAGAGAGGAGGAAAACCGCGAGATGGACATCGGTGCTGAGGGCACAAGTTCACGGCGTTCTGTATGTGGTATGTGATTTCTAGGGGAATAGTAGAACTCAAGCAGCTGTAGTTCTGTGAATTCAGGGGATTTCAGCCAGGCGTCCACCGTGCAGGGCATGGTATGCTTGCTCAGGTAGCATGACGGGATGCAGAGGCTTTGAACGGAGCCCTGGTGGGAGGAGATGATGGCTCTAGGGATTTCAAAATCATTGAAGAGAGATAGCTGATGACAGTCGAGATTAAGGGGCACGGCGCGCCATAGAGGGCGCCACTGAATTGAGAGGACTTGGGTGCGGAAGCAATCCTTGGTGGGGAGAAGCGAGATGATCTCCCCGAGGACGGCGTTCGGGAGATCGCTGATGCGGTCCACCCGAGATTCTACGGGTTCCTGGGATCCGGTGGGGGCGGGGTCGCCGCTTCTCCCCGTGCTGCCGGGTGCGGGATCTACAATAGGCGTCGCCGCTGGCGGGAGCCTCATGTTGTTGGCGCTGGGGTCAGCCGACTCCATTTTCCTCGAGGGCGTCGCGTCGCGCTCACGGATTTGAGCAGCATAACAAATGACGAGCCTAGTTGTAGTGCGAGCAAAGAAGAAGGGGAGCTGGGGGTTTTCTGTAGGAGTGAGGAAGAAGGGGAGCTGGGGTTTTCTGTAGGAATGAGCTGACGTGAGGTGGGTGGGCGCGAGGAGGAAGAAGAGCACCCAGGTTTTTTTTGTGGGGGGGGGGGGGCGGTGTGTTGGGTGTGGGTAGCGCCTTTTGAATTTATTTTACTATTTACTAGCGTGGATTGGCTGTTTTGTCTTGGGCCCAGAGAAACAATTACTACTAGTACAGTGGAGACACTCTACAGCTACCCAGAAAAACAATTACTACTAGTACAGTGGAGACACTCTACCGCTTCTGGCTCCTCCTAGGTCATTGAAACGTCTCCCTCTACTGAATGTCGTTATACTTTTGTTCACCGACATGCGGGCCATGCAGCGCGCGGGCCCAAATGCCATCCACCAAATTAGCAGGCAGTATGCAGGCGGAGAGTCACCCCGGTCGTAGCGCGGCAGTAACGAGCCATCGTATCACAAAACCCCACCTCCCCGCAGTCTAAGTTTGACGGACGAAGCAACCATCATTTCACTCCTCGCTGAATCCCCTTCTCCCTCACCGTCTTCAAGAAAGGCAACACTCGCATATGACACTATTCTTCTCTCCCAACGAAGGGAAGGTAAGCGGATCCGTGATGTTGGTATATTTTTGTTCAGAGAAAAAAAAAGAACTTTTGCAAAGCAGTAACCGATCCTCACTCTCTTTTTTGTTTCATTGTCATTGCGATTGTGTTTTCCTTTCAGTGGTCTCCTATTATTCGTCAGTTTCATGATGGACCAAGGAGAACCAGGCAAAGATCTGCCGATATTGGAGCAGACGCGGGAGGCTGATCGCCACGAGACAGAGAGCTCCAAGAAGATGGAGGCAACCACCGAGCCGACCCCAGATACGCTCACGGCCACTACTGAGATGGTCAACGCCCCGTTTGAGGTTACAACCCCCGTGGCACTGCAGGAGCAGTTTTCCCCCTTCGAGGATGTGTCCCCCCCCCCCCCCCTGCTGAGCTGCCAAAGGTGATTTCCTTCTTTGCCGATCTCGATTGTGGTTTTTCATCTAAGTATGTGGTGATTTTTTTAGAAAAGGAAGTATGTGGTGATTAATAATGCAAAATTTTATTAGCTTCGATGCCATGCTATACATAGTGGTTTAAATAACTTGTGGTTCTTATACTGAAAAGTAATTCAGAATTTGTTTCTGTTTCAATTAGAGCCCTGATGCAGACATGGTTTGTGTGGTTGTGCATGTCACTCGCTATGAGGCGGACGACCTGAATATACGCACTGGGAAAACAGAGTTCTTAGGCTGTTGGATCCTAGAAGCCATTTGCGATTATACCAATGAAGAGTTGTATTCCAGCCTCACTGTTGTCAGGCGTGTTGTCTAGGGTGTACTGAAGCACAAGAAGTTCAAAGCTACTCCTTCGTTTGTGAGGCATACTGTTCTTGTCAAGCTTATGCAGGAAGATGACGTGGTATGCCTCCACAAACAAGTTTATCAGTGGCAAGGCCACAAGGTTGTCTTCGTGAAGGTTCACAGGATTGAGCTGTTGCGGGACGTCCTCGATGATGTTCATGGCAAGGTCCGTCTTGTGTCCAACCCAAATTAGATCGAGGCATGAAATAGTTGCCCCAGCTAGTGTTTAATAGTAGTTTGGATTGTGTCTAATTATCCGAACCTTGCCTGTTATCGACCCCTCTGGGCTAGTGCTCTGTTTGAATCCGTCTATGGGAACTGCTGCTACTTTTGTGTGCCCATGAATCATGTGAGAACCATCGTAATTGTTGCCGAAACAGATGCGTCCTCACTAGTTTTTTCATGAATATGGCATGGTAAGACATAAGTTGTCATAGTTTATCATACGAGCAGTGTGTGTTTTGATGAAATAGAGCACTCATTCGAGAACCGTGCGCTGACGTATACATAAGTACTTGTAAACACTGTTGGTGCTACCCCACTTGTAAGCAGTTGTGCAAAACACAGCACATTGGCTCAGCTCGCTTCAACACTAGGCTATGGACCAGCTAACAATCAACAATTTGATGTCTGACATATAAGCAACTACTATGTATCTTGTTACAGTGGTTAATGCAGTTAATTGAGGCCACAATGTAATAAATTCCAAATGTTCACACGCTAGTCCAGCGCTCATGTGGAACACTCACAATTAAACTCGTCTTCATAAAAATCTTGAAAAGCATAAGTTAAGAAATTTTATACATCTCAATGATTCATAGAACATAACAAACATATACTAGTTCACCGCAAATGACAAAGTTGTGAGAAGGTTTACAAATCAGGAAAAAACAAGCAAGGCTTCTCTGAGCAAAGGGCCTCCCGGCAGGCTTAAATTTCCTGGAGTTCACTCTAGTTTTTCTTGTTTCCACCATCTAGGGTTAGGTTCTCTCATTCCAGAATAACCAATTATAATTGTGGTCTCAGCTGGAATGTTGAACTGAACCATGCAGTGTACTGACCAGCTGAAATGCTTGTGCATTCCACTAAATTTAAGCACCGCTATTTGCAGAAATAAGCAGACCACAATGCCTCTTGTCCGCGCACCTGTCCAAGAAACCGCCGTGCAGCCATGCCAGCTAGTCCTCGGTCCATGGATGAACTGGTAGAAAGTACATTCCGGACTAGGATGCAGTTGTTTTCGCTCGTCCCTGCACTGCAATCAGGAAGCAAAACGTACGAATCAGCTTCTTTTAGATTGCGTTGGTCATTCTACCTTAGTTACTACCAATGTAGGGATACCTTGAAGACGGGAGGTTAGACGATGGCAACGAGGGATAGCCATCTCATTTTGCGCAGTTGTACTAAAACTGAGGTGTGTGCTTTTGATTGTGCGGATAGATACTATACGGAGACAGACATCCCGAAACGATATGGAGACAGACATCCCTGTTTGTGCAAATACGAAATACGGTTATTTAAACAGTGACACATATTACTACTTTCCCCCGTTTCCTCTTAGAACCAAGTCCTATATTCATGCTACAGCTTTCCCACTTCCTTCCCTGTTTGAACCAACGCTTTGAGTTCACTGTATGAACTAGATTTACTTCTAATAATAGTAGAAGTCTAGGTGGCTTTGTAACAGCGGACGGAAGTAGAAAAGGATCCACACGAAGGGGGAAGAGCTGGGGCAGTAGATCAAGGCAGGTTTCGAAGGAATATATACCTGAGGGTTGTCGGCATGTGGAAAAGACGGTGTTGTGAGGCCGCATCTTGGCCACAATAACGCAGGGAGGAAGAAGGGGTCAGAGGCCCTCCCGAGCCGGTGCTCCCTCGAAGAGAACGGCACGGCCGCCGATCGGGACGCGCGGGCAGCCTTTGGCCTCCCTCGCCGCCGACGACAGCGTGAATGATGCACCTACACCCCCTGCCCCGGTCGAGGTTGTCCGGCCGGATTTGTGACCAGCCGTGAGCTGAGAGAGAGAGTGTGGCCACCTATGTCTTGCTTAGATCTGGAGAGCATCAGAGAGTGAACGAGAGGAACCCTAGTAAAGCAAGCGCTAAGGCTCCTGCTTTTATATATAGTGGAGTGATTTTGTTGTACCGGCTTCAAAAAAATGTGCTCCTACGTGTACCCGTGAGTGGGTGTGAGAGAACTAGTGCGTGCGTGCACCGCTTCTCTTCATGAGAGTACAACATATACTATGCCCACAGAACGTTCGCCGCAAGAGTAATAGTATAAGTGTGTGACGTGTGAGCAAAAATAAAATGTGCGTGCCGTCTTTTGTTTTTTAGAAGTTCTGAGGGTAGGGTGTGAAGAGCACATATGTGTGTGACATCTACCTACAGATAGAGGATGGGTGCGACGTGCGAGTCTGCGAGAGGACTCGGGAGAGTCGTGACTCATGAGGGTGCGTATGCATGAGAGAGAGGGGGGCACGTATCAATGCAATGCATGTGTCCTTAAATCATTATCCGACAAACGTTCGCCACAAGCCTTTTCCTGACAACGCCGTAAGAACCGTTAGATCAGCATCTGACAGTGTCAGTTTTGCCATGTCATTTAACAGAACAGCCACTCCTCCTACACACAAATCTTCCACATGAGTGTTAGCAACTGTCGTATGCTCCCTCCGTTCCGAAATGCAGTGCATATAGCTTTATTGAAAATTAGAACCTCGCAAACTTTTACCGAGTTTTCGTGTACCAAATTGCACATGTAGAATACCCTGTATATATCATTTCATTCATCTTCGATAGGTAACTATAAAGATGGGTGAGGAGTCTACAAAGAAAGACCATCGTATCACCCGCAGCAATTTCAACCATCCTTTAGTGTCGAGGAATATCATAGGAACTCTATATGATATGATTTTTATAGGATTTTTTCCTTTAGAGCCAATTGGTTCATAGGAATAGATTCATATACTCTACATTTCAAAGGAAATAAACATGATATCAGTTCTATAGCTTTAGAGCCACTTGGTTCATATGAATGGATTCCTATACTCCCTTAATTTCAAAGGAAAATAAACATTAGCGTATATTCAATAGAAAAGTTCCTATGGTATGAACCAGATTACATCTCTTTACTAATCCCTCCTCATAGGAATTGAGATACATGTCATCTCTGGATTCAATAGAAAAGTTCCTATGATGTGAACCAAATGACATCTCTTTTCCAATCCCTACTCATAGGAATTGAGATGCTCCATGTCATCTCTTTCCCTACAACTTCCACGTATGCATCTTCTATTCCTAAATAGATAGTACAACCCACTAGTAGCTTTTTTCCAAAACATGCAACTATGGCAAAAGAACTATATAGTGTGCCAATAACTTTGAAAGATGGTCGCTGGATGAAGCTAACCCGACAGTGCAGAGATGGGCAAATCCGAGCACTACTAGCCGTTGGATATCATCAACATTCCACTAGATATGCCACATGTACAATTTAGAAGACTCCATGGTTGAACTTAAGCATAATGCACAAACCTCAAAACACAAGCACTTCTCCTTTGTTCTAGAATCTTCTGTATCATAATTGATTATTTTTTTTCTAAATGAATTGCCATTATTTGTTTTTTACTTTATGATTTACAATGCACAACCCCATGAATCCTAACATTTTTATAAAACTAATTGATTTTGAATGAGATGAACTATAAGAACTAAACGAACATCTACATCATGCATATATGACTCAAAGCTTTACATGCTATAGTGTGTATTTATTCATAATTTGGTTTTGAAATCTCATGCGTTCAATAGATGTGTACCTTACTACTTTTGAGTAGAGTAGCAAATTTCACGCGGCCCCGGGTATATCAAAATGCAGGGCCCATGCATCATTGCCTTTCGGTCGAACCTACGTCCACAATTTTTTGTACGTGCTATATCTCCACTGGTCCCCGAACCCAAAATGTTGCCTCGTTCCCGTAAAACCAAGCGGCTCACACATATTTAAGGTGTCGACTCGATCACTCGAACCTGTTTACTACGACGTGGCCCCACACGCCGTAGTACTCCTACAAACCCTACCGCCGCACTCATCATCGGTTTTCTTCAAGAGGATGAGGGAGAAGCCAATTTGTAGTGGAGGCGCTTTCAAAAAAAAGGATCTGTAGTGGAGACCCCTACCCTAGGGTGCCCTAGGTAGCTTCCGCACACATCATTGTTTTCTCTTTTCTTTATGCTCTTGCGCGCTAGAGTGAAATGATGGTTGCTTCGTCCATCCAGCTTAATGCGGGAAAGGTGGGGCTTTGTGATTCGACCCCTCATCGCTCATTTTCTACTACTGCGGCGCTACGACCGGGGTGCCTCCAATTCCAACCGCTGCTCCGAACTGTAATTTGGTGCATCGCACGTGAAACAATATGGTGGATGAGCCACATGTCTGCCAAAGGGGTCCTGTTAAGTGTGTCGCCATTTCGTGTGTGGACTGACCCTGCTTGAGTTGCTACGCCAACACGACAGGAGCAGCCTACCACTTGGTTTTGCTCCTTGGTGAATCCCGTCTATATTGATCTAAAAAGATACGTGCCGAACTACCCTCTCCGTCTCGGTTTTTTATTTGTAGGCGTCTCGGTTTATAGGGCCTGCACGTAGTTCTAGGTCATCCATTTGACTAACTAAATATGAGTTACTATGTCACAAAAAGTATATCATTGGATTCTTATTGGTTGATATGTGAAGAAAGAAGAAACGAGGTAGAAGTTAATGCACCGCGCCTTAGTATTGTGGGATTATTTGGTTTTCGTAAGATGACGTGTGTTTGGTTGCAAGGGTGGTCATGAATGTGTTGGGATCGTTCAGAAAATAGACATGTTTGGTTATAAAGCACATGAATGGTTCGAGTCAAAAAAAGAGAATATGCCTTGAAGATGCTGAACCATTCCACCCAACCAAATCGGTCGAATCAAATGGCCACCCTTTGCATGCATGACTATGTGAGCATGACTGGTGGTCCCGTCTTAAATAATTAGCTCATCTCTTATATTCAGCCAAACACATGAATTGAATGGTTCAATCCCAAAAAAATTGAATGGTCCCAATCCATTCATACGATACCTTCAACCAGACACATCCGACGGAGGGAGTAGTTGTATTTAAAAGTCGAGGGCAGGGCTTTTCCTGCGCGGTAGGCGGGGTAGTTCCGCCTAGTCGGTTCGACGGAGATGCGAGAAGATGAGGGAGTAGGCTGCTGCAAACGTAGGGCTGTGTGATTTGACAGCGAGTTACTGCTAGACAGGTGGGGCCCCGTGATTTGACTTGCCATTATCATTTTAACTACGGCGCTACGACCGGCGTGAGTCTCCCGATTCCTGACCACCTCCATACAGGTGCCTCTCCCAATGCTCCACCATGTAGTAGTAGAGGCTGGCTCTTGCATGAGAGCCCACTTCTCCACTTTTTCCTTGCCTCTCTTTCCTCCACATGTGCAAAAATGCCATGTAAAGCACACCCTCCGTCTAGGTCTGTAAGTCATCTTACAAAAATCAAATAATCCCAAAACACTTAGGCGCGGTGCATTAACTTCTACCTCGTTTCTTGTTTCTTGACATATCAACCAATAAGAGATAAAGGGTGTGCATGCTTTTAATGACTTGAGACTATCAAACACGACATGCAGTGGTTAGTTCATTGCATGCAATACTATTAATTAGCAAATAAACATTAATGTTTCCCGTTTTCTCCTCCTCCTTGGTCACGGTGCACAGCCTAAGATGGTATTGTACTTACTTGCTCCTACAGGTGCTTAAGCTTGCCACATAGGCATAAAGTCTGATGTGGCAAGTTAATCAAGAAGAGAGAGACTAGTTTGGTGACCCAAGGAAGAAACGGTGCTAAGCGCGTGTACCTAGGTGAAAAGACAATTTTGAGTCTATAGGTAATTAAATGTAGCAAACTTAGCAACAGCATTTCATTGGAAGAGGTCACTCCTTGGCAAATGCAATAAATACTAGTACTCCCTGTGTCCCATTATATAAGAACGTTTTTGACACTACACTAGCTAGTGTCAAAAACGTTCTTATATTATGGGACAGAGGGAGTACGAAGAAAGAGATAGAGAGGAGTAAAAAAATACACTTATAGCCAACCTTATAGCCAACCTTGTTGTAGTATGAGTGACTAAGTGATGACTATGTATGACATGCCAACATCAGGTAGCCTAACGCACCGTGTTAAATCTCCAAGGGCGTGACCACGCGAGCGACGCGATGGTCGTGGTAGGCGCGACCATGATACGGGCTGCCTGGCAGCCCTTGGATCTGAGATCAAACGGTCGCATGCTAAGTTGCTGAAAATTTTAAGAATAACCCTCTAGGATAGGATATTCACCCATAGGTCTAGAATCACGCCATGCAACCGTTTGATCTCAGATCCAAGGGCTCTCGGAAGCCCGTATCATGGGAGAACGGAAAGCCACTACCCTGCCGTTCGCACGCTGGCAGTTCGCTCCTACTCTTTCCCGCACGTCCTTTAATACTACAGCGGTTCGCTCCTAGTTGTCCCGTCCATTCACATTACGGCAGTTCCACTAATCCTAACATTCCTCCCAAATCCATGGCATCCCAAATCTCCCCGATCGGCGGTGATTACAAGGTTACAACCATCACCAGCGATGAGTTCGACGTCATCTACACCCGTACTTCCGCGACGGTGAGAGGATGCCTTTCTCGCTTCAGACGCATGTTCGAAAACTCACATGATGAGTGGGTCCCTGGGCTAGATGTTGAGTACACCACAGTCCTGGGACGAGAGAAGGATCTAAAGGACGAAGAGAGGAAGAAGCCCGCTGTGATCCTGGTTTGCGTACATAACGTTTGCTTGGTCTACCACATATGCCATGCCGACGTTGAGTGCCTGGATTTTAAGAACTTCCTCGAGGACAAAACAATCAAATTCGTTACTGCAGACTTTAAGAACAACAAAGAAGTCCTGCGTCGGATAGGCCTCGTTGTAGGCAACCCCTTCGACCTCCAGAAGAATTGGCTGGTGCCCTCTCGTCAGCCCTCAATGCTGACCCTGGCAGGAGCCATGGTTCATCCTTCGTACCGCAAACTGGAGAAACCTCATTACATGTTTCATCGTCATGCATGGCAGCGGAATGTGCTAGATATAGACCACATCCAGTACGCTGCAATGGATGGCTACCTTTATTTCAATATCTACAAGGGTTGGATGAAGAGCAACAGCCAAGTTGGTCGTTCAAGCAAAGAAGTATCGGCCAAGAGGAAGAGGGACAAGGACGAAGTCGAGGATGTGGACGACGACTCCGAGTAAGGTGGCAGTGTCGTTGCTCATGGCGGTTCTAAACTTCTAATGCAGTGTCTACCGGATTAGTTGCATAGTTTAATTTCAGGTGTGCTTAGTTTAATTTGAGGGGTGTGTTGTGCTGAGCCCCCAGCAGAAGTATGTTATGTTTCTTCTCGTAACTTTAACTCTTCAGTATGTACATACTAGTACTAGTATTTCTTTAATAGAATTTAGCACCGCAATTAAGCACGTACTAGCTTTTTGAATAGTACTATATGCATAATTTGGCGATGAGCGCTCTCTATATGTACCACCTTTTTTTAAAATTTCAATTTTTGCTCCATGGTGCAATCCATCGATAGTGGAGTACTACTGTACAAAAGTATACATTTTTAAAAGGCTAGCGTACTGTTCATCACATATATATAGAGCCAGTTAAATTCTCAACCTAGAACGACGTGCATGCCATGTAGTAAACTGATCCGGAGGAAGTATAGTAAAAATGAGGTGATTGTACCCAGCGATCGGCGGGGGAGCATGGCCTGTCATGTGGTCCCACGTGTCATGATGTAGCAAGGCGATGCGCG
Organism: Triticum timopheevii; assembly: GCA_963921465.1. Classification (NCBI taxonomy): domain Eukaryota; kingdom Viridiplantae; phylum Streptophyta; class Magnoliopsida; order Poales; family Poaceae; genus Triticum; species Triticum timopheevii. Next base: position 315,162,589 of record OY997270.1, read on the forward strand.
TGTCCCTCCTGAGGAAGAAGCAATACTAGTATGCGGGAAGTGTGAAATAATGGTTGCTTCATCCGTCTGGGAAGGTGCGGCATTGTGATTTGATGTCTCATTGCTCATTACTAACACTGGGCCGGTACGAGTGGGGTGCGTCCCCCTGCTGTTCTGCACTGTTATTTCGTGCTTGACACGTCCACCCGGTTGCTATATGTCCCACATGTCGGCGACAGGAAGTACAGAATTCATGAAAGGGAGCGTCGATGGAGGAGTGTACTACAGAATTCATGAAAGGGAGCGACTTGGTTTTGGAAAAATCAGTTTTTACGGAGAACGTACCCACCAGGGTTTATAGGGCTCATCTAAAAAACATTCGTTTTACGGAGTAGTAATACCATTACATGTTGGATTTCGAGGTGCGTTAGATCACCCGACGCAAGCAGTGTCAAGAGGAAACTAACCAATGCATGTACAAGTTCATGGAAATTTAGTGGTCATTCATGCATTTGTTCTAATTAATGCCTTGGTAAACATAACTTCTTGAGAAAAACGAGCGTACTGTGCAAACTACGAAATTAATTCGACCACTCACCATCCACCTTGGTTGGAGAGATTTTGAAATTGAGCGATAAACTGGAAAGGAGGGAGTAGTAACTTTTGTCTCGATTACTATTTGTGGCCTTTTATAGATGCAAAATGTATTTTTTTATAGTGGCCTTTTATAAGTAAATAGAGGGAGTACTAACCAAAGTACATAGTAGGGACGAGGAGTAAACGGAGGGAGTAGTAAAATTTTCTCCTCGTGCTGCAAGCCACCGCGCGTGTGGGTGAGGGAGCGGGCATAAAGACGTACAGTAGTACTCCAGCTTCACCTCATCCTGCAAGCCACTGCGGCCGTGGGCGGGGGAGACGGCGTACTAAGCAAGTTTCTCCTCGTTCTGCGAGTTGACGGGACACATCAAAAGTACTCCAGTGTATAGAGCCTTGCCTCTAAGGTAGGCCCCACATGGTTTGCCTCTTTTTTTAATTTAACATAACGCGTCAAGTCGCAATTTGTTTGTTCACCCGTGGTAGACGATCCGCCCTCCACCAAGTGGACAACCAGTACATGTGCCAAATTACCATGTGGGCTGCCTTTTTCATACAGAAACGAGCTCCACCATGTACCCACGCGGGTGTGGTTGGGAAAGAGACGGGAGTACGTGCGCCATGCATGCACCTCTTCTCTTCGTGCACGTCCCCCACCTACGTGGGTGTGTGTGAGAGAGATATAAACCTAGACATAATGCACCGTCCATCCCCATGCCCCCGCCCAGTCCGACCACCAGTCACCACCACAGCACCACGCCCCACTCCTCCTCACCTTATCTCTCATATTTCTCCCTCCATTTTTATATACAAGGGACCACTATCAAAATTACAATTTGCAGATATACAAGGCCACTAACACTAATCGATGCAATATTAATGGTGTTTGCCTCATGGTACTAGCAAAGGAGGACATTAATTATCCCTTGCATGCATGCGAGAGTTTGTAAAAAAATGCATCTTGATGTTCCGTGCAATGCACGGGCATCTTGCTAGTCCATGAAAACAACACATGGCAAAATTCCACGGCGAACGACGGATTTGAATCTGTTGGGAGGGGCTATTTGGATCTTGCCCGGGGTAGCCAAAATATTGGTGACCCTTTTGTCCACCGGTGCCTTTGCCACCGATGAACGAGGAACGGCTCGGGTGCTCATGTTGTCATGCATCCTCCAGCGCGCATGTTGGAGACGAGCTCACACAAGCTGTGTTTTTTTGTCCCACAACGCCGCCCAAGCTGCCCGCAGACCGACCGGCGACCCGCAAATTACGCCATCCAACCATAGCCGCACACATTATGACAGCAACTCAACCAACCGGATGAAATTCACGCAAACACGTAGACAAACTGATACTCATTCACGCAACCACCGGAGTATTTCATATAAACAACGACGAAAATCATATAAAATACCAGATTTTCACACAAACATGACGGATTTCATTACATTCAAATGAACTACGCGGTGCTAGTTCTGGACAGCACATGTATATAATACATGGCCTAAATGGTCGCCCGCCGATCGATTTGTGTTCCTCATGTCTGGCAGCATGATCACCGGACTGCCGGGAGCCCCGGAGGTATATGCTTCAGCGCAAAGGACGGCTTGCTTCCCCACTGCCCAACTGATATCATTGGCTGGTGCCGAAGATGATGGTGGCCGGCACCGGTTCGAGTTCATCACCGGCCACTACTTCGCCATGGCCGGCATCGGCTCGAGTTCATCCTAACATTGACCTCTTCCATGGAGCCCATGCGGGGTCGACGAAGGTCCTCACAACAAAAGGATCCGGCAAGATACCTACTGTGTACGCCGGCGTCGCCTCCGCGGTGTCCTTCATGGGACCCAAGCGGCGGCGGCCTCCCGTGCTCTACTTCTCCTCGATGATGGCGGCGGACACGGAGGCGCTGGCCACTGACTCGTCGCTCTCCGTGCACCCAGCTTCTGTCGCTGCTTGCATGGCGCGGCCGCCGGCATGGGAGTCTCGGCCACAGAAACGGGAGACGCGGTACGAGGCAGTGGCGTGGACGGCAGCAATGACGCCCGTGCACCACTCCTCGTCGAGCTGGCCTGGAGCGGCGAGTTGCTGAACCGCGCGCCGGCTTGGGGCGGCAACTGGCTCCGTCGGGCGAGGGGAGGGAGGTGGATCAGCGAGCTGCATAGCTCGTATCCGGCGGGCTACCTAGCCGGCTTGGATGCGGAATAACTACTCTTCGTAAGCCATTGTAAGAGTGGACAAAATGGTGGAGGTGATAGGGGAGCGGCGGAGGTGTGCGATTCTTGGCCGGCGTTTGGCCTCATTTAAATAGGAGATTAAATAGACGGCGGACGGGAGGATCTCGGCCGGTGTTGCGTTTAACGCCGGCCCGGTCATGAACGGACGTGTGTCCAGAGTGGGTTTCTCGGCTTCCACACGGGCGGGTTTCATGGAGGCGATTGAATGCGGCACGGAGGCGTGTTCAGCCGGGCGTGCCGCGAGTGGCACCCTCGACTCTGACCTAGGACACCGCACCATTCTTCCACTGACATGTGGTCTCTTTGGGTTCATGTCCTGCATGTCAGTGACCCAACGCAGGCAGCGCACAGCAAAGGAACCGTTGGTGGGCCAGGGCGGTCAGAAGTGGGCATTTCATAAACCGATGATTGTTCATTGAGTGTGACGTCATCTTTTTTCATGTAGTTAAGCGTGTGTCTTGCGTCGTGTGCTGTGTGCATGCAGGCGTGCGAGTGTTGCGTGCGTGCAAGGGTGCGTTTCAGTGTTGCATGCATGGGTGCGTACGTGCAAGGGTGCGATTCAGTGTTGCATGCATGGGTGCGTACGTGCGTGTGTTCGTGAGTGCATGTGTACGTGTCAGTGTTGCACGCCAGCATGCGTGCGTGTGTACATTATGTGTACGTGTCAGTGTTGCCCGCCTACATGCGTGCGTGTCTTGCGTGTGTGCATGTGTACGTGCGGGGTGAGGCTACACGTCAGTCGACTGACTTCTTCATCTCTGGTCATTAGATTTTCCAGCCGTTGGATACGAAATCAAGGGCCTCTAGTTTATCATCAAACTCCACCCAACCACCCCCCCGAGCCGCCAGCCACCACCGGCCGAACCGCCCGCCCCCGCCACCCGCGGCCGGCCCGCCCTCCCCGAAACCACTCCCCACCGCCCGTCTACCGCCGCACCTTCGAGAGAGTGGGCCAGCATATATGATCTTGAGATTTTACGAAGTCACCATAGGTGCCTCGTAGTCGAGTGGAACGTCTCCTCCCACTGAACGTACATCACCGGAAAATACTGAAATTAACACAAGATAAATGCGAGCACCGGGACTTTAACCTTGGTGGGCTCGAGAAAGCACTGTCCTCTAACCATCCAACCACATGTTGGTTAGCACGACAAAATGTATGTGGTGACCGTCATGAGCTTATTCTGAAGTCCAGTGACCATATCGTGCTTTCGCTTCAAATACAATGACCATAAGTGTCGTCTACAAAATACGGAGCACGCATCAAATGCAAAGTCCATCAGTGTCATCAACAAAATATGGAGACGTATCGTGAGCTAGATACCGTTGTACTATTTTATATGCCTATTTTCTTAGTGGCCGATTGCGTGTGTGGTGTGGTGGGCACATCATTTCTAGTTGTGGTGGGTCAACATGAAGACTCATGGGTCGGTTCCATCCTGCGCCACATATAGGTTGGACCGAGACGTGTTATACGGAGACCCATGTGGAGGACTCGGCGTACAACACAAAGCTACCAGAGTCGCGGAGGACTCTATACCCACAGGTGATAAGCCGACTATATATGATTTGTAACCCTAGGCCCTTAGTATGTTATACAAGCTTGGGGGCTAGTTTGTCGATAGTATACACACACGCACAATGCCTGGTATTCACGTGTACTTTGTACACACCCCTAACACAAATATACAGCACCAGGAGTATGCTCTTTCTTCAACTGCAAGGGTCCGATCCGAACTAGGGTAAAACTTTGCCTCGTATTACCATCCAGCCTAACAGCCAGGGATATCCTACCGAATGATATGATGAAATCATATCTACCAATTACTATTAGAGAGGTGTGTCGGGGGGGCAATGTGTGCGAGAGAGGCCTAAAGATAATGTGCGTGCGGGAGACACGTAGGCACATATATGTGTGTATAGAGGGCTAGTAGAGACCGTGCATGTGTATATATGCATGTGAGAGAAATAGTGTTTTCCAACTGAGATTAGTGAAAAGAGTGGTACATAGTAGTCAGAAAGAGAGATAGAGAAACAGAGAGAGCATGTGCGTGAGACACCCCGACACCCTGAGAGAGATTGTGAGCATGTGTGAAAGATAAATGCCGATGCATATAAAGTGTGTGCACTTATGCGTTAGATAGAGAGATATCTACGTGTAAAAGGCGGTTCTACGCATTAAATTAAAATATAAATGGCATTATTATTTTTGGATGAGATCATGAATTTTGCAAAATTGCGTATGGACAAAAATCGGTCTACCAGACACAAATACTCTATTGAATTCTAGCATGTGCATGTGTTTATTTCATATTATCGATCCATAGAGTGAGAGCGGTTTGAAATACAGGCAATGGATGCTTTTGCAATTCATATATAAACATTAATTAGTGCACTCCATGTTGTTAGTGTGAAGCACTTTATACATTTGTCACTTGCATGGATACATTCCAAATTGCTAGCTACGAAATAAAATACATGTCAAATTCGACATAAAGGGGGTTTTGAAGATTCGAATTCATAGGAAGTGCATTCATCTATTTGAACCCGAGATAATGGCATTTGTAAATCAGATGTAAAAGGGGGCATCAATCTTTGTTGTGAGTTTGAACATGGTATATATATTCATACGCATATCTAACTTTTTTTGCAACCAAGGAGATTATACCTGGAACCATGCATCTTCTGCTCCCAAATATTGAACGAAGCGCCAAATAGGCCTCTAGTCACCCGAAACCGCCCGAGACTAATGTTTTGGTGGTAGAAAATTACTGTCCTGACTCTAGCCCGTGTAGCCTATCGGCCCGATGTCCAAAGGTCTAAACCGGGGTAGGTTTGTAACTTCACCAAGACGCCAGTCTCAACCGCCTCCGAGAAGCATTCATACTCCGTGGGCGCCTAAACACCCATGCGCTCGGCCAAAATCTATCCCGCCCACATTTGGGACACCTGACATGACTGTCCTACCCCCAACCCACAATATGTCCGAAATTTTAGATGGGGGCAAAGTTTGTAACTTTCCCCAAATTTCAAACAAGCGCATCTCAAACCGAAACATTGTTCCCCCTTAGTTCCCCGCCTCCCTCCGTTTCCCCATTCATACTCCGTGGGCGCGAAAACGCCCTCTCCACCAGCCGCGAAACCCTAACCTCCTCCGTCCTCCACCCCATAGCAGCCAATCCACCGCCGCCCTCCTCCATCACGCCGGAGCCAGTACACCGACGTCGTCATCCAACGCAACCACAACCGCAACGCCCTCAAGGACTTAGCAGCTGAAGCCGAGGCAGAGTTGCCTCCACGACGCCGACGCCAACGTGCACCGTACCAGAACCACTCCGACCATGCCGTCCTGCGCCTCACTGCTGTGGCTCCACTGTCGCAACCGTCCACCGCACTGGAGCTGTTCCCTGCCGCCGCCTTGGGTCTGCTTCCCCACCGCAGACAGACGGCCACCGCACCACACTCAACAACTTGGCCATGGGTTCGTCCAAGGCTGCACCGTCCTCCACAACTTCTGGTTTCCGGCGAACAAGAAGATCGTCGGAAAAACAGAAGGAGGACACAGCACTACCAGCAGAAAGAGGTACTCGTCTTCCCTTATTCGTGCAAATCTTACGTCTCCGCTCACACCGTATTCATCCCACGAAAGAAACTAGTTGAGTGCTTCTTACTGCATCTTCTTCGTGATACTAAATGCACAAGGTTTCCTCCCTTTTACTATTTCACCTTTGCTAGAGGTCAGTAGCCCGCCTGAATTTCAATTCAGGGTCAGTCGAACCACAATTAAAAGAAGCAGCACCCGCTTAGGCGCGCGGAGCACCTAGTCTGCTTGTTCCCCGGGGAAGCGGCACATCAGTGTCTATCATAGGGGTGTGGGGCGCAGGAGCTGCTTGCGCCCGATCTGGAGGTCGGCGGGGCTTGAATGGATGGCCGGGGGGCGGTGCCAAGCACGGCGGTGCGGTGAGGTCCAGGGGAGGGCGCAGGCAGGGGAGGAATCCTGGGCCGATGGTCGCTGGCGTTTCGAGGAAGATCGTCAACACTAACTGGCTGGAGGTAGATGAAGGCGATCTCCCCGTTCTTTGTACATCGGACGGTGCAGAAAAAATGGACTAACCTATTTGCTTTCAGTCGACTATTATTTTCATAGAATCCTGTAGTAATTGAGTGTGCCATGCATGTTGCAGAGCTATCATATGTCTCCCGTCATTTATTTCTCACCGACCTGCTATCTGCTACCTTTACACTATACTAATTGTGCACACACTTCACCCATACTCACACTATTGTTTTTTTATGCATGGGTATTTCAGACTCTGACGTAGTGTTGATGAATGCAGAAAAGAAAAGACAGAAGTCGCTCCAGTGTAATTCAAAGATAAGCAGTAAGCGTTTCAACGCTCTAATGGGTGCAGTGTCAGCAGTTGGAGACAGTAAAATTAGCTCTGTAGTTGATGATCTCAATTGCCACACACAACCATCCCAGGTGCTTGCTTTAACTTCGCGCTGTCAAATGTGGTTGCATGTTGCATATGGTGTCTAGCTTGTATTGCTTCCAATTTGGTTAAATTGCATCTGCTTACTTTACACATTATACCTTTGATAATGACATGCCTTCCTATTTTTGATACATACTACATATGTCTATTAACCATGTTCGTACATCAAACTAATGCTCTTTTGTATCCCTCGTCAATCACTTATGATGAGACAGTCACCCGGGTTGGTTACTGTGAGATGCCCTACTCGTTTAAAGAGTGTAGTGTCATCCTCCCCACATGATTCTCAAGAAACAACAAGGCTAAATGATGATAGTCAACGTAGCTCTGTAGTTGATCACCGCAATTCCCCCACACCACCATCGCAGGTGCTTGCTCTTACTTGGCAGTGTGATATGTGGTTGCATGTTGCATATGGTGTCTACCTTGTAATGCTTTTAATTAGGGTAAATTGCATCTGCTTAGTTAACACATTATACCTGTGAATATGACATGCCTTCCTGTTTTTGGTACATACTACGTCTTTCTATTAACCATGTTCTTACATCAAACTACTTCTCTTGTGTATCCCTCATCAATGCTCCTAATTTGTTAAATTGCGTCTCCTTAGCTTACACATTATACATGTGAATATGGCACGCCTTCCTGTTTTTGGTACATACTACATCTGCCTATCACACCATGTTCTTACATCAAACTTTTGTTCTTGTGTATCCTGCGTCTATCGCTTATGATGAGACAGGCACGCGCGTGGTTAATATGAGACGCAATACTCTTATAAAGAATGCAATTTCATCCTCTCCACATGATTCTCAAGAAACAGCAAGCCTAAATGAAGATATTGAACGTTGCTCTATACCTGAAGACAGCACTTCCCCTACACCACCATCACAGGTGCTTGCTCCAACTTCGCAGTGTGATATGTGGTTGCATGTTGCATAGAGTGTCTAGCTTGTAATGCTTCTAATTAGGGTAAATTGCATCTGCTTAGTTTACACACTATACCTGTGAATATGACATGCCTTCCTATTTTTGGTACACACTACATCTATGTGTTAACCTTGTTCTTACATGAAACTACCTCTCTTCTGTATCCTGCATCAATTACTTACGATGAGTCACCTTTATTCGTTGCATATTGCATATTATTTCTAGCCTGTTGCCATGTATTGCTTCTAATTTGGTCAAATACATTTGTTAGGGCACCCTTTTAATTTGGCAGAGTGATATTGGTTTCATCTTTCATATGGTTTCTAGCTTGCATCGATTCTAAAAAGTTCAAGCACCTTGTGCTTAGTTTACACTTTAAACATCATACATGTCGATATGTCACGCCGTCCTGTTTTTCACACATATTCCATCCTCCTATCATGCGGTTGCCTTACATGAAAGTAGTGTTCATCAGTATCATCATCAGTAAGTTCTGAAGAGCAAATTTTATTCCTTTTTCTTGTGGGTTTGACTTGACAAGGCAAAATCAAGAAAGAGGAAGGAAAAGAGTAAGGAAGGCGATGATGGTGGTCCTCTGCAGCAACGTAAACGGAGCATCTGTACCGATTCTCCTTGTACTGATAGTGCATTACATGGTCCAAGTCTCCGCTCCCCTACTCTACCATCCAAGGTGCTTGCTCTAACTTGGCAGTGTGATATCTGGTTGCATGTTTCATATGGTGTCTAGCTCGTATTGCTCCTAATTAGTGTAAACTGCATCTGCTTAGCTTACACATGATACATGTGAATATGACATGCTTTCCTGTTTTTGGTACATACTATATCTGTCTATCACACCATGTTCTTACATGAAACTACTCTTCTTGTGTATCCTGCATCAGTCACTTATGATGGGACACCTTTAAGTTGGCAGTGTGATATTGGTTTGCGTCTTGAATATGATTTCTAGCATGTATTGCTTCTAGTTTGATGAACGCCACCTATGACGAGAAAAATTTAACTTGGCAGAGTGATATTGATTGCACCTTCCATATGGTGTCTTGCAGTGTTACTAATTTGTTAAAGTGCCTTCTGCTTAGTTACCACATCATAGGTGTGAATATGTCAAGCCGTCCATTTTTTCGTACATATTCCATCCTCGTATCATGACTTTGCCTTTCATCAGAGTAGTGTTCGTCAGTATCATGCATGAATGAGTTCTGAAGAGCGAATGATATTCCTTTTTCTTGTCGGTATGACCTCACAATGCAAAATCAATAAAGCTGAAGGGAATTGGCAAGGCATTGGATGATGGTGGTCCTTCCAAGCAATTGTAACGGAGGTTCTCTACAGATTCTACCCCGCCATCCTCCCAACAAGATTCGCAAGACAACGCAAGGCTAGACAGTCAACGTAGCTGTGTAGATGATGAGCACATCTCCCCTACTCCACCATCATAGGTGCTTTCTCTAACTTGGCACTATTATATGTGGTTCCATGTTGCGTATGATGTCTAGCTTGTATTGCTTCTAACTTTGTTGAATTGCATCTGCTTACTTTACACATAATGCCTGTGAATATGACATGTGTTCCTATTTCTACATCAGACTACTATTCTTGCATATCCCGCATCAGTCACTTATGATAAGGCACCTTTAAGTCGCCACTGTGATATTCGTTGTGTCTTGCATATGATTTCTAGCATATACTGCTTCTAATTTGTTGAAATGCCATATAGTTTGAACTTGGCAGAGTGATATTGGTTGCATCTTTCATATGGTGTCTAGCTTGCAGTGCTTCTAATTTGTTGAAATGCCTTCTGCATAGCTACCACATCATAGGTGTGAATATGTCGCACCATCCTGTTTTTCATACATATTCCATCCTCGCATCATGTGTTTGCCTTTCATCCGAGTAGTGTTCGTCAGTATCATGCATGAATGAGTTCTGAAGAGTGAATTTTATTCCTTTTTCTTATCGGTTTGACTTCACAATGCAAAATTGTTACAGGTGAAGGAAATTAGTCCGACAGTGGATGATGGTGGTCCTTCGGAGCAACTCAAACAGGGGGTCTCTATAGATTCTACTCCGCCATCCTCCCAACAAGATTCGCAAGACAACACAAGGCTGGACAGTCAACGTAGCTGTGTAGATGATGAGCACATCTCCCCTACTCCACCATCACAGGTGCTTGCTCCAACTTGACACTATTATATGTGGTTGCATGTTGCGTATGATGTCTAGCTTGTATTGCTTCTAACTTGAATTGCATCTGCTTACTTTACACATAATGCCTATGAATATGACATGTGTTCATGTTTCTAGAACATACGTGTACACGATGAGCACATCTCCCCTACTCCACCATCACAGGTGCTTGCTCTTACTTGGAACTGTTATACGTGTTTGCATTTTCCGTATGATGTCTAGTTTGTATTTCTTCTGATTATGTTGAATTGCATCTGCGTAGCTTACAACTTATACCTTTAACGATCACTTATCCATAAGACACATTTAACTTGGGACTGTGATGTAGGTTGTATCTTGCATTGTCTTCTAGCTTGTACTGCTTCTAATTTCTTGAAATGGCACTTACGACGAGACAATTTTTACCTGATAGAGTGATATTGGTTGCATGTTCATATGGTGCCTAGCTTTCATTTCTTCTAATTTTGTTGAAATCCCTTCCGCTTACTGTTTTTTCATACATATTCCATCCTCCTATCGTACGTGTGAATATGAAATGTTGTCTTTTTTTGTATATATTCCATCCTCCTGCGCTTGCCTTATATCAAAGTAGTGTTCGTCTGTATCATGCATCAACCAGTTATGCAGAGCAATTTTATTCATCTTCTTGTGGTTTTGACTTCATAAGGCAATATCAGAAAATAGGAAGGAAAAGAGTAAGTTAGGGGATGTTGGTGGTACTCCGCACCAACGCAAACAGAGACTATCTAGATTTGCCACTGCTACTGCTAATGAAGTTGAAGTCCCAAGTCTACATGATGAGTTCATCTCCCGCACTTCACCATCGCAGGTGCTTGCTCTAAGTTGATAGTGTGATAATTGGTTTCATGTTGCATCTGTTGTCTAGCCTATATTTCTTCTATTTTGATTAAATTGCACCTGCTGAGTTTATAGGTTATACATGTGCATATGACATGGATTTTTGTGTCTAGAATACACTTCATCTATCTATCATACCATGTTCTTACATCAAAGTACTGCTGTTGTGTATCCCGCATCAGTAACTCATGATTGGACGCTTTTAACATGGTAGTTTGATAGTGGTTGCATCTTGCATTGATTTCTACGTTGTACTGCTTCTAATTTTTCGAATTGCCACTTATGACAAGACACTTTTAACTTGGCAGAGTAATATTGGTTGCATCTTTCATATGGTGTCTAGCTTGCATTACTTCTATTTTCTTGAAAATCCTTCTGGTTAGTTTGCACATCGTAGCTATGAATATGTCATGCCGTCCTGTTTTTCTTACATATTCCATCCTCATATGGTTGTCTTACATCAAAGTATTGCTTATCTGTATCATGCATCAATGAGTTCTGAAGAGTGATTTTATTCTTTTGTGTTGTGGGTACAGCTTGACATGGCAAAGTCAAAAAAGAGCAAGGAAAATAATATAGTAGGGAGTTCTGTTACTTGTCGGGTGAAACAGAAAAGGCTCTGTCGTAGAGATTCTGCTGGTACTTATAGTGCAGTAGAAGGTCCAAGTCCACCGGGTAAATCTACAAACACAGTATCACCTGCTCCACCAGCTGCAGCATCCGCTTCAACTGTACCAGCATCTCAACCAGTTACTCGTTCGTTTGCTCCGAAACTGGCCAGTTCCCAAGCTGCCTTCACACCTAACACTACTTTCGAAGCACTGTTGAAACAACAGGACTTGGCAAGATCAGATGAACCTCATGAGCATCACCACCAAGATGGTACCTGACCGAGTCAAGTTGCAGTTGCATGCTCCTTTATATGTACTCTCACAGTTTGATGTACACTAACACTTTCCATATCATTGTTGAACTAGCAGCACGGCGCAAGCGGAAACAGACATCAGGGATAATGCTTGACGGATTAATAAAATCAAAAGGAGGAAGAATGGAGATCCATTTTGAGGCAGGTTTAGAAAGGCCACGTGATGCTACGGAGTCAGCCAAGTTAGTACCAGAGGTAGCCGTTGCCGTTAGGTGTCATGCGCGTATCCTCCCAACGTGGATCCAGTACAGGAATGAGAAAGACAATACCCAGTTTAACACCTTCCTTGACCATTTAGCTGTAAGTAATGTTATTCATCGCAATTAGTAATATTGTCTTGCTCTGTCCCATACTTTCTAGCTTCCTCCTAATAAGACTCACATTCTTTTTTCAACAGATGAGGTTCTAGTTGGATCCAAAAGACGATGCAACTAAACAAGCATGCACTCATGTTATTCAGTCTGCTCTGCGACAGTATCGGTACCACCTTAGAAAATCTCACTTTGAAGGCAAGGCTAACAATGAAATCGCCCAAACATCTCCAGTGGAATATATTACAGATGAAGACTGGACAGCCCTCGTTAAACACTGGTCTGATCCAAAGTATCAGGTAGGCTATATGTATTTGATCAGACCACATATTGAACTTGTATTTATGTATGTGCCTTACAAGTGTATCTTCTTCTAGGCTAACTGTTTGAAGAACAAAACCAACCGTTCTAAAGTGAAATTCCAACAGACAACAGGATCTCGTAGCTATATTGCACACTGCGAGGCTCTTGTAAATAGCTGCTACTTCCTTCTTTTTTTGTGCCATATTATCATATCTATATTGACTTGTTCCAAATACAGCGGAAAGCCCGTGCGGACCAAAAAGAACCTCAACCGAATGCAGTGCAAATCTTCAAGGATTGCCACACCAGCAAGATGAAGGGCATGAGCACACCAGTTCAAGCCGCTGTTGTAAGTCCTTACTCCTCCTGCCTTGAACTGATTGGTACTGTGATGTGTTCATTTAACTACTTGGTTTGCAGCCAATGTCAGTTACTCTGTTCACTTTTATACACAGTTGTCTTAACGTATCATTTCACCTTACATGGTTTAAAAGAGATGAAGGATATTCTTTTGGTCTTGATCTGTAATCTAGTTGTTATGTTCACGTGCGCACACAATGATAAAATAGCCTGTTTGTTTTATATCTGTTTGCCCATGATATGAATGATGTCATACTATGTTCATCCTACTTTAAACCATGTCTCTTTATCCTTAGATGTCAACGAATGTGAGGAAATACACAATACAGTAGGCATGCTACATGGACATATGTTCCGAAAGTGATTTTATTATGTAGTTGGCACTAAATACATGCTAATGTATTACAGTAGTTCGCCAAAATAAGTTATGTATAAACGTTTAACCTACTTTGTTTGTTTTTGTCTCATTAGTAACTCACTGGTACACTAATCTACAAGTTCAAACTTTCAGGAAGCTATGGAACAAATGATTGAACATCCACAACCACCTGAAGATGACGAGGCTACTACAGGCACAATGTCACCTCTTGCTGCAGTGCGTGAGTATCTCTCCACTAACAGTGCAAAAAGCACCTTCCCGCGTAATTCTGGGTTGGTTGTCAAGGTAACCTCGTCCAAATCGCCTACTGAACAAAATCTTCCTGCTAGACAGAGTGATATATCTGTGCTCCAGACACAAGTCCAATCCCTAATGGACGTTGTTTCGGAAACAAGAATAGTGGTTGAGAAATGTCGTCAAGATATGAATGGTTTTGAAACCAGACTATCAGACATTCGCTTCGTTGTCGAAGAGCAATGGCGGAAAAAAGGTGGAGATCGTGCTGCTCCATCAGATTCTACAGCCTGAAACATTAGCACTCAGGTCAAATGATCTGTGCTTCTATACATCTGATGGTGCTTTTATCTGGAAGGACTGTAAACTTTATGCCAACAGGCCTTTTGTTGTATGATTGGAATTTATTTTGTTGTGATACAACATTTATGATGCTGCCACAGGCTGTAGTAATTATGACGCTATTTTTGTATAGTGTAGGTTTATCTTAGTAATGTATTCGGACGAAAGCTTCGTAGGAGCCCAACATGCCAACATTCGTCGGGCCCATTCCAATTGGGCTAAAAACGATTACGGGCCGAAATTGGCATGTAGCCCACTAAAAATATCTGGGCTTAAATTAGCATAAGCTTTCAAATTTTTCTGGTAGGCCTGTGCCCATAGTGGGCCTTTAACAGGCCTAAACATAATTTGGGCCCTCAGTAAAAGTAGGCCGTTTACAGGTGTAAATATGTCGAGCCCATAAAAAACATGGGCCTTTAATAGACCGAAAGTGAGATTGGGCCCTGATTGTGCCAAATAATCCAGTGGACTTAGCAGGCCGAAATGGTGGCTCATTTACGATGCGGATATTTGATACGCCGAAATTCGGACGGGCCGTAAATGCGCCGACCTAATACACCGGCCTTTAACAGGCCGGAACTTCGCTCGGGCTAGATTATCGTCATTTTTATATGGGCCGTTAATGGGTCTGATATGACGTTGGGCCACATATGGCCCATGTTTTACATCCGGCGTTAATGGGCCGAAAATGACAACAGGCCTAAAGTGGGCCAAATCTATAGTGGGCCTCTAACAGGCCGAATGACAGACATGGACGAATATGACCCAAATCCTTCATGGTCGTTTATGGGCTGAAAGTTTTGATGGCCTTTAAATGGGCCCAAATGAAGTCGAACCTTTAACAGGCCGGAAATACACCGGGCCGTAATGCGGCCCAATTACTTAGCGGACTGTTAACGGGCCAGAAGTGACCATGGGCCGCATTGATGACAAGTTTAGACCAGGCCATTGACGGGCCGACCTGACAGAGAATGTTGGGCCTTTAGCTGGGTCGGCCCATTATGGTCTGCAGAATCTTGTGGGCCTTTAGCTGGGCCGGCCCATTGTGGTCCACAAAATCTTGTGGGCCCTTAGCTGGGCCGGCCCATTATGGTCCGCTAAATTTGGTGGGCCTTTAGCTGGGCCGGCCCATTATGGTCCGCTAAATCTTATGGGCCTTCGGTTGGGCCGGCCCATTTAAACTTTGTGGGCCACTTTTGGGCCGTTCCACATGTAAACATATCATAGGCCCATCTCGACCGTTGGATGAGTGACACCTGTGCCAACGCGGAGCTGACACGTGGATCCGTCAGCCAATGAGAATTTTACACATGGAAAATCGGCATTGGTCGTGGCTGTTAACGGGTTGTCGGATCCAAAATCCGACCCGATAGCTTAACGGCGTTCCGTTACGGTGGATGCCACGTGTCGGTCACCCTTGACGAAAGCACTTCTGTGACGCGCGATTTATCGTCATGGAAGTGGACACTTCCGTGATGATAATTTTGGTAATGTCATGGAACACTTCTACGACAGCACAGGTATGACTATCTTGATTCTGTCATAAATTTGTCATGGATGTACATGCATGACAAAAAACGCGACCTATTGTGACAAACACGTATCATCACAGAAGTGTATTTTCTTTGTAGTGATTGCTACTATCATCTTTCAACTTAGTTTTCTCTAGGAACATATAAAAAATAAAGGGAAGCTACAACGCGAGCTATTGATCTACAACATAATTTGCAAAATACTATCAGGACTAAGTTCATGATAAATTAAAGTTCAATTAATCATATTACTTAAGAACTCCCACTTAGATAGACATCCCTCTAGTCATCTAAATGATCACGTGATCCATATCAACTAAACCATGTCCGATCATCACGTGAGATGGAGTAGTTTTCAATGGTGAACATCACTATGTTGATCATATCTACTATATGATTCACGCTCGACATTTCGGTCTCCAGTGTTCCGAGGCCATATCTGCATATGCTAGGCTCGTCAAGTTTAACCCAAGTATTCTGCATGTTCAAAACTGGTTTGCACCCGTTGTATGTGAACGTAGAGCTTATCACACCCGATCATCACGTGGTGTATCGGCACGACAAACTGTAGCAATGGTGCATACTCAGGGAGAACACTTATACCTTGAAATTTAGTAAGAAATCATCTTATAATGCTACCGCCGTACTAAGGAAAATAAGATGCATAAAAGATAAACATCACATGCAATCAAAATATGTGACATGATATGGCCATCATCATCTTGTGCTCATGATCTCCATCACCGAAGCATCGTCACCGGCGCGACACCTTGATCTTCATCGTAGCATCATTGTCGTCTCGCCAACTATTGTTACTACGACTATCGCTACCACTTAGTGATAAAGTTAAACAATTACATGGTGATTGCATTGCATACAATAAAGCGACAACCATATGGCTCCTGCCAGTTGCCGATAACTTTGTTAC
Source organism: Triticum timopheevii (assembly GCA_963921465.1). NCBI lineage: Eukaryota > Viridiplantae > Streptophyta > Magnoliopsida > Poales > Poaceae > Triticum > Triticum timopheevii. The sequence goes on from OY997270.1 coordinate 315,179,205, forward strand.
AAAACATGATCATCTCATACAACAATTTATATCACATCATGGCTTGACCATATCACATCACAGTAAGCCCTACAAAAACAAGTTAGATGTCCTCTACTTTGTTGTTGCAAGTTTTACGTGGCTGCTACGGGCTTCTAGCCAGAACCGTTCTTACCTACCACTACAAAAAAAGACACATCCGTGACATTTTGGGCCGAACAAATTTTTTTCTGTCATACTTATGACACTTCTATCATGATAATTGTGACAAAACCCGGTATCATCATATATGTGGTGGGATCCTACTTCTATGACAAAAAATCATGACAGAAAATGGGCTTTTCATCCTAGGCAGGCCAGAGATGCAACTGCATGACATTCTTTGGGCCGTCCATGACGGAAAAACCCGTGGTAGAAGCGAGCGCGAGGAAAGTTTCGGGGAGTTCCCGGTTATGGTGGGTGGTCGGGGGCCGAGCGATGCACGTTTCTCTCGTACACGTACGCGCGTGTGTGCGAGGCGTTGAGCTCTAAGTGAACCTGAGCAAGGCGTCTCCTAACTGAACGCGAGCGATTGCACTGTAGGCTACGCGTTACTAAACCCAAGCGATCGAGCGATTCCTTCGCTACTGCTGCTAACTGAAGCCGATCGATACTGCCTCTGGATGAACAGTGGGTGTTGTAGGGGGGTTTGGATGAACAGTGAGCGTTGCATGGGGTTTGGATGAATATTGAGCGGTGGGGGTGGATGAACAGGACCCCGTGGTGTTGCCTCTGGACGAACAGGACACTGATCTATCAAGCCGATTGGGGCTGGGTGAACAGGACCCCGTGGAGGGCTGGATGAACAGGATGACCCCATGGAGGGCTGGATGAACAGTAGATGGTGGAGGGGTGGATGAGGAGTAGCCCGTGGAGGGACGGTTAAACAGGAGCCTGATACGTCTCCAACGTATCTACTTTTCCAAACACTTTTTCCCTTGTTTTGGACTCTAACTTGCATGATTTGAATGAAACTAACCCGGACTGACGCTGTTTTTAGCAGAACTACCATGATGTTGTTTTATGTGTAGAAAAGAAAAGTTATCGGAATGTCCTGAAAATCCACGGAAGCACTTTTTGGAATTAATAAGAATTTCTGGGCGAAAGAAATATACCAGGGGGCCCAGGGCCTGTCCATGAGACAGGGGGGTGCCCCCCCTGTAGGGCGCGCCCCCCTATCTCGTGGGCCCCCTGGACCTCCACCGACCTCAACTCCAACTCCATATATTCACGTTCGGGGAGAAAAAAATCAGAGAGAAAGTTTCATCGCGTTTTACGACACGGAGCTAGCGCCAAGCCCTAATCTCTCTCGGGAGGGCTGATCTGGAGTCCGTTCGGGGCTCCGGAGAGGGGGATTCATTGCCATCGTCATCATCAACCATCCTCCATCACCAATTTCATGATGCTCACCGCTGTGCGTGAGTAATTCCATCGTATGCTTGCTAGACGGTGATGGGTTGGATGAGATTTACCAAGTAATCAAGTTAGTTTTGTTAGGGTTTGATCCCTCGTATCCACTATGTTCTGAGATTGATGTTGCTATGACTTTGCTATGCTTAATGCTTGTCACTAGGGCCTGAGTGCCATGATTTCAGAGCTGAACCTATTATGTTTTCATGAATATATGTGTGTTCTTGATCCTATCTTGCAAGTCTATAGTCACCTATTATGTCTTATGATCCGACAACCCCGAAGTGACAATAATCGGGATACTTCTCGGTGATGACCATAGTTTGAGGAGTTCATGTATTCACTATGTGCTAATGCTTTGTTCCTGTTCTCTATTAAAAGGAGGCCTTAATATCCCTTAGTTTCCGCTAGGACCCCGCTGCCACGGGAGGGTAGGACAAAAGATGTCATGCAAGTTCTTTTCCATAAGCACGTATGACTATTTATGGAATACATGCCTACATTACATTGATGAACTGGAGCTAGTTCTATATCACCCTATGTTATAGCTATTACATGAGGAATTGCATTCGGCATAATTATCCATCACTGATCCATTGCCTGCGAGCTTTTCACATATTGTTCTTCACTTATTTACTTTTCCGTTGCTACTGTTACAACTATTACAAAAACCCAAAAATATTTATCTTTACTTTTGCTACATTTACCTTTATTATCATACTACTTTTGCTACTAAATACTTTGCTGCATATACTAAGTTATCCAGGTGTTATTGAATTGACAACTCAACTGCTAATACTCAAGAATATTCTTTGGCTCCCCTTGTGTCAAATCAATAAATTTGGGTTGAATACTTTACCCTCGAAAGCTGTTGCGATCCCCTACACTTGTGGGTTATCAAGACTAATTTCTGGCGCTGTTGCCGGGGAGCATAGCTCTATTCTCTGAGTCACTTGGGATTTATATCTGTTGATCACTATGAAGAACTTGAAAGACGACCGAACTACTATTTTGCCCTCAACTACGAGGGGAGGTAAGGAACTGCCATCTAGCTCTGCACTAGATTCTCCTTCCGTTATTAGTAGGCTTGCGACACCTAAACCCGCTACTGCTATGAATTCTGATATGTCGCATGTTATTGATGATGCCACTTCTGCTATGCATGATGAAACTACTTCTGCGCTTGATACTACTTTGCCATTAGGTGAATTTCTTGATGAATAACTTGCTAGAGTTAGGGGGAATGAAATTACTGAAGAACCTATTATTGATGACAGTGATGATGAAGGTTCTCCCAATGATTATGTATTGTCTGTTGTTCCTAAGGGTTATGTTATGAATGAAGAAGCTGCTAGGGAAATCTTTGCTTGCAATGATAGATATGATCTTAAGAAATTATTAGCTAAATGGAAGCAGCAGTCTCTTAATGCTAGAATGAAACCGTACCCTACTTTTGCTACTTCACTTATCTGTGTTACTGGTAAGGATTATGAATTCTCTGTTGATCCTGAGATTATTACTTTAGTTGAATCTGATCCTTTTTATGGCCTTGAATCTGAAACTGTTGTGGCACATCTTACCAAGTTGAATGGTATAGCCACCCTATTTACTAATGATGAGAAGTCTCGCTATTTTTATATCCTTAAGATATTTCCGTTCTCATTAAAGGGTGATGCTAAGACTTGGTATAATTCTCTTGCTCCTGGTTGTGTGCGTAGTCCCCGGGATATGATTTATTACTTCTCTTCTAAATATTTTCCTGCTCATACGAAACAAGCTGCCTTGCGGGAAATATATAATTTTGTGCAAATCAAAGAAGAGAGTCTCCCACAAGCTTGGGGGAGGCTTCTCCGATTACTTAATGCTTTGCCTGATCGTCCTCTTAAAAAAACGAAATACTTGATATCTTTTATAATGGACTAACCGATGCTTCCAAGGACTACTTGGATAGTTGTGCTGGTTGTGTTTTCAGGGAAAGAACAGTTGACGAAGCTGAAATATTATTGAATAATATGTTGACTAATGAAAATAATTGGACTCTTCTGAGCCAATTCCTGAAGCAATTCCTGAACCAATTGAGCCAACTCCTGAGCCTATTCCTAAACCCACTCCGAACAAGTGAGGTGTTTTATTTCTCAGTCCTGAAGATATGCAAGAGGCAAAGAAATCAATGAAAGAAAAAGGTATTAAAGCTGAAGATGTTAGGAATTTACCACCTATTGAAGAAATACATGGTCTTAATATACCGCCTGTTGAGGAACCATATTGTCTTGATAACCCGACACAGGTAGTAAAGGTAAATTCTCTCTATAGATATGATAAAGTTGAAATCCCCTGTACTAAATTTCATAGCCCATGCTTAGATGAATTTGATGACTTTATGGCTAGACAAGAAAGTTTTAATTCTTATGTTGGTAGAGAGTTAAAGAATAATGCTTTCGAGATAGGACGCATAAGCGATAATCTGGCTAGAGTTAAAGATGAATTTCACCTCGTTAGCAAATATGCTTCTATGGTTGCTACTCAAGCTGAGCAAGTACTCAAAGCTCAAAAAGATTTGCTTGATGAATTGAATAATAAAAATGACTTTGCTGTTAGAGTGGCCACTAGAACTAGTAGAATGACTCAGGAACCTTTGTATCCTGAAGACCACCCTAAGAGAATCGAGCAAGATTCTCAGAGAAATAATTTAGAGGAACCTAGTTCTTCTAAAAAGAAGAAAAAGAATGACGATAGAACCTTGCATGCTTCTAGTGAACCTACTGTAGACACACCTGAGAATCCCAATGATACTTGTATTTCTGATGCTGAAACTCAATCAGGTGATGAACATGAACCTAGTGATAATGTTAATGATAATGTTCACGTTGACGCTCAACCTAGCAAAGACAATGATGTAGAGATTGAACCTGTTGTTGATCTTGATAACCCACAATCAAAGAATCAACGTTATGATAAGAGAGATTTTGTTGCTAGGAAGCACGGTAGAGAAAGAGAACCATGGGTTCAGAAACCCATGCCCTTTCCTCCTAAACCATCCAAGTCAAAGGATGATGAGGATTTTGAGCGGTTTGCTGAAATGATTAGACCTATTTTCTTACGTATGCGCTTGACTGATATGCTTAAAGTAAATCCTTATGCTAAGTATATGAAGGATATCATTACAAACAAAAGAAAGATACCGGAAGCTGAAATTTCCACCATGCTTGCTAATTACACTTTTAAGGGTGGAATACCAAAGAAACTTGGAGATCCGGGGGTACCAACTATAACATGCTCCATTAAAAGAAATTATGTTAGAACTGCTTTATGTGATCTTGGAGCCGGTGTTAGTGTTATGCCTCTCCCTTTATATCGTAGACTTGAATTGAATAAGTTGACACCTACTGAAATATCTTTGCAAATGGCTGATAAATCGACTGCTAGACCTGTCGATATTTGTGAGGATGTGCCTGTTGTGGTTGCAAATGTCACTATCTTAATGGACTTTGTTATTCTTGATATTCCCGAGGACGACAGTATGTCTATTATCCTTGGTAGACCTTTTCTTAATACTGCAGGGGCTGTTATTGATTGCAACAAAGGCAATGTCACTTTTCATGTTAATGGTAATGAGCATACGGTACACTTTCCGAGGAAACAATATCAAGTTCATAGAATCAATTCTATTGGAAAAGTTCCAACTATTATTATTGGAAGAGGAAATTCAAAATCTCCAAAAATGATAGTTGGAACTTTTTCAATAGAATTGATGCTATGAACTTGAGATTGTTTCCTCGGAAAGTGTACCGTATGCTCATTACCATTAACATGAAAAGTGACATTGCCTTTGTTGCAATCAATAACAGCCCCTGCAGTATTAAGAAAAGTTCTACCAAGGATAATAGACATACTATCGTCCTTGGGAATATCAAGAATAACAAAGTCCGTTAAGATAGTGACATTTGCAACCACAATAGGCACATCCTCACAAATACTGACAGGTATAGCAGTTGATTTATCAGCCATTTGCAAAGATATTATAGTAGGTGTCAAGTTATTCAATTCAAGTCTATGATATAAAGAGAGAGGCATAACACTAACACCGGCTCCAAGATCACATAAAGCAGTTCTAACATAATTTCTTTTAATAGAGCATGGTATAGTTGGAACACCGGGATCTCCAAGTTTCTTTGGTATTCCACCCTTAAAAGTGTAATTAGCAAGCATGGTGGAAATTTCAGCTTCCGTTATATTTCTTTTAATTGTAAAGATATCCTTCATATACTTAGCATAAGGATTTACTTTCAGCATATCAGTTAAACGCATACGTAAGAAAATAGGTCTAATCATTTCAGCAAAGCGCTTAAAATCCTCATCATCCTTTGACTTGGATGGTTTAGGAGGAAAGAGCATGGGTTTCTGAACCCATGGTTCTCTTTCTTTACCGTTCTTCCTAGCAAAAAAATTTCTCTTATCATAACGTTGATTCTTTGATTGTGGGTTATCAAGATCAACAGCAGGTTCAATCTCTACATCGTTGTTTTTGCTAGGTTGAGCATCAACATGAACATTATCATTAACATTATCACTAGGTTCACATTCATCACCTGATTGTGTTTCAACATCGAAAATAGAAATATCATTGGGATTCTCAGGTGTGTCTACAGTACGTTCACTAGAAGCATGCAAGGTCCTATCATTTTTCTTTTTCTTCTTTTTAGAAGAACTAGGTGCCTCTAAATTATTTCTCTGAGAATCTTGCTCGATTATCTTAGGGTGGCCTTCAGGATACAAAGCTTCCTGAGTCATTCTACCAGTTCTAGTAGCCACTCTAACGGCAAAGTCATTTTTATTATTTAATTCATCAAGCAAATCATTTTGAGCTTTAAGTACTTGCTCAGCTTGAGTAGCAACCATAGAAGCATATTTGCTAATGCGGTGAAGTTCATCTTTAACTCTAGCCAGATTATCACCTATGCATCCTATCTCGAAAGCATTATTCTTTAACTCTCTACCAGCATAAGCATTAAAACTCTCTTGTCTAGCCATAAAGTCACCAAATTCATCTAAGCATGGGCTATGAAATTTAGTAGAGGGTATTTCAACTTTATCATATCTATAGAGAATTTACCTTTACTACCTGTGTCGGGTTATCAGGACAATGTGGTTGTTCAGGCGGTATATTAAGACCATGTATTTCTTCAATAGGTGGTAAATTCTTAACATCTTCAGCTTTAATACCTTTTTCTTTCATTCATTTCTTTGCCTCTTGCATATCTTCGGGACTGAGAAATAAAACACCTCTCTTCTTCGGAGTGGGTTTACGAATAGGCTCAGGAGTTGGCTCAATTGGTTCAGGAATTACTTCAGGAACTGGCTCGGAAAGAGTCCAATTATTTTCATTAGTCAACATATTATTCAATAGTATTTCAGCTTCGTCGACTGTTGTAACACCCCAAAATTTTAACCATGTTTTGTTTATTAAAATTTTGCCAGGAAGTTAAAATTTTATTTTCTGGGTCTATCTTTTGATTTCAGAACCTCTCTTTTCTTTGATATTGCGGAGTTTTTCCCCAAGTGAAAACTTTTCAAATATTGTTGGACTTATATACCCTCCCAAGAAACATTTCTTTCATCAGTGGGATTATTTTATATAATTATTTTTCCCTGAGCCTTATTTCTTTAAAAATGGTTTTCCATAAGTTTAGAGCCTCTTTTGCACTGCAGCCCTTTTATAAATTTATTTAAAAATCTCGCCAAAATTTGGGGATGACATATGATGTCCCTAAATCACTTTTATGCGAAAATATCCTTTAGTCCTTTGGAGATTTTGAGCTTTACCCCAAGTTTTCAAATCTGGTCTAGTTGCACTTTTGCACTACAACCTATTTAAATATTTCTTTAAAACTTCCACCAAATTTAGGGGATGTTAGTAGGAGTATATTATTCAACTTTATGCAAAAATCCACTGGTGTTATTTGAAAATTTTGAGCAAAACATCCTCTATTGCTCTCTGGTCCAGTTTGGCATTTTCTACAACAACTCTAATTTTTGTTGCTCTAATGCCCATGATCTTTTTCCTGCTTATAGACCACCCTGCAAAACCCTTAAGTCCAGGAGAGTGGACCCATTGGAGTATATTTGGTGCATGTAATGATAGCCTTTACTTTCTGTCCAGAAATGGTTTTCTCAAAAACTTCCACTAGCAAGTTTCTGCTTCTGCCAAACTAACCTTACCACCCTCCTTTTCATCTAAAGAGACACTAGTCTGGAGTTTTTGGCCACCCCAAGAGTTGCCTAGATGCCCCTGGCATTCTGTCAAACACCTTGAGTGCATGAACAGATTTGGCATGATCTTTAGGTTGCATTGTGGACTTGATCCCCTGACCAAACCATGATGTCCACTAACCTCCTAGATGACTCTAACCTAGACCTGCTAATCCCCAGCCCCACCCAAGCCTCCTGGCATGACCTGGCATTTTGCCGAACACCTCACGTGCGTGCGCTGGGCGTGCCCAGAGCACATGTTTTGCACGCGCGTGCACCGAGTCGCCGCGTCCCACTGCCGCCTCCCCGCGCTCGTTCTGGCCACTTCACTCGCACAGCCAGCTCGCCTGACCACTCCCTCGCCGCAGAGCCGCCCTGGCCCCCTCCTGGCGCCCTATAGCACCGCCGTCAGGTCGGCCATGGCAGCAAGCGGGCGGCCGCAGCAGCCCCTGCCATGGATGGTGCCGCCCGAGCCACACGCGTGCGCCAGCTGCCCTCTGGAGTAGTTCGAGCTCATCCACAAGCTCGTCTGCAAGAGCTCGTCGCCGCCACAGCCCCCTGCAGCAACAGAACGGCGGTTCACCGTCGAGCTTATCCACGACAGCCGCGGAGCCGACCCTGGCCGCCTATAATAGGACCCCTGAGCTCAACCGAGTCCTCACGCAACCCCCGGCCACTCCTCCAGAGCCCCCATGGCCAGCCATCGACGGCGGGAAGCCTTCTTCCCCGTCCCCGGCCAGTTCGGCCGCTGCCGCCCTCGGGTCCATTTCGTCGCAAGCAAGGCCTCCCCCGCCCATCCATAGCCACCGTCCTCCTCCCCTCGATCTTGCGGAGCCGCCCAGACCCTCAGCCTCGACGTGGAGCCACCGTAGCACGGACCCCCAAATCCCCCGAAGCCACCTCCGTCGCGGAGCTCGCCGCCGACGACTCCCTTCATCCCCGCCAGCCTGTCGACCACCGGGAGGACCACTCTGGACTGCAGATCCATCCCTGCCCTCCAGAGCCCGCGAGGAGCCGCCTTTCGCCGGCGTCGATCACCGGAGTCCCGCCTCTGCTCGGACAGAGGAGGAAGAAGGCGGGGGCGACTGGTTAAACCTGACCAGTGGGCCCTTGGACCCACTGTCAGTGACCCAACGCCGGTCCACGCTGGCGTAAGTGGAGGCGTAATCCCAGAGTACGTCTCCTACGTGTTCGTTTATTCGAAACATTTTTTTCTTTTTCTTCTTTTTCTGTTTTATTTAAAAACAGAAAGTTGACTAAACTTCGACTAACTATAACTTTTTGAATATAACTCCAAATGAGTTGATTCTTTTTCCTACCTCCCTCAAATTTTGTCTAGTTTATTCTCATATTTATTTGAAAAAAATACAGACAACTTTTTTGTACTGTTTTGAAACTATGGATTAATTTGAATATTTTCAAAAATAGGATTTTGAAGAAGAAGGCAACTTTCAAAAATGCACCCCCACTTGCATACTCTTGAAAGCAAGCATTCTGAACCCTGGCATAAAATTTTCGTGTGTTGTTTGATATGGTTACCACACCACTTTGACTTGGAGCAATCGATATTTTATGTGATGATTCAATCATGCGCATGAGTGCATAAAGAAGAGTCTTTGCTGCTGAAAATGGACATGCTTGTGATAGTGATCATCCTCGTATGCCTTTCGTGCCTACCGGAAGGAAGCCGGGAAAGTCTCTATCTTGGGTAGACCCGAGCTTATCCCTAGTCCCTCGTCGAGACGAGTGCGTCCGGTATGGCATGATGGGATGTGATGAGTGGCGATTCTGTTTGTTGGATGAAATATATTTGTTATGCTAATCATGCAGGGAATACTTAAACCTCCTGAGTCGACCATAGATCGAGTCTTGTTCCAGTAACCCCCATACTTGTTTCGTACTACCACTTGTCCCTGCAGCGGGTAGGGTATGGTTCAGTAAGTTGTCAACCCCTTTCTAGCACACACCGTACAGAGAGGCCATGGTGGAAGATACCGACTGCAGCCGGTAGGCATGCCACCTGGTCCGGGGGCATGGGTGTTTCCGGTTGGGACCGAGAGGGGGGCACCCCTTAGTAGCGCGCGGTATAAATTTGATCCCATGCTAATCGAGGTTGTAGGCTCCCCACTTAGAGTTTTGCTTGACAGGTGTCGTGGGTGATTCCAGACACCGGTAAGTTAAGATGGTGTGTGCGGGTCAGGTGTGTTTTCAATTAAAAAACCGTAGACGGAATTAGTCCCGATGGACTAAAGGAATCCGTTACTCGTGGGTAAAGAGTACACCCTCTGCAGAGATTATATCTATTCGAATAGCCGTGTCCATGGTTAAGGACTACAGTCTGGGATGAGTCAAGTGTCGGTCTTAGTGTCGGTCTTCGAAGGAGAAACTGCTAAACCAGAACATGGATCATGACTTGTGACTTATGATGATTATGATTATTATTATTATGGACTAACCCTTTATATTATTTGAATTACTGAGTATCCCCGGGACGGTTCTACCTCCTGGATATTCACTGTGATTGTTTCCTTATAAGCCCTTTATGTGGTGTCGCTGAGACGCCCGACTGTGGCCTGCTTGTTAATTATTTACTTTATAAGCCCTTTATGTGGTGTCACACAGACGCCCGACTGTGGCATGTTCGTTACTCGTCTCACTTATAAGCCCTTTATGTCGTGTCTCTCAGATGCCCGACTTTGGCATGTTGTTATTTATTTACTTTATAAGCCCTTTATGTGGTGTCGCTCAGACGCCCGACCGAGGCATGCTCGTTATTTACTATCCTTTAGAGGCGTCGCTTCAGACACCTGATTGGTGCATTTTATTACTACTCTGTTATTGCATATTCATGTTGTATATGAATAACCTGCTTGCATGCATCAGAGATTTTCTTTTATGACTGACATTGTGATCATAGAATATTTTAGAGCATGATTGTCGTTTGTTATATTATACCCGTGTTCATAATGTTTGCGAGTACATTCAAAGTACTCACTGGCTTGTCCCTGGCTATTGTCTTGGCCAGATTCCTTGCTTGGAGAGGAGCTTGCGATGACAGCCCCAAAACCTAAGCAATGGCGACAACAGCCTCGCGAAGATAGGAGTTATCCAGGTCAGTTGTTCCTGTGGGAAATGGAATCCCATAGACGCTGAAAGACCACAAACCGCTTCCGCCATCAGCCACTAGATACCATTTAATGTACTCATAGGCCAGAATGGTCTTGTACTACACATTTTGTATTTTGCTTGGAATTTCTGTATCAAGTTCGTGCCTCATCAGCTAACAGTAATCCTAGGGCTGGTGAGCACAAGGGCCATTTTCTGGGAAATGATATCCCAAAAATCCGGTCCTGACAAACTTGGCACAAGGGCCATTTTCTGGGAAATGATGTCCCGAAAATCTGGTCCTTACAAACTTCGCAAAAGGGCCATTTTTTGGGAAATGATATCCCGAAAAGAATCCGGTCCTGACAAACTTGGTATCAGAGCCAGGATGACCATTGGCTAATCCTATCTTAGCCAGGTCGAAAAACCTAGGTTAACCAACCCACCAGACCTTAACCTAACCCCAGCCAAGCTTCTCATGTAAGATAACCCCACAGTGACCCGACACCTTTTGGCAGTCAGTGCCCAACCTATCAGCCTAGCCTGTCGATCACGGGCCAGTGACCGACACCCAAATTGTCTCATTCACAAGCGTGCGAAGGAAGACTCCGTCCCCTTTTTCTATAAAAAGTGCACGCTAGCCTCAACACAGCACAACACAGCCTCTTCCCCAGACCGAGCTATAATGCCTGGCCCCGTCGTGCACAATGAAACCACGGCAAACAACCTTGGAGGTTTTGTGACTGTGCTAGCAAACCTCACCCGCCGTGCCTTTGCATTAGAAGAGCCCCCAGAATATGTTGTGTACCAAGGACCCATGAGCGGTGAGAGCCGTCAATTCTGGGCCACTGTGCACATCTATGGTAGGGGTCTATCGCCAGAACGCCCCTATAGGTTCACCGGAAGGACAACTTCCTTTGAGCCACAAGCTATCCAACTAGCTGCTCAAGAGGCTGTAGTTCAACTCCGGCACTTGTTGCCCAGAGTTAACTGCCGCTCGTTCTACTACTACCCCAGCCGTAACAGGTATGGTAGGACACCCCAAGTTGCCAACGAAGATCATGAGACGGATCCTGCTTTGTTGCATCTAGTGCGCTATGTAGGTGCACTAGAGGAACTGTTCAATCAAATCACCCTTGATCTGATCGCAACTCGTGGAGAACTGGTTCGCCGAGCCCCGGCAAGAAGATAAGATGAGCCTGACGCCGACAACCCAGTCGTGCTGTTCGGATAACCGATCGAGTCCTTGAGGACAGCCCCAGCCATCGACCAAAATGCGTTGGTGTCCCCAGAAGTGCTTCGTCGCCTTTTTGGAACACGCTCCAACGGGATTGTGGCCAACAATCCCCGCGATGGTCATCATCGCTACCCCGACCCAGCAGTTCCTCAACCCCCTCCAGCTAACCCCGACGGTGACCCGTGGAGAAGCCTCGACGTCCACAAGGCACGCCCGCTTAGGTATAAACGAAGTAGACTAAGTCACTCGAGTAGTACCGAGTCTTACTATGTCCACACCCTGTAACTCTGTGATCCTCTATCACCATAATTAAATGTTGTTTGCTTGTGCGCCCCTATTCTAAATAGTAGCCATGCATAAGTATGTTGGTTTTCGATTGCATTCTTAATCTCGGGCGTAGCTACCAAAAACCAACCCCGACGACACAAAATTTGTGCTATGAGTAAACTGTTTGGTTTCAGCTAATAGGAGTAATATTTTCAAGACAATCCTTAGCAAATCTCGAGGAAGAGATTTTTCTTAAGGGGGTAGTGTTGTAACACCCCAAAAATTTAACCATGTTTTGTTTATTAAAATTTTGCCAGGAAGTTAAAATTTTATTTTCTGGGTCTATCTTTTGATTTCAGAACCTCTCTTTTCTTTGATATTGTGGAGTTTTTACCCCAAGTGAAAACTTTTCAAATATTGTTGGACTTATATACCCTCCCAAGAAACATTTCTTTCATCAGTGGGATTATTTTATATAATTATTTTTCCCTGAGCCTTATTTCTTTAAAAATGGTTTTCCATAAGTTTAGAGCCTCTTTTGCACTGCAGCCCTTTTATAAATTTATTTAAAAATCTCGCCAAAATTTGGGGATGACATATGATGTCCCTAAATCACTTTTATGCGAAAATATCCTTTAGTCCTTTGGAGATTTTGAGCTTTACCCCAAGTTTTCAAATCTGGTCTAGTTGCACTTTTGCACTACAACCTATTTAAATATTTCTTTAAAACTTCCACCAAATTTAGGGGATGTTAGTAGGAGTATATTATTCAACTTTATGCAAAAATCCACTGGTGTTATTTGAAAATTTTGAGCAAAACATCCTCTATTGCTCTCTGGTCCAGTTTGTTATTTTCTACAACAACTCTAATTTTTGTTGCTCTAATGCCCATGATCTTTTTCCTGCTTCTAGCCCACCCTGTAAAACCCTTAAGTCCAGGAGAGTGGACCCATTGGAGTATATTTGGTGCATGCAATGATAGCCTTTACTTTCTGTCCAGAAATGGTTTTCTCAAAAACTTCCACTAGCAAGTTTCTGCTTTTGCCAAACTAACCTTACCACCCTCCTTCTCATCTAAAGAGACACTAGACTGGAGTTTTTGGCCACCCCAAGAGTTGCCTAGATGCCCCTGGCATTCTGTCAAACACCTTGAGTGCATGAACAGATTTGGCATGATCTTTAGGTTGCATTGTGGACTTGATCCCCTGACCAAACCAAGATGTCCACTAAGCTCCTAGATGACTCTAACCTAGACCTGCTAATCCCCAGCCCCAACCAAGCCTCCTGGCATGACCTGGCATTTTGCCGAACACCTCGCGTGCGTGCGCTAGGCGCGCCTAGAGCGCACGTTTTGCACGCGCGTGCACCGAGTCGCCGCGTCCCACTGCCGCCTCCCCGTGCTTGTTCTGGCCACTCCCCTCGCACAACCAGCACGCCCGACCCCTCCCTCGCTGCAGAGCCGCCCTGGCCCCCTCCTAGCGCCCTACAGCGCCGCCGTCAGGTCGGCCATGGCAGCAAGCGGGCGGCCGCAGCAGCCCCTACCATGGACGGCGCCGCCCAAGCCACACGCGTGCGCCAGCTGCCCTCTGGAGCAGTCCGAGCTCATCCACAAGCTCGTCTGCAAGCGCTCGTCGCCGCCATGTCCCCCTGCAGCAACAAAACGGCGGTTCACCGTCGAGCTTATCCACGGCAGCCGCGGAGCCGTCCCTGGCCGCCTACAAAAGGACCCCCGAGCTCAACCGAGTCCTTAGGCAACCTCAGGCCACTCCTATAGAGCCCCCATGGCCAGCCATCGACGGCGGGAAGCCTTCTTCCCCGTCCCCGGCCAGTTCGGCCGCCGCCGCCCTCCAGTCCATCTCATCGCAAGCAAGCCCTCCCCCGCCCATCCAAAGCCACCGTCCTCTTCCCCTCGATCTTGTGGAGCCGCCCAGACCCTCAGCCTCGACGGGGAGCCACTGTAGCACGGACCCCGAAATCCCCCGAAGCCACCTCCGCCGCGGAGCTCGCCGCCGGCGACTCCCTTCATCCCCGCCAGTCTGTCGACCACCGGGAGGACCGCCCTGGACTGGCGGATCCATCCCTGCCCTCCGGAGCCCGCGAGGAGCCACCGTCCGTCGGCGTCGATCGCCGGAGTCCCGCCTCTACTCGGACAGAGGAGGAGGAAGGCGGGGGCGACTGGTCAAACCTGACCAGTGGGCCCCTGGACCCACTGTCAGTGACCCAGTGCCGGTCCACGCTGGCATAAGTGGAGGCGTAATCCCAGAGTACATCTCCTATGTGTTCGTTTATTCTAAACGTTTTTTTCTTTTTCTTCTTTTTCTGTTTTATTTAAAAACAGAAAGTTGACTAAACTTTGACTGACTATAACTTTTTGAATATAACTCAAAATGAGTTGATTCTATTTCCTACCTCCCTCAAATTTTGTCTAGTTTATTTTCATGTTTATTTGAAAAAAAATCAGACAACTTTTTTGTACTGTTTTGAAACTATGGATTAATTTGAATATTTTCAAAAATAGGATTTTGAAGAAGAAGGCAACTTTCAAAAATGCACCCCTACTTGCATACTCTTGAAGGCAAGCATTCTGAACCCTGGCATAAAATTTTCGTGTGTTGTTTGATATGGTTACCACACCACTTTGACTTGGAGCAGTCGATATTTTATGTGATGATTCAATCATGCGCATGAGTGCATAAAGAAGAGTCTTTGCTGCTGAAAATGGACATGCTTGTGATAGTGATCATCCTCGTATGCCTTTCGTGCCTACCGGAAGGAAGCCGGGAAAGTCTCTGTCTTGGGTAGACCCAAGCTTATCCCTAGTCCCTCGTCGAGACGAGTGTGTCCGGTATGGCATGATGGGGTGTGATGAGTGGTGATTCTGTCTGTTGGATGAAATATATTTGTTATGCTATTCATGCAGGGAATACTTAAACCTCCTGAGTTGACCATAGATCGAGTCTTGTTCAAGTAACCCACATACTTGTTTCGTACTACCACTTGTCCCTACAGCGGATAGGGTACGGTTCAGTAAGTTGTCAACCCCTTTCTAGCACACACCGTACAGAGAGGCCATGGTGGAAGATACCGACTACAGCCGGTAGGCATGCCACCTGGTCCGGGGGCATGGGTGTTTCCGGTTGGGACCGAGAGGGGGGCACCCCTTAGTAGCGCGCGGTATAAATTTGATCCCATGCTAATCGAGGTTGTAGCCTCCCCACTTAGAGTTTTGCTTGACAGGTTTCGTGGGTGATTCCAGACACCGGTAAGTTAAGCCGGTGTGTGCGGGTCAGGTGTGTTTTCAATTAAAAGACCGTAGACGGAATTAGTCCCGATGGACTAAAGGAATCCGTTACTCGTGGGTAAAGATTACACCCTCTACAGAGATTATATCTATTCGAATAGTCGTGTCCATGGTTAAGGACTATAGTCTGGGATGGGTCGAGTGTCGGTCTTCGGAGGAGAAACTGCTAAACCAGAGCATGGATCATGACTTGTGACTTATGATGATTATGATTATTATTATTATGGACTAACCCTTTATATTATTTGAATTACTGAGTATCCCTGGGACGGTTCTACCTCCTGGATATTCACTGTGATTGTTTTCTTATAAGCCCTTTATGTGGTGTCGCTGAGATGCCCGACTGTGGTCTGCTTGTTAATTATTTACTTTATAAGCCCTTTATGTGGTGTCGCACAGACGCCCGACTGTGGCATGTTCATTACTCGTCTCACTTATAAGCCCTTTATGTGGTGTCGCTCAGACGCCCGACTTTGGCATGATGTTATTTATTTACTTTGTAAGCCCTTTATGTGGTGTCGCTCAGACGCCCGACTGAGGCATGCTCGTTATTTACTATCCTTTCCAGGCATCGCTTCAGACACCCGATCGGTGCATTTTATTACTACTCTGTTATTGCATATTCATGTTGTATATGAATAACCTGCTTGCATGCATCAGAGATTTTATTTTATGACTGACATTGTGATCATAGAATATTTCAGAACATGATTGTCGTTTGTTATACTATACCCGTGTTCATAATGTTTGCGAGTACATTCAAAGTACTCACTGGCTTGTCCCTGGCTATTGTCTTGGCCAGATTCCTTGCTTGGAGAGGAGAGTTGCGATGACAGCCTCGGAACCTAAGCAATGGTGACAACAGCCTCGCGAAGATAGGAGTTATCCAGGTCAGCTGTTCCTGTGGGAAATGGAATCCCATAGGCGCTGAAAGACCACAAACCGCTTCCGCCATCAGCCACTAGATACCATTTGATGTACTCATAGACTAGAATGGTCTTGTACTACACATTTTGTATTTTGCTCGGAATTTTTGTATCAAGTTGGTGCCTCATCAGCTAACAGTTATCCTGGGGCTGGTGAGCACAAGGGCCATTTTCTGGAAAATGATATCCCGAAAATCCGGTCCTGACAAACTTGGCACAAGGGCCATTTTCTAGGAAATGATATCCCGAAAATCCGGTCGTGACAACTGTTCTTTCCCTGAAAACACAACCAGCACAACTATCCAAGTAGTCCTTGGAAGCATCGGTTAGTCCATTATAAAAGATATCAAGTATTTCATTTTTCTTAAGAGGATAATCGGGCAAAGCATTAAGTAACCGGAGAAGCCTCTCCCAAGCTTGTGGGAGACTCTCTTCTTTAACTTGCACAAAATTATATATTTCCCGCAAGGCAGCTTGTTTCTTATGAGCAGGGAAATATTTAGCAGAGAAGTAATAAATCATATCCTGGGGACTACGCACACAACCAGGAGCAAGAGAATTATACCAAGTCTTAGCATAACCCTTTAATGAGAACGGAAATATATTAAGGATATATAAATAGCGAGACTTCTCATCATTAGTAAACAGGGTAGCTATATCATTCAACTTGGTAAGATGTGCCACAACAGTTTCAGATTCAAGGCCATAAAAAGGATCAGATTCAACTAAAGTAATAATATCAGGATCAATAGAGAATTCATAATCCTTATCAGTAACACAGATAGGTGAAGTAGCAAAAGCAGGATCGGGTTTCATTCTAGCATTAAGAAACTACTGCTTCCATTTAGCTAATAATTTCTTAAGATCATTTCTATCATTGCAAGCAAGGATTTCCACAGTAGCTGCTTCATTCATAACATAACCCTTAGGAACAACAGGTAATACATAATCATTGGGGGAACCTTCATCATCACTATCATCAATAATAGGTTCTTCAATATTTTCATTCCCCCCTAACTCTAGCAAGTTGTTCATCAAGAAATTCACCTAATGGCACAGTAGTATCACACACAGAAGTAGTTTCATCATGCATAGCAGAAGTGGTATCATCAATAACATGCAACATATCAGAATTCATAGCAGTAGCAGATTTAGGTGTCACAAGCTTACTAATAACGGAAGGAGAATCTAGTGCGGAGCTAGATGGCAGTTCCTTACCTCCCCTCATAGTTGAGGGCAAAATCTTGGTTTTAGCGTCTTTCAAGTTCTTCATAGTGATCAACAGATATAAATCCCAAGTGACTCAGAGAATAGAGCTATGCTCCCTGGCAACGGCGCCAGAAATTAGTCTTGATAACCCACAAGTGTAGGGGATCGCAACAGCTTTCGAGGGTAAAGTATTCAACCCAAATTTATTGATTCGACACAAGGGGAGCCAAAGAATATTCTTGAGTATTAGCAGTTGAGTTGTCAATTCAACCACACCTGGATAACTTAGTATCTGCAGCAAAGTGTTTAGTAGCAAAAGTGGTGGCAAAAGTAAAGATAAATGTTTTTGGGTTTTTGTAGTAGTTGTAATAGTAGCAACAGAAAAGTAAATAAGCGAAGAACAATATATGAAAAGCTCGTAGGCAATGGATCAGTGATGGATAATTATGCCAGATGCGATTCCTCATGCAATAGTTATAACATAGGGTGATATAGGACTAGCTCCAATTCATCAATGTAATGTAGGCATGTATTCCGTAAATAGTCATACGTGCTTATGGAAAAGAACTTGCATGACATCTTTTGTCCTACCCTCCCGTTGCAGCAGGGTCCTTACGGAAACTAAGGGATATTAAGGCCTCCTTTTAATAGAGAACCGGAACAAAGCGTTAGCACTTAGTGAATACATGAACTCCTCAGACTACGGTCATCACCGAGAAGTGTCCCGATTATTGTCACTTCGGGGTTGTCGGATCATAACACATAATAGGTGACTATAGACTTGCAAGATAGGATCAAGAACACACATATATTCATGAAAACATAATAGGTTCAGATCTGAAATCATGGCACTTGGGCCATAGTGACAAGCATTAAGCATAGCAAAGTCATAGCAACCTCAATCTCAGAACACAGTGGATACTAGGGATCAAACACTAACAAAACTAACTTGATTACATGGTAAATCTCATCCAACCCATCACCGTCCAGCAAGCCTATGATGGAATTACTCACGCACGACGGTGAGCATCATGAAATTGGTGATGGAGGATGGTTGATGATGACGACGGCGACGAATCCCCCTCTCTGGATCCCCGAACAGACTCCAGATTAGCCCTCCCGAGAGAGATTAGGGCTTGGCGGCGGCTCTGTGTCGTAAAACGCGATGAAATTTTCTCCCTAATTTTTTCTCCCCGAACGTGAATATATGGAGTTGGAGTTGACGTCGGTGGAGGTCCAGGGGGCCCACGAGATAGGAGGTCGCGCCCTAGGGGGGCGCGCCCCCTGTCTTGTGGACAGGCTGTGGGCCCCCTGACAATAATTCTTTCGCCAAAAATTCTTATTAATTCCAAAAAGTGCCTCCGTGGATTTCCAGGACATTCCGAGAACTTTTCTTTTTCTACACATAAAACAACATCATGGTAGTTCTGCTGAAAACAGCGTCAGTCCGGGTTAGTTTCATTCAAATCATGCAAGTTAGAGTCCAAAACAAGGGCAAAAGTGTTTGGAAAAGTAGATACGTTGGAGATGTATCAGTAGCACGCGGTGGAGGCGGGATGAACAGGAGCCCGTGGATGAACAGTCGCAGGTGGAGGCTGGAGGAGGTCGACGGTGGATGAATAGTAGCCCGTGGAGGCTGGAGGAGGTCGACGATGGAGATGAACAGTATCCCGTGGAGTCCCGTTTTGCAGTATGCCACACCCCTCCCGATGAACAGGACCCCCGTTTCGACCGTAGCGCTCCAACACAAGTTTGTTTCTTCCATTTTGCGGTACGCCACACCCCTCCCGATCAACAGGACCCTATTTCGACCGAAGGAGGTCCAACACAAGTCCGTTTCCTCCGTTTTGTGGTACGCCAGACCCCTCCCGATGAACAGGATCCCGTTTCGAACGTGGTTGGTCGAACACAAGGTCATTTCCTCCGTTGTGTGGTATGTCAGGCCTCGTTTCCATCGCCTGTTCCGTCCAAGCCCTCTCGATGAACACGACGACTCATTCCGTTCCAACCCAGCGGTTGGCTCCCCATAAACATGGCGACGACGTTGTTTCTCCGTTCCAACCCAGCCATGTACACGAGCCCTGGCCGTACGTATGCGTGAGTAGGCGTTCGAGACCCCGCCCGTATGTACGTACATGTCCGTATTTACTTTCTTGCACACTGGCCGTTGTACGTACGTGTACATGCTACGTGCGCGCCTCTACTATGACACGTGCGCGCCTTTATATCCACCAGTATGTACGTACACGTTCGCGACCAGAATGACAACGCTACGTACGCTTCGACCAGGTGGGTCCCGACTGTCAGGCACTTCCTTGCGTGCGAAGATGTAGATGATGGGTCCCAGCAGTCCGGGGGAGAATCAATTTTTTTGCCCGGACGCACTTCCTTGCGTGCGAAGATGTAGATGATGGGTCCCAGCAGTCAGGGGGAGAATCAATTTTTTTGCCCGGACGCACTTCCTTGCGTGCGAAGATGTAGCTGGTGGGTCCCAGCAGTCAGGGGAAACTTTTTTCGCGAAATACAGTGGCCCGTCTGGTGGGTCCCAGCTATCAGGTGGAGGAATCATTATTTTCCGCGTAATAAGGAGGCACTTCCTTGCTGCGGCCGTGGACCCAGCTGTCAGCCTCTCCACGTACAGTCCACATCCGATGGAAGTCGTTCCTTGACCACGTTGACCACGCCACGCCGAGAGCACCACGATGGTGGATGACGGCGAGGCCTAGGAAGGGGACAACGCGGAGCCAGGGAAGACGCCGTAGTGGATGCCCACGCGGAGAGGAGTACGAGGGTTCACTGGTTCGGCTGCGGTGTGAGGCTGCCGTCACCACAAAATAACAGGGGGTGTGGGTGAGTGGAGGGATGGCTTGGCTAGCGGTGGGAGTAGTAGGGGCGGTGAGACCTCCGCGGCAGCATAGCCGGCCACGGGAGGCAGGAGCAGGCGACATGACTGGCGCTGCTTTGGGCGGCTGGAGCAAGAAGACCAGAGGTTGAAGAAGCACGACGGCCATTGGATGGACATCGTATGGTCACTGCAGCTAGAATCGTTTATGTTGACTAAGTTGACAAAGCCCTTGATATGCGTCAACTTAGTAGGCCCACAGGTCAGCTTCCGAAACGGTGCGCCCCAGATGTCAGGGGGAGGAATCATTTTTTGGGCGGGTGAAGCTAGAATATCCCAGATTGAAGAAGAAGCACGGCATCCGTTGGATGGACATCCAACGGCCACTGCTGCTAGAACCGTGTGTTGACTATAAGTTGACAAAGCCTGGCATACATGTCAACTCTCTTTTTTTAGGGGACGCGTCAACTTAGTAAGGCCACAAGTGTGTGTCAGAGAACTTATAGCCCATTTGAGATTTGTAAGAATGTGCAGCCCATTTTTGAATTCTAATGGAATTTACTACAGCCCATTTACAGTTTGTTAAAAGTACGGCCCATTTCAACCAACCATTCAAAACAGAATTCAATAAAATTTCCCACATTTTGATGGGATCCGAAATATTTTTATTCCGAAATTTCTAGTCAGATTAAATACAATTTCAACATAAATTTGTATTACGTAAAAATCCAACGAAACATTGCGCTCGCAACAATTAATGAAATTAAAAGTTTCAATATCCAAAAATAATATTTTATAAAGTAATTACGTGTTTGGTGCATTTTTTATTGTTACTGCCCAGTTTTTACAATTACATCCCATTTATTATTTCTTAAAGCCCATTTTCTTGTTAAGCCTAATGCATCCCTCCTAGGAAAGATTTGCAGCCCAGCGGGGCGGAGAATAACAACTTGACCTTGCCTGGGTATTCCTAAAAAAATTATAGCTGGGCTAGCCATTTTCAGCTTGAAAAAAATTAATATCTAGGCTGGATATCTAGCCTGGGCTAGACGGGCCAGAGCCCGCCCAGTTAATACCTGCTGTCGGTGTCAAAACCGGCTGATCTCGGGTAGGGGGTCCCGAACTGTGCGTCTAGGAAGATGGTAACAGGAGACAAGGGACACGATGTTTTTACCCAGGTTCGGGCCCTCTCGATGGAGGTAAAACCCTACTCCTGCTTGATTGATATTGATGATATGGGTAGTACAAGAGTGGATCTACCACGAGATCAAGGAGGCTAAACCCTAGAAGCTAGCCTATGGTATGATTGTTGTAATGGTTGTGTTGTCCTACGGACTAAAACCCTCCGGTTTATATAGACACCGGAGAGGGCTAGGGTTACATAGAGTCGGTTACAATGGTAGGAGATCTACATATCCGTATCGCCAAGCTTGCCTTCCACACCAAGGAAAGTCCCATCCGGACACGGGACGAAGTCTTCAATCTTGTATCTTCATTGTCTTGGAGTCCGGCTGACGATGATAGTCCGGCTGTCCGGACACCCCCTAGTCCAGGACTCCCTCAGTAGCCCCCGAACCAGGCTTCAATGACGATAAGTCCAGCGCGTGTATAGTCTTCGGCGTTGCAAGGCGGGTTCTCCTTTAAGATCCATGTACCTGTCGAACAGTGTCCGGCTTCCTTATCAATGTTGCGCTTCTTGGATTCCAGGCCCAATAATGGCCTTCTTCCACACGTCGCACGAATGCAAAAAGCCAGGGTATCTTTTATGTTTTACCCCCTAGCTGCGCAAATAATCTGCCTATAAGAGAGGCAAGAATCCAGATCCAAATCACACCATCTTCCTTCCGCGAGTACTCATCGGAGCACTTCTGACCAAAAATCCATTCCATCATGGACCGTCGACGCGGCTCCTCCTCTCGCGCTCCCAGCCCTCTGTCAGGAGATTGGAGGAGTTGTTCTGTCCCGCACAATGAGCTGGTGACGCTCCAAGCGGAGGGATATCTCCCTCCGGCCTTCATGGTCCCGGTTCGAGCCGGGCTGGCCACCTACCAAGGTGGGAAGCAAGCGGAGGCTACCCCAAGTCCCAACAAAGGGGAGCGGGTATGCTTCGTCCCCTATCTGATAAGGGGGCTCGGATTTCCTATACATCCGTTCCTCCGCGGGCTCCTGGAGTTCTACGGACTCCAGCTTCATCACCTCACGCCTGCCTCTATCCTGCATATCGCGGGTTACATAGCTCTTTGCGAGCTATTTCTGGGCGTCGAGCCCCATTTTGCGCTGTGGAATAGGTTGTTCTTCCTTGTACCCCGCTCTCACGAGGGGCCCATATATCAAATGGGCGGTGCCGAAATATGGCGCATCGCCGGGACCGGATATCCATCCGGAACCCCTAAGGCGTCCGAAGACTGGCCTACAGAATGGTTTTATGTGGAAGACGCTCCGCTGCCGGACCCTGTTCGGATCGGCCTCCCGGAGTTCAGTAATGCTCCTCTGAAGAAACGCCTGAGTTGGCGCCCACGGAGCCCCCAGCTGGAGGAAGACAAGAGCGTCCATTATTTGATGGGCCGGATAAGGTTACTGGCCCATTCCGGATTGACCATGATCGGAGTCATGGCAACGTGCATTATGCGGGGGGTGCAGCCGCTGCAATACAGGGGCCACCCTATGTGGGACTTCAACGGGGAGGACGACGCCACTCGTCATGGCCGCAAAGGGCCGGGATCGGCCGAAGACCTGGTGAAGATCCTGTCCGGCCTGTACAAAGGGGAGAAGGAGGATTTCCTCCAGACGAGCCCGTTGAATGGGTTCTCCATGAACAACCCTCGGTGTTGGGTAAGCGAACACTTTGTGTGTCCGACCCATGCTTTCAAAGTTTAAGTTCCTTACATTTATGCTTTCGACGCAGGAGCTGCGTCGGGTTGTGGAGGGAATGCATGGTCCGGCCCTGCAACCCGAGGATCCAGAGAGATCCCAAGATCGGGCCTCCGAAGAGTACCCGGACATAAAGGTGGAGCTAATCGACGGGTTGTTCCACCAACTCAACATGGATAATGCTTTAGTCGCCATTACGGCTGACTACCCCGGCCTATATCCGGCTTCCCAGGTGATTGTGACCGAAGTCCTAACACCATCATTCCGTCCCTGTGCATATCTGACTACCATATATAATGGTGTCTCACAGGGGGTGCCTTCAAGACAGGAGGCCGAGGCCATGGCAGCTGGCCAACAAGGGTCAGTCCGGCCCGGCAGGCGGAAGAGGAGCGCGGCGCGGATTGAAACGTCGCCGCAATGGTATAGCTCACGGTTTGTTATTTAGAACAGAGTTCCTAGGAAGTGTTTGAATGCTCATGACTTTTGCAGGAGAAAAAGCGCCCGCCGGACTGCGGGGGTAGAGGTTGCCAACCCAGCCTCTGCCAGCCAGGCTCCAACACCTGGTCTAGAGGGGGAGGCGAGCGCAAGGCGCGAGCCGGATACTCCTCCAATGGAGGATGCCGACAGACTGTCCGCCACCAAGTCTGAGGTGGAGAGCGCCATGAACCACAGGCGCCGCCGGACAGTTTTTCGTGACGCGTGCTTCTCCCCTGAGGCGTTGAATGCCTTTAACACAGGGGACGCGCACCTCCGTGCTGCTCAAGATGGTTTGACCAGAGCCACGGAGCAGTATGTAAAAGACATACGGGTAAGAGAATTTAATAGTTGTATATGCCAGTAGCCCCCGAGACTTAAAGTAGTTATATTAACTGATTTAAGGATCATTTGAAATGCAGGATCTTACAGAGAAGAATACCCAACTGTCTCAGGAGCTGCAAGAGTGTAAGGCCCAACTTGAGGCCGCACTTGCTGCCGCAGGAGGAAACATAGGGACCCCTCCTGGTAACACATTATTTTAAAAATATAAGTGGTGTGTGGTGTGCGTGCAAGTCTAACAATGACATTGCAGGTGCTTCCGGACAGGATCCGGACAGGCAAGAACTACTGCGCCAGCTAAAGGCCAGCGAGAGGGTGCTGACAAGGGTGCAGCAGGAAAGGAACAAGCTTCAGGATGCCCACGCCCAGCTTGGAGAAGAGCTGAAAGGTGTACGGGCCGAGCTGTCTGGCTCCGTGAAGGAGAATCAGCGGCTTCGTCGCGGCATCTATAGTAAGTGCTTGAGCGAACTCCTTTGAAAAGAAGAGTTCGGCGAGGAAGTCAATTGACAAAAATATGTCTGTAGGTGTACTCACAGGTCGCCCTGCGGAGGAGATGCCCGTATCAACGGGTGATCAACTTCCCGAGCTAGTGCAACTGCTCGAACGAGTTCGGCAGGCAATGAGCGGCGTCGTCCAGGCTTTATGGCCATCCCTCTCCCTACCCGAGGGCCTTGGAGAGCTTGTGGAGAAGCTTCAGGGAGTGTGGCAGCGCTTCCATTTATGGAAGATTTCGGCCTGCCGCCAGGGTGCCAGGGAGGCCTGGGCCATGGTGAAGACGCGGTACAAGAAGGCGGATCCCAACCACATGGCCGAGGTTGGACCTATGGGGCCTGATGTGAAGGAGATCCCTGTGAGTTTAGTGTACGGCCAGGTAGAGTTGGCCGCTAAATTTTCCCAACGGGACTGTAAATTAGACAGCCTGTTAGACGGGATTGAGGAAGAATACAGTCAGTCGATTTGACAATAATTTTAAAATGACATGTAAAATGCCTTCTAGCCGTATTGTAGATCGTTTGTCTTTGCCGACCTTTTCGCTTCAACCTCGGGACCCTAGAGTCCGGAGTGTGTCTGAATACCTTCTCGGTTAAGAAACAACCGGGGCATGCATGGAGACCAGGCGTAGGGGTCATTAGTGCTTTATCAGACAGGTGCCCAACTAGTTATGTTATATTACATGGTTAGTAAGAAACATCTTCCAGGGAGAATAGTTCCGTTAAGGGTTCCTTTCCCTGGGAGGCATGCCCTAAAGTGCATGTCCGGACTGCGAGAAGAGCAGGAAAACATCTGGGGGCAGATAAATAGATAGGTAAAAAATCATCTTTCAAGTCACCGACCGAATATTCCCTTAAGAACGCTAGCTTTCGGCTTCACCCAGTCTGAGGTACACATCCGGCTGACCCGGCAGTAATAATCGCAGAGGTGCTCCCTTTACCTCCTAGCCGAACAATCGATAACGTAGGGGTAAGCACAGGAGCCAGGCAACCCATCTTGGCCAAAACTTAAGTCATATCGATGCATATAATGGTGAATAAAAGGTACATGTGGAAGTTTGACACATGTGCTGGGCATGAAGCCCTTATAAGTAAGCTTATGGTAAAGAAGCCCCCAGGTATAATGAGTGCGGATAGCACATCAAGTGTGTGCGAACAATGCGCAAGTAGGCCTTTAACGGCTTTTATGAAAAAGGGGTGAGAGAAAAAGAGAAACAAAAGACAGCTGAAGTGTAAAAAGTTGGACGGGGGAAGGGGACGAACTCTTAGTCCGGCGCTAGGCGTAGAATCTTCGGAGGCGGGATGCGTTCCATGGGTTCGGCTCGAGTTGGTTGTCCGACGCATTTCGCAGACGGTATGCCCCGCCAGTCAAGACTTGATCAATAATGAAGGGGCCTTCCCATTTGGGCTTGAGCTTGTCCTTTTTCTTGTCCGGCAGGCGTAGAACTAGTTCGCCAACATTGTAAGTCTTAGCTCGTACTTCTCTTCTTTGGTATCTTCGAGCCTGCTGCTGATAGAATGCGGAACGAGCCTTGGCGACGTTGCGTTCTTCCTCCAATGCGTCCAAGCTGTCCTGCCGATCCAACTCGGCTTCTCTTTCTTCGTACATGCGCACTCGAGGTAAGTCATGAATGATGTCGCAGGGTAGAACTGCCTCTGCGCCGTATACCATAAAAAATGGTGTGAATCCGGTAGTACGGTTGGGCGTTGTCCGCAGTCCCCAGAGTACAGAGTCGATCTCCTCTACCCAGTGCATGTCCGATTTCGTCAGGGACCGCACTAGTCTGGGTTTGATGCCGCTCATTATTAGACCATTTGCTCGCTCCACTTGACTGTTGGTTTGAGGATGATAGACTGAAGCGTAATCGAGCTTAATGCCCATATTTTTGCACCATGATTTAACCTCGTCGGCGGTGAAGTTCGTGCCATTATCGGTAATGATGTTGTGGGGGACGCCATATCTGTGTACTACCCCGGATATGAAGTCTATCACTGGTCCGGACTCTGCCGTTTTAACTGGCTTGGCCTCTATCCATTTGGTGAATTTATCCACCATGACCAATAGGTACCTTTGCTTGTGGGTTCCCCCTTTAAGGGGTCCAACCATGTGAAGCCCCCAGACCGCGAACGGCCAGGTAATGGGTATAGTTTTGAGGGCGGTGGGTGGCATATGGCTCTGATTAGCAAAGAGCTGATAACCGACGCATCTTTGGACTAAGTCCTGAGCATCTGCCCGGGCCGTCGGCCAATAAAATCCTGTACGGAATGCCTTTCCTACAAGGGCCCGAGCTGTGGCGTGGTGTCCGCCTAGTCCGGCATGAATTTCAGCCAGAAGGTTTCGCCCTTCCTCTTCGGAGATACACCTTTGAAGGACTCCGGTTGTGCTTTTCTTATAGAGTTCTCCCTCATGGACCTTGTAGGCTTTAGATCGCCGAACTATGCAGCGGGCCTCATTTTGGTCTTCGGGAAGTTCCTGCCTAAGCAAGTAGGCTAGGAATGGCTCTGTCCACGGGGCGATTACTGCCATTATGTCGTGGGCTGAAGGTGTTATTTCATCGGCTAAATCGCCGATTATGTCAGATTGTTCTGTGTCGGTTGGTGCGGCTGCTTCCGATTTGTTATTTCCGGACTCCTCTTCCCATAGTACGGATGGCTTAAAGAGCCGTTCCAGGAAGATGTTTGGAGTGACAGCATCACGTTTTGCGCCAATGCGTGCCAATACGTCGGCTGCTTGGTTATTATCCCGGGCTACGTGGTGGAATTCAAGTCCTTCAAACCGAGCTGACATTTTGAGGACAGCGTTACGATAGGCTGCCATTTTCGGATCCTTGGCATCAAAGTCTCCATTTACTTGGGATATTGCGAGGTTTGAGTCCCCGCGCACCTCTAGGCGTTGAATGCCCATGGAGATTGCCATCCGGAGGCCATGTAAAAGGGCCTCGTATTCGGCTGCGTTGTTGGAGTCCGTGTACATTATCTGAAGTACGTATTGGACTGTGTCCCCGGTTGGGGACGTCAATATGATGCCAGCCCCCAATTCGGCCAACATTTTGGAGCCTTCGAAGTGCATAATCCAATCGGAGTATGCGCCGTACTCTTTAGGGAGTTCGGCTTCAGTCCACTCAGCAACAAAGTCATTCAAAACTTGCGACTTTATAGCTCGCCGAGGTTTGTAAGTTATATCGAATGGTAAGAGCTCAATGGCCCATTTTGCAATCCTGCCCGTCGCGTCGCGGTTGTTTATAATGTCGTTGAGGGGTACTTCGGAAGCCACTGTTATCGAACACTCTTGAAAGTAGTGTCGGAGCTTTCGGGATGCCATGAACACCGCATACGCTATCTTTTGGTAGTGCGGGTAACGCGACTTGCAGAGAGTTAAGACAGTGGATACATAGTACACTAGTTTTTGAAGAGGGAATTTATGCCCTTCTGTCTCTCGTTCGACGATGAGTACCGCGCTTACAACTTGATGTGTTGCTGCGATGTATAACAACATTGGTTCGCCCAGGTTAGGCGCAGCCAGGACCGGATTTGTTGCCAATATGGCTTTTATTTCTTCGAGTCCGGCGGTGGCAGCATCCGTCCACTCGAAGTGTTTGGTGCGCCTGAGGAGGCGATAGAGGGGCAATGCCTTTTCTCCCAAACGGGAGATAAAGCGGCTTAGAGCCGACACACATCCAGTCAATTTTTGTATTTGGTTGAGGTCTTCTGGAATATCTAGCTGTGACAGAGCTCGGATCTTGGCTGGGTTTGCTTCAATTCCTCTACCGGATACAATGAAGCACAGGAGCTTTCCGGCTGGTACACCGAAAACGCATTTTTCCGGATTCAGCTTGATGTCATATGCTCGGAGGTTGTCGAATGTTAGCCTCAAATCGTCTACTAGAGTCTCGGCGTGTTTGGTTTTGACGACTACGTCGTCTATGTATGCCTCTACTGTTTTGCCGATCTGGGTAGCCAGACATGTCTGAATCATGCGCTGATATGTTGCGCCGGTGTTTTTGAGTCCGAAGGGCATCGTGTTGAAGCAGAATGGTCCATATGGAATAATGAATGCCATTGCGGCTTGGTCTGCTTCCGCCATTTTGATTTGATGGTAGCCGGAATATGCATCAAGGATGCACAATGAATCATGCCCTGCAGTAGCGTCGATTATTTGGTCGATGCGGGGGAGGGGGAAGGGATCCTTTGGGCAGGCCTTGTTGAGGTCTTTAAAATCGACACATAGGCACCAGGATTTATCCTTCTTTGGTACCATTACCAAGTTTGCTAGCCAATCCGGATGTTTGATGTCTCTGATGAATCCGGCTTCCAATAGTTTGGCTAGCTCTTCTCCCATTGCCTGTCTTTTGGGTTCGGAAAATCGTCGAAGAGCCTGTTTGACTGGCTTGAATCCTTTTAGGATGTTTAGGCTGTGTTCTGCCAATCTGCGTGGGATTCCTGGCATATCTGAAGGGTGCCAGGCGAAGATGTCCCAATTTTCCCGAAGGAATTCTCGTAGTGCGGCATCTACATCAGGGTTCAACTGTGCCCCGATGGAGGCCGTCTTTGTTGGGTCCGTTGGGTGGACCTGGAATTTGACTATTTCATCTGCTGGTTTAAAAGAGGTGGACTTGGATCTCTTATCGAGTATCACATCGTCCCTATTTACCGTAGAGCGCAGCGCAGTGAGTTCTTCTGCCGCTAGGGCTTCGGATAGTGCCTCCAGGGCTAATGCGGCTGTCTTGTTTTCGGCGCGGAGTGCTATGTCCGGATCACTAACGAGAGTGATTATTCCGCCGGGCCCGGGCATTTTAAGCTTCATGTAACCATAATGGGGTATGGCTTGAAAAATTGTGAATGCCTGTCGTCCTGATATAGCGTGATATCCGCTGCTGAACGGGGCCACTTGGAACGTGACTTCTTCGGACCTGTATTTGTCCGGCGAGCCGAACACCACATCGAGTGTGATTTTTCCGGTGCAGTGCGTGAGGTAGTCCTGGACTAGGGGGTGTCCGGACAGCCGGACTATCATCGTCAGCCGGACTCCAAGACTATGAAGATACAAGATTGAAGACTTCGTTCCGTGTCCGGATGGGACTTTCCTTGGCGTGGAAGGCAACCTTGGTGATACGGATATGTAGATCTCCTACCATTGTAACCGACTCTGTAACCCTAGCCCTCCCCGGTGTCTATATAAACCGGAGGGTTTTAGTCCGTAGGACAGAACACAACCATTACAACAATCATACGATAGGCTAGCTTCTAGGGTTTAGCCTCCTTGATCTCGTGGTAGATCCACTCTTGTACTACCCATATCATCAATATCAATCAAGCAGGAGTAGGGTTTTACCTCCATAGAGAGGGCCCGAACCTGGGTAAAAACATCGTGTCCCTTGTCTCCTGTTACCATCCGCCTAGACGCACAGTTCGGGACCCCCTACCCGAGATCCGCCGGTTTTGACACCGACATTGGTGCTTTCATTGAGAGTTCCTCTGTGTCGTTGCCGATAGGCTTGATGGCTTCTTCAATTAACAACAACTCAGTCCAGGGTGAGACTTTTCTCCCCGGACAGATCTTCGTATTCGGCGGCTTCGCACTGCGCGCCAATTCGTTTGGCCATCTGGAGCAGATCGAAAGCTACGCCCCTGGCCATCAGGTCAGGTTTGGAAGCCTAAACTTCACGGCAGACATCCGCGGAGACTTGATCTTCGATGGATCCGAGCCACAACCGAGGGCGCCACGCTGTCACGATGGGCATGATCTAACTCTGCCACCGGATAGTGCTTTGGTGGCCGCACACGGATCCGCTCCGACCTATAGTCCGGAGCCAATCGCACAGATCAAGGACGGATGGCTGGACACCGCCTCGGAAGCTGCAACCGCTACGGCGATGGAGCCGAATACTGACCTTGTCCCTTATAAAGCTCATGACTCTGAGGCGCCGGACTCCTTGCCGGACTCTGAACCTCCTGCACCCCGGCCAATCGAATCCGATTGGGCGCCGATCATTGAGTACTGCCGCGGACATCTTTCAGCACTCACCCTTTGGCGACATCCTAAATTCGCTAAAGCATCTCTCGCTATCCGGAGAGCCCTGGCCGGACTACGGCCAGGATGGTTGGGATACGGACGACGAAGAAATTCAAAGCCCACCCACCACCCACTTTGTAGCCACTGTCGACGACTTAACCGACATGCTAGACTACGACTCCGAAGACATCGACGGTATGGACGACGATGCCGGAGACGATCAAGAACCAGCACCCACAGGGCACTGGAAGGCCACCTCGTCATACGACATATACATGGTGGACACCCCAAAAGATGGGGACGGCGAAGAAGCAGCGGAGGCAGATTCCTTAAAGAAACAGCCCAAGCGCCGACGCCAGCGGCGCCGCTCTAAATCCCGCCACAGCAAGAATGGAGATTCCGGCACAGGAGATAATAATACCCCGGAAAGTGCCGAAGACAATCCCCTCCAGCAAGATTCAGCGCAGGAGGATGCAGAAGCAAGCCCTCACGAGAAAGCGGCAGACGAAGAGGTCGAGGATGATAATTACATACCTCCCTCCGGAGACGAGGCAAGCCTCGACGACGACGAATTCGTCGTGCCTGAGGATCCTGTCGAACAAGAGCATTTCAAACGCAGGCTAATGGCCACAGCAAATAGCCTAAAGAAAAAGCAGCAGCAACTTCAAGCTGATCAAGACCTGCTGGCCGACAGATGGACCGAGGTCCTCGCGGCCGAAGAGTATGAACTCGAACACCCCTCCAAGAGCTACCCAAAACGCAAGTTGCTCCCCCGACTAGAGGAAGAAGCATACATACCTTCATCACCAGCGCACAATACGGCAGACCGACCACCCCGTGGTCGCGACAGAGAGGCATCAAGGCCCTCCATCAAGACCGTACCCCGGCACCGCTCGAAAAGTACGAAGCCACGAGGGAACGCGTCGGACTTGCGGGATATATTGGAGGACAAGGCAAGACAATCCAGATCTATCTATGGATCACGTGGGCGCCCCACGACCCATGACAAATACCGTCGCGCCGGATACAACAACTCCGGCTGGGCCGAACACAGTAGACAACGCTCTCTTGAGCTACGTCGTGATATTGCTCAATATAGAGGCGCCGCACACCCACTATGCTTCACAGACGAAGTAATGGATCATCAAATCCCTGAAGGGTTCAAACCCATTAACATTGAATCCTACGATGGCACAACAGACCCCGCGGTTTGGATCGAGGATTATCTCCTTCATATCCATATGGCCCGCGGCGACGATCTCCACGCCATCAAATATCTCCCGCTCAAGCTTAAAGGACCAGCTCGGCATTGGCTTAACAGCCTGCCCGCAGAGTCAATTGGGTGTTGGGAGGACCTGGAAGCCGCATTCCTTGACAACTTCCAGGGCACATATGTGCGACCACCAGACGCCGATGACCTAAGCCACATAATTCAGCAGCCAGACGAATCGGCCAGACAATTCTGGACACGGTTCTTAACAAAGAAAAATCAAATCATCGACTGTCCGGATGCAGAGGCCCTCGCAGCCTTCAAACATAACATCTGCGACGATTGGTTGGCCTGGCACCTCGGACAGGAAAAGACGAAATCCATGGCAGCCCTCACATCACTCATGACCCGCTTCTGCGCGGGAGAGGACAGCTGGCTAGCTTGCAGCAACAACCTTAGCAAAAATGCTGGCAGTCCGGACACTAAGGACCACAATGGCAGGTCGCATCGAAACAAAAACAAACGCCGCGTTAACGGCGACAACAATGAGGATACGGCAGTCAACGCCGGATTCCGAGGCTCTAAACCCGGTCAGCGGAAGAAGCCATTCAAAAGAACCACTCCGGGTCCGTCCAATTTGGACCGAATACTCGACCGCTCTTGCCAGATACATGGCACCCCCGAAAAACCAGCTAACCACACCAACAGAGATTGTTGGGTATTCAAGCAGGCAGGCAAGTTAATTGCCGAAAACAATGACAAGGGGCTGCACAGCGATGACGAGGAAGAGACCCGACCGCCAAACAGTAGAGGATAGAAGGGCTTCCCCCCACAAGTGTGGACGATAAACATGATATACGCAACCCATATACCCAAGAGGGAACGAAAGCATGCACTGAGGGACGTATATGCGATGGAGCCAGTCGCCCCGAAGTTCAATCCATGGTCCTCTTGCCCGATCACTTTCGATCGAAGAGACCATCCGACCAGTATCCGCCATGGCGGATTCGCCGCATTGGTATTAGACCCAATCGTCGATGGATTTCACCTCATGAGAGTCCTGATGGACGGCGGCAGTAGCCTGAACCTGCTTTATCAGGATACGGTGCGCAAGATGGGCATAGACCCCTCAAGGATTAAACCTACAAAGACGACCTTCAAAGGCATCATACCAGGTGTCGAGGCCAATTGTACAGGCTCAGTCACACTGGAAGTGGTCTTTGGATCCCCGGATAATTTCCGAAGCGAGGAGTTAATCTTCGACATAGTCTCGTTCCGCAGCGGCTATCACGCTCTGCTCGGACGAACCGCGTTCGCAAAGTTCAACGCGGTGCCGCATTATGCATACCTCAAGCTCAAGATGCCAGGCCCTCGTGGAGTCATCACGGTCAATAGAAATATGGAACGCTCCCTCCGAACGGAGGAACATACAGCGGCTCTCGCGGCAGAAGTGCAGAGCGGCCTTCTAAGGCAATTTTCGAGTCCGGCCATTAAACGACCGGACACGGCCAAACGCGCCCAGAGCAACATCAACAAAGACCACCCGGCACGTTCCGAGCACGCGTAGCAATGCGGCCCCAACCCCAGCCCTCGCATGATTGCAAGACCAGCTCTCCGCGTACATCATTACGCTCTGGAGATACCATGGGCATAGGGGGAGGGGCACGACCACAACAGACCCAGAGTGCGGCTTGACCACACCAGGGGCTCCCAAGTGCGTCGCTCTTTTATTTTTTATTTTCCTTCTTTGCGTACACAGGACTCCGTTCACCAGAGGCCCTGTCCGGCGGCGAACCTGCCGAACTCACGATGCAACAGCCAGGGAGGGACAAAGGCTGCGACGAACACTCAGGTGGTCTCCATTACGAGCATTAAATTTGTTAAATCCACCATTCCGCAGCCTACCCCTGGAGGGAGACACTTCTAATTAGTCCAATCCTTTGCTTACCGCACTATTTGTATCATTCCGCACTCATAGCAGAATTCCTTGAATAAATAATGCAGCACTTTTTGCCTATAATTGCATTACTTTACATATATGTTCATTAATGACATCTTGCACCCGTATATTTTGGTACGGCCAAATACACCAGGGGCTTATGTTCCCCGCATTATGGTGTGATAAGTCCGAACACTTTCACAAGTGCGGCACCCCGGACTTATAGCATTATATGAATCGGCTCCGAATCATGTCTTGGGTCAATAGTTGGGTTTGCCCGGCTCCCATGTTTTGGTACCTTACGTTCTGTTCTGTTGGCTAAGTTAGCACTGGAAGAACCACTGTGATTGCGCCCCGGTTGAGCTGGGCGAGCGCCTCAGTGGAGAAAGCTAAAACTGACTGTCATGATAAGGCGAGAGACTGGTCGCTGTTCGAGAGGTCTTTTCGAGTCCCTAAAGACTTATGCCGCTTCGAGCGAAGAACCGGATAATGTCCGGCCAAGGCGTGGATAGCGCCCTGAACTCAGTCTTCCGAATACTAGGGGCTTCGCCGAAATTTAAAATTATAGAATTCTATGGCTAAGTGAGAGTGTTCAAGCATTATAAGTCCGGTTGCCTTTTACGTCGTGTTGAGCACCTCCCTAGATGGACCCAAAAATGGGAACAAGAGCGCTCAAGTTTATCCCGAACACCCCAGCACTCGTGGCATGGGGGCTGAAGCCGACGACTTGCCATCTCTCAGATTTAATAAACGGCCGCACAGAAGGTAATATTTCAAATCAATAAGCGTTGCTTAGCACATATGAACAAAGTTTTCAGCGCACAAGATAATACATAGCGAGTTTACTCAAAAATTACATCTCTGGGGCACTCATCCGCAATCTTGTGGGCACCCTTCAGGACAGTCTTATAGTACATCTCGGGCGTGCGATACTCCTTGCCCGCTGGTGGCGCGTCAGTGATAAGCCTCTCCGCATCCAGCCTGCCCCAATGCACCTTTGCGCGGGCAAGGGCCCGATGAGCACCCTCAATACAGGAGGAGCGCTTGATGAACTCCACCCAGGGGCACGCATCCACCAGCCGCCGCACGAGGCCGAAGTAGCTCCCAGGCATGGCCTCTCCAGGCCACAGCCGGACTATGAGGCCCTTCATGGCCTGCTCGGCTACCTTGTGGAGCTCGACCAGCTGCTTCAGCTGGTCGCTAGGGGGCACCGGATGGCCGGCCTCAGTGTACTGAGACCAGAAGACCTTCTCCATTGAGCTCCCCTCCTCGGCTCGGTAAAACGCGGCGGCATCGGATGCACTGTGAGGCAGATCTGCAAACGCCCCTGGAGAGCTCCGAATTCGGGTAAGTAATAGGTAATTTACATTAACATGCTTGCTTTGCATAAAAAATGCCTTACCCGCCGCTATCTTCTTCACCGCCTCAATCTCCCGGAGGGCCTTATGGGCCTCGGCCTTAGCAGCTTTGGCACTTTCAAGAGCCGAGGCAAGCTCGGACTCTCGAGTCTTCGAGTCATGCTCCAAACTCTCATGTTTTTCCATGGGAGCCAGGAGCTCTTGCCACACCTCCGCCACCCGCGCCTCCTGTTTCTCTCGCTCCGTCCGTTCCGCGGCCGCATTGCGTTCGGCCGCGGATATGGCCTCCTTCAGGGTTGCCACCTCGTTCGTGGCCCCTGCAGTACCCACGTTATCCTTGTTATTTTCATTGCAACCAAAATCCTTTTCTGTAAGGTACAAATTTAAAGATGGTATTACTCACCTTCTTTGTCCTCGAGCTGCTTCTTGGCAAGGCCGAGCTCTCGCTCGGACCGCTCGAGGTCCTGCTTCAACGCACCGACCTCCGCAGTCAGTGCGGCAGAGGTCAGCAGCGCAGCCTGCAAACCCATATTGACACAATTTTTAGCATTCCTGCGTATATCTTTTTTAGATCCTCAATCTGGTTTTTCTTTCCGAACACCGAACCGAGCATCAGGGGCTACTGTCTATGCGGTATTACATTACATATTTTTTCTTACCTCAAAGCCTGTTAGAAGGCTACTGCAGGCTTCGGTCAGCCCGCTCTTGGTGAGCTGAACCTTCTGAATCACCGCACTCATGATAGTGCGGTGTTCTTCCTTGATGGAAGCGCCTTTGAGCGCCTCCAACAAGTTGTCCGGCGCCTCCGGTTGGACGGAGGCCGCCGGTGTCGCGGTCTTGCCCTTCTTGCGAAGGGGCCACCTGCCGGACTCCGGAACCACTGCGGGTTCTGGCGTGGAGTCCGGCGCAAAGTCCGGGAGGCTGCCTTGTGGCGCCTCCGGAGCCTCCTCCTGATGGGTCCCTTCCCGGGATCCCACCTCGGCGTCCTCAGCGTCGCGAGGGGTGGAGGCAGTCGGGATGGAATCTACATCCGACGGAGCCAACGACCCGCTCGACGAAGCGGGGAGATCATCATCGGCCGGACTGCAGGCAGTGTGCGGCATTAGAAGGACACTATGTGACACAAAAGAGAAATTATAAATCATTCAGGAATCCGGATACTTACGATCTTGCCGGAGGCCTAGCCCTTGAGGGCCACTCTTCGTCGCCAACGTTGGCGTTGGCGGAGCTGTCCGGGGGAATAGTCCTTCCCCTCTTGGACCCTTCGGCCTCCCCTGTCGGGGAAGCCTTCCTCTTCCTCTCCCCTTCCTCTGGGGGAGAGTCCTCTTTCTCCTCCTCGTCTTCGGGGGAGGAGTCCGCCTCGGAGCCATCGGACGATGAGTCCGATAGCACCTGGCGCCGGGAACTTCTTCGAGTTCCCGTGGCCTTCTTCTTGGCCTTCTTCTCCGGCACCACATAGAGTGCCGGGACCAGCAGCCCCGTTAAGCGGGCGTCCGCTGGGTCTTCGGGAAGGGGAGCCGGACAGTCTACCTGTCCGGACGTCCTCTGCCAGTCCTGTCAAAGGCATTGGGAGTTTTAGATCCCACATAGAGTCAAACTATGAAAGAAAACAACTGTCCCGTAGAGGATAACGAAGCTTACCTCACCGGCCGGGCGCTTGGTGCTGAATCCGCGATCTTCAGTCGTGGACGCGGGGGCTTCTCCGCCCTTGAACAGCACCCTCCATACGGCTTCATACGTCGTGTCGAAGAGCCCGCTCAGAGTCTGGTGCTGTGCCGGATCGAACTCCCACATGTTGAAGGCCCGTTGTTGGCAGGGGAGAATCCGGCGGATGAGCATGACCTGGATCACATTGACAAGCCTAAGCTTCTTGTTTGCCAGGGTCTGGAGATAGGACTGGAGTCCTGTCAGCTCCTCCGAACTACCCCATAGCAAGCCCTTCTCTTTCCAGGAGGTGAGCTGCATCGGGGTACCAGATCTAAACTCGGGGGCCGCCGCCCATTTTGGGTCACGCGGCTCGGTGATGTAGAACCACCCCGATTGCCATCCCTTGATGGACTCCACGAAGGCCCCTTCGAGCCAGATGACGTTGGGCATCTTGCCCAACATGGCGCCTCCGCACTCCGCTTGGACGCCCTTCACTACCTTCGGCTTGACGTTGAAGGTCTTGAGCCACAAGCCGAAGTGGGGCTGGATGCAGAGGAAGGCCTCGCACACGACGATAAACGCGGAGATGTTGAAGATGAAGTTTGGCGCCAGATCGTGGAAATCCAGGCCGTAATAGTACGTGAGCCCCCGGACAAAGGGATGCAACGGGAAGCCTAGTCCGCGGAGGAAGTGGGGAAGGAATACGACCCTCTCATGGGGCCTGGGGGCGGGGATGAGCTGCCCCTTGTCGGGCAGCCGGTGCGCGATGTCGCCAGAAAGGTATCCGGCGCTGTGCAGTTTTGCGATGTGCTCCTCCGTAATGGAGGAGGCCAACCATTTGCCTCCCGCTCCGGACATGGTCGGAGAAGGTCGAGACGAGATGCACGGACTTGGGCGCTGGAGCTCGAGAGTGCGCGGAGATGGATAAGCAAAGGAGGAAGAAGGCGTGGGTAAAAAGGGTGGATCCTTATCCCCTTATATATGGGCGGACGAAAACTATGCGTCCCCACCGGCCTGGTAAAACTCGCTTATCTCCCAAGCACCACCATCAATGGCGCGGTTTGGTTACCCATGTCCGTATTAATGAGAATCCCGGAATAAGGGGAACATGATCTCTGCTTCGACAAGACGTGCCAAGGAAACCGCTTCGCTAAATGCGCTGAGGTGGTATGTTAAAAAGATTCCAGTAAAGGCTTGGTGGTGGTGTGACGTCACACCACAAAACACGTCAGCAGATTGAACTTGTGTACATAATATTCTCTCTACTGTGGTATGTGGAATTTATTTTGCAGAGCCGGACACTATCCTGGTGTTCACAATCTTCTATGAATTATTCGGAGGAGGAACCCACCTTGCAATGCCAAACAATGTGCGCGCCGGACTCATCGTCATTGAAGCCTGGTTCAGGGGCTACTGAGGGAGTCCTGGACTAGGGGGTGTCCGGATAGCCGGACTATCATCGTCAGCTAGACTCCAAGACTATGAAGATACAAGATTGAAGACTTCGTCCGGTGTCCAGATGGGACTTTCCTTGGCGTGGAAGGCAAGCTTGGCGATACGGATATGTAGATCTCCTACCATTGTAACCGACTCTGTAACCCTAGCCCTCCCCGGTGTCTATATAAACCGGAGGGTTTTAGTCCATAGGACAGAACACAACCATTACAACAATCAAATCATAGGCTAGCTTCTAGGGTTTAGCCTCCTTGATCTCGTGGTAGATCCACTCTTATACTACCCATATCATCAATATCAACCAAGCAGGAGTAGGGTTTTACCTCCATCGAGAGGGCCCGAACCTGGGTAAAAACATCGTGTCCCTTGTCTCCTGTTACCATCCGCCTAGACGCACAGTTCGGGACCCCCTACCCGAGATCCACCGGTTTTGACACCGACAGCGCGCTTCCCGACTAGGGATTATTCCTCTGAAGGTTGTGCTGCTTCGCTCGATGCGGCTCCAGTCTATTTCCATTTTTTGAAGAGTTTCCTCGTAGATGAGGTTTAGTCCGCTGCCGCCATCCATGAGTACCTTGGTAAGACGAAAGTCGTCCACTATTGGACTGAGGACCAATGCGGCTAGTGCTCAGGCTGTTCGGAATTTAGGTTCGTCGCTGGCGTTGAAGGTGATGGCCGTGTCGCTCCATGGATTTGTTGTTGCTACTTGGTAGACTTTGGCGAGGCTGAGGATTGTTCGTTTCCGCATATTATTTGATGCGAAAGTCTCGAAGACTGTTGGTACCGTACTGGTATTGTTGGAATGGCTTTCCGGGGCTAGAAGCTCCTCGCCACTTTTGGCCACCTGCCGCAGTATCCCACATGCTCGAAGGCTATGTGTTGGGGTGGCACCTTCTGTACTATGAATTTTACAGGGTCCGCTAAGCCATCCCTCCAGTACGGTTCCGTGCCCTTTATGGGGTTTTTGCTTTTTGGTTTTTGTAGCCGGTGCCGGAGTGTTATGCACCCTTTTGTTGCGGACTGGGATTGTGTTCGGGGCCGGATTGTCCCAAAACTTAGTTTCGGTTTTCTGGAAACTCTCCATCACACAGTACTTTCGTACTATGGACGCCAGGTCGGCGAATCGTGTAATTTCACGACGGCTGACAGCGTTCAAGATTCCCTCGTCCATGCAATTATTGCAGAAAATTGAAATTGTGTTTTCCTCTCGGCAGTCCTTTATCCTGTCCATGGCCAGGAGGAATCTGGCCCAATATTGATGTACTGTTTCAGTGGGCTCTTGCCGGATTAGAGATAGATCGCATATGTCTGGGCGGGTGGGTGGAATTAAGTCCGGAACCCTACCCATCTCGAGGCTCAAGGGCCGAGAAGTTTCCAAATTTGGAAGCTTGGATTGCTCGATGTTGTCCAACGAGTCCGGTCCGATGCCTGACTTTAGGTTCAGTGCTTGATCAAAGTCCGTCCCTCCGCGGGAATCCGGCATGGAGGGTTCGGGAGCCCGGACATGACTAGTTTTCAATACAGGAGAAGAGTCGCCGCGTTGTTCCTCTACCACTGCAACGTGGTGGGTGGCCTGGGGAGAGTTAATCTCTCTCAGATCGGTTTTAAGCCCAATATGATTGTAGTCTGTAGCGACTCCCAGGGTGGCGATGCGATCCAAGAGCTCGTTTATGGATGAGAGCTCTATTGGATCCAGCCGCTCAGCGAATTCCGAGCTGACGTGGAGATTTCTTTTGATGACCTGCAAGGTCATTGTCGAAGCGGTGGCCGAACAGGCGGTCATGAGAAAACCACCTAGCCGGATAGTTTGGCCGGCGGCCAAGGCTCCTTTGGCGAAGATACCATCCTTGAAGACGGGAAGAGGCATCCTTCCTATCGGTGACGGCACAGAGGAACTCTCAATGAAAGCACCAATGTCGGTGTCAAAACCGGCGGATCTCGGGTAGGGGGTCCCGAACTATGCGTCTAGGCGGATGGTAACAGGAGACAAGGGACACGATGTTTTTACCCAGGTTCGGGCCCTCTCGATGGAGGTAAAACCCTACTCGTGCTTGATTGATATTGATGATATGGGTAGTACAAGAGTGGATCTACCACGAGATCAAGGAGGCTAAACCCTAGAAGCTAGCCTATGGTATGATTGTTGTAATGGTTGTGTTGTCCTACGGACTAAAACCCTCCGGTTTATATAGACACCGGAGAGGGCTAGGGTTACACAGAGTCGGTTACAATGGTAGGAGATCTACATATCCGTATCGCCAAGCTTGCCTTCCACGCCAAGGAAAGTCCCATCCGGACACGGGACGAAGTCTTCAATCTTGTATCTTCATAGTCTTGGAGTCCGGCTGACGATGATAGTCTAGCTGTCTGAACACCCCCTAGTCCAGGACTCCCTCACCTGCAGCGATGTTTTCATTGTTGTTCAAAGGAGAAAAATTAATATTTGGGCTAAACATCGAAAAACTCTGCAGTGCTCACACCTCAAAAACACAAATACTGCTAGAGCTGCTTGGTCCCAACTGTCGGCCGCTTCTTGTGCAATTCTCTCGTTCATTGACTACATAGGTTGACAATGGTGTGGGACCGTGATGTCCGGAAACCAGGAGGAAGCAAAAAAATTATAGTTTTATATAACAAGGAGGCACTTGCGTATGTGAGGCTATGGCCCTGGTGGGTCCCCATTGCCATCATGTCCAAGTAAAGTCATCTCCTTGCCCGCGCGCGCTTTCCGCCTGAAATAGTCAGCGCTGCCCGCCCCGCTTCCCGGTGCAGGCGATTGCTCCACCTTCAAACGACACAAGTGTCGTCCGTCCGTCCATCTACCGCCCACATTAATGATACGCGGTTGCCGGGGTGGCTACTCCGGCGCCACATGTCCGTCCCTCCGCTGTCCACCATTGCTATATAAACTGCTGCGCCGGCCATAGCCGCAGTCATCCGAATCCATTCCCTTTCTCCTATCCACACCACTACTGCCCACCATGGCTTCCTCACTCTCTAGCGCTCTTCGGGATGGGCGGATGACGGACTACAAGGAGATGGAAGCCATTGCTGCCGACCGGCTGGTCGGCAGGCAACCGAAGGACGACGACGTCTCAATGGAGAACATGGTAGTCGACGATCCGGCGCCAACCCCCTCATCCGCACCATCCTCGCCGGTGCATTGCACCATGACCATCGGCGAGGCCCGTGCCCAATATATGGACACGGCGAGGCAGATGTGTGAGGAGCAATTCTGGGAGGCGCAGGCCGACGACGCCTACAACCACCATCTCCTCCAGGAGCACCTGCAGGCGGAGGAGCAGATCGCCGCGGAGCGGGCGGAGCAGGAGGCGCTGCTCGACTCGTACCGCTCCGCCCGCGAGGGCCGCCTCGAGCGTTGGCGGTACCGCATGCGGGTGACGGAGGCTGCGGCCGCCTACAAAGAGGGCGATGAAGTGGGTGTGGTGCTGTTTGGCGAGACCGAGGACGAGGCGAGGACAATGCCGGCTCCGACGAGTCCCCGCTCCGCTGGCATCGACGAGGCCCTGCTCCGCCGAGGCCCCGTGGCGCCAACAACGAGGCAGAGGACACCGCTGGCTCCGCCGAGGCCCCGCCCCGCCAACAACGAGGCAGAGGACATCGCCGGGTCAGCCGAGGCCCCACCTTGCTAGCAACGAGGGGGGATTTCCACCGCTCCGCCGAGGCACCTCCCGCCGGCAATGAAACACAGGACATCGCCGGCTCCGCCGAGGCCCCGCCCCGCTGCCAACGAGGCTGCGCCACATAGAAAACGAGGGAGAGTAGAACACGGTAGGTCACAGCCGCTCGGGTCCAAGCAAGGCCACCGCTGCTACCCTCTGGTTGAAGCCAAGCTAGGCGGGTTGACCATTGACGGCCGGTTAGCTTCTTGGCAGCGACGTGGAGTCGGAGAGCTGTGTTGGAGAAGAGCGCTGCTTCTACTTAACTGCTAGTGCAGTTGGCTTACTAACACGTGGGCCCAACATGCCACATGCCAGTTACGCAACTGCACATGTAGTTAAGTCACTGAAGCTTCTGTTCGGCTCAGCGGGACACAGGTGGGTAGCTTCGGTTAATTAATTATACCTCCAGCACACCCCTTTTTAGTTGAAGAATGTATGAAATGTAATGAAATCCAGCATGTTTATATGAAATCTGACCGTGTATGAATGAATTTATTTTGATTAGTTCGAATTCCTGTATCACTGGCATTGGATGAACATGCAAAACAATACGTACTAGCATTATTCCCAGGGTGATCACCTCGTTTGCAGCAGTTTCACATGTACTCCCTCCTGTCGTTTCTAGTCTGCATACAAGTTTTGTCTGCAGTCAAAATATCTCTACTTTGACCAATCTTATAGAAAAAAGTATGCACTTTCACAATGTGCGAAGTAAAAAGGAACATAAGGAGTACAAAGAGTTTGAGCAGCTTTTAGCGTTTCTGTACATTGCAATCAAACACACAGGGCTGGCAATTCATAGAGAACATTCGAAACAATGGATGATTATGCATCTCAGCGACTCACATGTCAGAGGCTATATTTACTTCACAACTAAAGAATAAAGAAAAAATTGATCAAAGCTACTGACAGCAAAGGGTGTCCCATTCGAAAATATCAAAAACATGTCTTCTTGCTAAAATCAATGAGCAAAATTTGACAAGGTTGTCCCATTCCAAAATATCAAATGCCTACGATGGTGGAATAGGCATGGTTTGCCATCAGTTCGGACATTGACATGGCACCTCGTGCTAAATAAACCAGTTGTTCTTTTTGTGCAATTCCACCAAAATCAACCAAATACGCGCGTAGCTTGTATGATTTCGCCCTTATATGATGCAATGCCTTGAACTTATCGACACCTCCTTTCTTGTGGTGGAAATGAATGATTCGATGTATTCATGAACATTTTGTGCAGTTCCCATTGAAATCAAGATGAGCACCCTTGTTTGCACAAATACAAAACATTGATTAGTATAAAGCAAACTGTACTATGAATTGACAGTTTAAACATGCACCTACATGGTCCATGTAGAGCACACTTTTAGAAAAATGGAACTCACCAGAAAGAATCCTAGAACAACATTGTACTCGCGCATCACAGCAAAAAATGGAGATTTTTCAATCCTTCTGAGCTGAAGTTAGTTTGGTCTTGTGGGGAGTAATGTAATCATCCTTCAACTGCTCTTTCTGATGAGAAGATAGACATGGCTTCTTCATCCTGGCATAATCGGAACTAGTCACTTCACGTACTCCATATTCTTCTTCAGAGGAAGATGATCCTGTTGTGCAAAGACAAGAAGACAACTAAATGCTAGCATCCCTGTTTTCTCGAAAAAAAAGAAAGGAAATATTTAAAACAGCACAGATGAAGCACTTCTCAAGGAAAATACCACTTTTTCATGACAGTATCTAAACAGTAGCACAACACCAATAGAGATGACCAAGCTCAATCATATGGATGAAATCAGTGGGCGAGTACCAACCTTTGCTAGGAGGCTTATTGTGTAGAGCATACAGATGAAGGACTTCTCCGGAACCATCTATTGCTATCTACTGTGGTGGCCATGCTTACTATATACTCCTCGATTTAATGTTTCCAACATCTTCTTGTGCAGTTCCACTAAAATATATGGTATCTTCAAAGAAGATCCCTGTTTGCACAAGTAGAGATAATTACGTATTACATTAAGAGCGGCATCAAATCAGTGGCAAAACAATTGCTCGCTCCAGCCATA
The DNA here is from genome assembly GCA_963921465.1 of Triticum timopheevii. Taxonomy (NCBI): domain Eukaryota; kingdom Viridiplantae; phylum Streptophyta; class Magnoliopsida; order Poales; family Poaceae; genus Triticum; species Triticum timopheevii. Next base: position 315,223,309 of record OY997270.1, read on the forward strand.
GCAATAAATTAAGATGCAAAACTATATCATTACTTGTGTCATCACAGTTCCAGTGCTTCATTACAGCACCAGGAGTTGATTTTTGTTTTTCTTCCACTTGTTCTTCCCCTTCATCACTTGGTTCAATAACAGACAAGCTTTGCCTTCAATGTAAGATTTGGCATGTCAATTAGGGAGCACAAGTATAGCACTAAACAATGACATTAATTTTCTGATGATAGTGGCAAATACAGGCCAACAGTTGTGAAATATACTTTTCTTACCTCAATGGGATATTACGGTGCACATACAGATTGGAAGTCTTGTCTCCATTTGTGCAATTCACTAAAGTCAAGCAACATTACTGTACAAGTAGCACGACATATGAAAGCACGATGCAGAATCATGTGAAAGAAGGCTAGTACTGACCTCTCATGATGCGGAATTCAAACAACTCACAAGAAGAAGATCTGAACCAAATTTTCTAACACGGATAGGAAGTAAGATATCCTCTTGTGCAGTTCCACTAAGATCAAGCAATCAAGCAACATTGTCGGTGTGACATTTTGGTTGAACTGCACAAAACACTCTTAAAACAAAAGTGTTTTGTGCAGTGCAACAAAAGGTCACAATGGCAACGAGGTGAAGTAGATAACCCTGTTTACACAGAGGTGCAAAGGAAACAACTAGTGGTCAATAACGGTGGATGACACAGAAGCCAACAAAAAGAAGCATCTACCTTATCTAAATGGGAAACAAAGCAAGACAGTAGCATTTCTAAAACGGTGGCATTGATTAATATTAACATAGAGATTATATTAACAATAAAATTTGTTAAACATGTAATTTGCTTTTAACTGTGGCATTGCATCAATTTTCCAGCGGCATTATTAGAGGATGTTTGTTTACAGGGACATTTTGGTGTAGGGATTAAAAAAACTCCTCCACCAAACAGGAGGGACTTTTAGGGACTAAAAGTGGGCATTTGGGACTAAAGAAAGAAGACCCTGAGGGAGTCTTTTTGGGACATTTTCCAATAGTTTCCCCTGCCACGCATCGCACCTTGTCTCTATTAGTTCATTACTAGGGGTAATATGGTCTTTTAGCATGTCATTTAATAACCTATAGTCCATGTTTAGTCCCTGGAACCAAGCAGGTAGGGACTAGGGAGTTTTTAACCAAACAGGGCCTTAGATTAACAACAGCTAAAGAGTTGCACGGGACAGTGGACGCACCAGCACCATGTGCATCTACTGATGTACTGTGGTCATGCACAGTCTGTTGCAACAAAGAACAAACAACCAAGGAGCATATTTGTGTTGGTCCCAGTTTTGTTATCTTTAGACACCTTTCCCTATGTGAGCGCCGCAAAAATCTAGTCTTGCTCAAACTCTACAGCCTTGTCCCCCAATACAAAAGATCAGTTCGTTATAGATGTGCATACTGAGTTTGTCATTGTTTTCCCTTTTCGACCAACGTAGGTGCTAGATAGCCAGTCTGTACTAGTATTTTCGCCCCTTCCTTTCCTATTTGAACCACGTCCTAGATTTATGCGATACAACTTTCCCCACTACTTTCCCCCATTCCTTTCCTCTTTGAACCACGTCCTAGATTCATGCTATACAACTTTCCCCACTACTTTCCCCTTCCTTTCCTCTTTGAACCACGTCCTAGATTCATGCTATACAACTTTTCCCACTCCTTTCCCCCACTCCTTTCCTCTTTGAACCACGTCCTAGATTCATGGTATACATCCAGCTAGAGCAATGCATGTGGAATAAGTAAATTATACCTTAAGGTTCTTGGGGCATGGTTTGGTGGGCGACGGGACGGCAGCGAAGAAGAAGGGGTCAGAGGCCCTCCCGTGCCGCCGCTGGGTGAAAGTGAATAGCTGCACAGGTAGTGGATTTGCTCCCTCACCAACGACGACAGCGTTAAGCCTCCTTCCCTTCCCGACGGACGGATCCTACTGGCTCTTTGACCAGCAGTGAGGGGAGAGAGAGGCCAGCAAAGACTTGTTTAGATCTGGAGAGGGTGAGAGATGTGAAGAGAGCAACTACAAGCACCGAGGCTCCATCGTGTATATATATATGCTGGAGAGAGTGTGTGAAGCGTGCAAACCCTAGAAAACAAGCACCGAGGCTGCAGCTTATACGTGATGAGGTGATTATACGGTCACTACGAGATCGTATAGCTCCGTATCCATCCATTTTGACCAGTCAAAGAATCCTCCTGGCACGAATTATGCTCAAGTGTAGTTATCGAACCCGAGACCTCAAGTTTGATGAGCGAACAGGCTAACCAGCTACACAACCCTCCCGTTATGTTCAACGAGAGGAAAATAACCTTTTATACATTCCTGCATTCATGTGACAAGCATGTCATGTTTTTTTTGTGTGGGAGTCATTGGGATTTAAATCATAATCGTGTCATGTGGCTTTGGTGGTAAGACTATCCACAGTGGTGCAGAAATAATGCAGCCTTAGTCACCTTACCTCTCTCCATGTAGTACGTTGGGTCCCACCAGTCAGAGGGTGAAACAAACAAATTAATAAGAAAAATTAAAAGCGACAGCGGTGTATCTTACCTCACACATCTCGCTACTGCTCGGGAACACTGTCCAATTGATCCCTCTGTTCGCTCACATACTATTTTAAGTGAATCCTTATTATAACATGCACAGAATTTTGGGCACTTGTATTCGACCTAAGTCAGTGTGCCACCGTATCTTGTACTAACTACTCCCTCCATATAGGTGTAATAAGTCATGTTAGAAGGTGCAGTGGGACCAAGGTGTGTGCGTGTGCACGTGTGTGTGTGTGTGTGTATGTGTGTGTGTGTGTGTGTTTAATAGCATGTGTGTGTTAGAGAGAGCGACAGATCGACCTACTCCTACAGAGAGATGGTATGTAGTGTACGATTTTAGCTGCGAGAGTCGGTGCATCCTCTCGTTTCTGGGCGTCCAGTAGGGACAGGCGGACAGCTGCCACGCCCGCTCCTGACCAGCCTGGCCCACCCAAAGCTCCTCCATCGCCTGCACGCGCTTCCCGCCTGAAACAGTCAGCACCGCCCAGTGCCGCATTCATGCCCGGGCAGAGCGGACGCGATCTCTCACTAGCGCAAGAGTGATGGTTGCTTCGTCTGTCCAACTTACTGCTGGGTCTATGTGATTTGACGGCTCATTAGTCTTTATTACTGACGTGGTAGGACTACTGGATGTCCCATGCTTTCGGCGAAAGGAGGTACTACTAGATTACAATTTTCTCCATTCTTATAGCGGAGGAGTGCAAGAGCAGTGAAAACACGCAGGCTCAGTGATTACATGGCCCACCTCACACTATCACCATATTTTCTGGACACCGTGCGACACCTAACTCTTTACATAGTACTCCCTCCGTTCCTAAATACTAGATGAGTCCCCGCGCGTTGCCACGGAATAGCCGTATATCTCTCTGTGTAAAATTATCGATTTCATAGAACTAAAAGAACTCTATAACCGCATGACAAATGTGGTAGCCAAACTAAAAAAACTCCCCTCATCATTTAGATCATCCCATGTAAGGAAAAAAGATCAGCCAACTCCTACTGCATAATGGGACTATATTTTTCTTTTTGACATGTTAATGGGACTTAAAAGTTCACTTACATGCATGCTACAGGTGCATGCTTGCATGTAGACATGTTGATGTGATTTAAAACCCTCTCACATGCATGCCACGGTATTTCTGCATGCTTGCATGTGGCTTAGTGCGGAGCCTCTCAACGTCTAGATCAGACGGCTATTATGGACTGATTTAGTTCATCTAACGGCTACATTAATTTTGAGGATGTGGCTCAAGGAGAGGATAGAGAATTCCTAGTAGTGGGGGCTAGCTATTACTAGTAGATAAGTCTTTGTAGAGATTCCACTAGGTGAACTACATACGGAACAAAATGAATGAATCTACACTTAAAATGCATCTATATACATCTGCATGTGGTACATGGTGAAATCTCTACGAAGACTTATATTTAGGAACGGAGGAAGTACTACTCCCTCCGTCCCGAAATACTTGTCGGAGAAATGGATGAATCGAGACGTATTTTAGTTATATATACATATTTTATCCATTTCTCCGACAAGTATTTCAAGACGGAGGGAGAATTATAGTACGTATTGTAATTTATCAGCGAGATAAATTTGTACAATGCTATGAAGCTTCCAGCTTCTGGTACATGTATCTTGCGTCCAAGGTTGCCCGTTGCAACATTTCAACAAATACAAAGGAGACTAACATGCATGCTATTGCATCTCAATGATTGACAGATCATAGCAAATATGTACTCCCTCCGTTCCAAAATAAGTGTCTCACCTTTATGCAAACTTTAGTACAAAGTTGTACTACTACTAAATTGACACGTATTTTGGAACAAAGGCAGCTAAAGAAAACAAGATCCATGCAGTCCCTAGCCCTTGAACCGTGAACCCTAACCAGGCTTCAATTTGGTGGCAACGTTCAAGCTTCCTAAGAAATGAAGTTTGCAACCTTTTGACCATCAGATCATTTTGTGCAGTTTCACCAAAATCGAGATGAGCATCCCTGTGGCAAAGAAATTGAAGAAGCATGATTAGAATAAGATTACTGGGACTAGTTGATGAGACATAAACTCATCACAAATATAGTACGTAGAAGCCAGTAGAGGTATGTGCGGGGCAAAGAAGTAGAGAAAGACCCACATGGAGTGATGTGGGCAGCTGGAGCAGTGGTGCAAGCCGGCTGTAAAGGGAGTTGTACCTGAGGGCTGTCGGGACATAGCTCAACCTTGAGGATGGCGGCGGGAGGTGGCAACTGCCCACATCGCGGCAGTGAGCAAGGGACGAAGGCAACCTCACCGGCTTTGTGAGAGAGAACGGCGGGGACCCCTGATCGGGACGTGCCGATAGTGTGTTTTCGCCGTCGGCGACGGCTACCGCATCTACACTAAGCATCCACCCCTTCCCCCGGCGGACGTGATCCGCCGGGATGTTAGAGAAGTGGCCACAATCGGTTTGTGCGAGAGAGTGTGAAGAGAGCAATCCCAGCAAGCAACCATGTAGGCTGGCCCGTCCTGACTATGTATATAGTGGAGCGGTTTCCTTTTCTCTCCATATGAACCTATCATATTGCGTACGTGCCACTGAAGAAAAATAAACTTTATTTATAATGACGCGGCACCTACTACTCGTTCTCCTATAACCTTGGCTTGGCATCTCCAAAATATTAACCTTGTGATTGGCTCTTCGCCTCTTCAGGAAGTCGAGCAATAATGGTAGTGCAATATATATCATTCTGGATATATGAGACCGAATGAATTGCTGCACGTCCACCACGTGGGCGAGGGTCGAGGGGCAAGGGAGAGTGCTACATACGGAGCAAAATGAGTGAATCTACACTCTAAAATATGTCTATATACATCACTGTTTGGAGTATGTACTAGTAGTTCGTACTGAAATCTACTAAAGGACATATATATTCCAAACAATATGATATAATCTCTATAACCAAGGTAGTAGGGACGAGGAGTAAACGGAGGGAGTAGTAATTTTTTCTCTTCGTCCTGCGAGCCACCGCGCGCATGGGAGAGGGAGCGGGCGTAAGGCGTACGGTACTAAGCAAGCTTCACCTCATCCTGCGAGCCACCGCGCCTGTGGGCGGGGGAGACGGCGTACTAAGCAAGCTTCTCCTTGTTCTGCGAGTTGACGGGACACATCAAAAGTACTCCAGTGTATAGAGCCTTGCCTCTAAGGTAGGCCCCACATGGTTTGCCTCTTTTTTTAACATAACGCGTCAAGTTGCAATTTGTTTGTTCACCCGTGGTAGACGATCCTCCCTCCACCAAGTGGACAACCAGTACACGTGCCAAATTACCACGTGGGCTACCTTTTCATATAGAAATGAGCTCCACCGTGTACCCGCGCGGGTGTGGTTGGGAAAGAGACAGGAGTACGTGCACCGTGCATGCACCTCTTCTCATCGTGCACGTCCCCCACCTACGTGGGTGTGTGAGAGAGATACAAACCGCGTTCGTGAGTGTTTTTTGTTTTGGGGTGGGGGGTTGATTTCGTGAATGTATTTGTGGGAATATGTGTCGATGACATGTCAAACAAAATTTTGCATGCAATGTGTGTGAAATGGAGGCCTATCCATATCATATATAGAGGGTCGGGCGATCCACGAGAAGAGAGGGAGGGGTCATAGATATCGATAGAATCGGAGAGAGGATCAAGTGGGTGGGTGCGAGATCGATGAAGAGAGCCATCAAAATTGTGTGTGTGTGTGCAAGTCAAAGATATAGGGCGACTGACCTACCATAATGTCAGAGGGCACAGGTCAAGTTTGTGTGTGGCAGGGAGACATGACTATAGCGCTCGATGTATCGGTGTGTGGGGGGGAGGGGGGAGGGGAGGTAGAGGCCTAACTATAGAGGTAGAACGACTCGTATATGTGTTGAGAAGGAGAGACCCAGCTATGTCTTGAGGGAGATCGGTCGACATCCATACATAACTGAAGGACGGGAAATATGATGGGACAGAGAGAGAGAGAGAGAGAGAGAGGAGAGAGAGGGGGAGAGAGAGGGGTAGAGTGCTGGATGGGTGATGGAGTTGCTTCTCGAAGATGGTGGGAGAGGCCTACTAGACAAACTGAGGGTGGAACTGCAATGTTATCAATAAGAGTGGGGATGTGTTTCTGTGTGTGCCTGTGCATGATAGATCTATCGGGATGCATCCATGGATGATGAAGGGGAACCATGTGTTTGGTAAGCAAACCTAACTAGATCGGTAGATCAATTGTTGTTTGTCAGAGGAAGGGAGAGACATAACTAATGAGGTAGATCGATCGATGCGTGGGTAAAACCGAGTTATAAGGACCTAGGTAGCTATATGTATAGCGGGAGATCAGTCGGTTTACGTCCATTTGTTAGAGGCAAATAAGGCCCAGCGAGACGGATAGACAGAGAGAATGGAGCTAGGATGTGGTGTGTTGTGAAGATAATACACAAACGATGGTTTAACTTGACAATAATGATGATTGTAGATCTTATTAAAACAGAGAAACGAATTCAAATGCTTTGACTTCACAACAATCATTACTATAGATCTTATTCAAATAGAGAAACGAATTCAAATTTAGTTCATATTGAAGCGGTAGTATATACATTTGGAATGCACTAAAACATTCATTTGAGTAGTAGGTTGCATGCATTATACACGTAGCGAAATATTTTAATTGAACATAACATGAATTCAAAGTGTTGAATGACATTTGTAGTGCGAATTTATTTGGTACAGTACATGTTAGGCTTGTTCAGGAATTTCAACCCGCGCCTTGTTAGCCCAAAATATTTAAGATATATCTTTGTCTCGTTGTGCTCCGACAACTCCCTCCATCTCAACCCGCGCCTTGCTATACCGAAATTACAACGCGCGTGAAAACTCCCACCTCCTGTGAAATCCCGACACGCGAAATGCCCGTGGTACCCCTGAACCGAAAGAACCGCCTCAAATCGGTGGGGGTACTTTCGTAACTTACCCCACATTTCGGACAAGCGCATCCCTAATCCATGGTTCCCCACTCCCATCCCATCCGCCCACCCATTCGTACACCGAGGCCGCGAAAACCCATGACAAAGCACCACACCCTCCTTCGTCCGCCACCCAGCCGGAGCCTCTTCCCCGATGACGTAGTCCACAGCAATACCTCGACGTCCCTCATCCACCGTACCGGATGAGTATCCGTCATCGATCTTGTCATCTCGCCGGTTCAGCCACCCCGTCCTCCACCTCCAAGGAGCTGCCCGGACGTTCCCCTCGTCTTTCGCGCCACCTCCATTTCCACACCGCCGTCTTCACCTGCACCATCGGAAGAGCATCATCGTCACCGTTTCCTCGGATGAAGCTGCAGCCTAATCGGCGCCACCAAAGAGGTTGTACACTAATCGCTGCATTTTCTTCTTGATTCGATCTCACGGTGCTGCCGGCGCTCGGTCCCGAGCCGACACGATGCAGCTCCATCCACGGCAGCATCGCCGGCCACTTCCTCCACGGCGTCGCTCCCTCGGCGGCGATGTCCACATCAGTAGGAGCTGCTGCTACTTCAGCTCTTGCTCGCGCTGCTACTCTGCTCTTGCTCTCGGTCCCCTGCCTGGTCTGCTCTTGCTATTGCTCTTGCTCGCGCTACTGCTCTCGCTCTTGCTCTTGCTTGCGATGCTGCTCTGATTTAGCTACACTTCAAATGACTGAATCGACTTTTGGGTCAGTCGATTTTTAGGGGGTGGGGGGGGGGGGGCTCGCCGGGGTGAAGGAAGAACCAGCCGCAGCGCGGAGGGGGGCTTGCCGGAGAGGTACCCCACTATCTATCTTAGGGTTCAGGTTGGGGCGGTGGTCGCCGGCGGTGGTGGGGCGGTGGCATGGGGATCGCCGAAGAAAAAGCTCGGCACGGGGGGGCCTAGAGGGATGGCCGGGACGGCGGCGGACCGGCGGTGGGGAGTGTTTTTGGGGCGGGCGGCTGCTGTTTGGCCGGTGGTGGCTGGCGGCTCAGGGGGGTGGAGGTTGAAGATGAACTGGAGGCCCTTGATTTCATATCCAACGGCTGCAAAATCGACTGACCAGAGATGAAAAAGTCAGTCGACTGACGTGTAGCCTCACCTTGCTAGTGCGTTCAGTTTCGACAGCAAAATTCAGTTTTGACAGTTAAGTTCAGTTTCGACAGTTAAATTCATTTTCAACAGTTAAGTTCAGTTTTGACAGTTAAGTACAGAAATGAGCGGCTGATGTATTTTACATCTAGCACTTTGTGGTTATGTATTTTACATCACCTATTGGAGATGCTATTAGAATTCCACTTAGGTTAACATTGTCTCTCTTGTCTTGCTTCAGCCTCGGCGTCGTACAACTCACCGGAGCTTCTCCAACGACGAAATCCTCCATCACAGCGGACCAGTACCTCAGGCTCCATCTCTAGACACCTAAGATCTTCTTCCCCTCCTCCGACAGCCAAGTCAACCAGAGCATCCTCACCGGCCAACCCAATCACGCTGAGATCGACATGGCTTCGCCAAAGAGGTTGTACACTTGTTGTATCTCTTTTTTACTCTACATGTTATATATATTGTCCACTGAGCACACGTAGTAACGGGAAATACGATTATTTTATCCTACTATATGACAAGCAGTGAGGTACCAGGCAACTTAGCTATCTGTGATGGACTCTCTTGAACGCCATCATTATTTATCTCTGCGCGTTTGAATTGTGCATTTGTCGATGGCCCTGTGAGTTGAGCTAGTACGGCAGTGGCCTAGGTCCAAAGTAATAGAAGTAGCACAAAAACATTTTATTAGTGTAGGCTTTTCCTTGCTCAAGCCTGCCTACTAGAATCGCCAGTGCTTGAATAGAAAAGTGAATGAAAAACATAGGAATTGGAAAGTTTCCTATGGTACTACTATTCATGAATTTGGTTCAAAGGAATGGAACAAAGGAAAACTGTCGGATTTGTTCCTTTAGTGTCTCCTTGAAACAAAAAACGTAGGAATTTTAATTTTCACTTGCCCTCCTTTTCAAATTCCTATTCATGAAGCACAAGACTAAGAGATAGTAGCATAATAGCATTATAACCGTACATTTTCTTGTGGTTTGACTTAATCTCACCATGCTTCTTTGCATCCTGTGATCTTCTAATTGTTGTGAATCAAACACCCAGATTGGCAGAAATCTGTGTTTTGAAATTCTTTGTTTTGCACGTGCATTCCTATCCTATTCCTATCTATTTCCTATCCCTGCATTGTTGGAATCCTCCAATTCAAACGAGCCCTTACAGAATTACTTCTCTTACACATAGTTGCCAAAGAAAACCTTGCGTGGTTTTTCTCGCTCCTGCTGCACCGTCGTCTACCCCATCTCAGCTGCTCCAACGACAGAAGGGTCCAGCACAGCAGGGATCCGGCCTCCAGACTGTCTTTCGCCGCCTCAGATCTTCTTCCCCGCCGCCAGCAGCCATGAAAACAGCATTACCATCATCAACCGAGTAGACGACCTCGAGGACTACACGGGTTCGCAAGAGAGGTCGCACTCTTTCGTGTCTGCTTACGTTATGCATTGCTTAATATTACATGCTACTTTATCATCATGTTCACCAATTAGACTCTAAGTCAGCTCAAAAGTAATGGTTAAACTTGAGTTTTTAAATGGTTGTGGGGTACATATCGGGGCCGCAATCAATAGTATCTATCTACTATCTGGTTAATCTCCAGTGTCTACTATGAGTTTCATGTTGGGTGGGAAACAAACAGTAAAGAAGCCATTGTCTATATTTTTTAACTGAAGCCATTATCTGCCTGCTATTATTGGTTTTGGGTCTATCCACATGTTGCTACCATCACTCTGGATTTCTGCATGCACTCCTTACATAATCTCACTATGTTCTATTCCTATGCATGACAGTTATTGTAAACAATGGAACTGAACATGTAGAGCAAAAGAGACGAGCCTTGCGTGGCAATAAAATTTCATGCAGACGTTGCTCCATGGTACGCGCAAAGGCAGCCCCCCCCCCTCCACACATTTCGGATTGTAATCGAGAGGAAGATATCTGTTCTGAGGGGGATTCAGAAGGAGAATACAACTCATATTTACCCCCTGAGGTCTTCGCTCTAACTTGGCATGCTGATGTTGGTTATATCATGCATATGGTGCCTTGCATTGCTTACTTTATACATCAAATATGTCATCTGCTTAGTTTAGACATCCTTTGTGCGAATGCCATCTGTTTAGTTTATTCATTGTTTATGTGAATTATGCAACGCCATCTTGTTTAGCCAGGCATCATATATGTGAGTTTTGCAATGCCATCCTACTTAGCCAGTCATCTTATATGTAAATTATATCAGGCCATCCTTTTTTTCGTTATATATTACATTTGTCAACAATGTTAGTACATTCAACTGCTCTTCGTGTGCATCGGCCATTTGACATGGTGATGGCAAATTCTGGAGTGAGAATAAGGTCTTCAGAGCAAACTATGCTATCTGACGAAGCGCATATCTCGCTGGTTACGGATAGCACCTCAAAGGACGATTCAGTGACAGATGACCAGTCCTATCCCCCCCCCCCCCGAGGTGTATGCTCTAACTTGGCATGGTTATGTTGCTCATATCATGCGTATGGTGCCTCGCATTGCTATGTCATTTGACTATTTTAGACATGCTTTGTGTGAATGCCACCTGTTCATTGTCTAACTACCATATATGTGAATTATGCATTACCATCTTGTTGCAAGACATTATATATGTGAATTATGCAATGCTATCTTGTTGCAAAGGCATTATATATGTGAATTATGCAATGCCATGCTGTTTAGCCAATCATCATGTATGTGAATTATATCATGCTATCATTTTTTTGTATTACCTGTTCCATTTGTCGACAACATTTGTATATTCAACTACTCTTCCTATGCATCAGCCATTTGAAACAGTGATGGAAGTATCTGAGTGAAAACAAGGTATTCAGAGCAGACAATGCTACCTGCTGAAGCAGACATCTTGCTGGGTACAGAGAGCTCCTCATAGGAGGATTCAGAGACTGATGACCAGTCCTATTTCCCCCCTGAGGTCTATGCTCAAACTTGGCAGGGTTATATTACCCATGTCATGCATGTTGTCTTGCATTGCTTAGTTTTTACATCATATATGGATTGCCATCTGCTTACTTGCTTACTATATAAATCATATATTTGAATTATATCATGCCATCATGTTTACATAGTACATACACATCATTTATCTGAATTATGGCATGGCAACCCATTTAATAAAGACATCATATAGTTATATCATCTCATCCTGTTTAGTGTTTACAGTCATCATATTTTGAATTATGGCATTCTATCCGTGAATGTATGTGAATTATGGCATGCCAACCTATTTAATAAACACATTATATAGTTATATCATGTCATCCTATTTACATAGTCATCATATTTTGAACTATGTCTTTCCATCTTTTCTAGTTAGCCATCATAATGTGAAATTGTGTCATGCTATCCTGTTTAGTTAGCCATCATATATGTGAAATTGTGTCATGCTATCCTGTTTGGTTAGACAACATAAATGTGAATTATTTCATGTCCTCTTTTATTCCCCACTATCCATTGCACATGTCTATCATACAATGTTTATAATTTCAATTACTTTTCTTGTTTATCAGCCATTTGAATTGGAGAGGGTGATGGCAGTATCTAAGGGAGTAACAACACGGTCTTCAGAAAAGATAGTGCTACCAGTTGATGCAGATAGAACCATGGTTGTACTTCCCAAGGACCAGATCCACCACACATAACCCAGACTCTCGCAGATTGTACCCCTACCCAGTTGGACAGAGAACCAGCTAGACCCCTTCTAACCCCAACCCCGGCAGATAGTAAGCTAGTTCCAGTTGACACAGCACCGTCTCCACCACAGAGCACCCAAACACGAGCGGTTAGTAAGGGAACTGCAGTGCCCAACACTACAAAAAAAGACACATCTGTGACATTTTGGGTCGAACGAATTTTTTTCTATCATACATATGACACTTCTATGACGTTAATTGTACAAAACCCGGTATCATCATAGATGTGGTGGGCTCCTACTTCTATGACAAAAAATCATGACGGAAAATGGGCTTTTCGTCCTGGGCAGGCTGGAGACGCCGCTGCATGACATTCTTTGGGCCGTCCATGAAGGAAAAAACCGTGGTAGAAGCGAGGGGGAGGAAAATTTCGGGGAGTTGCCGATTACGGTGGGAGGTCGGGGGCCAAGCGATGCGCATTTCTCTCGTACATGTACGCATGTATGTGCGAGGCATGGGCTCTAACTGAACCCGAGCGAGGCGTTGGGCTCTAACTGAACCCGAGCGATTGCACTGCAGGCTACGCGTTACTGAACCCGAGCGATCGATCGATGGCTGTTAACTGAACCCGATCGAGCGATTCCTTCGCTACTGCTGCTAACTGAAGCAGATCGATTGGATGAACAGTGAGCGTTGCGGGGGGGGTGGATGAACAGTGAGCCAATGGCGTTGCCTCTGGATGAACAGGACCCCGTGGTCTGGAGGGCTGGATGAACAGTAGACGGTGGAGGGGTGGCCGTGGAGGGGTGGTTGAACAGGACCCTGTGGTGTGGAGGGCTGGATGAACAGTAGACGGTGGAGGGGTGGTTGAACAGTAGCCAGTGGAGTAGCACACGGTGGAGGCTGGATGAACAGGAGCCCGTGGAGGCTGGAGGTGGTCGACGGTAGCCCGTGGAGGCTGGAGGAGGTCGACGGTGGAGATGAATAGTATCCCGTGGAGTCCCGTTTTGCGGTACGCCACACCTCTCCCGATGAACAGGACCCCCGTTTTGACCGTAGCGCTCCAACACAAGTCCGTTTCGTCTGTTTTGCGATACGCCACACCCCTCCCGATCAACAGGACCCCCGTTTCGACCGTAGGAGGTCCGTTTCGTCCGTTTTGTGGTACGCCACACCCCTCCCAATCAACAGGACCCCCGTTTCAACAGTAGGAGGTCCGTTTCCTCCGTTTTGCAGTACGCCACACCCCTCCCGATCAACAGGACCCCGTTCCGAACGTAGGAGGTCCATTTCCTCCGTTATGCAGTACGCCAGGCCTCGTTTCCATCGCCTGTTCCGTCCAAGCCTGTTGGCTCCCACGCGTTCTGTTGCCTCCCGATGAACACGACGGATTCCGTTGCCTCCTGATGAACACGATGCATTCCGTTTCCACCCCATGAACAAGACGCATTCCGTTGCCTCCCCATGAACACGACGATGACTCTGTTTCTCTGTTCGGACCCAGCCATGTACACGAGCCCTGGCCGTACGTATGCGCGAGTAGGCGTTCGAGACCCCGCCCGTATGTACGTACGTGGCCGTATTTTCTTTCTTGCAGCCTGGCCGCTGTATGTACGTGTACATGCTACGTGCACGCCTCTACTACGACACGTACGCGCCTATATTACGACACGTGCGCGCCTCTACATCGACCAGTATATATGTATGTGCACGTTCGTGACCAGAATGACAACGCTACGTACGCTTTGACCAGGTGGGTCCCGACTGTCAAGCACTTCCTTACGTGCGAAGATGTAGCTGGTGGGTCCCAGCAGTCAGGGGGCGAATTGTTTTTTCTTTTTGCCCGAACGCACTTCCTTGCGTGCGAAGATGTAGCTGGTGGGTCCCGGCAGTCAGGGGGGCGAATCGTTTTTTTTTGCCCGGACGCACTTCCTTGCGTGCGAAGATGTAGCTGGTGTGTCCCAGCAGTCAGGGGGGCGAATCGTTTTTTCATGAAATACGGTGGCCCGTCCGGTGGGTCCCCGTTGTCAGGTGGAGGAATAATTATTTTGCACGTAATAAGGAGGCACTTCCTTGCTGCGGTCGTGAACCAAGCTGTCAGCCTCTCCATGTACAGTCCACGTCCGATGGAAGCCGTTCCTTGACCACATTGACCATGCCGCACCGAGAGCACCAGGGCGGTGGACGACCGCGAGGCCTAGGAAGGGGACGACGCGGAGCCGGGGAACATGCAGCAGTGGATGCCCACGCGTAGAGGAGTACGAGGGTTCACTGGTTCGCTGCGGTGTGAGGCTGTCGTCGCTGTAGAATAACAGGGGGTATGGGTGAATAGAGGGATGGCCTGGTTAGCGGTGGGAGTAGTAGAGGGCGGTGAGGCCTCCGCCACATCGCAGCCGGCAACGGGAGGCAGGAGCACGAGGCACGACCGGCGCTAGTTTGGGTGGCTGGAGCAAGAAGACCAGAGGTTGAAGAAGCACTACGGCCATCGGATGGACATCGTACGGTCACTGGAGCTAGAATCGTGCATATTGACTAAGTTGATAAAGCCCTCCGTCCCCGTCAACTTAGTAGGCCCACAAGTCAGCCTGTCACTATACTGGGTCCCAGCTAACTGGCGGAGTATTCATTCTTTTTGTGCGTAATAAGGAGGCACTTCCTTGCGTGCGAAGATATAGCTGGTGGGTCCAAGCTATCAGCGGCAGTAATGTTTTTTCACGAAATACGGAGGCCCTCTCGGTGGGTCCCTGATGTCAGGTGGAGGAATCATTATTTTGCGCGTAATAAGGAGGCATTTCCTTGCGTGCGGCTGTTGACCTAGCTGCCGGCCTCTCCACGTACAGTCCACTTCAGATGCATGTCGGTCGTTGACCACATTGACCAGGCGCGCCGAGAGCACTAGGGCGGTGGACAACAGCGAGGCCTAGGAAGGGAACGACACGGAGGCAGGGAAGACTCGGCAGTTGTTTCCCACGCGAAGGGGAGTACGACTGTACGAGGGTTTACTGGTTCGTCTGCCGTCGTCGGAGAATAACAGTGGGTGTGGGTGAGTAGAGGGATGGCTAGGCTAGCGATGGGAGTACGGTGGGGTGGTGAGGCCTGCGCGGTAGCACAGCCGACCGTGGGGAGGAGGGAGCAGGCAGTCTTGCCGGCGCTTGTTTGAGCGGCTGGAGCAGGAAGAGCAGAGATTGAAGAAGCACGACGGCCGTTGGATGGACATCCAACAGTCACTGCTTGTGCGTCAACCTTTTTTTTAGGAAAGCCTCGAATCTGTGGAAAAAAGCATACATCCCATCTGCCATTATTTTTAATAATTTACAGCCCATTTTCTAATTCTTAAGGTTTTTTTGGAGCCCATATTCTTTTTGTTAGCATTACAGCCCATATTGTGGCCACGATTAAAAAATTATACGAAATTTTGCATATTTCGGTGCGGTCCAAACTGTTTTAATCCCGAAATTTCGACTCACATTCAAACTGATTTCAAAAATAAATGTATATCAATATAAAATCCAACAAATTCTCCACGCATAAAAATTAATGTAATTTAAAATCTCGAAATGAAAAAAAGATATTTGAAACTAATTGCCGGTTTGATGTGTTTTAAAAATGTACATCCCATTTCTCATTACTGATGGGCCATTTTCTCGGCCAGCCGAATGAAAGCTCTCCTCATCTTGACAGATTTGTAGCCCAAGAGGCCTGACAAAGCGACTTACTTGGCAAATCACAAAAAAACTGGGTTGTGGCCGTGGACCCAGCTGTCAGCCTCTCCACGTACAGTACTCTTCCGATGGATGTCGTTCCTTGACCACGTTGACCACGCCGCGCGGAGAGCACCACGGCGGTGGACGACGGTGAGGCCTAGGAAGGGGACGACGCGGAGCCGGGGAAGACGCGACAGTGGAAGCCCGCGCGGAGAGGAGTACGAGGGTTCACTGGTTTGGCTGCGGTGTGAGGCTGCCGTCGCCACAGGGCCTGGCCAGCGGTGGGAATAGTAGGGGGCGGTGAGGCCTCCGCGGCAGCACAGCCGGCCACGGGAGGCAGGAGCATGAGGCACGACCGGCACTGGTTTGTGTGGCTAGAGCAAGAAGACCAGAGGTTGAAGAAGCACTACGGCCGTTGGATGGACATCGTACGGTCACTGGAGCTAGAATCGTCCATATTGACTAAGTTGACAAAGCCCTTCATCCCCGTCAACTTAGTAGGCCCACAAGTCAGCCTCCCACCAAGGTGGGTCCCAGCTAGCAGGGGGAGTATTCATTTTTTTGTGCGTAATAAGGAGGCACCTCTGGTGGGTCTGAGATGATAGCGGGGGGAACGTTTTTTTCGTGAAATATGGTGGCCCGTCAGGTGGGTCCCAGCAGTCAGGGGGCAAACGTTTTTTCCGCAAAATACGGTGGCCCATCCAGTGGGTCCCTGCTGTCAGTTGGAAGAATCATTATTTTCTGCGTAATAAGGAGGCACTTACTTGCTGCAGCCGTGGACCCAGCTGAGACTCTCCATGTACAGTATACTTCCGATGGAAGTCGTTCCTTGACCATGTTGACCTCGCTGCGTTCCGTTGCATGCATGCGTCCATGGGCGTTGTGCGTCCCCACTGTTAGCCTCTCACGTACAGTCATCTTCTGATGACTCTCGGTTGTTGACCACGTTGACCACACCGTGCCGAGCGCACCCAGACTGGAACGACCCGGAGATGGGGAAGACGGGGCAGTGGAGTCACAGATGGAGAGGAGTGGGAAACTTCACTGGTTCGGGTGCGCGGCAGCATAGCCGTGGTGCCGCCCACGGGAGACAAGAGCAAGATTAGAGGTTGAAGAAGGAGCACGGCTGTTGGATTAACATCCAATGGTCCAGCTGCTAGAATCATTTGTTGATTAAGTTGACAAAGCCGTGCGTACATGTCCGCTTAGTAGGCCCACAAGTCATTCACCAAATCTGACGGGTCCCAGCTGTCAACGGGATGAATATTTTTTTTCGCAAAACAAGGAGGCACTTCCTTCCGTGCGAAGATATAGCCGGTGGGTCCCAGCTATGAGGTGGAGGAAACATTTTTTTTCAGCTTAATAAGGAAGAACTTTCCTTGCGTGCGACCATGGACCTCGTGGGTCCCAGCCGTCAGGCTCTCCACATACAGTCCTCTCCCGATGACTCTCGTTTGTTGACCACGCCGCACCAAACACAGCGAGGCGGTGGACGACGGCGAGGCCCCGGACGGGAACGACTCGGAGATGGAAAAACACGGCAGTGGAGTCGCAGATTGAGAGGAGGAGAAGGGTTATAACTAGTTCTGTTGCGGCGTGGGGCTGTAGTCTGTGGAGAATAACAGGAGGTGTCGAGGGGTGGAGGGATAGCCTGGCAGGCGGTGGGGTAGCGCTTCGCAGCGATGCATGCTAAGCAGAGCCGCTAGCCGCCGGAGGCCGGACCAGGCGGTCCCGGTGACGCTGGAGGAAGAAGACGAGAGATTGAAGGTGCATGCCGGCCGTTGGATATAAATCCAATGGCTGTGAATGACACGATCATTTGTTGACCAAGTTGACAACGCCCTGCGTAGGCTTCGACCTATTGGCCCACATGTCAGCCTGCAAAAATGTGGCATATATTTAACCCATATTTACTAGAATGTACAGTCCATTTGCTGGGCAGGGTGAACAAATAATTTCGCATCAATCAGGCCCATTAATATTTTCTAAGAAATCCCAGCCCATTTGCACTTCCTTGAAATACACGTATTAGGTGGGCTCGTTACATTTTTTATATATATAATTAAGAAATTAGCGAGTTATTGCTCAAAATAAATTGGACACAACATTACTTTTATAAGAGACATGCGTTTTATACCCCACAGTAGGCATACTAACAAGTTCACACACAAATACAACAAAAAAGGTAAACATTCATATCAAACTCAAGTTCACAGGACACGTTCATATTCATAGCCAACATTCACTATCAACAACTCAAAAGATTCATATATACACAAGCTTGGCATATCAATGCATCCAAATGATTGATAGATCACACGACAATATTCATACATAATTCACAAAAAGATTCAGATATACACATGTTCAGTATGTTTATGCATCCAAATGATTGAGATCACAGCCAATATGATCCATGGATGAACTCTAATTACCTAGGGTACAGACTGGTAAATGGTGTTCAATCAGAGGTACTTCTTGCTAAAATTAGTTCTTGTACAAGTAAACTTTCGAGTACATAAGAGGCAGCACAGACAATCTGAACTTTGCTTGTAGGTTTATCCTCAAATAGTGGCCTCGTGCCAAGGGAGGTTTGAGCAACTTGGCCACTACTTTCATCCAACTAGTTTACTGGCTCATCTTGGTCATGTATCTTGCCAAAATTCTACATTGCAGACGAGAATGGAGGCGGTTGAGAAAATGAACCACCCAAATTTTTTGTGCAGTTCAACTGAAATAGAGCATCCTTGGCATGCAGACTGATTAAGTGCCAGATGAATATACGCGTCAACCAACTTGTCTGGAATCTTTAGACTCCATGCCATATAGTTCGCTACCATATGTGCCGATGACCAAAAGGCACAAGTTGGGACCAAAGACTGGACTGCATTTTTCTGGGCTATGCACCAAGCAATATTTTTGGCGTTCACTCTCCTAATACTTGGAGTTTGACTATTGGTTGACGTCGGTTGATACTCGAATGAATATAGGAACTTCTTGTCAACATCGATGCTTGTCTGAGTGAACTTTGGAGTACATAGCAGTAGCATAAGTACCTGTCCATCTGATCATTTTGTGCAGTTCTACTGAAATCACCCGATGTAATGATTTGCCTGCGAGTTCAGGCTCCAAATTACTCCTTTATGAAATCGCCAAATAGTAGCACAATACCAAATTACCAATACATATGACAGGCACAATAATCAGGATAAAGACCAGTACCAACCTGTGTGAGGTAGCATATCAATTACTATTTCCTTTGACTGGAAGCAGAGATAAGCCAAGCGACTGATAGCAAAGGAAGAAAGCAAGCGGAGATTAGCGACTGACAGGAAAGGACGGAAGCTGTCGAGGCAATGAAGCACCCAAAGTTTTTGTGCAGTTCCACCAAAATCGAGCATCCCTATTGGCACATATATTGAGGGAGTGAGATTACTGTAATAGTGGGACTAGTTGATGAAACATACACTAAAAAATAGAAGCACCCTCATTATCTTAATGGGTAAAGTTAGCAACATAGTAGTCTTGCTTAAAGAGAGGTATTAGTTTATTTAATCAGTGCCAATTAGCTCAACTCAACACTCAAAGCATTGCCATTTATCATACGTTGCAAAACTTAAAAGTGCAAAGATAAAGGAGTTTCTCATGACAGTAGCACGATACAAATAGAGATGACAGCAAACTAATATGGATGAAGGCCTTAGGCCCGTACCAACCTAAGAAAAAAAGCTTATTCATGTAGTCCCACAAGAGATGATAAAGCACTCACTGGAATCACACAATAGTATATATTTTTGTGCACTTAAAATGTATGGTTGAAATCACTCTTGTTTACCAGTGCTGAGATTATATCGAAAGATTATCAAGAACTTCCAGCAGAGTTAAAGCACTAGCTGGGATACAGTTCATTGTATTGTCTTGTGTAGTTCCACTAAAATGTATGATTGACACAACATGATCCCTGTTTGCACAAGTAGGAACAAGGTGAAACCTTCATTAGATTAGTGAGAAAGGATAGGAAGACATTAGCATATTACTCAAACAGTAGCATCAAATTCATGATGGACAATACGCAAAACATTGCCTCATTGAACCAATGGCAATAAATTGACATGCAAAACAATAGCACTATTATGTCATGACACTAATAATATTCCCTCCCTGCTCCACCACATGATTCACCTCCATAGACAAACATTCACACGTACATGATTCAGCATAGGGTCCTACTAAAGATTTGTTTAACTCCAACAGAAAAATTAGGCAGTAATAAATTAGTGGTACTTAAGTACTCCTAATTCATTAAGTGAGACAGCAGAAGTGGAAGGGCTCCCTGGAGGATCGTCTCACATGTAAGGTAGTTGTTGCAGGATCCCTTGAATAGCCTCGACTGAGGCCTCTAGCTTCAGCAAGATCGCCTTGGCACTGTTTATTCTTCTTCTTCTTCCTCTTCATACTCTGTTTCTCTTTCTCCTCACCAGTTGGTGAAACCAAGTACATGATTGTCCTTCTAATTCAGAATTGGTTTTGTCAGTGAGGGAGTACAAGTGTACTAGTAAAAAACAGCATTATTTTCTCATGGCAGTCGGAAAATAGAGATGAACACATGCATTAAATATCATTCTTACCTAAAGGAAGGTTATGGCGCCAATATGGATGGTGAGGATTGGAACACAGATCTCCCTTTGTGCAGTTCCACCAAAATGAACCAACTAATCCATGCTGACATTCCAGTTAAATAGCACAAAAGTCACTTCTTTTAAGAAGAGTTTTGTGCATTGCACCAAAAGGTCACAGCAGCAACCAGGTGAATTGGATATCCTTGTTTGCACAAAAAGGCACAGAGGAAACAGTCAGAGTCTCAAACAATTACAGGCAAAAACATTTGGCTAAACTTGTCAGAGTCTCAAACAATTACAGGCAAAAACAGTGGCAGGGCTTCATTTTTACCAGGGACATTATATTAAGAATAGCTAAGGCTGCGTTCGGTTCACAGGTTTGGTGCAGGATTTTCGTAGGAACACAATTCCTATGGTATTCTTTCCCTTCCAACCGTTCGGAACACGGGAAAGGTGAATAGTGTTTCATAGGAAAGCCGGTCTGGTAGTACTGATTCCATCGGATTAGAAACATCCACGTGCTGCTCATTTTTTGGGCGGAAGCCCGAGGCAGGCTCTCGCTGCCATGCGTTAGACAGGTTGTTGTGTTGTGTTTGCCGGAATAAAAAAATCAACCTATGTGTGGTATGTGAGGTGAGGACAAGAGTAGTCACTGTGCAGCTGAATAAACTAATAGCATCTCATATTGCCAAGCATGCTACTCTAAAAAACAAATCTATACATTTCATAGTCCATCCGAACACATTCTCTTGAGAGTTTCCTCCGGTTCGCTGTTCCATAGTTTTATACCTACATTCCTTTCCTATTCCTCTATTTTCATCAAGACCTATGTTTTCTACCCCTTTATTCCGACCGGAGCCTAAATATTTGGTATAAGGGCATGGGACAATGGGTGCACTAGCAGTACAGCACCATGTACATAAACAGGGGCATAAAGTGGTGATTCATAGTTTGTTGCCCCGAGAAACAAACATCCAAGAAACATATCTGGGTTGGTCCCATTTTTGTTCACTCTAGCCACCTACTCCTATGTGTGGATAGCAAATCTAGTCCTGGTCATACCACTATGTACAGCGTTACCCCTATATTTCCCTTTTCGACCAAGAGACCGGTTGGATGACCAGTCTGTACTACTTTCATCCCCTTTCCTTCCTGTTTGTACCAAGTCCGGTGTACATACTAAATTCCCCCACCCCCACTTTATTTCAATGACAAGTATTTTCGGACGGAGGGAGTACAAGATTCAACTCCATGACGTAGCTTTACCTCTAACAATAGAAGAAGAATAGGTGACGTTGGACCATCCGATCAAGAGGGGCTGAGAGGTAGAAAATGATGCACATGCAGCGACGTAGCAAGCTGGGGAAGTAGAGCTAAGGCGGTTTCAAACGAAGATATACCTGAAGGTCGTCGGGATGTGGATAGGTGGGCTGCGGTTGGCCGGAACCGCCCATAGGCAACGACGAAGGGATCGGAGGACCTCCCGCGCTGGCGCTCGGCCAGAGATAATGGTGCGGCCGGCAGTGGGTCTCCTCCCTCGCTGTCGACGATGGCCTAAATGTTGCCCCTCCTCCCCTTCACCGGCGGAGGGGGATACGTCCGGATCTGTAACCAGCGGTGAGGATAGAAAGCCAGTGTTTTTTGAAGGGAGAAAGACAGTGTTACTACCCCCTATCTTGTTTAGATCTGGAGAGGATGAGAGTGTGTGAATAGAGCAACCCTAGCAAGCAAGCGCGGAGCCTCCGGCCTATATATAAGTAGTGGTGTAGTTTTCCTTTTTCACTCCATCAAAACAATCGTTTAAAATTGTGTACTACTACATGCCAGGTCGCGTTTTTTTAGTTGTTGATTGTTTTTTGAGATAGCTACCCGCTTGTTCCAAGTGGTGTTACGGTGTGCTAGGTCGCACTTTATATCGTTCAAGTCTGGTACTACAAGTCCCTCCATTAAATGAACAACCACCCCCTCATAAAAATTGTGAACAAGCCCACGGCTAAAATTAGCGGAAACGTGGGTTGCCCCAACATGCATTATTATTTATATTTTCTACTCCCTCCGTTCCTAAATATAAGTCTTTTTTTATTAGACACACCTAACACAAGAATTGTTTTTATTAGCAGTGAACCCCACATGTCATAGACACAAAAATTGTGGCAAGATTCCCTTAGGCAAGCCAAAGTGTGTCTAACAATTTGAGCAACTCAGGTTAGGCAAGGGTGGAAAGTGTGGGAAAAATAATGTGGCAACATAAGACAAACATAGTCGCAATCCAAACAGCCCCGTAATTTTTTGTGACATGCATGAAAATTTGGTTAGTTAAATTTATAGTCAAAAGTTGGCAAGGTGCATCAAATCAACACATGCAAGTATCAAAAGGAAAGTCACGGCATGCATGCATGTGTTGTACTCCCTCCATTTCCAAATATAATTCTTTTTAGAGATTGCAACAAGTGACTACATACGAAGCAGAATATGTCTACTCCTACATACGAAGTAGCCCATTTGAAATGTGTAAAAAGACTTTTATCGAGTGCAGTGCTTTGATGTGTCGCGTCAACTCGTACAAGACCGAGAAATTTGATTACTACGACGCCCTCTCGCTCGCGGAGTGAGCTCCGGTGCCTTAACTGCACCTACCTTTGGCTGCATGACAGGAGGGCCAACCACCTGTTGGGCCCACCTGTCATAGACACAAAGGCAGGAGAGGTAAGTAGAAGCTTTCGCTACACGCTATCCCTCCCGCACGAGGTGGACGGACATGCAGCAGTGGATTCGATACTGTAGAAGTAGGAGTAACATCATTGTTCATCTTCTCAAAGAGGCGAAGAGCCAAGTGCAAACCGAACGTGGCAGTTGTGAACGCTCGCGTGGTGCGGTTCCTTGGAGTACTAGCCAGGCTCTTGCATGAGACAAAATTGCTATTGTTTAACAATTAAACTCCATTATCCATTGGTTGATACTCATTCTACATAGGTCCACGCGCTTAGCACCGTTTCCTCCTGGGGTCACTAATGTTTATTTGCTAATTAATAGCATTCCATGCAATGAACTAGCCATTGCAAGTCATTAAAAGCATGCACACCTCTCAGCTCTTATTGGTTGATATGTCAAGAAACAAGAAACAAGGTAGAAGTTAATGCACCGCGCCTAAGTGTTTTGGGACTATTTGGTTTTCGTAATATGACTTACATACCTAGACGGAGGGAGTAGTATAGACCTGTAAACCGGAAATGAGCATTTGCCTTTCTAGAGATTTCAACAAGTGACTAGACTACACCGTGTGCAGTACCCCCTCCCTTCTGGTTTATAGGGCTCAAATCTCAAATATCATGAACCAAGGCATTTTGCGATTGGAGGAATGTATCTCGTACTTTACAAAACTACCCTAATTAAACTCATGCATTAATTACGTAGTTCTCTCGTTTTCCTCTCTGCCTTGGTCGCGGTGCACAATATTGAGCACTCCTACATGACTAGCCGCTCTATCTACATGCAGGACATTTCAAAGCATCCGGGTCCGCGTGCCATCCACCAAATCACAGCGAGGTGCTACAGTCAAGACTCACCTGTCACCCCAGTGTGGCCGTCATGACCTGTCATATCACAAAACCCACACCTTTACCAGCAGTGGTAAGGTGGCCTCCAAGTTGGACTGGACGAAGCAACCATCATTTCATTAGAATGCTCGTTCAAGCCCTTTCTTCCCTTTCTTGAAGAAAACCTCACTCCAGGCTACTCACTTCTGCCATTTTTCTTCTGTACGGACAAAGGAAAGGTGGGCGAATCAGTTATGCTGCTATATTTTCATTCCAATAATCTTCTTTTTGCGAAGCACCGACTGATTCTCACATCCTATTCTTTTCCTGTTTTCATTGCGATTGTGGTTTCCTTTCGATTGCTTTTTGTTTGTTAGTTCATTGATGGATCACGGAGCACTAGGCAAAGAGTTGCCGATGGACAACCCACTGGAGACAGCGATCTCCAGGAAGCGAGCACCGACCAACGAGTTGACCATGTTGGCGGGCCAACCCATGGAGATGAAGAACTCCAAGAAACAAGCACTGGCCAAAGAGTTGAGGACCTTGGCGGACGAACTCCTCAAAGAAAGTTGGGAGAACAGCAAGGGCCCCACCGTGCCTACCCCAGGAACTCTGATTGCCACCTATGTGAGGCTCAAGATCGAGTTTGAGGAGATAGTCGCCGTTGAGAAGCAGTATTCCCCTGGCAAGGTGATGGCCCCCATCAAGGACGAGGAGATGACCCCCGGAGGGATGAGATCCCCCGATGAGCTGCACAAGGTAAAAAATAATGGCTTATTACCATAGTTGTGGTTTTTTGATTATTTGCAATGTGCTTGCTAATATGTTAGGGTTGTGTAGGTGCCGGTGGTTGTCCTTGATGATTCTGATGTCGTGGCCCGTCCTGTTGGCATCGCCCCGGAGATCGATTCCGATGATGCTGTCCATCCTGTGGACATCGCCCCAGAGATCGATTCCGATGTCGCGGCCAGTCCTGTGGACATCGCCCCAGAAAACGATTCCCATGCCGATGTCCGTGCTGTGGTCATTGCCCGAGAGATCGATGACAAGAAATAGTTGGTCGCGCTAATCCTTCAGGGTAGTTTGCATTGCCCTGTGTTTAATTACCAGAACGATGCATGTTATCAAACCATCTTAGGGCTAGTGCACTGTCTTGTGTGGGCGGATCTTGCTAATTTTGTTTGATAGTGAATCATGCGATGAATCATGTGAACCCTCTCCGAGTTATGGAAATAGATGTATCCTCACTAGCTTTTGATGTAATATATGGCATGCTTAGATGTAAGTTTGAACTGTTTATCATATCAGCAGGGCTTGTTTGATGATTCTTGGTGTTAGTAGGCTAGCTACCGTGCGAGCTATAGTACTTGCAAAACACTCACCGAAGAGAAACGTTGGGGCTGATGAGCTCGTGGTATGCTTATACTTATCCCTCGTTGATCGACCAATAGCCCTAGCTCCTAAAATTGTAGGCTTAGCGATCGATCAGACAATAGTCGACATACATTCAGGCCTCATTTGGTTCATAGGGTAGGAAAATCTTAGCAAAAGTACAGAGAACGTGCAACACAAAATCATAGCAGTGCAGAGACGTACTCCCTCCGTTCCAAAATAGATGACCTAGGCGGGCTAGTTTGGCCTAGTGGGTTTCAGTGATATGACGTGGTACAGTGCCATCCAGTCTTCGCGTGTGGTAGCAGTATTGCGGGTACAGTAAGTTTTCTTGAAGAAGCGGAATTCAACGAAGTCATGATGGTTCCTTCGTCCGAACAACTTACAGTGGGAAAGGTTGGGCCTGCGATACGACCGGGGTAGACCAGGATAATTTTATGCATGGCAGGTGGACCAGGATGGTCGACCTCCCACATGTCGACGAATGAAAGTATTCTTTTCTATATAGAGGACGAGCAATGAGTATTCATTGTTTATTTTTGATGAAAGCTATTATCTCCACTGTTACTCCTAGACTTTGTCAATACCTCTCCTCCACATAAGCGAGGACTACTTACTATGCATGCAGCAGGCAACTGGCGTCTTGAGGGGCCAGGGTGGTGAGAGCGGGCTCCGGAAGCGGTCCGGACTCCAGCATGGCCGATCTCACATTATCACCATATATTTCTTGGAGTCCGTGCGCGGCGGGCGGGTGATCTCTTCTCCCTCCCCCGTTTCTCTCTTCTCAGCCGACGCCCGCCAAGCGATTAGACTTCGGCTATCGACGGTTTATTCAATTACGGTCCCACATGTCAGTGAAATTGCAAGACAACGTGTGTCCCCTCTGGTGAGCGGCGTGCGAGCCAGACTGTCAGGGTTGCGACGCGTACGAGTCGTAAGTGTGCCGCCTTTTCCTTTAGAACTTGCAAAGTGTAACATTTTCGCGCGATCGATCGATAGAAATCTAGAACAAAATGACGAGGGTAGTGCTTTCCTGCTCGTTAGGCGGGCTAGTTTGAGTGATATGACGTGCTACAGTGCCATCCACTTGCTCCATTTTTATGTAAGCAAGAGTTTACACTCTTACGCGGGAGGAGTGCGAAACACCGCGGATCTGATTTTGATCGAGGGATAACTGTTCCCTGCCAAATAATGGAGGATTGTTAGCGATTATAGCATGATAGTT
Organism: Triticum timopheevii; assembly: GCA_963921465.1. Taxonomy (NCBI): domain Eukaryota; kingdom Viridiplantae; phylum Streptophyta; class Magnoliopsida; order Poales; family Poaceae; genus Triticum; species Triticum timopheevii. The sequence continues at coordinate 315,250,111 of OY997270.1, forward strand.
AGGGCATCTCCAGCGCTGGCCCACAAATTTACACCGGCATCTGTCCGAGGACACTGATGGATGCCATCTGATGCTGCCCGCATACCTTTCGACAACTATATGAACTAACCGGACGAAATTCGTGCAAACAAAGCAAATTTCAAATTAATCAGATGAAATTAACTGGATGAAATTCATTACATTTCGTAAACTTTTCCTACAAACTGGACGAAATTCATTACATATTTCGCACAAACCGTACTAAACCTACTGTAAACCTAATCTAAACTATCGCCGGCGCCCGACCACCATGTTCGGCCATGAACCCGAGAAAGCCAGACATTGCCTTTGCCTCCTTCTCATCCACCTCGATAACCTCCTCCTCCAGAGCACAAGGTTCTGAAGATTTCTGCCTCCACGTCGCCGTCAAGCGGCTAATCGGCCGCCTATTTACCCCACCAAGCTTCGCGTCAACTGAGTGGAGTAGCGGTGGCCTTCCCAGGACCAGAGCGGCGGCGACCTACCGTGTATACTCTTCCTCGCTGCCGGCTGCGCTCGCGCACACCCGCCGGCTTCATGGTCGTGGCGGCCGGGGGGTGCTGGCAATCTCCTTCGTTTGCTCCTGCGATAGTATGTCGAAGAGAGCTTTGGAGCGCGCCCGGAGCGGAGCCGCCGATGTCCCTCGTCTGCTCCTGCGACAGTACATCCAAGAGAGCTTCGGAGCGCCAGGAGGTCATGGTTGAAGTGGTGCCAACAGAAGGAAGGGACCGGAGGAGAATAAGTGTGGGTCTTTGGCTATGGCTGGGAGCTGTGGCTCAAGTTAATATAGCGGGCGAATGGCAATGAGCCGCGGCAGACGGATGGACAACTGGCGCTGGAGTAGGTTCGTCGGGCGTGAATGCAGACGCTGCTTCAGTGACTTAACTGCAGATGCGTTTGGGTTACTGACATGTGGGCCCAACGGGCGTCTGGCCCGCATGTCAGTGACACACCAATTGCACCTGCAATTAAGTCCGGTGAATGCGGCATTGACATTCTGGAGAGACGGTGACCGTTTCAGGCGGGAAGCGCGCGCTAGCAATGGAAGGGGTTTTGGTGTGCAGTGGCACTAAGATCGGTCGCTCATGTAGTACATACTCCGTACCATACTACCATAGTACCCTCTCTAGCTTAGGCTGTTTTATAGATTGTCGTTGTGATGGATGATATACATGAGCAAGGCGGTCCGAGTATGACCGTTGGTGTTGAGCCAGGTGAATACATGCTCGGCGTTCACGTAGGCCTCCATCAAACGTCTAAACAGTAATGTAATGCACCGCCGGGGCGCGCAGGTGATGGGCTTGCCGTTTGCATTGCGCCATGAGCAGGACTTTGATTTAGAGGGCGACGTGCATGCATTAGCATGCTTTGACAGCGTGAGCGTGCGTGTTTGACGCAAAGTATTTCATTTTTCATTTGGCTGACGAGGGTGCGTTGCAGCGACGAGTCCGTGGTTTGATTCCCCACATACGCATAATTTTGGTTTTTACAGTATTTCTTTCTCCATTCACAGGTAGGCCCGCATAGATAGATAAAGAACATGAGATGATGAGGTGCATGCGGACTGTTTGACTGGTCAACCATACAAATACGGAGCTATACGCTAAGCCAGTGACCGTATAATCACCATATCTCGTATACAATGATCAAAGTGAGCTATCAAGAGAAGTTTGATGACCGCCAATGCATTTTACTCGGTAGTAAATGACCAGGATTGAAGGGGAATCCTAATTTTCTTCGTCTTCTGTCCTTGAGCTCTTGACAAACCAATGCACTATACGGTTGTCCGGCCACTCCACCCCAGAGCTCTCACCAAGCGTCGTTCATGCCACCACGCCGCACACTAGCCGGTAAGGCAGCGATGGCATCCCGCCGTGCCGAGTTCCTCGCCGCCCACGACCGCACACAAAATGGTAGGGAAGCGATGGCATCCCGCCGTGAGTTCATCGCTGCTCGTGACCTCACAACTATGTCGGAGGAATTTGAAGATGCCAAGGCCGAATGGGCGGTAGAGCAAGAGGCGGCCAAAGCCGCACAGAGGGGGCGGAAAAGTCAGAAAGCACTCAAGAAAAGAGAGGCCCGCTGCAAGAAAGAAAAGGACGCACACGCTGCTGCGGAGAGGTCCGCGGAGATCCAAGCACGATGGGGTGTCGCGGACAAAGCCGAGAAGGAGAACGACGGCAACTGGCCAGCATGTGAGAAGTAGTAGTACTAGTAGTTAGTGTGTGTGTCTGTGTCTGAGTACGAGCATGTACCAATACTTCTAGTTACTACTGTAGTTTTTAGAGCAAATTACCAGTACATTAGCCTAGACTAAATGGAAAAATTCCTATCCTAAGCATCAAATGGCATCTCTTTCTCTATAGGAATTGAGATGCATGTCATCTCACTTCCTATGATTTTCATATTCCTATCCTATGAACGAAAGGAGGCCTCTGTTGGAGTAAATATTGTAGCTAGTTGTACTGCTAGTACAGTAGTTTTCTTCAAGAAGCGGAATTCAACGAAGTCATGATGGTTCCTTCGTCCGAGCAACTTCAAAGTGGGAAGTGGGCCTGTGATTTGACGGCTCATTAGTCACTATTACTACGGCGCGACGACCTGGTTGACTCTCCCTTGGAGTTCTGTGTGCATGGCAAGTGGACCAGGATGGTCGACATCCCACATGTTGGCGAACAGAAGTATTCTTTCCGATATCGAGGAGCAAGGAAACCGCATGGTATAGTATCACTGCTGATTGGTTCGCAAAAAATAAGCATCACTGCCGATTTATAATTATTTTTTATTTCTGTTGAATGCTAGCGTTTCAACTCTTACGATGAAGGGTGCCAAACACGGCACGTGTTGGATGTCCCACACGTCAGCGAAAGGAGTGGACATGAACAGCGTGGTAGAGCCCAGCATAAAAAAACACATGGTAGAGCGTCTCCACTTCTTCCACTTCTGGGTTGGAGACCACACGTAGTAGTACTTAGTGGTATGAATGATAGAAAGTGCGACCTGGAGAGAAAGACACGTCTAGTTGGAAGGTCTCGGGGCATACACGTAAACAAATATAAAAGTTAATATGTGCCTCCAACTAATATAGTAGTAGTAGAGTACTTAGGCATGTACTCCATAACATCACCGTGCATTGCACGTACAACATTTAGTGGTAGTACGTAGTAAGAGACAAATGCCGCCCAAGAGTTCCCTTCTCGACCTACTTTTGGGTGTTTGGTAGAGTGTATGGAGGGTGCATGAGTCCACACTAGTTTAGCACAAATACACTAGAAGCATGTATGAAGAGAGCATGCATGAAGAGGGGTGTTGAGTTGAGCATGCATGAAGAGGGAACAACTATGCTGAGACGAGAACGCAACCAAACACACCCTATATGCCACGCATGTTCATACCATTTGTGCCTTTCTACCTCACTTACTGCGCTACATTACTCAGGTTCGTACGTCCACTCCTGGGTACATGTCCGTCTCGTAGTTCCAGTCCCACGTGTTCTTCATATAGATGGAACGATCCTTACATAACACATGCACCTTGATGCTAGATGTCTCGCGTGTTGGCAAAAGGATGAACAAAGATCACGTAAAAAAAATAGAGTGGAAGAACATTGATTCCGGACGACTGAGAAGGAGCAAGGAACCTCGTGGTGGAGCGTCTGCACTCATAATATTTAATATTATTCAGCGATATAAAATTAACCAATCATCTCCACAGTGGACTGGAAGAGTACGAAACACGGCAGCCCAGTGTAGTTACATCATACTAGTACATGGCTAACCCACGCTATCACCATATTTCTTGGCTTTCGTGTGACACCTATCTCTAGTAATCCAGCAGCCTGTATCGCTTCTCCCTCCTCGTCTCTATCAAAGTGCGGCAGGCTGGTGTTTCTGCTGTCTATTGAGGTCGGTTAACTATCACATGTTAGTGACATGCCAAGAGCATTCCAAAAAAATTCCTTTCACGTTCCGTTTTCAAAAAGAAAAAAATCCTTTCACGTACGAATTGGCATGTATGCTTTGAGCAACTTGCATGTCCTATACTGCTCCTGTTTGATACTCTAACTTAGCTAGAGTTAGACTAACTCATGACTAACCCTGAACTAACTGTAGCCAAAGAGGTGTTTCGGTGAAAGGGTTAGATTGACAATAAATGCACTTCATGGAGAGAGAAAAGTGATTTTTCAGTGGTCCCAATGAGAACTATCTCCAGTTAGCACCTCTTGGGAAAGATAGTTTTTTTTGGTGGGTTTGGTGCAACTTGCCCCAATTTAAACCCTCATGCTTGGATACTTTAGGGCTATTTGAGCCCCAACTAGCTCAAACTAACTCTAACCCATGGATCCAAACAGGGCCTATGGCCAGTCTCGACGCGGAGCAGTCGCGTGCACTGGGAAGCGGCGCTCTCTCGGCCATCGCGCCACTTCAAAGCCGGCACCAGTGAGAGGTCGCCTCCGCTCTGGCCGTGTATTAATGCGGCACTGACGCTCCAGGGCGACGCTGGCCGTTTCACGCGGGAAGCGCGCGCTGGCAAGGGAGTATAGGTTTTGAACCGCTTCAGGTGTAGTACTGGTAGTTTGCAAAACTACTCAATTATTGCACTCAGTTTCCTAAGAAATTGTGGTAAAAAACGTTACTCAGCCCGCTTCCCTTCTCCTTCCTCTTCCACCGCCCGCGCACGTCCGTGGGAAGCGACCGGTCAACCCTTATATAGGAGTGCTAGCAAAAAAAGATGCATGCATGACCACTAAAATTTCCATATTAAAGCGCCGCTCCGGCGGGAGTATGGCGTATGTTGTTACCTTCGGCCGGCCCATGGCTACCGGGTGATGGTGACCAGAGAAGAGGCGGCGGGAGGGGAATGAATGCAGCTACTATTTGGGTTCGCCTTCCGGCTTAAATAAATGTGCAGCATCACGTGTACCCGCGGGTGCACAAATTGTAACATACTCGTGTCTGCTTAAGTGGGTGTCACGTAACTGGTGTGTGAGAGAGAGAGAGATTCTGAGAGACAGAGTGCGTGTGTGCGACTCTACTCATCGGACATGTACTCAACCTTTTGCATCGGGATATAAGTATAATGGTATTTACTTTAGCTAGTGATTTACATGGCCATGTTAACGTGGTTGTGTCAAAAATGTCACTTCCTGCTCGTGATTTGCGTTATATAATTACAAGCAAGATTCTCGTGCATTGCACAGAACATCAATATGCACTTTTTTACAAAACACCTGTTGTGATTGACCCATGCAGGAGTAATCCCATGTGTAAAAACTAATGATATCTCGAGAAGTTTATCGAAAAACTGGTATCTCGAGAATGTCATCGAAAAAATGAAAGATGAGAGATAAGGCGAGGAGGAGTGGAGCGTGGTGGTGACAGGTGGTCGGAATGGGCAGAGGCATGGGGATGGACGGCGCCGGCAGGCGGCAGCGGCCATCAGGCATGCTAGATTGTTCCGGAGATTTATTCCTTTTTTAATTGCTGAGCAATGAGGTTGCGAGAGATAATGATGTGGAGAGAGGTGCGGGTATCTTTTGTAAAATTATCATAGTTTGCTTTCTATCCGTCAGATATAGATCATACAGGCCGTATTACAAGATGGCAGGCACACCATCATCGCCAACTCGTTTTTTTTATAAGGGTAAAGATGATAAGTTTGCTGACTACTAAAGTAAAGTGGAATTTGCCCATGTTATGCAAGTAAATAAAGGTGATTGTTTATCATACGGGTAAGGTTGGATGAAGGGTGGTAGGAACAAATGCTCCGCCTAGAGCATGTGTGTGAGTCTTAGTGTGTGTGTGTGTGGTGTGTGTGTGTGTGTGTGTGAGAGAGAGAGAGAGGAGAGAGAGAGATGGAGTCTTAGTTTGTGTGTGTGTGTGCGAGAGAGAGATAGAGAGAGGAGAGAGAGATGGAGTCTTAGTTTGTGTGTGTGTGTGTGAGAGAGAGAGAGAGAGATGGAGTCTAAGCGTGTGGGGGGGTGCGTGTGTGTGTGTGTGTGAGAGAGAGAGAGAGAGAGAGACGGAGTCTTATTGTGTGTGTGGAGGGGTGTGCATGCGTGCGTGCGTGCGTGTGTGTGTGTGTGTGCGTGTGTGTGTGTGCGTGTGTGTCGCGGGGTCCTCTGTGGCAGATGTAATTTAAGTGTACATGGCTTCATCATAGAGAGGTGATGTGTATGGAAGAGGCCACCAACGATGGGGTGCGAGAGAGAAAATGCCCGTATAGAGGGAAGAGAAGGTGCGTGCGCGTGAGAGGAGTCGACATCGAGAGAACGTGTTTGTTCGAGAGACACCGAGGAAGACTACTATATATCGATGGTGCATGTAGGCGGGAATTAAACAAAGGGATGGTCTTATTGGTTTCGGGGATATAGGGGAAGAGTGAGAGGCGCGCGGGGGGGGGGGGGGGGTAGCTAGAAGGAGATTGTTAAGTGTGAGTGTGTGTTTTACCCATCCAGGCGGAAGTTATGTGCACAAAAGAGGAGAACGATTCGATGTGGCTTTAGGATTGAGGGTAATAAACTACGTATGGAGACATAGAGACCTTGAACGTGCATGTGTGAGAGGTATACATGTATACGTGGGATGTGTATCTGTGCGCGCGTGCATGATCGAGATAAAAGAAAGAAGACATAAGTCATAAGATCAACGACATGGGAGAGACGGATCGGTATGACAATATGCATGCATGTGAGAATGCAGGGAAGAAGGCCCGACAATTGAGCATGTGTTTTTGTCTATAAGAGATAGTGGCATGGGCTGGAGCATGCATCTATGGCGAGCAAAGGGGGTGAGGCGCAACGATTGTGCAAAAGAGATCAACTTATAAATGCATATGTATGGAGAGACATATATAGTGTGGGTGATAGGAAGCAAGACTCCGTGCGAGAAAGAAATGTTGACGGAGAAACTACAGATAGATACAGAGATGGAGATGCTAGCTAGAGGGACATCCTTTAGTTTGGGAGTTGGAGATGACCGTCGAGTGGTTTAAAGGGTGAAGTTATATATGTGTGTGAGAGGGCACTTGACTGCATGTAGAGAGAAACATATGTAGTGTGCGTGATAGGAATCAAGAGTGAGGGCGAGAAAGAAGGTTGATGGAGAAACAGATAAATAGAAAGATAAAGATGCTAGCTAGTGTGCATTAGAGATAGGAGTCGAGTGGATCAGAAGGCTAGGTTATGTGTGTGGGTGTGAGAAGATAGAGAGAGGGTGTGTGTGAGTCACATACAAACAGATATCAGAGAGAAATGAGATCCAAAGAGACGGAGTTTTGTGTCTGCGAGAGAGAAAGATATTTCACAACAAGAGTGATAGCTAGAGAGACATATGAGGGAACGCAAGATATCTCTAGGGACAGAGGGTGTGTGTGAGCGACATACAAGAGAACAATGGAGAAATATGAGACCCTGGGAGACAGAGTTTGTGTTTGTGTGTGAGAAAGAGATATTGAAGAGGAAGAGTCGTAGGTTCTCATATCTAAGGAGCGAAAGACATCTCTGTATGAGGGGTGTGCGAGTGGCACACATGGGAATAGTAGAGAGAAATGAGACCCCGGGAGACAAAGTTTTGTGTTTGTGTGAGAGAAAGAGATTCCACATGGAGAATCATAGTTAGAGACACATAGCAGGGAGAGAGATATACTTAGAGAGAGATAGAGTGATGAAGGTCGAGGGAGAGAGTACCGTCAGTGTGTTACGAAGATAAAAGATCATTGTCGACATACAGGTAGCACGAGAGATACCTGAGAGACGATGAACACGTATAGGTCCAGAGAGATAGTCCTATATAAGCATGAGTGATAGCTATATGAGACGAATATCTGGATTAAAGGGGATTCAAATATTTAAACTGGAGATCACGACATCGATAATATCATAACGCAAATTGGTGTATCAAACATGCATATTCATTTGAATTTGGGCACACGTGTAATGTTATATAGTTTATCAATATTGGTGATCCATAGATTCTTCAATTACAAACAATGCATGGTTTATATGCAATTAATGTCTAAACGGGATTACACTATATGTTGCGTGTGTGAAACACATTATACATGTTTGAGAAGTTAAAAAAACCCGCATGAAACACACATTAATTGGAGACAGTTAGCGAGGAATGCATACATTGGATTTCAACATAAAGTGGTTTCAAATATTTGAAAATCCAAATTGATGGATACAACCTTATGAATCTGAGATCATGCCATTTGTAAACCATATTTATGTATAAATGGTGTTGTGCTTTTGAAAGTATATATAAAAAATGATGTATATAGAATGTAATTCCAATTGAAAATGGATCCTGCCCGAAAAAAATATTAGAATACAAACGGGATTCGAATTGAGTTGGCACGGTAAACGTGCACTCTGCAAAATTTGAACGAAGCAGGGAAAGTCGCAGTAACCGCCCGAAACCAAAATCTGCGAGATGGAAATCACTATTGCCTATCCCTGCCACGCAAAGCCTATCTATTGGATTTCTATAGGTTTCGATAGGGGTAGGTTTGTAATTTCACCCAAACGTGACGTAACCGCCTCTCACCTGGATTCATACATGGTGGGTGCCAAAACACAGTGTGCCATCGGCCGAAATCGACTCCCTCCCCGATTCATATTCATACACGGTGGGAGCCAAAAACTAACTCTCGTTGGCAAATATTCGGTGTATGCGAGATTACCGTCCTATCCCCAACCGATTAATGTTGCTGTGATGTAGTAAAAATTTGAAATGGGGGCTAAGTTTGTAAATTTTTCCTCGCATTTGAGACAAGTGCGCCCTGAATACATGGTTCCCCCCTTCCTCTCTACCTCCCTTTTCCCCATTCGTACTCCGTGGGCGCCAAAACACCCTCTCCACCCCACCCTCCTCCGACCGCCGCCGTCCGCCACCCCATCCACCGCCGTCCTCCTCCACCATGCCGGAGCTGATACCCCGACGCCGCCGTGCATTACAAGAGATCGACCTCTCTCATCCACGCCTTCGGACCAGGATCCTTGCATCCTGTCCTCTCGCTTCATCCCCGTCGTCGTCCACCTTGCCGGCGCCACTCCTACGACCGTCTCGTCCACCGCGCCCCGCCGCCATCGTCTACCCTCCTAGATCTGCTTCCACGCCACCGACAGCCATCGCTACCGCAGCACCGTCAAATTCTCAGCAGATGCGTACACGGCGCTGCACCAGAGGCGGTACTCTTTCGTATCTGCTCAACTTATTTATCACAGCAAGAAAATAGATCGCCACTGCTTTACTCTGATTTCTTGTCTTGGTTGCGAAGTTGCCTTTGTCCGGTTTGCACCTTCAGATCCGCCATGGCACGCTCAACACTATACTCCCAATGCCTATGGTTTTCCCCTTTTATATTCCACACTAGTTAAATCACAGTAGACTAAATTTCAAAATTGGGTCAGTCGATTTTTCAGAGCTCACCGGAGTTCGCCGGTGCGATGGACGGGGCTCGGGTGGTTGTGGGGCCTCGCCGAACAAAGAAAACTCGACGCGGGTGGGGGTTGGGGCATGGGTGGGGGTGGGGTTGGTGGAGGAACACAGGCGGTGGGGGGCGGTTGTCCGGCCGGCGGCCCGTGCGGTGTTCTGTATGGGAAGAATCAGAGACGAGGAAGAAGAAGGGTTAGGAGACGTAGGATCTTCATCCAACCGCCTGAAATGGTCGAGAGACAGCTGGGAGTTGCATTCTTAATGCGCTCTGGTTCATCATGTGTGGGCACTGCGCAACCAACATTTTATTATCCAAAATCTGCTTGCTCTTCTTTGCCATGATCAATAGAGCTGGCTTGTACGTGATCGATAGGCTTTCAATTACTAGCGGCAATACAACACCGCATTTTCAAGCGAGTTCCACTTTCCCGATTTATATATCGTGGTTATGGTGTACCCCTGTTATGTACACTATGATCTGCCTAGTTGCTGTGTGCTCTTGTTATCATGGTTTGGCAATAAACTCTCTATACAGTATATTATGAACCTATCATCTGCCAGCTATCCTTACTTCCGGAGCCTATTTTTTGTGTACTTGTGCCAGATTATATAAATGCACGCACCATATTACAGCACACATGAGCTCTCTCATTAGAATCCAGTGATAGCACATAAGTGTTTACACGGGCGCCCCTATATTAGAATATCATCTCCATTACAAAGATAATCTCACAACTATTTATGTTTTCATGGTTCTCGGATATTATACGCAATTACAGTGAATATCAGAATCCTCGCATCAGAAGAATATTGTGGAACACTGCAATGACTTACAAAATTGGCACCAAGGCATTATGTGCCATTCTGGAAGCAATGAAACTCGTACGCTCCCCACCTGTTGATTCTTGTTCAGAATATCATCCTAATGACTATTCTAACCTCGAGGAGTCAAAGGCAGATGGCCTATCCTGTTCACCCATCAAGGTGCCTGTTCTAATTTGGCAAGGTTTTATTGATTGCACGTATCTTGCATATGTTGTCTTGCATTTCTTCTACTTTGTTGCACCGCCATCTACTTAGTTTAATCATCATATAACTCGAGATGCCATGCCCATCCATTATCAATACATATTCCATCTGTCATCATACCATGTTTTTCCACTCAAATGTTGTTCTTGTGCATCAGACATCAAAAAGGAAGAGGGTGATTGCCGAACCTGAAGGAGCACCAGCAAAGTCCTTGAAAACGTGGTGGTGCCGAAGAAATCAGACAGCGCCCCACTTATATTGGTTGTACAACCAGTGACACAAAACACAGGACCGACTCCAGCAGATTGTACCCATACTTCACTGGCCACACCACTAGCCCCACCACACAGGACCTGCACTCCAGCAAAAGGTATACCGATTTCATTTGCCATAGCACCAGCCGTACCATAGAAAAATCCCACTCCAGCAAAAAGTACAGCAAGTCCACCGGCCAAAGACCTATCCCAACTGCAGAGACGGCCAATTCCTGCAGATTGGAACCCCATTCCATTTATTCCCAATTTAAAAGACAATGCTTTCAATGTTGTTAGGGACTACGTGCATATATTCCCATCATGGGAAGATTATAGTGAAGACAAACACCATTTTCACATCTTCCTGTCTAACTTACGTGTAAGTGCTATTATTCATGGTTATTATTTTCCTATTTTCTGCTGATCGAACACATCAATGATTTACATTACATTGTTGTAACTAGGCGAGGGTCAATCTGGATAGTCATGACGAGCAAAGCTTGCTTGCGCTTTTCAAGGAAGCATTGCAGCAGTATCGGTGTTACCTGAGGAAATCACACTTTGATGGCAAGTCTATAAACGAATTTCTGATGAGGTCTCCTGTGCTGAATTTAGAAGACATTGAATGGAAAAACCTTGTTATGCACTGGTCTCATTCCCAGGATGAGGTACTGTCTATGAAATCACATGACAATTTGAACTTCTACTTTTCCGCATGTGCCTTACGGATCTTTTTTGCAGGAAATCTGCTCGAAGAAGAATTCCGGTTTGAAAAGAACGACAGGATATCGCAAATATGCTGCCCGCTGATTTGCTCTTGTTAGTACCTGTTGTCCTGTATCACTGTACTTGCATACATACCTGGTTCATTATGTGATAGCAGTATGCGTGATAGCTTGCTTATCAATTGTTCGCTCCAAATTATTTGATCTGTATGAATGGTTACATTAGTGTAGAATATATCCAATGCCAATGAATTTTTTTAGCTCTGCATTGTTCCTGTAAGTACATGATGTCCTTTATCAGTGTACTTATATTGAAAGGTAGTTGTTCATGTACCATCACTCTGCAACTTATTTTCCTTTGCCCTCCATTTTCTACACATCAAATCTATATTTACTCTTACCATAAGGTTGGTACTGAAGAAGTTTAGCTGTGCATTTCTCTTGGATGTGCCTTTTGCCTGTATCGCTGCACATACATTTATAGCTACTTGGTTATGTAGCATCACTCTTCATCTTATCTTAAATATTCTCCATTTTTGTATATTATCACATCTATATTTACTCTTAACAAAATGTAGAATAAAGGCAATGCTTATGAAGAAGATTCTGTGCTAAACTTCTTGAATTGCCCCCCCCCCCCCCCATCAGCATGGACAAGGGCTTTATAGAGCCTATATTCACCAGTAATGTAAGTTTGTCCTTCTCAAGCCTTCAAACTTTGTTGTGTATATTTGGTTAGGCATGACTGCAACATCTATTTATTTTTGGTGTTTGCATCAAATTGCATGTTTAAAGTTTATTATGTAGTTCATAAACAAAAGTTTGTCCTTCTCAATTTAAGTTTTCAGTTGTACAACCAAGTTCCTTCTTCATACCATGTAAATTAAACTATACAGAGCAAGTGATCTTCTTTTGCACTGCATGTATGCTTCTGTTCTTCATCCGTAATCCAGTGGTGTGGTGAACCTACCCACAACAGCACAATGTCATATTCTGCAATGTCTTAACTATGAACAATGTCATATCATTCTACTATTATTTAAACCGTCTCTTTATTTGCCAATCTGAAATGGGATAAATTGACAGCACACTAACCATTGATGCTTATGAGTTCTTGATCTGTAATCAAGTGGTGTCATGAAACTGCCAACTCCTTCACAATGTCATTTCCTGCCATGTCTTGACCTGAACAATACCATATTGTGTTAATGCAATTTTAAACTGTGTCACTTTATATGTCAGTAAGAAATGTGATGAATTGTCAGCACTGATACTTTTATGTGCAAAACCTGTCATCTGTCTGCTTGTTTATCTTTCAGAGTGAGGAAGATTTAAGTGTTGAACAAGCGCAGTCTCATCATCTTGCTCAGCTGCTTGCGCTGCAGCTCCCCAGCAGGGCTAACCTTTCTTGAACTCTACTGAAGTGCTGTCGGTTTTGTATATTATTTTTTCGGCATGTTTATTTGCACTGGTGGCGATCTTTGATGCCCAGTGTATGTAATCTGCTGTCTGCTTGTGCTTTATTGTCATAGTGGCGAACTTTGATGCCCTGTGGATGTAATATGCCGTAATTTCTTTATTGTATAGTCTAGGTTTTTTCTTATTCACGATGCTGCAGTTATTTTACTGTATATATATCCTGTCTTCGCAGTAAACCGGCCAAACCGTAAAATTACGGTACATAATCGGGCCGTCATGCAATCACGGTGTATGATCCGCATCATGGGCCCTGTCAAACTGGCCCACTAGTAGATTCGGGCCTTTAATAGGCCGAGTAACCCCCGGCCCTCTTTTCGCAAGAAAACTCAATGGGCTTTTAGGAGGCTGAGAAGTAGGTTGGGCCTGAAACATGCCGAATAGCTCATGGGCCTGCAGCAGCCCGAAATGGACCCCAGCTCGTGATTGTGCGAATCAATTCACGGGCTTTTAACAGGCCAAAGTTGTCTCGGTCCTTGTTTGGCCCAATCAGATATCGGCTGCGAGCAGGCCGGATGCAAACCGGGCCATAGTTAGGCCCAACTATATGACGGGCTTATAATAGACCGAAATTAATATAGGGCCGAAATGTTAAATGGGCCCTTAACATGCCGAAACTAATATCAGGACGAATTACTAAGTGGGCCTTTAGCAAGTGGGCCCAAAAGCATAGCGTCCAGTTAACGGGTCGAATCTGATATGGGCCATAATTGAGCCCAAAGCCTCTTAAAGGGTCGGACCTGATCTGGGCCGTGATTTGGCCCAAAAAGTGGGAGGCTTTTAACGGGCTGGATCTTATATGGGCCATTATTAGGCCCGGAACGTGGCAGGCCATTAATGGACCGAATCAAATATGGGTCGTCATTTGTCCCAAAACAAGGCAGCCAGTTAATGGGCCAGCCTACTAGGGTCCTCAAAATCTTGTGGGCCTACAGCTGGTCCGGCCCATTAATGTCAGCGAAATCTCGTGGGCCTTTAGCTGGGCCGGCCCATTATGATCCGCAAGAATTTTGTGGGCCTTTACCTGGGCCGGCCCATTATGGCACACAAAAATCTTGTGGGCCTTTACCTGGGCCGGCCTATTATGGCCCGCGAAATCTTGTGAGCCTTTAGCTGGGCCAGCCCATTATGGTCCGCAAAATCTCGTGGGCCTTTAGCTGGGCCGGCCCATTATGGTCCGCAAAATCTTGTGGGCCTTTAGTTGGGTCGGCCCATTTAAACTTGATGGGCCATGCCACATGTCGACATATCATAGGCGCCTTCTGTCCAATGAGTGGATGACATCAGTCCCAACGATGAGCCGACACGTGTTTTGTCCAGCCAATGATGATTTTACACGTGGAAAATCCCCATTGGTCAGGGCTGTTAACGGGTTATCGGATCCAAAACCCGACCCGATAGCTTAACGGCGTTCCGTTACAGTGGATGCCACGTGTTGGTCACCCTTGACGAAAGCACTTCTGTGACACGCGATTTATTGTCATGGAAGTGGACACTTCCGTGATGATAATTTTGGTAATGTCATGGAACACTTCTACGACAGCACAGGTATGACTATCTTGATTCTGTCATAAAATCGTCATGGATGTACATGCATGACAAAAAACGCGACCTACTGTGACAAACACGTATCATCATGGAAGTGTATTTTTTTGTAGTGCAAAGCACGAGGACCACCACTCCGAATCCCAACTCAACGCTTAAAGGAGAAGAAGATTTGTTCTTAGGTCAGGTTCTGTAGCTATGGTTCATGCTCCTTTGCTCTTGCATTACTGTATTTACTCATACCAACTATTTTCAAATTTGAAGGATGGAATTGAAACTCCAATGGCGCAACAGGTATGTTTTAAACCTGTTTCTTTAACTGGTTTGCTGTTGTAACCTGCTCTGTGTTGATTTCAGTTTCAATTGAATAAATAGTTATGTTCTCATGTCATGCACATTATAAGTGTTGTTATTGCTCTATATTTTCCCACACTTATATTCTGTTTATTCTGCTTTGTCTTGAACAAATATTATTTGAACTATGTCTCTATCTTGATTTGGCAACAAAAACTAGAATGGTATAGACCATAAAGTGACCATGGTACATAGATATATGTTTGTTTCATGATGTTATCCTATCCACTTTACTACTGAACCCATTTACCAAAATGAGTTTCATATACAACATGGTAAACCTGTGATATGTCTGCTTGTTTCTCTTTTAGAATGCGGACAAAATATTGGAGAACAGTACCGCGTTATGCAATGGTAAAGGAAGTAATGTAGATAAGGTTCAAGATAGTGAGACATCCCTGTTGGTCTCCAAGAAAGCTGATAAAAACAATCTTGACGACAGTGAGAGAACCCAAAAGTCCTGTCTTGATGTAGTGTTCGAGTTACTGGCCACTATTGCTGGCACAAGCTCTTCGAACTCGCTGCCTGAATCAGTTCGTCTTCTTGAGTCTCAACTTCAAGTTGAAAGACATTGATTAGATGTGCTGCGATAGGAAGCGGGAGGACTGAGGAAGTCCCTGCAGAATTCAGATGCATACTTCCTGGTGCAACAGCAAGCACTGGAGGATTTAAGCGCCAAACAAGAGAAAGTTAATAAGCTTGCTAAGCATCTTTCCAGCATTATGGGTACCCAGGATATTGTTTCTTGAGATCTTCTGAAGTGGTTTCAGTTCTGGATTTGTTTTGCTACGGCATTTATTTGCGCTGGTCGCCAATTTGACAACCAGTGTATATGATATGTTGCTTTGTTCCCTATATTTGCACTGGTGGCGAACTTTGATGCCCAGTGGATGTAATATGTGTAATAGCCGTGATATCCTAGCATTAGTTGCTTGCTTATTTATTTCCTTGTTGTCTTGTTTATTTGTTTGCTTGTAGTCAGTGTAGTTCTTTTCCCGTGGTTTGCTAGTGGCTGCAATAACCAATTTTTTAAAACTAGGCCACAATAACCATGGGCTACATATTTACTGTAGTGACACTAGGCCTCCTACCGGCCGTAGAAACAATGGGCCTTCTATGGGCCATAGAAACAATGGGCCTTCTACGGGTCGTATCATCAATGGTTCTTATATGGGTCGTATGATCGATTGGCCGAACATGGGCCAATAACAGACCGCATTATGGTCGTAAACGGGCTAGAGTTGGAATCGTCCGTTCATGGGCCGACCATAACGGGCCGTCGTTAATAGGCCATATTTGATGACGCTATGAAAACGGCCCAACGTATTAACGGGCCACAAACGGGCCGACTGTAACAACGGGCTGAATTTGGCCCACAAGCAGAAAATGACAATAACGGGCCGTAAGTAACCGAATGCTGGAGATGAGCCCAAGAATAAATGGGCCCTGAGAAGGTCGAAAGATAACATGGGGTGGAAACGGCCCAATGGAATAATGGGGCATTAATGGGTATAAAGTGATACACTGTTTATTATGGGCCAGTTTCACCATGGGCCGTTAATGGGCCAAGAGTTACAAAGGGCCTCATATGGGCCAAAAGACGTCATGGGCCATACATGGGCCAAAAGTTAAAACGGGCTGGAATCATATTGGATGGCCCATATGACACTACTGGGCTTAATTCGGATAGGTCGTAACGGGCCCTGGGTTAGCGGGCTGTAAATGGGCTATATGCGAACAGGTCGTTAACAGGCTTTCAGTTGGCCGGCCCGCCTCCTTTTGACCAAGTCAAACGAGCCGGCCTTTTCACAGGAATGGGCCTCTGTTGGGTCGTGCCACATGTCGACGTATCATAGGCGCCTTCTGTCCAAGAGTGGATGACATCTGTCCCAACGATGAGCCGACACGTGTTTGCTCCAGCCAATGATGATTTTACACGTGGAAAATCCCCATTGGTCGGGGCTGTTAATGGGTTATCGGATCCAAAACCGGACCCGATAGCTTAACCGCGTCCCGTTATGATGCATGCCACGTGTCGGTCACCCTTGACGAAAGCACTTCTGTGATGCGCGATTTATCGTCATGGAAGTGGACACTTCCGTGATGATAATTTTGGTAATGTCATGGAACACTTCTATGACAGCACAGGTATGACTATCTTGATTCTATCATAAAATCGTCATGGATGTACATGCATGACAAAAAACGCGACCTACTGTGACAAACACGTATCATCACGGAAGTGTATTTTTTTTGTACTGTACGCATCAAAACCACTACGATTTTTCACCAAGTGTGTTGTTTTAACCTTCAACAAGGACCAGGCGTCGCCACACTCGATTCAACTAAAGTTGGAGAAACAGACACCCGCCAGCCACCTATATGCATAAGCATGTCGGTAGAACTATCTCATGAACGCGGTCATGTAATGTTGGTTCAGGCCGCTTCATCCAACAATACTGCCGAATCAAAGTATGACATGATGGTAAGCAGTATGACTATTATCGCCCACAACTCTTTGTGTTCTACTCGTGCATATAACATCTATGCATAGACCTGGCTCGGATGCCACTGTTGGGGAACGCGGTAATTTTAAAAATTTCCTACGATCAGCAAGATCTATCTCTAGGTGATGCAGAGCAACGAGAGGGGAGAGTGTTGTTTACATACCCTCGTAGACCGAAAGTGGAAGCGTTATGACGACGCGGTTGATGTAGTCGTATGTCTTCACGATCTGACCGATCCTAGCACAGAAGGTATGGCACCTCCGCTATCTGCACACGTTCAGCTCGATGATGTCCCACGATCTTTAGATCCAGCTGAGGTCGAGGGAGAGTTTCGTCAACACGACGGTGTGGTGATGATGATGATGAAGTTACCAGCGCAGGGCTTCGCCTAAGAACTACGACGATATGACTGAGGTGTGTACCTGTGGAGGGCGGCACCACACGCGGCTAAAACAATTGTCAATTGTGTGTCTATGGGGTACCCCCTGGCCACGTATATAAAGGAGGGGAGGGAAGAGGTGGCCGGCCCAAGGGGGGAGCGCCAGGTGTGGGGAATCCTACTAGGACTCCCCAGTCAAGTAGGATTCCCCTCCTCTTTCCTATTCCTAGTAGGAGAAGGAGGGAAGGAGAAGAGGGGAGAAGGAAGGAGGGGGGCGCCGCCCCCTCCTAGTCCAATTCAGACCAGCCCATGGGGGGTGTGCGGCCACCCCTTGAGGCCCTTCTCTCCTTTCCCGTATGGCCCATTAAGGCCCATTACTTCCCCCGGCGAATTCCCATAACTCTCCCGTACTCCAAAAAATACCCGAATCACTCACAACCTTTCCGATGTCCGAATATAGCCTTCCAATATATCGATCTTTACGTCTCGACCATTTCGAGACTCCTTGTCACGTCCGTGATCTCATCCGGGACTCCGAACAAACTTCGGTCATCAAATCAAATAACTCATAATACAAATCGTCATCGAACGTTAAGCGTGCGGACCCTACGGGTTCGAGAACTATGTAGACATGACCGAGACACATCTCCGGTCAATAACCAATAGCGGAACCTGGATGCTCATATTGGCTCCTACATATTCTACGAAGATCTTTATCGATCAAACGGCATAACAACATACGTTGTTCCTTTGTCATCGGTATGTTACTTGCCCAAGATTCGGTCGTTGGTATTATCATACCTAGTTCAATCTTGTTACTGGCAAGTCTCTTTACTCATTCCGTAATGCTTCATCCCGCAACTAACTCATTAGTCACAATGCTTGCAAGGCTTATAGTGATGATTATTACCGAGATGGCCCAGAGATACCTCCCAAAACACGGAGTGACAAATCCTAATCTCGATCTATGCCAACCCAACAAACACCTTTGGAGACACCTGTAGAGCACCTCTATAATCACCCATTTACATTGTGATGTTTGGTAGCACACAAAGTGTTCCTCCGGTATTCGTGAGTTGCATAATCTCATAGTCTGAGGAACATGTATGAGTCATGAAGAAAGTAGTAGCAATCAAACTGTAACGATCATAATGCTAAGCTAACGAATGGGTCATGTCCATCACATCATTCTCCTAATGATGTGATCCCGTTCATCCAATGACAACACATGTCTATGGTTAGGAAACATAACCATCTTTGATTAACAAGCTGTTGGAGATATGCCCTAGAGGCAATCATGTATGATGATATTTCCTATGTGTTTATGAATAAAGATAGTCCTTGGACATTATCAATCATGTGTATCAGCAAGTACGTGACTTGTTTGTGGGACTATGCATTGTATGATGACTGTCCTAAAAGGTCCCTAGTCGAAAGGGTTGTGTGGACGCGCAACCGACTAGACTATCATATGACACGGTCGATGGCTCAGTCTCACTAGCCATGGAGCATTGGATGCTAACTGGATAATATGGACTTGGAAAGGTCTGGTAGGATTCTACATAGTCGGATCGGAGTCGAGATAAGGTCCGAGTCGGACAGACCCAACTATGAGACACAGCGATATGTCATTTGTGAGTCTCTAGTACAACATACGTTCTATGTCCTAAGACCAGAGCTGACGCATGTACTCGGAATGGTGACAGACTTACTTTGGGCCGACCATACGCTACTCCGTGACCGGGTAGTTACAAGGGTAGGTTTCGGTTTGTCCAGTCCCATGCTGCGAGACATGGTCGAGCAAGATGGGATTTGCCCCTCCGATCAGGAGAGATATACTCTGGGCCCCTCGTGTGATCCGACCAGGATAAGCATGGCCATGCGACAGGGATTATGAGATAATCCGGTTTGTGGTCGGTATCACTAGAACGAGAAAGAGGTCGGACTAGCACAACGATGGCAGTCTCGCCTTGAGCCCGACAAAATATATCGTGAGGCAAAGGGAACAGAAGCGTGACATGTTGTACAGGTTCACCTAACCAGCTTCATAGTCTGCTTTGTGGTCGGCATGCCTTGCTAGAGGCCGCTACCAACCGTGTAGGTCAGAGGTGATCCGAACTGTGACCAAGCCGACTTGAACCTAAGGGGTCGCGCGCTTAAGGGAAGGAACCTATGAGGTCGGTTCAGAGGACATTGGTCGGATGTGATCTGAGCTGGACTTGGAACGCGACCGAGTAGACTTTGGGCTTTAGGATCCGTGCAAGGCCCAAGTGTTGAGCTCGCGACAGATGCCTATAAATAGTGGAAGTGCAGCACACTCATTTAGTTGATCACTTCGGCGCTGTCACTAGGGTTTGCATGTGTTGCAAATAGCCACCTCCACTCGCCGCCGACTGTGTGATAGGACCTAGCAGTCCACCGCACGGTGTTCCTCCTACACGCGCAGATACCGTTAGAGGCGGTGCACTTGCGCTGCTCTGGCGAACTTGTACGTGGGATCAGACAACCGGCTGTTCGAGGGAGATCGGACGAGGAGGAGACGATCCACGCGGACGCGCTGCCCCAACTCTTCTTCCGATGCACGGTACTGCACGTCTAGTGGTAACTAACTGTGATCCATCTCCCGTAGCATGTTCCAGGTAATTCTGCACGTAGGAAAATTTTAATTTGCAGTCGACGCACCCTACCGTAGAGCCCAACACGAGCTAGTCAAGTAGAGGCATACTAGGGACACTATGTTTTGTCTATGTATTCACACATGTACTAAGTTTCCGGTTAATACAATTCTAGCATGAATAATAAACATTTATCATGAAATAAGGAAATCAATAATAACTTTATTATTGCCTCTAGGGCATGTTTCCTTCAAATAGACCATTCAATGTACTCATAAGGAGAACCAACAAATTTGGCATAGACATGCCCATCACTAGCACGGCATAGCACATAAGAAGGGTTAAAGTCGTCGGCTTTGTTGGAAGGAGTGGCAATGCCCTTCTTGACACCACCACCCTTCACATTGTTCTTCTTCTTCTCCTTAGGAGCACCCTCTCCCTCCTTCACAAAAGTTTGCTTGAGAGGAAGAGGTTGTTTGGCCTTGTCATTCTTATTCTTGTTCTTGGACTTGGGTGCAAACCCAATTCCCTCCTTTCCCACAAATTCCTTTTGATTGCTCAAAAGATCGTTGAGGTTCTTCTCACCTTGTATGCAAGACACAAGGCCTTTCTCAAGTTGCTCCTTCAACTTGGCATTCTCCTCCACAAGATGCACATGCTCACAACACGGGTTAGTAGCATTTGCATTATCAATTAAGACCATATGAGCAAAAGTGGCTTTCTCCTTGGTTAGCTTCACTTGGAGTTGATCATGAGACTCCTTGAGGCTAGCATGAGCACCCTTCAAGGCCTTGTGAGCCTTATCAAGGATATCAAACTCCTCCTTGAGTCTAGCATGGTCAACCCCAAGTTTAGCCTTCTCGGAATTGAGCACACGAGATACAACAAGAGCATGATCAAGATCTTTCTTTAATTTAGCATGATCATCGTTGTGTGACTCCTCAAGAGCCAAACGATGACCACGCTCTTCCTCAAGCGCATTAGAGAGATCCGATATCTCATTGGCATAGTCACGACTATGACCTTCCATCTTAGAGATGGTTTCTTCATGAGCCTCGATCATGTCATTGGCTTCACCAAGTTGTTCCAAGAGAGCAACAAAGTGCTTCTTGGATTTACCCTTGATCTTACTCATAAAAGACTCAAATTCATTTACTTCCTCATTAAACCCCTCACTTTCATCAATGCAATCCGTCAAGGAAGGACTAGTAGTGATGGTAGTTTTGATGTTGGGGGTTACCTTGTTGGTGGCTTTGGCCATGAGGCACTTGGCAGTGATGTTCTCGTTGGGTGAGTCAAAGAGGAACACCCGTGGAGTTGTGGCAATGGCAATAGAGGCCATGGCCATCGCCTCACCATCTTCATCATCCTCATTGTACTCTTCTTGTGCAACCAACCCCTTGGGAGAAGTCTTCTTGGTGAAGTTGTTCTTGTTGGGGAAGGACTTGGCTTTGTCTTTTCGGATGAGCTTGCCACCATTGTCTTCTCGCTTCTCGTAAGGGCACTCTGTCGGATTAAGGGATCCGCAAACCCTTGAGAGGTTCGAACTCTGGGGTGCGTGCGGAGATCTCAACCTACCCAGCCTGCCTACTCACGATCTTCCTAAGCCTAGCGTCGAGCTCAAAGGGACAAAGGGACACAGCAGTTTATCCTGGTTTGGGCCACCTTGCGGTGTAATACCCTACTCTAGCATTTTGGTGGATTGCCTCGGAGGGCTAAGGATGAACTAGTATAGTGGATGAACTGGCCTCAGGAGGTGAGGTGTTATTGTGCTCAAGAGAGCTAGTGAAGTGGTCAGGTGAGAATGGATCTGATCCCCCTCTATGGTGGTGGCTAAATCCTAGTTATAGTGGCCTTGGTCTTCTTCCCAAATGTTGGCGGTAAGGGATCCCACAACGGTCGGATTTGAAAGGGGACAAGTAGTACAGCTTATCCTGATAAAAGTAGTCTTCGCCTGCGAAAAGCCTCTGGTCGTGACACTGTGGTGGGCTCGTCATTGACCTCCGTCCTGCCGTCCTGGCGTTCTTGGTCTCGTTGCACCAGAATGGAAACCTTTGGCTAATTCCTCGGGACTCCGCGCCTGTGGCTTGCCTCCTTTGCACCAAAGAGGAAACCTGCGCTCTGCACCCACCTGGCACCCGCCTGGCCTTGGTCGTCATGGCTCATGTCAGCTGAGCCTCGTGAGGTGAACCTTGCATAGAACTCTCCGCCCCTCGGGAGCCAGCCTGAGGAGGCCGATCCCCTCGGGGGTCTTGACGTTGTCCGCCTCGCGAGGGTCTTGAGTTGTTGATGCTGAAGCTGGGCTGTACCAGGCCGTCAATGGAGCCACGTGGTGGGCCGCAGGCAGGCAGGGCTAGATACCCCAATATCCAGGACGCTAACAGTAGCCCCGGGCCCAAGGCGCGCTCGGACATGGCTTCCAGGCAAAGCCAAAGGGCAATTGCAGAGCGCCGCGGGCCCTAACCGCTTGCGGCCTTGATGACGCGTGGCGATTGATGGGACGTGGGCGACTCCACTTCCCCACGCTGCCTCGACAACCGTTCAACTTGACGGGACGATGCGGCATGCAGAAGGTCATGATGGTGCGAGGTCGTGCAAGCCGGCGGTTGGCCTCCCTTGGCTATAAATGTGAGGGAGTGGCAGAACCCATTGCCCATCTCTCCTTCGTCTTGATTCCGCTTGCTTCTTCTCTTCTTCACCTTGCTCCCATGGCGCCGATCAGGAGGTACTCTGTGGCTGAGAAGGGGGGCCCCTAGGGAGGGGCCCGATCCCCTCCTGCCAAAGAAGCGGCTCTGCCTTCCTCACGATGCCGGCGCGGGGCGAGAGGTGACCAGACCTTGGCAATCGAGGCCTCCGCCTGGCTTCCCCCTTCCCATATACGTCTGTGCTCAGGATGAAGGAGTGCACCATTCAGTGGCGCCTGACGAAGATGACAGGGCCGCCATTGCCCTGCCGATCGCACCATGGACCCACACCGAGTGCAGCTCGCACGAGTTTGTGGTGTGGGCGGTGATGCCTCCCGACACCTGGATCCGGCTCCCGAGGTTCTTCGCCAGTGAGCTGCCTCCGAGGGGCCCGGTTGAGCTATGGCTGCAGCACACCGGGTGTTGTAGCTTGGCCACCGGAGCTGAAGTCGAGGTGGTGCCTGATGTCTACTACACAACCTTCTTCTTGTAGACGTTGTTGGGCCTACAAGTGCACAGGTTTGTAGGACAGTAGCAAATTTCCCTCAAGTGGATGACCTAAGGTTTATCAATCCGTAGGAGGCGTATGATGAAGATGGTCTCTCTCAAACAACCCTGCAACCAAATAACAAAGAGTCTCTTGTGTCCCCAACACACCTAATACAATGGTAAATTGTATAGATGCACTAGTTCGGCGAAGAGATGGTGATACAAGTGCAATATAGATAGTAGATATAGGTTTTTGTAATCTGAAAATATAAAAACAGCAAGGTAACTAATGATAAAAGTGAGCGTAAACGGTATTGCAATGATAGGAAACAAGGCATAGGGTTCATACTTTCACTAGTGCAAGTTCTCTCAACAATAATAACATAGATAGATCATATAAAAATCCCTCAACATGCAACAAAGAGTCACTCCAAAGCCACTAATAGCGGAGAACAAACGAAGAGATTATGGTAGGGTATGAAACCACCTCAAAGTTATTCTTTCCATTCAATCTATTCAAGAGTTCGTACTAGAATAACACCTTAAGACACAAATCAACCAAAACCCTAATGTCACCTAGATACTCCATTGTCACCTCAAGTATTCGTGGGCATGATTATACGATATGCGTCACACAATCTCAAATTCATCCAACCAACACAAAGTACTTCAAAGAGTGCCCCAAAGTTTCTAGCGGAGAGTCAAGAAAACGTGGGCAGAACCCGCAAGTTGGCCACCAAAACATACATCAAGCGGCACGTGATATCCCATTGTCACCACAGATAAACACGGCAAGACATACACCAAGTGTTCTCAAAGGAAAGACTCAATCCGATAAGATAACTTCAAGAGGGAAACTCAATTCATCACAAGAGAGTAGAGGGGGAGAAACATCACAAGATCCAACTATAATAGCAAAGCTCGCGATACATCAAGATCGCGCCATAGAGAGAACACTAGAGAGAGAGAGATCAAACACATAGCTACTGGTACATACCCTCAGCTCCGAGGGTGAACTACTCCCTCCTCGTCATGGATAGCACCGGGATGATGAAGAAGGCCACAGGTGATGGATTCCCCCTCCAGCAGGATGCCGAAACGGGCTCCCGAGAGGTTTTTGTGGCTACAGAGTCTTGCGGCGGCGGAACTCCCGATCTATCCTGATATTCGATGTTTTTAGGGTACGTAGGCTTATATAGGCGAAAGAAGTCGGTCGGGAGGTGCTCGAGGGGCCCACGAGACAGGGGGGCGCCCAGTAGGGGGGTGCCCCCCTATATCCTGGCCTCCTCGAGGATCTTATGACGTGAACTCCAAGTCTCCAGGATAATATTCTTCCCAAAAATCACGCTGCCGAAGGTTTCATTCCGTTTGGACTCCGTTTGATATTCCTTTTCTTCAAAATACTGAAACAGGCAATAAAACGGCAATATGGGTCGGGCCTCCGGTTAATAGGTTAGTCCCAAAAGTAATATAAAAGTGTATAATAAAGCCCATAATCATTCAAAACAGATAATAAAATAGCATGAATGCTTCATAAATTATAGATACGTTGGAGACGTATCAGCATCCCCAAGCTTAATTCCTACTCGTCCTCGAGTAGGTAAATGATAAAAGAAAGAATTTATGAAGTGTGAATGCTAGAAGGTGCACAAATTTGATCAATGATAATTTCAATCACCTTTTCTAGCATGATAATACGTCATAACAGTAGTTCATCTCATAAAACTTCTCACGATAAAGTAACAAGCAATTCACATATCAAGCATAGACCATAAACTTTCTTGAAAACTAGCGAACTTCATTCTCAGTCATCAAACAATTGCAATTCATCTTATTTTCAGGAATAGCAAACTCCACATACTCAACTATCATATAGTCTTCTACAATTGCTAACACTCACGCGATACTAATGGTTATGGAGTTTCAATCGGACACTGAGAAAGATAGGGGCTTATAGTGTTGCCTCCCAACGTATTCACCATTGGATGATGTCAACAATAATAGTTCATGCTAACTTACATCCAATTGGATATATATATCAGGATATCCCCAACACGAGGTGCTTGCCAAAGGATAAAATGAAAAAGGGAAAGGTGAAGATCACCTTGACTCTTGCATAAGGTAAAAGACATAAAGTAAAAGATAGGCCCTTCGCAGAGGGAAGCAGAGGTTGTCATGCGCTTCTAGGGTTGGATGCACAAAATCTTAATGCGAATGAACGTCACTTTATTTTGACACTTGTATATGGACCTTTATTATGCAGTCCGTCGCTTTTATTGCTTCCATAACAAGATCGTATAAAGCTATTTTCTTCACACCAAAAGATCATACATATTTAGAGAGCAATTTTTATTGCTTGCACCGATGACAACTTACTTGAAGGATCTTACTCAATCCATAGGTAGGTATGGTGGACTCTCATGGCAAAACTGGGTTTAAGGATATTTGGAAGCACAAGTAGTATCTCTACTTGGTGCAAGGAATTTTGGCTAGCATGAGGGGGAAAGGCAAGCTCAACATGTTTGAATGATCCATGACAATATACTTTAACTGAGATGTCGAAAAACATAAACCATTACATTGTCTTCCGTGTCCAACATCAACTCTTTAGCATGTCATACTTAATGAGTGCTCCCAATTATAAAAGATGTCTAGGATAGTGTATTTATATATGAAATCTCTCTTCCTTCAATATTCTTTCATGAATTGTTCAAATGACCAATACAATGCTTGCTAACCTTCAATAAATTTACAACCTCTACTTCTTAGATGCGAAGTCATAACTCCCCATGGGATAAGCAAATGAGACATATATAATTTCAGATTTATGAAAATCAACTCATTCAACCATTTACTCATAGGATATAAGTGAAGCACACGAGTAAATAACAAACTACTCCAAAAAGATATAAGTGAAGACCAATGAGTTGCTAAATAATTATGTAGCTATATGAAGACTCTCTCTCATTAAAGAATTTCAGATCTTGGTATTGTATTCAAACATCAAGCAAAACGAAATAAAATGACATTGCAAGGATAGCACAACTCATGTGAAGAAGCAAAAACTTTGGCTCAACCGATACTAACCGATAGTTGTTGAAGAAGAAAGGCGGGATGCCTACTGGGGCATCCCCAAGCTTAGATTCTTGAGACTTCTTGAAATATTATCTTGGGGTGCCTTGGGCATCCCCAAGCTTGAACTTCTGTGTCTCCTTAATTCCTCTCATATCATGGTTTCTCTATTTCTCAAAAGCTTCATCCACAACAAACTCAACAAGAACTCGTGAGATAGGTTAGTACAAACCAATGCAAAACCTTATCATTTTCTACTGCAACAAATCACTAAAATTATTATTCAACATTTAATACTAAATTCCTCTGCATATTTAATACTCCTATCCTCAAATGGAATCATTAAACAAGCAAACATATGCAAACAATGCAAACATAACAGCAATCTGCCAAAACAGTATAGTCTGTAAAGAATGCAAGAGTATCAATACTTCCCTAACACCAAAAATTATGAAATAAAATTCCCACTGTAGTAAATTTATCAGATCTCATTATGCAAAAAGTTTCAACATTATAACATGCTCTGAATTTTCTAGGGAATTTTTGCAACAGCGGTAAACTTTCTGTTTTCAAACAGCAACATGTATACTAGCAAAATAAGCATGGCAAAGGCTATCCTTGACATTTTTATTGAAAATAAAGATGCAAAACATTATTATAAATAACAGCAAGCAAATACTAACAATATAAAATGACGCTCCAAGCAAAACACATATCATGTGGTGAATAAAAATATAGCTCCAAGTAAAGTTACCGATGAATGAAGACGAAAGAGGGGATTCCATCCGGGGCATCCCCAAGCTTAGGCTCTTGGTTGTACTTGAATATTACCTTGGGGTGCCTTGGGAATCCCCAAGCTTAGTCTCTTGCCACTCCTTATTCCATAGTCCATCGAATCCTTACCCAAAACTTGAAAACTTCACAACACAAAACTCAACAGAAAACTCGTAAGCTCCGTTAGTATAAGAAAATAAAACCACCACTAGGTACTGTAATGAACTCATTCTAAATTAATATGGGTGTAATATATACTGTATTCTAACTTCTCTATGGTTCATACCACTTAATACTAGCCATAGATGCATCAAAATAAGCAAACAACACACAGAAAACAGAATCTGTCAAAAACAGAACAGTCTGTAGTAATCTGTATCAAACGTATACTTATGGAACTCCAAAAATCCTACCAAATTAGGAAGTCCTAAGAAATTTGTGTACCAATACATAGCAAAAAGAATCAGATCATAATCACGTTTCTGTGAATTAAAAAAACTAATTTACTGGGTGCAAAAGTTTCTGATTTTCAGCAGGATCAACACAACTATCACCGTAAGCTATCCTAAAGGTCTTACTTGGCACTTTATTGAAACAAAAGCTATAAGACATGATTATTACAGTAGAATAATCATGTGGACACACAAAAACAGTAAGGATAAATATTGGGTTGTTTCCCAACAAACGCTTTTCTTTAATGCCTTTCTAGCT
The DNA here is from genome assembly GCA_963921465.1 of Triticum timopheevii. Lineage (NCBI taxonomy): Eukaryota > Viridiplantae > Streptophyta > Magnoliopsida > Poales > Poaceae > Triticum > Triticum timopheevii. The sequence goes on from OY997270.1 coordinate 315,278,183, forward strand.
AGGCATGATGATGACAATGATGCTCACATAAAAGATAAGAATTGAAACATAACGGGAGCATCATGAAGCATATGACTAGCACTTTTAAGTCTAACCCACTTCCTATGCATAGGGATTTTGTGATCAAACAACTTATGGGAACAATAATCAACTAGCATAGGAAGGTAAAACAAGCATCGCTCCAAGATTTTAAGCACATAGAGAGGAAACTTGATATTATTGTAATTCCTACAAGCATATATTCCTCCCCCATAATAATTTTTAGTAGAATCATGAATGAATTCAACAATATAACCAGCACCTAAAGCATTCCTTTCATGATCTACAAGCATAGAATTTTTACTACTCTCCACATAAGCAAAATTCTTCTCATGAATAGTAGTGGGAGCAATCTCAACAAAATAATTATCATGAGAGGCATAATCCAATTGAAAACTAAAATCGTGATGACAAGTTTCATGGTTATCATTATTCTTAATAGCATACAAGTCATCACAATAATCATCATAGATAGCAACTTTGTTCTCGTAATCAATTGGAACCTCTTCCGAAATAGTGGATTCATCACTAAGTAAAGTCATGACCTCTCCAAATCCACTTTCATCAATATAATCATCATAAATAGGAGGCATGCTTTCATCATAATAAATATTCTCATCAAAACTTGGGGGTCTAAACATATCATCTTCATCAAACATAGCATCCCCAAGCTTGTGGCTTTGCATATCATTAGCATCATGGATATTCAAGGAATTCATACTAACAACATTGCAATCATGCTCATCATACAAAGATCTAGTACCAAACATTCTAATGCATTCTCCTTCTAGCACTTGAGCACAATTTTCCTTTCCATCATTCTCACGAAAGATATTAAAAAGATGAAGCATATGAGGCAAACTCAATTCCATTTTTTTTGTAGTTTTCTTTTATAAACTAAACTAGTGATCAAACACGAAACAAAAAGATTCGATTGCAAGATCTAAAGATATACCTTCAAGCACTCACCTCCCCGGCAACGGCGCCAGAAAAGAGCTTGATGTCTACTACACAACCTTCTTCTTGTAGACGTTGTTGGGCCTGCAACTGCACAGGTTTGTAGGACAGTAGCAAATTTCCCTCAAGTGGATGACCTAAGGTTTATCAATCCGTAGGAGGCGTAGGATGAAGATGGTCTCTCTCAAACAACCATGCAACCAAATAACAAAGAGTCTCTTGTGTCCCCAACACACCCAATACAATGTTAAATTGTATAGGTGCACTAGTTCGGCGAAGAGATGGTGATACAAGTGCAATATAGATAGTGGATATAGGTTTTTGTAATCTTAAAATATAAAAACAGCAAGGAAACTAATGATAAAAGTGAGCGTAAACGGTATTGCAATGATAGGAAACAAGGCATAGGGTTCATACTTTCACTAGTGCAAGTTCTCTCAACAATAATAACATAGATAGATCATATAACAATCCCTCAACATGCAACAAAGAGTCACTCCAAAGCCGCTAATAGCGGAGAACAAACAAAGAGATTATGGTAGGGTACGAAACCACCTCAAAGTTATTCTTTCCGTTCAATATATTCAAGAGTTCGTACTAGAATAACACCTTAAGACACATATCAACCAAAACCCTAATGTCACCTAGATACTCCATTGTCACCTCAAGTATCTGTGGGCATCATTATACGATATGCGTCACACAATCTCAAATTCATCCAACCAACACAAAGTACTTCAAAGAGTGCCCCAAAGTTTCTACCGGAGAGTCAAGAAAACGTGTGCCAACCCCTATGCATAGGTTCATGGGCAGAACCCGCAAGTTGGTCACCAAAACATACATCAAGTGGCACGTGATATCCCATTGTCACCACAGATAAACACGGCAAGACATACATCAAGTGTTCTCAAAGTAAAGACTCAATCCGATAAGATAACTTCAAGAGGGAAACTCAATTCATCACAAGAGAGTAGAGGGGGAGAAACATGATAAGATCCAACTATAATAGCAAAGCTCACGATACATCAAGATCGTGCCATAGAGAGAACACGAGAGAGAGAGAGAGAGAGAGAGAGAGAGAGAGAGAGAGAGAGAGATCAAACACATAGCTACTGGTACATACCCTCAGCCCCGAGGGTGAACTACTCCTTCCTCGACATGGATAGGACCGGTATGATGAAGAAGGCCACCGGTGATGGATTCCCCCTCCGGCAGGATGCCGGAACGGGCTCCCGAGAGGTTTTTGGTGGCTACAGAGGCTTGCGGCGGCGGAACTCCCGATCTATCCTGATATTTGATGTTTTTAGGGTACGTAGGCTTATATAGGCGAAAGAAGTTGGTCGGGAGGTGCTCGAGTGGCCCACGAGACAGGGGGGCGCGCCCAGTAGGAGGGGGCGTGCCCCCCTATCTCCTGGCCTCCTCGAGGATCTTCTGAAGTGAACTCCAAGTCTCCAGGATCAGATTCTTCCCAAAAATCACGCTGCCGAAGGTTTCATTCCGTTTGGACTCCGTTTGATATTCCTTTTCTTCGAAATACTGAAACAGGCAATAAAACAGCAATATGGGATGGGCCTCCGGTTAATAGGTTAGTCCTAAAAGTAATATAAAAGTGTATAATAAAGCCCATATTCATTCAAAACAGATAATAAAATAGCATGAATGCTTCATACATTATAGATACGTTGGAGATGTATCAGTGCCCCTAGAGACGTATTCATGACGCGAGGATGGGGCGAGGTCTCCTGGGCTTGCCGCGCAGAGGGAGCCCTGGCGATCCACTTCGAGTATGAAGGCGCGGCCACTATGTTCTACAAGGTCTTCAATGAGGAGGGTGAACGGCTGGAATGCTGCCCCGAAGGAAGCAGCCCACGGAATGCGGCAGTGGGCGCCGTACCCGCTGCTATCCCCCTTGGCGCCTCGTCCAGCAGCAGCGGCGGTTCCTGGGAATCCAGTGACTCTACTGAGCCCAGTGAGTCTCCGGAATCAAGTGACGACAGCTACGTGCCGCCCAGCTCCCGCCAGAGCCGGAGTTCAGCAGCGGCTGCCGCTCAGCATCGCTGGCGATGCCATAGGGCTTGCTGCTTTCCCTGCGCGGAATGAAGATCGGCCCCCGTGGGGTTTGTAAAGATCGGAATGTACTTAATATCAATGCTGCTTCTTTGGATTTTGTGATGGATTTGCGTATCCCAGATTGGCTCGGTTCCTCCCTTTTCTTTTCCCTAGGCAGTGTGGCGCTCTACGCCAATGGGACCCAGTCCCCAGGCAGGCTTTAGCCTTCGCTAGTATGCCAAGTCGCGATGCAGTGGTCAAGGCTAGGAGGTGAGCGGCCCGAGGTCCGGTAAGAGCTCATGAGGCGCGATGCTCATGAGGCCCCCCTTGACATGCAAGCAGCTGCACAGAGAATCGAAAAGGGGAGTGGAACTACCAAAATGGAACTGCGAGGCGGTGTGCACAGGAAGCGAAGTTTGTGCAGCAGCGGGTCAAGACTTATCTTTTGGTGTCTTGGTCCGTCAGGAAGATGGTGCTTACTCCCCACCTGTGGCAGTACCATTGGGCTAGGCATGCAACGGCCACCTTCCTGCCCCGCTGCACAGGTGCTCTACGTCCTCGGGACCTGGCTCTCGAGCGAACTCAGCCGCCACTGGTATGCCAGGTCATGATGTCGTGGTCAAGGCCAGGGGGTGAGGGCTGGAGAGCTAGTAGGAACTCCCGAGATGTGATGCTTGGGAGGCCCCCCTTTAACATGCAAGCGACTCGCGAGGCCAAATAGTGGTTGTCCGAGCCGACTCGTGGCCCACTGCCAGATGAACCTGCAGGTTAGATGATAGGAAAGACCGGGAACCCTTGCGGAGTGGGCCTGCAGCCTAACTGAGGGAGTCCTGGACCAGGGGGTGCCCGGACAGCCGGACTATCAATATCCGCCAGACTCCAAGACTACGAAGATACAAGATTGAAGACTCCGGCTCGTGTCCGGATGGTACTTTCCTTGGCGTGGAAGGCAAGCTTGGCAATACGGATATGTAGATCTCCTACCATTGTAACCGACTCTGTGTAACCCTAGCCTCCTCCGGTGTCTATATAAACCGGAGGGCTTTAGTCCGTAGGACAACATACATCTCAATAATCATACCATAGGCTAGCTTCTAGGGTTTAGCCTCCTTGATCTCGTGGTAGATCTACTCTTGTACTACCCATATCATCAATATTAATCAAGCAGGACGTAGGGTTTTACCTCCATCGAGAGGGCCCGAACCTGGGTAAAAACATTGTGTCCCTCGTCCCTTGTTACCATCCGCCTAGACGCACAGTTCGGGACCCCCTACCCGAGATCCGCCGGTTTTGACACCGACATTGGTGCTTTCATTGAGAGTTCCTCTGTGTAGTCACCGATAGGCTTGATGGCATCTTCAACCAGCGACGCTGTTCAGGGTGAGACTTTTCTCCCCGGACAGATCTTCGTATTCGGCGGCTTCGCCCTGCGGGCCAATTCTCTTGGCCATCTGGAGCAGATCGAAAGCTACGCCCCTGGCCGTCAGGTCAGATTTGGAAGCTTAAACTTCACGGCCGATGTCCGCGGAGACTTGATCTTCGACGGACTCGGGCCACAGCCGAGTGTGCCGCACTGTGACGATGGGCATGATCTAGCTCTACCGCCGAACAGTGCCTTGGTGGCCGCACACGGATCCGCTCCGGCCATTAGCCCGGGGCCGATCGCCCAGATCAAGGGCCGGTGGATAGACGCCGCCCTGGGGGCTTCAATATCCACGGCGATGGAGCCGAACACCTATCTTATCCCCGGCGAAACTTGTGATTCCGAGGCGCCAGACTCCTTGCCGGACTCCGAACCTCCCGCGCCCCTACCAATCGATCAGGATTGGGCGCCGGTTATGGAATTCACCGCCGCGGACATATTCCAACACTCGCCTTTTGGCGATATCCTGAATTCATTAAAGCATCTCGCGTTATCGGGAGAGTCCGGGCCGGACTATGGCCAGGATGGTTGGAGTACGGACGATGAAGAAATTCAGAGCCCACCCACCACCCACTTTGTATCCACTGTCGAGGATTTAACCGACATGCTAGACTTCGACTCCGACGACATCGACGCTATGGACGACGATGCCGGAGACGAACAGGAGCCAGCGCCTACAGGGCACCGGAAGGCCACCTCGTCATATGACGTATACATGGTGGATACCCCAAAAGAAGGAGATGGCGAAGAAGCAGCGGAGGCAGACTCTTTAAAGAAGCAGCCCAAACGCCGGCGTCAGCGGCGCCGCTCTAAATCCCGCCACAGCAAGAATGGAGATTCCGGCACAGGAGACAATAACACTCCAGAGAGCGCCGAAGACAATCCCCTCCAGCAAGACTCAGCGCAGGAGGATGCAGAAGCAAGCCCCCATGAGAGGGCGGCAGACGAAGGGGTTGAGGATGATAACTATATGCCTCCCTCCGAAGACGAAGCAAGCCTCAACGATGACGAATTCGTCGTACCTGAGGATCCCGTCGAACAAGAGCGCTTCAAGCGCAGGCTTATCGCCACAGCAAACAGCCTAAAGAAAAAGCAGCAGCAGCTTCAAGCTGATCAGGACCTGCTCGCCGATCGATGGACCGAGGTCCTCGCGGCCGAAGAGTATAAACTCGAACGTCCCTCCAAAAGTTACCCAAGACGCAAGCTGCTCCCCCGATTAGAGGAGGAAGCATACATACCTCCATCACCAGCGCACGATATGGCTGACCGACCACCCCGTGGTCGTGACAGAGAGGCATCCAGGCCCCCAGCCAAGATCATACCCCGGCATCGCTCCAAAAGTACGAAGCCAAGAGGGAACACGCCGGACTTGCGAGACATATTGGAGGACAAAGCAAAGCAATCCAGATCCATCTATGGATCACGTGGGCGCCCTACGACCCACGACGAATACCGTAGTGCCGGATACAATAACCCCGGCCGGGCCGAACACAGCAGACAGCGCTCTCTCGAGCTGCGTCGCGATATCGCTCAATACAGGGGCGCCGCACACCCGTTATGCTTCACTGACGAAGTAATGGATCATCAGATCCCCGAAGGGTTTAAACCCGTAAACATCGAATCTTACGATGGCACAACAGACCCCGCGGTGTGGATCGAAGACTATCTTCTCCACATCCATATGGCCCGCGGCGACGATCTACACGCCATCAAGTATCTCCCACTCAAGCTTAAAGGACCAGCTCGGCATTGGCTTAACAGCTTGCCCGCAGAGTCAATTGGATGTTGGGAAGACCTGGAGGCCGCATTCCTTGATAACTTCCAAGGCACATATGTGCGACCACCAGACGCCGATGACCTAAGCCACATCATTCAGCAGCCAGACGAATTGGCCAGACAATTCTGGACACGGTTCTTGACGAAGAAAAATCAAATCGTCGATTGTCTGGATGCAGAGGCCCTTGCAGCCTTCAAACATAACATCCGGGACGATTGGCTAGCCCGGCACCTGGGGCAGGAAAAGCCGAAATCCATGGCAGCCCTCACATTGTTAAATGACCCGCTTTTGTGTGGGAGAGGACAGCTGGCTAGCCCGTAGCAACAATCTCCGTAAAAATTCTGGCAGTCCGGATACTAAGGACAAGCACGGCAGGTCACGTCGAAACAAAAACAAGCGCCACATTAACGGCGATGATAAGGAGGATACGGCAGTCAATGCCGGATTCCGAGGCTCTAAACCCGGTCAGTGGAAGAAGCCATTTAAAAGAACCACACCGGGTCCGTCCAATCTGGACCGAATACTCGACCGCTTATGCCAGATACATGGCACCTCTGAAAAGCCAGCTAACCACACCAATAGAGATTGTTGGGTGTTCAAGCAGGCTGGCAAGTTAATTGCCGAAAACAATGACAAGGGGCTAAATAGCGACGACGAGGAAGAGACCCGGCCGCCGAACAATAGAGGACAGAAGGGTTTTCCCCCACAGGTGCGGACGGTGAATATGATATATGCGACCCATATACCCAAGAGGGAGAGGAAACGCGCACTACGGGACGTCTATGCGATGGAGCCAGTCACCCCAAAGTTCAACCCATGGTCCTCTTGCCCGATCACTTTCGATCGAAGAGACCACCCGACCAGCATACGCCATGGCGGATTCGCCGCATTGGTTTTAGACCCAATCATCGATGGGTTCCACCTTACGAGAGTCCTGATGGACGGCGGTAGCAGCCTGAACCTGCTTTATCAGGATACAGTGCGCAAAATGGGCATAGACCCATCAAGGATTAAACCTACAAAGACAACCTTTAAAGGTGTCATCCCAGGAGTGGAAGCCAACTGTACAGGCTCAGTCACACTGGAAGTGGTCTTCGGATCCCCGGATAATTTCCGAAGCGAGGAGTTAATCTTCGACATAGTCCCGTTTCGCAGCGGCTATCACGCTCTGCTCGGACCAACCGCGTTTGTGAAATTCAACGCGGTGCCGCATTATGCATACCTAAAGCTCAAGATGCCAGGCCCTCGTGGGGTAATCACGGTCAATGGGAATACGGAACGCTCCCTCCGAACGGAGGAACATACAGCGGCAGAAGTACAGAGCAGCCTTCTCAGGCAATTCTCAAGTCCGGTAGTTAAAAAGCCGGATACAGCAAAGCGCGCCCGGAGCAACACCAACCAAGACCACCTGGCGCGATCAGAGCATGCGTAGCAATGCGGCCCCAACCCTCACCCGCACATAATCGCAAGAATAACACTCCGCGTACATCATTACGCTTTGGAGATACCATGGGTGCAGGGAAAGGGGCACGATAACAATGGACCCAGAGTGCGGCTCGACCACACCAGGGGCTCACAAGCGCGCCTCCTTCCTTTTTATTCTTTTCTTCTTCTTTTATGTACACAGGACCCTGTTAACCAGAAGCCCTGTCCGGTGGCGAACCTGCTGAACTCATGATACAACAGTCAGGGACTAAAGAAGGCCGCGACGAACATTCAGGTGGTCTCAATTACGAGCATTAAATTCGATTATATACACCAAGTCTGCAGCTCATCCCTGGAGGGGGACATGTTTATTTAGTCCAAATCCCTTGCTTACCGCACTATTTGTATCAGTCCGATCTACTATCAGACTTTCTTTTATAAATAATGCAGCACCTTTTTATTGCAATTGCGTTATCTTTTATATATGTTCATTATATGACATCTTGCACCCGTATATTTTGGTACGGCCGAATACGCCAGGGGCTTCTATTCCCCACATTATGGTGTGATTAAGTCCGAACACTTTCACAAGTGCGGCACCCCGAACTTATAGCATTATATGAATCGGCTCCGAATCATGTCTTGGGTCAATAGTTGGGTTTGCCTGGCTCCCATGTTTTGGTGCCTTACGTTCCGTTCCGTCGGCTAAGGTAGCACTGGGAGAACCACTGCGATTGCGCCCCGGTTGAGCCGGGTTAACGCCTCAGTGGAGAAAGCTAAAACTGACTGGCATGATAAGGCGAGAGACTGGTCGCTGTTCGAGAGGTTTTTCCGGGTCCTTAAAGACTCACGCCGCTTCGAGCGAAGTTCCGGACGATGTCCGGAGAAGGCGTGGATAGCGCCCCGGATTCGGTCTTCCGAATACCAGGGGCTTCGCCGAAATTTAAAATTATAGAATTCTATGGCTAAGTGAGAGTGTTCAAGCATTATAAGTCTGGTTGCCTCGTTCGTTGTGTTGAGCACCTCCCTCGATGGACCCAACAATGGGAACAAGAGTGCTCATGTTTATCCCGAACACCCCAGCACTCGTGGCTTGGGGGCTGAAGCCAACGACTTGCCATCTCTCAGATTTTATAAACGGCCGCACAGAAGGTAATATTTTAAATTAAACAAGTGTTGCTCATGGCACATATGAACGAAGTTTTCAGCGCACAAGATAAATATACAGCGAGTTCATTCAAAAATTACATCTCAGGAGCACTCATCTGCAATATTGCAGGCTCCCTTCAGGACAATCTTATAGTACTTCTCCGGCGTGCGATACTCCTTGCCCGGCGGCGGTGGGTCCATGAGAAGCTTCTCCGCATCCAATTTGCCCCATTGCACCTTTATGCGGGCAAGGGCACGACGAGCGCCTTCAATGCAGGCGGAGCGCTTGACTACATCCAGCCTGGGGCATGCATCCACCAGCCGCCGCACTAGGCCAAAGTAGCTACCAGGCATGGCCTGTCCAGGCCACAGCCGGACTATGAGGCCCTTCATGGCCTCCTCAGCTACCTTGTGGAGTTCGACCAGCTGCTTCAGCTGGTCGCTTGGGGGCACCGGATGGCCGGCCTCAGCGTACTAAGACCAGAAGACCTTCTCCGTCGAGCTCCCCTCCTCGCCACGATAGAATGCGGCGGCATCAGACGCACTACGCGGCAGATCTGCAAACGCCCCTGGAGAGCTCCAAATTCGGGTAAGTGTCAGGTAGTTCACATTAACATGCCTGCTTTGCATGAAAAATGCCTTACCCGCCGCTATCTTCTTTATGTCCTCAACTTCCTGAAGGGCCTTACGGGCCTCGGCCTTGGCGGACTTGGCACTTTCGAGAGCCGAGGCATGCTCGGACTCTCGAGTCTTGGAGTCACACTCCAAACTCTCATGCTTTTCCATGAGAGCCTGGAGCTCTTGCCGAACTTCCGCCACCAGTGCCTCTTGCTTTTCTCGCTCAGCCCGCTCCGTGGCCGCATTGCATTCGGCCGCGGACACGGCATCCTTCAGGGCTGCCACCTCGTTAGTGGCCCCTGCAATACACATATTATCCTTGTTAATTTTGTTTGCAACCAAAATCCTTTTCTGTAAGGTACTTATTCAAAGAGGTGCTACTCACCTTCTTTCTCCTCGAGCTGCTTCTTCGCATGGCCGAGCTCTTGCTCAGACCGCTCGAGATCCTTCTTCAGCACGTCGACCTCCGCCGTTAGTGCGGCAGAGGTCAGCAGTGCAGCCTGCAAACCCATATTGACATATTTTTAGCAACCCTGCGTACATCTTGTTAGATCCTTAGTCCGGCTTTTCTTGCCGAACACCGAACTAAGCATCAGGGGCTACTGTCTATGCGGTATTACATTATATAAATTTAACTTCTTACCTCAAAGCCTGTTAGAAGGCTGCTGCAGGCTTCGGTCAGCCCGCTCTTAGCGAGCTGAACCTTCTCAATCACCGCACTCATGATAGTGCGGTGTTCTTCCTCGATGGAAGCGCCTTTAAGCGCCTCCAACAGGTTATCCGGCGCCTCCGGTTGGACGGAGGCCGCCGACGTCACGGTCCCGCCCTTCTTTCGAAGGGGCCGCTTGTCGGACTCTGGAACCACTGCGGGTTCCGATGTAGAGTCCGACACGAAGTCCGGGAGGTCGCCTGACGGCGCCTCCGGAGCCTCCTCCTGATGGGTCCCTTTTTGGGATCCCACCTCGGCGTCCTCGTCGGCGCGTGGGGTAGAGGTAGTCGGGATGGAATTCACATCCGACGAGGCCAGTGACCCGCTCGATGAGTCGGGGAGATCATCCTTGGCCGGACTACGGACAGAATGCGGCGTTAGAAGGATACTACGCGACATAAAAGAAATTACACATCAAAGATCCGGATACTTACGATCTCGCCGGACGCTTGGCCCTTGGAGGCCACTCATCCTCGCCAACACTGATGTTGGCAAAACTGTCCGGGGGAATAGTTCTCCCCCTCTTGGACCCTTCGGCCTCCCCGATTGGGGAAGCCTTCCTCTTCTTCTCTCCCTCCTCCGGGAGAGAATACTCCTCCTCCTCGTCTTCAGGGGAGGAGTCCTCGTCGTTGTCAGACGCCTGATTGCGGGAACTCTTTCGAGTCCCCGCGGCCACCTTCTTGGCCTTCTTCTCCGGCACCACGTGCGGTGCCGGAGCCAGCAGCCCTGCTAAACGGCCGTCCACTGGGTCTTCTGGCATGGGAGCCAGGCTGATGAGCAGCTTGGCCTTCTCCATCCATTCATGTCAAAGGAAGAGGCAGATTAAAACCTCACTAGAGTCAATCTAATTACCATAAGTGTCCCGTAATGAGGTTGAATCACTTACCTCATCAGTCGAAGACTGCGAGCTGAATCCGCGGTCTTCGGTCGCGGATGCGGGGGCTTCGGCGCCCTTGAACAGCACCCTCCAGGCGCCTTCGTAAGTTGTATCGAAGAGCCCTCTTAGCGCCTGGTGCTGTTCCGGATTGAACTCCCACAAATTAAATGCCCGTTCTTGGCATGGGAGAATCCGCCGGATGAGCATGACTTGGACCACGTCGACGAGCCTGAGCTTATTGCTCACCATCTTCTTGATGCAAGCTCGGAGTCCCGTCACCTCCACCGGATTGCCCCACTGCAAGCCCTTCTCTTTCCAGGAGGTGAGCTGCGTGGGGATACCAGATTTGAACTCGGGGGCCGCCGCCCATGTGGGTTTGCGCGGCTCGGTGATATAGAACCACCCCGATTGCCACCCCTTGACGGAGTCCACGAAGGTCCCTTCTAGCCAAGGGACGTTGGGCAATTTGCCCAACATGGCGCCGCCGCATTCCGCTTGCATGCCCTTCACAACCTTCGGCTTGACGTTGAAGGTCTTGAGCCACAGGCCGAAGTGGGGCTGGATGCAGAGGAAGGCCTCGCACACGACGATAAACGTCGAGATGTTGAGGATGAAGTTCGGCGCCAGATCGTGGAAATCCAGGCCGTAGTAAAACATGAGCCCCCGGACAAATGGATGGAGTGGAAAGCCCAGTCCGCGGAGGAAGTGGGGGAGGAAGACGACCCTCTCATGAGGCCCTGGGGTAGGGACGAGCTGCCCCTCGTCGGGCAGCCGATGCGCGATATCGCCGGAAAGGTATCCGGCGCTGCGCAGCTTGGTGATGTCCTCCTCCTTAGCGGTGGAGGCCAGCCATTTACCTCCCGCTCCGGACATATTCGGAGAAGGTCGAGGTGAGATGCGCGAGCTCGGGCGTTGGAGCTTGAGTTCGCGGGATGGATAGGCAAAGGAGGAAGAAGGCGTAGGTGAGAAGGTGAATCCTTATCCCTTATATATAGGCGGACGAAACTATGCGTCCCCCACCAGCCTGGTAAAACTCGCTTATCTCCCAAGCGCCACCATCAATGGTGCGGTTGGGTTACCCACGCACGTATTGATGAGAATCCCGGAATAAGGGGGAACACGATCTCTGCTTCGACAAGACGTGCCAAGGAAACCGCTTCGCTAAACGTGCTGAGGTGGTATAGTAAAAAATGATTCAAACGAAGGCTTGGCTGCGGTGTGATGTCACGCCGCATAATGCGTCAGCAGATTGAGTTAGGTGTGTATTTTATTCTCTCTACGGTGGAATGTGGAATTTATTTTGCAGAGCCGGACACTATCCTGGTGTTCATGATCTCCTCTGGATTATTCAAGGGAGGAACCCGCCTTGCAATGCCGAACATTATGCACGCCGGACTTATCATCATTGAAGACTGGTTCAGGGGCTACTGAGGGAGTCCTGGACCAGGGGGTGTCCGGACAGCCGGACTATCAATATCCGCCGGACTCCAAGACTACGAAGATACAAGATTGAAGACTCCGGCTCGTGTCCGGATGGTACTTTCCTTGGCGTGGAAGGCAAGCTTGGCAATACGGATATGTAGATCTCCTACCATTGTAACCGACTCTGTGTAACCCTAGCCTCCTCCGGTGTCTATATAAACCGGAGGGCTTTAGTCCGTAGGACAACATACATCTCAATAATCATACCATAGGCTAGCTTCTAGGGTTTAGCCTCCTTGATCTCGTGGTAGATCTACTCTTGTACTACCCATATCATCAATATTAATCAAGCAGGACGTAGGGTTTTACCTCCATCGAGAGGGCCCGAACCTGGGTAAAAACATTGTGTCCCTCGTCTCTTGTTACCATCCGCCTAGACGCACAGTTCGGGACCCCCTACCCGAGATCCGTCGGTTTTGACACCGACACTAGGGCATATGACAGAGGCACCGAGGACCTGGCGAGGTGGTGTGCGCGACGCGGGTCATGAACCAGAGCTCGGTCCCCAGGTTTATCAGCGTTGCAGGGACGGACCCAAGCACAAGCGCCGTGCCAGCGTGAGTTGTTACGCAGCGATGCGGGAGAGGTGCAAGCCAACGAGCACATGGGAGGCCGCGAGGCGGCTAAGACTCGCGGTCGTAAGGTGACGATCATAGGTAAACTCACAGAAATGGTTAGATAGTCCTGGTGAATGCAAAATGATACATGCCGTTGGGCCGGACCCACACGGCCTGGGGCAGATGTAACCCGAGGGGCGCCGCCAGACTAAACGAAGTAGAGAGATGTCACCTGGTACAGTCGCTGAAGAGGTGTTGAAGTAGCCAAAAAAACACGCACTGCTGGAGTCGTTCCTCACGAGCCACTCCAGTGCCGAGCCTCGGGAGGACCCTGGAGGTGCTCCTCCATCTCTGCCAGGATCGCCTGATTCCTGGCCTTGCAAGCCATCGGGGCATCTCTCATGCAGCGCTGGAACGCCTCAGCGGCGCCCGGCAGGCCGAAGGACATGCAGACATAGCTGTGAGGTGAACCCTCGCACCGGTCGACACGAGACGGCCACATGAGCTGCTGAGACGCGGCCCTATTGAGCCCGGGGATGTCGATGCAGACGTGGAACTACTTACCATTGCCGGGGCAGTGAGCTGCGCCTCGCGGCAGGCGACGATCGCCTTGCAGAACCCTTGCTTCTTGAATCTCCTCGATTGCCTTGCTGAAGAACTCCTGACCACCTGGTGCCTCACGCCTGCTGCCTGGCATCTTGAGGATGTTGTAGCCGTGGTGTGTAGCTGCCATGAACTTGGCCAGTGCTGGGTACCCTAGGATGGCGTTGTAGGGCAGGCGGATGTCGGTGACGTCGAAGTCGATGAGCTCAGTGTGGTAGTTGTTGCACTCGCCGAAGGTGACAGGGAGGCGAACCTGCCCTATCGGGTGTGTAGAACCGTCGGTCACCCTGGAAAATGGCTTGGTTGGGTGAAGCTGGCAGTACGGCACTTAGAGCATGTCGAACGTCTGAACAGATAGAACATTGAGCCCTGCTCTGCCATCAATGAGAGTCTTGGTGACGACCACGTTGCTGATGACGGGGGAGCAGAGCATGGGGAGCGCGCCAGCGGTGGCCGCGCACTTGAGCTGGTCTGAGGAGTTGAAGGTAATGGCGCACTTGGACCACCTGAGAGGGCGAGTTGCTTCGGGCTTGGGGAGCGCCACGTTCACCTTGCGCGCAAACTGTTTGAAGATGCGGTGGGAAGCAGGGTCCTGTGAGCTGCCCAAGATGCAGGCAATGGCTCAAGGCTCCTGGAAGCCCCCAGCCCCTTCGTCCTGGTGGTGATCCTCGTTCCTTCTTGGCGATGGAGGCAGAGGAGGCAGAGCTGCGTTTCCCTGAGGGCGCTCCTCACGAGGTTGCTCCCTCCAGATGCCCTCGTGAGGCTGGCCCTGCCAGCGGTCCTCACGAGGCTGGTCGCGCCACTCCTGACGATGGTCCCGTCCGTCCCAGCGTCCTCCAGCTCGGTCGCCTCCATGACCGTAGAATCGATCTTGCGCTCGGGGCACCGACCGAGGCGCCCGTCGTGGAGGGCCCTGAGCTCCTGGCAGTCGTTGGTGTTGTGACTGTGAACATTGTGGAAGACGTAGAATGGCCGGTTGCTCTTGGATGACTCGGGGTTGTCGCAGCCGCGCTTCGTCTCTGGTTTGGCCGCAAGCACGGCCGGCCTCTTGCGCTTCACGTCTTTAGTCTTGGCCTTCTTGTCTTCTGGATCAACATTGGGGAGCTCGAGGAGGGAGAGGCACCCTTCCTCAGCCCTCGCGCACTTGTTCGCCATGTTGAACATCTCCAGGGTTGTGCAGAGGTCCTCATGGATGGCGAGCTCCTCCTTCATCTTGACATCACGGACGCCATCAGTGAATGCTGAAATGATGGCCTCCCCTGACACCTTGGGGATCTTGAGGCGAACGTTGTTGAAGCGATGGATATACTTCTGCAGGGTCTCTCCAGGTTGCTGCTTGATGTGATGGAGGTCACCCGCGGCCTGCGGACGGTCGCGAGTGCCCTGGAAGTTGGCGATGAAGCGGTCGCGCATCTCCTCCCAAGAAGAAA
This sequence comes from Triticum timopheevii, assembly GCA_963921465.1. NCBI lineage: Eukaryota > Viridiplantae > Streptophyta > Magnoliopsida > Poales > Poaceae > Triticum > Triticum timopheevii. The sequence continues at coordinate 315,293,278 of OY997270.1, forward strand.
CTGACCCATCCATCAGGTTTAGCAGCCAAGAATGCGCGCCATCTTTGAGGGCCATCAGGAACCAGTTTGCCATGATCTTCTCGTCGCCGCTGGCCTCCTTGATGCTCAGCTCGTAGAGCTGCAGGAACTCGGCGGGGTCGGCGGTGCTGTCGTAGCGTGGAGGCAGGTCAGGCTTGAACTTGCTTGGCCAGATGACATTGCAGAGCTCCGACGTGAACGTGTGGCATCCTGCCGTGGCCACTGGAGGTCGTCGAGGGGGTGGAAACTGGTCCTGGTGCACGCGCATTGCCACCTCCTGCGGCGGTACGTGGGCCTGGTGCTGGGGAGCTGGGAGTACGCGCCATACTCCTTGGGGTCGCTGCACCACCTGGCAGCTCACGTCCTCCCGAGCCGGTGCAGGGCGCAGCAGGTTGCGTCGTGGTGCCACACGCCTTGGCTCGATGATGACGCCCTGGTCCGGAGGTGGTGGAGGAGCCCCGTGCGCCACGTCGCCCGCTGTAGGTGGTTGCTGAGGCAGTGAGCGAGCCGGCTCGGCAGAGCCCCCATGCGCAACCCTAACGAGCTCAGCGATCTGCTCAAGCCACTCCTCGTAGAGGTCACCAACCGGGCGGTAGCGAAGGAGCTCCCGCGCCATGTGCAGAGCGGCCTGCGTGTCTGCTTGGCCGCGATGCTGCTACGCCTTGAGCTTGCGTTGGTTTTCCTTGAAGAGGAAAGGGTGATGCAGCAATAATAGAGTAAGTATTTCCCTCAGTTTTTGAGAACCAAGGTATCAATCCAGTAGGAGGCTCCTCAAAAGTCCCACGCACCTACACAAACAAACAAAGAACTCGCAACCAACACAATAAAAGGGTTGTCAATCCCTTCACGGCCACTTGAGTGAGATCTGATAGAGATAATATGATAAGATAAATATATTTTTGGTATTTTATAATATAGATTGGAAAAGTAAAGATGCAAATAAAAGTATATTGAAAGCTTATATGATAAAAGATAGACCTGGGGGGCATAAGTTTCACTAGTGGCTTCTCTCAATAGCATAAGTATTATGGTGGGTGAACAAATTACTGTCGAGCAATTGATAGAAAAGTGAATAATTATGAGATTATCTAGGCATGATCATGTATATAGGCATCACGTCCGTGACAAGTAGACTGACTCCTGCCTGCATCTACTACTATTACTCCACACATCGACCGCTATCCAGCATGCATCTAGAGTATTAAGATCATAAGAACAGAGTAACACATTAAGAAAGATGACATGATGTAGAGGGATAAACTCATGCAATATGATATAAACCCCACCTTTTTATCCGCAATGGCAACAATACAATACGTGCCTTGCAACCCCTATTGTCACTAGGTAAGGACACCGCAAGATTGAGCCCAAAGCTAAGCACTTCTCCCATTGCAAGAAAGATCAATCTAGTAGGCCAAACCAAACTGATAATTCGAAGAGACTTGCAAAGATAACTCAATGATACATAAAAGAATTCAGAGGAGATTCAAATATTTCTCATAGATAAACTTGATCATAAACCCACAATTCATCGGATCTCGACAAACACAGCGCAAAAAGAGTTACATCGAATAGATCTCCACAAGAGAGGGGGAGAACATGGTATTAATATCCAAAAAGAGAGAAGAAGCCATCTAGCTAATAACTATGGACCCGAAGGTCTGCGGTAAACTACTCACAACTCATCGGAGGGGCTATGGTGTTGATGTAGAAGCCCTCCATGGTCGATTCCCCCTCCGGCGGAGCACCGGCGAAGGCTCCAAGATGGGATCTCGCGGATACAGAAGGTTACGGCGGTGGAAATTGTTTTTCGTTGGCTCCCTGGATGTTTTCGGGGTATGTAGGTATATATAGGAGAAAGAAGTAGGTCGGTGGCTGCCCGATGGGCCCACGAGATAGGGGGAGCGCCTTGTAGGGGTGGGCGCGCCCTCCACCCTCGTGGCCACCTCGGCTGCTTCTTGGCTTGCACTCCAAGTCCTCTGGATCACGTTTGTTCCAAAAATCACGCTCCCGAAGGTTTCATTCCATTTGGACTCAGTTTGATATTCCTTTTCTTCGAAATACTGAAATAGGCAAAAAAAAACAGCAATACGGGCTGGGCCTCCGGTTAGTAGGTTAGTCCCAAAAACGATATAAATGTGTAAAATAAAGCCCGTAAACATCCAAAAGGGGTAATGTAATAGTATGGAACAATCAAAAATTATAGATACGTTGGAGACGTATCAAGCATCCCCAAGCTTAATTCCTGCTCGTCCTCGAGTAGGTAAATGATAAAAACAGAATTTTTGATGTGGAATGCTACCTAGCATATTTCTCAATGTAATTTTCTTTATTGTGGCATGATTGTTCAGATCCAAATGATTCAAGATAAAATCTTATAAAACATAAAAAATAATAATGCTCCGAAGCATACTAACAAATATTCATGTCCTATCAAAATAGCATGGTCAAAGAAAGCTTATCCCTACAAAATCATATAGTTAGGCCATGCTTCATTTTTATTACACAAAATACTCCCATCTTGCACAACCCCGGTTTCAGCCAAGCAATTGGTTCATACTTTTTAACGCGCTTCAGCTTTTTCAACTCTTACGCAATACATGAGCGCAAGCCATGGACATAGCACTATGGTGGTATATGGTGGTGGTTGTGAGGACAAAAAGGGAGAAGATAGTCTCACATCAACTAGGCGTATTAACGGGCTATGGAGATGCCCATCAATAGATATCAATGTGAGTGAGTAGGGATTGCCATGCAACGGATGCATTAGAGCTATAAATATATGAAAGCTCAACAAAAGAAACTAAGTGGGGGTGCATCCAACTTGCTTGCTCACGAAGACCTAGGGCATTTTGAGGAAGACCGTCATTGGAATATACAAGCCAAGTTCTATAATGAAAAATTCCCACTTAGTATATGAAAGTGACAACATAGGAGACTCTCTATCATGAAGATCATGGTGCTACTTTGAAGCACAAGTGTGGTAAAAAGGATAGTAGCATTGTCCCTTCTCTCTTTTTCTCTCATTTTTTTTCTTCTTTTTTTCTCTTTTTTTCCTTTTCTCTTTTTTTTTTCTTTCCTTTCTCTTTTTTTCTTTTTGTAAAGTCCGAAGTCTCATCCCAACTTGTGGGGGAATCATAGTCTCCATCATCCTTTCCTCACTGGGACAATGCTCTAATAATGAAGATCATCACACTTTTATTGATTTACAACTCAAGAATTACAACTCAAAACTAGAACAAGATATGACTCTATATGAATGCCTCCGGCGGTGTACCGGGATATGCAATGAATCAAGAGCGACATGTATGAAAATTATGAAGGTCTCTTTGCCACAAATACGATGTCAACTACATGATCATGCAAAGAGCAATATAACAATGATGAAGTGTGTCATAATAAACGGAACGGTGGAAAGTTGCATGGCAATATATCTCGGAATGGCTATGGAAATGCCATAATAGGTAGGTATGGTGGCTGTTTTGAGGAAGGTAAATAATGGGTGCATGATACCGGCGAAAGTTGCGCGGTATAATAGAGGCTAGCAAAGTGGAAGGGTGAGTGTGCGTATATCCATGGACTCACATTAGTCATAAAGAACTCATATACTTATTGCAAAAGTCTACTTGCCCTCGAAGCAAAGTACTACTATGCATGCTCCTAGCAGAAGGGTTGGTAGGAGTTAACCATCGCGCGATCCCGACCTCCACTCATAAGGAAGACAATTAAAAGAGCACCTCATGCAACAAATTTGTCACACAACTTCTACCATACGTGCATTCTACGGGACTTGCCAACTTCAACACAAGTATTTCTCAATTTCATAATTACCCACTAGCATGACTCTAACATTACCACCTCTATATCTCAAAACAATTATCAAGCATCAAATTGATCCTAGTGTTTTATGCACTTTCTATGATAGTTTTTATTATACCCAACTTGGATGCCTACCATTCTAGGACCAATTTTATAACCATAGCAAATACCATGCTGTTCTAAGAGACTCTCAAAATAATATAAGTGAAGCGTGAGAGACTAGCAATTTCTACAAAATTAAGCCACTGTCGTGCTCTAAAAGATATAAGTGAAGCACTAGAGCAAAAACTATCTAGCTCAAAAGATATAAGTGAAGCACATAGAGTATTCTAATAAATTCTAATCAAGTGGGATTCTCCCAAAAGGTGTGTACAGCAAGGATGATTGTGAAAAAATAAAAAGCAAATACTAATATCATGCAAGACGCTCCAAGCAAAACACATATCATGTGACGAATAAAAATATAGCTCCAAGTAAAGTTACCAATGAACGAAGACGAAAGAGGGGATGCCTTCCAGGGGCATCCCCAAGCTTAGGATTTTGGCTATTCTTGAATATCTTGGGGTGCCATGGCTATCCCCAAGCTTAGGCTCTTGCCACTCCTTATTCCATAGTCCATCAAATCTTTACCCAAAACTTGAAAACTTCACAACACAAAACTCAACAGGAAATCTCATAAACTCCGTTAGTGAAAGAAAACAAAAACACCACATAAGGTACTGTAATAAACTCATTTATTTATATTGGTACTAAACCTACTGTATTCCAAGTTCTCTATGGTTCATACCACTTAATACTAGCCATAGATGCATCAAAATAAGCAAACAACACACGAAAGGCAGAATCTGTCAAAAATAGAACAGTCTGTAGCAATCTGTAACTAACGCAAACTTCTGGAATTCTAAAAAACTACCAAAATAGGAAGTCCTGGAAAATTTCTCTATTGAACTACAGCAAAAAGCATCAACGCAAAAGCACGTTTCTGTGATTTAACAAAACTAATTTCATGCGCGCAAAGTTTCTGTTTTTCAGCAGAATCAAATTAACTATCACCATAGGTTATCCTATAGGTTCTACTTGGCACAAACTCTAATTAAAACACAAAAACACATCTAAACAGAAGGTAGATGCAAAATTTATTACTAAACAGAAACAAAAACAAAAAACACAAATAAAATTGGGTTGCCTCCCAACTAGCGCTATCGTTTAACGCCCCTAGCTAGCCATAAAAGCGAAGATAGATCTAAGTAGTGCCATCTTTGGCACTCAATTTTTTTATGGAGTTATGCTCAAGTCCGGGAGGCTCCTTGCGTTTCCCTTCATGCTCGGAGATCTTTTGATCTAAGGCATCTAACCGCTTATTACAAAGTGTAATCAAATTACTCATGCGGTTGATATTCCCACCAATATTCTTAAGTGGTTCAACAAATTTTTGCAATTCACATAATTTCTCTAGAATTTGGGTTCCTTCATAAGAAACGGGTGACCCTTTTTGTAGGGGAAGTACTCCTACTATCCCCTCCATAACTTCATAAGCGGAACTAAGATCAATTTCAATAAAACTCCCTTTTGCGGCAAAATCAAGGAGTTGTCTATGGGGTAAAGTTAACCCAACATAAAAATTGCGAAGCAAAATCTTGAAATCTCCTTCTATAGCACAACTACGATAAGATTCTAACATCCTAAACCAAGCATCTCTTAAATTTTCTCCTTGTCTTTGTCTGAAGTGAAGAACTTCAAAGTCGGGAGACGAAGGGGTAAAGATCAAGCTAGCCATTATGACAAGGTAAACGATCTAACACACGAGCAAACAAAAAGAGGCAAGCAAAAAAGAGAGAAGAAGATTGGGAAAGAGAGGGCGAATAAAACGGCAAGGGTGAAGTGGGGCATAGGAAAACGTGAGGCAAATGGCAAATAATGTAAATGCGAGGGAGATGAGTTTGTGATGGGTACTTGGTATGTCTTGACTTGAGCGAAGACCTCCCCGGCAATGGCGCCAGAAATCCTTCTTGCTACGTCTTGAGCTTGCGTTGGTTTTCCTTGAAGAGGAAAGGGTGATGCAGCAATAATAGCATAAGTATTTCCCTCAGTTTTTGAGAACCAAGGTATCAATCCAGTAGGAGGCTCCTCAAAAGTCCCACGCACCTACACAAACAAACAAAGAACTCGCAACCAACGCAATAAAGGGGTTGTCAATCCCTTCACGGCCACTTGCGAAAGTGAGATCTGATAGAGATAATATGATAAGATAAATAAATTTTTGGTATTTTATAATATAGATTGGAAAGTAAAGATGCAAATAAAAGTAGATTGAAAGCTTATATGATAGAAGATAGACCCGGGGGCCATAGGTTTCACTAGTGGCTTCTCTCAAGATAGCATAAGTATTACGGTGGGTGAACAAATTACTGTCGAGCAATTGATAGAGAAGAGAATAATTATGATATTATCTAGGCATGATCATGTATATAGGCATCACGTCCGTGACAAGTAGACCGACTCCTGCCTGCATCTACTACTATTACTCCACACATCGACCGCTATTCAGCATGCATCTAGAGTATTAAGTTCATAAGAACAGAGTAACGCATTAAGAAAGATGACATGATGTAGAGGGATAAACTCATGCAATATGACATAGACCCCACCTTTTTATCCTCGATGGCAACAATACAATACGTGCCTTGCAACCCCTATTGTCACTTGGTAAGGACACCGCAAGATTGAACCCAAAGCTAAGCACTTCTCCCATTGCAAGAAAGATCAATCTAGTAGGCCAAACCAAACTGATAATTCGAAGAGACTTGCAAGGATAACTCAATCATACATAAAAGAATTCAGAGGAGATTCAAATATTTGTCATAGATAAACTTGATCATAAACCCACAATTCATCGGATCTCGACAAACACACCGCAAAAAGAGTTACATCGAATAGATCTCCACAAAAGAGGGGGAGAACATGGTATTGAGATCCAAAAAGAGAGAAGAAGCCATCTAGCTAATAACTATGGATCCGAAGGTCTATGGTAAACTACTCACAACTCATCAGAGGGGCTATGGTGTTGATGTAGAAGCCCTCCATGGTCGATTTCCCCTCCGGTGGAGCGCCGGCGAAGGCTCCAAGATGGGATCTCGCGGGTACAGAAGGTTACGGCGGTGGAAATTGTTTTTCATTGGCTTCCTGGATGTTTTCGGGGTACGTGAGTATATATAGGAGGAAGAAGTAGGTCGGTGGCCGCTCGAGGGGCCCACGAGATAGGGGGCGCGCCTTGTAGGGGTGGGCACGCCCTCCACCCTCGTGGTTGCCTCGGCTGCTTCTTGGCTTGCACTCCAAGTCCTCTGGATCACGTTTGTTCCAAAAATCACGCTCCCGAAGGTTTCATTCCGTTTGGACTCCGTTTGATATTCCTTTTCTTCGAAATACTGAAATAGGAAAAAAAATAGCAATACGGGCTGGGCCTCCAGTTAGTAGGTTAGTCCCAAAAATGATATAAATGTGTAAAATAAAGCCCATAAACATCCAAAAGGGGTAATATAATAGCATGGAAGAATAAAAAATTATAGATACGTTGGAGACGTATCAGATGCGCGTGGGAGGACGAAGCTACTGGGGTCAGTGACGGAGTAGCGGTGCGCCCGTCACGGTGCACGGACGGGTGCAGTGATGAAGCTTGCTGCTCATGGCCGGCAGGGCCCGTGGCGGCGTTGGCCACTGCTACGTCTTGAGCTTGCGTTGGTTTTCCTCGAAGAGGAGAGGGTGATGCAGCAATAGTAGCGTAAGTATTTCCCTCAGTTTTTGAGAACCAAGGTATCAATCCAGTAGGAGGCTCCTCAAAAGTCCCACGCACCTACACAAACAAACAAAGAACTCGCAACCAACACAATAAAGGGGTTGTCAATCCCTTCACGGCCACTTGCGAAAGTGAGATCTAATAAAGATAATAAGATAAGATAAATATATTTTTGGTATTTTATAATATAGATGCAAAAAGTGTAGATGCAAATAAAGGTAGATTGGAAGCAAATATGATAGGAGATAGACCCGGGGGCCATAGGTTTCACTAGTGGCTTCTCTCAAGATAGCATAAGTATTACGGTGGGTGAACAAATTACTGTTGAGCAATTGATAAAAAAGTAAATAGTTATGAAATTATCTAGGCATGATCATGTATATAGGCATCACGTCCGCAACAAGTAGACCGACTCCTGCCTGCATCTACTACTATTACTCCACACATTGACCGACTCCTGCCTGCATCTAGAGTATTAAGTTCATAAGAACAGAGTAACGCATTAAGCAAGATGGCATGATGTAGAGGGATAAACTCAAGCAATATGATATAAACCCCATCTTGTTATCCTCGATGGCAGCAATACAATACATGCCTTGCAACCCTTTCTGTTACTGGGTAAGGACACCGCAAGATTGAACCCAAAGCTAAGCACTTCTCCCATTGCAAGAAAGATCAATCTAGTAGGCCAAACCAAACTGATAATTCGAAGAGACTTGCAAGGATAACTCAATCATACATAAAAGAATTCAGAGGAGATTCAAATATTTGTCATAGATAAACTTGATCATAAACCCACAATTCATCGGATCTCGACAAACACACCGCAAAAAGAGTTACATCGAATAGATCTCCACAAAAGAGGGGGAGAACATGGTATTGAGATCCAAAAAGATAGAAGAAGCCATCTAGCTAATAACTATGGATCAGAAGGTCTATGGTAAACTACTCACAACTCATCAGAGGGGCTATGGTGTTGATGTAGAAGCCCTCCATGGTCGATTTCCCCTCCGGTGGAGCGCCGGCGAAGGCTCCAAGATGGGATCTCGCGGATACAGAAGGTTACGGCGGTGGAAATTGTTTTTCGTTGGCTTCCTGGATGTTTTCGGGGTACATGAGTATATATAGGAGGAAGAAGTAGGTCGGTGGCCGCTCGAGGGGCCCACGAGATAGGGGGCGCGCCCTGTAGGGGTGGGCACGCCCTCCACCCTCGTGGTCGCCTCGGCTGCTTCTTGGCTTGCACTCCAAGTCCTCTGGATCACGTTTGTTCCAAAAATCACGCTCCCGAAGGTTTCATTCCGTTTGGACTCCGTTTGATATTCCTTTTCTTCGAAATACTGAAATAGGAAAAAAATAGCAATACGGGCTGGGCCTCCGGTTAGTAGGTTAGTCCCAAAAATGATATAAATGTGTAAAATAAAGCCCATAAACATCCAAAAGGGGTAATATAATAGCATGGAAGAATAAAAAATTATAGATACGTTGGAGACGTATCAGACGCGCGTGGGAGGACGAAGCTACTGGGGTCAGTGACGGAGTAGCGGTGCGCCCGTCACGGTGCACCGACGGGTGCAGTGATGAAGCTTGCTGCTCGTGGCCGGCAGGGCCCGTGGCGGCGTTGGCCACTGCTACGTCTTGAGCTTGCGTTGGTTTTCCTCGAAGAGGAGAGGGTGATGCAGCAATAGTAGCGTAAGTATTTCCCTCAGTTTTTGAGAACCAAGGTATCAATCCAGTAGGAGGCTCCTCAAAAGTCCCACGCACCTACACAAACAAACAAAGAACTCGCAACCAACGCAATAAAGGGGTTGTCAATCCCTTCACGGCCACTTGCGAAAGTGAGATCTAATAAAGATAGTAAGATAAGATAAATATATTTTTGGTATTTTATAATATAGATGCAAAAAGTGTAGATGCAAATAAAGGTAGATTGGAAGCAAATATGATAGGAGATAGACCCGGGGGCCATAGGTTTCACTAGTGGCTTCTCTCAAGATAGCATAAGTATTACGGTGGGTGAACAAATTACTGTTGAGCAATTGATAAAAAAGTGAATAGTTATGAAATTATCTAGGCATGATCATGTATATAGGCATCACGTCCGCAACAAGTAGACCGACTCCTGCCTGCATCTACTACTATTACTCCACACATTGACCGACTCCTGCCTGCATCTAGAGTATTAAGTTCATAAGAACAGAGTAACGCATTAAGCAAGATGACATGATGTAGAGGGATAAACTCAAGCAATATGATATAAACCCCATCTTGTTATCCTCGATGGCGGCAATACAATACATGCCTTGCAACCCTTTCTGTTACTGGGTAAGGACACCGCAAGATTGAACCCAAAGCTAAGCACTTCTCCCATGGCAAGAAAGATCAATCTAGTAGGCCAAACCAAACTGATAATTCGAAGAGACTTGCAAAGATAACTCAATCATACATAAAAGAATTCAGAGAAGATTCAAATATTATACATAGATAAACTTGATCATAAACCCACAATTCATCGGATCTCGACAAACACACCGCAAAAAGAGTTTACATCGAATGGATCTCCACAAGAGAGGGGGAGAACATTGTATTGAGATCCAAAAAGAGAGAAGAAGCCATCTAGCTAATAACTATGGACCCGTAGGTCTGTGGTAAACTACTCACAACTCATCGGAGGGGCAAGGATGTTGATGTAGAAGCCCTCCGTGGTCGATTCCCCCTCCGACAGAGTGCTGGCCAAGGCTCCAATATGAGATCTCGCGGATACAGAAGGTTACGGTGGTGGAAATTGTGTTTCATCTGCCCCTGGATGTTTTCAGGGTACGTAGGTATATATAGGAGGAAGAAGTACGTCGGTGGCCGCCCGAGGGGCCCACGAGACCGGGAGCGCGCCCTACACGGGGGGCGTGCCCTCCTATCTCGTGGGAGCCTCGGATGCTTCTTGACTTGCACTCCAAGTCCTCTAGATCGCGTTCGTTCCAAAAATCACGCTCCCGAAGGTTTCATTCCGTTTGGACTCCGTTTGATATTCCTTTTCTTCGAAATACTGAAATAGGCAAAAAAATAGCAATATGGGCTGGGCCTCCGGTTAGTAGGTTAGTCCTAAAAATGATATAAATGTGTAAAATAAAGCCCATAAACATCCAAAAGGGGTAATATAATAGCATGGAACAATCAAAACTTATAGATACGTTGGAGATGTATCAGCCACCGGAGACGGAGCACGATGGGCACAACCATTGCCCGCCGGAGCTATTTGAGTGACGCGGGCGACGACTGCGGCCTGACGCTCGGTGCGAGCTCGGATTGTGTCGGCCATGGAGGTGTCGGAGTGGCGGTGGGTCGATCGACGGAAGAGAAGATCCGACGCACCCCTACATGGCGCGCGAAATGTTGGATTAAGGGATCTGCAAACCCTTGAGAGGTTCGAACTCTGGGGTGCGTGCGGAGATCTCAACCTACCCAGCCTGCCTACTCGCGATCTTCCTAAGCCTAGCGCGTCGAGCTCAAAGGTTCAAAGGGACACAAGCGGTTTATCCTGGTTCGGGCCACCTTGCGGTGTAATACCCTACTCTAGCGTTTTGGTGGATTGCCTCGGAGGGCTAAGGATGAACTAGTACAGTGGATGAACTGGCCTCAGGAGGTGAGGTGTTCTTGTGCTCAAGAGAGCTGGTGATGTGGTCGGGTGAGAATGGATCCGATCCCCCTCTATGGTGGTGGCTAAGTCCTATTTATAGTGGCCTTGGTTCTCTTCCAAATGTTGGCGGGAAGGGATCCCACAACGGCCGGATTTGAAAGGGGACAAGTAGTACAGCTTATCCTAACAAAAGTACTCTTCGCCTGCGAAAAGCCTCTGGTCGTGACGCTGCGGTGGGCTCGTCGATGACCTCCGTCCTGCCGTCCTGGCGGTCTTGGTCTCCTTGCACCAGAATGGAAACCTATGGCTGATTCCTCGGGACTCCGCGCCTGTGGCTTGCCTCCTTTGCACCGAAGAGGAAACCTGCGCTCTGCGCCCGCCTGTCCTTGGTCGTCATGGCTCACATTAGCTGAGCCTCGTGAGGTGAACCTTGCATAGAACTCTCCGCCCCTCGGGAGCCATCCTGAGGAGGCCGATCCCCTCGGGGGTCTTGACATCGTCCGCCTCGCGAGGGTCTTGAGTTGTTGATGCTGAAGCTGGGTCGTACTAGGCCGTCGATGGAGCCATGTGGTGGGTCGCAGGCAGGCAGGGCTGGATACTCCCATATCCAGACGCCGACACACTCCGCAACAAAGTGGCTCACATTGCCACAATTGAAGCATGTTCTCACACGTTGCTTGCCCTTGATGCCACTTGAGTTGTTCTTGTTGAAGTTGGGCCTTGAGTTCTTCTTGCTCCAAAATTGCCTTGAAGCGAGAGCCATGTGCTCATGGTAATCATATTTTGTATCTTCGGGGTTACTCTCGTCATCTTCCTCTTCATCCTCTTCTGCCACACTTGCCTTTGCCTTCAAAGCTTGGGTTTCTTCGCCCGTTGAGAGCGCATCACCGCATTGTTGGTGGTCTTGTCTAAGATTCTCATAGCAACAAAATCATCCAATACTTCACTTGAGGACAAGGTATGGAAGTCTGGCCTTTGACGGATGACGGATGACATGGCCTTGTGGTAGGGCATCATGGCCTTGAGAAACTTGCGCTTGATCCAATTGTCATCCGTATATTTGCTCCCATGATTTCGGAGTGAGACCGCGAGTGTGGTTAATATCCGGTAGAGCTCACACGGTTCTTCATCTTCAATCATCGCAAACTCATCGGCTTCATCTTGCACCACTTCATAGTTGGAGCGTTGAATGTTTGCGCTTCCCTTGTAAATGGAAACAGCATGTTCCCAAGCTTCCTTGGCCACGGTGAAGGGTCAGAGATGAGCAATATCTTCAGGTGGGATTGCATCTTGAATAATGAAGAGAGCGGACTCGTTGAATTGATTATCCGTTGGTTCTCTAGGGGTGAAGTTTCTTGGGTCATGCGGGTAGAAACCTTGCTCAATAATTCTCCAAAGGTTTGTGTTACTATGATTTGAATGATGTTTAAAGTGGTAGACCCAAGAGGCAAAATCCTCATTTTTCACAAACTTAGGAGGAGGACCAACATGGTTCAAATGAGTAGAGGGAACCGGTCCTCCATAAGTAAGAGGTGGTTCAACATGGGCAAAGATTCTGTTTCCACTTCTACCACTAGGCAAAGGAATTTTATCACTAGAAGCTTCCCCCTTATCGGAGTTAGCATCCATTACCTTATTAGTGGGAGTGACCACTTCCAACGGTGCGATGGATAACTTAAGACCATCAAGAAGCTCCTTGAACATGCCTTCGACCTCGGTCGTCGTGGAGGATTTAAATGTGTCCAAAGCCGCATTGAATTCCTCACGTGAGACCAGGGATCCCCTATCGGCCGTAGACAAGGATGTATTCACACCGGGGTGCTCCTCCTCACTGTCTACGGTGTCAACCAGACTCTTCGGACGGTAAAGTCCTTAATAAAGAGACGAGGCTCTGATACCAATTGAAAGGATCGATATAGCTGACTAGAGGGGGGTGAATAGGCAACTAACAATTTTTAGCTTTTCTTTACCAAATTAAATTTTGCATCAAAGTAGGTTGTCTAGATATGCAACTAGGTGAGCAACCTATATGATGCAACAACAACAAGCACACAATCAAGCAAGGGAAAGAACACACTATAATCTTGCACAAGTAAAGGTGAGAGATAACCAAGAGTGGAGTCGATGGAGACGAGGATGTGTTACCGAAGTTCCTTCCCTTTGAGGGGAAGTACATCTCCGTTGGAGCGGTGTGGAGGCACAATGCTCCCCAAGAAGCCACTAGGGCCATTGTATTCTCCTCACACCCTCACAAAATGCGAGATGTCGTGATTCCACTATTGGTTCCCTTGGAGGCGGCGACCGAACATTTACAAACAAGGTTGGGGCAATCTCCACAACTTAATTGGAGGCTCCCAACAACACCACGAAGCTTCACCACAATGGAATATGGCTCCAAGGTGACCTCAACCATCTAGGGTGCTCAAACACCCAAGAGTAACAGGATCCGCAAGGGATTAGTGGGGGAATCAAATTACTCTTGGTGGAAGCGTAGATCGGGGCCTTCTCAACCAATCCCTAGAGAATCAACAAGTTTGATTGGCTAGGAAGAGAGATCGGGCGAAATGGAGCTTGGAGCAACAATGGAGCTTGGGGATGGAAGATGTAAGTCAACTTAGAGAAGAAGAACTCCTTTTATAGTGGGAGAGCAAAACCAACCGTTATCCCTCATTCAGCCCACACAGAGTGGTAGTACCGCTGGGGGTAGTGGTACTACCGCTCCCTCTCGCGGTACTGGCGTGTAGACAGGGGGAGACCTGAGGCGGAGCGAGATCTAGACGCAGCGCGGTACTAGCAGCGGTGGTAGGGCAGTACTACCGCTCGTGAGCGCTACTACCGCCTCTACTGCCGCTGCCAGTGCCACAAAACCCGACACGAGAGGCGAAACTTTCGAGTCGAGGCGGTTGTAGCATAGCACCTCAGCGGCACTACAACTGAGAGGCCCCTAGTGGTACTACCGCTGGGCAGCGGTACTGCCGCCTGTGAAACTGGGCGGTACTACCGCTACCGAGCAGTATTGCCGCTTGTGGCTCTTGAGCGGTACTTCTGTTGGGAGCTGCAGTACTACCGCTGGGACTATAACAAGCTCACAAAAGAGGCAGCAAAATATCCTCCATTGAAGCGGGAAGGACAAGTGGGTGCAAATGAGATGTGTACGTGTTGATTCCACCCTAGACTTTCCAAAGCAGACCCCCTCTTGATAGTATGGTGACTCCTAAGAATCAAGTCTACCAAAACCGAAACGAAAGAAACTACACCGTCTTCACTTGAAACTCCAAGGGGAAGGAGTCATCTCATGCCAATGAACGAATCTCTGAAATACTCAAGGCACACGATTAGTCCGCAAAAGCATTGTCATCAATCACCAAAACTAATTAGAGAGAGGCATGCCTTAACAGAGCTGTTGTCTTCATCAAGCTAGATCTTCAGTAACCAAGAGTGATTGTGGTTCGTGAAGGTTGACCGAAGGTTTGGAGATCACTGACAAGTATCTACCACGAGCGAAATCCACATGTGTCTGATCAGCTCTACGTTGAAGGAGAATAGGGTGAAGAGAGTTTATCTTTCGTGTTAAGTCACAGCCCCTCCAACCAGACGTAGCCCTTTGGTAGAAGGTTGAACTCGTCTACCAAATCTCAGTGTCGCCATCGAGCACCACTGGTTCCATTTACTTCACTCCAATACTTACGGCAGTCATTATATGTGCTATGTGGGATAGATATCTGATCTGTTACATTCTATTGCATATCATTCGTTGCTCACTATATTGCTCATCTTCATTCTGCCATGCATGTTTATGTACTGTGATCTTGTACATCAGTATTGTTCTTCTTCATAGTTATCCATCACAGTTTTGCTCTAGCTCTCTGTAACGATATTAGTTCTCTTGGCATACTGCATTACCATCATTATCATCAAGCTTGTTGTATCATATGCTCGAGCCATTATTGCATCCTACCTTGAAGGATTTGTCCCTCAATAGCGAGCTTGATTGATTTCATTTGTATCGAATACTATTTCTGCTGATGTGTTTGGGATCAGTTTAAAACATTCGAAAGAATTTTTGAATCTCCCATTCACCCCCTCTGGTCGATATACTCTCGGTCCTAACAATTGGTATCCGACCAGGTTCTCCATGTCTCTTTTTATTAAAGGTCTAACGTCCTTGTAGTTTTGAGTATGTTCTATGCAAGTAGATCCTCGCACTCTGAAAGATTTCCTATCTTCGATGGAAATGACTATTTGTACTAGAAGGAATGAATGAGAATCAGAATTCAAGCTATCAACTATGATCTGTGGCAGATTGTGGAAGATGGCTACACCATTCAGCAACCGAACAATCCCAACACCGATGATAATGCAAATCTGTAGTTGGATGCTCAAGCAAAAGATATCATCTGTAGCAGTCTATCGAAAGACATATTTTTCGGTCCCAAAGGCTCGACACTACCAACCAATTTTGGGACACTCTAAAAATTGCTCATGAAGAATTTGTTGCCAGACCAGATCCTCACATTCAAATGCTTTGTGCTATGTTCACTCGATTCAGAAGTCTTCGTAAAGAAAGTGACATGGAAGTCATTGATCGATTGACAAACATTGTCGGAAGACTGCATCAGCAAGGATGTCCTCGTGAAAGGACTTAAGCGTGAGGCCATCGCAACGGTGACTAACTTGTCAGGGTTGAGCGGGACGAGAGACACGGGATTACCTAGGTTTGGCCCCTCACGGTGGAGGTAAAAGCCTACGTCCTGCTTTATGTTGTATTGCTTGAGTATCGATTACAAGGGAGCGGATTCGCAGGGCCGTCTCCAGAAATTTGGGGGCCCGGGGTGAACTTTAAATTGCAGCATCATTTTTTTAAAAAATCATATAATTAATGGACTATCTTGAAAAAGTCTCATACCTACCCAGGAAATACCTCATGCTAATGCATCCACATATTTGCTCGAATACACAATAAGAGTAGAACTGAAACTCCATGTTGAATGACCGGAAAAAAAGATAAAATATGAAGAAAAAAATGGGGATACAAAAGAGTACCTGATCAACAGGTTCTTTGTCCATGCCTCCTATATGTTTAGACACTCCTATTGCGGGTATCGATGAAAAATATCATCATCTTGTTTTTCTACTACATGAAATCAAATTGAAATAAAAATGGGGGCAATTTGAGTTCAGTGGATAAATGATTCTTTTTCACTTGAATGTTGTTCGACGTTCAAGTGGATCAATTTAGAAATCAACACATACAAGATCAATTAGGAAATCAACACACACACACATACAATATTAGGGGAAGACGCACTGCTATTGTTGTATGTCTGTCTCAGTCCAAGAAATTACCCAACAGCGTGCTCTTGGCTTCCAACGCATCTTGTCCTGGTCGAGGAGGAGGTAGGAGAAGACGCACTGCGCAGGTCGGGCATACGCTGGGGAGCACTTGTAGGAACGGCATGGTGGGGCTAGCACGGAGCAGCAATCAGGCCGAGCTGGATTAGGGGAGAGCAACGGCCGACGGCAGATTGCAGTAGACCGTCAGCGGGATTAGAGGCACCGCGAGCGTGCAAGTGGGGTGACTGGGGTGGGGTTTGGGGTCTGTCTAGGGGAGGGTTGCGGCCCTAGGGCTCGCGACAGACTTGTGCGGAGATTGAGGGAGCGATTGCAGTAGACATGGACGGTTCGCGCACACGGACCTGCGCGACAGTTTCTGGCCGATCGGGGGCCCGGCCCTCTGCGGTCGGCCACTTTGGCCACCCTCATCGACGGCCTGCGAATTCGCTTAATCTAGCTATCGATTAATTGTAACCTGTCTATTCTATGCCGGGAACTCGCCTTTATATACAGGTCGAGGTCTCCGACTTACAAGAGTCCGGGTCGGATTATGCTTCACGACCGATCCTGGCTCTAAGTTGCCTTGCCTTCTACGGCAAGTTGCCATTGGGCGGCTTACACTTCTGGGCCATGCACCGTCTTCTAACCTTGGGCTCAATCCGGACCATCTTGTAAATCGCCTCTTTTACCTTGTGTCTTGATCACCTGGCCTGTCTAAGGCACGTCGTCTTAAGTCGCGAGCGGCCCAACTCGGCCCTTTTTAGGGCGGGTTATATCACGGTGTTATATCCCCAACGGTACTAGAGAGTATAATATGGTTGCCCATGTGCTATCTCAACAGGGGTGTGTTGATCCTGGCTTTGTGGTTGGACTTACCCCCCGGTTTTAGCTCTAGTCTTTTAGCGGATGATGTAAGTGTTATCTGATTTTAATAAAGCTAGATGAAGGCCTTCCCGTAAAAAAAGTTATAATGCAATGGGAGTGCCCTAAGTACACTAGCCAGAGTAAGTGTTACCTCTGTCAAATTCACTACTCGCATTGCTTGTTTCATGGTTAATTTGTTGATTTGTACTAAATACTAGAAATGTGTTAGAACTCGTATATTATCATTTTAAAATGTAAGAAATCAACAATAAGAATTGTACTCTTACAAGACAATCCACAATATTAATTTTAGGAAACAATATTTCTTGTAAGAAAAATAAGAATTCCATGAACTAGTCATTGGGAATTTATTTATATATGCATATATTTTTTGCGTACATGAACTTTTCCAGATATGCATTGAACTTTTCTATTTCATAAGTATGAACATCTTTTAGGGCCTCTTTGATTTTTTTGCAAAAATGATCCAGATCTATTACCATAGTTCAGCGGAAGTACAAAGCATCTCCAACATAATAATAATTTCATTGAGATTTGAAGACCCCAAAACACATCAATAGGAACAATGTAGAAATACGATAGGATTACATGTGCAAAATATCAGATTGTGAAAATATAGGAATTTTACATAATTGAGTGCTTCATTCGCAGGAACAGAAAAAACATAGAATCCTAAAAAATAGTCAAACTAGGATTAAAACATATGAAAATGCAGTATTGTAATACGATGGCTAGGGCCTTGCCTTGGCATTTGTGCATAGGAATGTAAAAAAATATTGGGGTGGATTGTAAAATTCAATTGTTTTCCATACAAAGATCAAAGGAAAGGGGAAAAAATCTACATTTTTCCTATCGCCCATTCATTTGAGTCAGTATATTAATACATGACTTTTTGTATAAAATGGACATTTTTAAATACATATGACACATTTTATTTCATATACACAAACATTTAATGATGATGCATGAATATGTACTCCCTCCATCCTATAATATAAGACATTATTACATCCAATATACTCGCATATTAGATGTAACAACGTCTTATATTATGGGACGGAGGGAGTATTTGTTATACCTGATATTTCAAAATACATGATGAATTTTTTATTTTTTATACACAAGCATTTGTTTACGTACTAGAACACTCCTTTCCCATGATATTTATAAACCAATATAAAATATTTATAAAAAATTGTGAATATTTTTTGGAAATATAGAAAATATTTCTTCTTTTCTTAAGCACTATTTTTTTTTGTCTTTAACAACAACTTATCACACTATTTTCTTTAAACATGGTATTTTTTTAGGTGTAACCAGGGATTTTATTCAAAACTAAAAATGTCGGGAATACAAATGATATCGGGTACATTCCCTAGCCACAGATGTCGACCTACATCAAGAGTTGATGCAGCCTTTGCTAAACTATGAGCCTCACTGTTGGGCTCCCTAGTTTCATGATGGAAAGTACCATCATCAAACTCGTTCCTCCTGGTCTTTATCTCATGCAAAATTGGCGCATAAATAGCAGCCGCCCCTTTGTTGATGTTTGAAATCACTTCAAGGCAGTCGAAAGCAATCAACAAGTGCCGAACTTGTAAATCCTGCCCGAGTGCAAGCGCTTCATTGCATGCCCATGCTTCCAAGGTAGCTGGATCCGACAAGGCGTCGAAGATGACGGCTGATGCACCTAGAAAATGTCTAGCTATGTATACAACATAATGAAATGAAAATGCTAGATGGACCGCCCCACGGCGATTGGGTGTTTTCCGCTCCTTTATTTTGCGTGTTGAACTCGGGACATAACATGAGGTTGAATCCTATTCGGCTCTTGTTGCACCGGTTAACACCAAATCCTATTTGGCGCTTTCTGGCACCAGTTAACATGCATTTCGTTAACTGGCGCTAAAGGCGTTACGTCATGGGCCAGCACATCTAAGGGGTGCAGGAGAGAGCTCTTCCGGCTTTGGGAAACTTCCCAACCGTATTTTCTCTTTTTTTCTGAACCAGCTTCGTTTTTCTTTCCTTTTTCTTTTTTTTTTCCATTTTTCCTTTTCTTCTCCTTTCCTTTTCCAAAATGCACATTTTTTCAGATTTGATGATTTTTTTCAAAATTGATGAATGTTTTTCAAATTGGTGAAATTTTTCTGAAAACCGATGAGCTTTGTAAAATTTTATGAACTTTTTTTAAATTTGATGATTTTTTAAAATTGACATTTTTAAAAAAAATTGATAAATAAAATTCCATTTTTGTGAAACTTTTTTTTCAAATTCATTAACCTTTTTTCAACATATGGTCTTTTCTGAATTTGTGATTGATTTTTTTAATTCCTAGACGTTGTGGGCGCTGGGTTCGCCAAGTGGCGCTCAAGGCTTAGAAGAGGAGGACTCGAACGGGAACCCCTATTCGGGTATAGGCGCCACCGGCGACGGCCGCTCGCACAGAATTGGTATGCGGACCGCGGCCCACAAGCTCATAGCTTGCACGCTCTCTCATCCCCACTCGACTGCTAACTTCACTCACAGCTTGCTCAGCATGGCTTTCTTCCCTCACTGGTCTAAGAGTTTGCTTTTTCTGTTTTTATGAAATAAAAATATTCATATAATCAAAAATTTACTTGCAGATTTGAAAAATTCACATACTTAAAAAAGTCCATCAATTTGAAAAACCAATCTAGATTTAAAAATACATGAACTTTAAAGATATCGTGAATATGAAAACAACAAGAATTCAAAAAAAAATTCAGAACTTGAAATTTCTTTAGGAATTTCAAATTGTTCACAAATTTGAATAATGTTCTTGAATTTAAAAAGATACTTGGGAGTTTGAAATTGTTGACAAATTTGAAACAATCTTCATGTATTTGCATAACTATTCCTGAATTTATAGTCCCAAATTTGAAAATATGTTCACGAACTTCATAAAATGTTCACAGAAAAGAAAAAGGGAAAATAAAAAAACTAAAACTATGCGAAAAGTAGCGAAAAATAGAAAACAAATCCACTGGAATCTTCATATAGCTAATTAGAAAAAAAATATTATTTTGTGATCTACGTGAAAGCCCTTTTTTGTAGTATTTACTAGAAAGTTTGATCCTCTCTTTCTTTTCTTAGCCCAATTTTTTTTGTTAATGCCTAAAACACTAATTACTTTCGCAATGAAAATTTGAATGATATTAATTCCTATTTGTATTTCTCACTTTTTTTCTGCCCCAGGCTTTGCAACATTTCGAAATCAGGTAATTACGATAGGAATATGTGCTATTAGAAAACAATTAACAGATTTAGTCCCTCTTTTCTATTAAATCGGAGCGAGTAGGAGCTAATGAATAGGCCAACAATTCTACATAAAGACATCATGACCCCCTGTGGAAAAAAGAAATCTTAAGATGAAAGTATAGATATAATATTCTTAGCTTGATAACTGGAAGTCCTCGCCAATAAGAGTCCTAGTGAACCTATAAAAAGAGTACATGCCAAGAAAAATTACCCGGTTTTTCAAGAACCTTTGAGAAGTTCTACATATACGTGTTTGAATCATCAATTCATATTAGATATACTAAATCGAGGAGTGGTTGATTGAAATTGAGTAAGATAAATAACTTTGATTTTGTTTTTCTATTCTGAAATTGCCTTCAGATTTTTTTCTCTATGAAATGTTGATTTTCTATTCAAAAAGTATTCGTTGATGCAATTAAAATAACTATAAAAAAACTCGCTATCCGGAATTCCAAAACCGGAACTGCAACATGGGCTGGCCCATTACAGAACGTAGGCTGGTGTGCGTTACGTACCAAAACGCGTATTCGGCGCCATAAGGGCTGAATTGGAAATTCCGGGCTCGGCAATATCCTTGAATCTAAAGAAATACATGGCCCGTTCAGAAAAGAAAGCCTGCGCCCGTGACTGGCGTTGCCGGTGGCAATGGGGGTTCGCAGCCGCTGCCGCCGTCGCAAGAATGGTCGGAGGGACGCCGCGCCGGCGGCCACGCACCGCCTTCCCGACGATCTGCCCGAGTGAGTATTCCTGCGCCTCCCTTCCTCTCTCCAATTCGTCCGTGCCGCTTGCACCTGCAAGCAGTGGCGCCGCGTCGTCGCCGACGGCGGCTTCCTCTGCCGCTTCTGTTCTCTCCACCCGCACGCCCCCGTCGTCGGACACTACCGCGTCGAAGATCGCACGTATGGGCTTCCGCGTCCACCTGACTGCAACCCCGTCTTCTTCCCCTCCTCGCCCTCGCCACCGGTGGACGCCTTAGACGCGCGGCTCTTCTCGCTCGATTTCCTCCCGGACTCTGCGGTGGTGCCCACTGCGAGCTCGCCGACAGTCGGGGCGGCATCCTCCTCTTCCTCACGCGCGGCCGTCCTTGTTCGCCTATCCCCCCGACCTCGTTGTCTGTGATCCCTTGACGCGCTGCCGCAGTGCGGTGACTATCCCGGCGAAGTTTCAGGGCTGCTACTGCTTCGGTGCCTTCTTGCTTGACGGCGACGCAGACGGGCGGCCGCATTGGCCTGTCCAACTTTAGCGTGCTATGTGCCCTCTACTGCGAAGGCATTGTTAGTACCTTGGTGTTCTCTTAAATCTGTTCATCATTTGTTCCATTAAACCACTTGACTGTGTTTTCTATACAGAGGATAAATCTGTTCATCATTTGTTCCATGAATGTACTGTTGCGACTTGCGAGAGCAGTTTGGCATGTAATTAGTAATATTCTTAAGAATCCTTTGGGTGCAAACTATGAATCTGTAACTAGATTTTGGATTTCTGATAGCAAGAATTCTGCCATCAATATTGTTTGTGAGGCAACTATGTGGTGTTTATGTAAATTCAGGAATAGTATGATTTTCAATAATGCCATATGGACTACATCCAAGTAGGTAGGGTGGAATATCTTGAAAACTATCAGGAATTAGATGATTCTGGCGAAGGATCATGCAAGGCAGGAACTGGAGGCAGTTTGCTGCTCCCTTTCAAGCCATCTGAGGGAATCTCTCCTGATCTTAAGTGGCTGAAGACTGTTGAGCTCCTTTCTCAGAAGAAGTTGGAACATCACAAGACGATCCTCTGCAGCGGTTCTTCAGCTCCCCGAAGCTGGTTGGTTGGCCTCCTGCCAAGCAAGCTACACTGATCCTGGCATCACCCTTGGACGTCATCTGGTCACCGGCTGCAGCTAGACGAAGCCGCATATATACGTGGGTAAAAGGCAGTGGCGGCGACCAATCAAACGACGAGGTGGAGGGAGTTGGCTGGGGCGCAAATCGGCAACTGTTAGGAGATGCCGACGGCGAGATTCGACGGCGGCTCGTCGGAAGGGTTGGGAGCGGTGGCGTGATTTGAGGGGAGAGAGGGGGAGAAACGCAGGGCGGGTTGCGGCTCGCAGCATGCAGGTGCTCCCCTCTCCCCTTCGTCCTCTGGATCCATGGCGGACGGCGTGTCCCCCGGCGTGGTCATGGAGGAGCACCGGCGAGGGAGCTCGGCTGGTGGCGGGCGGCGTGTCCCCCGGCGTGGGCGTGGAGGAGCGCTGGCTAGGGATCCCAGACTGATGGCGGACGGCCTGTCCCCGGCGTGGGCATGGAGGAGCACCGGCGAGGGAGCTCGGCGGCGTGTCCCTCGGCGTGGACGTGGACGAGCGCCTGCTAGAGAGCCCGGACTGGTATGGACGAGGGAGCTCAGGCGGCGGCGGCAATGAGTTACTCGATCCAATCTGATGTGTGAGACGGAGGAGGAGGAAAAGGAGACACGGGACAGGAGATGCGGCTGCAGGCACGAGCCTGGCTCGGAGATACGGCCGATTCCTGCGTGCCCCTCAGCCTGGCTGAGAGGCCTCCTTTTGCACGGTTTGGGCCAGGCTGAGAAGGCCGCACAGGCCACCAAACGCTCTAGATTTTGCATGGCGGGTGCGAGGCAGGTGCCACACAAGAAACCAAACACGCCCTAAGTGCGCGAAGATGTCCAGCCTATGCAACGCCTCCTGCTAAGCAAGCTACACTGATCCTGGCATCGCTCTTGGACGTTTCTTTCGCTAGCAGTCTGTTAGTTTAAACTCTAGTTTCAACCATGGTCTTGCTCTAGTCTGTAGCTTTTCTGTCACCAGAGTTGTCTGTTATTTTGGCTTTGGCCTGGTTGTTTTTGGTGGTTTCATTTGGAGCCGGGGAGAGCCTCCCCGCTTTTATAAAAAAAAGTTAAGACCAGGAAGGGAACACTCGCATTAGAATGTTTTTATCCTGTATTTCCAAAGCACTCAAGCTTCTTATTGGTCATCTAAGCCAGTTATGATAATATGATCACATGAAACAAGATGTCTTGTCATGGGTTCTCCAGCTGTATTGATCCCTTGGTTCTTTGGTGTTTCCAAGAGTCTTCTGCTTTCAGCAACAAAGCAGGCTAAAATGTATTTTGTCTTCCGCTTCATTTGTTGGGTCATCTTTTCTTTAAGTGCAGTTTTGCAAAATTAGTTTGGAAAGTGGTTGTGTGTGTGCCTTTGATCTGGCTAGACCTCCGGAAGGGGTTTCTGAATTCTGATATGCTAGGAGCTTGGGAACATTCACCCACTAGAAACCAGAGGCATCTGGTTCTTAGGGGAAGCCGGACTAACTGGAAGACAAGAAACTGTGCATATTTTGATAGCGAAGTATCCGGTGAAATTGGCGAAGTGTCGGTGACCTGATGATACTGCAGCTGTGATTTTAAGCCTGTGTTATTACCTTAAAACTTCGAGCATCTTTTCTTCTTTCGAAACGGAGGCAAAAGCTTTGCCTCATCTCATTAATTAAGAAGAGAGTTTACAAATGAAAAATAAACGATCGCAGAATTCGGTTGGGAACTTGGAGCATCTTGCAGAAAAAACAAGACCGGGAAAAAACTGAAGAGGGAGCTATGAAGATGAAGATGGTACCGGGAGAGGCGTATGGTAGGGGGTATGGTTAGAATCCTATGGCTAAGGGGATCTGCTGTTGATGGGCTCTGTTTATGCTTGATCTCTGTTCTACTGTGTGCTCTGGCATGAGCTTCCCAGGCTTGCTTGTTGTGATCTCGAGCCATGTTTAGATGGCTGTTTTCACTATACTATGTGTGTTTTGCCTGTGGGTTTGTGAGCTCAGAACTGGTCTGTTTGCTCTTGGGCCCGATCTGGCCGTGATCGTGCAGTTGATGTTCTGCCTGATGCGTTCCAGGCCTGCTTTATCTCCACTGTCCCTTCTGTTTTCAGTTCATGTAATAACTTTGTGGTGGTTTCTTTAATGGAAATCGACGAGGTGGCCCCTTTTTTTTAAAAAAAAAAACTGCATGTTGTTTACAAGTCTCTCTGAGTTCCGCTGTTTGTAGTCTTGTCCACAAAGCAGAGACGCACCATTTGGCCTGAGTGTAGGTCGGTCCATGCACAAAGCATAGACGCACCATGCATGTGAAAACATGCACAAAGGCCGAAAAGGCATTGCCTCTCCAATCATATGTTGCTACTTGTTTTTCTCATTTTGTGTTGTGTTGCTTTTCACCATCATGGTTCAGCGATGGCTGCGCCGGCACTCGCGTCTCATTGGCCGCCGAGGAGACCAAAATGTGCAGCAGCAGCAGCAGCAGCTCGACGAACCCTAGTGGTGTAGTCGTCTACTAGTGGACGCGCCTGCTTTTGGAGAGGAGATTCGTGGAGCCCAGGGGCATGAAGTTCTAAAGATTCATCATGGTGTCGTCATCTCAATGGGTATCCATGCATTAAGATTCCAAATAATATTCAGGGCACATGTTTCTCCTTCCTAAGGTTTACTCCATCTGTATCCTCGAAGAAACCACAACAGTTACATCTGCATACTCATATGTTGTGCATGATCTGGAATGGTAACATTTGGGTGCCGTTATTTCCCTCCTTAGGTTATACACACTCGTGCAAGATAGCTCTGGATCTGAACGGGTAAAAAGCACATCCATTCCATGGTTGAAAACATAGAAAGCAACACAAGGCAGAAAGGGCTAAACACTGATCAAACACACGCCATGGCACCATGTCAACTCATCCAGTGACAAGTTGCAAGATTAGATTTGGTACACCGGTCCTACCAAGGACACGCACGGGGAAACTAAGACAGTTCACTGTTCTACTGAACATAGACTTCAGAACTGCATCCCGATAAAGTTCTTGTCCCTATGAGTTTGTTGTAGAGGTTACCTGTCCTGGCGCCCAATGATCTATGATCCACACTATTAGCTGGGAGGCCAAGGAATACAAAAGGAATCATGCAGTGCCATCTGCAGCTTCTATTCTTCTTACCACAGCAGTTTCAGAGTTTGCTTAGCGGCACAATCAAAAGGGAGCCGACCAAAAGAAGAAATGAGAACAACAGTCAGCAGGGACACCGAAATGCAATCACTACCACTAAAGCACCAAGCACTAATGCTGGCAACAGAGCTATCAAAGCATGCTTTAGATAGGACTTCTAGACTTCTACTCCTGCTCTGGTTCATGACTGCTTCATTCAGCCCACTAAGCATGGTAGCATCTCCATAAGTTGTTCCAAAGCATCTTCACGTCGAAAAGGCTGTGTGAAAAAAGAAACAAAGTGCACTTTCAGTGCTGGAAATGGAGGCAACAAAAGTTACAGCCAGTCACCACAAAAGCATAAAACATTCAACAACATCAGAACAGATTTCTGTCACATATTGGTTGACAGCAACTGCACATTCATTCATTCATTCAGAGCAAAAGGTTAGCTTCCAGGCTTTTGAGTTTACCAAAGTGCTAAATGTTCAGAGCAAACTACTGCTAGTAGCTGCTATCAGGAGTGCACTTCTTAAGGACTGATGTGTCTCCTAGTTAATTCTAATAAGTACATGATCCAAGAAGTGCACACAATTAGCATTATTCCTATCCATGGTTCTTCAGAGAGCAGGGGCCACCTCCTTCTTCGCCTTCGGCTTGTTCTCTCCCCTAACCTCCTGCAGCATCTTCACCACAGCCCTCATCGGTGGGCGTTTGCTCGGAACGGTGTTGACGCACAGCAGGCCGATGTTCAGAACCTTGCACATCTCATCATGGAACTGGCCAACAAGCCTGTGATCAAGAACAGACTCCGCACCATGCTGATCGACATTGTCCAAAACCCAGACCACCAGGTGCTTCTCGCCGATCTCTGGCGCCATGGGCCTCTTGCCGGTGACGAGCTCCAGGATGACCACACCGAAGCTGTACACGTCACTCTTCTCGGTTACATGGAGAGTGTAGGCATACTCTGCAATGCACAAAGGAACAAAATCACACACACGATCCCTTCTAAAATACAAGCTTTTAGCAGTGGCACCAGTTGCACAAGAACAAAGTTACCACATAATTATGCAGAAACTGTCATGTAAATGTAGACTGAAGTTAGGAAACAACAACCTTCTACAAACCACAGCAGTATAAAAGCGTGCAACATTTTTTATGACGTTTTAAACATGGTAGAAGCAAATCAGGCATCAAGAACTCACCAGGAGCAATGTAACCACAAGAGCCAGCAATGACCGACATGGTGGCCGGCCCATTCTCAATAGTCTTTGCAACACCAAAATCCGCAACCTTTGCGCCGAACTCCGCGTCGAGCAAAATGTTGTTCGACTTGACGTCCCGGTGGACGATCGAGGGCACGCAGTCATGGTGCAAGTAGGAGAGGCCCTCGGCGGCGTGGACCGCGATCTTATACCTCGTCGGCCAATCCAGGATGCCGGCTTTGGCGCTGTGGAGCAGGTCCCCCAGGCTGCCATTCGGCATGTACTCGTAGACCAGCAACCGGCAGGAGCTATTGGTCATGCAGCAGAAGAGCTTGACGACGTTCTTGTGCCTGACGTTGCTCAGTGTGGCCACCTCTGCCTCAAAAGTATCGTTCCTCTTCTCCTTGCTTTCGACGTCGCTTGACCAGAGCTTCTTGACAGCCATGGCCTCGCCGCTAGGCCCAACAACCACCTTGTACACCTTCCCTGCCGCACCCTTGCCGATCACGTTGTTCTCGTCGAGGCTGTTCACTATGTCCATCTCGCTGAACTCCACCTTGTGGAAGGATGTGAGGTCCCAACTTGACTCGTCAGCGCTGATTTCGGCGGCACGCTTCTTGTAGCTTCTGTACTTGTAGGTGAACCATGCTAAACCCATGAGCAGGACGACCGCGGATGCAGCGAGGAGGGAGACGATCAGGTGGACTCGGGCGGCCGGGATGGCACCGGGGTCGTCGTTGCCTGCGCATATCCCATGGCACAGGCCGGGGTTACCCAAGAAGCTCTGCTGGTACGTGGCAGTGGCACTGAAGAAGAGAGGCAGAGGTCCACTGAGCTTGTTGTACGACAGATTGAAAGCAGAGAGCACGAGGTTCTGCAGTTGCACGGGCACCTCGCCGGAGAGCTCGTTCTCCGACAAATCCAGCGAGTTCATCCGGTGGATTTCCCCGAGCTCTGGAGGGATCATCCCGGTGAGGTGGTTGTGCGAAAGGTTCAGCACTGTCAGCTGCTTCAGCTGTCCAATCTCCCGTGGGATCTCCCCGGAGAGGGAATTGTTACTCAGGTCGAGCTGGGAAAGCTCGACCACCGACGGCGGCACCGGACCGGAGAAGTTGTTGTCTGATGCAAGGAGCTTTCGCAGTGAGGACAAATTCCCCAGCTCGGCAGGCAGAGCGCCGGTGAATCGGTTGCTCTGTATGAGCAGGTCGAACAGGTTCTTGGCACCACCAATGGCAGGATCGACCGTGCCGGACAGAGCATTGGAACGAAGCTCGAGCATCTGGACAAGGGGCAGTCCCCAGAATTCCGGCGGCACGGAGCCAGAGAGGCGGTTGTTCTGCAGCCGGACCCTTGTCAGCGTCCGGCATTGCCCCAATTCCGCCGGAATGGCGCCCTCGAACTGGTTGTCCAGAAGCATGAGCTGCGTCAGCTTGCCTGAAGCGCACAGCGTGGCCGGGATTGGTCCCGACATACGGTTGTCCGACATGTCCAGGAACCCGAGAGGGCAATGCTTCCCGAACTCCGGCGGGAACGGCCCCTCGATCTGGTTGCCGAACATCCTTAGATCGGCAAGCCGCGGCGCCGCACCAAGCGACGCCGGCAAGCGCCCGGTCAGGTTGTTCTGGTAAATGTGCACGCTCTCCAGGCTTGGCGCGGCAAACATGTCCTCCGGTATCTCGCCGGTTAGCCGGTTCATGGAAATGTCCAGGAACTGGAGCTTCTTGAGACTCCCCAACCCCTCCGGTATCCTCCCGGAGAGCTGGTTCTTGTAGAGCTCCATCTGGACCAGAGAACTCAAATTCCCAATGCTTCTGGGTATCTCGCCGGAGAGGGCGTTCATCGAGAGGTCCAGATTGACGAGATTCCCGAGGTTTCCGATGGAAGGAGGGATTTCACCGCTCAGGGAGCAGTTGGCGAGAAACAGCTCGCGGAGGTCGGCGAGGTCGCCGAGCTTCTCCGGCAGCGGCGACGGAGTGAACGCGTTGTAGGCGAGCAGGAGCTCTTGGAGGGTGCTGATGTTGGTCAAGAACCACGGGAACTCGCCGGAGATGGAGTTCTGGACCAGGTTGAGCACGACGAGCGACCGGAAGCCGCCGCCGTAAGCCGGCGGGACCTCGCCGGAGAAGCCGTTCCCGGCGAGGGTGAGGTTCAAGAGTGCCGGGAGGGCGGCGAGGCAGGCGGGCAGAGGGCCCACTAGCTCGTTCTGGGAGAGGTCGAGGTGCTGCAGGGACCTCAACGAGCAAAACGAGGCCGGGAAGCCGCCGGCGAGGGAGAGTTTGCCGAGGTAGAGCCCGGCGACGGTGGTGGATTTCCCGGCGCACAACACGTGCGGCCACGCGGAGAGGGAATGGCTGGACTCGGCCTCCCAGACGGAGAGCGCGCCGGAGGGGTCAGAGAGCTCAGCCTTGGCGGCGAGGAGGTAACTGGCGTCGTCGGAGGCGGCAATTGGGAGTGGGTGTAGAACTAGGAGACCGACGAGGGGAAGGAGGAGGAGAAGGAGGCGGTGGAGCGCGGCCATGGTTGTGGGCTTGGTGGGTGGAGAGAGTGGGGAGTGTGGGAAGAGGGGTTTTAAGGAGGGAGTTACAGGATGGGAAGCCTCCCTGGTTTTGTCAGCGCATTGTAGTAGTGAGATCATTGGGGAAGGATAGTGGATCTTGGCTAAGGGTACCAAATGAGGTACCCGGCATGTCATCGCCGGAGGGGAGGAGTTGGTGTGGAGCCATTGGTTGGCTTGAACTCCTTGTGAGCCAATGTATTTTGCTATGTTCAAGTGGAATTGAGCAACATATATCGGCCGCAATTTTAGATGCCTCTGTTCCAACAAAGTGGGGAGCAAAAGGAAGTTGCGTCATTGATTGGCTTCAACTCTTTGCAAGTCATTGTGTTTTATTGTGCTCAGATGGTGCCAAATGCGCACATCATTGGCTTGCCGTTATGAAGGTGATATGTGTTGGCAACATGTTTGGGCTTTCAATATCTTCTTTAAAGGACCAACGGAGTTATTGACATACCGGTTGACAAAAGTTGAGTTCCATGGACATGTCAAAATGACAATAGTTATTATATCCATCTAGATACTTCTTAAATATATATTCTACGCTACAAGGGCCATCATATAGTGACCATATTATCGCACAATATTTCAAAATAAGCTAAGAATACTTTTGAAATAAGACATTTTTCTCGTATTCATCTCGAATTGAGTAACGTTATCGGATGCGATCATGCCATTGGCTGGGTCAGCTTATCTTGTTGTGTTCAGATCGCGCCAAATGCTATTGTACGTCATCAGCTAGCCATTACGGAGATTATATGTGTTGGCAACATGTCTTGGCTTTGGATAACTTCTTTTGAAGGATCAAAACAAAGTTATCGATAGACCAATTGACGCCACAAAGTTGAGTTCTACATACATGTCAAAATGACGGCATTCAACTTATTTTCCAGCCAGATACTCCTCAAATAAATATAATACGCTGCAAAATTTTCCACTAAAAGTACCATCATATACTAGCTATTTTATCGCACAATATATCTAAAAAACTAATAAATAATTTAAAGAAAGTCATTTTTTTCTCCTTTTCAGTTGTCATGCTCAAATCATGTCGAAGTGAAGACACATTGATCTTTAAATGCATATCGGTTAGTGATATGGTATGTGTTTGTAATGTGATCATATTTCTTTGAATAAATAGTATAAATATAACTACTAAAATATATTACCTTGGAGAAAATATAGGACACAGAAAAATTACAATAGTTGACAAAATTTCACCAAATTATTTCTCACATGTGGAGTCTGTCACCACTTTTCTTGTAAAGCTTAATACAATGGTTGTTATTATGAATTACCACAATTAATTTATTGGTCTTTTATCATACAATAATTCAAGGTAAAATAAGAATCCACTCAAATAATACTTGTTCTCCGCAAAAAAGAGTAGTGAACATAGATAGTTTTCTTCTTCTCAACTTTGTGTTGGAATAATACAGTATTATTTCAGGGGGAAACGAAGACAATTCTATGTTCAAACGTATGATATGGTCTATCAATTGTTGCAAATGTACTCAATTAGCATAACAAATACATGTATACTTTCACAAATAAATAAATAAATGTACAAACAATCAACTTCATTGTAAATGGTGGGAAGAAAAATAGAGCATTTAGTGAGATCATATGCATTAGTAATGCATTTCAGATAACTAAAGTAGAATGAATTTTACTAAAAAAATTAACTCTATCCGGTTTTGTAAGTCGGGTGCGGGCTTTTAGGACTTTAATTTGACTAGTGAAACATGTGTTATGTTCCATAAAAGAAATTAGATTCGTTCTCGAATAATGTTCCTAAACATATGTTTTTTTTGTCGCATAAAAAACGTGGTTTGTTAGTAAAATTGAAGACTTATATATCGGTGCCCCCAACTTTCAAACCCAAGTGGAGGGAGTAGAATGAATGTAGAATACTCCCGCCTCACTGGCACACAAGAGGAGAGGGCGGTAGCGTTGGGACATAAGAGTATGGTTAATAATATAGCCAATATAGACATACATCATGTCATGAAGAGTTAGCAACATTAATTACTCATACAATAGAGTTTACTATAAGGTTGGCTACAAGCCCACAACTTTTTTCGCTTTCTCTCTCTTTCTTCTCATTAAATGTTTTACCTAGGAGAACGCGCAGAGGCTGGCTCTTGCATGAGAGCCCACTCCTTCATTTTTTCCTTGTCTCTCCTTCACATAGACAAAAATGCCATGTAAGCGGGCTTATATCCCACTATTGTACTTGCTCTGAACGGATGTCACATTGGTATTACTTGTTATTAGTACCCATGATTAATATGCCGTTAAATTTGTGCGGTACCTTCCCTCATTGCAAAAAATGACTAATTTGTGATTAATGCCCTGTGAAATCAGTCAATGAACACACATAAGAGGCTACCGTGGACCCGCATGAGGGAGGAGAACATTGGAACTGCTTTGTTTATTACGGGAATTAATGCACATGCATGTGAGCATGATATAATAGTTGCCACATCATATGTTTGATTTGTTGGAGTAGAGAGAAGATAAGTAGGTTGTAGAGAGCAAGTGTAAGAGTGACATAAGTGGGCTATAAGAGTTTCCACCTTAGATTTTTCATGAGGTTGAGGGGAGAGAAGAGGAGTGGGTGGTAAACTTTGTGGCCAGGTGCAACACAAACTCCAATACACACCACAATAGATTGAGCATACTGTGATAAACCAAAAATGCCATTGAATAGCTAATAACGTCACACATTACCCCTAAGCGGCATTTTATGCGTGTCATGAGCATTGACGGTGTCCTGGACTAGGGGGTGCTCATCATGTCATCTCCCGATCTGTTAAATTGGGCCGAGGAACCCCATGGTCGTATACTCATGGGCCAGTCCGGACAGCTGCTGCATACAAGGAAGATTCCGCAAGACTTGGCGATCAAGACAAGGACTCCTCCCCCACCGACGTATTCGGCTAGGACTCTTGTTATCCTAGGCCTCTGGTGCATTATATAAACCGAGGCCAGGCTAGTCGATAGAGATATACAACAATCATACTATAGGCTAGCTTCTAGGGTTTAGCCTCTTTGATCTCGTGGTAGATCTACTCTTGTACTACCCATATCATTAATATTAATCAAGCAGGAGTAGGATTTTACCTCCATCGAGAGGGCCCGAACCTGGGTAAAAACATCGTGTCCCTTGTCTCCTGTTACCATCCGCCTAGACGTACAGTTTGGGACCCCCTACCCGAGATCCACCGGTTTTGACACCGACATTGGTGCTCTCATTGAGAGTCCCACTGTGTGTTCGGCAAAAGGTCGATGGCTCGCCTGCAGATCAACTGCGACTTCGGCATCTTCATCACCAGCTCGACTGGTCACCTTGGTTCGACCAAGGACTGCGCCCTATCTCCGATCGCCATGTTCGGATGAGGGCCTTCATCAAACATCAGCTCCGATCTCTATCAAGATCATGGAGGAATCATCCAGGGAGCCCGGGGGCTCAACGTCAACATTGCCCTCGGGCGACCGTGCTATTTTTCTGGACAGCGAAATTGTATCCGCCGTCACCGCCTCCTCGAGCGTCGGTTTGACGATTGCATCAGTGGAATAGTGCGGAATTATGTCTACAACAGCCACGCTAAATTTCGTCGAGTTCCAATGGAGGAATCTCCGGCAATCTACGATATACCGGAGCCCTGTCAAATCTGGACGAGAATCTGGGCGAGTTTAGGGCGTGGTGTCCAGCTTCTAGCTCGGACCTCCTTTGGAATATCCAACCGTTGATCAACTGCGGAATTCCTATATCTACCACCCCTCAAAATTTCATCTCGATCCGACCGTCCAAACTCCGGGAACCTTCTGATTAGTGCATCACTTTTCGGATCTGTTTTCTGCGCGAAAACAAATTCGACCCGAGTTCGTCCTTTTTACGAACGGGATTTCGGACATCCTTTTTGAAGGAAGTTTAATATGGGGTATTGTGTTTTGTTCCCAAACACATCCCACTAACTTTAAAATCTTTTGAACATGATCTTCAACATCATGCTGGTGTCAAACCAGTCCGGCAATATTGCTCCACGGCTGCCGACCTGCGCTAGACACGTCGTCACTTTATTCAGCCGAGCTCAACTTCTTCGGATCATCATCTCGGCAAGCCGAACAAGAGTCCGGCATCATGAAGGATAAATCATCACCAACATCGCCGCCCACGGATTACACGGAGCGGGCATATACTGGCATCGCCGCACGGTCGCTTCATTAAGCCGGCATCGACCATGTCACGACCTGCATCGGCAGGACCGCACTATTGCTTCTTCAAGCTGGTGTCCATCACACCGACCTACTTCGACATCTCGGCTGGACCGGGGGCTTCGCCATCTCTTCATCAACCCACTTCGGACACTTCGGCGTCACTAGCCGACCAGCTCCGTCACGTTAGCTGGACCGAGGGCTTTGCCTCGGCGAGCCAACCTTTGCGAGCATTGCCATACCATCGTTTTATCGCCCATCAGGCAATGGGTGCGCGGATCGAGTCCCAATTTTGGGAATCACCTTCCTTCGGATTGCTACAACAAATAAACCAGGTGTTATTAATCCCAGTATTTTTGCTCGTTTGGGTTCATTTTTCCCAAGGAATTATTACTCTGGTTTGTCCATCATATGTACACAGGTCTATCAAATGGTGGTCGCATTAACGACAGTTGCATGGTAGTTCGGTCAGTTTCCGTACATAGTCCGGCGAACGCCGCATCCGGAGCTCGAACCAACCTGTGAATTCAGGCTTTGCCACGCCTTTACCGCATCACGCCGATGCCCTGCACCGACATTGACTTCGGCGCCAGGCCATATTTCTTTTATTACTCACTTTGCATAAATTATCTATTATGCAACAATTTTTTTTAATTATCATTATTACTATTATCTTCGGTTTGCACCATTTTTTGTGCACAGGAAAATGATCCGGGGACTTCGGCGTCACTCTGCCGGTCTGCATTGACCGTGCTATGTCACCACTTCGGCGTGTCGAGCTCTCCGCTCCGCCACCTCGGGACCGGCTTGGGGGATGGAACCTTGTCCCGTCTCAAGCTCGGACCGCGTCATCAATACCGAACACCTTAACCAGCTAAGTCGCTTTCATGCTCAAAGCTTTAGTTTCTAACTTGTGTTCGGTTCGACCAAGCATTATACTTTTTTGGAAAAATGTTGCTTGTAAATTTTTTTTCTTGTCCAAACTTTGTTTGTGACGCATAAATTCCAATACCCAATTCATTTGGGGGCTTCCTCCATGAAGCTTTTCCTCTTGCATATGATTATACTTGTACGACTTCGTTCCTTGTTCGTGTATTACGCCACAATATGCACCATATTGACTTAAGCGATTTGCAAGCTGGGTTGCCTCGCTCCTGTGTTTACACCTACGTTCCCGATTGTTCGGCTAGGGAGTAAAGGGAGCACCTCTGCGATTGTCACGATCGGGTCAACCGAGCCGGACCTCAGACCGGGTGAAGCCGAAAGCTAGCGCTCTTATAGTTTTCAATGATGGTCGGCACACAACGGAACTCATGAGTACAAAAAATCTATTGCACAAGTCTCATAATAACAATGAGCACCGAAGAAAGGTATCAGTGCGGGTACTATTTTCTTCGAAGATGCTTCTTACACTTCACAGTAATATAGCATAAGTTCCCTGAGCGTGCTTTGTCTGTTACAGCCTTATGGCCTGATTGCCTGGTTATTGGAAACACCGTCGATATTCTCGACAGATGGAGTACATAACACTTTTCGGTCCTTGACCGAAGAGGGAGAAGCCGACGGTCGGTTAAGACGCGTTTAAAGTTCAGTTGAACATAGATATGATATAAGTACTTTGGTACATGCAATCATTCTTTTACCCAAGTCACTTGGGGGCTCTCAAATTTATATGAGCCGTTTTATGATAAGTGTTCTTCTTCTTAGTCGTTGCAAAGTTTTATTATTATTATTATTATCTATCACTCCTTTTTTCGACACGAGCGTGTGGTCACTAGCCGGGGAGCCTAATTTCTCTCTCAAAGCCGCTAGAGTTTAGTTTGCCAAACTGGCCTAATGAGAAGTACTCCGCCCTCGGGATAGGAGGTTGAAGCCGTAGGCTGACCCGCTTGAAGTCTTGAGATAGGATGTATCATGTTAAAGCATGACAGAAGCACTTCTTTTGCTAAGGCCAATTTTCGGATTGACACCGAACACTTGATCTCGTTCGGACGTCAAGTTTTTACTGACGTTTTTTGGTTTTCCAAGCTTATGGCACTTTTTAAACTATTTGTGTGTTTTCAGCACAAGTCTCGCAGTGCAACGCCGGACACCTTTAGAGATTCAGCAAAAAAAATCTCGGATATTGCTATATATGCATCAGTTTCGAATTGTGTCTTCGGTCAATAGTTGGGTTGCCCGGCTCCTGCGCTTGCCTCCTACATTCTGCTTTGTTCGGCTAGGTGTGCAAAGGGAGAACCACTGCGATTGTGCTTCCAGCTCACATGGTTAAGCACCTCAGTGGAGAAAGCCAAAAACTGACTGTCACAATAAGCATAAACTGGTCAGCGATCCGATGACGGTGTTAAACGACGGGCCATTCATAACAATGGACGAAGTGTTTACGGCTTGACCTCGATTGTCGCCGAACACTACCGGGGGCTATTAACTGGCCTCCCAAACTAAATCCTCGATATTTTGCTCTTACATTGGAGCTGAGGTTTCATGATCATGCTTAGCATGACAACCCAAAGAAAGGAACCGATAGCGGGACTATTTTCTTTGGAAGACATTTCTTCTGTTAAACAGTAATATAACATATCTCTCTGCATACCTTTGTTTATAAAACTGTATGGCCAGATTGCCTTGTTTGTTGTAAATCTTTGCCCTCATAAAGGCTTTATAAAGTAGGACAAACACTCCTCGGCTATTGGCCGAGGAGGTGGAAGCCGATAGTCCGTCAACAAAGTTTCGTACAATGCGGATCCGAGCATTAATGACGTAAAGTACTTGGATACATAGAGTCATTACACATCATTTGTGATTTTACTATGGATATCAATCCTTAATTCGGCCACCCATGCCCGCATTAAGACTCGGGGCTACTGGGCTTCAGGCTCATTATTTACAAATATTAAAGGGGCACATCGATCCCCTGATCTGGTGTTGCCACCCGACCAGTGTCTCGGGGGCTACTGCATTGCCTGTCCAATGCAGAAAATTTTAAGTGTAATACAGTCTCCGAGGAGATTTTGATCCTCAGGTTGGTCGGCCGCACCCAACCTGAGTCTTGAGGACTGAGCACGCGGCTTTTTGTGTCCCGAAGTATTCTGCCGAGTTAGGACTTGATCCTCAGACCAATTTTACAAATCAACCTGAGTCTCAGCGGCTACGGGGATCAGCGGTCTTATGTCATCTTTCATGTGCATCTCGGGTTTTAGACCGATACCCACCTTGAGGGCTACTGACTATGTATCTCGGCAGAGAATAAATTGCACCAATCAAAAATATTGACAAAAATCGGCCCACATTCGGGGTGGTGCACCACCTCGGAAGCAGTCAGGCATAAGGCTCGGGCGCTAGTGGCTGGCTCCATAGAGGGCATTTTCGGCATTAAGCTCGGCTAAACTCCTTCAAACTTCTTTGAACCAAGGTGATTTACGACATCTCGGATACAGTCCGGCGTTGGAGCTCGGATACATAATCCGGCGTTGGAGCTCGGATACAGTCTGGCGTTGGAGCTCGGATACATAGTCTGGCGTTGGAGCTCGGATACATTCCAGCGTCAGAGCTGGGAAGCGGTTTGGCGCTGGTGCTCGGCTGTAAAAGATACCTCGAATGCGGTCCAGCGTTGGAGCTCGGACGCAAGAGGACGCTGCCGCCCGGGAACAACTTCAAACCCGAGGTGTGGCATAAAAATAACAAGGCATTGATAAAGGCCGGAAACTTAAAGGGGCTCCTCGGGTACCCGACGTGTAAACTCGTCGAATGCATTTCGGCGATCCTCAAGATCGAAGATGAGAAGATTTGTTGAACCAGTTTTCAAGACCGACGACTGAAGATGAAGAACGGTTCGGAAGAATCGAGGAGCGTCACTAAACTTGAAGACCGGTTTAGGGGGCTACTGACGGTGTCCTGGACTAGGGGGTACTCACCATGTCATCTCCCGATCTGTTAAATTGGGCCGTGGACCCCCATGGCCGTATACTCACGGGCCAGTCCGGACAGCTGCCGCATACAAGGAAGATTCCGCAAGACTTGGCGATCAAGACAAGGACTCCTCCCCCACCGGCGTATTCGGCTAGGACTCTTGTTATCCTAAGCCTCTGGTGCATTATATAAACCGAGGCCAGGTTAGTCGATAGAGATATACAACAATCATACCATAGGCTAGCTTCTAGGGTTTAGCCTCTTTGATCTCGTGGTAGATCTACTCTTGTACTACCCATATCATCAATATTAATCAAGCAGGAGTAGGGTTTTACCTCCACCGAGAGGGCCCAAACCTGGGTAAAAACATCGTGTCCCTTGTCTCCTGGTACCATCCGCCTAGACGCACAGTTCGGGATCCCCTACCCGAGATCCGCCGGTTTTGACACCGACAAGCATCGTCATATAATCCCCGTCACTGATTACTCCTAGTGACAGCGCACACACAAAATTTCGGGACCTTCGGTGATATTTTCTGGAATGTCAATGACTCATCATTTCTGTGACGGCCGAGCAACGCCATCGACTTGATGCCACGCCATCAAAACATATTTAATTTATTTTGAATTTAAATTATGATGAATTATCAAATTCCCTACATTACAAATGCATGTCATAGTAAGTATTTAATTTTAGTCTCATCACATTATATACTCCCTCCATTTTTGTATACAAGACCATTATGAAAAATACATTTTGCATCTATACAAGGCCACCAACAGTAATCGAGGAAAATATTAATGATGTTTCTTCGTACTATTAACACATGGCGTAATTACTAGCATGCATGTAGTGGATGATAATGACAAACTCGCCTACTTCCTCTCTCACGACCACTCAATTTCGTCTAATGTTCATGCACTATATTAATTAACCCGGTAAACGAGAAACAAATTGGCTTGTAAAGCACACAATAATTTTTTTCTTGGTACCTGTAATTTGAGTTTGTTGCCTTGTATATAAAAATGGAGGGAGTAGTAAGTTAGAGCCAAATCACATTATAAATTGAAATAAAATACAATCATATTATATATTCAATCATCTCAGCCAAGTCATCCTCTAAACAGAAATGACAGTAAAAAAATAACAGTAACTCACAAGTTTGACACAACAATCAACGAGTTAAAAAGTAATATTTAGATAACTAAAGACCACATGTGTTGTCCTGATGATTCCGATGCACAACAATCAACGAGTTAAAAAGTAATATTCCGATGTTCATGTTACAACAGCAACAAACCATGTATTTCTCATTACAAGCATTTGTTTTCTTTATGTTACTTTGGATGATTAGATTTGCATAAAACCATACATAAACAATAAAGCACTCCCTAGTGCAACTTCTATTACAAGAACTAAAGACGAATGTCTTATTCACACACATTTGTGTTTTCATTTTCACTGCCATGATTGCACTGCATACAAAATTAGAAAAGGTAACAACAAGTACACAAAGAGAAACAGAAGAAGTACTCCCTCTATAAAGAAATATAAGACCACTTAAGTCACTACTTTAGTGATCTAAACAATCATATATTTCTAAAAGGTCTTATATTTATTTACAGAGGGAGTACCTATCATTTGCATCCCTTGCCTCTCTATCCGTCTGTTCAATTATTTCTTCTAGATCTTGGATCCGTGCTGATGAAGCAGAGGTTCCAGACCTCCCAGATCTTGATGTATACCCTATGCTCTTCAATACAATCATTGTATCGGATACTAACTCCCCACCTTCTGATTGCATTTCCTTTTGATTTTCCATTGCATTCTGTAGTATAAAGGAAAACATCAATGCTTAAGTAAGGTAGAGTTCATACGTTGGATTATAATTGATTAATACGAGGAACTATTTGGCGCGCCGGGTAGGGGTGCATTGCCGTTCTTCCGCTCCGCTCCGCCTTCCGCTTTGCTAGCTTCATGGCCGATGCTCGCCGCGAGCGTGCCGAGCGTCGGGCGGGTTGCGTCGCCTAGACGGATCCTGTGAGCCGCGGCAACTACCGCCGTCCTGCCGGGGCCACGGCTGCAGCCGACATCGACCCTACTGCTCATAAGTATCAGGACTCCTCCACACATCCCTCTGTGCGAGCGGACGGCCGCACCGCCACGGCCTCTTCCTACCTCGCCCGTCGTGGGCCACCGAACGCGCAGGCCATGTTGCTCATGGCGTGCGAGCTACTGCACCCTGTCCAGCTGACGCCGGCTACGACGCTTGGCTTGGTGATACGTCCATTTTGCATCATGCTTTTATATCAATATTTATTGCATTATGGGCTATTATTCCATGTTATGTCACAATACTTATGGATATTCTCTCTTATTTTACAAGGTTTACATGAAGAGGGAGAATGCCGGCAGCTGGAATTCTGGGCTGGAAAAGGAGCAAATATTGGAGACCTATTCTACGCAACTCCAAAAGTCCTGAAACTCCACGGAATATCTTAAAATAAATAAAGAAAAATCGTCGCCAAAGATGAAGGCCGAGGGCCCACACCCTACTCACGAGGGTGGGGGGCGCCCCCTCCCCCCCGGGGCGTGCCCCCCTACCTCGTGGGGCCCCTGGTGGCTCTCCGACGCCCATCTTCTCCTATATGAAGTCTTTCGATGAGAAAAAATAGAAGGCAACCTTTCGGGACGAGACTCCGCCGCCAGGAGGCGGAACCTTGGCGGAACCAATTTAGGGCTCCGGCAGAGCTGTTCTGCCAGGGACACTTCCCTCTGGGAGGGGGAAATCATCACCATCGTCATCACCAACGCTCCTCTCATCGGGAGAGGGCAATCTCCATCAACATCTTCACCAGCACCATCTCATCTCCAAATCCTAGTTCATCTCTTGTATCCAATTCTTGTCTCCAAGTCCGGGATTGGTGCTAGTAGGTTGCTAGTAGTGTTTATTACTCCTTGTAGTTGATGCTAGTTGGTTTATTTGGTGGAAGATCATATGTTCAGATCCTTTATGCATATTATTACCCCTCTGATTATGAACATGAATATGCTTTGTGAGTAGTTACGTTTGTTCCTGAGGACAAGGGAGAAGTCTTGCTATTAGTAGTCATGTGAATTTGGTATTCGTTCGATATTTTGATAAGATGTATGTTGTCTAGTCTCTAGTGGTGTTATGTGAACGTTGACTATATAACACTTCACCATTATTTGGGCCTAGAGGAAGGCATTGGGAAGTAATAAGTATATGATGGGTTGCTAGAGTGACAGAAGCTTAAACCCTAGTTTATGCGTTGCTTCGTAAGGGGCTGATTTGGATCCATATGTTTCATGCTATGGATAGGTTTACCTTAATACTTTTGTTGTAGTTGCGGATGCT
Source organism: Triticum timopheevii (assembly GCA_963921465.1). NCBI lineage: Eukaryota > Viridiplantae > Streptophyta > Magnoliopsida > Poales > Poaceae > Triticum > Triticum timopheevii. Next base: position 315,334,277 of record OY997270.1, read on the forward strand.
TGCAATAGAGGTTAATCATAAGTGGGATGCTTGTTCAAGTAAGAACAGCACCCAAGCACCGGTCCACCCACATATCAAATTATCAAAGTACCGAACGCGAACCATATGAGCGTGATGAAAACTAGCTTGACGATATTCCCATGTGTCCTCGGGAGCGCTTTTCCTATTATAAGAGTTTGTCCAGGCTTGTCCTTTGCTACAAAAAGGATTGGGCCACCTTGCTGCACTTTATTTACTTTTGTTACTTGTTGCTCGTTACAATTTATCTTATCAGAAAATTATCTGTTACCACTTATTTCAGTACTTGCAGAGAATACCTTGCTGAAAACCGCTTATCATTTCCTTCTGCTCCTCGTTGGGTTCGACACTCTTACTTATCGAAAGGACTACAATAGATCCCCTATACTTGTGGGTCATCAAGACTCTTTTCTGGCGCCGTTGCCGGGGAGTGTAGCGCCTTTGGTAGGTGGAATTTGGTAAGGAAAAAATTTATATAATGTGCTGAAATTTTCTGTCACTTGTTACTATGGAAAGTAATTCTCTGAGGGGCTTGTTCGAGGTATCTTCACCCCGTCCAGTAGAGCAAAGAGTTGCTCCTCAACCTATTGAATCTATTGAAAATGAAACTCCTTTTGAAATTCCTTCGGGTATGATGGAAAAACTGCTAGCTAACACTTTTACAGGAGATGGAACAAAGCATCCTGATGAACATCTACTATATGTGGATGAAGTTTGTGGACTATTTAAGCTTGCAGGTATACCCGATGATGTTGTTAAGAAGAAGGCCTTCCCTTTATCTTTGAAGGGAGACGCATTGACATGGTACAGGCTATGTGATGATATGAGATCATGGAACTATAAAAGATTGAAATTGGAATTTCATCAAAAGTATTACCCTATGCATCTTGTTCATCGTGATCGCAATTATATATATAATTTTTGGCCTCGCGAAGGAGAAAGCATCGCTCAAGCTTGGGGGAGGCTTAAATCAATGTTATATTCATGCCCCAATCATGAGCTCCCAAGAGAAGTAATTATTCAAACTTTTTATGCTCGGCTTTCTGATAACAATCGCACCATGCTCGACACTTCTTGTGCTGGCTCTTTTATGATGAAGACTATTGAATTTAAATGGAATTTATTGGATAGAATTAAACGCAACTCTGAAGATTGGGACCTCGACGAAGGTAAGGAGTCAGGTATGACACCTAAGTTTGATTGTGTTAAATCTTTTATGGATACCGATATTTTCCGTAAGTTTAGCACTAAATATGGACTTGACTCTGAGATAGTAGCTTCTTTCTGTGAATCTTTTGCTACTTATGTTGATCTCCCCAAGGAGAAGTGGTTTAAATAGCATCCTCCCATAGAAGTAAAAGTAGCTGCACCTATTAAAGTTGAAGAAAAGACTGTCACTTATAATGATCCTATTGTTCCCGCTTCTTATGTTGAGAAACCACATTTCCCTGTTAGAATGAAGGATCATGCTAAAGCTTCAACTGTTGTTTGTAAAAGCAATATTAGAACTTATACACCTCCTGAGCAAGTCAAAGTAGAACCTAATATTGCTATTGTTAAAGACCTCTTGTCTGATAATATTGATGGGCATGTTATTCAATTCTGTGGTGAAACTGCTAGAATTGCTAAACCTTGTGCTAGAGATAAACATAGACCTGTGGTAGGCATGACTGTTATTTCTGTTAAAATAGGAGATTGTTGTTATCATGGCTTATGTGATATGGGTGCTAGTGCTAGTGTTATACCCATTGACTTATACAAAGAAATTATGCATGATATTGCACCTGTTGAGTTAGAAGATATTGATGTTACAATTAAACTTGCCAATAGAGATACTATATCTGCAATGGGAATTGTTAGAGATGTCGAAGTCTTGTGTGGAAAAACCAAATATCCCGCTGATTTTCTTGTTCTTGGTTCTCCACAAGATAGCTTTTGTCCCATTATATTTGGTAGACCCTTCTTGAATACTGTTAATGCTAAGATAGACTGCGAAAAGAATGTTGTTACTATTGGCTTGGATGATATGGTTCATGAGTTTAATTTCTCTAAATTTAGTAAACAACATCGTGAGGAAGAATTGCCTAGTAAAGATGAAATTATTGGTCTTGCTTCTATAAGGCTACTAAGAAAGATCATTGCCCCTTACCTTTTATTGATCAAATGCTAGAAAGATTATGCAAACATACACATTATTGCTTTCTAGATGGTTATACTGGTTTCTCTCAAATACCTGTGTCGGCTAGAGATCAATCAAAGACTACTTTTACATGCCCTTTTGGTACTTTTGCTTATAGACTTATGCCTTTTGGTTTATGTAATGCACCTGCTACCTTTCAAAGATGCATGATGGCTATATTCTCTGATTTTTGTGAAAAAAATTGTGAGGTTTTCATGGACGATTTTTTCGTCTATGGTTCCTCTTTTGATGATTGCTTGAGCAATCTTGATCGAGTTTTGCAGAGATGTGAAGAAACTAATCTTGTCTTGAATTGGGAAAAGTGCCACTTTATGGTTAATGAAGGAATTGTCTTGGGGCACAAAGTTTCCGAAAGAGGTATTGAAGTTGATAAAGCCAAGGTTGATGCTATTGAAAAGATGCCATGTCCCAAGGACATCAAAGGTATAAGAAGTTTCCTTGGTCACGCCGGATTTTATAGGAGGTTCATTAAGGACTTCTCAAAAATTTCTCAGCCTCTGACTAATTTACTACAAAAAGATGTACCGTTTGTCTTTGATGATGATTGTGTAGAAGCATTTGAAATACTTAAGAAAGCATTAGTCTCTGCACCTGTTGTTCAACCACCTGATTGGAATTTACCCTTTGAAATTATGTGTGATGCTACCGATTACGCTGTAGGTGCTGTTCTAGGGCAAAGAGTTGATAAGAAATTAAATGTTATCCATTATGCTAGTAAGACTCTAGACAATGCTCAAAGAAATTATGCTACTACGGAAAAGGAACTTTTAGCGGTTGTATTTGCTTGTGATAAATTCAGACCCTATATTGTTGATTCTAAAGTAACTATTCACACTGATCATGCTGCTATTAAATATCTTATGGAAAAGAAAGATGCAAAACCTAGACTTATTAGATGGGTTCTCTTGCTGCAAGAATTTAATTTGCATATTGTTGATAGAAAAGGAGCTGAGAACCCCGTTGCAGACAACTTATCTAGGTTATAGAATGTTCTTGATGACCCACTACCTATTGATGATAGCTTTCCTGATGAACAATTAAATGTCATAAGCACTTCTCGTAGCACTCCATGGTACGCTGATTATGCTAATTATATTGTTGCTAAATTTATACCACCTAGCTTCACATACCAACAAAAGAAAAAGTTTTCCTATGATTTGCGACATTACTTTTGGGATGACCCGCATCTTTATAAAGAAGGAGTAGATGGTGTTATTAGATGTTGTGTACCTGAGCATGAACAGGAACAGATCCTACGCAAGTGTCACTCCGAAGCTTATGGAGGACACCACGCTGGAGATAGAACTGCACATAAGGTATTGCAATCTGGTTTTTATTGGCCTACTCTCTTCAAGGATGCCCGTAAGTTTGTTTTGTCTTGCGATGAATGTCAAAGAATTGGTAATATTGGTAGACGCCAAGAAATGCCTATGAATTATTCACTTGTTATTGAACCATTTGATGTTTGGGGCTTTGATTATATGGGACCTTTTCCTGCCTCTAATGGATATACACATATTTTAGTTGCTGTTGATTACGTTACTAAGTGGGTAGAAGATATCCCAACTAGTAGTGCTGATCATAACACTTCTATTAAAATGCTTAAGGAAGTTATTTTTCCGAGGTTTGGAGTCCCTAGATATTTAATGACTGATTGTGGTTCACACTTTATTCATGGTGCTTTCCGTAAAATGCTTGCTAAATATGACGTTAATCATAGAATTGCATCTCCATATCACCCGCAGTCTAGTGGTCAAGTAGAATTGAGAAATAGAGAGCTCAAATTAATTTTGCAAAAGACTGTTAATAGGTCTAGAAAGAATTGGTCCAAGAAACTTGATGATGCATTATGGGCCTATAGAACTGCATATAAGAATCCTATGGGTATGTCTCCGTATAAAATGGTTTATGGAAAAGCATGTCACTTACCTCTCGAATTAGAACATAAGGCATATTGGGCTATTAAAGAGCTCAACTATGATTTCAAACTTGCCAGTGAGAAGAGGTTATTTGATATTAGCTCACTTGATGAATGGAGAACCCAAGCTTATGAAAATGCCAAGTTGTTTAAAGAAAAAGTTAAAAGATGGCATGACAAAAGAATACAAAAGTGTGAGTTTAATATAGGTGATTATGTATTGCTATACAACTCTCGTTTAAGATTTTTTGCAGGAAAACTTCTCTCTAAATGGGAAGGTCCCTATGTTATCGAGGAGGTCTATCGTTCTGGTGCCATAAAAATCAACAACTTCGAAGGCACAAATCCTAAGGTGGTAAACGGTCAAAGGATCAAACACTATATCTCAGGTAATCCTACAAATGTTGAAACAAATATTATTGAAACCGTAACCCCGGAGGAATACATAAGGGACACTTTCCAGACCGTTCCAGACTCCGAAAAGGAATAGGTATGTGGTACGGTAAGTAAACCGACTCCAAAACAAATTTTTAAGGCAATATTTCTCCGTTCTGGAATATTTAGAAAAATAGAAAAATAAGTGGCAGTCCGGGAAGGACACGAGGGCCCCACAAGGGTGGTGGGCACTCCCCCTACCTCGTGAGCACCTCGTGTGCCCTCCGGACTCCGTTTTCTTGCACAATACGTATTTTGGTCGGTAAAAATTCATTATATATTCTCCCGAAGGTTTTGACTCTCGTATCATGCAAATATCCTCTGTTTTTGTCTCGAGTTGTTGCTGCTGCAGGTTAGAGCAAGATGTCTTCTCAAGAGTCAGTCGGGGAGAGCCGGGTATCTAACCCGGCACCGGAACCAAGGGCAAACAGCGACGCTGACCACTTTGGGCCAGCAACAGAGGAAGAGATGGAGGCTGACCTGATGAGGGTAGATGCCATGGAAGATCAAGAAGTCACCTCTCGCCTCCGAGCTGGGTTTACGATGGGGGAACTACAGAGCTCAGTTATTCCAAACTCGGTTATCCCTTCCAATGTTAGATTTCTTTCCTATGAAAATATGAGGAGGAGTGTCTCTTGTTCTCCCGCAGCTATGCGACACCCTTGGGTGCAAGGAGCTTTAGCCGTTACAGGAAAGCTTCGCAAGGAAATAATGGACCTCAAGCAGCAAGTCAATAAGCTCGAGGAGGAGAACCGTATCTTGAGGGGAATCATCGCCAAGAATATTACACCAACAACAAAGAAGGAGACATAATCATAAGAGTATGGGCACTCCCCTTAGCAACTGCCAAGCTTGGGGGAGGTTCCCTGGTATCGTATCACCATCACAACTCCTATCTTTATCGTTTTTCTTAGTTCGATCCTTTTAGTAGTATCTTGATTTAGTAGAATAAAGTCATGGCATGATCTAGTTTTGAGTTTTGCTTTATGATCCTTCTTTGTAATCGAGTTCATGAGCTTTATATAATAAAGATTAGTGTTGAGTCAAGGGCTTGATTATTTTGCCATGATCTTGGGTGAATAAAAGAAAAGAAGAAAAAGAATAAAAAGAATCAAAGAGTTCATATTGATCTTATTGAAAGTAATGACTTCACATAGAAAGAGTATGATGATTAAAAGTTGTTGGGAGTTGGCAAATATAGCTTTGGTCATCGTTGCAATTAATAGGAAGTAATAAGGAAAGAGAGGTTTCACATATAGATATATTATCATTGACATCTTTTATGATTGGGAGCACTCATTAAAATATGACATGCTAAAGAGTTGAGGTTGGACAAGGAAGACGACATATTGAGTTATGTTTTCTTACATCTGAGATAAAGTATGTTGACATGGATCCTCTAACGTGTTGAGCTTGCCTTTCCCCCTCATGCTAACCAAATTCTCAGCACCAAGTAGAAATACTACTTGTGCTTCCAAATACCCTTAAACCAGTTTTGCCATGAGAGTCCACCATATCTACCCATGGATTGAGTAAGATCCTTCAAGTAAGTTGTCATCGGTGCAAGCAATAAAAATTGCTCTCTAAATATGCATGACTTATTAGTGCAGAGAAAATAAGCTTTGTACGAACTTGTTGTGGAAGTAATAAAAGCGACGGACTGCATAATAAAGGTCCATATACAAGGGGCAATATAAAGTGACGTTCTTTTGCATTAAGATTTTGTGCATCAACCCTAAACGCGCATGACAACCTCTGCTTCCCTCTGCGAAGGGCCTATCTTTTATTATTATCCTCTACCTTATGCAAGAGTCACGGTGATCTTCACCTTTCCTTTTTCATTTTATCCTTTGGCAAGCTCAGCATGTTGGAAAGAACATGATATATATATCTAATTGGATGTAGGGGAGCATGAATTATTATTGTTGACATTACCCTTGAGGTAAAAGGTTGTGGGGCAAAACTATAAGCCCCTATCTTTCTCTGTGTCCGATTAAAACTTTGTAACCACAAGTATTGCGTGAGTGATAGCAATTATGAAGGACTAAGTGATAGTTGAGTATGTGGACTTGCTTTTAAGCTCTGACATAGACTCTTTTCGATGTTATGATAAATTGCAATTGCTTCAATGACCGAGGTTATAATTTGTTGGTGCTCAATAAGGTTTCTGATTCATACTTTTGCTTTGTGAAAAGATCATCACTTGAACATAAGTAATCATATGACAAAATCTATATATGTTGCTGTTATGGAAATAATCATGATGCCCTCATGCCCGTATTTTGTTTTTATCGACGCCTCTACCTCTAAGAATAAGGACATATTTATTGTTATCGGCTTTTCGCTTGAGGACAAGCGAGGTCTAAGCTTGGGGGAGTTGATACGTCCATTTTGCATCATGCTTTTATATCAATATTTATTGCATTATGGGATGTTATTTCACGTTATGTCACAATATTTATGGCTATTCTCTCTTATTTTACAAGGTTTACATGAAGAGGGAGAATGCCGGCAGCTGGAATTCTGGGCTGGAAAAGGTGCAAATATTGGAGACCTATTCCGCGCAATTCCAAAAGTCCTGAAACTCCACAGAATATCTTAAAATAAATAAAGAAAAATCGTTGCCAAAGATGAAGGCCAGGGGGCCCACAACCTGCTCACGAGGGTGGGGGGCGTGCCCCCCTACCTCATGGGCACCCTGGTGGCTCTCCGACGCCCATCTTATCCTATATGAAGTCTTTCGATGAGAAAAAAAATAGAAGGCAACCTTTCAGGACGAGACTCCGCCGCCAGGAGGCGGAACCTTGGCGGAACCAATCTAGGGCTCCGGCAGAGCTGTTCTGCCGAGGACACTTCCCTCCGGGAGGGGGAAATCATCACCATCTTCATCACCAACGCTCCTCTCATCGGGAGAGGGAAATCTCCATCAACATCTTCACCAGCACCATCTCATCTCCAAACCCTAGTTCATCTCTTGTATCCAATTCTTGTCTCCAAGTCCGTGATTGGTGCTAGTAGGTTGCTAGTAGTGTTGATTACTCCTTGTAGTTGATGCTAGTTGGTTTATTTGGTGGAAGATCATATGTTCAGATCCTTTATGCATATTATTACCCCTCTGATTATGAACATGAATATGCTTTGTGAGTAGTTACGTTTGTTCCTGAGGACAAGGGAGAAGTCTTGCTATTAGTAGTCATGTGAATTTGGTATTCGTTTGATATTTTGATAAGATGTATGTTGTCTAGTCTCTAGTGGTGTTATGTGAACGTCGACTATATAACACTTCACCATTATTTGGGCCTAGAGGAAGGCATTGGGAAGTAGTAAGTAGATGATGGGTTGCTAGAGTGACAGAAGCTTAAACCCTAGTTTATGTGTTGCTTCGTAAGGGGCTGATTTGGATCCATATGTTTCATGCTATGGTTAGGTTTACCTTAATACTTTTGTTGTAGTTGCGGATGCTTGAAATAGAGGTTAATCATAAGTGGGATGCTTGTTCAAGTAAGAACAGCACCCAAGCACCAGTCCACCCACATATCAAATTATCAAAGTACTGAACGCGAATCATATGAGCGTGATGAAAACTAGCTTGACGATATTCCCATGTGTCCTCGGGAGCGCTTTACCTTGCTGCACTTTATTTACTTTTGTTACTTGTTGCTCATTACAATTTATCTTATCACAAAACTATCTGTTACCACTTATTTCAGTACTTGCAGAGAATACCTTGCTGAAAACCGCTTATCATTTCCTTCTGCTCCTCGTTGGGTTCGACACTCTTACTTCTCAAAAGGACTATGATAGATCCCCTATACTTGTGGGTCATCACTTGGTCGCATCACTGAGCTTGCCAGCGCCGCCGGGGATGCCTCGGCGCCCTCCCACTCGCTCCTTCGTCTGCCGTCTCATGCCGGAGATGTGGCGCACGGCACGCCTCTGCCGCCTCCTCTGTGCGATGAGCTCGGCGAGCCCCGGCATAACGCACGGACGCGTGACCCGTCCCATGAAGCGCCCCCGCCAGTCTGAGATGAGGCCAGCTGCCAGATCATCCATCGTCAGCCGCCTGATGCACGTCTGCTCCTCGAGTAGCAACGCCAGCGCCAAGACCGGGTGGTCCAGGAGGTTGCAGTGGCCGGGCACCAAAACCACACTGACCTCGCTGGTGGCGTGCCCTTGAGCGACGTGGGCTACAGGGCCTTCACCCGCGATCTGTGTTGGGTGGTCTGGCCCACAAAGTTCAAGACGGAGCTACCCTTGCGCTTTGATGGCATCCCCAACCCCGCGGAGTTCCTTCAGCTCTACCCGCTGTGCATCGAGGCGGCGAACAATGATGACAAGGTCATGGTGAACTGGTTCCCTGATACGTCTCCAACGTATCTATAATTTTTTATTGTTCCATGCTATTATATTACCCCTTTTGGATGTTTATGGGTTTTATTTTACACATTTATATCATTTTTGGGACTAACCTACTAACCGGAGGCCCAGCCCGTATTGTTTTTTTTCCTATTTCAGTATTTCAAAGAAAAGGAATATCAAACGGAGTCCAAACGGAATGAAAGCTTCGGGAGCGTGATTTTTGGAACGAACGTGATCCGGAGAACTTGGAGTGCAAGTCAAGAAGCAAACGAGGCGGCCAGGAGATAGGAGGGCGCGTCCACCCCTCCTGGGTGCGCCCCTGCCTCCTGGGCCCCTCGAGCGGCCACCGACGTACTTCTTCCTCCTATATATACCTACGTACCCCAAAAACATCCAGGGAGCCAAGAAACAGAATTTCCACCACCGTAACCTTCTGTATCCGCAAGATCCCATCTTGGAGCCTTCGTCGGCGCTCCGCCTGAGGGGGAATCGACCATGGAGGGCTTCTACATCAACACCATAGCCCCTCCGTTGAGTTGTGAGTAGTTTACCACAGACCTTCGGGTCCATAGTTATTAGCTAGATGGCTTCTTCTCTCTTTTTGGATCTCAATACAATGTTCTCCCCCTCTCTTGTGGAGATCTATTCGATGTAAACTCTTTTTGCGGTGTGTTTGTCGAGATCCGATGAATTGTGGGTTTATGATCAAGTTTATCTATGAGAAATATTTGAATCTCCTCTGAATTCTTTTATGTATGATTGAGTTATCTTTGCAAGTCTCTTTGAATTATCAGTTCGGTTTGGCCAACTAGATTGATCTTTCTTGCCATGGGAGAAGTGCTTAGCTTTGGGTTCAATCTTGCAGTGTCCTTACCCAGTGACAGAAAGGGTTGCAAGGTACGTATTGTATTGTTGCCATTGAGGATAAAAAGATGGGGTTTATATCATATTGCTTGAGTTTATCCCTCTACATCATGTCATCTTTCTTAATGCGTTACTTTGTTCTTATGAACTTAATACTCTAGATGCATGCTGGATAGCGGTCGATGTGTGGAGTAATAGTAGTAGATGCAAGCAGGAGTCAGTCTACTTGTCACGGACGTGATGCCTATATACATGATCATGCCTAGATAATCTCATAATTATTCGCTTTTCTATCAATTGCTCGACAGTAATTTGTTCACCTACCGTAATACTTATGCTATCTTGAGAGAAGCCACTAGTGAAACCTATGGCCCCCGGGTCTATCTTTTATCATATAAGCTTTCAATCTACTTTTATTTGCATCTTTACTTTTTGCATCTATATTATAAAATACCAAAAACATATTTATCTTATCATACTATCTCCATCAGATCTCACTTTTGTAAGTGGCCGTGAAGGGATTGACAACCCCTTTATTGTGTTGGTTGTGAGTTCTTTGTTTGTTTGTGTAGGTGTGTGGGACTTTTGAGGAGCCTCCTACTGGATTGATACCTTGGTTCTCAAAAACTGAGGGAAATACTTATGCTACTATTGCTGCATCACCCTTTCCTCTTCAAGGAAACCAACGCAAGCTCAAGACGTAGCAAGAAGGATTTCTGGCGCCGTTGCCGGGGAGGTCTTCACTCAAGTCAAGACATACCAAGTACACATCACAAACTCATCTCCCTTGCATTTACATTATTTGCCATTTGCCTCTCATTTTCCTCTCCCCCACTTCACCCTTGCCGTTTTATTCGCCCTCTCTTTCCCAATCTTCTCCTCTCTTTCGCTTGCCTTTTTCTGTTTGCTTGTGTGTTGGATTACTTGTTGCCATGGTGCAAGATAATACCAAATTGTGTGATTTCTCCAATACCAATAATAATGATTTCCTTAGTACTCCGATTGCTCCTCTTAATGATGTTGAGTCTTGTGAAATCAATACTGCTTTGCCGAATCTTGTTATGAAAGATCAATTCGCCGGCCTTCCTAGTGAAGATGCCGCTACTCATCTAAACAACTTTGTTGATTTGTGTGATATGCAAAAGAAGAAAGATACGGATAATGATATTGTTAAATTGAAGTTATTTCCGTTTTCACTTAGAGATCGTGCTAAAGTTTGGTTTTCGTATTTGCCTAAAAATAGTATTGATTCTTGGAACAAGTGCAAATATGCTTTTATCTCTAAGTATTTTCCTCCCTCTAAGATTATCACTCTTAGGAACGATATTATGAATTTTAAACAACTTGATCATGAGCATGTTGCCCAATCTTGGGAAAGAATGAAATTGATGATTCGCAATTTCCCTACTCATGGTTTGAATTTATGGATGATCATACAAAATTTTTATGCCGGTTTGAACTTTGCTTCTAGAAATCTTTTAGATTCGGCCGCGGGAGGCACGTTTATGGAAATCACGTTAGGAGATGCTACAAAACTTCTTGTTAATATTATGGCTAATTATTCTCAATGGCACAGCGAAAGATCTTCTAGTAAAAAGGTGCATGCTATAGAAGAAATCAATGTTTTGAGTGGAAAGATGGATGAACTTATGAAGTTGTTTGCTACTAAAAATACTCCTCTTGATCCCAATTATATGCCTTTGTCTAATTTGATTGACAATAATAATGAATCTATGGATGTGAATTTTGTTGGTAGGAATAGTTTCGGTAACAATGCTTATAGAGGAAACTTTAATTCTAGACCGTTCCCTAGTAATTCCTTTAATAATTATGGAAATTCCTACAATAATTCTTATGGTAATTTTAATAAGATGCCCTCTGATTTTGAGAATAGTGTGAAAGAATTTATGATTTCTCAAAAGAATTTTAATGCTTTGCTTGAAGAAAAATTGCTCAAAGTTGATGATTTGGCTAGGAACGTTGATAGACTTTCGCTTGATGTTGATTCTCTCAAACTGAGATCTACTCCTACTAAGCATGATATCAATAAGTCTCTCAAAGCAATGAGAATTTCCATTGATGAGTGCAAGGAAAGAACCGCTAGATTGCGTGCTAAGAAAGATTGCTTTGTAAAGGCGTGTTCTTTTAGTTTCAATGAAAATAATGATGAAGATCTTAAAGTTATTGATGTGTCTCCTATTAGATCTTTGTTTTGCAATATGAATCTTGATAATAATGGGACTGGAGATGAGTCAACTTTAGTTAGAAGGCGTCCCAAGAATTCGGAGTTTTTAGATCTTGATACTAAATTTTGTAAAAGTGGGATTGGAGAGGTCATGACTTTAAATAGCATTGAACCCACTATCTCGGATTTCAAGGAATTTGATTATGATAATTGTTCTTTAGAAGGTTGTATTTCCTTGTTGCAATCCGTTGTTAATTCTCCTCATGCTTATAGTCAAAATAAAGCTTTTACCAAACATATCGTTGATGCCTTGATGCAATCTTATGATGAAAAACTTAATTTGGAAGTTTCTATACCTAGAAAACTTAATGATGAGTGGGAACCTACTATGAAGATTAGAGCTAAAGATCATGAGTGTTTTGCTTTATGTGATTTGGGTGCTAGTGTTTCCACGATTCTGAAAACTTTATGTGATATTCTAGGTTTCCATGATCTTGATGATTGCTCTTTAAATTTGCACCTTGCGGATTCCACCATTAAAAAGCCAATGGGAAGGATCGATGATGTTCCCATTGTTGCAAATATAAATTTGGTGCCTGTAGATTTTATCGTTCTTGATATAGATTGCAATCTTTCTTTCCCTATTATTGTTGGTAGACCTTTCCTTAAAACGATTGACGCGATTATTGATATGAAGGAAGGGAATATTAGATTCCAATTTCCATTAAGGAAAGGCATGGAGCACTTTCCAAGAAAGAAAGTCAAATTACCTTATGAATCTATCATGCGAGCTACTTATGAATTGAGTGCCAAAGACGGCACTACTTAGATCTATCTTCGCTTTTATGCCTAGCTAGGGGCATTAAAAGATAGCGCTAGTTGGGAGGCAACCCAATTTTATTTGTGTTTTTTGTTTTTGTTCCTGTTTAGTAATAAATTTTGCATCTACCTTCTGTTTAGATGTTTTTTATCTTTTAATTAGTGTTTGTGCCAAGTAGAACCTATAGGATAACCTATGATGATAGTTAATTTGATTCTGCTGAAAAACAGAAACTTTGCGCGCACGAAGTTAGTTTTGTTAAATCACAGAAACGTGATTTTGCGTTGATTCTTTTTGCTGCTGATCAATAGACAAATTGTACAGGACTTCCTATTTTGATAGGATTTTTAGAGTTCCTGAAGTTTGCGTTAGTTACAGATTGCTACAGACTGTTCTGTTTTTGACAGATTCTGTTTTTTCGTGTGTTGTTTGCTTATTTTGATGCATCTATGGCTAGTAAAATAGTTTATAAACCATAGAGAAGTTGGAATACAGTAGGTTTAACACCAAAATAAATAAAGAATGAGTTTATTACAGTACCTTATGTGCTGGTTTTGTTTTCTTTCACTAACGGAGCTTATAAGATTTCTTGTTGAGTTTTGTGTTGTGAAGTTTTCAAGTTTTGGGTAAAGCTTTGATGGACTATGGAATAAGGAGTGGCAAGAGCCTAAGCTTGGGGATGCCCAAGGCACCCCAAGATATTCAAGAATAGCCAAAAGCCTAAGCTTGGGGATGCCCCGGGAAGGCATCCCCTCTTTCGTCTTCGTTCATTGGTAACTTTACTTGGAGCTATATTTTTATTCGCCACATGATATGTGTTTTGCTTGGAGCATCGTGTATTATATTAGTATTTGCCTTTTAGTTTAACACAATCATCCTTGCTGTACACACCTTTTGGGAGAAGCCCACTTGATTAGAATTTGCTAGAATACTCTATGTGCTTCACCTATATCTTTTGAGCTTGATAGTTTTTGCTCTAGTACTTTACTTATATCTTTTAGAGCACGGCGGTGACTTAATTTTGAAGAAATTGCTAGTCTCTCATGCTTCACTTATATTATTTTGAGAGTCTTTTAGAACAGCATGGTATTTTCTATGGTTATAAAATTGGTCCTGGAATGGTAGGCATCCAAGTTGGGTATAATAAAAACTATCATAGGAAGTGAATTGGATGCTATGATCAATTTGATGCTTGATAAATTGTTTTGAGATATAAAGGTAGTAATGTTAGATTCATGCTAGTGGGTAATTATGAAATTGAGAAATACTTGTGTTGAAGTTGGCAAGTCCCGTAGCATACATGTATGGTAAAAGTTGTGTGACAAATTTGTTGCATGAGGTGCTCTTTTAATTGCCTTCCTTATGAGTGGAGGTCGGGATCGCGCGATGGTTAACTCCTACCAACCCTTCCCCTAGGAGCATGCGTAGTAGTACTTTGCTTCGAGGGCAAGTAGACTTTTGCAATAAGTATATGAGTTCTTTATGACTAATGTGAGTCCATGGATATAGGCACACTCATCCTTCCACTTTGCTAGCCTCTATTATACTGCACAACTTTCGCCAGTATCATGCACCCATTATTTACCTTCCTCAAAACAGCCACCATACCTACCTATTATGGCATTTCCACAGCCATTCCGAGATATATTGCCATGCAACTTTCCACCGTTCCATTTATTATGACACACTTCATCATTGTCATATTGCTCTTTGCATGATCATGTAGTTGACATTGTATTTGTGGCAAGGCCACCTTCATAATTTTCATACATGTCGCTCTTGATTCATTGCATATCCCGGTACACCGCCAGAGGCATTCATATAGAGTCATATCTTGTTCTAGCTTTGAGTTGTAATTCTTGAGTTGTAAATCAATAAAAGTGTGATGATCTTCATTATTAGAGCATTGTCTCACTGAGGAAAGGATGATGAAGACTATGATTCCCCCACAAGTCGGTATGAGACTTCGGACTTTGAGATAGGCCAAAAAGAAAAAAAGGAAGGCCAAAGAAAAAAAGAGAAAGAAAAAAATAAATGAGAGAAAAAGAGAGAAGGGACAATGCTATTATCTCTTTTTCCACACTTGTGCTTTAAAGTAGCACCATGATCTTCATGATAGAGAGTCTCCTATGTTGTCACTTTCATATACTAAGTGGGAATTCTTCATTATAGAACTTGGATTGTATATTTCAATGATGGGCTTCCTCAAAATGCCCTAGGTCTTCGTGAGCAAGCAAGTTTGATGCACACCCACTTAGTTTCTTTTGTTGAGCTTTCATATATTTAGAGCTCTAGTGCATCCGTTGCATGGAAATCCCTACTCACTCACATTGATATCTATTGATGGACATATCCATAGCCCGTTGATACGCCTAGTTGATGTGAGACTATCTTCTCCCTCTTTTTGTCCTCACAACCACCACCATATACCACCATAGTGCTATGTCCATGGCTTGTGCTCATGTATTGCGTAAGAGTTGAAAAAGCTGAAGCGCGTTAAAAAGTATGAACCAATTGCTTGGCTGAAACCGGGGTTGTGCATGATGGGAGTATTTTTGTAATGAAAATGAAGCATGGCCTAACTATATGATTTTGTAGGGATAAGCTTTCTTTGGCTATGCTATTTTTGATAG
The DNA here is from genome assembly GCA_963921465.1 of Triticum timopheevii. Taxonomy (NCBI): domain Eukaryota; kingdom Viridiplantae; phylum Streptophyta; class Magnoliopsida; order Poales; family Poaceae; genus Triticum; species Triticum timopheevii. Next base: position 315,349,709 of record OY997270.1, read on the forward strand.
GACATGATTATTTGTTAGTATGCTTTGAAGCATTATTATTTTTATGTTTTATAAGCTTTTATCTTGAATCATTTGGATCTGAACGTTCATGCCACAATAAAGAAAATTACATTGAGAATTATGCTAGGTAGCATTCCACATCAAAAATTCTGTTTTTATCATTTATCTACTCGAGGACGAGCAGGAATTAAGCTTGGGGATGCTTGATACGTCTCCAACGTATCTATAATTTTTTATTGTTCCATGCTAATATATTACCCCTTTTGGATGTTTATGGGCTTTATTTTACACATTTATATCATTTTTGGGACTAACCTAACTGGAGGCCCAACCCGTATTGCTGTTTTTTTGCCTATTTCAGTATTTCGAGGAAAATCAATATCAAACGGAGTCCAAACGAAATGAAACCTTCGGGAGCGTGACTTTTGGAACGAACGTGATCCGCAGAACTTGGAGTGCAAGTCAAGAAGCAAACGAGGCGGCCAGGAGATAGGAGGGCGCGCCCACCCCTCCTGGGCACGCCCCTGTCTCCTGGGCCCCTCGAGCGGCCACCGGCGTACTTCTTCCTCCTATATATACCTACGTACCCCGAAAACATCCAGGGAGCCAACTAAACACAATTTCCACCGCCGTAACCTTCTGTATCCGCGAGATCCCATCTTGGAGCCTTCGTCGGCGCTCCGCCGGGGGGGGGGGGAATCGACCATGGAGGGCTTCTACATCAACACCATAGCCCCTCCGATGAGTTGTGAGTAGTTTACCACCGACCTTCGGGTCCATAGTTATTAGCTAGATGGCTTCTTCTCTCTTTTTGGATCTCAATACAATGTTCTCCCCCTCTCTTGTGGAGATCTATTCGATGTAAACTCTTTTTGCGGTGTGTTTGTCGAGATCCGATGAATTGTGGGTTTATGATCAAGTTTATCTATGAGAAATATTTGCATCTCCTCTGAATTCTTGTATGTTTGGTTGAGTTATCTTTGCAAGTCTCTTCGAACTATCAGTTTGGTTTGGCCTACTAGATTGATCTTTCTTGCCATGGGAGAAGTGCTTAGCTTTGGGTTCAATCTTGCGGTATCCTTACCCAGTGACAGAAAGGGTTGCAAGGCACGTATTGTATTGTTGCCATCGAGGATAAAAAGATGGGGTTTATATCATATTGCTTGAGTTTATCCCTCTACATCATGTCATCTTTCTTAATGCGTTACTCTGTTCTTATGAACTTAATACTCTAGATGCATGCTAGATAGCGGTCGATGTGTGGAGTAATAGTAGTAAATGCAGGTAGGAGTCGGTCTACTTGTCACGGACGTGATGCCTATATACATGATCATGCCTAGATAATCTCATAATTATTCTCTTTTCTATCAATTGTTCGACAGTAATTTGTTCACCCACCGTAATACTTATGCTATCTTGAGAGAAGCCACTAGTGAAACCTATGGCCCCTGGGTCTATCTTTTATCATATAAGCTTTCACTCTACTTTTATTTGCATCTTTACTTTTTGCATCTATATTATAAAATACCAAAAATATATTTATCTTATCATACTATCTATATCAGATCTCACTTTCGCAAGTGGCCGTGAAGGGATTGACAACCCCTTTATTGCGTTGGTTGCGAGTTCTTTGTTTGTTTGTGTAGGTGCGTAGGACTTTTGAGGAGCCTCCTACTGGATTGATACCTTGGTTCTCAAAAACTAAGGGAAATACTTACGCTACTATTGCTGCATCACCCTTTCCTCTTCAAGGAAAACCAACGCAAGCTCAAGACGTAGCATTCCCCATGGCCCTCAAGGACGGCCCGCGCTCTTGGCTCATGAACCTACCTGAGGCGTTGGTCTCTTCATGGAGTGAGCTCTACGACTAGTTCGTCACTAATTTCAAGGGCACGCACGACCACCCCCTCACCATCAACGATCTGCGACATGTGCGACAGCGCCCCGGTGTGACCCTCCGCAAGTACATCCAGTGCTTCAGCCAGTTGTGCAACAATGATCCCGCGTGCCACTGACGCGGCCATCATCTCCGCATTCTCCACCAGCGTCACGGATGTCAGGATGCGGGAGACGCTCGCCATCAATGATGAACTCGACTTGGTGCTTGAGTTGTTTGACCTCATCGACAAGTGCGCCAAGGTAGAAGAGGGTCGCCTCTTCGACCACTACGACCCTGATGCGACACCCGATGCCGCCAAGGCCAAGGACAAGGATGTCAAGCGCAAAGGCCCTGCCGTACTTGCGGCGGAGCCTAAGCAGAAACGCGGTCGTGACCACGATGAGCCCGAGAGGGACAACCACCCGCTCTGCGCCTACTACAACGTGCGCACCCACAACACCGAAGACTGCCAGGAGCTCAAGTTGCTCTGGGACGAGCGCCTCGGCCATCGAGGCGACCACGGCGCCGGCTGCAAAAGTGGCCGTAGCGGCACCGCTGGGAGGGCTGCAACGACAACGACAACTTTCACCAGGACTAGCGCGACCGGCCTCGTGAGGCCACTGGTGCGATCAGCCTCGTGAGGGTGCCTGGCGCGATCATCCTCATGAGGCAAAACCCTCAGGCCCATGTGGCTCTCCCGCCGCTGCCCCCGCCACCTCGGTGGATCAACGTCAACCAGCTGGACGAGGGTGATGGGGGCTATCAGGAGCCTCACGCGGTAGCCTGCATCCTCGGGGGAGCTCAGCCCCCCATGTCCAATCGCCTCTTCAAGCAGTTCTCTTGCGAGGTGAACACCGCCCTCCCGAGGCCTGAAGTTGCGCGGCCACTGAAGTGGTCGCAGTACGCCATCACCTTCGACTGCAAGGACCATCCCAAGTCCATGGCCACCGCGGGCGCGTTCCTCATGTTGTGCACTCCTACCATCAGGAACGTCGCGGTCACCAAGACCCGCATCGACGAGGGCGTTGGCCTCAACGTGATCTCCATTGAGACCTTCGGGACGGTCCAAGTGCCCTACTGATACGTCTCCGTCGTATCTATTTTTCCTAACGCTTTTGCTCTTGTTTTGGACTCTAATTTGCATGATTTGGATGAAACTAATCCGGACTGATGTTGTTTTTAGCAGAACTACCATGGTGTTCTTTTTGTGCAGAAATAAAAGTTCTCGGAATGGAAGAAACTTTTTTAAGAATTTTTATACAATAAAAGAAAAATGTTGGAGCCAAGAACCACCAGATGGGGCGCCTGGGTGAGCACAACCCACCAGGACGCGCCCCCCTCCAGACGCGCCTAGGTGGGTTGTGCCCATCGGGTGGCCCCGCAGACCCTAATTCCAACTCTATAAAATCCTATTTTTGGTGAAAAAAACCAGGGAGAAAGAATTATCGCATTTCTCGAGATGGAGCTGCCGCCGCCTCCTATTCTTCATCGGGAGGCCATATCTGGAGTCCGTTTGGGGCTCCGAAGAGGGGGATCTTCGATCTTCGTCATCACCAACCCTTCTGCATAGCCAATTTCATGATGCTCCCCACCGGAAGTGAGTAATTCCTTCGTAGGCTCGCTGGTCGGTCAGGCAGTTGTATGAGACTCATCATGTAATCGAGTTAGTTTTGTTAGGGCTTGATCCCTAGTATCCATTATGTTCTGAGATTGATGTTGCTATGACTTTGCCATGCTTAATGCTTGTCACTTTGGGCCTGGGTGCCATGATTTCAGATCTGAACCGTTTATGTTTTCACCATTATATCTATGTTCTAGATCCGATCTTGCAAGTTTTATGCACCTACTGCGTGTTATGATCCGCAAACCCCGAGTGACAATAGTCGGAATACTTTCTGGTGATGACCGTAGTTTGAGGAGTTCATGTATTCACTATGTATTAATGCTTTTTTCTGGTTCTCTATTAAAAGGGCCTTAATATCCCTTATTTTCCTTATGGACCCCGCTGCCACGGGAGGGTAGGACAAAAGATGTCATACAAGTTATTTCCATAAGCACGTATGACTATTTACGGAATACATGCCTACATTATATTTCTGAACTGGAGCTAGTTTTGTATCGTCCTAGGTTATGACTGTTATATGATGAATATCATCTGACGAATTCACCGATCCAATGCCTACGAGTTTTTCACATATTGTTCTTACTAAGTTACTATTGCTATTGCTACTGTCACAACTGCTACAAAATCATTGCTATCATTGTTACTGTTACTATTACTGTTACCACTGCTATCAAAACTATCATATTACTGTGCTACTGATCATATTGCTGCAGATAATTAATCTCCAGGTGTGGTTGAATTGACAACCCAGCTACTAATACTTGCAAATATTCTTTGGCTCCTCTTGTGTTGAATTTATAAATTTGGGTTGAATACTCTACCCTCGAAACTGTTGTGATCCCTTATGCTTGTGGGTTATCAAGACCTTTTTCTGGCGCCATTGCTGGGGAGCATAGCTACATTTGTTGTGTCACTTGGGATTATTATCTATTTATCACTATGAAGAATCTGAAGGATACAAAGACTAAGATTTTTTCCTCTAAGACGAGGGAAGGTAAGGAACTGCCATCTAGCTCTGCACTTGATTCACCTTCTATTTTGAGTAGACTTGCAACACCACCACATGCTATTAATCCTGATTTGTCGCAAGTTGTTGATGATGCTATTTCTATGAATGCTACTCATGATGATGCTAGTACCTTGCTTGGTGATAGTGTGCCACTAGGTAAATTTCTTGATGAACAAATTGCTATAGCTAAGATATTGAAATCACTGAAACTGATGAAGTACTTGAAACTGAAAATCTTGAAACACCTATTAGACCTAGCTCCCCTAGATATGAATTGCCTAAGGTACGTGAAGGTTATGTTACGGATGAGGAGACAACTAGGGATTTTCTTGCTTGCAATGATAGAGATGATCTAAAGAAATTATTATGCAAACAGAAAGAAAAATCTTTGAATGCTAGAATGAAATGTGATCCCAAGTTTGCTACTTCACCTATCTTTGTTGATGATAAGGATTATGAATTCTCTGTCGACCCAGAGTTAATTAGTTTGGTTGAATCTGATCCTTTCCATGGCTATGAAACTGAAACTGTTGTGGCACACCTTACTAAGTTAAATGATATAGCCACCCTTTTTGCTCATGATGATAAAAATCGCTACTATTATATTCTCAAATTATTTTTGTTCACATTAAAGGGTGATGCCAAGACATGGTACAATACTCTTACTTCTGGTTGTGTGCGTAGTCCCCAGGATATGATTTATTACTTCTCTAAAAAATATTTTCCTGCTCAAAAGAAACAAGCTGCCTTATAGGAAATATTTAATTTTATGCAAATTGAAGAAGAGAGTCTCCCACAAGCTTGAGGGAGGCTTCTCCAATTGCTTAATGCTTTGCCTGATCATCCTCTTAAGAAAAATGAAATACTTGATATCTTCTATAATGGATTAACCGACGCTTCTAGGGACTTGCTAGATAGTTGTGCTGGTTGAGTTTTCAGGGAACAAACTATTTGACAAGTTGAGGAACTGTTGAATAATATATTGAAGAATTATGATGATTGGACTCTTCCCGAACCACTTCCTAAACTCACTCTGAAAAAGAGGTGTATCTTATATCTCAGTCCTGAAGATATGCAAGAGGCAAAGAAAAGTATGCAGTAAAATGATATTAAAGCAGAGGATGTTAAAAATTTACCTCCTATTGAAGAAATACATAGACTTGGGTAGAGGTAATTCTTTAATGAAATTTGATGAAAATGATATTCCTTACAATAAACATCCTAGTCAATGCCTTTATGAGTTTGACAACTACTTCAATAAAAATGTTATGAAAACAATTAAAATACAACTCTAATATGATTGCTCGCTTGAGTGACTTGCTATTTAGAATCTCTAATGATTTCAGAGGTGTAGGAAAACATGTCTCTATGGTTCAAACTCAACTAGAGCAAGTTGCTAAATCTCAAAGAGAATTGCTGGATGAAATGAATGAGAATATGAATGACCATGCTATAAGAATAGTGACTAGAGAGGGTAGAATGAATCGAGAACCACTTTATTCTAAGGGACATGTGACACCCTCGGTTCAATCGTACACTAATCATGCACGCAAACATGTACAATCAAGTGTAATTTACACTTTACACTTAGTTACTTTTTAAGGGAAAAATGGATGTCACACTTTTTTGAAGTGGATGGTACACTTTACGCTAAACTGAATTTCATTTTTCTGAAGACGACAGAGACTTTAGAAATAAATTAGTCGAAGCAAACCCTTGATATTTCTTCCCTCGACTTTGGGATGGAATGGTCCAATATTACCTGAGGGAAAAAAGGAAAAGTTAAAGCCCGAGGTTTTTTTACTATCATTTGGGTTCGGGGTTCACGGAGCTGTGTGGCCGAAGCAGCTTGAAGTGGCGTTTGCCGAAATCAGTTTGGGGCATTGAGAAATGCTGGAAGCGTGGTGTCCCTCCCGCTTGGGGTCGCGAGCGCCACGTTTTCTCCACCACCGCACCCCCTGCACGGCTGCACCAGTGCACCTGCAGTTGCTACTTGCTCCTCTCCCTCCCTGTCTCGTCCTCTCCACCTCGCCGTCCGTCCCGGTCGTGCACGAGCTATGAAGTCGCAACACGGGCACGACGGGAGGACACAAGAGCCTTTGCTTCGGTCGCGCTAGATCACCCTCTCCCCCGCTCTCTCTCTCTCTCACGGTCCCAGCGACCATGCAATGCATGCACAGTAGTACCTGACGAAAAAGAGTGCTGCATGTGTATGTAAAAAACATGCGCGAGCGGACCACAGGTTCCTGTTTGCTGCGGCTGTTGTCTCGGACCCTGTCAGTGACTGGGGCCGCTCCTCGATCTCTCCCTCGTCCGGTCCGGTCGTCCCTTTCTTCTCCTCGCGCGCCCGCTCAAAAAGTGTTTCCGGCGCTCAGCAGTGGCGGGGTACTACTGCAAGTACAAGCTTTCCATGTTCTCCTCCCGCTCAGTTTTGGACGGTCCGTGCGGCGGGGGAGGAGACCGGACACGGCGCGGCGCGTGAGGGTACGTGCTTTTCTCGTCGCCGAGCGCGCGGTTGGCCGTCACTTCCCCCTCCTTTTCTGCAATTTTCTTTATATTACTCAATCAAAGTGACCTGCCAAGTAGTGATCCGCTTCACAAGAAAAATCAAATCGAAATGCTCCCTCCGTTTCATAATATAAAAACGTTTTTAACACTAGTGTAGTGTTAAAAACGTTCTCATATTTTAAGACAGAGGGAGTAAAAAATTGACTTGGTTAGAAGGAGACCGGTGGAAAACCGTATAAGTAACACTGTAACACGTACGCGCCGACCCAAATGGACGCGCGTTTTATTCGTTTGGATCGGTCGCCCGCTTGACGTTCGTCACTTTTTGATTGGATCGTTAGTGCATCCAACACGCCGACCCATGTTTGCCCTCGTGCCCGGCTTGCCGCCGTTTTTCAACAAAATACACACATTTTACATACTTTTGCAAGCCAACAAAAAATAGCATAGTTCCACAACCCCAATAAATATATCATAGTTTACAACCCGAATAAAAGTTAAACTGTCGCAAATATATTTTTAAAAAATACATCTATTGATTGCCAGCATGAACCCACGTATGCTCAATCAAATCATCTTGCAGCTGAATGTGAGTTTCTCAATCACGCATTTGATGATGAAATTGGGTGAACTGTGCAAACGTTCTCGCTCCTCCTCCATGCTCAGGCACAACACCCTGAAACTGAAACCCTTGATCGTACATACGTTCCGGACGCCCATCCTCTACGATCATGTTGTGCATCATCACATAAGCAGTCATCACCTCCCACAACTTCTTGGTGCTCCAAGTTCCAGCAGGATACCGAACGATGCCCCATCGAGATTGCAGAACATCAAAGGCACGCTCGACATCCTTCCTAGCACTCTCTCGATCCTGGGCAAATCTTTTCCTCTTCTCCCCAACAAGTTGGTGATTGTCTTCACAATAGTGGTCCACTGAGGATAGATATTGTCAGCAAGGTAGTATCCTTTGTTGTAATTGTGGTCGTTGATGTTAACATTTACCGGCGGGCTGTTGCCTTCGGGCAAACCTTGCAAACACCGGCGAGCGTTGAAGCACGTTGATATCATTGTGCGATCCGGCCATGCCAAAGAAAGAGTGCCAGATCCAGAGATCTTGTGAGGCCATGGCCTCATGTATGATAGTGCAAGCCTTGACATGGCCCCTATACTGCCCTTGCCAAGCAGAAAGGCAGTTATTCCACTCCCAGTGCATGCATTCTATGCTGCCAAGCATTCCTGGGAAGCCACTACTGGCATTCATCGCCAACAAGCGGGTTGTATCTTTAGCAGTCGGCTCTCTCAACTACTCAGGGCTAAACACTGCAATCACAGCCTTGTAGAACATGTACATGGAATCTAGGCATGTTGAGTTGCTCATACATACGTACTCATCAACGAGATCACCGGCACTCTGTATGCAAGCATCCGGATAGCTGCAATACATTTCTGATAAGATGAGAAGCAAATCATTCCAAGGGCATCCTCCTTGCACTCGAAATAGTTGTCGTATCCGACCATCCCCTCTTGAATACCGTTGAAAACATGCCTAGCCATATGGAAACGCCGTCGGAATTGGTGATGTTTGAACAGCGGGCTGGTTGTGTCAAAGTAGTCCTTCCAAAGAAGGAAATGGTCGCTCTCTCAATTGTGATTCAACGTCGGAGTGTGCCCCAGGATTGAGCCCCGCAACAACGGGTGCTGCCTATTAAGGTGGTCATGGACCAACACAGCAGCCGCCATCTCCTCATCATCGGATGAGGAATCATCGAGTCACAGGGATAATTGCGGAAAAAGAACAGGTCGGCGGAGTCCATTTGTACCTTGGGGGCAAACTGTCGAACAGCTTGCGGGCGTCGTCAGAGATGTTGGCCGGCGAAGAGACGCGCGCCTCGCCTAGACCACGTAGCTCGCCTGGTGGCATCTGACGAGCGTCGCCACATCGGGCAAGCGCGGCGACGTCGGACGAAGGAGCTGGCCGGGGCCGGGGGGACTTCATGCTTGAGACAGATCAACTATGTACTTGATACATCTCCATTAATATAAACAAGAGCAAGACGTAGGGTTTTACCTCCATCAAGAGGGTCTGAACCTGGGTAAAGCATCGTCTCTCTGTTCTTGTTACCATCTCCCCGAGATCCATAGCTCGAGACCCCCTACCCCGAGGCCTGTCGGTTTTAACACCGACACCTAGGACTCGAATAAACTGAAACCAAATCTCCAAGTCATTGAAAACCACACATTTATCCTATCGAATTAGGGGTAAGCCATCTCCTTAATAAAACATCAAAGGAACCAATGACCTAAGATAAACTTGTAGTATGCATCATTAGTTCCACTAATCATGTTTTCATCACACCAAATCACCATTTAGAGATAAATGCACTTTCAGTCTTCCCTTGGTGAATTGATGATAATATGGTTAGAGCATGACAAAGACTATAATCAATGAATGAAACCATGCAACACTACCGATATAAGGAGCCCCTCCTTGATGTGTGCATACATAAGAATTTGCTTGATATGCACTATGCACACAACAGGAAGGCTCCCCCTATATCAATAGACAAGTGTAATGAATTGAGTGACAATTACAAACTCTTCCTCTGCTTTGCAGCCCTTTATGGAGAGGTTGGAGAAGAAGCTCTCCCCCTGGTGGGCGTCCTTGCTCTCCCGCGGCGAGCGTCTGGCCCTCGTCCGCCATGTCTTTTGCGCGATGCCGACACACATCTTGATCGCCATGTCATTGCATGGCTCCATCCTCCGACAGGTGAACCGCCTCATCCACGCTTTCCTCTGGCAGGGCCGTAAAACTGCCAATGGAGGTCACTGCCTTGTCAGCTGGGGCAGGATCTGCCGGCCGCTCGCCTATGGTGGCCTCGGCATCCCGGACCTCCAGCGTTGCGCGCACGCCCTCCAGACTTGCTGGCTTTGGCTGCGTAAGACCGACCCCACCCCCCCGTGGACCCACCTCCATATCCCCAACAGCCCGGCCGTGCAGGCCATCTTCCGGGCTTCCACCGTCTGGAATGTTGGCGACGGCAAATCCTGCATCTTCTGGGAGGATCACTGGATCGATGGTGCCTCCATCGCCGAGCTGGTGCCTCTTGTCATCGCCGCGGTGCCCAGTCAGCACCGTAAAACGCGCACGGTGGCCGCGGCCCTCGACTCCCGTGCCTGGATCCACGACATCCTGAGCCCGCTTGGGCCCGAGGCCCTTATGCAATACATCCACCTCTGGATTAGGCTCCGCCAGTTCGCCCTCTCCGACAACCCAAACACCATCACCTGACGTTGGACCTCGAGTGGCATGTACTCCGCCAAATCCTGCTACAAGGCCCCCTTTGCTGGGTCCACGATCGAGCCCTCCTGGAAGCTCACTTGGAAATCTTGGGCCCCGCTTCGCGTCAAGATCTTTCTCTGGCTAGCTTTCCAGGGACGTTGCTGGACTGTCGACCGTCTCGCACGCCGCGGCCTCGCCCACGCGCCGCTTTGCCTTCTCTGCAACCAGGAGCCCGAGACCATGGAGCATCTCCTTGCTGGCTTCCCCTTCTCCCGGCAGGCCTGGCACGAGATCCTTTCTTGGTACCGCATCACGGACACCCCGCTCTCAGACTCTTCTTCGGACTTCCGTGACTGGTTCTCCCTGGCGGTGCAGAACGCGCCGACCTCGCTGCGCCGCGGCCTCGCCTCGCTGGTCATCCTCACGGCCTGGCGCATCTGGAAGGCACGGAACGACTGCGTCTTCAACGCTGCAGTGCCCTCGATCGCTCTCCTTGTCAACGACATCAAGGAAGACGCCCGCGGCTGGGCCGCCGCCGGAGCCAAAGGGCTCAGTAGCCTACTCCCCATGCCGTAGCTTGTCTTCTCTTGGGGCTGTGCGCACCCCTCTCCCCTGTATGCGCCACCGTAGTTCTCACTCACGCCCCCCTGTGTACGTGCTTGTAAGACTACCCCTGTAACTGCTAACTCTCCCCCTATCAATGCAATGATACGCAAGCCTTTTGCGTATTCGCGAAAAAAAAGACAATTACGAACTAAGTGACTCATTTCACAAAAGCTTCACATGTGATCAACAAGATAATAAAAGGTGGTGTATGGATCACGTGCAAAATGTGTAGTGAGCGAGCATAGTATGTAAGACGAATAGCAACATAATATATAGATACCATGCATAGTATCATAGTCATAACCAAAGCAACCACATAAAGTCTTAAAATAACATAATTAAGATAGCTCACAAACCGCACATGGTATCATAAAATAAGTATCACAAGCCAAATAAACACCAACAAGGAAGAATGAGGCTTGTGATCTCTCTGATACAGACGCTCCTAATAGAACACCGCTCCCCCTTTGGCATCAATACACCAAAATGGAAAGTGTGATGCTAGCAAAACCTAAGCACGCAGATGGGCACTCGGAGCAACATCATCATCATAATCGAAGGTATAATCAGCAAGAATGCTGTCATACAGAATGAGCACATTGTCCTCATCCTCATACCTTGGCAAAGGCTCAACACCACTAGTCACAACTGCATCCATCTTCTTGTTGCGCCTATACAACTTCCCTTTGTTCACATCCTCTACTTGTGTCCTCTGGATTGGCTAACACATCTTCAATAAGTTGTTGAAAGTGTTGAGCAAGGACTTTGAGGGAGTCCTGGACTAGGGGGTGTCCGGATAGCCGGACTATCATCGTCAGCCGGACTCCAAGACTATGAAGATACAAGATTGAAGACTCCGTCCCGTGTCCGGATGGGACTTTCCTTGGCGTGGAAGGCAAGCTTGGCGATACGGATATGTAGATCTCCTACCATTGTAACCAACTCTGTGTAACCCTAGCCCTCTCCGGTGTCTATATAAATCGGAGGGTTTTAGTCCGTAGGACAACACAACCATTACAACAATCATACCATAGGCTAGCTTCTAGGGTTTAGCCTCCTTGATCTCGTGGTAGATCCACTCTTGTACTACCCATATCATCAATATCAATCAAGCAGGAGTAGGGTTTTACCTCCATCGAGAGGGCCCGAACCTGGGTAAAAACATCGTGTCCCTTGTCTCCTGTTACCATCCGCCTAGACGCACAGTTCGGGACCCCCTACCCGAGATCTGCCGGTTTTGACACCGACATTGGTGCTTTCATTGAGAGTTCCTCTGTGTCATCACCGATAGGCTTGATGGCTCCTTCAATTAACAACGACGCAGTCCAGGGCGAGAATTTTCTCCCCGGACAGATCTTCGTGTTCGGCGGCTTTACACTGCGGGCCAATTCGCTTGGCCATCTAGAGCAGATCGAAAGCTACGCCCCTGGCCATCAGGTCAGGTTTGGAAGCCTAAACTTCACGGCTGACATCCGCGGAGACTTGATATTCGATGGATTCGAGCCACAGCCGAGCGTGCCGCGCTGTCACGATGGGCATGATTTAGCTCTGCCACCGGACAGTGCCCTGGAGGCCACACACGAGTCCGCTCTGACCCATAGTTCGGAGCAGACCGCGCAGATCGAGGACAGGTGGCTGGACACCGCCTCGGGAGCTGCAACTTCTACGGCGATGGAGCCGAATACTGATCTTGTACCTTATAAAGCTCGTGACTCTGAGACGCCGGACTCCTTGCCGGACTCCGAACCTCCTGCGCCCCTGCCAATCGAATCCAATCGGGCGCCGATCATGGAGTTCACCGCCGCGGACATCTTTCAGCACTCACCCTTTGGCGACATCCTAAATTTGCTAAAGCATCTCTCGTTATCGGGAGAACCCTGGCCGGACTGCGGTCAGGATGGTTGGGATGCGGACGACGAATAAATTCAAAGCCCACCCACCACCCACTTTGTAGCCACTGTCGACGATCTAACCGACATGCTAGACTATGACTCCGAAGACATCGACGGTACGGACGACGATGCCGGAGACGATCAAGAACCAGCGCCTACAGAGCACTGGAATGCCACCCCAACCCATGATGTATATATGGTGGACACCCCAAAAGGAAGCGATAACGAGGAACAACGGGACGCGGCAAAGGATAATCCCGCCGACAAACAACCAAAACGGCGACGCAGCCCTAAGTCCCGCCTCGACCAAAACAGCACTCCTAATGACCCAGCAATGGAGCAGGGCAAACCAGTGGACGACGAACATGCAACCAAGCAACCATCCGAACAGGATGAATCGGATAATCAATCCATGCCCGGCGAGAACAACAGTCCAGACGACCTCACGCCGGACACACCACCGGAGCATAAGAACCTTCACAAAAGACTCGTTGCCACTGCAAGAAGTCTGAAGAAGGAAAAACGAAAGCTCAAAACAGCGGAAGACATACTCAGAATGAGGTGGAGCAAAGTACTCAAGACCGCGGACAAATATGGCAACGGCCACCAAACAAAGAGCTACCCGAAGCGCAAGCTGCTGCCAGAATTCGACGAGGAGGCCATAGAGCCCCCACAGTCAAAAAGCAAAGAGGCCGCCTGGCCGGATAGACGACCAGATGACAGGACAAAAGCGATAAGCGGCGCCGCACACAAGCCGACTCATGATCCTTGGAAAACAGACGGCCCGGTCAGGTCCATTTATGGGCCAAAAAAGAGGGCCCCAGGAAGCAACACAACACGCCGAGTGTTCGAAGACAACGGCACACCCAAATACAGGGGCGCCGCACACCCACTATGTTTCACCGATGAGGTGCTGGATCATGAATTTCCAGCGGGGTTCAAACCCGTAAGCATAGAGGCATACGACGGAACAACAGACCCTGGAGTCTGGATTGAGGATTACATCCTCCACATACACATGGCCAGAGGAGATGATCTCCACGCCATAAAATATCTACCCCTCAAGCTCAAAGGGCCAGCTCGGTATTGGCTCAAAAGCCTCCCAGAAAATACTATTGGAAGTTGGGAAGAGCTCGAGGACGCGTTTAGAGCAAATTTTCAAGGGACTTATGTACGCCCTCCGGATGCAGACGATTTAAGTCACATAACTCAACAGCCCGGAGAGTCAGCACGCAAATTCTAGAACAGGTTCCTTACCAAAAAGAACCAAATAGTCAATTGTCCGGACGCCGAAGCCTTAGCAGCTTTTAAACATAATGTCCGAGACGAATGGCTCGCCAGACACCTCGGCCAAGAGAAGCCGAGAACAATGGCCGCGCTAACAAGCCTCATGACCCGCTTTTGCGCGGGGGAAGACAGCTGGCTAGCAAGATGCAGCACCAGCGACCCGAGTACATCCGAGATCAAGATGGAAACGGAAAATCACGGCGCAGAAAGGATCAGCGCCGAAATAAAGAAAAAAGCCCAAAGAACACGGCGGTCAACGCCGGATTCAAAGGCTCGCGGCTGAACAACAAAACACTGCCTCTTAAGGACAACAGTGACGAGCTATCCAACTTACACAAAATTTTGGATCGGATATGTCAAATCCACAGCACCTCCGGAAGGCCTGCAAACCACACCCACCGAGATTGTTGGGTCTTCAAACAGTCCGGCCGACTCAACGCCGAACACAAGGGGCTTGACGCGCCAAGCGAGGATGATGACGAACCCCACCAGCAGAGCGCCGGAAAACAAAAGACTTTCCCACAAGAAGTCAAAACAGTAAACTCACTACATGTGATAGTACGGAAAAATAGTACGGCACCCGCTAAAGCACGTGTCGCACGGTCCACCCCAGCGGAACACCGAGATTGGATGTTAAAACCAATTACTTTCGACCACCTGGACTATTCCAGAAGCATTCGAAACGCAGGATGGACTGCTCTGATATTGGATCCTATAATCGACGGACTACAATTTACACAAGTCCTGATGGATGGCGGCAGTGATTTAAACCTGCTATATCCGGACACAATCCGCAAGTTGGGGATAGACCTTACTAAAATCCGACATAGTCGCACTTCCTTCAAAGGAGCGACGCCAGGCCCTTACGCCAAGTGCACGGGCTCGTTACTACTAGAAGTTGTGTTCGGGTCACCCGACAACTTCCGACGCGAAAAGCTAATCTTTCATGTCACCCCATTCAAAAGTAGCCATCAAGCACTATTGGGACGTGAAGCTTTTGCCTGCTTTCATGCAATACCACACTACGCGTCTCTTACACTTAAAATGCCCGGTCCACGCGGCATCATCTCATTAAAAGGTCATTCAAGACCCCGGACACGGCTAGACAAGTCCGGCATAAAATAAGCTAGGGGCTCCCTAGCCGCACACCCCTTTACAAGGGGTTGTGCATATGAGCTATTATAAGCTCAGCTTTATTCATTCATTCATATTTCAATTTTTAATTCATTTTTTGCACGATCACTTTTCAAACTAAGTTCTTCTCTTTTGCAGAGGAACAGCGTGTTACACCCGTCCAGGATACAGCACAACGGAGACACAGACGCAGACGTTCAGTAGGGACCCGTTGCAAGGATTCTTTTCAGATTAAGACCCTGCGTAAACCTTTTTTACTGTCTCTTGTTGCTATATATCCCCTGGTTTCTCATTATAACCAGAGAGGAGACTGACGTTTTGGCATCGGCCGCGTCAGAGGACCTTGCGTGTACCTGGACACTAGGGGCTTAGGGCATTGTTCTGCCCGATATCATAAAGACCGAACACCTCAGGGAGTGTTCGGCGTCTCTAGGGCATATCTCCAACAATGTGGCACCCTCTCCCGCAATGTACTCCGCTTCACACGTAGATCCCGCCACGACACTCTGCTTGGAACTGCACCAACTGACAACTCCTCCATTCAATAAAAATACGTATCCGGTTTGCGACATAGAGTCATCCGGATCAGTGTCAAAGCTTGCATCGACGTAACCGTTTACGACGAGCTCTTTTTCACCTCCATAAACGAGAAACATATCCTTTGTCCTTTTCAGGTATTTCAGGATGTTCTTGACTGCTGTCTAGTGCTCCACTCCGGGATTACTTTGGTACCTCCTTGCTATGCTTATAGCAAGACATACATCAGGTCTGGTACACAACATTGCATACATGATAGAACCTATGGCTGAAGCATAGGGAATGACTTTCATTTTCTCTCTATCTTCTGCGATGGTCGGGCTTTGAGTCTGACTCAACTTCACACCTTGTAACACAGGCAAGAACTCTTTCTTTGGCTGATCCATTTTGAACTTCTTCAAAACTTTATCAAGGTATGTGCTTTGTGAAAGTCCAATTAAGCGTCTTGATCTATCTCTATAGATCTTGATGCCTAATATGTAAGTAGCTTCTCCGAGATCTTTCATAGAAAAACTCTTATTTAGGTATCCCTTATTCTATCCAGAAATTCTATATCATTTCCAATCAACAATATCTCATCTACATATAAGATCAGAAATGCTACAGAGCTCCCACTCACTTGCTTGTAAATACAGGCTTCTCCAAAAGTCTGTATAAAACCATATGCTTTGATCACACTATCAAAACGTTTATTCCAACTCCGAGAGGCTTGCATCAGTCCATAAATGGATCGCTGGAGCTTGCACACTTTGTTAGCACCCTTTGGATCTAAAAAACCTTCTGGTTGCATCATATACAACGCTTCTTCCAGAAATCCATTCAAGAATGCAGTTT
This sequence comes from Triticum timopheevii, assembly GCA_963921465.1. Lineage (NCBI taxonomy): Eukaryota > Viridiplantae > Streptophyta > Magnoliopsida > Poales > Poaceae > Triticum > Triticum timopheevii. The sequence continues at coordinate 315,366,302 of OY997270.1, forward strand.
TGACATCCATTTGCCAAATTTCATAATCATAAAATGCAGGAATTGCTAACATGATTCGGACAGACTTAAGCATTGCTACGGGTGAGAGAGTCTCATCGTAGTCAACTCCTTGAATTTGTTGAACACCTTTAGCAACAAGTCGAGCTTTGTAAACAGTAACATTACCGTTTGCGTCGGTTTTCTTCTTAAGGATCCATTTATTTTCTATGGCTTGCCGATCATCGGGCAAGTCCACCAAAGTTCACACTTTGTTCTCATACATGGATCCCATCTCAGATTTCATGGCCTCAAGCCATTTCGCGGAATCTGGGCTCATCATCGCTTCCTCATAGTTCGTAGGTTCATCATGATCTAGTAACATGACTTCCAGAACAGGATTACCGTACCACCTTGGTATGGATCTTACTCTGGAAGACTTACGAGGTTCGGTAGTAACTTGATCTGAAGTCTCATGATCATCATCATTAACTTCCTCATTATTTGGTGTAGGAATCACAGGAACTGATTTCTGCGATGAGCTATTTTCCAATAAGGAGCAGGTACAGTTACCTCATCAAGTTCTACTTTCCTCCCACTCACTTCTTTCGAGAGAAACTCCTTCTCTAGAAAGGACCCATTCTTAGCAACAAAGATTTTTCCTTCGGATCTATGATAGAAGGTGTACCCAACAGTTTCCTTTGGGTATCCTATGAAGACGCACTTCTCCGATTTGGGTTCGAGCTTATCAGGTTGAAGTTTTTTCACATAAGCATCACAGCCCAAACTTTAAGAAACGACAACTTTAGTTTCTTGCCAAACCACAGTTCATAAGGCGTCGTCTCAATGGATTTTGATGGTGCCCTATTTTAAAGTGAATGCAACAGTCTCTAGAGCATAACCCCATAACAATAGCGGTAAATCAGTAAGAGACATCATAGATCGCACCATATCTAATAAAGTATGGTTACGATGTTCGGACACACCATTTCGCTGTGGTGTTCCAGGTGGCGTTAATTGTGAAACTATCCCATGTTGTTTCAAATGAAGACCAAACTCGTAACTCAAATATTCTCCTCCACGATCAGATCGTAGAAACTTTATTTCTTGTTACGATGATTTTCTACTTCACTCTGAAATTCTTTGAACTTTTCAAATGTTTTAGACTTATGCTTCATTAAGTAGATATAACCATATCTGCTCAAATCATCTGTGAAGGTAAGAAAATAACGATACCCACCACAAGCCTCAATACTCATTGGACCACATACATCGGTATGTATTATTTCCAACAAGTCAGTAGCTCGTTCCATTGTTCCGGAGAACGGAGTCTTAGTCATCTTGCCCATAAGGCACAGTTCACAAGCACCAAGTGATTCATAATCAAGTGATTCCAAAAGTCCATCAGCATGGAGTTTCTTCATGCACTTTACACCAATATGACCCAAACAGTAGTGCCACAAATAAGTTGCACTATCATTATTAAACTTCAATATTTTGGCTTCAATACTATGAATATGTGTATCACTACTATCAAGATTCAACAAAAATAGACCACTCAGCAGGGGTGCATGACCATAAAAGATATTACTCATATAAATAGAACAACCATTATTCTTTGATTTAAATGAATAACCGTCTCGCATCAAACAAGATCCAGATATAATGTTCATGCTCAACGCTGGCACCAAATAACAATTATTCAGGTCTAAAACTAATCCTGATAGTAGATGTAGAGGTAGCGTGCCGACCGCGATCACATCGATTTTGGAACCATTTCCCACGTGCATCGTCACCTCGTCCTTAGCCAATCTTTGCTTAATCCGTAGCCCCTGTTTCGAGTTGCAAATATGAGCAACAGAACCAGTATCAAATACCCAGGCGCTACTGCGAGCATTAGTTAAGTACACATCAATAACATGTATATCAAATATACCTTTCACTTTGCCATCCTTCTTATCCGCCAAATACTTGGGGCAGTTCCGCTTCTAGTGACCAGTCTCTTTGTAGTAGAAGCACTCAGTCTCAGGCTTAGGTCCAGACTTGGGTTTCTTCTCTTGAGCAGCAACCTTTTTGCCGTTCTTCTTGAAGTTCCCTTTCTTCCCTTTGCCCTTTTTCTTAAAACTAGTGGTCTTATTGACCATAAACACTTGATGCTCCTTTTTGATTTCTATCTCCGCGGCCTTTAGCATTGCGAAGAGCTCGGGAATATTATTGTTCATCCCTTGCATATTATAGGTCATCATGAAGCTCTTGTAGCTTGGTGGCAGTGATTGATGAACTTTGTCAATGACACCATCATCAGGAAGATTAACTCCCAGTTGAGTCAAGTGGTTGTGGTACCCAGACATTCTGAGTATGTGTTCACTGACAGCACTATTCTCCTCCATTTTATAGTTGTAGAACTTATTGGAGACTTCATATCTCTTAATCCGGGCATTTGCTTGAAATATTAACTTCAACTCCTGGAACATCTCATATGCTCCATGACGTTCAAAACATCATTGAAGTCCCAGTTCTAAGACGTAAAGCATGGCACACTGAACTATCGAGTAGTCGTCAGCTTTGCTCTGCCCGAAGTTCTTAACGTCATCAGTAGCATCTGTAGTAGGCCTGGCACCTAGCGGTGCTTCCAGGACGTAATTCTTCTGTGCAGCAATGAAGATAATCCTCAAGTTACGGACCCAGTCCATGTAGTTGCTGCCATCATCTTTCAACTTAGCTTTCTCTAGGAACACTTTAAAATTCAAAGGAACGGTGGCACGGGCCATTGATCTACAACAACATAGACATGCAAAATACTAACAGGTACTAAGTTCATGATAAATTAAAGTTCAATTAATCATATTACTTAAGAACTCCCACTTAGATAGACATCCATCTAATCATCTAAGTGATCACGTGATCCAAATCAACTAAACCATGTCCGATCATCACGTGAGATGGAGTAGTTTTCAATGATGAACATCACTATGTTGATCATATCTACTATATGATTCACGCTCGACCTTTCGGTCTCAGTGTTCCGAGGCCATATCTGCATATGCTAGGCTCGTCAAGTTTAACCCGAGTATTCTGCTTGTGCAAAACTAGCTTGCACCCATTGTATGCAAACGTAGAGCTTATCACACCCGATCATCACATGGTGTCTCGGCATGATGAACTGTAGCAACGGTGCAAGGGAGAACACTTGTACCTTGAAATTTAGTAAGGGATCATCTTATAATGCTATCGCCATACTAAGCAAAATAAGATGCATAAAGGATAAACATCACATGCAATCAAAATATGTGACATGATATGGCCATCATCATCTTGTGCTCATGATCTCCACCACCGAAGCATCGTCATGATCTCCAACATCACCGGCGCGACACCTTGATCTCCATCGTAGCATCATTGTCGTCTCGCGACCTATTGTTACTACGACTATCTCTACCGCTTAGTGATAAAGTAAAACAATTACATGGCGATTGCATTGCATACAATAAAGCGACAACCATATGGCTCCTGCCAGTTGCCGATAACTTTGTTACAAAACATGATCATCTCATACAACAAACTATATCACATCATGCTTGACCATATCACATCATAGCAAGCCCTGCAAAAACAAGTTAGACGCCCTCTACTTTGTTGTTGCAAGTTTTACGTGGCTGCTACGGGCTTCTAGCAAGAACCGTTCTTACCTACGCATCAAAACCACAACAATTTTTCGTCAAGTGTGATGTTTTAACCTTCAACAAGGACCGGGCGTAGACACACTTGATTCAACTAAAGTTGGAGAAACAGACACTCACGACCCACCTATGTGCAAAGCACGTCGATAGAACCAGTCCCGCGTAAGCGTACACGTAATGTCGGTCTGAGCCGCTTCATCCAACAATACCACTGAATCAAAGTATGACATGCTGGTAAGCTGTATGACTATTATCGCCCACAACACTTTGTGTTCTACTCGTGCATATAACATGTACGCATAGACCTGGCTCGGATGCCACTGTTGGGGAACGCGGTAATTTCAAAAAAATTCCTACGATCACGCAAGATCTATCTATGTGATGCATAGCAACGAGAGGGGGAGTGTATCTTCATACCCTTGAAGATCGCTAAGCGGAAGCGTTTATCAACGCGGTTGATGTAGTCGTACACCTTCACGATCCGCCCCGATCAAGTACCGAACGTACGGCACCTCCGCGTTCAGCACACGTTCAACTTGATGACGTCCTCGCCTTCTTTATCTAGCAAGATGGGCGAAGTAGTAGATGAGTTCCGGCAGCACGACGGCGTGGTGACGGTGTTGGTGAAGAACAATCTCCGCAGGGCTTCACCTAAGCAGTACGAAAACTATGACGGAGGATAAACTAAAGGGGACGGGGTTTCCGGCACATGGCTTGGTGTTTCTTGATGTGTCTTTGGTGCTAGCCCTGCCCCTCTATTTATATGTTGAGCCTTGGGTTCGAAACTTGGAGTAAAAGCCTCCACAAAGTCGATTTCACCCGAAAGGCAAGAGTCCTTCTCGGATTCCAGGGTCAGACTCCAGGGTTCCCGGCGTCTGGACCTAGACGCCAGGGACCCTGGCGTCTGGCCCCTGGACTCCACAAAAGTTCCTTTTGCGCTTTCCAAAAACCTCTTGGGCTTTCCCCTTTGGCCCAAATAAAATGTTCTCGTACCCAAACATTTCGAGAAACATCCGGAACCCCTTCCGGAGACCAAACACTATTATCCCATATATCAATCTTTATCTCCGGACCATTCTGGAGTTCCTCATCATGTCCATGATCATATCCGGGACTCCGAACAATATTCGATCACCAACATACATAACTCATATAATACTATATCGTCAATGAACATTCAGCGTGTGGACCCTACGGGTTTGAGAACTATGTAGACATGACCGAGACACCTCTCTGGTAAATAACCAATAGCGGAACCTGGATGCCCATATTGGCTCCTACATATTCTACGAAGATCTTTATCGGTCGAACTGCATAACAACATACATTGTTCCCTTTGTCATCGGTATGTTACTGGCCTGAGATTCGATCATCGGTATCATCACACCTAGTTCAATCTCGTTACCGGCAAGTCTCTTTACTCGTTCCGTAATACTTCATCCCGTAACTAACTCATTAGTCACAATGCTTGCAAGGCTTATAGTGATGAGTATTATCGAGTGGGCCCAGAGATACCTCTCGGAAACACGGAGTGACAAATCCTAATCTCGATCTATGCCAACCCAACAAACACCTTCAGAGACACCTGTAGAGCATCTTTATAATCACCCTTTTACGTTGTGACGTTTGGTAGCACACAAAGTGTTCCTGTGGTATTCGGGAGTTGCATAATCCATACTCTGAGGAACTTGTATAAGTCATGAAGAAAGCAGTAGCAATGAAACTAACACGATCATAATGCTAAGCTAACGGATGGGTCATGTCCATCACATCATTCTCATAATAATGTGATCCCGTTAATCAAATGACAACACGTGTCTATGGTTAGGAAACATAACCATCTTTGATTAACGAGCTAGTCAAGTAGAGGCATACTAGGGACTATATGTTTTGTCTATGTATTCACACATGTACTAATTTTCCGGTTAATACAATTCTAGCATGAATAATAAACATTTATGATGAATTAAGGAAATAAATAATAACTTTATTATTGCCTCTAGGGCATATTTCCTTCACCGACCTCGTTCTAGTGATGCCGACCACTAATCGGATTATCTCATAATCCTTGTCGCATGGCCATGCTTATCTTGGTCGGATCACACGAGGGGCCTAGAGTATATCTCTCATGATCGGAGGGGCAAATCCCATCTTGCTCGACCACGCCTCGCAGCATGGGTCTAGACAAGCCCAAAACCTACCTTTGTAACTACCCAGTCACGGAGTAGCATTTCATCGGCCCAAAGCAGGTCTGTTACCATCCCGAGTACATGCGTCAGCTCAAGTCTTAGGACATAGAAAGTATGTTGTACTAGAGACTCACAGATGACATATCGTTGTGTCTCATAGTTGGGTCTGTCCGACTTGGACCTTATCTCGACTCAGATTCGACTACATCAAATTTGACCAGATCCTTCCGAGTCCATATTATCTGGTTAGCATCCAATGCTCCATGGCTAGTGAGACCAAGCCATCGACCGTGTCATATGCTAGTTTAGTCGGCTGCGCGTCCACACGACCCATTCGACTAGGGACCTTTTTAGGACAGTCATCATACAATGCATAGTCTCACAAACAAGTCATGTATTTGCTGGTACACATCATTGATAATGTCCAAGGACTATCTTTATTCATAAACACATAGGAAATATCATCATACATGATTGCCTCTAGGGCATATCTCCAACAATGTGGCACCCCCTCCCTCCTATATATATAGGTGGTGGAGGAGAGGCAGCCCTTAGGGCACCCCAAGTGGCCATGGCTGCCCTAGGGCACCTGCCTAGCCGTGCTCCCCTTTCCTTATTTGAACATGAGGGGGGAAGGAAAGGGAGATGGCTGCCTTAGGGCGCCTCCCCTATCCTTCCCTCCCTCATTTGGTGCGTGGGCAGGGGGTAGAGGGGCGCACCAGCCCCTTGTGGGCTGGTGTGCTCTTCCCCTTTTGGCCCATAAGGCCCAATAACCTACCGGGGCTACTCGGAACCCCTTCCGGTGACCTGATAAGTACCCGGTACCACCCGAAACATTTTTGATGTCCAAATACCATCGTCCTATATATCAATATTTACCCCTCAACCATTTCGAGGCTCCTTGTCATGTACGTGATATCTTCCGGGACTCCGAACAACATTCGGTCACTAAATCATATAACTCATATAACACTATATTGTGAACAAACGTTAAGCGTGTGGACCCTACGTGTTTGAGAACTATGTATACATGACCGAGACACCTCTTCGGTCAATAACCAATAGCGAAACCTGGATTCCCATATTGGCTCCTACATATTCTACGAAGACCTTTATTGGTCAAACCGTTATGACAACATACGTAATTCCCTTTGTCCATCGGTATGTTACTTGCCCGAGATTCGGTCATCGGTATCTCTATACCTCGTTCAATCTTGTTACCGGCAAGTCCCTTTACTTGTTCCATAATACATCATCTCATAACTAACACATTAGTCATTTGCTTGCAAGGCTTCTTATGATGTGTATTATCGAGAGGGCCCAAAGATACCTCTCTGATACTCAGAGTGACAAATCCTAATCTCGATCTATGCCAACTCAACAAACACATTTGAAGATACCTGTAGAACATCTTTATGATCACCCAGTTACGTTGTGACGTTTGATAGCACACAAGGTATTCGTCCGGTATCTAGGAGTTGCATAATCTCATAGTCGAAGGAATATGTATTTGACATGAAGAAATCAGTATCAATAAACTAAACAATCAATATGCTAAGCTAGGGGTTGGGTCTTGTACATCACATCATTCTCCTAATGATGTGATACCGTTATCAAATGACAACACATGTCTATGGTTAGGAAACCTAACCATCTTTGATCAATGAGCTAGTCTAGTAGAGGCTTACTAGGGACACAATATTTGTTTGTGTATTCAGACATGTATTTATGTTTCCGATCAATACAATTCTAGCATGAATAATAAACCTTTTATCATGAATAAGGGAATATAAAATAACAACTTTATTATTGCCTCTAGGGCATATTTCCTTCACCGCTCCCCAGGCGTCCTCCCTCGGCTTGGTGATATAAAACCACTCCTTTTGCCACATCCTTATCGTGTCGATGAAGTGGCTGTCCGGCCACTGGACCCGCGTTAGTTTTCTGATCATGGCCCCGCCGCGGTCCGCATGCTCGCCGCCAACCACTTTTGTCTTGACATTGAACACCTTCAGCCATAAGCTGAAGTGTGGTCGGACTCGGGGAAGCGCTTCATAGATGACGATGAATGTCGAGATGTGGAGGAGGGTTGGGGGCTAGATCATGAAAATCTAGCCCGTAGAAGAACATCAGCCCCCACACAAAGGGATGCATGGGAAACTCGAGCCCCCTAAGGAAATGGGGGAGAAAAACTACCCTTTCGCCCGGCTCGGTGTAGGGATGATCTAGCCTTCTTCGGGGGCCCAATGAGCAATATCGGCCGAAAATTGCTGACCTCCTTCAGCTTCAAGATGTGTCCCCATCAGTGACAGTGGAGGCCTCCCACTTCCCATTGGCTTCGGATCCAGCCATGGTTGAAGGAGGCAAAGAGGGATTCGCTGTGGAAGTAGAGAGAAAGGGCGCTGGAGCTATGAAGGTTTGCGTGAACAGAAGGATGAAGAGGGCATGGGATGTAGACTGTAGCAGCCACCCTTTCTAGAGTGCTGGCAGGCCATGGGTTCCTTTTTCCACGTCATTGGCTCCTCCACTTCCCTATATCTCCCAAACGTTATGTGCAGGAAGGGGAATCAAAATCATTAACCATATCCCCCAAAAAGCGGGACACGATCTCCACCTCGAGGGGACGTGCCAGACGTGGCGTCGGCCTCGAGCCGCGCTTCGAGAAATAGTAACTGCTCGGCATTATGGACGGAAGTGACTCTTCATTGGAGGAGAAAAGTTGTTAGATGAAGACGCCATTTACACTTGAACAATATTTGTTTATTATTGCCTTCAGTGTTAAGTAAAACTGCCGTTTCAGATCTCGGACATCGCTTGGTTCCAAACATGGGTAAAACGTACTAAAGAACTCGCCTCGCAAGCCGAATACTGGTCGGATGAGCGGATGCCGGAGACAAGCCTTGGCATTGGAGGCAAGTTCGGGGGCTACTAAGGGAGTCATGGACTAAGGGGTCCTCAGGGCGACGGCCCATTGTACATGGGCCGGACTGGTGGAGTCGTATAGTGACAGGAGATCTATGAAGTCGTGGTGTGCCCTCCAAGTTAAGAAGGCGTGTGATCTCTTTAAACCCTTATTGTAATCTATCTTTGGTAACTCTAACCCTACCAGTGTATATATAAACCAAGGGTTTTTAGTATTAGGGCTAAAGCTACATTTATCACCTCATCTCCTTAGGGTTTAGCTCATGCTGATCTCGAGGTAGATCTACTCAGTAAACCATATTATACATCCAATACAATCAAGTAGGACGTAGGGTATTACCTCTTCGAGAGGGCCTGAACCTAGGTAAACACTGTGTTCGTCGTCCCTTGTTCCCCATTGATCCTAGATCCACAGCTCGGGACCCCCTACCTCGAGGTCTGCTGATTTTGACACGACACTCATCATCATCAGATGCTGGATTGGATGCCTTAGCTATAGGATCCTTGGCAGCTGCTTTACCAATTCGCTCAACCTTAGGTGTTGTTGTAGCCGAAGACCCCCGGCTTATACCCCAAGTGTTGGAAATATGCGCTAAAGGAAATAATATTTGTATTATTATACTTCCATGTTCATAATTAAGAGTTTATATTCTATGCTATAACTGCTATGATTCTGGGATATGTGATTCAGTGGAAAACTCATATGCATGTGTGGAATGATAAACGGTAAAATAAGATTCCTCGTCGCGCCTCTAAGAGTAGCTCAAGTGTTGTTGGTGATCATGTTTTTTAGATCTTAGGATATCGTTAAGTGTAACGATAGCCCTAAAACAACATTGAGAATATGTCGTTGGAAGAACAATCATATTGAATCAACCCAAACTTGTTCGTTATACTTTGAGATGCAATCCTCAGAGTTCAATTGTTATAACACTGAGTGTTGACATGTGATTTAGTTCCTTAGGCCGTGAGAGTATCGCATTCGACTTTGGGGTTGCCGAAACGTCATCTGTAACTAGGTGATCATAACGACAACTTATAGGTTCATCGGAAAGTTTGACATGGGACTCGATAGCTCGAGAGTGGGATTTACTCCTCTGGCGATGGAGAGATATTCTTAGGGCCCTTTCGGTGTGACAACATTCATCATTGTCTGACCAGACATAGATGACTATGTTACGGGGATGCCGGAACATGTCAACGAGAAAGAAGAACAAAACTAGCAACAAGGAGAACAGTATAGTGAGCATGTGTATGACTCAAGAGGATACTGAATCATCTCACCTCGGGTCTCGTGAAGTATCGTGAATCAAAGGGAACATCACATGATAACCAAAGGTTCACTCGAATATCATTTGCGTAATCATAGGGATCGATATAGACGTCGACGGTTCCGCTATCGGTCATTGAACGAAGGAGTTTCGTTCATGTCTATGATTCATAGAACCTGCAGGGTCACAAGCTTAAGGTAATCATGATCTACTGAATGTTAGTAGGACGACAGTATCTAAGATTTATTTGTAAAATAGTTTCGTTGGTATTTGGAATAGTTCTAAGAGGATCCGGAAGAGTTTTCGGGTCACCAGAAGGGTTTCGAAGTTTATCGGGCAATACCGGGTATTACCGATAAATAATATATTGGTGGAAATGTTTCTGGTGATGTTAAACTAATACTAAAAGGCTCTAGTAATTGTTAGGTTCCTTTCTTATTTAATGTAATATCAACGGGCCTTAAAAGGCAAAGTAGTGGGAAGAGAATTGGGCCACAAGGGCCCAATAGAGGGCTGGCACCTCCCACTCCATGGAAAGGAGGGAGGGGAGGCCGAATTGGAGGGGGAATCCCCATCCTATTGCCCGGACAAGGAGGGAGGATTTCTTCCTTCCTTGTGGCGCCCCCTTCTCCCCTCCAACCTATATGTACTAGAGGTTTTGGCCACAATTGAGACACAACTTTTGGAGCCTCCTCTAGTCTTCTAGATGTAGTTCTAGTTGATCCTAGTTGATCTAATTAGAGCTAGACATAGTTCGTCCAATCCTCATAATTAGAAGCAAAGTGTGGTTCTAATCTCCTCGCTCTAATTCTTCGGCGAAGATTAGCTCTGGACGGCGAAGCACTGCCGGATCATGAAAACCGTACACTTGCAACCAAGTAGAGAGGTCGTGCTTTCGGTCTTTCGTTCGACGGATTGTTTGTGGGTGGTTCATGGGATCGTTCATCTACTGTTCGAGGGACTTCAAGTACAATCTACACCGACTCATCTACTTCCACTACACTTCGGAGTCAACAATGATCGTGATCCAAACCTTATATGCATCTTCATATTGTTCCTGGCGAATTTTTTTTTGTTTTTTACTATGTTTCCAACACTCAGAAGGCTAACACCAACGGTATACAGTAAACTGAGAGGTGTCTTCAAAACCCTTTAACCTTTTGCTAGAGCAGCTCCTTGTCTGAGAGAGAACAAAAAGGACAAGAGGAGAACAACTGTCCAAGTATGTGGATGAAGCTAAACTGGACAAATAATTGTGCATAACCTCTCTGGATATCCCATGGCCATGGTACAACCCTAGAAGCATGGGGTCCCGTGGGAACGGTACACGGCCGTGCGCACAAAGTAGTCTAGTGGCGGCCTCTCTCTAGACGGACCCAAGGGAGAGATAGACGCTAGACTATGTACAACGTGATTCTACATGGTTCTAAGTCGATTTGATTGGATATTTTGTGGATCTAACGCCAACAATGAAGCCATATAAGACTTTGAATGAAATGCGAGGGAAAACGCCGAATGAATTGGTCAAACGAGGCATGTACGATAGGAGTCTCCCATTCCGACAAGGAGGCGCGAAGGAGGACGGGGACTCAACGACAACGACTTATTTGGTGGCCCGGGTTATAGTTGGTCCGTGTGCATGTGATTAGTGTCCTTCTGTGATGTTTGTTGTGTCGTTGGTGAGAGTGGATATGGCCATGTGGGTATCGGGCTTTGAGTTGGCTTGGCCATGTGATAGCTGTAGGCCCGGCCCTTTTGTATCGGTTTTCGTCCATTTTTTCATAATTAATTGGACAACATTTTGCTTTTTAATTAATGAAAGAGACAAATATTTTGCCTTGTGTTTCAAAAAAATTCTTTAAGCTTTGTTTCTACGGGGTTTGTTTGATTCATAGAACAACAATCCATAGGAATTTTTTCTCTTAGGATCTATTCGCACTATATTCGATAGGAAAAGTCCCACCTCTTATTTAGAGTTCTACATTTTTCTTGTGTACAGTCAAACATCCATATAATCATATAGTTGTAGTGAATATGGCATGGCATTCCATTTTTTGTGTTTTCCTTGTTTATGTATTTTAGAAATTATGCGGATCGAAGAGGCCCTTACATTCGATTAAAATTCCAGAGGACCGAACTGTTGAAAACATGGTCAATTTGGGCAATACTCACTCACTATCTCCAATTGCACCCCACATGTATCCTGGCCTCCAGGAAGTGTACGTACGCACATACCACTACCAGCCTAGAGCATCTCCCACAGTGAATGCCTGCCTCTGCCTGCACGTACCACGCAGTACCTGGGCCTCGCCCGTTTCACACGCTACAGCCCCAGGGACTGGCCCGTCACGTGAAATCGTGTACACCAGTACTGCTTACCGTGTCTTTGCTTGTGCTTGATGGTTCTTGCAGGCCTCTGCAGCTGCACCATACCTCGCACTCGCAGGCAGCCGCACTCCACCGTACAACTTTCACATTCCCTAGCTTCACAACGATTCCAGCTTTTACCAGCGAAATGGACATACGATTCGAAGTACCCATCTGCGCAAGATACGGCTGAGTTTGACTCATTTTCACAGTGGCGGATTCATTGCAATAAATAGTTAAATACTGAACTTAGTTTGCAAAATGCATATTTTGTAGGAGTATGTCCTTTTTTCCTTCAAGAAACAACAAGGGGGGAAAGAAGAGAAAGAAAAAAGAAGACGATGGGCGAGGACAAGATGAGGCAGCAGGCATGGAAAGAGAAGCTGAACCATGGTCATCACTTTTCTCTGACTCTGTTTCTCTCCGGTCTCAACTCGCGTCGCTTCAAGCTTGTGTAACTTTTCGCAGCAGAAGTGAGAGACGGATGGATGGACCTGTCCGGGCCTTGGCTTAGCTGCGCGTGCCTGTCCGTCTTTCACTTTCACGTGACCTAGTTGGGTCTCTACTTCCACAACAGTGCAGTCGAGCGACTGACATGGGAAGCGAGTGATCAACCATGCCAAGAAGAGAACCCGGATCACACACGCGGTCCACCGGAGAAGTACTGCACGTACGGGCGGGTTTCACTAATTAGCATCGAGCTTTGAATATTTCTATGAAAAAATCTACTAGGGCAAAACCGGACCCGCTCAGGAAGAATCCCAAACTCCCAATCAGTGAATCAATTTGTGAGTGAGCGGGTACATCCACAAGGACGGGAAGGGAAAGTGAGGGCTACTCCTGCTCCTGCCTTGAAGTCCTACATGTAGGCTGTAGCTACCGCATGCAGGCAACAGATGGCGTGGGATGTGACTGCAATCCGACGAGGTTAACGAGACGGATTGGGAGTTCCCTCTCCCTTGGATTGCATCTCCTTGCATAGGCGAGCGCGCGATTGCATCTACTGGTTCTTGCCATGCATGTGATTTGATTGCGACGTGCCAAATGGCCGGCGGGTCACTGTGCCCGGTGGACCATCAGGAGGAACAAGGGCATGGCATTGGCGGTGATTCCCTCCGGCTCCATTTGAAATTCTCGACCGAAAGGGAACGTATCCAAGGCAGCAAGCAACTGAAGAGACCGGGTCCGGGCGTTGGCCCATTTGGAAAAACTAATCCCTCCGACTGATTTACTACAAAATTATACCAAATCAGCGACATTTAATATGGAACAAAGGGAGTACTTCCTTTTGTAGTGATCTAAACGCTTTTATATTTCTTTACAGAGGGAGCACATTGGAATGAAGCCACAAGAAAGTGAAATCATGATAACACTTTGGAGCATACAACCTCAATTCATACATGTAAATTTACCATATATTTTTTGCAAGTTTTTTTTTCATCCGGAATTAGTTGATGCTTATATATATGGACAGAGAGAGTACATTTTTGCAAGAGACTTGTTATAAATTCCTTAACTTAAGAAAGAGCGTTGCAAAACAAATAAATTCAATATTCCAGACCACATCGTCCTTGTTTTTTCAAGAACTAACAGGCCATATTATGATGGGCTAGACAAAAAAGTTTGAGTAAAATGGGCTAGACAAATGCGCGTCTATGCGCGAGCTGACAGGACTGGCCGGTGGGCCAAAAAATAGGGCAAAGCCCGTGTCTCTCCTTTTAAGTAAAAAAATCACTAATTAAGGGTTACCCATTGCAAATATCACTCACATCTTCTCATGTGCTGACAAGTGGCGCTCTATACGCATGCCAGTTGCTGTAACCTGAAAGTTTTTTTCTAGATTTGTTTATTGAAAGTATTTTATCTCTTAACCCGTGCACCCAAATACTGAAACGTTTTCACCGTAGGATTTTTTGCGTCGAGATTTTAAAACCTAGATCTCATGTTAATAGATTTTGACAAACTTTCTTTCACGAAAATACCATGTTTCCTCCGCTCCACCCCCAGCCCTGTTTTTAATGAACTTCTTTCACGAAAAAACTTTTTAGAAACTTTTTTCATACAAAAACCTTGTGTCCTCCTCTCCAACCCCAGTCCTATTTTTTAAATTAACTTTCTTTCACAAAGAAACTTTCTTGAAACTTTCCTCCCCTCCAGCCCCAGACAGGGTGACTAGCTAATCAAACTTTCTTTTACGAAAAGACCTCCTTTAAAACTAGATCTCATGTTAATAGGTTTTCTCATGTGCTTTTAACAGAAGCAAATCTATGCCTCCACGAGAAGCTACTTTTTGTGGAAGCTCATATTTTTCCCTTTCCGAGAAGCACAACTGTGCTTCTCGCGAAAGCAATCTGTGCTTCTCATGGAAGCACTTTTTTCTTGCAAAATATATTAGTCCATAATTTTTTTCCTTCAAAACCTAAGAAAAACCGAAAAGTTGAATACACCCTAAAAACCCATCTAAAAGCCAAACAAGCATACAGAAAAATAAAAAAAGAATTCCAGAGGGAACGTCCAGCACACAACATGTGACGGCGGTTAGACGCACCACTTAGTGTGCTCCAAGAGTTAAAAGTGACCCTGAAGGTCCCGTGCAAGGAGTAACCTTCAGTTAGTTGCTCTCCTTTTAAGTCCCTGCACTAAGAGCCCCTCATTAGTGCATACGGCGCCACAATTGTGGTAAAGCTCTCATGCAAGCTACAGACGAGCACCCAATCCTATTTTACCGCCCTCAGCACCAAATACAGGCCTATTCCACAAACCGGCGCACACCCCTCTTCGTCCAGGACTCGACCATTTACCTTTTTTCTCATTTACTCTACATGCTCGGCGCCTGCGGGTGACGTTAAAGAGTTGTTGGTGCAGGCGTATAGCCTGGTTTCGAAAAGCTTCTAGTAGCTTCCCAGTCTAGTTTCTTCTTTCTTTTTTCATTTTATTTCTCTTTTACTGTTTACCTATTTTAATTTTTTGTCCGCATTTTCAAAACACTTAACTTTTGTTTTTCAACTGTGTTAATTTTTTCAAATGCGTGAACTTTTTCTATTTAATGATTTTTTTTAATTTGATTTTTTTCAAATAAATTAACATTTTTATAAGAAGTTTCCTTCAAATTTTTGAACATTTTTTGAACTCATGAAATTTTGAAGTCTTGAATTTTTTTAAAATTTGTGACTTTTTCAAAACTCATAATTTTTTAAATCCAAGAACATTTTTTCAAATCTATGAAATTTATTTTATTTAAAAATATAAACTCATGAGTTTTTCTAAAATTTATGAGCTCATTTCAAATCTGTATTTTTTCAGAAAAGTCAATACTCGCCAGTCAATTAATCAAAGGTCATCTGGTGCCTAGTTTCGGATGTATTTATAATTTTGGATTGTTCATGTCGGCCCAAAGTAAGTCGGTTGGGGCTCTCCTTCGGCACAAGGAAGCTAATAGCGGGAAATAAATCTTGTTAAAAATTCAACCCGATCGAAGTTACGGATCTCTGCCTATTTAAGAAACTGTGCACGGCCAGGAAACCAGTCTCAAAAAACTGAGAAGAAAACCTAGAGAGAGAGAGAGAGAGAGAGAGAGAGAGAGAGAGAGAGAGAGAGAGAGAGAGAGAGAGCTAATCTCGGAGAGGCTCATGTCCCTCGGGGGCCGTAGAGACAGAGGACCAGAGGGGGAACCTTCTCCCATCTAGGGCGAAGGCAAAGCAAGAAGAAGGAGGGGGCTCTCTCCCCTTCTCTCTCGATGGCGCTGGAGCCCGCCGGGGGAATCATTGTGACTGCGATCTACACCAACGACTTCGCCACCGTCAACATCAACTTTCTCCCCCTCTATGCAGCGGCGTAACCCTTCTTTTCCTGTTGTAATCTCTACTTGAACATGGTTCTCTATGCTACATATCATCATCCAATGATATGTTGCACCGCTATGATGCTTGAATATATTCTTTTTGTCCTAAGGTTTCATTGGTGATCATGATTGGTTTGAGTTCCATGTGTTTATCTTGGTGCTGTCCTATGGTGCCCTTCATGCTGCGCACACCTGTGGGATTACCGCTATAGGGTATTGCAATATGTTCATGATTTGCTTATTGTTAGGCTTGCTTGAGCGACATAAACATAAACTCGGGTTCGCAAGTTGTTGCATATGGAATTAAAAGGGACTTGTTACTTAGTGCTAGGTTTGGTTTACCTTATGATCTTTAGTATTTGCAAATGCTTGATAGAGTTCAAATCATAAGTTCATGTGATCCTAGTTACGGAAAGTATGTTAGCTTACGCCCCTCCCTCATATAAAACTACATCAATGATTATCGGTCTAGTTATCAATCACCTAGGGACAAATCTTTCTCAATGTTCTCCAAAAGCTCTCTACTAAAACAGTTAACTTTTATTATCTTGCAAAGTACTTCTAGCTGTATTCTCGTGAACTAGTTTTATTACTTGTTCTAGGTAAAGCGAACGTTGATATGCATAGAGTTGTATTGGTGGCCGATAGAACTCGAGAGAATATTAAATTATTAATTCTACTTTTAGCTCCTTGTTGGGTTTGACACCAGTATTTATCGAAAAGGCTACAAACGCTTCCTTATACTTGTGGGTTATTAGTCAACCATCACCGATCGGTCGAGGGAGGGACCAAAAATGACCGATCAAAGCGATCAATCAAATTATTGGACCGGACCTCGACCCGGCGCGTGAGCGCCAGTTGCTACAACTGGCGTTGAAGTCACTAAATAGGAGTACTCCGAAGGAGCTCCTATTTCCAAGATCACTAGTTAAGGGTTACCCCTTGCAAATGTTATTTTTCATTTTCTCGGATGCTAGCAAGTGGGACACTACATGTGCGCCACTAGTGCAACCTGCATATTTCCTCTTTTCTGTAAAGTCATTTTTTCAAAACATTTTATCTCTTGAAATGTACGTCCAAATCATGAACCGTTTTCACCGTTGGATTCCCCGCATCGAGATTTTTGAAAATAGATCCCATGTTAATAAGTTTCAACAAAATACTTTTCACGAAATGAACTAGGAATCCGGAAAAGGTAACTGCAGTGAAACAAAAATTGAAGAAAATAATAAAAAAAGGAACCGGGAAATAGACAGAAAACCAAAACAAAAAAACTAGAAGCACGGTTGTGTTTTTCACTTTCTTTAGGAAGCACACATGTATTTTTCTTTTTCCGAGAAGCATAGTTGTGCTTGTCACAAAAGCACGGACTATGTTGTCCCATTTTCGGGAAGCACAGTTGTGCTTCTCGTGAAAGTGAAAGCACACACTCTGCTTTTCTGTTTTCTCGGGAGGCATAACTATGTTTTTCCCTTTCGGGAAGCGTATTTGCGCTTCTCTCATGGAAGCACGGGTTGTGCTTCTCGCAAAAGCACAATTGTGCTTCTAATGGAAGGGCAGGTTGTGCTTCTCGCGAAAGCATAACTGTGCTTCTCATAGAAAAGCACCGCATTTAAAAAAAATTCAACAAAACCAAGGAAAAACCAGTCAAAATCCAAAAATGCACGCTAAAAGAAAAAATGAATCCCCGAGGGTGCGTCCAGAGCACGACATGTGAGGCGTCTGGGGCACACCACTTGGCGTGCTCCTGGGCTAGGAAACTGTTCGTTGTGGTTGCCCCCAAAGGGGTACGCACCGCTAGTCGCTCCCTCCTATTCCCCACACCATGCGGCGGAAAGCGAGGAATCGCGCAACCCCCCTTCCCGTCAGCTTGCTTTGGGCCAGCCCAATTGTGAGGCAGGGTGCCCAATTTTTCTTTGTTTATTTTCTTTCTTTCTTTTGATTCTTTTATGCTAGCTTTTTTAACTTCAAAAATTGTTCATGAATCCTATCTTTTTAAAAAATATTGAGATTTCCAAAAATGTTTCCGAATTCGTAAAAATATTCAAATTGTTCACAAAATCTAAAAATCTTCACAATTATGAAAAAGTGTACCTGATTTCAAAAGTTGTTTACGAATTCAAAAAAGGTTATAGAATTCATAGAATGCTAGCGATTGAAAATCTCCGCGATTTCAAAAAATATTCATGAATACAAAAAAAATATATCCGCAATTTAAACGATAATTAAAAAAAGTACACCAATTCGAAAAATGTTCATTATTTTGTAAATATGTTCACAAAATACAAAAAGTGTTCATGAATTCGAAATATATACCTAATTTATAAAATTGTTCAGGTATTCAAGAAATGTTCATGAATTTTAAAAAATGTTATAGAATTTCAAAAAATGTCCAAGTTCTATAAAAGTGTTAATATTTTAAAAAACTCATGTATTTTAAAAAATGGCCTTGATTATAAAAAAATCTTCACAAATTGAAAAAAACATTCACGAACTTGGAAAAAAATTCCAGAGTTTGAATAAAATTACTGAGATTAAAATATATAAAAGATAAAACAACAAAAGAAAGAAAAAGAAAAAACAAAGGAAATAAATAACAAACAGGTTTAGGAAAGGTTCTAGAACCTTTCCAAAACCCTTGGAGAAAACGCTGGAATGGGTCAATCCATACAGAGGACGAGGCGCATGGGATGTAACCCACCCTTCAAGCGCCCGATCACGAAGGTAGCGCTTGCGCGGCTTCGCTTGGGCCGGATTTGGGCCTATCACGAAGCAGCAGAAGCCAGTCGAAGGTTCGCGTGGCTGCACAGCGAACCTATAAACAAAAAACCCCGCAAAACGCTGACTTCACCAGGATTCGAACTTGTGGGGACGAGGCCTTGTCCAAGCCACTACTGACTAATAACAACGCCAACTATTTAAGAACAAAGCATGGTCACGCTATTTCTTGCACAACACAGTATATTATATCACTTGGATTTTTTTATTATATGAAAAAATCTTGAATGTGAAAACGTTAATCGTTTTGAAAAAAGTTCAACGCTTTTGAGAAGAAGTTCATCAATTTTGAAAAATGTTCAATGCTTTTCAATTTATTCAACGATTTTGGAAAAAGTTCATCAGTTAAAAGAAGTTCTTCGAATTTGGGAAAAAATACTCGTGAGTTTGAAGAAATGTTTATCAAATTTGTAAAAAGTTCATCGAAATTTGAAAAAACTTCATCGATTTTGAAAAAACATTCAGTAGTTTGAAGAAAAGTTCATCAAATTTGAAAAAATTTCATCAAATTTAGAAAAAGGTCGTCAAATTTGAAAAAAGTTTATCGAATTTAGAAAAAAATCATCTAATTTTAAAAATGTTCATCATATTTGAAAATAAATTTATCAAATTGGAAAAATGTCCACCGAATTTGAAGAAAAGTTCATCGAATCTGAGAAAAAAGTTCTTCAATTTTGAGAAAAGGTTCATCGATTTGAAGAGAAAAATCATGAATTTAAAAAGTTCAGTGAACCAGGAAGAAGAAGAAAAAGAAAGAAGAAAAGAGTGAAAAAGATACTAGTGTTTGTGAGCTTCGGTGGTGGGGTGATTAGCTCGAAACTGGAGGTCATCGGTTTGAGCCGCCATACGCAGAGTTTCTTGTGAGTTTTCTCATCGTATTTGAGAAAAGTTCATCATAATTAGAAAAAATTCATCGAATATGAGAAAAGATCATCGAATTTGAGAAAAGTTCATCATAATTAGAAAAAACTCATCGAATAAGAAAAAAGTTCATCGATTTTGAAAAAACTTCATCGGATTTGAAAAGTAAGTTCATCGATTTTGAAATAGTTCATACGAAAAATGAAAAAAAAATCATGGATTTAGAAAAATTACACAAAATTTTGAAAAAAAAATTCGTCAACTTGAAAAAAGTTCATCAAATTTCAAAATAAGTTCATCGATTTGAAGAAAAAGTCCGGGTATTTGCAAGATAATTCATTAATCCAGGAAGAAGAAAAATAAAAAATAGAAAGCAGAAAAGGAAAAAGGAAAACAAAAAACAATGAAAAAAGGGAAAACAAAAAAGAAAGAATAAAAGGTAGGAAAGGTTCTAGTTAACAAATCCGGCTCGTTGGCGGGGTGGTTGCGTGTTTGAAACGCCACCAGCGTGTGCAGTTTTTGCGGATTAAAATCACAGAACAAAGAAACTATATGGGCCGGCCCAGCGCGGGGCGCTACAAACGCCTGTTTGCAAAATACACATTAACGGGGGCCTGCAGCGCCAAATAGGCTTCACCCATGGGAGGGTACTCGTATGATCGCTATTCCTAGGTGTAAGCAGGGAATAGGATCAGCCCCTGTAGCGCTCGTGTCGACCTTCAGGGAGTTGCTCCCGTACATTATTTCTATGTCGTACAAAATCAAGGAACCCCTTAGAAACCAGCAATGATTTGTTTAGGAAAACCATCTATTGGTATTCTGATAGATTAAAATTGATTCATGACATAAGGAAAATATTCACACATTAAAAAAGTTCATGAGTTATAAAAATATTTGTGAATTTAAATAAAATGTTCGTCAATTTCAAAAATTCGCAACTTTTAAAAAATTTCAAGAATTTGGACATGTCAAGAAATTTGGAAAAAGGAATCATAGATATGACAAAATGTTCAGAACACAAGAATTACTAGTGAACCGAGAAAAGTTTGCAAATTTGAAAATTATTTATGAATTTGACAAAAAATGTTCAAAAATTTGAAAAGAAACAAAAATATGAATCTTTTTCACATACTTGACAAAATGTTCCCGAATACGAAGAAAGTTCTTGGTTTGGAAAAAGTTCACGAATTTTAAAATATCTTCACAAATTGAAAAATGAAGAGGGGAAAGAAAACCTTAAAAAGGAAAAATAAAACTGAAAAAACCAAACAGAAAACCAAAGACAAAAGCAGACAACAGAGAAAAACACATTTGGAAGCTTCTGGAGGCTTCCTAAACTATCCAAAAGGGAAGCCATCATGGTCGTTCTCTAGCGAAAACAGTAGTATTTGGCGTATTAAGCGCTCAATAGGAAACAAGTGCAAGAACCATGAAGTCAGAGAAAAGAATGGGATATCCTATTTAGTTGAAATCATCAATTAAGGGGTACCCCTTGCAAAGCGGCATAGATTCTCTAAAGCAAATGGAGCACTAAACCGTAAACCGTAAACCCTAAATCCTAAACCCTTCATGATTCTCTACGTTGCCTTAGTTGGAGAGCCATTGGATGAAAAGCCAAGCACATAGATAGACCTAAGTATGGCGGTCCCCTCCTCACAAAAAAAGTATGGCGATCCTGTTTAGATCATTGTTAAACGGTTCTGTTTAGATCACTGTTTGGCGGTCTTGTTTCATTAGATCTGAGTGGCCGGTTCTTGATCCATCAACCGAAAGGTGCGGAAAGGTAGATGTATTGTTTCTCTCTGCCTTAGCTTTGGCAAGGCAGAGAATCCATAACACTTGCAAAGGTCACTTCCACATTCTCTGGTGCTGCTGAAAAGTGACGCATTGCATGCGTGACACTTCTCATAACTTGGGAAGTTTTTATCTTTTTTGTAGATTTATTTTTTATATTTTTATCTCTTAAATCATGCATCCAAATCACGAACTATTTTCACCGTTGGATTTGTTGCGTCGATATTTTTGAAACTAGATTCCATGTTAATAGGTCTCAATGAACATTTTCACGAAAAGACAGAATCACAAATAAACTAAAATTGGGGGATTGTAAAAACAAAAAACAAAAGAATCAGAAAAAGATAAGACAAATGAAAAAGAACCAAATCCGAAAAACCAATCCGAACCTAGAAGCACACGTGCGATTTTTCACATTTTTGGGGAAGCACAAAGGGAAGCACATACTGGGTTTTCCTTTTCAAGGAAGCACTCTTGTGCTTTTAGTGGAAACAAGACTGGTCTTCTCACGGAAGCACGTCTGTATTTTTCCTTTTTTGAGAAAAAAATAATACTCTATGTTTCTCGTAGCTAGGCAATCTAGATGTAAAGAATTTTCAAATCCTTCATGTAAACTATGATTGATGTTAATATAGGGCGCCTTTGGTGCCCCATGTTATCCAGGGAAAAGTTATATTTCTCACACGAAGCACATGTTTGTGCTTTTCATGGAAACACTTGTTGTGCTTTTCATGGAAACATGGGTTGTGCTTTTTTCTTTCGAAATGTAGAACTATGAAAAACCACGAAAACCCGAAAAGCCGGAAACCCTAAGAAAAGCAAATAAAACACGAAAATGCGTGCATAAGAAAATGAGACCCCGAGGGTGCGTCAAACGCGCAACACATGGCGGCGGATGAGTGCACCACTGGGCGCACTCCTAGGGCCAAGAAAGTAACATCTGCGAGTGCCCTCCAAAAGGTACCCTTAATTGCTCCCGATTTAGCGCGTATTGCGCTGCACAGAGGGTGCACGCTATTGGGCATGCCAAATTACCCGTTTTGCGGTTTTCTTTTTCTGGCATGAAGCAATCTACTAGATTGGTTTCTCAATTCCGCGCAAATACTAGACTGGTTTTGAGGTGGTTCATGAATTTTAAACATGTGCACGAATTTCAAAAAAATGTTTGCAAATTTCACAATTGGTTCTCAAATTTGAAAAAAACTTCATCGACTCAATTTTTGACTGAAAATCGATTTTTTTTCATGAATTTCAAAAAATGTTCTCAAATTCAAAAAAATCACAAAATGTTAGAATTCGTTCCCTATTTTCAAAAAATATTCCTAAATTTAAGAAATGTTCCAAAATTTAAAGTAAAAAAGGAAAAAAGAACAAAAAGGAAAGGAAACCAAAAGGAAGAAAACACATAGAAAAAGAAAACCCGGTTATAGAACCTTGCCAAAACCGGTGGAAAAAAGGCACATGAAAAGTCTGAATACTGGTCGGCCCATATGCGAGTGACCGAGGGAGGGGGTGCACGTTTGCTTATTACTAGTGGTTGGGGCCTGCCATTGTGGGTCGCTTGAGAGAAAGCTATGCGCACCTCACCATCATGTCAAAAAATTTAAAAAATATTCTCGCGTCACATGGACACCACAACCATCTTAAAAGGAAAAAAGAAAACCCTAGAAAAACTTATCTCAAAAAAAGTCTCCATACCATAAAAAAACTCTAAAAAATACTTTCTCATCGTGACCAACCAGCATGCGCCATGTAAACCAGCATGCGCCACATGGCGTAGCTGGTTGGCCACCATTCTAGCGCCTCTTAATGGGTTTAATGCTCCGAACCATGCAGTAAATAGGATTGCCCACAAGAATGGTTCGCATGAAGGGCACGATGCTCGTTTACCTTCACTAGCTAATTGTCAGTGCTTGCGATGAGGGTATACATGGTTGTCATTCCGTTCAACGCTCGATGATACTTTTCATAATTATTAATGTGATACTTCCGCCAATACTCGAAGATACTTTTCATACTTAACATGATTCTTTCGTCCAAAAAATAATACTCACCATAATTAACGTGATCTTCTTGATGATACTTTCCATTATTTATTGCCTGGCTAACTAACATGTGTAATTAGCCACCTTGCTAATTGATCGTATGCAGCTATGTGCGAAGGGGAGATTGTGCAACAGATAAGATGATTTTTGGGTATTCACTTCATGTGAAAATAACAAAACGACTACAGACTCCGGCTCCTCTTTAATAGTAGGGATATTCTTTTCTGGTTTTTCGGCACACACAGAGACCATGGACATTAATAATCTCAAGATGTGCTGCTGTTAAGCATTGAGAGCCAGGCCTTGCGGACATTTAGGATGTGTTTGGGTACCTGCATTTAAGTCCATTCAGACCCACGCGGTGCAGTTTTGACCTGTTTCGTAGCTTGGGCCGCATCAAAATCTTGGGTTATACGAACCTTAAAGCACCTTTGCGCAGGCCCGCTGGAAACGCTTGAATCAACCGTTTTCAGCAAACCAGGCCCGAGGGATGCGAGGGTCACACGTCGGAAGGACCGGCTGCACGTGCGGGGATACGCGGTAGAAACCACATTTTCTCCCGAAGTGGCGCTAATTCACCTCTCCCCTCCCACCGCTCACTCTCCCATTCTCCCACAGCTTAACTCTTCCCTCCTCCCACCACGCACTCTCCTCTCTGCCTCTCATCGCCGACGACGACAAGATCTGCACGGCGAGCACCCCCTCTGCGTCAATGGCAGTATGTCCTCTGTCCCCTCTGTAGCATCGATTTTAATGCATCGCATTCAGTGTCGTGGATTGCACTTATTCGTGTGACAGTTAGGTTTTGATTTGGGATAGATTGAATAGATTGTGATTTGGGACCGCTTGAATTGATTCCAGGGTTTGACACACATGAGGTAGGGATTTTGAGGGCTTGAACAAACCCTCAATTCAAGGGTTTTCATCTATTTGAGGTTCTCTCTCACACACACACACATCATAGCAATTTTGAGGTTTTTCATACACACTTTGCAGTAATTTCGAGTGTTTGAACAAACCCTCGAATGGATTCAAGGGTTTTCAACACACACATGGAAGCCTAGAGCTTGCAGTCGGCCACCTCGAGGGGCATTGTAGAGTGGCCAGACTGTGGAACCCTTGCTAGGTGCTCCTTATGCTCGTCGGAGTCTTTCAGAACAATCTCGATCATACGTGTCATGCGTTTTTATCCGACACTAGTTCATATGTGTATGTGCAATGCAGGTTGAGAAGCTCATCATGGGAGGGAACAAGAAGGCTGGCAAGGAGGTCGCCTCGGGCAAGAAGGGAAAACTGTTGAGGCTCACAGTCGGCAGTCCCCCGAAGACGATTAAGAATATGACCATTGCGAGGAGAATACCGGCCCAACGCACTTCTGCAAGACTGTCTTTGGACCTAAATTGGAGGTTCTACAGCTGCCCCTGCCTTCAGCAAGTACCTCATCCCTGTCCTAGAGTTGTTCAGCGGTAGGATGATCGGCGGTAGGCTCGCCCTTGATAAGGGTTGGGCCGCCTTCTGTTTTGCCCACAAGATTAGGATCAGGTATCTTCTCATCTTCAAGCTGGCGAGTCTCGCATGTTCAATATATGTATTATCACATGTACTTAGGCATGTTAGGATTTGCTTTTATTCTTTCCTAGAATATCTCCCTATCTTGTTGATTCGGTTGAGATCCTAGCCAACCATGTACACCATATATGCTATGACGCCTAATCAATAGAAGCATGTATTGCATATTCTACATGGTATGAGTTAGGGTTTGAACTCGTGACCTAGCTTCCACCCATCGTGCGCCGCAGTCCTTCACGCCGCCGCCGCTTCCACCCATGTACCCATGGCTCGTTTTTTGCGATAGCGTTCACGGTAGCGCTCTTGGCGTCGAGTATAGTCATGGTAGTGAAAATCCAGCTTTCTCTTTCGACATTCTTAGCCCATCTGACACGGAACATCGTCGTGTTGTGCAGTCCAGAGTAGTCAAGCTCCCAGATCTCCTCGACCCTTTCATAAAATCGTTCAGTTGCGCCGTTGTCGCTGCCAGTCATGCATTCCATCGTCACCCCTGAGTTCTGATCATCACTGTCCATATCTTTGGCCTCCGTGTAGAACGTGTATCCGTTGATATCATATGCCTGATAGGTTACGAGGTTGGGCGAGGGGCCATGTGGTAAGGCGTATATGAGCAATCCGTCCTTAGAGCCCTCCTCCGGGGGATTAGCAATAATATGCTCTTTGAAGCAATGCAGGAAAGTGGAGTTGTGCTCTCTAGTAACTTCGGCGTCCGTCCTGCATACCCCCCGGTCACGATACTTCTTTGCGATAATTTCTTTGTGCAGTGCCACGAAAGGATCTACCTCATCTATGTGTTGTAGCACTACCAAGTTTGCTCTGTCAAAGTCGCTGCATCGATCTAAGTATGCCACGTGCAGTTCCCTGCGACCGTTGCAGTGACCATCTCCTTCGAGCCTCCCATCGTGCTTGTTAACGGGCAAACCAACACTAACACCAGGCGGCTGGTCTGCGCCATATAGAAAATTCTCACAGAAAGAGATGCACTCTTGTGCCAAATAGCCCTGGACGATGCTTCCACCCGGACGGGACATGTTACGAACGAATCCTTTGATGATCCCATTCATCCTCTCAAACAGCATCATGTTGTGCAGGAATGACGGCCCCAGGTCTATTATGTCATCCACAATATGGACACACAGATGCACCATCACGTCAAAGAATGCGGGCGGGAAGTACATCTCAAGCTCATTCAGTTCACAACGATCTCTTCCTGTAGCCTTTGGAGCTGCTTCACACTGATCGACTTTCGAGACATGACGTCGAAAAAGTTGCAGAGACCAATAAGCGTGTCATGGACGTGCTTGTCCATTATCCCTCTAAGGGCAACAGGTAGTATCTGCGTCATCATCACATGACAGTCATGAGACTTCATCCTGCTGAACCTTTTCTTGTCCGTGTCTAGATATCTGCTTATCTTGCCACAGTAACCAGAACTAACTTTGACTCTGGTAAGGCACTTAAAGAATTGATTGATCTCAGCCTGACTTAAGGTGAAGCAAGAAGGGGGGCAATAATCCTCTTTCTTTATTTTCTTGCCCTTCTTCTCCCGTGCCTCTGTCTCCGTCTCTGTCTCGTCTGACATTTTACGGGGCGGCATGTGCAGATCTTCCCTGATTTTCAAATCTTGCAAGTCTTTTCTTGCCTTCGGCTCATCCTTGGTCTTATCCGGCATGTTCATCAGTGTTGCGAGCAAGCTCTCAAGGACATTATTACAGATATGCATTTGATCAAGGCAATGAGGTGTATCGAGTTTGTGCCAGTACTCCAAGTCCCAGAACATAGACCTCGTCTTCCATACCTTCAGCAGCACCTCCGGAGCCTTTCTCATCGTCTTTCCTGGCGCGGGGCACTCCTTCCAGTTTTTCAACAGCTCATCGATTTCGGCACCGCTCCGCTTACGTGGAGGTCCTCGATGCTCAGCGTGACCATTGAATAGATCTCCACGGTTTCTCCACGGGTCGTCCTGTTCAAGCCATCTTCGATGCCCCATGTACATGATTTTCCCAGACCCGCCATCTTTCCTTGACGTTAGCTGCTGAGACGTCGTATCATCCATGCACCGCGTGCATCCGCAATATCCATGGCACACCTGGACTGCCACATATCCGTAACCGAGATAGTCCTGCACTGTCGTGATCAGCGCGGCTCTCATGTTGAAATACTCACCTTTGCTGGCGTCCCATGTCTTGGCCGATGTTTTCCATAACGTGTCTAACTCCTCTTGAAGTAGCCCCAGATACAAATTAATATTATTTCCTGGTTGTTTCGGCCCTTGAATAAGCATGCTCATGTGAATGTACTTCGATTTCATGCACAACCAGGGGGGAGGTTGTACATCCATACAAACACGGGCCATGTGCTATGGTTGGTGTTCTGGTTGCCAAACGGATTCATGCCATCGGTACACGCGCCGAGCACGATGTTCCTTGCATCACATTCAAAATACCGATAGAAGCTGTTCAACGCTCTCCACTGGCTTCCATCCTTCACGTGTCTCAGCTTCGGATCATCTCCATTGTCGGGCTTCTTCCTCTCCGCGTGCCAGTGCATTAGCTTTGCTTCCTTGGGATCTACAAAATACCTCTGGAGACGGGGAGTGATCGGTAAGTACCATACAACTTTCTGGGGACATTTCTTCCCGGCCTTCTTGTATCGAGAAGTACTGCACACCGGACAACTTGTTTTTTCCGCGTGCTCCTTCCGATAAATTATGCAATCGTTGATGCATGCATGGTATCTAACGTGTGGCAGATCAAGAGGGCACACGATCTTCTTGGCCTCATCCACACTAGTAGGACATAGATTACCCGCGGGAAGAACATCCTTTAGGTACTTGAGATGCTCATCGAGGCTAGTGTCGGTCCATTTGTTTTTAGCATTCGTCTTCAGGAGTTGGAGCGTGAAACTCAAGCGGGTCACCTCAGGATTGCAACCATCATACAATGGAGTGTTCGAGTCTACCACCAGTTGCTCCAGCTTAGCCTCCTCGCTAGAAGCAGCTCTCTCAGTACTCGTCTCCTTGTGAAGCAATGCTTGAAGATGAGGGTCCCGCACGATTGAACTTAGTACCAACGAACTCTGCTGCGTGGAGTCCATGTCGTTCTCTCCGCCGCCATGTCCGGCCCCTTCTCCTCCGCCATGTCCGGCCCCTTCTCCGCCGCCATGTCCGGCCTCTTCCCCGCCGCCATTATCGATCATCTCTTCATCTTGCCCCGTGTCATCATTGCCTACCCCGTCGGCATCCTCAACATCGTCACCCTCATCTTCAATTATCCACCGAGTATAGCCATCCATGAAACCAGTCATGAGCAGGTGCGCTTCGACACGACCATCCTCATGGGGGTCGAGCCAAACTATTCCTTTGCATTTTCGACACGGACATAAAACCTCTGTCCGGTTATTTTCTTTCATGTCCTGCACCGCCGACCGCAACCACCTGTCCACCATCGTTCTACTGACCATCGTCAACTCTGCACGGTAATAATAAACAAATTGATTATAAAAATGCATGCATGCATCAAAGTCATACAAAAATTTGGCATGACCTTCCCTAAAAATAGGACATATATGGATCTAGAGTTTGCCCGGAATTCGCCGAAACGGAAATAAATCGACATTTCGACAAAACATAGGCAACTCAAAAGCACAATTTAGCGTCAACTCATGCCACACACACAATTTCCACAAACATATCACACACACATAAACATATTTCCATTTTGCAAAAGCATGAAATTTTCATCACCTCTGTCTCGATCGAGATCGAGCACACGGTGGAGATGATGTTATAGGGAGATCAAAAGTGCACAAAGCTCTTCTTGACAAAGATAGATCTAGTTAGGGGGCAAATAGGTCACTTAACTAAATCCTACATCTACCTAGCTACCTAATTTGGGAGGAGACAACTTCAACTAGTGGAGGGGAAAGGAAAAAGAGAAAGGAGATGCATTAATGGAGGTGGTGTAGTTAGGTAGGAGTAATGAAGAGAGAGAAAGGTGGATAGAAGAGAGAGAGTAATGGGGGAGAAGTATTGAGGAAGAAGAAGAGTGAGAGTGGGAGCATGTGGGGGAGGTAGGGGGAAGGGAAGAGAGGAGGGGGGGGGGAGGGACGGGTGGGGAAAAGGTGGTGGGTTGGTGCGGGTTAGCAGTAGCGTGGGAGCTAAAACGCGTTGCTGCTAAGGAATTAGCAGCAGCGCGCTTTGGGCGACGACGCTACTGCTAACAAGGACAAAAAAGTGTGCCAATTTGAAATTTAGCAGCAGCGATCTCACTAAAAGCGCGCTACTACTACATCCGTAGCAGTAGCGCGGTTCGAGCCACCGTGCTACTGCTAAATGGAGTTAGGTGAACACCGCCGGTCGATATTTGTAGCAGCGCGGTTTACACAGAGCACGCTACTGCTAAAAACTTATCAGCAGCGAGTTTCCCGCACACGCGCTGCTACTAATTAGCAGCAACGCTCCTTTTTGAGCCGCGCTGCTGCTAAGATTCTGTGTATAGGCTTTTCCCTAGTAGTGAGAGAAAACCAGAGAGAAGGATTCATCATGTTTTACGATATCGAGCCGCCGCCGCCTCCTGTTCTTCATCGGGAGGGCTGATCTGAAGTCCGTTCGGGGCTCCGGAGAGGGGAATTCGTCGCCATCATCATCACCAACCTTCCTCCATCGCCAATTCCATGATGCTCACTGCTGGGATTCCTTCGTAGGCTCGCTGGTCGGTGATGGGTTGGATGAGATTTATCATGTAATCAAGTTAGTTTTGTTAGGGTTTGATCCCTAGTATCCACTATGTTCTGAGGTTGATGTTGCTATGACTTTGTTATGCTTAATGCTTGTCACTAGGGCCCGAGTGTCATGAATTCAGATCTGAACCCTTTATGTTTCTATGAATATATTTGTGCTTTTGATCCGATCTTACAAGTTGTAGACACCTATTATGATCTATGATCTGCATACCCCAAGGTGACAATAATTAGGAATTTTTCCGGTGATTACCATACTTTGAGGAGTTCATGTATTCACTAAGTGATAATGCTTTGTTCTGGTTCTCTATTAAAAGGAGGCCTTAATATCCCTTAGTTTCCATTAGGACCCCGCTGCCATGGGAGGGTAGGACAAAAGATGTCATGCAAGTTCTTTTCCATAAGTACGTATGACTATACTCGGAATACATGCCTACATTATATTGATGAATTGGAGCTAGTTCTGTGTCAACCTAGGTTATAACTCATAATGAATGCCATCCGACATAATTATCCATCACTGATCCATTTCCTACGAGCTTTTCATATATTGATCTTTGCTAAGTTACTTTTTCATTGCTACTGTTACAATCACTACAAAACTGCTACTGTTACTTCTGCCACCGTTACCGTTACTTCCATACTACTTTGCTACTAAATATTTTGCTGCAGATGTTAAATCTTTCAGGTGTGGTTGAATTGACAACTCAGCTGCTAATACTTGAGAATATTCTTTGGCTCCCTTTGTGTCGAATCAATAAATTTGGGTTGAATACTCTACCCTCGAAACTGTTGCGATCCCCTATACTTGTGAGTTATCACAACTCCACGTACTATGCATGGGAGAAATACTTCTCGCCGGTCTTCTGTGAGTACTACCTCGATGATCATATCGATGGCTCCGTCGACGCTGAGCTCACAAAGGGCGACCCGGAGTGGTCTTCCATTGATGCTACTCTCGTACGCTGGTTTTACCTCACCATCTCTAAGGACCTGTTCAACACGGTTGTCCAGGACGGTGCTGATGTGTAATCCGTGTGGACGCAGCTGAATGACCTCTTCACCGACAACAAACTTCAACGGCTCATCTTCCTTCAACAAGAATTTTTGGGTGCCACAAGAATGGGGGATTGGATGATTTGCCCCACTTTACAAAGGGTTTGATGATTTGCCCCATGGTTTTCTCAATGAAAGTGGCCCCGGGCCCCACCCGACAGCCTCTCAGAGGGGGGGGGGGGGCAAATGATCAAATGGAGAAGTAAAGTGTGGCAAAAGATCAAATTTCTCCCACCATAACAATTCATCCATTGATGACTTCTGCATGCACCTAAAGAAGCTCCCCGATGAGTTGCGCGATCTTGGTGAGAAAATCTCCGATAAACTTCTTCCCAGCACTCTTACCGCCGGCCTCAACGACGAGTTCAGCAATGCTGCATCGAATCTCACCTTGCTGCTATCACCCACCTTTCCCAAGGCAGTGGCCTACCTGCACTTGGAGGAGCACAGGATGCAACAGGTGAAGCTCTGGGCGTCCCACACCGCCCCCGCGGCGGCCCGGCGCCTCTGCCGCCAGCTCCCCAACAGCCACGGCCTCCTGCCCCGGTGCCCTACTACCAGCAGTAACCGATGGTGCCACCCTCCTCTGATTGCCGCCGTGGTGGTAAACGCTACCGCAAGCAGCCGCCCAACAACTCCGGGGGGTGCCACGCTTACCAACCAGGTCCGCTGGCAAAACCCATGGACTGGTGTTGTTCATGCATATACAATGCTAGTCAGATGTGCTCCTGTTCCTAGTATTTTAGGCCCAAGCCCAGCTGCACATCAGGCATACACTGCTGCGCAACAATGACAATAGCAGGTCGGTGGCTGCATCATGCAGCAACCCGACGGCTACCCCATGTAGCTGGCCGGCGGCTACCCTATGCTGCCGACTCCCATGGAGCAGCCCGGCGGTGCCTACTACATCCCGAACCCAGCACCCCCACCACCCCCATGCCGTGAGATCTGGCCCTTCTTGCTGCACTGCACTCTGCCCCGACACCGACAAACTATACTGGTGGAGGTGATTGGTATATGGACACCGGGGCTACCGCTCATATGTCTTTTAATCTTGGTAACCTTCACACCACCTATCCCATAAATACCTCTACTCACATTATTGTCGGTGATGGTTCCTCCCTCCTCATCACGCATATTGGACATGCTTCATTTCCATCTAATTCCATGCCTTTCTCACTTTCTAACATACTTATTTCGCCTTCATTAATCAAAAATCTTGTTTCTGTTTGATTTTTTACTCGTGAAAAATCCTATTACCGTTGAATTTGATGAGTGTGGTTTGTCTGTTAAGGACGCCCTTACCCGGATGGTTCTTCACCGATGTGACAACCCTGACGAGCTCTACCCGGTTCACCAGTCATCCTCCACAGCCACCGCTCCCCGAGCCCTCTCCGCCGGTGTGGACCTTTGGCATGTTCATCTAGGTCATCCCAATCCTGCCACGCTTCACCATATTCTTCAAAAAATTTCTTTCACATGTATTAAGATCGACGATCATACTTGTCATGCTTGACGTGTTGGTAAACACATTCATCTTCCTTTTAGTGCATGCCCCACCATTGCATCGTATCCGTTTGAGTTAATTCATAGTGATGTGTGGACTTGTCCTGTTGCAAGTACGGGCTATCTTTACTATCTTGTTATACTAGATGAATTTTCTCATGTGTGGACTTTTCTTTTGCGGCAAAAATCATATGTACTATCGACTCTGAACGCTTTTTACTCCTATGTCATGATGCAGTTTGGCCGCCCTATCCATGCGCTTCAGACTGACAACATGAAGGAGTTCAACAATCTCGCCATACGCACTCTTCTCACCACACATGGTACTATATTTCTCTCACATGCCCCTATACTTCGCAACAAAACGGGCGTGTCGAGCGTGTTCTTCGCACTCTCAATGATTGCGTTCGCACACTCCTCTTTCAGGAAAATGCGTCGCCTCGTTTTTGGCCGGATGCTCTTGTCACATCATCTCTTCTTCTTAATATCCGACCATGCCGGACTCGTTGGAATTATACACCACATCATCTCTTATATGGCACTTCACCATCCTATGACGAGCTTTGAGTTTTTGGATGCCTTTGCTACCCTAGCATCACTTCTACCACCCATCATAAGCTCGCTCCTCGCTCACTTGCATGCATCTTTTTTGGATACCCCACCAACACGAAGGGCTACCAGTGCTATGATCCTGTCTCTCACCATGTGATCACTTTGAGACATGTTTACTTTGACGAAAGTTTTTTTTTCCGTCTCAGTAGGTTTCTCCAGGCGCTGCTTTGTCATCACCATACGACTCCTTGTCGGATGTCTCGAACGTACCGATGATTTCTCGGAGGCCTCCCGGGGTCGCCCGCGCTTGGCTCTTGGGCCACCCCAGGCTTCCGGGCCAGGGCGTCCACTCTAGAGGCGTCTGCCATGACCGGCGGCTCTCTGTCCGCCTCACCCACTGTGGCTGGAGGCTCGGTGCCCAGCTCGTCCACTACAGCAGGAGGCTCAGCCCCATCCTTCGCGCACTATGTTGTGGCTGCCGAGTCGCCTGCCATCTCCACGACTGCCACCTCTGTGAGCTTGGTTGGGGGTACCTTTGATGCGACGGGATCTTCACCAGCCTCCACATCCATCGCCGCGGCGGTTCCACCCGCCCCATCGCCTCCAAGCCGCATGGTGACTTGAGCTCGGGCCGATGTTTTTTGCCCGAGCAATCGTTACCCTGCCGACGAGTACTTGTGTGTTGCCTCGACATCCTCGCCCTCGCCAGTTCCATTGATGGCTCGTGCTACTCTTCGCGACCCCAATTGGCTCGCTGTGATGTAGGAGGAGTTCGATGCGTTACAACGCAATCATACATGGCAGCTCGTTCCCCATCCCCCGCATGCCAACGTCATCAGCTAGAAGGGGGTGTTTCGTCACGAGACACGCCTCGATGATACGTCTCCAACGTATCTACTTTTCCAAACTCTTTTGCCCTTGTTTTGGACTCTAATTTGCATGATTTGAATGGAACAAACCCATACTGATGTTGTTTTCAGCAGAACTGCCATGGTGTTATTTTTGTGCAGAAATAAAAGTTCTCGGAATGACTTGAAACTTCACGGAGATAACTTTTGGAATAAATAAAAATATTGGTGAAAGAATCAACCGAAGGGGACCCACACCCTAGACACAAGGGTGGGGGCACGCCCCCCTGTCTTAAGGGCCCCCTGGACCTCCATCGCCCTCAACTCCAACTCCATATATTCACGTTCGGGGAGAAAAAAATCAGAGAGAAGGATTCATCGTGTTCTACGATACGTAGCCACCGCCAAGCCCTGTTCTTCCCCAGGAGGGCAGATTTGGAGTCTGTTCGAGGCTCCGGAGAGGGGAATCCACCACCATCGTCATCATCAACCATCCTCCATCACCAATTTCATGATGCTCACCGCCGTGCGAGAGTAATTCGATCGTAGGCTTGCTCGACGGTGATGGGTTGGATGAGATTTACCATGTAATCGAGATAGTTTTGTTAGGGTTTGATCCCTAGTATCCATTATGTGCTAGGATTGATGTTGCTATGACTTTGCTATGCTTAATGCTTGTCACTAGGCCCCGAGTGCCATGATTTCAGATCTAAACCTATTATGTTTTCATGAATATATGTGTGCTCTTGATCCTATCTTTCAATTTATAGTTACCTACTACGTGTTATGATCCGGCAACCCCGAAGTGACAATAGTCGGGACAGTTCCTGGTGATGACCGTAGTTTGAGGAGTTAATATATTCACTAAGTGCTAATGCTTTGGTCCTGTACTCTATTAAAAGGAGGCCTTAATATCCCTTAGTTTCCAATAGGACCCCTCTGCCATGGGAGGGTAGGACAAAAGATGTCATGCAAGTTCTTTTCCATAAGCACGTACGACTATATTCGGAATACATGCCTACATTATATTGATGAATTGGAGCTAGTTCTGTGTCATCCTATGTTATAACTGTTGCATGATGAATGCCATCCGACATAATTATCCATCATTGATCCATTTCCTACAAGCTCGTTTAATATTGATCTTTGCTTAGTTACTTTTCCGTCACCACTGTTACGATTGCTACAAAACTGCTATTGTTACTTTTGCCACTATTACCGTTACTTCCATACTACTTTGCTACTAAATACTTTGCTGCAGATATTAAGTCTTTCAGGTGTGGTTGAATTGACAACTCAGCTGCTAATACTTGAGAATATTATTTGGCTCCCCTTGTGTCGAATCAAGAAATTTTGGTTGAATACTCTACCCTCGAAAATTGTTGTGATCCCCTATACTTGTGGGTTATCAAGACCTTTTTCTGGCGTCACTTGGGATTTATATCTGTTTATCACTATGAGGAATTTGAAAGACAACAAAACCAAGATCTATCCCTCAACTACGAGGGGAGGTAAGGAACTGCCATATAGCTCTGCACTTGATTGACCTTCTGTTTTGAGTAAATTTGCGACACCTACACATGCTATTGATTCTGATATGTCAGATGTTATTGATGATGCCACTTCTGCTATGCATGCTGCTTATGATGATACTACTTCTCTGCTCGATAATACTGTGCCACTAGGTGAATTTCTTGATGAACAACTTGCTAGGTTTAGAGAGAATGAAATTACTGAAACTGATGATATCATTGAATCTGATGATGAAGATTCTCCCCCTAGATATGAATTGCCTGTTGTACCTGAGGGTTATATTATGGATGAAGAAACTGCTAGAGACTTTTTTGCTCGCAATGATAGATATGATCTTAAGAAACTGTTAGCTAAGCTGAAAGAGAAGTCTTTGAATGCTAGAATGCAATATGATCCTGCGTTTGCCACTTCACCTATCTGTGTTACTGATAAGGATTATGAATTCTTTGTCAATCCCGAGTTAATTACCTTGGTTGAATCTAATCCTTTCCATGGTTATGAATTTGAAACTGTTGGGGCACATCTTACTAAACTGAATGATATACCCACCCTATTTACTCATGAAGAAAAAAATCGCTATTACTATATTCTTTCTCATTAAAGGGTGATGCTAAGATATGGTTTAATTCTCTTGTTTCTGGTTGTGTGCGTAGTCCCCAGGATATGATTTACTACTTCTCTGCAAAACATTTCCTGCTCATAAGAAGCAAGCTGCCTTACGGGAAATATTTAACTTTGTGTAAATTGAAGAAGAGAGTCTCCCACAAGCTTGGGGGAGGCTTCTCCAATTACTTAATGCTTTGCTAGATCATCCTCTCAAGAAAAATGAAATACTTGATATCTTTTATAATGGACTAACCGATGCTTCTAGGGACCACCTAGATAGTTGTGCTGGTTGTGTTTTCAGGGAAATAACTATTGAGCAAGCTGGATTGCTATTGAATAATATATTGAGTAATGATAATGATTGGACACTTCTAGAACCAACTCCAAAGAAAAAGGGTATTCTATT
This sequence comes from Triticum timopheevii, assembly GCA_963921465.1. Taxonomy (NCBI): domain Eukaryota; kingdom Viridiplantae; phylum Streptophyta; class Magnoliopsida; order Poales; family Poaceae; genus Triticum; species Triticum timopheevii. Next base: position 315,402,842 of record OY997270.1, read on the forward strand.
TCTCAGTCCTAAAGATACGCAAGAGGCAAAGAAATCTATGAAAGAAAAAGGTATTAAAGCTGAAGGTGCCACCTATTGAAGAAATACATGGTCTTGATAACCCAGCACAGGTAGTAAAGGTAAATTCTGTTTATAGATTTGATGAAGGTGATATTCCTCATAATAAGTCTGCTAGTCAATGCTTGGATGAGTTTGATAATTTTATTGTTAAACAAGAAAACTTCAATGCTTATGTTGGTAGACAATTGAAACGTAATGCTTATATGGTTGGACACTTGAGTGATTATATGTCTAGCATTAAGAATGATATTAAGCTTATTAGTAAACATGCTTCCATGGTTATGACTCAAGTAGAACAAGTACTTAAGGCACAAGATGATTTGCTCAATGAGTTAAATAATAAGAACAATGATAATGATGTTAGGGTTATGACTAGAGGTGGTAAAATGACCCAGGAACCTTTGTATCCCAAGGGCCATCCTAAGAGAGTTGAGCAAGATTCTCAGACAATTAATATTGATGCACCAAGTCCTACTAACAAAAAGAGAAAGAACACTGATAGGACTTTGCATGCTTCTAGTGAACCTGTTATGGACACACCTAAGAATCCAAATGATATTTCTATTTATGATGTTGAGACACAATCTGGTGATGAACATGAACCTAGTGATAATGTTAATGATGATGCTCAACCTAGTAATGATAATGATGTAGAAGTTGAACCTGTTGTTGATCTTGATAACCCGCAATTAAAGAATCAACGGTATGATAAGCGAGATTTCATTGCTAGGAAGCACGGTAAAGAAAGAGAACCATGGGTTCAGAAACCCATGCCTTTTCCTCCTAAGCCATCCAAGAAAAAGTATGATGAGGATTTTGAGCACTTTGCTGAAATGATTAGACCTATCTTTTTGCGTATGCATTTGACTGATATGCTTAAAATGCCTCCTTATGCAAAGTATATGAAAGATATTGTCAGTAACTGAAAAAAGATACCGGAAGCTGAAATTTCCACCATGCTTGCTAATTATACTTTTAAGGGTGGAGTACCAAAGAAACTAGGAGATCCAGGAGTACTAACTATACCATGCTCCATTAAAAGAAACTATATTAAACTTGATTTATGTGATCTTGGAGCCGGTGTTAGTGTTATGCCTTTCTGTTTATATCGTAGACTTGATTGAATAAGTTGACGCCTACTAAAATATCTTTGCAAATGGCTGATAAATCAACTGCTATACCCATTGGTATTTGTGAGTATGTGCCTGTGGTGGTTGCAAACGTTACTATCTTAACGGACTTTGTTATTCTTGATATTCCTGAGGATGACAGTATGTCGATCATCCTTGGTAGACCCTTTTTGAATACTGCATGGGCTGTTATTGATTGCAACAAAGGCAATGTCACTTTTCATGTTAATGGTAATGAGCATACGGTGCACTTCCCGAAGAAACAACCTCAAGTTCATAGTATCAATTCTATCGGAAATTTCAACTATTACTATTGTAGGTTTTGAATTCCCTCTTCCTACTGTCAAAAGGAAAGGTGATATTTTTGGAGTAGGTTATTCGAAAATTCTTCGGTTTCATGTTATTCAAAAGAGGTTTGTTAACAAGACTTGATCAACCTTGTTAATGGATTCCTTTTGATGAGCATGAGACAGATGAATTTAGAAGGCACAACTTTCTGTACCCTTCTTTTACTTTCTGTTATTTAGATTAAATAAAGCAAAAATAGTATTTTCTATCTATTTTCTGAATTATTCATGCAATAAAAAATACCCCGAAAATAAAAGTTCTCTAAATGCCCTGAAAATTTAGTATGCTTTTTTATAGAATATTTGAGAATTTCTGGCACTGAGAACACACCGGGGGATGCACCAGCTGGCCACAAGGGTGGAGGGCGCGGCCTACCCCCTGGGCACACCTGCCTGTCTTGTGGGACCCACGTGGGTCCCCTCCACTTATTCCAGCACCCATCCACTTCGTCTTCCTCCAGAAAAAATCATCCATAGCTCAAACCCGTGTTCTTGCTCATTTTGCTGCCATTTTTTATCTCCTTGCTCAAAGCTCCATTCACAAAACTGCTTTGGGGAATTGTTCTTTGGTATGTGACTCCTCCAATGGTCCAATTGGTTTTTGTTCTAGTGCTTTATTTATTGCAAATCTTTGCTGCCGAGGTGACCCTGTTCTTGAGCTTGCATGTCAAATTTATATGGTCCAAAGTAGTTTTGATGCATGATATAGTCTCTAGGCACTTGTAGGAGTAGTTTCTATCAATTTTGTTGAGTTTAGTTCACTTTTATTTTGAGTCACTAAAAATTTCATAAATTTTTCAGAGGAAGAAAAATGTTTAGGAAAATGTACCAAGGTGGTTCTTCGAGGAAGAAAGCACCGAGGCTCGCAATACGTGAGCCAGACCTTGAACCACCAAGGGAAGCCCAAGTGCGGCCTTGTGAATGGCCGTCAGATGAATTTATGGTCCATGCAGGCGTCAAGGATGAATTTGATGCGTATGTACATAATGCTGATCTTGAGGACTTCGTATCAGATAAGTGCCGACAATACTATTACCTCACTGATTCCTTTGTGCGGAGGTTTGAATTTCGCGCAATACTCATACTGTTATATTTGACCTTTATGATAAATCATATACCATGGACCTTGAAGATATTGCCTGCAAGATACCATAGTGGGGCGGTTTTAGTGAACCTCACAAATCTGAATATAATGATATCCGTGCTAGCATCACTGTGGGAGAAACTAGAAATATCACACAAGCTACCATACGGAGCATTCATTTTCCTACCATACATTACTTTGCTCTCTTTATAGGTAGATGCATTAACGGTAAGCATGATCATAGCCACCTTTGCGTTCCAGATCTTAGTGTCCTCAAGAGTGCAGTATTAAGTGATAAGCGGTATAACTTGGGGGCCATTGTTGCGAGGAGGTTACTTCTTAATGCTAAAGATGGAGATTTATTTGGTGGGATTTATGCAACTCGTTTAGCTAATTATCTTGGTGTACCTATTAGAGAGAATGACATTGAGTTGCCACCTGCTTTTCTAGATTATAATGCTATGGTACGCTACCAGTTTCTTGAGAGGAACGACCAGTCCCTCCAGTACCGACTAATCTTTGACAGACGGTGTGCCATCAATATTACCCTACCCGCTCCTGCCTTCTTTAACTTTCAGGTAAATGGGAGATATTTTATAACCAGAGAGGAGGCAAACGAGTATAAGAGAACAGTGAAGGCCGCTCGCCTCCAGGAAGCAGCTCGTCAGGCGGTAGCTGCCGCAACATAGTAAGACTCCAACTATGATTTCGGATATCACCCGGGCCAGTGGTGGCCCTAGACCAACTTAGGCCAAAAGCCTAAGCTTGGGGGAGTACGTATTTCTCACCGGCATTACATTCATGTTCACACACTTATTCTAGTTGTCGGAGCTCATACTTTTTCATTGTACTATCCATGCTAGTTTATTTTATTTTCTTGCTTTCTTCTTGTGTATTTGAAAAAACTTTGAGAAAAAACCAAAAAAAATTAATTGTAGCTTTTAGCTAGTTTACTTTCCATGCATAGTAGTAGTATTAAAAGGAAAACCCAAAAATATTTCTCGCTCTTCTTTTGCTTGTTGGGAGCTTTCCTCTGTAAATAGTGTTTCTCGTTCTTGTTTTACTTCCTCAGAAAAACAAAAACTCAAAAAACATTTCAGTGTGTTTCTTTGAATTTCTTTTCTTTTCTTTGGGGGTCAAGAGGAGAAGACCACGATGAAAATGATGAGTGTCTCTCTGATGTCTACTACACAACCTTCTTCTTGTAGACGTTGTTGGGCCTCCAAGTGCAGAGGTTTGTAGGACAGTAGCAAATTTCCCTCAAGTGGATGACCTAAGGTTTATCAATCCGTGGGAGGCGTAGGATGAAGATGGTCTCTCTCAAACAACCCTGCAACCAAATAACAAAGAGTCTCTTGTGTCCCCAACACACCCAATACAATGGTAAATTGTATAGGTGCACTGGTTCGGCGAAGAGATGGTGATACAAGTGCAATATGGATGGTAGATATAGGTTTATGTAATCTGAAAATATAAAAACAGCAAGGTAACTAATGATAAAAGTGAGCACAAACGGTATTGCAATGCTAGGAAACAAGGCCTAGGGTTCATACTTTCACTAGTGCAAGTTCTCTCAACAATAACAACATAATTGGATCATATAACTATCCCTCAACATGCAATAAAGAGTCGCTCCAAAGTCACTAATAGCGGAGAACAAACGAAGAGATTATTGTAGGGTACGAAACCACCTCAAAGTTATCCTTTCTGATCGATCTATTCAAGAGCCCGTAGTGAAATAACACGAAGCTATCCTTTCCGTTCGATCTATCATAGAGTTCGTACTAGAATAACACCTTAAGACACAAATCAACCAAAACCCTAATGTCACCTAGATACTCCAATGTGACCTCAAGTATCCGTGGGCATGATTATACGATATGCATCACACAATCTCAGATTCATCTATTCAACCAACACAAAGTACTTAAAAGAGTGTCCCAAAGTTTCTACCGGAGAGTCAAGACAAAAACGTGTGCCAACCCCTATGCATAAGTTCACAAGTTCACTAAACCCACAGGTTGATCACCAAAACATACATCAAGTAGATCACGTGAATATCCCATTGTCACCACAGATAAGCATGGCAAGACATACATCAAGTGTTCTCAAATCCTTAAAGACTCAATCCGACAAGATAACTTCAAGGGAAAAACTCAATTAATCACAAGAGAATAGAGGGGGAGAAACATCATAAGATCCAACTATAATAGCAAAGCTCGCGATACATCAAGATCGTATCACCTCAAGAACATGAGAGAGAGAGAGAGAGATCAAACACATAGATACTGGTACATACCCTCAGCCCCGAGGGTAAACTACTCCCTCCTCGTCATGGAGAGCACCGGGATGATGAAGATGGCCACCGGTGATGGATTCCCCCTCCGGCAGGGTGCCGGAACAGGCTCCCGAGAGGTTTTTGGTGGCTACAGTGGCTTGCGGCGGCAGAACTCCCGATCTATTGTGCTCCTCGATGTTTTTAGGGTATATGGATATATATAGGCAAAAGAAGTCGGTCAGAGGAGCCACGAGGGGCCCACGAGGGTGGGGGCGCGCCCAGGGGGTAGGCACGTTTACGCAGACGTATGGAGAAGCCCGCGTTTACAAGAAAGTGAGTGGGAGCTCTGTAGCATTTCTCATACTATATGTAGATGACATACTTTTGATGGGAAATGATATAGAACTCTTGGACAGCATCAAGGCCTATTTGAATAAGAGTTTTTCAATGAAGGACCTTGGAGAAGCTGCTTATATATTAGGCATCAAAATCTATAGAGATAGATCGAGACGCCTCATAGGTCTTTCACAAAGCACATACCTTGATAAGATATTGAAGAAGTTCAATATGGATCAATCCAAGAAGGGGTTCTTGCCTGTGTTACAAGGTGTGAAATTGAGCTCAGCTCAATGTCTGACCACGGTAGAAGATATAGAAGAGATGAGCGTCATCCCCTATGCATCAGCCATAGGTTCTATTATGTATGCCATGCTGTGTACCAGACCTAATGTAAACCTTGCCGTAAGTTTGGTAGGAAGGTACCAAAGTAATCCCGGCAAGGAGAACTGGACAACGGTCAAGAATATCCTGAAGTACTTGAAAAGTACTAAGGAAATGTTTCTCGTTTATAGAGGTGACGAAGAGCTCGTCGTAAAGGGTTACGTCGACGCTAGCTTCGACACAGATCTGGATGACTCTAAGTCACAAACCGGATACGTGTATATTTTGAATGGTGGGGCAGTAAGCTGGTGCAGTTGCAAGCAGAGCGTCGTGGTGGGATCTACATGTGAAGCGGAGTACATGGCAGCCTCGGAGGCAGCACATGAAGCAATATGGGTGAAGGAGTTCATCACCGACCTAGGAGTCATACCCAATGCGTCGGGGCCAATCAAACTCTTCTGTGACAACACTGGAGCTATTGCACTTGCCAAGGAGCCCAGGTTTCACAAGAAGACAAGGCACATCAAGCGTCACTTCAACTCCATTCGTGAAAATGTTCAAGATGGAGACATAGAGATTTGTAAAGTACATACGGACCTGAATGTAGCGGATCCGTTGACTAAACCTCTCCCTAGAGCAAAACATGATCAAAACCAGAATTCCATGGGTGTTCGATTCATCACAATGTAACTAGATTATTGACTCTAGTGCAAGTGGGAGACTGTTGGAAATATGCCCTAGAGGCAATAATAAAAGCATTATTATTATATTTCCTTGTTCATGATAATTGTCTTTATTCATGCTATAATTGTGTTATCCGGAAATCGTAATACATGTGTGAATAACAGACACCAACGTGTCCCTAGTAAGCCTCTAGTTGACTAGCTTGTTGATCAATAGATAGTCATGGTTTCCTGACTATGGACATTGGATGTCATTGATAACGAGATCACATCATTAAGTGAATGATGTGATGGACAAGACCCAATCCTAAACATAGCCCAAGATCGTATAGTTCGTTTGCTAGAGTTTTCCAATGTCAAAGTATCTTTTCCTTAGACCATGAGATCGTGTAACTCCCGGATACCGTAGGAGTGCTTTGGGTATACCAAACATCACAACGTAACTGGGTGACTATAAAGGTAGACTACAGGTATCTCCAAAAGTGTCTGTTGGGTTGACATGGATCAAGACTGGGATTTGTCACTCCATATGACAGAGAGGTATCACTGGGCCCACTCGGTAATGCATCATCATAATGAGCTCAGAGTGACCAAGTGTCTGGTCACGGGATCATGCATTACGGTACGAGTAAAGTGACTTGCCGGTAACGAGATTGAACGAGGTATTGGGATACCGACGATCGAATCTCGGGCAAGTAACATATCGATTGACAAAGGGAATTGCGTACGGGGTTGATTGAATCCTCGACATCGTGGTTCGTTCGATGATATCATCGTGGAGCATGTGGGAGCCAACATGGGTATCCAGATCCCGCTGTTGGTTATTGACCTGAGAGTCGTCTCGGTCATGTCTGCTTGTCTCCCGAACCCGTAGGGTCTACACACTTAAGGTTCGGTGACGCTAGGGTTGTGAAGAAATGTATATGCAGTAACCTGAATGTTGTTCGAAGCCCCGGATGAGATCCCGGACGTCAAGAGGAGTTCCGGAATGGTCTGGAGGTAAAGAATTATATATAGGAAGTGCAGTTTCGGGCATCGGGACAAGTTTCGGGGTTATCGGTATTGTACCGGGACCACCGGAGGGGTCCCGTGGGCCCACCGGGTGGGGCCACCTGTCCCGGGGGGCCACATGGGATGTAGGGGGTGCGCCTTGGCCTAGATGGGCCAAGGGCACCAGCCCCTATAGGCCCATGCGCCTAGGGTTTCCACCAAGGAAGAGTCCAAGTGGTGGAAGGCACCCCTAGGTGCCTTGGGGGGGAGGGAAACCTCCCCTTGGCCGCCGCCCCCCCTAGTAGATGCCATCTACTAGGGCCGGAGCCCCCCTGGCACCCCTATATATAGTGGGGGAGAGGAGGGACTTGGCACACCAGCCCCTGGCGCCTCCCTCTCTCCCCGTTACGTCTCTCCCTCGTAGTATTGGCGAAGCCCTGCTGCTGTGACGCCCTGCATCCACCACCACGCCGTCGTGCTGCTGGATCTTCATCAACCTCTCCTCCCTCCTTGCTGGATCAAGAAGGAGGAGACGTCTACCGTCCCGTACGTGTGTTGAACGCGGAGGTGCCGTCCGTTCGGCGCTTGGTCATCGGTGATTTGGATCACGTCGAGTACGACTACATCATCACCGTTCTTTTGAACGCTTCCGTGCGCGATCTACAAAGGTATGTAGATGCATCTAATGACTCGTTGCTAGATGAACTCCTAGATGATCTTGGTGAAACGAGTAGGAAAATTTTTGTTTTCTGCAACGTTCCCCAACAGTGGCATCATGAGCTAGGTCTATGCGTAGTTCTTCTTGCGCGAGTAGAACACAATTTGTTGTGGGCGTAGATTTGTCAACTTTCTTGCCGTTACTAGTCCTGTCTTGCTTCAGCGGTATTGTGGGATGAAGCGGCCCGGACCAACCTTACACGTACGCTTACGTGAGACCGGTTCCACCGACTAACATGCACTAGTTGCATAAGGTGGCTGGCGGGTGTCTGTCTCTCCTACTTTAGTTGGAGCGGATTCGATGAACAGGGTCCTTATGAAGGGTAAATAGAAGTTGACAAATCACGTTGTGGCTTTAACGTAGGTAAGAAGACATTCTTGCTAGAACCCTAATTCAGCCACGTAAAACTTGCAACAACAATTAGAGGACGTCTAACTTGTTTTTGCAGCAAGTGGTTTGTGATATGATATGGCCAAAGTTGTGATGAATGATGAATGATCTATATGTGATGTATGAGATGTTCATGCTATTGTAATAGGAATCATGACTTGCATGTCGATGAGTATGACAACCGGCAGGAGCCATAGGAGTTGTCTTTATTCTTTTATATGACCTGCGCGTCATTGAGAAACGCCATGTAAATTACTTTACTTTATTGCTAAATGCGTTAGCCATAGTAGTAGAAGTAATAGTTGGCGAGCAACTTCATGGAGACACGATGATGGAGATCATGGTGTCAAGCCGGTGACAAGATGATCATGGAGCCCCAAGATGGAAATCGAAGGAGCTATGTGATATTGGCCATATCATGTCACGTTTATTATTTGATTGCATGTGATGTTTATCATGTTTTGCATCTTGTTTACTTAGAACGACGGTAGTAAATAAGATGATCCCTCATTCTAATTTCAAGAAGTGTTCCCCCTAACTGTGCACCGTTGCGACAGTTCGCTGTTTCAAAACACCACGTGATGATCGGGTGTTTTATTCAGACGTTCACATACAACGGGTGTAAGACAGATTTACACATGCAAACACTTAGGTTGACTTGACGAGCCTGGCATGTACAGACATGGCCTCGGAACACAGAAGACCGAAAGGTCGAGCATGAGTCATATAGAAGATACGATCAACATGAAGATGTTCACCGATGTTGACTAGTCCGTCTCACGTGATGATCGGACACGGTCTAGTTAACTCGGATCATGTAATACTTAGATGACTGGAGGGATGTCTAATCTAAGTGGGAGTTCACTAATAATTTGATTAGTTGAACTTAATTATCATGAACTTAGTCTAAATATTTTACAATATGTCTTGTAGATCAAATGGCCAACGTAGTCCTCAACTTCAACGCGTTCCTAGAGAAAACTAAGCTGAAAGACGATGGCAGCAACTACACGGACTGGGTCCAGAACCTGAGGATCATCCTCATAGCTGCCAAGAAAGATTATGTCCTACAAGCACCGCTCAGTGACGCACCCGTTCTCCCTGCAGAACAAGATGTCATGAACGCTTGGCAGGCACGTTCCGATGACTATTCCCTCGTTCAGTGCGGCATGCTTTACAGCCTAGAGCCGGGGCTCCAAAAGCGTTTTGAGAGACATGGAGCATATGAGATGTTCGAAGAGCTGAAAATGGTTTTCCAAGCTCATGCCCGGGTCGAGAGATATGAAGTCTCCGACAAATTCTTCAGCTGTAAGATGGAGGAAAATAGTTCTGTCAGTGAGCACATACTCACTATGTCTGGGTTACATAACCGCTTGACTCAGCTGGGAGTTAATCTCCCGGATGATGCGGTCATTGACAGAATCCTCCAGTCGCTTCCACCAAGCTACAAGAGCTTTGTGATGAACTTCAATATGCAGGGGATGGAAAAGACCATTCCTGAAGTATTTGCTATGCTGAAATCAGCAGAGGTAGAAGTCAAGAAGGAACATCAAGTGTTGATGGTCAATAAAACCACTAAGTTCAAGAAAGGCAAGGGTAGAAAGAACTTCAAGAAGGACGGCAAGAAGGTTGCCGCGCCCGGCAAGCAAGCTGCCGGGAAGAAGCCAAAGAATGGACCCAAGCCCGAGACTGAGTGCTTTTATTGCAAGGGAAGCGGTCACTGGAAGCGGAACTGCCCTAAGTACTTAGTGGATAAGAAGGCCGGCAAAACAAAAGGTATATGTGATATACATGTAATTGATGTGTACCTTACTAGTGCCCGTAGTAGCTCCTGGGTATTTGATACCGGTGCAGTTGCTCACATTTGTAACTCAAAGCAGGGGCTGCGGAATAAGCGGAAACTGGCAAAGGACGAGGTGACGATGCGCGTCGGGAATGGTTCCAAGGTCAATGTGATCGCCGTAGGCACGCTGCCTCTGCATCTCCCTTCGGGATTAGTTTTAAACCTTAATAATTGTTATTTAGTGCCAGCTTTGAGCATGAACATTGTATCGGGATCTCGTTTAATTTGAGATGGCTACTCATTTAAATCCGAGAATAATGGTTGTTCTATTTATATGAGAGATATGTTTTATGGTCATGCTCCTATGGTGAATGGTTTATTCTTTATGAATCTCGAACGTGTTGCTACACATGTTCACAATGTGAGTACCAAAAGAAGTAAGGTTGATAATGATAGTCCCACATACTTGTGGCACTGCCGCCTTGGTCACATAGGTGTCAAACGCATGAAGAAGCTCCATGCAGATGGACTTTTAGAGTCTCTTGATTATGAATCATTTGACACGTGCGAACCATGCCTTATGGAAAAAATGACCAAGACTCCGTTCTCAGGAACAATGGAGCGAGCAACCAACTTATTGGAAATCATACATACTGATGTGTGCGATCCAATGAGTGTTGAGGCTCGCGGTGGCTATCGTTATGTTCTCACCCTCACTGATGATTTAAGTAGGTATGGGTATATCTACTTAATGAAACACAAGTCTGAAACCTTTGAAAAGTTCAAGGAATTTCAGAGTGAGGTTGAAAATCAACGTGACAGGAAAATCAAGTTTTTACGATCAGATCGTGGAGGAGAATACTTGAGTCACGAGTTTGGCACACACTTAAGAAAATGTGGAATAGTTTCACAACTCACGCCGCCTGGAACACCTCAGCGTAATGGTGTGTCCGAACGTCGTAATCGCACTCTATTAGATATGGTGCGATCTATGATGTCTCTTGCCGACTTACCGCTATCTTTTTTGGGCTATGCTTTAGAGACTGCCGCATTCACTTTAAATAGGGCTCCGTCGAAATCCGTTGAGACGACACCGTATGAATTATGGTTTGGGAAGAAACCTAAGCTGTCGTTTCTAAAAGTTTGGGGATGCGATGCTTATGTCAGGAAACTTCAACCTGAAAAGCTCGAACCCAAGTCGGAAAAATGCGTCTTCATAGGATACCCAAAAGAAACTATTGGGTACACCTTCTACCTCAGATCCGAAGGCAAGATCTTTGTTGCCAAGAATGGGTCCTTTCTAGAGAAAGAGTTTCTCTCGAAAGAAGTAAGTGGGAGGAAAGTAGAGCTTGATGAAGTATTACCTCTTGAACCGGAAAATGGCACAACTCAAGAAAATGTTCCTGAGGTGCCTGCACCGACTAGAGAGGAAGTTAATGATAGTGATCAAGATACTTCTGATCAAGCCCCTACTGAAATTCGAAGGTCCACAAGGACACGTTCCGCACCAGAGTGGTACGGCAACCCTGTCTTGGAAATCATGCTGTTAGACAATGGTGAACCTTCGAACTATGAAGAAGCGATGGCGGGCCCGGATTCCGACAAATGGCTAGAAGCCATGAAATCCGAGATAGGATCCATGTATGAAAACGAAGTATGGACTTTGACTGACTTGCCCGTTGAGCGGTGAGCCATAGAAAATAAATGGATCTTTAAGAGGAAGACAGACGCGGATGGTAATGTGACCATCTATAAAGCTCGGCTTGTCGCTAAGGGTTATCGACAAGTTCAAGGGGTTGACTACGATGAGACTTTCTCACCGGTAGCGAAGCTGAAGTCCGTCCGAATCATGTTAGCAATTGCCGCATTCTACGATTATGAAATATGGCAAATGGACGTCAAAACGGCATTCCTTAATGGTTTCCTTAAGGAAGAATTGTATATGATGCAGCCGGAAGGTTTTGTCGATCCTAAAAATGCTGACAAAGTGTGCAAGCTCCAACGCTCGATTTATGGGCTGGTGCAAGCATCTCGGAGTTGGAACATTCGCTTTGATGAGATGATCAAAGCGTTTGGGTTTACGCAGACTTATGGAGAAGCCTGCGTTTACAAGAAAGTGAGTGGGAGCTCTGTAGCATTTCTCATACTATATGTAGATGACATACTTTTGATGGGAAATGATATAGAACTCTTGGACAACATCAAGGCCTATTTGAATAAGAGTTTTTCAATGAAGGACCTTGGAGAAGCTGCTTATATATTAGGCATCAAAATCTATAGAGATAGATCGAGACGCCTCATAGGTCTTTCACAAAGCACATACCTTGATAAGATATTGAAGAAGTTCAATATGGATCAATCCAAGAAGGGGTTCTTGCCTGTGTTACAAGGTGTGAAATTGAGCTCAGCTCAATATCCGACCACGGCAGAAGATATAGAAGAGATGAGCGTCATCCCCTATGCATCAGCCATAGGTTCTATTATGTATGCCATGCTGTGTACCAGACCTAATGTAAACCTTGCCGTAAGTTTGGTAGGAAGGTACCAAAGTAATCCCGGCAAGGAGCACTGGACAGCGGTCAAGAATATCCTGAAGTACTTGAAAAGTACTAAGGAAATGTTTCTCGTTTATGGAGGTGACGAAGAGCTCGTCGTAAAGGGTTACGTCGACGCTAGCTTCGACACAGATCTGGATGACTCTAAGTCACAAACCGGATACGTGTATATTTTGAATGGTGGGGCAGTAAGCTGGTGCAGTTGCAAGCAGAGCGTCGTGGCGGGATCTACATGTGAAGCGGAGTACATGGCAGCCTCGGAGGCAGCACATGAAGCAATATGGGTGAAGGAGTTCATCACCGACCTAGGAGTCATACCCAATGCGTCGGGGCCAATCAAACTCTTCTGCGACAACACTGGAGCTATTGCACTTGCCAAGGAGCCCAGGTTTCACAAGAAGACAAGGCACATCAAGCGTCGCTTCAACTCCATTCGTGAAAATGTTCAAGATGGAGACATAGGGATTTGTAAAGTACATACGGACCTGAATGTAGCGGATCCGTTGACTAAACCTCTCCCTAGAGCAAAACATGATCAACACCAGAATTCCATGGGTGTTCGATTCATCACAATGTAACTAGATTATTGACTCTAGTGCAAGTGGGAGACTGTTGGAAATATGCCCTAGAGGCAATAATAAAAGCATTATTATTATATTTCCTTGTTCATGATAATTGTCTTTATTCATGCTATAATTGTGTTATTCGGAAATCGTAATACATGTGTGAATAATAGACACCAACGTGTCCCTAGTAAGCCTCTAGTTGACTAGCTTGTTGATCAATAGATAGTCATGGTTTCCTGACTATGGACATTGGATGTCATTGATAACGAGATCACATCATTAAGTGAATGATGTGATGGACAAGACCCAATCCTAAACATAGGACAAGATCGTATAGTTCATTTGCTAGAGTTTTCCAATGTCAAAGTATCTTTTCCTTAGACCATGAGATCGTGTAACTCCCGGATACCGTAGGAGTGCTTTGGGTATACCAAACGTCACAACGTAACTGGGTGACTATAAAGGTAGACTACAGGTATCTCCGAAAGTGTCTGGTGGGTTGACATGGATCAAGACTGGGATTTGTCACTCCGTATGACGGAGAGGTATCACTGGGCCCACTCGGTAATGCATCATCATAATGAGCTCAGAGTGACCAATTGTCTGGTCACGGGATCATGCATTACGGTACGAGTAAAGTGACTTGCCGGTAACGAGATTGAACGAGGTATTGGGATACCGACGATCGAATCTCGGGCAAGTAACATATCGATTGACAAAGGGAATTGCGTACGGGGTTGATTGAATCCTCGACATCGTGGTTCGTCCGATGAGATCATCGTGGAGCATGTGGGAGCCAACATGGGTATCCAGATCCCGCAGTTGGTTATTGACCTGAGAGTCGTCTCGGTCATGTCTGCTTGTCTCCCGAACCCGTAGGGTCTACACACTTAAGGTTCGGTGATGCTAGGGTTGTGAAGAAATGTATATGCAGTAACCCGAATGTTGTTCGGAGCCCCGGATGAGATCCCGGACGTCACGAGGAGTTCCGGAATGGTCCGGAGGTAAAGAATTATATATAGGAAGTGCAGTTTCGGGCATCGGGACAAGTTTCGGGGTTATCGGTATTGTACCGGGACCACCGGAGGGGTCCCGTGGGCCCACCGGGTGGGGCCACCTGTCCCGGGGGGCCACATGGGCTGTAGGGGGTGCGCCTTGGCCTAGATGGGCCAAGGGCACCAGCCCCTATAGGCCCATGCGCCTAGGGTTTCCACCAAGGAAGAGTCCAAGTGGTGGAAGGCACCCCTAGGTGCCTTGGGGGGAGGGAAACCTCCCCTTGGCCGCCGCCCCCCCTAGTAGATGCCATCTACTAGGGCCGGCGCCCCCTGGCACCCCTATATATAGTGGGGGAGAGGAGGGACTTGACACACCAGCCCCTGGCGCCTCCCTCTCTCCCCGTTATGTCTCTCCCTCGTAGTATTGGCGAAGCCCTGCTGCTGTGACGCCCTGCATCCACCACCACGCCGTAGTGCTGCTGGATCTTCATCAACCTCTCCTCCCCCCCTTGCTGGATCAAGAAGGAGGAGACGTCTCCCGTCCCGTACGTGTGTTGAACGCGGAGGTGCCGTCCGTTCGGCGCTTGGTCATCGGTGATTTGGATCACGTCGAGTACGACTACATCATCACCGTTCTTTTGAACGCTTCCGTGCGCGATCTACAAAGGTATGTAGATGCATCTAATGACTCGTTGCTAGATGAACTCCTAGATGATCTTGGTGAAACGAGTAGGAAAATTTTTGTTTTCTGCAACGTTCCCCAACAAATACTCCCATCATGCACAACCCCGGTTTCAGCCAAGCAATTGGTTCATATTTTTTAACGCGCTTCAGCTTTTAACTCTCATGCAATACATGAGCGTAAGCCATGGATATAACACTATGGGTGGAATAGAATATGATGATGGAGATTGTGTGGAGAAGACAAAAAAAAGAGAAAGTCTCATGTTGATGAGGCTAATCAAGGGGCTATGGAGATGCCCATCAATTGATGTCAACATTAGGAGTAGGGATTGCCATGCAACGGATGCACTAGAGCTATAAGTGTATGAAAGTTCAACAAAAGAAACTAAGTGGGTGTGCATCCAACTTGCTTGCTCACGAAGACCTAGGGCATTTTGAGGAAGCCCATCGTTGGAATATACAAGCCAAATTCTATAATGAAAAATTCCCACTAGTATATGAAAGTGACAACATAGGAGACTCTCTATCATGAAGATCATGGTGCTACTTTGAAGCACAAGTGTGGAAAAAGATAGTAACATTGTCCCCCCCTTTTTTTGGGCCTTCCCTTTTTTTATTTGGCCTTTCTTTTTTTATTTGGACTTTCTTTTTTGGCCTTTTTTTATTTGGGTACAATGCTCTTATAATGATGATCATCACACTTCTATTTACTTACAACTCATGGATTACAAATCGATACTAGAACAAAATATGACTCTATATGAATACCTCCGCGGTGTACCGGGATATGCAATGAATCAAGAGCCACATATATGAAAAATTATGAAGGTGGCTTTGCCACAAATACGATGTCAATTACATGATCATGCAAAAGCAATATGACAATGATGGAACGTGTCATAACAAACGGAACGGTGGAAAGTTGCATGGCAATATATCTCGGACTGGCTATGGAAATGCCATAATAGGTAGGTATGGTGGCTGTTTTGAGGAAGATATAAGGAGGTTTATGTGTGATAGAGCGTATCATATCACGGGGTTTGGATGCACAGGCGAAGTTTGCGCCAACTCTCAAGGTGAGAAAGGGGAATGCACGGTACCGTAGAGGCTAGCAATGATGGAAGGGTAAGAGTGCGTATAATCCATGGACTCACATTAGTCATAAAGAACTCATATACTTATTGCAAAAGTTTATTAGCCCTCGAAGCAAAGTACTACTATGCATGCTCCTAGGGGAAGGGTTGGTAGGAGCTAACCATCGCGTGATCCCGACCTCCACTCATAAGGAAGGCAACCAAAAGAGCACCCCATGCTACAAATTTGTTACACAACTTTTACCATACGTGCATGCTACGGGACTTGACAACTTTAACACAAGTATTTATCAATTTCATAATTACCCAACTAGCATGACTCTAACATTACCACCTTTATATCTCAAAACAATTATCAAATATCAAATTTATCATAGTAGTCAATGCACTTTATATGATAGTTTTTATTATACCCAACTTGGATGCCTATCATATTAGGACTAAATTCATAACCAAAGAAAATTACCATGCTGTTTAAGACTCTCAAAATAATATAAGCAAAGCATGAGAGTTCATCTATTTCTTCAAAATAAAACAACCGCCGTGCTCTAAAAGGATATAAGTGAAGCACTAGAGCAAATGACAAACTACTCCAAAAGGTATATGTGAAGATCAATGAGTATTCGAATAATTATGCAACTATGTGAAGACTCTCTAACATTTAAGAATTTCAGATCTTGATATTTTATTCAAACATCAAGCAAAACAAAAAGAAAATAAAACGACGCTCCAAGCAAAACACATATCATGTGGTGAATAAAAATATAGCTCCAAGTAAAGTTACCAATAGACGAAGACGAAAGAGGGGATGCCATCCGGGGCATCCCCAAGCTTAGGCTCTTGGTTGTCCTTGAATATTACCTTGGGGTGCCTTGAGCATCCCCAAGCTTAGGCTCTTGCCACTCCTTATTCCATAGTCCATCGAATCTTTACCCAAAACTTGAAAACTTCACAACACAAAACTCAACAGAAAACTCGTAAACTCCGTTAGTATAAGAAAATAAATCACAACTTAGGTACTGTTATGAACTCATTCTAAATTCATATTGGTGTAATATATACTGTATTCCAACTTCTCTATGGTTCATACCCTCCGATACTACTCATAGATTCATCAAAATAAGCAAACAACACATAGAAAACAGAATCTGTCAGAAACAGAACAGTCTGTAGTAATCTGTAACTATAGAATACTTCTGTAACTCTAAAAATCCTACAAAATTAGGAAAGCCTGAGAAATTTGTGTATCAATCCATAGCAAAAAGAATAAGATCAAAATCACGTTGCTGTGAATTATAAAAACTAATTTACTGGGCTCAAAAGTTTCTGATTTTCAGCAGGATCAACACAACTATCACCATAAGCTATCCTAAAGGTCTTACTTGGCACTTTATTGAAACGAAAGCTATAAAACATGATTACTACAGTAGAATAATCATGTGAACACACAAAATAGTAAAGGTAAATATTGGGTTGTCTCCCAACAAGCGCTATCGTTTAATGCCCCTAGCTAGGCATGATGATTTCAATGATGCTCACATAAAAGATAAGAATTGAAACATAAAGAGAGCATCATGAAGAATAATACTAACACATTTAAGCCTAACCCACTTCCTATGCATAGGGATTTTGTGAGCAAATAACTTTTGGGAACAATAATCAACTAGCATAGGAAGGTAAAACAAGCATAGCTTCAAGATTTTCTACACATAGAGAGGAAACTTGATATTATTGCAATTCCTACAAGCATATGTTCCTCCCTCATAATAATTTTCAGTAGCATCATGAATGAATTCAACAATATAACCATCACATAAAGCATTATTTTCATGATGCACAAGCATATCAATTTTACTACTCTCGACATAAGCAAACTTCTTCTCATGAATAGTAGTGGGAGCAAACTCAACAAAATAACTATCATGTGAGGCACAATCCAATTGAAAACTAAAATCATGATGACAAGTTTCATGGTTATCATTATTCTTAATAGCATACAAGTCATCATAATAATCATCATAGATAGCAACTTTGTTCTCATAATCAATTGGAACCTCTTCCGAAATAGTGGATTCATCACTAAATAAAGTCATGACCTCTCCAAATCCACTTTCATAATTATCACAATAATATTCAACATCCTCTAAAATAGTGGGATCATTACTTCCTAAAGTTGACACTCTTCCAAACCCACTTTCATCAATATAATCATCATAAATAGGAGGCATGCTTTCATCATAATAAATATTCTCATCAAAACTTGGGGGACTAAACATATCATCTTCATCAAACATAGCATCCCCAAGCTTGTGGCTTTGCATATCATTAGCATCATGGGTATTCAAAGAATTCATACTAACAACATTGCAATCATGCTCATCATTCACATATTTTATGCCGAGCATTCTAAGTAATTCTTCTTCTAGTACTTGAGCACAATTTTCCTTCCCATCATTTTCACGAAAGACATTAAAAAGATGAAGCATATGAGGCAACCTTAATTCCATTTTTTGTAGTTTTATTTTATAAACTAAACTAGTGATAAAACAGGAAACTAAAAGATTCGATTGCAAGATCTAAAGATATACCTTCAAGCACTCACCTCCGGCAACGGCGACAGAAAAGAGCTTGATGTCTACTGCACAACCTTCTTCTTGTAGACGTTGTTGGGCCTCCAAGTGCAGAGGTTTGTAGGACAGTAGAAAATTTCCATCAAGTGGATGACCTAAGGTTTATCAATCCGTGGGAGGCGTAGGATGAAGATGGTCTCTCTCAAACAACCCTGCCACCAAATAACAAAGATTCTCTTGTGTCCCCAACACACACAATACAATGGTAAATTGTATAGGTGCACTAGTTCGGCGAAGAGATGGTGATACAAGTGCAATATGGATGGTGGATATAGGTTTATATAATCTGAAAATATAAAAACAGCAAGGTAACTAATGATAGAAGTGAGCACAAACGGTATTGCAATGCTAGGAAACAAGGCCTAGGGTTCATACTTTCACTAGTGCAAGTTCTCTCAATAATAATAACATAATTGGATCATATAACTATCCCTCAACATGCAACAAAGAGTCACTCCAAAGTCACTAATAGCGGAGAACAAACGAAGAGATTATTGTAGGGTACGAAACCACCTCAAAGTTATCCTTTCTGATCGATCTATTCAAGAGCCCGTAGTAAAATAACACAAAGCTATTCTTTCCATTCGATCTATCATAGTGTTCGTACTAGAATAACACCTTAAGACACAAATCAACCAAAACCCTAATGTCACCTAGATACTCCAATGTCACCTCAAGTAACCGTGGGCATGATTATACGATATGCATCACACAATCTCAGATTCATCTATTCAACCAACACAAAGTACTTAAAAGAGTGTCCCAAAGTTTCTACCGGAGAGTCAAGACGAAAACGTGTGCCGACCCCTATGCATAAGTTCACAAGGTCACTGAACCCGCAAGTTGATCACCAAAACATACATCAAGTAGATCACGTGAATATCCCAATATAACCACAGATAAGCATGGCAAGACATACATCAAGTGTTCTCAAATCCTTAAAGACTCAATCCGACAAGATAACTTCAAGGGGAAAACTCAATTCATCACAAGAGTGTAAGGGGGAGAAACATCATAAGATCCAACTATAATAGCAAAGCTCGCGATACATCAAGATCGTATCACCTCAAGAACACGAGAGAGAGAGAGAGAGAGAGAGAGAGAGAGAGAGAGAGATCAAACACATAGCTACTGGTACATACACTCAGCCCCAAGGGTGAACTACTCCCTCCTCGTCATGGAGAGTGCCGAGATGATGAAGATGGCCACTGGTGATGGATCCCCCCTCCGGCAGGGTGCCGGAACGGGCTCCCGAGAGGTTTTTGGTGGCTACAGAAGCTTGCGGCGGTGGAACTCCCGATATATTGTGCTCCTCGATGTTTTTAGGGTATATGGATAAATATAGGCAAAAGAAGTCGGTCAGGGGAGCCACGAGGGTGGGGGCGCGCCCAGGGGGGTAGGGCATGCCTCCCTGCCTCGTGGCTTCCTCGTTGCTTCCGTGACGTCTACTCCAAGTCTCCTGGATTGCTTCCGTTCCAAAAATAACTCTCCCGAAGGTTTCATTCCGTTTGGACTCCGTTTGATATTCCTTTTCTTCGAAACACTGAAATAGGAAAAAAAACAACAATTTAGGTTGGGCCTCCGGTTAATAGGTTAGTCCTAAAAATAATATAAAAGTGTATAATAAAGCCCATAAACATCCAAAACAGGTAATATAATAGCATGGAACAATCAAAAATAATAGATACGTTGGAGACGTATCACTCTCAGATGCATTATTGTTGGTCTAACAAAGAGCCCATATTACCTTGACTTCTCCTTTGAATAAGTGTTTGCAGATTCCAGCTTAGTCCAATGCACGTGCACTTTTATTATTATCCACACCGTTCGGTCATGCAAGTGAAAGGCAATAATGACGATATATGATGAAATGATTGATATGAGGAAAAGCTGGTATGAACTCGACCTATCTTGTTTTTGTAAATATGATTAGTTCATCGTTCCTGATTCTGCCTATTATGAATGAAACATGTTTGAAATGACCATTAGAGATTATAGTTACCCATGCCATGCTTAATTAGCTAGGAGTTTATAATGGTTTACCTTGCATGCCAACATGTTATTAAAATAGTTGTGATGTAGTATGATAAGATGGTATCCTCCTTTGAATGATTCGAGTGGCTTGACTTGGCACATGTTCACGCATGTAGTTGAAACAAAATCAACATAGCCTACACGATATTTATGTTCATGGTGATTTATATCCTACTCATGCTTGCACTCAATGTTGTTTAATCTCAATGCATGTTTATGACTGTTGTCGCTCTCTAGTTGGTCGCTTCCCAGTCTCTTTCTAGCCTTCACTTGTACTAAGCGGGAATACTGCTTGTGCATCCACTTCCATAAACCCCAAAGTTGTTCCATATGAGTCCACCATACCTACCTATATGCGGTATTTACCTGCCGTTCCAAGTAAATTTGCATGTGCCAAACTCTAAACCTTCAAATGAAATTCTGTTTTGTATGCTCGAATCACTCATGTAGCAACAAGGGCTGTCTATATCTTCCATGCTAGGTGGGTTATTCTCACGATGAGTGGACTCCGCTCATCATTCACGAGAAAATGGACGGTAATCGAGATGCCCAGTCCCATGCTCAAATCAAATCAAAATAATTGCAAACAAAACTCCCCCAGGATTGTTTAGTTGGATGCTACCCGTTGTTTCAGATCAGCCGTGGAATGTGCTTGTTGGTGGTGGGGGAGTATAAACTTTACCATTTTGTTTGGGAACCGCCTATAATGTATGTAGCATGGAAGATACCGAGATCTCTTAGTTGTTAGGTTGATAATGAAAGCATACCGTTCAAAATATTATTTATCTTTGTTTCAAAACTCGAGCTCTGACACCTCTGCAAATCCCTGCTTCCCTCTGCGAAGGGCCTATCTATTTACTTCTATGTTGAGTCATCATCCTCTTATAAAAAGCACCAGTTAGAGAGCACCACCGTAATTTGTATGCGTTGTTATTAGTTGATATTGAGTATGACAGTGACTAGATCTCTTTTGCCATGAATTACAATGTATAGGCAGTCCTTGATCTTCAGGGGTGCTCTGCATTTATGTTTCGCGGTCTCAGAAAGGGCTAGCAAGATACCAACTTGTTATATCATATCATGATTGTTTTGAGAAAGTGTTGTCATCCGAAGTTTATTATTATTGCTCGCTAGTTGATTATGCCATTGATATGAGTAAGCGTGAGACCTAAATGTTATCGTGAATATGGCTAGTTCATAAACTTTGCTGAAAACTTGAATGCTGGCTTTACATATATGCAACAACAAGATCAAACAGAGTTTATAGAAGTTTTTCTTTATCACTTTCAGTTTGTCAACTGAATTGCTTGAGGGAAAGCAATGTGTTAAGCTTGGGGGAGTTGATACGTCTCCAATGTATCTACTTTTCCAAACTCTTTTCCCCTTGTTTTGGACTCTAATTTGCATGATTTGAATGGAACTAACCCGGACTGGCGCTGTTTTCAGAAGAACTGCCATGGTGTTATTTTTGTGCAGAAATAAAAGTTCTCGGAATGACCTGAAACTTCACGGAGATAACTTTTGGAATAAATAAAAAATATTGGCGAAAGAACCCACACCCTAGCCATAAGGGTGGGGGGAGCCCTACCCCCTTGGGCGCGCCCCCTGTCTTGTGGGCCCCTGGACCTCCACTGACCTCAACTCCAACTCCATATATTCACGTTCGGGGAGAAAAAAAATCAGAGAGAAGGATTCATCGCGTTTTACGATACGGAGCCGCCGCCAAGCTCTCTTCTTCCTTGGGAGGGCAGATCTGGAGTCCGTTCGGGGCTCCGGAGAGGGGAATTCATCGCCATTGTCATCATCAACCATCCTCCATCACCAATTTGATGATGCTCACCGCCGTGCGTGAAAAATTCCATCGTAGGCTTGCTAGATGGTGATGGGTTGAATGAGATTTACCATGTAATCGAGTTAGATTTTTTAGGGTCTGATCCCTAGTGTCCATTATGTTCTAAGATTGATGTTGCTATGACTTTGCTATGCTTAATGCTTGTCACTAGGGCCCGAGTGCCATGATTTCAGATCTGAACCTATTATGTTTTCATGAATATATGTGTGTTCTTGATCCTATCTTGCAAGTTATAGTCACCTACTACGTGTTATGATCCGGCAACCTCGGAGTGACAATAGTCGGGACACTTCCCGGTGATGACCGTAGTTTGAGGAGTTCATGCATTCACTAAGTGCTAATGCTTTGGTCCGGTACTCTATTAAAATGAGGCCTTAATATCCCTTAGTTTCCAATAGGACCCCGCTGCCATAGGAGGGTAGGACAAAATATGTCATGCAAGTTCTTTCCATAAGCACGCATGACTATATTCAGAATACATGCCTACATTATATTGATGAATTGGAGCTAGTTCTGTGTTACCCTATGTTATAATTGTTGCATGATGAATGCCATCCGACATAATTATCCATCATTGATCCATTGCCTACGAGCTCATTTCATATTGATCTTTGCTTAGTTACTTTTTCGTTGCCACTGTTATGATTCCTGCAAAACTGCTACTATTACTTTTGCCACTGTTACCGTTACTTCCACACTACTTAGCTACTAAATAATTTGCTGCAGATATTAAGTCTTTCAGGTGCGGTTGAATTTACAACTTAGCTGCTAATACTTGATAATATTCTTTGGCTCCACTTGTGTCGAATCAATAAATTTGGGTTGAATACTCTACCCTCGAAAACTGTTGTGATCCCTATACTTGTGGGTGATCACCCGACGACACTTTTGAGCAGTACAAGTCCCGTTGGGTGGTTTGCGGCTTTCACCAACGTGTCGGTGTCGATTTCACCGACACGTTTGCGCCGGTCGTTAAGCCGGGCACTATCCGCACAGTCCTCCAACTTATGGTGTCCTGTGGTTATCCTATGAATCAGATGGATGTCGCCAAAGCCTTCCTCCATGGGCACCTTGTCGAGCAGGTTTATTGCCAGTAGCCCACCGGCTTCGTCGATGCCACTCACCCGGAGCACGTTTGCTTGCTCTCACGGTCACTATATGGGCTCAAGCAAGCTCCTCGCTCCTGGTACCAGCGCATCTCCGTGTTTCTTCAACGGCTAGGGTTTCGTGCTACTCACTCAAACACCTCAATGTTCGTTCATCATCACAGCGACACGACTTCTTATCTTCTATTGTACGTCGACAACATCATCCTGGAGACATCCTCGGCTGAGCTCCTTCGGCAGCTTACCACTTGCCTTAGCGCCGAGTTCGCCATCAAGGACTTGGGCCCACTGCAATACTTCCTCGGGATCGAGGTGGTGTGGCGTATTGACGGATTTCTTCTTCATCAACAAAATTACACTCATGAGCTGCTCGAGCGTGCCGGCATGCTTAACTACAAGCCCACCACCACGCCTATCGACATGAAGGCTAAGGTTTTTGCCCTTGATGGCTCCCCGGCACTGGATGCGCCTTTCTATCGCTGCATTGTCGGTGCCCTTCAGTACCTCACGCTCACTCGGCCGGATTTGCAGTATGTAGTACAACAAGTGTGTCTTCATATGCACTCCCCACGTGATTCTCACTGGAACCTGGTGAAGTGGATTCTTCGGTACATTCGCGGCACCAAGGCTTTCAGCCTCACTTTGACAGCGTCATCCTCCACCGACTTGGTCACGTACTCTCGTGCAGATTGGGCTGGCTGTCCTGACACTCGCCGCTCCACATCTAGCTATTGTGTCTACCTTGGGTCGTCCCTTGTCTCGTTGTCATCCAAGCGGCAACCCATGGTTTCGCGATCTAGCTTCGAGGCCGAGTACCAGGCCGTGGCCAATGCTGTCACCGAGTGTTCTCGGCTTTGACAACTCCTTCAAGAGTTGCATCATGACGTGTCCAAGGCCATCATGGTGTACTATGATAACGTCTCCGCCGTCTACCTCTCCGCCAAACCCATTCATCATCGTCGCACGAAGCACATTGACCTCGAGATTCACTTCGTGCAAGAGCAGGTGGCTCTCGGCCGCATCCGTGTTTTGCATGTTCCGACTGCTCAACAATTCGCGGATGTCATGACGAAGGGGTTACCGACTTCCACTTTTGAGGAGTTTCGGTCCAGTCTATGTGTCACCGGTAACATATCGACTGCCAGGGGGTGTTGAGTATATGTATTATCACATGCACTTAAGCATGTTAGGATTTGCTTTTATTCTTTCCTAGCATATATCCCAATCTTGTTGATTCGGTTGAGATCCTAGCCAGCCATGTACACCATATATGCTACGACACCTAATCAATAGAATCACGTATTACATGTATTGCATATTCTACATCGCGAACTTGTAGGTCTGAGTCTTCAACGACACGGGCATTATGGTGGTGGCAAAGTGCAGACCACACCCCACTACTGCAGGATGCTGCTAACACGACACTACGATCAGAGACCCTTCGACGAAACTGTGTGCGATGCAATAATTGTAAACGGTGGTGTAAAAAACCCATAAAAAAGGTGTAAAATGTTTGCGATGGCGGACACATCAAACACGGTTCAGATTTTACTTGAGTGTGCGATGCTGGGCATACGGTTGATCCAGTAGAACTGTTTGCGATGAGGAAGAACAACAGAAATGGGAAGCCATATCAATGTGTGTGCGATATACGGCATACAGTTCGCTCCAATGAACTATGTGCTATTAGGGAATGCAACAGAAACAGTCAGCCAGATCAAGGTGGGTGTGATATAAAGCATATGGTTCACTCAGACAAACTGTTTTCGATTAGGCAAGAGAACAAAAACGGTTCATCTTAACAAGATGTGTGTGATATGCGGCATTTGCGATCAGCCAAAAGAACACTAACGATTCGTGTAAACCAGATGTGTGTGATACGCAACAAACATCCCACTCGGATGAACTGTTTGTGATGAGAAATTATAACACAGACGACTACTATAGTAAGTTCGTGTGAGATTCTGTTCGTACAAAAAACTTTTGAAAAATACAAACTAGTTGCTTGCGTATAAACAATTATCAAAAAGTAACGAGATAGACCTTCTTCAAGCCAATCAACATGTGTTCAAAAAACAAGAAATGTCAAAAATTACAAAACAAAGACCTCGAGACCTTGCTGATGTAGATCCCTCTTTGCAGCCTTTATTGTGCAACACAATGGAAACGGTTCAACTGAACAATATGTGTGTGATACGCGGCAAACAGGTCCGTAATCAGAAATGTGTGCGAAGACCAATAATAACACAGACGATTTGCTGCTAATATATATATATATATATATATATAACTGAAATAAACATCCAATTACATAAGTGACTATACAGATCATTCGCACACACCTCAATAAACATATGCATGCATTCTAAAGTAGGAGAAACGATCGTCTAGTCATCTACTTCTTGTGACGCTCCCGCCACTGCTCCATGGCTCGATCCCTCGGCAGGGGCATGAAAAAGACACTTCCTCATGTCAACGATCTGCCTGTACATCTCGTAGCTTGTGTACGCGTCCTTGGCCTTGTACTTGACGTGTTGTTTATCCAGTCTCTCATGCCAAACACTGTGCCAGGCGTCCTTGTCCTTCTTGCTCTCATCCTTCATCTTCATGTAGTAGGGGTCGATGATGGCCGAGGCGAGGTCAACCAGGGAGTTTAGTTTGTTCTTGTTGCTGCCTCAGACCATGTAGTGGTCCTAGATGTTGACAAGATTCCGGCATTTCAAGCCCGAAACCTTGAGCGCTTTTAGATCGTTGGTGGTGTCCACCGCAGCGAAATTGTAGTCGGAGCTATTGATAAACCTGGAGAAGCACTCGCAAGGCCTTGTGGCCAGGTGGTAGTGGTAGACGAGGATGTCATGTCACACGCACAACTGGGTGACGGCAACCTTCTGATCATGCCCGGCATGACCGATGGTGTACTCGAGGTCAAAGCCGACCACTTGGTACTTGTCCTCGGTAAGGAACTGCTCCATAGTTTGGATGGAGCTCTCCACCGACACCGGATCATTCGTGTACACCACCGAGAGGACCTTCCCCCTCACCTGGGTGTCCACTATTTGATGCGTGGTGAACTGCCCGCCATTGTCGTCATCGGCCGCTGGGAGCGCCATTGGAGCCACGGGGATCGCCATTGGAACCGCTAGATGTCCTCTGTGTATGTGTCATCGTGGAGGTGCTTATTGTGTCATGTGACGCGAGAGATGAAGGTAAATGGCCACATGAATAAATGGGGGCTGGGCAGCCTAGATTCTCGGCGCGTCCGCATGGCAGTTTTTGCATCGGGTAACTGCATTGTCGAGCCGCGCCTGGCACAACCGCTTGAACACAAACGTGCGTGATCGTGCGCCGGCCCCAAACACTGGCAGCGCGTGTGGAGGGATGAGGACAGAGCACCCGGAGGGATGCGAGAGCAGAGCGCGCTGCGGCCGCCTCAACCGCAAGCAACCACATGCATAGAGAAGTTGAACACACAGGAAATGGTCGCCTACAAGCCAGCCGATACTTGCGTTGCTGTGTAGAGAGCGGCCGTGTGCTATTACCTCCGTCTTGGCCTATAGTCCCGTTTATGTTATGTGCCATACTTTGCCCTCAATTTAACCAACAAAATGTTAAGGGTTTTTTATTTCTGTGCCCCTGGTTCCTTAGCTATACTCATTCATCCCCACTCGGTTAACTTTTGCTCACTTTTCCCCACTCCCTTGCCCGAAACCCTCAGAATAGGTTATAACGGATGTTGCTGTCGGGTCAATGCCTTTGACCGTTAACTCTGACGAGTGGGGCAGCGTATACGTGGGCGCATGCAAGACCACGGTCGTGCGTGCACGGTCGTGGGGTACCACGTGTCCATGGACATGCCCGAAATGTCCCATCATATAAAGAGGGGCAACCACCTCCATCGCCCCTACCATTTCCCCCCAAATCCCCTCCCTGCTTCATCATCTTCCTCTCCCCCACCGGCGTCTTCTCACTCTCCTCCACTGCCTTCCCCGCACCATCTCGCTCACCCCCACCACATCCTCTTCCTCACCTTCATCGCCTCCATCTGATAGATGCCTGACGCTCGTGGTGACACCGGCGCAGCGGCCGGAGATGTGGTGGAGCTGCAGGGTCAGGGTGCAGTGACCGCGGATGTCGGCGGCGTCCACGGTGGTGCACGGAAACTCTCAACCGCTGTGGATGTGGCGGGCTCCGCCTCATCGCTGTAGAAGGTCACAACGTCGAGCGGCGCAGTCCATCCCGATAACCCCGATGCGCCGCCTGCCATGGAGCAGTAGGTATTTGCACTTGCTTAGCTTGTAGAGTTAGTTGCTCCCTAGTTGCATTGGTTAGATTGTGATTCATACGGTAGTTCAGATGGTTAGAGTAGATGGCTTGACGGATGGCCCAGTTTTTTTACCCTTTTTTGTATGGATTGGGGGGATGGGGTTTTTTGGACTAGGGTTTGTTGGATAAATTCGTTGCAAAAATGCTAGATGTTGTGAACAGATGCATGCTTATTAGATTGGTTTTTACTGCTCACAGGTTGGGTTTTTTAATGCTACTCAGATTGGGGTTTTGAATGTCATATGCCCAAATGGAATCCATTGATTACGAAGTTAGTTATGTTTAGAATCACAATCCTATCGTATCATTCACAATATAAATTTGCATGTCATAACCAAATGTAACCCTTGATTCATTAGTATATAAATTTGTCCACAATATGTAGTTATATTAGCTTTGTTGTTCAATTTGTGTGCATGACAATGGAAAATGAAAAACAATGATCATAGTACATTGGGAGTATATTAGCCCTATGATCAATGTGTCATGTGTGCATATCTAAATTTTCAACCCATTTTCAATTGGCTTCTGTATCTACTAGTGATGGATGTAATTGTATGTTCAGGAGGATGATGGTTGGGGGGGTGGGGGGGGGGGGGGTAGAAAGAGGAAGTTGGCCCAGTACGACCCGTATGATCCAGAGGAAAGTGATGATGAAGAATATGAGGTAAGCCTACTTGAAATTTAGATTGTTCATTTAGTTCCTTTGACATAGTGTATCCATGAATCTATAATGTATTAATGTAACTCATTCATGTGTGCAGTATGATGAACCCCTCCGAGATGGTGTCTAGATTGGATCTGGTGGTTCTGGAACTTGCGGCGGCTGGAATTGATTTTTATCGCCTCTCCTAGGGTTTCTGGAATATTGGGGTATTTATAGACCAAAGAGGCGGTGCGGGAAGCCACCGAGGTGGGCACAACCCGCCTGGGCGCGCCTGGGCCTCTAGGCACGCCCTGGTGGGTTGTGCTCCCCTCAGAGCTCCCCTCAGGTACTTTCTTGTCCCACTGGATGTCTTCTGGTCCAAAAAAATCCACAAAAAGTTTCACTGCGTTTGGACTCCGTTTGGTATTGATTTCCTGCGATGTAAAAAACATGCAGAAAGCAGCAACTTGCACTGGGCACTATGTCAATAGGTTAGTGCCACAAAATGACATAAAACGACTATAAAATAATTGTAAAACATCCAAGAATGATAATATAACAACATGGAACAATAAAAAAATATAGATACGTTGGAGACGTATCAGCATCCCCAATCTTCATTCCTGCTCGTCCTCGAGTAGGTAAATGATAAAAACAGAATTTTTGATGTGAATGTTGCCTAACATGTTCATCATATTTGTTTTCTTTATAGAATGGACATTTGGACTTTTATATGGTTCAAAGCAATAGTCTAGTTTTAACATGAAGACTTTAATACTTAAGCATACCAACAAGCAACCATGTCTTTCAAAATATCAACACTAAAGCAAGTTATCCCTAGCCCATTATGCTCAACCATTGATACATTCATGAAACACACTCGAATATTAGCTACACCCAATGCTCAAATACGATCATAGTGCCCCTTAGTTGGTGCTTTATAAGAGAAGATGGAGACTCAAATACAAAATAAAAAAATTGCATAAAGTAAAAGAAAGGCCCTCCGGAGAGGGAAGTAGGGATTTGTAGAGGCGCCAGAGCTCATAGCGAAAATTGAGAGATAAAAACATTTTGGGAGGCATACTTTTCCCACCAACGAAAACGAATTAGAGCTCTCAACACTTTTCATGCTAGATACATCATAGGCGGTTCCCAAACAT
Organism: Triticum timopheevii; assembly: GCA_963921465.1. Taxonomy (NCBI): domain Eukaryota; kingdom Viridiplantae; phylum Streptophyta; class Magnoliopsida; order Poales; family Poaceae; genus Triticum; species Triticum timopheevii. Next base: position 315,432,610 of record OY997270.1, read on the forward strand.
AAAATAAAGTTTATTCCTTTTTCCACCATTACTTTCACTTTCCATGGTTAACCGTATCCACGGGTGCCCTCCATACCAACACTTTCCAAGGAATGTATTATTTGAAAACATAAAGTAAATTCATTATTCATTTCAGGGCTGGGCATCCCTAATACCTTTGTCGTACTCTCATGCAATGACAAGTGAATAAACACTCATCCTGAGAATAACACATCTAGCATGGAAAATATTGGCCACCCCTCACTGCCTCACGAGCGGTACGGGCACACAAAAGAGAAATTTATTTTGAAAATTAGAGATGGCACATGCAAATTTGCTTAGAATGGCATGGACATACCGCATATAGGTAGGCATAGTGGACTCATATGACAAAACTAGTGTAAATGGTTTTGGATGCACAAGTAGTGATCATACTTAGTGCAAAATGAAGGCTAGCAAAAAGATTGAGAAGTGACCAACCAACAAACGAAAAATCTCGCACCCAAGCATTAAGCATAAGTAACACTGAGTAATGCACCACAAGTAGGATATAAATTTCATCGCATAACTATTAACTTCTGTTCTTGCATAGGGAATCACAAACCTTACCATCAATATTCTTACTAAAGCACAATTACTCATCAACATGACTCACATATCATATCGTCATAACTCAAAACCATTACTAAGAATCAAGTTTATTTTGCCCAATGATCTTCATGAAAGTTTATATTATATCCTCCTTGGACATCTATCACTTTGGGACTATTTTCATATGTTGCTTTTAATAAGCTCAACCAAATTTAAGTGAAGAACATGGGCATAATATTTCTTTCTCTCAAAATAATCTAAGTGAAGCAAGAGAGAATTTCTTAGAAAATTTAATAACTCCCAAATAAATCTAAGTGAAGCATGAGAGCATTTCTTCAAAAATAACAAAGCACACCGTGCTCAAAAAGATATAAGTGAAGCACTAGAGCAATTCCATGGCTCTAAAAATTTAAGTGAAGCATAGGAGCAAGCATAGCATAATTTTTGGCTCCTCAAAAAGGTGTGTCCAGCAAGGATTCAAGACTTAAAACACAAAGAAAAACAAGAAAAGACTCATATCATACAAGACGCTCCAAGCAAAACTCATAATATGTGACGAATAAAAATATAGCTTCAAGTAAAATACTGATGGTTGTCAGAAGAATGGGGGGATGCCACTCGGGGGCATCCCCAAGCTTAGTTGCTTGCTACTTCTTTGAATATTATCTTGGGGTGCCTCGGGCATCCCCAAGCTTAGCCTTTTTCTAATCCTTATTCCTTCATCCATCGTAAGATCACCCAAAACTTGAAAACTTCAATCACACAAAACTCAACAAAACCTTCATGAGATCCGTTAGTATAAGAAAGCAAACCACTACTATAAGTACTGTTGCAGACCCATTCATATTTTATTTTTGCATTATATCTACTGTGTTACAACTTTTCTATGGCAAAAATTCTTCAAAGAAAACCATAGAATCATCAAAACAAGCACACAATGCAAAAAAAAAAACAGAATCTGTCAAAAACAGAACAGTCTGTAGCAATGTGACTACTTAGAATATTTCTGTAACTCCAAAAATTCTGAAAAATTAGGAAGACGTGAATAATTTGTTTATTAATCTTCTGAAAAAATAATCAACTCAAAAGCACTCTTACTATAAAAATGAAAATAATTTCGTGAGTGCAAAAGTTTCTGTTTTTCAGCAAGATCAAATCAACTCTCACCCAAATCATCCCAAAGACCTTTCTTGGCACAACCACTAACTTAAACCACGCAAACACATCTAATCAGAGGCATAATTGTGTATTTTATTGAAAACAGCAAGAAAACTAAAAATCAAAAAGATACAAATTAGGTTGCCTCCCAACGAGCGCTATCGTTTTACGCCCCTAGCTAGGCATAATGCGTAAGATCTAAGTGTTGTCCTCTGTAATCTTTGCCACTTTAGTAAGGGTCTTTTCAAATCCGGGAGACTCTTTGCGCTTCCCTAAATTCTCTGGAAAAGAAACCATCTTGAGATCTAAAATATCCAACCGTTTATTGCGAAGGGTAATCAAAATGTTCATACGATTGATACTACCATTGAGATGTTTGAGAGGTTCATTATATTTTTTTAATTCAACCATATGTTTATGCAAATCGCCGAGTTTGTCCAAAATCTGGACTCCCTCTGGGGTGAAAGAGAACCCTTTATTTTGTGGTGGAACCCCCAAAATTCCTTCTAAGATTTCATAGGCAGCATTAACATCAAACTCAATAAAATTCCCTTTTGCGGCAAAATCCAAGAGTTGTCTATGATGCAAAGCCAATCCTACGTAAAAGTTTCTAAGCAAAGTTTTTGCTTCTCCCTTTAGATTGCTAACACGGTAAGACTCCACAAGCCTATACCAAGCATCTTTCAAATTTTCTCCTTGTCTTTGTTTGAAGTATAGAACTTCAAAATCTGGTAACAAAGGAGGAGCGTTCAAACTAGCCATTGTGACGAGAAAACAAGAACACGAATATATCTGACAAGAAAACGGCGAACGAAAAAGAGGGCGAATAAAACGGCAAATTTTTGTGAAGTGGGGGAGAGGAAAACGAGAGAAAATGGCAAATAATGTAAATTGCAAGGAGATGAGATTTGTGAATAGGAATCTGGTTGATGTTGAAGATCCTCCCAGGCAACGGCGCCAGAAATTCCTTTGATGCCTGCTTGAACTACGTCGGTATTTCCCCAAAGAGGAAGGGATGATACAGCACAGTGACGGTAGGCATTTCCCTCAGTGATGAGACCAAGGTTATCAAACCAGTAGGAGGACCAAGCAACACAACGTAAACAGCCCCTGCACACAAATAACAAATACCCACAACCCAACGTGTTAAAGGGGTTGTCAATCCATTTCGGGTAATGATGCCTCAAATTGGCGAGAAGACGTGATAAAGATGTGATAGATAGGATAAATAGATCACAAAATAAACAAAGTGCAGCAACCTATTTTTGTATTTTTGGTTTAGTAAATCTGAAAATAAAAGCAAATAAAATAGATCACAAAGGCAAATATGATGAAAAGAGACCCGGGGGCCGTAGGTTTCACTAGTGGCTTCTCTCAAGAAAAATACCAAACGGAGGGAAAACAATTACTGTTGGGCAATTGATAGAACTCCAAATAATCATGACGATATCCAGACAATGATCATTATATAGGCATCACGTCCAAGATTAGTAGACCAACTCCTGCCTGCATCTACTACTATTACTCCACACATCGACCGCTATCCAGCATGCATCTAGTGTATTAAGTTCATGGGAAAACGGAGTAATGAAATAAGAACAATGACATGATGTAGACAAGATCTATTTATGTAGAAATAGACCCCATCTTGTTACCCTTAATAGCAATGATATAAACGTGTCATTTTCCCTTCTGTCACTGGGATCAAGCACCGTAAGATCGAACCCATCACAAAGCACCTCTTCCCATTGCAAGATAAATAGATCAAGTTGGCCAAACAAAACCCAAATATCAGAGAAGAAATACGAGGCTATAAGCAATCATGCATATAAGAGATCAAAGAAGACTCAAATAAATTTAATGGATAAAAACATAGATCTGATCATAAACTCAAAGTTCATCGGATCCCAACAAACACACCGCAAAAAGACTTACATCATATGGATCTCCAAGAGACCATTGTATTGAGAATAAAGAGAGAGATAGAGGAAGCCATCTAGCTACTAACTACGGACCCGTAGGTATATAAAGAACTACTCACGCATCATCGGAGAGGCACCAATGGACATCATGAACCCCTCCGAGATGGTGTCTAGATTGGATCTGGTGGTTCTGGAACTTGCGATGGCTGGAATTGATTTTCGTCGCCTCCCCTAGGGTTTCTGGAATATTGGGATATTTATAGAGCAAAGAGGCGGTGCGGGAGGCCATCGAGGTGGGCACAACCCACTTGGGCGCGTCTGGGCCTCCAGGCATGCCCTGGTGGGTTGTGCTCCCCTCGGAGCTCCCCTCAGGTACTTTCTTGGCCCATTGGATGTCTTCTGGTCCAAAAAAAATCCACAAAAAGTTTTGCTGCATTTGGACTCCGTTTGGTATTGATTTCCTGCGATGTAAAAAACATGCAGAAAACAACAACTGACACTGGGCACTATGTCAATAGGTTAGTACCAAAAAATGATAATAAATGACTGTAAAATGATTGTAAAACATCCAAGAATGATAATATTAACAGCATGGAACTACCAAAAATTATAGATACGTTGGAGACGTATCAGCATGTGACCTTCGATCTTGGTGATCCTGAAGATGACATCGACAAAGATAATGCCGACGAAGATAATATCGACGAAGATAATATCGACATTTGGGTTGTTGTTGATATACTTCACTTCTACCTCTGTGAGTTTCTCAAACATATTTATTAAGTAATTTATATTGTTTTATAAAAATAGTTGAGAGCTTATATATTTCCATTCTTCAAAAAATGTTCGGAAGTAGTAGACAAAACCTAATACACTGATGGCTCCGAACTAACTTACAAGGAGAAAATCATCTTGTCTCCTTTATTATTGATGTTGAGACTTTCAATAAGAATTATGAAACTACTCCACATTATGGTCAACACGTGCCACTAGTCCACGTGTTGAACTACGGCAACATCCATGGAAATGGCATGGTTAGATTTTTTTTATTATTATGACATGAGTGCATCTTTTACATACATTCTTATAAAGCTAAACTACACTGCTAACTACGTTACTGTTATGCTCTTCAATAGAAAATCCCGAAGGATTGTGTGCCTGATTTGATGTATACGAAAGGTCACATTGATGTTGTTAGCTTACTGCCAAGTCTGCCTACGGGTCACCGATGTTCATACAAGATTTCTCGAACAGATGAAGACATCACAATCAAAGAATGTAAAAAAGTTATGAATGATTGTAGGGAGCTACTTGGAAGCAACATTGTGCGAAGCCCATGAATTGGAGACATGATAATCTCTGTTCTCCATAATGTAGAGTCAGGGGCTATGTTGTTTTATGCTATTTGACCTTAGAGAGGGGTAGCAGGTCCTAGATAATACTCATGATCATGTGCTAAGAACAATTAACTAGGGTTGGTTATGACTATGATGATGATGAGTATGACTTGTTATTATGATAACGAGTAGAAATTGTTAGATGGCTATATATGAAGATGATGATGATGATGATGATAAGTATGACTTGTTATTATGATAATGATGATGAGTTATGATGATAATGATGATGATGATGATGATGATGGTGATGATGATGATGATGATGAGGAGTTGTTATATGAGCATGATGATTTATTATATATATAAATGGGTGAAATAAACTTGGATTAGATTCAACTGGAGGCAACATGGCGCACATCGAAAGCACTACTAATCTAAACTAAAGTGATCAAGTTTGGATTAGTAGTACTTTTAATCTGCACCATGTTGCCTCCACTTGAATCTAATCCACGTCTCTTTCACCCACTGATATAATAACTCATCATGATCATAAAATCATATGACGAAACTACTGTATAAAACCTATACAAATACAACGCCAACATGCTGCAGGAAAAAATACAGGAAATTTTAGCAATAGCGTTGGTTGAACACACGCTACTGCTAGGTAGGTGTAGCAGTAGCGCTGGATGGAACAGTGCTACTGTTACGTAGGTTAGTAGTAGCGTGCGTCCATCCCATGCTATTGCTAAACATTAGTTGTAGCGTCATAGCAGTAACGCTGGCCCCAACGCTACTGCTAGGCTTTTCCCTAGTAGTGTGAGGGTGGTGTTGTGGGTGGTGCTGATGGTGCTTAGGATGGGATCGCTGCTATATCTGCTATGTTAATCCAGTTTGAGGACTATGTGGTACTGGTGTGATGTTAGCCTTCTTGAACTCCAATGGTTATGGTTATGTACTTATGCTTATCCTTATGGTTTAGCTTATGATTATGCTTTATGCTATGGTTATGGTTTATACAATGGTTATGGTTACGATATGTATGCCGCTGCTGTGTGCGCGTGTACGGGTAACCTCACCACTGCTAGAAGAGCTTACCACATCACTTGTGTTGTATGTTACCAAACATCAATTTTTGCATCTGGGTAGAACATGCAGGCAATCAAACACATGTGTCGATGTTGCTGCTTCGCCAGCTTCATCCAGTCCGTAGGGGAATGCAGACAAACAAATAATGTGCAAAACACCCGCCCCCTCCCCGCCCCGCCTCGCGACCCGGCGCATGACCCCCGCCTCCCGCTGGCTGGGCCAGCGGGCGACCTCCGACACCAAGAAGCGGCTCACCGGTGGGTAGAGGACGGGGCTCGGGAGGCCTCCCTCCGGCGTGGTGGGGGGTTGCGCTCACAGGAGGGTTCCTCCTCGCGTGGCGACTGGTCATCGTTCCAGGAGCCCCGTTGTGGCTCCCGTGACTGGCAACGCTCTCCGGAGCCGGGCGGGCGATCACTTCGGGAGGTCTCGCGTGAGCAGCTCTTCAAGGACATGCCGGACCGAGGACTACACCCATCACCGTGATGGTGAGGACTCCCTGGATTGGAGACGACCAGCAGACGATGTGCCGTGGTACTCACCACCTCGGCGTTTCGAAGATGCTCAAGGTCCGTCCGAACTCCCACCCCGGAAGAAGAAAAACAAGAACAAAAAGAAGAAGCGCTCCCGGCAAGGTCCTCCCTATGGCAATGGGGCGGTCCCGGACGTTCGCCCCACCCTCACCGGTCCAGAGCAGGACGCTCCGGTGCTGCCTCCGGCTAGGGGCGGACGGTCCAGGTCTTGAGGGGAGACGATGTGTATCAACTGTGGATGCACTGGACACTTTGTTCCAAGTGCTCAGCGCCTCCCTGTTGCCCCATGACTCTTGCTTACTTGGGGTATGGATCTGAGGGATGTGGTTTCTACTATGTCGACGCAGAGCTGGATGAGGAGCCTGTCAGGCCGCACTTGGCGATGGTCTCGCTTGTTCCTGGTCAGACTTTGCCGCCATCGGTCGTGGTTACCGCGAACCTTATTTGTGACGAGCTGGCAGCCTACATCGGTGACTACCGCGACAGCAACTTCTCATGGGTCGTCACCGAGACAGCACCACTGGTCTTCTCGGTGTCGTTCCCTTCTGCTGAGCTTCTCCGCGTCTGCACTTGTGACAACATTAGATGCCCGATCAACAAGTTCCTCATCCCCGTCAAGGAGGCCGTCGCAGAACCAGATTTGGTTCCACCGCTCACCCCGGTATGGGTGCTCGTATATGGGCTTCCAAAGGGAAGCAGGCTCGCCCCTAAAGGGGGCAAGCTTGAGCATATTCTCAAGGAAATCTTGGAGCCAGTGGGAAAGCTCTTGTCTGTTGATCTCTCTTCCCTGGAGGGAGATGGTCCGGCCTGTATCGAGGTTCTATGCCCGATGCCGGCTGAGGTGGACGACCTTTCCTTGATCTTCTACTTTGGCAAGAAGGGCAGGCGTCTCACCTACGAGGTTGATCTGGAGGAGCTCGAGAGCCAGTCAGGAGTGATCCCGCCTCCCCCACCTCTGACTCCCTCCAACGACTGGCACAACGGTGGCACGGAGGGCTCCGATGAGACATCATCTGAGGAGGATGACGACCCCCGGCGCAGGACTCCGCCCGGCTGAGACCAGCCTGCGTGGGTGGGGCGGGGTCGGGGACCCCAGGGTTGCCGCTCTCGCTCTCACTGGGGCCGGTCTGACGTCGCCGCCACTTGCGGTGGGGAGGCCCACCTCTCCGGCTCCTTCGACGACCATGGATCTGGAGGACGATACTGACAGTGTGGGATGGATGTGCGCCCATCGTCCTCCACGCGCTCACCCGGGGTGGTGTGCTACTCTCGCTCGTCTGGGACCCCACCTTCGCCAGCTGTGGGTTCCCCAGCCATGGTTCCTGCTACGCCACTGCCGCCCCGCTTGGGGTTGGGCAAGGCCGCTTCGCCGCCTCCACTGGGTGTGGGGTTAGTCATGGTCAACACCGACTCTCCCATGCCCAGCACCGACACTTGGGTGGTGACTTCTCCGGATGTGGCATATAGGCAGAGCGCCCGTCTCTGCCGGTCCCGGACCCTTTCGGATGGCCGGGTCCCAGCGGTTCCTAAGATGGCGGCCATGCGTGCGGCAACACGCGACCTTACTCCAGGTACGACACCACCCCCTCCCTCTGGTCCCTCGGGGCCTTCTTGTTCTGGTTCTCGATTTGTGGTTCTTGACTCGGTGCCGATGGCACACCTTGGCGATGTTGCTTCAGATTGTGATATCATGTTTCGGGGTGAGAAGGCTCTCCGACTTGACCAGATTTCGGCCATTTGTGCCAAAGAGCAGCTCGATGGTGCAGTTTCTTAGGCCCGAGCCCGTGCTGAACAGCAGGCTGTGGATGCCTTGGCCCCATCTGGCTCTGGGCATAGAGAGCCCGGGGATGGATCAGGCATGAGCCGGTCGTCCTCCCAGCTTGACACCCCAAGTGGCCCTCTAGTAGGGAGGGCCCTGAGGGGAAGACCACCTACGTGACTCCATTCCTATGAACAGACGATGGTACTCCAAGGTGTTAGTGCTGACATGGCAGACGATGCCCCCATTAAGCGGGGGCATTGCGGCCGTCCGTCGAAACAAATGCCCAATCCCATCCTGGGTGGGAGGGCTAGCTCGGCCCCACTTGAGGGGCCTAGTAATTCCGACGAAGTTCCCATATGAAGCTCCTATGCTGGAACATTAGGGGCTTCGGCAACCTGGGCAGCCGACGCCAACTGATTGACTACATCTGGCAGGAAGATATCGACATAGTAGGTGTTCAGGAGATGATTCGTCAGGACTTCTCCATTTAGGAGTTGTCGGATTTCGAGATCCGGCAACCCGTGAGAGGTTCAAACACTGGGGTTCGTGCGAAGATCTCAACCTGCCTAGCCCTCCTACTCGCAATCCTCCCTAGCCTAGCACGTAGAGCTCACAGAGACACAAAGACACAGAGATTTATACTGGTTCGAGCCACCGTTGTGGTGTAATACCCTACTCCAGTGTGGTATGGTGGATTGCCTCGAGGGGCTATGGATGAACTAGTACAAAGGATGAACAAGCCTCAAGAGGTGAGGTGTTCTTGAGCTGGTGAGGTGCTCTACTTGCTCTGGTCTTGGTCCCTTTCCATGGTGGTGGCTAAGTTCTATATATAGTCGCCTTGGTCCTCTTCCCAAATATGAACGGGAAGGGATTCCACAACGGCGGGATTTGAAAGGGGACAAGCAGTACAGTCTATCCTGACAAAAGTAGTCTTCGCCTGTGAAAAGCCTATGGTCATGACACTGCGGTGGGCTCGATGATGACCTCCGTCTTGCCATCCTGGCGGTCTTGGTCTTGTTGCACTAGAATGGAAACCTTTAGTTGATTCCTCGGGACTCCGTGCCTGTGGCTTGCCTCCCTTGCACCAAAGAGGAAACCTGCGCTCTGCGCCCGCCTGGCCTTGGTCGTCATGGCTCACGTCAACTAAGCCTCATGAGGTAGCTGCATAGAACTCTCCGCCCCTCAGGAGCCCTCCCGAGGAGGCCAACTCCTTCAAGGGTCTTGGCGTCGTCCACCTTGCGAGGCTTGGCCCCTCGCGAGGGTCTTGCTGCGCTGGTGTTGAAGCTGGGCCGTACCAGGCCGTCGATGGAGCCACATGGTGGGTCGCAGGCAGGCAGGACTAGGATACCCCCAAGTCCAGGATGCCGACAGTGGCCCCCGGGCCCAAGGCACACTCGGACTTGGCATCCAGGCGAAGCCAAGGGGCAAGTGCGGAGCGCCACGGGCCCTAACCGCCTGCGGCCTTGATGACGCATGGTGATTGATTGGACGTGGGCGACTCCGCTTCCCCACGCTGCCTCGACAACTGATCGACTTGACTAGTCGATGCTGCATGCAGGGGGTCATGATGGCGCGAGGTCGTGGAGGCCAGTTGTAATGTGAGAGAGGGGCGGAGCCCCCTGTCCGTCTTCCCTTCATCTTGCTCCCTGTTGCTTCTTTCCTCTCCGTCTTGCTGCCATGGCATCACCGAAGAGGTTCTCAGCTGCCGAGAAAGGGAAGGCCCCCAAGGAGGGGCCAGCCTCCCCTCCTCCCAAGAGGGGCCGTGGCCGTCCCCGCAAGCACCCTGCGGTCCCTCCGGTAGCATCCAGGGGGCGCGGGCACGCACCCCCAAAGGCAACGTTTTGCCGGGCGCCCGTGATGGCACCTCTTCCTGCGGCGGGGGCTACCGGCCCCGGAGCAGCCCCCATGACGAAGGGAGGCGCGCCATGATCGTGCGCTCGCCTCGGCCGCGCTTTTCTTCGCTGGAGGTGCTTCCCGAGTTCGTGGTGTGGTCGGAGAACCCGGCTGGCACCTCGCTCCGGCTCCCTCGCTTCTTCTCTGGTGATCTTCCTTCTTCAGGGCTTGCTGGCCTCTGGCTGTAGGCTGATGGGTGCTGCAGCAGAGCTTCGTGGGTCAGCACCGAGGTTTCCGCCTCTAGCAGCGGGGTGCTGACCCATGGCTGGCAGACTTTCGCCCACGTGCGTGGCCTGGGCGGAAGGTACACCCTCCACTTCAAGTACGACGGCTTGGCGACCCTCTACGCGAGGGTATTCAGGGGAGACGGCCGCCGCGTGGGGTGCTGCCCGGAGGACAGCAGCAACGGTGATGGTGGCGATGGCGAACTTGGCCTTGGCGACGCGCACTCCTCCTCTTGTGGCGGTAGCTCCTCCTCGGATGAGAGCTCGAGCAGCGGTGGCTACGACCGGCCTCCGCATCATCATGCTTGTGTCGAGGACACCGGTGGCTCATCCCATCGCAGCGCTCCACTGAAGCCGGAGAGGAGCCCAGCTTGAAGCTGGGGGACGGCGAACTTGGACTCAAGGCCGGTGGCCCTAGATCTCCTATGGGAGAACTGGTGGAGCGCCAGGCTACCTTGAGGTGCTGCTTGAGGCTGCGGCGCTGGTGCCAAGCCTGCATGCCTTCGGGCCCTCTTTGTTTAGCTTTTCCTTTCTCCTGAAAATCAAAAAAGAGAAGAATGTACCCTATGAGGGCGTGTAATGAACTATTGTTGTTATGCCTTTTTATGTTATGGTTGCTATCCTTGATGATGTGTTGCAATATTTGTAATTTGAGTGCAGTCAAGGTAGGAAGGCTTAGCTTGGTATGTGCAGTCGTCCTCCGCCTCGTGAGGACCTATCGTTAGGTACTTGATAGGCCCCGGCCCAGAGCATACACCCTGTGCCCTCAAGAGATACACCTTGTGCCCTCAGGAGCCGCAACAGGGTAGAGCCGTCCCTTGTAGGAAGAGAGAATTTGTCGAGCGACTTGCTCCTCTTTACGCGAGCCCCCTGCCATAGGTTAAGGGCCTGATGCACCACGTCGCGCTGCCCAGGGGGCATGGACATGAGGGGTGCTGGCGCCAGTGGACTCGATCAAGGGCTCCTCGCGAGGATAAGGCCGAAATAACAGGGTTCGGCGTGGTGCGTGCGCGCAAAGGCAAGCCCTGGGTGCACACACCTACCTAGCCCCACGCGCGAGGAGCGCGAGGAGAAGTGGCGGGCGACTGCCACCTCCCTCACGTCCTTAGACCAAAGTAGCTTAAGAGAAAACACACTTGCGGAACCAGCGTTCGAGAATACCAAATCCATTGAAAACTTACTAAGAAAACCGCAAGAAACTTTGGAAAGCAAATGAACAGCCGCGTCTGGCACCTAATCTAGTCTTCTCACCAGTGCGGAGCTAAGTGCTACCACTAGGACGTAGGAGGGAGCCCCCATGAGGCCCCAGGGCGACTCTCAGGAGACTCCGGGGCGTGTACAGCCCCACTCATTATTACGTGAGAGTGTTACGAGCGGAGACCTTCACAGGCCGGAGCCTTGCTTCACAAGTCGGAGCCTTTCTTCAGGGGTAGAACTTCTGGAGGTGCTGGATGTTCCAGGCGTTCTGGATGGGGACCCCGTCCTGTGTCTCCAGGAGCACGGCGCCAGGCCTAGAGACACTGGCAACCCTAAACGGGCCCTCCCACATGGGAGAGAGCTTATGCAGCCCCTCCCTGGAGAGAACCCGCGTCAGGACGAGATCGCCCACCTCTAATGTCCTGGAGCAGACGTTGCAGCAGTGGTACCGCCGCAGCGCCTGCTGGTACCTTGCTCCCCGGAGCGAGGCTTGACGGTGGCGTTCCTCCCCCAGCACGAGATCCATCCTCCACGTGGCATCCTGCCGCGTTTCGTCGAACGCCAGGACCCGCGTGGAGCGATGCTTGACCTCGTGAGGGAGAACCGCTTCTACTCTGTAGACGAGGAAGAAAGGCGTTTCTCCCGTTGGCTTGGTCGCGGTGGTGCAAATGGACCACATCACGGACTGCATCTCATCGAGCCAGCCCCTGCCGCAGGCCTCGAGCTTTTTCTTGAAGGTGCGGGTCTTGAGGACCCTTAGGACCTCCGCATTAGCTCTCTCAGCCTTCCCATTGCTCCGTGGGTGTGCCACTGAGGCGTAGCAGATCTGCGTTTCAAGGTTAGCACAGTATGTTTTGAAAAGATTGCTAGTGAACTGCGAGCCATTGTCAGTGATGATGCGATTGGGGACCCCAAATCGGCTCATGATTCCCTTGATGAACTTGACGGCTGATCCTGCTAGGATGGTGTGCACGGCTTCTACCTCCGCCCACTTGGTGAACTTGTCGATGTCGACGTATAGTTATCGGTAGCCTCCTAGCGCCTGAAGGAATGGCCCCAAGATGTCCAGCCCCCAGACCGTGAACAGCCACATGGGCGGTATCGTCTGTAGGCCCTGTGCAGGCTGGTGGATCTGCTTGGCATGAAACTGGCATGCTTCACAAGAGTGCACCAGCTCTGTGGCATCGTTGAGCGCGGTGGGCCAGTAGAAGCCGCTGCGGAATGCTGCGTCTTGAGCTTGTGTTGGTTTTCCTTGAAGAGGAAAGGGTGATGCAGCAATAGTAGCGTAAGTATTTCCCTCAGTTTTTGAGAACCAAGGTATCAATCCAGTAGGAGGCTCCTCAAAAGTCCCACGCACCTACACAAACAAACAAGAACTCGCAACCAACGCAATAAAGGGGTTGTCAATCCCTTCACGGCCACTTGTGAAAGTGAGATCTGATAGAGATAATATGATAAGATAAATATATTTTTGGTATTTTATGATATAGATTGGAAAAGTAAAGATGCAAATAAAAGTAGATTGAAAGCTTATATGATAAAAGATAGACCCAGGGGCCATAGGTTTCACTAGTGGCTTCTCTAAAGATAGCATAAGTATTACGGTGGGTGAGCAAATTACTGTCGAGCAATTGATAGAAAAGCGAATAATTATGAGATTATCTAGGCATGATCATGTATATAGGCATCACATCCGTGACAAGTAGACCGACTCCTGCCTGCATCTACTACTATTACTCCACACATCAAGTGATATCCAGCATGCATCTAGAGTATTAAGTTCATAAAGAATAGAATAACGCATTAAGAAAGATGACATGATGTAGAGGGATAAACTCATGCAATATGATAGAAACCCCATATTTTTATCCTCGATGGCAACAATACAATACGTGCCTTGCTGCCCCTGCTGTCACTGGGAAAGGACACCACAAGATTGAACCCAAAGCTAAGCACTTCTCCCATTGCAAGAAAGATCAATCTAGTAGGCCAAACCAAACTGATAATTCGAAGAGACTTGCAAAGATAACTTAATCACACATAAAAGAATTCAGAGGAGATTCAAATATTTCTCATAGATAAACTTGATCATAAACCCACAATTCATCGGATCTTGACAAACACACCGCAAAAAGAGTTACATCGAATAGATCTCCAAGAAGATCGAGGAGAACTTTGTATTGAGATTCAAAGAGAGAGAATAAGCCATCTAGCTAAAAACTATGGACCTAAAGGTCTGTGGTAAACTGCTCACAACTCATCGGAGAGGCTATGGTGTTGATGTAGAAGCCCTCCGTGGTCGATTCTCCCTCCGGCGGAGCGCCGGCGAAGGCTCCAAGATGGGATCTCGCGGATACAAAAGGTTACGTCGGTGGAAATAGTTTTTCGTGGTCGCTTCTGATGTTTTCAGGGTACATGGGTATATATAGGAGGAAGAAGTAGGTCGGTGGACGCTCGAGGGGCCCACGAGGGTGGGGGTGCGCCCAGCCCTAGGGGGCGCGCCGGGCACCCTTGTGGCCATCTCGCTTGTTTCTTGACTTGCACTCCAAGTCCTCTGGATCACGTTTGTTCCAAAAAGATCGCTCCCGAAGGTTTCATTCCGTTTGGACTCCGTTTGATATTCCTTTTCTTCGAAACACTGAAATAGGCAAAAAAAACAGCAATTCGGGCTGGGCCTCCGGTTAGTATGTTAGTCCCAAAAATGATATAAAAGTGTAAAGTAAAGCCCATAAACATCCAAAACAAGTAATATAATAGCATGGAACAATCAAAAATTATAGATACGTTGGAGACGTATCAAGCATCCCCAAGCTTAATTCCTGCTTGTCCTCGAGTAGGTAAATGATAAAAATAGAATTTTTGATATGGAATGCTACCTAGCGTAATTCTCAATGTAATTTTCTTTATTGCAGCATGATTATTCAGATCCAAATGATTCAAGATTAAAGCTTATAAAACATAAAAATAGTAATACTCGAAGCATACTAACAAATAATCATGTCTTATCAAAATAGCATAGCCAAAGAAAGCTTATCCCTACAAAATCATATAGTTAGGACATGTTTCATTTTCATTACACAAAATACTCCCATCATGCACAACCCCGGTTTCAGCCAAGCAATTGGTTCATACTTTTTAACGCGCTTCAGCTTTTTCAACTCTTACGCAATACATGAGCGCAAGCCATGGACATAGCACTATATGTGGTATATGGTGGTGGTTGTGAAGACAAAAAGGGAGAAGATAGTCTTACATCAACTAGGCGTATCAACGGGCAATGGAGATTCCCATCAATAGATATCAATGTGAGTGAGTAGGGATTGCCATGCAACGGATGCACTAGAGCTATAAATGTATGAAAGCTCAACAAAAGAAACTAAGTGGGTGTGCATCCAACTCGCTTGCTCATGAAGACCTAGGGCATTCTGAGGAAGCCCATCATTGGAATATACAAGCCAAGTTCTATAATGAAAAATTCCCACTAGTATATGGAAGTGACAACATAGGAGACTCTCTATCATGAAGATCATGGTGCTACTTTGAAGCACAAGTGTGGAAAAGAGATAGTAGCATTGTCCCTTCTCTCTTTTTCTCTCATTTTTTTATTTGGCCTTTCTTTCTTTTTTATTTGGCTTTTCTCTCTTTTTTTGGTGGGCTCTTTGGCCTCTCTTTTTTTAAGTCTGAAGTCTCATCCCGACTTGTGGGGGAACCATAGTCTTCATCATCCTTTCCTCACTTGGGACGATGCTCTAATAATTAAGATCATCACACTTTTATTAATTTACAACTCAAGAATTACAACTCAACACTCAGAACAAAATATGACTCTATATGAATGCCTCCGGCGGTGTATCGGGATATGAAATGAATCAAGAGTGACATGTATGAAAAATTATGAAGGTGGCCTTGCCACAAATACAATGTCAACTACATGATCATGCAAAGAGCAATATGACAATGATGGAGTGTGTCATAATAAATGGAACGATGGAAAGTTGCATGGCAATATATCTCAGAATGGCTATGGAAATGCCATAATAGGTAGGTATGGTGGCTGTTTTGAGGAAGGTAAATAATGGGTGCATGATACCGGTGAAAGTTGCGCGGCATAATAGAGGCTAGAAAAGTGGAAGGGTGAGTGTGTGTATATCCATGGACTCACATTAGTCATAAAGAACTCATATACTTATTGCAAAAGTCTACTTGCCCTCGAAGCAAAGTACTACTATGCATGCTCCTAGGGGAAGGGTTGGTAGGAGTTAACCATCGCGCGATCCCGACCTGCACTCAGAAGGAAGACAATTAAAAGAGCACCTCATGCAACAAATTTGTCACACAACTTTTACCATACGTGCATGCTACGGGACTTGCCAACTTCAACACAAGTATTTCTCAATTTCATAATTACCCAACTAGCATCACTCTAACATTACCACCTTTATATCTCAAAACGATTATAAAGCATCAAATTGATCCTAGTGTTTAATGCACTTTCTATGATGGTTTTTATTATACCCAACTTGGATGCTCATCATTCTAGGACCGAATTCAAAACCATAGCAAATACCATGCTGTTCTAAAAGACTCTCAAAATAATATAAGTGAAGCATGAGAGATCAATAATTTTGTCAAAATTAAGCCACCTCAGTGCTCTAAAAGATAAAAGTGAAGTACTAGAGCAAAAACTATCTAGCTCAAAAGATATAAGTGAAGCACATAGAGTGTTCTAATAAATTATAATCAAGTGGGCTTCTCCCAAAAGGTGTGTACAGCAAGGATGATTGTGGTAATCTAGAAAGCAAAGACTAATATCATACAAGATGCTCCAAGCAAAACACATATCATGTGGTGAATAAAAATATAGCTCCAAGTAAAGTTACCGATAGACGAAGACGAAAGAGGGGATGCCTTTCGGGGCATCCCCATGCTTAGGCTTTTGGTTATCCTTGAATGTCTTGGGGTGCCATGGGCATCCCCAAGCTTAGGCTTTTGGTTATCCTTGAATGTCTTGGGGTGCCATGGGCATCCCTAAGCTTAGGATCTTGCCACTCCTTGTTCCATAGTCCATCAAATCTTTATCCAAAACTTGAAAACTTCACAACACAAAACTCAACAGGAAATCTCATAAGCTCCGTTAGTGCAAGAAAGAAAAACCACCACATAAGGTACTGTAATGAACTCATTCTTTATTTATTTTGGTGTTAAATCTACTATATTCCAACTTCTCTATGGTTCATACCCTACATACTAGCCATAGATGCATCAAAATAAGCAAACAACACACAAAAACAGAATCTGTCAAAAACAGAACAGTCTGTAGCAATCTGTAACTCTCGAATACTTCTGGAACTCTAAAAATCCTACCAAAATAGGAAGTCATTGGAAATTTGTCTATTGATCTACAGCAAAAAGAATCAACGCAAAACCATGTTTCTGTGAATTACTAAAATTATTTTCGTGCGTGCAAAGTTTCTGTTTTTTCAGCAGAATCAAATTAACTATCACCATAGGTTATCCTATAGGTTCTACTTGGCACAAACACTAATTAAAACATAAAAACACATCTAAACAGAAGACAGATGCAAAATTTATTATTAAATAGAAGCAAAAACAAAAAAGCAAAAATAAAATTGGGTTGCCTCCCAACTAGCGCTATCGTTTAACGCCCCTAGCTAGGCATAAAAGAGAGGATAGATCTAAGTAGTGCCATCTTTGGCACTGAATTCATAAGTAGCTCGCATGATAGATTCATAAGGTAATTTAACTTTCTTTCTTGGAAAGTGCTCCATGCCTTTCCTAAATGGAAATTGGAATCTAATATTCCCTTCCTTCATATCAATAATTGCACCAATCGTTCTAAGGAAAGGTCTACCAAGAATAATAGGACAAGAAAGATTGCAATCTATATCAAGAACGATAAAATCTACGGGCACCAAATTCCTATTTGCAACAATAAGGACATCATTAATCCTTCCCATTGGCTTTTTAATGGTGGAATCCGCAAGGTGCAAATTTAAAGAGCAATCATCAAGATCATGGAAACCTAGAATATCACATAAAGTTTTCGGAATCGTGGAAACACTAGAACCCAAATCACACAAATCATAACACTCATAATCTTTAATTTTAATCTTTATAGTAGGTTCCCACTCATCATAAATTTTTTTAGGTATAGAAACTTCCAAATTAAGTTTTTCATCATAAGATTGCATCAAGGCATCAACAATATGTTTGGTAAAAGCTTTATTTTAACTACAAGCACGAGGAGAATTCACAACGGATCACAACAAGGAAATACAATATACTAAAGAACAATTATCATAATTAAATTCCTTGAAATCCAAGATAGTGGGTTCAATGCTATTTAAAGTCTTGACCTCTCCAATCCCACTTTTACCAAATTTAGCATCAAGATCTAAGAACTCCAAATCATTGGGACGCCTTTTAACTAAAGTTGACTCATCTCCAGTCCCATCATTATTAAGATTCATATTGCAAAACAAAGATTTAATAGGGGACACATCAATAACTTTAGGATCTTCATCACTATTTTCATGGAAACTAGAAGAACACGCCTTTACAAAGCAATCTTTCTTAGCATGCAATCTAGCGGTTCTTTCTTTGCACTCATCAATGGAAATTCTCATAGCTTTGAGAGACTCATTGATATCATGCTTAGGAGGAGTAGATCTAAGTTTCAAAGAATCAACATCAAGCGAAAGTCTATCAACGTTCCCAGCCAAATCATCAACTTTAAGCAATTTTTCTTCAAGCAAAGCATTAAAATTCTTTTGAGAGATCATGAATTCTTTAACACTATTCTCAAAATCAGAGGGCATCTTATTGAAATTACCATAAGAATTATTGTAGGAATTTCCATAATTATTATAGGAATTACTAGGGAACGGTCTAGGATTAAAGTTTCCTCTATAAGCATTGTTACCAAAATTATTCCTACCAACAAAATTCACATCCATAGATTCATTATTATTCCCAATCAAAGTAGACAAAGGCATATCATTGGGATCAATAGAATCACTCTTAGTAGCAAACAATTTCATAAGTTCATCCATCTTTCCACTCAAAACATTAATTTCTTCTATAGCATGCACTTTTTTACTAGTAGATCTTTTGGTGTGCCATTGAGAATAATTAGCCATAATATTATCAAGGAGTTTGGTAGCTTCTACTAAGGTGATTTCCATAAATGTGCCTCCCGCAGCCGAATCTAAAAGATTTCTAGAAGCAAAATTCAATCCGGCATAAAAATTTTGTATGATCATCCATAAATTCTAACCATGAGTAGGGTAATTGCGAATTATTAATTTCATTCTTTCCCAAGATTGGGCAACATGCTCATGATCAAGTTCTTTAAAATTCATAATATCGTTCCTAAGAGAGATGATCTTAGCGGGAGGAAAATACTTAGAGATAAAAGCATCTTTGCACTTATTCCATGAATCAATACTATTCTTAGGCAAAGACGAAAACCAAACTTTAGCACGATCTCTAAGTGAAAATGGAAATAAATTCAATTTAACAATATCATTATCCGTATCTTTCTTCTTTTGCATCTTCACTAGGAAGGCCGGAGAATTGATCTTTCATAACAGATTCAGCAAATCAGCATTACTTTCACAAGACTCAACATCATTAAGAGGAGAAATCAAAGTACTAAGGAAATCATAATTATTGGTACTGGAAAAGTCACATAACTTGGTATTGTCTTGCGCCATTGCGACAAGCAATCCAACACACAAGCAAACAAGAAGGCAAGCGAAAGAGAGAGGAGATTGGGAAAGAGAGGGCCAATAAAACGGCAAGGGTGAAGTGGGGGAGAGGAAAACGAGAGGCAAATGGCAAATAATGTAAGTGCGAGGGAGATGAGTTTGTGATGGGTACTTGGTATGTCTTGACTTGAGCGAAGACCTCCCCGGCAACGGCGCCAGAAATCCTTCTTGCTGCGTCTTGAGCTTGCGTTGGTTTTCCTTGAAGAGGAAAGGGTGATGCAGCATTAGTAGCGTAAGTATTTCCCTCAGTTTTTGAGAACCAAGGTATCAATCAAGTAGGAGGCTCGTCAAAAGTCCCACGCACCTACACAAACAAACAAGAACTCGCAACCAACGCAATAAAGGGGTTGTCAATCCCTTCATGGCCACTTGTGAAAATGAGATCTGACAGAGATAATATGATAAGATAAATATATTTTTGGTATTTTATGATATAGATTGCAAAAATAAAGATGCAAATAAAAGTAGATTGAAAGCTTATATGATAAAAGATAGACCCGGGGGCCATAGGTTTCACTAGTGGCTTCTCTGAAGATAGCATAAGTATTACGATGGGTGAACAAATTACTGTCGAGCAATTGATAGAAAAGCGAATAATTATTAGATTATCTAGGCATGATCATGTATATAGGCATCACATCCGTGACAAGTAGACCGACTCCTGCCTGCATCTACTACTATTACTCCACACATCAAGTGATATCCAGCATGCATCTAGAGTATTAAGTGCATAAAGAATAGAGTAACGCATTAAGAAAGATGACATGATGTAGAGGGATAAGCTCATGCAATATGATATTAACCCCATCTTTTTATCCTCGATGGCAACAATACAATACGTGCCATGCTGCCCCTGCTGTCACTGGGAAAGGACACTGCAAGATTGAACCCAAAGCTAAGCACTTCTCCCATTGCAAGAAAGATCAATCTAGTAGGCCAAACCAAACTGATAATTCGAAGTGACTTGCAAAGATAACTTAATCACACATAAAAGAATTCTGAGGAGATTCAAATATTTCTCATAGATAAACTTGATCATAAACCCACAATTCATCGGATCTCGACAAACACACCACAAAAAGAGTTACATCGAATAGATCTCCAAGAAGATCGAGGAGAACTTTGTATTGAGATTCAAAGAGAGAGAAGAAGCCATCTAGCTAATAACTATGGATCCGAAGGTCTGTGGTAAACTACTCACAACTCATCGGAGAGGCTATGGTGTTGATGTAGAAGCCCTCCATGGTCGATTCCCCCTCTGGTGGAGCGCCGGCGAAGGCTCCAAGATGGGAGCTCGCAGATACAGAAGGTTACGGCGGTGGAAATAGTTTTTCGTGGTCGCTTCTGATGCTTTCGGGGTACATGGGTATATATAGGAGGAAGAAGTAGGTCGGTGGACGCTCGAGGGGCCCACGAGGGTGGGGGGCGCGCCTAGCCCTAGGGGGCGCGCCGGGCACCCTCGTGGCTGCCTCGCTTGTTTCTTGATTTCCACTCCAAGTCCTCTGGAGCACGTTTGTTCCAAAAAGATCGCTCCCGAAGGTTTCATTCCGTTTGGACTCCGTTTGATATTCCTTTTCTTTGAAACACTGAAATAGGCAAAAAGACAGCAATTCGGGCTGGGCCTTCGGTTAGTAGGTTAGTCCCAAAATGATATAAAAGTGTAAAGTAAAGCCCATAAACATCCAAAACAAGTAATATAATAGCATGGAACAATCAAAAATTATAGATACGTTGGAGACGTATCACGGAACGCCTTGCCCACCAGGGTGCGGGACGAGGAGTGGTGCCCGCAGTCCCCACCATGTATGTCCGCCAGCAGCTCGAGCTCCTGTTCCCTGGAGATGCACCGCAAAGAAATGTCATTGGGCCTCCTACGGTATAACTCACCATCCTTGATGTAGTACGCGGTGGCCTGGCGGGCCACGCGCTCGGCGTCCTCCTCCTTCTCTGGCAGGGTCCCCTGAAGGAGGTACGCCTTGAACTCCTCAGTCCAGCACCCTTCCTCAGGCTCAAGTGCGAGTAGCAAGCGGGCTCCTGAGGGATGACCACAGGCTGGAGCTCCCGTCTCTGGTGCCTGTGGCAGGTCCTCCCGAGGTGGTGCTGGAGTCGTGACGTGCGGAACCGCAGATGGCTTGAAGAGCCGCTCCTCAAACACCCCTAGCTCCTGAGGGAGCCTGCGAGATGCTCTTTTGGCGATGTCGTCTGCTTCCTTGTTCGTCCCACGCGGCACATGCTATAGCTCCACGCCCATGAACCGCTTCTCCATCTTGTGCACCTCTTCTAGGTACGCCTCCATGTGTTCGTCCTTAGGCGTGTACTCCTTGTTGGAGAAATTGACGAGAAGCTGGGAATCGCCTTTGATGGTGAGGCGCTTTACCCCTAGCGCGGCCGCGGACCTGAGCCCAGCGAGCAAGCCTTCGAATTCTGTGATGTTGTTGGAGACCTTCTCGCCCCGCTGAAAGCAGAGTTGTACTGCATAGCAAAGCTTGTCCTTGGTGGGCGAGATGAGGATGGCCCCTGCCCCTGCGCCTTGCCGGGCAAATGCCCCGTCGAAGTACATGACCCATCCATCTGGCTCTTCATCTCCTGGCAGGAGGGAGCAGTCCTCGCCTTCTCCATGATCTGGAGTGTCAGTCCACTCGGCTACGAAGTCAGCGAGGGCCGCCCTTGATGACCCTGGTGGTACTGAACTCGAGATCAAATGCTTGAAGCTCAATGTTCCATTCAGCAACTCGCCCAGCTGCGTTCGGGCTCCGGAGCACACTCTCTAGCAGGTATGCTGAGACAACTTTGATGGGTGACCTTGAAAGTAGTGGCGCAACTTTCTGGAGGCGACTAGAAGTGCGAGCAAGAGCTTCTGTGGCATGGGGTATCATGCCCGGGCCTCCCTCAGTACTGTGCTGATGAAGTAAACGGGATGCTCAATGAGGGACGAGGCATCAGCAGAATCTTGTTCTTCGCGGGGGCACAGGTCCCTTTTTGCCTCATGAGGCCTATGCTCCGGAGCCTCGATAGCCATGGGGCCATTCATAGCCTCAGGAGGAATGTCGGCCGTTGCACCGGCAGAGACTTCAGATGCCTTCCCTGAGGTGTGCTGCACTTTGCTTGCTAGTTGTGCATCCTGCTGTGACTTCTTGACCGGGCGCTCATTCCTTAGCGCTACCAGGGTGCCGCTTCCTGAGTGTGGGGTTGCTGCCAGATAGAGCACCAAGGGCTCGAGAGGGTGCGGTGCCACCATCACGGGTGGACTGGTCAGATATCTCTTGAGGTCCTGGAAGGCTGCGTCTGCCTCGGGGGTCCACTCGAATAGCTCCTTCCTTTTCATCTGCTTGAAAAACGGGAGGGCGCGCTCCCCCAGCTTGGAAATGATGCATCCAAGCGAGGTTACGCAGCCAGCCAGCTTCTGCATCTCCTTCAGGGTCTGCGGGGGGTTCATGTCTTCTATTGCCTTGACCTTTTCTGGGTTAGCCTCGATCCCTCTATGCGATACCAAGAAGCCCAACAGCTTGCTGGAGGGGACCCCGAATACACACTTCTCAGGGTTAAGCCGAAGATCCACCGTGCGCAGGCTGGCGAACGTCTCCTCCAGATCTTCTATCAGAGTCCTGGCCTCCTGAGACTTCACCACTATATCGTCGACGTAGGCCTCCGCGTTTCTCCCAAGCTGCGAACCCAGGGCGATGTGCATCAACCGCTGGAATGTTGCTCCGGTGTTGTGCAGCCCGAAGAGCATGCAGGTGTAGTAGTACACCCCGCATGGGGTGAGGAATGCCATCTTCTCCACATGCTCCACGGCCATCTTGATCTGGTGGTAGCCAGAGAAGGCGTCCAGGAAGCACAACAGGTCGCACTCGGCGGTGGAGTCAATGATCTGGTTGATGTGAGGGAGCGGAAAGGGATCTTGAGGGCAGGACTTGTTGAGGTTGGTGAAGTCGACACACATGCGCTCCTTCCCTCCTTTCTTGGGGACGATGACGGGGTTCGCCAGCCACTCTGGGTACCGCACCTCTCTGATGACCCCAGCGGCTTGTAGCCTACGGGTTTCTTGGATGATGAAGGCATGCTTCTCGGTGGACTGCCGGTGAGCCTTCTGCTTCACCGGCCGCACATTTGGGCATACTCTCAGATGGTGATGGATTATCCCCCTCGGGACCCCGGCCAGGTGTTTGGGTTCCCAGGTGAATACATCCTTGTTGGCTCACAGAAAGTTGATCAATGCCTCCTCTTGATCCTGTGGGAGGCCAGTCCCTATGGTGAAGGTGGCGCTGGCCGTCCCATCCTCGCAGACTGGCACTTGCTTCATCTTGGCTCGGTCCTGGAAGAACAACTACTTCTTCTTGGCAGGCGCTGCCTCTGGGGCCTCCTGATCCTCCTTCTTGTCGGGTATCGCCGTCGTGGCTGTCTTGAAGGCGAGCTTGAAGGCCTGCAGCGCGCCTTTGGTGTCTCCTGCCACCGTGAGGACACCGTTGCTGCCCGACATCTTCATGAGGTTGTACGCCGGATGGGTCGCAGCCATAAACTGCGCCAAGTCTGGGTATCCTAGAATAGCGTTATACGGCAGGTTGATCTTGGCGATGTTGAAGTCGACGAGCTTGGTGCGGTAGTTGTCGTGGGTCCCAAAGGTGATGGCGAGGCGGATATGCCCCAGGGGCTTGGTGGAACCGTCCCCAACTCCAGAGAAGGGCTTGGAGGGGCGGAGCCGGCTGGGCAGTACATGGAGCAGGCCGAACGCCTCCGTGGAGAGCACGTTGAGGCCGGCTCCACCGTCAATGAGGGTCTTAGTGATCGCCACATGGCAGATGGTGGGGGTGCAGAGCATCGGGAGCGCGCCTGCTCCCGTCGTGGCAACAGGGTGATCTTCAGGGCCGAAGGCGAGGTCAGTTTGGGGCGCCCCCCAGCCCGGGGGAGCCCCCGAGCCCGCCTGAGCGTTGCCTGCCTGCCGGTAGAACTGCTTGACGTGGCGGCCGGAGGGCGACGCCTGCGAGCCGCCCAAGAGAGCTGCGACGACCAGGGACGTCGGCGCCGCGTAGTGGGTGAGGGAGAGGTCGCGCAGCTCCTCCGAGGAGGCCATAGAAGACGCTGGCAGGTTGAGCAACCAGGCGCGTGGCGCGCCTACGAGGGCCATGGGGAACTAGTTGGCCTTCACCTTGTCATCTCCACCAGCCGCCCAAACTGCTTCCTCGTATGCCTGAAGGAAGGGGGATGGATCCGCCGCGCCGTCATAGCGCGGCGGCATCTCCGATCGGAACTTGTGCGGCCACTGCACTTGCTGCAGGGAGAGGGCGAAGCAGCGCAGCCCCGGCGCTTCGCGCATCGATGAGGCCGACGAAGGAGCGCCCGCCATATGTGTCAGTGACACGATCTGGAGGTCGAGGAAGAGGATTCCGATGCAACCCTACCTGGCGCGCCAAATGTCAGATTTCGGGATTCGACAACCCGTGAGAGGTTCGAACACTGGGGTGTGTGCGGAGATCTCAACCTGCCCAGCTTGCCTACTCACGATCCTTCCTAGCCTAGCGCATAGATCTCACAGAGACACAAAGACACGGAGATTTATACTGGTTCGGGACACCGTTGTGGTGTAATACCCTACTCCAGTGTGGTATGGTGGATTGCCTCGAGGGGCTACGGATGAACTAGTACAAAGGATGAACAAGCCTCAGGAGGTGAGGTGTTCTTGAGCTGGTGAGGTGCTCTACTTGCTCTGGTTTTGGTCCCTTTCCATGGTGGTGGCTAAGTCCTATATATAGTCGCCTTGGTCCTCTTCCCAAATATGAGCGGGAAGGGATTCCACAACGGCGGGATTTGAAAGGGGACAAGTAGTACAATCTATCCTAACAAAAGTAGTCTTCGCCTGCCAAAAGCTCTGGTCGTGACGCTGCGGTGGGCTCGGTGATGACCTCCGTCTTGCCGTCCTGACGGTCTTGGTTTTGTTGCACTAGAATGCAAACCTTTAGCTGATTCCTCGGGACTCCGCGCCTGTGGCTTGCCTTCCTTGCACCGAAGAGGAAACCTGTGCTCTGCGCCTGTCTGGTGCCCGCCTGGCCTTGGTCGTCATGGCTCAAGTCGGCTGAGCCTCATGAGGTAGCTGCATAGAACTCTCCGCCCCTCAGGAGCCCTCCTGAGAAGGCCAACTCCTTTAGGGTTCTTGGCGTCGTCTGCCTCGCGAGGCTTGGCTCCTCGTGAGGGTCTTGCTGTGCTGGTGTTGAAGCTGGGCCGTACCAGGCCGTCGATGGAGCCACATGGTGGGTTGCAGGCAGGCAGGACCGGATACCCCCAAGTCCAAGACGCCGACAGGAGTTACAGGGGCTCTCTCGACAACCGTTTGCCTGGCAATGGTTGCCGGCATCTGGGTTGTCTGGAGGCATACTCCTGGGGGTCAGGGAGGATTTCTTTTCAGTGGAGGATATGGACCGCGGGGAATTTTTCCTTAGTATGTCCATCACCGACCAACGTGTGAACCTCAGTTGGGAGGTGATCATATTCAATGGCCAAGTTGATCACGGGCGGTCAGCGGTGTTCCTGGCCGAGCTGCATGATAAGGTAGAACGTTGCACGACCCCAGTGGTGGTGGCGGGTGACTTCAACCTTATCAGACAGGAAGCGGACAAAAGCTCGCCCAACATTGATAGGCCACGTATGCGCATGTTCAACGACTCCATAGCTGAGATGGCCCTACGTGAGATAGCATGGGTAGGGGCTAGGTTCGCATGGAAAAATAAACAGGTGGACCCTATCCGGAGTGTGCTAGATCGGGTCCTCGTGTCTCTGCAGTGGGAGATTATGTTCCCATTGGGTTCACTACGGGCGGTCACTCAGATTGGCTCCGACCACGTTCCCCTGTTCTTTGCGTCAGGGGAAGGGTCTCCACAGAGGTCTAGGCGCTTCCATTTTGAACCATCATGGCTTCTGCAGCCGGGGTTTGTCGAGATGGTTCAGGAAAGTTGGGCGCAGGCGCCAAATAACCCACCAAGGGTGTTCTGTGCCACAGACGTTTGATATCATTGCTCTAAAACCACCCGCTAGTTTATGCGGGGTTGGGGCGCCAACCTTGGTGCTGCCCTAAGGTCCCGCAAAGGGGCTCTATTGGACTAGATTAAGGCCCTGGAGGCGACTGCTGATTCAGTCGGTCTGTCGGCTGACGACTAGTTGCGGCGGTACTCCCTTGAAGCCTCCCTAATGGAGATCTTTAAGGAGGAGGAGCTGTTCTGATAACGACGGGGGAGGGGGGCAGAAGTGGATCCTTCAAGGCGATGCTAACACCGCTTACTTCCAGGCAATTGCTAATGGGCGGCGCAGGAAGTGCTCCATTCCGTGCCTTTGGGAAGGGGACACCCTTCTCGAGCACCCGGATGAGATTAGGCCCATATTTGCTCCTTTTTAAGGGGCTCTTCTCAGCGGAACCCCGGGGTGGGGTATCCTTGGCGGATGATTTCTGGCCCCTAGAGTATAGGGTATCTGACAATGAGAATGCAGAACTAACTATCCCTTTCTCGCCGGAAGAGGAGGGAGGGCGATCGCCTCGATGATGGTGGGGTCAGCACCAGGGCCGGACGGCTTGCCGGTTGCCTTCTTCCAGAAATTCTAGAATGTCCTAAAACCTGTGATCATGCCAATGTTCCATGAATTCAACATCGGAACATTTGAGATGGCGCGCCTAAATTCAGACCTATCACTGTTATCAACATTCTGGAGCGCATCTTCTCTTAAGTATGCGCAACTAGACTCGTGTCGGTAGCTGAGAGGATGAATCACCCACTTCAGACATCATTCCTGAAAGGGAGACGAATCCATGATGGGATTTTGTCCCTTCACGAGATTGTCCACGAGGTGCAATCGCGTGGGCAGAAGGGTGTCTTTCTCAAGCTGGACTTCCAGAAAGCCTATGATCGGCTAGATTGGAACTTCCTGCGGCTAGTCATGCAACGCAGAGGCTTCGAGGACAGATGGTGCAACTGGATTATGCAGTTGGTACGGTCTGGCAAGACAGCGATTAACATTAGCGGTGAGGTGGGGCCATTCTTCTTGTCCTCTGCGGGAGTGAAGCAAGGGGACTCGATATCCCCCCCTTCTCTTCAATCTCGTTGTGGACGCGCTGGCATGAATCCTGGACAAAGCTAGGAGGGCCGGCCACCTATCAGGAGTTGTTGGTCACCTCATTCCGGGAGGAGGGGTCACCCGTCTCCAATACGGCGATGACACCATGATTATGGTGGAAGGATCCGCCCTCGACATAGTTAATCTTAAGTTCCTACTCCTCTGCTTTGAGGCTATGTCGGGACTCAAGATTAACTTTGACAAGAGCGAGGTCTTCATCTTGGGCTACCCTGCAGAGGACCAACAGAGGATTGCTGATAACCTAAACTGCAGACTAACCTCATTCCCCATTACCTACTTGGGGATGCCGATGGCAGACTCAAAGATCCTGACGAGTGCGTCCGATCCTTTAGTGGGACGAGTGTCATCTCGGGCCGAGCCTGGCGAGGACGGTTTGCCTCCAAAGGGAGCAAATCGATCCTTATTAGTTCCAACCTAGCGAGCCTCCCCATGTTCATGATGGGGATGTATATCCTACCGTAGGGCGTCCATAGTGCCTACGATAAGGATCTCGCTAGGTTCTTTTGGCAGACGGCCAATGGCCGCCAAAAGTACCACATGGTAAAGTGGGTGGATATTTGCATGCCCAAGGACTGTGGTGGACTGGGCATCATTGCCTCCCATTGTATGAACGTTGCGCTCATGTTGATATGGGTCTGGTGGATCTTACGCGGCGAGGGAGGGCTATGATTACAACTCATTCATGCGAAATACCTTAGGGGAGAACCGCTCTTGGCATGCAACCGGACGGATGGCTCACAATTCTGGCGAGCCATCCAAAGGATCAAGGAGGACATCCGCCTAGGGATCTCATTCTCCTTAGAGAACGGGAAAGGGATCCAATTTTGGCTGGATCCCTGGCTAGGTACTGAGCCATTATGTGTTCCCTTCCCTGGCCTATTCTTGATATGTGTGAATCCGTCTGTCCTAGTGTCCACGGCTTTCCAAGCTAGACAGTGGAACATCGGGTTTCGTCGCACCTTTGGACAAGCCGAGAGTAAACTAGACTGCGGGCCGCCCTATCACTCGTGCTTCCGGATTATCCGGACACGGTATCCTGGCGGCTCGCGCCGACGGCGGAGTTTTCAGTGAGCACGACATACCATGCCCGTTGCCCGTCGCCTCCCCTCGGGGACAGAGGTACTTAAGCGGCACGGACCTGGTGATGGTCTATGCCCTCTCTGTGCGGTACCAGAGACCGGGACCCATATCCTCTTTTCGTGTACCGCGGCAAGGTACTATGGACGTACGTCCGCGAGGTGTTGGGGCATGACTGGGAGGCCCTAAATCTCGCGGAGTTTCTCCAACATAGAGCTTTACAGCCGTCACGACATCGCCGCCTATTTTGGCTTATTTTTGCAGCGATGTCATGGACTCTTTGGACGACTAGGAATAAGATGGTGATCGAGAAGGTTTTTCGAGGAAGGCATCTGACTCCTTCAAATTCCTTGCTTTCCTGCAGCACTGGCACTCGCTCTCGAGGCAGCTTTTGGCTTCGGCGCGTCGACTTGGCCTGATGATGGATGCGCTTTTGGCTTCGGCGCGTCGACTATCGTCCTCGTAGTGCCGCTACGCGGGTTGCCACTAGGTGGCTTTTTTCCATTTCTTTTATGCTTTCTTGGGTTTGACTGTGTTGTGGCCCCAACCGTTATCTGTCGGGTGTTGTTTGAACATGGATTGTATGGACCGTTGCTTTATTTATAAAGCGGGGCGAAAGCCTATTTCGATATATTCACTCAGATAAAAAATGCCCAAAATAAGTGCGGGTAACCAAACACACCTTGTTGGACTTGGCTTGGGATATACGCATGTTCCTTAAGAACGGATTGTTCCGTGTAATCCCACGGTGTCCTTGAGTGCAAGCAAACGCCTCTCACTTGAGTGCAGGCCGTGCTGATAGCTTGTCGGATTCAGGTTTCAAAATAACAGAAATGGCCTTTATTTCTGAAGTTTATCTCCAGGTATTTCTTTGAAGCAACCTATACTTCTGAAGAAGAAGAGAAACAAATACGTACAACGGTACAAGATGATGCGTCTTCCCACTCTTGCAACCAAAAATACAACTGGTTCATTTAATTAGCAGGAAATCCACAAGCAACTGGCGAATTGAAAGCGAGCGTGCATTGTTAGAACAATTTGGCAGGGATCGCACACAAGACACAACCCTAAGCAAATGGCAAGTACAATTAGTCGTACAATCTCGTGTGTCATCATCATGGACAAATTCAGATTTTTATAAGGAAGAGAAATGTGCATGCCAAAGAGTGGATCAAAAGACTACTAGTTGAGAGAAGAACACACATGCTGACTGCTAGACGATGGAGATGATTCACAAGGGATCCATGGACTTGGTGCTGGTCCCTTGTGGGCTTGCGATCATGCTCGGCTACCACCTCCTCCTCCTCTACCGCATCCTTCGCCATCCGCACACCACGGTCATCGGCTACGAGAACCACAACAAGCTTGCCTGGGTGCAGCGCATGGTGCAGGTGGAGGATCCGGTTTAACTTTTTCTTTTCTGCGATCAGTGCTGGTTCTTCTGGTTGATCGCCGCGGTTCATGCCTGCCTGCAGACGACGGCGCCGGAGGAGACGGCCCTGGCGCTGAGCGTGATCTCGGACAACATCTCGGCGTCCACCACGCTGGCGTCGCTGTGCATCGCGCTGGGCTCGCTGATCGGCGCGTGGGTGAGCAGCAACGCCTCGCCCTCGGCGCCGCTCACGGCCGGCGGCGACGGCGGCGCCAGCCAGCCGACGGCAACGGGGATGGCGTCGGCCAAGTTCACGTCGCTGCTCGTCTGCTTCCTGGCCTCCTTCGCCTGCTTCATCCAGTCCGCGGGGCACTACGTGCACGCCAGCTTCCTCATGACCGCGCTGGGGTCGGACGCGCCGGCGAGCCACGTGCAGCGCGCGGTGATCCGGGGCGGCAACTTCTGGGCGCTGGGGCTCCGGGCGCTCTACTTCGCCACGGCGCTGCTCATGTGGGTGTTCGGCCCGGTGGCCATGCTCGCCTGCTCCGTGCTCACAGTGGTCGTGCTGCACCTGCTCGACACCAGCTCCATGCCGCTGCACCACCACCAGTTCGTCGACAGAACGAGCGGCACCAGGGGAGCCAGAGCGCCCACCGCTCCGAACACGGGGCTCCATAGCGCGGTCGCGATGTTCTCGCGGGCACCGTATCTCAAATGACGGAGGAGAAAGTTTCTGGTGTATGATGTTCAAAGATTTATTATCTTGGCTAAAATTAATATGAATCTATCTTGATTGATTTCTCAAGTCATTGCTTTTCACTTGATGGGGTTATCAGAGGCGACGTGGTTGCCATGTTTTTTTTAGCTAGAGTTGATGTCAAGACTCCGGATCATCTAAACTTCAGAAAATATTGGTTAAACCAGACAACTCCAGGGCATCGAAAGGATGTGACTAGGCCGTTGACAACCTCAGTAGAATCATGGTGCAAAGTATTTCAAACAACAATTTAAACATCAGTAGGAACATTGTGCAAAGCATTTCAAACAAAAATCTAAACCTCAATAGGATCCTGTTGTAAAGCATTAAAAAAATGCTTTGATTTCCTTTGAAACAATCTTGTTAGGTTGGTCATGCCGTGCTCGTTGCATTTCACTGGTTCAATTTTGACAAAGAACATTGTATCGACACCCCTCATCAACCGTATTCCACCAGCTTTAACAAATGCTATCATCTACAGTAGGTTATATTTGCGTTAAACAACACAATAAATCATTGAAATAGCCATGCAAAATTTGCTACAACTAGACTGCAAACTATTCATTTGAAGACACCAACCATTGTCTGCATACCATCAATTTCCAGGATCCAATACAATGAAATTTGCTGATGTATTAGGAATTAAAAAAAAAAACATTCTAAGCCCACTTAACAGACTGTAGCAAATTTGCATTGCAATATGCAACATGATTCCGTTGTTGCCAACAAGAACAAACTCTAGTTGTTTTTTAACCCTCTATCTAGGTAGTTTGCTTACACACAAGAGCAAATAATGATGCTAGTTTACAAAGTCACATAATACCCTGCGAGAAAGTAAAATAAATGGAAGGGGTTGTCTCATCTTCATCTAAATAAGAGCTTTTCAACTATATATAAATCCGGAAAGTAAAATAAATAAGTGCTTCCTTGAACAGCAGCATAGTGAATACTACAGGCATAAAATGGTAGCATATGAAAACATAGGATGATAAGAAACATGGATCTTCAATGCAAATTCTGTACATCTGGGAAGGAAGATACACACAGTATAACCATGTAAACCTCATACTGGCTACCAGTTACAGATGACATTTACCAAGTAGACATAACCTATTGTGATACAGAAGATACAGTATAATCTCTGAGTGCTACATAGTATACATCCATTCAGCAGGAAAGCCAAGAGAAGTAATGAACCATAGCTCCCTCCGATTACAACCTTTATCAGGCTAGGCTGCGCAGTGAAATGTTGAGAGGATTCTTGTGTCAACTGAGGTGGGACAATACAGCAGCAAAGAAACCATAAAAGGCAACCACAAAATCACTGACATTCCAAAGTTAGCATGGCCCCCCTTAAATCAACCTGGGGTTAAATCTTGATATCTAAACGAAATTCTTGGTGCACCGGTATAATCTCGCAAACAACCAGGTTAGGAGACAAAAAGGATGTCATATTTGCAGTCACCCATATAATCAGGTGAGCATATGGTCCCTCTTCACAAGCAAAACGAATTTAGGATGAACAGCACCCTGCCTTTTTCACAGCAGAGACATCATCCTTGCCACCAACGTTGATGGTTTGTCCTCTCGGTGGAGCAGCAGGGTCATCACCTATGTCGAGGGCCTTCTTGCTGACTACACGATAGATCTGAGTCAGAACCTCCGTGAAGGCGGTCTCAACGTTCATGGCCTCCAGTGCAGATGTTTCCATAAAGAAGGTGCTTTCCCTCTCAGCGAAGGCCTTGGCATCGTCCACTGATACAGCCCTAAGGTGGCGTAGATCAGCTTTGTTGCCGACAAGCATGATGACAATGTTTGCATCTGTGTGATCCCGGAGCTCCTTCAACCACCTCTCCACATTCTCAAAGGTCACATGGCGTGTCACATCGTACACGACAAGCGCACCAACAGCCCCTCGATAGTATGCACTTGTAATTGCCCGATACCTACGGAGAAAGGAAAGAGAACACGTTAAAACCCATGCTACAGCAGAACCAAAATATCGAGAATTGATGTAGAAATTGTGCTTGTGAAACTGGTGTTAGGTTGAGAGCTGATTGAGTAAACCATGTTGGAACAGGTTATACAGAACAAATTCAGCAAAATCCCTACAGCAGAGTGCACATACTTGTCAAACACATGCGAGCCTCTGTGCACGTCAAGAGCAAGTATTTGTCTGTAAACATCAGCTAATAATCTATGCATGAACAAAGGAATATTCTTAGCAGCAACATACTTTTTGGACAACAAGTAGGGGAATTAAATAATTGATCTATCGCTGGACAGCAGATAAGCAGCGTTTCCTTTAGAGCCAGGTTTGCAAATACATGGTGCTCGCATCCCTCTTACAGATGTTGCAGCTTGCACTATATCAATTTTTTATATCAAAAAATGCAGGTGGACGATAGGATTTAAGTAACATCGGCTCACATATCTATACATCATTATCATATATGACATAGAATTTGCTGACAACAACCAAAATATTGAGAATTGATGTGGGAATTATGCTGGTGAAACTGGCGACAGATTGAGAGCTGATTGACTAAGCCATGTTAGGAAATGTCACAGAACATTCTCGATAAAATCCCTAGAGCAGACTGAACATGTGGCCCTCCTTGCCACATCAAGTGCAACTATTTGTCTGTAAACATCAACTGAATAATCTATGCATGAGCAAATGAATATCCTTAGCAGCAAGATGCTTTATGGACAGCAACTAGGGGAATTAAATAGTCGATCTATAGCTGGACAACAGATAAGCAGAGTTCCATTTAGAGCTAGGATTGCAAATACAAGATGATTGCATGCCTCTTACAGATGTTGCAGCTTGCACTATCACAGTTTTTTTATATCCAATGCCAGGTGGACGATAGGATTTAAATAACATGGGCTCACATATCTACACATCATCATTATCAAATAGTATGACAAAACAAACATCACGTATTCCAATAACGATTTCACATACTAGAATTTGTTGACAGCGATGGTTAGAGAGAGTTAAATTTTAATATTGGTCTGGGCAATATAAAATAGCTTTGTTGTTCCAGAGAGAACAATGTACCCCTGATTAACATATACAGGGACCAATGAAAATCCAGGATTGTACAGAACAACATGCATAAGGAAGGTCACCGTTGCCCTGTTTCTGCCCAATGTGAAATGTGATGCGATGAGAACTAGGAGAATGGGCATATAATAACAGAGTAAAATAAGCATTGTCGCCATTTTCCATTAATCGTGACTATGGTTGAGCAAGATGAACCTGCCAGCCTAGAATGGATCATTTGGTCGTGTTTTTCTTCTATCTACCAAACAAACTCAACCAACAACAGATGTATACCTCTCCTGTCCTGCCGTGTCCCAGATCTGGGCCTTGACGACCTTGTCGTCGACCCGGATGCTCCTGGTGGCGAACTCGACGCCGATGGTGGACTTGGACTCGAGGCTGAACTCGTTGCGGGTGAAGCGGGAGAGGAGGTTGGACTTGCCGACCCCGGAGTCGCCGATGAGCACGACCTTGAAGAGGTAGTCGTAGTCGTCCTCCGCCCTGTAGGCCATGGCCGACCCGACCCGACCCTACGACGGCCCCCTTCCTTCCTGGCGGAGGCGGGTGGGGAGGCCGCGGCAGCGCTTCCTGGGGCGGTCGTCAAGGAAGGGAAGGGAAGGGAGAGGAGGAGCGGAGCGGGGGGCGCGCCGTGGCGTATATGAGAGGGCAGGGGCCAAGAGAGGTGGGGAGAACGTTGAGGACAGGGAGCGCACGGAAAATAGAAAGGGGACGGGTGCGCGCCGCGCTGTCCCGTCTGTCGTCTCTCTCTCTCTCTCTCTCTCTCTCTCTCTCACGTTTCTTGTTGTTTGGCTCGCTGCCTTGCTGGCCGACGGGCGCTTGGTTTTGCTAACCAACCACTCAACCAACACATGCGCCCGTAGGCGCCGCGAGCACATGATCTTCTTCCACCACTCCACATGAAGGAAACCTCGGCTTTTGTCAGGCCCCCCATGCCTGCGCAGCTGGGATCATGGCTGTCTGCGTTGTTTGCATGTCATTCACGCCCTTCCTCATGTGGAATGAGTGTGTGTCGATCACCCTCCCAAATGTTTGAAACACACTGTTCGGACATTTTCGTCATCCGATGACGGTCGTGAAAATCGTTCGAACCGGTTCGAACATTCGAAATCCCCAAGCCGAAACCAAAGGATAAGAGGTTTGTGGTCGTTTGGCGGACATCCGCCGCGTCGGGCTCCAACAACTCGAATCCACCAAAAACGCACACTTTCGGCACGTCCGCTCACTCTCCGAGCCGCATTCACAACGGCACGACAACCGAAAAGCCTACTCAAACCACCCGCATTAACCTGTCGCTCCGCCTGCCTGGGCTATTTAAATCCGACCGACATCAACCCAAACCCTACCCCTCCGATCACCCTCTCTGACCATCCCAACTCGTCCGTCATCACAATGGCCAGGACCTCTCGTGGCAGATAGAGACGGCTGTCACCGCAACACTGCGCCGGAATGGTGACCAAGGTCCATGTCACTGAAGCCCGGCGCCAGGCCCACATTCCGATGGGCCAAGCTCCGAACTTTCTAGAGCAGAGCTTAGTCGACTCGCAGATGGAGGAGGCCGGGGGAGGAGTAGTAGGCGCCCATGTTGGTGTCCGGGTTCACCCTGTTGCACACAAAGCAACACTATAACCGGATTTTGACGAAGGCGAAGGAGGAGAAACAAGTGCCACTGATGTCCATGTTCCGTATGTTGTAGGAGGAGAGGCGGTACAATCTATCGCTCGAGGAGCATCGGCTGGCGGAGAACTAGCTCTCGGCGGAGCGGGCGTCCACTGATGTCGCTGCAGCCATGGTCGTGGCGGACCCGGGCATCGTCGACCGTACATAGCTCCTAAATCATCCACAGCGAGCGTGGCAGCTCTGCGTCAACAAGGCGGAGTGCAACCGCCTCTTCGACGTGCTGGAGGCGGAAGCCAATGACCCACCAGACCAACACAACAAAGTTGCCAACGCTGGCAACTCCACCTTATTTTATTTAGGACATTTTGCTATGTAAAAGAAATTTGGAAAATGAGTGCAAAATCCGATGTCCTAGACATTTTGTCAGATGATCTCGATCCTTATCACTGTCTATGACATGTTTGA
This sequence comes from Triticum timopheevii, assembly GCA_963921465.1. Taxonomy (NCBI): domain Eukaryota; kingdom Viridiplantae; phylum Streptophyta; class Magnoliopsida; order Poales; family Poaceae; genus Triticum; species Triticum timopheevii. The sequence continues at coordinate 315,468,564 of OY997270.1, forward strand.
ATGTGTCAGCAGACATTTGATGATGTCTGAACATGTTCGTGGACATTTGATGATGATCCGCGCTGGAGTTATCCTTAGAATGATGAATTGAGCACGGTCGGAATAAATTCTTCGCACTGTTGGCATACTGTTGTAGGGCACGGGCTAAAGTGCCCCGATTTGTCCTGATGTTCATGAATTGGAGGTGGCTACAATGAAGAACTCGAAGAACACGAGGGAAAATCACAAGAGAAACACTCAAGAACAAGTCCAATCACACATCCACTAGACTAACAGACACACAAGATCCATAAAGGTACATGAACAATCATAGGGAAAGATACAAGGTAGAGTTCATCCCAAATCCAAGAGGAGATGAGGTCTTGATGATTCACTTGGGGAATCCTTCTCCACAAGTGGAGGCCTTGTACTCCAATGGAGTCTTACCTCTCAAGAGGAATCCTACAAGGGGAGATACATGAGCTAAGCTCTAATGTCTAGATATATTCTTAGCTATCCCTAAATGGAGGAGGAAGAGGAGTATATATAGCAGGGGCGTAATAGGTATTACATGGGCAAAGCCGAACAGCCACACGCAGGAGGCCCCGTGTGCACGGGGTATCCAGAGACCCGGCGACTTAGCCCGTGCGCACGGGCTTGTACCGTGGGCACGGGGTCCCATGTGCACAGGGTTCAGGGCTCGTGCGCATGGGTATCCTGAAAGCTCACAGTCAGCCTTCTCGTGGACGCCCATCGACGCATGTGGAACCTCGCCTTCTTCTTGACGGTTCCTTCTCCGCTTCCAAGCTTCCCTCTTGGATGGTTTAGTGTTCTCTTGAGCGTGGACTCCTCCTCGATGAATGTGTAGCTCCGCTCACACCTATGTGTGCATACGAGAGAGGTGTCAAGTAGTATTCCATCCTCGAAGGGCACAAGTGAACATGTGTAAAGGAGACGATTCACCTTAAAGTATGTGAAGTAGATGTGACACGTGTCACTTGTCATGGTGATGTCCGTAGGATGCTCCACATCATCCCTTCCCTTGGGAAAGATCCGACCTCGGATCAAAAACCAAATCACCATGGGAAAGAGATGGCGTCACCGTGTCGAAGTGGGTGATCACCGAGCACTCATCATCTTGACGCTCAAAATGGGCACTCTCCAATGTCGCACCATCTTGTTATTCCTTCAAAATGATTAAGGACAACAAACACTTGGAAAAACAAATGTGGTTAGCGTTAGTGCAAAAATAAGCGTTCAAGAGGTGATTCATCCAACACGTGTCGTCATCAAGCATAGCATATGGTTTGACAAAGAATTGTGACATTGCATGTAAGCACATAAATTGAGCACATGTAAAGGCATCATGGAAGCAATCATGCAAAGGTGAGGTAAAGATGCTAATATGTGTGACAAGAGAACAAGCATCTACTTTCATGTCATAGCAAGTATCTACAAAGTGCTCAACAAAAGGTCTATGGTAGCCATAGGAATCATTCACAACACCAAATATAATGAGATGTCTAAACACATGGGGCAATCCAAAGTGCAAGACATTCCTAGCATAATGTGCATATGGTGTGTGAATATAATATTGCACTCAACACAATGGAAAGAGCCATTGTTCATCATGTGTGAGGCAATCAAGTCAAGCATGTGGCAAGCAATGGGGCATGGCATATGTGAAGAAATGACATGGTTGCAACCAAACATATGATAGGGGCAAATAATGAACAAGCTGGATGCAACACACAAGGCATATATGTCATGAAGCATGGTAATGTGGCAATCATGAGTGAAAACACTATCGCTAACATGTGTGCAATGTGTCATGGTGCAAGCAACACATGAAGTATGATACATAATATCCATGCTCAAGAAGGATGTCACCTCAAAAGCGTCCCCTTGTGTGTCCTTCACAATGCCGAAGTACTAGCAAATGCGGTGTAGAAGCACGTCGGTCGAAAGTGGCTTGCTCTCAAGAGCTTGAATGGTCAACTCACGGGAAGTGGAAGTTGACACGAAGTCAAACGATCCTACACATGCACACAACAAAGCAAAGAACATATGTGCATGGTAGATAAACACATCATCCATTATGATGGTTCTCTTCTCTTGCACATAACCATTGGAGGCAAAACTGCATGAATAATATGATGCAATGATATTTATGTTCATGGCACTAGGCATATGGTGCATAGAAGGAAGACAAGCATGTTTCACATGAAAGATGGTACAAGCTCCAAACATATGGGAGAAAGCTATGGGGGCTATCTCATTAGCAAGACTAAAATCATTGTTGCAGTCAATACATGGCAATTCATCTAGCATAAGAGAAGCAACATATTGAGTAATTGGACAATATTCAATAGCAATCATGTGCAAAGCAAGGAAATGGATACCATGAACCGAATGAAATGAGTAAGTATGAATCATCGTTGATGCAACATAAGCAAGCATATCAATCATGTTGTGCAAACTAGTAGTGTGAAGATGCAACATACTAGAGGAAATCATGGCAAGCATGTCATGTGGGCAAATAATAGGCATATATGTAATGCACGAAAGCAAAGCATGATTAAAGGATCATCATACGCATTGGGCACAAAGCAAACATGGCAATAAAAAGCAATATCTCCACCAAACTTGCAAATGCACATATAAGTACTAGAATCAAGGATCGTGTGAAATGCAAAGCATGGGCCACAAATGCATGGCAAAGGCATAGGAATGAGCATAACATGCAAAGTGAACATGGAAAGATGGACATAGAATATGTAATGGACAATAACCCATAACCATGTGAGGGCCATGTAGAAGAAATGCATGAATTCATTGCACGATGAGGGTGGGTGGAGGGTAAACACTCCATGGTGGCGCACGTCTTCATTGCTCTCTAGAGCTCATTTTGTCAATTCATGCGCTTGCAAAGTTGACGAGCAAGCATTGGTACCTACACAACAAATAGGTAAACGGAAAAAGTGTGTGGGTGGTAAATGTACACATCATCCATCATGATGTGTATGTGCACGTGAGAATTAGCACAAGATAAGCAGTGCTCAAAGAAATTAGAGGCACGATAGAGAAATGTGTCATCCATCATGAAAGAATAGTTGTTATGTATAACACGTTGAGGATGGAAATTATAGCAAGTGTGTGGCATAGCAAAATCATTTTCATTCATGGGATGCATATGGTGCACACAATCATGGGAATCATGCAATTCATAGGATGTAACAAAATCCCCTAATATGTATGGGGAAACTATAGGGGTCTCCTCATGAGCAATAACGGGAAGATAATATGGAGAAAATTGACAACATGGCAAAAGTGCATGTCCGAAGCTAGGTGGTCATGGCATGGCATGTGAGATAAATGATGCAAAGGGAGGATATCAATATCATCACAAGAAAAACAAATGCCAATAACCATGAGCTTGTCATCTATGCTATATGTGCAAATTGGGTTTATTTTAATGGCATGTGCATAGTTACTACGATGAGATTGCAAATAAGACATATGATTGATATCATGCATAACATATGACAAGTCAAGCGGATTGTCAAACATGATGTGACCGAGATAATTATCACAAGAAATCCTATGCAACATGGCATCACAACTAATAGACTCCACATGGAAATCATCAAACTCATCACAAATGAGTAAATCATCGCATGAGGAAGTCGCACTAGCATGAAGCGTGTTAATAGGAGGATCGACATCATGCAAGCAATCAATATCAAGAATGTCCACTAGTGGGACAAGAGCATCAACTTGACCTATGTTACCTTTGTCACTCAACTCATGTGGTGTAGTGAGGTGGCAAAGACCAAATTATGGTCAACGTCATCATCATGATGGAACCATGTGGGGGTGCATCATATGCCACCATGGCCATCATCTTGTCCAAAGGAAGGACGAAGTTGTCGAGGATCGATGTGTCATCATATATGGGACCTAAAACCAAATGAGAAGACACAATAGAGGTAGAGATTAAGTCATTAGAAATCAAAATGGCCTCACATGCCATATCAACTACCTCACTCTCTCTATGTGGTGGTGGCTCACTCCCTCCCTCTAGGTAGGTGCACTCAATGTCACATATGGTGGAGTCACTCAAATCACTCAAGTGGTGGTGGTAGTGGCTCTCCTCACATGGGAATGGGGACATCTCATCATATATGGGTCTAGTGTTGAAGTCACTCCCACTCTCAACATAGGTTCACAAGTCTTTCAACTCTTCACCATACGCCTCCTTGGTCGAAGGGAAAATCCCACGCTCACCCGCCTTGTCATCATCGCCGTGGATGAAGGCCGAAGATGGCACAACATCACTCTAGCTTCCGAAGATGGAAGCCTCATCCTTGCTCGTCACCATGTCGCTCGCCTTCAAATCTTGGTCCTTGAGTTGCTCCGTAGTCATAGTCGCTGATGCACCATCTTCAAAAAGAGTCACAGTAGACTCGGCATCGTCAATGCCACAAAGAGGAATGGCGGTGAAGTTGAACTTGGGAGCGTTATCTTGGAGCTCGTCGGGCTTGGACATCTTGGTGGTACGATCCTCATGCTCGCCGTCTTGGAGCTTGGTCATCTCGAAGTGTGCTCGGGGTCGAGTAGACTTGGCCTTCTTGGGTTCTTTTGTCGCCTTGAGAGCACCAATGTAGAGGTCGTCGAGGGACTCGTAGTTGTTGGTGAAGAGAGTCTTGGCGATGTTGTTGTTCAATCCCATCCTGAAGTAGAAGTTCATCCAAATGGGGTCATCCACACTGGCTCGTCGCAAGGCTTTCTTCATCTCCAAGAAGTAGTCATTGAGGGACTTGTATCTTTGTATGGTGTTCTCCAATTGGCGTTTAAGATGTTCTGTGTAGGCGGAAGGCACAAATTCTCGCTGCATAGCTTTCTTCATCTTGGGCCAACTCATGTCGAAGTTTCTTGAAGGTGTGTGAAGCCACAATGTCGACGCGTAGTCGTGGAAGTTACTTGTGGTGCACTTCACTTCATCTTCGGAGGGGACTTGATGTAGCTTACTCTAGTCATCCATCTTACCTCCCACTCGAGGTACTCTTCGGGGTCATGAGTCCCAAAGAATGGAATCTCGTCATCATTGGCGAAGTTGTAGTAGCTCGTGGAAGTAGTAGACTTGAGCTCGTGGAGTAGGCGAAGATGTCGTACATCCAAAGGCGAAGATGCCTTGAAGTCACTTGGCGAAGATGCCAACGTAGTCGAAGAAGCCGTAGTTTTGTGGTTGATGTCGCGGTTCTATATGGCCCATGCGCACGGGGGTGTAGAAGGCCAAGTGCACAGGGTCCCGTGTGCACGGGGTTGGCAGAGAAGCCAACATGCTCTCGTAAGGTTGCTCTTCGTTCATGTGGCACGCCCTTGATGATCTTGAGCGGCCTGGTCTTGTCGGTGTCGATGCTGGTGTGTACTTGATGGAGATGGTAGCTCAGAATCATGTGCACTTGAGTGTTTTCTCGAAGATGAGGAAGACCTCTTGCAGTTGTTGATGAGGACCTTGAGCTCCTCCATGTGCTTGTCCGTTTTGGCGTCGATGAAGTTCTTCATGGCATCGAACTTATCGTTGTGGTTGTGATCGGGGATGATTGATACGTCTCCATTGTATCTACTTTTCCTAATGCTTTTGCTCTTGTTTTGAACTCTGATTTGCATGATTTGGATGAAACTAACCCGGAGTAACGTTGTTTTCAGCAGAACTACCATGTTGTTGTTTTTTTGCGGAAATAAAAGTTCTCGGAATGGAACGAAACTTTTTAGAGAAGTTTTATACAATAAAAGGACAATACTGGAGCCAAGAACCACCGGAGGTGGACCCCTGGGTGAGCACAACCCACCAGGGCACGCCCCCCTCCAAGCACGCCCAAGTGGGTTGTGACCACCTGGTGGCCCCACAGACCCTGATTCCAACTCTATAAAACCCTATTTTGGAGAGAAAAAAATAAGGGAGAAAGAATTATCATGTTTCACGAGACGGAGTTGTCGCCGCCTCCTGCTCTTCATCGGAAGGCCATATCTGGAGTCCGTTTGGGGCTCTAGAGAGGGGAATCGTCGATCTTCGTCATCACCAACCCTTCTCCATCACCAATTCCATGATGCTCCCCACCGGGAGTGAGTAATTTCTTTGTAGGCTCGCTGGTCGGTGAGGGAGTTGGATGTGATTCATCATGTAATCGAGTTAGTTTTGTTAGGGCTTGATCCCTAGTATCCATTATGTTCTGAGATTGATGTTCCTATGATTATGCCATGCTTAATGCTTGTCACCAGGGCCCCAATGCCATGATTTCAGATCTGAACCGTTTATGTTTTCACCATTATATCTATGTTCTAGATCCGATCTTGCTGGTCATATGCACCGGCTACATGTTATGATCCGTAAACCCCGGGGTGGTAGTAATTGGGATACTTTCTGGTGATGACCGTAGTTTGAGGAGTTCATGTATTCATATTGTGTTAATGCTTTGTTCCGGTTCTCTATTAGAAGGAGGCCTTAATATCCCTTAGTTTCCTTATGGACCCCGCTGACACGGGAGGGTAGGACAAAAGATGTCATGCAAGTTCTTTTCCATAAACACATATGACTATTTACAGAATACATGCCTACATTATATTTATGAACTGGAGCTAGTGTCGTATCACCCTAGGTTATGACTGTTATATGATGAATATTATCCACCGAATTGACCGGTCCAATGCCTACGAGTTTTCCACATATTGCTCTTGCTAAGTTACTACTGCTGCTGCTACTGTTCCAACTGCTACAAAATTATTGCTATCACTGTTATAGTTACTATTACAATTACCACTGCTATCAAAACTACCATATTACTATGCTAATGATCACTTTGCTATAGATGTTTAATCTCCAGGTGTGGTTGAATTGACAACTCAATTGCTAATACTTACAAATATTCTTTGGATCCCCTTGTGTCGAATCAATAAATTTGGGTTGAATACTCTACCCTCAAAAACTGTTGCAATCCCCTATACTTGTGGGTTATCAAGACCTTTTTCTGGCGTCGTTGTCGAGGAGCATAGCTATATTTGTTGAGTCACTTGGGATTATTATCTGTTTATCACTATGAAGAATCTGAAGGATAGCAAGACTAAGATTTTTCCCTCTAAGACGAGGGGAGGTAAGGAACTGCCATCTAGCTCAGCACTTGATTCACCTTGTATTTTGAGTAGACTTGCAACACCACCACATGTTGTTAATCCCGATATATCGCAAGTTATTGATGATGCTACTTCTGTTATGAATGTTACCCAGGATGATGCTAGTACCTTGCTTGATGATAATGTTCCACTAGGTGAATTTCTTGATGAACAACTTGCTAGAGCTAAAGAAAAAGAGAATGAAATTACCGAAACTGATGAAGTACTTGAAACTGAAAATCTTGAAACACCTGTTAGACCTAGCGCTCCTAGATATGAATTGCATAAGGTATCCGAAGGTTATGTTATGGATGACGAGACAGCTAGAGACTTTCTTGCTTGCAATGATAGAGATGATCTAAAGAAATTATTGTGCAAACTGAAGGAAAAATCTTTGAATGCTAGAATGAAATGTGATCCTCAGTTTGCTACCTCACCTATCGTTGCTACTGATAAGGATTATGAATTCTCCGCCGATCCAGAGTTAATTACTTTGGTTGAATCTGATCCTTTCCACTATTATGAAACTGAAACTATAGTGGCACACCTTACTAAGCTAAATGATATAGCCACCCTTTTCGCTCACGATGATAAAATTCGCTACTATTATATTCTGAAATTATTTCTGATACGTCTCCATGACCGAGACACGTCTTCGGTCAATAACCAATAGCGGAACCTGGATGCTCATATTGGTTCCTACATATTCTACGAAGATCTTTATCGGTCAAACCGCATAACAACATACGTTGTTCCCTTTGTCATTGGTATGTTACTTGCCCGAGATTCGATCGTCGGTATCTCAATACCTAGTTCAATCTTGTTATCGGCAAGTCTCTTTACTCGTTCCGTAATACTTTATCCCACAACTAACTCATTATTCACAATGCTTGCAAGGCTTATAGTGATGAGTATTACCGAGAGGGCCCAGAGATACCTGTCCGAAACACGGAGTGACAAATCCTAATCTCGATCTATTCCAACACAACAAACACCTTCGGAGACACCTGTAGAGCACCTTTATAATCACCCTTTTACATTATGACGTTTGGTAGCACACAAAGTGTTCCTCCGGTATTCGGGAGTTGCATAATCTCATAGTCTAAGGAACTTGTATAAGTCATGAAGAAAGCAGTAGCAATGAAACTAACATGATCATAATGTTAAGCTAACGGATGGGTCATGTTCATCACATCATTCTCCTAATGATGTGATCATGTTCATCAAATGACAACACATGTCTATGGTTAGGAAACATAACCATCTTTGATTAACGAGCTAGTCAAGTAGGCATACTAGGGACTATAGGTTTTGTCTATGTATTCACACATGTACTAAGTTTCCGGTTAATACAATTCTAGCATGAATAATAAACGTTTATCATGAATTAAGGAAATAAATAATAACTTTATTATTGCCTCTAGGGCATACTTCCTTCATGACTTTGCTATGCTTAGTGCTTGTCACTATGGCCCGAGTGCCATGATTTCAGATCTGAAGCGCTTATGTTTTCACCATTATATCTATGTTCTAGATCCGATCTTGCAAGTTATATGCACCTGCTATGTGTTATGATTCGTAAACCCTGGAGTGACAGTATTCGGGATACTTTCCGGTGATGACCGTAGTTTGAGGAGTTCATGTATTCACTATGTGTTAATGCTTTGTTTCGGTTCTCTATTAAAAGGAGGCCTTGATATCCCTTAGTTTCCTTATGGACCCCGTTGCCACGGGAGGGTAGGACAAAAGATGTCATGCAAGTTCTTTCCATAAGCACGTATGACTATTTATAGAATACATGCCTACATTATACTAGAGCTAGCTTTGTATTGCCCTAGGTTATGACTGTTATATGATGAATATCATCCAACAAATTCACCGATCCAATGTCTACAAGTTTCCACATATTGCTTTTGCTAAGTTACTATTGCTATTGCTACTGTTGCACTTGCTACAAAACTATTGCTATCACTGTTACTTTTACCGTTACTATTACCACTGCTATCAAAATTATCATACTACTATGCTACTGATCACTTTGTTGTAGATAATTAAACTCCAGGTGTGGTTGAATTGACAACTCAACTGCTAATACTTGCAAATATTCTTGGCTCCCCTTGTGTCGAATCTATAAATTTGGGTTGAATACTCTACCCTCGAAAACTGTTGTGATCCCTATACTTGCGGGTTATCAATGATGTGCTTTGTCTATCCATCACAAGACTGGAGCAAAGGTGAGTAGGAAATGAGATAAACAATACCAGGCCACCTTTTCCCAAAGTTGAGGATGTATCCCATGTCACTCAATGTGAAATGAAAGAATAGTGGAATTGGTACCGGACTTGTTCACTCACACCTACAAAGTAAAGCTTATCGACTGGCTTTGTTAGTTCAAGTGGCACAAATTCATGCAAACTGAAGTCCAAAATATTGTAAATGTTGAAATAAATCCAAAGGACTCAAAATGCAAAGCAAGTGATCACAAATATAGAGGAGGGCAATAAAGAAACACACACGGTGGGATAATGGGGCTTGTGCAACTATAGGGATGAGCAATACAAAATTGCCTAACGAGGACTAAGCTCGTGTTGCACAAACACTAGGAGAACACTAGCTTGATTTCACACTTGGGCACGATTCACCAATTGGCACCAACCTATATGCATGCAAGAAAAATGTTTCCTATTCCATGTATCCTCATGCACAAGTATCTCTTTTCATGCTCAACGCTCTTTTGCTTATAAGCTTATGGTCTTTCTTTCTTGCTTAAAGCTTTTTCTTCTTCTTTTTTGCTCTTCTCTTCCTTTCCACTTTTCTTATTGAGCCACAACCAATCACATGAGATAAGTATAGCAAGAAAGCACGGGAGCAAGCAATTGCACTATATGATATATCAAATGATGCAACAATATGATATTGTATCACTATGGTGCACAAATTTTCGCGAAGCCCGACAATACTCGGATAGCTAATCTCAATAGCTAAGAAGATATTCGCAAAGATGGTGGGGCTATCAAGATGTAATGTCAAGGAAGGAAAAGTTTATGACGGAATGGATACCTCCGTCACACTTAACCTTTGACGAAGTCGGGGGTAACCGGCCTTGCTTCCTGTTGAAGATGGTCTCAAAGGATGGATAGCCGGCGTCGATGCGGAATGTCGTGGCGGATGTAGTCGATGGAACGATACAATCTTGCAGTGGTTGATGATGAATTAACCGTCCCTAAGTATCCAAACACCTTAGGAGACCCAAATCACAACTCAAACAACCACAAATGCAATAGGAACCAAAATGGGTAGTTTGCGGAAGTTTTTGGTGGTGGTGCAGAAGTTATGGCGGAGGGCCTATGCAAAGATGCCAAAATGCACAAAATTTGATGGAGTCAAATGATGGTAAAACCAAGATGAGAAGCTCGTGCACGTCGCTAGCTTTCCAACGAGCCAATGAACACCCAAATCGGAGTTCGGAAGTGTGAGATATGGGTAAAAGAGTGAGCGTTGGCGACTGATTCTGGGAGGGCTGTGGGCACGGGGTCCCGTGTGCACGTTACAAGTGTCGTGGGCACGGGGGTGGCAGAAATTTCACGATTTCAAGCTCAAATTCAAAGGGGAAAATAAAAAATTAGGCTATGGGGACACAATAGGAGGTGGATTTACTTGCTAAACACCGGATCGACGGATCAAAATCAACAAAAACGCACTAGGAACAACAAATCACAAAAAAATTGGTACGACTCTTTTCGTGGGGGATTTTTAAAATTGGACAAAACAAGCAAAATTAGGCTAGAACATGGGGGGGAGGGCTCCAAATTCGTGCCAACGTGGCTCATGATACCATGATGTTGTAGGGCATGGGCTGAAGTGCCCCGATTTGTCCCGATGTTCACGAATTAGAGGTGGTTATGAGGAAGAACTCGAAGAACACGAAGAACACGAGGGGAAATCACAAGAGAAACACTCAAGAACAAGTCCAATCACACGTCCACTAGACTAACAAACACACAAGATCCACAAGGTACATGAACAATCATAGGAAAAGATACAAGGTAGAGTTCATCCCAAATCCAAGAGGAGATGAGGTCTTGATGATTCACTTGGGGAATCCTTCTCCACAAGTGAAGATCTTGTACTCCAATGGAGTCTTCTCTCTCAAGAGGAATCCCACAAGGGGAGATACATGAGCTAAGCTCTAATGTCTAGATCTATTCTTAGCTATCCCTGAATGGAGGAGGAAGAGGAGTATATATAGCCCTAGGGGATGAAGGGGTAAGCAGGGGTGCAATAGGTATTACATGGGCAAAGCCCAACAGCCACACGCAGGAGGCCCCGTGTGCACGGGGTAAGTGGAGCCCGTGCGCACGGGGTATCCAGAGACCCGGCGACTTAGCCCGTGTGCACGGGCTTGTACCGTGGGCACGGGGTCCAGGTGCCCATGTGCACGGGGTATCCTGAAGCTCGCAGTCAAACTTCTCATGGACGCTCGTCGACGCATGTGGAACCTCGCCTTCTTGACGGTTCCGTCTTCGCTTCCAAGCTTCCCTCTTGGATGGTGTAACTGTTATCTTGAGTGCGGACTCCTCCTCGATGAATGTGTAGCTCCGCTCACACCTATGTATGCACATGAGAGGAGTCAAGTAGTGTACCATCCTCGAAGGGCACAAGTGAACATGTGTAAAGAAGATGATTCACCTTAAAGTATGTGAAATAGATGTGACACGTGTCACTTGTCGTGGTGATGTCCGTAGGATACTCCGCATCACATACCGGTTCCACCCCTTAGCTCTAAAGATAGAGTAGCTTCACTGTGAACTCTACAAGCTCTCCCTGAAACCATTGCAGTTGGCTTTCCTTCCTTTCACACGTGCCTCTTTTGTGCAGAGCAAACGAACCGCTTGGTCCTTTGCTTGAGCACGGGTTGAGGCGTTGGTTGTTGGTCTTTTTCTCCACCAAGACATCTGCATGCATCCTCTTTTGGCATGCTACTATCATCTACAGTAGGAGTAGTAGTATGTTCAGAGGGAGGTTTCTTATTGAATGTTCCAGTCTTTTTATCTGTGATGTGATGATGACACCAAATACACCCCAGAAAACTCAGAGATGACGCGATTTCATGTGTTGAAGCTTCTAAAGAGTGAGCTGCCTTTCATGAGGAAAATTGTTCTTGAGACAGACTGATGCAAGCAAAAAAAAAATGCACATCAAAATTCAGAATACGACTTGCACATTGGCACAAACTGAACCAACATTTCTGAAGAAGGGGTGTTTGGTTCAAGTTCAGATCGGCCCTACCAAAAGTCTGGCTACCTTGACAAAAAAAAAGTAAAGTAGAACGGACAAGGTACATGTGTATGCCAAAATTTTTGGTAACTACCATAGACCAAAACAAATTCATCCATGACCGAGAAATTGACAGGGCTGGTTTGAACACAAATATACCTCTTGGGCCCCCTTTATTCATAAGATATACCAAGTCTCAGTCAAGTGACACACAATATATAAAAAAGTAGAAAGAAAAAAGTAAAATAGACTTTGCATGGATCTTCACATAAGATCTCATGAATATAGCATCAACTAAGACTTCATTAAGTTTCAGTCAACTGAGATTTAGCAATATCGATTCTCAAAAGATGGGAGTGCCCCGGTCCTCAGGAATTCTCTTGTACTGTTTGTTTGATTTATATGCAACTGCAGCCTATACATTTTGTAAGGATTCTATTGCAATACATTTCGTACGAGAATTTACAGTGACTCTAATCTCTTGGAAGGTTCGTACTATGTTTTTTCTGTGGTGTAACCAAACAATTGATGGTAGAGTGTTTGTTGGCATTTTTCTATCCTGTACTAGGGTTCTAAATGGCACGATTTTTCCTATTTTCTGCACTTCCATAACCCTGCCAAACTAACAAGTAAACCTGCCAAACTTAGTGCTGTTCTGGATTGCTTGGTTGATGAATGGATCGAAGATTGCCCCGGTTTAATTTGTAAGCTGGTGGGCATCATTTACCTCCTTATGCATTACCAATATAATAACTCCCTCCGTCAGGAAATACTTGTCGGAGAAATGGATGTATCTAGATGTATTTTAGTTTTAGACACATCCATTTTTATTCATTTTTCCGACGAGTATTTCCGGACGGAGGGAGTAATGGACAAGATAATAAAATACAAACGCAAACATGGAGGAGATGTAGTCCGAAAGCCTTCTTATGCATTACCAACATACAATGATGAACAAGTTAGCTTGCTCTTGTTCTGTCACTTGGACAGGTTGTGTAGCTTGTACCTCCAGGGGACTTCTATAGCAATAGAAAGCCAGTACAGAATTATAATTATAACTCCTTATTTACGTAAATGCCTACAAATAATAAAAATATTCCACAAGAATTAAAAGTCTTCTCCCCTATTTGTAGTTTCCCAAGTTTTTGTGGTCTCAAGCATACATGAAGGAAGAAGAAACATACTGGATTTCCATCCTTTGTGTGGACGAAGAAAACATAAGTCCATTTCCATACTGGATTTTTGCAAGTCCATTTTTCCTAGTGTATGCTTGGTAAGGATGGACGGATGATGCTAGCTAGGTCACCACTCACCAGTGTCATAGCATGCGTGCGTGCGTGCATGTTTCTGTTTACTGTAGGTAAACATCTTGCAACTCATCTATAAAAAATTGAGCATCGAAACTCTTCCCAGCCTTGTTTTCCCACACGAACCCTCTGATTTGACAGAATATATTGGAAGCAAGAAAACCTGGATTAGCAGAAATATAAATGCGGATTCCACAGATCCATCCAGGCATGAACTGAAGGCAATCGCCGCCTTTAGAACACAAACTGAGCCGGCCTGCTCCTTGCTGCTTGCATCGCTGATAGCAACTCGATTAGTTGTCATGATGCATTTCAGATCATATTTCTTGCAGCTCAGTCAGCAATGCATCAACTATCCATGTGACGCAAGACTATGGAACATACCCTTCTCCTGCCATGGCTATTCTGACTGAACTGACATAGCAAAATGTCTACATGGCTGCTTTCAGTACTGGATACAGAATAATAATCCATTGCAGGTTCATCCTGTAGAGGGCTCAAAACAAAGTAGTGAGAACACTTGTAGTTCTTGATTGACTACATATGGAAACTATTACGGTACATGATTTTTTCAGTACTGGTCAAATACGGAAACTATTACGGTACATCTTTTTTCAGTACTGGTCACCTAAACTGGCATGTTACGCTATTAGCAAGTTATCATGGATCATACCTTGATGTCCAAAGTCCTTCCAACCAACACATGCATAGCTAAAATCTTGTCCACATATTACTGTTGATCAAGGCCTTCCATCACATGAGATAGGAAATATTTTCTTTGTGGATTCTCCTTCCCATCTCAGCACACGTGATTGAAATGCAAGGCCACATGTAGACCAACAAACATATTCCTTAGAGCAGTACCTCAGTAGTAGGCCTACTGGATGGATGGCCAGCCCCAGACACCCAGTCATCACAATCCCTATTAATTTGTGTTTGCATCTTGCATTGCATGGTCATTGTTTGCTGTCAACTGTAAATTCCGTCAGGAATACTTCACACCAGATTCTACTCTGCAGTCACCAGTAATCACCACAGGAACAAGAACCATCTCTGAAGTGGTGAAAGCGGTTAGAGTCCCGCAGGATGATCAACCTGCCCTCAATTGCAGAGATATACTTGAAAGCATTGTGACAATCTCCGCATACTCTGAGGTTTTTGATCACTCGGATAGGCCTCCCAACAGGAATATTTAGAATACCATAAGCAACAGCAAGCTTCTCGCTATGATACTTTAGCATGTGTTCCTTCTCTTCGTCCTCCACATCATGCAAAACCATTTCTGCAGCTGACACATAGCCAGCTTTCTTAATCCTCATGTCAAGGTCTTCCAGGAAAGCATATATCTTTTCCTTTTCGGGGTGCACACAGTCACCAACAGAGAAAGTGTGTACTTTGTTTTGTACTTCCATCCAACTGAATCCAGGCACTTTTTTCACACCGCGATCCTCCATCATAACTCTCATCTTCCCCACATCACGCCATTTGCCAGAAGATGCATATATATTTGAAAGCAAGACATACATGCCAGCATTTTCAGGCTCCAACTCAAATATTTTCTCAGCTGCACTCTTGCCTAGTTCGGAATTGCGGTGGATCCTACTCGCACCAAGCAATGCACCCCACATGGTAGCGTCTGGCTCAAATGGCATGTCCTTCATAAGGCCCTGTGCTTCATCTAATCGACCAGCTCGTCCAAGCAAGTCTATCATACAAGTATAATGTTCAGGCTTCGCTGTCACACCGAAATCGCGGTGCATCGAATAAAAGTATGAAATGCCTTTCTCGACCAAGCCAGAATGACTACAAGCTGCAAGTACTCCAACCTGAAAGACAAAATCAACTGAAAACCTTAAGAAGAGCACAAGGAAACAAATGTATGAGTTCATTACTCTTACAGACTAGCTAAACTAGGTCAATTCTCTGAAGACTTTTATTGTAAAAGCTCTACCAAAAGCAAGTGAACTTGATGGAGATCTAATAAAATACTATTGACTAATATAAAAAATCTACACAATTGAGCAGAAGTATCATTATAGACGAATTGGTTAGTTAGCAGCACTAATTCCCCATAAAGCACCTTTTCCAACAAATGGTCTTGGAAACAAAGTTCAAGGAAGGACATTCTTACTAGAGTAATATCATCTGGCTTGGTTGATGTCGCTCTCATCATATCGAACACCTCAAGTGCTTCCTTGCCAAAACCGTGACGTGCATAACCGGCGATCACAGTATTCCAAGAAACTGCATCCCTGTCCTCCATCTGCTCAAATGCATTTCGAGCATCCTCCATGTTTCCACATTTGAAGTACATAGCTAAGAGCGCATTCCCAACAAACCTACCCAACCCGTATCCAGCTTTAATCAACCTCCCATGCAGCTGCATTCCACACTCGAGTGCAGCAATGTCAGCACATGTGCTCAACAAACAAGCGAATGCTGACCTATTCACCCACTCACCCCACCGCCCCATTTTGATGAACAGCTGTAGGGTTTCCTCACTGAAACCACCTTGTGCGTATGCAGCCAACATTGCAGCCCAAGAGACTGCATCTTTCTGTGGCATCATGTCAAAAACTGCCCTTGCCTCATCCAACATCCCTGCCTGAGCATACCCTGTCAACATTGTGTTCCATGACGCCACATTCCTGCAAGGCATGATGTCAAACAGCTCCTTTGCTTTCTCCATCATCCTCCGCTGGACATAAGCTGCCACCATTGCATTCCATGACACTGGGTTCCTCTCAGGCATGGCATCAAACACCATCCGGGCATCCTCCAGCATTCCATTTTGCGCATACCCAGAAACTACTGCTGTCCATGTGAACACATCACGCACGGGTGCCATGTCGAACATCCTTCTTGCCTCCACCATATCCCCTCCCCTGGCATAACCTGAGACCATGGTGTTCCAGGAAACAACATCTCTTTGTGGCATCCTATCGAAAAGCTCCTGTGCTTCTGCCATCCGACCCAACTGCACATACCCAGCCATCAAGGCGTTCCAAGAAATGGCATCCCACTCTGTCCTTGAATTAAACAACTCCCTTGCTTCTTGAACCCGTCCATTCCGGACATAAGCAGCAAGCATGCCGTTCCATGAGACAGCATCCTTCTCCGGAGCAAGATCGAAGTACTTCCGTGCAAGAGAGACAAGTCCATGGTTGGCATGAGACGAGATCATGACGTTGTATGTCACTGAGTCCTTCACCGGCATTTCGTCGAACAGGCTACGGGCGTCAGTGAGGGACGATGAGACTGCCAGCGCATGGAGGAGAGTGTTGTAGGAGAATGTGTCCGGGCGTGGGATGGAGCGGAAGAGGGAGAGCGCGACAGGGAGGCGTCCATTGGAGGCATACCCGGCGAGCATGGCGTTGTAGGTGGAGGTGGAGCGGCTGGGCATGGCGTCAAATAGGCGCTCGGCCTCGCCGACGCGGCCGGCGCGCATGTGGACCGTGATGGCCTTGTTGCGCCGGATCACATCCGCGTCGAGCTTTCCGGAGAAGGCTTCTCCGGCGGCTGGGGGGTGGTGGCTTCTCTGCCGCACGGCGGCGCGGAGATGGCGCGAAGGAAGCATCAGTTCTTATTTTATTTTGAAGTGTTGTGCGTTTCGTTTAGGATCGCGTCGCACATGCAGACCCGTCTAAATGGCAAATTTGATAATTTGCCACCTCTTACCTCCCCTTTCATAATTTGCCCCCCCTGAGAATGACAGGTGAGGCCCGGGTCCGCCCGTCATTGTGATAATGGGTGGCAAATTGTGAAAGGGAGAAGTAAGGGGTGGCAAATTATC
The DNA here is from genome assembly GCA_963921465.1 of Triticum timopheevii. Lineage (NCBI taxonomy): Eukaryota > Viridiplantae > Streptophyta > Magnoliopsida > Poales > Poaceae > Triticum > Triticum timopheevii. Next base: position 315,486,093 of record OY997270.1, read on the forward strand.
AAATCGCCCCGTCTAAATGCAGCCTCCTTGCAGCAACCCTAGCTGATTTCATGTATTCCCTTCATTCGGAATTACTTGTCTTGAAAATGGATATATCTAGAACTAAAATACGTCTAAATACATTCATTTCTGCGACAAGTAATTTCAAACCATAGGAGTAGAAAATAAGAAAAACTCTAGCAAATCCTTTTTTATGTAGTACTGTACACACGGATGTTGATACATATGTACATACATTCATCCATATATACGCATATACGCATATAATTCTCTTGTGAGCATCTCCGAGAGACTGGACAAACACATCATCTTGACATAATAATTCGAAAAAACTAACGCCCACATGCGTGACATCTTGCACATCGCTCACACCTTCATCACCATTCTTTTCTGCCACGTATGAACAGATGACATCAGCAGGAATCTTTTTGGTTTTCGGCTTAAAAATATTTTATCTCCTAATTAAAAAATCAAATTAAAAATCTGTTTTCGCCATAAAATCCGTCTCGACGAGATCTTCAAAACTAGACCCCGTGTTGATATATTTCGCCAAATTATTTTTGCCCAAAAATTGCCATGATGTTTACACTGTAGTTGCTATAGTGCTTAAACTAAAGTTGCCATGTGACAATTTTAGTGAGCATGGCAATTTTAGTTTTTTGATGATGGTAATTTCAGTACTTTGATCATGAAAATTATTTTTTATGAACCATGGCAATTTTAAGTGCATGTATCATGGCAATTTTAGTTTATGGTTCATCTCTAGTCCAATTTTTTAATTCTCCGTTTTATAATATGTCAAAAATTACTTTTAAATGTAGAAGAAAATAGCTGAAACATACCATGGCAATTTCAGTGTAAACATCATGGCAATTCATGTGCAACAGACATGGCAATTTTTAACCCCAAAAATATTTCATCGAAATATATTGATATGATATCTAGTTTCGAAGATCTCGTCGCGAGATATTTAATGGTGAAAACGGATTTTCAATCGGATTTTTCATTTAAAAGATAAAATATTTTAAAAACTGAGAATCTAAAAAGATTCTTACATGCATGCATACGGTGACGTGGCGCGGTTCTATGTGTTATAGGGCGTGTGGGCGGGTCTGGCTCCCACCACACGTGTGGGCGTTAGCGTTGTCCTAATAATTTCATCATACACGCCTTTGTAGTCAATGAGGATGTCTTCTCCCACTGAACGAACATCGCTAGAAAGTCTGAAATAAATTAGGGAAAATGCGAGCACCAATGTCAAGTCTAGAACTCAAACCCTAGTGAGTTGGTTCCAGCACAAAGAACCTAACCATCTAAACTAAGATCTTCACAACTTCCTTTAAAAAATATACTTGAGATGATAATTTCTTTTTTTAACATAGTTCAAATACAGATGCTCAATACAACAACAACAACAACAACAATAAAGCCTTTAGTCCCAAACAAGTTGGGGTAGGCTAGAGGTGAAACCCATAAGATCTCGCAACCAACTCATGGCTCTGGCACATGGATAACAAGCTTCCACGCACCCCTGTCCATAGCTAGCTCTTTGTCGATACTCCAATCCTTCAGGTCTCTCTTAACGGACTCCTCTCATGTCAAATTTGGTCGACCCCGCCCTCTCTTGACATTCGCCGCACGCTTTAGCCGTCCGCTATGCACTGGAGCTTCTGGAGGCCTGCGCTGAATATGCCCAAACCATCTCAGACGATGTTGGACAAGCTTCTCCTCAATTGGTGCTACCCCAACTCTATCTCGTATATCATCATTCCGGACTCGATCCTTCCTCGTGTGGCCACACATCCATCTCAACATACACATCTCCGCCACACCTAACTGTTGAACATGTCGCCTTTTAGTCGGCCAACACTCCGCGCCATACAACATTGCGGGTCGAACCGCCATCCTGTAGAACTTGCCTTTTAGTTTTTGTGGCACTCTCTTGTCACATAGAATGCCAGAAGCTTGGTGCCACTTCATCCATCCGAATTTGATTCGATGGTTCACATCTTCATCAATACCCCCATCCTCCTGCAACATTGACCCCAAATACCGAAAGGTGTCCTTCCGAGGTACCACCTGGCCATCAAGGCTAACCTCCTCCTCCTCACACCTAGTAGTACTGAAACCGCACATCATGTACTCGGTTTTAGTTCTACTAAGCCTAAACCCTTTCGATTCCAAGGTTTGTCTCCATAACTCCAACTTCCTATTTACCCCCGTCCGACTATCGTCAACTAGCGCCACATCATCCCTAAAGAGCATACACCATGGGATATCTCCTTGTATATCCCTTGTGACCTCATCCATCACCAATGCAAAAAGATAAGGGCTCAAAGCTGACCCCCGATGCAGTCCTATCTTAATCGGGAAGTCATCGGTGTCGACATCACTTGTTCGAACACTTGTCACAATATTATCGTACATGTCCTTGATGAGGGTAATGTACTTTGCTGGAACTTTGTGTTTCTCCAAGGCCCACCACATGACATTCCGTGGTATCTTATCATAGGCCTTCTCCAAGTCAATGAACACCATATGCAAGTCCTTCTTTTGCTCCCTATATCTCTCCATAAGTTGTCGTACCAAGAAAATGGCTTCCATGGTCGACCTCCCATGCATGAAATCAAACTGATTTTTGGTCACGCTTGTCATTCTTCTTAAGCGGTGCTCAATGACTCTCTCCCATAGCTTCATTGTATGGCTCATCAGCTTAATTCCACGGTAATTAGTACAACTCTGAACATCTGCCTTGTTCTTGAAGATTGGTACTAATATACTCCGTCTCCATTCTTCTGGCATCTTGTTTGCCCGAAAAATGAGGTTGAAAAGCTTGGTTAGCCATACTATCGCTATGTCCCCGAGATCTTTCCACACCTCAATGGGGATACAATCAGGGCCCATCGCCTTGCCTCCTTTCATCCTTTTTAAAGCCTCCTTCACCTCAGACTCCTAGATGCGCTGCACAAAACGCATGCTGGTCTCATCAAAGGAGTCGTCCAGTTTAATGGTAGAACTCTCATTCTCCCCATTGAACAGCTTGTCGAAGTACTCCCGCCATCTATGCTTAATCTCCTCGTCCTTCACCAAGAGTTGGCTTGCTCCGTCCTTGATGCATTTGACTTGGCCAATATCCCTCGTCTTCCTCTCCCGGATCTTGGCCATCTTATAGATGTCCCTTTCACCTTCCTTCGTGCCTAACCGTTGGTAGAGGTCCTCATATGCCCGACCCCTTGCTTCACCAACAGCTCGCTTTGCGGCCTTCTTCGCCATCTTGTACTGCTCTATGTTGTCTGCACTCCTATCCAGGTATAGGCGTCTGAAGCAATCTTTCTTCTCTTTAATCGCCTTCTAGACATCATCATTCCACCACCAGCTATCCTTATCTTCGCTTCTCCTTCCCCTGGACACTCCAAACTCCTCCGAGGCCACCTTACGAATGCAAGTCGTCATCTTCATCCACACATTGTCCGCATCCCCTCTTTCCTCCCAAGGGCCCTCCTTAATTACCCTCTCCTTGAACACCTGAGCTACCTCCCCCTTGAGCTTCCACCACTTTGTTCTAGCGACTTTGGCACGCTTATCCCGCTGGACACGAATCCGAAAGCGGAAGTCAACAACCACCAGCTTATGCTGGGGTACAACACTCTCTCCAGGTATCACCTTACAGTCTAGGCATGCACGCCTATCTTCTCTTCTCGAGAGGATGAAATCAATCTGGCTAGAGTGTTGGCCACTACTAAAAGTCACCAGATGTGATTCTCTCTTTCTAAAGAGGGTGTTAGCTACAATCATGTTGTAGGCTAGAGCAAAGCTTAAGACATCTTCTCCTTCTTGATTCCTGATGCCATAGCCAAAGCCCCCATGCGCCCCTTCAAAACCTGTGTTAGATGTACCCACGTAGCCATTGAGGTCTCCTCCTATGAAGAGCTTCTCACCAATCGGTACAGATGTTCAATACACTATGCATAATTATCCCTACGAAGGCACACACTTACACCCTGCCCCTATGAACACATCCAAAAGGTTCAGCCAACAAATCTTGGGACCGACGAAGTTGCCACATGCACTTTGTAATTGATGGGCACACTATATTGATGAACGAATATCACTGAAAAGCCTTGAATAAATCTAGAAAAATACGACCACCCATGTCAACTGTGGACTTGAACTCGTTGGGTTGCTGAGCTATGCTCATTTTGCGAGGTGAAAGTTTCTAGTTCATGGGATTAGACCACATATAACATATCCACGATTTCTTAAAAATATACTCCCTCCATCCTGAAATACATGTTGGAAAAATGGATGTATCTAGATGTATTTTAGTTTGGGATACATCCATTTTTATCCATTTATCTGACAAGTATTTTCGAACGGAGGGAGTAGTACTTTTATCTTTATATTGTTTCCCTTTCTTCCAACTTTTACTCTGGGTGGAGCAAGTCTCAGGATAAATGAGGAGTTGCTTGCGAAAGTGTCGTTTTGGCACATGGGAGCACGCGCTCCTGGTTTTAAAAATATATTTTAAACAATATTTTAAAATGTCAAAAATTCCAAATGAAAACTTGGCGCGTACATCTCGATATTGTATATGCTCACAAAGTCGTTTCGCGGAAAACCAACAACTTATGTGTCGCGTGTGAAAGACAAAATCCGGTATTAAAAAATGCTTTTCACAAGACATCATTTTGTCTTTTTTACACAAGCCACAAAAAATATCGGTTTTCTCCGAAACTTGACGTGCACACATATAATATCGAGATGTATGGGCCAAATTTTTGTTTGAATTTTTTTTCACACTATAAAATATATTTTTCGCATGCAGGAGCGCGCGCTCCTGGAGCACCAACGGATTTCCGAGCTGCTCGCCTCCTGCGATAATGGCCGATTCGCTCCTCTCATCTTCGCCCTTGTTCCACGCCAACATCGAAAGAGCAGCATGGTCCGTGAAGGCCTGCACCTTTGCTCTTGGGCTCATGAAATCCATTGCGCTCTTGGTCCCGATGTGATGGTCCAGTATGTCAAGCTTTGGCGCTGACTTCATCACATTCCTCTCTTGTCTTTACCAGACAAGCTCATGTGGTGTTGGACCTCCTCTCGAGAGTATTCGTCCACATCATGCTACAATTCTCTGTTCCTTGGATCTACCCCGCCCCATTAGAAGCTCACCTGGAAGATGTAGGATTCCCTATGTATCAAGATCTTCATTGGCTCGCCCTCCAGAACAGGTGCTGGAGTGTTGACTGCCTCACACGCCATGGGATTCCTCACTCTTATCCTTAAATCCTCTGTGACCAGAAGACTGGGGACATGCAACACATCCTTGTCGGCTTTCTCTCGTCAAGTTTGGTAGGAGGTTGTCTCTTGATTCCGCGCCATTGCTGATCTTCCCTTGACCTGATGTGTCATTCCATGTCTGGTGGGCGTCCACCTGCGAGCTTACCCCTTCTGCGGTGCACCAGTGGTTGTCTTCTCTTCCCCTGTTGACCGCGTGGTGTCTTTGGAAGCAACGGAATGTGTTTGTCTTTGAGTGTTCAACCATCCATCCTGCGCCTAGTCGATACTATCCAAGAGGAGGCCCACTTATGAACCTGAACTGGAGCCAAGGAGCTTGACCACATGTTACCTGAGACATAGACCTAGGGCGCGTAGGGCTGAGCACCCCCTCCTTCTATTCTCCTCTTGCACTTACAGCATGAGAGTTGCACCCTATATGTCGGGACCTCGATCCTAAGTCACACCGATCTAGCATAAGACACATCATATCACTTTGCGGCCTCATGCACGGTAACCCATAGCTTCCACCTTTACCTTGGCCGGGACCGTTTGTGTCTTTTGGCCACGTATATGATTGTGATGCTAGCAACCATATGGCAGAGAACCTGGGTCGACATGCCTAGTCGTAAACCAAGATGACACAAACTTACAGGGACAAACATACATGACCCAGCAATGCACGTGTCGGCCAACAGTGGGTGTAACCGAGCTGTAGCAAGCTATCAGGACTCCAATAAACACCGTGTGACATTTCCCCGTAGGGACAGACACAGGAGCAAGGAAGGACACATGTCGGTCAATGCATGTGTTCCGGATGGAAGCACTAGAAGGCATTTCCCCATAAGGAAGGCTACCAAGAATAAGCAACTATGTGTCAAATCCCACACATACCAAAGCATTTCAATAGCATACACATAATATGCTCAATATGTGTAGATACAACATGGCATCACAACATAACTCTACGACTCAAAGTATTTTTTAAGAAGCTCTGAGGAGCCATACATAGCATGATAATACAAAGATGGGTCTCATGACCCAACATACAAGTCATACAAGCAACAAGCGGAAACATAAACATGTATGAATATAGACGTATGAAAAGAAAGAAGGCTAGAAAGCCTGTCTATCTACAAGACCCTCCATAGGAACCGGACCTCTGTCTGGGATTCCCGAGTTAATCGTCGAAGCCCACGTAGAACTACTAGCGAGACTGAAGTTTCCTCTGCAAAACATAAATTAAGCAAACGTGAGTACAAATGTACCCAAGAAGACTTACATTAGAACTAACTACTTACATCAGTATCAACAATGGGGTGGTGGAGTTTAACCACAACAAGCCACCTTTGACTCGGTACTATCATGTACTACGACTACCAATAACTTCTTTGAGGTGAGAAAGCGCACATGAGTCCACATATTCACCATATCAATACACCACTATGGATCCACTCCCGTCTCTCTACGAGAAGACCATCTATAGCACTCACACTTATCTTGCGCATTTTAGAGTACCCACTTCAAGTTATCTATGAACCATATAAGCTTTCCAAGTAGTCCATATTCGAGGACGCGACTATCCGAATGGATTATTAACCCTACAGGGGTGTACTTCTTCACACACGCTCTCACCATTTACCACCATGTACACGTCATGTATCTCGACAACCTTCAAGCGGAGGCCTAGCAAGGGTATTGGTCATGACCTGACTAACCACACAAGATTCTAGTCCGGTTTATCGCCTATTTGAGGTTGTATCTGCAACGGAAGTACGCACGAAGTTTCTATCACGGTCCCAAACAATGAGAGTAGGGTTCCAAAGAGCACCATCCGGGTGTCACTTGGTACACTTTGTCTCGGTGTCTCTACCACATCATAGCCCACCCCTAGGGTCAGCGCTACGCACAACCTCTAACACATCCTACAAACACCAGAAACTAGTTGCAACTCCTGGACAGAGATCAAGGCGATTAATAAGTCGACAGAGCTTGGAGTGCCCAGAGCCTAATGTGTGGTAGTAACTGTCTTGGATCACAAACACAGAACCCAGTTCCTAAGGATGGTTCCAATGAGACAACTCACCATGTACTCCTACATGGCCTCTCATTGCTACCTTTACCAAATCGTGTTCACACACTTAGCTCTCAACAGTAGGACATGTTCACCACCATTCCAATCCATCCTAGATGAATCAGATCTGACACAAATCTAAGGATAGCAGGCATAACAAGCAAGCATGAATGAGTGGGCACATCATGGCTCAAACAACTCCTACTCATGCTAGTGGGTTTTACTAATTACTGTGGCAAAGACAGGTCATGCAGAGGAATGGGTTCAACTACCGCAACATGTAACAATTGAAATGTTGTTGTCCTAATGCAGTAAAAGAGAGAGAGAGAGAGAGAGAGAGAGAGAGAGAGAGAGAGAGAGATTGTATCAGAATGCTCAAAGGGGGTTTGCTTGCCTGGCATTTCTGAAGATGAAACTTCACTTCATCAGTGTCAAGGATCACATTGTTGGAACAACGTCTACCGAGAGGGAACAACCATCGGCAAGCAAGATGAAACACAATCAATGCAATGCAAAAATATGATCCATGGTTATGTCATGGCAATATGCTATGATTTGGGCTAATACAAAATGCTACCTTTTTAGTTGAAGTTTAGTTGAATCACTTATTCAAATTCAAACTCCAAAAGAAGCATTTAAACTGCCCTTTAATTGATTTGACATGATCAACAGGTATAAGTTGCCTTAACATGCATGAAAATGTCATAAACAGATTCTTCATATTTTCATGTTGTTTTTCATATATAATTTATTTCATTTGGAGTTATAGTTGAAATTCTATGATTTTTGAAGTTTTGAACATTTTTTGGAATTTCCAATTGTTTTGAATTAGAAATGAACCAAAAAAGGAATTTACCGTGTCAGTGTTGCGTCATCACTAGGTCAGCAGTCAACCGAGTTGATCAGGGTCAAACCGGACCAGTGGGACCCTGTAGCGACCCGACCTCAAACGGTCAAGTCTCTGTGCATCAGTGTCATCCCTGGATCGATAATGCTGACACGCACAGCACTTGAGGGATTTATAATAGAGTTTCAATCACACACTTATTACATCGAATGTCTCAAAAGAGAACTTATTACAATAATATGGCTTAAGGCCATCTAAATAATATAACAACGGAAGGCTTGGAAGATAAAGTGAGTCCATCAACTGCAACGGCATAGCTGAGTGAACGACAACGACCTAGTGCACCTCACTCTTCGTCTGAAAAGTTTGGAACATGATGTGTTGCAGCCCGAAACGGGTCAGCACATGGAATATGCTGGCAATGTAACACAAAAGAGCAATGAACAGAATAAGTGCTATCACTACATGCATATATGGCTGGTGGAAAAGCTCTATGGTTAATGTTTTGCATAAAGCCAATTTTTTCCTACAACAAAGGAATATATTTTATTTAACTATCATGGTGGTTGTTAAACATTGAGAAGGTTCCTCCAACTCAATCCCAATTAAACAGTATCAATTACCCAACAGATTAATTTAGAGTGATGAGATCAACATGATAATCCAAGAACCAGATACTCAAGATGTCCATAACCGGGGACACGGCTAACCATGATTAGTTTGTACACTCTGCAGAGGTTTGCGCACTTTTCCCCACAAGACTCGATCTCCTCCGTTAGATTTCTCGCACTACATGATGTTTGAGAAATGGATGAACGAAACACAGTCTTTCAGAAACATTAACTCTTTACTCTGGATGGACAGTTAAACCTACTTTCTCCTACTTCTACTAGCCCACCACTGAAAGATGTCATGCAACCTACTCAACTATGCTAGAGCCCATAATAGCTTGTGGCTGCATACGAAAGTCTCTAGCATGAATAATCTTATGATCCCTTTGAGTCTGGGTGGCGAACCGTAGGATGATCACACAGGTACTCCGGTATATCCTAGGACAACACTGGATTCTCCAGGTGCCCGCAACCAATCCACCCAGATGTGAATTTAAGTAGCCACCTTAAGTTAACCATTAATTAACAACTCTCACATCTATCATGGATACACTCAACCAAACCACGTCTACGAGCATAGCATAGCAATCTGAGCATAACGTAGAAGTAACTCCCAATGGTTTGATAATAAAAAGGCAATAGGTTCTACCTCATCATCTACTTCCCAAACCTACATGTTATTCAGATCCTAACCATGCAATGTTTGAGGATTGTAACTGATGCATAAAAACTGGGTAATAAAAGATATGATCAAAGTGTTACTTGCCTTGCTGACGATCTGCAAACCCTAGAGACTCGTAGTAGCACGCTTCGCACTCCAACAATTCTATTGCAAACAAACAATAGCATACATAAGCACTCAAGCAAAGATGCATGGTCAAACTCAAATAAGAAGATCCAATCTGAAAGTTCAACTGAAGAGCTTTGATTTGCAAAAAGAATCAACCGAATCGGAGCTACGAAACTCAAACTACGATCAAAAGAAGTACGAAAACAAATCTTCTTGAAACCAAATTTTAATTTGTCAAAATCCTGTTCAAGTTGATTAACCAGAAAGAGAGGCTCGAGATGAAGATTTTGGCGTTGGTTTCACTGGATTCGGACTAACATTTTAAAAGTTGCGAGGGTTTAAAGATCAGGGGCTAATCTACGATAATAATAATCGTGGATGGGTCCCTAGCAAAAATAAACATAAAAATAAAAATCTATCAGACGAACGTCCGCAAACAGAGGCAAACGAACGAATTCGTTCGTTCAAACGAGCTAACGAATGAACATTCGCAAAATTAATCTAACAAATAAAAAATGATCTAGGGTTTTTTTTAAAAAACCAGACGGTTTTTACCTAAAACCAAAAAAATGGCGGTGGCGACGACTAACTCCGGCGAGGCTCCGGCGGGGCAGCGTGGGGAGGCGGTGGCGGCGGGGTGGCGGCGTCGGCAGGCGGCGTCATGCGGCGCGGGGCCGGTGGCGTGCGGCGGTGGCACGGCGCGGAAGTCGAGGCGACGGTGGCTAGGGTTTGGTGGGGCGGGCGGCTTGGGCTGGCGGCGGTCGGGCCTCGCCCTTTAAAGGGACGGCCGGTAGGAGTCCGGCTCGGGCACGGCCCATAGGTCGGTTCGTACTTTTTTTAAAAATATGGACAGAGTAAATAAATAAAAGAAATACCAAACGGTGTCCAAATATCCTAATATAAATTTTCACGGTCCTCCAATAATATTTAGGACAAAGTGAACATTTATTTGGGCTAAGAATGCAATTTTAAAAATGCATATTTTTCAAATTCTAATAAAATAGCAATAAAACCCAATAAAAATATTTATTTTATTTTAACATTTTTCCTCCAATATTTCTTTTATTTTGGAGAAGTCATTTTATCTCCTCTCTTTTATTTTAATATTGGAAATACTCAGAGAGAAAAACACTAAAACCAAAATGATCCTCTTTTCAAAATTTGAGAAAGTTCAAATATGAAAATAAATGAAATCCCCAACCCTCTCCATGGGTCCTTGAGTTGCTTAGAATTTCTTGGATCAAAACCAAAATGCAAAAAAATATGATATGCATATGATGACCTATGTATAACATTCCAAATTGAAAATTTGGGATGTTACAAACCTACCCCCCTTAAGATGAATCTCGCCCTCGAGATTCAGGTTGGCTAGAAAATAGGTGTGGGTCGTCCTTCCGTAGGTCTTCCTCTCGTTCCCAGGTAGCTTCATCCTCGGTATGGTGGCTCCACTGAACTTTGCAAAACTTGATAACCTTGTTGTGTGTGACTCGGCTGGCAAACTCGAGAATCTTCACTGGTTTCTCCTCGTAAGTCAAATCACTATCCAGCTGAATCGCTTCCTGTGGTACTGTATCTCTCAGAGGAACATCGGCCATCTCTGCGTGGCACTTCTTCAACTGGAAAACTGATACGTCTCCAACGTATCTATAATTTATGAAGCATTCATGCTATTATATTATCTGTTTTGGATGTTTATGGGCTTTACTAAGCACTTTTATATTATTTTTGGGACTAACCTATTAACCGAAGGCCCAACCCATATTGATATTTTCTTGCCTATTTCAGTGTTTCGAAGAAAAGGAATATCAAACGGAGTCCAAACAGAATGAAACCTTCGGGAGAGTTATTTTTGGAACGGAAGCAATCCAGGGGACTTGGAGTGCACGTGAGGGAAGCAACAAGGAAGCCACGAGGCAGGAAGGCGTGCACTACCCCCTAGCACCCCCACCCTCGTGGGCCCCTCGTGGCTCCCCTGACTGACTTCTTTTGCCTATATATGTCCATATACACTAAAAACATCGGGAGCACAATAGATTGGGAGTTTTGCCGCTGCAAGCCTCTGTAGCCACCAAAAACCAATCGGGACCCTGTTCCGGCACCCTGCCGGAGGGGGATCCCTCACCGATGGCCATCTTCATCATCTCGGCGCTCTCCATGACGAGGAGGGAGTAGTTCACCCTCGGGGCTGAGGGTATGTACCAGTAGCTATGTGTTTGATCTCTCTCTCTCTCTCATGTTCTTGAGGTGGTACGATCTTGATGTATCGCGAGCTTTGCTATTATTGTTGGATCTTATGATCTTTCTCCCCCTCTACTCTCTTGTAATGGATTGAGTTTTCCCTTTGAAGTTATCTTATCGGATTGAGTCTTTAAGGATTTGAGAACACTTGATGTATTTCTTGCCATGCTTATCTGTGGTGACAATGGGATATTCACGTGATCTACTTGATGTATGTTTTGGTGATCAACTTGCGTGTTCAATGAACTTATGCATAGGGGTTGGCACACGTTTTCATCTTGACTCTCTGGTAGAAACTTTGGGGCACTCTTTGAAGTACTTTGTGTTGGTTGAATAGATGAATCTGAGATTGTGTGATGCATATCGTATAATCATGCCCACGAATACTTGAGGTGAGATTGGAGTATCTAGGTGACATTAGGGTTTTGGTTGATTTGTGTCTTAAGGTGTTATTCTAGTACGAACTCTATGATAGATCGAACGAAAAGAATAGCTTCGTGTTATTTTACTACGAACTCTTGAATAGATCGATCAGAAAGGATAACTTTGAGGTGGTTTCGTACCCTACCATAATTTCTTTGTTTTTTCTCCGCTATTAGTAACTTTGGAGTGACCCTTTGTTGCATGTTGAGGGATAGTTATATGATCCACTTATGTTATTATTGTTGAGAGAACTTGCACTAGTGAAAGTATGAACATTAGGCCTTGTTTCCTAGCATTGCAATACCGTTTACGCTCACTTTTACCACTTGTTACCTTGCTGTTTTTATACTTTTAGATTACAAATACTCATATCTACCATCCATATTGCACTTGTATCACCATCTCTTCGCCGAACTAGTGCACCTATACAATTTACCATTGTATTGGGTGTGTTGGGGACACAAGAGACTCTTTGTTATTTGGTTGCAGGGTTGCTTGAGAGAGACCACCTTCATCCTACGCCTCCCACGGATTGATAAACCTTAGGTCATCCACTTGAGGGAAATTTGCTACTGTCCTACAAACCTCTGCACTTGGAGGCCCAACAACGTCTACAAGAAAAAGGTTGCATAGTAGATATCAAGCTCTTTTCTGGTGCCGTTGTCGGGGATGTGAGTGCTTGAAGGTATATCTTTAGATCTTGCAATCGAATCTTTTTGTTTCTTGTTTTATCACTAGTTTAGTCTATAAAAGAAAACTACAAAAAAATGGAATTGAGTTTGTCTCATACGCTTCATCTTTTTAATATCTTTCGTGAAAATGATGGAAAGGAAAATTGTGCTCAAGTGCTAGAAGAAGAAGTCTATAAAATGTTTGGTACTAAATCTTTGAATGATGAGCATGATTGCAATGTTGTTAGTATGAACTCTTTGAATATCCATAGTACTAATGATGATTGCACTAGTTATGATGAAAATGTCTCCTATAAGAATGTCAATTTTTGTGGAGTGCATTGGGTTTGCAAGTACACACCAAATAGGGAAGATAGATATTGCAAGAGGCATAAGCATTTAGAAACTAAATGGTTACAAGAAAGGCTAGATGTGAGTGCTGAAAATTTAAAATTCTTTTGCTGTACTTGTGAACTTTGCAACGAACGTGGTCATTTACATCTCCGATGCAAATTGTTTCATGATCGAATCGTGTCCAAGAATTTTGATGATTTAATTTCCCTTGCACATCATAATGAACTTAGCTTGCTTTTGGGTTATGAAGAAATGAAACGTCTAATTAAGAACCTTCCAGAATTTTCCCATAAGAAATTCCTTGATATTGATCTAGAGGAAACTTATATGTATTGTGCGGTGAATTGCATTGAAAATCCTTATATTGCCAATTACATAAAGAAAAGAAAGCAAATAGAAGATGAAGAGAATACTAATGAAAGGGAAGAAACTTACCAATATCCTCCTATTATTTCTTATGATGAATCAGGTAACGAGGAGGAGCTTTCTATTCAACCAATCTCATTAATAAGGAGCGCAAAAAAGGGTTAAACCCACACATGATGTGAAGAAGAAAAAGAAAAGACGGAGAAGCAAAGGTAAAAAGGTATCCCTCCCAAATTATGTTTCTCCTATTACTCATTGTGATGATGATAATTGCTATACTATTGGTGCTATCCATACTAGTAATGACGAGAGTGATTATGCTTATGATATGAAAAGGCCCAAGCTTGGGGATGCTATGTTTGATGAGAATGACATGTTTGAGAATATATTTGCTGCAATTAATGTTTGTCCTAAGCTTGGGGATGCTACATTTAATGAAGATGATATTTTTAGCCTCCCAAGTTTTGATATGCAAATTTGTTATGATGATAGCACGCCTCCTACTTATGATGATTATACTGATGAAAGTGGGTTTGGAAGAGTGTCAACTTTAGGAAGTAATGATCCCACTATTTTGGAGGATGTTGAATCTTATTGTGATGAATATGAAAGTAGATTTGGAGAGGTCATGACTTTATTTAGTGATGATTCCACTATCTTGGAAGAGGTTTCAATCGATTATGATGAGAACAAAGTTGCTACTTATGATGATTATTGTGATGAAACTTATGCTATAAAAAGTAGTGATGATTATATTTATAAAACTTGTCATGATTATGATTACCCTTTTTCTGAACATTATTCTTTTAATATAGAAACAATTTATAGTATTCGAGTCTCTTACGATACTCCCACTATTCTGAATGAGAAGAATTTTGCTTATGTGGAGAGAAGTAAATTTTGATCATGAAAAGAATGCTTTAGGTGCTGGTTATATTGTTGAATTCATTCATGATGCTACTGAAAATTATTATGAGGCAGGAACATATGCTTGTAGGAATTGCAATAGTATCAAGTTTCCCCTCTATGTGCTTAAAGTTTTAAAGTTGTGCCTGTTTTGCCTTCCTATGCTAGTTGATTATTGTTCCCATAAGTTGTTTGCTCACAAAATCCCTATGCATAGGAAGTGGGTTAGACTTAAATGTGCTAGTCATATTCTTCATGATGCTCTCTTTATGTTTCAATTCTTATCTTTTATGCGAGCATCATTGAAATCATCATGCCTAGCTAGAAAGGCATTAAAGAAAAGCGCTTGTTGGGAGACAACCCAATATTTACCCTTACTTTTTTTGTGTGTCCGCATGATTATGCTACTGTATTAATCATGTTCTATAGCTTTCGTTTCAATAAAGTGCCAAGTAAGACCTTTAGGATAGCTTACGGTGATAGTTGTGTTGATCCTGCTAAAAATCAGAAACTTTTGCGCCCAGTAAATTAGTTTTGGTAATTCACAGAAACGTGCTTTTGATCTGATTGTTTCTGCTCTGGATTGGTACACAAATTTCTCAGGCTTTCCTAATTTGGTAGAATTGTCTTAGTTACAGAAGTATTCGAGGGTTACAGATTACTACAGACTATTCTGTTTTTGACAGATTCTGTTTTCATTGTGTTGTTTGCTTATTTTGATGAATCTATGAGTAGTATCGGAGGGTATGAACCATAGAAAAGTTAGAATACAGTAGATATTACACCAATATGAATTTAGAATGAGTTCACAATAGTACCTAAGTGGTGATTTATTTTCTTATACTAACGGAGCTTACGAGTTTTCTGTTGAGTTTTGTGTTGTGAAGTTTTCAAGTTTTGGGTAAAGTTTCGACGGACTATGGAATAAGGAGTGGCAAGAGCCTAAGATTGGGGATGCCCAAGGCACCCCAAGGTAATATTCAAGGACAACCAAGAGCCTAAGCTTGGGGATGCCCCGGAAGGCATCCCCTCTTTCGTCTTCGTTCATCGATAACTTTACTTGGAGCTATATTTTTATTCACCACATGATATGTGTTTTGCTTGGAGCATCATTTCATTTTATTTTGTTAGTATTTGCTTGCTGTTTGAATAAAATACCGAGATCTGAAATTCTTAAATGAGAGAGAATCTTCACATGAGCTACCATTGTATTGGGTGTGTTGGGGACACAAGAGACTCTTTGTTATTTGGTTGCAGGGTTGCTTGAGAGAGACCATCTTCATCCTACGCCTCCCACAGATTGATAAACCTTAGGTCATCCACTTGAAGGAAATTTGCTACTGTCCTACAAACCTCTGCACTTGGAGGCCCAACAACGTCTACAAGAAAAAGGTTGCGTAGTAGACATCAGAAACGTGAAATACATCGTGAACTCCTGACAATCCTTCTGGCAATTCCAGCTTGTAAGCAACTTCTCCCGTACGTTCCAAAACTCGGCATGGTCCCACAAAATGTGGTGCTAACTTTCCCTCAACTCCAAAACGCTTAACTCCTCGAAGCGGGGACACACGAAGGTATACTCTATCTCCGACTTCATATACTATTTCCTTGCGTTAGAATCCGCATAAGTCTTCTGCCTGGACCGGGCTACCTTCAGTCTATCCTAAATCAACTTAACCTTCTCTTCGGACTCTTTAATCAAATCTGGTCCAAACAACTGACGGTCTCCAACTTCATCCCACAATAACGGTGTCCTGCACCTCCTTCCATACAAGGCTTCAAAAGGGGCCATCTTCAAACTGGCTTGATAACTGTTATTATAGAGAATTATGCATATGGCAGGTTGTCGTCCCAACTAGATCCATAATCTAGCGCACAAGCTCTCAACATGTCCTCCAGAATCTGATTGACTCTCTCGGTCTGTCCATCTGTCTGTGGATGAAAGGTTGTACTGAACTCTAGCCTAGTACCCAAAGTCTCATGCAACTGATTTCAGAACTTTGAGGTAAACTGGGTTCCTCTATCTGATATGATGGTCCTCGGAACTCCGTGCAGACATACGATCTTGGTCATGTATATCTTTGCCAACTTAGCACTCATATAGGTGGTCTTCACCGGGATGAAATGAGCTACTTTTGTCAAATGACCAACTACAACCCAGATAGAGTCATAGCCTGAACGAGTCCTGGGCAATCCAGTGATAAAATCCATGCCAAGCTTATTCCACTTCAATTCGGGTATCGGCAATGGCTGTAGTAATCCACCTGGCTTCTGATGCTTTGCCTTAACTCTCTGACATACATCACATACTGCTACATACTCGGCAATGTCCTTCTTCATTCCTGTCCACCAAAAACTTTCCTTCAAATCCAGATACATCTTAGTGTTTCCAGGGTGAATCGAATACGGCGAATCATGGGCCTCCTCCAGAATCAACTTCCTGATCTCGGGGTCATTAGGCACATATACGCGATCCTCAAACCATAAAGTATCGTGCTCATTGACGGTGTCCTGAACTAGGGGGTACTCACCACGTCGTCTCCCGATTAGCTGGATTGGGCCGAGGACCCCCATGGCCATATACTCATGGGCCAGTTCAGATAACCCCTGCCGCATACAAGGAAGACTCCACAAGACTTGGCACCCAAGACAAGGACTCTCGTAAACCCTAGGCCTCCGGTGTCTTATATAAACCGAGGCCAGGCTAGTCAATAGACAATCTCATATTCATTACTACAATCTCGTGGTAGATGTATGTACTTTGTACTATCCCCATATGAATACAATCAAAAGCAGGACGTAGGGTTTTACCTCCATCAAGAGGGCCCGAACCTGGGTAAAATCCGTGTCCATGTTACCATCGTTCCAAGACGCCTAGCTTAGGACCCCTAGTACGAGATATGCCGGATTTGACACCGACATTGGTGCTTCCATTGAGAGCCTGCTGGGGATCGTCACGGATCGATGGGATGATCAGGTGATATTTTTTCAGCTAGATCTGTTCAGACGTAAATTATCTACTTTGCAAAATCATTGCTGCCGCGTATACAACTCTCTTTGCAAATGGAGAAATTCTTAACAGCGCCGCCAACTAGTACATCTGATCTGGGCTGTGCGGCTGCCACCGGCAACCTAGGGCTAGAGGATCTACTACAGACAGCCAACACAAAATAAAAAAATAGTCGAGCTTCATGCGGCGGTAGCCTAGGGCAGATGGACGTATAGCACTCAAGTACTCGCGCGAAGCAGTGCACGCGGAGCCGAGGAGATTTCCACTCGGCGTCATCCACCAGGGAGATCCTCTCTGTCTCATTGCTTTAAATTAAATTATATAAGTATCAAGGCTGTTGGCTACTGCCAAGACGTACTATTCATCAAACAATTAGTACCCTCACACTTTGGATTCTAATCTACATAAAGCTTTGTGTCAGCTTTTTGGCTTCTCAGGTACTTTGTACGCAACCGGGCTGTCTTCATATCCATGATACGGCGGACTGTTCGTCTGTGACTCGGACGCGAGGCCATGGCGCTCCATCGCCTCGACCTAGCAGGCATCTCGCCGGCGCTCTAGGCCAAACTCCTCGTAGCTTCATTGTGTCCTGTCAGTCATGTCGCCCTGCAAGTCCGGAGCGCACCACAACAGCATCGCCATCCTGCGAATTCGGACCGAGCTGCGTCCGCACCGTCGCGTCACCGCTCTCACAAGCGGACCTCGGCGCTCAGACTATATTTCTCAAATCATTTATTTTGCATAAATAAATTATACAATGGATTTTTTTCTTTCTGTCCTGCACTGCATTATGTATGCAGGAAAGATAATGGTGGACAAGATACGTTGATTGAATATTGATTCTTCTACCCGCACGCGGCCTGGACGTCCCTCGTCCATGATCATCTTGTCTGCCACCAGTTCCGACATCGTCGGATAAATCATCAGGTGCAATCCTTCTAGTTATTCGCGATGTGCATATTAATAATATTTCAAAAATATTTTCTGCTGGTCAGCAACTCTTGGTCTTGCAGGTTTTGCAATCAGGTCTACGCTGCGGCCGCCATTTCAGGGCGATCCGATATGCCATCGCGGCCCCACGCGCATTGCATCCGTAATTCGGGCGACCGTGCGAATCCGGATTTTGTCACCTTGCTGCGCCGATGCCCTGTGTCGACAATGGCCTCGCGCCAGGCCACCTCTCTTTTAATAATTTTTTTGCATAAATAATTCTATAAATTTTATTTTTACTTTATTATTATTACCTGTCTTGTGCTGCTTCATGCATGTAGACAATGTCATGGCGAGCCGACGTACTCATTTCGCCTGTATCGACTAAGTTCGAGCGTCACCTCGACTCGCGTCCCTCCGCCGACTTTTCGCGCTACCGCTCCACCGGACCGTCCATGGCGCTCAGGCCATATTTTTATTATTTACTTCACTTAAATTACTTAAGTAGAATTACTATTATGTTGACCTTTATTTGTCATTACCTTTGGTTTGCACTATTTCATGTGCACATGTAAATCGACGCCGACCTGTTTCGACGCGTCGGCTGACGTGGGGACTTCGGCATCACCCGCCGACCTGCTTCATCACCTCGGCCAAACTGGGAGCTTCACCTCTCCACAGCGGGCGTGCTATGTCGCCACTTCGGAGTGCTGAGCTCTTCGCTCGGCCACCTCGGGACCAGCTTGGGGGCTGAGACCTCCTCCCGCACCAAGCTTGGACCGCGTCATCAATGCCGAAAGCATTAACCAGCTAAGTCGCTTTCATGCTCAAAAACTCCCAGTTTTAAATTTTGTTCGGTTCGACCAAGCATTATACCTTTTTGGCAAAACTTGCTTTTGAAAAACTACCTTGTCCAAACTTTGTTTGTGACACAAAAGTTCCAATACCCCGTTTAACCGGGGGCTTCCTTTATGAAGCCTTTCCTCTTGCAAATGATTATAATTGTACGGCTTCGTTCCTTATTCGTGTATTACGCCGCAATATGCACCATGTTGACTTAAGTGATTTGCAAGCTGGGTTGCCTTGCTCCTGTGTTTACCCCTACGTTCCCGATTGTTCGGCTAGGGAGTAAAGGGAGCACCTCTGCGATTGTCACGAGCGGGTCATCCGAGCCGGACCTCAGACTGGGTGAAGCCAAAAGCTAGTGCTCTTATTGTTTTCAATTATGGTCGGCACACAACGGAACTCATGAGTATATAAAATCTATTGCACAAGTCTCATAGTAGCAATGAGCAACCGAAGAGAGGTATCGGTGGGGGTACTATTTTCTTTGAAGATACTTCTTACACTTCGTCAGTAATGTAGCATAAGTTCCCTGAGCGCGCTTTGTCTGTTACAGCCTTATGGCCTGATTGCCTGGTTATCGGAAACACCGTCGATATTCTCGACAGGTGGAGTACATAACACTTTTCGGTCCTTGACCGAAGAGGGAGAAGCCGACGGTCGGTTAAGACGTGTAAAAAGTTCGGGTGAACACAAATATGATATAAGTACTTTGGTACATACAATCATTATACATAAAATTCTTTTACCCAAGTCACTCGAGGGCTCTTAAATTTATGAGAGCTGTTTTATAATAAGTGTTCTTATTCTTAGTCGTTGCAACGTCTTTTTTCTATCACTCCCTTTTTCGACGGGAGTGTGTGGTCAATAGCCAGGGAGAAGCCGTAGGCTGACCCGCTTGAAGTCTTGAGATAGGGTGTGTCATGTTAAAGCACGACAGAAGCACTTTTTTTTCTTCTAAGACCAATTTTTTGATTGGCACCGAACAATTGATCTAGTTCAGACGTCGAGTTTTTCCTGACGTTTTTTGGTTCTCCCATCCTATGTTACTTTTCAACAATTTGTGTGTTTTCCGCATAAGTCTCGCAATGCAACGCCGGACACCTTTAGAGATTCGGCAAAAATTCTCGGATATTGCTATATATGCATCAGTTTTGAATTATGTCTTCGGTCAATAGTGGGGTTGCCCGGCTCCTGTGCTTGCCTCCTATGTCCCGCTTTGTTCGGCTAGGTGTGCAAAGGGAGAACCACTGCGATTGTGCTTCCAGCTCGCATGGTTAAGCACCGCAGTGGAGAAAGCCGAAAACTGACTGTCACAATAAGCGTAAACTGGTCAGCGGTCTGATGACTGTATTAAATGACGGGCCGTTCATAACATTGGCCGAAGTGTTTACGGCTTGACCTCGGCTGTCTCCGAACACTAAGCGGGGGGCTACTTGCTGGCCTCCCAACTTTAAGCTCGTATGACTAAGTGAAAGTTATAAAGCCTGCATATCTGATTGCCTTGTTTCCGCTAACACAACCGCCTTCGGGAACCGAGATGTCGGCTAAGGGTTGTTTTGTTATTTCGGAAACACCATGCATAGCATCTACAAGGGGGTACAAGCCGATGATGGGCCACTTTCAGATTATAAACGGTCGCAACGGAAGTGAAAATTTGGGTTCATTTAGACCACAGAGTTTGGAAGCTTTCCCCGAACTAAATCCTCAGTATTTTCCTCTCACATTGATCAGAGCTGAGGTTTCATGATCATGCTTAGCATGACAACCCAAAGAAAGGAACCGATAGCGGGACTATTTTCTTTGGACTATGTTTCTTATGTTAAATAACAATATAACATGTCTCTCTGCGTACCTTTGTTTATAAAACCGTATGGCCGGATTGCCTTGTTTGCCGTAAATCTTTGCCCTCATAAAGGCTTTATAAACTAGGACAAACACTCCTCGGCTGCTTGTCGAGGAGGTTGAAGCCGATGGTCGGTCAACAAAGTTTTGTACAATGCGGATCCGAGCATTAATGATGTAAAGTACTTGGATACATAGAGTCATTACACATAATTTGTGATTTTACTATGGATATCGATCCTTAATTCGGCCTCCCGTGCCCGCATTAAGGCTTGGGGGCTACTAGGCTTCGGGCTTATTATTTATAAATATTAAAAGGGCACATCAATCCCCTGATCTGGTCTTGCCACCCGACCAGTGTCTCGGGGGCTACTGCATTGACAATCCAATGCAGAAAATTTAAAGCGCAATATAGTTTTTGAGGAGATTATTATCCTCGGGTTGGTCGGCCGCACCCAACCTGAGTCTCGAGGACTTTGCACACTGAGTTTCTATTCCTAAGTATGCTGCCGAGCTGGGAATTGATCCTCAGGCTGATTTTATGAATCGACCTGAGTCTCAGGGGCTACTAGGGTCAGCAGTTTGATTTTTCCTTCAGGTGCATCCCGGATATTAGGCCAACATGCACCTTGAGGGATACTGGCTATACATCTCGGCAGAGATTACATTGCATAATTCAGAATTAAATTTATAAAAATCAGCCCATGGCCGAGGTGGTGCACCACCTCGGATATAGTCCAGCGTTGGAGCTTGGACATAGTCCGGAATTGGAGCTTGGACATAGTCCGGCGTTAGATCTTGGACATAGTCCGGCGTTGGAGCTTGGACATAGTCCGGCGTTGGAGCTCGGATATAGTCCGGCGTTGGAGCTTGGACATAGTCCGGCGTTGGAGCTTGGACATAGTCCGGCGTTGGAGCTTGGGCATAGTCCGGCGTTGGAGCTTGGATACAGTCCGGTGTTGGAGCTCGGACATAGTCCGGCGTTGGAGCTTGGACATAGTCCGACGTTGGAGCTCGGATACATTCCGGTGTTGGAGCTCGGATACATTCCGGTGTTGGAGCTCAGAAGCGGTCTGGCGTTGGTGCTCGGCTGCTAAAGATACCTCGAATGCAGTCCGGTGTTGGAGCTCGGACGCAAGAGGACGTTGCCGCTCGGGAACAACTTCAAACTCGAGGTATGGCATAAAAATAACAAGGCATTGATAAAGGCCGGAAACTTAAAGGGGCTCCTCAGATACCCGGCGTGTAAAATCTTCGGAGTCACCTCGGTGATCCTCAAGATCAAAGACGACAAGATTTGTTGAACTAGTTTTCAAGACCAACGACCGAAGGTGAAGAATAGTTCGGAAGAATCGAGGAGCGTCCCCAACTTGAAGACCGGTTCAGGGGGCTACCGACGGTGTCCTGGACTAGGGGGTACTCTCACCACGTTGTCTCCCGATCAGCTGGATTGGGCCAAGGACCCCCATGGCCGTATACTCATGGGCCAGTTCGGACAACCCCTGCCGCATACAAGGAAGACTCCACATGACTTGACGCCCAAGACAAGGACTCTCCTAAACCCTAGGCCTCCGGTGTCTTATATAAACCGAGAGGGCCCGAACCTGGGTAAAATTCGTGTCCATGTTACCATCGTTCCAAGACGCCTAGCTTAGGACCCCTACTACGAGATAGGCCGGATTTGACACCGACACTCATCCTCACGAAATCCTTTAGCCTTTCCTTTACTCATCCTTTCCTTTATCTCGGCAATCTCCTTGTCAGTCTTCTGGACTTCTCTGATCCTGCCCATCAAAGTGGACTGAATTTCCAATGCTGATACATAACCTCTCGGAACTATTTCCAAACATAGCTCACGAAGATTCTCTGCTAACTCCTTGGGTAATCCTCCGGTCATGAGCGTATTAACATAACTCTTGCGACTCAATGCATCTGCTACTACATTAGCCTTTCCGGGATGATAGTGCCATTTCATATCATAATCCTTAATGAGCTCCAACCATCTCCTTTGCCTGAGGTTCAAATCCTTCTGTGTGAAGATATATTTCAAACTCTTATGATCCGTGTATACCTCACAGTGGTTTCCGATGAGAAAATGTCTCCATGTCTTTAGCACATGCACTACGGCTGCTAACTCCAAATCATGTGTAGCGTAATTCAGCTCATGAGGTTTAAGCTGTCGTGAGGCATATGAAACAACTCTTCCTTCCTGCATAAGCACTGCTCCAAGTCCTCGACGTGAAGCGTCGCAATGCACTTGATAATCCTTTCGTTGGTCTGGAAGAATCAACACTGGTGTTGTAACCAAACATTTCTTCAACTCCTGAAAACTGGCTTCACACTCCTCAGTCCATTTAAACTTGGTGTCCTTCTTCAATAACTCCGTCATGGGTTTTGCAATCCTGGAGAAATTCTCAATGAACCTCCGATAATATCCTGCGAGTCCAAGAAAACTCCTGATCTCCACAACTGATGTGGGTGCCACCCATTTAGTCACAGAAACTGTTGGGGAACATAGTAATTTCAAAAAAATTCCTACGCACACGCAAGATCATGGTAATGCATAGCAACGAGAGGGGAGAGTGTTGTCCACGTACTCTCGTAGACCGTAAGCAGAAGCATTATGACAACGTGGTTGATGTAGTCGTACGTCCTCATGATCTGACCGATCCAAGCACCGAACGTACGGCACCTCCGAGTTCAGCACACGTTTAGCTCGATGACGATCCCCGGACTCCGATCCACCAGGGTGTCGGGGATGAGTTCCGTCAGCACGGCGGTGTGGTGACGATGATGATGTTCTACCGACGCAGGGCTTCGCCTAAGCACCGCAACGATATGACCGAGGTGGAATATGGTGGAGGGGGGCACCGCACACGGCTAAGGAACAATCACGATGATCAACTCGTGTGTCTTGGGGTGCCCCCTGCCCCCGTATATAAAGGAGGGAGGGATGAGGTGCGGTCGGCCCCCTAGGGGTGCGCCTGGAGGAGTCCTACTCCCACCGGGAGTAGGACTCCCTCCTCTTGCCTTGTTGGAGAAGGAAAGGCGGGAGGGGAAAGAGGAAAGGGGGGCGCCGCCCCCCCCTTCCTTGTCCTATTCGGACTAGGGGGGAGGGGGCGCGCGGCCTGCCCTGGCCGGCCCTCCTCTTCTCCCTCATGGCCCATGTAGGCCCATTAACCCCCCCGGGGGGGGGGGGGTTCCGGTAATCCCCCGGTACTCCGGTAAAATCCCGATTTCACCCGGAACGATTCCGATATCCAAATATAGGCTTCCAATATACCAATCTTTATGTCTCGACCATTTCGAGACTCCTCATCATGTCTGTGGTCACATCCGGGACTCCGAACAACCTTCGGTACATCAAAACTTATAAACTCATAATAAAACTGTCATCGTAACGTTAAGCGTGTGGACCCTACGGGTTCGAGAACTATGTAGACATGACCTAGAACTATTCTCGGTCAATAACCAATAGCGAAACCTGGATGCTCATATTGGCCCCTACATATTCTACGAAGATCTTTATCGGTCAAACCGCATAACAACATACGTTGTTCCCTTTGTCATCGGTATGTTACTTGCCCGAGATTCGATCGTCGGTATCCAATACCTAGTTCAATCTCGTTACCGGAAAGTCTCTTTACTCGTTACGTAATGCATCATTCCGTAACTAACTCATTAGCTACATTGCTTGCAAGGCTTATAGTGATGTGCATTACCGAGAGGGCCCAGAGATACCTCTCCGACAATCGAAGTGACAAAACCTAATCTCGAAATACGCCAACTCAACATGTACCTTTGGAGACACCTGTAGAGCTCCTTTATAATCACCCAGTTACGTTGTGAAGTTTGGTAGCACACAAAGTGTTCCTCCGATAAACGGGAGTTGCATAATCTCATAGTTGTAGGAACTTTGTATAAGTCATGAAGAAAGCAATAGCAACATACTAAACGATCAAGTGCTAGGCTAACGGAATGGGTCATGTCAATCACATCATTCTCCTAATGATGTGATCTGTTAATCAAATGACAACACATGTCTATGGTTAGGAAACATAACCATCTTTGATTAATGAGCTAGTCAAGTAGAGGCACACTAGTGACATTATGTTTGTCTATGTATTCACACATGTATCATGTTTTCGGGTAATACAATTCTAGCATGAATAATAAACATTTATAATGATATGAGGAAATAAATAATAACTTTATTATTGCCTCTAGGGCATATTTCCTTCAGTCTCCCACTTGCACTAGAGTCAATAATCTAGATTACACAGTAATGATTCTAACACCCATGGAGTCTTGGTGCTGATCATGTTTTGCTCGTGGAAGAGGCTTATTCAACGGGTCTGCAACATTCAGATCCGTATGTATCTTGCAAATCTCTATGTCTACCACCTGGACTTGGTCCCGGATGGAATTGAAGCGTCTTTTGATGTGCTTGGTCCTCTTGTGAAATCTGGATTCCTTTGCCAAGGCAATTGCACCAGTATAGTCACAGAAGATCTTCATTGGTCCTGATGCGCTAGGTATGACACCTAGATCGGAAATGAACTCCTTCATCCAGACTCCATCATTTGCTGCTTCCGAAGCAGCTATGTACTCCGCTTTGCATGTAGATCCCGCCACGACGCTTTGTTTAGAACTGCACCAACTTATAGCTCCACCATTTAATAAAAACACATATCCGGTTTGCGATTTAGAATCGTCCGGATCAGTGTTAAAGCTTGCATCGACGTAACCATTTACGACTAGCTCTTTGTCACCTCCATAAACGAGAAACATATCCTTAGTCCTTTTCAGGTATTTCAGGATGTTCTTGACCACTGTCCAGTGATCCACTCCTGGATTACTTTGGTGATTACTTTGGTACCTTCCTGCCAAGCTTATTTCTAAGCATACGTCAGGTCTGGTACACAGCATTGCATACATGATAGAGCCTATGGCTGAAGCATAGGGAACATCTTTCATTTTCTCTCTATCTTCTGCTGTGGTCGGGCATTGAGTCTGACTCAACTTCACACCTTGTAATACAGGCAAGAACCCTTTCTTTGCCCGATCCATTTTGAACTTTTTCAAAACTTTATCAAGGTATGTGCTTTGTGAAAGTCGAATTAATCGTCTTGATCTATCTCTATAGATCTTGATGCCCAATATGTAAGCAGCTTCACCGAGGTCTTTAAGTTTTATTCAAGTATCCCTTTATGCTATCCAGAAATTCTATATCATTTCCGATTAACAGTATGTCATCTACATATAATATCAGAAATGCTACAGAGCTCCCACTCACTTTCTTGTAAATACAGGCTTCTCCAAAAGTCTGTATAAAACCATATGCTTTGATCACACTATCAAAACGTTTATTCCAACTCTGAGATGCTTGCACCAGTCCATAAATGGATCGCTGGAGCTTGCACACTTTGTTAGCACCTTTTGGATCGACAAAACCTTCCGGCTACATCATATACAACTCTTCTTCCAGAAATCCATTCAGGAATGCAGTTTTGACATCCATTTGCCAAATTTCATAATCATAAAACGCGGCAATTGCCAACATGATTCGGACAGAGTTAAGCATCGCTACGGGTGAGAAAGTCTCATCGTAGTCAACCCCTTGAACTTGTCGAAAACCTTTCGCAACACGTCGAGCTTTGTAGATAGTTACATTACCATCAACGTCAGTCTTCTTCTTAAAGATCCATTTATTCTCAATGGCTTGCCGATCATCAGGCAAGTCAACCAAAGTCCATACTTTGTTCTCATACATGGATCCCATCTCAGATTTCATGGCTTCAAGCCATTTTGCGGAATCTGGGCTCATCATCGCTTCCTCATAGTTCGTAGGTTCGTCATGGTCAAGTAACATGACTTCTAGAATAGGATTATCGTACCACTCTGGTGCGGATCTTACTCTGGTAGACCTCCAAGGTTCAGTAGAAACTTGATCTAAAGTTTCATGATCAATATCATTAGCTTCCTCACTAATTGGTGTAGTTGTCACAGGAACCGGTTCTTGTGATGAACTACTTTCCAATAAGGGAACAGGTACAGTTACCTCATCAAGTTCTACTTTCCTCCCACTCACTTCTTTCGAGAGAAACTCCTTCTCTAGAAAGGATCCGAATTTAGCAATGAAAATCTTGCCCTCAGATCTGTGATAGAAGGTGTACCCAATAGTCTCTTTTGGGTATCCTATGAAGACACATTTCTCCGACTTGGGTTCGAGCTTATCTGGTTGAAGTTTCTTCACATAAGCATCGCAGCCCCAAACTTTAAGAAACGACAACTTTGGTTTCTTGCCAAACCATAGTTCATAAGGCGTCGTCTCAACAGATTTTGATGGTGCCCTATTTAACGTGAATGCAGTCATCTCTAAAGCATAACCCCAAAACGATAGGTAAATCAGTAAGAGACATCATAGATCGCACCATATCTAGTAAAGTACGATTACAACGTTCGGACACACCATTCCGTTGTGGTGTTCCGGGTGGCGTGAGTTGCGAAACTATTCCGCATTGTTTCAAATGTAAACCAAACTCGTAACTCAAATATTCTCCTCCACGATCAGATTGTAGAAAATTTATTTTCTTGTTACGATGATTTTCCACTTCACTCTGGAATTCTTTGAACTTTTCAAATGTTTCAGACTTGTGTTTCATCAAGTAGATATACCCATATCTGCTCAAATCATCTGTGAAGGTGAGAAAATAACGATACCCGCCGCGAGTCTCAATATTCATTGGACCACATACATCTGTATGTATGATTTCCAATAAATCAGTTGCTCGCTCCATAGTTCTGGAGAACGACGTTTTAGTCATCTTGCCCATGAGGCACGGTTCGCAAGTACCAAGTGATTCATAATCAAGTGATTCCAAAAGTCCATCAGTATGGAGTTTCTTCATGCGCTTTACACCGATATGACCTAAACGGCAGTGCCACAAATAAGTTGCACTATCATTATCAACTCCGCATCTTTTGGCTTCAACATTATGAATATGTGTATCACTACTATCGAGATTCAATAAAAATAGACCACTCTTCAAGGGTGCATGACAATAAAAGATATTACTCATATAAATAGAACAACCATTATTCTCTGATTTAAATGAATAACTGTCTCACATCAAATAAGATCCAGATATAATGTTCATGCTCAACGCTGGCACCAAATAACAATTATTTAGGTCTAAAACTAATCCCGATGGTAGATGTAGAGGTAGCGTGCCGACCGCGATCACATCGACTTTGGAACCATTTCCCACGCGCATCGTCACCTCGTCCTTAGCCAATCTTCGCTTAATCCGTAGTCCCTGTTTCGAGTTGCAAATATTAGCAACAGAACCAGTATCAAATACCCAGGTACTACTACGAGCATTAGTAAGGTACACATCAATAACATGTATATCACATATACCTTTGTTCACTTTGCCATCCTTCTTATCTGCCAAATACTTGAGGAAGTTCCGCTTCCAGTGTCTAGTCTGTTTGCAGTAGAAGCACTCAGTCTCAGGCTTAGGTCCAGACTTGGGTTTCTTCTCTTGAGCAGCAACTTGTTTGCTATTCTTCTTGAAGTTCCCTTTCTTCTTCCCTTTGCCATTTTTCTTGAAACTGGTGGTCTTGTTGACCATCAACACTTGATGCTCCTTCTTGATTTCTACCTCCGCAGCCTTTAGCATTGCGAAGAGCTCGGGAATAGTCTTGTCCATCCCTTGCATATTATAGTTCATCACGAAGCTCTTGTAGCTTGGTGGCAGTGATTGAAGAATTCTGTCAATGGCACTATCATCAGGAAGACTAACTCCTAGTTGAATCAAGTGATTATTATACCCATACATTTTGAGTATGTGCTTACTGATAGAACTATTCTCCTCCATCTTATAGCTATAGAACTTATTGGAGACTTCATATTCGGGCATTTGCTTGAAATATTAACTTAAACTCCTGGAACATCTCATATGCTCCATGACATTCAAGACGTCGTTGAAGACTCGGTTCGAAGCCGTAAAGCATGGCACACTGAACTATCGAGTAGTCATCAGCTTTGCTCTGCCAGACGTTCTTAACATCGTCAGTTGCATCTGCAGCAGGCCTGGCACCCAGCGATGCTTCCAGGACGTAATTCTTCTATGCAGCAATGAGGATAATCCTCAGGTTACGGACCCAGTCCGTGTAATTGCTACCATCATCTTTCAACTTAGCTTTCTCAAGGAACGCATTAAAATTCAACGGAACAACAGCACGAGCCATCTACCTACAACAAACATAGACAAGCAAAATACTATCAGGTACTAAGTTCATGATAAATTTAAGTTCAATTAATCATATTACTTAAGAACTCCCACTTAGACAGACATCTCTCTAGTCATCTAAGTGATCACGTGATCCAAATCAACTAAACCATGTCCGATCATCATGTGAGATGGAGTAGTTTCAATGGTGAACATCTCTATGTTGATCATATCTACTATATGATTCACGTTCGACCTTTCAGTCTCCGTGTTCCGAGGCCATATCTGTATATGCTAGGTTCGTCAAGTTTAACCTAAGTATTCCGCGTGTGCAACTGTTTTGCACCTGTTGTATTTGAACGTAGAGCCTATCACACCCGATCATCATGTGGTGTCTCAGCACGAAGAACTTTCGCAACGGTGCATACTCAGGGAGAACACTTCTTGATAATTTAGTGAGAGATCATCTTAAAATGATACCGTCAATCAAAGCAAGATAAGATGCATAAAGGATAAACATCACATGCAATCAATATAAGTGATATGATATGGCCATCATCATCTTGTGCTTGTGATCTCCATCTCCGAAGCACCGTCGTGATCAGCATCGTCACCGGCACGACACCTTGATCTCCATCGTAGCATCGTTGTCGTTACGCCATCTGTTGCGTCTAAGACTATCGCTACCGCTTAGTGATAAAGTAAAGCAATTACAGGGCGTTTGCATTTCATACAATAAAGCGACAACCATATGGCTCCTGCCAGTTGCCGATAACTTCGGTTACAAAACATGATCATCTCATAAAATAAAATATAGCATCAGGTCTTGACCATATCACATCACAACATGCCCTGGAAAAACAAGTTAGACGTCCTCTACTTTGTTGTTGCAAATTTTACGTGGCTGCTATGGGCTGAGCAAGAACCGTTCTTACCTACGCATCACAACCACAACGATAGTTCGTCAAGTTAGTGCTGTTTTAAACTTCGCAAGGACCAGGCGTAGCCACACTCGATTCAACTAAAGTGAGAGAGACAGACACCCGCCAGTCACCTTTAAGCACGAGTGCTCGTAACGGTGAAACCAGTCTCGCGTAAGCGTACGCGTAATGTCGGTCCGGGCCGCTTCATCTCACAATACTGCCGAACCAAAGTATGACATGCTGGTAAGCAGTATGACTTGTATCGCCCACAACTCACTTGTGTCCTACTCGTGCATATGACATCTACGCATATAACCTGGCTCTGATACCACTATTGGGGAACGTAGTAATTTTAAAAAATTTCCTACGCACACGCAAGATCATGGTGATGCATAGCAATGAGAGGGGAGAGTGTTGTCCACGTACCCTCGTAGATCGTAAGTGGAAGCGTTATGACAACGCGGTTGATGTAGTCGTATGTCTTCACGATCCGACCGATCCAAGCACCGAACGTACGGCACCTCCGAGTTCAGCACATGTTTAGCTCGATGACGATCCTCGGACTCCGATCCAGCAGGGTGTCGGGGATGAGTTCCGTCAGCACGATGGCGTGGTGACGATGATGATGTTCTACCAACGCAGGGCTTCGCCTAAGCACCGCAACGATATGACTAAGGTGGAATATGGTGGAGGGGGGCACCGCACACGGCTAAGGAACGATCACGATGATCAACTTGTGTGTCTTGGGGTGCCCCCTGCCCCCGTATATAAAGGAGGGAGGGGGGAGGTGCGGTCGGCCCCCTAGGGGTGCGCCTGGAGGAGTCCTACTCCCACCGGGAGTAGGACTCCCTCCTCTTGCCTTGTTGGAGAAGGAAAGGGGGGAGGGGAAGAGGAAAGGGGGGCGCCGCCCCCCCTTCCTTGTCCTATTCGGACTAGGGGGGAGGGGGCGCGCGGCCTGCCCTGGCCGGCCCTCCTCTTCTCCCTCATGGCCCATGTAGGCCCATTAACCCCCCCCGGGGGGGGGGGGGGGGAGGGGTTCCGGTAATCCCCCGGTACTCCGATAAAATCCTGATTTCACCCGGAACGATTCCGATATCCAAATATAGGCTTCCAATATATCAATCTTTATGTCTCGACCATTTCGACACTCCTCGTCATGTCCGTGATCACATCCGGGACTCCGAACAACCTTCGGTACATCAAAACTTATAAACTCATAATAAAATTGTCATCGTAACGTTAAGCGTGCGGACCCTACGGGTTCGAGAACTATGTAGACATGACCTAGAACTGTTCTCGGTCAATAACCAATAGCGGAACCTGGATGCTCATATTGGCTCCTACATATTCTACGAAGATCTTTATCGGTCAAACCGCATAACAACATACGTTGTTCCCTTTGTCATCGGTATGTTAATTGCCCGATATTCGATCGTCGGTATCCAATACCTAGTTCAATCTCGTTACCGGCAAGTCTCTTTACTTGTTACGTAATGCATCATTCCGTAACTAACTCATTAGCTACATTGCTTGCAAGGCTTATAGTTATGTGCATTACCGAGAGGGCCCAAAGATACCTCTCCGACAATCAGAGTGACAAAACCTAATCTCGAAATACGCCAACTCAACATGTACCTTTGGAGACACCTGTAGAGCTCCTTTATAATCACCCAGTTATGTTGTGACATTTGGTAGCACACAAAGTGTTCCTCCGGTAAACGGGAGTTGCATAATCTCATAGTTGTAGGAACTTTGTATAAGTCATGAAGAAAGCAATAGCAACATACTAAACGATCAAGTGCTAGGCTAACGGAATGGGTCATGTCAATCACATCATTCTCCTAATGATGTGATCCCGTTAATCAAATGACAACACATGTCTATGGTTAGGAAACATAACCATCTTTGATTAATGAGCTAGTCAAGTAGAGGCACACTAGTGACATTATGTTTGTCTATGTACTCACACATGTATCATGTTTTTGGGTAATACAATTCTAGCATGAATAATAAACATTTATAATGATATGAGGAAATAAATAATAACTTTATTATTGCCTCTAGGGCATATTTCCTTCAGAAACAACCTTGGTAGGGTCTATTGCTATTCCTTCTCCGGATATAACATGTCCGAGAAATCCAACTTCCATTAACCAAAACTCACACTTGCTGAACTTGGCATACAACTGATGTTCTCTGAGTTTCTCAAGAACCAAACGCAAATGCTCCTTATGCTCCTCTTCATTCTTCGAGTAGACCAATATATCATCAATGAAAACCACGACAAACTTATCCAAAAACTCCATAAATACTTTGTTCATCATGTTCATGAAATAGGCAGGCACGTTAGTCAGACCAAATGACATAACGGTATACTCGTATAGCCCGTACCTTGTGGTAAAAGTTGTCTTAGGTATATCCTGCTCTCGGATCTTCTGCTGATGGTATCCTGATCGCAGATCGATCTTGGAAAATACTTTAGCTCCTTGCAACTGGTCAAACAAATCATTGATCATCGGCAGTGGGTACTTGTTCTTGATCGTCACTTCATTCAATGCACGGTAATCAACAACCATCCTTAATGATCCATCCTTCTTCTCCACTAGAAGCACTAGGGCTCCCCAAGGCGAGGGTCGTATGTAACCTTTATCCAGTAACTCCTTAATCTGCTTCTTAATTTTCTCCAAATCCTGTGCAGGCATCCGATACGGTCTCTTTGATATTGGCCCAGTGCCTGGCAATAACTCAATCAAAAACTCAATGTCTCGATCCGGTGGCATGTCTGGCAACTCCTCTGGAAATACGTCAGGGTAATCCTTCACCACTGGTACTTCCTCATGTATAACTCCTGATAAGGAATTCACTTGAGTCCTCTTTGGCACATGTCGGGATACATACTTGATCCTTCTTCCTTCTGGGGTGGTGAGCACAATTTACTTACTGGCGCGATCGATGTTTCCCCCATACATGGATAACCAATCCATGCCCAATATCACATCCAGCCCTTGCGACTCCAAAATTATTAAATCTGAGGGGGAAAACATGTCTACCTATGGTCAATGGCATGTGAAAACATCCTTGGCTTGCCATATGCTCCGCTCCTGGCGAGCTTACTCGCATATGTGTCCTAAGAACTTGGTTGGGCAACTTATACTTATCCACATACTGGCCCACTATGCGTCCTCCTTGGTGCAAGTTGCGAAACTCACGCTTCTTCATGTTCATAGCTCCTGCTGAAACATGGGC
This sequence comes from Triticum timopheevii, assembly GCA_963921465.1. Classification (NCBI taxonomy): domain Eukaryota; kingdom Viridiplantae; phylum Streptophyta; class Magnoliopsida; order Poales; family Poaceae; genus Triticum; species Triticum timopheevii. The sequence goes on from OY997270.1 coordinate 315,519,681, forward strand.
AGTGCAGAAAGCCTGCTGAAACTGACCCCATGTAACAGTGTCAATGGGGTAAGTGGCTGTGAAATTCTCCCACCATTTGTGGGTCCATCAAGCTGATGTGCGGAAAAACGCACTCTCTCCGCATCTGTGCATCCTACAGTGGTCAGCTCCCTTCCAATCTTGCGGAGCCAATCATCTACAACAATCGGCTCAGTGCTACTAGAGAACACCGACGGATTCAACCTTAGGAAACAGGCTAAGTGATCAACATGTGGTGGTGGTGGGTTGTTGTTGTTGTTGCCTTGGTTCTGATTCTAAACTAGTAGCTGCATCAAGGTATTCTGCTACTGAAACAACTGAGTGAGCTCCGGTGGGAAGGCAAATCCATTGTCACGTCTCAGAGGCATCTGATGGGTTTAGAAAAGATGAGAAACATAATAGAATGAGGTCTAAAGGGAAACACTACCCATATGCTCATGAGACAAACACATTCATATCACACCCATCAATTCAAACAAGGGCATACAAACAATCTAACTACCATTACAAAAGTGCTCGGACTAATGCTATATATATGGGGGAATACTACTAATAATTTGGTGGTCGACTAGAAATTTTGATCGGTGGAAGACTCCATGATATCAGCTCCATCTTCGTCTTCGTAATCATCATCACTACTGTCGGGGTCAGAGTCGGTGTTGTCGATGATGATGTAGTCGTCCGAATGGATGTCCTTGGAATGGCCGTCATCTCCTCCTAGCGCGGGGTTTCCCATGAATACTCATAGCTTCCTCATCAGGTCGTCATTCTTCTCCACTAGTATTATCATTTCCTCCTCATATCCGTCGCGTGTAGACTTGAGTTCCTCTTCTAGCTCCATGTTCGTGGTCATCACCTTCTTCAGATCTATCATGCTTGCGCACATCTGGTTCTCCTGGCGACCAATGTGCGGGTTTAACTCCTGGATGAAAGGCAATGAACCTGTCCCTCCTGGTGCTGATCATCTCCCATTGCTCATCTCAGCGCCCACATATCTGGTAGATAGTGTCCTTAAGATCCTTGTGATAAACTTCGTCAATGTGTCCCATGGCGATGTGGGCTGCCATGCTCTTTCCTAGACTCCAGGTTGGTGCATCAAAGGAAAACTCTATGGGCTCAGTAACCGGCGTGAATGTCCTTCCTAGAACTTGAACTTGAATCATACAACGCTCCTCTTCTGGTAAGGTGGCGATGTAGGTCCCAGTGAAACTTGGTATTTCGATGTTCAGGTACCTAGTGACTTCCTTCAAGTGTCGCCCAAAAGGGGTGTATTCATCCGGTTGTGTAAACTTGTTCCTTGAGTCCGCCATCCTATAGGGTGGAAAAGAGAGAGGAGTCAGAAATGAGTAGAGAAGAGTGACCTATGGTTTAACTTAGTGGTCGTGTCATACAATCAGCGTGTGCTCTGATACCATCTTGTAGCGACCCGACCTTAAACGGTCAAGTCTCTGTGCATCAGTGTCATCCCTGGATCGGTAATGCAGACATGCACAGTACTTGAGGGATTTATAATAGAGTTTCAGTCACACACTTATTACATCGAATGTCTCAAAAGAGAACTTATTACAATAATATGGCTTAAGGCCATCTAAATAAGATAACAGTGGAAGGTTTGGAAGACAAAGTGAGTCCATCAACTCCAACGGCATAGCCGAGTGAACGATAACGACCTAGCGCACATTACTCTTTGTCTGAAAAGTCTGCAGCATGATATGTTGCAGCCCGAAATAGGTCGGCACATGGAATATGCTCGCAATGTAACACAAAAGAGCAATGAACAGAATAAATGCTATCACTACATGCATATATGGCTGGTGGAAAAGCTCTATGGTTAATGTTTTGCATAAAGCCAATTTTTCCCTACAACAAAGGAATATATTTTATTTAACTATCATGGTGGTTGTTAAACATTGAGAAGGTTTCTTCAACTTAATCCAAATTAAACAGTATCAATTACCCAACAGATCAATTTAGAGTGATGAGATCAACATGATAATCCAAGAACCAGATACTCAAGATGTCCATAACTGGGGACATGGCTAACCATGATTAGTTTGTACACTCTGCAGAGGTTTGCGCACTTTTACCCATAAGACTCGATCTCCTCCGTTAGATTTCTCGCACTACATGATGTTTGAAAAATGGATGACCGAGACACAGTCTTTCAGAAACATTAACTCTTTACTCTGGATGGACAGTTACACCTACTTTCCCCTACATCTGCTAGCCCACCACTGAAAGAGGTCATGCAACCTACTCAACTATGCTAGAGCCCATAATAGCTTGTGCTTGCAAATGGAAGTCTCTAGCACGAATAATCTTATGATCCCTTTGAGCCTGGGTGGCGAACCGTAGGATGATCACACGGGTACTCCGAGATATCCTAGGACAACATTGGATTCTCCAGGTGCCCGCAACCAATCCACCCAGATGTGAATTTAAGTAGCCACCTTAAGTTAACCATTAATTAACAACTCACTCATCTGTCATGGATACACTCAACCAAACCACGTCTACGAGCATAGCATAGCAATCTGAGCATAACGTAGAAGTAACTCCCAAGGGTTTGATAATAAAAGGGCAATAGGTTCTATCTCATCATCTACTTCCCATACCCACATGTTATTTAGATCCTACATGCAATGTTTGGGGATTGGAACTAATGCATAAAAATTGGGTAATAAAATATATGATCAAAGTTTTACTTGCCTTGCCGACGATCTGCAAACCATAGACTCGTAGTAGCACGCTTCGCACTCCGGGAATTCTATTGCAAACAAACAATAGCATACATAAGCACTCAAGCAAATATGCGCAGGTAAAACTCAAGTAAGAAGATCCAATCTGAAAGTTCAACTAAAGAGCTTCGATTTGCAAAAAGAATCAACCGAATCGGAGCTACGAAACTCAAACTACGATCAAAAGAAGTACGAAAACAAATATGCTTGAAACCAAATTTTAATTTGTCAAAATCCTATTCAAGTTGATTAACCGGAAAGAGAGGCTTGAGACGAAGATTTTGGCGTTGGTTTCACTGGATTCCGACCAACGGTTAAAAAGTTACGAGGGTTTGAAGATCTGGGGCTAATCTGCGATAGAAATAATCGCGGATGGGTCCCTGGCGAAAAATAAACAGAAACTATTGGACGAACATCCGCTAACACATGCAAACGAATGATTTCATTCGTTAAAACGAGCTAACGAACGAACAATCGCAAAATTAATCTAACCGCAGAAAACCGATCTAATAAATAAAAAAACCAAATGTTTTTTTACCTAAAACCGAAAAAAATGGTGGCGGCGACGACTAACTCCGGCGAGGCTCCGGCGGGGCGGCATGGGGCGGTGGCGTCTGTGGGCGGCGGCGGCGGCGGCGGGCTGGTGGCGTCGGCAGGCGGCGGCGTGCGGCGCAGGGCAGGTGCTGTGTGGCGGCAGCGCGGGTGGCGTGGCGGCGGTGGCGCGAGGTGGCTAGCTGCGGTGCGGCGCGGAAGTCGAGGCAGTAGAGGCTAGGGTTTGGCGGGGTGGGCGGCTTGGGCTGGCGGCGGTCGGGCTTCACCCTTTAAAGGGCCGACCGGGAGGAGTCCGGCTCGGGCACAGCCCATAGGTCGGTTCGTACTTTTTAAAAAACGGACGAAGTAAATAAATAAATAAAATACCAAACGGAGTCCAAAAATCCCGAAATAAATTTTTACTGTCCTCCAATAATATTTAGGACAAAGTGCACATTTATTTGGGCTAAGAATGCAATTTTGATAAATGCATATTTTTCTAATTCCAATAAAATAGCAATAAAAATCCAATAAAAATATTTATTTGATTTTAACATTTTTCCTCCAATATTTCTTTTATTTTGGAGAAGTCATTTTATCTCCTCTCTTTTACTTTAATATTGGAAATATTCCGAGAGAAAAACACTAAAACCAAAATGATCCTCTTTTCAAAATTTGAGAAAGTTCAAATATGAAAATAAATGAAATCCCCAACTCTCTTCGTGGGTCCTTGAGTTGCTTAGAATTTCTAGGATCAAAACCTAAATGCAAATAAAATATGATATGCATATGATGACCTATGTATAACATTCCAAATGAAAATTTGGGATGTTACAGACCCACTTGTCAGTGACATAGTGGCTAATTCCTGCTAATCCTGCGTTGACTGGGGTTTGACCCGTTGTGGGACCTGCTGTTAGTGTCTGTTAGAGGGCTCATTAGAGGTGATTAGCCCCTAATGACGGAGCCATGTCGGCAGTCGTCGGAGTTTGGCCGGCGGCATCCAGAGCAAAGACGGAAGTTCACCGGACTTGCACTACACAGGGCGTTTGTGCGCGCGGAGACCACCAGAAGGCAGCCCGCGTTCACCCGCATCTAGCGGACCAAATGGGAGGCTGCGAGGTTGCCGAAAACGATGACATCGACCACGGAGGCAGCGACCAGAGCTTAGGTGGCGACGGACCCGACGCTACAGGGCGTCTCTGGCCGAGCTAGTCGTTGATGTCTACTATGCAACTTTATTCTTGTAGACTTATGTTGGGCCTCCAAGCACAGAGTTTTGTAGGACAGTAGCAATTTTCCCTCAAGTGGATGACCTAAGATTTATCAATTCGTGGAAGGCGTAGCATGAAGATAGTCTCTCTCAGACAACCCTGCAACCAAATAACAAAGAGTCTCTTGTGTCCCTAACACACCAAATACAATGGTAAATTGTATATGTGCGCTAGTTCGGTGAAGATATAGTGATACAAGTGTAGTAATGATAGTAGATATTGATTTTTGTAATGGGAACAATAAAAAACAGCAAGGTAGCAAGTAACAAAAGTGAATACAAACGGTATTGCAATGCTTGAAAATAAGGCATCGGGTTCATACTTTCACTAGTGCAATCTCTCAATAATGCTAATGTAATTGGATCATATAACCATCCGGCCCTCAACGTGCGATGAAGAATCACTCCAAAGTTCTTATCTAGCGAAGAACATAAGAAGAAATTATTTGTAGGGTATGAAACCACCTCAAAGTTATTATTTCCTATCGATCTTTTGAGCTATCCCTATAAGTGTCACAAACAACCCTAGAGTTTGTACTAAAATAACACCAAATGAGACACATCAACTAACTCTAATGTCACCTAGATACTCCAATGTCACCACGTTGATTATACGATATGCATCAAACAATTTCAGATTCATAATACTCAATCCAACACAAAGAACCTCAAAGAGTGCCCCAAGATTTCTACCGGAGAAACAAGGACGAAAACGTGCATCAACCCCTATGCATAGATTACCCCAATGTCACCTCGTGAATCCGTGAGTTGAGTGCCAAGACATACATCAAGTGCTCTCAAATCCAACAAAGTATTCAATCCGATAAAAGTGAATCTCAAAGGAAAAACTCAATTCATCACAAGAAGATAGATAGGAAAACACCATATGATCCAACTGTATCAACAAAGCTCATGATACATCAAGGTCGTGCCAAATCAAGAACACGAGAGAGAGAGAGAGAGAGATCAAACACATACCTACTAGTACAAACCCTTAGCCCTGAGGGTGGACTACTCCCTCCTCATCATGGTGGCCGCCGGGATGATGAAGATGGCCTCTGGTGATGATTTCCCACTTCGGCAGGGTGCCGGAATGGCTTGCGTCGGCGAAACATCTCATCTAGAGTTATTTATGGGGGTTTCTGTATATATAGGATTTTTTGGCGTTGATCTCACGCTGAGGGGGGGGGGGGCACGAGGGGCCCACTAGGTACCAGGGCGCGCCAGGGGGGTGGTGCGCCCTGGTGGTAGTGACCACTTCCAGCCCCTTCTAGTCCTCCCACGAAGCTTCTAGTGCCTCTTTTGTTTCAAAAAAATCGTCAAAAAAGTACCGTTGCATTTGAGAACTTTTATTTCTGCTCAGAAAACACCACCAATGTAGTTCTGCTGAAAACAACACAAGTCTGGGTTAGTTCCGTTCAAATCATACCAAAACCATATATAATTGTTGTAAACATGGCATGAGTACTTCATAAATTATAGATACATTGGAGACGTATCAGTGGTGTCTGCGGGTTGCTTGCGACATGCTGAGCACAGTGATGCGCTCGGTTTCGAGCCTGAGCGGCTGCAGTGACGGCGGTGACATGGTCGGCGACGTGGAGCTCACGGGCACTATGGGGATCGGAGCTAGAGTGCCTGCCGGGCTGAGGGGAGAGGGGCAAAAGAAAGCGGAGCTCACGGTGGACTCACATAGCAGGTCAGTGGACTTGGGGGGGGGGGGGGGGGGGGCTTCTGCGGTGGCAAATCAACGAGCGGCGTCCAGCGGGTCGTGCGTGAAGAACACATCTCGATGGCGGCGAGGCAGGGCGTCCGACGTTGTTTCATTCGGCTTGGAGACGAGGTGCTCGATGGCGGGGCTCGTAGACATGTCCAGGGGGCGAGGGGGAGGCGATGGTTATAGCTACGGTGAGCGGTGCTCTCGGGTGTGCTCGGTGGCACGAGGAAGAGAGGGTAGAGGAGGGGGATGAGCATGGAACGAGGTCGAGAGGGAACCAGGGGGTTGCGTGGTGATGTCTAGAGGGGTCATGGCGTCGAGGAGGCAGCTAGGCAGGGTGAAGGTGGCCGGCGCGGCGACCATGCGCCCTCGTGCCCACTGGCACGAGGAGGAAGACACTCCTGCCCCTGGGCTGGGTCAGGAACAGTGCTGGGCTTGGTGAGCCTCTTTCCCTTTTCTATTTTCTGTTCTGTTTTTCTAATTTTGCAATTGTTTTGATTTGGTTTTCAACCCAAATCACTTCTAAAGATTCTGCAAATAATTCTGTGCACTAAATGAATTATTCCAGAGGCCCTCAACTAATTTCAGAATTATTGGTGCATTTAAAAATATTTATAGTATTTTAATGCCTCAATTTAAATACATTATGAGTTAATTCAAAAATCTAGAATGTCCTAGAAAAATGTGCATCATTTTTGGCAGAGGTTTTCAACCAGTTCAAAAATGATGAACTTTTCTGAAGGGCATTTTTGGGTTCATTGAACATATTTTTGAGGTTGAACCTATTTGAATTATTTTGGGTGCTAGGGTTTATCACCCCCATTTCAACTTGAATTAAATTTAGACATGATACATGGATGCAAATGCACCTATTTGTTGGCAATTTCTAGGGCCGTGACATTATAGACTGTTGATACACAAACTTTGTGTATTCACGAACAAGACACTTGATTTAACAACAGGATGAACATATTCGTCCATAAAAGCAACGACACCAATAGTAATAGGTTCAAGCCACTACAGGTTGGACAAAATGGATGAGAAGATTTACTCATTTCATTTGCACTTATTAATGTGGGAGTTCTCTCAGAGTAGTACCTAATAGGTATAGATAGACATCTCGCGAGATGTATGGATGGATAGATCCAAATTAAACATGCAGCGAGGATAATTGAACTATTTTAGTTATTACTCCGCGGTTTAATTAGATGCCACCATAATCTGCTGGTCCATAAGGAAGCAGCAGATCGTTGCACAGGATGTGGACTGGTGCAACACATGGCCGACGGTAGTGGCCGGAAGCGTACAGTTTCATGTACTTATCCCACTCGTCTATATTTTTTTAGCATCAGTACAAACCACTCTTCTATGTTCTCCTCCATACATCTTATGCTAGGCAACCGGAAGGTCCCATGAAGGAAGTGTGCTAACCACTTTGACTGTAGCTCGAATGCGTGCAGGTTTGACATGTTCTCGCAGTAGCCGATGATAGCTAGTTGGGGGATCCTCGGATGGACACATTGCCTGCATGCAGCGATCAAAAATAGCCATATTAGTCCTTGGATGAACACGTTCTCGATTTGCGATTTTGCATGCATGTGCGAAAAGTTTGTGATTTTTTTGTATTCAGATTAATTTCGACCTAAAATGTGGAACGATGCTACACGGTGAGCCTGCTACGATGTCTCTGAACATGGGTGAGGCGAACATCTCCCTCATCTTTTGGTCGCCTCTGTACCCGGTGGCAAATATCACCTCGTCGCTCTTTATTACTGGTGACGATTCGCCTTCTACGACCAGGCCTTGTCTGCAGAAGTTAACTTCCTTTGCTTTCTTGAGAACGATGCTCCCTTGATCGACGTTATTGTAGAACTTATCGGGTAGTGACACAACCAGGCATGAGCTCATAGCATCGAAGAAGTTGTGGTCTGGCACCATGCCGTGCTTCTTCATGGGCACAACCCATCTATAGTAGCTCTCAACAAACTTGGAGAACAACCATCTTTGTAACAATACATACAGTTCAGAAAATCAGAGTAAGGTGATAGTAACGTGGCTAGAAGGCCAAGGAGCAGACCCTCCCCGGGCTTGTGAATTAGGAGTTGAGAAAACCGATTGAGGTAGAAGAAACCAATCGGGACACCCCATGCGTTGTAGCCAGGGATGATCCCTTGCTTCGTACGACATATCATTGTGCATGGATACGCCGGGCCTGCTCGAACGTGTACACGTTTTGGTTTAGTCTAAAAACATAATCATATTGTTCCAGTTATTATACAAGCAAAGGATAGATAGAGGCTGGACAGGGTATTATCGTTCACATTTGCGCACTCTGTGGAGATGTCGAGAGCAGACTTTTGATAACCGATGACGGTGACAAGCTTGCCTTTGATGAGTTTGTTGGCCTTTGTGTTGTCCATGTTAGAGTAATCCATGGAGTGGATCACCGTGCCATCAGAGGCCTCTGGCCCTTTCCTGAGTGGGAAAGTGGGAATGTTGGGCATGCCACTAAACTGTCCAACACATAGAACCACAAAGTCGGCCACATGGATCTACAGTTGTGCATGAGCATGGCATCAATGATCAACACATAGAGCGCCTCCTCCCTTCCTCACGCCGACGGCGACTCCGGCCGCGGCGTCCACTGCTTCCTGCCGTGTGCCACTCCGGCCGCGGCGTCCATTGCTTCCTGCCACCCCACCTAATCAACCTTTCAATGGCTCTCTCCGATCTTCAGTTCGAGGCTGGATTCAAGTTTGAGGAGCAGATCTGGCAAAAAATTGGAGTGCCAGTCAATTTCCTGGAAGGTAGGAACCTCAAAGAATTTTTCTTGGTTGCTGAATTTTCGAGATCTAAGATCAGGCTCAATGAGGATTCTGTGGGGCTTATTCTTCAATCTTGCTTCCGAGGCCATGCTTCCCGTTTCAAAGTTCAATGTTGTCAAAATTGGACCTTCAAATTCTCTGTTGCTTCTAAAGATGTTGGTTTGTTCATCTTTCATGGAGGTAATATCTCAAACAAGATTTTCAATCTCTCTTTCTGGCTTTTGGGAGGAGGACCAGATTATCTCAGAGAATTTGAGCTTTTTTGCCGTGAGAAAGATGATGAATGGACTCAAGTTTTCAGAAAAGGAAAATCAAAATCCTATGCTCAAGCTCTTCAGACGCCTCGAATTTTCAAACCGGTTGAAACTCGCATTTCTATTTTTGATCGTTTGCAATTCGGCGCTGATGGATCTCCAGCAGTTAAGGCTCATGCAGCAGTTACTCCGAATAATGGCCCGGTGGGATAAAGGGTGGGAGTTCAGGGTTTTGATTTGAATGCCAAAGGAATTCTTGGGCCTCTTCCTCGCGCTGGGCCGACTGACGCCCGCTCTCATGTAAAGTGTGCGAGATGCCTTTTGTTGGGCCACGCTCGTCAGGCCTGCACGAATCATATTAGATGCTGGGCTTGTAATGGCTGGGGTCATATTGGGGCCCAGTGCCCCAAATCGACCCAGAATGAACCCGCACCAATTTCCCAGATTAATTCTGGTCTGCCAAATATGCAAAGGGTCAATCAACAGTCAATCTCGCCATCATTTCGTCTTACCAACCTTGAGCTGGGCCTACCTGTCAACCACACAGCGACTCTTCAAACTCCAAACACCACCGCCCCTAGTCCCAGTCAAGCCACTCCTCCGCCACATCCTCCGCCCCGCCCAAGAACATCTGACCTTGCTGCTATCCGCTCCGCTTCCGCCGCTGCAATGGCGAACTTCCCCTTCGACCCCCTCCCCTTCCCACCCTCTGGCCATCAGCCTCTCCAAGTTGAAGGAAGACCAGCGCGTGTGAGAGTTGTTTGTGGGCACATTCATAGGAAGAATGAGACTCTGGCCATGGCGACGATCATTCCAATACCGGTAGGGAGGTTCACTTCACCAATGTAAGAGAAATTCTCTCTGAAATCCTTACCACTCACAAGAGATTAGGTTTTCAGAAGATTTCCAAGTGTCCTCTGGGGCATGTCTTTGTTCAGTTGCACAGTGTTTTTGACAGAGATGAGTTAGTGCTGCAGAGTCCGCATCGCTTTGATGATGTTCATATCATCTTTGAAAAGCATGATGAAGGAATGAACTGGAGAAGATTTCAGCTTAATCGTGAGTGTTGAATCTTTATTGCGGGTTTTCATGCAGATCTCCATTATTTTACTGAGATTAGGAATGCAATCAAATCTTTCAGCACATTCATGGAATGGGATCAACACCTCAGCTCCAATGCTGGAATTATAGTCAAGATAAGGGTGGAGGAACTTCGAGATATCCCTTCAAGTATTCTCCTTTCTGTTGGGGAACGTAGCAGAAATTCAAAAATTTTCCTACGTATCACCAAGATCTATCTATGGAGAGACCAGCAACGAGTAGAAAGGAGAGTGCATCTACATACCCTTGTAGATCGCTAAGCGGAAGCGTTCAAGTGAACGGGGTTGATGGAGTCGTACTCGTCGTGATTCAAATCACCGATGATCAAGTGCCGAACGCACGGCACCTCCGCGTTCAACACACGTACAGCCCGGTGACGTCTCCCAAGCCTTGATCCAGCAAGGAGAGAGGGAGAGGTTGAGGAAGACTCCATCCAGCAGCAGCACAACGGCGTGGTGGTGGTGGAGGAGCGTGGCAATCCTGCAGGGCTTCGCCAAGCACCGCGAGAGAGGAGGAGCACTTGGGAGAGGGAGGGCTGCGCCAGGGGCAAGGGTGAAGCTCCCATGTGCCTCCCCACTATATATAGGGGTGGAGGGGGCTGGTTTCTTGCCCTCCAAGTCCATTGGGGCGTTGGCCAAGGTGGGAGGAAAGAAATCCCATCATTTCCTTCCCCACCGATTGCTATCCCCCCTTTTTAGGGATCTTGATCTTATCCCTTTGGGATATGATCTTATTCCTTCTAAGGGGGGATCTTGGTGTGCCTTGACCAGGGGTGTGGGGCCTTTCCCCCACTACCCACGTTCATGTGGGTCCCCCCATGCAGGTGGGCCCCACTCCGGAACCTTCTAGAATCTTCCCGGTACAATACCGAAAAATCCCGAACATTTTCCGGTGGCCAAAATAGGACTTCCCATATATAAATCTTTACCTTCGGACCATTCCGGAACTCCTCGTGACGTCCGGGATCTCATCCGAGATTCCGAACAACATTCGGTAACCACATACAAGCTTCCTATATAACCCTAGCGTCATCGAACCTTAAGTGTGTAGACCCTACGGGTTCGGGAATCATGCAGACATGACCGAGACGTTCTCCGGTCAATAACCAACAGCGGGATCTGGATACCCATGATGGCTCCCACATGTTCCACGATGATCTCATCGGATGAACCACGATGTCAAGGACTTAATCAATCCCGTATACAATTCCCTTTGTCTAGCGGTATTGTACTTGCCCGAGATTCGATCGTCGGTATCCTTATACCTTGTTCAATCTCGTTACCGGCAAGTCTCTTTACTCGTTCCGTAACACATCATCCCGTGATCAACTCCTTGGTCACATTGCGCATATGATGATGTCCTACCGAGTGGGCCCAGAGATACCTCTCCTTTTACACGGAGTGACAAATCCCAGTCTCGATTCGTGCCAACCCAACAGATACTTTCGGAGATACCTGTAATGCACCTTTATAGCCACCCAGTTACGTTGTGACGTTTGGTACACCCAAAGCATTCCTACGGTATCCGGGAGTTGCACAATCTCATGGTCTAAGGAAAAGATACTTGACATTAGAAAAGCTCTAGCAAACGAACTACACGATCTTTGTGCTATGCTTAGGATTGGGTCTTGTCCATCACATCATTCTCCTAATGATGTGATCCCGTTATCAACGACATCCAATGTCCATAGCCAGGAAACCATGACTATCTGTTGATCACAACGAGCTAGTCAACTAGAGGCTCACTAGGGACATATTGTGGTCTATGTATTCACACGTGTATTACGATTTCCGGATAATACAGTTATAGCATGAATAAAAGACAATTATCATGAACAAGGAAATATAATAATAATACTTTTATTATTGCCTCTAGGGCATATTTCCAACAGTCTCCCACTTGCACTAGAGTCAATAATCTAGTTCACATCGATATGTGATTAACACTCAAGGTCACATCCCCATGTGACTAACACCCAAAGAGTGTACTAGAGTCAATAATCTAGTTCACATTTACCATGTGATTAACACTCGATGAGTTCTGGGTTTGATCATGTTATGCTTGTGAGAGAGGTTATAGTCAACGGGTCTGAACCTTTTAGATCCGTGTGTGTTTTACAAATCTCTATGTCATCTCCTAGATGCAGCTACCACGCTCTATTTGGAGCTATTCCAAATAACTGTTCTACTTGGAGCTATTCTAAATTGTTGCTCCATTATACGTATCCGGTGTCTCTACTCAGAGCTATTCGGATAGGTGTTAAGCTTGCATCGACGTAACTCTTTACGTCGAACTCTTTATCACCTCCATAATCGAGAAAATTCCTTAGTCCACTAGTTACTAAGGATAACTTTGACCGCCGTCCTGTGATCCATTCTTGGATCACTCTTGTACCCCTTGACTGACTCATGGCAAGGCACACTTCAGGTGCGGTACACAGCATAGCATACTGTAGAGAGCCTATGATAAAAGCATAGGGGACGACCTTCGTCCTTCCTCTTTCTTCTGCCGTGGTCGAGCTTTAAGTCTTAACTTCATACCTTACAACTCAGGCAAGAACTCCTTCTTTGACTGATCCATCTTGAACACCTTCAAGATTATGTCAAGGTACGTGCTCATTTAAAAGTACTATTAAGCATTTTGATCTATCTTATAGATCTTGATGCTTATTGTTCAAGTAGCCTAATCCAGGTTTTCCATTGAAAAACAGTTTTCAAATAACCCTATATGCTTTCTAGAAATTCTACACCATTTCTGATCATCAATATGTCAACAACATATACTCATCAGAAATTCCATAGTGCTCCCACTCACTTCTTTGGAAATACAAGTTTCTCATAAACTTTGTATAAACCCAAAATCTTTGATCATCTTATCAAAGTGTACATTCCAACTCCGAGATGCTTACTCCAGTCCTTAGAAGGATCGCTGGAGCCAGCATACCTTTTAGCATCCTTAGGATCGTCAAAACCTTTCTGATTGTATTACATACAACCTTTCCTTACGAAAACTGGTAAGGAAACTCGTTTTGACATCCATCTGCCAGATTTCATAAATGCAGCTGATGCTAACACGAATCCGACGGACTTAAGCATCGCTACGGATGAGAAAATCATCGTAGTCAACTCCTTGAACTTGTGAAAAAACTCTTCGCCACAAGTCGAGCTTCATAGACGGTGACATTACCGTCCACGTCCGTCTTCTTCTTAAAGATCCATTTATCTCAATGGCTTGCCGATCATCGGGCAAGTCCACCAAAGTCCATGCTTTGTTATGATACATGGATCCTATCTCGGATTTCATGGCTTCTAACCATTTGTCGGAATTTGGGCCCACCATCGCTTCTCCATAGCTTGTAGGTTCATTGTTGTCTAGCAACATGACCTTCAAGACAGGATCACCGTACCACTCTGAAGTAGTACGCGTCCTTGTCGTCCTACGAGGTTCGGTAGTGACTTGATCCGAAGCTTCATGATCACTATCATAAGCTTCCAATTCAATTGGTATAGGTGCCACAGGAACAACTTCCTGTGCCCTGCTACACACTTGTTGAAGTGACGGTTCAATAACCATATCAAGTCTCCACCATCCTCCCACTCAACTCTTTCGAGAGAAACCTTTCCTCGAGAAAGGACCCGATTCAAGAAACAATCCATATTGCTTTCGGATCTGAATTAGGAGGTATACCCAACTGTTTTGGGTGTCCTATGAAGATGCATTTATCCGCTTTGGGTTCGAGCTTATCAGCCTGAAACTTTTTCACATAAGCGTCACAGCCCCAAACTTTTAAGAGATGACAACTTAGGTTTCTCTAAACCATAGTTCATACGGTGTCATCTCAACGGAATTACGTGGTGCCCTATTTAAAGTGAATGTGGTTGTCTCTAATGCCTAACCCATAAACGATAGTGGTAATTCGATAAGAGACATCATGGTACGCACCATATCCAATAGGGTGCAACTATGATGTTCGAACACCCCATCACACTATGGTGTTCCAGGTGGTATTTATTGTGAAACAATTTCCACAATGTCTTAATTGCGTGCCAAAACTCGTAACTCAGATATTCATCTCTATGATCATATCATAGACATTTTATCCTCTTGTCACAATGATCTTCTACTTCACACTGAAATTACTTGAACCATTCAATAATTCAGACTTGTGTTTCATCAAGTAAATATTCTCAACATCTACTCGAATCATCTGTGAAGTAAGAACATAACGATATCCACTACATGCCTCAGCACTTATTGGATTGCATACATCAAAATGTATTTCTTCCCACAAGTTGCTTTCTAGTTCCATTTTACTGAAACCGAGGATTTCAGTCATCTTGCCCATGTGGTATGATTTGCATGTCTCAAGTGATTCAAGATCAAGTGAGTTCAAACGGTCCATTTGCATGGAGTTTCTTCATGCATATACACTAATAGACATGGTTCGCATGTCTCAAACTTTTCAAAAACGAGTGAGCCCAAAGATCCATCAACATGGAGCTTCTTCATGCGTTTTATACCGATATGACTTACGTGGCAGTGCCACAAGTAGGTGGTACTATCATTACTATCTTATATCTTTTGGCATGAACATGTGTATCACTACGATCGAGATTCAATAAACCATTCATTTTAGGTGCAAGACCATTCAAGGTATTATTCAAATAAACAGAGCAACCATTATTCTCCTTAAATGAATAACCGTATTGCAATAGACATAATCCAATCATGTCTATGCTCAACGCAAACACCAATCTCGATGGTAGCGGGAGCGTACGATGCTTTGATCATATCAACACTTGGAAACACTTCCAACACATATCGTCAGCTCACCTTTAGCTAGTCTCCGTTTATTCCGTAGCCTTTTGTTTCGAGTTACTAACACTTAGCAACCCAACCGGTATCTAATACCCTGGTGCTACTAGGAGTACTAGTAAAGTACACATGAACATAATGTATATCCAATATACTTCTATCGACAGCCTTCTCATCTACCAAGTATCTAGGGTAATCTTGCTCCAGTGGTTGTTCCCCTTATTACAGGAGCACTTAGTCTCGGGTTTGGGTTCAACCTTGGGTTTCTTCACTAGAGCAGCAGCTGATTTGCCGTTTCATGAAGTATCCCTTCTTGCCCTTGCCCTTCTTGAAACTAGTGGTTTCACCAACCATCAAAAATTGATGCTCCTTCTTGATTTCTACTTTCGCGGTGTCAAACATCGTGAATACCTCAAGGATCATCATATCTATCCCTGATATGTTATAGTTCATCACAAAGCTCTAGCAGCTTGGTGGCAATGACTTTGGAGAAACATCACTATCTCATATGGAAGATCAACTCCCACTCGATTCAAGTGATTGTTGCACTCAGACAATCTGAGCACAAGCTCAACGATTGAGCTTTCCTCCTTAGTCTGCAGGCTAAGAAAATTGTCGGAGGTCTTATACCTCTTGACGTGGGCACGAGCCTGAAATCTCAATTTCAGCCCTCAAAACATCTCATATGTTCCGCGATGTTTCGAAAAACATCTTTGGTGCCTCTACTTAAGCCATTTAACTGAACTATCACGTAGTTATCAAAACGTGTATGTCCGATGTTCACAACATCCACAGACGACGTTTGGGGTTCAGCACACTGAGCGGTGCATTAAGGACATAAGCTTTCTACTGTCCGCATAATAGCTACTATCAACTTTCAACTATATTTTCTCTAGGAACATATCTAAACAGTAGAACTATAGCGTGAGCTATGACATAATTTGCAAAAGGTCTTTTTGACTATGTTCAGGATAATTAAGTTCATCTTATGAACTCCCACTCAGATAGACATCCCTCTGGTCATCTAAGTGATCACATGATCTGAGTCAAACTAGCCCGTGTCCGATCATCACATGAGACGGACTAGTCATCATCGGTGAACATTTTCATGTTGATCGTATCTACTATACGATTCATGCTCGACCTTTCGGTCTCCGTGTTCCGAGGCCATGTCTGTACATGCTAGGCTCGTCAAGTTAACCCTAAGTGTTTTCGCGTGCATAAATCTGTCTTACACCCGTTGTATGTGAACGTAAGAATCCATCACACCCGATCATCACGTGGTGCTTAGAAGCGACGAACTGTAGCAACGGTGCACAGTTAGGGGAGAACACTTCTTGAAATTTTGTAAGGGATCATCTTATTTACTACCGTCGTCCTAAGTAAACAAGATGCATAAACATGATAAACATCACATGCAATCAAATAGTGACATGATATGGCCAATATCATTTTGCTCCTTTTGATCTCCATCTTCGGGGCTCCATGATCATCATCGTCACCGGCATGACACCATGATCATGATCTCCATCATCGTGTCTCCATGAAGTCGTCTCGCCAACTTATTACTTCTACTACTATGGCTACCGGTTAGCAATAAAGTAAAGTAATTACATGGCGTTGTTCAATGACACGCAGGTCATACAATAAATTAAGACAACTCCTATGGCTCCTGCCGGTTGTCATACTCATTGACATGCAAGTCGTGAATCCTATTACAAGAACATGATCAATCTCATACATCACATATCATTCATCACATTCTTCTTGGCCATATCACATCACATAGCATACCCTGCAAAAACAAGTTAGACGTCCTCTAATTGTTGTTTGCATGTTTTACGTGGCTGCTATGGGTTTCTAGCAAGAACGTTTCTTACCTACGCAAAACCACAACGTGATATGTCAATTGCTATTTACCCTTCATAAGGACCCTTTTCATCGAATCCGTTCCGACTAAAGTGGGAGAGACTGGCACCCGCTAGCCACCTTATGCACCAAGTGCATGTCAATCGGTGGAACCTGTCTCACGTAAGAGTACGTGTAAGGTCGGTCCGGGCCGCTTCATCCCACAATACCGTCGAAACAAGATTGGACTAGTAACGGTAAGCATATTGAACAAAATCAACGCCCACGACTACTTTGTGTTCTACTCGTGCAAAGAATCTACGCAATAGACCTAGCTCATGATGCCACTGTTGGGGAACGTAGCAGAAATTCAAAAATTTTCCTACGTATCACCAAGATCTATCTATGGAGAGACCAGCAACGAGTAGAAAGGAGAGTGCATCTACATACCCTTGTAGATCGCTAAGCGGAAGCGTTCAAGTGAACGGGGTTGATGGAGTCGTACTCGTCGTGATTCAAATCACCGATGATCAAGTGCCGAACGCACGACACCTCCGCGTTCAACACACTACAGCCCGGTGACGTCTCCCAAGCCTTGATCCAGCAAGGAGAGAGGGAGAGGTTGAGGAAGACTCCATCCAGCAGCAGCACAACGGCGTGGTGGTGGTGGAGGAGCGTGGCAATCCTGCAGGGCTTCGCCAAGCACCACGAGAGAGGAGGAGCACTTGGGAGAGGGAGGGCTGCGCCAGGGGCAAGGGTGAAGCTCCCATGTGCCTCCCCACTATATATAGGGGTGGAGGGGGCTGGTTTCTTGCCCTCCAAGTCCATTGGGGCGTTGGCCAAGGTGGGAGGAAAGAAATCCCATCATTTCCTTCCCCACCGATTGCTATCCCCCCTTTTTAGGGATCTTGATCTTATCCCTTTGGGATATGATCTTATTCCTTCTAAGGGGGGATCTTGGTGTGCCTTGACCAGGGGTGTGGGGCCTTTCCCCCACTACCCACGTTCATGTGGGTCCCCCCATGCAGGTGGGCCCCACTCCGGAACATTCTAGAACCTTCCCGGTACAATACCGAAAAATCCCGAACATTTTCCGGTGGCCAAAATAGGACTTCCCATATATAAATCTTTACCTCCGGACCATTCCGGAACTCCTCGTGACGTCCGGGATCTCATCCGGGACTCCGAACAACATTCGGTAACCACATACAAGCTTCCTATATAACCCTAGCGTCATCGAACCTTAAGTGTGTAGACCCTACGGGTTCGGGAATCATGCAGACATGACCGAGACGTTCTCCGGTCAATAACCAACAGCGGGATCTGGATACCCATGATGGCTCCCACATGTTCCACGATGATCTCATCGGATGAACCACGATGTCAAGGACTTAATCAATCCCGTATACAATTCCCTTTGTCTAGCGGTATTGTACTTGCCCGAGATTCGATCGTCGGTATACTTATACCTTGTTCAATCTCGTTACCGGCAAGTCTCTTTACTCGTTCTGTAACACATCATCCCGTGATCAACTCCTTGGTCACATTGCGCATATGATGATGTCCTACCGAGTGGGCCCAGAGATACCTCTCCGTTTACACGGAGTGACAAATCCCAGTCTCGATTCGTGCCAACCCAACAGATACTTTCGGAGATACCTGTAATGCACCTTTATAGCCACCCAGTTACGTTGTGACGTTTGGTACACCCAAAGCATTCCTACGGTATCCGGGAGTTGCACAATCTCATGGTCTAAGGAAAAGATACTTGACATTAGAAAAGCTCTAGCAAACGAACTACACGATCTTTGTGCTATGCTTAGGATTGGGTCTTGTCCATCACATCATTCTCCTAATGATGTGATCCCGTTATCAACGACATCCAATGTCCATAGCCAGGAAACCATGACTATCTGTTGATCACAACGAGCTAGTCAACTAGAGGCTCACTAGGGACATATTGTGGTCTATGTATTCACACGTGTATTACGATTTCCGGATAATACAGTTATAGCATGAATAAAAGACAATTATCATGAACAAGGAAATATAATAATAATACTTTTATTATTGCCTCTAGGGCATATTTCCAACACTTTCAGGGTCTAATGAATTCAGAGGAGACTCATGGTCTTGCCTAGTCACCATCTTGCAACAACGCCTAATTGAAGAAGTGCCAGCAGATGAAGAGCATGTTCCCCTTGATGGAAACCCCCACCCAATTCCTCTACAACCTTATTTTCATCCAAACCAGCATCACTTATTTGGGCCTATCAATCAGCGCCAGTAGGTAGAGAACAATGATGAGCATGACATTGAGGCAAAGGAGCAGAACCATAATCAAGTCAATTTGCACCTGAATTTAGTCAATGTGCCTGTTCAGTTGACTCAAGACCTCCATCCCTAGGGGCCACAAGAAAACATTGATCTCAACATTGATCTTGAGCTGCATCAGGGGGAATTTATGCAAATGCAAGACCTCATGGAGCCTTTTGATGACTTGCATCAACCACATGCAGAGCTGCCAATCGTGGATGAGAATAGTGATATTACTCTTTCTGTTGGTTCCAATGATTCTGAAGGAACTCAAGATGGGATTATTCAACCAACGATAGATCTAAATGCTCCAGTCCTTGCCCTTGCAGCACCTGCACCTGACTTGCAGCACCCACCATTGCACTTTGCTGCAGGCAATGTACCTGTTCTTCTACCAGAACATTTGATGGAGGCACATGTCTTGCAACAACCACAACTCCCTCCTGCAGCAGAGGTTATGCCTGCTCAAAATTCAGAGAATTTCATGGAGGTTCAGCAAGTTGGACTTTTTGATGCTGATCTTATCATAGCACAACCAGATCCTATTCTGTAGGCCAATGCTATTGTGGCAGAGCCAGACTTTCTTGATTTTGTTGATCTCTTTTCCCAAAATCAGGAATTTAACAGACAGCTTCTGGCAAAGGAATTGTTTGATGAATTTTCAAACCCTTCTTTGGGACAATCTGGGGCACCTAGTAGAACTTTGAGTTATGATCGCTTTGGGAATGATGTTCCTCCCTCACCTGACAAATCTTCTTCTAAGAACATTCACAATTCTGAGACTGTTGAATCTGAGAAAGAACATCTTCCAGTGCATGTTCCTCTCTCACATCATGTAGACCTGGATATTTCTCTGAATGAGCAAGTTATAGTTCCTCAAGACTCTGTTACCTCAGGAAACATGGGCCCACCACCTGGATTTGACACAAAGGGTAAATATCTACCTACTGCTGATAACCCTTCTTCCACTTCACCTGATATCTCTGATCCTTCTTTGCAAGCTATGATTCATGGAGCAGCCACAGATAGCAAAGTTGTCAAGTCTCCACAAGAAGAATATCATTGCTTAGGAGGAGAAAGTGGAAAGCTTTGGGCTGCACATTTTGCACCTAAATATGAGTGATAAGGTTACTCGGGTACCTCTTGAGTGGAAAAACTTTATTATTTCTGCTTTGATATCCCCAGACATATTTGATTGGGCCAAGGGTTTTCTCTCTTCTGATATGTGGAATATTATTCTCCAAGGATCAGAAAGCAGTCATTTATACAGTTTTGTCATCCCAGATAAATGCATCTCAGCTTCAGTTCCTCCTTGTGATATGCAGGGCATTTCAGGAGGAGAAGATAGTGTGGAGCCCTCTTCCACACCTCAATCAAAATCTTCTTCCTCCCTTGCTCCTGTTTTGGAGGAACATGCCTCCACTACTAGTGCTCTTCACAGACAGAAGAAGAGAAAAGACAGAGCACCTCTGGTAGAAACTGAGGTAAGGAGGAGTAATAGACTGAAAGAGCAATGTAAAGGTTTCAGGAAAAAAACTTGTGTTAATAAGAATTGCATGGCATGCCACTCAGACCCCCCTCCTATTGCTGGGAAAATTGTTAAAAACTTATCCATTTCCTTTTGCAAGGTGGATGCTAAGGAAGTAACAGAGGAAATTCTCAACAAGCAGAAAAAGAAGAGGGGAGCCAAGGTGGAGACTAGCAAAGAGGGATAGAAGGAGGCTCCCAAGGCCAAGCCAATCTTCAAGCTTTGATCCCTAGCCAGCTGCTGCACTCCTAGCAAGATTGACTTTTGGAATGAATGTAATGACTTGTATGATAAAGTGCTGGTCTAGTGTTAAGTTTGTAAACAACTCCTTAAGTTCTCCATTATTTGCTGATCTGAGTTGGTCATGTTGGCTCCTCTGCTGGAACCTTCCCATCTTGAACTATGTGTGTCAGCTTCTGGCTTTTGAAATGTTTGCTGTATATGAATTTTCTTGCTCTTAAAGCCCTGGCCCAAAGGAT
Organism: Triticum timopheevii; assembly: GCA_963921465.1. Lineage (NCBI taxonomy): Eukaryota > Viridiplantae > Streptophyta > Magnoliopsida > Poales > Poaceae > Triticum > Triticum timopheevii. The sequence continues at coordinate 315,541,124 of OY997270.1, forward strand.
TACTGCTCATATAAATGAATAAAAATTGGAATATATTGAACTGGAATATTAGAGGGATCAACTCTAAAGATAAATGGTCTGCAATTTCCAATAAAATAGAAGAATCTGGCTGTGCTATTCTATGTCTACAAGAAACAAAGAGAGAAGTTTTTGACTCTGCTTATGTTAGAAATTTTTGTCCTAAAAGGATTAACAAGTTTGAATTTACCCCATCTGTGGGGGCTTCTGGGGGCCTGCTTGTAGCCTGGAATGACAATTTCTTCCAGGGGCAAAAAGTTTTTGAAAACAAGTTCTCCTTGTCAATCCAGTTCACACTTGGGAAAGTTGGTTTCTAACTAATATTTATGGCCCTTGTGCACCAGAGGAAAAGCTGGAATTTCTGGACTAGTTCAATAATATTCAGACTCCTGATGATGTAAATTGGCTAATTTTGGGTGACTTTAATTACATCAGATATCCTGAGAATAGGAATAAAGAGGGTGGGAACTTTCAAGAAATGTTGCAATTCAATGAAGCTATTAGCAATCTTGGTCTGGTTGAAATTCCTCTCAAAGGAAGGTATTATACTTGGAGCAACATGCAAACTGCCCCCTTGCTGGAAAACATTGATTGGATCTTTTCCTCAGAATCTTGGAAAATTTCATACCCAAATACTCAAGCAGCTGCCCTTTCAAAACCCATCTCAGATCATGTCCCATGTGTGATTAAAGCGGGCACAAGCATACCCACGTCTAATCTATTCAGGTTTGAATTTTTTTGGCTTGAACAAGGTAATTTCAAAGAGGTTGTGCAGAACATCTAGTCACAAGATGTGCAAGAACAAGATAGTGCCAAGAGGATCACAGCAAAATTCAAGAGGCTTAGAAAAGGTCTGAGAATTTGGTCTAAAAATTTGTCCAATCTTGCAGCCACCATCAGAGCTTGTAATAACTTCATTCTTCTAATGGATACAGTAGAAGAATTCAGACCACTCTCCAACGTGGAATGGAATGGCAGATGTATAATCAGTGAGCATTATCTGAAACTTCTTTCATATCAGAGAACATACTGGAAACAAAGGTGAAATGATCTAGATGACGACTAGAGGGGGGGGGGGTGAATGGGCGTTTTAAAACTTTTACGCATTTGACTTTATCCTAATGCGAAATTAAACTAACGGATACGTTTCATCACAAATCCTAAATATGATAGGCCCAACTAAGTGCACCAACAACCTATGCTAAACAAGATAGGCACTAAAAGAAACTAGACAACACAAACTATATCACAAGATAAGGAAATGTAGGAACTACTAAGCAATTCAACTAGCACAAGATATATCAATATGAGCAAGTATGAATTGCGAAAAGTAAAGGGTGTGGGTATGAGATAACCACAAGTGAGTCGGAGACGCGGATTTATCCCGAAGTTCACACTCGTGAGAGTGCTAATCTCTGTTAGAGTGGTGCCAAAGCCAAATCTCCGGGGCGTCACCAAGTGACTCACCGTATTCTCCCTTCCGAGTCACCCCCAATGGATGAGCCTTGGTTAACTCGGGGTTGGTCTTGAAGGCGACCACCACACCTTTACAAACTTCTCCGGAGCACACCACAACCACGGAAGCTTTCGGAGGAACTTGACCACCTAGGCCACTTCAACACCCTTCCCCCAGAGCACACCACACAAGGAAGCTTTCGGGGGAACCTTGGCCACATAGGCCTCTTCACAATCTTCTCAATGTATCACCAAACCATCTAGGAGGCGAAGCCTCCAAGAGTAATAAACTCACGGGCTCTCACTCGAACAAATTGATGCGGGGAGCTCAAACCAAAGCAGCAAATGCAATGCAAGGTCAAGCAACAAATGCTCAACTCACTCTCTCAATCTCACAAGATGCGACTCAAGAAAGTAGGGGATTGAAGAGAGGGGATGCAATGGAGGAAATCAAAAAATAACTCCAAGATCCATCCACAAATCCCCCTTTGCTTAGAGGGGAGATAGGGGTTTGGGAGAGGTGGTATGATGCTCAAAACGATGTTTAGAAACTGTATGAACAACCCCCAAACCGATGGGGAGGAAGGGCTCTTTTATAGCCAACTTCCAAAACTAGCCGTTGGGGCTCCAACGGACACTTTCTGGACACCCCGTGCCCACGGGGTCCCATGTGCACAGTACAAGCCCATGTGCACGGGGCCCCGTGCCCACAGTGGTCAAAAACCCGTGTCCACGGGGTACCCAGAACAGCTTGCAGCAGCCCACTAAAACAGAGATAACTTTGGCATACGGACTCCGAATTCGATGATTTTGGGCTCGTTTTGAAGCTAGGGAAAATCCCAAGGTCCTCACATAGAGAACCACCCAAGATCAACAAGAAATAGTGATGCAAGTAATGCAAAGGTTTGAGCTCTATATATGCGACGTGATCAAGCTACTCGCCCGAAAGTCCCTCTTGATAGTACGGCTATCAAACCTATAATCCAGTATCCCTCCACTACAAAAAAATACACTTCCGTGATGATACGTGTTTGTCACAGTAGGTCGCGTTTTTTGTCATGCATGTACATCCATGACAAATTTATGATAGAATCAAGATAGTCGTACCTGTGCTGTCGTAGAAGTGTTCCATGACATTACCAAAATTATCATCACGGAAGTGTCCAATTCCATGACAATAAATCGTGCGTCACAGAAGTGCTTTCGTCAAGGGTGACCGATACGTGGCATCCACCATAATGGAACGCCATAAGCTATCGGGTCGGGTTTTGGATCTGATAACCCGTTAACAGCCCCGACCAATGGGGATTTTCCACGTGTAAAATCATCATTGGCTGGAGGAAACACGTGTCTGCTCATCGTTGGGACAGATGTCATCCACTCATTGGACGGAAGGCGCCTATGATACGTCGACACGTGGCACGGCCCAACAGAGGCCCATTCCTGTGAAAAGGCCGGCCCATTTGACTTGGTCAAAATGTGGCGGGCCGGCCCATGGAAAGCCTGTTAACGGCCTGTTCGCATATAGCCCATTTACAGCCCGTTACGCCCTATCCGAATTAGGCCCAGTAGCGTCATCTGGGCCACCAATATGATTCCAGCCCGTTTTCACTTCTGGCCCATGTATGGCCCATGACGTCTTTCAGCCCATATGAGGCCCTATGTAACTCTTGGCATATTAACGGCTCGTGGTGAAACTGGCCCGTAATGAACAGTGTATCACTTTACACCCATTAACGGCCCATGGTGAAACTGGCCCGTGATGAACAGTGTATCACTTTATACCCATTAACGGCCCGCTATTCCGTTGGGCCATTTCCAGCCCATGTTATCTTTCGGCCTTCTCGGAGCCCATTTATTCTTGGGCTCATTTCCAGCATTCATTTACTTACGGCCCGTTACTGTCATTTTCTGCTTGAGGGCAAAATTCAGCCCGTGGTTACAGTCGGCCCGTTTGTGGTCCGTTAATACGTTGGGCCGTTTTCATAGCGTCATGAAATATGGCCTATTAACGATGGCCCATTATGGTCGGCCCATGAACGGACAATTCCAACTCTAGCCCGTTTACGACCATAATGCGGCCTGTTATTGGCCCATGTTATCATACTGCCCATATAAGGCCCATTGATGATACGGCCCGTAGAAAGCCTATTGTTTCTACGGCCCTTAGAAGGCCCATTGTTTCTACGACCCGTAGAAGGCCCACTGTTTCTACGGCCCGTAGGAGGCCCAGTGTCACTACAGTAAATATTAGCCCATGGTTATTGTAGCCTAGTTTTAAAAATAGGTTATTGCGGCCACTAGCAAACCACGAAAAAAGAACTGCAATGACTACAAGCAAACAAATAAACAAGACAACAAGGAAATAAATAAGCAAGCAACTTACGCTAGGCTATCACGGCTATCACATATTACATCCACTGGGCATCAAAGTTCGCCACCAGTGCAAATAAACGCGCCGACAAAAGAATATACAAAACTGAGAGCACTTCAGAAGGCACTAGGCCTGGCCAGGAAGGGCCCCCCAAACAGAAGAAGAAGCTGAGTAGACCTCAGTTGTGTCAACGATAAATGCATCAACACTAGATTTAAGGCTTGATGGTGCGCACGGCAGTCCTCTGACATCTTCATTGCATCTTTGACTTCAAGTCGGAGCTGAGCTGAAGCAAGCCTTTTCGCTTTAAGTTGAGACTGAAGAAGTCGAACTGATTGAGGCAGCGACTGCACAGAGGTTGTCTCACACCTGCTGGTGAGTAGCTTCAACTCACTATCTTTATCAAGACAGGACCTTGGGGTCATCTCGCTGTCCACAAGATGGTTTGGCTCATTATCTTCCCTAAAGTTCTGCCTGGCGTAAGAGATACGACTCTGAAAGAGAAACAAGGAGACACGTAACAGGTTTCACAATTATATAAGCAAATAAATAGATCTGTTCTGCATAAGGAACATGTTTTTACAACTACAATTTGAAACTGGTAGTTGTTGCAAACATCCAATCAGATGTAAACAGCAAAGCAAACAGTAGTGGAGGAAATGATGCCTATCCAAATCTATACTAGAACAAAGTTTGAAGGCTTGAGAAGGATGAACTTACATTACATGTTAACACGGGCTGGACAAAGCCCTTCTCCATGTTGATGGAAGGATAATTCAATAAATTCCCCAAAGAAAATTCTTTATAAGCGTTGCCATTATTCTACATTTTGCAAAGAGTAAATATAGATCAAATAATATTGGAAGAAACAGAGGATAATGAAGCTCAGGTGCAGACTGATGATACATAATCAAATAGCAATTAATTAAGTACAGCATTACAAGGCAAAAGGGAGAGAGGTACTGACGAGAGCAATGCAGAGCCCATTATTGTTTTGAGATCGTATGATCCTTTGAGCAAGGAGATTCATCTGAAATTAGTTTTCATACAAGAGAGAAGGTAAGGCACAAGCAGAAATTTAGGAGTTCAAATTTTGAATTGATATCATAGACAGTACTTGACGCTGGGCTCCCAGCAGTTCTAATAGGGGTTTGGCCACTGGAGTAGGGGTAAAGTGTGGTACAGTTGGGCCTGTGTTTTCTATGGCTGCTGATCTATCTGATTTAACAGGTATCACTACCTTTTCCAAATACCTAGTTTGTACTCCTTGAGGATCTGCACTCACCCTCTTCCTTTTGGACATCTATTACGAAAGAACAACATTTGACTGGAAAAACATAGTGTGACGACACATGTAATAGGTACAGAAAATGGATAGGTATGGCATATAATCATATATGATGCTTAAACTAAGCAGATGGTGTAACAAAGTAGAAGTAATGCAAGAGGTCAGATGCAAAATATGTGCGACCAATACAACTTTGCAAAGCTAGAGCAAGCACCTTGATGGGTGAATAAGATAGGCCATCCTCCACCATGCCAAGTTTGTTAGCCAGTGGATCGTTCCGCAATATTCCTCTCGTGCGCCCATTCTCATATTCATTTTGATAATGTTCAATATCTGACATGCATGAAAACATAAAAACAAGTGAGATTTTCTTTGTAATGCAGCAGTGATTCTAATCCAATACTGCCTCCCTGTAAACCCCTTTGTGCTATCTCTGCAATTCTTTTAAAAGATGCCATGCATGCTGTAATTTGTTGTGTGCATTAATATAATATGGCCTACTACTCAAAATATGAGAGCTCCAGAAGTGATGGCACTTCGCAGATGATAGCTTCAACATATAGTAAGGAAGAACAAGTCGACCTGACCTGACAGATTCAAAATATACTAAGGGAGAACAACTCGAACTGACCAGTCGACCGCAAGAGAAGAGTATCATATTAAAGAAGAGCAGAAGAGCAAGCAGATTGAAGATATTACAAGTCTTTCAATACAATGTCGGTTGGCCACCCATGATGAACCAGAGCGCACACAGAAATACTATTCTTTTCGGTCTCTCCATATGTGGCTCACATGCATTTCAAAACTAAAGTAGGAACATTTAGCTCACCAATTAAACATCTCTCAGTTTTACTAATATCAGCAATAATATCAGATATGAATTTGTACAACTAAGCTTGTTTAGCTCGATGGGTGGAGCAGTGCTATTATGACACGAACCACGTAGGCTGATTGTGGTCATCATAAAATGGGGAAAACATAAGCATGATGAGTACAGTGTTGACCATGGCAGTGGGATGGCAGATCTGAAGCTGCAAACCGCGCAAAGGGTAGTTAGCAACTGATGTTTGCTTTGAAATAACAACTAAGATTTGGTATGGACAAGAAAGTCCGGTCAACAAGTGACAAAGAAATGCAATTATGCTGTCTCTCTATATGTTGCGACATGCATTTGGAAACTCAAGTGGGACCTTTAGCTAACCAATTAAAGTGTCGGTTAACTAATATTAGTATCATATCACAATCATATTTGAACAACTAAGATTTCGAATTATGAGTGTTGTGTTGTTTAGCTTGAAGGGTGGAGTAATGCCAGTACGACAGAAAGCACCTACGCAGATCATAGTAGAGTAGATAAAAGGGGAAAACCCTAAGCATCAAGAGAAAAATCCGGAAAGTGAAACTAGCTGGACCAGTGGGTGGTGCACATGCTTTTCGAAACGAATATAGGAACATTAGGTGACCAATTAAACGTTCTCTATTTTAGTGATATGAGCATCATATCAGATTCGTATTTCAACATGTAAGCTTTGGGTTGAGGTCTTGAGGAGCAGTGCTAGCACGACATGAAGCACCTACGATGATGGTAGTGAATATAAAGGGTGGAAACCATAAGCTTTACGAGTATAGTGCCCGTGCCATGGCGGATCTGAAGGTGCAAACCTGACAAAGCTACTTCGCAACCAATGTTTGCTTTCAACTAGCCACTACGATTTGGTACGGACAAGAAAAGTACAGTAAACAAATTACGATCTATTTTCCGGGTGAGATCAATAACTTAAGCACATATGGAAGAGTACCACCTCTCTTGCAAAGCCGTGTAGGCCTATGCTGATATGTTGAGGGTGTTGCGGGTGCGATGGCTGTCGGCGGCGGGGAAGAAGACTTTAGACGGCAGACGACCGGGTCGGGGGATATATCCTGTTGCCGTGGATGAGGCGGTCGTAGGAGCGGCAACGGCAAGGTGGACGATGGCGCCGATGAAGCGAGAGGAGGCGATGAAAGGATCCTGGTCCAGGCCGTGGATGAGAGACGTCCATCTCTTGTAGTGGACGATGAGGTAGGGGTAGCGGCTCCGGCAAGGTGGCGGATGGGGTGGCGGATGGAGGAGGCTGGCCGCAGTGCCGAGGTTGTCGTGCCGCCGATGGTGTATGAATGGGGAAATGGAGGGGAGGGGGGGATCTCAAACTTTGGGACGCGCTTCTCTCAAATGGGGGAAAGTTACGAACTTATCCCCCGTTTAAAATTTTGGACATCGCGTCGGTTGGGGATAGGACGGTAATCTCGCATCTCCCAAATATTTGCCGGTAACTATTTCAGACGAGGAGAGGGTGTTTTGCCGCCCACGGTTGGCGCCCACGGTGTATGAACGGGGCTGACAGGTAGGGCGGTTGTGTCACGTCTGATGGAAATTACACATCTGCCCCTATTTAAAATATTAGCCTACATCGATTTCGGACGAGGAGAGTTTGTTTTTCCGCCCACCGTGTATGAATGGGGAAATGGAGGAAGAGACACATGTCTTTCGGACGAGCTTGAATCATATGTGTCTTGCCAACCACATTTGGGGCCCACCGTGTGTGAATGGGCTCAGAGGCCGTCGTGTCACGTCTGATTGAAGTTACTAGTCTACCCCTATCGACAGCAGTGTAAATCCGGTCGATAAGGATGTACTCAGTGTCAGGGGTAGACAGTAATTTCCATCTCGCAACACTTGCTTCATGCAGCCCACAAATTATAGTGGGTGTTTAGCCGCTTTGTTCAAAACTTGGGATAATTAGCATTGATGTTTGCCTGGGACCTAGCAAACTAAATTCAAATCCAATTTGTATGCGATTACGAATATCCACAGATAATTATATGTTTTGTTATTTATTTCTTCAACACCACAACAAAGATCTATTCCACCTTTATATATGATTATGATTTAGAAATGCCGTGATCTTCGAATTCAGTAGGTTGGATACACTCTGATTCAAACAGTTATTTCATCCAATACAATATGCTCACACGAAAAACAGTTCACCTTTTGTCAATCATACAAGTACCGAGGATTACCTCGCCTAAAAAATTCGGATCATTACAACACACGAACAACATGGAATTCCGGACAACATAGGGGGTCTTGCAACATAATCCATTCAGATACATGACACAACATGCAAGTATAATAATCTAATGACAATTTCAACTGGTATCTAAAGAAGAACCGGGATTACCTTGGGCTTCAGATAGCAGAAACAACAGGACCTCCTCCGTCTTCAAATGCAACATTCTTACTTCCTCCAATTCTTGGGTTGCTTGCATAATGCGTGCCGCTAATTCCATAATTTCCAGCCTCAAGATAAAGATTACCTCATTCATGGCAGCCACACCATCTCTTTCTGCCTCTAGTAGAGCCTCAAGCACTATAATATCTGTGCTCAGACTGCTCTCCGGCGGTGTTGCCTCTGAACTGCTACCATCTGGTAACATGGATGGCACACTACTTCCACAAATAGATTCTGGGGTTGTACATTGTGTCCTAGTGTGAACGGCATCCTGAAAGGTTTCCGCTGGACATAAGTAAGAGATAGTTATCGTATGATCTAGGCAGTAAGCTTATATGGTAAATGATGGACGAATTATTGCCGAGCATGGCAAACTATATTTGAATGGTTCGAAGCAGCATCATCCGAAAAGAAATTAAAATGGTAAGATGAAACTAGGGATGTAAGTGGCAAATAAACGACATCCGCCAGTCTCATCTAGTTAGTTTTTGCTACCTCCCTAGTTCATTTTCCTCAAAAAACAAAAACTCTTTTGAACTATCATACCACTAGTGGACTTTAATCAGGATTAAACGGGACCCAGTTGACACCCCTAGTTGAAAGGGAGTGTACACCCGCTATATTTAAGTTGCCAAGGCATCTAAGCAGTTGAAATAATCTGAGAAAGCACTTAACAGTGTGGCCTCATATAAACTACGAAGACAGTCTTGTGATGAAGTTGAGAGGAAAAGTTAAGGACTCAAATGAAATAGGCATGCATTTCTTTACGATAGTACAGCAGGCACTGCTGACATATTGGCCAACTCAGGTATAGCTTAACAACAAACAAGTATTCGAATCAAGCAATACAGCAAAGCAGACAACTGAACTATTTGTAATTTGGTAGGATTGCACGTTGAGGCCACAAGCCAAGAAAGCAGCCCACTCGCATTACATTTCACATGTACTAAACACATTGGCTTACCTTATGTTGTTGTGAAGCCTAGCTATTGTTGCAATGTTCTTTGAAAATATCGTCAGCATCCCGTGGTTGCAAATCTAGTTGTTGTAGTTTATTCTGCACCATCTATTTAGGTAAAATTAATTTTAATCGCATGCACTGGTCCAAATTGATCATCAATGGTTCATCTAAACTAATGAAAGAAGGGTGTGTGCATACACGACAATATATCTGCTTCCCTCTATTTTTATGCTTGTTCGAGGTGCCAGCCCCAAAAGAACAAATATTTTGCTTGATGGGGTTGGCAGCTCCATAATTAATAGAAGCATCAAATTAGTCATGCAACTTCGGAAGATCAAGAACACACAAACAAGTAATGAACAGAGGCTCGGAGTAGTGATGTAATAGCTAGCATCAGAAAATGTATGGTAAAATGAACAAAAAGCAGCGGAACCACATGCTAGTTTACTGATGTGTAATTAAGCATAGAGAACATTAACCAGTCTGATGGAACCAACAGGTGGCATCAGAACAAAACTAAAGCATATTAACTATATGTGTACTGCTATGTAATTTAGCACATGTAACATGTTCACTGCCAGAAGTATGGCCCTACAGGTGCAAGCAGAATAACGCGTCTCATGAAAAACTGAATGATGCCCTGAAGAAATTCAAAGATGCGGTGCTTATGCTAGGAAAGTGAACGTAGGCGCTGGCCATTGGATGATAGTACCTGATTCTCGGTGGCATATGGGTATCGTTGTCATACTTGATAGCTAAGGGTCGTCGATGGTGCTAGTGTTGCGGTTGAGTTTGGGCCGGCTGTCGCTGTCGCAGAAGCGGCTCCGGTGCTACGGTTGCGGCGCCTGTCGACATACACGAAAGCTCATCTGTGGTAAGAGAAAAACCGAAGGAGTACAAATCGAAATAACCTGATGAGGCTGCGGCGTTGGTAAAGCAGGGCCGGTGGAGTTGAATATGGCGTCCGTGGAGCGGGTCTGGTGTAGTGGACGAAGGCTTCGGCGGGCGCGTTGTATAGTGCTTTCAGTGAGGCGGGTCTGTTGCCGAGGACGAGGGCTTGTATGAAGGGCCAGCGAAGGGGCGGACGAGGGAGTCAGTGAAGGGCCTACGCTGTGGTGGACGAGGGCGCCTGTTAAGCAGATCCGGTGCGGTGGACCATAATGGCGGTCAAGGAGATCTGGAGCGGTGGACAAGCCAGTCGCTGAAGCGGCTCCGGTGAAGTGGTGAGTTGGCAGTTGGGGGTTCCAAGGTGCGGAAGGTAGATCCGGTGGGGTGTGAGGTCCACCGCTGCGGCAGAGGACTAGATTCGGCGGCTTGCCGTGGTTGGGGGGGGGTCGGGGAGAGGAAGGGGAGGGGCTCTGGGGAAGAATGTTGGGGGCAAAGAGGGGAAAACAATGGAGTTACCAAAGCAGCCCTTTTCCATTCATGTGGCAGGGGTAAAACAGGAATATCGCAGGGCTAAACTTTCGGGCGCGTAATATTTCGATGTGAGCGGGAAGTTTGAAAGCTTTTGGCGCCTAAAATTATAAGTATTCTGCTCTCGTACGGCCGACTATGATATCATGGCCGACAATTTGTTTGTTTTGCACGCAAAAAAATGTGCAAGTTTTGAAAATCAATGTCTCCAACTCGAAACTTAGATTGTCCATTTAATTCAAATATGGATCATTGAGCTACTACAAGCAAATACCATCATACGGTCCAATTCAAATGAAATTCCAAATGTGTTTATCCTAAATATGATGACAAAAGCAAAAATGTGTATGTGTATGAATAAAGTGAATGATTATAAAGTTTGAACATGCCCGTATGTGTATATCTCTAGGTTTGATATATGAATTTGAAATCACGAAATTCCGGCTTAAACAATGTACCTCCGTTTAAATGAATTACAAAAGCTAATGATGGAGTTGAATTCCAAAATTCCAATCTTAGGTTTGTAATTCTGGTACATCAAGGTATATCACGCATGTTCAAAAGTATCGTTATCTCATTGTACAAACTGTGAAACAAATTGATCAACCATGAGTGCACAATATCTCACTTACGCTAAAGTCCATCAAATATAGACACCTCACTCTTTATCTGAAGTCACCCCCCCCACCACCACACACACACACACACATAGAGAAGTCGTTCTCTCCCCCAGACACCAACACACAAGCACATTAACACCCCTCTCTCTTGTAAAGTCCGGACCCCAACATAGGTCTCTATCACTTTGTCTCCCGGGCATGCACACATCTCTTCCCTTACTCTCTAGGTCTCCCGCTATCTCTCTTACCCAAGCACACGCACTATGTAGAGTGTATATTTCCCATACACACAAAACGTCATCCCCAAACGTCTATCTCCCTAGTTATGTGGTTCTCGCGCACTCACCTCACACACCACCCCCACTACAAACAAGCACACTTTGTCTCCTTGTGCACCACTCTCCTCTTTCTATCTCTCCCACATGCGGACCCGCCCCAGCTCCTTCCCTGTATACATATATGTCGTGACTCTTTGCATAGCTCCCTAATGTATAATCGTTCTCGATTTCGCACATTGTTCTCTACACCATCTATTCTAGATCTCTCATGAAGTCCCTATCACACAGAGGATGACTCGCTTCCCCTGCATCTCCGTTCATAGGCCAATTTCGGACAACCATCAACATTGTCTCCTATATGCCATTTATGGACACAAACTACCCCTCTCGCCTCTCTCTCTCTCTCTCTGTGTGTCTCTCTGTCTCTCTCTCTCTCTCTCTCTCTGTCTCTAGCTCTCTCTTTCTCTCACTCTCACACCCTCTCCCACACACACACTCGATGTCTCTTCCAAATAGTCTGCTCCCCCCGCCCGCACCCGTGCTATCTCACTACTACACATGTCACACCATTCCCCCTTCCCTTATACTAGGTTTACATCATTAGTGGTCTCTCTACTCCACATACACTCTCTCCCTGTCACACACAAATGCTTGCACAAACACACACAAACACGCACAAACACCCTTTTATCTGGATCCTCATCTCTCCCCATGTCCGCATGTGTATCTCACACACTCACTCTCTAATTATGTATATGTGTCTCCATGTTACACAACACAAAGCCCCATGTACATTTCTCTCTCTATCCTCCACACACATAGACGCAAAGAATCTGTTATCATTGCCTCAGTCTCTAACATATCGCACACGCACTCTCTCTCTCTCTCTCTCTCTCTCTCTCTCGCAAACACGCTCAACAAGGGTTTCCCCGTGAATAACTTACCGTCTACTCATCAACAGTCGTGGCAGTACGGCGAACACAAGGCGTGAAAAAGAATAAATCTACACGTGCTTAGACCACCTAGTATGACTACTAGGACTAGAGCAAGCCAAAAAGCGCGCCGCCGTCACCCCCTCCTTGTCGGCGACGGGAAAATCTTTGTTTTACATAGTCGAGAAGTCATTGTGCTAAGGCCCCACATGCCGAGGCGTTGAATAGAATGTAGATGCTAGTTTACAGAAGCAAGTATCGATAATACGTTTGTATCTCCATACTTATATTTCTTCTTTTATAAAAAACCGAGTTGGTGATGATGGTACGTGTGCCATCTTGCAATATAGACCGTCCGATCTATATCTGACGGATGGAAATTAAACTAAAAGATACCCACACCCCTCTCCACATTTGCAGACAAGGCCTTCCCTCGTTCATCCTTATCTCCAACAAACCTCATTGTTGATCAATTAAGAAAGGAAACCTCTGGAACAAACTGGCCTAGTGGCCGCTGCCGGCGTAGTCAATCCCCATGCCTCCGCTCAGTCCGACCACCAACCACCACCACACCCAACTCCTCTTCACCTTATCTCATATTTCTTGAGATATCATTAGTTTTTACACATGGGATTACTCCCACAAGGGTCAATCACAACAAGTGTTTTTACAAAAAAATGCATCTTGATGTTCCGTTAATGCACGGATCTTGCTAGTACTCCTACACAAGACTAAGTTGGTGATGCTGGTGTGTCTGCCATCCGTCGTTTCTGACCATTAGATCTACATCTAACGATTGTGAGGTAAGTTGTTGCCTTTTCTCACCAACATCCCACTTGTCTACCAATTTGCAGAAAACCCCATAATTAGTATCTTAAAACCAACCACATCCCTCCCTGACCTCACCAAAATAGCCCAAGGAATATGTTATAATTGAAACATAATATACATATGTATATCAAAATTAGCGTGTTTTGTACCAAGTTTGTGAATAAGTATTATTCTAATTATGATTCGTTGCAACGGAGATGAACATTGCTAGTATTTCCAACCATGTATTTTTTTTCTAGTATTCCATAGTTTTGAGTTTTCCATCAAGATATTAGTCACTCATGGTTGATATTTACTTTCAATCATGTACACATATGCACTATGTAACTAGCCTTGCTTATTGGCTTCCAAAGCTTAACTTTCACTCCTACTTACAATATTTAGAGTATTTGTTGGGGAACGTTGCATAAAATAAAAATTTTCCTACGTTCACCAAGATCAATCTATGGAGTCATCTAGAAACGAGAGAGGGGAGTGCATCTACATACCCTTGTAGATCGCATGCGGAAGCGTTCAAGAGAACGAGGTTGAGGGAGTCGTACTCGTCGTGATCCAAATCACCGGAGATACTAGTGTCGAATGGACGACACCTCCACATTCAACACACATACGGTTGAGGAAGACGTCTCCTCCTTCTTGATCCAGCAAGGGGAAGGAGAGGTTGAGGGAGATCCAGTAGCACGACGGCGTGGTGGTGGATGCAGCAGTGATCTCGGCAGAGCTTCGCCGAGCTTCTACGAGAGGGAGAGGTGTAGCAAGGGGAGAGGGAGGCGCCAAGAGCATGGGTGTGGCTGCCCTCCCTCCCCCCTTTATATAGGCCCCCTGGGGGGGGGGGGGCGCCGGCCCTGGGAGATGGGATCTCCAAGGGGGGGGCGGGCAAGGGGGAGGCTTGCCCCCCAAGGCAAGTGGAGGCGCCCCCCACCCTAGGGTTTCCAACCCTAGGCGCAGGGGGGCCCAAGGGGGGTGCACCAGCCCACCAGGGGCTGATTCCCCTCCCCACTTCAGCCCATGGGGCCCTCTGGGATAGGTGGCCCCACCCGGTGGACCACCGGGACCCTTCCGGTGGTCCCGTACAATACCGATGACCCCCGAAACTTTCCCGATGGCCGAAACTGCACTTCCTATATATAATTCTTCACCTCCGGACCATTCCGGAACTCCTCGTGACGTCCGGGATCTCATCCGGGACTCCGAACAACTTTCGGGTTACTGCATACTCATATCTCTACAACCTTAGCATCACCGAACCTTAAGTGTGTAGACCCTACGGGTTCGGGAGACATGCAGACATGACCGAGACGCCTCTCTGGTCAATAACCAACAGCGGGATCTGGATACCCATGTTGGCTCCCACATGCTCCTCGATGATCTCATCGGATGAACCACGATGTCGAGTATTTAATCAATCCCGTATACAATTACCTTTGTCAATCGGTACGTTACTTGCCCGAGACTCGATCGTCGGTATCCCAATACCTCGTTCAATCGCGTTACCGGCAAGTCACTTTACTCGTACCGTAATGCATGATCCCGTGACCAGACACTTGGTCACAGAGATCATTTGATGATGCATTACCGAGTGGGCCCAGAGATACCTCTCCGTCATACGGAGTGACAAATCCCAGTCTCAATTCGTGCCAAACCAATAGACACTTTCGGAGATACCCGTAGTGCACCTTTATAGTCACCCAGTTACGTTGTGACGTTTGGCACACCCAAAGCACTCCTATGGTATCCGGGAGTTGCACAATCTCATGGTCTAAGGAAATGATACTTGACATTTGGAAAAGCTCTAGCGAAACGAACTACACGATCTTTGTGTTATGCTTAGGATTGGGTCTTGTCCATCACATCATTCTCCTAATGATGTGATCCCGTTATCAATGACATCCAATGTCCATAGTCAGGAAAGCATGACTATCTGTTGATCAACGAGCTAGTCAACTAGAGGCTCACTAGGGACTTGTTGTGGTCTATGTATTCACACATGTATTGCGATTTCCGGATAATACAATTATAGCATGAACAATAGACAATTATCATGAACAAAGAAATATAATAATAACCATTTTATTATTGCCTCTAGGGCATATTTCCAACAGTCTCCCACTTGCACTAGAGTCAATAATCTAGTTACATTGTGATGTATCGAACACCCATTGCGTCCTGGTGTTGATCATGTTTTGCTCTAGGGAGAGGTTTAGTCAACGGATCTGCTACATTCAGGTCCGTATGTACTTTACAAATATCTATGTCTCCATCTTGAACATTTTCACGGATGGAGTTGAAGCGACGCTTGATGTGCCTGGTCTTCTTATGAAACCTGGGCTCCTTGGCAAGTGCAATAGCTCCAGTGTTGTCACAGAAGAGTGTGATCGGCCCCAACGCATTGGGTATGACTCCTAGGTCGCTGATGAACTCCTTCACCCAGATTGCTTCATGCGCTGCCTCCGAGGCTGCCATGTACTCCGCTTCACATGTAGATCCCGCCACGACGCTCTGCTTGCAACTGCACCAGCTTACTACCCCACCATTCAAAATATACACGTATCCGGTTTGTGACTTAGAGTCATCCAGATCTGTGTCGAAGCTAGCGTCGACGTAACCCTTTACGACGAGCTCTTCATCACCTCCATATACGAGAAACATGTCCTTAGTCCTTTTCAGGTACTTAAGGATGTTCTTGAACGCTGTCCAGTGTTCCATGCTGGGATTACTTTGGTACCTTCCAACCAAACTTACGGAGAGGTTTATATCAGGTCTGGTACAGGTCATGGCATACATGATAGACCCTATGGTTGAGGCATATGGGACGACACTCATCTTTTCTCTATCTTCTGCCATGGTCGGGCATTGAGCCGAGCTCAACTTCACACCTTGCAACACAGGCAAGAACCCCTTCTTGGACTGATCCATATTGAACTTCTTCAATATCTTATCAAGTATGTGCTTTGTGAAAGACTTATGAGGCGTCTTGATCTATCTCTATAGATTTTGATGCCTAATATGTAAGCAGCTTCTCCAAGGTCCTTCATTGAAAAACACTTATTCAAGAAGGCCTTTATGCTGTCCAAAAGTTCTATATCATTTCCCATCAAAAGTATGTCATCCACATATAATATGAGAAATGCTACAGAGCTCCCACTCACTTTCTTGTAAACGCAGGCTTCTCCATAAGTCTGCATAAACCCAAATGCTTTAATCATCTCATTAAAGCGAATGTTCCAACTCCGAGATGCTTGCACCAGCCTATAGATGGAGCGCTGGAGCTTGCATACCTTGTTAGCATTCTTAGGCTCGACAAAACCTTCCGGCTGCATCATATACAGTTCTTCCTTAAGGTGACCGTTAAGGAATGCCGTTTTGACGTCCATTTGCCATATCTCATAATTATAGTATGCGGCAATTGCTAACATGATTCGGACGGACTTCAGCTTCGCTATGGGAGAGAATGTCTCATCGTGGTCAATCCCTTGAACTTGTCGATAACCCTTAGCGACAAGTCGAGCTTTATATATGGTAACATTACCATCCGCGTCCGTCTTCTTCTTAAAGATCCATTTGTTTTCTATTGCTCGCCGATCGTCGGGCAAGTCTGTCAAAGTCCACACTTTGTTTTCATACATGGATCCTATCTCGGATTGCATGGCTTCAAGCCATTTGTTGGAATCTGGGACCGCCATCGCTTCTTCATAGTTTGAAGGTTCACCGTTGTCTAACAACATGATTTCCAAGACAGGGTTGCCGTACCACTCTAGTGCGGAACGTGTCCTTGTGGACCTTCGAAGTTCAGTAGGAGCTTGATCCTAAGTATCTTGATCATCATCATTAACCTCCTCTCTTGTCGGTGCAGGCACCACAGGAACATCTTCCTGAGTTGCGCTACTCACCGTTTCAAGAGGTAGTACTTCATCAAGCTCTACTTTCCTCCCACTTAATTCTTTCAAGAGAAACTCTTTCTCCAGAAAGGACCCGTTCTTGGAAACAAAGATCTTACCATCAAATCTTAAGTAGAAGGTATACCCAATGGTTTCCTTAGGGTATCCTATGAAGACGCATTTTTCTGACTTGGGTTCAAGCTTCTCAGGTTGAAGTTTCTTGACATAAGCATCACATCCCCAAACTTTTAGAAACGACAGCTTAGGTTTCTTCCCAAACCATAATTCATACGGTGTCGTCTCAATGGATTTAGACGGTGCCCTATTTAAAGTGAATGTAGCTGTCTCTAGAGCGTACCCCCAAAATGATAGCGGTATATCGGTAAGTGACATCATAGATCGCACCATATCCAATAGAGTGCGATTACGATGTTCGGACACACCATTTCACTGAGGTGTTCCAGGCGGCGTGAGTTGTGAAACGATTCCACATTTCCTTAAGTGCATACCAAATTCGTGACTTAAATATTCTCCCCCACGATCTGATCGTAAGAACTTTATCTTTCGTTCACGTTGATTCTCTACCTCATTCTGAAATTCCTTAAACTTTTCAAAGGTCTCAGACTTGTGTTTCATCAAGTAGACATACCCATATCTACTTAAGTCATCAGTGAGAGTGAGAACATAACGATATCCTCCGCGAGCCTCAACGCTCATTGGACCGCACACATTAGTATGTATGATTTCCAATAAGTTGGTTGCTCGCTCCATTGTTCCGGAGAACGGAGTCTTGGTCATTTTGCCCATGAGGCATGGTTCGCATGTGTCAAATGATTCATAATCTAGAGACTCTAAAAGTCCATCAGCATGGAGCTTCTTCATGTGCTTGACACCAATGTGACCAATGTGGCAGTGCCACAAGTATGTGGGACTATCATTATCAACTTTACATCTTTTGGTATTCACACTATGAATATGTGTAACATTACGCTCCAGATTCATTAAGAATAAACCATTCACCAGCGGGGCATGACCATAAAACATATCACTCATATAAATAGAACAACCATTATTCTCGGATTTGAATGAGTAGCCATCTCGAATTAAACAAGATCCTGATACAATGTTCATGCTCAAAGTTGGTACTAAATAACAATTATTGAGGTTTAAAACTAATCCCGTAGGTAAATGTAGAGGTAGCGTGCCGACGGCAATCACATCGACCTTGGAACCATTCCCGACGCGCATCGTCACCTCGTCCTTCGCCAGTCTCCGCTTATTCCGCAGCTCCTGCTTTGAGTTACAAATATGAGCAACCGCACCGGTATCAAATACCCAGGAGCTACTACGAGCACTGGTAAGGTACACATCAATTACATGTATATCACATATACCTTTGGTTTTGTCGGCCTTCTTGTCCGCTAAGTACTTCAGGCAGTTCCGCTTCCAGTGACCACTTCCCTTGCAATAAAAGCACTCAGTTTCAGGCTTGGGTCCATTGCTTGACTTCTTCCCGGCAACTGGCTTACCGGGCGCGGCAACTCCCTTGACGTCCTTCTTGAAGTTCTTCTTACGCTTGCTTTTCTTGAACTTAGTGGTTTTATTCACCATTAACACTTAATGTTCCTTTTTGATCTCTACCTCTGCTGATTTCAGCGTTGAATATACCTCGGGAATGGTCTTTTCCATCCCCTGCATATTGAAGTTCATCACAAAGCTCTTGTAGCTTGGTGGGAGTGACTGGAGGATTCTGTCAATGATCGCGTCATCCGGGAGATTAACTCCCAGCTGAGTCAAGCGGTTGTGCAACCCAGACATCTTGAGTATGTGCTCACTAATAGAACTATTTTCCTAGATCTTACAGCTGAAGAACTTGTCGGAGACTTCATATCTCTCGACCCGGGCATGAGCTTGGAAAACCATTTTCAGCTCTTCGAACATCTCATATGCTCCGTGTTGCTCAAAACGCTTTTGGAGCCCCGGTTCTAAGCTGTAAAGCATGCCGCACTGAACGAGGGAGTAATCATC
This sequence comes from Triticum timopheevii, assembly GCA_963921465.1. Classification (NCBI taxonomy): domain Eukaryota; kingdom Viridiplantae; phylum Streptophyta; class Magnoliopsida; order Poales; family Poaceae; genus Triticum; species Triticum timopheevii. The sequence continues at coordinate 315,560,472 of OY997270.1, forward strand.
AGCACGAGACTGCCAAGCATTCATAATGGCTTGGTTCTCTGGGATTGGTGCTTCACCTAGCGGTGCTTCTAGGACATAATCTTTCTTGGCAGCTACGAGGATGATCCTCAGGTTCCGGACCCAGTCCGTATAGTTGCTGCCATCATCTTTCAGCTTGGTTTTCTCTAGGAACGCGTTGAAGTTGAGGTGGACATGAGCGTTGGCCATTTGATCTACAAGATATTTTGCAAAGTTTTTAGACTAAGTTCATGATAATTAAGTTCATCTAATCAAATTATACAATGAACTCCCACTTAGACAGACATCCCTCTAGTCATCTAAGTGAAACATGATCCGAGTCAACTAGGCTGTGTCCGATCATCACGTGAGACGGACTAGTTAACATCGGTGAACATCTTCATGTTGATCGTATCTACTATACGACTCATGATCGACCTTTCGGTCCTCCGTGTTCCGAGGCCATGTCTGTACATGCTAGGCTCGTCAAGTCAACCTAAGTGTATTGCGTGTGTAAATCTGGCTTACACCCGTTGTATTCGAACGTTAGGATCTATCACACCCGATCATCACGTGGTGCTTCGAAACAACGAACCTTCGCAACGGTGCACAGTTAGGGGGAACACTTTTCTTGAAATTATTTTGAGGGATCATCTTATTTAAGCTACCGTCGTTCTAAGCAAATAAGATGTAAAACATGATAAACATCACATGCAATCAAATAGTGACATGATATGGCCAATATCATATTGCTCCTTTGATCTCCATCTTCGACGCGCCATGATCATCTTCGTCACCGACATGACACCATGATCTCCATCATCATGATCTCCATCATCGTGTCTTCATGAAGTTGTCACGCCAACGACTACTTCTACTTCTATGGCTAACGCGTTTAGCAATAAGGTAAAGTAATTTACATGGCGTTCTTCAATGACACGCAGGTCATACAAAAAATAAAGACAACTCCTATGGCTCCTGCCGGTTGTCATACTCATCGACATGCAAGTCGTGATTCCTATTACAAGAACATGATCATCTCATACATCACATATATCATTCATCACATCCTTTGGCCATATCGACCCACAGAACACTTGCTGCAAAAACAAGTTAGACGTCCTCTAATTGTTTTTGCAAGTTTTTACGTGGCTTCTATAGGTGTTCTAGCAAGAACATTTTCTTACCTACGTAAAAGCCACAACGTGATTTGCCAAGTTTTATTTACCCTTCATAAGGACCCTTTTCATTGAATCCGCTCCAACTAAAGTGGGAGAGACAGACACCCGCTAGCCACCGTATGCAACTAGTGCATGTCAGTCGGTGGAACCTGTCTCACGTAAGCGTAAGTGTAAGGTCGGTCCGGGCCGCTTCATCCCACAATACCATTGAAGCAAAATAAGACTAGTAGTGGCAAGAAAGTTGACAACATCTACGCCCACAACAAATTGTGTTCTACTCGTGCATAGTAACTACGCATAGACCTAGCTCATGATGCCACTGTTGGGGAACGTTGCATATAATAAAAAATTTCCTACGTTCACCAAGATCAATCTATGGAGTCATCTAGCAAGGAGAGAGGGGAGTGCATCTACATACCCTTGTAGATCGCATGCGGAAGCGTTCAAGAGAACGGGGTTGAGGGAGTCGTACTCGTCGTGATCCAAATCACCGGAGATCCTAGTGCCAAACGGATGGCACCTCCGCGTTCAACACACGTACGGTTGAGGAAGATGTCTCCTCCTTCTTGATCCAGCAAGGGGAAGGAGAGGTTGACGGAGATCCAGCAGCACGACAACGTGGTGGTGGATGCAGCAGTGATCTCGGCACAGCTTCGCCGAGCTTCTACGAGAGGGAGAGGTGTAGCAAGGGGAGAGGGAGGCGCCAAGAGCATGGGTGCGGCTGCCCTCCACCCCCCCTTTATATAGGCCCCCTGGGGGGAGCCGGCCCTGGGAGATGGGATCTCCGGGGGGGGGGGGGCAAGGGGGAGGCTTGCCCCCCAAGGCAAGTGGAGGTGCCCCCCCCCCCCCACCCTAGGGTTTCCAACCCTAGGCGCAGGGGGGCCCAAGGGGGGGGTGCACCAGCCCACCAGGGGCTGGTTCCCCTCCCCACTTCAGCCCACAGGGCCCTCCGGGATAGGTGGCCCCACCCGGTGGACCCCCGGGACCCTTCCGGTGGTCCCGGTACAATACCGATGACCCCGGAAACTTTCCCGATGGCCGAAACTGCACTTCCTATATATAATTCTTCACCTCCGGACCATTTCGGAACTCCTCGTGACATCCGGGATCTCATCCGGGACTCCGAACAACTTTCGGGTTACTGCATACTCATATCTCTACAACCCTAGCATCACCGAACCTTAAGTGTGTAGACCCTACGGGTTCGGGAGACATGCAGACATGATCGAGACGCCTCTCCGGTCAATAACCAACAGCGGGATCTGGATACCCATGTTGGCTCCGACATGCTCCTCGATGATCTCATCAGATGAACCACGATGTCGAGGATTCAATCAATCCCGTATACAATTCCCTTTGTCAATCGGTACGTTACTTGCCCAAGACTCGATCGTCGGTATCCCAATACCTCGTTCAATCTCGTTACCGGCAAGTCACTTTACTCGTACCGTAATGCATGATCCCGTGACCAGACACTTGGTCACATTGAGCTCATTTGATGATGCATTACCGAGTGGGCCCAGAGATACCTCTCCGTCATACGGAGTGACAAATCCCAGTCTCGATTCGTGCCAACACAACAGACACTTTCGGAGATACCTGTAGTGCACCTTTATAGTCACCCAGTTACGTTGTGATGTTTGGCACACCCAAAGAACTCCTACGGTATCCGGGAGTTGCACAATCTCATGGTCTAAGGAAATGATACTTGACATTTGGAAAAGCTCTAGCGAAACGAACTACACGATCTTTGTGCTATGCTTAGGATTGGGTCTTGTCCATCACATCATTCTCCTAATGATGTGATCCCATTATCAATGACATCCAATGTCCATAGTCAGGAAACCATGACTATCTGTTGATCAACGAGCTAGTCAAGTAGAGGCTCACTAGGGACTTGTTGTGGTCTATGTATTCACACATGTATAATGATTTCCGGATAATACAATTATAGCATGAACAATAGACAATTATCATGAACAAAGAAATATAATAATAACCATTTTATTTTTGCCTCTAGGGCATATTTCCAACAGTATTTAACAAAAAACTACCACTTTCAACCAGCCCTAGGAAGAATCCATTGTACAAAAAATAGCAAAAACATACCCAAAATTTCTTAATCCACGCCAAAAACTACTACCTAGTACTCCTACCGATTAGGTTCGTTTAAACCCATTTATGACTGGGTTGGCCCACACGTCCGTGCTGATGAGGCAGCTTAAACCAACACATTTTGTTTGATCATTGACACGAGGGACCCACATCTGACCTTCTATCCTATTATTCCCCCTCAAATCATTATTTTTCCCGAACATTACTTCAAACAGTACTGATGCGTGTTCATTAGTGGCGCCGGTGATGAGCGAGTTGGCCGCCGCTCCTCCGGACGGGCCAGACGCTGCGCTGGCCTCCGCACATGTTGGCAGGCTGGCCCGAGCGTGAATCACGAGCGAGCAAGCCGCCGCGCTGGCCTTCGCTCGAGCCAGATGGCTGGCCTGAGCGCGGCACGCGCGAGCAAGCCGCCGCGCTGCCGTGCCAATCTAGCTAGCAAACCTTGCAGATAAGCAGCTGGACGGAGCTATCTTGGCTAGCTAGCGGCCGCGAGTGCCGGACGGAGCTGGCATCCGGGCTGCCGCAACATGGGCTCCGCACCGCCGGCGGTTTTGACCTCGCCTTCTGCCGGCGGCGGTAGCTGCGTCCCATGGCCGAGGATGACTAGGTGGACGGGCCGGAGGTAGGAGGTCACTCGAGGATTTTGGTTGGTAAGAGCATGTACAATGGTTGATAAGGTAGTCTTATCTTAAGTCTGCCATGTATGCAAGTGGTAGTAGTTTCTTGGCATTTTAGTGGTTTCTTGCATTATTAGGGGTTTCTTGTAAGGAACAATGTATGTACTACTAGCGACAAAAGGCGATTCTAGGTTGTGTTGTACTCCAACGAGTACTACTAGTGGTCGCGGGAGTGTATACCTCGTTTTGTGGGTTTGATCCCGGCCGAACGCACAACGGCCTTTAAAAAAATAGTACTACTACAATTCATTGCGAGCCAATATTTTACACGGGTAGTTTGAGTTTTGAAGTCAAACAGACGTGCGGCCCCACAATCTGGGTGCACTTGACAGCCTAGCCACGTGAACTGGTTTTCCTTCCCAGCATCTCGTGGCTCGCGTGCTTGCCCTAGCCGCACCTTGCTTGCAGCTTCCTCATCAGCTAGTAGCATATTTAAACTAGCGCCTCCCAATTAAGCCCGAGGAGCCGGAAAAGCCTGGCGGGGCATTGGGAACTGTGCAATATGGCTCTGTACTCTATGTAAAGTGATGTACTACTAGTACTCTGTAGCTTGTGGTGTTGCACGCATGGACTTCACTCCATTATCGGCTCTACTATAAAAGAAATTCCTCTTGACGTGTTTTTTTGAAACGGAGGCAAAAGCTTTGCTTCATCTCATTCATAAAGAAGGAACTACTAACAAAGTTCGACGAGATCCATTACACCTCCACAAATGGAAGCGAAAAGCCTAGTCTCGCTGTATCAAATAACTCAAATGTTCTGCCCCCGCAGACCGCAGTAACCGTCGCTGATAAACAGGCTGGTAGTGTGTGCGTGAGAGGAGCAGCTGAGTAGGCCAGCTACTCCTACGTGAGAGGAGCGGCTGAATATAGCACCGAGAGTACCCACTAGGCCACTACGCAGGTGTACTTCCCCTGCATTGATAGTACTACAGCGATGGTTCTAGAGAACAGTAGTACCCTCCACTTCCAACTGTAGCTCCTTGGCCCTGAGATTCAAGAGTTCAAAACTGGTGCACTATACTATACTAGACTAGACTAGAAGTACAGTACATCGCACTAATACTCGTAGTTGAGAAAAGTAGTACTGATACTGCTACAGTACGAGTACGTACTCCTCCGTCACATAATGTAAGACGTTTTTTGACACTAGTTGGCATGTACAAAAAATGGCAAAAACATACCCAAAATTTCTTAATCCACGCCAAAAACTACTACCTAGTGCCAAAAATTTCTTACTAGTGCTATTATTTACAGTATAATGCAATCCCATAACGTTCCATAATGCTAGTACTAGTAGTAAATAATAGCCTCACCCTTTCCCTGCGGAACGATCTACAGTTGGAAGGGACGAGGCCCTGCGGTTACTACGCTCTTATCTCCTCCTCGCCAGTTCCCCTTCCCCCGAAGAGAAGGCAGTTCGTCGCTGCTCCCATGGATTCGCCAGGCGGTTCTCCTCCTCGTCAGGGCTGGGAGACCTTGGGCGACGATCCTCTGGGAGAAATCGCACGCCGCTCCGACGTCCTCACCGCCGCAAGACTCGGTTCTTCCTGCACCAACTTTTTCAAGACACTACTTAAACAGGTTTGGGAAAAGGCCATGCTTGTTGGTCTTCCATGCGTCCTCAAGGAGAAGGTTCTTCTATGGGACAATCCTTCGAACAGTCCACCGCTCCCTGGCCATGGTTGCACATTGACTCCGCTAGAGTTGCCGACATTGAGAGGTAGTCGGATTTTGTCCGATGAGCAGGTTAGTAATGGAGTTTGATCATGTAGTACTTAGTTATTCCATTTCCATCCCGTAATTTCTCCGCTGCCCACCGTCTTATATATAGGTCTGGGTCGGTGCCAACAAAGATTGGCTTGCATACCTCCAGCCGGACACCACCATCATTTTGCACAACATCCACAGTAGTGCGGCCATTCCGGTAGACCCCTTCTCCACCATTGGTATCGGCCTTCCGGACTGGCTGGGCTTGAATACGTATGATGATGCCTACATGAGATTGAAGAAGATAGCAATTGCGGACCCGCCGACAAAGCGACGCGGCTACGACGATTACTATCTCATCACGGTGTTCGACAAAAGGATTGCCATCAATGCAAGACGCAGTAACGGCAGAGGCTGACGCATGTTGGCGGCGGCAGATTTGTAACCCTACACGTTCGAAGACGCCGTGCGCCATCTAGGCCGCATCTTCGCGGTGACAAGCCAGGGGACTTGTTTCATCTGGTTGCCATCCTACGGTATGGGAGATTACAAACGGAATGCACAAACCATCATTTGCATCCCTAACGGTACTCCATTATTTTGCAGGGACCAGTCATCCCCCGATCAAAATAAGATCGCCGATCCTGGATGTGCATTTGCATCCGCGATTCGGTCTAACCTGGAACCTTGTAGCTGACTTTGGCATATTGGGATCAACTATCTTAGCAGTCTTTACCCACGGTATCACTGATGTGCAACATGGTCACACAATCTACCATGATCAGACCGTCACCATCTACCCAGGTATTCCATTTTTTAACCCTCTCGCCTTCTCTTTCATTGTTGTACTAGTAGTATACTTAGTACTACTAGTAGGAGTACTTTTTACCTTGGAGGACGCGTATAGCTAGCTGGGCCCTTGAAGACTTGAACCCACTAGCTGCCACCATTTTTGTTTTTCCATGTCTTACTATCTCATCCATGTAGCCAAGAGTGGCTATATATAATAAGCCGATTATTTTACTTCCTCTATACCGGAGTAGTACTATTTGCTACACAGTATTACTGACCGCCATATTTGAGCACAACATTATTATGCATGGACCTTGACTATGTACGTCACCATGTGTCCAGATCTGGGATGCTGCGTGTACCAGATGAACGGCGCCGAGTTCGACCCCCGTGAGGCTACGTGGGTGCTGAGGAACACTCTTGGAGAGTACTTGCTTTTCATCGGGGACAGCTACCCCATTGTGAAGCGGATGCCACCTTCCGTGCACGACACAGAAGGCCTGCCATTCATGAAGCATGGTTGTGTCTTCATTGCGCACCGCCGGATGAACGACATGCTGGGACATGCTATCCCTGATTTATGCCGCTTTAGCTTGGATGAGTCTCCATCGTGTGGAACCGGACTAGAAAGCTGCGACAATGATTCCCGTTGCCCACCGCTATGGATCATGCCATCCATGAAGAACACCTAGGACTGGAACCTGGAGGAGGACATGCATGTAGCCCATCTATAACGTGTAAGTGGAGTACGGTAATTGCGAACAGTAGCGCTGTGAATATATGTAGACTAGTCATGCACAAATTTATCACATGAATTGGAGATGAACCAACTTGTGTGGTTGTTGCACGGGCTCCAACACGCTCTTTGAGAAAAAAAAAGGTGGCACAGCTTTGGATATACGTGACGTGGCGGCATCATATAGTAGCATCGTTCGCTATAGTTGTAGTACACTCCTACTAGGACGACAGCTCCTATAAAACCTTGTGCTTGGCTCTTTGCCTCTTCGGGAGGTTCAACAGTTCATACTCGTGTGAACCTTGCACTTGCCTCTTCGCCTCTTCGGAAGGTCCAACAATGATGATACTACAGTACAATATGCGTCTGGCAATCTGACTCCGATTGAACTGCTGCACGTCCACCGCGAGGGCGAGGGCGAGGGTGAGGGAGAGGAAGAGGGAGAGGACACTGTATTCAAAACCCTCTCCTCGTCCTGCGAACCACCGCGCGCGTGGGCGAGGGAGAGGCGTAGTAAGCAAGCTTCTCCTCGTTCGGCGAGTTGACGGGACACATCAAAGAAGTACTAGTACTAGTAGTAGTCCATACTGCGTCCTTTCCGATTAATATGGCTTAATTTGAAATGAGAAAATACACTGGCGGTCAACGTATGTAACAATACGCTCTTTACGGTCACTATATATAGTTTTGCGTCGATTATACGATCACTAGCTCATCGTAGACAACCGTATTGCACCCTACTGACCGGCCACATAGTCGACATGGCACTTTGTTGACTGGTTAAATTGTCACCTGGTTTCTGGGTCCCACCTGTCAGTTGGTGCAGCAAAGAAATCAGTTAAACAAAACTTTACGCAGGCGCCACACGAGTCCAACCCTTGCGCCCGAACCGCCCTGGCTGTGTATGTGAGTGCATGCACGTGTCCTCCCTCGGCCTTCCAACAAAGAGTGTACATCGGCTATAAAACAAAGAGGGTAGTAGTACATGATGTACATCTACACTTCCAATGCATTTAGCCTTTAATCTAAATCGATATTGATTGACTAATGCACCAACTTGTGCTGTAGGTATAGGCTACATGTCTATCCTTAATTACAGCATGCAACGGCCTTCATTTAATCTTCTTATCTCAATGGTCGCATGCACACATAAGTCTGCTACTTTTGGGCGTTAATTATACCCTGGTCAATGTGTAAATCTCTAAATGTACAGTCTTTCACGGACGTAGGGAGTAGGTTGAGCACTAGTAAGTAGTACAGTAGCAGTACTAGTATACGTCGGTCAAATTATTCATCATGTACACACATTGAATTGACGTGACAACACGCTGCGCGTGAGGTGACACAAGAATCCCGGCGGCGTGTTCGGGTATTCTGGACTTCAGATTTGGAGTACCACTTATCTGTCGAAATCTTTTTTTTTGAAACGGAGGCAAAAGATTTGCCTCATCCATTAAATAAGAGGAGAATAGAGTTTAGAGTTTTTACAAGCGCCCTTGCAAAATGGCATGGAAATTACTCTTGTACAACTATCGAAGAAGCGCGAGTTTTTACTCTGTCGAAATCTTTCATCATTCACTTAAAACAGCCGATTGGTCATACATTGAGTACCATATAACTGGAATTACCGATGCAAGTCGAAGAATGATTGGCCGGTGCTGCCGGCTGGCGTCAAGTTCTACCCCACGGATCAGGAGCTGATCGAGCACCTTGAGGCCAAAGTGAGTGTTGACAGCGCGAGATTTCAGTCTCTCATCGATTTGTTCATACCAACCATCGACGGCGAGCACGGCATATGCTACACCCAACCTGAGAAACTTCCAGGTAAGACACCGATCGGCCGTCTACTTGCACAAACATATTCCTTTGTTTATAGCTCTATTTTTATTTTTAGACGCAGACCTGGTGAAACAATTGCAATTTGACAGTTAATAAAAAGTGAAACAAGTGACTGCAACATGCCAAAGATGTTATGAAAATGCCAACTAGGTACACTAAAACCTGTATTCCACAATACTGCAGGTATCACACTGAGTGGCCTAAGGAAGCATTTCTTCTAGCGCAATTCCAGGGCGTTCAAAAGGGGCATGTGGACGCGTCGCAAGATACAGTCGGAGTGCGGCATGCACGCGATGTGGCACAAGACCGGCAATACCTTGCCTGTGATGGTCAACGGCCGGCAGACGGGCAGCAAAAAAGGTTCTGGTGCTGCACACCAACAAGTACTTCGACCAGCAGAGGACCAACTGGGTGATGCACTAGTACCACCTCGGGGACCTGGAGCAAGAGAAGGAGCGGGAGCTGGTCCTCTGCAAGATTTTCTACCAGACGAACACTAGGGCCAGGAGTAGTTTGGTATTGGTAGTTATACTACCTTGTCGTCCGCAAGTTGGTATTGTTGTTAACGATCTTTTGGTATGAACTTGCATTTGCTTCCAACCATCATGCCGAGGGTTGACGTGGATATAAAGCTGAATCATTTGTTTCGAAACGAATTCTCAGGCACCTGATTTTTATTTGATGGGTAGCATAAGCACCCGCCGTTCGAATTCCCAGTTCTGCAGTTTTTTCGAAACAAGTGCATGCACTTATTATCACGATAAAAAAACAATATCCGTCCTGCGTCCCAGTTATCAGTCTGTGCTTGCAGAATTCTCTCGTTTATTGAGCACGTATATTGTTTTTTCAGGTCGAGCAAGTTTCAATTGGGCTGTAGACTGACCAGGGTTGGTTTTGTTTTTAACAGGCCCAACCCATGACGACAATGGGGCACAAAGATCCAGCAGGTATCTATTGGCCTGTGGCCCGCCAGCGTTAGTTATATTTTGTCTTACAACATCCGCAGGCAGTTTTTTTACTGAATCAAACACACAGCCCAGTTCTATTTTCCTCTTGAAAGGCATGTCCTACATCCGTTTTCTAATCTCTACCTATAGTTTTACTAGTTCATATACACGTATCATTATATTGAAAACGCATAAAATTCCCTTTTCATATTTACATCCTTATTTTTGTTGTTTTTTCCCACCCAACGCTGATTTTTTTACCACTGGTTTTCCCTTAAACCAACTCAATTGTCCCACGTCTTATTTGCTTACAAAAACAAAACGTTTTTTTGGCAAATCAATAAGTTCTTAAAAAATGTTTATCATTTCGGGATTACAACAGTTTGGACTCCACCGAAATATGCAAAATAAGGTTGAACATTTTGACCGTGGTCCTGGGCAGAAAATGGGCTGTAATAAATTACTTAAGAATTAGCAAATGGGCTGCAAATTATAAAAAATAGCAAATGGGCTGCAAATTGTAAAAAATAGAAAATGGGCTTTATGTTGTCTGCCACAGATTTGGAGGCTGACTTGTGGGCCTACTAAGTTCATGCATACACAAGGTTTCTTAAAAAAGAAACTTAGTCAACAATCGACTCTACCAACGTCAGACCGTTAGATGTCAATCTAACGGCAATCGCGCTTCTTCAGTCTGCCCAAACCAGTCAACCCTGGCATCCCTGGCCTGTCTATCCCTCTACTCACCCACACCTCCTGTTATTTTCCGGCGACGGCAGCCGAACCACTCAACCCTCATACTCTCCACCGCATGGGCAGCCACTGCCGTGTCTTCACCGGCTCCCTGTCGTTCTCTTCGTAGGCCTCGCCGTCATCCACCGCCCTGGTGCTCTCGGCGCGGCGTGGTCAACGATGTCCATCCAACGGCCGTAGTGCTTCTTCAACCTCTGGTCTTCTTGCCCCAGCCTCCCAAAGCAGCGCTGGTCGTGCCGCATGCTCCTGCCTCCCGTGGCCGGCTGTGCTGCCGCGGAGGACTCACCGTCCCCATACTACTCCCACCGCTGGCCAGGCCATCCCTCCACTCACCCACTCCCCCTGTTATTCTGCAGCGATGGCAGCCTCACACCGCAGCCGAACCAGTGAACCCTCGTACTCCTCTCCGCGTGGGCATCCACTACCGCGTCTTCCCCGGCTTCGCGTCGTCCCCTTCCCAGGCCTCGCCGTCGTCCACCGCCCTGGTGCTCTCGGTGCGGCGTGGTCAATGTGGTCAATGACGGACTTCCATCGGAAGAGTACTGTACGTGGAGAGGCTGACAGCTGGGTCCATGGCAGCCGCAAGGAAGTGCCTCCTTATTATGCGCAAAATAATTATTCCTCCACCTGACAGCAGGGACCCACCGGACGGGCCACCAGTATTTTGCGGAAAAAACGTTTCCCCCCTGACTGTTGTGACCCACCGGACGGGCCACCATATTTTGCAAAAAAACGTTTGCCCCTGACTGCTGGGACCCACCGGACGGACCACCGTATTTCGCGAAAAAACGTTCCCCCTGCTGTCAGCTCGAACCCACCGGAAGTGCCTCCTTATTACGCATAGAAAAATGAATACTCCCCCTGCTAGCTGGGACCCACCATGGTGGGAGGCTGACTTGTGGGCCTACTAAGTTGATGGGGACAGAGGGCTTTTTCAACTTAGTCAATATGAACGATTCTAGCTCCAGTGACCGTACGATGTCCATCCAATAGCCGTCGTGCTTCTTCAATCTCTGCTCTTCCTGCTCCAGCCGCTCAAACAAGCGCCGGCGGGACTGCCTGCTCCCTCCTTCCCGCGGCCGGCTGTGTTGCCGTGCAGGCCTCACCACCCCACCGTACTCCCATCGCTGGCCTAGCCATCCCTCTACTCACCCATACGGCCACACCTGTTGTTATTCTCCGGCGAGGGCAGACGAACCAGTAAACCCTCGTACAGTCGTACTCCCCTCCACGTGGGAAACAACTACCGAGTCTTCCCTGCCTTCGTGTCGTTCCCTTCCTAGGCCTCGCTGTCGTCCACCGCCCTACTGCTCTCATCACGGCGTGGTGAACGTGGACAAGGAACGGCTTCCATCGGACGTGGACTGTACGTGGAGAGGCTGACAGCTGGGTCCACGGCCGCAGCAAGGAAGTGCCTCCTTATTACGCGCAAAATAATTATTCCTCCACCTGACATCTGGGACCCACCGGAAGGGCCTCTGTATTTAGCGAAAAAAGTGCCCCCAGCTGACATGTCGGACCCAACAGCTATCTTCGCACGCAAGGAAGTGCCTCCTTATTACGCACAAAAAAAATGAATACTCCCCCTGCCAGCTGGAACCAGCATAGTGGGAGGCTGACTTGTGGGCCTACCAAGTTGACGGGGACGGAGGGCTTTGTCAACTTAGTCAATATGAACAATTCTAGCTCCTGTTACCGTACGATGTTCATCCAACGGTCGTAGTGCTTCTTCAACCTCTGGTCTTCTTGCTCCAGCCGCTCAAACCAGCGCCGGTCGTGCCGCGTGCTCCTACCTCCCGTGGCCGGCTGTGATGCTGCAGAGGCCTCACCGCCCCCAACTACTCCCACCGCTGTCCAGGCCATCCCTCTACTCACCTACACCCCTTGTTATTCTGCGGAGACAACAGTCTCACACCACAGCCAAACCAGTGAATCCTCGTACTCCTCTTCGCGTGGGCATCCACTGTTGCGTCTTCCCCGGCTCCGAGTCGTCCCCTTCCTAGGCCTCGCCCTCGTCCACCGCCGTGGTGCTCTCGGCGCGGCGTGGTCAAAGTGGTCAAGGAACGACTTCCATCGGACGTGGACTGTATGTGGAGAGGCTGAAAGCTGGGTCCACGGCCGCCACAAGGAAGTGCCTCCTTATTACGCGCAAAATAATGATTCATCCACCTGACAGCAGGGACCCACCGGACGGGCCACCATATTTCATGAAAAAATGATTCGCACCCCTGACTGCTGGGACCCACCAGCTACATCTTCGCACGCAAGGAAGAGCGTCCGGGCAAAAAAAAAATGATTCGCCCCCCTGACTGCTGGGACCCACCAGCTACATCTTCGCACGCAAGGAAGTGCCTGACAGTCGGGACCCACCTGGTCGAAGCGTACATAGCATTGTCATTCTGGTCGCGAACGTGTACGTACATACTGGTCGATGTAGAGGCGCGCATGTGTCGTAGATGTAGACGCGTGCACATAACATGTACACGTACGTACAACGGCGAGGGTGCAAGAAAGAAAATACAGCCACGTACGTACATACGGGCAGGGTCTCTAACGCCTATCGCACATACGTACATGCCTGGGTCAGAACGGAGAAACATCATCGTCGTCGTGTTCATCGAGAGCCAACCGGCTGGGTCGGAACGGAATACGTGGTCGTGTTCATCGGGAGGGCTTGGACAGAACAGGCGATGGAAACGAGGCCTGGCGTACCGTACAACGGAGGAAACGGCCTTGTGTTCGACTGGCCACGTTCGAAACGGGGTCCTGTTTATCGAGACGGGCCTGGCGTACCGCAAAACGGAGGAAACAGACCTCCTACGGTCGAAACGGGGGTCCTGTTGATCGGGAGGGGTGTGGCGTACCGCAAAACGGATGAAACGGACTTGTGTTGGAGCGCTACGGTCGAAACGGGGGTCCTGTTCATCGGGAGGGGTGTGGCGTACCGCAAAACGGATGAAACAGACTTGTGTTGGAGCGCTACGGTCAAGACGGGGGGGAGGGGTGTGGCGTACCGCAAAACGTGACTCCATGGGATACTGTTCATCTACACCGTCGACCTCCTCCAGCCTCCACGGGCTACCATCGACCTCCTCCAGCCTCCACGGGCTCCTGTTCATCCAGCGTCCACCACACGCTACTCCACCGGCTACTGTTCAACCACCCCTCCACGGGCACCCCTCCACCGTCTACTATTCATCCAGCCCTCCACACCACGGCGTCCTGTTCAACCATCCCTCCACAGCCACCCCTCCACCGTCTACTGTTCATCCAGCCCTCCACACCACGGGTTCCTGTTCATCCAGAGGCAACGCCACCGCTCACTGTTCATCCAACCCCCCCCCCCCCCCCCGCAACGCTCACTGTTCATCCCAAAGGCAGCATCGATCGGCTTCAGTTAGCAGCAGTAGCGAAGGAATCGCTCCATCGGGTTCAGTTAACAGCCATCGATCGATCGCTCGGGTTCAGTAATGCGTAGCCTGTAGTGCAATCTTTCGGGTTCAGTTAGAGCCCAACGCCTCGCTCGGCTTCAGTTAGAGCCAACGCCTCGCACACACGCAAGTACCTGTACGAGAGAAACACGCATCGCTCTCCCACCGTAACCGGCAACTCCCCGAAATTTTCCTCCCCCTCGCTTCTACCATGGTTTTTTCCATCATGAACGGCCCAAAGAATGTCATGCAGCTGCGTCTCCGGCCTGCCCAGGACGAAAAGCCCATTTTCTGTCATGATTTTTTGTCATAGAAGTAGGAGCCCACCACATCTATGATGATACCATGTTTTCTCACAATTATCGTCATAGAAGTGTCATATGTATGACAGAAAAAAATTTCGTTCGGCCCAAAATGTCATGGATGTGTCTTTTTTTGTAGTGCTCCAAGCACCATGAGACCGGCAAAACTAGGAAAACCTAGCTAAGGTATACCTTTGCCTTGCACATTCAACTTGAGCTTGGTGATGACTTTGATGCTTGCCTCAAGTTGGAATCCCTTTCTTGTCCACAACTCATATTGCAATGAGGGAAGCCTTAACTTAAGCCCATCTGCACATGAGTATTATCATGATGTGGACCGCAAGTTTCAAAGCATATAACCCCCGGCTTCTCATCTTGCACTTGGACTCCTTGAACCCGATGACCATCACCACTTGATGTCATCCACACATAGGCTACTTGAGATCTTTCCTTTTGCTGCAAGCCCATGAGAAACACCTAACCCACATAGACATAACAAACACATAGCATGGGTTAGGTAACAAAGCACAATTAACAATTACTTACCATACCACTAGATCACTTGATCCCACGTGGTACAATGTTTGCGCTTTGAGAGTTGACCATCTAGATATAATATTCGAGCTTCATCTTGGTCAACCAACATCTTTACTCCAAGCTCCATCTTGGTTTCTTGAAAGCCACAATGAACTCTTAGTTTTCCTTCATTGCTTCAAGACAATATCACCAAAGACTCTTTCATGACAATATCAAGTTCCACTATGAACATCATCTTGGTCACCACTTGCCCTTCTAAAAACTCCATCACAATCTCCTGAGAGGCATAATGAATTCTTCACTCTAGTTGCTTGCTTTAAGACTTGATCAACCGAAACCCAACACGTGAGCTCACCATGATCTTGTCTTGAAATCATAAATTGAATTCTTCTCTTTGATTGTTCTCTCAAACCCTTGATCCTTAAAAGCCCTACATCATAATATCTTGAGAGGCACAATGAATTCTTCACTGTAGTTGCTAGCTTCAAGACTTGATCAACCTAAACCTAACACATGAGCTCTCCATGTTCTTGTCTTGAAATCATAACTTGAATTCTTCTCATTGATTATTCTCTCAAGCCCTTGATCCTTAAAAGCCCAAATATGTCAGTCTTTGAGATCCTCCAATGAACTCCACCATGAACATAATTAGATTAGGCATAGAAATCAATCTTGATGGATTCAATAGAAGTAATCGAAGACCAACTTGAAACTTCACTGGATATGGGATCTCGAGAGCCAACACCTAGGCCTCGTGATCACCGGGTATCCAGAGAGTTGACACTCGACCCAGTGCGCATGGTACAAGCCTGTGTGCATGGTACAAGCTTGTGTGCATGAGGACTTCTTCAGATGCTTTGATGGCAGACTTCACAAAACAACCCAATGCACTTCAAGCATCACTCTGGAACCTATCTTCATATAAGATTCAATGCACTTGATACTCCATAGAAATTGTCATTTAACTCCAAAGCATAGCAAATATATCTTCATATATATGGACTTCATCCTTGATTCCGTCCAATATCCTTGAGGCACTATCTTCATATATATGGACTTCATACTTGATTCCATCCAATATCCTTGAGGCACCATCTATGGACAAAACCTTCAAATATATCTCACTGAGAAACATTAGTCCATAGAGATTGTCATTTAATTACCAAAACCACACTTAGGGGCTACATGCCCTTCCAAAGGGCTACCATAAGATGGGTCAAGCTGGGAGATGAAAACACAAAAAAAATTCAAGCAAAAGCCACTATCAAGTATAGAAAGAATCACATCAGTTCTATCCAAGATGAGAATGGTCATGAAACAACTGATCATCAAGCTAAAGCAGTTGTTCTATGGAGAGCTTTCAAAGATAGATAAGCACACCTACCCACATAGTGGAATCTTTTCCTTTGCACACTTTGATCCAGAGAAGAGGGAATCTGAGTGAGCTTGAAAGGCCTTTTACTAAAGAAGAAATAGATGTTGTGGTTGCTCAATTGCCTCTTGATAAAGCCCCTGGGCCAGATGGATTTAATGGGGCCTTCATCAAAAGTTGTTCGAGTATAATTGCTGATGACTTTTATAGTATGATCAAGGATTTCTATAATGGGAATGTTAATCTTCAGAGCATTAATTCATCATATATTACTCTCATTCCTAAAAAAGATAATCCAATGTTGCCAGGGGATTACAGGCCAATATCTCTCCTCAACTGCTCTATCAAGATAATTACCAAGCTCCTGGCTAATAGACTTCAGGCTGTAATTCTTCAGTTGGTACACATCAACCAGTATGGGTTTATAAAGTCTAAAACAATTCAAGATTGTCTAGACTGGGCTTTTGAATACCTACATCAATGCCAACAATCCAAAGAGGAAATTCTCATTTTGAAATTGGACTTTGAAAAGGCCTTTGATCTAATTGAGCACAAATCCATCCTAGATATCTTAAAGGCCAAAGGGTTTGGGAAGAGATGGATTAACTGGATAGATATGATTTTCAAATCTGGGACCTCAGCTGTGCTGCTCAATGGAATACCTGGTAAAATTTTCATTGCAAGAGGGGAGTTAGACAAGGAGATCCTCTCTCACCCCTCCTTTTTGTTCTAGCTGCTGACTTGCTTCAGTCCATCCTCAATGAAGCCATGAGAAACAGGATCCTCTCCCCTCCACTACAAGTAAAAAGTTGCCCTGATTTCCCTCTAATCCAATATGCAGATGATACCACTGTGGTTCTTCAGGCTCAGGACATGCAGTTAATGCAGATTAAGAACTTATTGGCACACTTTACTACTCAAACTGTTCTCAAAGGTAAGTACAACAAATCCATTGTGATTCCAATCAATGTGGCTTCCCATAAAATGGGTAATATCCTTGACATTCTTCAGTGTGAAGAAGGAAGCTTTCCCTTTCCCTACTTAGGATTGCCTCTCGGTGTCAATAAGCTAAGAATTGAAGATTTCTGTCTTATGCTGCAAAGAATTGAGAGAAGAATTTCTGGTTGCTCGACCTTGATCTCTTATGATGGAAGACTGCAGCTCATCAAGTCAGTTTTTACTGCCCTTCCAACATTTTTCATGAGTTGCCTTGACTTGCCAGTGGGAGTAATTGATCAGATTAATAAATACTTGAGGCACTATTTTTGGAGAACGTATGGTTCTGAAGAATCTGGAAAAGCAATGATTGCTTGGGAGACAGTTTTCAAACCTAAGTCCAATAGGGGACTAGGAGTGGTGGATATAAACTGCATAATCAAGCTCTGCTTATCAAAAATCTGCACAAGTTCTTCAACAAGCACAATTTGCCTTGGGTTAAATTGATGTGGGAATCTTACTACACCACCAACCCACCCCAAGGGAAAATGGAAGGATCCTTTTGGTGGAAAGCACATTTGAAATTAATCCCTCTCTTCAAGGAAGTGGCAAGTTCTTCTGTGGGCAATGGAGAATCTACTTTGTTTTGGATAGACAAATGGCACCAAAGTCCCCTGGCTCAGCAATATCCAGAATTGCACTCTTTTGCAATAGATGGGCAAAGCTCGGTGGCAACCATGAAGCAGTCCTTGGATATTATGCAGCAATTTGATACTCCACTCTCATCCATTGCTTTCCAACAACTACATGATATTAATCCAATTTTGCTCTAGCTGGAAAATTCTAATGACTCCTAGACATATGAGTGGAAGTCTAATAACTTTTCGGTCAGTAAGATGTACAAGCATCTGTTGGGACCCCATGATACTCATCACCTGTTCAAAGATCTCTGGAAAGCTGCCAACAGGATAAGGCAGAAAATATTATTTTGGTTGCTACTTCATGACAGAGTCAGCTCCAGGAGTCTGCTCAAAAGGAAAAAAATTCTTGCCTCAGAGTTATGAATGTGCCATCTGTCAAGATCATGTTGAAGAAACATCCCTGCACCTCCTATGGGACTGCCATTTTGCCCTCTCTTGCTGGGATTCTATTGCTCCACACAGATGCAGAGGTGTTTATGCTTTTGATAATATCATTTTTCTCAAGCAATGCTTCCCAGCCCCGATTGCCATGGACATTGTGATTATGGGATGTTGGAACATTTGGATGCAAAGGAATGGGAAAATCTTCAATGTTGTCCCCTCATGAATTCATGCCTGGAAGCAAGGTTTATACCAAGATCTTTCTCTAGTCAAATATCAAACTAAAGAGAAGAACGTCGCCACTCTTGAGCAATGGATGAATTCCCTTCTTTCATAAGATCTCTTAGATGATATTTAGCTATGTTAGAAAAAACTGGAATTGGATAGATGCCTTGTATTTCCTTTTTATTTTGTCTGTACATATTTACTTTTTATTAAATGAAAATATACCGTAGAACTATTGTTCTAAGGTTCCAGGGGTCAAAAAAATGATCAAACGGTATAAATTTTCACGTAGGTTTTACAATGATCGAAGCTTTGTATTTGCTCACCTCGACGTCATCCCCGTGCTGCACGGTGAGCCGCCACTGGGCCCGACCGCTGCCGAACGCCTCGCCGTTGCCAGCCCACTGATACCACGCTATCATCTCCTCCTCGTTGGCGGCGCCGGAATACTCCAGAGAGGTAACCCGTCTGCCGAACCTGATGCACTCTAGCACGCCAAAGTGGCCGGCGTATGAGCGCAGGTACTCGGTGACCTGTTTATGGCCCGGGTACAAATCTGACACTCCCGGTGGCCATGGGAAGTCCGTGAACTAGTAGTATGGGCGTGGTGTTTGAAGCCGGGTCGAGGCGAGCGTGTGTGACCACACGCCGCCGATGGTGTCCGCTTCAGCCTCAAACAGGACAGGCCAGAAGCCGTGCTCCAACGCGTGCTTGCAGGCGGTGAGGCCACTCACGCCGGCTCTGATGATGGCCACCCTCTTCTTCTCCATGTAATTGGAAGCCACGTGGCTCTTGTCCTTTTGTTTTCTCTTAGCCTAGTGACTAGTGTATGACTATCTTGGCATTTATTTATTTATGAGAAGTGGGGATCTAATATAGTGCGGTTGGCTTGGACTTGCCTTGACCCAGCTAGAGTAACCATTTTATCCTTTTTATTTATCTGTCCACTCTTTCTCTTCTTACGAAGCTCGTCGTCAAAGTTGGAGCTGTCGGCTTTGGCGCATGTGACCGTCTGTTTGGCATGAGTTGTGGTGGCGCCAGTGTTGCTGTTTGTGGGATGACTTCGTTGGTGGTGCTCTACAGTGAAGTCAGAGTCGCTTGTTCAACAAGGAAACCGGTGATGACGATGACGCTTGCGACCCCTCGACATGTTCTTTTCTTCTATCCGGCTCCATAGTCCCCATGTTGGTGTCCAGGTCGACCGGTGGTGCCCATGTTATGTGGACTAGGTTGTATCGATTTTTGCTCATTTTTTTAGAACATAGACGTCAGGGACGTCCGGCTTTAAATTAATAAAGCCCACAACTTAGGCAGAGTATCACAACCACAAGACCAACACAAGGCGCCATAAGAGGCAAATAAATTGAGGAAACGACCGCGAGACGAGCGAAAAGGTGCGGTACAAGGCGATAACAGCCCAAACTACGAGCACGCAGGCTCGGGGGTGCAGGGACCAAAAGGGGCTGCCCATCCCTATGCGGCAGCCAACTGATCGGACGACGGGGCTCGGGACTCGGAGTAGACGGAGCGCAGACGACAGATAGCTTGGCGGTGAAGATCAGAGTCCTGTTGTCTTCCCAACGGAGCCCATTGATGCAAGAACACGATGCATTTGAAGATAACGTCAGCGGGATGCGAGGGAAACACACCCTCAATAGTAAACTTGTTACGGATATTCCAAATAGCCCATAGCATAGCCGCCGCACAAGTCCACATGACCCTACGAGACGTGCCTTGAACCAGAGACAAGGAAGACACGAGCTCAGATCGGGAGCGTGGATCCCAATCCACTCCCGCGGCCGCACGGACCGCGCTCCAGGCAAAACGAGCCAAAGAGCACCGGAAGAAAGCGTGGTCAGCATCTTCCGAGACCCCACACAGCGCACAGGGGCCGGAGGCGGGGCCATTGCATTTAGCAAGGTTAATAGAGGTAGGAAGGCGATCTTGGCAAAGTTGCCAGAGGAAGACCTTGATCTTGAGGGGGATTTTAGGGAGTGGACTATTTCTTGGAGGACCAACGGCCCCTCCAAGATGTTACGGCCACGAATGAAAGCCGATTGGGTCCTACTAATAATGCGATGAGCTATCGGAGACAAGCGAGTCGAACAAGCCTTAGCACAAATTTTAAACGGAACATTAATCAAAGCGATAGGGCGGAAAGCCTAATATGATCCGCACCCGGGACCTTGGGGATCAGAAAGAGAACCCCAAAGTTCAGGCGAGAGATATCTACCGTACCGCGCATAAAACCATTGCAAACATCAAAAATAGGACCTTTAAGCACTTGCCAAAACCGCTTAAACATCGCCACCGGCCACCCATCCGGCCCAGGCGCAGTATCGGATTTCATACCCAGCGTCGCCTTGTCAATCTCCTCAGGGAGGAAGGCCAATCCCAGGCCCTCATTTTCCTCGTCCGTGACCCGCAACGCAGGGTCCCACACATCCGCCCTAAGCCGAGCCCGGGATTCCTCCCTGGAACCCATAAGTTGGATGTAAAACTCATAAATGTGTCGGACGATATCCTGTTGCCGCAGTAGGAGCCCCTGCTCCGATTGCAGTCTCAGGA
Source organism: Triticum timopheevii (assembly GCA_963921465.1). Taxonomy (NCBI): domain Eukaryota; kingdom Viridiplantae; phylum Streptophyta; class Magnoliopsida; order Poales; family Poaceae; genus Triticum; species Triticum timopheevii. The sequence continues at coordinate 315,581,671 of OY997270.1, forward strand.
TGGCGCACTTACGACGTCTGCCATTAGCGTAGGCGTGGAAATACTTAGTATTCGCGTCGCCCTTGAGCGTCCACTTAATACCACCGCGCTTGCGCCAGTACTCCTCGGCCCTAAGGAGGGACTCGACTTGGGCTTCAAGCGCATAGCACTGAGCCCAGTCCTGCTCGGAGACCATGAAAACCCTGTCCAAGACCGATCGCACCGGCGTTAGCTGTTTGTTGGTCCAGGTGTATTGAGCCCCCACGCGAGCCACTTCCCTAAGGGCCATGGATGTGATTGCATTATTAAACATGGACACCCTTGTCCAGTTAATAATACCGTTATTTTTGTCCGCTCCCGAACGGATCAAGTTGAAATCCCCGCCCACTAGCAGAGGAAGGTTGCGCGCGCTGAAAGACATCACCTTGGTCTGGAGTTCTCCCAAGAACTCGAGCGAAAGCGAGTGATCGACCGGGCCATACACGACGATCACCTCCCATTCTTGGAAAGTGGCGCGGTGGCGCACGTGGGCCGACAGGAAGAACCGGCTGGCGTCCCATGCCGCCACCTCTAAGCAAACTAGGTTAACGCCTAGCAGCAAGCCCCCCGAGTGTCCTACCGCAGGCACCCAATGCCAAACAAAATGCTCCAACGGGTCAACGGCTAGAAGGTCCCGATGATTGAAATCGGCCTTGATAGTCTCTTGCAAGCCGACCACGTTGATTTCTTCGTTCCTAATGAACTCTTTTAACTGGGTCCGCCTCCCAACGTGGCCGAAGCCTCGGATGTTCCAGAAAATGAAACGCATTATATGATGCGATTGCGGAGACGGATACCGCGAGCGGTAACCGCTTTGGCCACGCGCCGTGTCTTAGCAGGACGACGGTCAGAGGAGGACGGTGCAGCCCCTGCTACTATATCCACCTGATCGGGCCGCGCGACAGGCACCAGAGAAGCCCCTGCTTCGTTTGCTGCTGGCGCAACGCGGGACAGCGCTGCCTGAGCAAGCGCGGCCTGCGCAATTTCCTTAGCACAAATGAGAGACAGCACCTCGTGCGCTTCCCCCGCGTCAGTCATCGCCACTCCACTATCCGCTAAGATACCACCCAAGCACTCATCTGAATATTCTTCAAAGATCGTAAAGCGGGGCATGGGGTTACCTTCGATTTCGAGATTCTTCTGAGCCTGCGGGAGCTGGGCCCGCTGGAGGGATGGCATGTTGCCCTTGGCACCCTTCGGACGAGAGCTCACCCGCTCCTGCGTCGCCGGGGACGCCACCACCGCCTTGGACCGCCTGGCCGTGGGGATGGGCACCACCTTGGACACCTCCGCCCGAAGAGCATCAGAGGTGGGAGGGGAGATGACCAACGAGGTGCCCCCAGCCGGACCCCCAGGGGAGGCCAGCGCCATCACCACCGGACGCTGCGGGGCAGGCGTGCTTGCACGAACCGATGGGGGGCTCGCCGGCGCCACCGCGGGGGGTTTGCGGCCCGCCGTCTTCTTTTGGAGCTTTGTCCCGCCATCGCCGAGGCTGGACGCCACCTTGGGAGAGCGCGCCGCGACCCGAGGCTCGCCCACCATCGCAGCCACCGGGGAGACCAGCATCGAGCGTCCCTCCAAGTCATAGGACGCCGAGACCCCCTTGTCGATGTCGAGGCCCATGGTCATGTTGGATCCATATTGGTTGAACCCCATCTCGTTGCTGCCCACCACCACTTGGCACTCCTCCTGGTCCTGTGCCGCGCCCGCCGCCGGAGGCGCTGCCTGCACGTCCTTGTCCTTGATACCAAGCTTGTCCCAAGTCGCCGTGTCAATGGAGTCGTCCCCCATGCTCATGTCGTGATCCTTATCCTTGTCTTCCGGGCCCTTATCAGTATTGGTTGGTGGAGGAGGAGGGGGAGTGGGAGCCGCACCCTGCAGAACGCCCGCCTCGGCCTCCAGGCGGAAGGTGAATCCCTCACTGTTGAACCAAACTTGCACGTAGCCCTTGAGCTTGGCCGGGGCACGACATGCGAAGCGCATCTGCACCGGCCCAAGGCCCGACAGCGATGCCTGATCCACCTCCATTGGACGCCCGATCATCACCGTGGCAGCCATTAGGCGGTCCACGCGACGATGCTTGGGCGGCACACCCCACAGCTTGACCCAAGTGTCCGGCATGATTTCGGCCTTGGGCTCCTCCGGGCGAGATTCCTTGATGTCCGCCATGATGTCGTGGAGGGAGAAGTAGAGCTTGCCGCTGCGGGTCGCCATCCGCAGCATGGCCTTGTCGGGGAAGACGACCGAGAACTGATCGACGCCGAAGGCCGACACCTGGCAATCCCACTCCCCTTCGAAGAGATGGGGGAGCTCCGCCTCCAAGATGGGGATTGACAGCTTGCCGGGCTCCGCCGAGATGATCGCCGCGTCCGTCACGAGAGGGGCACGGACCTCCTCACCCTCTGTTTCCACGAAGGGGAGGCAGAAGAAACCCTCGCCAGGGATGGCATTGCCCATGATCTGCAGCGCCAGGGGCCTCCCCCGCGTGGGGCAGTAAGCCGACACGTGGCCTTCCTCGTGGCAGACGACGCACTGGGGCTTGAAGAGGCACATGTTTTGGTAGTGCCCCACCCTGCCGCACTTGAAGCACTCCGGCCCGTCTGCCTCCTCCACTGGGATCGGGGCGTCAGCCGACCCCTTCGAAGCCTCGGGGCCGGCCGCCAGCAGCAACGGCGCCGAGCCTCCCCCCTTGTGCTTCGGCTTCTTGGCCTGCGGGTCCGCGCCCCGCTCACCGCCCGAAGGGAGCAAGGACTCCTTCCGCTTGAGCTCTTTCTTCTGTTCGAGCCCCCGACGCCGGTACTCCTCCTTCTTCTTCTTCTTGCGCTCGCGCTCCTCCTGCTGCTTCTGCTCCTGCTCCGCGAGCCACCATGGAGGCGGCGGCCCCCAGCCCCCGTCCTCCGCGGGGATCGCAGGCACCTTGGCGAGCGCCTTCGCCTGCAGATCTTTCTCGCGCTAGCGATCCGCCGCCGGAATCGGAGGAGACATGGGAGGCTTGTCACCACGGCGGGAGCCCATCCTCACCGCAGTGGCGTATGAGCAAGAAAGGGGAGGGGGAGAGACGGAGCGGTCCAGACGACGAGCAAGATGCCCGAGGCGCCGCACCTGAGAAGGGGATGCGGGAAACCCTAGCGACAAATCTAGGGTTCCCTTTGGCACCCACAGCCACCTATAAATAGGAGCTGGCGGCCGCGACTTCTCCTTCGCGTTGGGCCCGGGCCGAGGCGCAGGTGCACAGCAGGCCACCGGGCCTGTCTGAGCTGGCCCAAACACAGCGGTGAGCCCCTGCACCCCCTCAGGCACGGTAACGGGCGGGCGCGTCGCTGGGCGCCCCACGGTAACGGGCAGGCCCAACACTAGGCCCCCCAGCCCATCCCCTGGCAGGCTGGGCCAGTCGATCTGGCCCAACAGCGAACCAGGCCCATCCGCCGGCTCCCTAGAAACCCTAGCCAGGTTCCGCGAGTCCCCATCCCGACCGGCCCCGCCGCCGCCATCGCCAACCCCTGTCAGCTCCGGCGAGCACACAGGTGCCTAAGGGAGCTCCGCCAGCACCAGATCCCGGCGACCCGCCTCCGGCATGGCGCACGAGCGGCCCTCGGGGCCCACATCCACCCCCTTCGGCGGACGCCAGATCCGAGCCGCCAGGCGGCGCCCGCCCTGCCCACCAGGAGCAAAAGCACGCTGCCGACCGGCCACGAAGGAGCCCCCAAGCTCCTCCGCATGGGCGATAAAATCACCCACCAAGCACCCAGCACTGGGCCTCAGCAAACCACCATCACTTACCTGACTGCAAACCTCGTCGTCGTCGATGTCGGAGTCGACCCCCTCCAGCACCCAGAACCGGCTGCCGGAGAAGGACGGGGCGAGGGGCCGCCCCTCGGGTGGCACGCCCCACCGTGAGCGCCCCGCTGTAGGCCGCACCGCCGTCCAGCCGTCCGCCTCCGCCGCGGCGCCCGCAGCATCGCCCTCCGCGGCTCCCGACCGAAACGCCATCTCGAGCGGTAAAAGAACTCTTTGCTCATTTTCCCACATATTAATTGTGCATTACTCACTCTCTTCTTAATCAATGAAAATGGTAAGGCTTTTGCCTCGTTAGAAAAACATGGGAGCTCTCGGCTCCTCTCCCTCTGGCCTTTGGTGGCCTTACCAGTTAGAGCGAGTACGGGTTAGGAGGTTGGCTTGTTCTTGTATATATTAGGTCCAAGATAATTCTAGGTTTGTGTTTCCCTCCAGGGCGTCTGGTATTATGTCGTGTAGGAGCTTTAGTCCAACTTAAAGGAGCAGCGACCAGAGAGATCTTCTTCCATGGCAGATGAAGATGTGTGCGTGATCCAGGCAGAGCTCCCCCAATAAGCTTCAGACTCTGTCGTGATATTTATTCGACAATATCAATTCGAGGGTGCCGCATATGTCCGAGATTTGGATGGTGCGCACGAGGAGATTTACCCATATTCAGGCCCTCGAATTGAAGTAAAACCCTACTTCCTGCTTGTCGGTATTGATGATATAGTCTTGTATGAGAACTAAGGTCTGTGTCTACAAGGGTTTGATCCAAGATTGTATAGGGGTATACGCCTTAGGTCCTGGATGTAAGAATGGGTGTCTATCAGGGATACTCGCCACGCCTTATATAGTCATCCGTGACCAGATATACAGAGCCCTAAGTTGGTTGGTAGATGCCTAAAATACAGAAGACCTAGCTAGAAACATAGCAAAGTCCTTATCTTGTGCCCTAAGGTGACGATGTGCCCTGCATCACGGTGGACTTCAAGTTGCGGGCTTGGGCCACCCTATGATTGTTGGGTCTCTTCTATCCTCCCTGAATACACCAGGTGGACTCCTCGGTTGCTGATCCTTTTTTGAGTTGTTGATTGTTTTTGAGATACTAACCGTTTATTCCAAGTGGTCTCGGTTGCTGATCCTTTGACTTCTCTTTGTTCGAACTGTGGTTCAAGGTTGTCATGGGACTGAGTGTGCCTCGTCGTTGATCGACAGACTAGCCTTGATGAACTTTGAGGTACCTGAAATAAAGTAGTTAAGGAACTTTAGGTCTGAATGGCCTCTGCTCGAAAGAGCGGAGAAGATCGCAACCATTATTTGAGTACAAGTAAATTTTGTTGATTTCTTATCTTATTTTTATTCAACAAAAGTCAGCTTATGGCCGATGTAGGGCATGCCATGAATTCAAACAGAAATCCTGCAAAGTATCCAGAATAGAAACTGACCATGTTGCTAGCTAGAGTCTGTAAGAGGGATACCCTGAAAATTCTCCTCTTAACCAGAATAAACTCAAAGTGCTTCTTGATCAGAACCGTTGACGTTTAATCCTATATATACTCGCAGAAGAGCGGGTACAATTGTTTCCCTTCACGACAGAGCTATCCATGATCGCTGCAGAACTCTCGTGGGATGCCACAGGTGGTTTTGCGAATAGGCATAACAGATGGTTTTGCGAATGGGCGAATAGGCATCACTCTAAAAGTACGGGAAAAGGAGGCAGTTGCATGATCTTCTTGCCCACCCGGCGATCACGCTCCTCCTGTTCCATTTTCCCAACTGGCCGATCGTCGCCATCCCCACCCCATCCATCGCCGCATCTCATGTCCCCGTCTAACACCGCGAACGTGAACGGTCAGACGTCCGATGCCGCATCTCGCCGTCCCCGTTTGACGTTGCGGATGTGAATGGCTCGACGTTCGATGCCGCCTCCGCCATGACTGACCGTGCTGTCGTCCCCCGCCGCGGATCCAGCCAAAAATCCTGCGGTTTGCTGGTCTTGCACGTCGCCGCCGGCTAGAATCAAGCCGTAGACCCCTGCCTAAAGGTCCGTCGTCCTACGCCGGCGACGTCTACACCGTGGCCCAATGTTTGGCATCTAAACCTAGCATGATGGATGGAAGTGATTTAGTTCATTTAGGGTTTAGGGTTCATGTACACCTCCTGCCACGGCGCCGCCTGCACGGACAACCGCATGCTGTAGATAACTAGTGTTGCACTTGGGCATGATCCACTGTATGAAACTTAACAAATGATAAATTTTCATGTTGTGCAGTTTTGCAAGTTAGGTGTGTTGACATGGATGAAGAAACCACATTCACGGGGGATGAGAATGATACTGATAAGGCGACTCAGAGTGATAACGATAGTTTTAACGAAGATGATGACAACAACGACAAACGCTTCATGCTTGTCATATGATATCTTAACTTCGGAGGATTTTGATAATAATGAACATGGCATGAATAGTGAAAACATAAGTGGCGTATATTTTGATTTCATTTTTGAATTTGCAAAGTATGGCAAGGCTAACTACTTATCTATGTTTACAAATTTGCAGGAAGATGTGAATGTTGACAATGTGCAAAATAGTTTTCAGGAATCATTCACGGATAACTTGAGCCAGGTTCGTTCATACATGTTGTACATCACGCAATAGTATGAAATAAATGATAGTAATTGACATACTTTCATATGAATTTTGTAGGAGGAGTCATATGGTCCTAATGGTGATCACGATGAGGCAGAGATGGACATTGAGGAGGCTCGAAGGCAGCAACAGATGCTGGAGGCACATTGGAAGGACATGGCTATGACATTTCGGTCACAAGGGGATGCATACATATCCTACAGCAATCACGCCAAAGAGCCCGGGTTTAACATCAGGAAACAAAAGGTCGGACGTGATGCAATGTGTGTTCGGTGTCCGATTTCATTCATATCTTGCATGGGCCCCTACATTGGTCATGCACACACGCTGGCAAAAGTTGGTTTCATTTCATGCATGCGATCACGTACCCCTAGTGCAACCAGCACCGCTTGGGTGTACCGGTAGGGCTAGTCTCAAAGATGTTTTTTTTTGACCTGAACCGAATGACCCCCAACTATTTCCACGTACTCCGGGAACCATGGGAAGCACACATGACAATTTTCAGTATTTTTCGACGTCTGATGCATTTTCTAGGGTTTTCCCGGCAAAAAAAACCCTAAAACACTGCCCGGGCGTGACGCAACATGCGTTCCGTGTCAGATTTCGTTCATATCTTGTGTGAGGGACTACATTGGGCATGCACACACGCTCTCAGATTTCGTTTCGATAATATGTTCTTGCTCCCTGCCATTTCCCACGCTCTTCGCTAAATACCTTTTATAATTTTGGTGACCCTAAAGAGAAGCCGAAGTGGCAGCCTCCTCAAAAAGGAAGTCTGGAGATGAATGTAGGTGCTAGTTTTCTTCCGATCTCGGACTACGGGGCTCGTTCTCTATGACCATACAGGTGCCTTGATCAGAGGACAAGCTATTTAGTACGGGAGAGCTGCAAATGCGCTGATCATGGATGCTTTCACTGCCAGAGATGGGGTCAAACTTGCATGTGCTCTTGGCATCAGAAACATCATTTTTGACATGGATGCTATTGAAGTTGTCAGGCTGTGGAGGACGAGGATGGATGGAAGATCGGAGATAGCATCAATTCTTCATGAAATTTCATAGTCAATAAAATTATTCATGAGATTAAACAGCTTAGCAGCAGTCTAGCTTCTTTTCAGTTCAATTTTGTTTGGCATGAAGCTAATATTGGGGCACATGCATCTTTGTGCTAAGCAGGCATATGTTAGTAGGCGTAGATGTTTATGGATCAACTATGTTTCAGTATTTTACTTCCTCTGTTTATAATATAAGATGTTTTTGCAAGCTATTTTAGCTTGTAAAAACGTTTTATATTATGGAACGGAGGGAGTAGTCGATTGCATGTCGAAAGAATAATGGTACTGTTTAATTAATGAAGCTCTTGATTTAAAAAAAAGATCAACGAGGCAACTCGATCTGAAATACTGGTTCAGTAGACCAGTATGTGGACAAAGAATGATTATATTAATTTGCTGTGCTGCTTCCACGTTACAATATATACCATCGTTTTGGGGGGGGGGGGGGGGGGGGGGGATACCATCGTTCGGCACTAACCAACTCGACCAGAAACGCAGTTCAACACACCAGTTTGTGGATAAGAACAATTTTCTTTATGAAAAAAACACAAAACAAACCTTTAATTTATAGACAAAAGTTAAATCGAACCCTGAACTTGCAATCCCGAAAATCAGCACAACACACCGGACTATTTAATCCGAAAAGGCTTCTCGTGATATGGCCGTTGGGGAGGAGCGCTCGGGCAACTCGCCTGCACCGCGGGGTGCCACTGCAGGGAGAGAGATCCTGTCGGTTGGTGTGCCTGCCGGTGAGGCGGGGAGGTAGGTGGCCTCGGGGCCGCGTTCGGCTGCTCCGGTGGGTGGTCGGTTTTGGCTTCTCGGAGACGACTCTGATGAGGATCGCGATGAGCGCGAGGAGATGAGCTCGGTTGAGGGAGGGGCGCCTCTGGGCGCTGGGGTGCCCCTTTCCTGCCGCTCGCCGGTGGCACTTGCTGGTAGGGTGGCGCTGGAGGTGTCTCCATGGGAGGCCGGCGACGGGGCGTGTTTCGGTGGGGAGCGCGCGGCGATCCAGGTCGGTGTGTCGCGGAGCAAATATTTGTCCTTTCCGCTGAGTGGTGGCAAAGAGGATTCATGGGGTTGGATCCAGGTGCACCGGCGGAAGTCCTGCCCGGCTAGCTGGCTCCAGGGCATGGCGCGACGGAGTAACGAGGCGGATCGGAGGCGCTCCCCGTTGGCTGTCGGGCAGCGCCTGCTGAGCCCGTCCCTGCCGGGGAGAAGTGCGGTGCTTTCAGGGGTGGCGATCGGCTCTAGTCCCACTGATCAGGGCTTTGGAGTAGGAGCTCGGCTATCAGCGTCGCCGGCGTTGTTCTCCGCGGCGGATTTCCCACCGCTCGCCGGAAAGGAGGGGTCAACGGAGCTGTGTGTGGGGGCGGCTGCTGTCCCAGGGCCTGTGGGCTTCCTGGCTAGGCCGGATGTGGCGCGGGGCCCAACTTTCGGGTTCAGTTTTGCTGAGCTGGTTGCTCGGCCCCCACGCAACGTGGGCCTCCTTCCAATTCCCGGCCCACCTGGCTCGCCTGTGATGACCCAGGTGGCCCAGGTCGTCGGCGGCGTATAAAGCATTGGTGGTGGGTGAGCAAAGCAGATAAGACTCTTCAGTTAGGGTTCCCAGCTACTCCCAGAGATATACGGCGGTGGGGGCGGCCGGCGAGGTGTCCGGATGGAGAAAGAGCGTCGGCTGCAAGTGCACGGTCGCAACAAGCGCCCCCATGCAGAGCTTCTTGGCGATGGTGACGCGCTGGCCTGCGAGTGTGATCTCCGCGCCCAGCTCTCGGTGCACCGAGAGATGCCGCCGAGGAGGGCGGGACCTGCCTGCTGAGTCCGTCCGTGCCGGGGAGAAGTGCGGTGCTTTCAGGGGTGGCGATCGGCTCTAGTCCCACTGATCAGGGCTTTGGTGTAGGAGCTCGGCTATCAGCGTCGCCGGCGTTGTTCTCCGCGGCGGATTTCCCACCGCTCGCCGGAAAGGAGGGGTCAACGGAGCTGTGGGTGGGGGCGGCTGCTGTCCCAGGGCCTGTGGGCTTCCTGGCTAGGCCGGATGTGGCGCGGGGCCCAACTTTCGGGTTCAGTTTTGCTGAGTTGGTTGCTCGGCCCCCACGCAACGTGGGCCTCCTTCCAATTCCCGGCCCACCTGGCTCGCCTGTGATGACCCAGGTGGCCCAGGTCGTCGGCGGCGTATAAAGCATTGGTGGTGGGTGAGCAAAGCAGATAAGACTCTTCAGTTAGGGTTCCCAGCTACTCCCAGAGATATACGGCGGTGGGGGCGGCCGGCGAGGTGTCCGGATGGAGAAAGAGCGTCGGCTGCAAGTGCACGGTCGCAACAAGCGCCCCCATGCAGAGCTTCTTGGCGATGGTGACGCGCTGGCCCGCGAGTGTGATCTCCGCGCCCAGCTCTCGATGCACCAAGAGATGCCGCCGAGGAGGGCGGGACCTGCCTGCGGGTCGTGGCTTGCAGTCACCGCGGAGCTCGACATCTCACAGTCGGGGTTCCTCGCGGGAGTCTTCTCCACCGCTCCCTCCGCCTCCCCCTGGTCTGCCCCCTGTGCAAAATCTTCAGCGGCCGTCGGGGCGCACGTGGTTCGTGGGGTGGCGAAGACCATGGCCATGGAGGAGGAGAGGGGGATCGTCGCTCCTGGGATGGGCCTGGGGCCTCATCTTGGCAACCCCGGCGACAACCATCCGGTGACATCCCAGATGTGTTGTGCTTCAAATGCGGGTGCAAGGGCCACTTTCAGATCATGTGTGAGTTCGAGCCGCTGTGTTTCGTGTGCAAACAGGAAGGCCATACCTAGAATCAATGCCCGGCTCGTCAGGCCAAACCGGAATTGGTCATGTATGGTTTTGGGGTGAAAGGGCAGGGCTTTTATCTGCTGGAAGGAGGGGTGGAAGAGGAGGTTCAACTGCCCGCAAGTTCTGCCTCTTTGGTCGTCACTGTGGGAGAAGCTATAGAAGAATCCCTTCGCCTGGATCTGAATGATATGTGGGACTCGGACTAGGACTGGCAAGTGACTGAAATCCGCAAGAACTGCTTCTCGATGGTATACCCGTCCAAAGATGTGTTGCGGATGGCCAAGAAAAGCGGCACAATTACTCTTATGATTAGTGAACACAAGGCCGAGGTGGGTGAGCCATTCAGCAAACCCCATGCAGTTTCTAGCTTACATGAATGGTGGGTGAGAGTGACTGGGATCCCGACAAGCTGCGGCAGGCTCCGCTTCTGAAAGAATTCCTCCGGGTCATGGGAAAGGTTGTGGTCATTGATGAACTGACCATTGTTCATCCAGACATGGGTGGTATTAGAGGTGCTCTGGTGAGGGCCAAAATATGGTGCAGGGATCCGACTTCAATTAATGGGCTCTTCAGGATCTTCCGTAGCCGCCATGGCTTCATGATGCGGGTGGAGCGTGAGGTTGGCAGCCCTCTTGCCCATGCTTCGCCTCTGCCGCCCCCCTCGCCCTCGGATGGATTGTACGGATGATGATCTAGATGGTACTGATGACTCGACGCCCAGCTTGAACACGACTGACTGGGATGCGGCGGGTGCTAAGGCTAGGAAGACGACCAAGGGCGACAACTCGACGGTGGTGGTTTCCTCAGTAGTGTCGGGTCGGCAGGCCCCTCTCTGTGTTTCTGATGGGGTGATTGTTAATGCTGATGCGGAACTTGCGTCGGCTCTGCACCTGCCTTCGATGGATACGCCTCGAATGTTGCAGCAGGAACTGGGCGAGGCGCCTACTGGGGTGGACCAGTATGGCTCCAACCTGTCGGTTGTTGATATGATCAAGGCTGCCGCGCTCTCGGAGGAGGTCGAGGAGGTCTCTCCATTGTGGGGTCAAGGGGGGATGCGCGCGGTTGTCTCCGGCATCACTGTTGTCGATTCCCCCATTCCCAGCACGACCTCTACCCCTCGCTTCGATACCCCTTGCTCCTCCCCTCCACTGTGATCGGCGGCCTCCATCGCGCCTTCTTCAGTAGGGGTGTATAAGGCATGGGCCTCTGGTGTGGATCCGGTGCAGCTAGTAGAACGCTTCGATGGTGAAGGTTTCATTGACAACTTGATGCCGGTGGAGGAATGTGTGGCTGCCTTTGAGGCCATCTGAGATGAGGGGAAGCGGCTCCAGACCCCTGTGCCGCAAAGGACCGGTTGAAAGGATCGATATGGTTGACTAGAGGGGGGTGAATAGGCAACTAACAATTTTTAGCTTTTCTTTACCAAATTAAACTTTGCATCAAGGTAGGTTGTCTAGATATGCAACTAGGTGAGCAACCTATATGATGCAACAACAACCACCACACAAGCAAGAAAGGGATATAACACAAATAAGCTTGCACAAGTATAGGCACGAGATAACCAAGAGTGGAGCCGGTGAAGACGAGGATGTCTTACCGAAGTTCCTTACTTTTGAGGGGAAGTACATCTCCGTTGGAGCAGTGTGGAGGCACAATGCTCCCCAAGAAGCCACTAGGGCCACCGTATTCTCCTCACGCCCTCACACAATGCGAGATGCCGTGATTCCACTATTGGTTCCCTTGAAGGCGGCGACCGAACCTTTACAAACAAGGTTGGGGCAATCTCCACAACTTAATTAGAGGCTCCCAACGACACCACGAAGCTTCACCACAATGGACTATGGCTCCGCGGTGACCTCAACCCTCTAGGGTGCTCAAACACCCAAGAGTAGCAAGATCCTCAAGGGATTAGTGGGGGAATCAAATTTCACTTGGTGGAAGTGTAGATCGGGGCCTTCTCAACCAATCCCGAGCAAATCAACAAGTTTGATTGGCTAGGGAGAGAGATCGGGCGAAAATGGAGCTTGGAGCAACAATGGAGCTTTTGGGGGAAGAGGTAGGTCAACTTTCGAGAAGAAGACCTCCTTTCATAGAGGGGGGAACGATCCAACCGTTACCCTCCAAAACAGCCCTGCAGAGGGCGGTACTACCGCAGGGAGCAATGGTACTACCGCTGGGCCTAGTGGTACTACCGCTCCCCCTCGTGGTACTGCCGTGCAGTCTAGGTGGGCAAGAACATGGGTAGAAATCAGACCCTGTGCGGTACTACCGCGGTGGTAGGGCGGTACTACCGTTCACGAGCGGTACCACCGCTTCTACTGCCACTGCTTAGTGCCGCATAATCCGACATGAGAGGCGACCCCCTCTAGTCGAGGCGGTAGGAGCCTGGTACCACAGTGGTACTACGGCTGAGGACCCCCAGGCGGTACTACCACTGCAGAGCGGTACTGCCACCTGTGGCTCTTGAGCGGTACTACCGCTGGGCACCGCGGTACTACCTTGGGACCAAAACATGCTCATAGGAAGGAAATGGAAGCTCCAACGAAGCAGGAAGGCTCAGAGGGTGCAAAGAGGATGTGTACGTGTTGATTCCACCCTAGCCTTACCAAAGCGGATCACCTCTTGATAGTACGGTGACTCCTATGAAATCAGTCCACCAAAACAGAAACGAACGAGCTACACCGTCTTTGATTAAAACTCTGAGGGGAAGGAATCGTCTCGTGCCAAAGGATGAATCTATGAAATGCTCAAGGCACATGATTACTCAGCAAGCGTGTTGTCATCAATCACCAAAACTACATAGAGAGAGATATGCCTTAACAATCTCCCCCTTTTGGTGGATTGATGACAACCAGGGATTTGCACAAAGATAGGACAAGAATGTAAAGATACTAAGAACTACAAAATATAGACGGGCTCCCCCTAAATGTGTGTGTCGGCGTTCTGGGAACGGGGGTCCCCAGACTTACCTGCCTGCGGCCTGCGGCGTGGCTCAAAGGGGGCCCAGCGCGGCCCATCTCCATCAACACAAGCTCAAGACCCTCGCGAGGGGCCAAGCCTCGCGAAGCGGACGACAAGGAGCTTCCTCAGGCACGGCCTCATCAGGCTGGCTCACGAGGAGGCGGAGAGTTCAAGGCGGGGTACCTCGTGAGGTGCCCATGACGCAAGGCATGACGACCAAGGGCGCCAGTCGGGCGCCATCCCGCGCAGTGTCCTCCTTTCCTCTTTGGTGCAAAGGGAGCAAGCGCAGGCAAGAGCATCAAGCAAAGGCATGCATTTCGGTGCAACAAGACCAAGACCAGCCCAACGGCAGGGAGGAAGTCATTGTGGAGCCCAAGCAGGCGTCACCACCAGAGCCTTTGACAGGCGAGGACCAACTTTAGTCAGGATAAGTGTACCCGCTGTTCCCCTTCAAAATGGCCAATTGTTGGCGCCCTTCCCGCTCAATATTTGGGGAGAGGCCCAGGGCCTTTGCTTATAAATAGGACTAGCCACCCCCAGGGTAGAGGGGATCGAGTATCAAGAGGCTGGAGAGTATCTGGCATACATCTAGAATAGAGAAAGAGAGAGAGAGAGAGACTGAACTCTTCCTAGCAGTTCATCACACCAGCCAAGAACAGACCCTCGCGAGGCTATTCTTCCTTGTATTGTTCATCATCAGCCCAAGAGGCAATCCACCACACCACACACTGGAGTAGGGTATTACACCACAATGGTGGCCTGAACCAGTATAAACCATGTGTCTCTTGTGTTGTTTCTTTCGTAGTTTAGATCCTAGCGATTCGGCGAGGAGCAGGTAGGTAGAGGGCGAAATCTCCGCGCGTACCGCAATGTTCGAACCTCAAGGGTCTGCCGGAACACGGAATCCGACATTTGGCGCGCCAGGTAGGGGTGCACCGGAATTCGCCTTCCGTCGTCCTGTTCTTCTCCGCCCTCGCTTCCCGCGTCACCCAGACGGCCCCCGTCGGCGGGCGACCTCATCGCTCCCCGTCACCGGCCGTCAAGGCCGCCACCGGCCCGGCGGGGAACGAGCAGCAAGCATCGTCCCAGCATCCATCCATGAGGCAAGACGGCCGCACTGCTACACCCTCGCTCACCCCCGCCGGTTTTTCGTCCCGCGCGCCCCGCGCGGCCATGGAGGCTCGAGCTGCGCTCATCGCGGCAAACAAGCTCCTGCGCTACCGTTCAATCGACGACGTCTACAAAGAGTGGCTCGACCGAGTCGCCGAGCTCGTCCGTGCCGCTGGGGGCTCCCCCATGCCGTCCTTCTCGCTGCACCGCGCCCCGCCCTGCGCGGGCAATGAAGCTCCTGGGGCGCCTCAGCCGCCTCCCCCTCAAGAAGGCGCCCTGGCCCCAAGGCGCGCAGCCCCTGGGCGGAACCCGCTCCGTCAGGCGCCAGCGCGGCAAGAGCAGAGCTGCCAAGAAGTCCCTCGCCCTCGAGAAGCTGCCCGAGCGCTCCCCGCTCCAGCACGTCAAGACCCCGCGCTGCTCCCAGCTACAGTGCACGGGGACCCGCAGGACCAAGCTCTTCGTCGCCCAAGGCCTCCCGTGGCCACAGCAGGCTGCCGCGCCTTCACCCCCGAGCTACGCATCGTCGCGTGGCCCGGCAAGTTCGAGCCAGACCTGCCTCCTCGCTACGACGGCACGGCTGACCCTGCAGAGTTCCTCTAGCTCTACGAGCTGGGCATCGAGTCTGCCAACGGAGACGAGAAGGTCATGGCAAACTAGTTTCCCATAGCGCTCAAGGACGGGGCCCGCACCTGGCTCCTGAATCTGGCTCCAGGCACGATCTCCTCCTGGGACGAGATGCGCACCCGCTTCATCGCCAACTTTCAGGGTACTCGCGACCGGCCACCCGCCGTGAGCGACATGCGCCATACCAAGAAGCAACCAGGGGAAACTCTGTAGAAGTACATCCAGCGCTTCAACAACGCGTGCCTCAAGATCCCCAAGGTGACCGAGGAGGCCATCATCTCAGCCTTCTTCGACGGCGTGCGCGACGTCAAGATGAAGGAGGAGCTGGCGATGCATGAAGACCTGTGCACCTCCTTGGAGCTGTTCAACTTGGCGACCAAGTGTGCCAGGGCTGAGGAAGGACGCCTCTCCCTCCTCGAGTTGCCTGTCGCAGACCCAGAAGAGAAGAAGCCCAAGGCCAATGACGTGAAGCGCAAGGGGGCTGCCGTGCTCGCGGCAGAGCCAGACACCAAGCGGGGCAGAGACCAGCCCGAATCCTCCAAGGGCAGTCGATACTGTGTGTACCACGACCTCCCCACCCACAACACCAATGAATGTCAAGAGCTCCGGGCCATGCGTGAAGGAAGGGTCGGCCGATGTCCCGACAGCAGCGACCGGGGCTACAGCCGAGGAGGAGGAAGGAATGCAGGACGCTGGGAAGACCGCGGACCACGCCAAGGGTGGCGCGACCAACCTCGCGAAGATCGCTGGCAGGACCCACTTCGCGAGGGGGGCTGGAGGGATCAGCCTCGCGAGGATCACCCGTAAGGGAACGCAGGCCTCCCTCCGTTGGCGCTGCAGCCAAGGAGAAATGAAGACCGTCATCAGGACGAGGGGGCTGGGGGCTTCCAGGAACCACGTGCGGTCGCCTGCATCCTGGGTGGAGCTCAAGCCCTAGCCTCTCAGCGCATCTTCAAGCAGTTCGCCCGCGAAGTGAATGCAGTCCTCCTCAAGCTCGAGGCCATGCGCCCTCTCAGATGGTCGGCATGCACCATCACGTTTAGCTCAGCGGATCAGCTCAAGTGCGTGGCCACAGCCGGAGTCCTCCCGATGCTTTGTTCTCTGATCATCAGCAACGTGCTAGTCACCAGGACCCTCATCGACGGCGGGACAGGGCTCAACGTCCTGTCCGTGGAAACGTTCAACAATCTCCAAGTGCCCTACAATCAGCTTCAGCCAACCAAGCCTTTCTCCGGAGTCACCGACGGCTCCACGGTCCCGATCGGGCAGGTCCGCCTCCCTATCACCTTCGGGGCACGCGACAACTACCGCACTGAGCTCACCGACTTCGACGTCGCCCACATTCGCCTGCCGTACAACGCCATCCTCGGGTACCCAGCGCTGGCCAAGTTCATGGCCGTAACCCACCACGGCTACAACGTCCTCAACATGCCAGGAAGTGGCGGGGCCATCACGGTGCCCTGCAAAGAGAGAGATGGAGTGTGCTCCCTGGAGCGAGCCTTTCAGGCCGCATCACTGGAAGACCCGGATCGCGGAAGCAGGAGGCTTTCCGAGGCCGCCCCCAAGAAGAAGAAGACATCGTCCGGCCCGGCCCCTCAGGAGGCATGCCCCTCAGGGCCCGCGCCTGCTCAGGGGGAACCTCCTTCCATCGCATAGGGAAGCGCGCCCGGCGCCCTCCTCAGGCAGGGCTCGGGGGCTCTCCGCTGGAGGGCCTCCGACCTCGCCAAGGTCACGAGGGAGGCGCTTGGGCACCACGTGGAGGCGTGTTTCAAAGCATGTTTCCCTCAAGAAGGAGCAAGGCAAGGAGGGCCAAACCCTCAGGAGTTCGTCAGCAAGGCCATTCAGGAGCTACAGGAGTCAAGAGTCGTGAGAGGCAGCCGCCGCTTACCCGCTGTGCCCCCCCATCCAGGCGAGGATGGTGGGCTGCGCGTCTACATCGACATACCAGGGCTCAACCAAGCCGCGTCTCAGGAGCGCCTCTGGCCCTCACAAGTGGGCGCTGCGAGGGTCCGCCCCACAGCTACGTTCGCATGCCTTATGGCTTGCCGAATGCGGATGCCACGTACCAGTGCCTCATGAGGGCCATCCTGGAGGCTCAAGAGGTTAGCCGTTCCGCAGCCCTGGTGGAGATGGAGATGGTCCGCGAGGGGCCACCAGCGCCTTCGGAGCCTCCCGAGGCCCCTGGGCCTGGGGGCTCGTGAGGATCGGCTCCCGCAGCCCACCGAGTCTGCTACACCAACACCCCTTCATCCCCAACATCATCGGGTGACATCTCTCAAGTTTCATTTCCAGCTAGGAGCGCCCTCAAGGCCGCATTATTCCTAGGCCGCGTGGGTCCGTCCCTGCGGCGTGCATCCCTTTTTATTTCATGTTCTTAGTTTACTTTATTGGGGGCGCCCCTCGGGCTGCATCATCCCCAAGTCGCTCGGGTCTGACCCAGCGGCGTGTACCCTTCTTGCGTTTATCTTAGGGCCATGCTTTCGACCCATCATGCTTGTTATTTGGTGCCTGTCCGTGGCACCTTTTCTTCCTGGATGTCGGAAGCTTGCGCGTTAAAGGGGGGTACCTGAGCATCGCGACTCAGGGCTCCTACCGGCTCTCCAGCCCTCACCCTCTGGTCTTGTCCACGGCATCGCGACCTGGCATACCAGCGACGGCTGAGACCAGCTCGAGGGCCGGGACCCGAGGACGTAGAGTTTCGACATCTAAGCCAGCTTGCACGTTAAAGGGGGGGTACATGAGCATCGCGACTCAGGGCTCCTACCGGCTCTCCAGCCCTCACCCTCTAGTCTTGTCCACGGCATCGCGACCTGGCATACCAGCGATGGCTGAGACCAGCTCGAGGGCCGGGACCCGAGGACGTAGAGTTTTGTCATCTAACCCAGCTTGCGTGTTAAAGGGGGGTGCCTGAGCATCGCGACTCAGGGCTCCTACCGGCTCTCCAGCCCTCACCCTCTGGTCTTGTCCATGGCATCGCGACCTGGCATGCGAGCGACGGCTGAGACCAGGTCGAGAGCCGGGACCCGAGGACGTTGACGGTGTCCTGGACTAGGGGGTACTCAACGTGTCGTCTCCCGATCAGTTGGATTGGGCCGAGGACCCCCATGGCCGTATACTCATGGGCCAGTCCGGACAGCTGTCGCATACAAGGAAGAATCAACACGACTTGGCGATCAAGACAAGGACTCCTCCCCCACCGGCGTATTCAGCTAGGACTCTTGTTATCCTAGGCCTCTGGTGCATTATATAAACCGGGGCCAGGCTAGTCGATAGATATATAACAACAATCATACCATAGGCTAGATTCTAGGGTTTAGCCTCTCTGATCTCGTGGTAGATCAACTCTTGTACTACCCATATCATCAATATTAATCAAGCAGGAGTAGGGTTTTACCTCCACCGTGAGGGCCCGAACCTGGGTAAAAACATCGTGTCCCTTGTCTCTTGTTACCATTGATCCTAAGACGCACAGTTCGGGACCCCCTACCTGAGATCCACCGGTTTTGACACCGATATTGGTGCTTTCATTGAGAGTTCCGTTGTGTGATCGGCAAAAGGATCAATGGCTCGACTGCAGGTCAACTGCAACGTCGGCTTCTTCGTCACCAGCTCTGTTGGTCACCTTGGCTTGACCGAGGACTGCGCCCTACCTCTGATCGTCATGTTCGGACGAAGGCCTTCATCAACACCAACTCCGATCTCTATCAAGATCATGGAGGAGTCATCCATGGAGCTCGGGGGCTCAACATCAACATTGCCCTCAGGCGACCGTGCTGTTTTTCTGGACAGCAAACTTGTATCCACCGCCACCGCCTCCTCGAGTGTCGCTTAAATGATTACTTCGGTGGAATTATGTCGAATTAAGTCTACAACAACCCTGCAAAAATTTCGTCGAGTTCCGATGGAGAAATCTCCGGCAATCTCCGATATACCGGAGCCCTGTTGAATCTGGACGAGAATCCGGACGAGTTTAGGGCGTGGTATCCAGCATCTAGATCGGATGTCCTTTGGAGGATCCAACCGTTGATTTGCTGCGGAATTCCCTTATCTACCACCTGCCAAAAATTCAGCTCGATCCGACCGTCCAAACTCTAGGAAACTTTCGATTAGTGCATCACTTTTTCGATCTGTTTTCTGCGCGAAAACGAATCCGACCCGAATTCATCTTCTTTATGAATGGGATCTCGGACATCCTTTTTGAAGAAAGTTTTCGTCTGGGGTGTTGTGTTTTATTATCAAACACATCCCAGTAGTATTAAAAGTATTCTTGCAATACGAACTTCACCGTCGCGCCGGTGTCAAACCAGCCCGACAACATCACTCCACGGCGGCCGACCTGCGTTAGACACGTCTTCGCTTTGTTGAGCCGAGCTCAATTTCTTCGGATCATCATCTCGGCTAGCCGAACAATAGTTCGGCATCGCGAAGGATAAATCATCACCAACATCGCCGCCCCACGGATTACACGGAGCGGGCACACCTGCATCGCCACACGGTCACTTCATCAAGCCGGCATCGACCACGTCACGACCTGCATCGCTGGACCGGGGGCTTCATCATATCTTCATCAACGTACTCCGGAGACTTCGGCGTTGCTAGGCGACCAGCTCCGTCATGTTAGCTGGACCGAGGGCTTTGCCTCGGTGAGCCAACCTTTGCCAGCATCGCCATGCCGTTGCTTTATCGCCCATCAGGCGATAGGTGTGCGAATCGAGTCCCAATTTTGGGAATCACCTTTCTTCGGATTGCTACAACAAATAAGCCAGGTGCTATTAATTCTAGTATTTTTTGCTTGTTAGGGTTCATTTTTTCCAATGAATTATTACTCTAGTTTGTCCGTCATATGTACGCAGGTCTATCAAATGGTGGCCGCATTAACGAGGTCGCATGGTGGTTCGGTCAGTTTCCGTACATAGTCCGGCGAACGCCGCATCCGGAACTCGAACCGACCTGTGAATTCAGGCCTTGCCATGCCTTTACCGCATCACGCCGCCGCCCTGCATCGACATTGACTTCAGCGCCAGGCAATATTTCTTTTATTACTCACTTTGCATAAATTATTTGTTATGCAACGATTTTATTATTATTATTATTATTATTATTACTATTATCTTCGGTTTGCACTATTTTTTGTGCACAAGAAAATGATCCAGCCGGACTATATCTTTTGGCGTCACCTCGGCTGGACGGGGGGCTTCGTCAACACTTCATTACCCCATGCCGGGGACTTCGGCATCACCCTGCCGTCCTGCATTGACCTTGCTATGTCACCACTTCGGAGTGCCGAGCTCTTTGCTCCGCCACCTCAGGACCGGCTCTGGGATGGAACCTTGTCCCGCATCAAGCTCGAACTGCGTCATCAATACCGGACACATTAACCAGCTAAGTTGTCTTCATGCTCAAAGTTTTAAATTTTTAACTTGTGTTCGGCTCGAACAAACACTATACTTTTTTGGAAAAAAGTTGCTTGTAAAAATTTCCTTGTCCAAAACTTTGTTTGTGACGCGCAAATTCAAATACCCCATTTACTTGGAGGCTTCCTTCATGAAGCTTTTTCCTCTTGCATGTGATTATACTTGTACAGCTTCGTTCCTTGTTCGTGTATTACGCCACAATATGCACCATATTGACTTAAGCGATTTGCAAGCTGGGTTGCCTGGCTCCTGTGCTTACCCCTACGTTCCCGATTGTTCGGCTAGGGAGTAAAGGGAGCACCTCTGTGATTGTCACGATCGGGTCAACCGAGCCGGACCTCAGACTGGGTGAAGCCGAAAGCTAGCGCTCTTATTGTTTTCAATCATGGTCGGCACACAACAGAACTCATGAGTACAAAAAATCTATTGCACAAGTCTCATATTAACAATGAGCACCGAAGAAAGGTATCGGTGGGGGTACTATTTTCTTCGAAGATGCTTCTTACACTTTATCAGTAATATAGCATAAGTTCCCTGAGCGCGCTTTGTCTGTTACAGCATTATGACCTGATTGCCTGGTCATTGGAAACACCATCGATATTCTCGATAGATGGAGTACATAACACTTTTCGGTCCTTGACCGAAGAGGGGAGAAGCCGACGGTCGGTTAAGACGCGTTTAAAGTTTGGTTGAACATAGATATGATATACGTACTTCGGTACATACAATCATTCTTTTACCCAAGTCACTTGGGGGCTCTTATGTTTATTTGAGCCGTTTTATAATAAGTGTTTTTCTTCTTAGTCGTTGCGGAGTTTTTATTATTATTTATCACTCTTTTTCTCGACACGAGTGTGCGGTCACTAGCCGGGGAAACTAATTTCTCTCTCAAAACCGCTAGAGTTTAGTTTTCTAAACTGGCCTAATGAGAAGTACTCCGCCTTCGGGATGGAAGACTGAAGCCGTAGGCTGACCCGCTTGAAGTCTTGAGATAGGATGTGTCACGTTAAAGCACGGCAGAAGCACTTTTTTTTCTAAAGTCCAATTTTCGGATTGGCACCGAACACTTGATCTTGTTCGGACGTCATGTTTTTACTGACGTTTTTTGGTTTTCCAAGCTTTTGGCACTTTTAAACTATTTGTGTGTTTTCAGCACAAGTCTCGCAGTGCAATGGCAGACACCTTTAGAGATTCGGCAAAAACATTCTCGGATATTGCTATATATGCATCAGTTTCGAATTGTGTCTTCGGTCAATAGTTGGGTTGCCCGGGTCCCGCACTTGCCTCCTACGTTCCGCTTTGTTCGGCTAGGTGTGCAAAGGGAGAACCACTGCGATTGTGCTTCCAGCTCGCATGGTCAAGCACCTCAGTGGAGAAAGACGAAAACTGACTGTCACAATAGGTGTAAACTGGTCAGCGATCCGATGACTATATTACATGACAGGCCATTCATAACATTGGCCGAAGTGTTTCCGGCTTGACCTCGACTGTCGCTGAACACTACCGAGGGCTATTAACTGGCCTCCCAAACTAAATCCTCGATATTTTGCTCTTATATTGGAGCTGAGGTTTCATGATCATGCTTAGCATGACAACCCAAAGAAAGGAACCAATAGTGGGACTATTTTCTTTGGAAGACATTTCTTCTGTTAAATAGTAATATAACATGTCTCTCCGCGTACCTTTGTTTACAAAAACCGTATGGCCAGATTGCCTTGTTTGTTGTAAATCTTTGCCCTCATAAAGGCTTTATAAAGTAGGACAAACAATCCTCGGCTATTGGCCGAGGAGGTGGAAGCCGATGGTCGGTCAACAAAGTTTTGTACAATGCGGATCCGAGCATTAATGACGTAAAGTACTTGGATACATAGAGTCATTACACATAATTTGTGATTTTACTATGGATATCGATCCTTAATTCGGCCTCCCGTGCCCGCATTAAGGCTCGGGGCTACTGGGCTTCGGGCTTATTATTTACAAATATTAAAGGGGCACATCGATCCCCTGATCTGGTGTTGCCACCCGACTAGTGTCTCGGGGGCTACTGCATTGCCTGTTCTATGCAGAAAATTTTAAGTGCAATACAGTTTCCGAGGAGATTCTGGTCCTTAGGTTGGTCGGCCGTACCCAACCTGAGTCTCGAGGACTGAGCATGCCACTTTTTGTGTCCCGTAGTATTCTGTCGAGCTAGGACTTGATCATCAGGCCGATTTTGCAAATCAACCTGAGTCTCAGTGGTTACTGGGATCGGCGGTCTTATGTCATCCTTCATGTGCATCTCGGGTTTTAGACCGATACCCACCTTGAGGGCTACTAACTATGTATCTCGGCAGAGAATAAATTGCACCAATCAAAAATATTGACAAAAATCGGCCCACATTCGGGGTGGTGCACCACTTCGGAAGCAGTCCGGCATAAAGCGCGGGCGCTAGTGGCTGGCTCCATAGAGGGCATTTCCGGCATTAAGCTCGGCTAAACTCCTTCAAACTTCTTTGAACCAAGGTGATTTACGACACCTCGGATACAGTCCGGCGTTGGAGCTCGGATACATAATCCGGCGTTGGAGCTTGGATACAGTCCGGCGTTGGAGCTCGGATACATAGTCCAGCCTTGGAGCTCGGATACATTCCGGCGTCAGAGCTGGGAAGCGGTACGGCGCTGGTGCTCGGCTGCAAAAGATACCTCAAATGCGGTCCGACGTTGGAGCTCGGACGCAAGAGGACGCTGCCGCCCGGGAACAACTTCAAACCCGAGGTGTGGCATAACAATAACAAGGCATTGATAAAGGCCGGAAACTTAAAGGGGCTCCTCGGATACCCAATGTGTAAACTCGTCGAATGCATTTCGGCGATCCTCAAGTTCAAAGATGAGAAGATTTCTTGAACCAGTTTTCAAGACCGACGACTGAAGATGAAGAACGGTTCGGAAGAATCGAGGAGCGTCCCTAACTTGAAGACCGGTTCAGGGGGCTACTGATGGTCTCCTGGACTAGGGGGTACTCAATGTGTCGTCTCCCGATCAGTTGGATTGGGCCGAGGACCCCCATGGCCGTATACTCATGGGCCAGTCCGGACAGCTGCCGCATACAAGGAAGAATCAACAAGACTTGGCGATCAAGACAAGAACTCCTCCCCCACCGGCGTATTCAGCTAGGACTCTTGTTATCCTAGGCCTCTGGTGCATTATATAAACCGGGGCCAGGCTAGTCGATAGATATACAACAACAATCATACCATAGGCTAGATTCTAGGGTTTAGCCTCTCTGATCTCGTGGTAGATCAACTCTTGTACTACCCATATCATCAATATCAATCAAGCAGGAGTAGGGTTTTACCTCCACCATGAGGGCCCGAACCTGGGTAAAAACATCGTGTCCCTTGTCTCCTGTTACCATTGATCCTAAGACGCACAGTTCGGGACCCCCTACCCGAGATCCGCCGGTTTTGACACCAACAGACGTAGAGCACCGGCGTCTAACCAAATTTGCAAGAACACACTCCAAGATAAGGCCCAGTGCCAGGCGCAACCCGCCTTGAGGTTGGGCCCCGTGAGCCCCGCGCTAGCTCACGGGTGCCCCAATACACCTCGCCAGGCCTTTCGTGCCTCGTCGCCTCTCCAAAGCAACTAACAGCTAACTGTCGATTGTCACGATGAACTCTCGTTCCTTTTGTGATGAGCCTGCAGGGTCCCTCCAAGGAGCATCGTCAGGCGAGGCCCTCACGGTGTCTTCTTCACTCTCGTCCATGCAAACCGCTTGCACGTTAAAGGGGGGGTACCTGAGCATCGTGACTCAGGGCTCCTACTGGCTCTCCAGCCCTCACCCTCTGGCCTTGTCCACGGCATCGCGACCTGGCATACCAGCGACGGCTGAGACTCGCTTGAGGGCCGGGACCCGAGGACGTAGAGCAGAAAGGGGAGCGAAGGCGAGAGGGGAGGAGCACGCGAGGACCTCGCCAAGCAACCCCTCGCCGGCCAAGGCACGGACCTAGCGCCGCACCAGGAAGCGTTTCCTAACCCTCGAGATAAGTCGCTCTCCGGAAACACTAGTTATCGCAGCACCATCCCCGCACCTAATGCAATCCCGTGTTATCAACGTCGCTCTCCTTTCTCACCGAATGGTGGCTGCTTGAGCGCTAAGGGGGACTTCCTGAGCATCGCGACTCAGGGGCTCTTACCGGACCTCAGGCCGCTCACCTCCTGTCCTTGACCACGGCATCGCGACCTGGCATACCAGCGATGGCGGAAGCCGCCTTGGGACTGGGACCTGTCGGCGCAGAGCATCAAGCCCTCACGAGGTCTGAAAGGAAGAAACTAAGCTAAGACGGAATAAGCATCTCGCACTGCTTCACAATGAGGATCATATTGACAAACGGAGCTACAAACATCTTACAAGCCCCCGCGGGGTATATTCTTGGCTCCTCGTAGGAACAAAAGACGCGAATCCTAAGGAGTCCTAACTACAGGGACCATCGCGGCAGACGCCATCATCAACAGTGGGCCTTCCAGCACCGGCGCCAACCCCATCCAGATCAGGGGCGGCGACGGCCTGACGAGCCCGCCCTGCTCCGGGAGCGGCGCAGGCTCGGGGGCTCGTAGCTGTCGTCGCTCGTCTCCAGAGTCGCGAAGAGCTCGGCGGAGTCACTGGATCCTCCGGCGCCCCCATCGCCTGAGGAGCTGCCAAGGGAGTGGTTGGCCGGCCTCTGTCTCACCGCCGCAAGGCCTCGACCGCCTCTTCCGGGGCAACACTCCAGCCGGCGACCCTCCGCATCGAAGACCTTGAAGGACATCACTGAAGCACCGTCGTACTCCCGGTGGATCGCGAGGGCGCCCCTTGTCCTGCAGACCCGGGCGACCTCGCCCCAGCCTCGAGTCATGAAGACCTCGCCCGGGGCAACAACCGCGACCTCTGCCCCGGTCGCGAGGGTGCTGCAGCCGGCGTGCTGTAGCCAAAGCCCCAGGGGTCCCCCCTGCGGGATGATGGAGGCGAAGAAAGGGGGAAGGCGAATCCAAGACTTAGGAGGCGTGGCGGCGTGAAGCACGAACTCTCGGGAGGAGCCTTCAGCGTGGACTCTAGGGGGAAAGACGCGCACCTCTGTGACCCGCCGGCGCCGACGGCAGCGCAGCCCCTGGCGTTCGGTGTCGACTCCTTCGGAGCCCTCGATATGGGCGTACAAGGGAAATGGGAACCCTGGTGATGGCCGCTCACACCAGGGCCTCGACACTTCCTGGCGGGCGCCCTCACCCCAATGGCAGAGGGCAAGCTGTTTCTTCGGTGGAAGTGGGTCAGGATCCTCTAGGGGAGCCTTTCCCTTCTCTGCCGCGGAGAACCGGCGGATCGGAGCCATTGAAGCAAGACGGGGAAAGGACCAGGAAGAAGGAGAAGCGAGGAGAGATAGACTGGGAGGGCACGCGCCGTTCCGTACTTATAGCCAGTGAAGGCCAACTGTCGACCTCCACGATCGCAGGTAATCATGACCCGCTTTGCATGCAGGGACTTGTCGAATCCGTGCAGTTGCCGAGGCATCGTGGGGAAGCGGAGGCACCCACGTCCAATCAACCGCCACGCGGCGCCCAAGGCCGCCGGCTGTTAGGGCCCACGACGCTCCGCACTTGCCCTTTCGCCTCTTTGCTCGGCCAAGTCCAGGCGCGCCATGGGCCCGGGGGCTATTGTCGGCGTTCTCGGAACGGGGGTCCTCAGACTTGCCTGCCTGCGGCCTGCGGCGTGGCTCAAAGGGGGCCCAGCGCAGCCCATCTCCATCAACACAAGCTCAAGACCCTCGCGAGGGGCCAAGCCTCGCGGGGCGGATGACAAGGAGCATCCTCAGGCATGGCCTCATCAGGCTGGCTCACAAGGAGGCGGAGAGTTCAAGGCGGGGTACCTCGCGAGGTGCCCATGACGCAAGCCATGACGACCAAGGGCGCTAGTCGGGCGCCAGCCCGCGCAGTGTCCTCCTTTCCTCTTTGGTGCAAAGGGAGCAAGCGCAGGCGAGAGCATCAAGCAAAGGCATCCATTTCGGTGCAACAAGACCAAGACCAGCCCAACGGCAGGGAAGAAGTCATTGTGGAGCCCAAGCAGGCATCACCACCAGAGCCTTTGACAGGCGAGGACCAACTTTAGTCAGGATAAGTGTACCCTCTGTTCCCCTTCAAAATGGCCAATTGTTGGCGCCCTTCCCGCTCAATATTTGGGGAGAGGCCCAGGGCCTTTGCCTATAAATAGGACTAGCCACCCCTAGGGTAGAGGGGATCGAGTATCAAGAGGCTGGATAGAGTATCTAGCATACATCTAGAATAGAGAAAGAGAGAGAGAGACTGAACTCCTCCTAGCAGTTCATCGCACCAGCCAAGAACAGACCCTCGCGAGGCTGTTCTTCCTTGTATTGTTCATCATCAGCCCAAGAGGCAATCCACCACACCACACACTGGAGTAGGGTATTACACCACAATGGTGTCCTGAACCAGTATAAACCATGTGTCTCTTGTGTTGTTTCTTTCGTAGTTTAGATCCTGGCGATTCGCCGAGGAGCAGGTAGGTAGAGGGCGAAATCTCCGCGCGCACCCCAGTGTTCGAACCTCAAGGGTCTGCCGGAACCCGAAATCCGATAGTGTGCACCTAATTAGTGGTGCCTTTGGAATGCAAGGCACACACATTAGGATCAACACTCCCCCTATATTTTATAGTCCAACAACATAAGCAACAAGTAAGGAAACAAGGCTTAAATGCAGAAGGGACGTGTGAGCAAGGTATATAACCGGATAAGCATGCAACTCACAAATTACCAAAGTACTTGATGGACATAGATAATAATGGATAGGATAGCATATGTCTCACACCATATGAACTGGAACTAGGTCTCACGGGCACAGACAAAACAAAGCAAACAACGAGAGAAAGGTTGCGAGAAAGACAAGACAAACAAACCAAACACACACTCGCAACTCAGCAACGACATAAATACCTAGACTCTCTCCCCCTTTGGCATCGAGACACCAAAAAGGCAAAGAGCGTTGCTACGGCTCCAGGTGAAAGCAAACTGAGGATCAAGCATCACATCCCAGCGGGATCGTCTGCACCGCCGTCATTGGTAGGATACTGCTCGGTGTCAGAATTGGTCCACGGGCAGTGCTGCTGAACCCACTCCTCCTCATCAGTGACCCTTCCCTTAGATCCGCTGGCAACTGTTGCACTCAACTGACGCATGAGCTCCTTGTGACGGCTCCGGGCCTTCTTCTCAGAGACATGAGACATGTACTGGCCATGAGACTCCATGCAGAAGAGTTTCTTCATCTTGCGCTTAATCTTCTTCGCCCAAGAGGGCTCCACTCCGGAGGGCTCATAGTCCTCATCATCATCGGCCTCAGCCTCGCCCTCGGTCTCCATGTCAGCAGCTTTGGATGGACACCCAGATTTAGGAGTTGGGGTGCCCCAATTCTCCTTCTTCCTCAGACGCTTGATCTCATGAGAAACCAACTCTCCAGTTTCCAGCACAACCCTAGGATAAACATGTGCCCAGGCCTTCTCAATAAGCAGCATGATAAACGGATCATAGATCGGGCACTTGCGCTCAGAGACGACAGAGAGAAGTTCAGACCACATGACATGGAAAATGTCTAGGGACTCGCCAGTGTTTGCTTCCTTCTCATGCTGGCAGAAGAGAAGCATGTCCACGAGAAAGGAGTGGACCATATCACTAGTGCAGAACTGGGCAATAGCAATGGTTCGTAAGGCCCTTTAGTGCCGGTTCCATAACCGGCACTAAAGTGTGGGCACTAAAGGCCCCCCCTTTAGTACCGGTTCAGCACATAACCGGTGCTAAAGGGCAACCACGTGGCACGAGCCAGCTCCGGGGGCCTGGAGCCCTTTAGTACCGGTTGGTAAGACCAACCGGTACTATAAGGTTTGGAGGGTTTTTAGTTTTATGATTTCTTTTTCATTTAATTTTGTGTTTCCATTTTAATTCTTTTTTGTTTGCTGGTATTTTACGATACTACACATTGTACATGTTATGCATATATATATATATATATATATATATATATATATATAGGACTCCTCTTTTATACTCCCAGGAGTATGTACTCCCATCCTATTAAATGGCCCAATCAATGGATAATTAATTAAATAATTAATAAATTGCGTAGCATGTGCAAACAACCTCCAAGATTGTAGGTAGCCGGTGCATGTTATCCAATGGAAAGTCCGATTTGTTTCCCTGTTTGTAAGGGAAATTTGGGTTTTGTTACGGAAGTGATTTTTTTAATCTTAGTATATACCCTTTATACCTCTCCAGATTGGGAATGAAGCGTGTAAATATAGGCCTTCTTCATCTACATCATGCTAGCAGTATATACCTCATCTGTGTTTTAATATATTTCAAATGGGTGGTGGACGATATATACCCAACACACATGGAAGACATATACTGATTTTTTTTGTAAAGAGGTCTCTACTGCCGTTTAAGTAGTGTATGCTGAACTTTTTGAAGGAGTATATAACAACAAAATTCAAGGAGTATATACTGCCATTTTTTTGAAGGAGTATATACTGCCATTTTTGAAGGAGTATATACCAACAAAATACTCAAAGAGTATATACTGCCATTTTTAAGAATTATATACTGCATTTTTTGGAAGAGTGTGCTGCAGTTTCTTTCTGAAAATATATACTGCATCAAAAGGAGTATACATATATGCATTCATCCATTCTGAGAACAATGAAGTATATCCATCTGAAATAAAAGGTAAGTTCATGAAAAAAAATCAGTTCATATGCATCAGAAGGAGTACATATACATCATCAATTTTTTTGCAGGGAACATATACATCATCATCAATAAGAAACATGACTCGATTATATGGGTGCAAAGGAAGCTGCCAACTATTTCTCATGTGTACGTACAAGCAAATTAATGTCATGCACACAGTGTATTATAGGGCATGGATCAAACAGGCACCATCGGTAGCTAGGAGATCCATGGTGATTCATGTGTTCTTCAATCTGACGTCATATTTCCACGGCGTGTATCAGACTTGGAGAGAGCAGACCCGAGGGAAGGCTGCAAGATACTGCAGCTGCAGATGAGATTGGGCGAGTCGGATCACTCGTCATGCATGCATGAAACTTCACGATGGCCGCTCCGCCGCACATGGCCGCCGGCGGCGGCGTCGTAATGCATCGAAATACATACACCCTGCATGTACAAATTAGATGGGTGGCATTAATTCATTGAGGTGCACCTAAATATAATCGGATGGCATCCCTAATTGTTTACCACAATTTGGAATTAAATTCATACAAACCATGAAAAGAAGAAAAATCCCCAAATCTGAATTTTGGACTATTTGCATGTGGCATATGGGCATAGAAGGCATCCTCATGTTCGATTGACCCTATAAAAATTAGACGAGAAAGAGTTGCCAACCTGTACAAGGAGATACAACCCTGTCGTGCCACAAACCAGATCTGTGGTGGTTCTTGGCATAACCTGAAAGAAGGAATAAGAAGATCAGTCTGAGTTAATGAAGATCTAAGAGAATTGTTGCCGTGAGGAATTTATGTATGGATATGGTAGTGAGACAAATCGATCAGGCACCTGGCATATAATTGGTGGACTTCAAAAGCAACTACTTGGTTGCAGAACTTGAGCAGGATTCAACATCAACGGAAAAAGAGCCAAGAACAAGGCTCCACTGAAGTGAGTGCACCTTCGATCTTATTTCTCCCATGGCCGCCCTGCCGAAAAACTACCTGGTCAGTCACGTCACCACAATTGGCCTGTGACAAGATGGACCTCCCGATCGAATTGTTCTTGGCCGCCGCCGCCGCCGCCGTCGCCCCAGCTGGACGCCAATGAAGTAGGAGGAGAGATGGATAAGCGATCAAATGGAAAAGGTGGGCCGACGACAACTACAAAAAGAAACCAGAAAAATCGGAGCAATGACCATAGTTTCGGTTCAGATTCAGCATGTATTTTTTTCTCTAAATAAAGCGAATTAGACAGCACGAGGGAATGAGCAAACTAGCCACACGTTGCCCAGGAGTATGTACTCCTAGGAGTACCAACCCATTTTCCTATATATATATATATATATATATATATATATATATATATATATATATATATATATATATATATATAGAGAATTTCTAGTAGAACCAATCATGCATATATATATCATCAATGTCTCACAAACCACCATATTAATTAATTCACACATACACACATGTAAGCTATATACAATTTCTCCTACATATGCATGTTGCCTTCGGAGCCAGTGCAATTAGCCTAATTGGTGCCTTCGGAGCACGATGACAACTGAAAGTGGTTTTCATGAGGGCGGTAGCGGGTAATAGTATTCTCCTTTCGGATTTATGACCTGGTCGAGCAAAAATCCCGCTATTTCCTCTTGAAGTGCTTCTACGCGCTCCGTTTCTAGGAGCTTCTCCCGCACCTCTTTAAACTGTTAAGAAGGAGATCAATATGCATGTGTATTAGTTGTGTGACTAGATATCGATAATGGTGCAAAAATTGTGAATAGTGTTCTGACAAGCGTACTCATTCCTGTCTTTGAGATCTGCTCCTTTCGGACGCCATCATGCGAATTTTCTCGCAAACGCAGAATGCACATAGATCGGTCCCCTGTGCCTGCTTCAGGGCCTTTACGAGAATGGAATTTGATCAGATGATAATTAATCAAGCATGATAATTAAAGAGATGGCAGCTAGCTAGCTAGCTAGTACTACTTAATTACTTACCTTGGGTCGAAACCATTTAAGCTTTTTTTTCCATTCGCCTTCCGTGACGCTAATGAACCTTGCCCAAGCCCTGCCCGCCGACAAAGAAAATGAATAAAGGGGTTATTAAATAGTTCATATCATGAAATGACGAACTAAATAGGCCAAGATATATAGTTAATAATGATTGAAATTACCTGTTGACTATCCCAAACAAGATGTTATAGTCAGTTTTTGCTTTGAGTAGTGAGTCCAGTATTTCAACTGTTTTGGCGTCAACTTTAATGATACACAAGATCCAGTGAAATCTGTATGCACACACATTTGCATGTCTTAATTAAGCGGGCATATGTAAGCAAAAACATGTAGCTAGCTAGTACGCAAAAACAGAGAATTTGTAGTATAAGACAGTGTGACTCACTGGAAGTTGTAAGGAAGTAGTATATCTTCATTGTATTTGAGGCGCTTCAAGAACTCTAGCATGTTGTCCTCTACATTCTTTTGATGATATGGATTTATTAGCCATGTGTATTCATTAACGGTGTTTGGGTCAATGAACCTAATGCCAAAGCGTCCACCTTTTCTCATTTCATACATCTTCATGCTGCATAATACCACAGAAAAGAATATAGTGAGGATAATTACAGGTAATGATTGATCAAAAGGATCACTACAACTAGCTTGAGACTTAAATTACAGAAAGAAATCACTTACAGACAATAGCAACTGACGATAGATTTGTCGAGTGCGTCTTGATTGTATAACTGAAACAGTTCAGAATACTCAACGGACAGAGCTTTCTCATGGAAGTAATGCTCCTCCTTGACATTCACCATGAGGGACAATCGATCTGAAATCTTAGTAATGTTCATGTACCATTGATGCAATTCATACATTCTCGTTGGGAGGTTCTTGACCTTGTCTGGCTTGACCAAAGGTTGGCCCCGGACATATTTCTGTTTTATTTCATCCTCTCTAAGCACAGGCATGGGCTCGATCTCGAGGAGTTGTCCAATAGTGATGTTGAGAACTTCAGCCTGCATTATATGCTACTCCGTTATTACCACATTGCCCACCTCGGGAACGTAAACTGTTTGCACACAATAATATTGGGCGTGCGTACTGTCACGTGTTGTTGGCACAACAAGTGAGGGAATCGATTGCGCCGCCTGTTCTCCCAGCTGGGGAATGGTTTTCCCGCATTTTTTGACAGCTGCTTCTTGTTTGCTCGATCCCGAGCTCGCCTCCTTACGTAGACGTGCTCGATTTAACTTCCTGATGTGGTGCTCATAGTCTGTGTCAACAGGCTTGGGAGCTGGTGGTTGAGCCATATGAATGAAGTGGTCAATCGTTTCCTCAGGCACTTTCTCCCTTGGCGGCGGTGGCGGTTTCGGTGCAAAATGGGCTTCCACCTCGGCCTTCGATATGGCTGCGATTTCCTCCTCAGACCTGTCATAAGCCCTCTGCAGAAGAGGCGTGAGGCTTGGACCATATTTATATCGCTTGCCTCCGCCTGTACTTCCTGTACTACCTCGACTCATACCGCTACGCACCATAGCTGCGGGGTGTCTCTTCTGCAATTGCTGAGGCGGCGGAGACGGCTGACGGGGCTGAGTTGGACGAGGAGGAGTGGCCTGAAGCTGTGCCGGACTTGGAGGAGGAGTGGCCTGAGGTTGTGCCGGACTTGGAGGAGGAGTGGACGTCTGACGCTGTGGCAGACTTGGAGGAGGAGAAGTGGCCTGACACTTTGCCGGACTTGGAGGAGGAGTGGCCTGACACTTTGCTGGACTTGGTGGACTTGCATGAGCGGGAGTCTGCTGACTCGGTGGTGGACTTCGACGAGGAGTCGGCTGACGCGCTGTCGGTGGCCTTTGAAAGATGATGCAATCCTTTTTCCATAGGATGATACGATGTTTGGCCTCTCCGAGAAAGCGCTCGTCGTCACCTCCAGGAATGTCAAGCTGTAGCTCCGAATATGGTGGGTCCTCCACCTCATCAACCAAGACACGAGCATAGCCCGCTGGAATCGGGTTGCAATGGAAGGTTGCCTCAGGTGGATTTGTAAAAGCAACGCCGTCTACCACCTTCATGGATATGTTCTTCATTTTGACGTGTAGCTCGCAGTTAGTGTTCTCCATGATGTCATCCACGGGGTATCTACCCAGCATTGCGTCGTCCGGGGTGGAACCCATGCTGCTTCTCGGCATGGATGGGGCGGTGCTATCCAATGCTGGATCATCCGCTAGCTGCTGCAGCTGCTGAGACCCCCTTTGCTGGGTAAGTGAGTTGATCTGCTCCTGCTGCCGCTGGAATTTGACTGCCAATTCTGCTTGACTTGCTTCTAGGCCTTGAAGGTGTTCATAGTCCCGCTTCCTCTGCTCCTCCTCCATCTTCCTCTTCTTCTCCTCCGCAATCTTCTTTCTCGCACGGGTTCTGTAGTCGGTGTTCCAATCTGAAAACCCCTCATACCACGGAATAGCACCCTTGCCTCGTGTTCTTCCCGGGTGTTCAGGATTTCCCAGGGCACGCGTAAGCTCGTCGTTCTCTCTGTTGGGCTGGAACACCCCCGATCATGCCTCTTCTATTGCAACAAGTATCGCATCATCGGCTCCCTTCAGACTTGCCTTCGTCGAAACATTGCTTGTCTTCGGGTCCAACTCCCCCCCATGTGCATAGAACCAAGTCCTGCACCTGGGGGGCCAGCTCTTAGTAACCGGAGTGACACCTGCATCCTCCATCTCTTTCTCAAACTTATCCCACTTAGGCATTGCCACCGCATAGCCACCTGGCCCCAGCTTATGGAACTTATCCTTTTTTTCGGCATTCGTCTTGTTTATTCTCGACCGTTCCTTAGCTAATTCCGAATCCTTGAATTTCACGAAATCGTCCCAATGAGCACGTTGGTTCTCTAGTGTTCCCTCGAATACTGGAGTCTTCCTTCCTCCCTTGACGTACTTGTCCCATTCACGATTCTTGTGGTTCTTGAATGCAACCGCCATCTTCCTAAGAGCAGCGTCCTTGACTTTCTGCACATCTGCTTCTGTGAAATGATCTGGTAGGGTGAAATGTTCCATGAGAGTATCCCAAAGCAGATCTTTTTGATTCTTGTCGACAAAAGTAACATCTGGACGTGGCTTTGCTGGCTCTCTCCATTCTTGAAGTTTGATCGGGAGTTGGTCCTTCACAAGAACTCCGCACTAACGAACGAACTTGTCTGCAATCCTCTTAGGCGCTAATGGTTCGCCATTAGGTCTGCATGCCTCGATATTGTACTTTACGCCCTGCTTCAACTTTTTGTTCGGGCCTCGTTTCGTCCTTTTGCCTAAAGATTTGCTCGATCCGGATGGCTGAAAGAATAAAGATCGATTCGTTAATATATCTTCAAGTCATTTAAAACATGTGATGATCACCAGATGCCTGCTTATATAAATATATATACCTCGCCGGTCTTTGTTGTTTCAGGATCAACATGTTCTTCGTCATCGTCATAATCGTAGTTCATGACTTCATCAATTCGGTCGTCGCGATCGAATATCATATGACCCTCTCCGGTGTTGTTTAGAAATTCGGAGCCGTCATAATCTTCTTCATTCTGATCATCATCTGGCCCGCGTATCATATCGAACATGGTCTGTTCTCCCTCTCTGTCGGTATTGTCTGCCATAGCTTTTATTTAACTAATCCAAAAGAAATATAAAACAATTTAGTATTCAAATTACATCGTCTCGAATAATAGATATAATCTCGAATACATCGTCTAGAATAATAGATATAATCTCGAATACATCGTCTCGAATAATATATAATATTGAATAGTACATCACTGGCTAGGTAGCTAACAAAGATCGAATACTACAGAAGAATCTAGGACACTCGCGGTTCCTGCGGCGCGGGCGGTGGACACCCAAAGAGAAGGAACCCTCACAGGATCATAGCTGAAGTGAGATCCCCGAAGAAACTGCCAAGTATTGGAGAACCTGCCGCCCTCTAACGCAACCATGTAGCGATGGACGTGCTCGTCCTCCTCCCTGATACGGCGACGTACCACCTCCGGCGGGGCCGGGTCCCTCCGCACCGAAACTGGCCCATGCGAACGCCACCAAACGAGATCAGGGTCGACGACGGGACCCGGGGCCGGGTTCCTCATCAAGCGGCGCGCCCCTCCAGGCAGCACCTCCTAGTGCCAGCCCGGCGGAGCCCAGTCCCGGACATGGGTCAGCCGCACGTCGTCGCGGACGGGTTGACGGCGAGGATGTGGGCCGGGCATCGTCGAGAATAAATACTAGCTATATGCCCGCAAAAAGTAACATTTTTTAATGATTGGATTTTGATAACTAAAATTTCTAACATTTCTATATAACACTAATTATGCTATCATTGCATATGTCAAAAATCTATATACTATTTCATACTAATTAAGCATCTAACACTAAAAACAGAAAACACAACTTCTATACATCCATTAAAAAACTAAAAAACAACATTATATAAAAAATTTCCATACTAATTAAACACTAATTATATCCATCTAACATGCATTCATACATATATAATAGTGAAAAAATAATAATCTAAATAATCTAAACTAATTAAACATACAAAATACGTATATACTAATATATACATGCATTAATTCATACATATGTACGTGTGTGTGTGTGTTCATCATGCATGCTTGTGTGTGTGTGTGTATGGGCTCGGGGAGGGGCGGCGCCC
This sequence comes from Triticum timopheevii, assembly GCA_963921465.1. NCBI lineage: Eukaryota > Viridiplantae > Streptophyta > Magnoliopsida > Poales > Poaceae > Triticum > Triticum timopheevii. The sequence goes on from OY997270.1 coordinate 315,617,511, forward strand.
ATGGTGGCCGCCGGGGGCGAGGGAGAGGGGTTAGAGGGGGAGAGCTCACAGCGGGGCGACGACGACGGCGAGGCGACGGTCGGGGGCGGTGACGGGCCGGGGCGTGATGCGGGGGCGGCGACGCGGGGACGGGCCCGGGGCGGCGACGGAGACGAGGGCGGCGACGGGGACGGGGGCGGCGACGGAGACGAGGGCGACGACGGGGACGGGGGCGGCGACGGCGGCGGAGACGACGGAAACAGAGGAAGAAACAGAGGGAGAATGAAATTTTCATAAGTGTTGTATATATAGAAGGCACCTTTAGTACCGGTTGGAGCCACCAACCGGTACTAAAGGCCTGTTTTGGCCAGGCCAAGCGGCGGGAACCGCACCCCCTTTAGTACCGGGTCGTGGCACCAACCGGTACTAAAGGGGGGGTCTTTAGTACCGGTTGGAGCCACGACCCGGTACTAAAGGGGGTGCGCTGGCTCCAGGCGGTGCGCAAGTTTAGTCCCACCTCGCTAGTCGAGGGGCTACCGCACTGGTTTATAAGCCCCAGTGCGGTAGCTCTCTCGATCTCCTCCCCTAACCAGGCCTACTGGGCCTACCTATCCTCTTCGCCCAGTGGGCCTACTGGGCCTTTGCGGGCCTGCATCCTGGCCCAACAAAAGGTTGTGTTGCTAGTCGTATGCAGGCCGCTTTGGCCCAGTAGGCGGGCTTTTTTTTCTTAATTTTTTCGCTTTATTTATTTTTGTTTTATTTATTTTTGAGTTGTTTTTTGCTGTATTTAGAGTTTCTTTGTGAATATTTTTGCTTTAGGTGCAAAAAATTACAAACTTTCTGTTAGTGCCGGTAGATTTCAAATTTGAATAGTTTAAATTTTGAATTATTTGAAATTTGTGTGAATCACTAGTTTGTGAATAACTTAACTTTGAAAAAAGTTTTTCAGTGATTCTTTTTTCTTATGTTTAATATTAGTGTGTTTTATCATTATATTCAATTTAGTAATGCTTAGGTTATTTAAAAAATGAAATGCCTTTGTAACAGTTCAGTTTTCGTCGGAAACCCTGATACTTCGAAAGAGATTGTCCATTTTGTACACGAAGTGCATCCAGTTTTTGCCGTAACCCTCTCTACTTTCTTGCACATGCTATTTGTATGAAATTATGATACCATGCCAACTTTCAACCTTTTCTGAGTTCATTTGAAATGCTTTTCAATTTTAGGGTCATTTAGCTGGAAAAAAAATCAGTAAATGCATGAAAAGAATTTGTTTGCACATAAAATTTCTTCGCGTTTCAAATGCCAAAACACATAACTACCCTAACTATTACAGACATTCCCTCCTGGGTGTGAAACACAGAAGAAAGTGATGATAGTGAAGCCGATCACATCCCAGATCTTTGGGTGTGAAACTCTTTCTTCGTGTGTGTCCCTTTGCGCCGTAACCATGGAAAATCTTCATCATTTAACGGGATGCTTGGGTCAATATTCACTGTGAATGGAGCAATTTCATCAAACTTTTCATAATCTTCTGACTTGTCTGTCTTGTCATCCACTCCCACGATGTTTCTCTTCCCAGAAAGAACTTTGTGCCGCTTTGGCTCATCGTACGATGCATTCGCTTCCTTATCTTTTCTTTTTCTTGGCTTGGTAGACATGTCCTTCACATAGAAAACCTGTGCCACATCATTGGCTAGGACGAATGGTTCGTCTGCATACACAAGATTGTTGAGATCCACTGTTTTCATTCCGTACTGCGGGTCTTCCGTTACCCCGCCTCGTGTCATATTGACCCATTTGCACCGAAACAAAGGGACCTTTAAACCACGTCGATAGTCAAGTTCCCATATGTCTTGTATATAACCATAATATGTTTCCTTTCCCGTCTTGGTTTCTGCATCAAAGCGGACACCACTGTTTTGGTTGGTGCTCTTCTTATCTTGGGCGATTGTGTAAAATGTATTACCATTTATCTCGTACCCTTTGAAAGTCATTATATTCGAAGATGGTAACTGGGACAGCAAGTACATGTCATCTTCAATAGAGGTGTCATGCATGGTACGTGTCTGCAACCAGCTGGCGAAACTCCTGGTTTGTTCACGTGTAATCCAGTCATCAGACCGCTCCGGGTGTTTGGAGCGTAGCAAATTCTTGTGTTCATCCATATACGGAGCCACCAAGGCGGAATTCTATAGAACTGTGTAGTGTGCTTCAGTGAGAGAATGTCCGTCCATACATATTATTTGTTCCCCTCCTAGCGTGCCTTTTCCATCCAGTCTGCCCTTATGCCGCGATTCAGGAACACCAATCGGCTTAAGGTCAGGAATAAAGTCAATATAAAACTCAATGACCTCCTCATTTTGATGGCCCTTGGAGATGCTTCCTTCTGGTCTAGCACGATTATGAACATATTTCTTTAAGACTCCCATGAACCTCTCAAAGGGGAACATATTGTGTAGAAATACAGGACCCAAAACATTAATCTCTTCGCATAGGTGAACTAGGACATGCGTCATGATGTTGAAGAAGGATGGTGGGAACACCAACTCGAAACTGACAAGACATTGCACCAAATCATTCTGTAACCTTGGTATGATTTCTGGATCGATTACCTTCTGAGAGATTGCATTGAGAAATGCACACAGCTTCACAATGGCTAATCGAACGTTTTCCGGTAGAAGCCCCCTCAATGCAACCGGAAGCAGTTGCGTCATAATCACGTGGCAGTCATGAGACTTTAGGTTCTGGAACTTTTTCTCTGCCATGTTTATTATTCCCTTTATATTCGACGAGAAGCCAGACGGTACCTTAATACTGAGCAGGCATTCAAAGAAGATTTCCTTCTCTTCTTTGGTAAGAGCGTAGCTTGCATGACCCTGATGTATGCTGTCTTCTCCGTGCATACGTTGCTGGTCCTCCCGTGCCTCAGGTGTATCTTTTGTCTTCCCATACACGCCCAAGAAGCCAAGCAGTGTCATGCAAAGATTCTTCGTCACGTGCATCACGTCGATTGCAGATCGGACCTCTAGGTCTTTCCAATATGGAAGGTCCCAAAATATAGATTTCTTCTTCCACATGGTGCGTGCCCGTCAGCGTCCTTCGGAACAGGTTGTCCGCCAGGACCCTTTCCAAATATCACCTTCAAATCCTTGACCATATCATGTACATCAGCACCAGTACGGTGGCGAGGCTTCGTCCGGTGATCCGCCTCACCTTTGAAATGCTTGCCTTTCTTTCTTACGGGATGCCTGCTCGGAAGAAATCGACGATGTCCCAGGTACACATTCTTCTTACAACTATTCAAATATATACTGTCGGTATCATCCAAACAGTGCGTGCATCCACGGTATCCCTTGTTTGTCTGTCCTGAAAGGTTATTGAGAGCAGGCCAATCATTGATGGTCACGAACAGCAATGCCTTTAGGTCAAATTCTTCCCCCATGTGCTCATCCCACGCACGTACACCTGTTCCATTCCACAGTTGTAAGAGTTCTTCAACTAATGGCCTTAGGTACACATCAATGTCGTTGCCGGGTTGCTTAGGGCCTTGGATGAGCACTGGCATCATAATGAACTTCCGCTTCATGCACAACCAAGGAGGAAGGTTATACAAACATAGAGTCACAGGCCAGGTGCTATGGTTGCTGCTCTGCTCCCCAAAAGGATTAATGCCATCTGCGCTTAGACCAAACCATACGCTCCTTGCGTCATCTGCAAACTCCTTCCCGTACTTTCTTTTGATATTTCTCCACTGCGACCCGTCAACGGGTACTCTCAATTTTTCTGTCTTTCTTACGGTCTTCTCTGTGCCATCGCATCGCCTTGGCATGCTCTTTGTTTTGGAACAAACGTTTCAACCGTGGTATTATAGGAGAATACCACATCACCTTGGCAGGAATCTTCTTCCTGGGGCGCTCGCCCTCGACATCACCATGCCCATCGCGGCTGATCTTATAGCGCAATGCACCACATACCGGGCAAGCGTTCAAATCCTCGTACTCACCGCGGTAGAGGATGCAATCATTAGGGCATGCATGTATCTTCTGCACCTCTAACCCTAGAGGGAAGACATCCTTCTTTGCTTGGTACGTACTCTCGGGCAATTCGTTGTCCTTTGGAAGCATATCCTTTATCATTACCAGCAACTTTCCAAATCCCTTGTCAGATACACCATTCTCTGCCTTCCATTGCAGAAATTCCAGTGTGGTGCCCAGTTTTTTCTTGTCACCTACGCAATTTGGGTACAACAATTTTTTGTGATCCTCTAACATGCGCTGCAACTTCTTCTTCTCCAAATCACTTGCGCAGTCTCTATTTGCATCGGCAATGGCCCGACCTAGATCATCAACGGGCTCATCTGATGCCTCTTCTTCAGCTTCTTCCCGCATTGCCGGCTCAGCTTCTTCCCGCATTAATGGCTCAGCTTCTTCCCCCATTGTTGTATCATCGTATTCAGGGAACCCATGGCCAGGATAGCTGTCGTCGTCCTCTTCTTCTTCATTGTCTTCCATCATAACCCCTCTTTCTCCGTGCTTGGTCCAAACATTATAGTGGGGCATGAAACCGGACTCAAACAGGTGGACGTGAATGGTTCTTGACGTAGAGTAATTGCGACCATTCTTACAGCCAGCACATGGACAAGGCATAAAACCATCCGCCCGCTTGTTTGCCTCAGCCGCAAGCAGAAAAGTATGCACGCCCTCAACAAACTGGGGAGAGCATCGGTCATCGTACATCTATTGCCGGCTCATCTTCATTACACAACACCGAATAGACCAAATTAATACAAGTTCATACATAAAGTTCATACAACACTTAAATGCAACAAACAAATAACTCTCTGGCTAAAGCATTTAAATGCAACAACAAATGCGATCAAGATCGCAACTAAGGTAACAATTGATCCAACAGCATAATGATACCAAGCCTCACTATCGATGGCATATTTTCTAATCTTTCTAATCTTCAAGCGCATTTTCTCCATCTTGATCTTGTGATCATCGACGACATCGGCAACATGCAACTCCAATTCCATCTTCTCCCCCTCAATTCTTTTCAATTTTTCTTTCAAGTACTCATTTTCTCTTTCAACTAAATTTAACCTCTCGACAATAGGGTCAGTTGGAATTTCCGGTTCACATACCTCCTAGATAAAAATATCTATGTCAACTTGATGGGCATAATTTGTCATAAACACGAAATGCAACAAATAGTTTTAAAAGAGAATATACCACATCCAAATCATAACAAGGACGAGGGCCGACGGGGATGGATATCAAAACCATGGCACTATGTATAACAAACAACGTACGGGTAAGATAATTATTATACGAGTAACTATATATCCAAATCACACAAACATCAATTTTTTATATAAAATTTCATGAACAAGAGGCTCACCACAAGGTGGTGCCGGCGACGGGACGGTGCGGGCGATCGACGGTGGTTACGACGGAGATTTAGAAGGCACTAAGTAAACCACACCTACATATGCAAACTAAGTGTTATTTTTGACCTCAAATTGCATATAAATCAAATACTAGCACATATATATATTTCCTCCCAAATTACTAAACTCACAAATTAATAACTATATAAAGCATTGCAAGAGCTAATCTAGCAATGAGAGATGAAAGGACAAAGTTGCTAACCTTTGTGATCATTTGAATGGATGGGGGCCTTCAAATCTTGACAAATTTTGGGCAAAATGTGTGATGAGCTCGAGAGGAAGAGGGGAATAACAGAGAGGAGAGGGGAAAGGGGAAGAACAGAGCGAGCTCGGGTGGACGAAGGGTTTATGTAGGACGACCTTTAGTGCCGGTTCGTGCCAGGAACCGGTACTAAAGGTGCTGGAGGGGGCCCAGACTGACAACGTCCTGCCACCACTCTCATTAGTACCGGTTCGTGGCACGAACCGGTGCTAAAGGTTAGCCACGAACCGGTACTAATGAGAGCGGCCCGGCTAGCCGTTGGAACCGACACTAATGTATGCATTTGTGCCGGATCAAATACAAACCGACACTAATGTGCTTCACATTTGACCCTTTTTCTACTAGTGTATCCAGATTCCCGATACGAGGGAAGAGAGTCTCTCGGAAGACGCGATGAAGGATGTCCAGAAAGGCAGGTAGCTCATAGGTCTCCTTCTCAGTCACGGGGAGAATCTTCACAGTACAGTAGGGCCAGAGGGCTTGCTTGTGAGTGGAGGCTGCATTGCGGTGAGGGCGGAAGCCGACTGGGTCTCAAGCCCATGATCTTCCACCCCAAGTAACTCCATGAAGGCCTTCCATTTGACAGAAAGCAACTTGCCATTTGTCATCCAAGTCAGAGTCCTTTCTTCATCAGTTCCAAGATGGACAGTGGCATAGAATTGAGCCACCAAATATGCATCAAAGTCCTTGTTGAACTGCATGATTCTGAGAATGTTCAGCTGAGAGCACATCTGAAGGGCTTCACCAAAGTACTCAGGGTCCTTTTCCATAGCATCTGTGTCGATGGAACGCACATCAACATAGAGATTCTTCTTAGCCTTGATCACATCAAAGTAGATGGCAAACTGAAAGCGGTTCCAGAACGGGCGGTTGACCAAAGTGGGTTCTTGATCTTCCACATAGGGGTTGCGGCGACGCCTTTCCCAGAATTCCTTGGCAGTCATCTCTGTCACAGTCTTGCCCCTCGGCTTCAGCTTGTTGGCAGTCGACTTCTTATGTTGAGACGGAGGTTGAGTACTTCAGGACGCACCCGCTGTCTCAGATGTGTGGTAGCGCTTTGACGTTGAACGACCGGGGTTGACACGGCAGACTTGCTGCTCAGGATGTTCATCACCTGGAACCAAACACACGAGCAGAAGAAACAACACGAAAGAAAGAGCATAAGCCGCCAAACAAAACAACATGGATCAAAAAGTGGTAGGAAAATGATGGAATTGGGCATCCAGAAGTAGTACCGCGAACCAAAAGCGGTAGTACCACGCCAGATGAGCGGTAGTACCACTTTAGACGGGGAACGACGGTTCCCTACTGCCGTGGGCAGATCCGGCACTACCGGGATGCCAAATTCAAAAATAATCGTACCAAACATCAATCCAAAAGGTCTAAATGCCATCTCCATCCTACTCAAGCCTCGACTTAGCCAAAAATCGAGAAAACCAATGCCTATTGACCCTAACAACTAGATGTGACATCTAGGCAAAGAGAGAACGGGAACGGGGGCAATACCGGCATCCATGGCAAGAGGATGCGGTGGGGATCGCTTCCACTGAAGGAACTGGAGAGGGACGGCACGAAGACAGCGGCCTGCCGAAGCCCTCCTACGGCGAGACGCCACTAGAGCGGCGAAGAACACGAGCGGGTGGAGCGAATAAGTATGGGGGAGAAAGGCAACTCCCCCTGCCCCAACATAACCCCCAACGCCCGCCCCATAGCGGTAGTACCGCTGGGGTGGGCAGCACTACCACTTGATGATCATCAGCGGTAGTACCGTGCACCCAGCGGGAGTACCGCTCAGCCGCAAAAGGACTGGCCTAAAAGACTTAGCTCAAGAAAAGAAGTCGACTAGAAACGAGAGCAAACACACAAGCAAACAAACAAAAAGAAGATGAGAAACACACTCCTCTCCAAGAGAGGGCGGTGGCTGAGGCCACCTATGTTTGAGTTCGGAGGTATGGCGCCGCGAAGATTTTAACCTTGGGCCCATGACCAAAACTCATCTTTGAAGCACAAGTACCATAAAAAATGGCTAATGTGAAAGAGTTTGATTAATTTATGCATAATGGGGGGAGGGAAAGTTCATTGAGAGAACAACACTCCCCCTATGTCCATGCCTACACCTAGACAAGAAAGCATGATGAGTATGGTGGGGTGTGCAAGGGTTCAAACCACATTGCTCGAATCAATGATATTTAGCTCATGCCTTAACTCATGAAATCTTGCTTCATCCAAGGGCTTCGTGAAAATATCTACAAGGTTATCATGAGTGTTGACATACTTGAGCTTGATCACCATTCGCCTAATGTAATCCCAGATGAAGTGATACCGAATCTCAATATGCTTCGTCTTGAAGTGTTGCACCGGGTTGAGAGAGATCTTGATGGCACTTTCATTGTCACACCAAAGAGGCACTTCATCACAAGTGACACCGTAATCCTTCAAAGTTTGCCTCATCCATAGGAGTTGAGCACAACAACTACCGGCAGCCACATATTCTGCTTCGGTGGACGATTGAGATACACAACTTTGCTTCTTAGAAGACCAACTCACTAAAGAGCAACCAAGTAATTGGCACCCTTCGGAGGTGGACTTCCTATCCACTTTGTCTCTTGCCCAATCTGAATCTGTATATCCCAAAAGATCAAAGTTGGCTCCTCTTGGGTACCATAAGCCAAAGTTTGGGGTATGAGCCAAATATCAAAAGATTCGCTTGACCGCCACAAAGTGGCTTTCCTTAGGTGCGGCTTGAAACCGTGCACAAATTCCCACACTGAACATGATATCCGGTCTAGATGCACAAAGGTAAAGCAAGGATCCAATCATGGAGCGATATACCATTTGATCCCCCGCTTTACCATTGGGATCAATGTCAAGTTGGCATTTGACGGGCATTGGAGTGGAGGCCGGCTTGACATCACTTAGCTTGAATCTCTTGAGCATGTCTTGAGTGTATTTGGCTTGGTTGATGAAGGTTCCTTCTCTTCTTTGCTTGATTTTGAACCCGAGAAAGAACTTCAACTCTCCCATCATAGACATCTTGAACTTTGAGGTCATGAGAACGGCAAATTCTTCATTGAAAGCTTTGTTAGGGGAACCAAAAATAATATCATCAACATATAGTGGGCACACAAACAACGCCCCTTTGACCTTATTAGTAAAAAGAGTGGTGTCGATTTTCCCTATTTCGAATCCACGATCTTGTAACAACTCAGTAAGGTGCTCATACCACACATGTGGGGCTTGTTTAAGGCCATAGAGCGCCTTGTTGAGTTGGTACACATGATCGGGTAAATAGGGATCCTCGAACCCGGGGCGTTGTTTCACATATACCAACTCATTAATGGGACCATTAAGAAAAGCATTCTTCACATCCATTTGTTGCAACTTGAAATTATGATGAGAAGCATAAGCAATCAACAAACAAATAGATTCAAGGCGAGCAATGGGAGCAAAGGTTTCACCGTAGTCGATACCCTCGACTTGGGAGTATCCTTGTGCCACCAAACGAGCCTTGTTGCGAACAATGATCCCATGAGCATCTTGCTTGTTCTTGAATATCCACTTGGTTCCAATGACATTATGATTCTCGGTTGGCCTTGGCACTAATTTGCACACTTGGTTATGGTCGAAGTTGTTGAGTTCTTCATGCATGGCATTGAGCCAATCCGGGTCCTCGAGCGCCTCATAGACCTTTTGGGGTTCGACACAAGAAACTAATGCGTGATGTTCACAATAGTTTGCTAATTGTCTACGAGTGCTTACCCCCTTTCTTAGGCTTCCAACCACATTCTCCATGAGATGACCTTTTGTAGTGAGCTTGGAAGCAATCTTCACGGCACGACGCTCTAATTCCTCCTCAGATGTGAAAAGAGGAGGGGTAACTTGATCATCTTGAGCGCCGTCTTGAACTTGTTCTTGATCTTGAGCTTGCTCTTGATCTTGAACTTGCTCGAAAGGGAGAACTTGACCTTGGGCATCATTTGGTGGTTCACCACCATCTTGGGGTTGATATTTCCCTTGATCTTGTTCACGAGGTTGAGGGCCTTCACTTTGTTCTTCGGAAGCGTGTGGGTCTTGGGTTGGTGATGGCTCCACTTGAGTGGAGCATTGTCCTTCTCCTTCGGACACAAGGGGTTCCTCAATGGGTAGGATATGACCAACACCCATTCTTCTTATGGCTTGGGGAGGAATTTCATCACCTACATCACAAGTACCACTTTGCTCCACTTGGGAGCCATTATTCTCGTCAAACTCCACGTTACACGTCTCCTCAATGAGTCCGGTGGACTTGTTGAGGACACGGTAAGCATGAGAGTTTGTAGCATAACCAACAAATATGCCCTCATGAGCTCTAGCCTCAAATTTAGACAAACGAACACCTTTCCTACGCCTGAACACCTAGAAGTACTTGAGGTTGGGCTTGTTACCAGTAAGAATTTCATAAGGAGTCTTGTTCAAGCCTTTGCGGAGATAGAGCCGATTGGATGCATGACATTCTGTGTTGATGGCTTCGGCCCAAAAGTTGTATGGAGACTTGAACTCCGCCATCATGGTCCTTGCCGCATCCATCAACGTCCGATTCTTCCTCTCCGCAACACCATTTTGTTGAGGGGTATAAGGTGCAGAATATTGATGCTCGATCCCCTCATCACTAAGAAACTCATCCAAGGTGTAGTTCTTGAACTCGGTGCCGTTGTCACTCCTTATTGTCAATATCTTTGCATCATGTTGACGTTGAGCTTCATTTGCAAATTCGATGACGGTTTGTTGAGTCTCACTCTTCCTCTTGAAGGAATATACCCAAGTGTATCTTGAATAATCATCCACAATCACCAAGAAATTCTTTCTACCCCCAAGACTATCAAATGATGGAGGCCCAAAGAGATCCATGTGAAGGAGCTCCAAGGGTCTCTTCGAGTAGATGATAGTCGTGGGAGGGTGAGCCTTCTCATGTAGCTTTCCTTCGATACAAGAACTGCAAGCACGATTTTTGGCAAAAATAACATTTGTTAGTCCACGGACATGGTCCCCCTTGAGAAGACTTTGCAAAGTTCTCATATTGACATGGGATAAACGGCGATGCCAAAGCCATCCCACATCAACTTTAGCCATTAGGCATGTCGCAGTCTTAGTGGGTCGCTCCGAAAAGTTAATCACATAAAGACCGTTCTCGACATGCCCAACAAAGGCTACTTTAAGAGTCTTGCTCCACAAGAGGGCCACGGTACCAATATCAAAGAAAGTGGCAAAGCCCATGAGTGCAAGTTGACGAACGGAAAGTAGATTGTAAGCAAGGGACTCAACAAGCATGACTTTCTCGATCATTAGATCATGAGAAATGACAACCTTGCCAAGACCCAATACCTCAGAAGACGAGGCATTACCCCACTCGATGTTGGTGGGCATGGAAGGGATCTTGTGCACGTCCACCACCAAGTCCTTGCTTCCGGTCATATGATTTGTGGCTCCACTATCGAGCAACCATGATCCCCCACCGGAAGCAAACACCTACAAGAGATCAATGCTTGGTTTTAGGTACCCATTTTGTAATGGGTCCTTTGATGTTAGTAACAAGGGTCTTAGGAACCCAAATAGACCATTCAATGTACTCATAAGAAGAACCAACAAATTTAGCATAAACATGCCCATCACTAGCACGGCACAACACATAAGAAGGGTTAAAGTCGCCGGCTTTGTTGGAAGGGGTGGCATTGCCCCTTTTGACATCATGACCCTTCACATTGTTCTTCTTCTCCTTAGGAGCACCCTCTCCCTCCTTCACAAAAGTTTGTTTGATAGGGGGAGGTCGTTTGTTCTTGTCGTTCTTCTTCTTGTTCTTGGACTTGGGTGCGAACCCAACTCCCTCCTTGGCCACAACTTCCTTTTGATTGCTCAAAAGGTCCTTGAGGTTCTTCTCACCTTGTATGCATGTCACAAGGCCTTTCTCAAGTTGCTCCTCTAACTTGGCAGTCTCCACAAGATGCACATGCTCACAACACGGGTTAGTGGCATTTGCATTATCAATTAATACCATATGAAGAAAGGTGGCTTTCTCCTTGGTAAACTTCACTTGGAGTTGATCATGGGACTCCTTGAGGCTAGCATGAGCACCCTTCAAGACCTTGTGGGCCTTGTCGAGTATATAAAACTCCTCCTTGAGTCTAGCATGGTCAACCCCAAGTTTAGCCTTCTCGGAATTTAGCACATGAGATACAACAAGAGCATGATCAAGATCTTTCTTTAATTTAGCATGGTCGTCGTTGTGTGACTCCTCAAGAGCCAAACGATGCCCACGCTCTTCCTCAAGAGCATTAGAGAGATCCGATATCTCATCGGCATAGTCAGGACTATGACCTTCCATCTTAGAGATGGTCTCTTCATGAGCCTCGATCATGTCATTGGCTTCACCAAGTTGTTCCAAGAGAGCAACGAAGTGCTTCTTGGATTTTCCCTTGATCTTACTCATAAAAGACTCAAATTCATTTACTTCCTCATTAGACCCCTCACTTTCATCAATGCAATCCATCAAGGAGGGATTAGTGATGATGGTGGTTTTGATGTTGGGGGTTACCTTGTTGGTGGCTTTAGCCATGAGGCACTTGGCGGTGATGTTCTCGTTGGGTGAGTCGAAGAGGGACACCCGTGGAGTTGTGGCAATGGCAACGGAGGCCATGGCCATGGCTTCACTATCTTCATCATCATCATCATCATCCTCATGGTATTCTTCTTGAACCACCAACCCTCTAGTTGGAGTCTTCTTGGTGAAGTTGTTCTTGTTGGGGAAAGACTTGGCTTTGTCTTTTCGGATGAGCTTGCCACCATTATCTTCCCTCTTCTCATAAGGGCACTCTGCAACAAAATGGCTCACATTGCCACAATTGTAACATGTTCTCACACGTTGCTGCCCTTGAAGCTACTTGAGTTATTCTTGTTGATGCTTGGCATTGAGTTCTTCTTGCTCCAAAATTGCCTTGAAGCAAGAGCCATGTGTTCATGATAATCATACTTGGTATCTTTCGGATTGCTCTCATCTTCTTCCTCATCATCCTCTTCTTCCACACTAACCTTAGCCTTCAAGGCAAGGTTGGGCTTCTTTGCTCTTTGAGAGCATAACACCGCATTGTCGGCGGTCTTGTCCAAGATGCTCATAGCCACAAACTCATCCAGCACTTCACTTGAGGACAGGGTGTGGAAGTCCGGCCTTTGACGAATGACTGAGGACATGGCCTTGTGGCAAGGCATCATTGCCTTAAGGAATTTGCGCTTGATCCAACTGTCATCCGTGTCCTTGCTCCCATGATCTCGGAGTCAGACCGCGAGTTTGGTTACTCTCCGAAAGAGCTCACGAGGTTCTTCATCTTCTTTCATTGCAAACTCATCGGCTTCATCTTGCACCACTTCATAGTTGGAGCATTGAATGCTTGCGCTTCCCCTGTAGAGGGAAACAATACAATGCCATGCATCTTTGGCCATGGTGAAGGGTCGAAGATGAGGGAGATCTTTGGGTGGAATTGCATCTTGATGATGAAGAGAGCATTCTCATTGAATTGATTATCCGCGACTTCTCTAGGGGTGAAGTTGCTTCGGTCATGTGGATAGAAACCTTCTTCAATGATTCTCCAAAGATTAGTATTCACTTGATTTAAATGATGCTTGAAGCGATAAACCCAAGGATCAAAGTCTTCATTTTTCACAATCTTAGGGGGGGGGGGACCGACATGATTCAAATGGGTGGAAGGAATTAGTCCACCATAAACAAGTGGAGGTTCAACATGGGCAAAGATGCGGGTGCCATTTTTTACCACTAGAAGAAGGAGCCTTTTCACTAGTAGTTTCCCCCTTGTCGGAGTTAGCATCTGTCACCTTGTTAGTGGTATCACCCACTTTCAATGGTGCGGTGGATAATTTAAGCCCTTCTAAGAATTTATTAAACGTGCTTTCAACCTCGGCCGTCATGGAGGTTTTCAATGTGTCCAAAGCCACATTGAATTCCTCACGAGAGACCACGATTCCCCCATCGGCCGTAGACGAGATCGGATTCACACCGGAGTGCTCCTCCACACCGACTACGGTGTCAACCATACTCTTCGGACGGCAAATTCCTTAATAGAGAGACGAGGCTCTGATACCAATTGAAAGGATCGATATATTTGACTAGAGGGGTGTGAATAGGCAACTAACAATTTTTAGCTTTTCTTTACCAAATTAAAATTTGCATCAAGGTAGGTTGTCTAGATATGCAACTAGGTGAGCAACCTATATGATGCAACAACAACCACCACACAAGAAAGCAAGGGATATAACACAAATAAGCTTGCACAAGTAAAGGCACGAGATAACCAAGAGTGGAGCCGGTGAAGACGAGGATGTCTTACCGAAGTTCCTTCCTTTTGAGGGGAAGTACATCTCCGTTGGAGCGGTGTGGAGGCACAATGCTCCCCAAGAAGCCACTAGGGCCACCATATTCTCCTCACGCCCTCACACAATGCGAGATGTCGTGATTCCACTATTGGTTCCCTTGAAGGCAGCGACCAAACCTTTACAAACAAGGTTGGGGCAATCTTCACAACTTAATTAGAGGCTCCCAACGACACCACGAAGCTTCACCACAATGGACTATGGCTCCGCGGTGACCTCAACCGTCTAGGGTGCTCAAACACCCAAGAGTAACAAGATCTGCAAGGGATTACTGGGGGAAATCAAATTTCACTTGGTGGAAGTGTAGATCGGGGCCTTATCAACCAATCCCGAGCAAATCAACAAGTTTGATTGGCTAGGGAGAGAGATCGGGCGAAAATGGAGCTTGGAGCAACAATGGAGCTTTTGGGGGAAGAGGTAGGTCAACTTTGGAGAAGAAGTCCTCCTTTTATAGAGGGGGGAACAATCCAACCGTTACCCTCCAAAATAGCCCCGCAGAGGGCGGTACTACCGCAGGGGGCAATGGTACTACCGCTGGGCCCAACGGTACTACTGCTCCCCCTCACGGTACTGCCGTGCAGTCTGGGTGGGCAAGAACATGGGCAGAAATCGGATCCAGTGCGATACTACCATGGTGGTATGGCGGTACTACCGCTTCTACTGCCGCTGCTTAGTGCCGCACAATCCGACACGAGAGGCGACCCCCTCGAGTCAAGGCGGTAGGAGCCCGGTACCGTAGCGGTACTACAGCTGAGGACCCCCAGGCGGTACTACCGCTGCAGAGCGGTACTGCCACCTGTGGATCTTGAGCGGTACTACCGCTGGGCACCGCGGTACTACCGCTGGGACCAAAACATGCTCATAGGAAGGAAATGGAAGCTCCAACGAAGCAGGAATGCTCAGAGGGTGCAAAGAGGATGTGTATGTGTTGATTCCACCCTAGCCTTACCAAAGCGGATCCCCTCTTGATAGTACGGTGACTCCTACGAAACCAGTCCACCAAAACAGAAATGAACGAGCTACACCGTCTTTGATTAAAACTTCGAGGGGAAGGAATC
Source organism: Triticum timopheevii (assembly GCA_963921465.1). Classification (NCBI taxonomy): domain Eukaryota; kingdom Viridiplantae; phylum Streptophyta; class Magnoliopsida; order Poales; family Poaceae; genus Triticum; species Triticum timopheevii. The sequence goes on from OY997270.1 coordinate 315,632,677, forward strand.
GTCTCGTGCCAAAGGATGAATCTCTGAAATGCTCAAGGCACGCGATTAGTCAGCAAGCGTGTTGTCATCAATCACCAAAACTACATAGAGAGAGATATGCCTTAACACCGGTGCAAAGCCTTCTTCCCTGACATGAGCTTCTAGGACGAGCACCAGGGTGGCTACCTCCAAGGCGTCGAAGATGATGTACAAGGTGATGACCCTCAAAGCCGGCAAGCATATTCAAGGTATAACCTCCAAGCCTATGACTCGATCCATGTCTTCTTTTAAAGTCCTTGCATTGGCTCCTAATGCACACTTATTGAGGGTGGCTAAAGATAGCATCGTGGTGTTGGGATCGGAGGAGAGATCTCCCCTGGTGGTAATTGAGTGCTTTCGCGCTCAAGAGGAGGCGCGGGCAGCTATTGCTGAGGCCATAGCTCATCGGGATTTAGCCCGTACTGTCCAGGCCGAGGTCCTCGCCAAGGCCCGTGCTAAGGATCTGGGGAACTCTGCCAGGGAGATGGCAACTGCCTTGGATTGGGGTCGGGGCAGAGGTCGTGGCCGAGGCCGGGGCCGCCCGGCCCAAGGCCATGAGATGCCATCACAAGAGGGGGCGGGGGGGGCTCCCCCTTAGAGTCACAATGAAAGGCATCTTCTGGAACCTAAGGGGATTTGGCCAGAGAGATCGCCGGAGACAACTAATTGAATATATCCGGGAGCAACATCTCGATTTTATTGGGCTGCAAGAAACAATTCGCTCCTCTTTCTCGCAAACAGAGGTTGACTCTCTGGGAGGTTCCATAGATTTCCATTGGGAATGGGTGCTGGCCAGGGGGGCGTTCGGGTGGGATCCTCTTGGGCCTAAAAGAGAGACACTTGATGGCATCCTATTCTCTAGGGGGAATTCTCTCTGAGTGCCGAAATGACCCAAAAGAACAATAGCTTCAAATGGGAGCTCCTGGTAGTTTATGGGCCGGTAGATCATTTGAGATCTCTGGATTTTTTGAGGGAAATTTACATTAAGGTGAACTCCTCACCGAATCCCCTGGTTATCCGTGGGGACTTCAATCTTATTACGGGGATGGAGGATACAAGTAACCAGAGGGTTAATAATCAAGGCCTAGTGGACACGCTCAATAATTGGGTGGCGGAACCCCAGTTATTTGAACTCCAATGATCAGGGGCACGCTTCACTGGGACAAATAATCAAGACTTCCCGGTTCGATGTGTGTTAGACCAGATATTCATATCGACTGAGTGGGAAGCAAAATTCCCGACGTGTTCTCTTGTGGTTGAGACACGCATGGGATCGGATCATTGCCCCCTTATTTTGAACTCTAGGGAGGAGGTCCAGAAACCACCGAGGCGCTTCTTATTTGAACGCCAATGGCTGCTCCAACCTAGTTTCATTGAGAGGATGACTCACATATGAGAGGATGGAAGGGTAAATAGGCCGCACCGATACAGGCCCCTTTGTGGCGCATTAGATGAATGGAAACATTATATCCACAGATCGCGGCACCACCTCAGAGGGTGGGGCGCCAATGTGAGGAGCCAGCTCAAGACTTAGCTTGATGAGAGACATTAGAGACCTTGATGCCAAAGCCGATACCGTGGGCCTGTCTAACGAAGAATGGGCAAGATGATATGTTGCCGAGGATGAAATGGTTTTTATCCTAACATGTGAGGATATGTTCTTGCAACAGAGAGGGCAACACTGTTGGATTCTCAAGGGAGATGCGAGTATGGAATTTTTTTCATGTTGTGGCAAATGGGAGGAAGCGTCGATGTATGATTACGTGTCTTAGAGTGGGGAATAGGGTTATAACAGAGAGCGCAGACCTCCGGGCACACATTGATGGGTTTTATAGGGAGTTACTGGGGTCCACCTTTGGGGGTGCGACATCGTTGGGCCTGAATATGTTGGTCGACCCAAGGAGAGTGTCCTTAAGTGATAACCAAGCACTTATCCAGCCATTTTCTCTTGAAGAAATATCTCGTAATCTCAAGGCTATGCGGACTATCACGGCCCCTGGCCCGGATGGGTTCCCGGTAGCATTCTATAAGAAATTCTGGAGCCTCGTGGGACCCCAATTTGTAAACCTAGTGCATGAATTTACCTCGAGGAGGATCGACGTGAAGCGGCTAAATTATGGGGTGCTAGCACTTATTCCGAAGGTCCAGGGTGCGGACAATATCAGGCAATACCGCCCTCTTACCCTTATCAATGTGAGCTTTATGCTTTTGGCTAAAGGGTTTGTGTCATGGCTCGCTCCGGTTGCACATAAGGTGATTGACCAAGCCCAAACAACCTTTATTAGAGGGCGAAGTATTCTAGATGGTGTGGCTGTGTTACATGAAGTGCTCCATGAGATTTGGACATCCAAGGAAGAGGTGTTTATCCTAAAGATTGACTTTGAGAAAGCATACGATAGGATGAGATGGGAGTTCATTGAGGAGGTTCTCCGAGAGAAGGGATTTGACTCATTATGGACTAGTTGGATGCGCCAGCTTGTGAGAGGGGGCCAGACGACGGTTAACATTAAGAAAAGACGACCCTATCTCCCCCTTTTGTTTAATATCATCACCGATGCCTTGGCTGGCATCCTTGATTGTGCTAAGGCCGCGGGACACATATCCAGGGTAGCATCTAATATCATTCCTGGAGGGATATCTCATCTGCGGTATGGGGATGATACTCTAATTTTCATTAAGAATTCTAAGAGGGAGATTATTAACTTAAAATTCCTACTTATGCATTTCGAGGAGATGTCGGGCCTTAAAATCAATTTTGATAAGAGTGAAGCCTTTGTCACGGGAGGGAACTTGGAATCCCAACTCCGGGCGGCACATATGATGAACTGTGAGTTGGGGTCAATTCCTCTAAAATATTTAGGCATGCCAATCTCAGCAAGGGCCCTTCAAATGGCTGGTTTCCAGCCGGTAGTTGATAAAACGACGACAAGGGTGGAGCCATGGCAGGGTAAACTACTGGCGTCAGGAGGGAGGTTGGTCTTGGTAAATGATTGCCTAAGAAATATTCCTATGTTTGTTATGGGCTTTTATCTTCTTCAAGATGGGGTGCATGATAAACTGAATAGGGTGAGATCTCGCTTTTTTGGGCAAAAGAGCATCAAAAACAAAAGTACCATATGGTAAGTTGGGAGGATATTTGCCGACCTAAGGATGTGGGAGGCTTGGGGGTTATCAATACTAAGATTATGAATTGGTGCCTAATGACTAAATGGGCATGGAAAATTCTTAAAGGCCAAGGGGGCTTATGGCTAGATGTATTTGTAAGGAAATATCTAACTCTAGGGCGGCTCGAATTTCGGAGGAATGCTAAATTGTCGCAACTTGCGAGGGATATTAAAAAGGTCCAACCTCTCCTCCGGCTAGGAACAAAATACCATGTCCATAATGGCAACTTAGCTTGCTTCTGGTCAGACCGTTGGTTGGGTTCAGATGTGCTTCTGGACACGTATCCGCTTCTGTACGCCATTACGGACAATCTGAATGCTAGGGTAGCGAATATGTGGATCCATGATCATTGGGAACCATGTTTCCGTCGCCCCTAGGGCCTCCAGAAATAATAGAATGGGAGAGATTGCAGGATACCCTTCAGGAGGTGCACATTACCTCTGGGCAGGATGAGGTCATGTGGCACCTTGATCCATCGAGCGAGTTCTCCATCGGGTCCCTATACAAGGAAATTTTTAGGGCTACCCCCCCATGCGACCTGTGTCTGGCATTTGGAAGGCATGACTTCCGGCCAAGATCAAGATCTTCTTGTGGCAAGTGGCACGCAATAGAATTACGAGCGGGAATCAAATACAAAAGAGAAGGGGCCGGGGTCATGGGAAATGTGCCTGGTGCGGTGAGAGTGATGACCGGGACCATATCCTGTTTCGGTGTGTTATGGCCCGATTTATGTGGAGCACAATTAGGGAGGTAACAGACTGCACTTGGAACCCGGGTGACTTCACAGCTTTCTACCACCTTGCAAGTAGTACGGTTGGGCGAGATAGAAGAATGGCGTGGCTAGGCTTTGGAGCCATAGCATGGGCCTTATGGACTACTAGAAATAAAGCTTTGATTGAGGGGCAATTCATTCGACATCCGGCTGACCTATTGCTTTTAGCGCTCTTCGTTTCATTGCGCGCTGCGTCGCGTTTTGCTGGCTACGGCCTTGTATCCCTTTATCCTACATCCGTCGCACCTTGTTTGAACCTTGTTTGTACTCTAAGGGCCTCAGTTTAAGGCCGGGCAGATGCCTCCTCTCTAAAAAAAACTATTTAATCCCGGTCTATTTTAAACCTTGACAGCGGTCCCAAACAGAGATTGTCTACGTGGCAAGACGAAACTCGGGATTGTTGACCCCAATCGCGACTGGGCTGGCCCAACAGACGGAACGCGAGTTTTTTTCTTCTTTTTAGTAACACGCAAAATAAAAAAGATCTACATGAATCGAACTTACAATCTACCGCTGCTAAGCTCCCCCAGGTAGCCACCGGAAACATCAGCTGTTGTTGTTATACAGAAAGGCTCAAAATATTTATCCACGCACAGCAGCGTCGAGACTTGAAAGATTGTTTAAGGGCAAACAAATATTAAAACTGTGCAGGCGCGAACAAATTTTAAACCTCCGATCTTTTTAATATGCGAACACTTTTGAAAATTATGAATACTTTTAAAAAACGAACATTTTTTGAAAACACAATCAATTTTGAGTGAACACTATTTGGAACATAAACATTTTTTGAAAAAAGGGGAACAAAATTTTAAAACTGCAGATTTTTTTAAATGTTTGTATAGTTTTATAAATTGTTTATTGTCATTAAGAAAATGTTAAATGTGCATATGGCAAAATGTTACCGTGTCACATTTTTCAAAAAAATGGTTTTGGAATTTCATAAAATTGGCGTTTAAAAATATATTTGGTATTTCAAAATTGATTACTGTTTTTTATGAAATGTTTCCTAAAAAATCCAAAAAGGTTTTCATATATGAACACTCATTTCTGTTCTTATATACAAATACACGCTAAATATAATCGTTGGCAGCCTTCAATCCGATTGGCTAGGTGTGGCCTCTGCAAGTGCGACGTCCTGAGTTCTCAAGTAGTGTCAAACTCATTTTCTGTGGCCGCTCTTAATTTTTGTCGCTCCTAATAATGCCTCCTTCCCATATAATCTTTGACGTCTAACATTTCGGCATGAAAATTAGCGCAGCCGTTCGTTACCTGAGTTGTGTATTTTTTTTTCGAGAATACCTGAGTTGTGTTTGGCTGGTAGAAGACAAGTGTGTGCGTAAATGAGAAATTATGATTACGAAAATGGAAAACAGAGGGGAAAAACAGATCGATTGTGCGAGTAACTGCGTTAGTGGGTCAGCCCAATTCGTCCTAATGTCCAGCCAGCCCATAAACAATCCTTGCCACGTCGGCGAATACCAGTCAAAAACCCTTAAAATTTAAAATAGATCGGGATTAAATAGTTCGGTGTGCTGATTTCCGGGATTGCGAGTTCAGGATTTGATTTAGTTTTCGTCTATGAATTGAAGGTTTGTTTTGGACTTTTTCCTTTATTTATTGGTTGCTTTGCTTTCAGAACAACAATATAGTAGTATGCTGGGTTTGTGTGGATTTATGGGACATGGTCTACGCGCACCCGATTTAGTATTTTTTCTTGAAAAGTCAAAAAACTTGAAACCTTTTTACGACAAAATAGTCTATCATAATACTCGTGTTTAAAGTTTTGGGACAAAATGAGTCATGTCATATTCTGAGCAAAAAATAAAATCGCAGCTAAAAAAAGAGAAAAGTTCTTTTATATAGTATTTTTTTGAGGGTACACCAAAGGCGTACCATAGCTTTATACTAGAATTTTATATAGTATTGATTATGTCGTATTTTGGTCGGAACACATCATAATTTATTTTGTTCCAAAAATTTAAACATGAGTTTTATGTAGACCATGTATGTTTTTTTTTCCGAAAAGGGGAGTACCCTAGCCTCTGCATCATAAGATGCACACAGTCATTTTATTAAACATAGAAAAAAGTTCAAGTCATCGAGTACAAGACAAAAGTAAAGGTGAAAATAAAAAGAAAACACGACCACGACAGGTCGGATCTGAGATTACGTAGCTCATCAACATAATTCATGATTGGCTCGGGCAAATTTGTTTTAAAAATATTTAACTATATTTTATTTTATCTTTCAATTCGGATGCGCACGCTCCCAGGTTCACAGTTGTATTTTCGGCTACGGGTAGTCTTCAAAGTTGCGGCTTAAGAATATAGCACTTTCATCATTTAAGCCAACTCAACGAGAAACATGTCGCTGGACTAGCCTTTGGTGAATAAACATGATTTTATTTCTTAGCTGGGCTACTTCCACGACAACAATATACTCTCTCCGTTCCAAAATAGATGACCCAACTTTATACTAAAGTTAGTACAAAGTTGAGTCATCTATTTTGAAACGGAGGGAGTAGTATGCAAAGGGATAATCTTCCAATGTTGCAGCAGCCACCACCACTAGTTTGACGCAGTTCGTCAGAAATACAAACAATTGGTTATTATTCTACTCTGTCTGTCCCAGAATATACGAACGTTTTCGACACTATGCTAGTGTTAAAAACGTTCTTATATTTTGGGACGGAGGGAGTAGTTCCTTAGATTGACACCTGCGTAATCTGCAGGTTCATAGGGAATCAGCCAGTCAGCCAAAAATCCCTTCTTCCTCCTAGGCTCACACCCCATGTCCTTGCACAGCTGGTCGTTGTGCCAGATACCGATAGAAGCGACGCAAGATCGGCGGAAGTAGTCGCCCGAGTAGCGTTTCATGTATGCCTCCCATTCCTTCACATTTTCCTCCATTGATCTTATGGCAGGCAAACGAAACCCCCCATCAAGGAAATGCGCCAGCCATTTGGACCGTATCTCCGAGGTGTGTAGATCTCCCATGCTCTCTGAGTAGCCAATGATTGCTAGCTGAGGAATCCTGGGGTGGACGCATAGCCTGTCACATTCCGTAAGAACTACGGTTAGTTAATTGTGCTGCATTGATATACGTATCAACTACTAGTTCAGTTGACTAAATTGAAAGGGAGATGGTTGAAAGGAACCTGTAGAGAGGGACCGCAGTAGCTGGCGTGCCAACAACGATCTCTCTGAACAGAGGTGAGGTGAACAACTCTCTGAGCTTCTGATCCCCATTGTACCCGGTCGCAAAGATCACGACGTCGCTCTTGATCGGCGCGGGCTCGCCTTGTACGACGACACCTTCTTTGCAGAAGCTAAATCCGTTTGCTTTCTTGAGGATAATGCTTCCCTGCTCCACATTGTCGTAGAATTTGTCCGGCATTATTGCAATCAGCCATGAGCTGAGAGCTTGGAAGAAGCTGTGTTCCGGCACCATGCCATGCTTCCTCATGGGCACCGCCCACATGTAGTAGCTCTCCACAAACTTTGAGAGTATCCATCTCTGATCAAATTAAATTAATGCATGAAAAGGAGCCCTTAGTAGCATATAAAAATACAGTGGCCAGTATATACGTACCAAGGGTGACAAGAAGGTAGCCAGCAGGCTAAGGAGCAGCCCCTCTCCTGGCTTATGAACTAGTAGTTCGGACAAGCGATTGAAGTACAAGAAAGGAACCGGGACACCCCAGGCATAGAAGTCAGGGATGATCCATCTCTTTGTCCGAACAATCATTGTACAAGGATGAGTCGGACCATTCACATTTGCGCACTCTGTGGCGATGTCGAGAGCAGACTTCTGGTAGCCGACGACGGTGACGAGCTTGCCTTTGATAAGCTCAGTGGCTTTTGCATCGTCCATGTTGGAGTAATCCATGGAGTGGATCACCGTGCCATTAAAGGCCTCCGGCCCTTTCTCCGGCGGGAAAGTTGGAATGTTGGGGATGCCGCTGTACCGTCCAATGCATAGCACCACAAAGTCGGCCACGTGTGTCTAGATATGCCAGAAAAGAATCGTTGAGTCTAGCCATAATTTTTTCAGAAAAGGATCTAATTTAGTACTATTAGGGAAAACATATATGCATGTTTAGAGTATCTTCAACGATTCCATATCCATAAAGTTATACGTATCTAGTTTAAGAAAAGTTGGGCAAAAATAATGCTACAATAAATCGAGATCTCATATAATCTGCCCAACTTCCTGTACATTTAGGAGAAGTTGACCCGTAATACTTCCCATAAAGTGTCAGCACGTCACCGCCATGCCCACTGTGCCGCCGCTGACCACCGCCATCCGTTGCCCACTGATCCAAATTGCTTTTTCGGCCGCAGAACTGGGGTATGGTGCTTCATGAGGCTTGGAAGAAATCCCCCGTCGCGGCTACTAACTCCGTCCTGATTTATTAGTCATATTTATAATTTGTGCTAAAGTTTAACCAAAGATTTAACTGACAAAATGTTAGTGTATGTTAATGAAAATTATGTCGTTGGATTCATATTTAAACATAAGTTTTAATGATATAAGTTTTAGTGATATGCATGAATATTTCGTTAGTTAAATTTATGATCAAAATTTGACGTAGAACCAATAAACCAGGACAGAGGTAGTACTTTGGAAGGTTTCACTGTGCAACAGGTCACCATTCCGCAAGCTCGAGGTAGTCTGGCGCTCGTTGACCTAGACCGCATATTTCCAGGATCGATGTCCCAACGGCCACCATTTATTTTTACCTCTAGGTTTTGCTATGTTTCATATGGCGAGAATGTGGTACACTATAAACCATAGTGACAGGCGAACGATCGACAATGTCTCGTCTTGGAGGTGAGGTGAGGTACAACCAAATTTGAAGTTAGATAGTGATCTTGCTCAAACCTCGACGTCGTCCCCGTGCTGCACGGTGATCCGCCACTCGCCTCGACCGCTTCCGAATGCCTCGCCGTTGCCGGCCCACTGCTCCCACGCCATCATCTCCTCCTCGTTGACGGCGCCGGAGTATTCCAGAGCGGTGACCCGGCTGCCGTACCTGACGCACTCTAGCACGCCGAAGTGGCGCGCGTAGGAACGCAGGTACTCCATGACCTGGTCGTGGCTCGGGTACAATTCCGGCACCTCCGGCGGCCACGGGAAGTCCGTGAACTCGTACTGTGGCCGTGGGGTCTGCAGGCGCGTCGAGGCGAGCGTGTGCGCCCACACGCCGCCGACGGCGTCCGCCTCGGCCTCGAACACGACGGGCCGGAAGCCGCGCTCAAGCACGTGCTTGCACGCCGTGAGGCCGCTCATGCCGGCGCCGACGATGGCCACCCTTTGCTTCTCCATGGGACGCCTTGTTTTGTTGCTTGCAGAGGCGTGAAACACGCTTTGCTAGTGTGCTATGGCTATGCTATGACCATCTTGGCATTTGTTTCTGGGAGTCGTGGAGAACTAATATAGGCTAAGCTTGTGGCTGATCCTGGCCTTCTGCTTCTGGACTTTGTCGCCTTTTCTGTTGTGTCGAGGGATCGATCGGAACCCAAGCGCCATCAGCCGGTCACGTCCGACGCTGCGCTAGAACCTAACGGAACTACGAATGCACACGGATTAAGCATTCTTCTAAGTTGTTTACTCGACGAGGAGTCTATGGGGCGATGCCAGGTGCCGTCCCCGGTGATGACAAGGCTCTGTCCGTGTGGAAGATGCTAGGGACCGGATTGAGATTTTCATCAGCTGGTTGTGGTTCTCTTTATAAAAGCAAGGGACATGCTTATTAATTTAGTTTTGTTGTTGGTCTTCTTTTAAGAAGCTGTGTAACACAGTCTTGTTAATAAGAGCATTTACAGCCGGACCTAGCTAACCCAGTCCCCTAAACGTCTGCGGACAATGACCGGTCACCTCGCAAATGTTCACTTCCGCAGCCGGGTGTCTCAATAGCAAATTGTTAAATCCATACAATCACATGGATCATAAACTATCTCTACGTAAAATATACCCGATCTCACATACCGTCCGGCTACTTCATCATGCCTGCCATTGGACTACCAAAAATTGGCATATGCTCTACTATATCAATATATTGCCATCTAACTGCCAAAAATTAAAATGTTCTACATACTAGACCTATGAAGGACGTTCATTCACGGCTGGCCTTCCCCTTGCCCTTACCCTTGTTGTCTTTGTGAAAGTAGCGTTCGAAGACGCATAAGGGATCGAGCTGGACTTGCTCATCGCCGGAGCTGTCTGGTATCCTCCGACCATGACCCAAACAAGAGGAGGATCGAAACCCGAAATACAACCTCGCAGAAGAAGCGTCATCATCTGTCCAAGCACCGTATCTGCGAAGACTAAAAAAACCTAACCTAAACTACTAACCGGAGCGAAGGCACCGGGATTCTCCTCCCCACCACCGGCCGCCGGAGCGGCGGGCAGAGATGAGACGAATCCACAGGCTCGTCGGTGAAGTCTGCAGAGGAGAGTTTGCCTTAGCCACCTAGCTAGGTTATGAAAAAGGGCTTCCCCCGCTTTATATATTATATATAAAGCACCAACACTTACATCCAAACAACCGATACAAATGCACGCCACACACAACCCAAGGTAAGGTACAAGAATGCCGGGCACTGACACACAACCTCAACGACTACCAAGTATCAACAAAATGCGCAAAAAGACCCGCTCGTAGCCGACGGATACCACCATCAAGATGAGAGATCATCCGGGAAGAGGTGCAATGGACAACGCCGGACCTAGCTAGGTTAGGGGAGGAAAACGAGAGGAACCGTACTTTGCTTTGGCCATAAAATAAAATATCTCTATTTGGACCACTTTGTGAAAGAAATTATGCACCATCTTCATTATTAAAGAAACAATGTATCAACTTGCCGAACGGGGCAGTTTGTTAGCTGGGATTAGAGTCAACTCTAACTAGGGTGGTGTTTTTTGTCGGACAATTTCCGAACTATCCGAAGAAAAATAATATGGAGCAGATTTGAGGACCACCTTGAATACTCTTGAGTACGCCCGCAAGGGAAGCATACACACGGCATAGCATGACAAATGCACTGACGTGATATAACATGTGATAGCATTAGGCTAGGGTTTCTCTACCTTCCGCCGACGTCGTCGTCGGTTCGCCTCGTCTCCGGTGGCCTTAGGGCCATGAGTGCTGAGTGGATTCCGACCTTTGCCGTGGGAGGACTTCATTTTTAGATCTTTCTTCGATTTTTGTTAGGGTTTGTGTCCTAGTTAGGAAGGTGAGACGGCGGCGGCTGTCTGAAGATGGAATAAGGTTCTTCCCGCCTAGCCTCCTTTCTGGTGGTGTGTCTAGCATTGTCGGTGGGCGTGTGGATGTGTGTCTCCAATTGATCTGTCTTTGGTGGATTTGCTCGGATCCGATCGTTATTCGTCTATAATCGTGTGTCTTCTGGTTGGATCCTTCCTATCTACGATACTCTTCATCGGCGGCAGTTGTTGTTCCGGTACGTTGGTCCTATGGGGCCTTAGTACGATGACTTGCCGACTATCTACTTCAACAATTTTTGCCCGGCTCCGGCAAGGGAGGGGCGACGACAACGGCACGTCTTCAGCACGCTTCAGTGTTTGTAGTCGTCGTTAAATGGTCTACGGATCTGAATGTAATTTTATTATTTCTAGTATTCATTGTACTACCATAATTAAATTGAATAGATTGAAAGTTTTCTTAAAAAACATGTTCCGTGCAATGTTGTACTAGGTGAATGCAGTACTGTGAACCAACCTATGGTTGAGATGGTTAGGTGGACAGTGGTATCCCTAACCCATCAGGGTTCAAATCCTGGTGCTCGCATTATTCTTGAATTTATTTCAGGATTTTCGACGATGCGCTTTCAGTGGAAGGAGAAGTTCCCGTCGACGACGAGGCGCCTACAGTGACTTCGTAAATCTTAAGATGATATGCTGGCTCAATCTCTCGAATGTGCTCATAAGGGTAGGGTGTGGGTATGTGCGTTCATAAGAATGAGTGTATGCACGTGTATATGAGCGCTTGTGTGATGCTAAAAAAAAGGTGAATGCAGTACTTACACGCGAGAAATGCTACACGTATGGATGTTTACTTAAGTTTACAGGCTGATCATTGAGTTGGCATGTTTAATTTGGATTAAGGGTGAGCGCCGGGCCCCACCCGGTGAAAATCAGGGGGCGGTGAAGAGTAGTAAAGGAAGGGTCTATAGCCGTTCTGTAACTCTCCGTACGTATAGCATTTTTGCTTACACGTCACGTAAGTTTTAAAATAGAGAGATTGCTTTTTCCTTCTTTTCCTTTTTTGTACTTGGCAATCTTAACTGTGGATGGAGTGCAGCGGTTGAGTTCTATTGTTACCTGCAACTCTACGAGGGCTTTTTCGCGTGAACAAATAACAATAATATAACACCTACTAAACCTTTCTAACTACTACCTCTCTCTCAGTTTACAGGGCGTGCGCGTATCTCTAGGTCGTCAATTTGACCAACCTAATACGAGTCATATATTACAAAAAATATACCAACCTAAACTTCAGAGTTTCTACTTTCAAAAGGTATACTTTTTGTGTTATATAGTTTATATTAGGGTGATAAAATTGGCAACCTAAGTATACGCGTAGGACTTGTAAACTGAAACGGAGGTAGTAATTAACTCGGCCCCCCTATTTACACCGGGGTGGGCCCCTTCCTCCCCCTACTGCTAATCACATCCACGTCAACTTGTACGTAAAGGCCTTCCATTACTTTTCGTGGGTCTAGCATTGTTCAACAAATAATCCTGCGTGAGTTTTTTTTTACAGAAAAACCTTCGATCTATTCATCTTCAATCGTTGTAGTTCAACAAATATTAGAAATAATAAAAATTACAGGATTTTATGAACACAAAGGTTTGCGAAAATGTTTTCTCTATTTTTTTACTTAAAAAGAACGCAAGGTTCCCATTTCATCTCTTCACACCACCCCTTTGTCCAACCTTCCATTTACTCCCTCTGTTTTTATTTACTTTGCATATTACTTTGGTTAAAATCGAACTTTGTAAATTTTGACAAAATTTATAGACAAAAGTATTAACATATATGATAACAAACCAATACCATTAGATTCATTATTGAATACACTTTCCCATCATATAGATTTGCTATTGTAAATTTCATATTCTTTTTCTATAAATTTGGTCAAACTTTATAAAGTTTGACTTCAGTCAAACCTAATATGCAGAGTAAATAAAAACAAACGGACTATATGATAATCAATCACCTTAATTTACTTACCTTCTGAATCAATTTTACTTTAATTTACTTACCAAACTTCTAATCAAAATTTAATGGTCAGAATTTGATGAACATTTATTTACACAATCGCATTATTATTATCATTTTTTATTGACAGGTAAATCACAAACTAACGTACTAGAATATTTATATCCCGTTGCAACGCGCGGGCATTGTTCTATTTTTAAATGATACAATCGCAGATGCTCACACAAAAATGTATCGATAAGCATGGTGCCACATGCACACGAGTGTACAATAAAATTGAAAAATGGCAAAAGGAAAAGTAAACATTTTTTTATAAAGAAGGCCAATTGTTCTCTTCTTGTGGTATTTTCTGAAAGAATGATACCTACTCCTATGGTGCTATGAGTGAAGAAGATAAAATCGATTCTCTAAAATTGTCTTTTTGCTTGGGATACTACATTTTCATTTCATCATGAAAATTCACAAGTAGACAGAACACTTGGCCGTGTTTGCTACAAGATTATTTTTTTACCATTCATCTGTACGCAAGTGTACCTAGGAGCCAAAATTCTGTGATGTAGGATGCTTATTTTTTAACATGGGTATACACACATCCTTTATAATAATAAAAAAAATCCAAAATAGTAGAAATAATAATAATAATTTTTTCTATAACATACATGGTCAAATATTCTACCTACATGTGAAGTTTTGGAAAAGAAATGACATCCATAGTACTGGGCAATTGGGGCTGCCCACGACGCGATTGTTGAACTCAAAGAGCCTCACCCGCAAGAACCGGCGTATCTGCGAGCGCACCTGCAAGGTGGCAGAGAAGGAGGCTGGAACGAAGGAAGTCATCGACCTAGAGGTGGATATGGTCGGGTCTGTGGCTCTGTGCCCTTGGCCATGCCCACGTTTGCGCTCTTGGACGACTCTGGCATGGGTTTTTAAGGGCGGAAGAGAGACGGATGCGTGGACGGGATCATAGTTCACTTTCTTCCACAAACTATATTTCACTTTTCATCAAACATCACTTTCTTCCAAAAACTATATTTCAGTTACAGCAGATCATACTTCTTCATCCATCCATAGATCAGACTTCATAATCAGCAAACAAAATTTCTTTCTTGCAATCATGCATCCTCTGATCTGTTTGGGGGAAATCAGCAAATGTGTTTGGAAAAAAAATCAAGGTAGAGGAGGAGGCTCACCCGTAGATCTCGCCAGGGACGGGATGGACGAGGAGGTCGCCGTACTCGGCCCACAGCATGGCCGAGCCGCGTTGTGAGTGCCAGATCCAGCGCTAGCCGGCGAAGCCACTACCTGCTCGTCGTCACAGGACCCGACAAGTGTCTGGGAAAGCCATGCCTCACCGCAAAATTGACTCGCCAGATCTCGGTGGAAGACGAGGTCTTCCAACCATGAATCTAGCGTACTTGGCCCGATAACTGGTCAGGAGAGGGCAGCCGCCGGTGTAGCGGGCAGAGGGTGGCCGCTGGCGTAGAAGTGAGAGGGCGGCCGCCGGTGTGGAACTGACGAGTGATAACCCACAAGTGTAGAGGATCGCAACAACTTTTGAGGGTAAAGTATTCAACCCAAATTTATTGATTCGACACAAGGGGAGCCAAAGAATATTCTTGAGTATTAGCAGTTGAGTTGTCAATTCAACCACACATGGATAACTTAGTATCTGCAGCAAAGTATTTAGTAGCAAAGTAGTATGATAATAAAGGTAACGGTAGCAAAAGTAATGTTTTTGGGTTTTGTAGTAGTTGTAACAATAGCAACAGAAAAGTAAATAAGCGAAGCACAAGATGTGAAAAGCTCATAGGCATTGGATCAGTAATGGATAATTATGTCGGATGTGATTCCTCATGTAATAGCTATAATATAGGGTGACACAGAACTAACTCCAGTTCATCAATGTAATGTAGGCATGTATTCCATAAATAGTCATACGTGCTTACGAAAAAGAACTTGCATGACATCTTTTGTCCTACCCTCCCGTGGCAGCGGGGTCCTAGCAGAAACTAAGGGATATTAAGGTCTCCTTTTAATAGAGAACCGGAACAAAGCATTAGCACATAGTGAATACATGAACCCCTCAAACTGCGGTCATCACCGAGAAGTATCCCGATTATTGTCACTTCGGGGTTGTCGGATCATAAGACATAACAGGTGACTATAGACTTGCAAGATAGGATCAAGAACACACATATATTCATGAAAACATAATAGGTTCGTATCTGAAATCATGGCACTCGGCCCTAGTGACGAGCATTAAGCATAGCAAAGTCATAGCAACATCAATCTCAGAACATAGTGGATACTAGGGATCAAACCCTAACAAAACTAACTTGATTACATGGTAAATCTCATCCAACCCATCACCGTCCAGCAAGCCTACGATGGAATTACTCACGCACGGCGGTGAGCATCATGAAATTGGTGATAGAGGATGGTTGATGATGACGACAGCGACGAATCCCCCTCTCCGGAGCCCCGAACGGACTCCAGATCAGCCTTCCCGAGAGAGATTAGGGCTTGGCGGCGGCTCCGTATCGTAAAACACAATGAAACTTTCTCTCTAATTTTTTTTCTCCGCGAGACAAAATATATGGAGTTGGAGTTGAGGTCGGCGAAGCCTCAGGGGGGCCACGAGACAGGGGGGCGCGCCCAGGGGGGAGGGCGCGCCCCCACCCTCGTGGACAGGGTGTGGCCCCCAGGTCTTGATTCTTTCGCCAGTATTTTTTATATTTTCCAAAAAGTGCCTCCGTGGATTTTCAGGACATTCCGAGAACTTTTGCCTTCTACACATAAAAAAACATCATGGCAGTTCTGCTGAAAACAGCATCAGTCCGGGTTAGTTTCATTCAAATCATGCAAGTTAGAGTCCAAAATAAGGGCAAAAGTGTTTGGAAAAGTAGATACATTGGAGACGTATCAACTCCCCGAAGCTTAACCATTTGCTTGTCCTCAAGCAATTCAGTTGATAAACTGAAAATGATAAATAAAAACTTTTACAAACTCTGTTTGCTCTTGTTATTGTAAACATGCAAAGCCATCATTCAGGTTTCAGCAAATATTATGAACTAACCATACTCACAATAACACTTAGGTCTCACAACTACTCATATCAATAGCATAATCAGCTAGCGAGCCATAATAATAAAACTCGGATGACAACACTTTCTCAAAACAATCACAACATGATATAACAAAATGGTATCTCGCTAGCCCTTCCTGAGACCGCAAAACATAAATACAGAGCACCTTTAAAGATCAAGGACTGACTAAACATTGTAATTCATGATAAAAGAGATCCAGTCAAGTCATACCCAATATAAACCAACAATAATGAATGCAAATAACAGTGTGCTCTCCAGCGGGTGCTTTTTAATAAGAAGGGTGATGACTCAACATAAAAGTAAATAGATAGGCCCTTCGCAGAGGGAAGCAGGGATTTGTAGAGGTGCGAGAGCTCGATTTTAAAATAGAGATTGAATAACATTTTGAGCGGTATACTTTTGCTGTCAACGTAACAACTATGAGATGGCTGTATCCTCCATACTACATGCATTATAGGCAGTTCCCAAACAGAATGGTAAAGGTTTATACTTCCCAACCACCAACAAGCATCAATCCATGGCTTGCTCGAAACAACGAGTGCCTCCAACTAACAACAACCCTGGGGGAGTTTTGTTTAATTATTCTGATTTGCTTTGAGCTTTTTGGATCATAGGACTGGGCATCCCGGTTACCGGCCCTTTCTCGTGAATGAGGAGTAGAGTCCACTCCTCTTGAGAATAACCCACCTAGCATGGAAGATATAGGCAACCCTAGTTGAAACATGAGCTGCTCGAGCATACAAAACAGAATTTCATTTGAAGGTTTGGAGTTTTGTACATACAAATTTACTTGGAACGGCAGGTAAATACCGCATATAGGAAGGTATGGTGGACTCATATGGAAAAACTTTGGGGTTTATGGAGTTTGGCTACACAAGCAGTATTCCCGCTTAGTACAGGTGAAGGCTAGCAAAAGACTAGGAAGCGACCAACTGAGAGAGTGACAACAGTCATAAACATGCATTAAAATTAATTACACCGAGTACAAGCATGAGTAGGATATAATCTACCATGAACATAAATATCATGAAGGCTATGTTGATTTGTTTCAACTACATGCGTGAACATGTGCCAAGTCGAGTCACTCAATTCATTCAAAGGAGGATACCATCCCATCATACCACATCATAATCATTCTAATAGCATGTTGGCACGCAAGGTAAACCATTATAACTCATAGCTAATCAAGCATGACACAAGCAACTATAATCTCTAAATGTCATTGAAAATATGTTTACTTCATAATAAGCTGAATCAGAAACGATGAACTCATCATATTTACAAAAACAAGAGAGGTCGAATTCATACCAGCTTTTCTCATCTCAATAAATCCATCATATATCGTCATTATTGCCTTTCACTTGCACGACCGAACGATGTGTATAATAATAATAGTGCACGTGCATTGGACTAAGCTGGAGTCTGCAAGCATTCAACTCAAGAGAAGACAAGATAATATGGGCTCTAAATTAAATAAACAATCATGCATATGAGAGCCACTAAACATTTTTAATATAGTCTTCTCGACCCCCAAAGGAAAGAAAAGAAAAGAAAACTATTTACACGGGAAAACTCCCAACAAGTAAGAAGAAGAATGATAAATCTTTTTGGGTTTTCATTTTAATTCTACTACAAGCATGGAAATTAAACTAACTAATTTTTTTGGTTTTTCTTAAGGTTTTTCAAACACACAAGAAGAAAGCGAAGAAGAAAATTAAACTAACATGGATAATACAATGAAAGAGTATGAGCACCGACGACTAGTGTGTGAACATGAATGTAAAGTTGGTGAGAAATACGTACTCCCCCAAGCTTAGGCTTTTGGCCTAAGTTGGTCTAGTACCAAGGACCGCCTGGCTGATATCCGTAGTTGTAGCTGAGATGCAGCAGCAACTGCCTCCTGAGCTGCGGCATGTTGGCGAGCTGCCTCCGCTCTCCCCTCGTGTTCAGCTGCTTCCTCCCTGGTAACAACATATCTTCCTTTTGCCTGATAATCAAAAAGGAGAGGAGCAGGAAGAGTAACATGGACAACGTTGCGTCTGTCATAGATTAGTCGATAATGGAGAAATTGTTCATTCCTCCTAAGAAATTGATGATTGACCATAGCGTCATAATCTAGATAAGCAGGAGATATCATCACATCCCCCTCTCGTGGGGATATGCCAAGATAATTAGCCACACGGGTTGAATAAATTCCTCCAAATAAATCTCCAGTTCTACTATTATTTTGCAACCTACATGCAACTATTGCCCCCAAGTTACAACCCTTATAACCTAACACAACACTCTTGAGGACACACAGATTAGGGACACACATGTGACATGCTTCATTTTTACCGTTAATGCATCTACCAGTGAAGAGAGCAAAATAATGTATAGCAGGAAAATGAATGCTTCCTATGGTAGATTGTGCTATGTCCCTGGATTCTCCCATAGTAATACTAGAAAGGAAATCTCTAAATTCAGACTTGTGAGGATCATTAATATTACCCCACTGCGGGAGTTTGCAACCAGTTGTAAAATCCTCTAAGTCCATGGTATAAGATGTATCATAAATATCAAATAGGACACTAGGAGAATTACGCGTACAGTTATATTTAAACCTCCGCACAAAGGAATCAGTCAATTGATAGTACTGAGGATACTTATCTTGTAAGAAGTCCTCCAGCTCGGCATTACGCACATACGCGTCAAATTCCTCCTCAAAGCCTGCTTCGACCATAAAATCATCGGATGGCCACTCACAAGCTCGTACATCCGCGTCCCTCGGTAATTCAACATCTTGCTCACGTATAGCAATTCTGGGTCCTTTCTTTACCGAGGAACCACCTTGGTACATTCTCCTAGACATAATTCTTTTTCTGAAAAATTTCTGAAATTTTAGTAACTTCAAAATAAAAGTGAATAAAACTAAACAAGATTGGTAGCAACTACTCCTACAAGTGCCTAGAGCTTATATCATGCATTAGAATTGCTTGGGACCTCATAAATTTAACATGCAAGCTCAAGAACATGGTCACCTATGCAGCAAAAATTTGCAATGAATAAAGCACTAGAACAAAAACTAAGTGGACCAATGAAGGAGTCACATACCAAGCAACAATCTCCCAAAGCAGTTTTGTGAATGGAGCTTTGAGCAAGGAGATCGAAAATCGCAGCAAAATGAGCTAGAACTCGTGCTTGAGCTTGAGCTGGATGGGGATTTTTTTGGATAGAAGATGAAGTGTGTGGGTGCTTGCATAAGTGGAGGGGGGCCACCAGGGGCCCATGAGATAGGGGGGCGCGCCCAGGTGGGGTGGGCGCGCCCTCCACTCTCGTGGCCTGGTGCTTGCCCCTCCTGCAGTGATTTCAGAGCCGAAAATCCTTAAATATTTCATAAAAAATCATACTAAATTTGCAGGGCATTTGGAGCACTTTTATTTTCGGGATATTTTTTAATGCACGGATAATTCAGGAAACAGACGGATAATACTATTTTTGCTTTATTTATTCTAAATAACAGAAAGAAAAAGACACTACTAGGGAAAAGGCTAGCAACAGCGCGGGTTTTAGATGTATCAGTAGCGCGGGTGGCCGCGCTACTAATAAGGCGCTACAGTTAAATCATAGCAGTAGCGAGTGCGCACCCGCGCTACTGCTACACAAGTGTAGCAGTAGCGCGGTTAGAGGATGCTCGCTACTGCTAGTAGCGCTAGCGCTCTTTGGCTGGACGCGCTACTGCTATTGAGGCGCTGCTGCTAACTTTTATACACTCGCTACTGCTAATTTAAGTAGTTTTTTTGGCATATTTGTTTTGTATTTGAACAGGCTTTGTAGAAGAATCTTTAGCACATAGAAATGTCATCATGATACACATACAAATGCCTGCGAGACCACAAATGTAATCATAGCATGTACATACAAATAGTCTCATCATAATCATCATCCAACACAAAGTGATATCTTGTCATCATCTCGAAAATAGCGATACATGCAAGTCTCGAATACTTGCAACTACAACAACGTCATCCATCTAAACAAAGGTATACGCAAGAAGTGCTATCACTATGAGTGAGAGCGGAACTATGCAGTACATGAGGTGGCGGTTACGAGTCCTCTCTCGCGCTAGCGTGAACCTCAAGTAACTAGCTTCTCCTTATTGTCTGCTTTTGAAGCCTTTATGGCTGGCGCCCGTGAACCCATTCACTTGCGCCTGACACTCATGCCACTCGTTGTACACCCCCGGAACCTTCCCTTTGTACACGACATAGCATTTCCATCTCGCCATCAAGAAACTAGGTACCTGTTAGAGATGCATGTTCATGAAGAGGATGTACAATCATATATATGCAACAAAATATACTAGAGCAACACCAAAAAAGAAAGGGTTAGCAACTAGACGCAACATATACAGTATGCAAATTAATTAACTAGAGGTACGCAGGTCATCGTACGCAAACTAACAAAGTAGCGTTACGCAAGTTCGGCAGGGACCGTGGACATCACAAAGTTTCATCGCTACAAAAAGTATACAAGTTCAACCGACACATATCATCATCATCGGCATCATAAATCACTAAAAGTTCCTGTTGGAAATATGCCCTAGAGGAAATAATAAAAGTATTATTATATTTCATTATTCATGATAATTGTCTTTTATTCATGCTATAACTGTATTATCCGGAAATCGTAATACACGTGTGAATACATAGACCACAATATGTCCCTAGTGAGCCTCTAGTTGACTAGCTCGTTGTGATCAACAGATAGTCATGGTTTCCTGGCTATGGACATTGGATGTCGTTGATAACGGGATCACATCATTAGGAGAATGATGTGATGGACAAGACCCAATCCTAAGCATAGCACAAAGATCGTGTAGTTTGTTTGCTAGAGCTTTTCCAATGTCAAGTATCTCTTCCTTTGACCATGAGATCGTGTAACTCCCGGATACCGTAGGAGTGCTTTGGGTGTATTAAACGTCACAACGTAACTGAGTGACTATAAAGGTGCACTACAGGTATCTCCGAAAGTGTCTGTTGGGTTGACACGGATCGAGACTGGGATTTGTCACTCCGTATGACGGAGAGGTATCTCTGGGCCCACTCGGTAATGCATCATCATATTGAGCTCAAAGTGACCAAGTGGTTGGTCACGGGATCATGCATTACGGTACGAGTAAAGTGACTTGCCGGTAACGAGACTGAACAAGGTATTGGGATACCGACGATCGAGTCTCGGGCAAGTAACGTACCGATTGACAAAGGGAATTGTATACGGGGTTTGATCGAATCCTCGACATCGTGGTTCAACCGATGAAATCATCGAGGAGCATGTGGGAGCCAACATGGGTATCCAGATCCCGCTGTTGGTTATTGCCCGAGAGTCGTCTCGGTCATGTCTGCGTGTCTCCCGAACCCGTAGGGTCTACACACTTAAGGTTCGGTGACGCTAGGGTTGTATGAATATGAGTATGCAGCATACCGAATGTTGTTCAGAGTCTCGGATGAGATCCCGGATGTTACGAGGAGTTTCGGAATGGTCCAGAGGTAAAGAATAATATATAGGAAGTGGTATTTCGGCCATCGGGAAAGTTTTGGGGTCTCCCGGTAATGTACCGGGACCACCGGAAGGGTCCCGGGGGTCCACCGGGTGGGGCCACCCATCCCGGAGGGCCCCACGGGCTGAAGTGGGAGGGGAGCCAGCCCATAGAGGGCTGGTGCGCCCCCCTAGGCCCACCCCCTGCGCCTAGGGTTGAAACCCTAGGGTGGGGGGGGGGGGCGCACCACATGCCTTGGGGGGCACTCCTCCCCCCTTAGCCGCCGCCCCCTTGGGAGATTCAATCTCCCAGGCCGGCGCCCCCCCTGGGGGCCTATATAAAGGAGGGCAGGGGGAAGGGCAGCCGTACCCTTGTGCTTGGCGCCTCCCTCCCCCTGCTACACCTCGTCCTCCTCCCGTAGTCGCTTGGCGAAGCCCTGCTGGAGTTCTGCTGCATCCACCACCACGCCGTCGTGCTGCTGGATCATCATCAACCTCTCCTTCCCCCTTGCTGGATCAAGAAGGAGGAGACGTCTCCCGTCCCGTACGTGTGTTGAACGCGGAGGTGCTGTCCGTTCAACACTTGGACATCGGTGATCTGAATCACGTCGAGTACGACTCCATCATCACCATCCCCTTGAAAGCTTCCGCACGCGATCTACAAGTGGTATGTAGATGCAAACTCACTCCCTTGACTCGTTGCTTAGATGAACTCATAGATGGATCTTGGTGAAACCGTAGAAAAAAAATTAATTTTCTGCTACGTTCCCCAACAGTGGCATCATGAGCTAGGTCTATGCGTAGTTCTCTAATGCACGAGTAGAACACAATTTTGTTGTGGGCGTGGATCTTGTCAACTTGCTTGCCACTACTAGTCTTTTCTTGCTTCAGCGGTATTGTGGGATGAAGCGGCCCGGACCAACCTTACACGTACGCTTACGTGAGACCGGTTCCACCAATTGACATGCACTAGTTGCATAAGGTGGATGGCGGGTGTCTGTCTCTCCTACTTTAGTTGAAGCGGATTCGATGAAAAGGGTCCTTATGAAGGGTAAATAGAAGTTGACAAAATCACGTTGTGGTTATTCGTAGGTAATAAAACGTTCTTGCTAGAACCCAATTGCAGCCACGTAAAAGATGCAACAACAATTAGAGGACGTCTAACTTGTTTTTGCAGCGATTGTTCATGTGATGTGATATGGCCAGAAGTTGTGATGAATGATGAATTGTTATGTATGAGATCATGTTCTTGTAATAGGATTCACGACTTGCATGTTGATGAGTATGACAACCGGCAGGAGCCATAGGAGTTGTCTTTATTTTTTGTATGACCTGCATGTCATTGAAGAACGCCATGTAAACTACTTTACTTTATTGCTAAACGCGTTAGCCATAGAAGTAGAAGTAGTCGTTGGCGTGACAACTTCATGAAGACACAATGATGGAGATCATGATGATGGAGATCATGGTGTCATGCCGGTGACAAGATGATCATGGAGCCCCGGAGATGGAGATCAATGGAGCTATATGATATTGGCCATATCATGTCACTACTATATAATTGCATGTGATGTTTATTATGTTTATGCATCTTGTTTACTTAGAACGACGGTAGTAAATAAGATGATCCCTTACAACAATTTCAAGAAGTGTTCTCCCCTAACTATGCACCGTTGCTACAGTTCGTCGTTTCGAAGCACCACGTGATGATCGGGTGTGATAGATCCTTAAGTTCACATACAACGGGTGTAAGACAGTTTTACACAGCAAAACACTTAGGGTTAACTTGACGAGCCTAGCATGTGCAGACATGGCCTCGGAACACGGAGACCGAAAGGTCGCACACGAGTCGTATGGAAGATACGATCAATATGAAGATGTTCACCGACGATGACTAGTCCGTCTCACGTGATGATCGGACACGGCCTAGTCGACTTGGATCGTGTAACACTTAGATGACTAGAGGGATGTCTAATCTGAGTGGGAGTTCATAATTTGATTAGATGAAGTTAATTATCATGAACTTAGTCTAAAACCTTTGCAAATATGTCTTGTAGATCAAATGGCCAACGCTCATGTCAACATGAACTTCAACGCGTTCCTAGAGAAAACCAAGCTGAAAGATGATGGCAGCAACTATACGGACTGGGTCCGAAACCTGAGGATCATCCTCATAGCTGCCAGGAAGCAATATGTCCTAGAAGGACCGCTAGGTGATGCTCCCGTCCCAGAGAACCAAGACGTTATGAACGCTTGGCAAACTCGCGCTGATGATTACTCCCTCGTTCAGTGCGGCATGCTTTACAGCTTAGAACCGGGGCTCCAAAAGCTTTTTGAGCATCACGGAGCATATGAGATGTTCGAAGAGCTGAAACTAGTTTTCCAAGCTCATGCCCGGGTCGAGAGATATGATGTCTCCGACAAGTTCTATAGTTGTAAGATGGAGGAAAACAGTTCTGTCAGTGAGCACATACTCAAGATGTCTGGGTTGCACAACCGCATGACCCAGCTGAACATTAACCTCCCAGATGAGGCGGTCATTGACAGAATCCTCCAGTCGCTCCCACCAAGCTACAAGAGCTTTGTGATGAACTACAACATGCATGGGATGGTGAAGACCATTCCTGAAGTGTTCTCAATGCTGAAGTCAGCAGAGGCTGAAATCAAGAAAGAACATCAAGTGTTGATGGTCAATAAGACCACTAAGTTCAAGAAGGGCAAAGGCAAGAAGAACTTCAAGAAGGACGGCAAGGATGTTGCCGCGCCCGGTAAGCCAGTTACCAGGAAGAAGTCAAAGAGTGGACCCAAGCCTGAGACTGAGTGCTTTTATTGCAAGGGGAAGGGTCACTGGAAGCGGAACTGCCCCAAATACTTAGCGGATAAGAAGGCCGGCAACACCAAAGGTATATTTGATATACATGTAATTGATGTGTACCTTACCAGTACTCGTAGTAACTCCTGGGTATTTGATACCGGTGCCGTTGCTCATATTTGTAACTCATAGCAGGAGCTGCGGAATAAACGGAGAATGGCGAAGGACGAGGTGACGATGCGCGTCAGGAATGGTTCCAGAGTCGATGTGATCGCCGTCGGCACGCTGCCTCTACATTTACCTACGGGATTAGTTTTAAACCTTAATAATTGTTATTTAGTGCCAAGTTTGAGCATGAACATTGTATCAGGATCTCGTTTAATACGAGATGGCTACTCATTTAAATCCGAGAATAATTGTTGTTCTATTTATATGAGAGATATGTTTTATGGTCATGCTCCGATGGTCAATGGTTTATTCTTAATGAATCTCGAGCGTAATATTACACATATTCATAGTGTGGATGCCAAAAGATGTAAAGTTGATAACGATAGTCCCACATACTTGTGGCACTGCCGCCTTGGTCACATTGGTGTCAAGCGCATGAAGAAGCTCCATGTTGATGGACTTTTAGAGTCTCTTGATTATGAATCGTTTGACACATGCGAACCATGCCTCATGGGCAAAATGACCAAGACTCCGTTCTCCGGAACAATGGAGCGAGCAACCAACTTGTTGGAAATCATACATACCGATGTGTGCGGTCCAATGAGCGTTGAGGCTCGCGGAGGATATCGTTATGTTCTCACTCTCACTGATGACTTAAGTAGATATGGGTATGTCTACTTAATGAAACACAAGTCTGAGACCTTTGAAAAGTTCAAGGAATTTCAGAATGAGGTGGAGAATCAACGTGACCGAAAGATAAAGTTTCTACGATCAGATCGTGGAGGAGAATACTTAAGTCACGAATTTGGTACACACTTAAGGAAATGTGGAATCGTTTCACAACTCATGCCGCCTGGAACACCTCAGCGTAACGGTGTGTCCGAACGTCGTAATCGCACTCTATTGGATATGGTGCGGTCTATGATGTCTCTTACCGATTTACCGCTATCATTTTGGGGATACGCTCTAGAGACAGCTACATTCACTTTAAATAGGGCACCGTCTAAATCTGTTGAGACAACACCGTATGAATTATGGTTTGGGAAGAAACCTAAGTTGTCGTTTCTAAAAGTTTGGGGATGCGATGCTTATGTCAAGAAACTTCAACCTGAAAAGCTCGAACCCAAGTCGGAAAAATGCGTCTTCATAGGATACCCTAAGGAAACTGTCAGGTATACCTTGTACTTAAGATCCGAGGGCAAGATCTTTGTTGCCAAGAACGGACGCTTTCTGGAAAAAGAGTTTCTCTCGAAATAAGTAAGTGGGAGGAAAGTAGAACTCGATGAAGTACTACCTCTCGAACGGGAAAGTGGTGCAGCTCAGGAAAATGTTCCTGTGATGCCCACACCAACTGAAGAGGAAAACAATGATGATGATCAAGGTACTTCGGATCAAGTTGCTACTGAACTTCGTAGGTCCACAAGGACACGTTCCGCACCAGAGTGGTACGGCAACCCTGTCCTGGAAATCATGTTGTTAGACAACGGTGAACCTTCGAACTATGAAGAAGCGATGGCGGGCCCAGATTCCAACAAATGGCTTGAAGCCATGAAATCCGAGATAGAATCCATGTATGAAAACAAAGTATGGACTTTGACAGACTTGCCCGATGATCGGCGAGCGATAGAAAACAAATGGATTTTTAAGAAGAAGACAGATGCGGATGGTAATGTTACCATCTATAAAGCTTGACTTGTCGCTAAGGGTTATCGACAAGTTCAAGGGATTGACTACGACGAGACATTCTCTCCCGTAGCGAAGCTGAAGTTCGTCCGAATCATGTTAGCAATTGCCGCATACTATGATTATGAGATATGGCAGATGGACGTCAAAACGGCATTCCTTAACGGACATCTTAAGGAAGAGCTGTATATGATGCAGCCGGAAGGTTTTGTCGATCCTAAGAACGCTAACAAAGTATGCAAGCTCCAGCGATCCATTTATGGGCTGGTGCAAGCATCTCAGAGTCGGAACATTCGCTTTGATGAGATGATTAAAGCATTTGGGTTTATGCAGACTTATGGAGAAGCCTACGTTTACAAGAAAGTGAGTGGGAGCTCTGTAGCATTTCTCATATTATATGTAGATGACATACTCTTGATGGGAAATGATATAGAACTTCTGGACAGCATTAAGGCCTACTTGAATAAGTGTTTTTCAATGAAGGACCTTGGAGAAGCTTCTTATATATTAGGCATCAAGATCTATAGAGATAGATCGAGACGCCTCATAGGTCTTTCACAAAGCACATACCTTGATAAGATTTTGAAAAGGTTCAAAATGGATCAGTCCAAGAAGGGGTTCTTGCCTATGTTACAAGGTGTGAGATTGAGCACGGCTCTGTCCCCGACCACGGCAAAAGATAAAGAAGAGATGAGTGTCATCCCCTATGCTTCAGCCATAGGATCTATTATGTATGCCATGCTGTGTACCAGGCCTGATGTAAACCTTGCCGTAAGTTTGGTAGCAAGATACCAAAGTAATCTCGGCAAGGAACACTGGACAGCGGTCAAGAATATCCTGAAGTACCTGAAAAGGACAAAGGACATATTTCTCGTTTATGGAGGAGACGAAGAGCTCGTCGTAAAGGGTTACGTCGACGCTAGCTTCGACTCAGATCTGGATGACTCTAAGTCACAAACCGGATACGTGTATATGTTGAATGGTGGAGCAGTAAGCTGGTGCAGCTGCAAGCAGAGTGTCGTGGCGGGATCTACGTGTGAAGTGGAGTACATGGCAGCCTCGGAGGCAGCGCATGAAGCAATTTGGGTGAAGGAGTTCATCACTGACCTAGGAGTCATACCCAATGCGTCGGGGCCGATCAAACTCTTCTGTGACAACACTGGAGCTATTGCCCTTGCCAAGGAGCCCAGGTTTCACAAGAAGACCAGGCACATCAAGCGTCGTTTCAACTCCATCCGTGAAAATGTTCAAGATCGAGACATAGATATTTGCAAAGTACATACGGATCTGAATGTCGCAGATCCGTTGACTAAACCTCTCTCGCAAGCAAAACATGATCAACACCAGAACTCTATGGGTGTTCGATTCATCACAATGTAACTAGATTGGTGACTCTAGTGCAAGTGGGAGACTGTTGGAAATATGCCCTAGAGGCAATAATAAAAGTATTATTATATTTCATTGTTCATGATAATTGTCTTTTATTCATGCTATAACTGTATTATCTGGAAATCGTAATACACGTGTGAATACATAGACCACAATATGTCCCTAGTGAGCCTCTAGTTGACTAGCTCGTTTTGATCAACAGATAGTCATGGTTTACTGGCTATGGACATTGGATGTCGATGATAACAGGATCACATCATTAGGAGAATGATGTGATGGACAAGACCCAATCCTAAGCATAGCACAAAGATCGTGTAGTTCGTTTGCTAGAGCTTTTCCAATGTCAAGTATCTCTTCCTTTGACCATGAGATCGTGTAACTCCCGGATACCGTAGGAGTGCTTTGGGTGTATCAAACGTCACAATGTAACTAAGTGACTATAAAAGTGCACTACAGGTATCTCCGAAAGTGTCTGTTGGGTTGACACGGATCGAGACTGGGATTTGTCACTCCGTATGACGGAGAGGTATCTCTGGGCCCACTCGGTAATGCATCATCATATTGAGCTCAAAGTGACCAAGTGGTTGGTCACGGGATCATGCATTACGGTACGAGTAAAGTGACTTGCCGGTAACGAGACTGAACAAGGTATTGGGATACCGATGATCGAGTCTCGGGCAAGTAACGTACCGATTGAGAAAGGGAATTGTATACGGGGTTTGATCAAATCCTCGACATCGTGGTTCAACCGATGAAATCATCGAGGAGCATGTGGGAGCCAACATGGGTATCCAGATCCCGCTGTTGGTTATTGCCCGAGAGTCGTCTCGGTCATGTCTGCGTGTCTCCCGAACCCGTAGGGTCTACACACTTAAGGTTCGGTGACGCTAGGGTTGTATGAATATGAGTATGCAGCATACCGAATGTTGTTCGGAGTCTCGAATGAGATCCCGGACGTCACGAGGAGTTTCGGAATGGTCCGGAGGTAAAGAATAATATATAGGAAGTGGTATTTTTCGGCCATCGGGAAAGTTTAGGGGTCTCCCGGTAATGTACCGGGACCACCGGAAGGGTCCCGGGGGTCCACCGGGTGGGGCCACCCATCCCGGAGGGCCCCACGGGCTGAAGTGGGAGGGGAGCCAGCCCATAGTGGGCTGGTGCGCCCCCCTAGGCCCACCCCCTGCGCCTAGGGTTGAAACCCTAGGGTGGGGGGGCGCACCACATGCCTTGGGGGGCACTCCTCCCCCCTTGGCCGCCGCCCCCTTGGGAGATTCAATCTCCCAGGGCCGGCGCCCCCCCTGGGGGCCTATATAAAGGAGGGCAGGGGGGAGGGCAGCCGTACCCTTGTGCTTGGCGCCTCCCTCCCCCTGCTACACCTCGTCCTCCTCCCGTAGTCGCTTGGCGAAGCCCTGCTGGAGTTCTGCTGCATCCACCACCACGCCGTCGTGCTGCTGGATCATCATCAACCTCTCCTTCCCCCTTGCTGGATCAAGAAGGAGGATATGTCTCCCGTCCCGTACGTGTGTTGAACGCGGAGGTGTTGTACGTTCAGCACTTGGACATCGGTGATCTGAATCACGTCGAGTACGACTCCATCATCACCATCCCCTTGAAAGCTTCCGCACGCGATCTACAAGTGGTATGTAGATGCAAACGCACTCCCTTGACTCGTTGCTTAGATGAACTCATAGATGGATCTGGTGAAACCGTAGAAATTTTTTTAATTTTCTGCTACGTTCCCCAACAGTTCCATCCTTCCATATCATCGAGGACGAACCCTAGCTTCTTGAACGGCGTGAGGTCTAGACGTTGCATGCCTATGCGAGTTCGGACGTCAGCTCGTGATATAGGGCCGTGGTGGAACATCCCCTTCTCATCGACGACTTCTTTCATGATGATCGTCGCAATGTCCCTTTGGATGCGAAAGAAGTCATCTCTAAGTGTATAATTCGCTTCTCCATGAGATTCTAGCCACTTGTGGATATGATCATCATTTCTGCTGTTAATGCGAAGCTTGTGGTGATCCGTGTTGAACTGAATCATGAGATGGACAATGTAGAATCCATCCTTCTTGCTTGGTTTTGGGACATGGATGCAGGAGAAGTTAGTTTTATGCGCGAAACCCATCTTCTTGTTCCTTTGTTTCTTGATATGCACGTGGCCACCTCTAAAGCTGAAGCCTTGGAGAGCATCATCTAGAATATTCATTATGTGGGTGTAGTCCTTTTTCTCGTAGTCTCTGGAAGGGTCAAAATACACGGAGTGGGAGACTTGCGGGTAAAGAACGATAAGGACGGCGCCCCCGTTGCTGCGGGGAAAAGACACCTCAAATTATTCCCCATATGAGAGAGAAGGAATGATTGAAATGTACGAAAGGGTTGTCCGGAACTGACTTACTTTGGATGATAAGGCACGAGGACAATTTCCCGGTCCTTATTCTGTACCATGAAGTTTTGGAGGTACTCCCTAGCAGTTTGACGCTCAAAGTCGCCGAGACTCAAGAAAGACTCGTGCATGTAGTACGGATTCGGCACACAGATTTGCGAGACTTCTTCACTCTTCATGACGGAGCTCATATGTAGCGCAAAAAGGCGGACGATAGTAAAATCAAGCCGCCTTGTTAGAAACATCTCAAAGATATGGTCAAACCGCAGGAAGAACACCTCCGCGGGCCGTGTGTCGACGTAGCACTTCCCCTCAGGCACACGAGCCGCGTATGTCAGATAGCCTGGATCCTTTGAGGCTAGTAGGCTTTTATCATTCGACAGCACATGGTTGTGCAGTCTCCTGAGATCCCCTGATAGTGCCTCCAGCGGTTTCGGTGGTAGCATCGGCTCGCCCGTGAGATGGAACATGACCGCACCTTTCACGGGTACACGCTCTTCAGAATGCATCGTCTGGCTGCTGTGTGCTCTGGCTTGTTTGGAGGCAGTTACCTTCCCCGATCTCTTCCTCTCCTTTTTCTTGGGCACACCTTCCAGACCCTTCCTTAACCCCTGTCCAAGTGTTCCCGGGCTAAGTACTGTACGACCCTCGCGCCCGGCTAGTTGAGCTTGTGTTGAGGCGGCATCTTCAGGCGTGTCCTGTGAGGATTTCATGAAGAGAGACTTTTTGCAAACCATGGTATGACCCTGCCCGGGCATATCATCCATATCCTCATTAGCAAGCTGATAGCCCGATTCGTCATATGGTTGACTCATCATATCTATGTCACAGTCATACGCGTTTGTATTGAGGTAATCCATAGGGTCGACCTCCGTCTCATCATCCATTCTCTATTCTACAGGAGAAATTACATCAGCCAGTACTATTGCACCCCCTTCATCATGTTGTCCGCCGCTCTCACCCGGTACTTCAGGAGCTGGTAATTGCGTAGGCGGGGTGGTGGTCTCTGCACATGCTTGTTGATGTGTGGTAGTTATTGGTGTGCTCTCGGCCGGCTCCAGACGAATAAGATTCTTCGACCATAGCAGCACCCAACCCTTGCAGCTTCCAATCCGCGGTGGGGTCTCGTTGTCCGCTCCCACATGCTGTACTGGAGGAGGCAAATCCTCGTGCCCCGATTTCACACTGGTCAAGCTAACCCTGAAGTGCCCAGCGGGGATCGGCTGGTTGTGGAACGTGCGTTGAGAGGGGTCCATTATCATCCCCTTTCCCACGTCCACCTTTTGGCCTTTGATCAAGTAGAGTATGGTGCACGGGGTTTCTTTCGCCTGCAAACACATATGTCTGTGGCGTAAAACAACCGAAAGGCAACAAAAAAGGAATATTATCTATATATATATATATATGTTGGTGCGACATGTAATTACCGTGACGGCGTCGAGCTCAGCCAAAGACGAAGGCCCACCTAGCGCGCCTGAGACTGAGGATGGGCTGCTATGAGCGGGAGCGGCTGCGAGAGGAGGCCCGGTTGCTTGAGCAAGTGATGGTGCGATGGTGTTGTTGTTCATGGAGTTTCTCGCGACGAAACTGGGCATCGGGAAATCATGTACCGTCTTGTCTGGATTTTCCTTCGCCCAGTTGATGATAACTGGAACCAAGTTAGTAGCAAAATCATTTCTGCAGGCAGTTACAGCTGCATTGACTGCCTGCTGTAGCAACTCATATTTGTCCTCGGCTGCTTTTTTCGCATCCTCAGCTGCTTTTTTCTTGACCGCAAGCTTCACCTTTGCGTCGATGTCTGCCTGACTAAACTTCTTTTTCTGCTTCTTGGCCTCCGGGCCGTCGTTGTAAAACACCTTCCACGTGGCGCTGTCTCCAGCGTCGTGCACACGACCATATTGTGGCCGCTGGTCCAACGGGAGTCCCTTAAGTTCGTTCAGGGCCCGGTTGAGAGGGGTGTCCCACTTGGGCCTCATCGGAGAAGTAGGGCTTTCGGCTGCAAGCCGGTGTTGCTTCTCCAGTAGTCTAATCAATTTCCTCGTGATCTTGTCCGTGTAAAAAACCTTTTTCTCCTTGTCCCACTTGTAGCGGGCCCTGATGAAGTCATGATCCAAGGGGTTGGTGAACTTCGTGAAGGGGTCTGGGAGACCCGCGGCTTCACGGTCCGCGTCCTCCTTATCCCATATGGGCCTTTTACCGAGGTAGCCACGGCTTCTGAGGCGATGCTTCCCCGTGTTCCTTTGCTGAAGGCTTTTGAATTTTGCAGCCTTAGCCTTGGCTGCTTCGGTAGCGCAAGTGTCCTTGAACTTTTCGAACTCCTCTTCCGTAAGTGTCGGATTTTCCTTCAGAATCTTGGACAGGGGTTCATCAGCCTCAATAGCTTGTTTCACCCTCCCTTTCCAGGAGGCCAAATCATTGCTGAACATGCCCATGGCGTGATTGTTAATCTTTTTCATCTTCGGATCATCGCACGGTTGTTCTATGTTATCATCCCGGTCGGGGAACTTGAATCTCTTGTGCAACTTCGTTAGGAGCAATTGCGCCAAATGTTCTTTACTCCTTAAGTCATCGTCGTTGATGCTCGCGCATTCCCGTAGGATCCATCCTACTTGGTTCCCATAGCACTTGACAGGTTCTTCCGGCTCTAACGGCTCAAACTTGCCAGGTGCCATCTTTGTGATCACAAGTCGTCCAATCCCTAGTTTGTTAGGTTTTCGTATCCTCTGCTTCTTATGCTTCCTCTTTTCGGTAGCGGCATCGGGGCCGGTACCTTCCCCGCCGGTACCTTCCCCACCGGTCTTGGTGCCGCCATCGGTGCCGGCGCCGTCGGTGTCGATGTTGGTGTCAGTACCATCATCGAGGCCGACCTGCAAACCTTGCTTAGCAGTCAAATAGTCGAGGTACTCTTGTTCACCCTCATAATCCATCTCGTCTGCATCTTGGTCAGAAGGCCCAGTTTCTTCGTTGTTCGACATGTTTCCTATGATTAAGTGGCCTCATTTATTTCTAAAAGTATGAATAAATGAGAAATGACATAAAAATAAATCTATGTGCCAGCACTCGATATGCCAACTATGTAGCACAAATCATGCCTTTATTCACGGGAAATTTCGGCATGACCTTTGCTAAAAAATGGACATATCGAGCGCCTGAAATTCACCGGAACAGAAATGAATCAACATTCCGGCGTAACATAGGCCACTCGGATCATTTTCCAAACATGGCATGTCCAAAACATGACATATGCACATATCACATGTCCAGTTCAAATTTGCATATAAATTCAGCTAATTTTGAGACCTAGCTAAATTGATAACCTAATTAATTAACATAACCGAAGAACCCTAGCAGAGAGGGGGGGGTTTACAGAGAGTGCAGGGGCGAGGAGGCAGGCCCGACGACGGCCGGCAGGGGAGAGGAGGGAGGCGAGGGTCGACGGGTCGGGGGCGGGCGCGTCGGGGTCGGGGGCGAGCACCGGCGCCGGAGTCGGGGGTGAGGGCCGGCCGGGTCGGGGGCGAGCGGCGGGGTCGGGGGCTAGCGCCGGCGCCGGGGTCGGGGTCGAGGGCCGGGACGGGGGCGAGCGCCGGGGTCGGGGGCTAGCGCCGGCGCCGGCGGAGTCGGGGGCGAGCGCTGGTGCCGGGTCGGGCGCGGCGGTGCGACGGGGGAGAGAGAGTGGAGATTTGGGGGGATATGGCGGGATGAAGCAGGGCGAGTGAGAATTTTGGGTTAAGTGGACGTAGCAGTAGCGCGTTATGTCAAAACGCGCTGCTACTAACATCAGTAGCTGCAGCGGTTTAGGAAAAATGCGCTACTACTAAATTCAGTAGCTGCAGCGGTTTATGCAGAACGCGCTGCTACTACCGTCGCTACTGCCAGTTTTCCTTTTTCTTTTCCTTTATTTTATCCCACTTTTATTTCCCGAGGGCAGTGAACGAAGGGAGGGCGATATATATTGCATCATTTGACGGTTAAATATGTATGCAAAATAGGAACATATATATTACACATCATTGGACCCATGCATAATAATGGCTAAGTGTGTATACAAAATAGGAACATATATATATATTACACATCATTGGACCCATAACATACGTTTCCTCAGTGCTGACGTTTTCGTTTTTGAGTCAGCTTCTTTCCCTTCTTGTTCGTCGAAGAATAATTGAGCCCCTCATTGTGACTTTGCCTTTTCCATGGAGTACGATTTTTCTTAGGTAATGTAGTATTGATTCTTCTTTTGACGTATACTTCATCATCATCGTCATCTTCCCTCATTGGGTTGACGTACTGATCATAGTCTTCCTCGTTGGCGAATCCATCCATTCCAATGATGTTCCTTTTGCCTCTCCTCACGACAACACGGCTGGGATTGCGCGGGTCAGTTATGAAGAAGCATTGTGTCACGTGCTTAGCGTGTACCCATGGCTCGTTTTTTGCAATAGCGTTCACGGTAGCGCTCTTGGCGTCGGGTATAGTCATGGTAGTGAACATCCGGCTTTCTCTTTCGACATTCTTAGCCCATCTGACACGGAACATCGTCGTGTTGTGCAGTCCAGAGTAGTCAAGCTCCCAGATCTTCTCGACCCTTCCATAAAATCGTTCAGTTGTGCCGTTGCCACTGCCGGTCATGCATTCCATCGTCACCCCTGAGTTCTGATCATCACTGTCCATATCTTTTGCCTCCGTGTAGAACGTGTATCCGTTGATATCATATGCCTGATAGGTTACGAGGTTGGGCGAGGGGCCATGTGCTAAGGCGTATATGAGCAATCCGTCCTTAGAGCCCTCCTCCGGGGGATTAGCAATAATATGCTCTTTGAACCAATGCAGAAAAGTGGAGTTGTGCTCTCTAGTAACTTCGGCGTCCGTCCTGCATACCCCCCGGTCACGATACTTCTTTGCGATAATTTCTTTGTGCAGTGCCACGAAAGTATCTACCTCGTCTAGGTGTTATAGCACTACCAAGTTTGCTCTGTCAAAGTCGCTGCGTCGATCTGAGTATGCCACGTGCAGTTCCCTGCGACCGTTGCAGTGACCATCTCCTTCGAGCCTCCCATCATGCTTGTTAACAGGCAAACCAACACTAACACCAGGCGGCTGGTCTGCGCCATATAGAAAATTCTCATAGAAAGAGATGCACTCTTGTGCCAAATAGCCCTGGACGATGCTTCCATTCGGACGGGACATGTTACGAATGAATCCTTTGATGATCCCATTCATCCTCTCAAACGGCATCATGTTGTGCAGGAATGACGGCCCCAGGTCTATTATGTCATCCACAATATGGACACACAGATGCACCATCACGTCAAAGAACGCGGGCGGGAAGTACATCTCAAGCTCATTCATTATCACAACGATCTCTTCCTGTAGCCTTTGGAGCTGCTTCACACTGATCGACTTTCGAGAGATGACGCCAAAAAAGTTGCAGAGACCAATAAGCGTGTCACGGACGTGCTTGTCCATTATCCCTCTAAGGGCAACAGGTAGTATCTGCATCATCATCACATGACAGTCATGAGACTTCATCCCGCTGAACCTTTTCTTGTCCGTGTCTAGATATCTGCTTATCTTGCCACAGTAACCGGAACTAACTTTGACTCCGGTAAGGCACTTAAAGAATTGATTTATCTCAGCCTGACTTAAGGTGAAGCAAGAAGGCGGGCAATAATCCTCTTTCTTTATTTTCTTGCCCTTCTTCTCCCGTGCCTCTGTCTCCGTCTCTGTCTCGTCTGACATTTTACGGGGCGGCATGTGCAGATCTTCCCTGATTTTCAAATCTTGCAAGTCTTTTCTTGCCTTCGGCCCATCCTTGGTCTTATCCGGCATGTTCATCAGTGTTGCGAGCAAGCTCTCAAGGACATTCTTACAGATATGCATTTGATCAAGGCAATGAGGTGTATCGAGTTTGTGCCAGTACTCCAAGTCCCAGAACACAGACCTCGTCTTCCATACCTTCAGCAGCGGCTCCGGCGCCTTTCTCATCGTCTTTCTCGGCGCGGGGCACTCCTTCCAGTTTTTCAACAGCTCATCGATTTCGGCACCGCTCCGCTTACGTGGAGGTCCTCGATGCTCAGCGTGACCATTGAATAGATCTCCACGGTTTCTCCACGGGTTGTCCTGTTCAAGCCATCTTCGATGCCCCATGTAAACGATTTTCCCAGACCCGCCATCTTTCCTTGACGTTAGCTGCTGAGACGTCATATCATCCATGCACCGCATGCATCCGCAATATCCATGGCACACCTGGCCTGCCACATATCCGTAACCGAGATAGTCCGGCACTGTCGTGATCAGCGCGGCTCTCATGTTGAAATACTCACCTTTGCTGGCGTCCCATGTCTTGGCCGGTGTTTTCCATAACGTGTCTAACTCCTCTTGAAGTATCCCCAGATACAAATTAATATTATTTCCTGGTTGTTTCGGCCCTTGAATAAGCATGCTCATGTGAATGTACTTCGATTTCATGCACAACCAGGGGGGGGGAGGTTGTACATCCATACAAACACGGGCCATGTGCTATGGTTGGTGTTTTGGTTGCCAAACGGATTCATGCCATCGGTACACGGGCCGAGCACGATGTTCCTTGCATCACATTCAAAATACCGATAGAAGCTGTTCAACGCTCTCCACTGGCTTCCATCCTTCACGTGTCTCAGCTTCGGATCATCTCCATCGTCGGGCTTCTTCCTCTCCGCGTGCCAGCGCATTAGCTTTGCTTCCTTGGGATCTACAAAATACCTCTGGAGACGGGGAGTGATCGGTAAGTACCATACAACTTTCTGGGGACATTTCTTCCCGGCCTTCTTGTATCGAGAAGCATTGCACACCAGACAGCTTGTTTTTTCCGCGTGCTCCTTCCGATAAATTATGCAATTGTTGATGCATGCATGGTATCTAACGTGTGGCAGATCAAGAGGGCACATGATCTTCTTGGCCTCATCAACACTAGTAGGACATAGATTACCCGCGGGAAGAACATCCTTTAGGTACTTGAGATGCTCATCGAGGCTAGTGTCGGTCCATTTGTTTTTAGCCTTCGTCTTCAGGAGTTGGAGCGTGAAACTCAAGTGGGTCACCTCAGGATTGCAACCATCATACAATGGAGTGTTCGAGTCTACCACTAGTTGCTCCAGCTTAGCCACCTCTCTAGAAGCAGCTCTTTCAGTACTCGTCTCCTTGCGAAGCAATGCTTGAACATGAGGGTCCCGCACAATTGAACTTAGTACCGACGAACTCTGCTGCGTGGAGTCCATGTCGTTCTCTCCGCCGCCATGTCCGGCCCCTTCTCCTCCGCCATGTCTGGCCCCTTCTCCGCCGCCATGTCCGGCCTCTTCCCCGCCGCCATTATCAATCATCTCTTCGTCTTGCCCCGTGTCATCATTGCCTGCCCTGTCGGCATCCTCAACATCGTCATCCTCATCTTCAATTATCCACCGAGTATAGCCATCCATGAAACCAGTCATGAGCAGGTGCGCTTCGACACGACCATCGTCATGGGGGTCGAGCCAAACTATTCCTTTGCATTTTCGACACGGACATAAAACCTCTGTCCGGTTATTTTCTTTCATGTCCTGCACCGCCGACCGCAACCACCTGTCCACCATCGTTCCACTGACCATCGTCAACTCTGCACGTTATAATAAACAAATTGATTATAAAAATGCATGCATGCATCAAAGTCATAAAACAATTTGGCATGACCTTCCCTAAAAATAGGACATATATGGATCTAGAGCTTGCCCGGAATTCGCCGAAACGGAAATAAATCGACATTTCGGCAAAACATAGGCAACTCAAAAGCACAATTTGGCGGCGTCAACTCATGCCACACACACAATTTCCACAAACATATCACACACACATAAACATATTTCCATTTTGCAAAAGCATGAAATTTTCATCACCTCTATCTCGATCAAGATCGAGCACACGGTGGAGATGATGTTGTAGGGAGATCAAAAGTGCACAAACCTCTTCTTGACAAAGATAGATCTAGTTAGGGGGCAAATAGGTCACTTAACTAAATCCTACATCTACCTAGCTACCTAATTTGGGAGGAGACAACTTCATCTAGTGGAGGGGGAAGGAAAAAGAGAAAGGAGATGCATTAATGGAGGTGGTGTAGTTATGTAGGAGTAATGAAGAGAGACAAAGGTGGATAGAAGAGAGAGAGTAATGGGGGAGAAGTATTGAGGATAATAAGAAGAGTGAGAGTGGGAGCATGTGGTGGAGGTAGAGGGAAGGGAAGAGAGGAGGGGGAGGTAGGGGAAGGGAAAAGAGGAGGGGGAGGGGAGGGATGGGTGGGGAAAGGTGTTGGGTTGGTGCGGGTTAGCAGTAGCGCGGGATCTAAAATGCGCTGCTGCTAAGGATTTAGCAGAACCACGCTTTGGGATACGGCGCTACTGCTAACTGGGACAAAAAAGTGTGGCAATTTGAAATTTACCAGCAGCGATCTCGGAAAAAGCACGCTACTACTACATACTTAGCAGTAGTGCCGTTCTTGCGACCGCGCTACTGCTACTTAGAGTTAGGGGAACACCGTCGGTCGATATTTGTAGCAGCGCGTTTTAGGCCGAGCGCGCTACTGCTAAATCCTTATCAGCAGCGAGTTTACAGAACACGCGCTACTACTAGTTAGCAGCAGCGCTCCTTTTTGAACCGCACTGCTGCTAAGATTCTATGCATAGGCTTTTCCCTAGTAGTGAGAGGGTACAGAAGGTTGTGCCTTCTAGTTTCATCCATCTCATGATCATCAAAATGAATCCACTAACAAGATTGATCAAGTCTTGTTAACAAACTCATTCCGAATAACACGGAACCGGAGAAATTTTGAATAACACTAAGTTGCCTCAACGAGGATATGAAAATCCCCAACAATAAGAATATCATACTTTTTCTTGACAGTAGGGAGAGGAAATTCAAAACCTCCAATTATAATAGTTGGGACTTTTCCAATAGAATTGATGCTATGAACTTGAGATTGTTTCCTCGGAAAGTGTACTGTATGCTCATTACCATTAACATGAAAAGTGACATTGCCTTTGTTGCAATCAATAACAGCCCCTGCAGTATTCAAAAAAGGTCTACCAAGGATAATCGACATACTACCGTCCTCGGGAATATCAAGAATAACAAAGTCCGTTAAGATAGTGACATTTGCAACCACAACAGGCACATCCCCACAAATACCGACAGGTATAGCAGTTGATTTATCGGCCATTTGCAAAGATATTTCAGTAGGTGTCAACTTATTCAATTCAAGTCTACGATATAAAGAGAGAGGCATAACACTAACACCGGCTCCAAGATCACATAAAGCAGTTCTAACATAATTTCTTTTAGTGGAGCATGGTATAGTTGGTACACCCGGATCTTCAAGTTTCTTTGGTATTCCACCCTTAAAAGTGTAATTAGCAAGCATGGTGGAAATTTCAGTTTCCGGTATCTTTCTTTTATTTGTGATGATATCCTTCATATATTTAGCATAAGGATTTATTTTAAGCATATCAGTTAAGCGCATACGTAAGAAGATAGGTCTAATCGTTTCAGCAAAGCGCTCAAAATCCTCATCATCCTTTGTCTTGGATGGTTTAGGAGGAAAGGGCATGAGTTTCTGAACCCATGGTTCTCTTTCTCTACCGTGCTTCCTAGCCACAAAATCTCTCTTATCATAACGTTGATTCTTTAATTGTGGGTTATCAAGATAAACAGCAGGTTCGTTCTCTACTTCATTGTTTTTGCTAGGTTGAGCATCAACATGAACATCATTATTAATATTATCACTAGGTTCATGTTCATCACCTGATTGTGTTTCAGCATCAGAGATAGAAATATTATTGGGATTTTCAGGTGTGTCTACAGTAGGTTCACTAGAAGCATGCAAAGTCCTATCTTTTTTCTTTTTCTTCTTTTTAGAAGAACTAGGTGCCTCTAAATTATTTCTCTAAGAATCTTGCTCGATTCTCTTAGGGTGGCCTTCAGGATGCAAAGGTTCCTGAGTCATTCTACCAGTTCTAGTAGCCACTCTAACAACAAAGTCATTTTTATTATTTAATTCATCAAGCAAATCATTTTGAGCTTTAAGTACTTGCTCAGCTTGAGTAGCAACTCCAACCATAGAAGTATATTTGCTAATGAGTTTGAGTTCACCTTTAACTCTAGCCATATTATCGCTCACGCGTCCTATCTCTAAAGCATTATTCTTTAACTCTCTACCAACATAAGCATTAAAACTTTCTTGTCTAGCCATAAAGTCATCAAATTCATCTAAGCACGGGCTATGAAATTTAGTAGAGGGGATTTCAACTTTATCATATCTATAGAGAGAATTTACCTTTACTACCTGTGTAGGGTTATCAAAACAATGTGGTTCTTCAACAGGCGGTATATTAAGACCATGTATTTCTTCAATAGGAGGTAAATTCTTAACATCTTCAGCTTTAATACCTTTTTCTTTCATTGATTTCTTTGCCTCTTGCATATCTTCAGGACTGAGAAATAAAATACCTCTCTTCTTTGGAGTGGGTTTAGGAATAGACTCAGGAGTTGGCTCAATTGGTTCAGGAATTGGCTCAGGAAGAGTCTAATTATTTTTATTAGTCAACATATTATTCAATAGTAATTCAGCTTCGTCGACTGTTCTTTCCCTGAAAACACAACTAGCATAACTATCCAAGTAGTCCTTGGAAGCATCGGTTAGTCCATTATAAAAGATATCAAGTATTTCGTTTTTCTTGAGAGGATGATCAGGCAAAGCATTAAGTAATCGGAGAAGCCTCCCCCTAGCTAGTGGGAGACTCTCTTCTTTGATTTGCACAAAATCCCGCAAGGTAGCTTGTTTCCTATGAGCAGGGAAATATTTAGCAGAGAAGTAATAAATCATATCCTGGGGACTACGCACACAACCAGGAGCAAGAGAATTATACCAAGGCTTAGCATCACCCTTTAATGAGAATGGAAATATTTTAAGGATATAATAATAGCGAGATTTATCATCATGAGTAAATAGGGTGGCTATATCATTCAACTTGGTAAGATGTGCCACAACAGTTTCAGATTCAAGGCCATAAAAAGGATCCGATTCAACTAAAGTAATAATTTCAGAATCAATAGAGAATTCATAATCCTTATCAGTAACACAAATAGGTGAAGTAACAAAAGCAGGGTCAGGTTTCATTCCAGCATTAAGAGACTGCTGCTTCCATTTAGCTAATAACTTCTTAAGATCATATCTATCATTGCAAGAAAAGATAGCTCTAGCAGCTTCTTCATTCATAACATAACCCTCAGGAACAACAGGCAATTCATAATCATTGGGAGAATTTTCATCATCACTATCATCAATAATAGCATCTTCAATAATTTCATTCCCCCTAACTCTAGCAAGTTGTTCATCAAGAAATTCACCTAATGGCAAAGTAGTATCATGCACAGAAGTAGTTTCATCATAAGTATCATGCATAGCAGAAGTGGCATCATCAATAACATGCGACATATCAGAGTTCATAGCAGCAGCAGGTTTAGGTGTCGCAAGCTTACTCAAAACAGAAGGAGAATCTAGTGCAGAGCTAGATGGCAGTTCCTTACTTCCCCTCGTAGTTGAGGGAAAAATCGTAGTTCTGTCGTCTTTCGAGTTCTTCATAGTGATCACAGATATAAATCCCAAGTGACTCAGAGAATAGAGCTATGCTCCCCGGCAACGGCGCCAGAAATTGGTCTTTATAACCCACAAGTGTAGGGGATTGCAACAGCTTTCGAGGGTAAAGTATTCAACCCAAATTTATTGATTCAACACAAGGGGAGCCAAAGAATATTCTTGAGTATTAGCAGTTGAGTTGTCAATTCAACCACACCTGGATAACTTAGTATCTGCAGCAAAGTATTTAGTAGCAAAGTAGTATGATAATAAAGGTAACGGTAGCAAAAGTAATGTTTTGGGTTTTGTAGTAGTTGTAACAATAACAACGGAAAAGTAAATAAGTGAAGCACAAGATGTGAAAAGCTCGTACGCATTGGATCAGTGATGGATAATTATGTCGGATGCGATTCCTCATGTAATAGCTATAACATAGGGTGACACAGAACTAGCTCCAGTTCATCAATGTAATGTAGGCATGTATTCCGTAAATAGTCATACGTGCTTATGGAAAATAACTTGCATGACATCTTTTGTCCTACCCTCCCGTGGCAGCGGGGTCCTAGCGGAAACTAAGGGATATTCCTTTTAATAGAGAACCGGAACAAACCATTAGCACATAGTGAATACATGAACTCCTCAAACTACGGTCATCACCGAGAAGTATCCCGATTATTGTCACTTCGGGGTTGTCGGATCATAAGACATAATAGGTGACTAAAGACTTGCAAGATAGGATCAAGAACACACATGTATTCATGAAAACATAATAGGTTCAGATCTGAAATCATGGCACTCGGGCCCTAGTGACAAGCATTAAGCAAAGCAAAGTCATAGCAACATCAATCTCAGAACATAGTGGATACTAGGGATCAAACCTTAACAAAACTAACTTGATTACATGGTAAATCTCATCCAACCCATCACCGTCCAGCAAGCCTACGATGGAATTACTCACGCACGGCGGTGAACATCATGAAATTGGTGATGAGGATGGTTGATGATGACGACGGCGATGAATCCCCCTCTTCGGAGACCCGAACGGACTCCAGATCAGCCCTCCCGAGAGAGATTAGGGCTTGGCGGCGGCTCCGTATCGTAAAACGCGATAAAACTTTCTCTCTGATTTTTTTCTCCGCGTGATGGAATATATGGAGCTGGAGTTGAGGTCGGCGAAGCCTCAGGGGGCCCACGAGACAGGGGGCGCGCCCAGGGGGGAGGGCGCCCCCCACCCTCGTGGACAGGTTGTGGCCCCCATGGTCTTGATTCTTTCGCCAGTATTTTTTATATTTTCCAAAAAGTGCCTCCGTGGATTTTCAGGACATTTCGAGAACTTTTGCTTTCTGCACATAAAACAACATCATGGCAGTTCTGTTGAAAATAGCGTCAGTCCGGGTTAGTTTCATTCAAATCATGCAAGTTAGAGTCCAAAATAAGGGCAAAAGTGTTTGGAAAAGTAGATACGTTGGAGACGTATCAACGAGAGAGATGGGGAAGCAGCTGGATGTGGAAGAGAGACGGTTGCGTTGATATTTATCTCTGGTGGGGGTCCCTCTCGTATTCCTGTTTGTATAGAGCTCGTATCCAAGAAACAGATTAGAAAAGGAAAATCACATGGGGTGCACTCGCACTAATCTAGAAGCACAGACGAAGGGCAGATTTCTCACTGGTACATCCCGGTTCCGCTAAATTTACTTATTCATAGACGAACACCCGAGGACGTGGTTTACTCCTAACACTTCCTCTCTTCGTCACCTTCTTCATTCCCGATGATTTTTCAACGTCAAACATCGGTGAATTTTGATCACCCACCTCAAAATTTGGAGGCCCTTGACCATTGTTGATCACATCCATCATGTAATCATCATGAACATGTATCACAATGAACTTAGCATCCTAAATACGCCTATGGGGTAAAAATAAACTAAGTTGGGAGCCACATCCTCAAACTTTGGTGTGTGCGTCCGCTGCTGAAGCTTGCAAGCGGAGTACACATCCATTGGAGCTGTAGTGAGTCGAAGGTGATGTTTGCATCCATTCCCATGTCCTAGGTGAAGCCTTCCGGGATGGACGTCCCGAATAAGTAAATTTACCAGAACCAGGATGTACCGATGAGAAATCTGCCCTTCGTCTGTGCTTCTAGATTGGTGCGAATGGACCCCATGTGATTTTCCTTTTCTAATCTGTTTCTTGGATACGAGCTCTATACGAACAGGAGTACGAGAGGGACCCCCACCAGAGATAAATATCCACGCAGTCGTCTCTCTTCCACATCCAGCTGCTTCCCCATCCCTCTCGTCAGTTCCACACCGTCGGTCGCCCTCTCACTTCTACACCGGTGACTGCCCTCTCCTTGCTACGCTGGCGGCTGCCCTCTCCCCAGTTGCCAGCCCAAGTACGATAGATTCATGGTCGGAATACCTCGTCTTCCACCGAGATCGGGCGAGGCTATTTTGCGGTGAGGCATGCTTTCCCGGTCACCGCCGGGTCCGGTGACAATGAGCAGGTAGTGGCTTCACCGGCTAGCGCTGGATCCGGCACTCACAATGTGGCTCGGCCATGCTGCGCGCCGAGTACGGCGACCTCCTTGTCCATCTCATCCCCGGCGAGATCTACGGGTGAGCCTCCTCCTCTACCTTGATTTTTTCCCAAACACATTTGCTGATTTCCCCCAAACAGACCAGAGGATGCATGATTGCAAGATAGGAATTTTGTTTGCTGATTATGAAGTCTGATCTATGGATGGATGAAGAACTATGATCTGCTGAAAGTGAAATATAGTTTGTGAAAGAAAGTGACGTTTGATGAAAAGTGAAATATGTCAATCAATAGTTCTGGAAGTGATGTTCATCTGTGGAAAGCAAGTGAAACAAATATTTCAATGTGTTCTTGCAAGTTGTGAAGCTATTTCCTATGAAGTATATGAAATTACTTCTTTGAAATGTATGA
Source organism: Triticum timopheevii (assembly GCA_963921465.1). Taxonomy (NCBI): domain Eukaryota; kingdom Viridiplantae; phylum Streptophyta; class Magnoliopsida; order Poales; family Poaceae; genus Triticum; species Triticum timopheevii. The sequence continues at coordinate 315,677,527 of OY997270.1, forward strand.
AACTGATATTTCAGTAATATGTGTAATATGTTATTTCAGTGTGTCCTTTGAATGATTTGAAATTGGTTTTCGGAATTATTGAAAGCAGCTTGTTGAAATAACTGAAATTATTATTTTCAAGTAAGTCGAATACGTTCTTGCCGTAATTGAAATCTAGTTTTAGAAAGAGTTGATTTCAATTTTAGTTCGAAACGTTGTAAATCTTTTGAAATAATAAGTTTGAAACTATTGAAATTAGTTTCTAAAAATGAGTGAAATTAGTTTGTTGAAATAATTGAAATATGTGATAGAAAAAATTCAAATATGGTAGTAAAATTTCAATCTCTGTGAAATATGGCATTGGAAATACGCAGTTTCAGTCTTTTGTAATAATATGGTAGTGAAATTTGTTTTTGAAACGATTGAAATCAGTTCTTTGATGGTTTGAGATAACTAGTTCACTCGCTGTCAAATATGCATTGGAATCGGAATAACTGAAATCACTTGTTAAAAACTTAAAATTGTTTTTGTCACCCTTTTGAAATACTAAATTTCACTCTTTTATAAACTATGAAAGTGAAATATATTTTTCTGACAGAATTTGAGTAACAAAAATCACTTTGTAGAAAAATAAATTTGTTTATGCCACTATTTTGATAATTGAAAGCTAATAGAAGAAATTAGTGAATTAAGTTTTATGAAATGTAAAAAAAATTAGAAAGTATTCAAATCATGTTAGAAAGTTTTAATAATTGAAAGCTGATTCCAAAATTTGTTATTTGAAATGAAATCACTTTGTAAAAATTTAGAGTAGGAATCTGTTTTTGAAAAGAGTGAAATTGGTTTTCGAAATAACTAAGACTAGTTCCTTGTAAATGAGCGAAGTTTAATTTGAAACGAATTGCATGATTTTTTTAATTCAAATATGTGTTTTAAAATATTTCAAATCAGTTTAAATTGAGAGAGGTTAATCCATTTAAATATGTCTGTACGTGTGTGAATCGAGAGACTTGCGTCACTCGTACGCTTAAAGCGAATGGATGACTGAAATCACGTGGGTGGCCCCTGCTGGTGAAATCACGTGGGTAGGCCCCAGCTGATCAAATACAACGGCTAAAATTTAAAAAAAAAGATGAAATACAAAGATACAACAAAGAACAACTTTTGAGCTGGCGGGATTCTATTGATTGGTGAACCACCGGTAGGTACCGGCTCCGGTGAAAAGCACTGCGTGTTCATGCGTGTGTGCACGGAGTGTGCGGAGGCGCCGCGCAGACGCGGGCTACAAAGCCGGCCAGCGTGCATGAGTTAGTTTGCTAAGCACGCGCTTGGCCGGGTACTTGGTTAGGTAGTTAGCTGCATGCTAGGTTGTTAGCGCATGCATGTAGTTTGTTTTGCCAAGCTAGGTTGTAGCCGAGTCAGTTATCAAGTTAGTTATAGCATTTACAGTTACATATGACAAATCTAGCCTCTCAAACGTCCGCGGACGCGCCCGCGCACGCGTCCACGTCAATGACCTGGCATGCCTCAAATTTTCAGAGTTGCAGCCGGACATCTTATACTAGATTCTTATATCTATACAAAGACATGCAAAAAAAAAAAAACAGAGCCTACGTACTACGTCGATCATAGAGATCACCATGATCTCCGTGTCTAGCTCCGGCAGCATGGGCGGCAGCTGCAGCTCCGGCTCCGGCTCCTCCGGCTGCTCCACTCTGGTCTCCTCCGCCTCTATCTTCGTGTCGAGCTCGTCGAAGAGCGCGTCGGTCTCCGCCTACTACCGTCGGAGGAACGCCCGGTTGGCCTCCACATAGGCCTCATCCTGAATGGACTCCAGGATGGCATGCTGCTCGGCCATCTCGTCGGACTGGGCGACGGCGAACTCCGCCTCCGCCTGCTCCATGTTAAAGGCTGGCACTTGCTGGTCCGGCTCCTCCGTCTCCTCCACCTGCATCGAAGCCATCTCCTCCTCCTCCTCTTCCCCCGGCTCCTCCTCCTCTGGATCCGGCGAGTCCGGAGGCAGCCCGACAGTGATGCGGGCGGCGCACGCGGCTTCCCTCGCTCGGATCTGTTGTTGGATCTCGTAGCGGCGCTCCGGCGTCAGCATGGCATAGTACGTGATCTTGCTCCGGACCATGGCGGAGTGCCGGAGCGTGGACACGGCGCCGGAGCGGGAGAGGGAGGAGGTGGATGGCCCCGGACTAGCGGTGCGGAGAGGGGGAAGGGGGGTGGGTTAGGGTTGCGGGACGCCGGGCGGCTTAAGCCGGATTTTGTCGTGGGCGGAGAGCCGGAGCAACGCCACGCGGCGTCCACACCGCGGCGACGGACGCGACATCCGTCAGACCGCCGAATTTTCGGGCGTTTTCATGTGGGGCCATGCCGTTAGACCGACGTAGCGGGCGTGCCCGGGCACCCCCATATCTGCCCTATATTTGGGCTGGATATCGGGGATGCCGGTCAGCCCGGACATTTGAGGGCCGTTTGAGAGGCCCGTCTGGATCAAAAAATCATGACCGGGCAGCGACCAATCGGCCTGCCGGACGTTTAGACGGGTTTGAGGAGTCCGTTTGTAAATGCTCTCAGTGGCTGGGTAGTGCGTGCGTGATGTGCGTGGTGGCCATGGCGTGGTAGCTAGTTTTTTTTAGTAACTGCATCCTTTATTAAAATCAAACATTCAAAGGGATACAGATTATGTCGGGCAGAGCAGAAAGCCACACATGGCGCCTGAACGGGAGAGAAGAGGATGCCTTAGCTAGGGAATGAGCCTCCCCGTTGAACTCTCTTCTCGTGAATGAACTTGACACCTTGAAACGTGCCTCGGCTAAGATTAATTTCTCGAAGAATAGTAGCATAACGGCATGGTGTTTCTGAATTGATATTGGCTATGACTTCTGCACAATCCGAAGAGATACAAACTGAACCAGTATGAAGATCAGAGGCAAGGTCCAACGTGGTAGCTAGCCAGGTGTGTCTGCTAGCCTGGTATAAAAGACCCTCTCCATGTACTGATTAAGGGTGATGCGGTGTGTTGCCGAGCCCGGATATGTGCCCAATAAATTGAGGCCGTTCGTGCGGCCGAGGCGCCGTTCGTACGGCGAGGTGTTTGTGCGCAAAAAAAATAAATCTAGTGTGCTTCTTGTTCAACCTTCTTCCGAGCGAGTGAGAGAGGGAGCGGCGAGCTGGTCCGGGGTTTGTCCCAGCAAGAAGTACATACAACACAAAAGAAGATATTTTTTTCTGTCAAGCTTGGCGGAATACTTTTACAAAATGTACATTACATTAACAAACTATTACGACTTCCAAAAATATGTTCAAGATATTTAAAAAACAAGTACACAAATTTAAAATAATATCACATAATTAAAAGTTTTGTTGATTAAAAAATGTTTCAATGTGTATTTAAAAAATGTTTATCACATATTTTAAAAAAGTTCAAAGCATGTTAAAAATGTAAAACATGTATAAGATATTTTGTTAGATGTATAAAAAAATGTATAATGTGTAAGAGAAAAACAGGCATCAAAATAAGTGTTTACAAATATTAATCATGTATTTGAAAAATGCTAAATGTTTATAAAAATATTCTTGTAACATCCCAAATTTTTAATTTGGAATGTTATACATAGATCATCATTGCATATCATATTTTATTGCATTTTGTCTCGATCTTAGAAATTCTACGCAACTCAAGGACCCACGGAGAGAGTTGGGAATTTTGTTATTTTCATATTTGAGTTTTCTCAATTTTTAAAAATAGGATCATTTGATTTTAGTTATATTATCTTTAATTATTTCTAATATGAAATTATGAGAGAGGGAATAAAATGACTTTCCCAAAATAAACAAATATTGAAGATTTAATAAAAAAATCAAATAAGATTTTATTTTGGAGTTATTGCTATTTTATTTGAATTTAGGAAAAATGCGCGTTTTTAAAAATTGTATTTAGGCCCCAAATAAATGTTCTCCTTGTCCGGCTTGATTTTAGAAGTCAGGAAAAATTTATTTCGGGATTTTTGGAGTCCGTTTAGTATTTCTTTTAATAGTTTTTCTGCGCGTAATGTTTAAGAAAAACTAACCGACTTACCGGGCCGTGTCCGCCTGGGACACTGACCCGGCCGGGCCTTTAAAGCTCGAGGCACCGAGCCGCCCTAGCCCAGCCCCCCCCCCCCCCCGAAACCCTAGCCGCCGCCGCCGCACTCCGCCGCCGCCGCCAGATACGCGTCGCCGCCGCCGGTTGCCGCCGCACGCCGCCGCCGCACCTTGCGGCGCCGCCGCCCGACGCCGCCGCCCCGCGCCCCGCACCCCGCCGCCACCCGCCGCCCTCGCCGGAGACCCCGCCGCGCGGGAGCCCGCGGCCTCGCTCGCAGGACCCGTCGGAGGTAGCCGCCGCCGCCGCCGTCGCGGTTTTCGAGAGAAAATCATCGGTTTTTATTTTAGAACCCTGGTTTATTTTTTTTATAGATCGGTTTTTCCCGGTTTAGTTATTTTGCGGACGTTCGTCCATACGTTCGTTTTAACGAACGGTTTTCGTCGTTTAGACGCACATAGCGAACGTTCGTTCGTTAGTCTGTTCGTCCGTTTTCTTTTTCTCGGATTTTTCGCGATTATTTGTGATCGCGATTTCTGATCCAATTTTCGTTTTAGTATAACTTTTCGCTTGTTTATCCGAATCAGGCGATTCAAGTGCCTGGAGTTTCGTCTCGAAACCCTCTTTCTGTTTAACCAACTCAAACAAGTTTTTGCTACTGTAAAAGTTTGACTTAGGTCCAGATTAGTAAACGAAGCTTGTTTCTTTCGCCGTTTGATTTTCGTTGCTTCGTTTGATTTGATTCTTTTTGCAAACCGGAGTTCTTAAGTTGAACTTTCTGGTTAGATCTCTTATTTGAGTTTTACCTGTGCATTATATGAGTGCTTATTGTATGCTTGTTTGTTTGCGATAAAGTACCCGGAGTGCGCCGCTTGCTACTTCGAATCTCTAGGTTTCACGGGTCATCAGCAAGGCAAGTAACACTTTTATCATACCTCTTTACTACCCAGTTTTATTGCATTAGAACAATCCTGAAACAATTGCATGATTAGGATCTGATTAATATGTGGGTTTTGGGAAGTAGATGAGGTAGAACCTATTACCTGTTTATTATCAAACCTTTGAGAGTTACTTCTATGTTTGCTTATATTGCCATGCTATGCTTGTAAGTGCATCTAGTGCCACCCCTAGTTGGTTTTGGAGTATTGACGACAAAGTTGGTTGAGGGGCTAATGCGTTTGTGAGAATTGCAGGATAACGCAGGTAGTGTCCCTCATCGATTCGGTTTACCTACCGGAGATGACCCCTAAAAATGTATGAAGACATTGAAGACAATGGTGGTATGAGAAGATATTCATATTGAAGACTATGACATGAGAAGACATTGTGTGAAGACTATGGAGCACGAAGACCGTGTGGTTTTGTTGTTTCCTTTTCTTCTTTGTTGAGTCATAGGAACCATCGTACTGTTAAGTGGGGTCCAAGTGAACTAAGTCGGAGTGACTGATGTGATGCTCAACTCAAATCCTATGTCTTCGAGCGAAGACAATGAGAGCAAACCTTATCCAGAGCTGGATGAGTCAGCTTTGCTTGTAGCCCAAGTAAAGTTGCCGCGTGTGTTTGAAATCTGACCGTTGGAACACGTGTCAGTTCCTCAGTGACCCAGGGTCATTTTGGACAAAACAGGTCGGGTTGCCTAGTGGCTATAAATAGCCCACCCCCTACACCATAAATTGGTGGCTGCTCAGAGTTTGTGCACGGCTTTTGTCGTTTGAGAGCAACCCACCTCGAAGCATTTGAGAGAGAGAAAAATCCTTGCGAGGACAAAGCCCAAACACCCAGAGCCAAAGAGTGTTAGGCATCACTGAAGACTTTCTGTCTGTGTGACCTGAAGACTTATTACACTTGAGGACTATGAATCCTCCAGCCGGTTAGGCGTCGCGTTCTGAGCATTCAAGAGTCATTGTGGATTGCCGGTGAACGAAGTCTGTGAAGGTTTGGAAGTCTCCCTTGAAGACTTACCAGAGTGATTGGGCGAGGACTGGGTGTCCTTAGCTCAAGGGGAATAAGGTGAAGACACGGTCTTCTGAGTTAAATCTCAGCCTCCCTAACCAGACGTACAGTTGTCACATCAACTGGAACTGGTCTAACAAATCCTGTGTCTTCAACAAGCAACTGGTTCTATCCTTTCCCAACCTTACTTTAGTTTGTCTTCATGAAGTCATTGCCTATCTGTGTATCTGTTTGACTTTATTGCTTGACTACTACTGTTGATTGGCTTCATACTATCTTCCATCCTGATCCTTACTATCTAGCTGCTATTAGTCCTGTACTTCACATTATTGCATACTTGACTATGGCTTGCTTAGGGCAGTTTATCTTCCGCTGCATAACAATTAGGTCATTTCTGTTGTTTGTCTTCGAAACTTCCAAGCTTTGAAGACTTTCATAAAAATCGCCTATTCACCTCCCCCTCTAGTCGATAGTAGCACTTTCAATTGGTATCAGAGCAAGGTACTCCCTTGTTCTGTGTGATTCGGTTTAACCACCTGGAGTTTCAGCTATGTCGACTGCAGGGATAATCAAGGTCTCCGCTGCTTGCCCCGTGTTCGATGGAACTGAATATCCCTACTGGAAGAATAAGATGCGTATGTATCTTGAAGCCATTGATGTCGACCTCTGGTATGTCGTAAAAAATGGCGTTCCCAAAACTGGTGAAGGTGTCACCCCCACTGATGTCAAGAAGTTCATTCAACTGGACTCTACTACAAAGAACATCATCTGTGGTCATCTGACCAAAGGACAGTATGGCCGTGTGAGTGCTCTGGAAACGTCAAAGCTAGTCTAGGACTGGCTATCCAAGGTCAACGAAGGCGTCTCAACCCAGAGAGATCAAAGAATCAGTGTTCTTCGCAACCTCTTCAATCGCTTCAAGAGAAACGACAATGAAAATGTCCAGCTCACGTTTGATCGCCTCACTGATATCACAAATGAACTTCAAGCTCTGGGCGCAACTGAGATTACCAAGCATGAAATCGTCAAGACATTGCTGAGATCACTTGACAGCTCCTTTAACACCCTTGCCCTCATGATACAAGAACGTCCTGACTTCAAGACACTCGATCCGTCTGATATACTTGAGAGGCTCAACACACACGAGTTCCAGCTATCTGAGAAAAGAGATATCTATGGCCCAAACTATGGCCGAACTCGCGCTTTGGAGGCAAAAGTTGTTTCCTCATCCGAAGAAGAATCTGACTGCAGTTCTAAAGATCCTGAAGACATTGGAAGGGAACTTGCTATGCTTGTGAAGAAGTTACAGAAATTCACTAAGAAGAAGGGCTTCAGAAAGTCTTCACGATCCAGCTCAAGGAATGATGAAGCTTCCATCCATGATCACAAGAAGAGAACCTGCCACAAGTGCAAGAAACCCGGTCACTACATATCTGAGTGTCCACAGTGGGACAATGAGAAGAAGAAGAAGAAAAGCAAGGAATATGATTCTGATGACAAGAAGAAGAATAAATTCTCAAAGTCTTCTAAATCTTCTTCCAAGTCTTCATCATACAAGAAGAGCTCATTTGGCAAGGTTCGTGCTTTTGTTGGCAAGGAAATGTATTCAGAGGAGGAGTCTGCTTTTGAGGAGGCGGAGGTGGAGTCTGGAGAGGAGTCTAACCCTGGCGTTGCAAGTCTGGCTTTAGCCACAGCCTGTGTCGCCAAGTCCATCTTCAACACTGAAGACAATGACTTCCACACCAACACTGAAGCTAATGACGAAGACGATCCTACTCCCACCTACTGCTTCATGGCACATGGTGCCAAGGTAAAATCACGCGATGCTTACTTTCAAACTTCATGTGAAGATGACTCTGATTGTGAATCTAAACCTAGCTACAAAACACTTGCTAAAATTGCAACTGAACAACAAAAGGCTATGGAACATACTCAAAAACTGTTAGACAAAAGCGATGACCTGTTGGACGCTGAAATGACACGTTCACAGTCCTTAGTTGATGACATAAAAAATCTTCATGCTAAGTACCAGGAACTTGAAGGTTGTCATGAATCGCTCTCAACTACTTATGAAAGGCTCTCCTATGATTATCTTCAAAGGAAACAAGAGCTTGAGAAATTGAGAGCGGCTCATGAAGATCTTCAAAAGGTAAATGAGTCACTTCGTGCTCAACAGATCAGTTCCGCTCAGGATGGATTTGAACCACCATGTCTAAAATGCATTGAGCGTGGTAACGCTACATCTGTTGCTGAATGTTCCACTGCTGCTACTGTTTCATTGTCTTCACCTACTGATGTGGTTACTAACCCCTCTACGGAGGATACCACTGCTGTTGCTGATGAAAATGCTATGTTGAAGACATTGCTTGAAACAGGGATGTACAAAAGTTTGAAGGGACATTAGACTCTCTGCGATGTCCTCAAAAAGCAGATTCTGAACCGAAACCCTAGGAAAGAGGGTGTTGGGTTCGAAAGGAAAATGAATGTTGATGGCTCATACTAGAAGCCTGAGCAGTACCCCAAAACCACATGGGTTGCTGCAAAGGAACCTTCAGTAGATCCACCACCTTATCTGGCTTTACCTGTGCTAATCCTATTGTCATTGATGAATCCTTTGATGCAAACTATAAGCTGTTCAAAAATAAGAATGGTGAAGTGTTTGCCAGGTACATTGGTACTAACTGCAGGAATGGACCACCTATGAAGAAGATCTGGGTACCTAAGCGGTACATTGAGAATCTTCCTATGAATGTCGTCATGACACCACCAAGGAAGAAGAGAAACCCCAGACCAATAGCTTCATGTGGCCCAAAGGCTTCATACAGATACATGAATCACATGAGTCACCCTAACGCCAATGTTTTGCAGGGAAATCATGCTTAGACTTATGAATATGAGCGTGTATCTTCGAACCGCTATGTTCATAGGACTAAGAACTTTTCAGCTTATTCATATGAGTATCATTCATCTCCTGCAAGGCTATTTGCTAGGGCTTCAAAGCCAAAATTCTCAGATGCTGCACTAAGACTCATTGCTTCTAAGCCACCACTGAAGATGTGGGTGGCAAAGAAGAACTAACACTCTTTTGCAGAAAACGGTCTCCAGCCAGCAATCAATTGCGTCCGATACTATTGCTGGGGACCTAAAACTCATTTAGGACGCACGATAAAATGTCATTCTATATACTTCACATCTGAATCTCTTATCAGTCATACTATGTCCTAACCTTGATATAAGCTGTGACTGTCCCTATATGTGTCAAATGCTTATGCTTCACAACACTCTTGTGAAGCCTATCCTCCTAACTGCACTTTAGGGTACATCACCAAAAGCTTCAGAATGGATTATGGACAGTGGATGCACAAATTATATGACTGGTGATCGTAGTCTTCTCATGGACTCAACCTTACGTCCATCCGACAAGAGTCACATTACATTTGCTGACACTGGTAAAAGCAAGGTATTGGGTCTAGGTAGAGTTGCAATCTCAAAGGATCAACACATGGATAAAGTGATGCTTGTTGAATCCCTTGGTTTCAACTTAATGTTTGTCTCAATGCTTTGTGACTTGAACATGATTGTGATATTTGGCAAATATCGTTGCCTTGTACTAATGGAATCTGACAAATCTCTAGTCTTTGAAGGGTATCGAAAAGATGATCTATACATGGTAGATTTCTCAGCAGGTCCACAGCTTGCCGTAAGTCTTCTCACAAAAGCTTCAGAATGCTAGCTCTGGCATCGAAGGCTAGGACATGCTGGCATGAGGAAATTACACTCACTCGTCAAGAAGAAGCATGTATTGGCATTGAGGATGTCAAGTTCAAAAAGGATCATCTGTGTGGTGCCTGTGAAGCTGGAAAGATGACAAGGGCAAAGCACCCCTCAAAGACAATCATGACAACATCTCAACCCTTCGAGCTGTTACACATGGACTTATTTGGACCTACTCACTACTCCACCCTCACAACAACTGCCTGTCTCTATGGCTTCGTCATTGTTGATGACTACTCAAGATACACATGGGTTCATATAATTCTTTACAAGACTAAAGTGCAAGATGTCTTCAGGCGCTTCGCAAATCGAGCAATGAACAATTATGGCGTGAAGATCAAGCACATCAGAAGTGACAATGGCACTGAATTCAAGAACACTGGACTAGATCTGTATCTGGATACAATGGGAATCACTCATGAGTTCTCTGCTCCATACACACCTCAGCAAAATGGCATCGTTGAGCGCAAAAACAGAACCCTCGTTGAGATGGCTCGAACAATGCTAGATGAATACAAGACACCAAGAAATTTTTGGCCTAAAGCTATTGATACAGCATGTCATATCATCAACCGTGTGTACATCCATAAGCTTCTGAACAAAACATCTTATGAGCTCCTTACTGGCAAGAAGCCAAACGTCAGTTACTTCAGAGTATTTGGAGCTAGATGCTGGATCAAGGATCCCCATCACAAGTCAAAATTTGCACCTAAGGCTCATGAAGGCTTCATGCTTGGCTATGGAAAGGATTCACACTCCTACAGAGTCTTCAACCTTTATCTCTACAAAATCGTTGAAACTGTGGATGTGAAATTTGATGAAACCAATGGTTCACAGAGAGAGATTCTGCCAAGTACACTAGATGAAGCTCCTTCAAACGAGTCTATCAAGATGATGGGAACTGGTGAAATCATGCCCTCTGAAGCACAGCCTGAAGAGGAAGTTATCATCTCTGCACCAAATCAACCTGAAGACAATGCTCAGCCGAAGACAATCCGTCCAATGATGATAATGATCAGCCAGAGCAAAACCTTCGTCCTGTTCATCCTCGTGTTGCAAATGAAGTTCAAATAGAGAAGATAATTGACAGCATCAATGCACCTGGTCCGCTCACTCGATCAAGAGCAACACAGCTAGCAAACTTCTGTGGGCACTTTTCATTTGTGTCAATATCAGAACCCAAGAAAGTTGCTGAAGCTTTTATGGAACCTGAATGGATTCAAGCCATGCAAGATGAACTTCAACAGTTCAAACTGAATAATGTCTGGGAACTCGTCAAGCGACCTGACCCTCGCAAGCATAACATTATTGGAACAAAGTGGATATATCGAAACAAGCAAGATGAGCATGGTCAAGTCGTCAGAAACAAAGCACATCTTGTGGCTCAAGGATATACTCAAGTTGAAGGGATTGACTTCGATGAAACATTTGCTCATGTTGCTAGGCTTGAAGCTATTTGCATACTGCTAGCCTACGCTAATCATCACAACATCTTGCTATATCAAATGGATGTAAAGAGTGCATTTCTCAATGGCAAGATTGAAGAAGAAGTATATGTCGCACAACCACCTGGCTTTGAAGATCCAAAACATCCTGATATGGTGTACAAGCTAAACAAAGCACTGTATGGCCTCAAACAAGCTCCTCGTGCCTGGTATGATACAATCAAAGACTTCCTGAAGAGCAAAGGCTTCAAACCTGGATCCCTCGATCCCACACTCTTCACGAAGACATATGATGGTGAACTGTTTGTGTGCCTAATATATGTGGATGACATAATCTTCGGCTGCACCAACCAGAAGTATAGTGATGAGTTTGGGTACATGATGCAAGAGCAATATCAAATGTCCATGATGGGTGAGCTAAAGTTCTTCCTTGGTCTTCAAATTCGACAGCAAAGAAATGACATCTTCATATCTCAAGAAAAATACCTCAAAGATTGTCTGAAGAAGTTTGGAATGGAAGACTGCAAAGGCTACACGACGCCAATGCCAGCCAAACACCATCTTGGTCCCGACGACAATGGTAAAGAGTTTGATCAAAAGGTATACGGCTCCATGATTGGTTCTTTGCTTTTTTTATGTGCATCTAGGCCAAATATTATGCTTAGTGTTTGCATGTGTGCTCGATTCCAAGCGGCACCAAAGGAATCGCATCACTTAGCTGTGAAGCGAATTCTTCGATATTTGGCTTACACCCCAACACTCGGATTGTGGTATCCCAAGGGCTCAAAATTTGATTTGGTTGGATTCTCGGATGCTGATTATGCTGGTGACAAGGTGGATCGCAAGTCTACATCAGGCACATGTCATTTTCTTGGTCGATCACTTGTTTGTTGGTCTTCAAAGAAGCAGAACTGTGTATCACTCTCAACTGCTGAATCTGAATACATTGCTGCTGGATCCTGTTGTGCTCAGCTTCTATGGATGAAGCAAACTCTCAAGGATTATGGCATCAACCTGAAACAAGTACCTCTCTTCTGCGACAACAAAAGTGCCATCAAAATAGCCAATAATCCAGTCCAACACTCGAAGACAAAGCACATTGAAATTCGTCATCACTTTCTCAGAGATCATGTTATGAAGAAGGATATCGATATCATTCACGTCAACACTGAAGAGCAACTGGCAGATATCTTCACAAAGCCCTTGGATGAGAAAAGGTTTTGCAAGTTACGGTGTGAGCTAAATATCTTGGAATCCTCTAATGTCCTGTGATCAGGCACACATCCTAACACTTATGCATGTTGATGACTTAGATGTGCAACACACAAAGTAATGTATATCTTCAATTAATGAAGATTTACACTCTGAGTGTGAATACATTAACATGGAATATGACTTCGAAGCGCCACGATAATTGTGCGCCGTGTCTGGGTCTAATACTTCCTATACGGTGGGTAACGCCACCACCAACTTTCTCTGTTTGAAGTGTTTCACTCATGGCGTTATATTGCAATGACTTCGCATTTGGTTTGTCTTCAGTTTCAATTTATCTTCATGACTTTCTACACTATGATGGTTTGATTGCTTTCTGATATATATATATATATATATATATATATATATATATATATTAGTGTTCTGTCCTATATAGCATTCACTTATAGCTATGTCTTCAAGATTGGATCTTTTGAACTAAGTGAATGTGATCGAACCCTAACCTCTCTATGCTTCCTATCTCAAACTCTATCTGTCCAAATCATATGCATTCTATTGAAACTGTCGAATGTCTTCTCTGCGTCCTAGTCAGCAGAAGGCAAAGAGACAAACATTAAATCTGTTTTAAATGACTTATCTTTATTGTTGAAATCTGGAGAAGCCGGAACAACTCTCCGACATACCTGGCGGGCGTGGGAACGTGGGACAACTCTGAGTATGTTGCATGCTTGCCACGTGCCCCTCAGATGTGAACTGCCAGGGGCACCAGCGTAATTGCGCTGTGTCTCTCACCTACTTATAAATACTTGTCCCCTGTGGTAAAGAAATCCTTCTTCCACCTCTCCACCTCCGTCAAAACCCTAGTGCCACCGCTAGCTCGCGACGATGCCGGCGACGAAGCGCTTAGCTGCCGCGACTTCTCCGACGCCGTCCTCACGCCGGCCGCGGACATCATCCTCTCCGCTGTCGCCGTAGGTGTACTCTGTCGCCAAGTTAGGGCACGGTGGGCTGAACTGCTCGGTCTCCTATTCATCCCTTCTAGCAGTTCTTCGTGCGGTAATTATAACTCTATTTTTACCACCTTTTTGATCTTCAAGATTCATCCTGTTTACCAAAAGTGGTTTATGCCTATTCAATGTTAGATCTACTCTGTCTGCATCTCATACTGCCTAGTCAATTCACTTAGATTTCCTATCTAGTTTGATTCCTCACTTGTACTTATTCACGGATTGGTACAAATCTGGAACCAACTCACCTATATAAGTGAATGTCTTCGCATCATGAGGTCAATGTCTTCAAACTACTTTATCTTCAAAATCTTCTGAGAATGCATATGACCTCTTCCCCTTCCCTCGCATCTCTAATGCTGTCACAGGTACATGTCCGTGGGAGATTTCCCTTGGTTCTCATAGTCTGCATTCGTTTGCAGAATACTTACAGCATCATATCAATTCTCCTGAAGCCAATTCCTGCTTGACCAGCAAGCGTAAGTCTCTGAAGCTTTTGAACGTATTGAAGCCATTCAGCTTGAAGTTCATGGCTGCAGAAAAATCAGCAAGGAAGGGTGGCAGACAGCACAGAGAAGGAACATCCAAAGATCTGCCTGGTGACTTAGCAGAACTCTATAAGACAGATCCCGAAGAAAGTTATCATCAGAGAAAGACGCGAATCCAATGGATTCGACGCTATTGGGCTGAGGAATGGTTCAAGTACAAGTTTGTGACGAAGGAATATGCAGAGAAGAATGCCATCAAGAGACCTTGGGGAGATATCCTCTATCGAGGCCTTCAACCCAAGAACAGAGCTGAAGCCATTGCTCAAGGCTTCTATCCTTGCATGGTCTGTGGACCACAGCCTAAGAACGCTGACCCCACCTCACTACTCTGGTGTCGTGACGACTCTCTCTTCAAGTGCAACTACCAGTTTGATGTGGCTTCGGCCAAGAAGAACAAGAAGTCCTTGGGCTTGGACTTCAACCCAGGTCCCTCTGCTCCCCGTGCTGACGGCTCCCGTGATGCTGATCCCAATGTGATCGGCCTCTTCTCCAACCTTGACGGCCTCATCACCTACATCGTGGTCCAAGGCGCCAGAGTAGATCATTCTGAAAATGATGCTGACTCCGATGAAGCCCCTGCTCCTCCTCCAAAGCCGCAGAAGCAAAAGAAGCCAAAGGCTTCAAGATCAGCTGCACCTCCGAAGACTTCTCGTGCAAAGCCACTGGCCACTGCACCTCCTGAAGCCAGTGTGCAGTCTGAAGATCAATCCCGTGTCTCCAAGAGAACGGAGAAGAAAAAGCAACTTGTCAGACCACCTGATCAAAGAGCCTTGACTCCTGCCGCCATTCTGCGTGAAGAACCCATTGATCTGTCAAGTGATGAAGATCTTGCTGATGATGCCCTTGAGCAGCTGATAAAGAGCAAGGAAGAAGCAGAAATCTTCAACAACTTGCCTCTCTTTGATGTGACAATCATCCACAACTTCATTGATTGAGTGGTTCGACACTCCCAATCTCAGCTTTGAAGCTTTACAGCTTCCCATTGGCCTTAGTGTCGCCTTCAAGGGCGCCATTGCTTCTGAGCTAGCTCTCGCTCAGCGCATCGTTGAGCTCAAGAACAAGATTGATTATGAGAAGGCTCAATTCAAGAAGCATGTGGCCAAGCTAAGTGTTCAAGACGTCAGAAACTTCAAAGTCATGCTACATGATCTTAAAGAAGATTTTCTGAAGAAGCGTGAAGAAGCTCAGGGCTCTCGAGAGCGCATGAAGAGTTTGGCTGATAAGTGTGTGCTTGCCTACAATGAGGCTGAGAAGCGCAAGTCACTTGGCCGTCCTAGCATTGACCCCAGGATGGCTGCAAAGAAGAAGAAGAAGCTTCCTGCTGAACAGCCTGAACCTTCAAGCCAAGAAGGTCCTCGTATTATCTTCCCAAGCAGCATGACTGGCTCGAAGCCAAAGGTCACCACAACCGCTTCAGAACAGAAGAAGACGAGGGCTACCAAGGCTGAAGCCAGAAAGAGAAAGAACACTGAAGCCTCTGATGCCGCTCCCTCCAAGAAGAAGCGCAAGACCAAGAAGACCAGGGCTGCTTCCATAGAGCCCTTAGTTGTTGAAACCATTTTAGTGGTTCGCCCAGCGTCAGAGCAACAAGAATGAAGGATGATAGTCCATGAGCCTGCTCCCACAGAGGCTCATGAAGCTGAAGATATTCCAGCAGTTGAACCCACCGCTGCTGAAGACATTGGTCATGATGACAATGTAGCTGATGATGAAGTTCTTCCTCAGATCGAACATGACGTGGTATCATCGCCTGTTCATACGAACAGCAAACTCATCAACATTGGTCGTCCTCTGACGCCAATTGCTCAGGATGCATCGTGGGCTGATCACCCACAACTACAAGACTCCCCCAGTACTCCCCAAAAACAACAACAAGTTACACCCCCCGTGCAAGAAGAGGATGAAGACTATGAGGCCTAGCCAACTCCATCTCCTAAGGCGTTGCCAGCATTTCGCAGGCTTCGCAAAGGACAAAGGCCTCAAGTCCCTCTGTCAAGCGTTCCAGAAGGAGAAGTGCAGCGTTCACCTGTTGCACGTCAAGTATTTTCAGAACCTGCTCCAACTGTGAATATCTCCGAGTCTGAAGCACCTGCTGCTGAAGACATTCCGGCTGCATCAGCCGAGGAAAATCAAGAAGAAGTACGTGTACCCACTCCCCCAGTAATTGAAGAAGAAGCAGTTCCTGATGTGAACGTGCCTGTGCCCGACCCTCTTGTTCGTCAAGAGGAGGTTGACAATGTTGAGGCTGCCACCGCCAACGCCAATGAAGCCAATGACGTAGTCATGGCTGACGCTAATGTGGAGCCTGCACCAACCAGTGTGCCTGAAGCAAATGTGGCCACTGAACCTGAAACTACTGAGGCTGCTGCACCTGAAGCTAATGAGACAACCGCTCCTGAAGCACCTGTTGTGCAGCCTGACGCCTCAGCTGTTGCCCCTGCTCCTGTTCCGCCACCAAGACCTCACACAATTGAGCAAGCATACAGTCATGGTCAGCTTACCACTGTCCGATGGCCCATTCTGGTGCCTCCGCCTACTGCCTCAGGACCTTAATTTGACTATCATGTTGAGCATAGGCCTCAGGTCCAGAAGCCAAAGCCTAGGTTGCCAAGGTTTCCAGGTACTGCAAACTCACCAGGGTCCTTCAATGCAAATGGCTTCAAAAGCCACAATACCTTCTTTGACAGTGCCAAGAATCCCTACTCCAAGCCAAGGATATCATCAGATCGGTTCTGGAGCTATCAGCAGAGAAGCTATTACTCATGCGTACTATATGATCAAGGGCGCATTTTCCCTCATATGCGCCTTGATACTGAAGCCATTGCTGGATTGCCGTGCTTAGAAGAAGCACTTGACTGCTTTCGTGATGCTGGTCTGCTCCACTTTGTGACAGACAAAGAACATTGGAATGAAGAGCTATTACTTCAATTCTATGCTACTCTACACATTCGCGGCTACTACAGAGACATCAAGACATGGGTTCTCGAGTGGATGACTGGAAATGTTCATCATGAAGCCAAAGCTATGGATATCATCGAGCTTACAGGGCTCGCCACTCCTGGAGAACTATATGAACCTGACTGTCAGCTACATCGCAATGCAGTAGAGAGTATCTTCCATAAGCCAGAACCCAATATGAGCCATATGATGAGTATGATGAAGCCCCTGCCATCTGACGCTGAATATCCAACAGAGTTCTTTGTTGAAGACCTTGAGTATCTGCCTCGCACCACATATCATATCATCGGGCAAACTCTATGGCCTGTCAAAGGACATTCATCAGCGGCCAAGCTTGAAGGAGCTATGAAGACTTTGGTCTTCTATATTCTCAATGGCATCAGCTTCAACACTCAAGAATTCTTCATCAGGCAACTTGCTGCCTCTGGCTCTGACCTATTTGGTCTGAAGTTTTATGCTCCATGGGTCATGTGCCTCATCAAGAGACACTCATCTGTCAATTATCAGCCCTCTACTCGCAATCATATGATCTTTCTGCCAGAGGTTGATATGTCAGTTGAAGCTATATACTCTGACCCTGCCAAGAGGCCTCTTTGTCTTCAGAATGCCGAGCACCAAAGCTTCACTCAGCCTATTGAAGGTGTTCAAGTAGCGACACGAATCTATCCATTGGCTGGAAACACTCGTCTGCCTCATCGAGCACCTACTGAAGCCACTGAAAGCACCATTGCACAAAGGCCTCGGAAGCATTCTTGCATTCTCAATGACCGAGAACTTCTTGTGGCCCTTCATCAGAAACAGGATAAGCATCATTTCTGGCTCAAGCGACAGATGCAAAGCCTCTTGGTGGATGTCAATCGTATTCGCAACCTTGCCACCAAGAATGCCTTTGTTGCTCATGAAACTTGCCGGCGATCACAGTCTCTTCTTACAAGACGTGCTAGACCTAGTGGACCTCATTGTTGCAATGGGAGTACTCCCTATCATAGATGGCAGATTCAGAGTGGTGGGCAGCGGGCATAATTTGGAGCTGCTTGGTCTTAAACCCCATGAAGAAGTCCTGTCGAAAGGAATAGCCATCCTCTACACGTGCTCCTATGTAAAATGAGTAAATGATACAAAAACAGAAAGAGACAAAGTAAAAAAATCACCAACCTTAGATCCAGCCCTATTGTATAAGTGAATGATATTTCTACGTTGTGATTGACATGGCTATATTATTAACCATGCTACGGAGGTAGAAGCAGATTTTTATTTACTTGCGGAGGTAGCAGCGGATGGATATTCAACGAGTGAAATGATGGCTGCTTCCTCGGTCAAACATAGAGAAAGGTGGGCCTCGTGATTTGATGACTTATTAGTCATTATTACTGCCTATACTCTTTGCCCATATATAATAACCGCATGGTACAGTAGTGGGCTATACTTTTAATAACCATGCTCGAAGAGAAGAGGTGCACGCACCCATGCACGTAGTACTATTAGCACTCTTTGCATCTTTTGCGTCTCCCTCAACCACACACGTGACACGGTGGAGCTCATTTATGTAAGATGATGCAGCCCACGTGATAATTTGACGCGTCTAGTAGTAGTTCCTCACTTATAAATAATGGAGGGTCGGGAACCACACATGAATGGTGCCGCGTCATTTATAAATAAAGTTTTTTTCTTGAGTGGCACATACGCAATATAAATAGGTTCATATGGAGAGAAAAGGAAACCGCTGGGGATGCTGCTTCAGTTACTTAACTGCAGGTGCAGTTGGGTCACTGACACGTGGGCTCAACAGGCATCTGGGCCACATGTTAGTTACGCAACTGCACCTACAGTTAAGTCACTGAAGCTCAGTCCGCTCCACTATATACATAGCCAGGACGAGCCTACACGATTGCTTGCTGGGGTTGATATCTTCACACTCTCTTGCACAAAACGACTGTGGCCACATCTCTAACATCCGGGCGGATCACGTCCGCCGGGGGAAGGGTTGGATGTTTTGTGTAGATGCGGTCGCCGTCGTCGATGGCGAAAACTCACTGTCGGCACGTCCTGATCAGGGGTCCCGCCGTTCTCTCTCACAAAGCCGGTGAGGTTGCCTTCGTCCCTTGCTCATTACCATCACATGGTCAGTTTTCGGCTCCCGCTGCCCTCCTCTAGGTTGAGCTACGTCCCGACATTCCTCAGGTACAACTTCCTTGCAGCCGGCTTGCACCATTGCCCCAGTTGCCCACGTCGTTCCATGTGGATATTTCTCTACTTCTTTGCCTCGCACATACCTCTACTAGCTTCTACTGTATTTGTGATGAGTTTATATCTCATCAACTAGTCCCAGTAATCTTATTCTAATCACGCTTCTTCAATTTCTGCCACAGGGATGCTCATCTCGATTTTAGTGAAACTGCACAAAATGATCCGATGGTCAAAGGGTTGCAAACTTCATTTATTCGAAAGCTTCAGCGTCGCCAGCAAATTAAAGCCTGGTTAGGGTTCAGGTTTGAAGGGCTAGGGACTGCATGGATCATTTTTTTCTTTAGCTATCTCTATTCCAAAATAAGTGTCAACTTTAGTAGTGGTACAACTTTGTACTAAAGTTTGCATAAAGTTGAGACACTTATTTTGGAACGGAGGGAGTACATATTGGCTATGATCTATCAATCACTGAGATGCAATAGCATGCATGTTAGTCTCCTTTGTATTTGATGAAATATTGCAACGGGGAAACCTTGGACGCAAGATACATGAAACAGAAGCTGGAAGCTTCATAGCATTGTACAATTTTATCTCGCTGAGAAATTACAGTACATACTATACTACTATGTAAAGAGTTAGGTGTCGCACGATGTCCAGAAAATATGGTGATAGTGTGAGGTGGGCCATGTAATCACTGAGCCTGCGTGTTTTCACTGCTTTCACACTCCTCCGCTGTAAGAATGGAGAAATTTGTAATCTGGTACCTCCTTTCGCCGAAGCGTGGGACATCCAGCAGTCGTACCACCTCAGTAATAATGACCAATGAGCCGTCAAATCACATAGAACCAGCAGTAAGTTGGACGGACGAAGCAACCATATCACTCTTGAATCCGCTTCTCCCTTCAACGCAGGCGCCAGTGAGAGGTCGCGTCCGCTTTGCCCGGGCATGTATACGACACCGATTCTTTGGAGCAGCGCTTATCATTTTTGGCAGGAAGCACGCACGGGCAATGGAGGGGCTTTGGGTGGGCCAGGCTGGTCAGGAGCGGGCGTGGCAGCTGTCCTGACCGTACGCCTGGAAACGAGAGGATGCATCGACTCTCGTGGCTAAATCGTACACTACACACCATCTCTCTGTAGGGGTAGGTCGATGTGTCGCTCTCTCTAACACACACAGACACATACACGATGTTAAGCACACACACACATGCGCGCGCGCACACACACACACACGCACACACACACATGTTCATAGAATAGGAATATCGTGTGAGTGCAAAGCCACGGGAAGTGAGATACAAATGGAGTACGTACAAGAAACAAGAGGTGACGAATATTCCATCAAACCTGGACCGAGGAGTAGTACTCCCTCCGTCTAGGTGTTAAGTCACCTTACGAAAGTTAGATATTCCCAAAATGTTTAGGCGTCGTCCATTAACTTCGCATCTCAATCCCCTCCTAGCCTCATTGCTAGCGAGCGTTATTACTTACTCTGCCTTGTTATCTCCCCCGAAAATCCAATGCATGGAGCGCAACTACGTGTTAATACGTGGCCCTACATTGTAGATAAAACGACATCTCTTAATTGTTGTGATTAATTGTTGCGTTTAGAGATAGAAATCAGGGCTTTGATTGGAGGAAGGACCGGTCAAGTTTCTCCTTCTCCTCCAATCTGCTTGCACCTTGGTCCCGCTGCACCTTCTAACGTGACTTACACCTAGACGGAGGGAGTAGTACGAGATACAGTGGCGCACTGACTTAGGTCGAATACAAAGTGCCCAAAATTGTTGGAAGAGAGCAAAGTGTACAAACTAAATAATAAAAATTGAATTTCTCATTTATTTTTTTGAAATGGAGGCAAAAGATTTGCCTCATCCACTAAATAAGAGGAGAATAGAGTTTCACAATTTGCAAGTGACCCTACAAATAAACGCCATGGCAATTACTCTCAATACGCCCTAGTTTCTTAGCACCCGTGTAACCCTTAGTACATACGGTGGCCAAATACAAGTGCCCAAAATATTTAAAATTGGAGGATGGTGCAGCCCACCTTTCTAATATTTTGACCATGTGTGGTTCAATTGTTGTTCACTTTGGAGGGTCGTGTACCACACGTGAACATGAGTAAGCGTGACCAGGAGGCGTGCAACATTAATTGCGAGTTGACTCCTTCGAGCGTTAAATTTTCTTCATTTATTAGCATTGCCCCTAGTATTTTTCTTCACTATGTTAAATAAAGAGTTCCGTTTCGTGTACAATTTAAAACGACTTTTATGGAGAGAAAAAGAAAACCACTCCATCTATATGCGCTGCAGCCATGGCACTTGTTTTCCAGGGTTTGCACTCTTCACACTCTCTCTCCACTAAATATGTACATGTTGGAGCCTCAACGCTTGTAGTTGCTCTCTTCACACTCTCTCACCCTCTCCAGATCTAAACAAGACTTCGTTGGCCTCTCTCTCTCTCTCTCTCTCTCTCTCTCTCCCTTCAATGCTGATCAAAGAGCCGGCAGGATCCGTCCGCCGGCAAGGTAAGGAGGCTTAACGCTGTCATCGTCGGCGAGGGAGGGAATCCACTACCGGCGTAACTGTTCTCTTTCATCCAGCAGCAGCGCGGGAGGGCCTCCCTTGCTGCCGTACATAGTGTGGGCAGATCGGCCTCCGATCGCCCACTGAGCCACACCCCGAGAACCTTAAGGTATAATTTACTTATTCCACATGCATTGCTCTAGTTGCATGTGGGCTTTTTCCGCTTCTGCACTCGAATCTAGGTGTTGGATCAAACACGAAAGTAGTGGGGAAAGTTATATAACATGAATTTAGGACATGGTTCAAAGAGGAAAGGAAGGGGGGAAAGTAGTGGGGAAAGTTGTATAGCATGAATCTAGGACGTGGTTCAAAGAGGAAAGGACGGGGGAAAGTAGTACAGACTGGCTATCTAGCTCCTACGTTGGTCGAAAAGGGAAAACAATGACAAACTCAGTACACACATCTGTAACAAACTGATCTTTTTGTTTTGGGGGACAAGGCTGTAGAGTTTGAGCATGACTAGATTTGATGCCCTCACATAGGGAAAGATGTCTAAAGATAACAAAACTGGGACCAACACAAATATGCTCCTTGTTTGTTTATTCTTTGTTGCAACAGATTGTGCGTCATCCCTTTATACATCGGTAGATGCACATGGTGCTGGTGCGTCCACTGTCCCGTGCAACTCTTTAGCTGTTGTTAATCTAAGGCCCTGTTTGGTTAAAAAAGTCCTAGGACTTCTTTTAGTCCCAACTAAAAAGTCCCTAGTCCCTACCTGCTTGGTTCCAGGGACTAAACATGGACTAGAGGTTATTAAATGACATGCTAAAATACCATGTTACCCCTAGTAATGAACTAATAGAGATAAGGTGTGATGCGGGGCAGGGGAAACTATTGGAAAAAGTCCCCAAAAGACTCTCCCTCAGGGTCTTATTTCTTTAGTCCCAAATACCCACTTTTAGTCCCTAAAAGTCCCTCCTGTTTTGTTTAGATTGGACTAAAATGGAATTTTTTTAGTCCCTTCACCAAAAAGTCCCTGTAAATAAACACCCTCCAATAATGCCGCTGGAAAATTGAAGCAATGCCATAGTTAAAAGAAAATTACATGTTTAACGAATTTTATTGTTAATATACTCTCTCTATTAATATGAATCAATGCCGCCGTTTGAGAAATGCAGCTGTCTTGCTTTCTTTCCCATTTAGATAAGTTAGATGCTTCTTTTTGTTCGCTTCTGTGTCATCCACCGTTATTGACCACTAGTTGTTTCCTTTGCACCTCTGCGTAAACAGGGTTATATACTTCACCTTGTTGCTATTGTGACCTTTTGTTGCACTGCACAAAACACTTTTGTTTTAAGAGATTTTTGTGCTGTTCAACCAAAATGTCACACCGATAATGTTGCTTGATTGCTTGATCTTAGTAGAACTGCACAAGAGGAGATCTGACTTCCTATCCGTGTTGGCAAATTTGTTTCAGATCTTCTTCTTGTGAGTTGTTTGAATTCCGCATCATGAGAGGTCACTACTAGCCTTCTTTCACATGATTGTGCAGTGTGTTTTCATATGTTGTGCTACTTATACGGTAATGTTGCTTGATTTTAGTGCACTGCACAAATGGAGACAAGACTTCCAATCTGTATGTGCACCATAATATCCTATTGAGGTAAGATAAAGATATTTCACAACTGTTGGCCTATATTTTGCCACTTTCATCAGAAAATTAACGTCATTGTTTAGTGCTATACTTGTGTTCCCAACAACAGCGCCAAAAATTATTCCTACTACTTGGGAGCTGCATTAGGATTTCCTCGAAGAGGATAGAATGAAGCAGTACAATAAAGATAAGTATTTCCTCAACTAAGAACCAAGGTTATCAATCTAGTAGGAGAACCACACAGAACATCATTAGTCGCACCTACATACACAAAAGCAAATACTTGCACCCAACGCAAACAAGGGGGTTGTCTATCCCCTTAGCGGTTATTTGCAAGCATCAAATCTCATACTGGTAGATACATAAATGGATGGAAATATGCCCTAGAGGCAATAATAAAATGGTTATTATTATATTTCCTTAATCATGATAAAGGTTTATTATTCATGCTAGAATTGTATTGACCGGAAACTTGAATACATGTGTGGATACATAAACAAATACTGTGTCCCTAGTGAGCCTCTACTAGAATAGCTCGTTGATCAAAGATGGTTAAGGTTTCCTAACCATAGACATGAGTTGTCATTTAATAACGGGATCACATCACTAGGGGAATGATGTTATGGACAAGACCCATCCGTTAGCTTAGCATATGATCGTTCAGTTTATTGCTACTTCTTTCTAATGTCAAATACATGTTCCTTCGACCATGAGATCATGCAACTCCTAGATACCGGAGGAATACCTTGTGTGCTATCAAACATCACAATGTATGATGAGGACATGACTACCTTGGATAAGACCAAAAATATTGCATACATGCATATTTGTCAGGTGATTTCTAGTGCAAACTATTCAATAATATATTTATGTTATCCAGAACAAAAATACTTCACATACTTTTGTATTTTGTCTAATTGCAGGTGTATGGGACATTTGTACAATCCACATATGAAGATAAGGGAAAAGGAGAAGTGTAGGTGCTGTTCAAAAAGTCTTCTCACGTCACTTTTGGGCCAAGAGAAGATAGAGTCCAAGTCTCTCACGTTCTGGATTCAGATTCGGACTGCACAGACATACCCGACTCAAAACGCCAACAACGTTTTCATACGGACTCCGAATTGGGTGATTCTTTTTTGTTGGAAAGTAGATTTCACGCTCTTTCCAGCACAATCGGAATCACCTTAAAATCCGTCCGGAGCGTTGAGTTATGGGCGAAACAATCTGACGCTGCACCAGAATCCGAGTCAAACTACAAGTCCAAAGGTGTCACCTCCACTTGGGCCCATTGGCCTTGTACGACCTAGGGTTAGTTTTAGGCTGCCTTGGGACGTCCTCCCACCTCCTTGGCCGCCACCCCTTGCTCCTATATAAGTAGATCCATCTAGTAGCTTTTCTCTTGGGATTTGTTTAGTTAAAAGTTAGCCATTGCAACTTCGTGTACTTCGTTTGTGTCCAACGACCAGACCAAGACCGCTTACGGATCCCCACCTTTATCAATACTTCATATATACTTTTATCATATTCTTGCTTGTTCTTCGATTGCTTGCAGGAATAGACCTTCGTGGTCAGGTTGATTGTGCTCCGGCGTGGTCAATAACCTCTCGGAGTTGGTTTAGCGATTGCTAAGGCGCAATGTGGTTGCACGTTTGTAGTCAGATCGTCAAAGTCGTCTCCACCAAATCGATAGTTATCATCTCATCGAAAGATCGGGACACCCCGCCTCTATCAAGTGGTATCAGTTTTCAGGTTGCTCGGTGAGATTTTACAGTTTTTCATAGTTTAGATCGCATCTGTCATTCATACCTATAGTCCATGAAGAAGCCACAAAAAAAGTTAGATCTGTTCATCCTTTATCCAAGCCAGTATGAGCCTTTGCAATTTTCTATTCGTTGCTTGCATAGTTGAATTATCGGTTGCATCGTCGTGTCAGTTGCTGGTCTTAGTGTCTAGTTCCTTTAGAGTTTCGAGTTCTGTTCACATTAGTCAGGCCGCCGCTGCATCATTATCCCTTCCGCTGTCCACCATCCCATCTATTAATTTCCACCACGTGCTACGCGCTGTTCATTGTCATAATCATAGTTGAGGTCATTCACATCTTCGCCTGATCCAATCTGCATCTTATCTAGTTTGTCTTGGAAAGAGGGAGAAAAAAAAGAGAGAAAAAAAGGAAAGAAAAAAAAAGAAAAAGAGAGAGAAGAAAAAGAAAAAAAAGCGTGAGGAAAAAAAGAGAGAAGAAAAAAAAATCGGATCTATCTAGAATCAATCTCGTATCTGAATTCGCATTAGAATCTGTTTTGCGCACTGTTCAGTAAAACAGGTGTATCTTCCTCATACGAAGTCCGTTTTGGCTCCGTGAGTACTCAAATTGAAGCTAGCGACGAGCAGCATGTAAATAGTTGCAGAAGCTAGTTCAATATTTGACACTTCAAAATCGGCTTCTAAGTAGGTCTTTTTGCCCTCCGAAGTTCGTGAACACAGCTTGTTCCAATTTTTCAGGCCAGTTTTAGAATTCTTTGACTCCTCATATCAACTCGGAATTGAGTGATTCTTTTTGCATTGGAAAGCTTGAGTTAGTAGCATTCTTTGTAAGAATTTATCAGAAAATTGGCTCAAACTTTTCAAGAGGAAAGTTGGAGAGAGAGTTGTTGTATATCCTGCTTGGCAGTTGTTTTTTTCATCATTATCTTCACTTATATCTTGTTGTCAAGAGCTACTTAGTATCATTCATTGATGCTAGTTGTGCTACGCCGTGACCTCATTAGTGTTCTAGGCTCGCTTCTCTAGTCCGGTCTAGCCTAGGACCAGCACAGTACCGTCGTTGAGCGTTTATTCAACATTGTATCTTTGAATTGATTATTGCTAATCTTTTGCTACCATATATAGCCAATCCAGCTCCACATATTTCTACACCATGTATACATACGCTCCCCTGGCAATCGCTTTACTCAATATTCGGAGTTACTTGACACCGCTGGTTGCCGATCACCGCCTGCTGCATGGTAAGAACTTGTAAGACATTGATATTTGCTTTACTGTGAGTGTTTTACCACCACATCCTAGTAGTTATAGGAACATTATTTTTGGATTTTGTTTCTTGTTCTACTAATCATGACAGGATCCAGAGTCAATTCATGGGCTTTGTCGATCGCGGGAGACATGCCACCACCTATGCAAATACCACAACCGTCACGAGAGGTGCACAAACATCCAAATGCACATGATCAGGTTCATGTTTCTATACCATCATTTAATGACCGTTTTAGACCTGCTTTATATATTGAATGGGAGTTAGACATAAATAATATATTTGCTTCCCATAATTTTGATGAACGTAAAAAAGTTACGGTTGCGGTTGGTTCTTTCACTGGTTATGCTCTAGTTTGGTGGAGTGAATATTGTCGGTTACACCCTGATTATGTACCTAATACTTGGGATGATTTAAAACATGTCATGAGAGATAGATTCGTCGATGTTTATTATACTCGTGGCATGATTAAAAAACTGGAACATTTAAAACAAGGTAGTGACACCGTAACAAAATATTATGATGATTTACAAACTACCTTGTTGCACTCATTTTTAGAAGAAAGTGAAGAAGATTTTATGGATAGATTTTGGGGAGGATTAAACCATAATATTCAGGAGATACTAATTCATGAAGAGTGTTATTCTATGGACCATTTGTTTCGTCTTGCTTGCAAAGCTGAACAGGAAATAAAACGACGTGTTGCCCACAAGGAGAACAAGCGCACGGTGCACATTCCAACTGTTGATACAGATGTTTATGCAACTACTAGGCGTACTATGACAACCACATCCGTTGTTGCGAGGACTACATCATCTCCACCATGTGACACATCACCATCGAGAGTGCCTGCATCATCTAAGTTGACTATAAGAGGTAATGACAAAGGTACAGATTTTCCACTTTTACATGAGAATGATGCATGCCTAGTTAACTTGAATACATCATGTGTTGAGCTACCCACTACTTTGATCACACCACCTATTTTATAGGATTATATTGATAATTTGACTTTGCCATGTGATCAAACAACTGAAATACCAACAATTTTGAGAGCACCCATTGAATTAACTGTTGATGCAAAATAATCAATGTTTAATCATTATGATATGACCTCTAATCTTGGTGATGATTCTGTGTCGAATGACTCATTGCATGTTTGCTTATCTAAGCATGTTGTAGCATGTAAATTTGATTCAAATAAGGTTTATTCACCAATGTTGGGATGGTTTAATAATGAACATTGTCAATCTTTTGAAATAAATAAGAGCTTCACTTATATGTGCAAACTGAGTTGCAATATTTTCATGCCTTCTAGTTCTTGTGCTAATTTGTTGGCTTTAGATTTTATGAACTATGCAAGTTACTCATCTATTCATGTGTCATATATGCAAAAATCAAGGGAAGTAAAAATGGATGACGTATACATATACAACATGTACACCTTGTCTCTTTTGTTAGCCACATTTCAGATTAAGCAACGCCGAGGACGACTTTGTTTTCAAGAAGGGGAGGATGATGAGGACATGACTACCTTGGATAAGACCAAAAATATTGCATACATGCATATTTGTCAGGTGATTTCTAGTGCAAACTATTCAATAATATATTTATGTTATCCAGAACAAAAATACTTCACATACTTTTGTGTTTTGTCTAATTGCAGGTGTATGGGACATTTGTACAATCCACATATGAAGATAAGGGAAAAGGAGAAGTTTAGGTGCTGTTCAAAAAGTCTTCTCACGTCACTTTTGGGCCAAGAGAAGATAGAGTCCAAGTCTCTCACGTTCTGGATTTAGATTCGGACTGCACAGACATACCTGACTCAAAACGCCAACAACTTTTTCATACGGACTCCGAATTGGGTGATTCTTTTTTTGTTGGAAAGTAGATTTCATGCTCTTTCCAGCACAATCGGAATCACCTTAAAATCCGTCCGGAGCATTGAGTTATGGACGAAACAATCTGATGCTGCACCAGAATCCAAGTCAAACTACAAGTCCAAAGGTGTCACCTCCACTTGGGCCCATTGGCCTTGTACGACCTAGGGTTAGTTTTAGGCTGCCTTGGGACGTCCTCCCACCTCCTTGGCTGCCACCCCTTGCTACTATATAAGTAGATCCATCTAGTAGCTTTTCTCTTGGGATTTGTTTAGTTAAAAGTTAGCCATTGCAACTTCGTGTACTTCGTTTGTGTCCAACGACCAGACCAAGACCGCTTACGTATCCCCACCTTTATCAATACTTCATATATATTCGCAATATTCAGATTGCTTTTATCATATTCTTGCTTGTTCTTCGATTGCTTGCAGGAATAGACCTTCGTGGTCAGGTTGATTGTCCTCCGGCGTGGTCAATAACCTCTCGGAGTTGGTTTAGCGATTGATAAGGCGCAACGTGGTTGCACGTTTGTAGTCGGATCGTCAAAGTCGTCTCCACCAAATCGATAGTTATCATCTCATCGAAAGATCGGGACACCCCGCCTCTATCAATGTAACTAGGTCATCATAAATATGCTCTACAGGTATCTTCGAAGGTGTCTGTTGAGTTGGCATGAATCGAGATTGGGATTTGTCACTCCATGTATCAGAGAGGTATCTCTGGGCCCTCTCGGTAATACACATCACAAGAAGCTTGCAAGCAAAGTGACTAAGGAGTTAGCTGCAAGATGATGTATTACTGAACGAGTAAAGAGATGCCGGTAACGAGATTGAACTAGGTATAGAGATACCGACAATCAAATCTCGGGCAAGTAACATACCGACAGACAAAGGGAATTACGTATGTTGTCATAAAGGTTCAACCAATAAAAGATATTCGTGGAATACGTAGGAATCAATATGGGCATCCAGGTCCCGCTATAGGTTATTGACTGGAGAGGTGTCTCGGTCATGACTACATAATTCCCGAACCCGTAGGGTCGCAAACTTAAATGTCCGTTGACGCTAGAGTAGGATATTTGATGAGTGGTAACCAAATGTTGTTCAGAGTCCCGGATGAGATCCTGTACATCACGAGGAGTCTCGGAATGGTTGAGAAGTAAAGATTTATATATGGGAAGTCATATTTTGGGTTCCGGAAAAAGGTGCAGTTTTTAGGTATTGTACCGGGAAGCTTATAGAAGGTTCCGGAGGATTCCGAAGGGGTCCGAAAGTCCACAAGTGGGTCCGCCACGACCCAAGGGCTAGCATAGGCTGCGGGGAGGCGCACTGGCCTTATTGGGCTAGGCGCACCAAGTCCTCAAAAGCCCATGTGGCTAGGGAAGGCGAAAAAGGAAGGAGTCCTAGTAGGAATAGGATTGGACTTGGAGTCCAAGTCCTCTCCCCCTTAGCTACGCCCTAAGGGTTGGATGGGCTGTTTGCCATGCCCCTCCACCTATATATAGAGGGGAGGGGTGCACCAAGAGGACACCAAGCCCTTGGCACCCCTCTCTCTTGTTACTCCGTAGTTCCACCGCCTCGTCCCCGTGACGCTTAGCGAAGCGCTGTCAGTGCTCCACCACCACCATCACCACCACACCATTGTGTTGGTTGTGATCCCATCTACTTATTCTCTCCCACTTGCTGGATCAATAAGGAGGAGACATCATCGAGCCGCACATGTGCTAAACTCGGAGGTGTCATCTGTTCGGCACTAGATCGGTTGGATCGTGATCGGATCACGAAGAGTACGACTACATCAACCGCGTGACAAACGCTTCTGCTTAGCGATCTATAAGGGTATGTAGATGCTCTTGCCCTCTCGTAGCTATGCATCCCCATGGATAGATCTTGCATGTGTGTTGAATTTTTTTGTTTTCCATGCAACGTTCCCCAACAGTGGCATCCGAGCCAGGTTTATGCGTAGATGATATGCACAAGTAGAACACAAAAGTTGTGGGCGGTGATGGTCATACTGCCTACCACCAATGTCTTATTTTGATTCGGCAGCATGGTGGGATGAAGCAGCCTGGACCAACCTTACATGTCCACGTACATGAGACCAGTTCCGCTGACTGACATGCAACTTGTTTTGCATAAAGGTGGCTGGCGGGTGTCTGTTTCTCATACTTTAGTTGAATCGAATTTGACTACGACCGGTCCTTGAAAAAGGATAAAACAACAAACTTGATAATCACCATTGTGGTTTTTGCGTAGTTAAGAACGGTTCTTGCTAGAAGCCCGTAGCAGCCACGTAAAACTTGCAATAACAAAGTAGAGGACATCTAACTTGTTTTTGCAGGGCATGTTGTGATGTGATATGGTCAAGATATGATGTGATATACGTTGTTGTATGAGATGATCATGTTTTGTAATATCGACAGCCGGCAAGAGCCTTAGGGTTGTCTCTTAATTATTGCATGAAATGCAAGCGCCATGTAATTGCTTCACTTTTCATCGCTGTGCGTTAGCAATAGTTGTAGAAGCAATAGTTTGTGAGACGACCCCGATGCAACGATGGAGATCAAGGTGTCGAGCTGGTGACGATGAAGATCATGACGATGCTTTGAAGATGGATATCAAAAGCACAAGATGATGATGGCCATATCAAGTCACATATTTTGAATGCATGTGATGTTTATCCTTTATGCATCTTATTTTGCTTAGAATGATGGTAGCATTATAAGATGATCCCTTCACTAAACTTCAAGATAAAAGTGTTCTCCCAGAGTATGCACCATGGCTAAAGTTCATCGTTTCGAAGCACCTCGTGATGATCGGGTGTGATAGACTCTACGTTCACATACAACGGGTGTAAGCCAGATTTACACACACGGAATACTTGGGTGAAACTTGACGAGCCTATCATGTACAGACATGGTCTCGGAACACTGGAGACCGAAAGGTTGAACATGAGTCATATAGTAGATATGATCAACATGAACATATTCACCATTGATGACTATCCCATCTCTCATGATGATCGGACATGGGATAGTTGATTTGGATCATGTATCACTTAGACAACTTGAGGGATGTTGATTTAAGTGGGAGTTAATTAGTAATTTGATTAATTAAACTAAGATTTATCATGAACATAGAAAAAATGTCTTTGCAAATTATGTTGTAGTTCAATAGCTCGTGATGTAGCTTCCTCGTTTTTTGATACATTCCTAGAGAAAACTAAGTTGAAAGTTGATGGTAGCAATAATGCGGACTGGGCCCGTGATCTGAGGATTATCCTCATTGTTTCATAGAAGAATTATGTCCTTGATGCACCGCTAGGTGACAGACCTGTTGCAGGAGCTGATCAGACGTTATGAACGTTTGGCAAAGCTCGATCTGATGACTACTTGATAGTTTAGTGTGCCATGCTTTACGTCTTAGAATTGGGGCTCCAAAGACGTTTTGAACGCCATGGAACATATGAGATGTTCCAAGAGCTGCAATTGGTATTTCAGGCTCATGCCCGTGTTGAGAGGTATGAGACCTCTGACAAATGCTTTGCCTACAAGATGGATGAGAATAGCTCAGCCAGTGAGCATGTGCGCAAAATGTCTGGGTACTACAATCGCTTGAATCAAGTGGGAGTTAGTCTTCTAGATAAGATAGTGATTGACATAATTATCCAATCACTATCACCAAGCTACTAGAGCTTCGTGAGGAACTATAATATGCAAGAGATGATGAAAATGATTCCTGAGTTCTTCGCGATGATGAAATCAGCGAAGGTAGAAATCAAGAAGGAGCATCAAGTGTTGATGGTTAACAAGACCACTAGTTTAAAGAAAAAGGGCAAGGGAAAGAAAGGGAACTTCAAGAAGAATGGCAAGCAAGTTGCTGCTCCCGTGAAGAAGCCCAAAGCTATACCCAATCCTGAAACTGAGTGCTTCTACTCCAAGGGAAATTGTCACCGTACACGAAACTGCCCCAAATACTTAGCGAATAAGAAGGATGGCAAAGTAAACAAAGGTATATTTGATATACGTGTTATTGATGTGTACCTTACTGGTGCTCATAGTAGCCCCTGGGTATTTGATACCGATTCAGTTGCTAAGATTAGTAACTGGGAACAGGAGTTGCAGAATAAACAGAGACTAGTTAAGGGCGAGGTAACAATGTGTGTTGGAAGTGTTTCCAAGATTGATATGATCACCATCGCACACTCCCTCGGCCTTCTAGATTAGTGATGATCCTGAATAAATGTTATTTGGTGTTTGCGTTGAGCATGAACAAGATTATATCGTGTTTATTGCAATATTTATTCATTTAAGTCAGAGAATAATTGTTGTTCTGTTTACATGAATAAAACCTTCTATGTTCATAGACCCAATGTGAATGGTTTATTGAATCTCGATCATAGTGATACATATATTCATAAGCTTGATGCCAAAAGATGCAAAGTTGATAATGATAGTGCAACATACGTGTGGCACTGCTGTTTAGGCCATATTGGTGTAAAGCGCGTGAAGAAACTCCATGCGGATGGACTTTTGGAATCACTTGATTATGAATCATTTGATACTTGCGAACCATGCCTCATGGGCAACATCACTAAAACTCCGTTCTCCGGAAAAATGGAGCGAGCTAATGAATTATTGGGAATAATACATACCGATGTATCCGGTTCGATGAGTATTGAGGCACGCGGCGGGTATCGTTATTTTCTAACCTTTACAAATGATTTGAGTAGATATGGGTATATCTACTTAATGAAACACAAATCTGAAACATTTGAAAAGTTCAAAGAATTTCAGAGTGAAGTAGAGAATCATCGTAACTAGAAAATAAAGTTTCTACAATCTCATCGTGGAGGTGAATATTTGAGTTATGAGTTTGGCCTTCATTTAAAACAATGTGGAATTGTTTCACAACTCACACCACCTGGAACACCACAGCGTAATGGTGTGTCCGAACATCGTAAACATACTTTATTAGATATGGTGTGTTCTATGATGTCTCTTACCGATTTGCCTTTATCATTTTGGGGTTATGCATTAGAGACAGTCGCATATGATGCAACCAGAAGGTTTTGTCGATCCTAAAGGTGCTAACAAAGTGTGCAAGCTCCAGCGATCCATCTATGGACTGGTGCAAGCATCTCAGAGTTGGAATATACAATTTGATGAGGTTGATCAAAGCATATGGTTTTATATAGACTTACGGTGAAGCCTGTATTTACAAGAAAGTGAGTGGGAGCTCTGTAGCATTTCCGATATTATATGTGAATGACATATTGTTGATTGGATATGATGTAGAATTTCTGGATAGCACAGAAGGATACTTGAATAAGAATTTTTCAATGAAAAACCTCGGTGAAGCTACTTACATATTGGGCATCAAGATCTATAGAGATAGATCAAGGCGCTTAATAGGACTTTCACAAAGCACATACCTTGGCAAAAGTTTTGAAGAAGTTCAAAATGGATCAGTCAAAGAAAGGGTTCTTCCCTGTGTGGCAAGGTGTGAAGTTGAGTAAGACTCAAAGCCCGACCACGCCAGAATATAGAGAGAGAATGAAAGTCATTCCCTATGCCTCAGCCATAGGTTCTATAAAGTATGCTGATACGTCTCCAACGTATCTATAATTTATGAAGTATTCATGCCATGTTTGCAACAATTTTATATGGTTTTGGTATGATTTTATTAGAACTAACCTGGACTGACGTTGTTTTTAGCAGAACTACCATCGCGTTGTTTTTGTGTAGAAATAAAAGTTCTCGGAATGGGCTGAAAATTTACAGTGATTTTTTATGGACCAAAAGAGACCCCCGAAGCACCGGACCTGGGCCAGGAAGTGACCGAGGACTCCACAAGCCCCCTAGTCGCGCCCTACCCCCCAGGGCGCTAGCTCTAGGCTTGTGGGCCCCTCGGGCACCTCCCTGACTTGTTGTCAATGCCAAGTACCCCTATATATCCCGTAACCTCCAAAAAGAACCCTAGATTGGAAGTTTAGCCACCGTAAGCCTCTGTAGCCATGAAAAACTAATCGGGAGCCCATTCAGGCACCCTACCGAAGGAGGAACCATCACCGGAGGCCATTGTCGGTGTCAAAACCGGCGGATCTCGGGTAGGGGGTCCCGAACTGTGCGTCTAAGGCTAATGGTAACAGGAGGCGGGGGACACAATCTTTACACAGGTTCAGGCCCTCTCTATGGAAGTAATACCCTACTTCCTTCTTGATTGATCTTGATGAATATGAGTATTACAAGAGTTGATCTACCACGAGATCGTAATGGCTAAACCCTAGAAGTCTAGCCTATGATTATGATTGTTGTTGTCTCTATGGACTAAACCCTCCGGTTTATATAGACACCAGAGGGGGCTAGGGTTACACAAAGTCTGTTACAGAGAAAGAAATCTACATATCCGAATCACCAAGCTTGCCCTCCACGCAAAGGAGAGTCCCATCCGGACACGGGAAGAAGTCTTCTATCTTGTATCTTCGTAGCCCAACAGTCCAGCCCATGCATATAGTACTGCTGTCCGAGGACCCCTTAATCCAGGACCCCCTCAGTAGCCCCTGAACCGGGCTTCAATGATGATGAGTCTGGCGTGCAGATTGTCTTCGACATTGCAAGGCGGGTTCCTTCTCCGAATACTTCAAAGTAGATTTCGAACACAAGAACCGTGTCCGGCTCTGCAAAAAAAGTTCCACACACAACCGTAGAGAGTATAATATTTCACAAGTCCAATCCGCTGACAACTTTTTACAACGTGACATTACGTCACCGCCTGGTTATTATTCGAACGTTTTTTAGCCTGCCACTCCGTATTTTGAGGTGCAATTTTATTGGCACATCTTGTCAAAGCAGAGATCGTGTCCCCTTATCACGGGATTCTCATCAATACGGGCATGGGTAACCCAACCGTGCCATCCGCACGCCTTTGGGGAATAGGCGAGTTTTAAGGCGAGTGGGGAGGCGCACGACTTTTACTGCCTTTATAAAGGGGTAAGGATTCACCCTTTTTCACCCACTCCTTCTCCTTCCTCTGCCCATCCATTCTCGAGCTCCAGTGCCCAAGATCTCACCTACTCCGCCAAAAAGCACTCCAACCATGTCCGGATTTGGAGCAGGAGGCAAGCGGATGGCCTCCTCCATCAAGGAGAAGGATATCACGAAGCTTCGGGAGGCCGGGTGTCGGTGTCAAAACCGGCGGATCTCGGGTAGGGGGTCCCGAACTGTGCGTCTAGGCGGATGGTAACAGGAGACAAGGGACATGATGTTTTTACCCAGGTTCGGGCCCTCTCGATGGAGGTAAAACCCTACTCCTGCTTGATTAATATTGATGATACAGGTAGTACAAGAGTAGATCTACCACGAGATCAGAGAGGCTAAACCCTAGAAGCTAGCCTATGGTATGATTGTTGTTTGTCCTATGGACCAAAACCCTCCGGTTTATATAGACACCGGAGAGGGCTAGGGTTACACAGAGTCGGTTACAATGGTAGGAGCTCTACATATCCGTATCGCCAAGCTTGCCTTCCACGCCAAGGAAAGTCCCATCCGGACACGGGACGGAGTCCTCAATCTTGTATCTTCATAGTCTAGGAGTCCGGCCAGAGATGATAGTTCGGCTATCCGGACACCCCCTAGTCCAGGACTCCCTCAGTAGCCCCTGAACCAGGCTTCAATGACGACGAGCCCGGCGCGCATATTGTCTTCGGCATTGCAAGGCGGGTTCCTCCTCCGAATACTTCATAGAAGATTTTGAACACAAGGATAGTGTCCGGCTCTGCAAAATAAGTTCCACATACCACCGTAGAGAGAATAACATTTACATAAGTTCAATCTGCTGACGTATTCCATGGCGTGACATCACACCACGGCCAAGCCTTTGTTCGAATCATTTTTACTGTTCCACCTCAGCGCGTTTAGCGAGGCGGTTTCCTTGGCACATCTTGGCAAAGCAGAGATCGTGTCCCCTTATTCCGGGATTCTCATCAATACGGGCGTGGGTAACCTAACCGCGCCATTGATTACGGCCGCGCTTGGGAGATAAGCGAGTTTTACCAGGCTGGTGGGGACGCATAGTTTCGTCCGTCCATATAAGGGGATAAGGATCCATCTTTTTTCCTATGCCTTCTTCCTCCTTTGCCTATCCATTTCCGCGTACTCGAGCTCCAGCGCCCAAGTCCGCACATCTCGCCTCAACCTTTCCCAGCCATGTCCGGAGCGGGAGGCAAGTGGATGGCCTCCTCCGTCATGGAGGGGCACATCAAGAGGCTGTGAAAGGCCGGATACTTGTCCAGCGACATCGCGCATCGGCTTCCTGACAAGGGGCAACTCATGCCCACCCCCGGGCCCCATGAGAGGGTGGTGTTCCTCACCCACTTCCTCCGCGGACTAGGTTTTCCACTTCACCCATTTGTCCGGGGGCTCATGTTCTACTATTGCCTGGATTTTGATGATCTGGCCCCAAATTTCATCCTCAACATCTCGGCGTTCATCATCGTGTGCGAGGCCTTCCTCTGCAATGACTGAAGACCTTCAATGTCAAGCCGAAGGTAGTGGGCGGCCGCCAAGCGGAGTGCGGAGGTGCCATGGTGGGCAAGATGCCCAACGTCCTATGGCTCGATGGCTCCTTTGTGGAGACCATAAAGGGGTGGCAATCGGGGTGGTTCTATATCACCGAGCTGCGTGACCCTGAATGGGCAGCGGCCCCCGAATTCAGATCTGGCATCCCCACACGGCTCACTTCCTGGAAAGAGAAGGGCCTATCATGGGGTGATTTGGAGGAGCTGACAGGACTCCAATCATGCATCCAAACCTTGGTGAACAAGAAGCTCAAGCTTGTCAATGTAATCCAGGTCATGCTCATCCGCCGGATCCTCCCGTGCCAGAAATGGGCCTTTAATTTGTGGGAGTTTTATCCGGCACAGCACCATACCTTGAGCAAGCTCTTCGACACTACGTACGAAGATGCCTGGAAGGTGCTGTTCAAGGGCGTCGAGGCTCCCGCATCCACTACCGAAGATCGCGGATTCAGCTCGCAGCGTCAAGCCGGCGAGGTAAGCTATTTTACCCTTTACAGGACGCTTATTTTCCATAGTTTGACTCTATGCGGGATCTAAACTCCCTTTACCTTTGACAGGCCTGGCAAAAGACGTCCGGGCTTGTTAACTGCCGGCTCCCTTGCCAGAAGACCCAGCGGATGCCCAATTAACGGGGCTGCTGGCTCCGGCGCCTTACGAGGTGTCGGAGAAGAAGGCCAAGAAGAAGACCACGGGAACTCGGAGGGGTTCCCGGCGCCAGGTGTTATCGGACTCATCGTCCGATGACTCCGAGGCAGACTCCTCCCGCGAAGACGAGGAGGAGAAAAAAGAGGCCTCTCCCCCAGCGGAGGAGAGAAGAAAAGGAAGGCTTCCCCAACGGGGGAGGCCGAAGGGTCCAAGAAGGGAAGGACCCTCCCCCCGGACTACTCCACCAACGCCGACGACGATGAAGAGGAGTGGCCACCAAGGACTAAGCCCCTGGCGACTTCGTAAGTGTCCGGATACCAGAATAACTCATGGCATTTCATTTGTTGCATAGAATCTCTTAACGCCGAATATAACCTTGCAGCCCGCCCAAGGACGGGCTCGACACTTCAACAAGCGGCTCCCTAGTGCCATCGGACATGGATAGCACTTCACATCCGGCCGTCTCCTCTCCTCGCGCTGTAGATGACGCCGTGGTGGGGTCCCAAAAGAGGCCCAGCCAGGAGGAGGAGGTTCCGGAGGTGCTGCAGGGTAACCTCCCGGACTTTGGGCACGAGGGGGATCAACCCCTAAAGGGTTCTGAGTTCGGCCCTGGGCCGGACTCCACACCGGATCCTTTAGTGGACCCGGAGTCCGGTGGGCGGCCCCTTCGTAAGAAGGGCAAGACGGCGACGCGGGTGACCTCCGTCCGACTGGAGGCGCCGGATAATTTGCTGGAGGCGCTTATCGGCGCCTCCATCGACGAGGAGCACCGCACTGTTATTAGTGCGGTGATCCAGGAAGTTTAGTCTGCCAAGAGCGGGTTGACTGAAGCCTGTACCAGCCTTCTAACAGGCTTTGAGGTATGTAATTAAGATATGTAAAAATAGTACCGCATAGACAGTAGCCCCTGATGCTCAGTTTGGTGTTCGGAAAGAA
Source organism: Triticum timopheevii (assembly GCA_963921465.1). Lineage (NCBI taxonomy): Eukaryota > Viridiplantae > Streptophyta > Magnoliopsida > Poales > Poaceae > Triticum > Triticum timopheevii. The sequence continues at coordinate 315,715,934 of OY997270.1, forward strand.
AAGACGAACTGAGGATCTAAAAAGATATACGCAGGAGTCTAACATAAGCATGTCAATATCGGAATGCAGGCTGCACTGCTGACCTCTGCCGTACTGACTGCGGAGGTCAATGTATTGAAGCAGAGCCTCGAGCGGTCCGAGAGCGAGCTCGGCCGTGCCAAGAAGCAGCTCGAGGACAAGGAAGGTAAGTAATACCTTATTAAAGTAATACCTTATAGAAAGGATTTGGTTGCAAAAAATGACAGGAATAACGTGAGTATTGCAGGGGCCACGAACAAGGTGGCGACCCTGAAGGAAGCGGTGTCCAAGGCCGAAAGCAATGCGGCCGCGGAATGCACCGAGCGAGAGAAGCAGGAGGCGCGGGTGGCGGAGGTGCGGCATGAGCTCCAGGCTCTCCTGAAAAAACACAAGAGTTTGGAGCGTGACTCGAAGACTCGAGAGTCCGAGCTCGCCTCGGCTCTTGAGAGTGCCAAAGCCGCTAAGGCCGAAGCCAAAAAAGCCCTCCAGGAAATTGAGGCAATAAAGAAGATAGCGGCGGGTAAGGCATTCTTCATGCAAAGCAAGCACATGAAAGTGAATTACTTGTTACTTACCCGAATCCGGAGCTCTCCAGGAGCATTCACAGATCTGCCCCGCAGTGTGTCCGACGCTGCCGCATTCTACTGGGCCGAGGAAGGGAGCTCGACGGAGAAGGTATTCTGGTCTCAGTATGCTGAGGCCGGACACCCGATGCCCTTGAGCGACCAGGTGAAGCAGCTGGTCGAGCTCCATAAGGTGGCCGAACATGCCATGAAGGGCCTCATAGCTCGGCTGTGGCCGAAGGAGGCCATGTCTGGGAGCTACTTCGGGCTGGTGCGGCGGCTAGTGGACGCCTGTCCATGGATTGAAGTCGTTAAGCACTTCGTCTGCATCGAAGGTGCCCCTAGGGCCCTTGCCCGTGCTAAAGTGCACTGGGGCAAGATGGACGCTGAGAAGCTTGTGACGGACGCTCCACCGCCGGGCAGGGAGTATCGCAAGCCCGAGATGTATTATGAGAACGTCCTGAAGGGTGCCCTCCTTATAGCGGGTGAATGCTCCAAAGATGTAATTTTTGAGTAAACTCTTGTTTGTTATCCTGTACGCTTGAAAACTTGTTCATATGCGCTAAGCAACGCTTGTGAATTTAAAATATTACCTTCTGTGCGGCCGTTTATCAAATTTGAGAGATGGCAAGTCGTTGGCTTCAGCCCCCATGCCACGAGTGCTGGGGTGTTCGGGATAAACTTGAGCACTCTTGTTCCCATTTTTGGGTCCTTCTAGGGAGGCGCTCAACACAACGAATGAGGCAACCGGACTTATAATGCTTGAACACTCCCACTTAGCCATAGAATTCTATAATTTTAAATTTCGATGAAGCCCCTAGTGTTCGGAAGACCGAATTCGGGGCGCTATCCACGCCTGGGCCGGACGAAGCCGACTCCTCGCTCTAAGCGGCATAAGTCTTTAGGGACTCGAAAAACCTCTCGAACAGCGACCGGCTCTCACCCTATCATGACGGTCAGTTTTAGCTTTCTCCACTGAGGTGCTCAACCCAGCTCAACCGGGGCACAATCGCAGTGGTTCTCCCAGCGCTACCTTAGCTGATATAACGGAACGTAAGGTACCAAAACATGGGAGCCGGGCAAACCTAACTATTGACCCAAGACATGATTCGGAGCCGATGCATATAATGCTATAAGTTCGGGGTGCCGCACTTGTTAAAGTGTTCGAACTTATCACACCATATTTTGGGGAACTTAAGCCCCTGGTGTATTTGGCCGTACCAAAGCGTACGGATGCAAGATGTCATAAGTGAACATATATGGATAGAAAGGGGAACGCAATAATAGGAAAAAGCTGTGCATTGTTTATTAAAAAAAAGGCTGCGTTAAAAGCAGAACGATACAAATAGTGCGATAAGCAAGGGACGAGACTATTTGACATGTCGCCCTCCAGGAGCATGCTGCGGGATGATATGTAAAACAGGTATACTGCTTATTATAGAGACCACCTGTACACTCGACGTAGCTTTCTGCTTTCCTGGCTGTTGCATCGTGTATTCGGCAATTCTACTGCCGGACAGGGCTTCTGGAAAACGGAGTCCTGCGAATAAGAAAAAAAAGAATGGCAAAATTCGGAGCCCCTGGTGCGGTTGAGCCGCTCTCCGGGCATGCCGTGGTCGTGCCCCTACCCCTATGCCCATGGTATCTCCAGAGCGTAGTTACGTACGCGTGGTACTGGTCTCGCGATTTCGTGAGGGCTGGGGTTGGGGCCGCATTGCTACGCGTGCTCGGAACGTGCCAGGCGGTCTTGTTGTAGGTTACTCCGGGCGCGCTTGACGGTGTCCGGCCGCTTAACAGCCGGACTCAAGAATTGCCTTAAGAGGCTTCTTTGTACTTCCGCCGCGAGAGCCGCTGTATGCTCCTCCGTTCGGAGAGAGCGTTCGGTGTTTCCATTGACCGTGATTACTCCTCGGGGGCCTGGCATCTTGAGCTTGAGGTATGCGTAGTGCGGCACCGCATTGAACTTTGCAAATGCGGTGTCGGTGTCAAAACCGGCGGATCTCGGGTAGGGGGTCCCGAACTGTGCGTCTAGGCGGATGGTAACAGGAGACGAAGGACACGGTGTTTTTACCCAGGTTCGGGCCCTCTTGATGGAGGTAAAACCCTACGTCCTGCTTGATTAATATTGATGATATGGGTAGTACAAGAGTGGATCTACCACGAGATCAAGGAGGCTAAACCCTAGAAGCTAGCCTATGGTATGATTGTTGTAATGTATGTTGTCCTACGGACTAAAGCCCTCCGGTTTATATAGACACCGGAGAGGGTTAGGGTTACACAGAGTCGGTTACAATGGTAGGAGATCTACATATCCGTATTGCCAAGCTTGCCTTCCACGCCAAGGAAAGTACCATCCGGACACGAGCCGGAGTCTTCAATCTTGTATCTTCTTAGTCTTGGAGTCCGGCGGATATTGATAGTCCGGCTGTCCGGACACCCCCTAGTCCAGGACTCCCTCAGTAGCCCCTGAACCAGTCTTCAATGACGATAAGTCCGGCGTGCATAATGTTCGGCATTGCAAGGCGGGTTCCTCCCTTGAATAATCCAGAGAAGATCATAAACACCAGGATAGTGTCTGGCTCTGCAAAAATAATTTCCACATTCCACCGTAGAGAGAATAAAATGTACACTTAGTTCAATCTGCTGACGTATTACACGGCGTGACATCACACCACTACCAAGCCTTTGTTTGAATCGTTTTTTATTATACCACCTCAGCACGTTTAGCGAAGCGGTTTCCTTGGCACGTCTTGTCAAAGCAGAGATCGTGTTCCCCTTATTCCGGGATTCTCATCAATACGTGCGTGGGTAACTCAACCGTTCCCGTCGCCATGCCTCCTCTATCGAAGGGGAATCCCAAACGGTCACGGAGACGGCCCTTGGTATTTCTTCCCCCTTTATAAGAGGACCAAGGCTCGCCCTTGTTCTTCAATCTCGCATCGAATCTTTTCCCCGCTCCCAGTTCCAACACCCAGAGCCTCAGATTCGAGTGCTTCGGATCCTCAATCATGTCCGGCTCCGACCTCCAGGGCCGGTGGATGAGGAGGAGGACATATTGAAGTTGCGTGAGGCCAAGTACCTGGCCTACGAGGTTTCACACAGGTTGCCTGCCCAAGGGCAGGCTGTGCCAGCCCCCGAGCCCGGTGAATACGTCGTTTTCGTATCCCACCTCCGCCGGGGTTTAGGCTTCCCGACGGATCCCTTCGTGAGAGGGCTCCTTTTCTACTATGGGCTGGACTTTCACGACTTGGCTCCGGAGTCTATCCTCCATATCTCCGCATTCATTATCGTCTGCGAAGCCTTCCTCCGCGTCATCCCCCACTTCGGCCTATGGCTGAAGACCTTCAAGGTGGAGCCGAAGATGATCGGGGGGCGTCAAGCGGAGTGCGGCGGGGCGACCATAAGCAAGAAGGTCGATGCCCCGTGGCCTGAGGGTTCCTTCCAAGAGGAACTTGGACTGTGGCAGCAGGAGTGGTTCTATATCACCGCTCCAAGGGGCAGCAGGCAAAAGCCGCCGCCCTCATTCCGCCCAGGACCTCCATGCCAACTGATGTCGTGGGTCAACCAAGGGCTCAACTGGGGGCCGCCCGAAGACGTGCCCTCACTGCAGGGCCGGATTCGAGATCTCCAAGCGAGGGAGATCGACCTGATCAAGGTGATGCAGGTTATGCTAATCAGGCATCTTCTGCCCTGCAAACGCCGTCCTCTCCGTCTATGGGAGTTCAACCCAGAGGGACCTCGGATTCTCCAACACTTCATGGGTGCGACACCCGTGGAGATGTACAAGTTGTTCCTCGGACCGCAGGTGGCGTGTCCGGATTTAGCCGAGGATGCAGGCCTAAGCCGCGATCGCCCGGATACTCAGGTAAGTAGCTCAGAGTCCGGACATTCTGTTTTATGTGCCTTTCTAGAGTTCGCCTCCTGACCCTTTGTTCTTTACAGGAATGGGTGGCGCGATCAAGGCTGATAAGGTGTCCGGCCCCCCTCCCAGAGACCGCACTGGAGCCCGTGCTGGTCAGAATGTTGGAGGTTGCACCCACAGAAGGGGGCGATGGGGAAAATAGAGGAGCTAATATTCCGCCCAAAGGGGCGACTGAAGAGGGGGGAACCAAGAACCCCTCCCTTCAGGGGGAGAAGAGGACCGCCTCCGAAGATCCGGAGGCCAAAGCCCCTAAGCGTGGGAAGAGATCTTCCCCGGGGGGTCTGGCGCCCGGAAAGAATCCGGACGCACAATCCTCACCAAAGGATCGGCCCTCCAGCGAGCCGTGAGTATGAAAGAGGGAGTTAATTAGTAAGGGAATACCTTCATTTTTGCTTCTGTAGGTAACCGAAATATTTATATTGCAGTTCGGATCTGCAGCCTTCTCAAATGAGTTCATCTTCGGGGGACCTTCTCCCGGAGATGATGGAGAGCGATACGCCTCCGTCCGCAGCGCCGCCAGATGAGGCAGGCGAACCCGAAGTGTCATCACGGAGGGTATCCCCGAGTCCGGAGGGGCCAGAGAGTTCGGCACCTGCTAGTGTTCGGCCGGGAGAACTGAAGATTCTGCTTGAGAGGGCGTCCATTTCAGAAGATCACCGTGCGTTAATGCGTATGGTGATTGGAAGGATTTCGTCCGCCGAGAGCGGATTGCGTAATGCCGCCATGAGTTTGCTGGCGGGATTTGAGGTATGCAAAAATGACGCATCCTTTTGTCTTTTAACAGTTTTGCACATAAAAATGCGCGCTGTATAGATAGTAGCCCCTGAGACTCAGTCGGTTGTCGGAAACGACAGCGTACCGAGGATCGAAATCTAAAGGAATGAATTCCGTCGCTCCTATGCAGGTGGCGGATAGTCCGGGGGCTAGCCGGACTAGTGAGTTTGCCGAGTTAAATCGGCAACTTGACTTGGCAGATGCGGACATCGCACTTGTCAACAGGCGACTTGACGAGTCGCAAGGTAAAAGAGTTCTCCGCAGTCGCTTTATTAAGGGGGTCGAAGCCCTCCTCTGATAAATTATATGTTGTTTGTACAGACGGTGCTGCTGCTGTGGAGGGCCTTCGGGCTGAACTTGCTCGAGCTAAGGAGCAAGCCCGAAGGAGTGAAGCGGCTGCCTCGAGGGCGGCCGAGGAGTTGAAAGCCGAAAAGGCTGCGCACTGCCTAAGCAGGGCTGAGGTGGCCGAATTGGCCATGAAAGTAAAGGATGCTGCCGACCGCAATGAGGCTCTTGAAAAGGAGCGCTTATCTGAGCGGGAAGACCTGAATAAGGCCACCGCCGAAGCCAAGGATGCCCGCTCTGCAATGCGGGCTATGAAGGAGGAACTGCGCCAGGCCGGAGAGATCGTGGCGGGCAAGCCTTTTCTGCTGCGTCGCCGGTTTATGGATGGAAAGTATGCCCAATTTGAGCGGCTGTGGAGTCCGGAAGATCCGTATATGGACTTAGCTGCAAGTTCGGCCGATGCCGTTAAGCACTTCCGGAGCCAAGAGGATCACGAGACGGAAGAGCTATATTGGTCTCAATTCCATAGTCCGGATCGCTCACTGCCGTTGACAGACCGGTTGGCCGAATGGGCCGAGCTGAATAGATTGTCCGGACTTGCCATGAATGACATCGTGGCCCATGTCTGGCCAGAGAGGTCCAAGGCGACGAGCTACTTCGGCTTACTACAGCAATTCCTTGGAGCGGTGCCGCATATAAAGGACATGAAGCGGTCGGCCTGTATCGAGGGCGCACGGATGGCTCTTGCCCGTGTGAAGGCGCATTGTCCGGAGATGGATGCCACCGCTGTTGCCTCCCAGGGTTCGGATGAAAGCTGGCTCCCTGCCGAGCACTACTTCGGGGAAGTTATGCGTGGAGCTCGTGTAATAGAGTCGCAGTGCTCGAAAAATATCACGTTCAAATGAACGTATTAGCTTGTAAATCGATGATTATGTTACAACTGCTTTTTATACTTGTGCATCCCAATTAGTAAAACTTCTCCTGTGCGGCCGTTTACGTATACTTTTGTATAACTTGAAAGATTGCAGTCTTCGGCTTCAGCCCCCACGCACAGGGTGCGGGGGTGTTCGCAAAAATAGCGCGTTTTCACACTTAATCCGACGTCTCGGTCCTGTTTAAGGAGGTGGTAGCGTAGCGAACTAGGCAATCCGGACTATAATGCTTTATCACTTTCACTTAGCCAGTGGAGCTCGAGGGTGGGGCTACTATATAGCCCCTGGTGGCACCGCACATCTCCGGATTCGGGGTGCGTATGTGCCTGACCGGGAAACGGTCCTTCGTCAAAGCGGGGAATTCTAAACATTCCGATAGTCGATCGAGTGGTTGACCAGACTCTCGCTGTATCATGACAGTCAGTTTTCGGCTTTCTCTACTGAGGTGCTCGCCCAGCCAAACTGGGGCACAATCGCAGTAGTTCTCCTGGTGCCGCGTTAGCCGATAATACGGAACGTAAGGCAGCAAAACACAGGAGCCGGGCAAACCCAACATTTGACCAAAGACATGATTCGGAGCTGATGCATATAATGCCTAACTCGAGACGCCGAACACTCCCTAAGGTGTTCGGTCTTTATAATAATGGGCAAAGATGCCCTAAGCCCCTGGTGTCCAGGTACGGGCAAGGTCTTCTGACGCGGCCGATGCCAAAACGTCAGGCTCCACTTTGGCTATAGGAAGAAACCCAGGGAGTATAACAACAAGAGACAGTAAAAAAGGTTTACGCAGGGTCTTAATCTGAAAAGAATCCTCACAACGGGTCCCTACTGCACGTCTGCGCCTGTGTCTCCGTTGCACCGTTATCCTGGACGGGTATGCACGTTGTTCATCTGTAAAAAGAGAGGAACGTTTAGTTTGAAAATAAATCGTGCGAAAAATATGTGTAAAATAAGAAATATAAATAATTAGAGAGGGGTTTGTATGAACCCGCAGTTGTTTGTGCGAGCAGCCCCCTGTGAAGGGGTATGCGGCTAGGGAGCCCCTAGCTTGCTGAAGCCGGATTCGTCTATCCGAGTCCGGGGTCTTTAAGTGACCCTCGCACTAAAATGACACCACGCGGACCGGGCATCTTGAGTGTAAGAGACGCGTAATGCGGTATGGCGTTGAAGCGGACAAAAGCCTTTCGTCCCAAGAGTGCTTGATATTCACTTTCAAATGGGACGATATGAAAAATTATTTTTTCGCGTCGAAAATTGTTCGGCGATCCGAACACGACTTCTAGTAATATAGAGCCTGTGCACTTGGCGTAAGGGCCTGGCGTCACTCCTTTGAAGGAAGTGCGGCTGTGTCGGGTTCTGGTTGGGTCTATCCCCATCCTACGGATTGTATTTGAATATAGCAGGTTTAAGTCACTGCCTCCGTCCATTAAGACGTTGGTAAATTGTAATCCGTCTATTATGGGATTCAATATCAGGGGAGTCTGTCCCGCATTTCAAACGCTTCTGGAATATTCCAGGTGGTCGAAAGTGATTGGTTTTGATATCCAATCTCTACGGTCTGCTGGGTTGGACCGCGCGAAGCTCTTTTTAGAAAGTGCCGCACTATTTTTCCGTGTTATCACATGAAGTTAGTTTACTGCTTTGACCCCTTGTGGGAAAGTCTTTTGTTTTCCGGTGACCTGCTGGTGGGGTTTATCTTCTTCGCTTGACGCGTCGAGCCCCTTGTGTTCGGCATTTAGTCGGCCGGACTGTTTAAAAACCCAACAATCCCTGTGGGTGTGATTTGCAGGCCTTCCGGGGGTACTGTGGATTTGACATATCCGACCCAAAATTTTGTTTAAGTTGGACAATTCGTCACTGTCATCCTTAAGAGGCTGTGTCTTAGTATTGGGCCTCGAGCTTTTGAATCCGGCGTTGACTGCCGCGCTCTTTGGGCTTTTCTCTTTATTCCGGCGCTGCTCTTTTCTGCGCCGTGATTTTCCGTTTCCATCTCTTATCTCAGATGTACTTGGGTCGCTGGTGCCGCATCGTGCTAACCAGCTATCCTCGCCCGCACAGAAGCGGGTCATGAGGGTTGTTAGTGCGGACATTGTCCTCGGTTTCTCTTGACCGAGGTGCCTGGCGAGCCATTCGTCTCGGACATTGTGCTTGAAAGCTGCTAAGGCTTCGGCATCCGGACAGTCGACTATTTGGTTCTTTTTCGTAAGGAACCTGTTCCAGAATTTCCGCGCGGACTCTCCGGGCTGTTGAGTTATATGACTTAGATCATCTGCATCCGGAGGACGGACATAAGTCCCTTGAAAATTTGCTCTAAACGCCTCCTCGAGCTCTTCCCAACTTCCAATAGTGTTTTCTGGGAGGCTTTTAAGCCAATGACGGGCTGGCCCTTTGAGCTTGAGGGGTAGGTATTTTATGGCGTGGAGATCGTCTCCTCTGGCCATATGTATATGTAGTATATAATCTTCTATCCAGACTCCAGGGTCTGTTGTTCCATCGTAGGCCTCTATGTTTATGGGTTTAAATCCTGCTGGGAATTCATGGTCCAGCACCTCATCGGTGAAACATAGTGGGTGTGCGGCGCCCCTGTATTTGTGTGTGCCACTATCATCGGACAATTGACGTGTTGCCTTGCTTCTTGGGGCCTTCTCCTTTGGCCCGTAAATGGACCTGGCTGGGCCATCTATCCTTCCAAGTTCATTGGGGGATTTCTATGTGGCGCTACTATCATAATTTGGCCTATCAACTGGCCGTCTATCCAGCCAGGCAGCCCCTTTATTTTTGGATGGTGGGGGCTCTAAGGCCTCCTCGTCGAATTCTGGTAGCAGCTTGCGCTTCGGTAGCTCTTTGATTGGTGGCCATTGCCGTACTTATCTGCGGTTTTGAGCACTTTGCTCCATCTCATTCTGAGTGTGTCTTCCGCTATTTTGTGCCTCCGTTTTTCCTTCTTCAGGCTTTTTGCAGTGCTGACGAGTCTTTTCCGAAGGTTCTTGCTCTCCGGCGGTGTGTCCGGCGTGAGGTCGTCTGGACTGTTGTTTTCACCTGGCCTGGACTGATCATCTGACTCGTCATGGTCGGACGGTTGCTTATCTGCGTGTTCGTCGTCCGTTTGTGAGCCCTGCCGTATTGCGGGCTCTTTGGGAGCGTTGTTGTCGAGGCGGGACTTAGGACGGCGCCTGCGCCGCCGTTTTGGTCGTTTATCGGCGGGGTCATCTTCTGCGGCGGCCCGTTGGTCCTCGTTATCGCTCTCCTTTGGGGTGTCTACCATATATATGTCATGTGACGAGGTAGTCCTCCCGTGCCTTATAGGCTCTGTTTCTTGTTCGTCTCCGGCATTGTCGTCTTTTCCGTCAATGTCTTTGGAGTCAAAGTCTAGCATGTCGGTTAGATCGTCGACAGTGGCTACAAAGTGGGTGGTGGGTGGGCGCTGAATTTCTTCGTCGTCCGTACCCCAACCATCCTGGCCATAGTCCGGCTAGGACTCTCCTGATAGCGAGAGATGCTTTAGTGAATTCAGGATATCGCCGAAAGGCGAGTGTTGGAAGATGTCCGCGGTGGTGAATTCCATAACCGGCGCCCAATCCGGATCGATTGGCTAGGGCGCGGGAGGTTCGGAGTCCGGCGAGGAGTCCGGCGCCTCGGAATCACGAGTTTCGCGGGGGACAAGATTGGTGTTCGGCTCCATCACCGTGGATGTTGAAGTCCCCAGGGCGGCGTCTATCCACCGGCCCTCGATCTGGGCGATCGGCTCCGGGCTAATGGCCAAAGCAGATCCGTGTGCAGCCACCAAGGCACTGTTCGGCGGCAGAGCTAGATCGTGCCCATCGTCACAGTGCAGCACGCTCGGCTGTGGCTCGAGTCCGTCGAACATCAAGTCTCCGCGGACATCGGCCGTGAAGTTTAAGCTTCCAAATCTGACCTGACGGCCAGGGGCGTAGCTTTCGATCTGCTCCAGATGGCCAAGTGAATTGGCCCGCAGGGCGAAGCCGCCGAATACGAAGATCTGTCCGGGGAGAAAAGTCTCACCCTGGACAGCGTTGCTGGTTGAAGATGCCATCAAGCCTATCGGTGACGACACAGAGGAACTCTCAATGAAAGCACCAATGTCGGTGTCAAAACCGGCGGATCTCGGGTAGGGGGTCCCGAACTGTGCGTCTAGGCGGATGGTAACAGGAGACGAAGGACACGGTGTTTTTACCCAGGTTCGGGCCCTCTTGATGGAGGTAAAACCCTACGTCCTGCTTGATTAATATTGATGATATGGGTAGTACAAGAGTGGATCTACCACGAGATCAAGGAGGCTAAACCCTAGAAGCTAGCCTATGGTATGATTGTTGTAATGTATGTTGTCCTACGGACTAAAGCCCTCCGGTTTATATAGACACCGGAGAGGGTTAGGGTTACACAGAGTCGGTTACAATGGTAGGAGATCTACATACCCGTATTGCCAAGCTTGCCATCCACACCAAGGAAAGTACCATCCGGACATGAGCCGGAGTCTTCAATATTGTATCTTCATAGTCTTGGAGTCCGGCGGATATTGATAGTCCGGCTGTCCGGACACCCCCTAGTCCAGGACTCCCTCACGCGGTTTGTCCGAGCAGTGCATGATAGCCGCTGCAGAACGGGACTATGTCGAAGATTAACTCTTCGCTTCAGAAGTTATCCGGGGATCCGAAGACCACTTCAAATGTAACTGAGCCTGTACAGTTGGCCTCTACACCTAGTATGACGCCTTTGAAGGTCGTCTTTGTGGGTTTAATCATTGAGGGGTCTATGCCCATCTTGCACACTGTATCCTAATAAAACAGGTTCAGGCTGCTGCCGCCGTCCATCAGGACTCTAGTGAGGTGAGATCCGTCGACGATTGGGTCTAGAACCAATGCGGTGAATCCGCCATGGCGGATGCTAGTGGGGTGGTCCCTTCGATCAAAAGTGATTGGGCAGGAGGACCACGAATTGAACTTTGGGGTGACTGGCTCCATCGCATATACGTCCCTGAGTGCATGCTTCCGCTCCCTTTTAGGTATGTGGGTTGCGTATATCATGTTCACCGTCCGCACTTGTGGGGGGAAACCCTTCTATCCTCTATTGTTCGGCGGCCGGGTCTCCTCCTCGTCATCGCTATGCAGCCCCTTTTCATTGTTTTCGGCAGTTAACTTGCATGCCTGCTTGAACACCCAACAATCCATGTTGGTGTGATTGGCTGGCTTTTCGGGGGTGCCGTGTATCTGGCACGAGCGATCGAGTATTCGGTCCAAATTGGACGGGCCTGGAGTATTTCTTTTGAATGGCTTTTTCCGCTGACCGGGTTTAGAGCCTCTGAATCCGGCATTCACTGTCGTATCCTCAGTATTGTCGCCATTAATGCGGCGCTTGTGCTTGTTGCGATGCGACCTGCCGTTGGTGTCCTTGGTATCTGAATTACTAGGGTTTTTGGTCAGGCTGTTATTGCGAGCTAGCCAGCTGTCCTCTCCCGCGCAGGATTTCGGCTTTTCCTGTCCTAGGTGTCGGGCAAGCCACTCGTCGCGGATGTTATGTTTGAAGGCTGCAAGGGCCTCTGCATCCGGATAGTCGACGATTTGATTTTTCTTGGTTAAGAACCGTGTCCAGAATTGTCTGGCCGATTCATATGGCTGCTGAATTATGTGGCTTAGGTCATCAGCGTCTGGTGGTCGCACATATGTGCCCTGGAAGTTATCAAGGAATGCGGCTTCCAGGTCTTCCCAACAACCAATTGATTCTGCTGGCAAGCTATTGAGCCAATGCCGAGCTGGTCCTTTAAGCTTGAGTGGAAGGTATTTGATGGCGTGTAGATCATCACTGCGGGCCATGTGGATGTGAAGGAGATAGTCCTCGATCCAAACCACAGGATCTGTTCTGCCGTCGTATGATTCAATGTTTACGGGTTTGAAACCCTCGGGGATTTGATGATCCATTACTTCGTCTGTGAAGCATAGTGGGTGTGCGGCGCCTCTGTATTGGGCTATATCACGAGGCAGCTCAAATGAGCTTTGTCTACTGTGTTCGGCCCGGCCGGAATTGCTGTATCCGGCGTGACGGATGCCATCACGTATCGTGGGGCGCCCACACGATCCATAGATCGATCTTATTTGTCTTGCCTTGTCCTCCAATATGTCTCGCAAGTCTGGTGCATTCCCCCGTGGCTTTGTACTTTTCGAGCGATGCCGGGGTGCGGCTTTAGCGAAGGGCCTAGAGGCCTCTCTGTCGCGGCCGCGATGTGGCCAGTCGGCCGCGTCATGTGCTGGTGATGCAGGTTTGGGTGCTTCCTCCTCTAATTGGGGTAGCAGCCTGCGTTTTGGGTAGCTTTTGGAGGGGCGATTGAGTTTATGCTCTTCGGCCGCAAGGACTTCAGTCCATCTGTCGGCTAGCAAGTCTTGGTCAGCTCTAAGCTGCTGCTGCTTTTTCTTGAGGCTGCTTGCCGTAGCCATAAGCCTGCGTTTGAAACGCTCTTGTTCGACGGGATCCTCAGGCACGATAAATTCTTCGTCGTTGAGGCTTGCCTCGTCTTCGGAGGGAGGCATATAATTATCGTCCTCTACCTCTCTGTCTGCCGCTCTCTCATGAGGGCTGGCTTCTCCATCCTCCTGCGCTGAATCCTGCTTGAGGGGGTTGTCTTCGGCACTGTCCGGGGTGCTATTGTCTCCGATGCCAGAATCTCTATTTTTGCTGTGGCGGGATTTAGAGCGGCGCCGCTGACGCCGGCGCTTAGGCTGTTTCTTGGAGGGGTCGTCCTCCGTTGTTCCATCGCCATTCCCATCCTTTGGGATGTCCACCATGTAAATGTCGTATGACGAGGTGGCCTTCCAGTGCCCTGTAGGCGCTGGTTCTTGGTCGTCTCCTGCATCGTCGTCCATACCGTCGATGTCTTCGGAGTCGAAGTCTAGCATGTCGGTTAAGTCATCGACAGTGGCTACAAAGTGGGTGGTGGGTGGGCATTGAATTTCTTCGTCATCCGCATCCCAACCTACCTGGCCATAGTCCGGCCAAGGCTCTCCTGATAAAGAGAGAGACTTTAGTGAATTTAGGATGTCACAAAAGGGCGAGTGCTGAAATATGTCCGCAGCGGTGAACTCCATGATCGGCGCCCAATCGGATTCGATTGGCAGGGGCGCGGACGGTTCGGAGTCCGGGGAGGAGTCCGGCACCTTGGAGTCACGACCTTCACAAAGGACAGGGTTGGTATTCGGCTCCATCGCCGTAGAGGTAGCAGCCCCCGAGGCGGTGTCCAGCCACCCATCCTCGATCGGCGCGGTCGGCTCCCAGCTAAGGGTCGGAGCGGACACTTGTGCGACCTCCATGGCATTGTTCGGCAGCAGAGCTAGATCATGCCCATCGTGTCAGTGCGGCACGCTTGGCTGTGGCTCGAACCCGTCAAAGATCAAGTCTCCGCGGATGTCAGCCATATAATTCAAACTTCCAAATCTGACCTGATGGCCAGGGGCGTAGCTTTCAATCTGCTCCAGATGGCCTAGCGAATTGGCCCGCAGTGCAAAGCCGCCGAATACGAAGATCTGTCCGGGGAGAAAAGTCTCACCCTGGACCGCGTCGTTGTTGATGATTGAAGGAGCCATCGGGCCTAAAGGTGATGACACAGAGTAACTCTCAATGAAAGCACCAATGTCGGTGTCAAAACCGGCGGATCTCGGGTAGGGGGTCCCGAACTATGCGTCTAGGCGAATGGTAACAGGAGACAAGGGACACGATGTTTTTACCCAGGTTCGGGCCCTCTCGATGGAGGTAAAACCCTACTCCTGCTTGATTAATATTGATGATATGGGTAGTACAAGAGTAGATCTACCACGAGATCTGAGAGGCTAAACCCTAGAAGCTAGCCTATGGTATGATTGTTGTTCGTCCTATGGACCAAAACCCTCCGGTTTATATAGACACCGGAGAGGGCTAGGGTTACACAGAGTCGGTTACAATGGTAGAAGATCTACATATCTGTATCGCCAAGCTTGCCTTCCACGCCAAGGAAAGTCCCATCCGGACACGGGACGGAGTCTTCAATCTTGTATCTTCATAGTCTAGGAGTCCGGCCAGAGATGATAGTTCGGCTATCCGGACACCCCCTAGTCCAGGACTCCCTCACCAGGTACTTGGCCATGGAAACCGCTCACCGACTTCCGGCCAAGGGACATATCATCCCCACCCCGGAGCCCCAGGAGAGGGTGGTGTCCCTCTCACACTTTGTCCGCAGGCTGGGATTCCCTCTCCACCCATTCGTTCGCGGACTAATGTTCTACTATGGATTGGACTTCCACGATCTAGCCCCCAACTCTATCCTCAACATCTTGGCATTTATTGTTGCATGTGAGGCCTTCCTCCGCATCCCACCTCACTTCGGGCTATGGCTGAAGACCTTCAATGTGAAGCCGAAGGTGGTGAGTGGTCAACAAGCAGAGTGCGGAGGCGCCATGGTGGGCAAGATGCCCAATGTCACCTGGCCTGAAGGCTTCTTCGTGGAGACTATCAAAGGGTGGCAGTCGGGGTGGTTCTACATCACAGAGCCGCGTGGCACCAACTGGGCAGCGGCTCCCGCATTCCGATCTGGAGTCCCGATGTGGCTCACCTCCTGGCAAGAGAAGGGCCTGACCTGGTCTTCTTTGGACAAGCTGATAGCGCTCCAGACACGCGTTCAGAACATGATAAACAAGAGAATCAAGCTCGTCAATGTGATCCAGGTGATGCTTATTCGCTGGATCCTTCCGTGCCAACGCCGGACTTGCTATCTATGGGAGTTCGATCTGGCCAAGCACCAGACTCTACTAGAGCTCTTCAGCACAACGCACGAAGACATTTGTAAGGTGCTCTTCAAGGCCAACGAGGCGTCGCCACCCATGACCGAGGATCGTGGGCATGACTTAACTCACCCTGCTAATCCGGTAAGTTCTTTCATGTTTTCAAGGTATGCCCTTTACTTGCATACTCGAGGAAGGCATCTAAGCCTCCCTATCAATTTTTTCAGACCTGGATAGAGATGGAGGAGCAGATTAACTGTCTGGCTCCGCTGCCCGAAGGCCCAGAGATCCCGCTCCTAACGAAGATGCTGGTTCCAGCACCTGATAGGCCAAGAAGAAGGCCAAGGGGACCCGAGGTGGTCTCCGTCGGAAGGGCAATTCAGACATGATGTTCGAAGAAGCCCAGGCGCACTCCTCTGCCACCGAGGATGACGAGGAAGAGGAGGAGGAAGAATAAAGCCACTCCCCCTGGAGGGAGGAGGAAGAAGAGGACGGCCTCCACGCATCTGGAGGCCGAGGTGTCCAAGAAGGGGAAAACGTCCCTTCTGGACAGCTCCACAGTGGCCATCGATAGCAGCTGGGAGTGGGAGCCCAGGGAGAAGCCCCTAGCCAAATCGTAAGTGTCCGGACACGTTCATGTATCCGGACTCTTTACTTCATTGTTTTAATGTGCTAAATTACGCATTTGCAGTCCAGCTCGGTCTAACCTCGAGCGGTCTTTATCTTCAGAGGATTTGCTGGACCCGGCGGTGATGGACAGCGGGACCCTTCCATCGGCCTCCTCTCCCAGGGACCTAGATGGTGCCAAGGCATCGTCCTGAAGGATCCTTGGCCCGGGAGAGAATCCGAAGGCCGTCAGGGAGGCGCCGAAGGGTGAAGTCTCGGCTGCCGAACACATGGGGGAGCAAGCCCCCATGGATACCGACGGTGGGGGCCATATCCAAATTGGCCCTCAACAGAATATAGTTCCGGAGACCCAAGCGGCTCCGGAATTAGGCAGGTCGCCTCTTTCGAAAGAGGGAGGTGCGCCTACTCCACCGGTGACCTCTGTCCATCCATAGGCACCGGACAGTTTGCTGGAAGCGCTGCAGGGTGCTCCCATTATTGACGAACACCGTACACTTATGGGTATGGTGATTGAGAGGATCCAGTCCGCGAAGAGCGGACTGACTGAAGCGTGCACTAGCCTTCTAACAGGCTTTGAGGTAAGCAACGCAACTATTAAAAGAATGTCACAGTATAGACAGTAGCCCCTGATACTCTATCCGGTGTTCGGAGAGAAAAGCCGAACAGAGGATCAAATAATTTTCACAGGAGTCTAATCTAATATGTCTATGTGAATAAGCAGGCATCGCTGCTAGCTACGACCTCTCATACTGCGGAAATCTCCGGACTGAAGCAGAGTCTGGAGCGGGCCGAGGAAGAGCTCGGCCGCGTGAAGAAGCAGCTGGAGGACAATCAAGGTATGCAGTAACCTTGTATATATTCAGGAAGGATGAATGATTCGTGCTGACTAAGTGCCATGAAATTTATTAGGGGAAACAACCGAAGTAGAGGCCCTCAAGAAGGCGCTGGCCGAGGCCGAGGACAAAGCGGCCAAGGAGCACTCCGTACGCGAAAAGCATGAGGCACGAGTCAGTGAGGTCCAGCAAGAGCTCCAGGACGCCGTTAAGAAGTGCGAGTCCTTGGAGTGCAACCTTAAGGAGCAAGAGTCCGAACTTGCTAAGGCCCGCCAGGGCGCACACGATGTCCGAGCCGAAGCTCATGGCACCCTCCAGGAAATCCAGGCGGCCAAGAAGATCGCGGCGGGTAAGGCTTTTATTATGCAGAGCAGATATGTGAAGGAAAGGTTCCTTTTACTGACCCGGATTTGGAGTTCTCCAAGGGCGTTTGTGGATCTGCCGTGCAGCGTGTCAGATGCTGCGGAATTCTATCGAGCCAAAGAGGGGAGCTCTACGGAGAAGCTGTTCTGGTCGCAATACCTTCGCCAGAACATCCAGTGCCCTTTAATGATCAGCTGAAACGGCTGGTCGAGCTACATAGGGCGGCCGAACTAGCCATGAAGGATTTAATAACCCGGCTATGGCCTGCCGAAGCCATTCCCAACAGCTACTTCGGACTCGTTAAGCGGCTTGTCAGTGCCTGCCCTCGGCTTGATGCCATCAAGCGGTCGATCTATATTGAAGGCGCGCGAATGGCCTTTGCCTGCGCCAAGATGCACTGGGCGAAGATGGACGCCACGAAGCTGATGACCGAGGGACCGCCCGCGGGCAAGGAGCTCCGCACACCCGAACTGTATTTTGATAGTATTCTGGAGGGATCCCGCCTTGTGGCGGAGCAATGTGCTAAGGATATCATATTCCCATGAATACACTCATGTTATCATGTCCTGTACTATGAAACAGATCCGTTATGTAATATAATGTCTGGTATCTAAAATTTTACCTCCTGTGCGGCCGTTGTGTTAAATCTGAGAGTTGGCCAGTCATCGGCTTCTGCCCCCACGTAGGTAGTACGGGGGTGTTCGGGATAAATCAAAACACTCTTTATCCATGGTTTTGGTCCTTTAAGGAGGTGTTTAGCGCGACGAATCAGGCAATCGGACTATGCGGCTTTATTACTCTCACTTAGCCCTAAGAATTTGACAAGAAAAATTTAGGCGCAGCCCCTGGTGTTCGGAAGTCCGAACTTAGGGCGCTATACATGCCTGATCGGATAGAAACCGATTCATAGCATAATGCGGAAAACATCGCTAAAGATTTGCAAGCTCTTGAACAGCTGGCCGGCTCTCGCTGCATCATGACAGTCAGTTTTTGGCTTTCTCTATTGAGGGGCTCATCTGGAAGAACCGGGACACAATCGCAGTAGTTCTCCCTTTACTACCCTAGCCGATTTAGCGGAACGTAAGATAGTAAGCACAGGAGTCGGGCAACCCAACTATTGACCAAAGACATGATTCGGAGCCGATGCATAAAATGCTATAAGTTCGGTGTGCCGAACTGTACTGTAAAAGTGTTCAGACTTTATAGCTGTATTGTGGGGTGTGATGAAGCCCCTGGCGAATTAAGGCGTACCAGAGTGTACGGGCGCAATTGATAAGAATATAAAGAGAAGGAAAAAATCAAGTAATAAGCTGACGCCGCAAATATTGAGCCACAAATTATTTACCATTGTAATTTGATTAATACGTCATGGCATATTTGTACAAGTAATGTGATAAGAAAATAAGGCTATTTGACATGCCACGACCAAGGGCGAGCTGCGTGCGGGTTTTTTAAAACAGGTATAACGATCGTTAGAAGAGACCACCTAGGGGTTCCCTTGTACGTCAAAGATTCTTGCCTTCTTGGTGTATCTGTCCCTTGATAGGTCCGATGATCAGGTTATCAGAAAAAGCTTCAGAAAGAGAAAAAGCTGAAAGAAAAAGGAAAAAGTGAAGGTACACGGGTCCAGGAGCGGTTGAGCCGCATTATGGACCACTGTCTAGCTGTACCTCTGTCCATGCCCATAGTATTTTGAGTGCGTAATTATGTATACGTGGCACGGATGTTGTTGTTTGGTTGGTACTCGGACGGAGGCCTAATTGCTAGTCGAGCTCTTGACGAACTGGACCGTCCTACTGCGGAGTAGTTCAGACTCGTTTGACAGTGTCCGAGAGCTTGGCCGCTAAATTGCGGTTATGCCTGAAAAGGCCGCTATGTACTTCTGCTGCAAGGGCCGCGGTGTGCTCCTCGGTACGGAGGGAGAGTTCCGTGTTTCCATTGGCTGTTATAACACTGCATGGCCTGGGCATCTTGAGCTTGAGGTAACCATAGTGCGGCACCGCATTGAATCGAGCGAATGCAGTTTGTCCAAGTAGTGCGTGATAGCGACTGCGGAAGGGGACGATATTGAAGATCAATTCTTCACTTCGGAAATTATCCGGGGATCCAAAGACCACTTCCAGTGTGATTGAGACCGTACAGCAGGCCTCTACACCTGGTATGGCACCTTTAAAGGTGGTTTTTGTGGGCTTGATCCTTGAGGGATCGATACCCATTTTGTGCACTGTATCCTGATAGAGCAGGTTCAGGCTACTGCCACCATCCATGAGGACTCGCGTAAGGTGGAATCCATCAATGATTGGGTCAAGCACCAGTGCAGCTAAACCGCCATGATGGATACTGGTCGGATGGTCCCTGCGATCGAAGGTGATCGGACAGGACGACCATGGGTTGAACTTTGGGGCGACTGGCTCCATCGCGTAGACGTCCCTGAGTGCGCGCTTGCGCTCCCTCTTGGGGATATGGGTAGCGTATATCATGTTTACCGTTTTAACTTGGGGGGAAACTTCTGTCCCCTTGTGTTTGATGGCTGGGGCTCCTTGTCATCGTCATCGCTTTGCGACCCCTTCTCCTTGTTCTCAGCATTTAACTTGCCGGCCTATTTGAAGACCCAACATTCTCTGTTGGTATGATTGGCTGGTTTATCAGGAGTGTCGTGGATTTGACATGGACGATCGAGTATGCGGTCCAAACTGTACGGGCCCGGATTGTTTCTCTTAAATGGCTTCTTCCGCTGACCGGACTTAGAGCCACTGAATCCGGCGTTGACAGTCGGGTCTTCGGTGTTGTCACCGTTGCTTTGACGCTTGTGTATGTTGCTTCGTGGCTTGCCGTTGCTGTTCCTGGCCTCAGAAGTGCCAGGTTCACTTGCATGATTATTGCTACGGGCTAGCCAGCTATCCTCGCCCCCGCAAAAGCGGGTCATAAGTGCCGTAAGGGCTGCCATGGACTTTGGCTTTTCTTGGACGAGGTGTCGGGCGAGCCATTCGTCACGGATGCTATGTTTAAAGGCCGCTAGGGCTTCAGCATCCGGACAGTCGACGATCTGGTTCTTTTTGGTTAAGAACCTAGTCTAGAATTTCCTGGCTAACTCTCCGGGCTGTTGAACTATGTGACTTAAGTCATCGGCATCCGGTGGTCGAACATATGTGCCTTGGAAGTTGTCAAGGAAGGCATCCTCCAAGTCCTCCCAGCTGCCAATGGAGTTTTCGGGCAGACTGTTCAACCAATGCCTGGCTGGTCCTTTGAGTTTTAGCGGGAGGTATTTGATGGCGTGAAGATCATCACCACGGGCCATATGAATATGGAGAAGAAAGTCCTCAATCCATACCACGGGGTCTGTTGTGCCATCATATGATTCGATGTTCACGGGTTTAAACCCTTCTGGGAATTCATGTTCCATTACTTCATCAGTGAAGCAAAGGGGGTGTGCGGCGCCTCTATATCGGGCCAAGTCGTCACATAGCTCGGATGGAGTTCGTTTGCGGTTTTCGGCCCGGACGTGGTTATGTCTATCATGTCTAGCCGGATGTCCATCGTCGCGCATCGGGGCACGCCCCCACGATCCATAGATTGATCTTGTATGACCTGCTCTGTTTTCCAAGTCATGCCGCAGGTCATGTGTCTATCCCGAGCTGTTGTATTTTCGTTCCTACGGCGAGGTAGTGCAGGCTGGTGTTCGGATAGAGGCGCCGCTTTGTCTCGGCCACGTGGTAGCCGGTCAGCCGCATTATGCACTGGTAGGACGGGCTCCAGTGCCTCATCATCAAACTGTGGTAACAGTTTGCGCTTCGGGTAGCTTTTGGTTGGGCGCTCGAGGCCATATTCCGTGGCTACCAGGACATCAGTCCATCTTTCATTGAGCAGATCTTGATCAGCCTGAAGCTGTTGCTACTTCTGTTTCAGGCTCCTTGCAGTGGTTATTAGCCGGCACTTAAAGCGCTCCTGCTCGACGGGCTCCTCAGGAACGATAAAGTCTTCGTCGCCGAGGCTCACCTCGTCCTCGGAGAGCGGAAGGTAATTACTGTCCTCCGTGTCTTCATTCGTGGCATGTTCATCAGGGCTAGCTCGCCCATCTTCCCGTTCGTCCTGTTCAGAGGTTGGATCAACAGGGTCTTCATTGTCTTCGGCGTCGTCCGGAGTATTGTTTTCTCTTGTGATGGTATCGCTGTTTTTACCATGGCGTGTCTTAGAGCGGCGCCGCTGACGCCGATGTTTTGGCTTTATCTCTGGAGGCTTATCCTCAACTGGAATTTCATTGCCGCCATTGTTTTCTTTGGGTGTATCCACCATGTATATGTCGTACGAGGAGGTGGATGTCCAACGCCCTGTAGGCGGTCGTTCCTGCTCTTCTCCGGCATCGTCGTCCATACCGTCGATGTCTTCAGAGTCGTAATCAAGCATGTCGGTTAAGTCGTCGACAGTGTCTATAAAGTGGGTGGTGGGTGGGAAACGAAGTTCTTCGTCATCCGCTTCCCATTCGAGCCGGACATAGTTCGGCCGAGAGTCCCCCGACAAGGAGAGGGATTTCAATGAGTTTAACATATCGCCAATAGGCGAGTGCCGGAAGATGTCCACAGAGCTGAACTCCAAGATTGGCGCCCGATCAGGTTCGATGGACGCGGATGCACACGGTCCGGAACCTATGGCCGGGGACGAATCTGAGGCTCTGGTGACACAAGCCCCACTCGATGTTGGGTCTGTGTGTGACTCGAATGCTGCTGAGTCTGCGGCTTCAGTGGCGGAGTTGAGCTTCCCATCCTCGGACGGTGCGGTCCGCTCCGGATCTAGGGCCAGAGTGGTTACGGGCGCTATCTCCTGAGCGCGGCCAAATGACGGATTTAGGTCATGTTCATCGTGGTGGCAGGGGACAGCCGTCGTGGGCTCGAATCTGTCGAAGATCAAGTCTCCATGGATATCGGCCACAAAATTCAGGCTTCCAAATCAGACCTAATGGCCAGGGGCGTAGCTATCGATCTGCTCTAGATGGTCAAGTGAGTTGGCCCGCAGTGCGAAGCCGCCGAATACGAAGATCTGTCCGGGGAGGAAGATCTCCCCCTGGACTGCGTTGTTGTAGATGATTGATGGAGCCATCAAGCCTTCTGGTGACGATGCAGCAGAACTCTCAATGAAAGCACCAATGTCGGTGTCAAAACCGGCGGATCTCGGGGAGGGGGTCCCGAACTGTGCGCCTAAGGCTAATGGTAATAGGAAGCGGGGGACACAATGTTTACCCAGGTTCGGGCCCTCTCTATGGAGGTAATACCCTACTTCCTGCTTGATTGATCTTGATGAATATGAGTATTAAAAGAGTTGATCTACCACGAGATCGTAATGGCTAAACCCTAGAAGTCTAGCCTATGATTATGATTGTTTTTGTCTCTACGGACTAATCCCTCCGGTTTATATAGACACCGGAGGGGGCTAGGGTTACACAAAGTCGGCTACAGAGAAAGGAATCTACATATCCGAATCACCAAGCTTGCCATCCACGCAAAGGAGAGTCCCATCCGGACACAGGAAGAAGACTTCTATCTTGTATCTTCGTAGCCCAACAGTCCGGCCCATGTACATAGTCCGGCTATCTAAGGACCCCTTAATCCAGGACTCCCTCAGCCATCTTCATCATCCCAGTGGCCACCATGATGAGGAGGGAGTAGTTCACCCTCGGGGCTAAGGGTATGTACTAGTAGCAATGTGTTTGATCTCTCTCTCTCTCTCTCTATCTCTCTCTCGTGTTCTTGATTTGGCATGATCTCTATGTGCCGCAAGCTTTGTTACTATAGTTGGATCATATGGTGTTTCTCCCGCTCTACCTTCTTGTGATGAATTGAGTCTTGCTCTTTGAGGTTTCCTTATGTTGGATTGAGTATTGTATTTGAGAACACTTGATGTATGTCTTGTGATTGGATATCTGTGGTGACAATGGGATGTTCTATTGATTCACTTGATGTATGTTTTGGCACTCAACTCGCGGATTCCCGAGGTGACATTGGGGTAATCTATGCATAGGGGTTCATGCATGTTTTCGTCCTATGTTCTCCGATAGAAACTTTGGAGTGATTCTTTGTTGCACGTTGTGGGATTGTTATATGATCCAATTATGTTATCATTGTTGAGAGACTTTGCACTAGTGAAAGTATGAACCCTATGCCTTGTTTTAAGTATTGCAATACCATTTTTGCTCACTTTCGTTATTAGTTACCTTGCTATTTTAATATTTTCATATTACAAAATCCTATATCTACCATCCATATTGCACTTGTATCACCATCTCTTCGTCGAACTAGTTCAATAAAATTTACCATTGTAGACACAGGAGACTCTTTGTTATTTGGTTGCAGTGTTGTTTGAGAGAGACCAACTTCATCCTACGCCTCCCACGGATTGATAAATCTTAGGTCATCCACTTGAGGGAAAATTGCTATTGTCCTACAAAACTCTGCGCTTGGAGGCCCAACACGAGTCTACAAGAAGAAGGTTGCGTAGTAGACATCATATGACATGTTGTGTACCAGACCAGTTGTGTGCCTTGCCACGAGTTTGGCAAGGGGGTACAATAGTGATCCAGGAGTGGATCATTGGACATCGGTCAATATTATCCTTAGGTACCTAAAAGAGGACTAAGGAAATGTTTCTCGGTTATCGAGGTGATAAAGGGTTCAACGTAAAGGGTTATGTTGATGCAAGCTTTAACACTGATCTAGATGACTCTGAGTCTCAATCTGGATACGTATTGAACATGGGAACAGATAGCTAGAGTAGCTCTATGCACAGCATTGTAGACATAGACATTTGCAAAGTACACATGGATCTGAATGTTGCAGACCCGTTGACTAAAACCTCTCTCACACGCAAAACATGATCACACTCTACTAAAATCTTTTGGTGTTAATCACATGGCGTTGTGAACTAGATTATTGACTCTAGTAAACTCTTTGGGTGTTAGTCACATGGCAATGTGAACTATGGGTGTTAATCACATGATGATGTGAACTAGATTATTGGCTCTAATGCAAGTGGGAGACTTATGGAAATATGCCCTAGAGGCAATAATAAAATGATTGCTATTATATTTCCTTAATCATGATAAAGGTTTATTATTCATGCTAGAATTGTATTGACCGGAAACATGAATACATGTGTGGATACATAAACAAATATTGTGTCCCTAGTGAGCCTCTACTAGACTAGCTCGTTGATCAAAGATGGTTAAGATTTCCTAACCATAGACATGAATTGTCATTTGATAATAGGATTGGACTTGGAGTCCAAGTCCTCACCCCCTTGGCTACGCCCTAGGGCATGGAGGGGCTGTTTCCCACGCCCCTCCACCTATATATAGAGGGGAGGGGGCGCACCAAGAGGGCACCAAGCCCTTGGCGCCCCTCTCTCTCCCGTTACACCGTAGTTCCACCGCCTCGTCCTGGTGATGCTTAGCGAAGCGCTGTCGGTGCTCCAGCACCACCATCACCGCCATGCTGTCGTGTTGGTTGTGACACTACAAAAAAAATACACTTCTGTGATGATACGTGTTTGTCACAGTAGGTCGTGTTTTCTGTCATGCATGTACATTCATGACGATTTTATGATAGAATCAAGATAGTCATACATGTGCTGTCGTAGAAGTGTTCCATGACATTACCAAAATTATCATCACGGAAGTGTCCACTTCCATGACGATAAATCGCGCGTCACAGAAGTGCTTTCGTCAAGGGTGACCGACACGTGGCATCCACCGTAACGGAACACCGTTAAGCTATCGGGTCAGGTTTTGGATCCGATAACCCGTTAACAGCCCCGACCAATGGGGATTTTCCACGTGTAAAATCATCATTGGGTGGAGGAAACACGTGTCGGCTCATCGCTGGGACAGATGTCATCCACTCATTGGACAGAAGGCGCCTATAATACGTCGACACGTGGCACGACCCAATAGAGGCCCATTCTTGTGAAAAGGCCGGCCCGTTTGACTTGGTCAAAAGGTGGCGGGCCGGCCCATGGAAAGCCTGTTAACGGCCTGTTTGCATATAGCCCATTTATAGCTCGCTAACCCAAGGCCCGTTATGCCCTATTCGAATTAGGCCCAGTAGTGTCATCTGGGCCATCCAATATGATTCCAGCCCGTTTTCACTTCTGGCCCATGTATGGCCCATGACGTCTTTCGGCCCATATGAGGCCCTATGTAACTCTTGGCCTATTAACGGCCCGTGGTGAAACTGGCCTAATGAACAGTGTATCACTTTACACCCATTAACGGCCCGTGGTGAAACTGGCCCGTAAAGAACAGTGTATCACTTTATACCCATTAACGGCCCGTTATTCTGTTGGGCCGTTTCCAGCCCATGTTATCTTTCGGCCTTCTCAGAGCCCATTTATTCTTGGGCTCATTTCCAGCATTCATTTACTTACGACCCGTTACTGTCATGTTTTGCTTGTGGGCCAAATTCAGCCCGTGGTTACAGTCGGCCCGATTGTGGTCTGTTAATACGTTGGGCCATTTTCATAGCGTCATCAAATACGGCCTATTAACGATGGCCCGTTATGGTTGGCCCATGAACGGAATATTCCAACTATAGCCTGTTTATGGCCAGAATGCGGTTTGTTTGGCCCATGTTTGGCCAATCGATCATACGGCCCGTATATGGCCCATTGATGATACGGCCCGTAGAAGGCCCATTGTTTCTACGGCTCGTAGAAGGCCCATTATTTCTACGGCCTGTAGAAGGCCCACTGTTTATACGGCCCGTAGAAGGCCCACTGTTTCTACGGCCCGTAGGAGGCCCAGTGTCACTACAATAAATATTAGCCCATGGTTATTGTGGCCTAGTTTTCAAAAATAGGTTATTGCAGCCACTAGCAAACCGCAGAAAAAGAACTGCACTGACTACAAGCAAACAAATAAACAGGACAACAAGGAAATAAATAAGCAAGCAACTTACACTAGGCTATCACGGCTATTTCACATATTACATCCACTGGGCATCAAAGTTCGCCACCAGTGCAAATATAGGGAACACAGCAGCATATAAACGCCGCAAGAAAACAAGTCTAGAACTAAAACCACTTCAGAAGAGGTCAAGAAACAATATCCTGGGTACCCATAATGCTGGCAAGATGCTTAGCAAGCTTATTAACTTTCTCTTGTTTGGCCCTTAAGTCCTCCAGCGCTTGCTGTTGCACCAGAAAGTATGCATCTGAATTCTGTAGGGACTTCCTCAGTCCTTCGGCTTCCTGGCGCATAACATTTGATCGATGTCTTTCAACTTGAAGTTGAGACTCAAGAAGCCGAACTGATTCAGGCAACGAGTTCGAAGAGCTGGTGGCAGCAGTGGTAGCCGGTAACTCGAACACTACATCAAGACAGGACTTTGGGGTTGTCTCAGTGTCTTCAATATAGTTTTTGTCAGCTTTCTTGGAGACCAACAGGAATGTCTCACTATCTTGAACCTTATCTGCATTACTTCCTTTACCATTGCATAACAGGGTACTCTTCTCCAATATTTTATCCGCGTTCTAAAAGAGAAACAAACAAACACATCTCAGGTTTACAATGTAGTATATGAAACTCATTTTGTTAAACCAGTTCAGTAGTAAGGTGGACAGGATAACAGCATGAAACAAACATATATCTATGTAGTATGGTCACTGTATGGTCTATATCATTCTAGTTTATGTTGCCAAATCAAGATAGATACAGTTCGAATCATATCTATTTAAGACAAAGCAGCATAGACATAATATAAGTGTGGGAAACTATACAGCAATAACAACACTTGTAATGTGCATGGCATGAGAACATAACTGTTTATTCAATTGAAACTGAAATCAACATAGAGCAAGTTACAACAGCAAACAACCAAACATGTTGAAGAAACAGGTTTAAAACATACCTGTTGCGCCATTGGAGTTTCAGTTGCATCCTTCAAATTTGAAATTAGTTGGTATCAGTAAATACAGTGATGCAAGAGCAAAGTAGTATGAACCATAGCTACGGAACCTGACCTGAGAACAATTCTTCTTCTGCTTTAAGTGTTGACTTCGGGTTCGGAGTGGTGGTCCTTGTGATTTGGGCACTGCAGTTGCCTTACTAACTGCTCGTGTTTGGGTGCTCTATGGTGGAGACGGTGTTGTGTCAATGGGAACTGGGTGTCTATCTGCTAGGGCTGGGGTTAGAAGGGGTGTAGCTGGTTCTCTGTCCAACTGGGTAGGGGTACAATCTGCATGAGTGTGGGTTATGTGTGGTGGGGCTGGTTCTTGGGCAAGTACAACCGTGGTTCTATCTGCATCGACAGGTAGCACAATCTTTTCTGAAGACCGTGTTTTTACTCCCATAGATACTGCCATCACTCCCTCCAGTTGAAATGGCTGATAAACCAGAAAAGTAATTGAATGTACAGACATTGTAAGATAGACAGGTGCAATGGATAGTAGGGAAGAAAACAGGGCATGAAATAATTCACATTTATGTTGTCTAAGCAAACAGAATAGCAGGACATATTTTCACATATATGATGGCTAATTAAACAGGATAGCATGACACAATTTCACATGTATGATGGCTAACTAAACATGATAGAATGACATACTTCAAAATATGATGACTATGTAAACAGGATGACATGATATAACTATACGATGTGTCTATTAAAGTGGTTGGCATGCCATAAATCACAAACATGCCGTCGATGAAAACATGATGGCATGATAAAATTCACGGATAGAATGACATAATTTAAAATATGATGACTATGTAAACAGGATGAGATGATATAACTATATTATGTCTTTAGAAAATGGGTTGGCATGCCATAATTCAGATACATGTTGTCTATGTAAACATCATGGCATGACATAATTCAAATATATGATTTATATACTAACGAAGTGAGCAGAGGGCAATCACATATATGATGTGTCAACTAAGGAGATGTCATTCAATATTGTGTATATGATGTAAAAACTAAGCATTGCAATACAACATATGCATTATATGAGTAATATAACCCTGCCAAGTTTGAGCATACACCTCAGGGGGATAATAGGACTGGTCATCTGCCTTTGAATCCTCCTCTGAAGAGCTATCTGTAACCAGTAAGATAATTGCTTCAGCAGGTAGCATTGTCTGCTCTGAAGACCTTGTTTTCACTCCAGATTTCTCCTTCACCAATTCAAATGGCTGATGCACAGGAAGAGCAGTTGAATATACAAACATTGTCGACAAAAGCAATGAGAAATACAAAAAAGGACGGCATGATATAATTCACATATATGACGCTTGCCTAAACAGCATGGCATTGCATAATTCACATACATAATGCCTTGCAACAAGATAACATTGCATAATTCACATATATAATGTCTTGCAACAAGATGGCATTGAATAATTCACATATATGGTAATTAGACACTAAACAGGTGGCATTCACACAAACCATGTCTAAACTAAGCAAATGACATAGCAATGCAAGATACCATACGCACGATATGAGCAACATAACCCTGCCAAGTTAGGGCATGCACCTCGGGGGGGAAATATGACTGGTCATCTGTCTCTGAATCCTCCTCTGAGGAGCTATCGGTAACCAGCAAGACATGCGCTTCGTCAGATAGCATTGTCTGCTCTGAAGACCTTGTTTCCACTCCAGATTTTTCCATGACCGTGTCGAATGGCTGATGCACAGGAAGAGTAATTGAATGTACTAAAATTGTTGACAAATTCAACACATAATAAAAAAATGGTGGCATGATATAATTCACATATAAGATGACTGGCTAACCAGGGTGGCATTGCAAAATTCACATATATGATGCCTGGCTAGACAAGATGGCATTGCATGATTCACATATACGATAAAGAAACTAAATAGATGGCATTGACACAAAGCATGTCTAAACTAAGCAGATGACATCTTTAATGTATACAGTAAGCAATGCAAGGCAGCATATGCATGATAATTACCAACATCAGCATGCCAAGTTATAGCGAAGACCTCATGGGGTAAATAGGAGTGGTCTTCTCCTTCTGAATCCCCCTCAGAACAGTTATCTTCCTCTTGATTACGATCTGAAATGGGTGGAGGGGGGGCTGCCTTTGCGCCCACCATGGAACGACGTCTGCATGAAATTTTATTGCCACGCAAGGCTCGTCTCTTTTGCTCTACATGATCAGTTCCATTGTGTACAATAACTGGCATGCATAGGAATAAAACATAGTGACATTATGTAAGGAGTGCGTGCACACATCCGGAGTGATGGTAGCAAACTGTGGATAGACCCAAAACCAATGATAGCAGGCAGATAATAGCTTTAGTTAAAAAATACAGATAATGGCTCCTTTAATGTTTGTTTGCACCCAACATGAAACTCATAGTAGACACCGGAGATTAACCAGACAGTAGACAGATAGTACTGATTGTTGCACCAATATGTACCCCACAACGATTTAAAAACTCAAGTTTCAGCATTAGTTTGGACCTGACTCGTAGTCTAATAGGTGAACACGATGATAATGTAGCATGTCATCATATTAAGCGACGCATAACGTAAGCAGACACGGAAGAGTGCGACCTCTCTTGCGGACCCGTGTAGTCCTCAAGGTCATCTGCTCAGTTGATGATGGTAATGCAGTTGTCGTGGCTGCCGGCGGCGGGGAAGAAGATCTGAGGCGGCGAAAGACAGTCTGGAGAGCGGATCCCTGCTGTGGTGAACCCTTCCGTTGTTGGAGCAGCCGAGCTGGGGTGGAACCCAGCACCGCGGGAGCAGGAAAAACCACACAAGGTTTTCTTTGACACATGTCTGTAACAGAAGTAATTGAGTAAGGTCTTGTTTGAATTTGAGGATTCTAACAATGCAGGGATAGGAAATAGATAGGAATAGGATAGGAATGCATGTGCAAAACTGAGAATTTAAAAACACAGGATTTCTGCCAAGCTGGGTGTTTGATTCACAACAATTGGAAGATCATAGGATGCAAAAAAGCATGGTGAGATTAAGTCAAACCACAAGAAAATGTACGGTTATAATGCTATTATGCTACTATCTCTTAGTCTTGTGCTTGATGAATAGGAATATGAAAAGGAGGAGAAGTGGAAATTAGAATTCCTACGGTTTTTCTTTCAAGGAGACACTAAAGGAACAAATCCTACAGTTTTCCTTTGCTCCATTCCTTTGCACCGAATTCATGAAAAATAGTACCATAGGAAACTTTCCAATTCCAATGTTTTTCATTCACTTTTCCTTTCAAGCACTCGCGATTCTAGTAGGCAGGCTTGAGCAAGGAAAATCCTACACTAAAAAAATGTTTTTGTGCTACTTCTATTACTTTGGACCCAGGCCACTGCCATACTAGCTCAACTCCCAGGCTCATTGACAAATGCACAGCTCAAACGCATAGAGATAAATAATGATGGCGTTCAAGAGAGTCCATCACGGATAGCTAAGTTGCCTGGTACCTCACTGCTTGTCATATAGTAGGATAAAATAATCGTATTTCCCGTTACTACGAGTGCTCGGTGGACAATATATATAACATGTAGAGTAAAAAAGAGATGAAACAAGTGTACAGCCTCTTTGGCGAAGCCATGTCGATCTCAGCGTGATTGGGTTGGCCGGTGAGGATGCTCCGACAGACTTTGTTGTTGGAGGAGGGGAAGAAGATCTTAGGCGTTTGGAGATGGAGCCCGAGGTACTGCTCCGCTATGATGGAGGGTTTCGTCGTTGGAGCAACTCCGGTGAGTTGTATGACACCGAGGCTGAAGAGGGACAAGAGAGACAACGAACAATGTTAACCTGAGTGGAATTCTAATAGCATCTCCAATACATGACATAAAATACATAACCACAAAGTGCTATATGTAAAATACATCAGCCGCTCATCTCTGAACTTAACTGTCAAAACTGAACTTAACTGTCGAAACTGAACTTAACTGTCGAAACTGAACTTAACTGTCGAAACTGAACTTAACTGTCGAAACTGAATTTTGCTGTCGAAACTGAATTTTGCTGTCGAAACTGAACGCACTAGCAAGGTTAGGCTACACGTCGGTCGACTGACTTTTTCATCTCTGGTCAGTCGATTTTGCAGCCATTGGATACGAAATCAAGGGCCTACGGTTCATCTTCAACCTCCACCCCCCTGAGCCGCCAGCCACCACCGGCCAAACAGCAGCCCCCCGCCGCCCGCGGCCGGCGGTGCGCCGCCCCACCCGCCCCAAAAACACTCCCCACCGCCGGTCCTCCGCCGCCTCGGCCATCCCTCTAGGCCCCCCCGTGCCGAACTTTTTCTCCGGCGATCCCCACGCCAACGCCCCGCCACCGCCGGCGACCACCGCCCCCATCCTGAACCCTAAGATAGATAGTGGGGTACCTCTCCGGCGAGCCCCCCTCCCCGCTGCGGCTGGTTCTTCCTTCACCCCGGCGAGCCCCCCCCCCCCCACCCCCTGAAAATTGACTCACCCAAAAGTCGATTCGGTCGATTGAAGTGTAGCTAAATCGGAGCAACATCGCAAGCAAGAGCAAGAGCGAGAGCAGTAGCGCGAGCAAGAGCAATAGCAAGAATAGACCAGGCAAGGGACCGAGAGCAAGAGCAGAGCAGCAGTGCGAGCGAGAGCTAAAGCAGCAGCAGCTCCTACTGATGTGGACGTCGCCACCGAGGGAGCGACGCCATGGAGGAAGTGGCTAGAGACGCCGCCGTGGATGGAGCCGCGCCGTGTTGGCTCGGGACCGAGCGCCGGCAGCACCGTGAGATCGAATCAAGAAGAAAATGCGGCGATTAGTGTACAACCTCTTTGGTGGCGCCGATTAGGCCGCAGCTTCATCCGAGGAAACGGTGATGATGATGCTCTTCCGGTGGTGCAGGTGAAGACAGCGGTGTGGGAATGGAGGTGGCGCGAAAGATGAGGGGAACGTCAGGGTAGCTCCTTGGAGGTGAAGGACGGGGTGGCTGAACCGGCGGGACGATGAGATCGATGACGGATCCTCATCCGGTATGGTGGATGAGGGACGTCGAGGTGTTGCTGTGGACAACGTCGTCGGGGAAGAGGCTCCGGCTGGGTGGCAGGCGGAGCATGGTGTGGGGTTTCGTCGCGGGTTTTCGCGGCCTCGGTGTATGAATGGGTGGGCGGATGGGATGGCAGTGGGGAACCATGGCTTAGAGACGTGCTTGTCCGAAATGTGGGGTAAGTTACGAAAGTACCCCCAACCAATTTGAGGCGGTTCTTTCGGTTCAGGGGTACCACGGGCAATTCGCGTGTCGGGATTTCACAGGAGCTGGGAGTTTTGGCGCGTGTTGTAATTTCAGAATAGCAAGGCGCGGGTTGAGATGGAGGGAGTTGTCGGAGCACAACGAGACAAAGATATATCTTAAATATTTCTGGCTAACAAGGCGCGGATTGAAGAGGCGGGAGTTTCGCAGCATGATAGACAGAGACGCTAGCTTGAATTTTCGGCATAACAAGGCGCGGCTTGAAATTTCGGAAGAACAAGCTTAACGTCTACCCAAAAAAGGACAATTTGCACCTCAACACGCACAAGACACACACAAACACCATTTAGACTAGAGTAAGGTACACGTGCATTGCACGCATGAGATTTGGCAACCAAATTATGAATAAATACCACATTATAGCATGCAAGCTTTGAGTCATATATGCATGATGTAGATGTTCGTTTAATTCTTATAGTTCATTTCATTCAAAATCATCTAGTTTTTATAAGAAAGCTAATCTATTTTAAGATTCATGGAATTGTGCATTGTAAGACATAAAGTAAAAAACAAATAATGGAAAATCATGTAGAAAAACATTTGGGCAATTCTGATACGGAAGATTCTAGAACAAATAAGAAATGCTTGTGTTTTGATGTTTGTGCATTATGCTTAAGTTCAACCATGGAGTCTTCTAGATTATACATGTGGTGAAATCTGGTGGAATCTAGATGATATCCAATGGCCAGTAGTGCTCAAATTTGCCATCTTTGGACCATCGGATTCACCTCATCCAACGACCATCTTTCAAAGTTAAAGTTACCCGCACACAATATAAAAAAATATAAAATATATAATATATATATAGGGGTATAGATATAAATATGTGATGCAAAAGCCACCCATCATCTCCAATTAGAATAGTTTGTCCATGCACGGATGCGACGTGGCCAAATGATGTCTGCCATCGGTATCTCAAATTAAAATTGGTCTGACCTTGTTCAATGTGTATACATTACAACATGCTCGTTTCCAAACCACACCGCGCGGATCTCCATTATATTCATGCATGCATGGGTTTCAAACATCAGGATCTCTTATTCAAATATTTGAATTCAACTTTACATTGATTATGACCTCACCTATTCTTTTACACCCACACAGTAGTCTTCTCTTTATAATTGTACCAGTAACTTTCTCTCGTGCATGCATGCACACACACTGCCAGTCGGCATTATCCATCGCACGCATGCAATCTTTTTCTTCAGGTCGGTCTCCCATGAAGGCACACACCCACACACATCCCCCTCTCCATCATATCAGGCATTCTTTATCTCTCACGCGTGCATGCGCAACGATCGACGTTCCTCTATGTATGTGTGTATATAGCTAGGTCTTTCATAGTTTTCCACACAAACCGATCAATCGATATATCCAGTGAGGTCTCACCCTCTTTCCCATGTCCACATCGATCAATCTATACCTCTCTATATAGGATTAACATATATAGCTAATACACCCACATTAGTTATATACCCAATGTCCCCCTCTCATCACCCATGCCTTCCGCTTCATTTCTCAGACGCGTGCACAATGGCGAAGACAGGGGCAGTAAGGGCCCTGCCCCCCCTTAACATCACTATATATCGAGGCTAATATGAATGCGATCATTAGACAATTGCTGCTAAAAATGGTTTAAGTTCATGAATTGACCCTCCTCGTAAAGGATTGGCAATGCTTGGCCCCCTAGCTCATTTATTTTTCATGGCTCCGCCACTGCGTGCAACAGCGCACGTGTTCGCCCCCTCTCTCTAAATATCAATCTCGCACTTGTGCATTCCTTCATAGTCTCCCTCCACTCAGCCCCTTGCACCATCTTCTAGCCCCCCACCAGATTTTGCCACATGTACAATCTAGTAGACTCCATGGTTGAACTTAAGCATAATGCACAAACCTCAAAACAACAGTGGTTCTCTTTTGTTCTAGAATCTTCCGTATCATAACTGCCCAAACTTTTTTTCTAGTTGAATTGCCATTATTTGATTTTACTTTATGCTTTACAACGCACAATTCCATGAATCATAAAATAGATTCAGGGTTTCTTTGATTCAAAGGATTCTCAAAGGAATTTTGGAGGATTCTAATCATTAGGAATTTTTCCTATCTTGGTTGTTTGATTCGTAGGATTGTAAACCATAGGAATTTTTCCATATGATTCATTTGCACTAGATTTCATAGGAAACATGCCATCCACTCAAACCTCTTTGAAAGAATTCTGTGTTTTTTGTATGCACAATCAAACACTCATACAATCGTGTAGGATTCAAGACGACATTCCACTAGAATCCCATGTTTTTCCTATTCCCGCGTTCTTAGCTTTTTTATAGAAACTAATTGATTTTGAATGAGATGAAATATAAGAATTAAATGAAGGGCTACATCAGGCATATATGACTCAGAGCTTACATGCTATAGTGTGGTATTTATTCATAATTTGGTTGCAAAATCTGATGCATGCAATGCACATGTACCTTACTAGTACTTCGAGTATGTGCAAAACACGTAAATTAGAATACCAATGGCACGCTACACAGTGTCTCTCTTATAGTTCATGAAGCCACGTGGCACATGAGGAGGCGTTGTCGCGACCTCTTTGCGTGGATTGATCACAGTGACGTGCTGCTGGTTCCAGAAGAATGTACTTGTCCTCCCTGAGCCATACTGGCGGTACATGCACGAAGCGAAGATGTGCACGCACACCACGCACACACTCATTCCCTCGCACGCACACGCGGGTACACGGGCGGACGCAATTTTGTACCAAGATCCACCCCATGTGATAATTTGACGCGTGTAAAGTCGTTCACTTCATTGATGGTCAATTAATACAGCGCATGCAAATTGAGTGGACGTGAGGGCGGAAGAAAGACATTATTACTCCACTGCGCGCATGCGAGTAGTTAAATCGTGGGTTGCTAGTAGTACTTCCATTGGTCTCCTTTGTATTTTGTGCCAATTTTTGGCAGTAACATAATATTTACGCATTTGAGCAGTGTAGTACTTGAAATTTATGTTCCGCTAAACTCATCGGAAGCCGTTTCGGGCCTCGAAAGAAAAACCATCAATTAATCTTTAACTTGTTCCCATCACATTCGAAAGCCTGCTCACACGTACTAGTACGTACCAAACCTGAACGTTTTCCCACTATGCAGGTATTAGTACTAGTGCTAGTACTTAGGTTATAAAAAGGGGAACTACCTAACCGAAAATTACTCTACCTTTCCTCCTCATAAGTGCATCTTCTTCGTCCGTCGTTGCCATGGCCGGTGAGCAGAGCTCTAGGTCGAGAACTACTCGTAACAAGGGAGCGGCAACCAAGAATGCGGAAAAAAAGAAAGGGCTCGCCGCCACGCAGAGACCTCGAAAGATCTCTCACGGGCAGGCGATGGCTCCCAGGAGCGCCCTAGCCGCGGAGGCGAACATGCCGAGCCGGCGGAGCTGGAGTCGTTATCCCTCGACGGCATGCCCGATCAGCTCAGTAAGCACCTCAATAAGCAGAAGGAGTTCATCCAAGGCTTGATGGAGTTGCTGAAGGAGAGCCTCGACGACATGCCCGCTGAGCTCAATCAGCAGGGGGAGTTGACCGCCGGCTTGGTGATGCTGCTGAAGAAGAGCATTGCCTCGGAGAAGAAGGCGACCGGCAAAATCCTGCGACTTCAGGAGGACAAGGCGAAGCTCTGCCACGAGATCGACCTGTTGAAGGAGAAGAACGCCGGCTGGAAGAAGCTGCATGAGAATAGTAGTTCCTCGATGAAGATGTTGCAGGCCCTCGTCATGGAACAGAAGGAGGAGTTGGCGAAGCTCCGCATCGAGCACCCAGCTGCTGTCAAGATACCTAATGCGGCCGTGGAACAGATGATGAAGGCTCGCGTCGAGAAATCCCGCGTCATGGACAGAATGAAGAAGATGGCGGAGGAGACGCGCAAGGAGATGGAGGTCGTGGAGGCGATGAAGAAGCAGTTACGACTCCGCGGCGAATTAGATCATTTGGGGTGATAATTTTACTTCTTCTTTTGCTCCTGTGTTTCATCTTTTGCTTCGGTTGTTTCGCCGCACGTGTCACATTCTTTGCGAGGCATGAATAGAACAATGTTTTTTTAGGGAATGAATACAACAATGCTAACAATGAGATGACTAGCAAATTAGACCATTTTTTATCGCAATATGGCACTGGGTTGTCATGTTTCATGCTCCTCCGTCGCAGTACTACTCCGGTGGAAAACTTGAGTATACCACACGGTTCTTTGCTCCTCCTCGATCAGGTCGTCGGCGCATTTATACGAGAAGTCAAATCACAAGGCCCCGTCTTCTAGCAGTAATGAGCCGTAAAATCACAAAGGCCCTCGCCTCTCGTGAAACCGACCAAGCTAGACTGCCCCGCCCTCTAGCCTTTTAAAAAATGTATACTTTTGTACAGCAGTAGTATCGATGGATTGCGCCATGGAGCAAAACTTGAAATTAAAAAAAAGTTGATACATATAGAGAGCACTCGTCACCAAATTATGCATATAGTACTATTAAAAAGGCTAGTCACAATAATGGTGTCCAGCACAACCCACCCTCAAATAAAACTAAGCATCCTGGAATTCTTTGACAAAACTAAGCACCCTGAAATTCTTTGACAACTAAACTGCTGGCTATATGATGGTGTCCATATATATTGTATGTATATAATGTGAAGAAACGAGTGGTAGTACTATACCAACTAAAAGATGAAATGTAAGAAATACTAGTATGTACGTACTGAAGAGTTACAGTAACGAGAAGAAACATAACATAGTTCTGCTGGGGGCTCAGCACAACACACCCCTCAAATTAAATTAAGCACACCTGAAATTAAACTTTGCAACTATTCCGGTAGACACTGATGGATTCATGTACCTAGGGTAGGGTCATAGGCCTGACCTAAATGTCCTACCCAGAGACAGCCTTAGAAGAGATCACCTTCCAGTCGACCAACGAGGAACCCACTCGACTGACCAGAAGGACTCGACCATGGAGATTCACTCGACCATGAAGATACACTCGACCACCAGAAGGTCAGAAGGCACTCTGCATTGCAACGGCTTGTAATTGAATAGACTTAATGATAGTTAAGGCACTTTATGTGGGGCGTTACCAGTAACGCCCCAGACTTAATATACTTTAAACCCTCCATTACGTGGGCTGGCAGGGGTCCTGGCGTACTCTATATAAGCCACCCCCCTCCACAGAGAGAAGGGTTCGCACTCTTGTAACACCTATACACATAATCCACTCGACCGCCTCAGGGCTCCGAGACGTAGGGCTTTTACTTCCTCCGAGAAGGGCCTGAACTCGTACATCGCTTGTGTTTACAACCTCTCCATAGCTAGGACCTTGCCTCTCCATACCTACTCCCCACTCTACTGTCAGACTTAGAACCACGACAGTTGGCGCCCACCGTGGGGCGGGTGTTTTAGCGATTTTGTGGAGAAGTTGCAGTATTTCCGAGTACTTTCATCATGATGACTGCTGGAGTTTTGGTCGAGGAGCGCGAGATCCGTCTTGGCGCTCTCACCTTCGTCGCCGACGACTCCGCGTGGCTCCAGGAGGCTCCACTCGACGTTGATGCGCTCCCCGTCCGCGGTGCGACGCATTTTCGCGCATGTGTCCGCGGCGTTCTGCTGCGGCAACCGTCAGCCCCCTATCGGCCGATTCCTTTATCGGTCGCCCGTCCGGTCTCCCACCAGCGCAAGCGCTCTGGTCGGTCGAGGCTTCAGCGGTGGGTGAAACACGCGATGGCTCGCCAGGCGGCCATCGCACAAGTTGCGGCAATCGAGCCCGACGAACCTCTCTACGGCCTGTTCGATCTGTCGACTGGCTCCGTAGAGACTGCATCCGCGTGCGATAGCAGTGATCCAGCGGCGGAAATTCTCATGGTCGACGGGCCCCGCAGTCCTCCCGGCTTCGCCCATGGCGGCGGAGCGGGCGGTGGAGGTAGCCCCGCACAGGACCACGAAGAGTACCAGCCCGAGGTACTCGACTCTCTGCAGAGAGAAGAGCTTCGCCGCAAGAACATGGATGCCCTGCATACTCCCATTACGGGAGAAACCCCCGAGGCTCGTGCCTTGGAGGAGGCACGTTTGGCCAATGTGGCTGAACGCGCTCGTCTGGAGAACCTTCAGCGAGCACTCGACGAGCGCGCGCGGCAACGAGTCCCCGAAGCCAGTCGACGTCGACTCTTCCCGCCGACTCAGGTACACCGCACGCCAATTCAGAATTTAGCAGCTGCAACCCGTATAGCAGAGTCCATCCAGCCTTCACAGTCGGAAGCTGGGAGAGGCTTGATACAGATCAGAGATTTGCTCCGAGCAGCAGGAGACCAGAACTCAGCCGTGTCGCAGTCGCGCAACAGAATTCACAGTCGATCCGTTGCTGCGAATACGGTTCAGTCGGCTCACAGTCCCAGATCGCCTCCGCGGCGGGAAGGGCACGACAACCAGCGTGATCAGTATGGAGACCGACACGACCGAGATGACAGGCGTCGAGTGCCCGTTTCCCCTCCGAGGGAAGAGTCTTACGCTCCTCGGCGACAGGATGACAGGCATCAGTTCAGTGCGGGGCGAAGAGTTCCAGTCGACCCCAGGGGACCAAGCTTCGACGCGCGATCCATTATCGTGCAAAGCTTGGTCGACCGGAACAGAGCCCATCGAGGTGGACCCGAGAGAGATGCACCCACGAGCAGTCGAGTGCATGTTTCTGGTCCAGAGTGTTTTAGCAGGGCTATCAGAGCCGCAGTGATTCCCCCCAATTTCAGGTTGGCGACAGGAGTCAGCAAGTTCACTAGGGAGTCCAAGCCTAAAACTTGGCTTGGGGACTACCGAGTGGCTGTTCAGATTGGCGGTGGGAATGACGAGGTGGCCATGAAGCATTTGCCCCTCATGCTGGAAGGTTCAGCCAGAGCGTGGTTGAATTAGTTACCTCCTAGCAGTATTTACACTTGGGAAAATTTGTTCCGAGTGTTCGTCAGAACTTTTGAAGGAACCTGCAAGCGACCAGCTGGTTTGACAGAGCTGCAAGTTTGTGTGCAGAAGCCCAATGAGACTCTCAGAGAGTACATTCAGAGGTGGATCACTCTGCACCATACTGCGGAAAATGTGTCTAATCATCAAGCAGTCTGCACCTTCAAAGATGGCGTCAAGAACAGAGAATTGAGTCTGAAGTTTGGTCGAACCGGAGACATGACTCTGAGTCGGATGATGGAAATTGCTACCAAGTACGCCAATGGCGAGGAAGAGGACCGACTCCGAAGCGGCAAGTACAAGCCAAGTCAGTCGGAGAAGGGAAATTCCAGTCGGAAACAGAAGCGGAAAGCCGAGCCAGCAGCTCCTGGAGAGGCTCTGGCCGTGACTCAGGGAAAGTTCAAAGGGAAGCCAAAAGGATCCTGGAATCCTAAGAAAGTAAAGGATAAAGAAGGAAACGACGTGATGGATATGCCGTGCCACATCCACACGAAGAAAGATGAAGAGGGCAACATTATTTACCCAAAGCACACCACTCGCCAGTGTCGACTCCTGATCCAGCAGTTTCAGGGAAAACAGTCTAAGGACAAGGAGAAAGAGTCAGACAAGGCCGGAGACAAAGAGGACAGTGAAGAAGAATATCCACATATCAACTCCACTCTGATGATCTTCGCGGATGTGGAAAGCAAGAGTCGACTGAAAGTCATTAACCGTGAGGTGAATATGGTTGCCCCAGCAAAACCAAGTTATCTGAAATGGTCCCAAACACCCATCACATTCGATCAATCTGATCACCCGACTCATATTGCCACCCCTGGGAGGCAAGCTTTGGTGGTCGGTCCAGTTGTCGAAGGCACTCGACTGACGAAAGTGCTGATGGACGGTGGCAGTGGGCTGAACTTGTTGTATGCAGACACACTGAAGGGAATGGGCATCCCAATGTCCCGACTGAGCACCAGCAACATGAGTTTCCACGGAGTCATACCAGGGAAGAAAGCCAACTCACTCGGCCAAATAGCCCTGGACGTGGTTTTTGGCGACTCAAAACATTTTCGCAAGGAAAAGTTGACCTTTGAGGTTGTGGATTTTCAGAGCGCGTACCACGCCATTTTGGGGAGGCCCGCCTACGCACAGTTCATGGCTCGACCATGTTACGTGTACCTCAAACTGAAAATGCCAGGGCCCAAAGGAGTGATCACTGTCACTGGCGATCGGAAAAAGGCAGAAGAGTGCTTTCAGAAGGGCTCGAAGATTGCCGATTCCCAGGTGACAGCGGTCGAGTTCGAAGAGTACAAGCAAAACGCAGATCCGAGTGATTTGTTGCGATCCAAGAAACCAGCCACAGAGTCTGCATTTTAGTCGTCTGGTGAGACAAAACCTGTTCACATTCACCCGACCGACCCCAATGCAGCCCCGACCCACATCTCCACGACACTCGACCCGAAATAGGAAGAAGCGCTCATCCAGTTCCTCCGTGAGAACTGGGACATTTTTGCATGGAAGCCAGCTGACATGCCAGGTGTTCCCAGGGGACTGGCTGAGCATCGCCTCAGAGTCGACAAATCAGCAAAACCAGTCAAAGAGCATCTTCGGCGGTCCGCCGTCCAGAAGAGAAAGGCTATTGGTGAGGAAGTGGCTCGACTGTTGGCGGCAGGATTTATCCGAGAGATATACCACTCTGAGTGGCTCGCCAATGTCATCATGGTTCCCAAGAAAGACAAATCACTCTGCATGTGCATTGACTTCAAGCACATCAATCGGGCCCGCCCAAAAGATCATTTTCCTCTCCCTCGCATAGATCAAATTGTTGACTCGACCGCGGGATGTGAGAGATTGTCTTTTCTAGACGCATATTCCGGGTATCATCAGATCCGTCTGTATGGACCCGACGAAGTAAAAACAGCTTTCATCACTCCATTCGGGTGCTTCTGCTATATCACCATGCCATTCGGCCTCAAGAATGCCGGAGCCACATTTATGCGTATGATTCAGAAGTGTCTTCTCACTCAAATCAGTCGGAATGTGGAAGCGTATATGGATGATATCGTCGTTAAGTCGCGAAAAGGTTCCGACCTGCTTGCTGACCTCGCCGAAACATTTGCCAACCTCAGAAGGTACGATATCAAGCTCAATCCATCGAAGTGCACGTTCGGAGTTCCTGGTGGAAAGTTACTCGGTTTTCTTGTTTCCGAGCGAGGGATCGACGCTAATCCAGAAAAGATCGGCACTATTCTCCGAATGAAACGCCCTGTGCGAGTGCACGATGTCCAGAAGCTTACTGGATGCTTGGCCGCATTAAGTCGATTCATCTCACGACTCGGTGAAAAGGCATTGCCTCTTTACCGACTGATGAAGAAGGCAGACAAGTTCGAGTGGACTCTAGAAGCTGATGCAGCGTTTGCCGAGCTAAAAGCTCTGCTCTCCACCCAGCCGGTGCTTACTGCTCCAATCAGCAAAGAGCCTTTGTTGCTTTATATTGCAGCCACAGGACAAGTCGTCAGTACAGTACTTACGGTCGAGCGGGAAGAAGAAGGAAAAGCCTTCAAAGTTCAGCGCCCGGTGTATTATTTGTCTGAAGTCTTGACTCCATCCAAGCAGAGATATCCTCATTATCAGAAGCTTGTGTATGGAATATACATGACCACGAAGAAGGTTGCTCATTATTTCTCTGATCATTCTATCACAATCGTCAGCGACGCCCCACTATCAGAGATTCTGCACAACAGAGATGCAACTGGTCGAGTGGCGAAATGGGCGATTGAACTTCTTCCCCTTGATATCAAGTTTGAGGCAAAGAAAGCCATTAAGTCCCAGGCAATAGCAGATTTCCTCGCCGAGTGGATTGAACAACAACAGCCGACTGAAGTTCACTCGGAGCATTGGACCATGTTCTTCGATGGCTCTAAGATGCTGAATGGTTCTGGTGCTGGGGTTGTTCTGGTTTCCCCCAGAGGAGATAAGCTTAGATATGTGCTCCAGATTCACTTTGATTCCTCCAACAATGAGGCAGAGTATGAGGCCCTTTTATATGGATTGCGCATGGCCATCTCACTCGGCGTCCGTCGCCTGATGGTTTATGGCGATTCAGATTTAGTGGTCAACCAGGTGATGAAGGAGTGGGACGTGAGAAGCCCAGCCATGACTGGATACTGCAATGCAGTGAGGAAGCTGGAAAAGA
Organism: Triticum timopheevii; assembly: GCA_963921465.1. Classification (NCBI taxonomy): domain Eukaryota; kingdom Viridiplantae; phylum Streptophyta; class Magnoliopsida; order Poales; family Poaceae; genus Triticum; species Triticum timopheevii. Next base: position 315,758,439 of record OY997270.1, read on the forward strand.
AGTTCGAGGGGTTGGAGCTCCACCACATCCCCCGACTGAAAAATCAAGCAGCAGATGATCTGGCAAAGATAGGTTCCAAAAGAGAAGCCATTCCGAGTGGTGTGTTTTTGGAGCATATACACACTCCGTCAGTTAAAGAAGATCCCTTCATAGAGGAAGCTCCACAGCCCAAGAGTGCCACAGATCCGACTGAGGTTGAGGTCCCAGCAGTGGTCGACTTGGTCATGGAGGTTTTAGTAGTCATTCCCGACTGGACAATTCCCTATATCGCGTATATCCTGAGAAGAGAGCTCCCAGAGGATGAGGAAGAGGCTCGGCAGATCGTCCGTCAATCCAAAGCCTTTACCGTTATCAAAGGACAGCTGTATAGAGAAAGCCCGACTGGGGTGGGTCAAAAATGCATAACGCCAGAAGAAGGTCGAATCATTCTTAATGATATCCACTCGGGGACCTGTGGTCACCATGCGTCCTCTCGGACCATTGTAGCCAAAGCATACCGAGCTGGATTTTACTGGCCAAGGGCGAATGAGATGGCAAAGGAAATAGTGGACAAGTGCGAAGGATGTCAGTTCTACTCTAATATGTCACACAAGCCCGCGTCAGCTCTGAAGACCATTCCGCTCGTCTGGCCGTTCGCAGTATGGGGGTTGGACATGGTCGGTCCCTTGAGAACAGGTCGAAGTGGTTTCACGCACGTACTGGTCGCAGTCGACAAGTTCACAAAGTGGATCGAGGCTAAACCAACCAAGAATCTTGACGCCGGTACTGCAGTTACCTTCATCAGGGAGCTGACGTTCAGATATGGAGTCCCGCACAGCATCATTACGGATAATGGGTCGAACTTTGACTCGGAAGAATTCAAGGATTTCTGCAACGCTCAAGGCACACGAGTCGACTACGCTTCAGTTGCTCACCCCCAGTCGAATGGACAAGCGGAGCGAGCCAATGGCTTAATCCTCAAGCATTTAAAACCCCGACTGATGCGTGATCTCAAGCACGCGGCTGGAGCATGGGTCGACGAACTTCCCTCGGTGCTTTGGGGTTTGCGGACCACACCCAATCGGTCGACTGGAAGAACTCCATTCTTTTTGGTCTATGGAGCTGAAGCAGTCTTGCCGAGTGATCTTCTTCACAATGCTCCTCGAGTTGAACTCTACAACGAAGCAGAAGCTAAGCAAGCGCGTCAGGACGCAGTCGACCTTCTAGAGGAAGAAAGGGAGATGGCTTTGATCCGATCGACCATCTATCAACAAGACTTGCGTCGCTTTCACGCCAGGAATGTGAGGGGTCGAGCCTTCCAAGAAGGAGATCTAGTTCTCCGAGTGGATCAGCAGAAACAGCATAAGCTCGCTCCTTCTTGGGAAGGACCCTTCATCGTCACCAAAGTTCTCCACAATGGGGCATACCGTCTCTACAACATCGAACACAACATCGAAGAGCCCCGAGCTTGGAATGCGGATCTGCTCCGCCCGTTTTACACTTAAAAGTTTTCCACTCGGATGAGTTGTAATAAAATACTTCTGTAGTTCATGGATCTCGAAATAATAGTGCCATAATTCCTTCATAATTTTTGTCACTTTTTCCCCCAGTGGGTGGCTTAGCCACGAATCCATTTCGCCTAAGTTTGTACAAATCCTACCGAGTGGTAAGCCAGACTTCCACTCGGAGGCTTAGCCGCGAATCCGTTTCGCCTAAGTTATAAAAAATCCTACCGAGTGAAGAGCAAACCTCTCACTCAGGGGCTTAGCTGCAGCCCAGCGCTCGCCTAAGTTGTATAAAATCCTACCGAGTGAAGAGCAAACCTCTCACTCGGGGGCTTAGCTGCAGCCCAGTGCTCGCCTAAGTTGTATAAAATCCTACCGAGTGGTAAGCCAGACTTCCACTCGGGGGCTTAGCTGCAGTCCAAGTACTCGCCTAAGTTGTATAAAATCCTACCGAGTGAAGAGCAAACCTCTCACTCGGGGGCTTAGCTGCAGTCCAAGTACTCGCCTAAGTTGTATAAAATCCTACCGAGTGAAGAGCAAACCTCTCACTCGGGGGCTTAGCTGCAGCCCAGTGCTCGCCTAAGTTGTATAAAATCCTACCAAGTGGTAAGCCAGACTTCCACTCGGGGGCTTAGCTGCAGCCCAGTGCTCGCCTAAGTTATAAAAATCCTACCGAGTGGTAAGGCAGACTTCCACTCGGGGGCTTAGCTGCAGCCCAGTGCTCGCCTAAGTTATAAAAATCCTACCGAGTGAAGAGCAAACCTCTCACTCGGGGGCTTAGCTGCAGCCCAGCGCTCGCCTAAGTTATAAAAATCCTACCGAGTGAAGAGCAAACCTCTCACTCGGGGGCTTAGCTGCAGCCCAGCGCTCGCCTAAGTTATAAAAAATCCTACCGAGTGAGGAGCAAACCTCTCACTCGGGGGCTTAGCTGCAGCCCAGTGCTCGCCTAAGTTATAAAAAATCCTACCGAGTGAGGAGCAAACCTCTCACTCGGGGGCTTAGCTGCAGCCCAGCGCCCGCCTAAGTTATAAAAAAATCCTACCGAGTGAAGAGCAAACCTCTCACTCGGAGGCTTAGCTGCAGCCCAGCGCTCGCCTAAGGTATAAAAATCCTACCAAGTGAAGAGCGAACCTCTCACTCGGAGGCTTAGCTGCAGCCCAGTGCTCGCCTAAGGAATAAGTCGACTGCAGTGGACATCCTGCTGTGAACCTGCAAGGGACAATTCGAACCAGGAGCAATCATATCCAAACATCAAATCCAAGTTTAGGTCGATACCTAAAGGAACCGAGAGTGCTCAGGCACTAAGCCTGTTAAGGTTTACCGGTTACAATTCCACTCGGCATACCGAGGCAAATTTAAAGTGTCGGGCTTAAAGAAAGTTTTTTACCCCTCCTGTGGAGGGCTGGAAGGAGCAACAAACTCGTCGAGGTCGATCCCGTCTGCGATCCGGGTAGCAGCGGCGATGAAAGTTTCCATGAAGGATCTGAAGTCGTGTTTCTTGGTGTTGGCCACTCGGAGAGCCGCCGGCTTGTCTTCTCGCGCGTCCTTGCAGTGGACTCGGGCCAGACACAGGCAACATCTGCGCCGCACCGAGCCGAGGACTTCTTCCACTCTTGCACTCGGTCGGGGACTGCGTTTAGTCGAGCCATCAACGACTCGAGGTCATTCTGAAGTGTCGCCCCGGGCCAAAGCGTCGAGTCGATGCGAGAAGTGGCGGCCTTCAGCCTTGCAAGATAGTCCACGACAGCTGCAACGCGAGACTCCAGTCGGAAGACATTCATGGAAACTTCATCATTCACCGGAGAATTGACAGGATCAAGGTTCGGCTCCAACTGGCTAGTCTCTTCTTCAAAGTTTCGACAGAATTCTGCAAGGACAAAACGCCGAATCAAGACAATGGTCGAATGGAAGCATCACAATTGAAAATGTTGGTCGAGTGAAAAAGATTACCTTCGAGCATAAGAAACAATTTCTTGGCAAGACCACCCAGGAAGCCTTCCAGGTCATTCTTCTTCCCGGTCAATTGGTTGATCTTCTCGGTCAGGGTAGTCTTGTCAGCTTTCAGTCGGTCAACTTCCTTGGAGGCAATCGCCAGAGCAGTTTTCAGATTGTGATTTTCCTGTTCAAGCTTGGTGACTGAAGCTAACTTCTCGTCAGCAAGCTTGGTCTTCTCAGCTAGCTCAAGGTCTTTCTTCTTCTGGGCCTCTCGCACCTTGTCTGCAAGTTACAGCAAAGTCAGATTTTGAAACAAATGGAAGGAAAAAGGAGTTGTCGAGGTCTCACCGAACATACCTTTGGTCTCTTCCTTCGCCTTCGTCAGATTCTCCTGCACCAGCTTCAGATCCAACTCGAGCTGAATGTGCTTCCGCTCCAGTTCCGTATAGCGAGCCGCAAGGTCATAGGATTTCTACGAAGAACCAATCGACAAAATATCAAAGATGATTCACTTCCGAGTGGATAGAGAAAAATCATACGTTTCTAAGACTACAGTCGAATGCAAGCATTCAACCGTAGTCTCGGGGACTACACCCAGTGGGTGCACTCAGCGTGCCCCCACTAGTTCTGTTCAAGACAGAGTCGACCAAGTCGACCCAAAAAAAAAGAGACGTGCTCTTCAGACTGTAGTCGACTGCCAGCAGTCGACCACAGTCTCGGGGACTACACCCAGTGGGTGCACTCAGCGTGCCCCCACCGGTTCCGGAAAACCATTTGATCCAGTCGAATGATGAACAACCTTTACTTATAAAGCCTAAGGCCGACTGCTAGCAGTCGACCTTAGCCTTGGGGACTACACCCAGCGGGTGCACTCAGCGTGCCCCTGCTAAAACGGAGTTTTTTATCGACACACCCAGTGGGTGATTGCTATGGATTTCAGAAATCAGAAAGACAAAGTTTTTCATAGCATATCCTAACAGAACAGGCGGTGGTCGACTGACCTGAACATTGCTTTGAAGGGCGGAGCTAGCGTCATAAGCTGCTTGGCTTGCATCCCGGACGATCTTCACCTGCTCCATCATGATCCCCGCTTGACGTATCGCCTCCTTAGCAGCACTGGCTTGGTCCTCTGGGACATGATGTTTTGTGAAGAGCGAAGGTTGTGCAGCACTCGACGAAGTAGGATGAGCACTCGTCAACGGCACCGCGAAAGACACGGTGTGTCGAGTGAGGTTCTCCCCTTCCGTGACCACGGTCTCGGGCGCCGTCGCACTCTGGGTTGCCTTACCAGTAGACGTCTTGCTGCTCATCCTGTGCCTCAGCGGTTCTTCATCCTCATCGTCATCTTCAGGAAGGGTGATAATGTCATGGGGTGGAGCTTCAGAAAAAGAGTCAAAGTCAGAAATCTTGAGTCAGTCGACTAAGGACAGAATTGAGAGTATAGTACCAGGATTTGAGGTTGCTGCGTCCTCCATCTCATGGTCGTCAGCCTTGCCTGAGGTCTCAGAAGTTGCAGCACTGAAGTCCCAAAGGATCAGTCGACCAACTCAAGTATCAACCAGAGATAAAGCTTATACAAAACAAGGGAACTCAACTAGCGTGTTTACCCGGATATGGTGGGGATGGACACTTTCATCTTCGGCAGGAGCTTGGCGGGTTTCGGCGGAGCCACCTTCGACTGCTTCGGAGCCCTGTCACTCGGCACCGGAGAAGCGGTCCGAGGGCGTTTGGTCGACTGCGAGGCAGTCGCCACCCCCTTACCGCGTTCAGTCGTGGGGTCATGGACAAGCTTTGACCGCGTTTCCGAGCGCGGCGGTGCAACCTCCTCCTCCTCCTCCTCCTCTTCGTCCTCGTCATCATCGTCGTCATCATCATCTTCGGCAGCGTCTGAATCCCACTCCTCCTGGCTCTCGCCCCCGCTGGCTTCTTCCTCCTCAGTCGGAGCCTGAGCTCCATTGGGCATCGAATACAGGTCGGTGAGGGCCTAGAAGACGTCAAGACAGAGATCAGTCGACCAAGTCGCAGAATATACAGAAACACATTCGACGAATATACAATGGAAGGCAGAGCAAATATACCTTGTCTGGAACGGTGTGATGGTCGAGTGGAGGAACCCTCCTGGATCCACGAGGATTATCCTTATTCCCAGTGACCGCGGCCATCCATCTTTCCACCGTGGCGTCGTCGACTGCTTCTGGGTGGACTCGGGTATCGTCTTCAGTCCCGCAGTACAACCACATGCCATGGCTCCGGAACTGAAGAGGTTGGATCCGCCGCCGAAGGAAAACCTCCAGAAGGTCCATGCCAGTCACGCCGTCCCGGACCAACTGCACCACTCGGTCCATCAACATCTTCACATCAGCCCTCTCCTCCGGAACCACCTTCAGAGAGGAGGGCTTGTTCACTCGACTCATGGTGAATGGGGGGAGTCCACTCGACTGCCCCGGCGTCAGCTCGTCCCGGCAGTAGAACCAAGTCGACTGCCAGCCTCTGACCGACTCGGGAAACGTCATAGCTGGGAAGGTGCTCTTGTTCCTCACTTGAATCCCCAGACCCCCGCACATCTGGACAACCTGGGTCTTCTCATCGCCTGGACTCGCCTTCTTCACGGTCTGAGAACGACACGTGAAGATATGCTTGAACAAGCCCCAGTGCGGTCGACAGCCCAGGAAACTCTCGCACATGGATACGAATGCAGCAAGGTACGCGATGGAGTTCGGAGTAAAGTGGTGGAGTTGGGATCCAAAGAAGTTCAGAAAACCACGAAAGAAAATGCTCGGTGGCAAAGAAAACCCTCGATCAATATGAGTGGCCAGGAGCACACACTCACCCTCTTCCGGCTGAGGTTGCCACTCTTTCCCTGGAAGTCTTGAGGCGCCATGGGGGATCAGCCCGTCGTCGGCCATGTCGAGGAGATCCTTCTCCCTGATGGTCGACTGGATCCAATCTCCCTGGACCCAGCCCTTCGGCAAGCGGGATCTCGACGAAGACCCACTGCGGCTGGTGGATCTCCCCTTCGCCTTCTCCGCCGCCGACGCCTTCTCCGTCGCCGACGCCTTCTTTGCGCGCTCTAGCGCCGCCATCTTCTCCTTGACCATGGCTGCCGGTGAGGTGCGCGAGGGAGAGCTTTGCGGGGGCGAAAGCAAGCGCGTTGGGCGGAGACGAGGAGAGCAGAAGAGAAAGAATGGAGCACTGTTCAGAAAAACTTCGCCGGTTGCATTTATAACATCCCTTCCGAGTGGATGACAGGTGGACCCAAGCAACCTAATCATATCCCGAAACAGTTGCATCGACACGATACGTGGCGGAAAAAGCGGCGCGGAGATCGAGGCGTCTATGTCCCGTCCCGTCCGAGTGCCACGGTCCGTTCCGCTTCGCGCGCTCCCCCAAATTCCGTATCCCGTGGAATCCGCGAACGGCAGATCGGTCTGTCAGACGCGAGATTTCCTGCGATCCGTCGCTCGGGAACCAGCAAAGTCTAAAAGATCACTCGACGAAAGACAAGAATGGATCGAGTCGACTGAAGAAAAGTTGTTCGTTATCAACAAAGAAGATCTTAATCCAGAACGACGCATAGCCAGTATGCAAAAGTCAATCGGAAACAGCATCAACTCCTTCCTCATTCAAGCCTCAATCCATTCGGGGGCTAATGATGGATTCATGTACCTAGGGTAGGGTCATAGGCCTGACCTGAATGTCCTACCCAGAGACAGCCTTAGAAGAGATCACCTTCCAGTCGACCAACGAGGAACCCACTCGACTGACCAGAAGGACTCGACCATGGAGATTCACTCGACCATGAAGATACACTCGACCACCAGAAGGTCAGAAGGCACTCTGCACTGCAACGGCTTGTAATTGAATAGACTTAATGATAGTTAAGTCACTTTATGTGGGGCGTTACCAGTAACGGCCCAGACTTAATATACTTTAAACCCTCCATTACGTGGGCTGGCAGGGGTCCTGGCGTACTCTATATAAGCCACCCCCCTCCACAGAGAGAAGGGTTCGCACTCTTGTAACACCTATACACATAATCCACTCGACCGCCTCAGGGCTCCGAGACGTAGGGCTTTTACTTCCTCCGAGAAGGGCCTGAACTCGTACATCGCTTGTGTTTACAACCTCTCCATAGCTAGGACCTTGCCTCTCCATACCTACTCCCCACTCTACTGTCAAACTTAGAACCACGACAGACACTGCATTAGAACCACCATGGGCAACGACACTGCCACCTTACTCGGAGTCCTCATCCACGTCCTCGACTTCGTCCTTGCCCCTCTTTCTCTTGGCCGATACTTCTTTGCTTGAACCGCACACTTGGTTGTTGCTCTTCATCCAACCCTTGTAGATATTGAAGCAAAGGTAGCCATCCATTGCAGCGTAGTGGATCTGGTCTATATCTAGTACCTTGCGCTGCCATGCATGACGGTGAAATGTGTATGGAGGTTTCTCCAGTTTACTGTACGAAGCATGAACCATGGCTCCTGCCAGGGTCAACATTGAAGGCTGACGAGAGGACACCAGCCGATTCTTTTGGAGGTTGAAGGTGTTGCCTACAACGAGGCCTATCAGACGCAGGACTTCTTTGTCGTTATCAAAGTCTACAGTAACGAATTTGACTAGGTTGCTCTCAAGGAAGTCCTTAAAATCCTGGCACTCAACGTCGGCATGGCATATGTGGTAGACCAAGCATAAGTCATGCATGCAAACCTGGATCACGGCGGGCTTCTTCCTCTCTTCGTCCTTTAGATCCTTCTCTCGTCCCAGGACTTTGGTGTACTCAACATCTAGCCCAGCGACCCACTCATCATCCGAGTCTTCGAACATGCGTCTGAAGCGAGAAAGGCATCCTTTCACCATCGTGGAGGAACGGGTGTAGATGACGTCGAACTCATCGCCGGTGATGGTTCTAACCTTGTACTCACCACCGATCGGGGAGATTTGGGACGCCATGGATTTGAGAGGAGGGTTAGGATTAGTGGAACTGCCGTAATGTGAATGGACGGGACAACTAGGAGCGAACCGCCGTAATATTTAAGGATGTGCGGGGACAAGTAGGAGCGAACTGCCAGCGTGCGAACGGCAGGGTCCTTGGATCTGAGAGCTTCTGAGAGCCCTTGGATCTGAGATCGAACGGTTGCATGGCGTGATTCTAGACCTATGGGTGAATATCCTATCCTGGAGGGTTATTCTGCAAATTTTCAGCAACTTAGCATGCGACCGTTTGATCTCAGATCCAAGGGCTGCCAGCAGCCCGTATCATGGTTGCGCCTACCACGACCGTCGCGTCGCTCGTGCGGTCGCGCCCTTGGAGATTTAACACGGTGCATTAGGCTATCTGATGTTGGCATGTCATACATAGTCATCACTTAGTCACTCATACTACAACAAGGTTTAGTCTATAAGGTTGGCTATAAGTGTATTTATTTATTTTACTTCTCTCTATCTCTTTCTTCGTACTCCCTCCGTCCCATAATATAAGAACGTTTTTGACACTATTGTAGTGCCAAAAACATTCTTATATTATGGGACATAGGGAGTACTAGTATTTATTGCATTTGCCAAGGAGTGACCTCTTCCAATGAAATGGTGTTGCTAAGTTTGCTTCATTTAATTAGCTATAGACTCAAAATTTTCTTTTCACCTAGGTACACGCGCTTAGCACCGTTTCTTCCTTGGGTCACCAAACTAGTCTCTCTCTTCTTGATTAACTTGCCACATCAGACTTTATGCCTATGTGGCAAGCTTAAGCACCTGTAGGAGCAAGTAAGTACAATAGCGCGCTTTACATGACATTTTTGCATATGTGGGCAAAAGAGAGGCAAGGAAAAAGTGGAAAAGTGGGCTCTCATGCAAGAGCCAGCCTCTACTACATGGTGGAGCATTGGGAGAGGCACCTGTATGGAGGTGGTCAGGAATCGGGAGACTCACGCCGGTCATAGCGCTATAGTTAAAATGATAATGGCAAGTCAAATCACAGGGCCCCACCTGTCCAGCAGTAACTCGTTGTCAAGTCACACATCCCTACGTTTGCAGCAGCCTACTCCCTCGTATTCTTGCGTCTCTGTCGAACCGACTAGGCGGAACTGCCCCGCTGCCTACCGCGCAGGAAAAGCCCCGCCCTGGACTTTTAAATAGTAGACAGTATACTAATTTTGTATCCATGGATTGCACCTGCGCCATGGAGCAAAGCATCTAGAAAACGGTGGTACACATGTACGGAGTATACAGCACGCCCGTCGCATTCGTGTCGCACCCCAGACGGTTGGTCGGTCTGGCATGCTGCTCTCCGAATGGAACGCGCGTCATATTGCGTTTGTACACATATGTGGGACGGCAATTGAGAACCGACCATAGGCACACTCCCCGGCCCCGCAAGTTGGGTGACTTAATAGAAGAGGGAGACGAGCGATAGTACTAGAGAATTGTTGTACTACGTTGGTGCCTGGACGATCCGTGCAAGACACAGAAGATCAGTTCGTCCATGCATGTGACCAGACTCCACCAGACATGCCTGGATTGGCTATCGTCTACATATCATGCAGGCTGTGTTGTACATGGATGTAGTTGTGGTGAGAAATCTAAAAAAAGGTTTCTTGTCATCTCGCAAAATTAGGTGTCATGTGCTTCGGATCACTGCGAGGGTTAAACAGCGACAACTGAGTTGGGCTAGTCATTGGGGGCACATGCACGAACAGTGACTACTCGGCTGCCATCTAGTTCAAGCCGGCTATGTTAATTAGGACATCTATCGACGGACCCCTTTTCTATGAGTTTATCTTTAATTTGAGCTTTGTTCCTTGTCTAGTTTGTCCGTCGGGATTCATGTTGTCTCCTTTGGGTAGTGAGGTTATGATTTCTTGTCATGTGGCATTTTTCATGTTATATGTTATAATCCGGCGCTTCAGATCAAAATGACGACAATTGTGCCTCTGGGCCACGTGCATGAAGACTTCTCGACAGTCATTGACGAGGTCAAGCCGGCTCCGGTAGACAAAAGAAAACTAGTACTACTCCACTATATAGGCAGGAGCCTCCACGCTTGCTTGCTAGTGTTGCTCTCTTCACACTGTCTCGGCCTCTCCAGATCTAAACACGACAGCGGTGGCCACTCTCTCTCTCTCTCTCTCTCTCTCTCTCTCTCTCTCTCTCTACCCACCGTTGGTCACAGATCCAGCCGGATCCTCTCCGCCGGGGAAGGTGAGAAGGTGCAACGTTCATGCGGTCATCCTCGGCGATGGCTCTTACCCAGTGCTGGGCGCGTCTCGATCAGCCTGCCTTGCCGTTCTCTCCCAAGCACCACTGGCGAGGGAGGGCCTCCGACCCCTTCTTCATCGCTGTCGTAGTGTGGGCAGATCCGGCCTCCCGTCGCCCACCTAGCGACATCCCGACGACCATCAGGTATAACTTCCTTCGAAACCGGCCTTGCTCTACTTCCCGAGCTCCTGACGTCGCTGCATTTGTATCGTTTACTATTTCTCAGGGCCCCTCATAGATAGGATCGATCGGCCGTTCGAAAACCACCTAATTTTTTTACGTTTAAGAGGTAAAACTAGTTCATGCACTCGAATCTAGTACTACTTGGTTCAAACAAGGAAGAAAGGGGGTGGGGGTGGGGGAGGATTTGTTACCTGAATCTAGGACTTGGTTGAAAGAGGAAATAATGGGGGTGAAAAGTAGTAGAGACTGGCTATCCAACTGGTCTCTAGGTCTAATAGGGAAATAAAGGGAAATGCAGTACAAACTCAATATAAACCCGATCTATTGGTTGAAAAAGGAAAGAAAGTGGGGACTGGGGGACAAGTCAACAGAGTAAGTCCAGCACTAGATTTGGTAGCCTCACACAGTATAAGGTGGCTATACCGAACAAAAATGGGACCAACCCAGATATCATGTTCTGATGTTTGTTGCCCCGAGCCACTCTTATGTAATGCCACTGGTAAAATATAGCAGTCGCACTGCTAAAAGTAAGGACACGTTAAACCAATGTTGTTTTCAATGTAACGCCTCCAGTAATATGAATCAATGGCACTTCTTTACATGTCCTGCTAAAATTTCCCATTAAGATAAGTTGGTTCTTTTCGTTAGAAATGCAACTGTACTGGTCCGCCTACTCTCCCGTGCCCAAAGTAATGTCGTATTTAACGGTTGTCATAGTTAATCCTGATGCCCACACTAATATCTAGCAATGCCACTGCTTTAGAAATTGCTACTGTCCTTGTAGGATTGCCATTCAGATAAGGAACGTGCTTCTTTTCATTTGATTCATGTTTCATCACTTGTTACTTGTTAGTCACCCTCCTTTCCACCTTTTTTGTGCAAACAGAGATATACATTTCACGCTCGATCTTAGTTGAACTGCACAAATGATATCCAAATTATAGTTGAGCATTCCAGGAGCTTCACAACCAACCTTGATGTTGCTCAATTTTATTGCAACTAATGTAGAAGAAGCTCTGTGGGTTTCGTTTTCTGATGGAAATGGAACCGGGGCTGGAGCCCTTTTCTTAAAAAAGATTGAAGAAGAAGCTACTAGCTCACGGGACATTGCTTCATTTTAGGTGAACTGCACCAAAAGGTCCCATGAATTGAATCATCCCTGTTGGTGACTGAAAGAGCCAGCTTCAGCATCCCAGTCTAAGCACCCCCGGCCTCCATCCTTGCGACGCACGGTACACCTCGTTTGCCACCTGCTCGACCCTAGTGTCACTGATAAAATGAAGTATAATACAGTTCAAATAGAGTGAGTGTCATCTCTATCATTTCATTTCCAATGTAGATAAAGAAAGTGCTTCTTTTTTAAAGTATGTTTCATCAACTAGTCCCATTGTTAAGGTTTAAGCGTTTCTGCAAACTGGGGTGCTTAATTTTAGTTGATATGTACAAAAATAGAGATTTGAATGTCTCAAGGCGCCTCCTTGTACTACTGTTGTACACTGATGTTCATCACTGGCAGAAGGTGTATCTGGGAGACTTGGGACGATGTCTAGTATGAGGCGTACCGTATGAGGCGTCGCAGGGCCCATCTCGCCCTCGCAGCATGGCATACTATGATACTATCACAATATTTTCTTCTATTTATTTTGTGTGTTTCATCAACTAGTACCACTATAATGTAATCACGCTTTTTCATTATCTATGCAAATAGGGTTATTCAGCTGCATTTTGGTGGAACTGCACAAATGTACGTATGGAACCGGCATATGTGCAGAGTGCGAGGTGTGCCAAGTAAAAATTACCGACACCAACCATGCTGCATGCATGCATTGGCATCCACCACCACCAGTGGGATGTGTAACGCTCTCTGTGGACGGATCTTTCTCGGCAGCAAATCCTCTAACCAAATACTAGTAGCTTATATTGGCAGTTTTCTAGCGAGTACTCTTTTCTGAAAGAAGCACCAATCTATTTTTCTTTATTTGTACACTGTGTCACAACTTTGACCCAAAGGTCCAGAGCTATTTTAGGGTGATTGGCGTAGTACTCGGAGACTGATTGTAAGCATGATTTTCATTAGCTGTCACACTGATTGTAAGCATGAGCAGGTGGAAGATTAGGTTAGTGCGAAGCTTACCTTAAACCCTACCGCCGCCGTTGAAACGAGGCGAGCATCAAGGGAACCGTGGATAACGATGGGGAAGCGATATCGCGGCATCCGGCCTCCTCTTGCGGTGGGAGAATGAATACTCCTGTGGCTCCGGCTGGCTCTACACCCTCACGAACGGCACACCATACTCGATCGATTCATTATCCTCTGGGTGCTCGACCTTCGACCTGTACGCCCACCACCTCCGCCTGACTGTCGCCTCGGGCGAATCTGTCTGCTCCATCGCCCAGAGGAGATACTCGATGAACTCGGAGGACTGCGGCGTGACTGCCGCCGAGGAGTACATGTACATCGCCGCCCTCATCGCCGCCGTCTCGCTCTTTCGCATACATTGCCACATGGCCCGCACCGTCCTCGAAATCTCCCACTCATTGTCAAACAAACTAAGGATCTCCTTCAACCTGGCTAACTTTGCCTGGTCGCCGCCGGTGATCTGCCTGATTCGCTATTGCATCCTCTCCATAGATGTCCTTCTGAGTGGTCCGGTGCTAGCTTTGGAAGATGGGAGGAGAGATGGTGGTCATGCAATAGAGAAGAGGGAGAGGCGAGACGGTGGTTTTGGAATGGATTTGATGGAGAAGAGAGGAGGTGGTTTTGCAATGGAGAAGATCAGAAGAGGGAGAGGCAAGACGGTGGTTTTGGAATGGAGATGATGGAGAGGAGAGGAGGTGGTTTTGCAATGGAGAAGATCAGAAGAGGGAGAGGCGAGACAATGGTTTTGGAATGGAGATGATGGAGAGGAGAGGAGGTGGTTTTGCAATGGAGAAGAGGGAGAGGAGCGTGCGGTAGCGATTTAGGATTGGACGAGAGGGCCGGCGCGTTGTGACTGGATCAAAATCAAAATCAATTTACACTTCAATAAAGAAAGCGACCCCACATTAACTAGTCTCCCTTTTATTTTGGGTCATAATTGACCATGATTTTCGCACATAAAATATATGTTATACGTTGCAAAAATAATATAATTTAAAAGTACATTTAGATACGAACCAAATGATACAATTTTTGGTGACATGCAGTCACATTTTGCTTGTCAAATACAGTACATGGTGAAACTTTGACCCAAAATACGCAAAACAACAAAAAAATACTTCCAAGACCAGCGCCGCTCTTCCGCTCTTCTCCTCTTAAACCACCACTGCTCCTCTCCTGTTCCAATCTAAATCCAGCGCCGCTCCTCTCCTCTTCCATTTCAAAACCACCGCCCCTCCTCTCATGTTCCAGTCCAAAACCAGCGTCGCTCCTCTCCCGTTCTAATCCAAAACCAGCGCTGCTCCTCTCCTCTTCCATTCAAAAACCACCGCCGGTGAGTGAAGGTGCTGTGGAGAAGTAGATCGATGGAGGAGTACAACTGATACATGAGGATCGCAGACGGCGACCCTGTGAAGCTAGCTAGGATGTTGGAGATACAGTCTTGGTTTGACAACAAGGACCAACTAGCGGCGACGGCGACATCCATGGCCAAATATCTGCAACAGAGCGAAAAGGCGGCGATACTCCCGGAGGGAGTCACGCCGGAGTACATAGAGCTGCTCCTCTGGGCCATGGAGCAAACAGATTCACCGAATCCGATCGTGAGGGAGCGGTGGTGGGAGTATCGATCCCAGATGGAGCATCCACCAGAGATTGAAGGATCGAGCATCTACAAGGTGTCGTTTGTGAGGGTGTCCTGCCAGAGCGAGCCGGTGGAGTCTTCGTCGACCGAACCCAACTGCAAGAGGAGAAAAGCAGTTGGCCCGATGATGCTTCCCCGCCATCGTCTCCCTCGCCGTTCACATCGTCTTACGGGGCGGTTGTCTGCCGCCAAGGAATTTGTCAGGAGGAGCTTAGGGTTGTCAGTATTTGTAGGTTGTGAATTGTGTTTTGTGTTGTGTATTTTGAGAGTACTTTCAGATATGAGTGTCTTTTGAATTCCAGATTTGCAGTATTGAGCATATGAAGTATTTTATGAATTCTAGAGATCTATTTTTAGCACTTAAAAAATGTAGTTTCATAGGAGTATAAAAGTGCAGACAATGTGATTCTCAGAGAAGAAACTGCAAGTTTCAATTTCAGATAAGAAACTGCAAGTTCAGTTTCAGATAAGAAACCGCAACTTTCAGAGGCAGAGCATTTATATTAACACGGCCTTTTCAAACGGGGTTAACATCATGTTGGAAGTTTTATCCATGGTCGAAAATGGAACTACCAGCCAGTTAACATCATGCTGATCAACATTCATGCATAGCACATCTTCATATGATGCACAATCAAAATGCCCACACAATGTCGAGTGTGCGAAACACAGAGAAAATGAGGGACGAAGTTTTTGGCAAGTGTTGGACGTGGTTTTGTGTCGTGGGAATACTGATCCACGGACACCTATGGGGCCGGCGGACCGAGCCCCTTTCAGTTCGGCGGGGGGCGGAGATCGCGCGAAGAGCGGATCGAGGCGAAGCACACGAGTGGTTTACCCTGCTTCGGAGCTCTCCGGAGAGATAATACTCCTACTGCTGCATGTCTGAGTGTATTGAGTTCTTGCTCGGGAGTGCTGAGTGCTACAGTATACACCAGCTGCTAACGAGACCGAGCGTGAGTGTTTTTTGGTTTCGAACCCCCCTCTACGTTGCGCATGGGCCTCCTTTTATATGCTCAAGGGGTCACCGACAGGTGGCAACGTAGACAAGGGTAAAAATGGAAAAGGTGTTGCGGTTGGTACAACTACCTGTACAGTTATCATACCTAACCCTGACGGCAGGGGACAAAGGCATTAAATGCCTGTCTGTGTCGCCCAAATAGTGGAGGAAGGGACCGTCAGGGACGCCACCGCTTGCCACGATGGCAATCTTGTCAGCGTTGCTTGCCACCTCGCACCGCTGGCTGCACAGCCTCTTGCCACGCGCACCTGGAAAGGTCCCAGGGCGACACGTTGGTGGATGTGCTGGAGCGCGGGTACAGAGTGGTAGCTTGCCGCGGCAAGCGCCTTGCCGCGGTCGTTGTCTTGTCGCGTCCGGAAGCTTGTCGCTCACCGGGCCTTGCCGGGGCGCGTGGCGCGTCACGGCAAGTTCCTTGAGATGCCTTGGTTGGCCTTCCCGGCAAGCTCCTCTTGCCGGGGTCTTGTCTCCTTGGCTTTACACTTTGTTCTTGAATGGCTCCAAAGGAACCACGGAGGACCTTGGCGGCCACCCGGCAAGCCTTGCCGCGGGGTGCTGCGACTGCCCGTGCACAAGTTCGGGATACTAGGGTACCCCTACTCTAGTACACCGACAGGAGCCCCCGGGCCTGGGCCGTGCCGAGCGCTGTTGGGCCAGGCCCAAAACAGGGCACGGGCACGTGCGGCCTGGGTTACGCCGTATCTTACTCCATATCCACCGCGCCCTCCCCTAACGGCACGCGTTGAATGCGGCGTCGTGGGAGAGATCGTGGGTGGTTTCTTTATTCGGAAAGACGGAACGACCGCCCCCCCCCTTTATAAGCAGGGGAAACAGGGGCAGTTCGACCACCTCGCCAGTTGCTAATCCAATCTCAGAAACTTCCGCCGCTCCCCCCTTTCTTCCCAAAGCTGAAAGAGAGAAGCGCTCCGCCCCCGGTCGCCACCAGCACCACCAACGCCGTCGATCTCCCCCACCACCTCTGCCATGGCTCCGAAAGCCGGCAAGGGGAAGGCCGTGAAGACGACCGAGGCGCAGCGGCTCACGGCGCTGCGAAGGGAGCGGACAACCTTCCCCCCCAAGCTCGCCGCGAAGGAGCTGAGGGAGTACTACTACCTCTTCTGGTCGACGGAGACGCGAGCACATCCGCGCACGAAGGTACTCTCCGCCGCTGCTTCGGAACGGGCTCCGAATGGATATCCCTTCTTCGCGTTGTTCTTCTACTGCGGGCTCTGCCCGCCTTTCTCTAAATTTTTCTGCGATATTATGAACACCTACGGGTTCCACCTCCTTTACTTCACCCCCAATGCCATTCTGACCATGGCAGTTTTCGCACATCTCTGCGAAAACTTTGTCGGAGTCCACCCAAATGTAGCTCTTTTCCGCCACTTCTTTATGCCCCGAGTTGAGAGAGGGGAGCCTTTATCCGGCGGAATCGCCTGGATCTCGAGAGCCGGCAAGAAGGAAGCTTATCTGGAGGGAGAGCTCCGCGGCAAGTGGGAGGAATGGAGAGCAGACTGGTGCTGGATTGTCGAGGAGAACCCGCAGCCGTTTACCGCCCAGCGACAAGCCCCAGTAGCGCGCGGCAACGATTGGAGCAGCGTGGCCCGGAAGATGATAGGCTGAAGATTGCCATCGCCCGGATCCTACGCCTCAGGCTTGCCGGGCTCACTGTAGGCGCCGTTGGCGCATATTTCCTTCGCCGCCGCATCGCCCCCCTGCAGGAGAGGAGGAGACCCGCCTGGGAGTTCGGGGGTGCGGCGGACATCATGAGGCTGCGCCCGGGCCTCAACTTCAACTTCACTGTCCTAGAACTGGACGCGATGCTCAAGGAACTATTCAAGCACGACCCTCAACATCCCGAATGGTTCAGGTTGCCGAAGGGTGTCGTTCCGCTGTGCAACAACTCCTCGCTCGACCGCATCCGTGCAATGATGCCGCTGTGCGATTCGCATGGAATTGTCCCAACTTGGCAAGAGCCTACAGACGACGTCGTGCAGGAGTTCTTCGACGGCTTGGTAGAAGTGCTGGTCCGCTCCGATGAGCAGAAAAGCCTCACCCGCGACACCACCAATGCGGAGATGCGGCGCATTGCCACTAGGACGGAAGAGGCGGCGGCAGCCGCTGCCGCGGGCGAGTTTGGATTCACCATGGAGGAGGCAGAGGCAGCAGAGGCAGCAAGCCTTGCCGAGCGAGAGGAGTTTGCCGGCGAGGGAGAGCTTGCCGAGCCTGAAACCGAGTCGAGCGAGCCCGCCGAGGGTGCGAGCGGCTCGTCGGAGACCGACTCCTCTTCCTCCTCATCTTCAGATGGCCCGCCGCAAGCAGAGCCCCCAACTCCACCAAGAAGGCGTCTCCGCAAGGCCAGGGACGTAGCGGGGCGGCAGACGAGTCAACAGCCGCCGCGCCGCGCGACACGCTCCACCGTGACAAGCACTGTTGCCGCGGGAGCGCCTCACGCCGCTGCGGCAACAGGAGCGGGGTCCTCCCGGACCGCCGCTTCTGCTCCTGCCGCTGCCCCCGCCAAGCGGTTAAGGGAACCCACTCCTCCGCCTCGTCGCGCCGAAGGTGGGCCGGACTTCGACCTCTCCGTGCTCAGCTCCGACGAGGAAGAAGAAGAGTAAGATTCTTTGCTGTACTTGTAGTTCTTCAATTCTTGTTGTTTTTGTCTTGTATCTGATTTGCTTTACTCTGAACTCATTCCTTTTCAGGACTCTGGCCCAGAGAGCGGCGAAGAGAGCCAAAGTCCCGGTGATTGTCATCGAGCACGAAGCCACCGCGCCTGCAGGGGGTGCGCCCGAGACCACCTTGCCGGACCCGGCAATCATTCCCCAAAGCAGCCCCCAGCGCAGCCCCCAGCGTAAATATATGGTTTACTTCCCGCTGTTAGGCGCGCATGGGTGTTCTTTCTTTGCTGACATCTGACTATTGGTTTGTGCAGGAGCAGAGCAGCCTTACCAGGAGCGCTCGGAAGCCGCCCCCGACGTGCCATCTGCTTCGACTACACCGCCAAGGGAGGATTCCCCGGAAAGGGAGCATTCTCCGGCAAGGGAGAAGTCTTCCACGGAGCCGATGGAGACCGAGGTCGCCGGCGAGGAGAACGCGCGCGGCAATACCGATGACGCCGCTGCCACCGAAGAAGCAGCTGGCGCTGAAGATCCTGCTGGCGAAGAGGCCGCCAAAGCTGCCACCGCGGAAGCTGGCGAGGGATCCGGCGATCGTACTGACGGCCCTGAGGCCGTAGGAGCGTCAGGCGCTACGCCGACCGCCGATCCCTCCGCTGCTGCTACAGCGTCAGGCTCCGAAGAGCCCCAGCCCAGCGCCTATTTGAAGGCCGACGATGGCGTCTTCATCAAGCTCCCCTGGGCGTCAAGCTCCAGGGCGCCGGTCGAAGGAGAAACCTTTGACGGGGAGGTGTTCGCCTCCGCTGGGCTGACGCTGGTTGACGCGCCGAGCAGCAGCAGCGGCGAGTCTGAGGAGGAGTAGCTGCTGCGGAAGCTGGTGTCGCTCTACCGCGCTCGGCAGGCCAAGATGGAATCCCGAGAAGCGCTTGTCGCGAGGGCGGGAGTGGACATCGAGAAGCACACGGAGGAGCTCCGGGGTCGTAACCAGGAAGCCCTCCGGTCCCTGGCAGAGGAGCGGGCGCAACTCGTCGAGGCGCGGAAAGCCTTCCTCCTCGAGAAGGCTGAAGCTGAAGAGCAACAGCGGCTTGCCGCCGAGGAGCTGTTTGCACGGGAAGGCGAGTTGGCACAGTGGAAGGTCAATCTTGACAGCCATGAGGAGGAGCTTGCTGTGCGCGAGCAAACATTTTGCGGGGCTCTCAAGGAAGCAAAGGATGCTGCCGCAGCTGCCGAGGCCGCCAAGAAGGAGCTGGAGACGAAGGTGGCGCAGCTGGAGGCCGATCTCAAGGCGAGGGGCGAAGAGCTTGACGCGCTCAAGCGCGAGCGCGAGAAGGACGCCTACACCCTTGGCGAGCTGCAGGGTAGTCTCGCCGAGAAGGGCAAGGAGCTCAGCGCTGCCAAGGACTCCAACGCAGATCTTGAGTTGAAGCTGGCTACTTTGACCAAGACGCTGGACGGCGCCAGGGAGCAGGAGGCGGCCTTGAAGAAGCAGATCAAGGCTGACGAGGCGTTGCTGGAGAGTGCTGCGGCCACCCAGAACACTTTTAGGGAGAATGTGGAGCACTGGACGAAGGGTCTCGTGGATGTTGCCGCATCCATCGACAGGGAGCTGGCGCAGCTAGGGATGGAGGATCTCGGGTATTCTCCGATGAGAACCTCCAACCCAGCGCCAAGCTCAGCTTGTTCTTCAAAGGCGTGGCGACGGCCCTCCAGCGACTCCGGGAAAGGATCCCAAAGCAGCTGGCCGACGAGTCGCGCACGATCTGCGCGGGAGTTCTTCAAAAGGTGTTGATGAAGGTGGCCTTCCGCAACTCAGGCCTCAACCTCACCAACGTCCTCAAGAAGCTGCCGCCGGATGCTGATCTGGAAGCGCTCAAGACCCTTATCGCACCCATTGTGGACAAGGTGAGCAAGATCAAGAGGGTTGAGGGCGATCACGTAGATTAGGCTGCCCGTTTTCTCCTTTTCTTGTCACTACTGGTCATGTTACGAGAACAATCTATTAGAGCTGCGACAATCTATCTTGTAATATAACTTTACTTTGGGTATCGATCGCTATGTTATTTCCTTTACTTGATTCCTTCCTTTGTATGTTTTTGCCCTATGCTTTTAGGGAACTTGTCGTCGCAGGCACCTTAGCCGCGAGCGCTGAGTGCGGGACGTCAGCAGCCTGCTGGCGGTGCCGCCACCGACAAGAAACCTTGTCGCAACTAGTTGCAGCTCACTTAAGTTGTTGAGCGGACTCGAAACAAAGTAAGGGCGCAACTAGCTACGAGTTGGTTCCTCCGCACACAGGTTTTCCATACAAAGCACGGTCGTTCGAGGAAGATAACCTAAAAAATTTAAAACTGATTGCTCAAACTCTGGCAACTTAGCTTTTCTGTCGTCTGCGTCTCGGTAAGGCGAAACTTTCTTGAACGACGCCTGTTCCACACCGTTATCTTCTCCTTTCCCCCCGGCAAACTTGTGGGCGAGGGAACCTTCCTTTCTTTGAGAAAGAGAAAGAAGAGAAAATAAAGATATGGAGCCTTACGGCTCGTTATTGCTTACTGGGGTAGGTGCTGCACAAAGTGTCAGATAACACATGCACAAAATAGAAAGCATGAAATTGACAAGATATGCGTAGCACATGAGCTTTACTTATGCACGGGATCTGCGCCCGGCTTTGTACAAAGGATTACATGCAACAGCGGCAAGACTTGTACAAAAGGTGGTTGCCGGAACAGGTTCCGACAATCGCGCCCTACGGGTAAAACTTACCAAGATGCTCAATGTTCCAGGAGTTGCTCACCGGAATGCCATCTTCGGTCTCAAGGCGGACAGCGCCAGGCCTAGTGACTCGTTTCACCTGGTAAGGGCCTTCCCACTTTGGCGTCAACTTGTTGGAATTCTTGGCGGACTGAACGCGCCGAAGAACAAGGTCGCCTTCCTCGAGACTTCTGGCACTAACTTTGCAGCTATGGTAGCAGCGCAAAGCTTGCTGGTACCGAGCAGCTCGTACAGCGGCCTGAAGACGGTCCTCCTCAAGGAGCAGCGCGTCATCTTGTCGCAGCTGCTCTTGCTCAAGCTCATCATAAGCGAGCACTCGAGGTGACCCGTATACGAGTTCTGTGGGGAGAACTGCCTCTGCTCCATAGACTAGAGCGAAAGGTGTCTGGCCAGTGGCTCGGTTTGGCGTCGTCCTGATCGACCAAAGAACCACCGGTAGCTCCTCAATCCAGTTCTTTCCGCACTTGCGCAGCCTGTCGAAAGTCCTGGTCTTGAGCCCGCGCAGCACTTCAGCATTTGCCCTCTCCGCTTGACCGTTGCTTCTCGGGTGAGCAACAGAAGCGAAGCAGACCTTGGCGCCAAGATCTTGGACGTACTGCATGAAGGTGCGGCTCGTGAATTGCGTGCCATTGTCGGTGATGATCCTGTTAGGGATCCCAAAGCGGCAAACAATCGACCTGAAGAACTTGACTGCTAACTGTGTTGTCACCTTCCTCACTACTTCCACTTCCGGCCACTTTGTGAACTTGTCGATTGCAACGTACAAGTACTCAAAGCCCCCGACAGCTCGGGGAAAGGGGCCGAGGATGTCAAGCCCCCAGACCGAAAATGGCCAGGATAAAGGGATCGTCTGGAGAGCTTGAGCTGGCTGGTGTATCTGCTTGGAATGGAACTGGCACGCTTCACACTTGGTTACTTGTGCAGTTGCATCCTGGAGGGCTGCCGGCCAAAACAAACCTTGCCGGAACGCTTTGCCGGCAATTGCTCTTGCACCAATGTGGTGACCACATATGCCTCCGTGTATCTCTGCCAACAGCTTTTGTCCATCTTCCCGGTGAATACACTTCAATTTCACACCGTTGAGTCTTCTTCTGTACAGTGTGTTGTCGACAAACTGGTACATACTTGACTGCCGGGCTACTCTTTTCGCTTCTTCTTGCTCTTCGGGAAGTTCTCCTGTTTGAAGGAAACGGACAATCTGTTGTGCCCATGCTGGAGCTTGCGGCTCGACAACAAGGACTAAAGGCACATCTGTTGCTGCGGGAACATCCGCTTCTACGGCGAGAACCTGTGGCTCAGCCGGAGCTTGACGTTCCCCGGCAAGCTTGCCGGAGCAAAACTTGTCGGGAGCGTCTGCTTCAACAGAACAAACCCTAGGGCTTGCCGGAGCAGATTGCTCCACAGCACCCTTGGTGTTGATCTTGGGGACCTTCTTGGCGGCAGCTTCGGGGAGCTCTGCCGGAAAATAGTCGCCAGAAATCAACTTCCTCTTCTTGCTCTGTCCAAATGATGGCGTCACAGACGGTTGAGTCAGTTTGAGCACAAAGATCCCTGGTTCCACAGGTAACTTAAGTGCAGCGCACTTCGACAGGCCATCGGCAATGTCGTTCTGAGCTCTTGGAACATGTTCCATCTGTAGGCCGTCAAATTGCTCTTCTAACTTTCTCACTTCATCAACGTAAGCTTCCATCAACGGACTCTGATAATTCTTGTTCACTTGGCGGACGACAAGCTGCGAGTCACCCCTGACAATGAGCTTCTTGATCCCAAGGTCTGCTGCGATCCTGAGACCGGCAAGAAAACCTTCATACTCTGCGGTATTGTTTGTTGCTTGCTCCTTGGGAAGTTGCATCTGGACTACGTACTTGAGGTGCTCTCCGATGGGCGCAACAAGTAGCACGCCCGCACCGGCGCCTTGCAGCGAGAAGGCACAATCAAAATACATCAGCCACTCTTTGCTTGCTTCCTTGACGGGGATGCTCGTTTCTGGAATTTCTTCATCTGGTGTTGGCGTCCACTCTGCTATGAATTCTGCCAATGCTCTGCTCTGGATAGTTGAAGTGCTCTCAAACTTGAGGCCAAAGCTTGACAGTTCCAGTGCCCACTCAACAATCCTGCCTGTTGCTTCTGGATTATGCAGTATCCTCTTCAGCGGAAAACGAGTGACAACTGTGATATCATGTGCTTGGAAGTAATGGCGCAGCTTTCTCGAGGCCATGGGAAGGCCGAAAAGCAATTTCTGCACACCAGAATACCTTGACCTAGCCCCCTGCAGAAGGGAACTGACAAAGTAAACTGGGCACTACACCATTCTCTTCTGTATCTCCTCATGCGCCTGCGCAGATCCATCTTTGTCGGGACCAGAGCTTGTCGGTGAAGTCCCCTGCTTGTCGCTGGATGCATCTGCCGTGGTCGCTGGCTCGTCATCCGCCTCCCTCTCCGCTACTAACGCAGCACTAACCACTTGATTGGTTGCCTCTATATACAGCAGCAACTTCTCTTGTGGCTTAGGTGCGACAAGTGTTGGAGTGGAGGACAGGTATCTCTTCAAGTCCTGCAGCGCAGCCTCCGCTTCTGGAGTCCATTTCATTGGACCTGCCTTTTTCAATATTTTGAAAAATGGCAGGGCGCGCTCAGCAGACCTAGATCTAAACCTGCTGAGAGCAGCCACGCAACCGGCAAGTCTTCGTACATCCTTGACGCGCTTTGGTGCTTCGATCTGCTCAATGGCCTTGATCTTGTCGGGATTGGCTTCAATTCCCCGCTAAGACACGAAGAACCCGAGAAGCTTGCCGGAGGGGACTCCAAACACTAACTTCTCGGGGTTAAGCTTGAGGTTGATCTTGCGCAGATTTGTAAAGGTTTCATCCATGTAGGCTTCCACATTTCTGTGCATTTGTGGCTCAAAAGCGTCATGGACTACCCTTGCAAATGTTGAACCAGCATTCTTTAAACCGAAAGGCATCCGTATGAAATAGTATGTGCCACATGGAGTGATGAATGCGGTCTTCTCCTCATCCTCTTCTGCCATGAAGATCTGATGGTATCCTGAGTATGCGTCAAGAAATGAAAGCAAGTCACATCCGGCCGTGGAGTCAACAATCTGGCCAATGCGCGGCAAGGGAAATGGGTCTTCGGGACAAGCTTTATTAACATCGGTAAAGTCGATACAAAGCCTCCATTTCCCGTTTGCCTTGCGCATGACTACAGGATTGGCCAACCACGTAGGATGGAGCACTCCTCTGACAAGGCCTGCTGCTTCCAACTTCTTGATTTCTTCTGCGATGAATTCTTGGCGCTCCACTGCTTGTTTCCTGACCTTCTGCTTGACGGGCCGCGCATGAGGACAGACGGCAAGATGGTGCTCGATTACTTTCCTGGGAACACCGGGGATGTCAGACGGTTGCCACGCAAACACGTCGACGTTCGCCCGCAGGAAAGCAACGAGCGCGCTTTCCTATTTAGGGTCGAGAGTGGCACTGATGGTGAAGGTACCATCAGTGCCGTCCTCCTTGGCGGACACCTTCTTGGTCTCTAGCGGAGCTGCCATTGCCTTCTTATGCTTGCCATGGAGCTCGATGGTGCGTCCTCGACGGTAGCGCAGCACTCCGAAGAGGTGCGCTTGCCGGAGTGGGCATCAGAACTCTTGCCGGACTTGGTCTTCTTCTTCCCCCCGGGAGCTTCAACGGCAAGTGACTTGCGATCTGTTGCGGCTGCCGCTTCCCGGTAGATCTTGTCGGCACAGATAAGAGCATCCTTCTTGTCGCCAGGGACAGAGCTGACACTTATCGGGCCTGGCATCTTCAGTATGTTGTATGCGTAGTGAGAGGCTGCCATGAATTTGGCGAGTGCTGGACGGCCGAGTATCCCATTGTAAGGCAATGGAAAATCAGCAACATCAAAAGTGACCCTCTCAGTCCTGAAGTTCAACTCGCTGCCAAATGTCACAGGCAACGTGATCTTTCCCTTCGGCTTGCTCCTTCCCGGATTGATTCCTTGGAATGTGCCGGTCTCTTCGAGCTCGCTGTCAGGGATCTGGAGTTTTTGGAGTACCGCGGAGGAGATCAGGTTCAAGCCGGCCCCGCCGTCAACTAGCATCTTAGTAACCTTGAGGTTGCGGATAGTTGGTGAAACCAACATCGGCAAGCACCCGACCGCAGTTACGCGATCAGGGTGGTCCTCAATATCAAAGATGATAGGCGTGCTGGACCATTTCAGAGGCTTGCATGACTCGACGGGTGGTTCTACCGCATTGACTTCCCGCACCCACTGCTTGAGCTGGCGGTGTGAAGTATGCAGAGAAGCACCACCGTCAACGCACAGGACCTCTGTGGCTTTCTGGAACTCCTGCGCACTGGTCTCGTCATCATCCATATCTTCATCGTCGTCGTCGTCTTCATCCTTGTCGCATCCACGGGGAGGTATGTCTCCTTGCCGCTGCTTGGCCTTGCCGCGGCGTCCTCCTCGGCCGGGGCGTTTCTTGTTGGATCCTCCAGTACCCTCTTGGGCCTTCTCCTTGTCGCGTCGCTCATATTCAGCCTTTTGCTGCTCGACAAGCTGCTCGACCTTCTTGCCGCCACCGGAGCAAATGGGTTGTGGGGTAGGCGCCGGCGGAAGAACGGGCATCGACGAGGGAGCTCACGGTGCTGCCAGGTCCAAGGACAAGGCCGCGCAGACCTCGGCGTCCGTACATGCACCGCGCCCATCCCAGGAGGCGCAGGACCGACAGCGTCATGGTACTCGCGGTACCATACGTTCGTTGGACCAAGGTCGAGCTGGTGGATCTCGGGATGCTCAAGACCAGCATGCACGCCAACATGCTGGCACGAGCAAGACACGGTCGCCTGGACGGGATACTGCTCCTTCTAACATAGTTAGAAGTCCGAGCATATCCCGCTCCTCGCACCGTTCGCCACTGCCACCCACCACTCCAGCAGAAGCTTTAGCGCGAGCTCAACTGCTCCTGGATTACCCTCCAACGGCAGACAAGATCGACGAATGGAGGGCCACCATTCAGAGTCTCATCGGCTTCGCCAACGGCGACACCCCGCGGCAGCCGAGTACATCGCAGCCGCGACAAGATTGCCAGGCACGAGCCGATGGCGACAAAACCGGTGGGGGTGCAACCACCGTGCACTCTCCGCCCCGAAGGCCAAGATCGCCGACTCGCCGGATCTACCTCGACAGCGACTCCACCGCATCATCAGATCCTCGAGCTCGTCGCGATCAACGCCAAGTTCTTCACAAACGACAGCAAGAAGACGCTCGTACTCGCATCGAGCGTCGAAGAGAAGCGCGGCGTCAATCGGACCAGCGCGCTGGGCCCTCTGTCGACATGCATGCGCTAGGGGAACTAGGCGACTTGCCATACGCGGTAGGTTGCCCTGCGTTCACTCGTGAGCTGCGGCAAGTCCAGTGGCCCAACACGAAGAATTTCAAGCCAGACGTACCAGAGAAGTACGACGGCAAGTCGCATCCGTTGGAGTTCCTCAGCATCTACACCATCGCGGTGCAGGCTGCTGGGGGGCGGGACGACAAGATCCTTGCCAACTACTTCCCGCTGGTGCTCAAGCCCAATGTCAGGTCCTGGCTCATGCACTTGCCGGACAACTCCATATCCTCCTGGGCAAACCTGTGCCATCAGTTTGTCAGCGCCTTTACAGGCGGCCACAAACCTCATGGCCAAGAGAGCGACCTTCATATACTCGCCCAGAAGGAAGGAGAGTCCCTGCGCAAGTACATTCAGAGATTCAGCCGTGTGCAGCACAACATCCCAGCTGTCCACCCTGCCGCAGTCATCAGCGCGTTCCATCAGAACGTGCGAAACCGCAGGATGCGGGAGGAGATGGTGATGTGCAAGATCAGAGACGTCAGTGAGCTATATGCCCTGGCCGACAAGTGTGCACGTGTTGAGGAAGGGAGGAAACTCCCCGGAGAGAATACTGGAGCAGAAGGATCTGATAGCGAGGATGCTGCCCCGGCAAAGAAAAACCGGCGGTGGAACAACAGGAAGAAGAAAGGCAAAGATGTGCTAGTCGTTGAGCAGTCCGGCAACGGAGGTGGCGCCGAGAAAGCCAAAGCTGGTAGCTCCGGCGAGGCTGTGGCGGTCGCGGACAAGCAGGACGGCACCAACAAACAATACTGCAAGATCCACCGCACCAAGGGCCATGATCTCCAGAGCTGCAAGAAGGTCGAGCAGCTTGTCGAGCAGCAAAAGGCTGAATACGAGCGACGCGACAAGGAGAA
The DNA here is from genome assembly GCA_963921465.1 of Triticum timopheevii. Taxonomy (NCBI): domain Eukaryota; kingdom Viridiplantae; phylum Streptophyta; class Magnoliopsida; order Poales; family Poaceae; genus Triticum; species Triticum timopheevii. The sequence goes on from OY997270.1 coordinate 315,785,731, forward strand.
GGCCCAAGAGGGTACTGGAGGATCCGGCAAGAAACGCCCTGGCCGGGGAGGATGCTGCGGCAAGGCCAAGCAGCGGCAAGGAGACAGACCTCCCCGCGGCCGCGACAAGGACGAAGATGACGACGACGATGAAGATATGGATGATGACGAGACCAGTGCGCAGGAGTTCCGGAAAGCCATGGAGGTCCTGTGCATTGACGGCAGTGCTTCTCTGCATACTTCACACCGCCAGCTCAAGCAGTGGGTGCGGGAAGTCAATGCGGCAGAACCACCCGTCGAGTCACGCAAGCCTCTGAAATGGTCCAGCACGCCTATCATCTTTGATATTGAGGACCACCCTGATCGCATAACTGCAGTCGGGTGCTTGTCGATGTTGGTTTCACCAACTATCCGCAACCTCAAGGTCACCAAGATGCTAGTTGACGGCGGGGCCGGCTTGAACCTGATTTCCTCCGCGGTACTCCAGAAACTCCAGATCCCTGATAGCGAGCTCGAAGAGACCGGCACGTTCCAAGGAATCAATCTGGGAAGGAGCAAGCCGAAGGGAAAGATCACGTTGCCGGTAACTTTTGGCAGCGAGTTGAACTTCAGGACTGAGAGGGTCACTTTTGACGTTGCTGACTTTCCATTGCCTTACAATGGGATACACGGCCGTCCAACGCTCGCCAAATTCATGGCAGCCTCTCACTATGCATACAACATGCTGAAGATGCCAGGCCCGATAAGTGTCATCTCTGTCCCTGGCGACAAGAAGGATGCTCTTATCTGTGCCGACAAGATCTACCGGGAAGCAGCAGCCGCAACATATCGCAAGTCACTTGCCGATGAAGCTCCCGGGGGGAAGAAGAAGACCAAGTCCGGCAAGAGTTCTGATGCCCACTCCGGCAAGCGCACCTCTTCGGAGTGCTGCGCTACCGTCGAGGACACACCATCGAGCTCCACCGTCAAGCAAAAGAAGGCAATGGCAGCTCCGCCAGAGACCAAGAAGGTGTCCGCCAAGGAGGACGGCACTGGTGGTACCTTCACCATCAGTGCCACTCTCGACCCTAAATAGGAAAGCGCGCTCGTTGCTTTCCTGCGGGCGAACGTCGACGTGTTTGCGTGGCAACCGTCTGACATCCCCGGTGTTCCCAGGAAAGTAATCGAGCACCATCTTGCCGTTTGTCCTCATGCGCGGCCCGTTAAGCAGAAGGTCAGGAAACAAGCAGTGGAACGCCAAGAATTCATCGCGGAAGAAATCAAGAAGTTGGAAGCAGCAGGCCTTGTCAGAGGAGTGCTCCATCCTACGTGGTTGGCCAATCCTGTAGTCGTGCGCAAGGCAAACAGGAAATGGAGGCTTTGTATCAACTTTACCGATGTCAATAAAGCTTGTCCCAAAGACCCATTTCCCTTGCCGCGCATTGACCAGATTGTTGACTCCACGGCTGGATGTGACTTGCTTTCATTTCTTGACGCATATTCAGGATACCATCAGATCTTCATGGCAGAAGAGGATGAGGAGAAGACCACATTCATCACTCCATGTGGCACATACTGTTTCGTACAGATGCCTTTCGGTTTAAAGAATGCTGGTTCAACATTTGCAAGGGTAGTCCATGACGCTTTTGAGACACAAATACACAGAAATGTGGAAGCCTACATGGATGACATAGTGGTCAAGAGCAAGGACAAGGCAACTCTGATTCAGGATTTAGACGAAACCTTTGCAAATCTGCGCAAGATCAACCTCAAGCTTAACCCCGAGAAGTGTGTGTTTGGAGTCCCCTCCAGCAAGCTTGTCGGGTTCTTCGTGTCTCAACGGGGAATTGAAGCCAATCCCGACAAGATCAAGGCCATTGAGCAGATCGAAGCACCAAAGCGCGTCAAGGATGTACGAAGACTTGCCGGTTGCGTGGCTGCTCTCAGCAGGTTTATCTCTAGATCTGCTGAGCGCGCCCTGCCGTTTTTCAAAATATTGAAAAAGGAAGGTCCAATGAAATGGACTCCAGAAGCGGAGGCTGCGCTGCAGGACTTAAAGAGATACCTGTCCTCCACTCCAACACTTGTGGCACCTAAGCCACAAGAGAAGTTGATGTTGTATATAGCGGCAACCAATCAAGTGGTTAGTGCTGCGTTAGTAGCGGAGAGGGAGGCGGATGATGAGCCAGCGACCATGGCAGATGCATCCAGCGACAAGCAGGGGACTTCACCGACAAGCTCTGGTCCCGACAAAGATGGATCTGCGCAGGCGCATGAGGAGATACAGAAGAGAATGGTGCAGCGCCCAGTTTACTTTGTCAGTTCCCTTCTGCAGGGGGCTAGGTCAAGGTATTCTGGTGTGCAAAATTTGCTTTTCGGCCTTCTCATGGCCTCGAGAAAGCTGCGCCATTACTTCCAAGCACATGAGATCACAGTTGTCACTCGTTTTCCACTGAAGAGGATACTGCAGAATCCAGAAGCAACAGGCAGGATTGTCGAGTGGGCACTGGAACTGTCAAGCTTTGGCCTCAAGTTTGAGAGCACTTCAACTATCCAGAGTAGAGCATTGGCAGAATTCATAGCAGAGTGGATGCCAACACCAGATGAAGAAATTCCAGAAACGAGCATCCCCGTCAAGGAAGCAAACAAAGAGTGGCTGATGTGCTTTGATGGTGCCTTCTCGCTGCAAGGCGCCGGTGCGGGCGTGCTACTTGTTGCGCCCATCGGAGAGCACCTCAAGTACGTAGTCCAGATGCACTTTCCCAAGGAGCAAGCAACAAACAATACCGCAGAGTATGAAGGTTTGCTTGCCGGCCTCAGGATCGCAGCAGACCTTGGGATCAAGAAGCTCATTGTCAGGGGTGACTCGCAGCTTGTCGTCTGCCAAGTGAACAAGAATTATTAGAGTCCGTTGATGGAAGCTTATGTTAATGAAGTGAGAAAGTTAGAAGAGCACTTTGACAGCCTACAGATGGAACATGTTCCCAGAGCTCAGAACGACATTGCTGATGGCCTGTCGAAGTGCGCCGCACTTAAGTTACCTGTGGAACCAGGGATCTTTGTGCTCAAACTGACTCAACCGTCTGTAACGCCATCAACTGGACAGAGCAAGAAGAGGAAGTTGATTTCTGGTGACTATTTTCCGGCAGAGCTCCCCGAAGCCGCCGCCAAGAAGGTCCCCAAGATCAACACCAAGGGTGCTGGGGAGCAGTCTGCTCCGGCAAGCCCTAGGGTTTGTTCCGTTGAAGCAGACGCTCCCGACAAGTTTTGCAACGGCAAGCTTGCCGGGGAACGTCAAGCTCCGGCTGGGCCGCAGGTTCTCGCCGTAGAAGCAGATGTTCCCACAGCAGCAGATGTGCCTTTAGTCCTTGTTGTCGAGCCGCAAGCTCCAGCATGGGCACAGCAGATTGTCCGTTTCCTTCAAACAGGAGAACTTCCCGAAGAGCAAGAAGAAGCAGAAAGAGTAGCCCAGCAGTCAAGTATGTACCAGTTTGTCGACAACACACTGTATAGAAGAAGACTCAACAGTGTGAAATTGAAGTGTATTCACCGGGAAGATGGACAAAAGCTGTTGGCAGAGATACATGGAGGCATATGTGGTCACCACATTGGCGCAAGAGCACTTGCCGGCAAAGCGTTCCGGCAAGGTTTCTTTTGGCCGACAGCCCTCCAGGATGCAACTGCACAAGTAACCAAGTGTGAAGCGTGCCAATTCCATTCCAAGCAGATACACCAGCCAGCTCAAGCTCTCCAGACGATCCCTTTATCCTGGCCATTTTCGGTCTGGGGGCTCGACATCCTCGGCCCCTTTCCCCGAGCTGTCGGGGGCTTTGAGTACTTGTACGTTGCAATTGACAAGTTCACAAAGTGGCCGGAAGTGGAAGCAGTGAGGAAGGTGACAGCACAGTCAGCAGTCAAGTTCTTCAGGTCGATTGTTTGCCGCTTTGGATCCCTAACAGGATCATCACCGACAACGGCATGCAATTCATGAGCTGCACCTTCATGCAATACGTCCGAGATCTTGGCGCCAAGGTCTGCTTCGCTTCTGTTGCTCATCCGAGAAGCAACGGTCAAGCAGAGAGGGCAAATGCTGAAGTGTTGCGCGGGCTCAAGACCAGGACTTTCGACAGGCTGCACAAGTGCGGAAAGAACTGGATTGAGGAGCTGCCGGTGGTTCTTTGGTCGACTAGGACGACGCCAAATCGAGCCACTGGCCAGACACCTTTCGCTCTAGTCTATGGAGTAGAGGCAGTTCTCCCCACGGAACTCGTATATGGGTCACCTCGAGTGCTCACTTATGATGAGCTTGAGCAAGAGCAACTGCGACAAGATGACGCATTGCTCCTTGAGGAGGACCGTCTTCAGGCCGCTGTACGAGCTGCTCGCTACCAGCAAGCTTTGCGCCGCTACCATAGCCGCAAAGTTAATGCCAGAAGTCTCGAGGAAGGCGACCTTGTTCTTCGGCGCGTTCAGTCCGCCAAGAATTCCAACAAGTTGACGCCGAAGTGGGAAGGCCCTTACCGGGTGAAACGAGTCACTAGGCCCGGCGCTGTCTGCCTTGAGACCGAAGATGGCACTCCGGTGAGCAACTCCTGGAACATTGAGCATCTTCGTAAGTTTTACCCGTAGGGCGCGGTTGCCGGAACCTGTTCCGGCAACCACCTTTTGTACAAGTCTTGCCGCTGTTGCATGTAATCCTTTGTACAAAGCCGGGCGTAGACCCCGTGCATAAGTAAAGCTCATGTGCTACGCATATCTTGTCAATTTCATGCTTTCTATTTTTTGCATGTGTTATCTGACACTTTGTGCAGCACCTACCCCGGTAAGCAATAACGAGCCGTAAGGCTCATATCTTTATTTTCTCTTCTTTCTCTTTCTCAAAGAAAGGAAGGTTCCCTCGCCCACAAGTTTGCCAGGGGGAAAGGAGAAGATAACGGTGTGGAACAGGCGTCGTTCAAGAAAGTTTCGCCTTACCGGGACACAGACGACAGAAAAGCTAAGTTGCCAGAGTTTGAGCAATCAGTTTTAAAATTTTTAGGTTATCTTCCTCGAACGACCGTGCTTTGTATGGAACCAACTCGTAACTAGTTGCGCTCTTACTTTGTTTCGAGTCCGCTCAACAACTTAAGTGAGCTGCGACTAGTCGCGACAAGGTTTCTTGTCGGTAGCGGCACCGCCATCAGGTTGCTGATGTCCCACACTCAGTGCTCGCGGCTAAGGTGCCTGCGCCGACAAGTTCCCTAAAAGCGTAGGGCAAAAACATACAAAGGAAGGAATCGAGTAAAGGAAATAACATAGCGATCGATACCCAAAGTAAAGTTATATTACAAGATAGATTGTCGCAGCTCTAATAGATTGTTCTCGTAACATGACCAGCAGCGACAAGAAAAGGAGAAAACGGGCGGCCTAATCTACGCGATCGCCCTCAACCCTCTTGATCTTGCTCACCTTGTCCATAATGGGTGCGACAAGGGTCTTGAGCGCTTCCAGATCAGCATCCGGCGGCAGCTTCTTGAGGACGTTGGTGAGGTTGAGGCCTGGGTTGCGGAAGGCCACCTTCACCAACACCTTTTGAAGAACTCCCGCGCAGATCGTGCGCGACTCGTTGGCCAGCTGCTTTGGGATCCTTTCCCGGAGTCGCTGGAGGGCCGTCGCCACGCCTTTGAAGAACAAGCTGAGCTTGGCGCTGGGATGGAGGTTCTCATCGGAGGAATACCCGAAATCCTCCATCCCCAGCTGCGCCAGCTCCCCGTCGATGGCTGCGGCAACATCCACAAGACCCTCCGTCCAGTGCTCCACATTCTCCCTAAAAGTGTTCTGGGTGGCGGCAGCACTCGCCAGCAGCGCCTCGTTGGCCTTGATCTCCTCCTTCAAGGCCACCTCCTGCTCCCTCGCGTCGTCCAGTGTCTTGGTCAAAGTAGTCAGCTTCAACTCAAGATCTGCGTTGGAGTCCTTGGTGGCGCTAAGCTCCTTGCCCTTCTCGGCGAGACTACCCTGCAGCTCGCCAAGGGTGTAGGCGTCCTTCTCGCGCTCGCGCTTGAGCGCGGCAAGCTCTTCGCCCCTCGCCTTGAGATCGGCCTCCAGCTGCGCCACCTTCGTCTCCAGCTCCTTCTTGGCGGCCTCGGCAGCTGTGGCAGCATCCTTTGCTTCCTTGAGAGCCCCGCCAAATGTTTGCTCGCGCACAGCAAGCTCCTCCTTGTGGCTGTCAAGGTTAACCTTCCGTTGCGCTAGCTCGCCTTCCCGGGCAAACAGCTCCTCGGCGGCAAGCCGCTGTTGCTCTTCGACTTCAGCCTTCTCCAGGAGGAAGGCTTTCCGCTCCTCAGCGAGTTGCTCCCACTTCTCTACCAGGGACCGGGGAGCTTCCTGGTTGCGACCCCGGAGCTCCTCCGTGCGCTTCTCGATGTCCACTCTTGCCTTTGCAAAGCGCTTCTCGGGATTCCACCTTGGCCTGCCGAGCGCGGTAGAGCAACACTAGCTTCCACAGCAGCTGCTCCTCCTCAGACTCGCTGCTGCTGCTGCTCGGTGCATCAACCAGCGTCTGCCCAGCGGAGGCAAGAACCTCTCCATCCAAGGTTTCTCCTTCTACCGGCGCCCTAGAGCTTGACGCCCAGGGGAGCTTGATGAAGACGCCATCGCCGGCCTTCAAATAGGCACCGGGCTGGGGCTCTTCGGAGCCTGACGCTGCAGCAGCGGCGGAGGGATCGGCGGTCGGTGTAGCGCCTGATGCTGCTGCGGCCTCAGGGCCGTCAGTGCAATCGCCGGACCCCTCGCCAGCTTCCGCAGCGGCAGCTTTGGCGGCCTCTTCGCCGGCAGGATCTTCAGCGCCAGCTGCTTCTTCGGTGGCAGCGGCGTCGTCGGTATTGCCACGCGCGTTCTCCTCGCCGGCGACCTCGGTCTCCATCGGCTCCGTGGAAGATGGATCTGACGGCCGGAAGAGGGAGAAAAGTCAAGCAAAAATCCAAAAAGAAAATCAGAAGAAGAAGAACCCAAGGGAAGTTTTCAAGCAAGAGGATTACCTGTACCGGGCTCTTCAGTCGTGGTCTCCACCACCGGGGGGTCGCTGGTGCTGTCCCTTGCCGGAGAACTCTCCCTTGCCAGAGAGCGCTCCCTTGCCGGGGAATCCTCCCTTGGCGGTGTAGTCGAAGCAGATGGCACGTCGGGGGCGGCTTCCGAGCGCTCCTGGTGAGGCTGCTCTGCTCCTGCATAAACCAATAGTCAGATGTCAGCAAAGAAAGAGCACTCATGCGTGCCAAACAGCGGAAAGTAAACCATGTACTTACACTGGAGGCTGCGCTGGGGGCTGCTTTGGGGAATAGTTGCCGGGTCCGGCAAGATGGTCTCGGACACACCACCCGCTATTGCGGTAGGTTCGTCCTCGATGACAATCACCGGGACTTTGGCTCTCTTCGCCGCTCTCTGGGCCAGAGTCCTGAAAAAGAATAGGTTCGGAGTAAAGCAAATCAGATACAAGACAAAAACAACAAGAATTGAAGAACTACAAGTACAGCAAAGAATCTTACTCTTCTTCTTCCTCGTCGGAGCTGAGCCCGGAGAGGTCGAAGTCTGGCCCACCTTCGGCGCGACAAGGCGGAGGAGTGGGTTCCCTTAACCGCTTGGCAGGGGCAGCGGCAGGAGCAGAAGCGGCGGTCCGGGAGGAACCCGCTCCAGTTGCCGCAGCGGCGTGAGGCGCTCCCACGGCAACAGTGCTTGTCACGGTGGAGCGTGTCGCGCGGCGCGGCGGCTGTTGACTCGTCTGCCGCCCCGCTACGTCCCCGGCCTTGCGGAGACGCCTTGTTGGTGGATCTGGGGGCTCTGCTTGCGGCGGGCTATCTGAAGATGAGGAGGAAGAGGAGTCGGTCTCCGACGAGCCGCTCGCACCCTCGGCGGGCTTGCTCGACTCGGCTTCAGGCTTGGCAAGCTCTCCCTCGCCGGCAAACTCCTCTCGCTCGACAAGGATTGCCGCCTCTGCTGCCTCTGCCTCCTCCACGGTGAATCCAAACTCGCCCGCGGCAGCGGCTGCCGCCGCCTCTTCCGCCCAAGTGGCGATGCGCCGCATCTCCGCATCGGTGGTGTCGCGGGTGAGGCTTTTCTGCTCATCGGAGTGGACCAGCACTTCTACCAAGCCGTCGAAGAACTCCTGCACGATGTCATCTGCAGGCTCTTGCCAAGTTGGGACAATTCCATGCGAATCGCACAGCGGCATCATTGCACGGATGCGGTCGAGCGAGGAGTTGTTGCACAGCGAAACGACACCCTTCGGCAACCTGAACCATTCGGGATGTTGAGGGTCATGCTTGAACAGTTCCTTGATCATCGCGTCCAGTTCCAGGACAGTGAAGTTGAAGTTGAGGCCCAGGCGCAGCCTCATGATGTCCGCCGCACCCCCGAACTCCCAGGCGGGTCTCTTCCTCTCCTGCAGGGGGGCGATGCGGCGGCGAAGGAAATCTGCACCAACGGCGCCTACAGTGAGCCCGGCAAGCCTGAGGCATAGGATCCGGGTGATGGCAATCTTCAGCCTATCATCTTCCGGGGCCACGCTGCTCCAATCATTGCCGCGCGCTACTGGGGCTTGTCGTTGGGCGGTAAATGGCTCCGGGTTCTCCTCGACGATCCAACACCAATCTGCTCTCCATTCCTCCCACTTTCCGCGGAGCTCTCCCTCCAGATAAGCTTCCTTCTTGCCGGCTCTCGAGATCCAGGCGATTCCGCCGGATAAAGGCTCCCCTCTCTCAACTCGGGGCATAAAGAAGTGGCGGAAAAGGGCTACATTTGGATGGACTCCGACAAAGTTTTCGCAGAGATGTGCGAAAACTGCCATGGTCAGAACGGCATTGGGGGTGAAGTCAAGGAGGTGGAACCCGTAGGTGTTCATGATGTCGCAGAAGAATTCAGAGAAAGGCGGGTAGAGCCTGCAGTACAGGAACAACACGAAGAAGGGATATCCATACAGAGCATGTTCCGAAGCGGCGGCGGAGAGTACCTTCGTGCGCGGATGCGCTCGCGTCTCCGTTGACCAGAAGAGGTAGTAGTACTCCCTCAGCTCCTTCACGGCGAGCTTGGGGGGGGGGGGAAGGTTGTCCGCTCCTTTCGCAGCGCCACGAGCCGCTGCGCCTCGGTCGACTTCACGCCTTTCCCCTTGCCGGCTTTCGGAGCCATGGCGGAGGTGGTGAGGGAGATCGACGGCGTTGGTGGCACTGGTGGCGATGGGGGGCGGAGCGCTGCTCTCTTTCTGCTTTGGGAAGAAGGGGGGAGCGGCGGAGGTTTCTGAGATTGGAGTAGCAACTGGCGAGATGGGCGAACTTCCCCCGTTTCCCCTGCTTATAAAGAGGGAGGGGGCGGACGTTCCGTCTTCCCGAATAAAGAAACCACCCACGATCTCTCCCACGACGCCGCATTCGATGCGTGCCGTTAGGGGAGGGCGCGGTGGATACGGAGTAAGATGCGGCGTAACCCAGGCCGCGCGTGCCCGTGCCCTGTTTTGGGCCTGGCCCAACAGCGCTCGGCACCGTGTGTGGCCTAGGCCCGGGGGCTCCTGTCGGTGTACTAGAGTAGGGGTACCCTAGTATCCCGAACTTGTGAACGGGCAGTCGCAGCACCCCGCGGCAAGGCTTGCCGGGTGACCGCCAAGGTCCTCCGCGGTTCCTTTGGAGCCATTCAAGAACAAAGTATTCAAGCCAAGGAGACAAGGCCCCGGCAAGAGGAGCTTGCCGGGAAGGCCAACCAAGGCATCTCAAGGGACTTGCCACGACACGCCACGCGTCCCGGCAAGACCCGATGAGCGACAAGCTTCCGTACGCGACAAGACAACGACCGCGGCAAGGCGCTTGCCGCGGCAAGCTACCACTCTGTACCCGCGCTCCAGCACATCCACCAACGTGTCGCCCTGGGACCTTTCCAGGTGTGCGTGGCAAGAGGCTGTGCAGCCAGCGGTGCGAGGTGGCAAGCGACGCTGACAAGATTGCCATCGTGGCAAGCGGTGGCGTCCCTGACGGTCCCTTCCTGCACTATTTGGGCGACACAGACGGGCATTTAATGCCTTTGTCCCCTGCCGTCAGGGTTAGGTATGATACATTGTACAAGTAGTTGTACCAACCGCAATTCCTTTTCCATTTTTACCCTTGTCTGCGTTGCCACCTGTCGGTGACCCCTTGAGCATATAAAAGGAGGCCCATGTGCAACGTAGAGGGGGGTTCGAAACCAGAAAGCACTCACGCTCGGTCTCATTAGCAGCTAGTGTGTACTGTAGCACCCAGCGCTCCCGAGCAAGAACTCAATACAATCAGACATGCAGTAGTAGGAGTATTATCTCTCCGGAGAGGTTCGAAGCTGGGTAAACCGCTCGTGTGCTTCGCCTTGATCCGCTCTTCGCGCGGTCTCCACCCCCCGCCAAACCGAAAGGGGCTCGGTCCGCCGGCCCCATAGGTGTCCGTGGATCAGCATTCCCACCCCAATATTCCAGAAACCCTAGGGGAGTCGACAAAATTTTCATCCAGACGTCGCAGAGTCTAGAACCATGAGATCCAATCTAGACACCATCACGGAGGGGTTCACCACTTCCATTGGTGCCTCCCCGATGATGCGTGAGTAGTTCTTTGTAGACCTTTGGGTCCGTAGTTAGTAGCTAGATGGCTTCCTCTCTCTCCCTCTCTTGATTAACAATATAATGATCTCTTGGAGATCCATATGATGTAAGTCCTTTTTGCGGCGTGTTTATTGGGATCTGATGAACTTCGAGTTTATGATCCATGAAAGTTATTTGAGTTCTTTGATCTCTTATATGCGTGATCTCTTAGAGCCTCGTATTTCTTCTCCGATATTAGGTTTTTTTGGCCAACTTGATCTATTTATCTTGCAATGGGAAGAGGTGCCCGGTAGTGGGTTCGATCTTACGGTGCTGGATCCTAGTGACAGAAAGGGAAGCGACACGTATGTATCGTTGCTACTAAGGATAACAAGACGGGATCCATATCTGCAGAAATAGATAAACGGATCTTGTCTACATCATGTCATCGTTCTTATTGCATTACTCTGTTTTTCCATGAACTTAATACACTAGATGCATGCTGGATAGAGGTCGATGTGTGGAGTAATACTAGTAGATGCAGGCAGTAGTCAGTCCACTAATCTTGGACGTGATGCCTATGTAACGATCATTTCCTGGATATCGTCATGATTATTTGAAGTTCTATCAATTGCCCAACAGTAATTTTTTCACCCACCATTTGCTATTTTTCTCGAGAGAAGCCACTAGTGAAACCTACGGCCCCGAGTCTTCTTTCTCATATATTTGCCTTGCGATCTACTTTTTCCTTGCATTTATTTTCAGATATATTAAACTAAAAAATACAAAAATACCTTGCTGCAATTTATTTGTTCCGCGATCTATTTATCCCATCTACGAATTTATCTCACATCATTTGCCTATCTTGAGGCGCCGTACCCCGAAAGGGATTGACAACCCCTTTAACACGTTGGGTTGCGAGGTGTTGTTCTTTGTGTGCAGGGGCTGTTTACGTTGTGTTGCTTGGTTCTCCTACTGGTTCGATAACCTTGGTTTCATATCTAAGGGAAATACCTACCACCGCTGTGCTGCATCATCCCTTCCTCTTTGGGGAAATACCGATGTAGCTTCAAGCGACATCAAAAGGAATTTCTGGCGCCATTGCCGCGGAAGATCTTCAACATAACCAGGTTCCTAATCAAAAATATCATCTCCTTGCAATTTAAATTATTTGCCTCTCATTTTCTTCTCCCCCACTTCACAAAATTTTGCCGTTTTATTCGCCCCTCTTTTTCACCGATCTCTTGTCTCTAGTCCTGATGGCTAGCGTCCCTACTCCTCCTTTGTCACCAGATTTTGAAGTTCTTTACTTCAAGCAAAGACAAGGAGAAAATTCGAAATATGCCTGGTATAGGCTTATGGAATCGTATCGTGTTTCTAACCTAAAACGGGATGCTAAGGTTTTGCTTCGTAATTTTTACATAGTATTAGCTTTGCATCATAGACAACTTCTTGATTTTGCCGCTAAAGGAAATTTTATTGAGCTTGATGCAAATGCTGCCTATGAAATCTTGGAAGGAATTTTGGGAATTCCTCCTCAAAAGAAGGGGTTTTCCTTTACCCCTGAGGGAGTTTAAATGTTGGACAAACTTGGTGTTTACATGAACATATGGTCGAAATACAGAAATATAATGAACCCCTCAAGCACCTCAATGGTAGTATCAATCGCATGAATACCTTGATTACTCTTTGCAACAAGCGATTGGATATTTTGGATCTTAAGATGGTTTATTTTCTGGAGAATTTAGGGAAGCATAAAGAGCCTCCCGGGTTTGATAAAACCCTTACAAAAGTTGCCAAAACTTCGGAAGACAAAACTTAGATCCTTGCTTTATGCCTAGCTAAGGGCGTAAAACTGTAGCGCTTGTAGGGAGGCAACCCAATGAATAAAATTTATTTTTGCTTTTTGCTTTCTGTTCTTGTGTATTAACACAATCATGCTACTGTTATGATTGTGTTTTTTGTGTTTTAATTAGTGTTTGTGCCAATTAAAGCCTTTAGGATCTTCCGGGGTGATACTTGTTTGATCTTGCTGAAAAAGACAGAAACTTTGTTCTCATGAAAATAATTATCATAAATCACAGAAAAGGGATTTTTCCCTGATTCTTTTTTCAGAAGATTAATATACAAATTATTATGGTCTTCCTAATTTGGTAGAATTTGTGGAGTTACATAAGTATTCGAAAGTTCCATATTACTACAGACTGTTCTGTTTTGACAGATTCTGTTTTCTTTGTGTTGTGTGCTTATTTTGATGGCTCTATGGTTTTCTTTGATGAGTTTTTGCCATAGAAAAGTTGGAATACAGTAGATATAATACAAAAAAAATAAGAATTGGTTGACACAGAACTTATAGTAGTGGTTTGCTTTCTTTTACTAACGGATCACACAAGGGTTTTGTTGAGTTTTGTGTGATTGAAGTTTTCATGTTTTGGGTTATCTTACGATGGATGAAAGAAGGATAGAAGAGCCTAAGCTTGGGGATGCCCCGGCATCCCAAGATATTATCCAAGAATGACCAACCAACTAAGCTTGGGGATGCCCCAGAGTGGCATCCCCTCTTTCTTCTAACGACCATCGGTATTTTACTCGAGACTATATTTTTATTCGTCACATGATATGTGTTTTGCTTGGAGCATCTTGTATGATATGTGTCTTTGCTTGTTTTATTTTGTGTTTTAAGTCATCAAACCTTGCTGGACACACCTATTTTAGAGATCCAAAAATTATGCCATGACTTGTTAGAATTGCTCTCTAAGCTTCACTTAAATTTTTATGAGCAATGGACTTGCTCTAGTGCTTCACTTATATCTTTTGAGCATGGTGTGCTTAGTATTTTCGAAGAAATGCTCTCTTTGCTTCACTTAGATTTATTGGTGAGTTAGTAAAATTTTGAAGAAATTATCTCTTGCTTCACTTAAATTATTTTGAGAGAAACAAAATATGCTATGCTCATGATCTTCACTTATATTTGTTTGAGCTTATGAAAAGCAACACATGAAAATTAGTCCCAAAGTGATAGATATCCAAGAAGGATAAAGAAAGAAAAAATGTATGTCATGAAGATCATTGTACAAAAGAAACTTGATTCTTAGTAATAGTTTTGAGATATGATGATGTGATATGTGAGTTATGTTGATGAGTAATTGTGCTCTAGTAAGAATATTGGTGTTAAGGTTTGTGATTCCCTATGCATGCACGAAAGTCAATTATCATGCGATGAAAATTATATCCTACTTGTGGTGCATTATTCGGTGTTAATTATGCTTAATGCTTGCTTATGGGATTATTTGTTTCTTGGTTGGTCGCTTCTCAATCTTTTTGCTAGCCTTCATTTGCACCAAGTATGACCTCTACTTGTGCATCCAAAATCCTTTAAACCAGTTTTGCAACATGAGTCCACTATATCTACCTATATGTGGTATTCTTTTGCCATTCTAAGCGAATTTGCATGTGCCATCTCTAATTTTCAAAATGAACTTCTCTTTTTGTGTGTTTGTTTCGCTCGTGAAACGGTAACGGGTAGCTAATATTTTCCATGCTAGATGTGTTATTCTCACGGCGAGTGTTTATTCACTTGTCATTGCACGAGAGTAAGGCAAAGGTTTTAGGGATGCCCAGTCTCGAAATGCAAAAATGAATTTACTTTATGTTGTCAAATAATAAATTCCTTGGAAAGTGTTTGTATGGAGGGCACCCGTGGATACGGTTAGCCATGGAAAGTGAAAGTTATGGTGGAAAAAGGAATAAACTTTATTTTCTGTTTGGGAACCGCCTATGATATATCTAGCATGGAAAGTGTTGGGATGCTCCAAGTCGTTTTCGTTGGTGGGATGGATACACCTCCCAAAATGTTTTTATCTCTATTATTTTTTGCTTTGAGCTCTAGCACCTCTACAAATCCCCACTTCCCTCTACGAAGGGCCTTTCTTTTACTTATGAAATTTTTATTTTTGAAATTGAGTCTCCATCCTCTCTTATAAAAGCACCAACTAGGGGACAATATGATCGTACTTAAGTATTGGGTGTAGCTAATATTTGAGTGTGTTTCATGAATGGATCAATGTTTCAGCATGATGGGCTAGGGATAACTTGTTTTAGCATTGATATTTTGAAAGACATAGTTGCTTGTTGATATGCTTGAGTATCTAAATTATTATATCAAAACTAGACTATTGCTTTGAATCACATAAAAGTCCAAATGTCCATGCTATGATGAAAAGAATATGATATGACATGATAAACAGAACTCCACATTAGAAATTCTGTTTTATCACTTACCTACTCGAGGACGAACAGGAGTTAAGCTTGGGGATGCTGATACGTCTCCAACGTATCTATAATTTTTTATTATTCCATGCTGTTTTATAATTAATCTTGGATGTTTTATAATCATTATACAGTCATTTTATATCATTTTTTGGTACTAACCTATTGACATAGTGCCAAGTGCCAGTTGTTGTTTTCCGCATGTTTTTTACATCGCAGGCAATCAATATCAGATGAGGTCCAAATGCCATGCCAATTTACGATGATTTTTTATGGTCCAGAAGGAACACAACGGGCCCTGGTTGCACCTAGGGGAGTCCCGAGGAAGGGACAACCCACCAGGGCGCGCCAGGAGGCCCAGGCGCGCTCAGGTGGGTTGTGCCCACCTCAGGTGCCCCCTGGACCGACTCTTTGCCCTATGAATACCCCAATATTCCAAAAACCCTAGGGGAGTCGAAGAAATTTTCATCCAGCCGCCGCAGAGTCTAGAACCATGAGATCCAATCTAGACACCATCACGGAGGGGTTCACCACTTCCATTGGTGCCACTCCGATGATGCGTGAGTAGTTCTTTGTAGACCTTCGGGTCCGTAGTTAGTAGCTAGATGGCTTCCTCTATCTCTCTCTCTCTCTCTTGATTATCAATACAATGATCTCTTGGAGATCCATATGATGTAAGTCCTTTTTGCGGTGTGTTTGTTGGGATCTGATGAATTTCGAGTTGATGATCAGTTATATCTTTTTATATCCATGAAAGTTATTTGAGTTCTTTGATCTCTTATATGCGTGATCTCTTATAGCCTCATATTTCTTCTCCGATATTTGGGTTTTGTTTGGCCAACTTGATCTATTTATCTTGCAATGGGAAGAGGTGCCCGGTAGTGGTTCGATACTGCGGTGCTTGATCCCAGTGACAGAAAGGGAACCGACATGTATGTATCGTTGCTACTAAGTATAAAAAGACGGGATCCATATCTACCGCAATAGATAAATGGATCTTGTCTACATCATGTCATCGTTCTTATTGCATTACTCCGTTTTTCCATGAACTTAATACACTAGATGCATGCTGGGTAGCGGTCGATGTGTGGAGTAATAGTAGTAGATGCAGGCAAGAGTCGGTCTACTAATCTTGGACGTGATGCCTATGTAATGATCATTGCCTGGATATAGTAATCATTATTTGAAGTTCTATCAATTGCCCAATAGTAATTTGTCCACCCACCATTTGCTATTTTTCTCGAGAGAAGCCACTAGTGAAACCTACGGCCCCGGGTCTTCTTTCTCATATATTTGCCTTGCGATCTACTTTTTCCTTGCATTTATTTTCAGATCTATTAAACTAAAAAATACAAAAATACCTTGCTGCAATTTATTTGTTCTGCGATCTATTTATCCCATCTACAAATTTATCTCACGTCCTTTGCCTATCTTGAGGCGCCGTACCCCGAAAGGGATTGACAACCTCTTTAACACATCGGGTTGCGAGGTGTTGTTCTTTGTGTGCAGGGGCTGTTTACGTTGTGTTGCTTGGTTCTCCTACTGGTTCGATAACCTTGGTTTCATATCTGAGGGAAATACCTACCACCGCTGTGCTGCATCATCCCTTCCTCTTTGGGGAAATACCGACATAGCTTCAAGCGACATCAGTATCAATTCAGTAGGAGAAACACGCAAGTCCCCAATAGATTCACCTAGGCAAACAATCAAACACTTGCACCCAATGTGATAAAGGGGTTGTCAATCCCTTCATGGTCACTTGCAAAGGTGAGATCTGATAGACATAGATAAAACTAAATGAAAGATAAAATATGTTGGGTTTTTTGGTTTATAGATCTGAAAATAAAAGATTGCAAAATAGTAGATCGGAAACAAATATGATGGAAAATAGACCCGGGGGCCATAGATTTCACTAGAGGCTTCTCTCTTGAAGGCAAATAACACGGTGGGTGAACAAATTACTGTCGAGCAATTGATAGAAAAGCGCAAAGTTATGACGATATCCAAGGCAACGATTATGCATGTAGGCATCACGTCCATGTCAAGTAGACCGACTCCTGCCTTGCATCTACTACTATTACTCCACACATCGACCGCTATCCAGCATGCATCTAGAGTATTAAGTTCATAAAGAACGGAGTAACGCTTTAAGTAAGATGACATGATGTAGAGGAATAAACTCAAGCAATATGATGAAAACCCCATCTTTTTATCCTTGATGGCAACAATTCAATACGTGTCTCGCTACCCCTACTTTGTCACAGGGTGAAATCACGCAAGATTGAACCCAAAGCTATGCACCTCTCCCATTGCAAGAAAAAACAATCTAGTTGGCCAAACCAAACCGATAATTCGAAGAGAAATACAAAAATATCAAACCATGCATAAAAGAATTCAGAGAATATTCAAATAATATGCATAGATAAGCTGATCATAAATCCACAATTCATCGGATCTCGACAAACACACCACAAAAGAATATTACATCGGATAGATCTCCAAGAATATCGAGGAGAACATGGTATTGAGAATCAAAGAGAGAGAATAAGCCATCTAGCTACTAGCTATGGACCCGTAGGTCTGAGGTAAACTACTCACACTTCATCAGAGGGGCAATAGAGTTGATGTAGATGCCCTCCGTGATCGAATCCCCCTCCAACTGGATTCCTGAAAAGGCCCCAAGATGGGATCTCACGGGAACAGAAGGTTGCGGCAGCGGAAAAGTATTTTTGTGGACTTCTCTGAGGGTTTTGGAATATATGTGAATATATAGGACGAAGAGCTAGGTCAGGGGATCCCCGAGGTGGCCACAAGGTAGGGGGCGCCCCCCCTAGGGCGTGTCGTCCTCCCTTATCGCCGCCTCGTGGCTCTTCTAGCTTGCACTCCAGGTCCTCTGGGTGTCTTCTGGTCCAAGCAAAATAATCGTGAAGTTTTATTCCGTTTGGACTCCGTTTGATATCCTTTTCTGCGAAACTCAAAAACAAGGAAAAAACAGAAACTGGCACTAGGCTCTAGGTTAATAAATTAGTCCCAAAATAATATAAAATAGCATAATAATGCATACAAACATCCAAAACAGATAATATAATAGCATGGAACAAACAAAAATTATAGATACATTGGAGACGTATCAAGGGGGGCCCACAAGCTTGTGGGCCCCCCGTGGCACTTCCAGCCCTTATTTTGCTTCTATAAATACCCAAATGTTCCCCATAGACCAGAGGGCACACCAAAAATACTTTTCCACCACCACAAGTTCCGGAACCACTAGATCCCATCTGGAGGCCTTTTTCGGGTCGAAGGGGGATTCGACCATGGAGGGCTGATGTCTACTACACAACCTTCTTCTTGTAGACGTTGTTGGGCCTGCAAGTGCATAGGTTTGTAGGACAGTAGCAAATTTCCCTCAAGTGGATGACCTAAGGTTTATCAATCCGTAGGAGGCGTAGGATGAAGATGGTCTCTCTCAAGCAACCCTGCAACCAAATAACAAAAAGTCTCTTGTGTCCCCAACACACCCAATACAATGGCAAATTGTATAAGTGCACTAGTTCGGCGAAGAGATGGTGATACAAGTGCAAAATAGATAGTAGATATAGGTTTTTGTAATCTGAAATAATAAAAACAGCAAGGTAACAAGTGGTAAAAGTGAGCGTAAACGGTATTGCAATGGTAGGAAACAAGGCCTAGGGTTCATACTTTCACTAGTGTAAGTTCTCTCAACAATAATAACATAGATAGAACATATGACAAGCCCTCAACATGCAACAAAGAGTCACTCCAAAGCCACTAATAGCGGAGAACAAACGTAGAGATTATGGTCGGGTACGAAACCACCACAAAGCTATTCTTTCAGATCGATCTATAAAAGAGTTCGTACTAGAATAACACCTTAAGATACGAATCAACCAAAACCCTAATGTCACCTAGATACTCCATTGTCACCTCAAGTATCCGTGGGCATGATTATACGATATGCATCACACAATCTCAGATTCACACAACCAACATAAAAGTACTTCAAAGAGTGCCCCAAAGCTACTACTGGAGAGTCAAGAACGTGTGCCAACCCCTATGCATAGGTTCCCAAGTGTCACGAAACCCGCAAGTTGATCACCAAAACATACATCAAGTGGCACATGATATCCCATTGTCACCACAGATAATCACGGCAAGACATACATCAAGTGTTCATAAAAGACTCAATCCGATAAGATAACTTCAAAGGGGAAACTCAATTCATCACAAGAGAGTAGAGGGGGAGAAACATCATAAGATCCAACTACAATAGCAAAGCTCGGGATACATCAAGATCGTGCCATAGATGGAACACGAGAGAGAACACGAGAGAGAGAGAGAGATCAAACACATAGCTACTGGTACATACCCTCAGCCCCGAGGGTGAACTACTCCCTCCTCGTCATGGATAGCGCGGGGATGATGAAGATGGCCTCCGGTGATGGGATCCCCCTCCGGCAGGGTGCTGGAACAGGGTCCCGATTGGTTTTTGGTGGCTACAGAGGCTTGCGGCAGCGGAACTCCCGATCTATCTTCTGTTCTGGAAGTATTAGGGTACGTCGGTATATATGGGTGAAAGGAGAACGTCGGTGGAGCTACGGGGGCCCCACGAGGCAGGGGGCACGCCCAGGGGGGAGGGCACGCCCCCCACCCTCGTGAGCACCTCCCGTATCTTCTGACGTGGGGTCCAAGTCCATCAGGTGGGTTTCCTTCCAAAAATAACTTCTCCAGTTGATTTCGTTCCGTTTTGACTCCGTCTGATATTCCTTTTCCTCGAAACACTGAAATAGGCATAAAACAGCAAATCTGGGCTGGGCCTCCGGTTAATAGGTTAGTCCCAAAAATAATATAAAAGTGGATAATAAAGCCCAATATTGCCTAAAACAGTAGATAAAGTAGCATGGAGCAATCAAAAATTATAGATACGTTGGAGACGTATCAAGGGCTCCAACATCAACCTTGTTGCCCTTCCGATGATGTGTGAGTAGTTTACCACGGACCTACGGGTCCATAGCTAGTAGCTAGATGGCTTCTTCTCTCTCTTTTATCTTCAATAAAATGTTCTCCTTGATGTTCTTGGAGATATGTTCGACGTAATATTGTTTTGTGGTGCGTCTGTTGAGATCCGATGAATTGTGGGTTTATGATCAGATTATCTATGAATAGTTATTTGGGTCTTCTCTGAACTCTATTATGCATGATTAAGATAGCTTTATATTTCTCTCAGATCTATTGATTTGGTTTGGCCAACTAGATTGATTTTTCTTGGAATGGGGAGGTGCTTTGTATTGGGTTCAATCTTACGGTGCTTATTCACAGTGACAGAAAGGGACATGACACGTATTGTATTGTTGCCATTAAGGATAAAAATATGGGGTTTGTTCATATTGATTTGATCTATCCCTCTACATCATGTCATCTTGCTTAAGGTGTTACTCCGTTCTTGTTAACTTAATACACTAGATGCATGCTGGATAGCGGTCGATGTGTGGCGTAATAGTAGTAGATGCAGGCAGGAGTCATCTACTTGTCACAGATGTGATGCCTATGTTCATGATCATTGCCTTAGATATTGTCATAATTATTCACTTTTCTATCAATTGCTCAACAGTAATTTGTTTACCCACCGTATGCTTTCTTTCAAGAGAGAACCTCTAGTGAAAACTATAGCCCCGGGGTCTATTTTTATCATATTATTTTCAGATCTATAAAATCAAGAATACAAAAATGCCTTGCTGCAATTTATTTACCTTTACTTATTTTGCACTTTTACTTATCTTTTATACCTATCTCTATCAGATCTCATCCTTGCAAAGTAACCATGAAGGGATTGACAACCCCTTATCACGTTGGGTGCAAGTATTTGTTTGTTTGTGTAGGTGCAACCATTGGTGACTTGTGTGTTCCTCCTACTGGATTGATACCTTGTTCCTTAACTGAGGAAAATATTTTTCTCTACTTTGCTGCATCACCCTTTCCTCTTCAAGGAAAAAACCAACACAAGCTCAAGAAGTAGCAGGAAGAAATTCTAGCGCTGTTGCCAGGGAGGATCTATATCAAGCCTACAAAGTACCCATCATAAACTCTCATCTCTTGCATTTACATTATTCGCCATTTTCCTCTTGATTTCCACTCTCCCACTTCTAAAACATTTTCAAAAAACACAAAAATATTTGCCTTTTACTCGCCTTCTTTCCGTTCGCTTTTTCGTCTGCCTTTTGTTTGCTTGTGTGCTAGATTGCTTGTTTTTTCACGATGTCTCAAGAAAATACTAAGTTGTGTGATTTTTCCAACAGTAATAATAATGATTTTGTTAGTACTCCAATTGCTCCCGCCACTAGTGCGGAATCTTATGAAATTAATGCCGTTTTGTTGAATCTTGTTATGAAAGAAAATTTTTTGGGTAGTCCTAATGAAGATGTTGCATCCCATCTAAATACTTTCGTTGAATTGTGTGATATGCAAAAGAAAAAAGATGTGGATAATGATATTGTTAAACTTAAGCTATTTCCGTTCTCACTACGAGATCGTGCTAAAACTTGGTTTTCATCCTTGCCTAAAAATTGTATTGATTCATGGAACAAGTGTAAGGATGCTTTTATTTCCAAGTATTTTCCTACCGCTAAGATCATCTCTCTTAGGAACGATATAATGAATTTTAGGCAACTAGATCATGAACATGTTGCACAATCATGGGAGAGGATGAAATTAATGATAAGAAATTTCCCTACTCATGGTTTAAGTTTATGGATGATCATACAAAATTTTTATGCGGGATTGAATTTTGCATCTCAAAATCTTTTAGATTTCGCCGGGGTGGTACTTTTGTGGAAATCACATTAGGAGAAGCTACTAAACTCCTAGATAATATTATGGAAAATTACTCTCAATGGCATACCGAAAGATCTTCTACTAGTAAAAAAGTGCATGCTATTGAAGAAATTAACACTTTCAGTGGAAAGATGGATGAACTTATGAAATTGATTGCTAGCAAGAGTGCTCCTATTGATCCTAATGATATTCCTTTTTCTACTTTGATTGAGAATAATAATGAATCTTTGGATGTGAATTTTGTTGGTAGGAACAATTTTGGTAATAATGCGTATAGAGGTAATTTTAATCATACGCCGTTTCCTAGTAATTCCTCTAATAATTATGGTAATTCCTACAACAACTTTTATGGAAATTATAATAAGATACCTTCTGACATTTAGAATAATATTTAAAAATTTATTAACTCCCAAAAGATTTTCAATGCTATGGTAGAAGAAAATTTGCTTAAGATTGATGATGTGGCTAGAAACATTGATAGAATTTCTCATGAGATTGATTCCTTTAAGATTGGATCTATGCTACCCAAGCTTGATATTAACGATTCTCTGAAATCTATTCCAATTTCTATTAATGAAAGTAGGGAGAGAACCGCTAGGATGCGAGCTAAGAGAGAATGGCTAGAAAAAGTATGTTCTTCTAGTTTTTGCGATAATCATGATGAAGATCTTAAAGTGATTGGTGTGACTCCTATTGAATCTTTATTTGCTAATATAAAATTTTATAAATAAGGGACTGGAATGGGTCAACTTTAGCTAGAAGTCGTCCCAATAATTTGGAGGGTGAAGATCTTAATGAAAAAATTGATAAAAGTGGGTTTGGCGAGGTCAAAACTTTAACTAGTGATGATCCCACTCTTTTGGATTTCAAGGATTTTAATTATGATAATTGTTCTTTGATTGAATGTATTTCCTTGTTACAATCTATGCTTAAGTCACCTCATGCTTATAATCAAAATAAGGCTTTTGCTAAACATATCGTTGATGCTATGATGAAATCTTTTGAAGAAAAACTTGAGTTGGAAGTTTCAATCCCTAGAAAGATTTATGATGAATGGGAACCTACTATTAAAATTAAGATTAAAGATTATGAGTGCAATGATTTGGGTGATTTGGGTGCTAGCGTTTCCACTATTCCAAAAACTTTATGTGATGTGCTAGGTTTCCATAAACTTGATGATTGTTCCTTCAATTTGCACTTAGCGGATTCTACTATTAAGAAACCTATGGGAAGGATTAATGATGTTCTAATTATTGCAAATAGTAATTATGTGCCCATAGATTTCATTGTGCTTGATATAGATTGCAATCATACATGCCCGATTATTGTTGGTAGACCTTTCCTTAGAATGATTGGTGCAATTATTGATATGAAAGAAGGAAACATTAGATTTCAATTTCCATTAAGGAATGGCAAGGAACACTTTCCAAGAAAGTAAATTAAGTTGCCATATGAATCTATTATGAGGTCCACTTATGTATTGAATACCAAAGATGACAATACCTAGATCTATGCAATATGCCTAGCTAGGGGCGTAAAACAATAGCGCTTGTTGGGAGGCAACCCAATTTTATTTTTATTTTTTTGCTTCTGTTTTTCAATGAATATGCAATTATACTTCTGTTATGATTGTGCTTTAGTGTTTTAATTAGTGTTTGTGCCAAGTAAGATCTTTGGGATGGTTTGGAATATTGTTGATTTTATTCTGTGAAAAAACAGAAACTTTTACGTCTAGTACTAGAATTACTAAAAATCACTGGAGCGATGAAAATTTCTGAATATTTTACACTTCATTGATATAAAAATTCCCCACGTTTTCCTAATTTTTCAGAGGTTTGGGAGTTACAGAAGTTTGACCAACATTCGGATCATTAGAGACTATTATGTTTTTGACATATTCTATTTTGATTGTGTTGTTTGCTTATTTTGATAAGTCTATGGGTAGTATCAGGGGGTATGAACCATGGTGAAGTTAGAATACAGTAGATATAATGCAAATATAAAATTGGAATTAGTTTACAAAAGTACCTAAAAGTGGTGATTTGCTTTATTATACTGGGAAATCACGAGTTTTCTGTTGAGTTTTGTGTTGTGAAGTTTCCAAGTTTTGGGTGAAGTTTCGATGGACTACGGAATAAGGAGTGGCAAGAGCCTAAGCTTGGGGATGCCCAAGGGACCCCAAGATAATATTCAAGGACAACCAAGCATCTAAGCTTAGGGATTCCCCGGAAGGCATCCCCTCTTTTTTCTAAAATCCATCCGTAAATTACTTGAGGCTATATTTTTATTCACCACATGATATGTGCTTTGCTTGGAGCATCTTGTATTATATAAGTCTTTGCTTTTTAGTTTGCTACAATCATCCATGATGTATGCAACTTTTGAGAGGGACACACATTAATCATGAATTTATTAGAATACTCTATGTGCTTCACTTATATATTTTGAGCTAGATAGTTGCTCTAGTGCTTCACTTATATATTTTAGAGCACGACGGTGGTTATATTTTGAAGAAATAGATGAACTCTCATGCTTCACTTATATTATTCTGAAAGTCTTATAGATAGTATGGCAATTTGCTTGGGTTATGCATTTAGTCCTAATACGATAAGGTATTCAAGAGGGATATAATAAAAACTTTCATGAAGATCATTGAATATATGAGAAGATTGATTCCTTGCATTTGTTTTGAGATATAAAGATGGTGATATTAGAGTCATGCTAGTGAGTAATTGTGGTTTAGTAAGAATATTTGTGTTAAGGTTTGTGATTCCCGAAGCATGCACGTATGGTCTCTCATTATGCGATGAAATTGGAGCATCATTTATTATTGATTGTCTTCCTTATGAGTGGCGGTCGGGGACGAGCGATGGTATTTTCCTACCAATCTATCCCCCTAGGAGCATGCGTAGTAGTACTTTGCTTCGAGGGTTAATAAACTTTCGCAATAAGTATGTGAATTCTTTATGACTAATGTTGAGTCCATGGATTATATGCACTCTCACCCTTCCGCATTTTGCTAGCCTCTTCGGTACCGTGCATTGCTCTTTCTCACCTTGAGAGTTGGTGCAAACTTCGCCGGTGCATCCAAACCCCATGATATGATATGCTCTTTCACACATAAGGCACCTTATATCTTCCTCAAAACAGCCACCATACCTACCTATTATGGCACCTTATATTGCCATGCAACTTCCACTGTTCCGTTTTATTATGACACATACCATTATTGTCATATTGCTTTGCATGATCAGATAATTGACATGGTACTTGTGGCTTGGCCAACGTGCATATTTTTTATACATGTCACGCTAGATCATTGCACATCCCGGTTCACCGTCGGAGGCATTCATATAGAGTCATATCTTTGTTCTAGTATTAAGTTGTAATTCTTGAGTTATAAGTAAATAAAAGTGTGATGATCATCATTATTAGAGCATTGTCCCATGCGAGGAAAGGATGATGGAGACTATGATTCCCCCACAAGTTAGGAAAATCTCCAAAAAGTTTTGTGGCATTTGGACTTCATTTGGTACTGATATTCTTAAAAACCAAAAATAGGAAAAAAAACAGCAACTAGCACTAAGTTAATAGGTTAGTCCCAAAAAATGATATATAATTGCTTGTAAATGTATATATAAAACATCCAAGATTGATACTATAATAGCATGGAACAATCAAAAATTATAGATACGTTGGAGACGTATCAAGCATCCCCAAGCTTAAATCCTGCTCGTCCTCGAGTAGGTAAATGATAAAAAGAGAAATTTTGATGTGGAATGCTACCTATCACATTCGTCATATAGTTTTCTTCTTTGTGGCATGGATATTTGGACTTGAGTGATTCAAAGTAATAGTTTATAGTTTGATATGAAAACATAAATACTCAAGCATACCAACAAGCAACCATACCTTTCAAAATATCAAAGCTAAAGAAAGTTATCCCTAGCCCATTATGCTTAGTCATTGATCCATTCATGAAACACACTCAATATTAGCTACCCCCAATGCACAAGTATGACAATAGTGCTCTCCAATTGGTGCTTTGTAAAAGAAGATGGAGACTCAAAATAAAATAAAAATTGCATAAAAGTGAAGTAGATAGGCCCTTCGCAGAGGAAAGTAGAGATTTGTAGAGGCGCAAGAGCTCAAAGTTTAAAACAAAGAGATAAAAATTATTTTAAGAGGCATGCTTTTCCTGCCAACGATACGACCGAAAGTTCCCAACATCTTCCCCGGGTGCACTTCATACCAACTATTTCCAAGGAATTTATTATATTTTTTATTTTGATTGATTTCGCGACTGGGCATCCCTATTAGTTTGCCATTTTCTCGTGCAATAACAAGTGAATAAACACTCATTGTGAGAATAACCCACCTAACATGGAAGATATTGGCCACCCTCTGCCACACCTGAGCGGTACGGGCACACAAAACGGAAATTTATTTTGAATGATTAGAGTTGGCACATGCAAATTTACTTAGAACGGCATGCAAATACCTCTTATAGGTAGGTATGGTGGACTCATTTGGCACAACTTTAGGTTTAAGGAATTGGATGCACAAGCAGTATTTCCGCTTAGTACAAATGAAGGCTAGCAAGTAGATTGAGAAGCAACCAACCAAAAAATGAAACGGTCATAAACATGCATTGAGAATAACTAACACTGAATAATGCACCATAAGTAGGATGTAACTTCGTTGCATAACTATTGACTTTACGCACATGCATAGGTAATCACAAACCTTAACACCAATATTCTTACTAAACAACAATTACTCACTAGCATGACTCACATATTATCATCTCCATATCGCAAAACTATTGCAAGGAATCAATCTTATCATATCCAATGATCTACATGAAAGTTTTTATTATATCTCTCTTGGATATTCATAATATTGGGACCAAATTCATAGCTTGTGAAAATTACCACTACTATTATAAACTTTCATAAAGATATAAGTGCAGCATGAGAGTTCATCTATTTCTTCAAAATATAATCCTCGTTGTGCTCAAAAAGATATAAGTAAAGTACTAGAGCAACTGCCTAGCTCAAAAGATATAATTGAAGCACATAGAGTATTCTAACAAATCACGAATGATGTGTGTTTCTCTCAAAAAGGTGTGTTCAACAGAGATGATTGTGACAAACTAAAAAGCAAACAAACCAAAGACTCATATAAACACACGACGCTCCAAGCAAAACTCATATCATGTGACGAATAAAAATATAGCTCCAAGTAAAATTACCGATGCTCGCTAGAAGAAATAGGGGATGTCCTCAGGGGCATCCCCAAGCTTAGCTGGTTGGGAGTCCTTGAATATTACCTTGGGGTGCCTCGGGCATCCCCAGGCTTAGGCTCTTGCCACTCATTATTCCTTCATTCATCATGATCTCACCCAAAACTTGAAAAGTTCAATCACAAAACTCAACAAAACGTCATGAGGTCCGTTAGTATAATGAAGCAAATCACTACTTTAAGTAGTGTTGCAAACCCATTCATATTTTTATTCTAAATTCTCCATGGCTTATACCCCCTCCCCGATACAATGCATCGTTTCATCAAAACAAGCAAAACAATGCATCAAAAACAGAATCTGTCAAAAACAGAACAGTCTATAGTAATTCCTGTTGGGTTCTACGGTAGGGTGCGTCGACTACAAATTAAAATTTTCCTACACGTAGAACAACCAGGAACATGCTACGGGAATGGATCACATGTTGTTCCCACTAGACGCATAGTGTCGTGCAGCGGAAGAAGAGTTGGGGCAGCGCGTCCGCGTGGTTCACCTTCTCCTCGTCCGATCTCCCTCGAACAGTCGGTCGTCGGATCCCTTGTACAGGTTCGCCGGAGCGGCACAAGTGCAGCGCCTCTAATGATATCCGGGCGTGCAGGAGAAACGTTGTGCGGCAGATTGCTAGGTCCGATCACACAATCGGCGGCGAGTGGAGGTGTCTATTCGCAACACATGCAAACCCTAGTGACAGCGCCGAAGTGATCAACCGAATGAGTGCGCTGCACCTCCGCTTTATATAGGCGCCCGTCACGGGCTCGCACGGACCCTAAAGCCCAAAAATTGTTCGGCCAGGATCTGAATCCGAGTAGGATCACATCTGACTCATGGAGCCTGATCCGGCCTCACGGTTCCTTCCCTTAAGCGTGCGGCCCCTTAGGTTCAAGTCGGCTTGGTTAAAGGTCCGATCACCTTCGACCCGCTCGGCTGGTAGCGGCCTCTAGCAAGGCGTGCCGACCACCAAGCAGACAATGAAGCCAGTTGGTGAACCTGTACATCACACTTCCATTCCTTTTGCCACACGATATATGTTGTCGGGCTCAAGGCGAGTCTGTCATCCTTGTGCTAGCCCGACCTCTTTCTCGTTCTAGTGATCCCGACCATAAACCGGATTATCTCATAATCCTTGTAGCATGGCCATGCTTATCCTGGTCGGATCACACGAGGGGCCCATAGTATATCTCTACTGATCGGAGGGGCAAATCCCATCTTGCTCGACCATGTCGCGCAGCATGGGTATGGACAAGCCTGAAACCTACCTTTGTAACTACCCAGTCATGGAGTAGCATTTGGCCCAAAGTTGGTCTGTCACCATCCCGAGTACATGCGCCATCTCAGGTCTTAGGATATAGAACGTATGTTGTACTAGAGACTCACAGATGACATATCGATGTGTCTCATAGTTGGGTCTGTCCGACTCGGACCTTATCTCGAATTGGATTCGACTACGTTGAATCCGACCAGATCCTTCTGAGTCCATATTATCCAGTTAGCATCCAATGCTCCATGGCTAGTGAGACCAAGCCATCGATCGTGTCATATGCTAGTCTAGTCGGCTGCACGTCCACACAGCCCTTTCGACTAGGACCTTTTAGGACAGTCATCATACAATGCATAGTCCCACAAACAAGTCATGTACTTGCTGATACACATCACTAATAATGTCCAAGGACTATCTTTATTCATAAACACATAGGAAATATCATCATACATGATTGCCTCTAGGGCATATCTCCAACAGTCTCCCACTTGCACTAGAGTCAATCAAATAGACACCAAATGCCTATAGCTCTAACGTGCCCCTCATGCTTGGGTTGTGGAAGCAGCTTAGTCAACAGATCTACAACATTTGCATCCGTGTGAATTTTGCATAACTCTACATCACCATTCTTTACGATCTTTCGTATCAGGTGATATTTCTGATCTATGTGTCTGACCTTGTGGTGATTCCTTGGCTCCTTGGCTTGTGCGATGGCACCAAAATTATCACAATAAAGGTCCAACGGTTTTATCGAGCTGGGAAAATATCAAGATCATCCAGAAAGTTCTGGATCCAAGCACCTTCCTTTGCAGCTTCACAAGCCGCAATGTATTCGGCTTCTGTGGTAGAATCGGCCACCGTATCTTGCTTGGAACTCATCCAACTCACTGCTCCTTCGTTCATGACGTACACGAATCCAGACTGTGATCGACAATCATCTCTCTCGGTTTGGAAACTAGCATCGGCGTAACCCCTTACGACGAGCTCATCCTCACCTCCATAAATTAGGAACATCTCTTTAGTCCTTTTCAGGTACTTGAAAATAGTCTTTACCGCTGCCCAGTGACTCTCACCTGTGTTGGCCTGGTATCTACTGGTTAGGCTTATTGCAGAAGCAACATCAGGCCTTGTACATATCACGGCATACATGATGGATCTGATTGCCGAGGCATACGGAATCCTACTCATCCTGCTTTGCTCATCAGATGTCGAAGGACTCTGAGTCTCGCTTAGCCTTATACCATGTGAGAGTGGCAAGAACCCTTTCTTCACCTCACTCATGTTGAACCGCTTCAACACTTTATCTATGTACGTGCTCTGGCTTAAGCCGAGCAGCCTCCTCGATCTATCCCTATAGATCTTAATGCCTAAAATATACACTGCCTCGCCAAGGTCCTTCATCAAAAACTTTCCATTCAATGACTCCTTGACTGAGTTCAACATCGAAACATCATTTCCGATCAACAATATGTCATCCACATACAAGATCAAAAACACTATCGAGGTCCCACTTAACTTCTTGTATAAACAAGCGTCCTCTTTGCTTTTGATGAAACCGAGACCAGTGACGACCTCATCAAAATGAATATTCCAGCTCCGAGATGCTTGCCTCAACCCATAAATGGATATCTTGAGCTTGCATACCTTACTAGCGCTAGTCGGACCGACAAAACCCTCAGGCTGTATCATATACAAGTCCTCGGTTAAATTTCCGTGAAGGAAAGCCGTCTTGACATCCATCTGCCATATCTCGTAATCAAAATATGCAGCTATAGCTAGTACGATCCTCACCAACTTCAGCATCGCTACCAGCAAGTAAGTCTCGTCATAGTCAATTCCTTGAACTTGTCCATAACCCTTAGTGACAAGCCGAGCTTTGTGGATATGAACATTTCCATCCACATCGGTTTTCTTCTTAAAGACCCATTTACAACCAATGGCAGTTACGCCAGGCGGCGGATCAACCAAGTCCCGGACTTGATTTTCATCCATGGACTTTAACTCGGATCTCATGGCCTCCAGCCATGCCTCGGAATTTGGGTTCACCATCGCTTCTGCATACATGGCCGGCTCGTCGCTTTCTAGCAACAATACATCACGCACTCTGCGCAATCTTTCCGACCTCCATGGTTCCAGTGCCGCTTCCACTACGGGTTCCCTGACTGACTCCGGTATGATCTCATCACCAGCCGAGTCGTCCCCGAGTGGTCCTCGAATTTCTCTGAATCGGACCGTCCTCCCACTGGCCTCCCGACTGAGAAACTCTTTCTCAAGGAAAACCCCGTTCCGGGCAACAAACACTTTGTTCTCTTCACGATTGTAGAAGCTATATCCCAAGGTTTCCCTCGGATATCCCACGAATATGCGTTTATCCGACTTGGGTGTAAGCTTGTCTGACATAAGTCGCTTGACAAATGCTTCACAACCCCAAATCTTTAGAAAATACAAACTGGGACTCTTCCCGATCCACATCTCATGCGGTGTC
This sequence comes from Triticum timopheevii, assembly GCA_963921465.1. Lineage (NCBI taxonomy): Eukaryota > Viridiplantae > Streptophyta > Magnoliopsida > Poales > Poaceae > Triticum > Triticum timopheevii. The sequence goes on from OY997270.1 coordinate 315,816,413, forward strand.
TTGTCTACGGATTTTGATGGTACCCTATTAAGTGTGAAAGCTGTAGTTTCTAGAGCGTATCCCCAGAATGACAAGGGTAAATCTGATTTGCTCATCATAGACCGGACTATGTCCAACAAGGTCCTATTCCTCCGTTCCGACACACCATTTCTCTATGGCGTACCTGGAGGTGTGAGCTGAGGTACTATACCTCAGCTTTTCAGATGATCATCAAACTCCTGGCTCATGTACTCACCTCCACGATCAGATCGTAAAAGCATTATAGTCTTGTCGAGCTGATTTTCAACCTCGTTCTGAAACTCTTTGAACTTTTCAAAAGTTTCCGATTTGTGCCTCATCAAATAGATATACCCATATCTACTCAAGTCATCGCTGAAAGTCACGAAGTACTGATAGCCACCTCTCTGGCAGTTGTGCTCATTGGACCACACACATCATTGTGTATAAGCTCCAATAGCTCGGACGCCCTCTCTCAACTCTTTGCGAAAGGAGACTTAGTCATCTTGCCGAGCAAGCATGATTCGCATGTCTCGAACGACCCAAAGTCGGACGAAGTTAGGAGCCCATCATCATGGAGCTTCCTCATGCATTTCAAACTAATGTGTCCAAGCCGGTAATGCCAGAAGTATGTCGGATTTATCTCATTAGGCTTATGCCTCTTGACATTCATGTTATAGACCGGTTCCTGTTCCAGATTCAATATAAATAGCCCATCAACAATGGGTGCATAATCGTGGAACACACCATTCAAATAAAATGAATAACCATTATCCTTTAAATTGAATTCATAACCCTGACTCATCAAACATGAGGCAGAAATAATGTTCCGACTAAGTGCAGGAATGTAATAACAATTATTCAATTCCAAAATAAATCTAGAAGGAAGTTGGAGCTGCATCGTGCCGACCTCCAACGCAGCAACTCTTGCTTTGTTGTCGACCCTGATGTCAATCTCCCCTTGTGCCACACACCTAGTTTTTACCACCCCTGCATCGAGTTGCAAATATGAACAACCGATCCAGTATCAAATACCCAAGAGCTACTAAGTATGTTAGCAAGGTAAATGTCTATAACATATGCAACAATTGTACCTTTGCCCGAAGAAGCATTTCCAGCCTTCTTGCCATGCTCTGCAAGCCACTTGCTACAGTTCCTCTTCCAGTGAACGATCTCCTTGCAGTGATAGCAAACGGTCTTCAAGTCCGGTCCAGACTTCAGCGCAGCGGCGGAGGTTACCGTCTCCGTGCCCTTTGCCTTAGCCTTTTTCTTGGACCAACTCTTCTTGAACTTAGCCAATTTCTGCACCATCAACACTTGATGCGTGCCTTTCTTAATATCCTGCTCTACCACTTTGAGCATCCCATGCAATTCAGTGAGCTTCTTATCCATGCCATGCATATGATAGTTCAAGATGAACGTCCCATAGCTGGGCGGAAGAGAACCAAAAACTGCATCAGTAGCCAGCTCATCCAAGAGCGGGAAGCCCAATCGATCCAAAGCTTGCACATATCTGATCATCTTGATCACATGCGGGCTCAGTGGATCACCTTCCTTCAACATACAATCCATCAAGGATCGCCAGACGTTGAACCTTTCGGTCCTAGCCTGCACCTGAAACATGCTCTTGAGACTCTCGATCATATCGAAAGCCCCAACATCCTCGAAATGCTGCTGCAATACAAGCCAGCATGAGGCAGCTAATCTCATTTGATTCATCAACGAGTTTCTGGTAGGCATTCCTGGTTGTGGTATTAGCATTATCAGCAGGTTCCTCTGGAAGTGGATCCTCTAGAACATGCTCCTTTTTATCATGCTTGAGAACAATTCTCAGATTTCTATACCAGGTGGTAAAGTTTGTTCCATTCAGTTTATCCTTTTCCAGAATTGATTTCAATGCAAAGTTGGATTGAGCAGGTGGTGCCATTGATCTACAACAGAAAATATGCAATCACTAAACAATGTGTTTATGTAGAGTAATTCTAGCCTTAAATAGAAATACTCCCACTGAAGTCAGCATCCCTCCGCAAACTCTCAGTGATTCAGGATCCAACTAGCACATGCAACTAGTGAGCTTTAGCATCACTGCTAGACAACATGCCTATTCGGTAAGCAACTCCTTGCTAATCGTATCTCTATACGACTCATGTCGGTAGGGAAGGTATCTCATACCCCGGCTCCCAACCTTCTTTGCCACAAGGCCCAAAACTATTTTGATAGCCTTGTTAAGTTAACCTGATGCAGTACATTTCCATGTCCGACACGAAACCTTCAGTTAAAGGACACCCACCAGCACCCCAATTTTATGAGCCCACTACTAGACGTACTGGACCTGCGAAGGTGTAACATCGGGGATGGCAATTCGCTTGATATTCATGAGGGATCTTTCTACCATTCTAACATGCATAGAAACAATGAAGCATAACAATCACAAATAAACACATATTGTGAAATAGTATGGCTCCTTCATGGTTATTCTTCCAGGTCGGCTCCGACTCCGATGACCATCTAGGAACTCCATCTTGTTTGTCACGCCGGGACGCCAAGCCACCAACCTGATCCCTATTATCCAACTACTACAACTAGTAATGAATTTTACATAGAGTCACAAGTCGACACGCAGGTCGTTATACATTAAAATGACAGCACTTTGGCTCCCACCGGCTGACAAACATGACGCGCAGGCCATGTATAAATTACACACATGCATCACATACATATGAGTCATACTATTAACATCAAACCTGCAAAACAAAGTTACGCATAGAATCGCATTATATCGGTTTGAGTGATCATGTACGAAATACAAGGTGCTATGCACACGGCGGTCCCACTAGTCGGTTAGCGGGCGGGGTTCGAAGGGGCAGCACCCCTTGCCGGTGCGGGTAGCGCCCGACGTTTTCGGAAATCATAGATCACATCTGAACTTCAATCATGCCAAATTTTCTGATTTGACCGATCTTATCGATCATCGCGAGTCCGATTCGGATTTACGTTTCGCTGTTAACCTCGATGGCGGATACCGACCGGTAGGGGTAGGTTGTGTCACGACCTCATCGACTCCGATCATCAGAAAACACATCCACATCATTCCCCGTGTGAAGTTGATCTCACCAATCATGCACATAGTCGATCTCCTAAACGACAACAGATCTCATCTGCCGCATCCACATATCTAATATGCATACGATCTGAATCCAAATCCTATAGCAGAGGCTCTGATACCACTGTTGGGTTCTGCGGTAGGGTGCGTTGACTGCAAATTAAAATTTTCCTACGCGTAGAACAACCAGGAACATGCTACGGGAATGGATCACAGGTCGTTACCACTAGACGCGCAGTGCCGTGCAGCGGACGAAGAGTTGGGGCAGCACATCGGCGTGGTTCGTCTTCTCCTCGTCCGATCTCCCTCGAATAGCCGATCGTCGTATCCCTCATACAGGTTCAATGGAGTGGCGCAAGTGAGCCGCCTCTAACGGTATCCGCGCATGCGGGAGGAACGTCGTGCGGCGGACTGCTAGGTCCGATCACACAACCGGCGGCGAGTGGAGGTGTGTATTCGCAACACATGCAAACCCTAGTGACAACACCGAAGCGATCAACCGAATGAGTGCGCCGCACCTCCACTTTATATAGGCGCCCGTCACTGGCTCAACACTTGGGCCTCGCATGGACCCTAAAGCCCAAAAACTGTTCGGTCGGGATCCGAGTTCGAGTAGGATCACATCTGACTCGTGGAGTCCGACCCGGCCTCACAGGTTCCTTCCCTTAAGTGCGCGACCCCTTAGGTTCAAGTCGGCTTGGTCGCAGGTCGGATCACCTCCGACCTGCTCGGCTGGTAGTGGCCTCTAGCAAGGTGTGTCGACCACCAAGCAGACAATGAAGCCGGTTGGCGAACCTGTACATACACTTCCATTCCTTTTGCCACACGATACATGTTGTCGGGATCAAGGCGAATCTGTCATCCTTGTGCTAGCCCAACCTCTTTCTCGTTCTAGTGATCCCGACCATAAACATGGTTATCTCATAATCCTTGTCGCATGGCCATGCTTATCCTGGTCGGATCACACGAGGGGCCCAGAGTATATCTCTCCTGATCGGAGGGGCAAATCCCATCTTGCTCGACCCTGTCTCGCAGCATGGGTCTGGACAAGCCTGAAACTTACCTTTGTAACAACCCAGTCACGGAGTAGCGTTTGGTCAGCCCAAAGCAGGTCTGTCACCATCCCGAGTACATGCGCCAGCTCAGGTCTTAGGATATAGAACGTATGTTGTACTAGAGACTCACAGATGACATATCGATGCGTCTCATAGTTGGGTCTGTCCGACTCAGACCTTATCTCGAATCAGATTCGACTACATCGAATCCGACCAGATCCTTCTGAGTCCATATTATCCGGTTAGCATCCAATGCTCCATGCCTAGTGAGACCAAGCCATCGACCGTGTCATATGCTAGTCTAGTCGGCTGCGCGTCCACACAGCCCTGTCGACTAGGGACCTTTTAGGACAGTCATCATACGATGCATAGTCCCACAAACAAGTCACGTACTTGCTGATACACATCATTGATAATGTCCAAGGACTATCTTTATTCATAAACACATAGGAAATATCATCATACATGATTGCCTCTAGGGCATATCTCCAAAAATTCAAACAACGACCATACTTCTGTAACTCCAAAAATTCTGAAAATTTAGGAAAACGTGGACAATTTGTATATCAGTCATGTGTAAAAATTTTAGAAATTTATCACGCTCTAGAAAATCTCAACAATTCTGCTACTGGATGCAAAAGTTCCTATTTTTGCACAGAATCAAAGCAACTATCATCCAAATCATCCCAAAGGCTTTACTTGGCACAAACACTAACTAACACAAAAAGCACAATCATAAAAGTAGCATAATTGTGTGCACACAAGAAAACATAAAAATAAACAATAAAATTAATATAACTATTGGGTTGCCTCCCAACTAGCACTATTGTTTTACGCCCCTAGCTAGGCATAACGCATAGTTTCAAGTGTTGTCATCTTTAAAATTCACTACATAAGTTGCCCTCACAATAGATTCGTATGTTTGCTTGATTCTTTCTCTAGGGAAGTGTCCCATACCTTTCTTTAATGAAAATTGAAATTCTATAGTCCCTTCTTTCATATCAATAACATCACCTATGGTTCGTAGGAACGGTCTACCAAGTATTATGGGACAAGACGAATTGCATTCAATATCAAGCACAATGAAATCAACGGGTAAATAATTCCTATTTGCAATAATAAGAACATAATTTATTCTACCCAAATGTTTCTTGATAGTAGAATCCGCTTAGTGCAAATTGAGAGAACATTCATCCATATTGGTAAAACCTAGCGCATCACATAGAGATTTTGGTATTGTGGAAACGCTAGCACCCAAATCACATAAAGCATTGCACTCATAATTTTAAATTTTGACTTTAATGGCAGGTTCCCATTCATCATATAATTTCCTAGGAATTGAAATCTCTAATTCTAGCTTTTCTTCTAAAGCTTTCATCATCGGTTCTATAATACTTTTTAGTAAAGGCCTATTTTGTTAATAAGAATTGGATGAATTTAGCATGGATTGCAACAAAGAAATATACTCAATTAAAGAACAACTATCATAATTAAAATCTTTGTAATCCAAAAGAGTGGGCACATCACTATTTAAAGTTTTTACCTCTCCAAACCCACTTTTATGAATTTCTTCATTAAGATTTTCACCCTCCAAACTATGGGGACGCCTTCTAGCTAAAGTTGACTCTTCTTAAGTCCCCTTTTCATCAATTTTAACATTGCTAAATAAATATTCAATAAAAACACCAATCATTTTAATATCTTCATCATTACTACGATAAATACTGGGTGGAATCGCTTTTTCTAAGAATTCTCGTTTAGCCCTCAATGTGGCGGTTCTTTCCTTACTTTCATCCATGGAGACATAAAGAGCTTTAATTGATTCACTAATATCAACCTTGAGTGGCAAAACTTTAGACTTAATATTTTCCACATATCATAAATAATTCTATCCATACTTCTAGACATATCATCAAGTTTACTCAATTTTTCTTTTATCATAATGTTGAAATTTTTCTGAGCAAGAATAAATTCTTTAATATTACTTTCAAGATTAGATGGCATCCTAGTATTATTATAAGAATTTCCATTGGAATTGCCATAATTATTAGAGAAATTTCCAGGGAACGGCCTAGGATTAAAATTATCTCTATAAGCATTACTATTAAAATTGTTTTGATACAAAATTCACATCTATAGGATAATTATTTTGCTCAATCAAAGTGTACAATGGCACATCATTAGGGTCAACTAGACCATAGTTGCCCGCGTTGCCGCACCCGTCTATTGTGGCAATAAAATTGTAGTCATTTTCATATCTGTATATGCAGAGACACCGAATATGAAAGTGAAATTTGCATGAACCTACTTCTTTGTTAGTCTGAAAAAAGTGTTTTGTCGCGCCAAGAATGAACGGAAAAAATAATTAAACATTATAGTGGCAGGACATCAGAGTTAGGGAAATTATTTAGATTCAAAACTGATCCACCGACATGCAAATTCTTTGTACGTAACAAAGAATGATGATGTTTCATTGAACCATCTCAAAATAAGAACTCTGATAAACTTCTCTCCTTCGTTAGTGAACGCATATACATACATGAATTTCAGCATTTTCTGTATTAATTCACCGTGTAAATTTTGTCCACAATTATTTAGAATTTAATTGCAGAGCGGTGCTTGTTTTGCCCTTCTTTTAAGCTGTATCAACATAACTCTTCAGCAAAAAGTACATCATGCAATTTAGCTTATTTTCCTATGAGTTAGCAAGCTCTTTTAGGGCATCTCCAACGCCAGCCAGACGGCAGGATAGATTTCCTATTGATTTCCCGGCCGATTAGCAGTTAGCCCATAAAATCCTAGCTTCAAGTGTGGCGTCGATGCAAAGGTTTGCATCGGGCGCTAGGCCTTTTTTCTTCGCTCCGCTAGGCATACATCTTCCTCAATGTGAGAATGCATCATATAATTTATGCATTGCAATTCACTGTTGCTACCAGATCTAAATAATTTCACCTTGTATTGAGATAATTTGAAAGCAATAGAGGGTCGGGAAGGTGTAACCTGTAAGTTACATAGGATGAATTTTCAGATGTGACACAATTACACAAAAATTTGGAACAACCAGGAAAAGTATCAAGCATTTTTCATGCACTGACAATGATACTCTGTTGATAGATAATCAGAAAGCCAAGAGGTAGATGAGTCTACATGCTGTTCTAATCTTGTACCTAACGTTGCTCTAGAATCTAAACCACAGAAACAATTCTGGACAAGACTCATCGTCGTATCAGTTACAGAATTGGAGCAGATACATGACATCGGGAATGGGAGCAGGATGCCAATTATTCCCCATGGATGGATCTGCAAGGTTGAAATAAATCAGGACAAGACACATCTCGTATCAGTTACAGAATTGGAGCAGTTACAGAAAATCGGGAATGGGAGCAGGATGCCAATTCCACATGGATGTATCTGCAAAGTTGAAATAAAGATCGGACCTGCTGCGAGGAGGCGACATGGGTTGTAGAGGATCTCCTCGCACAGGATCCGCCGCCGCATCACCTAAGGCCCACTTAATTATCATCGCCTCTCCTCATCAGAAGAAAGAGAATCAACAAAAGATGAACTCCAAATTCGATGGCGAATGACCTGGGATGGGATGAAGCCTTGAAAGGGGGTGGGGATGGAACAGCCGAACCGAGGAGACTATATGGACGTGAAACATCATAGATCAGCATGGAAAGTGACTTGAAATTATCCACCGCCCCATCGCTCGCCATTAAAGTCCCACATTGATTTTCTTCCCGAATCTCCGGCTACTTGACTTCAATCGACAGCCACGGTTTCCAGGCCGGCGAGGCGTGAAGCGCTCACCTCGTACATGCCGCTTACCCAGCCGTGATGAGTGCCTTGTGGTGGATATTCTTTTTCACTTGGGACGGGAAGAAACTGGATGACACGGGCCCAGCAGGCCCAAACAATAGCAGATCATTGATTTTGTTGCGAGAGCAGCGGCCCAGTCCGTCTACCGCTCCCAGCGGGGTGGAAGGTGCATCAAACGGCCAAAAACGCGTAGAAGTGTTGATCCGACGGTTGAGGTGCTAATAGCCTGAGAAGGCTGGAAAGGTGCTCGGTTGTAATGTTTCTAAATTGGAGCATTTTACTACCAACCAATTTCATAAGCGCATCAACTTTATCACTCAAAGTACTAATTTCTTCAAGCGAATTCACTTTTTTACTAGTAGGAGTTCTTTCAGTATGCCATTGTGAATAATTTGCCATAATATTAGCAAGAAATTTGGTAGCCTCTCCTAGCGTAATTTTCATAAAAGTACCACCCGAGGAGGAGTCTAAAAGATTTCTAGAAACAAAGTTCAATCTCGCATAAAAGTTTTGTAGGATCATCCATAAATTCAAACCATAAGTAAGGCAATTTTTCTTATCATTAATTTCATCATTTCCTAAGATTGGGCAACATGCCCATGCTCAAATTGCTTGAAGTTCATAATTTGATTTTTAAGGGAAATAATTTTCGCGGGAGGAAAATACTTCGTAATAAAAGCATCTTTACACCTATCCCAAGAATCAATACTATTTCATGGTAAAGATGAAAACCAAATTTTGGCGCAATCTCGTAGTGAGAACAGAAATAATTTTAGTTTGACAATATCATTATACACATCCTTTTTCTTTTGCATGTCGCACAATTCTATGAAAGTGTTAAGATATGACGCGGCATCTTCATTAGGACTACCAGAAAATTGTTTTTTCATAATAAGATTCAACAAAGCGGCATTAATATCACAAGTCTCCGCACTAGCGACGGGAAGAGCAATCGGAGTACTAATAAAATCATTATTATTAGTATTAGAAAAATCACACAAATTTATATTTTTTTGAGACATCACGACTAGGAAAAAAAGATAACAAGCAAATAGAAAAAAGGCAAACAAAAAATATTTTGGTATTTTTGTAAAACTTTTTTAGAAGTGGGGGAGATGAAAACAAGAGGCAAATAGCAAATAATCTAAATGCAAGGAGATGAAAATTTATGCGTAGGTACTTGATAGATGTTGATGATGTCTTCCCGGCAATGGTTTCAGAAATTCTTCTTACGACCTGTGAACTGCGTTGGGATTTCTCCGAAGAGGAGAAAAGATGATGCAGCACAGAGATAAGTATTTCTCTCAGTTAAGAACCAATGTTATCAATCCAGTAGAAGAACCAAGCAACACCTCGTTAGCAGCACCTTCACACAAACAGCAAATTCTTGCAACCCAACGCGAACAAGGGCTTGCCAATCCCTCGGCGGCTACGTGTAAGATTAAATTGTGTAGTAATTGATAGATAGTTTGAACAAAAATACAAAATAAAAAAATAAGGTAAAAGTGGAGCAAGGTATTTTTAGGATTTTTAATATATGATAGAAATAGACCCGGGGGCCATAGTTTTCACTAGAGGCTTCTCTCTTGAAAATAGCATACGGTGGGTAAATAAATTACTGTTGGGTAATTGATAGAAAAGCAAATAATCATGGCGATCTCCAAGGCAATGATCATGTATATAAGCACCATGTCCGAGACAAGTAGATCGAGTCATGCCTGCATCTACTACTATTACTCCACACATCAACCGCTATCCAGCATGCATCTAGAGCATTAAGTTCATAAAGAACGGAGTAGCACCTTAAGCAAGATGACATGATATAGACAAAGTAAACTCACGCATGAATAAACCCTATCTTTTTATCCTTAATGGCAACGGTACAAATACGTGGCATGTCCCTTTTTTATCACTGGTATTGAGCACAGTAAGATCAAACCCATTACAAAGCACCTCACCTACTGCAAGATAAATCAATCTAGTTGACCAAACCAAATCAATAGATCCCATGCTAGAATGATGCCACCCCGTGTCCCTATCGTCGGCAAGTAGAAAACTATTCAAATTTATTACCAAGGCATTGTTTTACAAGAGCATCCGTAACCACTGCCAATTTTGTCTCCTGAAGGCAAACAATAGTCGGGTTCGCCGCCGAGACCACTTGAAAAACCGCGTGGCATCTAACACACGCACTCAATCCACGCACAGTCATACCTCTATAAAAGGAAAAACATGTTTTTCCTTCCGCAAAAACATATTTACTTTTCGTGAAGGCACGGAGTTACTTCCATGAGAGATACAACTGTGCCTCTCGAAAAAGGAAAAAAATATCTTTTCTTTTTTCCTTCCGTAAGAGGCATAGATTTACTTCTAGTAGAGGCATAGATTTACTTCTCGTAGAGGCACGGATTTGCTTCCAGGAACTGTGCCAATCAAAAAAAAGGAAAAAAATGTTTTTTTCTTCCGCGAGCTGTGTCTCTCGGAAAAGAAAAAAATGTGTTTTTTCTTTCCACTAGAGGCACATATTTACTTCTCGTGGAGGCATGGATTTACTTTCGCGTGAGGCATAACGAGACAGCTCCGCCTCTCGAAAAAGGAAAAAATGTGCCTTTTTTTCTTCCGCGAGAGGCACCGATTTCTTCTCTTGGAGGCACAGATTTGCTTCCGCGAGAGGCACGTCTATACCTCTTTCGAAAGGAAAAAAAATGTGCTGCCGGTTCGGTTTGTTCGTGAAAAGAAAAAGTTCGTCAAAACCTATTAACACAAGATCTTGTTTGAAAGATTCGACACGAGAAATCCAACGGTGGAAACAGTTCAAGATTTAGATGCATGGTTTAAGAGATGAAAAGTTTTGAATAAACGTATCTATGTAAAAAGAAAAAACTCCCAGGTGCGACAAGTGACACACATGTGTGTGCCACTTATCGTAACCTGGGAAGGTGGAGTGACATTTACAAAGAGTAGTCCTTAACTCCTTAATTAGGAGAGGGTCTAATCAACGAGCACTCCTTCGGAAGCCTCTCCAAGGGTCACTTGGGGTGGGCAGAGAGTACACCACTTGGCGCGCTTCCTTCAGTTTTTTTCGCACGTGTTTTTGGCTTTTAGATGATTTTTTGGAAAAAAACCCGGCTTTTTAGTTTTTTCCTGGCTTTTCTTAAGTTTTGGGAAAAAAATCTAAAAAACTTTTTAACATGAAAAAACATTTTTTTCTTTCGCGAGAAGCACGGATTTGCTTCTTGTGGGAGCGCGAATGTGCCGTAAAAGGCGGGAAAACATGTTTTCCTTTTTTTCTATTACGAGAGGTACAGATTTACTTCTCGTGGAGGCACGAATTTGCTTTCACGAGAGGCACGGTCGTGCCTCTCGGAACGGGAAAAACACATTTTTTCCACGAGAGGCATGGGTTTACTTCTCGTTGAGGCACGGGTTTGCTTCCGCAAGAGGCACGGCCATGCCTCTCGCAAAAGGTAAAAAACTTGTTTTCCTTTTTTTCCTATCACGAGAGGCACGAATTTACTTCTCGTACGGGCACGGATTTGCTTCTGCGACCGTGCTTCTCAGAAAGGAAAAAAACACGTTTTTCTTTTCTCCTTCCGCGAAAGGCACCTCTTTAAATCTCCACATGGATTTGCTTTCGCGAGAGACATGTCCATGCCTCTCGCAAAAGGAAAAACATGTTTTTTTCTACCACGAGAGGCACGGATTTGCTTCCGTGAGGGACACGCCGTGCCTCTCAGAAAGGGAAAAATGTGCTCGTGGTTCGGGGTTTTCGGCCGTTCTTTTCACAAAAAAAAAGCTCGGCGAAACCTATCAATATGAGATCTAGTTTTGAAGATCTCACGCGAGGAATCCATCCATGAAAACTGTCCGAGCTTTGGACGCACGGTTTGAGAGAAAAAACATTTTAAATAAACGAATCTATGAAAAAAGAAAAAATTAAGCTTGCGGCAAGTGACGTACATGCAGTGCGATAGTTGTGGGAGGTGGGGTGATCTTTGCAAAGCGTTTTTTTAGGGAATCTTTGCAAAGAGTGCTACTTAACTACTCCATTCGTTCTTAAATATAAGTCTTTTAGAGATTTCAATATAGACTACATACGCATGTATATCGACGTAGTTTAGAGTGTAGATTCACTCATTTTGCTTCATTTGTAGTTTATATTGGAATTTCTAAAACGGCTTATATTTAGTAACGGAAGTGAGTAATGATTTTGCTTAATTAGTGTTTTCTAGTAACATTTCGCTTAATTAGTGATTTTGCAAAGAGATTCTTATAAGAAAACAAAGCCGCTCGGTGGCCCGAAAGGCCCAAAGGTCCATCAATATCTCCTCATTCGGCCTAGAGCTGCGAGCGCTTCTGGGCAAAGCGCTTTGACGGACATGGGCGGCGCCGCCGTAGCCTTGCTCGTCGCCACTAGACGACGCTCCATCCAGCTTGTTACCTCCTCGCTCCCTCGTGCTGCGCGCGGTCTCCACGAGGCTGCAGCGGCGGCGGGGGAGGACAAGGCGAGGACTCGCCGGCGGAGGAGTAGTAGCAGCAGCTTTCTTGGACCAGACATCACAGACACCTGGGATCCACCCCCGCGCCCCGCGGCGAGGCCGCTTCCCCCACGAGCTGCCGGAGGTGAGCGGGACTCATGTTCTTGCCAATCTCAGCGTTAAGGTGTCGTATTATTGGCGTATGCTTCTTGATTCAGTGATTTCGGGGGTACATGTTGTGCAAAGCATTAAATGTTATCACCATTAGCTATATGGAAGTTTGAGAGAATGCTGAGTCCGCTTGCTTTCGGTTGTTCAGAACCCATGGGCACCCTGCAGCAGTGTTGCTAATGATTTAGAGGAGGTTTTAAGCTCTATCCTCTGAAAGTGGAAGCATTGTCGCATCAAAATGTTGGTTTAAACAGAGCCCAAGTGGAGATTGTTTAGAAGCTCTTCTTATACTGTCTAGTACGTATTAGATGCTTCGATTGGGTTGGTGTAGCTTGCTGTAAGTACCCGAATAATGGTTTTTCCTTTCTTTCTCCCTTAGATTTACTTGAGCAAGATGAATCTGCCCTGTGTAGAGTAGTGTTGTTTCGCGTGATGCAGTATTACAACGTCTGGTAGGTGAAATGGCGTCGTAGAATTTCAAGGTTTGACACTTTTTATGGTTGGGACTAGCTTTCACTTCCATGTAAAGGACATGGATGAATTGGTACTTGTTTAGCATATGTGCTTCACCTTATCTCGATTGTTGTTGAGCATCTTATGCGAATGACTGATTGTTGTGAGTTCGTACTTTTGTTGGTCTTGTAGTTGATTACGAGTCCACGGCAACCATTATCGATGGCAAGTCCATTGCAGAGGACATAAGGTTACAGATTGCTGAGGAGGTTCTCCAAATGAAAAATGCAGTTGGACATGTTCCTGGCCTTGCTGTCGTACTGGTAGGCGATAGAAAGGACTCTCAGTCCTACGTGAGATTCAAAGTAAAGGGTTGTGAGGAAGTCGGAATAAAATCTTTGTTGGCGGAGTTGCCTAGGAACTGCACAGAAGATGAGGTGGTGGATTCGGTGTCAAGATTCAATGAAGACCCATCCGTTCATGGCGTCCTTGTTCAGCTACCACTACCACAAGTAATCTATTCTACTTTTCTGGTTGCCGCCTTATAAAAGCATGATGTTTGGTTTAGTTTGTAAACTGATAACATGAAAGCCTTTTTCATCTACACAGATTGCAAAATTATTTTGGTAACTGAATAATATAAAGTACTTCAGTTGTCATGGTAATAGATGGGCAACTTCAGTTGTATTTTATCTGAGCTTTCATTTCAATGTATGTTTGGCTTTATGTCCAAGCTCTGATGACATAATACATCATCAGGCCTTTTATTTATGTGATCATTTTGTGTAAATCAGCATATGGATGAAGAAAAGATTCTCAACGCCATTAGCCTAGACAAGGATGTTGATGGTTTCCACCCCTTAAACGTTGGTAATCTTGCCCTTAGAAGCCGGAAACCTTTGTTTGTTTCCTGTGCTGCAAAGGCCTGCCTTGAATTATTGCTCCAATCTGGTATTGATCTCATGGGAAAGCATGTCACTATTATCGGGAGAAGCAAAGTTGTTGGATTACCCACTTCCTTACTTTTACAGGTGAAGTTCTAAAATGTACTCAGGAATGATTATCCAGCAGTTTTGGACTGCATTATTCTATGATGACTGTATTTTAACTTCATTTTCTTTCCCCAGAGACATCACGCTACTGTAAGTGTTATCCATGCCTTCACAGAAAATCCAGAGGAGATTACTCGTGAATCTGACATTGTGATCTCAGCTGCTGGAGTGGCCAACCTTGTAAGAGGAAGTTGGTTAAAGCAAGGTGCAGTTGTGATTGATGTTGGGACAAATCCAGTAGAGGTAATAACAGATGTTTCTTGTGCTTTTGCTCAAGAAGCTTGATCTATAATGTTTATTATAGTGTCCATGTTAATGATGTAAAGATTTCTTTAGTCAAGTAGTTCCGATTATAATTGCAAATTTGTTTGTTACTCTGTGTTGGGAAATTTTCCTTGGTGCACAGCATGGTAAATTAAATCCGCCACCCTAATCACTGATAATAAATGTTTAAATGGTTGCTCAATTGTTACTATTAGATCGCCACCTTTTGTAGTACTTATACAATTAATGAGCTTGAGTATTGCTGAAGGTTTCCAAATTGAATGCATAACCCTTTCGTTTTCCCTTATAATTACCGACTGATGCCCGCCTACATCAATTCAATTGTGAGTATTCCCAGACCTGCTGGTCACAGCGTAGCATAGCTTAGCATCGGTTTTTTTTATACTTTTTTGCTTTTCCCTCTTCCGCACTGTAGATTAGTCTGGGTTTCTGTTTGCTTTAGAGCATCTCCAACAGCCGCCCAACGTGCGGCGCGCTAAAATCTGGTTTGCGGCGCGCCCATCACCAGGTTTGGCGCGGCGCGCAGTGCTGGCTCCAGCAGCCGCGCTAAAATGCAGCGCGCGCAGCTCCAGCAGTGCGCTAAAATGCAGCGCGCGCGAGCAGCCGCGCATACACATTTGTTGCATTTTATTATCTCGCAACACATCCACAAAACAAAGACATGACATATAATTTTTAAATCACAAACATCATTCAACCAAGTTTAAAATGAATATTTCAATTTATTACAACTCATCAACCAAATACTAGTATTTTTCATGAGAAATACAACAAATAGTTCAACAATACAACATCAAACGCACAAATCATGATGCTCTTTGGCGGCCATTCCAAGCCCACCACTCCTCAATGAGATCCTTCTTTAGTTCATTATGCGCTGCCGGACGTCGAATGGCATGATAGGAGGCAACAAAACGGGCCACCCTTTCAGCTCTTCGCCGCACACGCACGGGATGTCCCAAGAGCTCATAGTGAGAGTAGTCTACATCTTGGCCACGCTCATTCTCGATGATCATGTTGTGCATGATGACACAAGCATGCATTATGTACCAAAGCATCTTCTGATCCCAAAATCTAGCCGGTCCTCTCACAATAGCAAATTGGGCTTGCAAAATCCCAAAAGCTCTCTCCACATCTTTTCTAGCCGCCGCCTGAGCATTGTGGAAATCAAGATATTTCTTACCTTCCGGTTTTTTCGACGGCTTCACAAATGTTTGCCACTTTGGGTAGATGCCATCCGCAAGATAGTAGCCATGGTTGCATGTACGACCATTAGCTACAAACTGCACCAGTGGCAGTTCACCATTTGCAATCTTACTCATCAGTGGTGACCGGTTGACAACGTTGATGTCATTCAAAGATCCAGGCATTCCAAAAAAAGCATGCCAAATCCAAGTCTCTTGATCGGCCACCGCTTCAAGGATTATAGTGGAACCCTTTTTTTGTCCGTGGAATTGGCCATGCCATGCCTTTGGACAATTCTTCCAACTCCAATGCATGCAATCTATTGAGCCAAGCATACCTGGGAACCCGCGAGCTTTGTTCATCTCCAATAGCCTTGCGACGTCTTCAACATTGGGAGTTCTCAAGTACTCCGGGCCAAACACTTGCACAATTCCGACTGCGAAGCGCTTGACACACATGATGGCTTGGCTCTCACCCATGGCCAAGTGATCATCAACTAGATCAGCGGGGATACCGTATGCCAACATACGCAAAGCGGCTGTCACCTTCTGAAAGGTGCTATGCCCGAGCTCTCCGGCGGCATTCCTCCTCTGCTGAAAAAACTGGTCATGGCTCGCTAGTTTCTCTGCAATGCGCCTGAACAAGTCGGTGCTCATCCTAAACCGGCGACGAAAGTACGACTCGGGGTATGTGGGATTCTCCACAAAATAGGGCCTCATCAATCTGTTGTGGGCATCAATCCTATCCCTCCAAATTTTCTGCCGACCCATAACCTAACCACCGTGCTTCGGTTTTTTATTGATGTGCATAGCTAGGATCATTGCAAGATCCTCCTCTTCCATATCAAATTCTTCTTCGAAAGAATCATATGACGAACTTATCTAAAATGTTCAAAACTAGGCTATAAACAACATGCACCAAATTTCATGCAAAAATGTGGAAGTTGGAAGCAATACATACCTTGCGGGCCTTTTGTCGAACACCTTGCGGGCGCCAAGTGGCGGTGGGCGGCCGGGCGCTGTTCGTCGGAGACTGCCGCGCGCGACGGGCGGCGCTGACTGGAGAGAGAGGAAGGAAGCCGCGGCCGCGCGGGAAGAGACCGGGGAAGCCCCGGAACGGTCGCCGGAAAAATGGGGTGGCGCGGGCGGCGGCGACGGCGGCGCGGCTGGATGGGTAGGTGGAGTTGCGCGCGGGAGCGGGCGCAGCAAATAAGCGGCGTGCGATGGCGTTTCCGCCCGCGCGCTGAATTACATATTGCCGCGCGCGCGAATCCGCTGGAGCGCTGGGAACGGTAGCGCGCGCTAAAACCACTACTTTTATAGCGCGGCTGTTGGAGATGCTCTTAGTTTTGGTTTTGTTAGGCTAGGCTTCTTTTGCAGTCTTTTTGGTTTTGGCTTTGTAATACATATTTTTCTTCCTACTTGGCTGTAACCAGTTCTTACCTTTTTTTTTCTAGGATCCAGCCAGTGATTATGGCTATCGATTAACCGGAGATGTCTGCTTCGAAGAAGCAGTGAATGTGGCTTCTGCTATAACTCCAGTTCCAGGCGGAGTGGGACCAGTCACCATCGCAATGCTTCTTGGCAACACGCTTGACTCAGCCAAACGAGTTTATGGCCTGAGTGACTGAACGCCCTGAACTAAGAGTGTTCAAAAACGGTTTGGATCGACCTGTGAAACCCGCCCTATACAAACCTTTGAACTAGGGCTGCTACTTGGGTTGTTTAGGCGAAAAACAAATTGAACTAGTGCCCTTCTGCCGGTTTTGGTAGGTTGATCCCAACTGTGGCAGTTCCCCTTTGTAAATTAGTTTGCCTTCTTTTGTTCCTCTGCCCATTGCTCTCAAGTTAAGCTAGATTAGAGCTGGGATGTAATATTTCGTTTTTTTTGCCAACAGTATGTATCTTAATGATGTCTGAACTTACAATAATTTATGCCTTGTCTGGGGATCATATAAATATGGCCAGCATACTAGCAAGAGCCAACTCACAGAAATCATCAAGTAAAGACAGGCACAGCTATATGGTTTCATAATGTGATTTGTGCTTCATTATTATTAGAACATTTTTGGACATTAAACAGTCTCAAGAGGCAGCTTCGTACTGATTTTGTCCTGAATGTATTTATAAAACCTAGTGAAGTGTGAATCTGTGGTATTGCCTTTTGAGTTAAATCGACCTATATACGGATATTCGAATTGCCTCTGGGGGAATACAGCCGACCAATATATTTCCATATATTCATGAAGATACTGACCGCACCTATTCCTTCTGACTGCAGGGACTCGTTTTTATGCCAGGTAGTTAATTGACCAGTGCTTGATAAGCAGGTGTTAAAAAAAGTGATTACTGTTCTTTGAATCAGGGAGATTACTATGAACAAATCTGATTTATCCCAAATTTGAGCAGCCCTTGCCTGTTTCTCTACCGTAAAAAGAGCAACAATACATTCAGAATATATTGTCTAGAGCTAGATACATCTTACATGGAAAAATGTTAACCCTGTCTCATTCAACTATGAGCAGAACATACAAGATAGCCGATCACCACAGAGAAGGGAAATAAGAACTGAATTACTTATTTACCTATAAAACATAAAATAGTTATAAGATGTACATCTGATGTGAGGGCATAAGTTGAAGTACACCGGGGAATGACACATGTTTACACTGCCAGACACGTAAAAGGGCCCTTTGACAACGTACTCGCCGCACTGTACTGTTCTCAACCCATTAGCTTCAGACAAGTTCAATTTTCTGCTCTGCCACCCAAGATTCTTTTGGACCCAGTTGTACTGTTTCAATCTACATGATGCAATCAGTCATACCATCAGTCAAAATTGTGCAATCACCAAGTGTGCCTCTCCCGTGATTCATTCAGGAACATGTTAGAGTAGACAAGAAAAAGTATGTGCATTTATCAACTTCTGTTCATACCTTTGCATTTTCAACACAAACAAAGTCTTTGTAGCATGCCTCCATCTGCAAATGAGGATTCCACAACACTGCATCTGACCAGCTGCATTTCAAATAGTAACAACAATTTGATCATGCGATCTTTGCAATGTTGAAAAGGGATGCATTGTTTTACAGATCAATTAAACCTACTTTGTGTTTGAGATTACAATTTTGTCACCCAATCCATTGTCCAGGGTAAGCTCACTCGGTGCGCCAAGGTAAACACAGTCCACAAATCCTGGAAAGGTCACCTCGTCCCTGCATCAAAAGGAAGCGGCTCAGAAGCATGTCTAGAAATTTACTTCATGCTCAGCAACTTACACTAGGATATGTTGTCTCAATGAGTGCATATTTGATTATCAACAACTAAGTCAATTAAATAGATTAGGAAAAGAATTTAAGAGATGCAACAGTAGCACAACTGCACACCATAGGATGAAATGACACTAAATGCTTAGTGTTTCATGCTAGCATTCTTATTTTCCACAGATGAGGTTAACTTTTTTGCAAAGTTCTTGGGGAAAATGTGGGACCCTGGGAGTTTCAGTGTTGTAAACTTGTAATGCTAAGATATACTGTAACTAAGACTGGACTAGCAGACCAGTCAAACTGACCTATCTTCTTTGCCCTCCAGAGGATTTTTAGGGTCAGGATCCTTATTGAGAGTCTTGCTACCTTTGAGACCTTTCACTGAAACACCAGCAATGGAAGCCTGTACAAAAGCATTCGATGTGTTTAATGTGAAAGCAAAAATCTATAGAGTTTAGCAAGCAAATGTTAGTTTGGCTCCGTTCAGAAAGCTGCAACTTACACTGAAATAAGTGTGGAGGGCTGAGGTGAATGAGAAAGGTTTGTCGTCTGTATTTATTATTTTCAGGGTCGTTGACAGGCTTGTAGAGTGCAGCACAACCTACAGAACATTAAACAAGCACAATTTCATATGCTGCAGAAGGGCAAGACTGGAATTCCAGTTCCAATTTCTGAATAGCATTAATAGGTTTATGATTTCACAGATAGAGTGCATGGAGGCACATGCTACTACAACAGGGCTTAACCTTGTATAAAGCTTGGAAACTAAAATCCCACATTGAACGACTGTATGAGTCGTCTTTTAGTTCCAAAGTTACAGTTGGATCTCCTTCTGTGACTTCTGAATCAGTAATAGACCAATTCACATTCCTTGCGAATCCATGCTGCAAGAAAGTGAAATTTGCCCTGATTACCACAAAAGGACAGGCTGCATAATGTTCAATTCTTTCGCAGTTCATTGATGGACAGATGTGCATGAACATTATGTAAATGATTGCTCACACCACAGCTATATAACAACGGCTAGTGATGTCTCATTCTTTATATAAGTTAAGGAGTTTACTATGCCCGCAGGAATACAGGTAACATTCTGATCTAAACTAGTATGCATTACTTGATTTAGAACTGGACATGGTTCACATATCTGTTTCCCATCAACAATAAATTTGCTAATTGATATTCTTAGATGGAACCGAAGACTGAAATCTTGACAAATGCTGGTCTGTACGTGTGTCTGTATGGAGTGCGATTGAAAAATGCAAATCTGGTTCAGTGTAAGTTGACACATTGTTTACTGTCAACTTACACTAACTGCTTAGTGTTTACTGTCAGCCACAAACCTGCTGCATGGGACCGGGGCCAAACTGGGGGAAACAATGTGGAATTCCACCGCTAGTTTCAGAAAAGGAAATTGTTAGCTGTGAGTTAAACTCGTTAGATTTATCCAATCGGTCTCGAGGCTGACCTGATGGGTTTCTGGCCGTTGAACACGGCATCTGGTCTGACAAAGAGCAGGTCCTTTCCATTGGGAACCTTCCAAGATGTGACGCATGCTCCAAATAGATAAATCTCAGCCTCACTTCATGCATAAAATGAGTACACAATTAGCTGTTGCAAATAGGTAAAAAGGAAGCCCATTTACTATATTTCTGTTGTGGTAATAGAGAAACTCTAGTGATGAACTGAGTTGAAACTAACAGAAGCATGATAGGCTTATCCATGGTCCATATAAGCATTATGTGCTAGCTAGTAGCTACTATTCAGCAAGCACTACAAAAATGTACTGAAAAAAGCAAGCACTGCAGAGATCCACTGAACTATAGAGTAATTCAAAGCTTCCAGTATCATGCTGGTACCATACCATATACTAGTACCGTATTGCCTTGCTCTAAATAGCAATACCATCAACCCTTTGTGGCACTGCTGCCATAACATTCAATTCAATATCAAACAGTTTGTTTTCCAACTCTTGATTTTATCTTCACCGTGGCCACCTAATGTAGTACTCCCTCCGTACCATAATGTAAGACGTTTTCGCAAACTATGTTAGCTTTCAAAACCGTCTTATATTATGGGATGGAGTAGTAAGTTGTAAGGTCTTTGTGAATAATTAATAAAATGGCTGCACCGCCCAGATGCAAAGGCCGGGGGTAATCCTCCTTTTCTTAAAAAATACTCCCTCCGTCCCAAAATTCTTGTCTTAGATTTGTCTAGATACGGATGTACCTAATACTAAAACGTGACTTGATACATCCGTATTTGGACAAATGTAAGACAAGAATTTTGGGACGGAGGGGGTATATCAAATTATTTATGTCCGATCGAGTATCATGTTACTCATGCTGCAGTAGCTAAACTACAGAACAACACAAGTCATCATAATACACCTGAAAAATCCCCCACCAAGTCAACCAAAACCAGAATTACCTCCCGTGCGGGGATTTGAGGCTGATCTTGGGCAGGCCGCCGTTGCCCTCGGAGACGGCCACGCCGGGCGCGTACACCTTCTGCCCCTCGCTGGCCATGGCAACCACCCCGAATCGCCTGCGCGCACCCGGCAAAACCACGAGAACCACCACGGGGTCAGCCCTTGAGAGAACGCATGGATCGAATGCAGACAAGTACGGGGAAGGGACCGCGTGCGGTGCTGGTACCTGTAGCGACGGGCTGAAGTGGAGGAGGAGGAGGAGGCGGCGAAGGGGGCAGGGACGGTGAGCGTGCAGGAAGCCGCCATTTCTGCTTGGCCTCTCGGTGGGAGAGGCTGAGACTTCGGTGGTGCTCTGTCTGGTTTTAGAGTGGCTGGTGCCTTGGATCCTCTGTTCAGCGAAAAGCTGTGCTGTACCGTGTGCTTGAATTGGACTATGGAGTCCCTTTTTCGAAATGCAGAAGACTATTTTTTTTAGAAAGTCATCCATCCCATTAATAATATGTGGTATCAGTACAAAAATCTTCAGAAGTAACCAAAAATATATACGATTAGATGCATGGACCACGTAGTGACGACTGAAACCACTAGAACGATCACCATCATCGTCCCTCCCTCATTGAGGATGGGCAAAACTAATTGTTGTAGACAGTCGAAAAGTCATAGTGCGAAGATCCCAATGGACCAGAGCAGCAACCGTCGTCGGCCTATGAGAAACGTAGATCAGAAGGGTCATGCCTGCAAACACACCAAGAAAACGAGACGCGTCCGAATTCAAACGAATCCTTGGGAGACGAACTTCGAATGGATCCAAGAAGATACACCGAAGATACACCTCCATACACAGCCTTCGCCGAATAGCGTGGATAAGTCGGGGAGGACATTATTTTAACTATGGGACGCCGGCCACCACTCACCGCTCCAATCAAGACACTAAAACTACCTACAATAAGGACGGGATCTCTTCCTTCGATGGGGGTCCATGTCCGCCACACCTCCATGGCCCAAGAGCCACCAAAGGTAGGGCGAACTGGCATCGACATCAACGAGGGGTTGGTAATGCTGGTTTCTTTCCTCTCTTTGCTTCCCGGAGGTTTGTATCACTTCATACGACGTCCTTTTTTGTGTGGGGTGGGGGGGGGGGGGGGTATGAAGCCTTTAGGACTCTGGTGAATTGGTTGATGTTCTTTTGTGAATGAATTGGTTGATATTGGACCATACATGATAGGCTCGTTTAAAATGCAGGTGTCAGATTTTGTGCTGCTACTCAGTGCCATGTTGCAGAAATTAAAATATGAGTAACAATCCACAAAACCACATTTTATTTGATGATACTATCATGAAACTAAAATTATGAGTAACAAACACACACAAATTGCATTTTGTCTATAATAGGAGCACAAGAGAGACGCCACGGTCCGGTACACAAGGGATCCTTGCTGAGGTGCTTTGCTGGCCTTCACGGCGGCACAAAATGCAATTGTCCCTTGCCAACAGTTTTATTCGTGGATATGCCTTTTGAGCGACCGAAAGGCAAGAGGCTATCTCCATTTCTCTACTGCTACATTTTTGGCCTCAGCAAGAGGATATCCCCATGACAATTCTTTTGTAACATTTCATTATTGCCGGACATGTGTCTGCTGGAGGCTGTGGTACAAAGTCATGGTGACATTCTGAGCTCAATGCCGTGACATGGAACTTGTCACAGCACGTGGCAAAGTGAAGCAGCTTCTGATCTTTTACCAAGTCAGCAGTAATGTCGTTTGGTTTTAGTATTTTTTGCACAAAAACTGTACAGATCAAGTGCTTTCCGATTCCGAGACACGCTTCGACATCACTTCGTGCTCTCCTCCGCGCTCTTAGCACCGCCGGAGTCGCTCGCGGTCGCCGCCGGCGGCGGCGGCGGCGCGTGATCCGCCACGCACTGGAACCGGCAGGATATCGGCTTCGGCTTCCGCTCCTCGATCATCAGCGCGCGAAGGCACCGCCTCGTCTTCGGCGGAGCCGGGGCCGCCTCGCCGCCACTCGCTGCTTGCGGCGGCGGTGTTCTTGCCGGTTCCTCTGGCTTCTCCTCCCGCTCCTCCTTGCCCTGCCCCAGCGCAACACGATCCTCCTGCGCGTTCTTGATGTCCACGCGCACCCCGGGGTCGCCGGAGTTGCACGTGCTCTCCTCCATCGCCGAGTTGTTCACGCCCTGCACGTTGCTGTTCACGTTCGCGGCCACCGACGGCGGCCTCGCCGACCCCTCCGGCTCATTGCTTCTTGGCAGTGGCGCGCCGCTGGAGCCGTTGCCGAGGACCATGCTCGCGCCGACGTTGTGACCGGCCAGCGTGAAGACGCGGTACCCCTGGTTGCCGATGTCCGGCGGGCTCGGCGCCGGCGTCTCGCGGCCGGCCAGGCTCTTGAGGCCGTCCTCGATCTCCCGCCGGTACGGCGCGCGGGCGCCGTCGAAGAGGCGCGCCCTCGGGAAGCCGGAGATGGAGATCTTGGCGCCGTCGTTCCCACGGTCGCCACCCCCGTTCGTGCCCTGCTCTGGGCCCGTGGGCGGCGGCGGCGACCTCGAGAGCGTCAGCTCCAGGTCAGCCATGGCCGGCCTGGCTCCTCGTAGCCGCAGCGAGTCTAAAGCTTCAACAGCAATCGTGTCTGACTCGTCGGACGAGTCAGCCTGGATGGGGATATCCTCCTCCACGGCGCGTGCCGGCGGCGCTCGCGGTGCGGGCTCCGCCGGAGTTGGTGGGGGTGGACCGGGTGTCTGAGGTCGAGGCAGAGGTGGCATTGGCGGCCGCGGTTGATGGCGCCACGACCCCACATTGCTTCTGTAAGGAAGCCAGAACCGGAACGGCTGCGGCTGGGGTGGCGGCATCGACGGCGGCCGTGGTTGGTCGGACATGGCTGCAGCGCGGTTGATCAGTGGGCTAGAATGCAAAAGCTGTGGTAGGGTGGTAGTTTCATAGGGCGACGTTGCCTTGAGCATGTGTACGAAAGAAAGGAATTGGAGGCTTCCTTGCCTTGCAGATTTGGAGAAAAGATGGATGAACTCACCCACAAGTTTTGGCCAGGTTCAGAGATTGGCATCTGGTTCATCTGGTTAGCTTCAGTTTTCATGAAACTTCGATTCACATGAGCTCACATCATCACGCAGCAACACAGTAAATTTGTTAAAATATTTTAAAGAAATGTACTCCCTCCGTTCCTAAATATTTGTCTTTCTAAAGATTTCAACAAGTGACTACGTACGAAGCAAAATAAGTGAATCTACACTCTAAAATATGTTTATATACATCTGTATGTGATAGTTCATTTGGAATCTCTAGAAAAACAAATATTTAGGAACGGGGGGAGTAGTAGGTATGCCAAGCACACCAGGCATGAAGATCAAGCAACTTCAGCTGCCCAGAAAGTTCAGAACTGCATATCAAACTGAACCAAAGTAATGATAGCTTCGGGTCGAAGTAGAATTTCATTTGTAACACCATCAAAACAATTATACACCATTCAACATCTCTATCTCAGACATGCTCATCCATAATCATGACCAGTAATCCAAAATTCGAGGAATGCTACACCATCAACACAAAACTGCAAACATATACACTAACTTAGTTATACATTGATCAGGTTTGATAGTTTATCCTGCCCCTATTGTCTTGTCAATCTAAGGGAACTTCCATGTCGTCCAGCTTTCCTTCTCTGTCGCCACCTTTCCTTAACATCATTACAATCTCCTGTTAGAACGTCTCCATTAACATCACGATTTTCTTCAGTATGCTGGTTGGCATCCCCATTGCTTGCCAGGCCTCGCAGCCGAGCAGTTTCCGCTATTAGGTCATTCACCAGCATCTCGGTCGTCCTTGTGGTAATCCCTCTCACATACCATGCGATGGGCTGTGGGGGCAACAGAGCAGGCTCAATAAGCTGATCCAAGGTAATGGCAGATCCAACTCTTCCTCTGCCGGCAGTACAAGAATCATATTCTTCCAGCGTGTGTGGATCAAGAGGAAGGCATGCTTCCTTGTCAACAAACAGGGGCTCTATTTTCCAGCAACCCTCAAACTTCTTCATAAAACCACTTCGCCCTTGTTTGAACTTCACCTGCAAAATGTTTATAGCCCGAAACCATGTATCATGGTATCAGAAAACAGATTGCACATGTTGCTAAAAGGTTTATGGAAAAGTTTCAAGTTATTACAGTGTGATTTCTTCTGTCCTGGTCAACAAAAACATGGACTGATAAGATGCCGGACCACCAAAGGAATTTCCATAACGCTGCCTGTTCCACTTCAACTATCTGCCTCGATCCTTCATCAAGCAACACGTTCCTTGACACCACTTCCTGAAAATTAGAGCAATATGTCGTGCATGGTTAAGATAACACAATTACTTCTTTACAAGTTCTTTGGGTCGTTTAGCTGGCAGCAGTAGCCAAATTTGGGAAATCATGAAGAATCAACAACATATATGCTTGCATGGCCTCTCATATTTCTTTCATAGTACTATTCAAGGATCGCAATATAAGTACTCCGAACACACTGTAAAGGACATACAACTTCATAAAAAACATCACATATCAGTTTCTGTCATTCAACAACTTGGGCGGTACAATTACAGGTTCTGGGCCAACCACTTAACCATGTCTTAAGTTAGTTAATGGACACCTAAGAAATGTATGATGAATGAACATGTTCAATTTTCAGGGGATTGCATCACAGAACAATTTTGATATGCACAATGACATACAAACAGCAACGACTGAGTGACTTGTCAGCGACTGAGAAATTAAGAACAGGGATGAAGCATCGAACAGTTCCCTGGACAATCACAAGGCCGTTCCACCTTGGACATTCTGAATAAGTAAGAGTATATCTGTGCGCACCTTGATATTTTTGAACACTCTTTTGTTCTCCGGGTCAATTATAATGTTGTAAACTGCATCCGGTGGCAATCCTGCCTTAAATTTTAGATTAAGATTGCAAAGAGAGCCTTGTGGCACAGTCACCTGTAAGTAATTATTTAATATTGTAAAAGGTTAGGATATCAAAGTATAATTCCTAAAAAGAAGGATACCAAAATAATTTAACAATCTAGAAATCTATGTTTTAAAGGCGTCCGTAAGGCGACGCCTAGGCGACGCCTAGGCGTCGAGGCGCCCCCCCAGCGCTTTGCGCTTTAGGCGCCTAGGCATCCGCTTTAGGCGCCTAGGCGTCGCCTAGGCGTCGAAGCGCCCCCCCAGCGCCTTAAAGCAAGGCGTCGCCTTAAAAACATAGCTAGAAATGATAATGACCTATTGGAACATCAAACTCAGAGATGTTCCAGCAAGAAGAAAGATTTCAATCTTGTGTCCAGTTTAATTTTCCAAAATATTAGGCCATCTTTTAACCTACAATAGAAGCATCCCCAATCGCAATCCTTGTATCACAACTCGTTATCAAATACTCTCTCCGTCTGGAGCTTAGATACATCCGTTTGAGCGTCAACTAATTCCGGAGGGAGGGAGTAGTACCTTGATTTCTGGAGGCTGATCAGTCCAACTAGGATTGTCCCTCCAAGCCTGGAGCTGCCGGTCCAAGCTATCCTCTGAAGCAGCAGCAGCGGTATATGATACCCTCACCTTTTCTGATGGCATTTGTGCCTTGATACCGCCACCGCTAACACCATCCGTCTTCAAGAAACGCCCAAAATGTAGCTGTCACAAGCTCCAAATAGGTCAGTTTACATCTGCGCAACCAATTTCGACCCCCTCGATCGATAATAAAAGGAATTTTTCACCTGATCAAGAAGCAACCTACCTTGAGAGAGTTTTGAATCTTATCCGGGATCTGCATGAGGCTATCCATAGGCTTCTGTAGCCAGCCATCCGTCCGGAGGCTCACCCCCGGTTCTTGATTACTGCTTCCCATTAGGAAAAAAAAAACAGAGCGGGCACCTAATGCGCAGGAACAGGATCTAGCCTCGGGGAAAATGGGAGAATGGGGATTCGGCTGAGGTGGCGACTGGCGCCGGAATGGGCGGACTGGAGGACGAGCAGGCGCTCCGGTAATCTTCGATTCCACTTTTGCGATGAGTGATTTGAGATTGGGATGGGAGGAAGCCAAGTGGAGAACGGGAGAGACCACGACTTCCGGAGCCCAGTCCTTTTCTTTGCCTGAGTTCATCCAATCGCAATCCCAAAGAGTGTCAAGAGCAAATCCAACTGGCTGATCCATTTCGTCCGCAGCGCGTATATGTTTGGGTTAAAACAGACATAAAAGTCGATGCAACACCTAATCTAAACGGACAAGCGTCCGCTTTTCGTTCACCGAGCGATCCATTCCTGGCCTAAATTTGGGCCTCATTTGCGTCGGCGCGGATACGAGGCGGACGCGGGCAACACCCACCTACTCCTTCCTCTGGCTCGCTAGTCGGTGCCACAATGGTCATTTTCTTCCTCCCATTGATAGCATGCCCCTTACCGCCCACCTCGTCGCCGCCGCTACCCAGTTCTGGTGCCCTCGCCAGCAGTCTGCACCCACATACTTCCCCCGCAGCACGTCACCTTCCCATGTCATCGCCGCCAGGCCACCGCAGCTTCTTCCCCGACGTCGCCGCGAGCACCATCTCTGCCGCGCGCCCAGCCAGCTCCTTCGACAACGCCGGCACGCTCGTCTGGCACCACCATGCTTGTCGGCCGCCGCCAGGCCAGCTACCTGGTCCAGGGGAGGCGCGCGTCTCTTCGTGGCGTGCTTCTTCGATGACGCCCGCAAGTTGTTCGACGGTTTGCCCACAAGGTACAAATGGACTTCGCCGACGAGTTCTTTTTCCACAATTTTCTTTGCAACTCGGATGATTCTTCATCCAACGATGAGGAGATGGTGGCTGCTGTGTTGGTCGTCCATGACCACCTTAGTAGGCAGCGGCCGTTGTTCCAGGGCTCGACACTGGGGCACACTCCGGCGTTGAATCACAACCGAGGGAGTGGCTATTTTCTTCTTGAAAGGACTACTTCGAGGTACCCAACCCACACTTCAAACATCACCAATTCCGGCGCCATTTTCGTATGGCTAGGCATGTTCTCAACCGTATTCGGGAGGGGGTGGCCGGATACGATAAGTATTTCGAGTGCAAGGATGATGCCCTTGGAAAGATTGGCTTCTCCTCTTATTAAAAATGCACTGCAGCTATCTGGATGCTTGCATACAAAGTTCCCGGTGATCTCATTGATGAGTACGTTCGTATGAGCGAGTCTATGTGCCTAGACTCCATGTGCAAGTTCTGCAAGGTTGTGGTTGCGGTGTTTGGCATGAGTACTTGAGAGAGCCAAATGCTGAAGATACAGCCCGCTTGTTGGCAAGAATGCTAGCAGGGGATTCCCAGGGATGCTTGTTAGCATAGCATGTATGCACTAGGAGTAGAAGAACTGCCCTTCTGCTTGGCAGGGACAGTATATGGGCCATGTCAAAGCTTACACCATCATACTCAAGGTTGTGGCTTCACAAGATCTCTGGATTTTGCACTCTTTCATCAGCATGGCCGGATCTGAAAGGGATCGAGAAGAGGGGACTAGAGGGGGGGGGGGTGATTAGACCCTTAACAAGCAAAAGTGGCAGTTTATAATTTCTTCAAGTTAAGGTTGAGTTTAGCACATGGTAAAGCACCCACAATACATTTCAAGCAAGCATGACAAAAGTATATGCAGCAAAAAGAGTAAAGCATGCAAGTTGCAAGAAAGTAAAGGGATGGGATTGGAGTTTGCAAACGCAATGGAGACACGGAGATTTTTGGCGTGGTTCCGATAGGTGGTGCTATTGTATGTCCATGTTGATGGAGACTTCAACCTACGAAGGGTAACAACTGCGCGAGTCCATGGAGGGCTCCACCCATGAAGGGTCCACGAAGAAGCAACCTTGTCTATCCCACCATGGCCATCGCCCATGAAGGACTTGCCTCACTCCGATAGATCTTCACGAAGTAGGCGATCTCCTTGCCCTTACAAACTTCTTGGTTCAACTCCACATCTTGACGGAGGCCCCCAAGCGACACCTAACCAATCTAGGAGACACCACTCTCCAAAAGGTAATAGATGGTGTGTTGATGATGAACTCCTTGCTCTTGTGCTTCAAATGATAGTCTCCCCAACACTCAACTCTCTCTCTCTCTCTCAGATTTGGCTATGGTGGAAAGATGATTTGAGTGGAAAGCAACTTGGGAAAGGCTAGAAATCAAGATTCTTGTGGTAGGATTGGAATGTCTTGATCTCAACACATGAGTAGGTGGTTCTCTCTGAGGAAATGTATGGTGGAAGTGTAGGCACGTTCTAATGGCTCTCTCACAAATGGAGAAGGGGTGGAGGGTATATATAGCCTCCACACAAAATCCTACCGTTACACACATTTGACTCATCTCGGTGGGATCGAATGGTTAAACTCGGTGGCACTAATCTGTTCAAAAATGTGAACATTAGGAATCTCGGTGGGACCGACTGGAACAACTCGATGGGATCGATGTGCTAGGCCTTAGGGCAAACAACATCACAGTGGCGTCGATTGCATCAACTCGGTCGGACCGAAGTGAAGCAATGAGCAACAGAAAATCTGTCAAGCCAACTCGGTGAGACTGATTGCATAAACTCGATGAGTACGAAATATATGCAACAAGTCCCAGAGTGCTGGCAAGGCCATCTTAGTGAGACCGAGATCCGTATCGGTGAGACGGAATTGCTAGGGTTTCTGGCTATGGCTATGTCATATGAACTCGGTGGCTCCGGATAGAAAGAATTGGTGGGGCCGAGTTGGAGTTTAGTTTTTTTGACATATTTGGATGGAGAAAGTGGCCAAGGGTTTTGGAGCAATAACACTAAGCATTTGGTCAAGCAAGCCATTAAGCAACACCTCATCCCCTTTTAATAGTATTGGCTTTCCTATGGACTCAATGTGATCTTGGATCACTACAATAAAGATGAAGAGTCTTGAGATTTTGCCAATATTTGTCCTTAGCATTTTGAAGGGGTTCCACATCCTCTTGTTCTTGCCATGCCATTGTTGAACTTGTCTGAAATATACTAGATAGAACCATTAGTCCAACAAGAAATATGTTGACATTAATTACCAAAATCACCCAGGGAGCACTTGTGCTTTCAGGATCTCACAATGATATCAACGTGCTTCAACGCTCTCTGGTGTTTGCAAGTCTTGCCGAAGGCACCTGCCCGCCGATAAATGTTACCATCAACGGCCACAACTACAACAAAGGATACCTATCCAAAGTAGACTACTCTTGTGAAGACAATCGCCAACCCCGTAGGAGAGAAGAGGAGGAGATTTGCACAAGAGCAAGAGAGTGCTAGGAAGGATGTGGAGCTTGCCTTTGGTGTTTTGCAATCTCGATGGGGCATCGTTTGGTATCCTGCTAGAACTTGGAGAACCAAGAAGTTGTGGGAAGTGATGACTGTCTAATACGTCTCCAATGTATCTATAATTTATGAAGTATTCATGCCATGTTTACAACAATTTTATATGGTTTTGGTATGATTTGAATAGAACTAACCCAGACCGACGCTGCTTTCAGCAGAACTACTGTGGTGTTGTTTTTGTGCGGAAATAAAAGTTTTCGGAAATGGACAAAAGACGATTTTTTTGGAAGAAAAGAAAAATACAGGAGCAAAGAACCACTGGAGGGCCCCCCTGCTGCCCACAAGGCACTAGGGTGCGCCACCCCCATGGCGCGTTGGTGGGTAGTGGGCCCCCCTGAGGCCCATCTTCGCGTGAAACCGATGCCAAAAAATCCTATATATTCAGAAACCCCTAGAAATAACCCTAGATCAGAAGTTCCACCACCGCAAGCCTCTATAGCCACGAAAACCAATCTAGACCCTGTTCCAGCACCTTGCCGGAGGGGGAAATCATCACCGGAGGTCATCTTCATCATACCGGCGACCACCATGATGAGGAGGGAGTAGTCCACCCTTGGTGCTGAGGGTTTGTACCAGTAGCTATGTGTTTAATCTCTCTCTCTCTCTCTCTCTCTCGTGTTCTTGAGTTGACATGATCTTGATGTATCGTGAGCTTTGTTAATATAGTTGGATCATATGGTGTTTTCCCCTCTCCATCTTGTTGTGATTAATTGAGTTTTCCCTTTGAGATTTTGTTGTTATCGGATTGAATACTTTTATGGAATTTTTTTAGAACGAAGACGCCAGATGCGCCTGGCTTTAACTTAATAAAGCCCACAACAGGCAGCGTAGCATGACAGAAGACTTGGAACATTACCACAAGCCAGACCGACCCTAGCTAGGATGAAAACACTGAAGTTCAGGCGGAAGTTTTAAACGAGCCAAAACATATTACAAGGCAAAGCCCGTACAGAGCGCGCAGGCTCGTTAAGCCGCAAAAGGGACCATGTCCTAGACCGTTGTCGAAGGCTCCCTAGCCAGCACATACACATGCAGCAGATGGTCTTGGGCAATCTTGATTAGCTCAGCATCCTTGCGCCTCCCCAACTGACTCCACTGCTGCATGAAGAGATTGCATTTGTAGATAATATTAGCCGGATGTGAAGAAAAATATCTCTCGATGGTAAGCTTATATCTAGTTAGCCACAAAGCCCAGAGTAGTGCCCCTACACAACTCCACACAACCCGCTTAGCAGGTCCCTGGATCGCATCTAATAACTGAGTTAGCTCGGCAGACGAACAAGGGTCCCATTGGACAGCAGCCGCTGACCGTACTGCACTCCACGCAGACCTAGCCAGCGGGCATCGAAAGAACACATGATTGGCGTCCTCGGGAGCCCCACATAATGCGCACAGGACATTGGCTGGACCATTACGCTTAGCTATGTTCAGGGACGTGGGTAGTTTACCACGGGACATTTGCCAGAGAAAAAGTTTGATTTTCATAGGCATTCTCGCTCTCCACAGCCCCTTAACCACAAGTTGCGCCGGCCCTTGGCACAACTTGAGGTACAACGACTTAACCATGAACTTACCCGAGCTAGTGAGCGCCTAGCTCACCGTGTCGGGTTGGTCCGATAGGCCAATTGGGCCGATCAATTGCAGCATGTCGGCAAGCCCAGCTTGTTCAACCCCGCTAAGTTCACGTTTAAAGTGGATCGCCGGAGGGGATGACGACATCGCCTTGGCCACCGACATAGCCGGGTCTACTGCGCCTACCCAATGATCGGTCCAAAAGCGCGTAGCGGGCCGTTCCCAATTGAGAACTTTCCCCCATGGCAAAGGCTGGTTTGATCGCCTGCAGATCATTCCAGAAGGGGAGCCCCTTGTCCTTCCTTCGAAGAAGTTTCCATTAGGGGAATATTTGGACCTAAGGAGATCGACCCACAGCCCGGATGCCCCCTGGACAATTTTCCAGATCCATTTGCACATCAACGCAATATTGAGGATCCTCGTGTTGGTGATCCCAAGACCCCCCAAGGCCTTGGGACGACACACCCACGCCCACCTAACCATATGATATTTATGGTTCAGGCTCGTTCCTTCCCAAAAGAACTTAGTGCGGGGTGTATCCATTTTCGCATGAACCCCTTCCGCGAGCAGGAACAGGCCCATAGCAAACATGGGCATGGAGGAGAGGCTCGAGTTTGTGAGGACTAGCCTAGCTGCTTTCGAAAGAAATTTGCCCCTCCACGGGCAAACCCTCCCCCTTACCTTGGCACACAAAGGCTCCCAATTCTCTATCGTGGGGCGCTTAGTGTCCACCGGAAGGCCTAGGTACGTGAACGGAAACTTGCCCACCTTACAGTTGAGCAAGTCAGCTATGCGACACCCCTCCTCCAGCTCTACCCCCATAGAGAGCACCTCACACTTATGGAAGTTGATTTTGAGGCCCGACATGAGCTCAAAGCTGAGCAGAATCGCCTTGACCATAGCAATGCTATGGTGGTCTGGGCGAAACAGCAGTAGCATGTCATCCGCGTACTGCAAACGTGTAACTCCCCCTGGAATTAGCTGGCCTACCACTCCCTTGATATGGCCAGCCTCGGCCACCTTCTGGAGCATGGCGGACAACGCATTGACAACAAAGTTCAACAGCAGCAGGGACATAGGGTCACCCTGCCTAAGTCCCCGCTTGTTCCGAAAGAAGTGCCCTACTTCTCCGTTCACCGAGACCGTAGTTTGGCCTCCCGAGACCAACTGCATAACACGGTGTACCCAAACCGCAGAAAACCCCCGACTACTTAGAACCTGACGCAGGAAATCCCAATTAACCCGGTCGTACGCCTTCTCGAAGTCTACTTTCAGAAAAATGGCATGTTCCCTCGTGCGTTTAAGTTCATGGACAATCTCCTATAGGGCAAGTGGGCCCTCCAGGATGTTACGGCCGCGAATGAACGCGGACTGGTTGCGATGTATCGAGCGATGGGCAATTGTCCCAAGACGAGTGGCACATGCTTTAGCACATATCTTAAATGGGACATTGATGAGTGCGATTGGACGGAAAGCCTAATGCTGTCGGCCCCTGGAACCTTCGGAATGAGCGATAAGACGCCAAAATTAAGATGAGCTATATCTACCATACCGCGCATGAAACCATTACAAATCTCAAAGATTGGCCCTCTAAGAATTGGCCAAAAGTGTTTGAACATAGCCACCGGCCACCCGTCCAGTCCCAGAGCCGTGTCCGACTTCATACGCATTAGGGCAGTGTCAATCTCTCCCGGGAGGAAAGCGAGCCCCAGCTCGTCGTTTTCCCTCGCCATAACATGTTGGAAAGGATTCCACACGTCTGCGCTAAGGCAAGCCCCCTGATCCTCGCAAGAGCCCATCAAGTTGATGTAAAAATGATATGTGTGATGGGAGATATCCTCTTGTCGCAAGAGGAGCCCTTGGTCCGATTGCAACCTGAGGATAGCACATTTTCTATGCCGGTCGTTTGCATAGGCGTGGAAGTACTTGGTGTTGGCATTACCTTTAAGAGTCCATTTAAGACCACCACGGCGACGCCAGTACTCTTCCTCCACACACAACAGAGCCTCGACCTGCCCCTCGAGGGCATATCGATGAGCCCATTCCTGCTCCCAAAAAACCGCACATCAGCCTCCGCATCAATCCTCTTAATCTCATTGAGGAGCGAATCCCTGAGCACTTTGTCGTTCCTCCCTAGGTTGGCGCCCCACCCCTTGAGGCTAGCCCGGAGTCTACCCCCAACCGCGTTCCAGAACTCCATCGGGCCCCCCTGTGGCCCTACCTGGTGAACGCAAGCCCACCATTTCTCCTTAAAGATCTCCTCGAAGCCTGGCGTCTCAAACCAGGCCGTTTCAAAGAAGAAACACGGGCTACAGCATAATCTATCCTCCCCTGAGGAGTAGATCAGCGGAATATGGTCCGAACCGATGCGTGTTTCCGCGACCAACGAACAGGGAGGATATCCCATTTCCCACTCCGGAGACATGAACACTCGATCCAACACCGAGCGAACCAGGTTGAGTTGCTTGTTAGTCCAAGTAAACCTCGCGCCCGTCCTGGCCACTTCCCTAAGGGCCATGGCAGCAATAGCAGAGTTAAACATGGTCACCCTAGGCGAGTTTATGTTGCTATTGTTTTTGTCCGCTCCCGATCGAATCAGGTTGAAGTCCCCACCCACTAGCACCGGGAGCGTAGCGGCAGTCACCTGGTGACCTTGGGTTGGAGTTCCCCCAAGAACTCCGCCGATCGAGAGTGATCGGCCGGGCCGTAAACCTGAATGACTACTAGTTCACGAAGCGAAGCACGAATGCAAAAATACGCGGCAATGAAAAACGTCCCTACGTCCCAAGCGATCATCTCATACAAGCTGCGGCTTAAACCCAACAACATGCCCCCCGAATGCCCAACAGCAGGGACGTGTTGCCACTCAAATCGCTCGAGCGGGTCAATTGACAGCAAATCATGAAGACGGAAGTCCGCCTTGATCGTTTCCTGTAAGCCAACGATATCGACGTCCTCCTTGTGCATATAATCCTTAAGCTGGGTTCGCCGCCCCCCGTGGCCAAACCCGCAGATATTCCAGAATAGGACGCGCATCTAGATCACACGATTACGTAGCCGGACACCTCTCAAGGTGACTGCTTTTGCCACATGCCTCGCCTTGCCCCTGCAAGGCGTAGGAGAGGGGGCAAACCCTGTTGCCTGAACCCCCTCGGCGGGCAGAGAGAGAGCACCGACATCCCCTCCCTCGAGGTCCCCGGTCCTCTGTTCGGCACGCGCTGTAGCCGCAGTCGCAAGCGCTGCCTGCACTAGCTCCTTAGCGAGGATGAGCAAAATCAATTCGCGAGCCCCACCCACACAAGATGCGTCTACGCCGCTCGCCTCCAAAACCTCATGCAAATGATCGTCCGAAAAATAATCTAGCACCGTGAAGCGGGGAGGTGGATTACCTGAAATCTCCATGTTCTTCTGCGCTTGAAGAAGCTGCGCACGCTGCATGGACAGCATGTTGCCCTTGGCCCCCTTGGAGCGCAAGCTGGTGCGCACCGGCACCGCTGACACCGTCTTGGTCCGCTTGGCCTTGGAGATCGTTGCCGCCTTGGAGGCCTCTTGCAGCAGCGGGTTGACGATGGTAGGCATGGTCGGGGCAGCAAATGCCATGATGGATTGTGGAGTGAGAGGCGCGCCCAACGGCTCCATCGCGTGCACCGCCTCCACGCTCACCTTGCGCCCTGCCGTCTTCTTCATTTGCTTCACTCAGACGCTCAGAGAACCACGACCAGCAGAGGCAGGAGACCTTGCCGGACGGACACGAGAGGGGCTAGGGGAGAGGGCCATCAGGGAACGACCACCGACCGCACCCGCGACCGCAGCCGGGGCCGGGCCCAAGGGTGGGGACGACACCGAGCCCAAGTTGGAGCCGTACTGGTTGGGGATCGAGAGCGCCACCCCAACCGAGCCCAACTCCTCCGCCACCCGAGGCGCCATTGCCCCTTCCACCGGCGCAGCAGGACCCTGGCCAGAAATCCCGAGCTTGTCCCATGCTGCAGTGTCAATCGAGTCATCCTCCTCCATACTTGCATCTTGGTCATGTTGCTTGTCCTTGAACTTGTCCTTGTCATTGTCGTCCGGTCCCCTGCCATTGGAAGGAGGAGGAGGAGGAGGCAGGGCTGGGCCGCCTGGCGGGGGCGGTCCAACTCCAGCTCCAGCTTGACGTTGTACCCCTCGCCGTTGAACCAGATCTGCACCAAGCCACTCAGCTTGGCCGATACACGACATGCGAAGCGCATGCGCATCAGCCCCGAGCGGATCAGCGACAGCTCGTCCACAGCCACTGGCCTGCCGATCATGGTTGTGGCCGCCATCAGCCGCTTCACGCGGCTCTACTTCGGAGGAATGCCCCACATCTTCACCCAAACCTCCGGCATGGACAGCGGCTTGGGCTCGGCGAGAGACGCGTTGCGGATATCCGCCATGATGTTGTTGATGGGGAGAAAAAGGTTGCCGCTGTGCGTCGCCATCCTCAGCATGACCGGATCAGGGAAGGCCACCGAAAAGCACTCAGAGTCAAACAGGGCCACCTGCCAGTCCCACTTGCCCTCGAAGAGATGGGGCAGCTCCGCCTCCAGCAACTCCTTGGACAGCACACCGGGCGCCGCCGAGACCAGAGTTGCGTTGGCACCCAGCAGGCCCGCCGACACCGCATCCGCCTCCTCGGGGTACTGCAAGCAGAAGAAACCACCGCCGAAAAACGTGTGGCCCATGGTCTGCAGCATCAGCGTCTTGCCCCGCGTGGGACAGTAGGCCGATGCGTGTCCCTCTTGGCTGCAAGCACACACAACTGCTTGAAGGTGCACTCATTCTGATAGTATCCTGTACGCCCACATCTGAAGCACTCGGGCCCCTCCACTTCCTCCACCGGGATGGGCTCTGCCACCGTACGCTTGGAAGAGGAGGGCTTGAAGGGCGCCGGCATGGCCGGCTTGTGCTTCTTCTGCTTTTGCCTGGCGTAGGGGTCGCCGATGCGGTCGCCGCCGTGGGGGAGGAGCGCACCCTTGCACTTGAGCTCTAGGCCCCGCTTCTTGTACTCCTCTTTCTTCTTCTTCTTTCGCTCCTGCTCCTTGAGCCACCAGCAAGGGGGCGGCCCCAGCCCCCCTCCTCTCCGGCGCGCTTTGCTGCGCGCTCCTTCGCCGGAGCATGCAGATCTCGCTCGCGACACTGCTCCGCCTCCGGATCCGGTGCCACCCGCTTGTCCGCATGCCGATCTGCCTTGGAGCCCATGGCCACCACCGCGGCGAACGAGCGCTCGAGGGGTGGGGGAGTGCTACATCTTGAGCTTGCGTTGGTTTTTCTTGAAAAGGAAAGGGTGATGCAGCAATAGTAGCGTAAGTATTTCCCTCAGTTTTTGAGAACCAAGGTATCAGTCCAGTAGGAGGCTCCTCAAAAGTCCCATGCACCTACACAAACAAACAAAGAACTCGCAACCAACACAATAAAGGGGTTGCCAATCCCTTCATGGCCACTTGCAAAAGTGAGATCTGATAGAGATAGTATGATAAGATAAATATATTTTTGGTATTTTATAATATAGATGCGAAAAGTAAAGATGCAAATAAAAGTAGATTGAAAGCTTATATGGTAAAAGATAGACCCGGGGCCATAGGTTTCACTAGAGGCTTCTCTCAAGATAGCATAAGTATTACGGTGGGT
Organism: Triticum timopheevii; assembly: GCA_963921465.1. NCBI lineage: Eukaryota > Viridiplantae > Streptophyta > Magnoliopsida > Poales > Poaceae > Triticum > Triticum timopheevii. The sequence goes on from OY997270.1 coordinate 315,854,310, forward strand.
GAACAAATTACTGTCGAGCAATTGTTAGAAAAGCGAATAATTATGAGATTATCTAGGCATGATCATGTATATAGGCATCACGTCTGTGACAAGTAGACCGGCTCCTGCCTGCATCTACTACTATTACTCCACACATCGATCGACTCCTGCCTGCATCTAGAGTATTAAGTTCATAAAGAACAGAGTAACGCATTAAGAAAGATGACATGATGTAGAGGGATAAACTCATGCAATATGATATAAACCCCATCTTTTTATCCTCGATGGCAACAATACAATACGTGTGTTGCTGCCCCTGCTGTCACTGGTAAAGGACACCGCAAGATTGAACCCAAAGCTAAGCACTTCTCCCATGGCAAGAAAGATCAATCTAGTAGGCCAAACCAAACTGATAATTTGAAGAGACTTGCAAAGATAACCAATCATACATAAAAGAATTCAGAGGAGATTCAAATATTTCTCATAGATAAACTTGATCATAAACCCACAATTCATCGGATCTCGACAAACACACCGCAAAAAGAGTTTACATCGAATAGATCTCCACACGAGAGGGGGAGAACATTGTATTGAGATCCAAAAAGAGAGAAGAAGCCATCTAGCTAATAACTATGGACCCAAAGGTCTGTGGTAAATTACTCACAACTCATCGGAGGGGCTATGGTGTTGATGTAGAAGCCCTCCGTGGCCGATTCCCCCTCCGGCGGAGCGCCGGCGAAGGCTCCAAGATGGGATCTCGCGGATACAGAAGGTTGCAGCGGTGGAAATTGTGTTTCGTTGGCTCCCCGAATGTTTTCGGGGTACGTAGGCTTATATAGGAGGAAGAAGTACGTCGGTGGCCGCCTGAGGGGCCCACGAGATAGGGGGGCGCGCCTAGAGGGGGTGGGTGCACCCTCCTGTCTCATGGACGCCTCGGCTGCTTCTTGACTTGCACTCCAAGTCCTCTGGATCACGTTCGTTCCAAAAATCACGCTCCCGAAGGTTTCATTCCGTTTGGACTCCGTTTGATATTCATTTTCTTCGAAATACTGAAATAGGCAAAAAAACAGCAATACGGGCTGGGCCTCTGGATAGTAGGTTAGTCCCAAAAATGATATAAATGTGTAAAATAAAGCCCATAAACATCCAAAAGGGGTAATATAATAGCATGGAACAATCAAAAGTTATAGATACGTTGGAGATGTACCAAGCATCCCCAAGCTTAATTCCTGCTCGTCCTCGAGTAGGTAAATGATAAAAACAGAATTTTTGATGTGGAATGCTACCTAGCATAATTCTCAATGTAATTTTCTTTATTGTGGCATGAATGTTCAGATCCAAATGATTCAAGATAAAAGCTTATAAAACATAAAAATAATAATGCTTCAAAGGATACTAACAAATAATCATGTCCTATCAAAATAGCATAGCCAAAGAAAGCTTATCCCTACAAAATCATATAGTTAGGCCATGCTTCATTTTCATTACACAAAATACTCCCATCATGCACAACCCCGATGATGAGGCGAGCAATTGTTTCATACTTTTTAACGCGCTTCAGCTTTTTTCAACTCTTACGCAATACATGAGCGTAAGCCATGGACATAGCACTAAGGTGGTATAGGTGGTGGTTGTGAGGACAAAAAGAGGGAGAAGATAGTCTCACATCAACTAAGCGTATCAACGGGCTATGGAGATGCCCGTCAATAGATATCAATGTGAGTGAGTAGGGATTGCCATGCAACGGATGCAATAGAGCTATAAATATATGAAAGCTCAACTAAAGAAACTAAATGGGTGTGCATCCAACTCGCTTGCTCATGAAGACCTAGAGTGTTTTGAGGAAGCCCATCATTGGAATATACAAGCCAAGTTCTATAATGAAAAATTCCCACTTAGTATATGAAAGTGACAACATAGGAGACTCTCTATCATGAAGATCATGGTGCTACTTTGAAGCACAAGTGTGGAAAAAGAGATAGTAGCATTGTCCCTTCTCTCTTTTTCTCTCATTTTCTTTTTTTCTTTTTCTTCTTCTCCTTTTTTTCCTTTTTTTCTTTTCTTTGGCCTTTTTTTTCTTTTTGGCCTTTCTCTTTTTTTCTTTTGTAAAGTCCGAAGTCTCATCCCGACTTGTGGGGGAATCATAGTCTTCATCATCCTTTTCTCACTAAGACAATGCTCTAATAATGAAGATCATCACACTTTTATTGATTTACAACTCAAGAATTACAACTCAAAGCTAGAACAAGATATGACTCTATATGAATGCCTCCGGCGGTGTACCGGGATATGCAATGAATCAAGAGCGACATGTATGAAAATTATGAAGGTGGCCTTGCCACAAATACGATGTCAACTACATGATCATGCAAAGAGCAATATGACAAAAATGAAGCGTGTTATAATAAACGGAACAGTGGAAAGTTGCATGGCAATATATCTTGGAATGGCTATGGAAATTCCATAAAAGGTAGGTATGGTGGCTGTTTTGAGGAAGATAAATGAGGGGTTCATGATACCGGCGAAAGTTGCGCGGCACAATAGAGGCTAACAAAGTGGAAGGATGAGTGTGCGTATATCCATGGACTCACATTAGTCATAAAGAACTCATATACTTATTGCAAAAGTCTACTTAGCCCTCGAAGCAAAGTACTACTATGCATGCCCCAAGAGGGATAGATTGGTAGGAAAAGACCATCGCTCATCCCCGACTGTCACTCATAAGGAAGACAATCAAAAGAGCACCTCATGCAACAAATTTGTCACACAACTTTTACCATACGTGCATGCTACGGGACTTGCCAACTTCAACAAAAGTATTTCTCAATTTCATAATTACCCACTAGCATGACCCTAACATTACTACCTTTATATCTCAAAACAGTTATCAAGCATCAAATTGATCATAGCATCCAATTCACTTCCTATGATAATTTTTATTATACCCAACTTGGATTCTCATCATTCTAGGACCAAATTTGTAACCATAGAAAATACCATGCTATTCTAAAAGACTCTCAAGACTAGTAATTTCTTCAAAATTAAGCCACCACCGTGCTCCAAAAGATATAAGTGAAGCACTAGAGCAAAAACTATCAAGCTCAAAAGATATAAGTGAAGCACATAGAGTATTTTAGCAAATTCTAATCAAGTGAGCTTCTCCCAAAAGGTGTGTACAGCAAGGATGATTGTGGTAAACTAAAAATCACAGACTATTATAATACACGACGCTCCAAGCAAAACACATATCATGTGGCGAATAAAAATATAGCTCCAAGTAAAGTTACCAATGAACGAAGACGAAAGAGGGGATGCCTTCCCGGGGCATCCCCAAGCTTAGGCTTTTAGCTATCCTTGAATATCTTGGGGTGCCATGGGCATCCCCAAGCTTAGGCTCTTGCCACTCCTTATTCCATAGTCCATCAAAGCTTTACCCAAAACTCGAAAACTTCACAACACAAAACTCAACAGGAAATCTTATAAGCTCCGTTAGTGAAAGAAAACAAAACCACCACATAAGGTACTGTAATTAACTCATTATTTATTTATTTTGGTGTTAAACCTACTGTATTCCAACTTCTCTATGGTTTATAAACTATTTTACTAGCTATAGATGCATCAAAATAAGCAAACAACACACGAAAAACAGAATCTGTCAAAAACAGAACAGTCTGTAGAAATCTGTAACTAACGCAAACTTCTGGAACTCTAAAAATCCTACCAAAATATAAAGTCCTGGAAAATTTGTCTATTGACCAGAAGCAAAAAGAATCAATGCAAAATTACATTTCTGTGATTTAACAAAACTAAATTCGTGCATGAAAAGTTTCTGTTTTTCAGCAGAATCAAATCAACTATCATCATAGGTTATCTTATAGGTTCTACTTGGTACAAACACTAATTAAAAGATAAAAACACATCTAAACAGAAGGTAGATGCAAAATTTATTACTAAACAGGAACAAAAACAAAAAACACAAATAAAATTGGGTTGCCTCCCAACTAGCGCTATCGTTTGACGCCCCTAGCTAGGCATAAAAGCGAAGATAGATCTAAGTAGTGCCATCTTTGGCGCTCGGAAAGGAAAAAGAGGATCTCCTTTCTATGGCATTCATTCTTCTATTTAGGGTAAGCACATTGCCATTAATGGATGAAGTAAGATTAAGCATGTTACGGAAGTTTGCCTCTAAGCTAGACTTCATCTCTTTGATAATTTCATTTTGATAAAAGCACAAGAGAGTAGTTGATTCAACCTTATCATTCATAGGGTGCCCAAATATGGTTTTCAATTTTTCATAGGTATCTATAGCATCCCCTTCAAGAAAACCTTCTTCAAAAATAGAATCTAAAACTTGTTTGAAAGAAGCGGGCAAGCCAACATAGAAACTTTTTAAGTAAACTTCAATTTGATATTGTGGCACATAGCTAGCCTGAATCCTTAATAACCTATCCCAAGCATCTTTTAAAGACTCATCAAGTAAATAACGAAAAATTCCAGAGTCATCCCCATCAAAATTATTTAAGCTCTCATTGGTGACCCCAGTGGGTCTTTCTATAGCATCATTATTCATGAGCTTAGAGAGGATAGAGGGGTTATCCAAGGTACTAGAACCTAGGAAAGGGCCCTTAGTTCTTTTTGATTCGGCCATGGCAACGGGAAGGCAGACGAAAAAGAGAGGAGGAGATTGGGAAAGAGAGGCGAATAAAACGGCAAGGGTGAAGTGGGGGAGAAGAAAACGAGAGGCAAATGACAAATAATGTAAATGCGAGGGAGATGGGTTTGTGATGGGTACTTGGTATGTCTTTGTTGGAAATATGCCCTAGAGGCAATAATAAAAGTATTATTATTATATTTCCTTGTTCATGATAATTGTCTTTATTCATGCTATAACTATATTATCCAGAAATTGTAATACACGTGTGAATACATAGACCATAATATGTCCCTAGTAAGCCTCTAGTTGACTAGCTCGTTGATCAACAGATAGTCATGGTTTCCTGGCTATGGACATTAGATGTCATTGATAACGGGATCACATCATTAGGAGAATGATGTGATGGACAAGACCCAATCCTAAGCATAGCACAAGATCGTGTAGTTCGTTTGCTAGAGCTTTCCCAATGTCAAGTATCTTTTCCTTAGACCATGAGATCGTGTAACTCCCGGATACCGTAGGAGTGCTTTGGGTGTACCAAACGTCACAACGTAACTGGGTGACTATAAAGGTGCACTACAGGTATCTTCGTAAGTGTCTGTTGGGTTGACACGGATCGAGACTGGGATTTGCCACTCCGTATGACGGAGAGGTATCTCTGGGCCCACTCGGTAATGCATCATCATAATGAGCTCAAAGTGACCAAGTGTTTGGTCACGGGATCATGCATTACGGTACGAGTAAAGTGACTTGCCAGTAACGAGACTGAACGAGGTATTGGGATACCGACGATCGAGTCTCGGGCAAGTATACGGGGTTGATTGAATCCTCGACATTGTGGTTCATTCGATGACATCATCAAGGAGCACGTGGGAGCCAACATGGGTATCCAGATCCCGCTGTTGGTTATTGGCCGGAGAGCCGTCTCGGTCATGTCTGCGTGTCTCCCAAACCCGTAGGGTCTACACACTTAAGGTTCGGTGACGCTAGGGTTATTAGGAAGACTTGTATGTGATTAACGAATGTTGTTCGGAGTCCCGGATGAGATCCCGGACGTCACGAGGAGTTCCGGAATAGTCCGGAGGTGAAGATTTATATATAGGAAGTGCTGTTTTGGCCATCGGGAAAGTTTCGGGGTCATCCGGTATTGTACCGGGACCACCGGAAGGGTCCCGGGGGTCCACTGGGTGGAGCCACCCATCCCGGAGGGCCCCGTGGGCTGAAGTGGGGAGGGGACCAGCCCCTGGTGGGCTGGTGCGCCCCCCTGGGCCCCCCTCTGCGCCTAGGGTTGGGAACCCTAGGGGAGGGGGCACCTCCACTTGCCTTGGGGGGCACTCCACCCCCCTTGGCCGCCGCCCCCCTAGAGATCCCATCTCTAGGGCCGGCTACCCCCCTGGGGGCATATATAAAGGAAGGGGGAGGAAGGGCAGCCGCACCCCTGACTCTTGGCGCCTCCCTCCCCCTGCTACACCTCTTCCTCCTCCCGCGGTTGCTTGGCGAAGCCCTGCCGGAGTACTGCTTCTCCACCACCACCACGCCGTCGTGCTGCTGCTGGAGTCTTCTTCCTCAACCTCTCCTTCCCCCTTGCTGGATCAAGAAGGAGGAGACGTCATCCGCTCCGTACGTGTGTTGAACGCGGAGGTGCTGTCCGTTCAGCACTTGGTCATCGGTGATTTGGATCACGACGAGTACGACTCCATCATCCCCGTTCTCTTGAACGCTTCTGCTCGCGATCTACAAGGGTATGTAGATGCACTCCTATCACTCGTTGCTTAGATGAACTCATAGATGAATCTTGGTGAAACCGTAGGAAATTTTTTAATTTTCTGCAATGTTCCCCAATAGTGGCATCATGAGCTAGGTCTATGCGTAGTTCTCTATTGCACGAGTAGAACACAATTTTGTTTTGGGCGTAGATGTTTTCAACTTTCTTGCCGCTACTAGTCTTTTCTTGCTTCAGCGGTATTGTGGGATGAAGCGGACCGGACCGACCTTACACGTACGCTTACGTGAGACAGGTTCCACCGACTGACATGCACAAGTTGCATAAGGTTGCTAGCGGGTGTCTGTCTCTCCCACTTTAGTTGGAGCGGATTCGACGAAAAGGGTCCTTATGAAGGGTAAATAGAAGTTGACAAATCACGTTGTGGCTTTAACGTAGGTAAGAAAACGTTCTTGCTAGATCACCTATAGAAGCCACGTAAAAACTTGCAACAACAATTAGAGGACGTCTAACTTGTTTTTGCATTAAGTGTCTTGTGATGTGATATGGCCAAAGTTGTGATGAATGATGAATGATATATTGTGATGTATGAGATCATGTTCTTGTAATAGGAATCACGACTTGCATGTCGATGAGTATGACAATCGGCAGGAGCCATAGGAGTTGTCTTTATTTTTTGTATGACCTGCGTGTCATTGAAGAACGCCATGTAAATTACTTTACTTTATTGCTAAACGCGTTAGCCATAGAAGTAGAAGTAGTCGTTGGCGTGACAACTTCATGAAGACACGATGATGGAGATCATGATGATGGAGATCATGGTGTCATGCCGGTGACAAAGATGATCATGGAGCCCCGAAGATGGAGATCAAAGGAGCTATATGATATTGGCCATATCATGTCACTACTATATAATTGCATGTGATGTTTATTATGTTTATGCATCTTGTTTACTTAGAACGACGGTAGTAAATAAGATGATCCCTTACAACAATTTCAAGAAGTGTTCTCCCCTAACTGTGCACCGTTGCTAAAGTTCGTCCTTTCGAAGCACCACGTGATGATCGGGTGTGATAGATTCTTACGTTCACATACAACGGGTGTAAGACAGTTTTACACATGCAAAACACTTAGGGTTAACTTGACGAGCCTAGCATGTACAGACATGGCCTCGGAACACAGAGACCGAAAGGTCGAACACGAGTCATATGGAAGATACGATCAACATGGAGATGTTCACCGACAATGACTAGTCCGTCTCACGTGATGATCGGACACGGCCTAGTCGACTCGGATCGTGTAACACTTAGATGACTAGAGGGATGTCTAATCTGAGTGGGAGTTCATTGAAATAATTTGATTAGATGAACTTAATTATCATGAACTTAGTCTAAAACCTTTGCAAATATGTCTTGTAGATCAAATGGCCAACGCTCATGTCAACATGAACTTCAACGCGTTCCTAGAGAAAACCAAGCTGAAAGATGATGGCAGCAACTATACGGACTGGGTCCGGAACCTAAGGATCATCCTCATAGCTGCCAAGAAAGCATATGTCCTAGATGGACCGCTAGGTGAAGCACCCATCCCAGAGAACCAAGACGTTATGAATGCTTGGCAATCACGTGCTGATGATTACTCACTCGTTCAGTGCAGCATGCTTTACAGCTTAGAACCGGGGCTCCAAAAGCGTTTTGAGCAACATGGAGCATATGAGATGTTCGAGGAGCTGAAAATGGTTTTCCAAGCTCATGCCCGGGTCGAGAGATATGAAGTCTCCGACAAGTTCTACAGTTGTAAGATGGAGGAAAATAGTTCTGTCAGTGAGCACATACTCAAAATGTCTGGGTTGCACAACCGCCTGTCCCAGCTGGACATTAACCTCCCGGACGAGGCGGTCATTGACAAAATCCTTCAGTCGCTCCCACCGAGCTATAAGAGCTTTGTGATGAATTACAATATGCAGGGGATGGTGAAAACTATTCCTGAAGTATTTTCAATGCTGAAGTCAGCAGAGGTAGAAATCAAAAAGGAACATCGAGTGTTGATGGTCAATAAAACCACCAAGTTCAAGAAGGGCAAGGAAAAGAAGAACTTCAAGAAAGACGGCAAAGATGTTGCCGCGCTTGGTAAGCCAGTTGCCAGGAAGAAGTCAAGCAATGGACCCAAGCCTGAGACTGAGTGCTTTTATTGCAAAGGGAAGGGTCACTGGAAGCGGAACTGCCCTAAATACTTAGCGGACAAGAAGGCCGGCAACACTAAAGGTATATTTGATATACATGTAATTGATGTGTAACTCACCAGTACTCGTAGTAACTCCTGGGTATTTGATACCGGTGCCGTTGCTCATATTTGTAACTCACAGCAGGAGCTGCGGAATAAGCGGAGACAGGCGAAGGACAAGGTGACGATGCGCGTCGGGAATGGTTCCAAGGTCGATGTGATCGCCGTCGGCACGCTACCTCTACATTTACCTACGGGATTAGTTTTAAACCTCAATAATTGTTATTTAGTGCCAAGTTTGAGCATGAACATTGTATCTGGATCTCGTTTGATACGAGATGGCTACTCATTTAAATCTGAGAATAATGGTTGTTCTATTTATATGAGAGATATGTTTTATGGTCATGCCCCGATGGTCAATGGTTTATTCTTAATGAATCTCGAGCGTAATATTACACATATTCATAGTGTGAATACCAAAAGATGTAAAGTTGATAACGATAGTCCCACATACTTGTGGCACTGCCGCCTTGGTTACATTGGTGTCAAGCGCATGAAGAAGCTCCATGCTGATGGACTTTTATAGTCTCTAGATTATGAATCGTTTGACACATGCGAGCCATGCCTCATGGGCAAGATGACCAAGACTCCGTTCTCCGGAACAATGGAGCGAGCAACCAACTTGTTGGAAATCATACATACCGATGTGTGCGGTCCAATGAGCGTTGAGGCTCGTGGAGGATATCGTTATGTTCTCACTCTCACTGATGACTTGAGTAGATATGGGTATGTCTACTTAATGAAACACAAGTCTGAGACCTTTGAAAAGTTCAAGGAATTTCAGAATGAGGTAGAGAATCAACGTGACCGAAAGATAAAATTCCTACGATCAGATTGTGGAGGAGAATATTTAAGTCACGAATTTGGTACACACTTAAGGAAATGTGGAATTGTTTCACAACTCACGCCGCTTGGAACACCTCAGCGTAACGGTGTGTCCGAACGTCGTAATCGCACTCTATTGGATATAGTGCGGTCTATGATGTCTCTTACCGATTTACCGCTATCATTTTGGGGATACGCTCTAGAGACAGCTACATTCACTTTAAATAGGGCACCGTCTAAATCCGTTGAGACGACACCGTATGAATTATGGTTTGGGAAGAAACCTAAGCTATCATTTCTAAAAGTTTGGGGATGCGCTTATGTCAAGAAACTTCAACCTGAAAAGCTCGAACCCAAGTCGGAAAAATGCGTCTTCATAGGATACCCTAAGGAAACCATTGGGTATACCTTCTACTTAAGATCCGAGGGCAAGATTTTTGTTGCCAAGAACGGATCCTTTCTGGAAAAAGAGTTTCTCTCGAAAGAAGTAAGTGGGAGGAAAGTAGAACTCGATGAAGTACTACCTCTTGAACAGGAAAGTAGTGCAGCTCAGGGAAATGTTCCTATGATGCCTACACCAACTGGAGAGGAAAATAATGATGATGATCAAGGTACTTCGGATCAAGTTGCTACTGAACTTTGTAGGTCCACAAGGACACGTTCCGCACCAGAGTGGTACGGCAACCCTGTCCTGGAAATCATGTTGTTAGACAACGGTGAACCTTCGAACTATGAAGAAGCGATGGCGGGCCCAGATTCCAACAAATGGCTTGAAGCCATGCGATCCGAGATAGAATTCATGTATGAAAACAAAGTATGGACTTTGATAGACTTTCCCGATGATCGGCGAGCGATAGAAAAAAAAATGGATCTTTAAGAAGAAGACGGACGGGGATGGTAATGTTACCATCTATAAAGCTCGACTTGTCACTAAGGGTTATCGACAAGTTCAAGGGGTTGACTACGATGAGACATTCTCTCCCGTAGCGAAGCTGAAGTCCGTCCGAATCATGTTAGCAATTGCCGCATACTATGATTATGAGATATGGTAGATGGACGTCAAAACGGCATTCCTTAACGGACATCTTAAGGAAGAACTGTATATGATGCAGCCGGAAGGTTTTGTCGATCCTAAGAATGCTAACAAAGTATGCAAGCTCCAGCGATCCATTTATGGGCTGGTGCAAGCATCTCGAAGTTGGAACATTCGCTTTGATGAGATGATCAAAACGTTTGGGTTTATGCAGACTTATGGAGAAGCCTGCGTTTACAAGAAAGTGAGTGGGAGCTCTGTAGCATTTCTCATATTATATGTAGATGACATACTCTTGATGGGAAATGATATAGAACTTTTGGACAACATTAAGGCCTACTTGAATAAGTGTTTTTCAATGAAGGACCTTGGAGAAGCTGCTTACATATTAGGCATCAAGATCTATAGGGATAGATCGAGATGCCTCATAGGTCTTTCACAAAGCACATACCTTGACAAGATTTTGAAGAAGTTCAAAATGGATCAGTCCAAGAAAGGGTTCTTGCCTGTATTGCAAGGTGTGAGATTGAGCTCGGCTCAATGCCCGACCACGGCAAAAGATAAAGAAGAGATGAGTTTCATCCCCTATGCTTCAGCCATAGGATCTATTATGTATGCCATGCTGTGTACCAGACCTGATGTAAACCTTGCCGTAAGTTTGGTAGGAAGGTACCAAAGTAATCCTGGCAAGGAACACTGGACATCGGTCAAGAATATCCTGAAGTACCTGAAAAGAACAAAGGACATGTTTCTCGTTTATGGAGGTGACGAAGAGCTCGTCGTAAAGGGTTACGTCGACGCTAGCTTCGACACAGATCTGGATGACTCTAAGTCACAAACCGGATACGTGTATATGTTGAATGGTGGAGTAGTAAGCTGGTGCAGCTGCAAGCAGAGCGTCATGGCGGGATCTACGTGTGAAGCGGAGTACATGGCAGCCTCGGAGGCAGCGCATGAAGCAATTTGGGTGAAGGAGTTCATCACCGACCTAGGAGTCATACCCAATGCGCCGGGGCCGATCAAACTCTTCTGTGACAACACTGGAGCTATTGCCCTTGCCAAGGAGCCCAGGTTTCACAAGAAGACCAGGCACATCAAGCGTCGCTTCAACTCCATCCGTGAAAATGTTCAATATGGAGACATAGATATTTGCAAAGTACATACGGATCTGAATGTCGCAGATCCGTTGACTAAACCTCTCTCGCGAGCAAAACATGATCAACACCAGAACTCTATGGGTGTTTGATTCATCACAATATAACTAGATTATTGACTCTAGTGAAAGTGGGAGACTGTTGGAAATATGACCTAGAGGCAATAATAAAAGTATTATTATTATATTTCCTTGTTCATGATAATTGTCTTTATTCATGCTATAACTATATTATCCGGAAATTGTAATACACGTGTGAATACATAGACCATAATATGTCCCTAGTAAGCCTCTAGTTGACTAGCTCGTTGATCAACAGATAGTCATGGTTTCTGGCTATGGACATTAGATGTCATTGATAACGAGATCACATCATTAGGAGAATGATGTGATGGACAAGACCCAATCCTAAGCATAGCACAAGATCGTGTAGTTCGTTTGCTAGAGCTTTCCCAATGTCAAGTATCTTTTCCTTAGACCATGAGATCGTGTAACTCCCGGATACCGTAGGAGTGCTTTGGGTGTACCAAACATCACAACGTAACTGCGTGACTATAAAGGTGCACTACAGGTATCTCCGAAAGTGTCTGTTGGGTTGACACGGATCGAGACTGGGATTTGTCACTCCGTATGACAGAGAGGTATCTCTGGGCCCACTCAGTAATGCATCATCATAATGAGCTCAAAGTGACCAAGTGTTTGGTCACGGGATCATGCATTACGGTACGAGTAAAGTGACTTGCCGGTAACGAGACTGAACGAGGTATTGGGATACCGACGATCGAGTCTCGGGCAAGTAACATACCGATTGACAAAGGAAATTGTATACGGGGTTGATCGAATTCTTGACATCGTGGTTCATCCGATGACATCATCGAGGAGCACGTGGGAGCCAACATGGGTATCCAGATCCCGCTGTTGGTTATTGGCCGGAGAGCCGTCTCAGTCATGTCTGCGTGTCTCCCGAACCCGTAGGGTCTACACACTTAAGGTTCGGTGACGCTAGGGTTATTAGGAAGACTTGTATGTGATTACCGAATGTTGTTTGGAGTCCCGGATGAGATCCCGGACGTCACGAGGAGTTCTGGAATAGTCCAGAGGTGAAGATTTATATATAGGAAGTGTTATTTTGGCCATCGGGAAAGTTTCAGGGTCACCCGGTATTGTACCGGGACCACCGGAAGGGTCCCGGGGGTCCACCGGGTGGGGCCACCCATCCCGGAGGGCCCCATGGGCTGAAGTGGGGAGGGGACCAGCCCCTTGTGGGCTGGTGCGCCCCCTCCTGGGCCCCCCTCCGCGCCTAGGGTTGGGAACCCTAGGGGAGGGGGCGCCTCCACTTGCCTTGGGGGGCACTCCACCCCCCTTGGCCGCCGCCCCCCTAGAGATCCCATCTCTAGGGCCGGCTACCCCCCTGGGGGCATATATAAAGGAGGGGGGAGGGAGGGCAGCCGCACCCCTGACTCTTGGCGCCTCCCTCCCCCTGCTACACCTCTTCCTCCTCCCGCGGTTGCTTGGCGAAGCCCTGCCGGAGTACTGCTTCTCCACCACCACCACGCCGTCGTGCTGCTGCTGGAGTTTTCTTCCTCAACCTCTCCTTCCCCCTTGCTGGATCAAGAAGGAGGAGACTTCATCCGCTCTGTACGTGTTTTGAACGCGGAGGTGCTGTCCGTTCAGCACTTGGTCATCGGTGATTTGGATCACAGCGAGTACGACTCCATCATCCCCGTTCTCTTGAACGCTTCCGCTCGTGATCTACAAGGGTGTGTAGATGCACTCCTATCACTCGTTGCTTAGATGAACTCATAGATGGATCTTGGTGAAACCGTAGGAATTTTTTTAATTTTCTGCAACGTTCCCCAACAGTCTTGACTTGAGCGAAGACCTCCCCGGCAATGGTGCCAGAAATCCTTCTTGCTACGTCTTGAGCTTGCGTTGGTTTTCCTTGAAGAGGAAAGGGTGATGCAACAATAGCAGCGTAAGTATTTCCCTCAGTTTTTGAGAACCAAAGTATCAATCCAGTAGGAGGCTCCTCAAAAGTCCCACGCACCTACACAAACAAACAAAGAACTCGCAACCAACGCAATAAAGGGGTTGTCAATCCCTTCACAGCCACTTGCGAAAGTGAGATCTGATAGAGATAGTATGATAAGATAAATGTATTTTTGGTATTTTATAATATAGATGCGAAAAGTAAAGATGCAAATAAAAGTAGATTGAAAGCTTATATGATAAAAGATAGACCCGGGGGCCATAGGTTTCACTAGAGGCTTCTCTCAAGATAGCATAAGTATTACGGTGGGTGAACAAATTACTGTCGGGCAATTGATAGAAAAGCAAATAATTATGAGATTATCTAGGCATGATCATGTATATAGGCATCACATCTGTGACAAGTAGACCGACTCCTACCTGCATCTACTACAATTAGTCCACACATCGACCGACTCCTGCCGGCATCTAGAGTATTAAGTTCATAAAGAACAGAGTAACGCATTAAGAAAGATGACATGATGTAGAGGGATAAACTCATGCAACATGATATAAACCCCATCTTTTTATCCTCAATGGCAACAATACAATACGTGCGTTGTTGCCCCTGCTGTCACTGGGAAAGGACACCGCAAGATTGAACCCAAAGCTAAGCACTTCTCCCATGGCAAGAAAGATCAATCTAGTAGGCCAAACCAAACTGATAATTCAAAGAGACTTGCAAAGATAACTCAATCATACATAAAAGAATTCAGAGGAGATTCAAATATTTCTCATAGATAAATTTGATCATAAACCACAATTCATCAGATCTCGACAAACACACCGCAAAAAGAGTTTACATCGAATAGATCTCCACAAGAGAGGGGGAGAACATTGTATTGAGATCCAAAAAGAGAGAAGAAGCGATCTAGCTAATAACTATGGCCCCGAAGGTCTGTGGTAAACTACTCACAACTCATCAGAGGGGCTATGGTGTTGATGTAGAAGCCCTTCATGGTCGATTCCCCCTCTGGCGGAGCGCCGGCAAAGGCTCCAAGATGGGATCTCGCGGATACAGAAGGTTACGGCGGTGGAAATTGTGTTTCGTGGCTCCTCGGATGTTTTTGGGGTACGTAGGCTTATATAGGAGGAAGAAGTATGTCGGTGGCTGCCCAAGGGGCCCACGAGATAGGGGGGCACGCCCAGAGGGGGTGGGCGCGCCCTCCTGTCTCATGGCCGCCTTGGCTGCTTCTTGACTCTCACTCCAAGTCCTCTGGATCACGTTCGTTCCAAAAATCATGCTCCCAAAGGTTTCATTCCATTTGGACTCCGTTTGATATTCCTTTTCTTCGAAATACTGAAATAGGCAAAAAAACAGCAATACGGGTTGGGCCTCCGGTTAGTAGGTTAGTCCCAAAAATGATATAAATGTGTAAAATAAAGCCCATAAACATCCAAAAGGGGTAATATAATAGCATGGAACAATAAAAAATTATAGATACGTTGGAGACGTATCAGGGAGGGGAGGGAGGGGAGAAGGAGCGGGCAGATCCAACGAAGCGCCGCACCTCCGAGATAGTGCCAGGAAACCCTAATGAGCAGTCCAGGGCGCCCCGCCGGATCCAGAGCCACTTAAGTACCGGCCACGTCGCTCGTGGGCTAACTGGACCGGGCCTGGTCCGCGCCGCATTACCCACATCCCCACTGGTCTCATCCAGCGTGAACGGGCCCTCCTCTTGGGCCTTACCAGGCACACACGGAACGGTGCGGCCCGCGATGGAAAACTAGCCCACTGGCCTAACCAGACCGCCCGAGCCAACCCTAGGCCAGGGCTCTGGCTCCTCCGCCACCGCCTCCCTCGGCAGCGACTGCGCCGCCACCCCGTGCGCCGCCGTCGACGCCGGCGTAGGCACCAGCGCAGACGGGGAAGAAACCGCCGACGACAATGAGGCCACCACGCCGCCCGTCACCATCTGCGATGCGCAGGCCCTCGACGCCGGCACCACGCCCAGATGCGGTGCTCGGCACGACACCCCTGGTCTGCGAGCACCGTGGCCGCCAGGCGCAAACGCGCTACGCCAGCCAGCTTTGAGCGAGCCCCCTAGCTCCTCCGCCCGGGCCACAAACTCTCCGACCGACGACAGAACGCCGCCGCCACACCTCTCAGCGTCCGCGTCGTCCTCCGCCTCCGAGATCTCGCCATCACTTACCTCTGCCAACGCCCAGAACCTGCTCCCCGACCAGCCCGGGGATGCATCCGCGCCCGTGGACGCCGCCGGAGACAGGCGCGCCGGCTGCCCTGACGCGCACACCACCGCCCAGGCCTCCGAGTCGCCTTGGCCGGGGCCCTCCGCCGCATCGTCGCCCCCATCGCCCTCCGTGTCGCCAACCGCTCCAGAGCTGTTGGGGCATCCCTTCCCGATCACACTCTTTTTCCTTTTATGGATTTGTGAGCACTTGATGCATGTCTTGCTATGAATACCCGTGGTGACAATGGGGTGTCATATTGATTCACTGGATATATGTTTTGGCACTCCACTCGTGGATTCTCGAGGTGACATTGGGGTAATCTATGCATAGGGGTTGATGTACATTTACGTCTTTGTTTCTCCGGTAGAAATCTTGGGGCAGTCTTTGAGGTTCTTTGTGTTGGATTGAGTATTATGAATCTGAAATTGTTCGATGCATATCATATAATCAACTCATGGATACTCATGGTGACATTGGAGTATCTAGGTGACATTAGAGTTGGTTGATGTGTATCATATGGTGTTATTTTAGTACGAACTCTTAGATGGATCGATCGGAAAGGATAACTTGGTCTTATTTTAGTACGAACTCTTGGATAGATCGACAGGAAATGATAACTTTGTGGTTTCGTACCCTACAAACAATTTCTTCTTATGTTCTCTGTTAGATAAAAACTTTGGAGTGACTCTTCGTCGCACGTTGAGGGATGGTTATATGATCCAATTATATTAGCATTGTTGAGAGATTGCACTAGTGAAAGTATGAACCCTAGGCCTCATTTTCAAGCATTGCAATATTGTTTGTGCTCACTTTTGTTACTTGCTACCTTGATGTTTGTTATTGTTCCTATTACAAAAATCAATATCTACTATCATTACTACACTTGTATCACCATCTCTTCGCCGAACTAGTGCACCTATACAATTTACCATTGTATTTGGTGTGTTGGGGACACAAGAGACTTTTTATTATTTGGCTGTAGGGTTGTTTGAGAGAGACCATCTTCATCCCACGCCTCCCACGGATTGATAAACCTTAGGCCATCCACTTGAGGGAAAATTGCTACTGTCCTACAATACTCTGCGCTTGGAGGCCCAACACGAGTCTACAAGAAGAAGTTGTGTAGTAGACATCACTGTCCGTGTGACCATGCACAATATGATCGTAGAGGGTGAGCGCCCAAAACATATCTATAACCAAGGGTTTTAGTTTTAGGGTGACAATGTCGTGCCTGGGCATGGAGGAGCGGCAACATTTGCACAGTTCACCCAGTTTCATCATCAAATGTGTGATTTGGAAATCGGTGCAAAAATGATTTGGTTGAGCATATGTGGGCTCACATTGGCAACCAATAGATATATATTTTTAAATGTATTTGAGACAATTTAATTTTTATTTATTTTGTAAATTGTGATATATTTCTCTCGTTGTGAAACTATGTAAAATGTTCATATTTTCTTCGAATTATGTTTGAGAAACCTCCATAGGCCACTCGCGAGGGCGAAAATGGATTGGCGCGTTGCTGCTACTTCTTGAGCTTGCGTTGGTTTTTCATTTGAAGAGGAAAGGGTGATGCAGCAAAGTAGACATAAGTATTTCCCTCAATTTGAGAACCAAGGTATCAATCCAGTAGGAGGTACACGCAAGTCTCCAATCTATGCACCTGCACAAACAGTCAAACACTTGCACCCAACACGATAAAGGGGGTTAGTCAAAAAACACATGATAAAGGGGCTGTCAATACCTTCACGGTCACTTGCAAGGATGAGATCTGATAGAGATATATATAAGAAATTACTAAAATGTAAAACAAAATAAAATTAAATAATTGCAGCAAGGTATTTTTGGTTTTTTTGTTTATAGATATGAAAATATATGATGGAAAATAGACCCGAGGGGGCAGAGGTTTCACTAGAGGCTTCTCTCTTGAAAGAAAACATACGGTGGGTGAACAAATTACTGTCGAGCAATTGATAGAAAAGCGCAAAGTTATGACGAATCTAAGACAATGATTGTGAATATAGGCATAACGTTCGTATCAAGTAGACCGACTCATGCCTGCATCTACTACTATTACTCCACACATCAACCGCTATCCAGCATGCATCTAGAGTATTAAGTTCATAAGTACGGAGTAACACCTTAAGTAAGATTACATGATGTAGAGGGATAAACTCAAGCAATATGATGAAAACCTCATCTTTTAACCCTTGATGGCAACAATACAATATGTGCCTCGCTACCCCTACTTTGTCACTGGGTGAGAACACCGCAAGATTGAACCCAAAACTAAGCACCTCTCCCATTGCAAGAAGAACCAATCTAGTTAGCCAAACCAAACCAATAATTCAAAGAGAAATACAAAGGTTTGAAATGATGCATACAAGAATTCATAAAAGACTCAAATAATATTCATAGATAATCTGATCATAAATCCACAATTCATCGGATCTCGACAAACACGCCGCAAAAGAATATTACATCGGATAGATCTCTAAGAACATCGAGGAGAACATTGTATTGAAGATCAAAGAGAGAGAATAAGCCATCTAGCTACTAGCTATGGACCTGTAGGCCTATGGTAAACTACTCACACTTCATCGGAAGGGCAATAGGGTTGATGTAGAAGCCCTCCGTGATCGAATCCCCCTCCGACAGGATGATGGAAAAGGCCCCAAGATGGGATCTCACGGGAACAGAAGGTTACGGCGGCGGAAAAGTATTTTGGTGGACGCTTCTGGTGGTTTGGGAATATTGTAGGATTTATAGAGCTGAGATGGAGGTCGGTGGACTCCCGAGGGCCCACAAGCCAGGGGCGCCCCCCTAGGGCGCGCCGCCGAGGCTTGTGGCCTCCTCGGGGATCTTTTGGCCCTCTCTCCAAGTTACGTGGGTGTCTTCTGGTCCAAGAAAAATCATCGTGAAAGTTTTATTCCATTTGGACTCCGTTTGATATTCCTTTTCTGTAAAACTCAAAAACAAGGAAAAAATAGAAACTGGAACTGGGCTCTAGCTTAATAAGTTAGTCCCAAAAATAATATAATATAGCATATTAATGCATATAAAACATCGAAAACAGATAATATAATAGCATGGAACAATAAAAAATTATAGATACATTGGAGACGTATCAAGCATCCCCAAGCATAACTCCTACTCGTCCTCGAGTATGTAAATGATAAAAACAGAATTTTTGATGTGGAATGCTACCTAACATATTTATCCATGTAATATTATTTATCGTGGCATGAATATTCAGATCCATAAGATTCAAAACAAAAGTTTAATATTGACATAAAAACAATAATACTTCAAGCATAGTAATAAAGCAATCATGTCTTCTCAAAATAACATGGCCAAAGAAAGTTATCCCTACAAAATCATATAGTCTGGCTATGCTCCATCTTCACCACACAAAGTATTTAATCATGCAAAACCCCGATGACAAGCCAAGCAATTGTTTCATACTTTTGATGTTCTCAAACGTTTTCAACTTTCATGAGCGTGAGCCATGGATATATATAACACTATAGGTGGAGTAGAATATGGTGGTTGTGGAGAAGACAAAAAGAAGGAAAATGTCTCACATCAACTAGGCGTATTAACGGGCTATGCCCATCAATTGATATCAATGTGAGTGAGTAGGGATTGCCATGCAACGGATGCACTAGAGCTATAAGTGTATGAAAGCTCAAAAATAAACTAAGTGGGTGTGCATCCAACTCGCTTGCTCATGAAGACCTAGGGCAATTTGAGGAAGCGCATCACTGGAATATACTAGCCAAGTTCCATAATGAAAAATTCCCACTAGTATATGAAAGTGACAACATAGGAGACTCTCTATCATGAAGATCATGGTGCTACTTTGAAGCACAAGTGTGGTAAAAGGATAGTAGCATTGCCCCTTCTCTCTTTTCTCTCATTTTTTTGATTAGGCTTCTTTTGGCCTCTTTTATTTTTTGTTAAGTCCAGAGACTCATTCCAACTTGTGAGGGAATCATAGCTTCCATCATCCTTTCCTCACATGGGACAATGCTCTAATAATGATGATCATCACACTTTTATTTACTTACAACTCAAGAGTTACAACTCGATTCTAGAAAAAATATGACTCTGTATGAATGCCTCCGGCGGAGTACCAGGATGTGCAATGATCAAGAGTGACATGTATAAAAAATATGAACGGTGGCCTTGCCACAAATACTATGCCAACTACATGATCATGCAAAGCAATATGACAATGATGAAGCGTGTCATAATAAACGGAATGGTGGAAGTTGCATGGAAATATATCTCGGAATGGCTATGGAAATGCCATAATACATAGGTATGGTGACTGTTTTGAGGAAGGTATATGGTGGGTTTAATGCACCGGCGAGAATTGCGCGGTACTAGAGAAGCTAGCACTGGTGGAAGGGTGAGAGTGTGTATAATCCATGGACTCAACATTAGTCATAAAGAACTCACATACTTATTGCAAAAATTTATTAGCTATCGAAACAAAGTACTACACGCATGCTCCTAGGGGGATAGATTGGTAGGAAAAGACCATCGCTCGTCAGCGATCGCCACTCATAAGGAAGACAATAAATAAATAAATCATGCTCTGACTTCATCACATAACGGTTCACCATACGTGCATGCTATGGGAATCACAAACTTTAAAACAAGTATTTCTACCAATCCACCATTACTCACTAGCATGACTCTAATATCACCATCTTTATATCTCAATACAAATGCAAGGAATCAAACTTCTCATAGTATTCAACACTCTTTATATGAAAGTTTTTATTACATCCCTCTTGGAGGCCCATCATATTAGGACTAAATTCATAAACTAAGCAAATTACCATGCTGTTTAGAGACTCTCAAAATAATATAAGTGAAGCATGAGAGTTCAACAATTTCTGTAAAATAAAGCCACCACCATGCTCTAAAAAGATATAAGTGAAGCACTAGAGCAAATGGCCTAGCTCAAAAGATATAAGTTAAGCACATAGAGTATTATAATAAATTCATGATTAATGTGTGTCCCTCTCAAAAGATGTGTGTCGGTGTCAAAACCGGCGGATCTCGGGTAGGGGGTCCCGATTTGTGCGTCAAGGCTGATGGTAATAGGAAGCAAGGGACACAAATGTTTACCCAGGTTCGGGCCCTCTCGATGGAGGTAAAACCATACTTCCTGCTTGATTAATATTGAAGATATGGGTAGTACAAGAGTAGATCTACCACGAGAACGTAGAGGCTAAACCCTAAGAGCTAGCCTATGATGGTATGATTGTAATTGTGATCGGCCTTCTAAGGACCAAACTCTCCGGTTTATATAGAAACCGGAGAGGGCTAGGGTTTACATGGAGTCGGTTACAAGGAAGGAAACACAATATCCGGATCGCCAAGCTTCCCTTCCACGCCAAGGAGAGTCCCATCCAGACACGGGCCAAAGTCTTGAGTCTTGTATCTTCACGCTTCAATAGTCCGGACGATGCATACAGTCCGGTTGTCCGGATACCCCCTTATCCAGGACTCCCTCAGTAGCCCCTGAACCAGCGTTCAATGATGATGAGTCCGGCGCGCAGTCTTGTCTTCGGCATTGCAGGGCGGGTTCCTTCTTCGAATACTCCAAAGTGGTTATCGAACACGTAGACCGTGTCCGGATCTGCAAGATGATCCTCACATAGCATAAATCTGATCTGCTAGCAATCTTCATGCATCGTGCCCTTGCATCATGGCCCGGTCCAACGCGAATCGGCGTTTCTTACCCCACCTTGACTCGTGCTACGAGGCGGTTTTATTGGCACGTCCCATCAATGCAGAGATCGTGTTCCTCTTATTACGGGATTTTCCATTAATATGGGCGTGCGTGAACCCATGACGGTAGTTGGTATAACTCCGAGTGTTTTTAGATAAGCCTCAAACGGTCACACTGAGGACTCTTGATATTCATCCTCTTTATAAAGGGGTCGAGGCCTATGCCTCTTTTCCACCTTCCTCGCGCCTTCTCGCACCTCGTGTTCTAACACCCGAAACCTAAGCTCCAACCCCCCAGATCCTCCAATATGTCCGGATCTGACCCCTCAAGGTCAGTGGGTGGCCTCCTCGATTCAAAAGGAAGACATTGCGAAGCTTAGGGGGGTCGGATACCTGACCGCCGACATCCAGCACAGGCTCCCTGCTCCAGGGCAAGTCATCCCTACACCGGAGCCCAATGAATGCGTCGTGTTTGTCCCTCACTTCCTCCGCGGCTTGGGCTTCACCCTCGATCCCTTCGTGAGGGGGCTCATGTTCTACTACGAGTTGGATTTTCATGATCTGGCTCCAGACGCTATCCTCCATATCTTGTCGTTCATTATCGTGTGCGAGTCTTTTCTCCACGTCACCCCACACTTTGGCTTATGGCTCAAGACCTTCAATGTGAAGCCGAAGATGATCGAGGGGCGACATGTGGAGTGTGGAGGTGCCTTAATAAGCAGGAATGCCGATGCCCCATGGCCAGAGGGTTCTTTCCCAGAAGTATCCGATGTATGGCAACGGAGGTGGTTCTATGTCACGGCTCCCAGAGGCACAAAATGGGTGGCTGCTCCCGAGTTCCGCTCGGGCCCTCCGTCACAACTAGCGTCTTGGACTGACGTAGGACGGAATTGGGGGCCTGCTGGTGATGTACCAGTACTGCAGAATCGCATTTGGGAGCTTCTTGATAGGGACATTAACCTCGTCAGCATAATGCAAGTGATGTTAATCCGACGGATGTTATCGTGCCAACGCCGGCCTCTCCGAATGTGGGAGTTCAATCCGGAGGGTCCACGGACTGTCAAGCACTTCTTCGGCTTGAAGCTCAAAGGGATGTGCAAATTATTCTTCGGACAGAAAGTAGAGTGTCCGGACACCACCGAGGATGCGGGCCTAAACTGCAATCGCCTAGATACCCAAGTAAGTAGCCTTGATACCGGACACCTTGTTTTGAATTTGTCATAATTGTTCATTCTGAAAATCATCCGTGGCCAAGAATGGCTCAGCAAGGCGGAGAGAATCAGGTGTCCGACGCCACTTCCCGAAGGCTCGCCTGGTCCCACCATGGACAAGATGCTTGACTGGGTACTCAGCAGAATGCCCTCAGGGAAGGATGAGGGGAAGAACGAAGAAACCGAACTCCACACGCTACGCATCCGAACCGGGGGAATTGTTACCTCCTCTAAGGAGGATAGTCGGGAAAGGGAGGCTAAAGCCTCCTCCCCGCGCGGGAAGAAGAGGGCTGCCTCCGAAGACTTGGAGGCGGAGATGCCCAAACCAGGGAAAAAGGCATCCCCAGGGGGCCCTGCCCCGACGGGCACCCTCACCGCGTCATGCCCACCAACGGGCCAGCCCTCCACCGAGCTGTAAGTCAATCTACAATTTGAAGGTACTGTGTCTCTCCTAGATCAATAACCAGGATTCGACTTTTTGCAGTCTGGCTAGCAGCTCTTCTCAACAGGGTTCGTCTTCGAGGGACCTTCCTCCAGAGATGATGGAGAGCGAGACCCCACCCGCCTCTCCGACTCATGAAGCGGGCGACACCTAGGTGTCGTCACGGAGGAGTTCGGATCTGCCGAAGCCGGAAGCCAATATGTCAGCCGCCCTGGGTCCGGAGCGTTTGGCTCACACGAGGGGCGATGGGAAGGGTCCCGCACAGTTCAATGTCCGGCCGGACGTACTGACGGGCTTACTGGAGCGAGCTGCGCTCTCAGAGGAGCACCGCTCATTAATGAGCACGGTGCTCAAGAAGATTTCATCCACTACAAGCGGTTTGAATGAAGCATTCACAAGCCTGCTCAGAGGCTTTAAGGTATGTAATGAAGAATACACTATTTCTTTGGCTGTGAGGCACACGCTAGGTGTGCTCCATATAGATAGTAGCCCCTGAGACTCTGGTTGCCCGCCCTAGGCGGCAAAAGGGGGATCATAAACCAATGATTGTGCTGTAAATACGTGCAGGTACCTGTGGGTCCGGCCGCCGGACAGTCCGTTGAAGTTGCCGAACTAATGAGGCAAATTGGATCCGTTGATGCCGATATCACACTGGTGAATGAGCGGCTGGACAAATCACAAGGTATGTGTCCTGCCTTCCTTTGTATAGGAAAATATGAAGGTGGCATGATATTTAATGTAATATGTTTGGAATGAAGATGGTGTTGCTGCCGTGGAGGCCCTGAGGGCGGAACTTGCTCAAGCCAAGGAACAAGCTCGGGTGAGAAATGCGGCTCCCCTAAAGGCGGCCGGGGAATTGAGGGCCGAATAGGCTGCTCATCGCCGAAGCGAGGAAAAAATAGCCGAAATGGCTGTTGAGTTAAAAAATGCCACTGACCGGTATTAGCTCCTTAAAAAGGAGCATGAGGATAATTCAGCTGACCTGAACAAGGCACTTAATGCCACCAAGGAAATACGGACCGAGCTCAGGGGTGAGCGGGAGGAGCTTCAACAGGCCGGTAAAATCGCGGCTGGGCGCTCCTATTTGCTGCGGACGAAGTTTTTCGATCCGGAGTATGCTCCCTTGGATGGATGCTGGAGTCCTGCAGACGCATATGCGGATTTGGCAAAGAGTATGGCGGACGCTGCCGAGTTCTTCAAAGATCAAGGTGATAAGGAAGTGGAGAAGCTTTTCTGGTCGCAATTCAATGCTCCCACTCGCCCGCTGCCGTTAAGTGACAAGATGGCTGCTGTAGCGGAGCTTCACAGGCTGTCCGGGCTTGCAATGCGGTCTGTAATAGACCATTTTTGGCCGAAGGGGCCTAAGCCGGACAATTACTTTAGCTTGGTGCAACAATTCCTTGGGGCCGTGCCTCGGATCGATGCCATGAGAAGGTCGGCGTGCATAGAAGGTGCGCGGATGGCTCTTGCCCGCGTTAAAGCCTATTGGACGGATATGGAGGCCACCATTATAGCGACCCAGGATCCGGCGGGGGGCCAATATCTGGCCAAGCACTTCTTGGCGCAGGTCACAGAAGGTGCCCGCCTAATAGAGGCGAAGTGCTCGAAGAATGTCTTGTTCAAATGATGAATTGAATCATTGTAAAAACAATGTTTATTTTGATTATGAGGCTATATTTATACTATTTGCCTGAAAATATGAAGCCAACGACTGCTAACTTTCGGATTACATAGGGGCTTAATCTAAAAAGAAACCTGTTGAACGAGGCCCTGCTGCACGTCTGCGCCTTTGTCTCCGTTGTGCCATATCCTGGAAGGGTATCACGTGAACGTTGTCTGTGGAAAAAGAAAACTCATAGGAGAGTACAACATAAGTATGCGATGGATAGTAAAAGTGCAAGATGTTGGCCTGCCAATAAGGTTGAGCCAAGTGTGGGGTTTTATTAATTATTTATAGCCCCTGGTATCCGCTATGGGATTACATATACGGTGCCCTGGTTCAATCTGTGCTACCGGACTCGTCTAACCGTGTCTATGGTCTTAACGACCAGTCATGTTTTTTTTTTGATATTGGAGGTCGCTTATAGTCCGGTCGCTAGGGCCGTCGCGTGTTCCTCTGCGCGTGAAGAGCGCTCTGTTATTCCGCCAATGGTGATGACGCCACATGGACCGGGCATCTTGAGTGTAAGGTAGCCATAGTGCAGCAATGCGTTGAAGCGGGCGAAGGCCATTCTTCCAAGCAATGCGTGATAGTTGCTTTGGAAGGGTGCGATGATGAAGAGCAGTTCTTTGCTTCTGGAGTTGCATGGAGAGCCGAATGTTACCTCCAGTATGGCGGAGCCCCTGCTGTAGGCTTCAACGCCTGATATCACTCCTTTAAAGGTGGTGGTGTTTTTACTAATTCTGGATGGGTCTATCCCCATCCTGCGGATAGTGTCCTCATATATTAGATTGAGACTAATGCCGCCGTCCATGAGGACGTGGGTGAGATGGTATCCGTCGATTATTGGGTCAAGCACCAAGGCCTCTGATCCTTCGCGCCGAATACTAGTTCGGTCGTTCGAGCGGTCGAAGGTGATCGGATAAGACATCCAGTAGTTAGGTATGGGTGCGATGGGCTCTATATCGCGCGCGTCTCTATGCGCGTGTTCGTGCCTTCTCGTGGATGTACAAGTCGTGTGGATCATGTTCACTGTTTTAACCTCTGGCAGGAATTTTTTCTGTCCCCCAGTGTTCGGCTGGCGAGGTTCATCCTCGTCTTCACTTGGTGTTTACCTTCCCTTGTGTTCGGCATTTAATTTGCCGGCCTGCTTGAAGACCCAGCACTCTCTGTGCGTGTGGTTCGCAGGTTTGTCCGGGGTGCCATGAATTTGGCACAGTCTGTCCAGGACTCTGTTCAGACTGGATGGTCCCTCTTTGCTGCCTTTAGATGGCTTATTTTGATGATTAGGTTGAGAGCCCCTTAATCCGGCATTAACTGTTGTGTTATCCGGGCTCTCTTCCTTGTTCTGGCATTTGTTTTCATTATGCAGTGGCTTCCCGTTGCCATCTCTTATTTCGGATGTGCTGGGGTCGCTGGTACCTTTACGGGCTAGCCAGCTATCTTCACCCGTGCAAAAGCAGGTCATAAGGCTTGTTAGGGCTGCCATTGTCCTTGGCTTTTCTTGGCCGAGGTGTCAGGCGAGCCACTCGTGGCGGATGTTGTGTTTGAATGTCACTAAGGCTTCGGCATCCGGACAATCGACAATTTGATTCTTCTTAGTGAGGAATCTGTTCCAAAGCTTGCGGGCGGACTCTCCGGGCTGTTGGATTATGTGACTTAAATCGTCAGCATCCGGAGGCCGGACATAAGTCCCTTGAAAATTCACCCTGAAAGCGTCCTCGAGTTCCTCCCAACTCCCAATTGAATTTTCGGGGAGGCTTTCAACCAGTGTCTAGCTGGTCCCTTTAGTTTGAGGGGAAGGTATTTGATGGCGTGGAGGTCATCCCCACGAGCCATATGTATATGTAGGATAAAGTCCTTGATCCAGACCCCTGGGTCTGTCGTTCCGTCGTATGCCTCTATGTTCACAGGTTTAAAGCCCTGTGGGAATTCATGGTCCAGTACCTCTTCGGTAAAGCACAGGGGGTGAGCAGCCCCTCTGTATCTGGACGTGTTGTGGCATGCCGTTGGCTGTTGTTGTGTCCGATGGTTATTCTGAACTGGTATTTGATTGGCATAATCGTTTTTATGACTACAGTCCCTCGCCGTGGTGTGTCCTTTATATCCGTAGATGGACCTAGCTATGCCAGCTTTCTTATCTAGGTGCTCACGTAGATCGTGCGCGGCGTCGGTAGCCGCTTTGTTGCGGTTATGAAATGGTACGTCTGGCCTCCTGGTCGTGTCACTCTTTGGTGGAACAGCCTCGTCGTCAAATTCTGGCAGTAGCTTGCGTTTCGGGTAGCTCTTTGTATGGCGATCGTCGCCATATCTTTCTTCAGTGTCTAGCACTTTGTTCCATCTGCGGTTGAGCATTTCCTGTGCGGCTTTAAGCTGTTGCTTCTGCTTCTTCAGACTTCTCGCTGTGGCCATAAGATTTCTTTGGAGGTTATCTCGTTCCACGCGTTCTTCCGGAATGATGAACACATCATCGTCCGGACTGTCTTCTTGTCCTGGGTCGGTTTGATGAACTCGTCCCTCTGGATCATTGTCTTCGGGCGTTTTCTCCGAACTATGTTTGGCGTGACCTGGCTCGTCCTGCTCCATCGCTGGTTCCGTGTGGTCATTGTTGCCTTTGGGTTTGACCGGAGTATCGATCCTTCTGGCGCTCTTACTGCTATTTTTACTGTTAATGGACTTGGAATGGCGTCTGCGCCGTCGCTTTGGCTTTTGCTCGGGGGTTTTATCTTCCGGATTGTCACCATCGTCCTCCTTGGGCGTGTCCACCATGTATATGTCGTATGACGAGGCGGAAGTCCGGCACCCCATAGATTCTGAATCTTCTCCTGCATCGTCGTCCATACCGTCGATGCCTTCGGAGTCGAAGTCAAGCGCGTCGGCTAAATCATCAACCGTGGCTATGAAGTGGGTGGTGGGTGGGTAACGAATTTCTTCGTCGTCTGCTTCCCACTCGGGCCAGACATAGTTCGGCTCGGAATTTTCTGTCAAAGAGAGAGTTTTTAATGAGTTCAGCATGTCGCCAAAGGGCGAGTGCTGGAAGATGTCCGCAGCGGTGAACTCCATTACCGGAGCCCAACCTGGCTCGACTGGCTCGGGAGTGCGTGAACAGGAACCTACAACCGGATACGAGTCCGGGGGTCCGGAGTCACAGGCCTCCTCTGAAGTGAGGCCCGTGTTCGGCTCCACCGCTGATGAGGGTACGGCCTGTGGGGCGGGGTCCATCCCTCCGTCCTTGGGCAACGCAGCCTCCTCCGGATTTGAGTTCGGGGCTACTGCAGGGGCGATATCCCAAGCGTTGTCCGATAGCAGGTCTAAGCCATGCCTGTCGTGACTGTCCGGTGCTCCTGGCATAGGCTCGAATCCGTCGAATATCAAGTCTCCACGAATGTCTGCCGTGTAGTTCACGCTTCCGAACCTGATCTAATGGCCAGGGGCGTAGCTGCCGATCTGCTCGAGATGGCCAAGTGAATTGGCCCGCAGGGCAAAGCCGCCGAACATGAAAATCTGTCCGGGGAGGAAAGTCTCCCCCTGGACCGTGTTGTTGACGTTTGAAGGTGCCATCAAGCCCTGCAGCGACGACATAGAGGAACTCTCAATGAAAGCACCAATGTCGGTGTCAAAACCGGCGGATCTCGGGTAGGGGGTCCCGATCTGTGTGTCAAGGCTGATGGTAACAGGAAGCAAGGGACACAGATGTTTACCCAGGTTCGGGCCCTCTCGATGGAGGTAAAACCCTACTTCCTGCTTGATTAATATTGAAGATATGGGTAGTACAAGAGTAGATCTACCACGAGATAGTAGAGGCTAAACCCTAAGAGCTAGCCTATGATGGTATGATTGTAATTGTGATCGGTCTTCTAAGGACCAACCTCTCCGGCTTATATGGACACCGGAGAGGGCTAGGGTTTGCATGGAGTTGGTTACAAGGAAGGAAACACAATATCCGGATCGCCAAGCTTGCCTTCCACGCCAAGGAGAGTCCCATCTGGACACGGGCCGAAGTCTTGAGTCTTGTATCTTCACGCTTCAATAGTCCGGACGATGTATACAGTCCGGCTGTCTGGATACCCCCTTATCCAGGACTCCCTCAATGTGTACAACAAGGATAATTGTGGTAAACTAAAAAGCAAAGACTCATATCATACAAGACGCTCCAAGCAAAACACGTATCATGTGGTGAATAAAAATATAGCCTCAAGTAAATTTACCGATGGATCGAAGACTAAAGAGGGGATGCCATCCGGGGCATCCCCAAGCTTTGATGCTTGGTTGTCCTTGAATATTACCTTGGGGTCCCTTGGGCACCCCCAAGCTTAGAGCATCTCCAGCCACGCCCCCAGAACGGCCTCCCCAGGCGATTTTTTTGCGCTGGCGCTGAAAAAACGGCCCAGTCGTGCCCCAGGAGCCCGTTTTTTGCCGGCCTGGGCCGAAATCAGCGGCGGCGGACCCAGGCCGAACCCGGCATGTTGGGGGGCACCCAGGGGCGCCGGGGCGAGTGGTTTTGGCGCGAAGCAACCACGGGCCCGCCGAGTTAGCGAGACGGGCACTTCGTTGCCCTCATTGCCTCGACTCCCACAGGAATCAATGCCAAGGCTGCCGTGCTGCCGCCGCCGGTCAGCCTTGCCATTGATTCCTCATGGGCGACGTGTCATGGGGCATCGCGGCGACGCCTCCCCTCCCGCCACGCGTACACACGGGCGCGGCTATATAAAGCCGGTGGCCTCCCTCACCTCTGGCCACACCATCCCTAGGCCCCGAGCTCTCCCTCTCCCGTGCGCCGCCGCCGAGCCCTCCCTCTCCCTCACTCCGACATCCGATGGCCGCACGGTTCCCCGGCGACGCTGCGGCGGCCAACGGCTTAGGCAGCCGCTTGCTCCACGAATAGGAGTCGTGGCTCATGTTCGAGGCCAACATCCCGGTGCCGCCGGACATGCGCGTCGGGCCAACGGGGTGGAGGCTCAGCAATGGGTGAGTGCCCGTTCCCCCATTGCCCGAAGCCATGGCACGCCCCCCTACTTCGCCGCTGAGGTCGAGCTCGTGCGTGCCTCCCTCACTGACGAGCAGCTCGCCCTCCCCCAGTACTCCACAGACAACCACGCAGCATGGGCGGCGTACTTAGAGCATCGTCAGGAGCAGAAGCTGGTGTCCAGCAACGGGGTGCCGGTGGTGGGCCGCACGAAGAACAGCGGGGGCTCCGCATCTGGTGGGGCGTCCTTGGCGCACGCTCGAGGGCGTGCTGGCAATGTGGAGCTCGACGACGAGGCGGCCTTGAAATGGGCACGCAAGGACTTCCTGAAGATGCAGAGGGAGCGCCAATGCGCCGTCCTGTGGTGCTTCGAGCAGTGCTGCCGGGCCCGCGACAAAGGAGGAGTCATCGTCCTCGACGACAGCGACAACGATGATGCGCCGCCTCCGCTGCCACCAGTCCGCCATGGCGACGCCGGGCAGGGGTCCAGTAGGGACGACTGCGTCAAGGAGGAGAAGGTCGACGATGACGACGGCGGCGAGGATGGCGGTGACAATGACGACTACTCCGCGTTCAGCGATTTATTTTTTAGATATATTTGCTATGTAAGCTGCGAACATGTCTAATATATGCCAAAGTTTGCCGAAATTTAGCCGTGTTTAACCGAACTTCACCGAACGGTTTTTAAAAAAAAACTTAGACGCGTCTGGGGGCAGCCCTGGGGCCGGCGACTAGGGACCAACTTGCCCCCAGGCGGCGATTTTAGGTGCCCCCTAGGGGCCAACAGCTGGAGATGCTCTTAGTCTCTTGCCACTCCTTATTCCATAGTCCATCAAATCTCTACCCAAAACTTGAAAACTTCACAACACAAAACTCAACAGAAAACTCATGAGATCCGTTAGTATAAGAAAATAAATCACCACTTTTTGGTACTGTTGCAAACTCATTCTTTATTTATATTGGTGTAATATATATTGTGTTCCAACTTTTCCATGGTTCATACCCGTCGATACTATCCATAGATTCATCAAAATAAGCAAACAACACATAGAAAATAGAATCTGTCAAAAACAGAACAGTGTGTAGAAATTTGTAAACTTCGTATACTTCTGTAACTCCAACAGTTCTGAAAAATTAGGACAACCTGGGAAATTTGTATATCAATCTTGTGTAAAACATTCAGATCAAAAGAACGTTTATGTGATTTTGTAAATTTGTTTTACTGA
Source organism: Triticum timopheevii (assembly GCA_963921465.1). NCBI lineage: Eukaryota > Viridiplantae > Streptophyta > Magnoliopsida > Poales > Poaceae > Triticum > Triticum timopheevii. Next base: position 315,885,434 of record OY997270.1, read on the forward strand.
GCACAAGAGTTTCTATTTTTCAGCAAGATCAAATCAACTATCACCGTAAGCCATCCCAAAGGTCTTACTTGGTTCAAACACTAATTCAAACACAAAAACACAATTAATACAAAGGTAATAAGGTGTATACTCATATAAACAGAAAATAAAAATATTGGGTTGTCTCCCAACAAGCGCTTTTCTTTAAATCCTTTTAGCTAGGCGCTGATAATTTTAATGATGCTCGCATGAAAGACAAGAATTAAATCACAAAGAGGGCATCATATAGCATATGAACATCACATTTAAGTCTAACATACTTCCTATGCATAGGCATTTTATAAGCAAACAAATTATCAAGACAAGCAAAAGCTAGTATATGCAAGGAAGAAGAAAGAAACAATAGCAATCTCAACATAATGAGTGGTAATTTAGTAACATGAAAATTTCTACAACCATATTTTTCTCTCTCATAATAATTACATGTAGGATCATAATCAAATTTAACAATATAGCTATCACATAAAATTTTCTCTTCAAGATCCACATGCATGCAAAGTTGACACTCTTCCAAAATAGTGGGATTAACATAAAATAAAGTCATTACTTCTCCAAGCCCACTTTTATCAAAAATTTCATAAGATCGATCAATCTCCAAAGTAGTGGGGTCATTATTTCTTAAAGTTGACACTCTTCCAAGCCCACTTTCAATATTATTGCAAACATTATTATCAATATCATATTCATCATGAGGCTTTAACATTTTTTCAAGATCATAACAAGCACTACCACCCTAATCATGATCATTGCAATAAGTAGTGGACATATCAAAATTAGCATCCCCAAGCATGGGGTTTTGCATATTATTAGCACAATTGACATTAATAGAATTTATAATAACACCATCGAAATCATGATTTTCATTCAAGGAGCTATCGTGAATCACTTCATAAGTTTCATCACAATTAGAATCACAAATTTCAAGCAAAACTTCACAAAGATAATCTAGTGCACGCAACTCACTAGAAATTGGCTCATCATAATTGGATCTCTTAAAAAGATTAGCAAGTGGATGAGGATCCATAAACTTTTTGCTTCCGATTTTCAATAAATACACAATTATTCCAAGCGAACAAGCAAACGAACCAAGTAAGGCATAAAAGGCAAAAGAAAAGAAGGCAAATAAAAGGCAAATATTTTTGTATTTTTTTGAAAATGCTTCAGAAGTGGGGGAGAGGAAAACGAGAGGCAAATGGAAAATAATGTAATGCAAGAGATGGGAGTTTATGGTGGGTACTTGGTAGGCTTGATGTAGAACCTCCTAGGCAACGGCGCCAGAAATTCTTCCTGCTACTTCTTGAGCTTGCGTCGGTTTTTCCCTTGAAGAGGCAAGGGTGATGCAGAAAAGTAGAGATAAGTATTTCACTCAGTTTGAGAACCAAGGTATCAATCCAGTAGGAGGTACACGCAAGTCTCCAATCTATGCACCTGCACAAACAATCAAACACTTGCACCCAACGCGATAAAGGGGTCGTCAATCCCTTCATGGTCACTTGCAAGGATGAGATCTGATAGAGATAGATATAAAAAATTACTAAAACGTAAAAAACAGAAGTAAATAAATTGCAGCAAGGTATTTTTGGGTTTTTTGGTTTATAGATATGAAAATATATGATGGAAAATAGACTCGGGGGCCATAGGTTTCATTAGAGGCTTCTCTCTTGAAAGAAAACATACGGTGGGTGAACAAATTACCGTCGAGCAATTGATAGAAAAGCGCCAAGTTATGACAATATCTAAGGCAATGATTGTGAATATAGGCATCACATCTGTGTCAAGTAGACCGACTCCTGCCTACATCTACTACTATTACTGCATACATCGACCACTATCCAGCATGCATCTAGAATATTAAGTTCATAAGAACGGAGTAACGCCTTAAGTAAGATGACATGATGTAGAGGGATAAACTCAAGCAATATGATGAAAACCCATATTTTTACCCTTGATGGCAACAATACAATACGTGCCTTGCTACCCCTATTTTGTCACTTGGTGAGGACACCGCAAGATTGAACCCAAAACTAAGCACCTCTCCCATTGCAAGAAGAACCAATCTAGTTGGCCAAACCAAACCGATAATTCGAAGATAAATACAAAGATATCAAATCATGCATATAAGAATTCAGAAAAGACTTAAATAACATTCACAGACAATCTGATCATAAATCCACAATTCATTGGATCTCGACAAACACACCACAAAATAATATTACATCGGATAGATCTCTAAGAACATCGAGGAGAACATTGTATTGAATATCAAAGAGACAGAAGAAGCCATCTAGCTACTAGCCATGGACCCATAGGTCTGTGGTAAACTACTCACATTTCATCGAAAGGGCAATAGGGTTGATGTAGAAGCCCTCCGTGGTCGAATCCCCCTCCGGCAGGATGCCGGAAAAGGCCCCAAGATGGGATCTCACGGGAATAGAAGGTTACAGCGGCGGAAACATATTTTGGTGGACGCTTCTGGTGGTTTGGGAATATTTTAGGATTTATAGAGCTGAGAGGGAGGTCGGTGGACTCCCGAGCGGCCCACAAGCTAGGGGCGCGCCCTGAGGCTTGTGGCCTCCTTGGGGATGTTCTGGCCATCTCTCCAATTTACGTGGGTGTCTTCTGGTCCAAGAAAATTCATCGCGAAAGTTTTATTCCGTTTGTACTCCGTTTGATATTCCTTTTCTGTAAAACTCAAAAACAAGGAAAAAATAGAAACTGACACTGGGCTCTAGGGTAATAAGTTAGTCCCAAAAATAATATAAAATAGCATATTAATGCATATAAAACATCCAAAACAGATAATATAATAGCATGGAACAATAAAAATCATAGATACATTGGAGACATATCAGTTGGGTGCACGGCCGAGCCAAACAAAAAAAGGGGCGGACATCGAGCTGACAACCAACCAAAATTGACAAAAAGCGGACAAAGCGCGCGTCCATGTGGGTGATACGTCTCCAACGTATCTATAATTTTTGATTGTTCCATGCTATTATATTATCTGTTTTGGATGTTTAATGGGCTTTAGGCTTTACTATGCACTTTTATATTATTTTTTGGGACTAACCTATTAACCGGAGGCTGAGTCCAAATCGCTTTTTTTGCCTATTTCAGTGTTTCGCAGAAAAGGGATATCAAACGGAGTCCAAACGGAATGAAACCTTCGGGAGAGTTATTTTTGGAACAAACACAATCCAGGAGGCTTGGAGTGGACGTCAAGAAAGAAACGAGGAGGCCACAAGGCAGGGAGGCGCGCCCAGGGGGGTAGGCACACCCCACCCTCGTGGGCCCCTCGTGGCTCCCCTGACCGACTACTTTCGCCTATATATACTCTTATACCCTGAAAACATCCAGGAGCACCACGAAACCCTATTTCCACCGCCGCAACCTTCTGTACTTGTGAGATCCCATCTTGGGGCCTTTTCTGGCGCTCCGCCGGAGGGGGAATCGATCATGGAGGGTTTCTACATCAACACCATAGCCTCTTCGATGAAGTGTGAGTAGTTTACCACAGACCTTTGGGTCCATAGTTATTATCTAGATGGCTTCTTCTCTCTCTTTGGATCTCAATACAAAGTTCTCCTCGATCGTGTTGGAGATCTATTCGATGTAATTCTTCTTGCGGTGTGTTTGTCGAGATCCGATGAATTGTGGGTTTGTGATCAAGATTATCTATGAACAATATTTGAATCTCCTATGAATTCTTTTATGTATGATTTGTTATCTTTGCAAGTCTCTTCGAAGTAACAGTTCGGTTTGGCCTACTAGATTGATCTTTCTTGCAATAGGAGAAGTGCTTAGCTTTGGGTTCAATCTTGCGGTGTCCTTTCCCAGTGACAGCAGGGGCAGCAAGGCACGTAATGTATTGTTGCCATCGAGGATAAAAAGATGGGGTTTATATCATATTGCTTGAGTTTATCCCTCCACATCATGTCATCTTGCCTAATGCGTTACTCTGTTCTTATGAATTTAATACTCTAGATGCATGCTGGATAGCGGTCGATGTGTGGAGTAATAGTAGTAGATGCAGAATCGTTTCGATCTACTTGTCGCGGACGTGATGCCTATATACATGATCATGCCTAGATATTCTCATAAATATGCACTTTTCTATCAATTGCTCGACAGTAATTTGTTCACCCACCGTAATACTTATGCTATCTTGAGAGAAGCCACTAGTGAAACCTATGGCCCCCGGGTCTATTTTCCATCATATAAGTTTCCGATCTATTTTATTTTGCAATCTTTACTTTCCAATCTATATCATAAAAATACCAAAAATATTTATCTTATTATCTCTATCAGATCTCAATTTTGCAAGTGGCCGTGAAGGGATTGACAACCCCTTTATCGCGTTGGTTGCAAGGTTCTTATTTTTTGTGCAGGTACGAGGGATTTGAGTGTAGCCTCCTACTGGATTGATACATTGGTTCTCAAAAACTGAGGGAAATACTTACGCTACTTTGCTGCATCACCCTTTCCTCTTCAAGGGAAAACCAACGCATGCTCAAGAGGTAGCAGCGCGTTGGAGTTGCTCTAATTGCACGGAACCACAACTTCAGTCTAGCTTAGCCGCCATAGTGCGGAGTAACTTAGACTAACATGCACATGTTACTAGTCTATGTTATTCGGGCATGTCCAACGCCGACCCACAAACCTCCCGCAACGGTCTGGACCGCGCTGTCCGGACCGTGGAAGCCATCCAACACGGGTCTATATCCGTCCGCAGAGCGGTCCGGACGCGATTTCTCCCGCAAGCCAGAGACAAAAGTGGGGTGTTCTTCCCTCTCTACCTTCTTGTGATGAATTAAATCTTTTCCTTTGAGGTTTTGTTATGTCGGATTGAATCTTTTGGATATGAAAGCACTTGATGGATGTCTTGCAATGGGATATCTGTGGTGACAATGGGATGTTTTATTGATTCACTTGATGTATGTTCCAGTTATCAACTTGCGGGTTCCCGTGGTGACATTAGGGTAATTTTTGCATACACGTTTTCATATTCCTTTCTCCGATAGAAATCTTGGGGTACTCTTTGAAGTTCTTTCTGTTGGATTGAATATTATGAATCTGAAATTGTGTGATGCACATTGTATAATTAACCCATGGATACTTGTGGTGACATTGGAGTATCTAGGTGATATTAGGGTTGATTGATATGTGTCATATGGTGTTATTTTAGTATGAACTCTAGGGTTGTTTGTGACACTTATAGGAATAGCTCAAAAGATTGATCAGAAAGAATAACTTTGAGGTGGTTTCATACCCTACAAACAATTTCATATTATGTTCTCCGCGATAGGAACTTTGGAGTGATTGTTTGTTGCATGTGGAGGGGTTGTTATATGATCCAATTATGTTATCATTGTTGAGAGATTTTGCACTAGCGAAAGTATCAACCCTAGGACTTGTTTTCAAGCAGTGGAATACTATTTTTGCTCACTTTTGTTACTAGTTACCTTGTTGTTTTTATTTATTCAAATTATAAAAATATATTCTACCATCCATACTACACTTTTATCACCATCTCTTCGCCGAACCAGTGCATCTATATAATTTTCCATTGTATTGGGGACACAAGAGACTCTTTGTTATTTTTTTTGTCGAATACGCATAGAGCGTATCATTTCATTGATAGGTAGAGGAGTTTACATGCGCATGGCCAAGCAACACACTCGTGGCCGGGGCTACGCAAAGTTACAGTTATAGGGTTCGATCAAGGCGGTTCAAATACAAAGGAGCGCAGTCCTTTTGCACCAGCCGTGGCCCACATTGCTGCCTGGGCCAGCGCAGCTCGAGAGGCCTCGGTCACTGACGGGCGGATGCCGTCGAAGGTGCAAGCATTTCTATGCTTCCAGAGGGTCCAGGCGATGATGATCACAAGGGATGTCGTGCCCTTACGAAGAGAAGGCGGGGCAGATGACGTGGATGCCTTCCACCAGTCGAAGAAGGGCTCGTGGCCGAGGGGAATGCTGCTGGTGAGTCGTAGCCTGGAGAATACGTCGTGCCACACCATGCGAGAGAAGGAGCAACTGATCAAAAGGTGCTGCATAGATTCAGTGGCCTGATCGCAGAGTGCGCAGGCACTGCTATGTGGCAGTCCGTGGCGCGCGAGCCGCTCGTTCGTCCAGCACCGGTCCTGCAGGGCCAGCCATATGAAGAACTTGACGCTCAGGGGGGCCCAAGTCTTCCAGGTGAGTTCGGCATGTGGGGATGAGGTAGAGCCGAGGAAGAGAGCGTCGTAGTAGGTTTTTGTAGAGTATGTGCCATTCGCTGTCCATCGCCACCGAAGAATGTCGGGCTGCTCGGAGGTTGAAATCAGGAGTAGACGCCTCCATAGCTCGATGTACTGAACAGTCGCCAGGGGGCCCAAGGCACCAACGATGTCCTGGACCCAAGCCCGGTCCTGGAGTCCGTCGGCCACGAGGCGACGTTGGCGGTGCCGCTTGGGCACCATAGCATAGATAGCCGGTGCGATCTCGGCGATGGACTGGCCGTGAACCCAATGATCAGTCCAGAATTTGCAAGTGCGCCCATCACCAAGTTCCCATCGGGTGGAAGCACGGAAGATGGCCAGTGTTTCAGAGTCGGCAGGGAGGGGGAGATGGCTCCAGGGGTGCGTCTGGTCCGTGGCCTAGAGCCAGAGCCAGCGGGTGCGGAGGGAGAGCCCAGTGCGTCGCAGGTCGCGGATGCCTAGTCCGCCGAGCTGCAGCGGCATGCAGACGCGACACCAGTTAACCGCGCAGTGACCAGAGGCGGAATCCTTCCTGCCGTGCCATAAGAACTCACGGATGAGGCGGTTGACCAATTTGAGCACATGGGCGTTGTGGGCGATAGCCGCGAGCAGGTGCCCGGGCATGGCGCAAAGCACATGCCGGACCAGGGCGAGCCGCTCCACGCGGGAGAGCAAGGATGCCCTCCAGGTGGACAGCTTCTTGCGCATCTTGTCCACCAACGGCATGAGATGCGAGGAGTGGATCCGTAGGACCGATAGCGGCGGTCCTAGGTAGGTGATGGGGAAGTGCTTGACCAGGCAGTCCAGCTCAAGTCCTATAGTCGCCTCGTCAGCAGGAGAGCATTGGATGGGGGTTTCAGAGCACTTGTCGAAGTTGGTGCGTAGGCCGGAGGCACCTCCAAACGCAGACAGCAGCTCCCGGAGCGCGGCGAGGTCATGCCGGTCTGGGTGACAGAAGACCACCACGTCGACGGCGTAGAGGGATATACTTGAGGCCATGTGGTTGGGAGTGAGACGGTGTAGAATTCCAGCTTGTACCGCACGCAGGATGACGGAGTTGAGCACGTCGATCACAATGGTGAATAGCATCGGTGACACCGGGTCACCTTGGCGCAACCCCTTAGCATGCCTGATTGGTGGCCCGGGCGATCCATTGATGAGGACGCGAGTGCTCGCACTATAGAGCAAGATGGAGATCCATTCCCGCCAACGTGGGCCGAATCCGCGATGGCGCAAGACTTGGAGGAGAAATGGCCAGGAAACCGAATCGAAGGCGCGGGCAATGTCGAGCTTGAGTAGGACGCGCGGGAGCTTGCGGTTGTGGAGGTGCTTGGCGGTTTGTTGGACAAGGAGAAAGTTGTCGTGGATGCATCTTCCGACGATGAATGCGCTCTGATTGACAGAGACAAGCTCGGGCAGCTTGGGAGCGAGGCGAAGGGAGAGCACTTTGGCGAAAAGCTTCGCCAGGAGGTGGATGAGGCTGATCGGCCTATAGTCAGCGAGCGAGGACTCGTTGGGCTTCTTGGGTAGCAAGGTGATGAGCGCCTCATTGAGCTTTCCGAAGCCAAGGTCGTTGAGAGCATAGAGCTTGTCAAACGCCTCGCAAATGTCCTTTTTGATCACGGGCCAGGCCGAGCATAAGAATTCGGCGGTGAAACCGTCGGGCCCAGGTGCCTTTCCATGGGGGAGCAGCTTGATTGCGTTCCAGATTTCGTCCTCGGTGAATGGCGCATCGAGGCTGGAGAGGTCAGAAGTGGGCACCCCAAGCATGTCAAGGTCGAGGGTGAAGTCACGCTCATCCGTGGAACCAAGCAGATGGGTGAAGTGGGAGAATGCCGCAGCTGCCATGGCCTCATCGTCGAGGAGGAGCTGCCCATCGTGCTGAAGCTCAAGGATCCTCTTCTTGTGGAGGCGTCGAGAGGCCTGGATCCGGAGGAAGGCTGAGTTGGTTTCACCATTTCGCAGCCATGAGTATCTAGAGTGCTGGCGTGAGATCGTCCGGTCGAGGGAGGCGAGGCCGAGGTAGTCACATTTCAGGCGGCGCCGCAGCCAGGCCTCCGGTGCCATGAGCGGGCGCTGGTCCTGTGCCTCGTCGAAGTGAGCGACTAGCTCGCGAGCGACCATGAGCTGCAAAGAAATGCCTCGCAAGGATTTCGTGCCCCAGCTCCACAAGCGGCGAGCGATAATCTTGAGGCGAGCGTACAGGCGCCGGAATGGATCGGGGTGCGGCGGGGTGGAGTTCCAAGCATCAGAAACCACGTCCAGGTAGCCGTTGAGCTTTGGCCAGAACTTCTCAAAGTGGAAGCGCTTGGCCTAGTTGTTGTGTGCCGTGCAGTCCAGGAAGAGAGGGGAGTGATCGGACGCCACCGAGGAGAGACAACGCAGAAGACATTGGGGTTGTGCAACATCCCAGGTCGAGCTGCAGAGCACACGATCGTTGCGGACGAGGGTGGGGTTCTCCTGCTCGTTGGACCAAGTGTATCGACAGCCGTGGAGGTAGATGTCACGAAGCTCGAGGTCGGCGATGAAGCGGCGAAAACGACTCATAGTTCGGTGGTTGAGCCTGTTGTTGTTCTTATCGGCAGCGAAGGTGATCATGTTGAAGTCTCCTCCAACGAGCCAAGGGCTAGCACATGTGTCGCGAAACTCGTGCAACTCGCCAAGAAAGGCGATTTTCTCATCATCGCCCTGCGGGCCGTAGACACCTGTAAGCCACCAGTGCTGATCCCCGACAAGTGGTGAGACGAGGGCAGAGACGTGATGGTCACCAATGGTAGGCCTGGAGAGTGAGATCATGTCGCAGCACCAAGCAAGCAAGATGCCTCCGCGAGTGCCATCCGCGGGAAGGAAATAGAAGTCGAGGAAGGGGGCGCCCAGGGTTTCCAGCACCAGAGAGTCAGACATGCGAGCAAGTTTCGTTTCCTGGAGGCAGACGATGCAAGGGGCAGTGGAGGAAATAACGCTACAGACTGTAGAATGTTTAGCACGAGAGTTTAGGCCTCGGACATTCCAAAAAATGATCTTAAGGTTTCCATCCATGGGAAGGTGGGGGGGGGGGGCGCTAGGCACAGGCGCAAAAGGCCAGGCCGATCAGATCTCCACGAGGCGGGGGCTTCCGGTGCGCTGCGGGGAAGAGCTGCATTCCGCAGATGGAATGCGCCAACCGTAGAAGTCGGCAAAGGCCTGGATGATATCGGCAGCCAGCGGGCGGTCGAACAGAGCCGCATACTTGGAGAGAGTGGCTTCATCCATCGGGGCATCGTCCTTGAGCAGGCCTAGGCGCCGGAGAAGCACACGCTTGCCCTTCATCTCGGAGTCCAAGACACGATCGGCCTTGGCGATTCGCCCGCTTCTCCTCGGAGTGAAGTTGGGTGGCACCTCATTGCGGCGGCGACATGGCGCAGGCGCGGGGAGAACGCGGTCGATCTGCGTTTGCATGGCGCAGACGAAGGTGCGGAGATCAGGCGGTGCGGAGCCTGCATGGTGCAGCTGCATGGGTGGAACAGCCCCGGCCAATAGGGAGGCACCAGGCGTGGCGCATGGAGCGGGCGTGGGCCTCGGATCCGCCTCGGGATCTCCGGTGGGTGTGGTGAATGAGGAGCCAGGGTCCGCCAACGAATCAGCTGCGGGATTGGTGCGGGCATGCATGAGATCTCTCACAGCTGCGGGATCGGTGCGGGCATGCATGAGATCTCCCTCGGAAGGCGCGAGGATCAGGCGCGCAGGCGCGGCGGGCCCGGGCCCGGGCATCAGAGGCCCAGCATGCATGTTGCCGCCCGTGGCAGGGAAGGGTGACAGGTGCCGGTCGGGGGAGGACCGAGGCTAGACGGATGTGTGCCCGTTGTCCTGGAGCGGGTAGACGCGCTCGACAACAAGGCCGTTGGCGAAGGAATCACCGCTGGCGTCATGGGATCGCGGGCCTGGGCAGGCTGTCGGCGACCGTGGCTGAATAAAGTCCGTCAAAGCAGTCGTAGTGGCGTCAGCAGCGGCATCGAAAGCCTGGGCGGCGGCGCTTTCCAGAAGCGCAGGCTGAGTAGGACTGGGCACAGCTGGGTCCCGCGCCTCAGAGGGATCCGATGCGGGCGCGCGAGACGTCGCCGGAGCACACGCCGGTGAGGCCAGCAGCGACGAAGGGGCACCGAGGCGGAGCATAGCGCGAACCCGGGGCGCGTCCGCAGTGGCTGCGGGGTACGGCCCCAGAATGCCCTGCCAGTCTTAACAAGGAGGGGGAGCATGCCTGCGCCGGCGCCGGCGGGGAGCGCTACCTGAGGTCCGATGGGAAGACGCGCCGGGGGGGATGCTTAGGAAACTCATGAATGCGCGGCCAGGGACCGGGAACAGGGGGTGAGCCAGGGGGCGTCGTGGTCACCGGCCCCGTCGGCGGGCGAGGGGGGAGGCGGCGGAGAGGGGCGGCGGTAGTCGACGCAGCTCCAGACATGGATCTCAACGGGAAAACGCGTCAGACCAAGCGAGAGACGCTCCGCGGACGCAGCATCGGCATCCTCCTCGACGGCGTCGTGCTCCGGCACAAGGAGCTCCGAGGTGCGCGGGATGCCGTCTGGGTTGGTGGTCCAGGCGGTCAGGCGGAAGACGGACATGTCAGACGCATTCCTAGTCTCCGGGGCCAGATTCTCCACCTGGCAGAATGGCGAGAGGAGGAACTCGGCAGAAGCCCGGTGCCAAGCATGGTCGGGGATGCCCTTGATCTCAACAGAGACGAGGAAACGCGCCTTCACCGGAACAACGTCACGGTAGAGGCTCCAGGGGGTGAAGATCAGGCGGAAGTTGCCGGTGCGGAGGCCACCGGCGGCAACACGCGCGCGCGAGGCGGCGGAGGAGAACTTGATTAGGAAATCGTCAGAGGCGTGGGTGTGGACGGAGAACTCATGCGCAGCGAGGCCATAGCGTGTGCGCAGCGCGTCGAAGACAGCCTCCCTGGACACACCAGAGCGGCGTCCAGTGACCGTGGCGAGCAGCGCGCGCTCGAGATCCCGCTTTGCCGCAACAAGCTCCATGGTCCGAGGGAGGTAGCAGATGGCGCCGACGGGGCGGCGCGCAGGGTGGCCGGAGAGTGGGGTGGACGCGGCAGAAGCGGAGGTCGCCGGCGAAGCAGGGGCGGGCTGCGACCCGGAGGACGCGGGTGCAGACCCACCAGAGCACGGCGACCCCGCGGCAGTCGACCCGGAGGACGCGGGACGATCACCAGGACTCGCGGCAGCAGGGCGCGAGCTGGATGGAGCGGAGCACTCGGGGGCGAGGGGGTGCCGGACCGAGAAGGGGAAACACGGCGACGGAGCGGAGGGGGCGAGGCGCCATGGGATGAGGAGGAGGAAGGTGCGGCGGCACGCGGCATGGTGCACTCGCGGACCTTGTGCCCGAAGCAGCGGCAGCGGCCGCAACGGATGTCCCGGCGGCACTCCGAGCGCGGGTGGCTGGTGCTGAAGCACCTGGGGCACTCCCCCTCCCGGAGCCACGACGGCGGTCGACGGGGCGCGTCGGCAGGACCCCGGCGAGGGCGCCGCGGTCGGAGGGGGCGGGGGCGCTTGCGGCCATGCGCAAGGTGCCAGCTGTCGGGGCCATCCGCCTCCGTGACCCGACAGATCTCTGAGCGCAGGAGGGGGCGCGCAGGCGGCGGCGAGGGCTGCGAGCCGGCCGCTGTTGGGGAGGCAGGGGAGCTGCGGAGGGCCTCGAGGTAGGACGCCGGTCTTGCGTCGGCGGTCCCGGCAGAGGAGGGGCTCGAGTCGAGCCAGCGGTCGGAGCGCGAGCGGCCCTCGGCCGGAGGGGAGGGGGAGCGCATGGCTGGAGGTGGGCGGCGGGGCCGGAGTGGCCACCGACGCGGGGCGGTGGACGCCGGAGCCGGGTGGCTAGCGGCGGGAGCGGTGGCTAGCGGGAGCGGGCTCGACAAATTCTTCTGGACCGAGCACTCTTTGTTATTTGGTTGCAGGGTTGTTTGAGAGAGACCATCTTCATCCTACGCTTCCCACGGATTGATAAACCTTAGGTCGTCCACTTAAGGGAATTTTGCTACTGTCCTAAAAAAACTCTGCACTTGCAGACCCAACACGAGTCTATAAGAAAAAAGGTTGCATAGTAGACATCATGGCTACCTCCCGCATTCGTGTCCGCGGACTGGCTACCTCCCCCTATCCGCGGACGGATACGGAAGGATTTTTGCGGGTTGCCATTGGAGACTTCATTTATTATGCGCGGTGCATTATAATAAACTGGGGTGGTTTGCGAGCGTCCGGACGTTCGCCACGTCGAATTCCGACAACCCGGTCCTGCCCAAAACCGCGCTATACTCTCTTTGTTCTAGAACCCTCCGTCGTGTATTCATGTCGTCGAAGTAGACGTGACTGGACAGCCGCCTACCGGCTGACCGACACCACATGCACACTGTCACAGCGAACGAGAAGCCTACTCTGACTGTTGCCAGCAGTGAAGCAGGTTGGTCCACCTGCTCTGGCTATTTATGTCGGTTGGCCGTGGATGCGAGCCCTACACCACCACACTCTCGCCTCTCCTCTTCCCACCTATCCCAAATCCACACATCACCACCACCCGTCGTCATGATGGGCAAGTCCGACTGCTTCGAGTGGTTCCCATTGCGCTCCTCGATACGGGAGGATCTCTAGATCCTGGCGCCGTCGCTCATGGTCTGCACTCTGCAGCCCCCCTCGACGTACATGAAGTCGAAGCCGATCTCCTCAAACGACAAGGAGCAGAAGCCATTCGTCCTTACCGAGGCCGCTGTGACGGACGACGAGTTCGCGGCATATGGAGATGGTGCTCGCACGGTCGATCATCGATCGCCGTCCGGTGCCGCCGTCGCCTGCGCCTCACTTGGGTGTGCAAATTGGACGCCGCGTGAAGGAGGAGTAGCCATCTCTGTCGCGCAGTCACGACGTCTATATCGAACATTATGGCAAGGAGCAGCCACCGCCGTCACCGCCGCATCGCAAGGCTGGCAGGCAGCGGCGCCCGGTCATCGTGAAGGAGGAGGAGTCCTCCTCGCGGTCCTCCAAACCACAATGTCGCCTCGACTATTACCTTAGTGGAGGCAGAGCAGCGGGAGCGGCGCAACACGGTGCATCGGACGACGTTCATGAAGATAGACGTCACACTCGCATGAGTGCTCATGAACCCCATACTCATGGAGGTCTATGCCGTGGATCAGTCTAGGACCACCGAGCAAGTTTTCGCCCGCCGTCAACGTCCGCTCAACAACCAACTCCTCCAAGCGTGGTTGGTCGAGCCCCAACACTTTGCCAGCCTCCAAGGCACAAGCGGATGGCACAAGACAGAGTGCGCAACCAACAGTGGAAGGGGACGAGGATTTGCTAGGTGGAGGCAGCCGAGCAGCTGCATCGCGAGCGCATTGTTGCTGCTGGGCAGGGATGTCGGTGCATGGTGGGCCTTCCGCCACTGGAAGGACCAAGGCAAGGACGACAACGCGGACGACCGATTGCATGAACAACTGAAAGGACCACAACGTCGCCTGGAGGGGGAAGAATAGGCGTTTTAAAATCTTTTATGGATTTGACTATATACTAATGCGGAAATAAACTAAGCGGGTACTTTTCAAGCACAAATCCTAAATATACCAGGCTCAACTAAGTGCACCAACAACTTAATCCTGCCCTTTCCCCTGCCGGCAGCGGTTGCGGTCTCGCTGCATGACAACTCTTCGCCGATCTTGGGGAGCTCCCTGAGGCGGTGAAGGCGACACGCGAATGTCTTCACATTGGTGAGCGACCGGTCACGGGTCGAGGCCTCCGCGAGGACTCATGTCAGCGCTTAGTCTGACCTCACGAACGTTGAGTGCCGCTTCCCTGGTCGCCCTCTCCATAGCTGCCATGATTCTCCACGACGACGAGGAGACACCACTGCCACAGTCACCAAGGTAGTGGAGGAAGCGCATGCGCACATTCTCGGCGGCACCTCCTCCTTCACGGCCTTGTCGCGCCAGGTCCCTCATCCGGAACCGCAGCCTCCGCGAGGAGGCGCGGCGGCTACTCCTCCTCGTCGCCTGAGGAGATGACGATCTCCTCGTTCTCAGGGAGCTAGCCGACGTGGAGGTCGAGGGCCCTGGAGAGCGACGTCAGCAACGCCAAGATCTACACTAGAAGGAGATCCTGAGCCGCTGCATGCTGCCGCAGAGAACCATGACTTCAGCATGGTTTGAGGTGGTGCGGTGTGCATTACGTGGTGTGGACAACGCCGGAGCGAAGAGGAGTGATGCGGTGTGGTGTAGACATCGTCGGAGCCGTGCTTAAATAGGCGCGACCAGATGAACGAAAGGGAGGTCGGCTCAATGTGGTGCACCATTCGGAGTAGGCTTCTTGATCGCCGCATCGGCATAGAAACGGTGCCGCCCGCGTCCGGTTGGGTCGCTCTGACCGACATCAATGTTGTGTGGAGTCACGTCAGCTCTGGAGCGGGCTGGCCGGCACGACTGCACGGCCACCGCTTTGTGCGGAGAGGGTTTTGGGGTGCACGTATGTTGCGGCAGTTCAGATGACCGCAAAGCCCCCTGAATTGCGTCCGGTTTAGGGGAATTTGGACAACCGGACTCGTTCGTGGATCGATGTGGTATCACATTGGACGGCAAACTGTGTCCCTGCATCCGGTTTTGAGAATCTGCATTGGAAATGCTCTCACACGCCACCTTAGGGGCCACTTGTGTTTGGGTCTGTGAAATCGGTTTGTGTTCCATACTTAGCTTAGCTAGATGTTCCGCTGTTAGGGTTTTACACGGTTGTCCTTGACCGACCGTGTGTTCAAGGTTTTTTTTCTTTTGTTATAGTTTTTCTTATCTATACCACTACAGTGTATTAATAACTTCAAATGTAGACATACAATATCATAGGTGGTTATTCTATAAAGGCAAATTAACTGCTAAATAATATACTTCCTCTGTATTAAAATATAGCCTACAAAAACATCTTATAATTTGATACAAAGGTAGTACTTACAAGAAGGATTTAAGTGTGTATAGCTCAACTCAATGACAAGTAGCTAACTCATTAGTTTGCTACTTAACCAATTGGTTTTGATATGTATTTTTGGAAAGAGATCAATGCCAAGTTGCCAAATCTATGGATCAAGTTTTGAAGGAGAACTCAGCCTTCTTCTCAAGCACAAAAAGCTATATAGAGTAAATCATTAAGTCTGTTAAAAATCAAAATAGAGGTACAATTCAGGCAACCATCTAACAGATGATACATCATTGAGCGAACCTCGATGGGTTAGAAGTAGTGAAGACACGACCCAAACTTGAAATAACACCTCATCGGGCACACTGACCGAACCATCAGGCTTTGCCTACACATAATCAAAACAGGCAGAGCAGCATGACGTAGCTAGGCAACAATCTCTCCTAACCACTGATTCATGGCCAATCTCATCCGATAACCACGGAAACCCAACCAAGCTGAGAGGGCCGATCATGACAAATTCACATCATTAACACCTTACTGAGAGAACATTCAATCAGTTGGACTGCTGTACGACAACCCCTTGATTTGGCCTGTCACATAGTACGCTGTGCTGATATACTCCATTATATTTGATTACGTGGCCATCATCGTCGCCTTCTACGGTGGCCACTTCATGCACATGAACCGGTGTGTCCAATGAGCATATGTTTTCTTCAGTAATCAGAGCATCTTTTACGAGGTCCTGAGGCTCTTGGCATTTTTCGTTGGATTGAATACCTATCAAAACTCACACGTAGACACATACATGAGGTTAGGATGGTTATGAGTTAACCTAGTATTGATCTTTTATACTTCACTTACTTATGGTAAGCAAGCCCAAATATTTTTGAACCCGAGGGTTACCTTTCCTCCTTGTTATGCCATTTTAAAGCTACGACTCTGAACCTCTTATTCAGATGTTTGAATTGTGAGTAAAATTATCTAAAGTATTAGATATACCTGTTATCTCTCCATTCGGCACCAAATTATTGTTCTTTGAAACATCCGAAGATGAGACATATGCCAACGGTGCCCTTGAGCTTGAAGCAAAGGCCGAAGAATGAGATGAAGACAATGAGAACGGGCGCCCTGGAATAAGTGCTGCGTCTCCAGTTTCATTTGGCTACAACAAGAAATAAGGACATTGGAATAATTAGAATGACACCATTTTATCGAAAATAATTGACTGCCCCATTTGAATTTGTAAGATGCAGACCTCTAGATATTATCTATGACCTATGTAGTGAACTAGTGGAAAGTGACTGCGATGCATGTTGAGGTACCCAGTGAGATTACTTCAACGAAGAAATCAGTTCCAGTTTGAGTACAACTAACAACTACACAAAGGTATCACTTCTTCAGCATTTTTAATTGCTACGGACAACATGGTTCAAATTTGCATAACAATTTCCTATATCATCAGGAACTCAATCTATAGCAAAACTAAAACAAGGGTCATTGTAAAAAGCATAAATTGGAAGTACACACTTGTTAGTTTAATCTAGGAAACGTACATGACAAGGAATGTACCTTAGTAACAACTTCAGGCACTACATCCAAGCCTGAAGCAGATGCCAATTTCTTCTTTCCTTTCAGATCTCCAATCACAGGCGCCTCCGGAATGATCTCTGAGATAACAATACTTAATCTGACCTGCTCAGCTTGCTCTGAAAATTGGTGAGATGGGGAACTTCCAGAGCTGCTAGAACAGGATTGTACTATACCATCCTGGCAGCCAGAAACGTCAAGATTTTGGAGCTTTTTAAGGCACAGTGGCAGATATTCAAGACTAGTGCAGTTTGAGAGATTCAGAAACTGAAGAGAAGTAAGGCATTCAAAGGAACCGAGAATTTTAAGATCAGGACAAGATGAAAGATTTAGGGCTTTCAAATATGCCAGCTGGCCAAATGATTGGGGGAGCTCCTCAAGTTTAGAACATTCTGATAGATTCAGATATTGAAGTGAACAAATGTTGCCAAAAAACTCAGGCAGCATTTGGAACTCAAAACCACTTAAGTTAAGATCTACAAGAGAACAAAGGCTAGCAAATGATTGCAGTAGTCTATTAGGTAATGTCGGAAGCTTAGAACACCGTGAGAGGTTCAAGAAACGAAGTTTTGTGAGGTTTTCAATAGATTCAGGGAAGCTTCTAACTTCAGGACAGCATGACAAGTTTAGGTAATGTAAATCATGCAGCAAATCAAGGCTTTTCAATTCCTGAAGTTTCTGGCAACCTTGGAGATTCAAATAATTCAGGCCCTTTAAGTTGCTGAGGAAGGATGGCAATTCCATAAGTTCAGTTTCTGAAAGATCCAACGCTTGTAGCTTATTAAAGCTACTAAACTGAGGAGGGAGTGTTGTAATGGACAAAGTGGAAGCATCAAGATACCGCAGTTGCTTCAGTTGAAAAACAGAAATAGGTATCTCATTAACAGAACATTCACTAAGATCTAGAACGCGCAGATACTTGTTCACTGAAAAAACTTCGCTGACATCTTCCAATTCTGTACCACTAGTCTTGAAAATGAGTGACCTTGCCTTAGAAGGCCAAGCCTTGCTGTCTATTGACTGTAAGCTAGAAGCTGACACCTGTGCGTAACGGTAATCACAAAATCTATTATGGCGTTCATTCTCCGCGTCCAAAATCACAAGGATATCTTCACCAGCAACTGACCTAGCAAGATCATGTGCCAAATCATGCATGCAGAGCATTTCCTCTGATGCATTGAATATTTCTCCAGCAGTCTGTAGAGGAGGTTAATTAGTTTACATACTTAAAGCAAAATATACAGACTCCCACTTTATTATGGAATTCATGAATATTATTTCTGGGCATAATTTAGTCATGCCTTGGTGCGGTTACATTTTAGTTGATTTTAGCAAAGAATAAACAGAAGATAAGTTCACACTTGCTTGTAAGAGTTCATTCGAATACACTGATATCATAGCAGTTTGCTGCAAATATTAAAACCATAAGTTTGTGGTGCATATTATGGGGTTCATGCCAAATTAATGTTTCATCTATATTATCGTGAGGTTTAATCTAACAAGCAAATAAAATTTATCGATGTCATCACAGTATAAAACATAACAAGCAATAACATAGGTATGGCTCCAAAGAACTTACTTGATGCCTTTCTATAGCTTGAAGGAAATATATTGCTTTGAGTTCGTCAATATACTTCTCAGCAGTTACATCAAGAGGTAAGGTTCCATGTCTGGACTCAATCATGTCAAGTGCAATCCATTGTTGAATAAGTTTTTTCTTGTCTATAACAGATCCTTTAGGGAAGATTGAACAGTATACAAAGCATAATCTTAGCTCGTGAGGCATATTATAATATATTATCTTGAAAGATGGAAATAGTGGTGAAATTTTGTCTTCAGGATAATCTTCCTCTATCTTCCACATTTCTTTATCCTTGGCAGCTTTCCAAATCTCACGCCTCTGTCGTTGAGCATTCACAACAGACCCAAGAAAGTTAGCAACCAAGGGTGTGCCGCCACACCTTCTAACAATTTCTTCTCCGTATTTCCTGAACAGTGGGTCACCACGCCCAGCCATTGCCCTTTGTGAAAATATATTTAAACAGTCATCTTCAGATAATGCAGACAACTTGTAAGGCGGAACAGTAGACACCAACTCAGCAACTTTATAGCTATGGGTGGTCACTACAATCTTGCTTTCTCTCTGTATACCAGTGAGCAACATCTGCTTCAGCTCATTCACTTCTTCATCTTTACCCCACAAGCTGTCTAATACTATTAAGCAGCTATACTTATTAAGTATGGTTTGAACAGCATTCTTAATTGATTGTAATTGCATATTTCCCTCAATCCTTTCGGTAGTTTGTGAAACTATATCCCTCCCGATTTTTTCAAGGCTGACATTACCCATGGAAACATGAACCCATATCCTGAAGCTGAATGCCTTTGTTCTGGCATCATTGAAAACTAGCTGTGCAAGGCTTGTTTTCCCGAGACCCATGGGCCCTACTATAGAAATAATGGAAATCTCACCGACACTTTTCTGCATTATCATGTCCATGAGATTTTCTAAGTCTCTATCTCTCCCAAAAAGAGTAATGTCACTATTTCTGTATGATGTTGTCTGCTTCTCATCAAAATCCACCACTGAGTTAATATGTGAAATGAAATGATATTGATTAGGCAAGTGTTGCCTTGTCTGCAACAACTCTCTCTTGGATTTCATCTTATGAACCATGCTCACTTTTGAAATCACGGGATTGGAAAGTGAGCACAACAATGATCCCTGAAAATTTATAAGCAGTTTTATGTAAAAATCAACATCTTTGCTGCCATAACAAAAGCTGTAAGCTTGATAAGTGAGATCACGGAGTGAGTAGCAAAATGCAGTTGAAGAAGTGCTCGTGCTACATGCCATAAAAAAAAATCCAAAATGTTGGGCTAAAGTTGCAATCACATAACAATTCGTTGCTTCTTGTGGCAGGAGTGGAAGAACTACGATCCCTGGTAAGCAGCAGGGCCGGGCCCATAATGGTGCAGAGTGTGCAGCCCGCACAGGGCCCATCAATTTTAGGGGCCCCAGAATTTTTTAAAAGCCTATGTATATATTCCTGTGCACTAGGCCGTGCATGGCGCTAGGCCGCTGGTCCTCTGGGCGCTGAGTCGAGCGTCCCAGCCTCACAGGCCGCTCGAAAAAAAAAAGCCTCACAGGCCGCTCGATGCGTTAACTACTAGCCAGGACGTTACCCTAAAATAATAGATTAGCCCCCAGCGTGATTAACGCGTTATTGGAGGCTGTCGGCCGCCGCTGCTGCTTCTTGCTCACTAGTCCTGATTAGACTAGGCGACACTGGCTCTGCATTGGGAAATTCTTTGTACCGCACTCCAATTCTTCGATGGTCAAGCCAACTAGTCAAGGTTTAGCACTAGTGAGTATTGTTTATTAATCTCTCGATCCTCATCTTATATAAAGCGAATTGTACATCCAAGTTCTTATTATCTTTGATTCTGTTATCTACTACTATACTATTGATTCATATGTATGGCAACCGTGTGGGCGTCTCTGATCGGAAACCATGTAGGTGCATCAAGATGGTAGCAGATATCGATCGCATTCAGAGGTAGATGAGATGGCACATCTAGACCATATCAAAATCGATCGCACCCAGAATTGGCGATGGACGACACGACGATAGGCGGGACAACGAGCCTGCCACTTTCGATTAACTTCATCTGATCGACATGTTCCTCTCGCCAAATCAGGTAGCCTGCTGCCATTGGCTTGTCCTCTTGATTAACTTCGGCTACTACAGTCCTACTCCTAATTTATAAATCCTAATTAACTTTTGGCAAGGATTGTTACATTGTTTCGCAAAAAAAGAGGGTCGTTACATTGTCAGAGATCGGTTCTTGCCTCCTTGGTTGAAGATCATAGTATACCAGTTCAACTGGACAGGACACGAGACTAGGTGAGTTAGACATTATATCATATACGTTACAAATGCTCGTTAGTTCATTTTTTCTAGTGAAATAGGGCCTCATTTTTTTGTTTCGCACAGGGCCCCGGATTTTGCTGGCACGGCCCTGGTAAGCAGTACTTTACTATGGCAAACAGAAACTTGTTTCTCACTGCCCCTCAATGATAAATTCTTTACTATCTGACCAAGTTAAAACAAAATGTTCTTGTCCCACTCCAGCTTGCATGCTCAAGATTTTGGTGGTCTATATGTTGAGAGCTCTATACATTCACTGCATATTATGGTAAAAAGATAGCCGACTTGCAGACTGATTTGCACAAATCCTAAACACTGTTGTCAGCAGTCAAATTGTGGGTGGAAGCACTACTCCCTGTCACAGTTCCCAAGTACTTTTGTTACTTTGATATAATCTCATGGACATGAAATGCATGAACGCATATAATCATCATGTGCGCCATCAACCAGCGTTGCTGGCATGCACTGGTAACACATACTGTATCTTTTTAAAGGGAACCCTACTAAGACATGTTATGAATTTGGATTAGAAAAATCAAGTATTGACAAACATGGATAACAAGATGTTAGTGAGTTGAAATTATTGCAGAAATTCGTGGTCGAAATCATAACTCCTGGGAAGAAGAGTTGAAACTCTTCAGATCTGGTCCAAATCGTACAAGAAACTATTTACTCAGACCAAACTATTTTACCTTCTGAGCATAGCTGCTGCTCCCTTCAAACTGCTCCTTGGAAGAGTAGTAGTCGTCAACCATGTCTTCGATGTCGAAGGCCAGGGACTTGATCTGGGCGAGCCAGTGCCGCAGATTCGCCCTCTCGCTTCCGAAGGAGTTCCTCTCCGCATTTTTCAGCAGGTCTTCTAGGTACACCAGAGTGTCCTTTATGCTCTCCAGGTCGTCGCTGAAACTGCAGCACAGCGTGACCTCGCCCTGCGCGGCGCCGATGATTTCGCCGATCTTGCGGGCGACCTGGCTCACAGCCGCGGCCGCGAGCATCTCCGTACCAACCATGGCTGGAAGGAAGGGGGTGGACCAAGAGCACAAGCAGAAGGTGCGGCCGGCAATGAAGGCTTTGAGCAGAACTAGGACTATCCACCGAGTTATTTGTTATTTTCATCATTTTCTTTTGACGGAAAAGATTGATTGGTTTCTTGACTTTGACTTTTCAAAGTCTCGAAGGTGGAGAAAGATGCCAACCCTTCAAATATTTTTTGACACGTACAAACGCAGATATACTAGATGAAGAAATCTACACATTGTGCAAATTTTCTATAATTTCAACTTTGAATGTCATGTCAGTATGTGGCCATGATATTTTCTGCTCCAAACTTGCTTAACCAGATCATCCCAACTCAAGTCTAAATTGGGGCTCTTAAAGGTTTTTTAGTTCACTCCTCTAACCGGTACCTAGCCGAAGTTAAACCGAATACTGAAGTAAAAGTTTTACTCCTCTGCCCCGCGGGTGCCTAAAAACACTCGACCTCCAGGCGGCCGAGTAAACATTGCGCCCACTTTTCCAGCCACCACCCCTATGTATCAACGCCGACGCACCTGCCATCGACTGTCCACTGCCTCTGCCGCTACCTCGTCGCCTCCCTTGGCCCTAACCGCCTTTCTACCGGAGTCCAAGCTATTGGCCGACCATCGTCGTCGCCGGGGATGAGCTGGAATACCATCACCGCGGCATGGACCGATTTGTCGGAAACTGCCTCAAATCTTCTTCCTCGTTGGCTACCCGGCATCTCACCGGGCTTGCTCACCTTAACCGGCCATCCACATGCCCCACGCCTGCTAGTTTGGGCTCAACGCCGCCGGCTAGCTGGTAGACTAAGGGAGTCCTGGACTAGGGGGTCCTCGGGCGTCCGGGCTATATAATATGGGCCAGACTGATGGGCCATTTAAGATACAAGATCGAAGACCTTCTCCCTTGTCTGGATGGGACTCTCCTTTGCGTGGATGGCAAGCTTGGCGTCCGGATGTGTGGTTCCCTTCTTTTGTAAACCGACCTTGTACAACCCTAGCCCCCTCCGCTGTCTATATAAACCGGACGGTTTAGTCCGTAGAGATCATCACAATCATACAGGCTAGACATCTAGGGTTTAGTCATTACGATCTCGAGGTAGATCAACTCTTGTAACCCCTATACTCATCAAAGTCAATCAAGCAGGAAGTAGGGTATTACCTCCGTTAAGAGGGCCCGAACCTGGGTAAACATCATGTCCCCTGCCTCCTGTTACCTTCGATCCTTAGACGCACAGTTCAGGACCCCCTAACCGAGATTTGCCGGTTTTGACACCGACATTGGTGCTTTCATTGAGAGTTCCTCTGTGTTGTCGATAGAAGGATTGATGGCTCGCCTTGTCATTAAGGACAACATCACTTCTGGAGGAGCCCTAGTTTCAGGGCAGACCCTCTGGCTTGGCAGCTTCACCATGGGCGCCGCTCGGCCATTAAGCCAAAGGCGGCCCCCAAGTCATCAAAAATCATCTCCGTATCAGCCCCGAATACTCCGACAGGATGGATCCGGCAGACGTATCGTCTTTAAACGAGCTGCTAGATCGCATCGCCGCCCTGGGGGTCGCAACAGACTATGATTGGATTGGGCTTAAACCCGATCAGAAAGAAATCAAATCTCCGCCGATCACCCATCTGGTAGCGATTGTGGAGGAACAAGCCAACAATAACTCTTCTCCTACGTTGAGAACAAGCTATGTTCGGATTTCCGAGCCTAGCAAGCCGGACACCCATCTTCGGAAGAACACTCCCTGTCCTCCGAACATAGAATCGGGCGTTGAGCTTGAGGACACTCCGGACCCCGGGCTGGTAACCTTTGGAAATTCTTCAAGCCCTGGATCCCATAGTGGGTCAGGATTCGGATTTAAACCCGCCCACCCACCAGAAGCAATATTCCCCAAGCAATTCCAGTCCCCCGGATATATGCGACCTAATGTATGTGCGGCAGCAACCTCAGGAAACAGTCCATCACTTTTGGGCCAGATTCCTCCTTGTTAAAAACAAGATCAAAGATTGCTGCGACGATGACGCGATTTCAGTATTTTGCAACAAATGTACGGATGAGGGAATCCTTAATGCCCTCAACCGCCGTCGCATACTGCACTTTGTAGATTTGGCTCACTAGTACAGAAGTACTGCGCAATGGAAAGCGCCTGGAAAGCGTAGACGGACTGCTAGAAACCTCATGCCTTTAAGCCATCTCCCGGACGGGCAAAAAAGGATGCACCCTCGCGGGGCACCTAATTATCATCCCACGGACAAGAAAATCAAGCCCTTAATGGGACACAGAATTGTCCTTGAGGAATGGCTCGACAGGCCCTGTCAAATACACACGACGCCGGATACCGAACCGACGCACAACCTTCGAGCATGTTGGATACTCCGGCAAGTGGCCAAGAGCGGTGAAGGTATCCTCACCAAGACTACCCCAGAGACGTACCCTTCGGAGGACGACGATCTCAAAGTATTTACGGTCTTCGAGACCTTTTCTTCAAATAATCGGCGCAAACGGGCGCTCCGCGACCTCGCCAAAGTCTGCCAAGCAGCAGAAATAAACCCTTGGAACGATACGACGATAACATTCAACACCGACGACAAACCAAGAGCCCGATTAGTCCGGGCACTAGCCGCGCGCGTTGGTCCTAAACCCGATTGTGGACGGCTTTCGACTCACTAAAGTGCTCATGGGCGGCGGCAGCGGACTGAACCTCATATATGAAGACACGCTCAGTAAAATGCAAATGGATAGGAGCCGCATTGAGCAAAGTAATACAACCTTTCGAGGTACTATCCCCAGTCGAGAAGCAAGATGCTCTGGGAAAATTAAACTCGACGTGGTATTCGGCACGCCGGAGAACTATAGGTCCAAGAGTTGCTCTTCCAAGTGGCACCCTTCAACAGCAGATATCACGCCCTGTTGGGGCGAGACGCATTCACACGCTTTCACGCCCTGTCTCCGGCCTTCCCTTTGCCCTTCTCGGCCTTTGTGACCTTCTTCATCTCCGCGAGTCGGGTAGCTTTGTCCTCCTCGACACTCTTCAGGATATAAGCCACCTCCGCAGCGGAGGTGCGTTTGTACATTCTAGCTTCAGTTCTGGTGGCCTTCTCCACTAGGGTGCTCGACCACTCGAGTTCTTCGTCCAGGGTGTGTAGCTGCCAGGTGCTTGCTACCCCTTCGGCATTGCAGTCCGGCATCCATTTTAGTATCCGGTCCTGAGCAGAATTGATGTTCATAGGAATGACGGTTGCCGGGAGCTTGAAAAACTCAAAGCGACCAAACAGTTGGTCACACAACCAAGCATGGCCATAAACTGATAAGTCATTGGCCAATCCTGGAAGCAGCCTCATCCTATCCGCAACATCACCATACAGCCACGCAGGTCTGTCTCTTTCCTGCAGCGGCGAGATGCAACGGAGAAGAAAATCTGCCCCCACATGTTCGATGGTTAGCCCGGCAGTCCTCAAACGGGTGATCCTATTAATTGCTGGTCGCAGCCTATCCTCAGTGAGGCCTTTGGCGCTCCAATCCTTGCCTCGCTCGACACATTCCTTCCATGCTTTGCAGAACTCGGGGGCTCCCTTATCTTGGATCCAGCACCAATCCCCTCTCCATTCATCCCACCTCTTGCCTGGTACCCAGGAAGGTAATCCCAAACCTTTCTTGCCATGCGCGGTATCCAGCTAATGATTCCAGAGCGGTTGACCTTGCTCTCCACCCACGGAACGAAGTAGTGCCGGAACAGATCCACATTGGGCCTAACCCCAATGAAATTTTCGCACAAATGTGCGAAGATAGCAATGGTCACCATTGCATTTGGCATGGAATCGAGTAGGTGGAATCCATAGATATTTATGATTGCCTGAAAGAATTCGGAGAAAGAAGGACAGAGACCACAGATGAAATAAGCACAGAAGAAATGGTAAGAATCCAGCGGATCTTCCTTCCCCGCCACATAGACTACGGGCACTCCATGCCCTTTTTCAACGGGCCTCCCCCACAGATGCCCGTACCTCGCTTGAAGGACTAGGCCGCTCAAGGTCGATGGGATGAAGACGACATCTTCACTCCACTTCTCGTTCAGCTCCTCCCCTCTCTTGTTTCCCTCGACGGCGGCCTCGTTCGCCGCGGTCATTGCTTTTTCTTTTCCGCGGGTTTCTTCCCCATTCTGGAGGTGGCGGTGCGGATGGGAAAGGGATTCAATGGGAAGGGCGGCGGCGGAAGAGAGAACGAGGGGAGGAGTTGTCGCTTGCCTTGCGGAGGAAGAAGATGGGGAGTGGGGCAAGAGACAGATGAATCGTGCCGCTCCGTTTTTCCCTGCTCTTAAGGGGGGAAAAGCAGAACAGAGGCGCGACGCTTCAGAAAGTTACCATTTTACCTTAACTGCAACAGTTCCACGACCCCACGACGGGCAATAATTGCGCAAAGTGGACGTTGGATTGACTAGTCGCCATGGTGAAACGGCGCGCACAACCCTGTCCTACCACATGTACGCGCACTGTTTGGGGCCTAACCCAACGTGCCACGCGACACGTATGGCTCAGGCCCGGGGGCTTATGTCGGGGAAAATATACCGGGGTATGCATTTTCCCCTGACTCGTGCACGGACAAGCCAACTCAAGCTAGAGTATGAGAAACCAAGAGATTCGAAAGACCAACGTGCAGATCAGAGGTACTGAGATCTAACCAGAGAAGCAAGATATCACCAAGAGAGAGGCCTCCTTTGTCGGACAAGCAAGCCCGGCAAGGTGCAAGGCCACCCCTAGAAGCAGACGACCAAGGCACCCCGACAGGGCCTGCCGGCGCTCGCGAAGGCAAAACCACCTCACCAACCACTCCACCACGACCCACATCATCCATCAGTGTGGTGTGAAGCCGCAAAGTGATTAAGTGGCATCCATTCACCACATGCCGGCCATTTTCTACAAGAAGAGCCCACAGATGACACCCGTCCTGCGATGTGTCAAGCAAGCAGGCGCGAAGCTGGCAAGATAGCCCGGCAAGCCTTGTCGGGCAACCAATGATGTGACGTTAAGCGGTGCATTTAATGCGCCATGTTTCCTATCTTATCAACGTGTAATGACTACTTTGCCACTATGGTGACCCCTTGATCTATAAAAGGAGGCTCATGGCAACCGTAGAAAGGGTTAGAAGGTTGGCTAACTCCCACCCCCATATGCACGTAGTTGCTGCTGTCCTGAGGCAACCCCTGCTGGGCAAGTGTACTACGCCCCACCACCACTTTTCCACCATCAATCCACCAAAGCAGGAGTAGGGTTTTACGCCTCACGGAGGCTCGAACCTGGGTAAAACTGCCCGCATGATCTGTGTTGTGTTGTGGCACGTTTGTCTGCTCTTTGTGCAACGTGACGTCCCCCTGCCGAACCAACAAGGTGCCTCCTGGTCCCATAGGTGGCCATGGTTTCCCGCGACACGGAGCCGCCGCCGCCTCCTGTTCTTCATTGGGAGGGCAGATCTGGAGTCCGTTCGGGGCTCCGGAGAGGGGAAATCATCGCTGTCATCATCATCAACCATCCTCCATCACCAATTTCATGATGCTCACTGCCGTGCGTGAGTAATTCCATCGTAGGCTTGCTGGATGGTGATGGGTTGGATGAGATTTATCATGTAATCGAGTTAGTTTTGTTAGGGTTTGATCCCTAATATCCACTATGTTCTGAGATTGATGTTGTTATGAGTTTGCTATGCTTAACGCTTGTCACTAGGGCCCGAGTGCCATGAATTCAGATCTGAACCCTTTATGTTTTCATGAATATATTTGTGTTCTTGATCCGATCTTGCAAGTTGTAGACACCTAGTACGAGTTATGATCCGCATACCCCAAGGTGACAATAATTGGGATTCTTTCCGGTGATTACCGTAGTTTGAGGAGTTCATGTATTCACTAAGTGCTAATGCTTTGTTCCGATTCTCTATTAAAAGTAGGCCTTAATATCCCTTAGTTTTCACTAGGACCTCGCTGCCACAGGAGGGTAGGACAAAAGATGCCATGCAAGTTGTTTTCCATAAGCACGTATGACTATATTCGGAATAGATGCCTACATTATATTGATGAATTGGAGCTAGTTCTGTGTCACCCTAGGTTATAACTGTTGCATGATGAATGCCATCCGACATAATTATCCATCATTGATCCATTGCCTACGATATTTTCACATATTGATATTTGCTAAGTTAATTTTTCGTTGTCACTGTTACAATTGCTACAAAACTGCTACTATTACTTTTGCCACCATTACCGTTACTTCCATACTACTTTGCTACTAAATACTTTGCTGCAGACATTAAGTCTTTTAGGTGTGGTTGAATTGACAACTCAGCTGCTAATACTTGACAACTCAGGTGCGCCCCTGCCTTGTGGGTCCCACGTGGGCCCCCTCACTTATTCCAGCACCCATCCACTTCGTCTTCCTCCAGAAAAAATCATCCTGTTGCTCAAACCCGTGTTCTTGCTCATCTTGCTGCCATTTTTGATCTCCTTGTGCAAAGCTCCATTTGCAAAACTGTTTTGGGGGATTGTTCTTCGGTATGTGACTCCTCCAATGGTCCAATTAGTTTTTGTTCTAGTGCTTTATTTATTGCAAATTTTTGCTGCTATGGCGACCTTGTTCTTGAGCTTGCCTGTCAAACTTATATGGTCCAAGGTAGTTTGATGCATGATATAGCCTCTAGGCACTTGTAGGAGTAGTTGCTATCAATCTTGTTGAGTTTGGTTCACTTTTATTTTTGAGTCACTAAAATTTCAGAATTATTCAGAGGGAGAAAATGATGAGGAGATTGTTGAGAGGCTCTTCGAGCCCGGGTTCGAAGGAAAATGAAAATGAGGAGAAGAAGGAGCCCAAGTACAACCTTCATCACACCGCGGAGGTTCGGCCGTGTAAATGGCCAAGTGATGCATTCTTGCAGGCGGCCGGAATTTATGAGGATTTCTATTATTTGGCTGGGAATGCAGGCTTCCTCCACAGTAAGTGTGAACAATACCTCCTACTCACTAATACCTTCATGTAGAATTTTTACTTCCATGCTAGGAAATCACCACCTACGATAGAGTTTTATTTATATGATGTGCATAAGGAGATGACGCTTTATGACTTTTGTGAGGTTTGCAAATTACCTTATGAGGGCAGCATCGATGAACCACGTCCTAGAGATGTGGAAGATTTTATTGATGAAGTTACCGTAGGGGAAGGGAGAAAGGTGTCGAAAGCGAGAGTGGCTAGTTTACATTTTCCTGTTTTACACTATTACTCATTATTTGCTGGGAGATGTTTAATTGGTCATGGAGAGAGTGGAGGCCTTTGTGCCCCTGACCTCGCTATTTTGCACCATGCTTTACTTCGTGACAAAACTTTTAGTTTGGGCGCTACGGTTGCTCGACGGTTGAGTTTAAACTGTTCAAAGGGTACTATCTTTGGAGGTATCTATGCTTCCCGTCTTGCTAGACGCTTCAAGATACCCATTAGACACGACGAGAGAGAGGAGAAGCTGCTACCCACAATATACTTAGATTATAATAGTATGGTAGCACATGATTTTATTAGAGATGATAAGGACAAGAGACTCATCTATAACCTGGTATTTAGCCACAAGACTTGTCAGATTATTACCTTGCCTGCAACGTCTTTGTTTGATATTCATTCAGGTAGGTACACCATCTACCCACGGACATTTATGCATACTAAGAGCGGACGGGATCCCCAGTTCCTGAGCCAGAGCCATCACCTGATCCATATCAGGAGTCTATTTATCAGTGGGAGCTCGCTAACTAGTGGAACCCCCAGGATCCTCCTCAGTACACCGGAGAGGGCTACTTTGATCCATGGGCGTAGACCAACTTAGGCCAAAAGCCTAAGCTTGGGAGAGTACGTATTTCTCGCTGACATTACATTCATGTTCACACATTCATTCCTGTTGTCAGTGTTCATACTTTTTCATTGTATTATCCATGCTAATTTATTTTCCTTTTTCCCGCTTTCTTCTTGTGTGTTTGAATATTTTTGAGAAAAACCAAAAAATTAGTTCTAGCTTCTTTTTGTTCCATGATTATGTAGTAGTACTATTAAAGAAAAACCAAAAAGATTTCTCGTTCTTCTTTTGCTTGTTGGGAGCTTTCCCGTGTAAATAGTTTTTCTCGTTCTTGTTTTACTTTCTTCAGAAAAACAAGAACTCCAAAAACATTTCAGTGTGTTTCTTTGAAATTCTTTTTCTTTTCTTTGGGGGTCGAGAGGAGAAACCAGAATGAAAATGATGAGTGGCTCTCATATGCATTATTGATGATCTAACATAGAGCCCATATTACCTTGTCTTCTCCTTTAAATGTTTGTAGATTCCAGCTTAGTCCAATGCACGTGCACTATTATTATTATTCACACCGTTCGGTCGTGCAAGTGAAAGGCAATAATGACAATATATGATGAATGATTGAGATGAAGAAAAGCTGGTATGAACTCGACCTATCTTGTTTTTGTAAATATGATTAGTTCATCATTCTTGATTCAGCCCATTATGAATGAAACATGTTTGCAATGACAATTAGAGATTATAGTTGCCATGCTTAATTAGCTAGGAGTTTATAATGGTTTACCTTGCGTGCCAACATGCTTTAAAAATGGTTGTGATGTAGTATGATAGGATGGTATCCTCCTTTGAATGATTCGAGTGGCTTGACTTGGCGCATGTTCACGCATGTAAACAACAACAACAACAAAGCCTTTAGTCCCAAACAAGTTGGGGTAGGCTAGAGGTGAAACCCATAAGATCTCGCAACCAACTCATGGCTCTGGCACATGGATAGCAAGCTTCCACGCACCCCTGTCCATAGCTAGCTCTTTGTCGATACTCCAATCCTTCAGGTCTCTCTTAACGGACTCCTCCCATGTCAAATTCGGTCGACCCCGCCCTCTCTTGACATTCTCCGCACGCTTTAGCCATCCGCTATGCACTGGAGCTTCTGGAGGCCTGCGCTGAATATGCCCAAACCATCTCAAACGATGTTGGACAAGCTTCTCCTCAATTGGTGCTACCCCAACTCTATCTCGTATATCATCATTCCGGACTCGATCCTTCCTCGTGTGGCCACACATCCATCTCAACATACGCATCTCCGCCACACCTAACTGTTGAACATGTCGCCTTTTAGT
Source organism: Triticum timopheevii (assembly GCA_963921465.1). Lineage (NCBI taxonomy): Eukaryota > Viridiplantae > Streptophyta > Magnoliopsida > Poales > Poaceae > Triticum > Triticum timopheevii. The sequence goes on from OY997270.1 coordinate 315,916,341, forward strand.
CGGCCAACACTCCGCGCCATACAACATTGCGGGTCAAACCGCCGTCCTGTAGAACTTGCCTTTTAGCTTTTGTGGCACTCTCTTGTCACAGAGAATGCCAGAAGCTTGGCGCCACTTCACCCATCCGGCTTTGATTTGATGGTTCACATCTTCATAAATACCCCCATCCTCCTGCAACATTGACCCCAAATACCGAAAGGTGTCCTTCCGAGGTACCACCTGGCCATCAAGGCTAACCTCCTCCTCCTCACACCTAGTAGTACTGAAACCGCACATCATGTACTCGGTTTTAGTTCTACTAAGCCTAAACCCTTTCGATTCCAAGGTTTGTCTCCATAACTCTAACTTCCTATTTACCCCCGTCCGACTATCATCAACTAGCACCACATCATCCGCAAAGAGCATACACCATGGGATATCTTTGTGTATACCCCTTGTGACCTCATCCATCACCAATGCAAAAAGATAAGGGCTCAAAGCTGACCCCTGATGCAGTCCTATCTTAATCGGGAAGTCATCGGTGTCGACATCACTTGTTCGAACACTTGTCACAACATTATTGTACATGTCCTTGATGAGGGTAATGTACTTTGCCGGGACTTTGTGTTTCTCCAAGGCCCACCACATGAAACTCCGCGGTATCTTATCATAGGCCTTCTCCAAGTCAATGAACACCATATGCAAGTCCTTATTTTGCTCCCTATATCTCTCCATAAGTTGTCGTACCAAGAAAATGGCTTCCATGGTTGACCTCCCAGGCATGAAACCAAACTGATTTTTGGTCACGCTTGTCATTCTTCTTAAGCGGTGCTCAATGACTCTCTCCCATAGCTTCATTGTATGGCTCATCAGCTTAATTCCACGGTAATTAGTACAACTCTGAACATCCCCCTTGTTCTTGAAGATTGGTACTAATATACTCCGTCTCCATTCTTCTGGCATCTTGTTTGCCCGAAAAATGAGGTTGAAAAGCTTGGTTAGCCATACTATCGCTATGTCCCCGAGACCTTTCCACACCTCAATGGGGATACAATCAGGGCCCATCGCCTTGCCTCCTTTCATCCTTTTTAAAGCCTCCTTCACCTCAGACTCCTGGATGCGCCGCACAAAACACATGCTAGTCTCATCAAAGGAGTCGTCCAGTTCAATGGTAGAACTCTCGTTCTCCCCATTGAACAACTTGTCGAAGTACTCCTGCCATCTATGCTTAATCTCTTCGTCCTTCACCAAGAGTTGTCCTGCTCCGTCCTTGATGCATTTGACTTGGCCAATATCCCTCGTCTTCCTCTCCCGGATCTTAGCCATCTTATAGATGTCCCTTTCACCTTCCTTCATGCCTAACCGTTGGTAGACGTCCTCATATGCCCGACCCCTTGCTTCACCAATAGCTCGCTTTGCGGCCTTCTTTGCCATCTTGTACTTCTCTATGTTGTCTGCACTCCTATCCAGGTATAGGCGTCTGAAGCAACCTTTCTTCTCTTTAATCGCCTTCTGGACATCATCATTCCACCACCAGGTATCCTTATCTTCGCTTCTCCTTCCCCTGGACACTCCAAACTCCTCCGAGGCCACCTTACGAATGCAAGTCGCCATCTTCATCCACACATTGTCCGCATCCCCTCCTTCCTCCCAAGGGCCTCCTTAATTACCCTCTCCTTGAACACCTGAGCTACCTCCCCCTTGAGCTTCCACCACTTTGTTCTAGCGACCTTGGCATGCTTATCCCGCTGGACACGAATCCGAAAGCGGAAGTCAGCAACCACCAGCTTATGCTGGGGTACAACACTCTCCCCAGGTATCACCTTACAGTCTAGGCACGCACGCCTATCTTCTCTTCTCGAGAGGATGAAATCAATCTGGCTAGAGTGTTGGCCACTACTAAAAGTCACCAGATGTGATTCTCTCTTTCTAAAGAGGGTGTTAGCTACAATCATGTTGTAGGCTAGAGCAAAGCTTAAGACATCTTCTCCTTCTTGATTCCTGATGCCATAGCCAAAGCCCCCATGCGCCCCTTCAAAACCTGTGTTAGATGTACCCACGTGGCCATTGAGGTCTCCTCCTATGAAGAGCTTCTCACCAATCGGTACACTCCTAACCATGTCTTCCAAGCCTTCCCAGAACTCCCTCTTGGTGTTCTCATTGTGGCCTACTTGCGGGGCATACAGCTGATAACATTGAGAACCAAGTCCTCAACTACCAGCTTGAATAGGATAATCCGGTCCCCATGTCTCCTGACGTCTACCACTCCATACTTGAGGCTCTTGTTGATCAAGATGCCTACGCCATTTCTGTTTGCAGCCGTCCCCGTGTACCACAGCTTGAAGCCGGTATCCTCCACCTCCTTCGCCTTTTGTCCTCTCCATTTGGTTTCTTGGACGCAAAGGATATCAACACCTCTCCTCACCGCTGCATCAACTAGCTCCCGAAGCTTCCCTGTCAGAGACCCTACGTTCCAGCTACCTAAGCGAATCCTCCTAGGCTCGGCTAGCTTCCTTACCCTTCGCACTCGTCGAGTCAAATGCGAAGACCCTTGCTCATTTTCCACTACATCTGGGCGCCGATGTAGCGCGTCACTAAGGATGCGACGACCCGATCCTCGCTCACTTGCCACCGTATCCGGATCAAGATACGGCGCGCCACTGGGGGGGTGACGGCCCAGCCCTTGGCCATTTTCCACCACACCCTGGTTCTGATGTGGCGCGTCGCTGAGAGGGCTATGCCCCAACTAAAATCTTTTGGGTTTCATCTCCATAAGAGTGGTTGAGTTTTTACGTTGGCTCGCCAAGCCTATCACAACCCTCCTCCTTTACCCGGGCTTGGGACCGGCTATGTTGAGACAACATAGGCGGAGTTATGTTCACACATGTAGTTGAAACAAAATCAACATAGCCTCCACGATATTTATGTTCATGGTGATTTATATCCTACTCATGCTTGCACTCAACGTTGGTTAATCTCAATGCATGTTTATGACTATTGTCGCTCTCTAGTTGGTCGCTTCCCAGTCTTTTCTAGCCTTCACTTGTACTAAGTGGGATACTGCTTCTGCATCCACTTCCATAAACCCAAAGTTGTTCCATATGAGTCCACCATACCTACCTATATGCGGTATTTACCTGCCGTCGCAAGTAAATTTGCATGTGCCAAACTCTAAACCTTCAAATGATAATCTGTTTTGTATGCCTGAATCGCTCATGTAGCGACTAGGGGCTGTTAGTATCTTCCATGCTAGGTGGGTTATTCTCACGATGAGTGGACTCCGCTTGTCATTGATGAGAAAATGGCTGGTAAGTGGGATGCCCAGTTCCATGCTCAAATCAAATCAAAATATAACTTCAAACAAAACTCCCCCATGGGGGAGTAAAAACTTTACCATTCTATTTGGGAACCGCCTATAATGTATCTAGTATGGAAGATACCGAGATCTCTTGGTTGTCATGTTGACAATGAAAGCATATTGCTCAAAATATTATTTATCTCTGTTTCAAAAACTCGAGCTCTGGCACCTCTGCAAATCCCTGCTTCCCTCTGCGAAGGGCCTATCTATTTACTTTTATTGTTGAGTCATCATTCTCTTATAAAAAGCACCAGTTAGAGAGCACCACTGTCATTTGTATGCGTTGTTATTAATTGATATTTAGTATGACTGTGACTGGATCTCTTTTACCATGAATTACAATGTCCAGTCAGTCCTTGATCTTCAGGGGTGCTCTGCATTTATGTTTTGCAGTCTCAAAAAGGGCTAGTGAGATACCATCTTGTTATATCATATCATGATTGTTTTGAAAAAGTGTTGTCATCCGAGATTTATTATTACTGCTCGCTAGTGGATTATGCCATTGATATGAGTAAATGTGAGACCTAAATGTTATTGTGAATATGGTTAGTTCATGATCTTTGCTAAAAACCAGAGTGCTGGATATACATATTTGCAACAACAAGATCAACAGAGTTTGTAAAAGTTTTTCTTTATCACTTTCAGTTTATCAACTGAATTGCTTGAGGACAAGCAATGGATTAAGCTTGGGGGAATTGATACGTCTCCATCGTATCTACTTTTCCAAACTCTTTTGCCCTTGTTTTGGACTCTAATTTGCATGATTTGAATGGAACTAACCCGGACTGACGTTGTTTTCAGCAGAATTGCCTTGGTGTTATTTTTGTGCAGAAATAAAAGTTCTCGGAATGACCTAAAAATCCACAGAGAATATTTTGGGAATTAATAAAAAATATTGGCAAAAGAATCAACCGAGGGGGAACCACCTGCTGTCCACAAGGGTGGAGGGCGCGCCCCCTACCTTGTAGGTCCCCTGGACCTCCACCGACCTCAACTCCAACTCCATATATTCATTTTCGGGGAGAAAAAACTCAGAGAGAAGGATTCATCGTCTTTTACGATACAGAGCCGCTGCCGCCTCCCGTTCTTCATTGGGAGGGCAGATCTAGAGTCCGTTCGGGGCTACGGAGAGGGGAAATCGTCGCTGAGGGAGTCCTGGACTAGGGGGTGTCCGGATAGCCGAACTATCATCATTGGCCGGACTCCAAGACTATGAAGATACAAGATTAAAGACTTCGTCCCGTGTCCGGATGGGACTTTCCTTGGCGTGGAAGGCAAGCTTGGCAATACGGATATGTAGATCTCCTACCATTGTAACCGACTCTGTGTAACCCTAGCCCTCTCTGGTGTCTAAATAAACCGGAGGGTTTTAGTCCATAGGACGAACAACAATCATACCATAGGCTAGCTTCTAGGGTTTAGCCTCCTTGATCTCGTGGTAGATCCACTCTTGTACTACCCATATCATCAATATCAATCAAGCAGGAGTAGGGTTTTACCTCCATCGAGAGGGCCCGAACCTGGGTAAAAACATCGTGTCCCTTGTCTCCTGTTACCATCCGCCTAGACGCACAGTTCGGGACCCCCTACCCGAGATCCGCCGGTTTTGACACCGACATTGGTGCTTTCATTGAGAGTTCCTCTGTGCCGTCGCAATCGCAATCAGGAAGGATGCCTCTTCCCGTCTTTAAAGACGGTACCATTGCCAAAGAAGCCTTGGCCACCGGCCAAACTATCTGGCTAGGTGGTTTTCTTATGACCGCCTGTTCGGCCGCCGCTCCGACAATGACCTCTCGGGTCATCAAAAGCGATCTTCACGTCAACTCGGAATTTGCTGAGCAGCTAGATCCGATGGAGCTCTCCTCTGTGAATGAGCTCTTGGATCGCATCGCCGCCCTGGGAGTCGCTACGGACTACGATCAAATTGGGCTTAAAACCGATCTGAGAGAGATCAACTCTCCCCAGGCTACCCACCACGTTGCCGTGGTAGAGGAGCAGCGCGGCGGCTCTTCTTCTATATTAAAGACCAGTTATGTCCGGATTCCCGACCCCTCCATGCCAGATTCCCGCGGAAGGACGGACGTCAATCAAGTACTGAACCTAAAGTTAGGCAGCGGACCGGATTCGTTGGACAACATCCAGCAATCTAAGCTTCCAAATTCGGAAACTTTTCGGCCCTTGAGCCTCAGATTGGGTGGGGTTCTGAATTTAATTCCACCCACCCACCCAAATACAAGCGATCTATCTCAAATCCGGCAAGAGCCCGCTGAAACAATACATCATTACTGGGCCAGATTCCTCCTGGTTATGGACAGGATAAAGGACTGCCGTGAGGAAAGCGCAATCTCAATTTTCTGCAACAACCGCACGGACAAGGGAATCATGAACGCCATAAGTCATCACGAAATTACATGCTTCACCGACCTGGCGTCTTTAGTACGAAAGTACTGTGCGATGGAGAGCGCCTGGAAAACCGAAACCAAGTTTTGGGACAATCCGGCTCCGCACACAACCCTAGTCCGAAACAAAAGGGTGCATCATGCTCAGGCACCTGTGTCAAAAACCAAAAGGCAAAAAAACCCTAAAGGGCACGGAACCGTACTGGAGGGATGGCTCAGCGGACCCTGTAGAATCCATAGTACAGAGGGTGCCACCCCAACACATAGCCTTCGAGCATGTTGGATACTGCGGCAGGTGGCCAAAAGTGGCGAAGAGCTCCTAGCCCTAGAGAACCAACCCAACAGTACCAGTACGGTATTAACAGTCTTCGAGACTTTCACATCAAATAATATGCAGAAACGAACACTCTGCAGCCTCGCCGAAGTCTACCAAGTAGCAACAATACATGGAGCGACACGGCTATCACCTTCAACGCCAGCGCTGAACCTAAATTCCGAACAGCCCGAGCACCAGCCGCATTGGTCCTCAGTCCAATAGTGGACGGCTTTCGTCTTACAAAGGTACTCATGGATGGCGGCAGCGGATTAAACCTCATTTACGAGGAAACCCTTCGAAAAATGGAAATAGACTGGAGCCGCATTGAGCGAAGCAGCACAACCTTTAGAGGAATAATCCCTAGTCGGGAAGCACGCTGCACAGGAAAAATTACACTAGATGTGGTGTTCGGCTCGCCGGACAATTACAGGTCTGAGGAGGTCATGTTCCAAGTGGCCCTGTTCAGCAGCGGATATCACGCTTTATTAGGGCGAGAGGCATTCACAATTTTCCAAGCTATACCCCATTACGGGTACATGAAGCTTAAAATGTCCAAGCCCAATGGAATCATCACTCTTGTCAGTGATCCAGACATAGCACTCCGCGCTGAAAATAAGACAGCCGCACTAGCCCTAGAGGCACTATCCGAAGCCCTACTGGCAGAGGAACTCACTGCGCTGTGCTCCATGGTGAATAGGGACGATGTGATACTCGATAAGAGATCCAAGTCCACCTCTTTCAAACCAGCAGACGAAATAGTCAAATTCCAAGTCCATAGAATGGACCCCACAAAGATGGCCTCCATTGGGGCACAATTAAACCCTGATGTAGACGCCGCACTACGAGAATTCCTTGGGAAAATTGGGTTATTTTTGCCTGGCACCCTTCAGATATGCTAGGAATCCCACGCAAGTTGGCAGAACACAGCCTAAACATCCTAAAAGGATTCAAGCCAGTCAAACAGGCTCTTCGGCGATTTTCCGAACCCAAAAGATAGGCAATGGGAGAGGAGCTAGCCAAACTATTAGAAGCCGGATTCATCAGAGACATAAAACATCCGGACTGGCTAGCGAACCTGGTAATGGTACCAAAAAAGGACAAATCCTGGCGCCTGTGTGTCGATTTTAAAGACCTTAACAAGGCATGTCCAATGGATCCTTTCCCCCTTCCCCGCATCGACCAAATCATCGATGCTACCACAGGGCACGGTTCATTGTGCTTCCTCGATGCATACTCCGTATACCATCAAATCAAGATGGCGGAGACAGATCAGGCCGCAACGGCATTCATTACTCCATACAGACCATTCTGCTTCAACACAATGCCCTTCGAGCTCAAAAACGCTGGCGCAACTTATCAGCGCATGATTCAGACATGTCTGGCAACCCAGATCGGCAAAACAGTGGAGGCATACGTAGACGATGTGGTCGTCAAGACCAAGAATGTCGAAACTCTAGTAGATGATTTGAGGCTCACATTCGACAACCTCCGAGCATATGACATTAAGCTCAACCCAGAAAAATGCGTTTTCGGCGTACCAGCCGGAAAACTCTTGGGCTTCATTGTATCCGGTAGAGGAATTGAAGCGAACCCAACCAAGATCCGAGCTCTGTCGCAGTTGGATATCCCAAAAGACCTCAAACAAATACAAAAATTAACTGGATGCGCGGCTCTGAGTCGCTTCATCTCCCGCTTGGGAGAAAAGGCATTGCCCCTCTATCGCCTCCTCCGGCGCACCGAACACTTTGAATGGACGGATGCTGCCACGGTCGGACTCGAAGAAATAAAGGCCATATTGGCAACAAATCCGGACCTGGCCGCGCCCAACTTGGGAGAACCAATGTTATTATATATCGCGGCAACACATCAAGTTGTAAGCGCAGTGCTCGTCGTCGAATGAGAAACAGAAGGACACAAATTCCCTCTTCAAAAACCAGTGTACTACGTATCCACTATTTTAACTCCATGCAAGTCCCGGTATCCACATTAGCAAAAGATAGCGTACGCGATGTTCATGGCATCCCGGAAGCTGCGACACTACTTTCAGGAGTGTTCGATAACAGTGGCCTCCGAAGTACCTCTCAACGACATTATAAACAACCGCGACGCGACGGGCAGGATTGCAAAATGGGCCATTGAGCTACTACCATTCGACATAACCTACAAGCCACGGCGAGCTATAAAGTCGCAAGTTTTGGCCGACTTCATCGCTAAATGGACCGAAGCCGAACTCCCTAAAGAGTACGGCGCATACTCCAATTGGATCATGCATTTCGACGGCTCCAAAATGTTGGCCGGCTTGGGGGCTGGCGTCGTTTTGACGTCCCCAACCGGAGACAAAGTCCAATACGTACTTCAGATAATGTACACGGACTCCAACAATGCAGCCGAATATGAGGCCCTTCTACATGGTCTCCGGATGGCAATCTCCATGGGCATTCAACGCCTAGAGGTCCGCGGGGATTCAAACCTCGCAATATCCCAAGTAAATGGAGACTTTGACGCCAAGGATCCGAAAATGGCAGCCTACCGAAACGCCGTCCTAAAAATGTCAGCTCGGTTCGAAGGACTCGAATTCCATCATGTAGCCCGGGATAATAACCAGGCGGCCAACGTGTTGGCACGCATCGGCACAAAGCGCGACGCCGTCCCTCCAAACATCTTCCTGGAGCGGCTCTTCAAGCCATCCGTATTATGGGAAGAGGAGTCCGGAAATAACAACCCGGAACCAACTGCACCGCCCAACACCGTACATTCTGACACAATCGTTGGCTCAGCCAACGAAATAACACCTTCGGCCCACAAAATAATGGCAGTCATTGCCCCGTGGACGGAACCATTCCTAGCCTACTTAACAAGGCAGGAACTTCCCGAAGACCAAAACGAGGCCTGCTGCATAATACGGCGATCCAAAGCCTACAAGGTCCATGAGGGAGAGCTTTATAAGAAAAGCACAACCGGAGTCCTTCAAAGCTGCATCTCCGAAGAGGAAGGGCAAATTCTTCTGGCTGAAATTCACGCCGGACTCGGCGGGCACCACGCCGCAGCCCGGGCCCTAGTAGGCAAGGCCTTCCATACAGGATTTTATTGGCCGACGGCCCGGGCAGATGCTCAGGACTTAGTCCAACGATGCGTCGGTTGCCAGCTCTTTGCTAATCAAAGCCACATGCCACCCACCGCCCTCAAAATTATACCCATCACCTGGCCGTTCGTGGTCTGGGGGCTTGATATGGTTGGACCCCTTAAAGGGGGAACCCACAAGCAAAAATACCTATTGGTCATGGTGGACAAATTCACCAAATGGATAGAGGCCAAGCCAGTAAAAACGGCCGAATCCGGACCCGTGATAGACTTCATATCTGGGGTAGTACACCGTGATGGCGTCCCCCACAGCATCATCACTGATAACGGCACGAACTTCACGGCCGACGAGGTTAAACTCTGGTGCAAAAATATGGGCATCAAGCTCGACTACGCTTCAGTCTATCACCCTCAAACTAATGGTCAAGTCGAACGAGCAAATGGTCTAATTATGAGCGGCATCAAACCCAGGTTAGTGCGATCCCTCACGGAATCTAACACGCACTGGGTAGAGGAGCTCGACTCTGTACTCTGGGGGCTGCGGACCACGCCAAACCGTACTACCGGATTCACACCATTTTTTATGGTGTACAGCGCAGAGGCAGTTTTGCCCTGCGATATAATTCATGACTCACCTCGCATGCGCATGTACGAAGAAAGAGAAGCCGAGTTGGATCGGCAGGACAGTTTGGACGCCTTAGAAGAGGAGCGCGACGTGGCAAAAGCTCGTTCCGCATTCTATCAACAGCAGGCTCGAAGATATCAAAGCAGAGAAGTACGGGCCAAAACTTACAATGTTGGCGAACTGGTTCTACGCCTGCCGGACAAGAAAAAGGACAAACTCAAGCCCAAATGGGAAGGTCCCTTCATCATCGACCAAGTCCTGATCGGTGGAGCGTACCGTGTGCGAAACGCATCGAAGAACTGACTCGAGCCGAACCCATGGAACGCAGCCCGTCTCCGAAGATTCTAGGCCTAGCGCCGGACTCAGAGTTCGTCTCCTCCCCCCATCCACAATTTATACTTTAGCCGTCTTTTGTTCTCTCTTTCTTCCTCCTTTTTTATTCTCTCTTTTCGTAAAGCCTTTGAGGGCTGATCGGCGCATTGACCGCACACACTTGACGTGCTTCTCGCACTCATTATACCTGGGGGCTTCTTTAACAGAAGCTTATTTATACGGGTTTCATGCCCAACACATGTGTCACACTTCCGCATGTACCTTTTATTCACCATTATATGCATCGATATGACTTAAGTTTTGGCCAAGCTGGGTTGCCTGGCTCCTGTGCTTACCCCTACATTCCCGATTGTTCGGCTAGGAGGTAAAGGGAGCACCTCTGCGATTGTTACTGCCGGGTCAGCCGGATGTGTACCTCAGACTGGGTGAAGCCGAAAGCTAGCGTTCTTAAGGGAATATTCGGTCGGTGATTTGAAAGATGATTTCTTACTTATTTATTTATCTGCCCCCAGATGCTTTTCTGCTCTTTTCGCAGTCCGGACATGCACTTTAGTGCATACCTCCTAGGGAAAGGAACCCCTAACAGAACTATTCTCCCTGGAAGATGTTTCTTACTAACCATGTAATATACATAACTAGTTGGGAACTTGTCTGATAAAGCACTAATGACCCCTACGCCTGGTCTCCATGCATGCCCCGGTTTTTTACATAACCATGAGGGTATTCGGACACACTCTAGACTCTAGGGTCCCGAGGTCGAAGCGAAAAGGTCCGCAAAGACAAACGATCTACAGTCCGGCTAGAAGGCATTTTACATGTCATTTTAGATTACATCGTCAAATCGACTGATTGTACTCCTCATCAATCCCACCTAACAGGTTGTCTAGCTTACAGTCCCGTTGGGAATACTTAGCGGCCAACTCTACTTGGCCATACATTAAGCTCACAGGGATCTCCTTCCCATCGGGCCCCACAGGTCCGACCTTGGCCATGTGGTTTGGATCAGCCTTCATGTACCGCGTCTTCACCATGGCCCAGGCCTCCCGAGCGCCTTGACAGCAAGCCGATATCTTCCACAGACGGAAGCGCTGCCGTGCTCCCTGAAGCTTCTCCACAAGCCCTCCAAGACCCTCCGGCGGGGAGACGGACGGCCATAAGGCCTGGGCGACGCCGCTCATCGCCTGCCGAACACGTTCATGCAGCTGCAGCAGCTCGGGAAGCAGATCACCCGTTGAACCGGGCATTTCCTCCGCAGGATGACCTGTGAGCACACCTACAGACACATTTCTGTCAATCGACTCCCTCGCCGAACTCTTCTTTCAAAAGAGTTTGCTCAAGCACTTACTGTAAATGCCACGACGAAGCCACTGATTCTCCTTCACGGAGCCAGACAGCTGGGCCCGAACACCTTTCAGCTCTTCGCCCAGCTGGGTTTGGGCATCTTGGAGTTTGTTCCTCTCCTGCTGCACCTTCATAAGCACCCTCTCGCCCGCCTTCAGCTGGCGTAGTAGCTGCTGCTTGTCCGGATCAAGTCCGACACCATCTGCAATATTATTGTCAGACTTATACGCACGCCGCGCTTCATAAACCACTTATCTTTTTGAAATATGTGTTACTAGAGGGGGTCTCTGTGGCTCCCCGGGCGGCGGCTAGTGCGGCCTCAAGTTGTGCCTTGCACTCTTGAAGCTCCTGGGACAGGTGGGTATTCTTCTCCTTAAGATCCTGCATATCAAATGATCCTTAAATCAGTTATCCTAACTATTTTAAGTCTCGGGGGCTACTGGCATATATAACTATTAAAATTCCTTACCCGTATGTCTTTCACATACTGCTCCATGGCTCTGGTTAAACCATCTTGAGCGGCACGGAGGTGCGCGTCTCCCGCATTAAAGGCATTCAATGCCTCCGGGGAGAAACACGCATCATGAAGAACTGTCCGGCGGCGCCTGTGATTCATGGCGCTCTCCACCTCAGACCTGGTGGCGGACAGCCTGTCGGCATCCTTCGTTGGAGGAGCATCCGGCTCTCGCCTTGCGCTTGCCTCCCCCTCCGGACCAGGTGTTGGGGCCTAGCTGGCGGAGGCTTGGTTGGCAACCTCTCCGAGCACAGTCCGGCAAGCGCTCTTTCTCCTGGAAAGGTCATGAGCATTAATATACCTCCCAGGAATCTTTCCCTTAAAAACAGTGGCATGCCATACCGTTGCGGCGATGTTTCGATTCGCGCCGCACTCCTCTTCTGCCTGCTGGGCCGAACTGACCCTTGTTGGTCAGCCGCCGCGGGTTCGGTTTCCCGCCTTGAAGGCACCTCCTGCGAGGCACCGTTGGTATACGGTGGTCAGAAATAAGCACGGATGAAGTAATGGTATTAGGACTCCGGTCATAGTTACCTGGGAAGCCGGAGATAAATCGGGGTAGTCAACCGTAATGGCGACTAAAGCATTGTCCATGCTAAGTTGGTGGAACACCAAGTCAATCAGCTCCACCTCTATGTCCGGATCCTCTTCGGAGGCCGGATCAAGGGATCTGCCTGGATCCTCGGGTTGTGGGGTCGAGCTATGTATGCCCTCCACATCCCAGCACAGTTCCTGCGTCGAAATCATAAAGTAAGACACTTAACTTTGAAAGCACGGATCGGATAAATAAACGTCCGCTTACCCAACTCCGAGGGTTATTCATGGAGAATCCATTCAATGGACTCGTGCGGAGGAAGTCCTCTTTCTCCCCCTTGTACAAGCCAGACAGGATCTTCACCAGATCGGCAGCCGATCCCGGCCCTTCGCGGCCATGACGGGTGGCGTCATTCTCCCCGTTGAAAGCCCCATGGGGTGGCCCCTATATTGGAGCGGCTGCACCCCTCGCATAATGCACGTGGCCATGACTCCAATCATGGTCAATCCGGAATGAGCCAGTAACCTTATCCGGCCCATCAGATATTGGACGCTCCTATCATCCTCCCGTTGAGGGCTCCGCGGGCGCCAACTCAGGCGTTTCTTCAGAGGAGCACTGCTGAACTCCGGGAGGCCGATCCGAACTGGGTCCAGCAGCGGGGCGTCTTCCATATAAAACCATTCTGAAGGCCAGTCTTCGGACGCCTTCCTCGGGGTTCCGGATAAGTATCCGGTCCCGGCGATGCGCCATATTACGGCTCCGCCCACTTGATATATCGACCCCTCCTGAGAACGGGGTACGAGGCAAAACAATCTCTTCCACAGCACAAAATGGGCCTCGATGCCCAAGAACAGCTCGCAAAGGGCTACAAATCCCGCGATGTGCAAGATGGAGGCAGGTGTAAGGTGGTGAAGCTGGAGCCCGTAGAACTCCAGGAGCCCCCGGAGAAACGGATGTATAGGAAATCCGAGTCCCCTTATTAGATAAGGGACAAATCATACCCGCTCTCCTTTGGAGGGATTGGGGGTGCTCTCCGCCTGCTTTCCACCTTTGTAGGTGGCCAGTCCGGCTCGAACCGGAACCATGAAGGCTGGAGGGAGGTATCCCTCCACTTGGAGCATCACTAGCTCGCTGTGCGGGACTGAACATATCCTCCAATCTCCTGGCTGGGGGCTGGGAGCGCGAGAGGAGGAGCCGCGTCGACTGTCCATGATGGAATGGATTTTTGTCAGAGGTGCTTCGATGAGTACTCGCGGAAGGAGGATGGTGTGATTCGGATCTAGATCCTCGCCTCTCTTATAGGCAGCTTATTCGCGCAGCTAGGGGGTAAAATGTAAAAATACCCTGGCTTTTCGCATTCATAAGACACGTGGAAGAGGGCCATTATTGGACGTGGAAGCCAAGGAGCACAACATTCATGAGGAAGCCGGACACCATTCGGCAAGCACATGGAATTTGAAGGGGAACCCGCCTTGCAAAGCCGAAGACAATATACGCACCGGACTTATCGTCATTGAAGCCTGGTTCGGGGGCTACTGAGGGAGTCCTGGACTAGGGGGTGTCCGGATAGCCGAAATATCATCATTGGCCGGACTCCAAGACTATGAAGATACAAGATTAAAGACTTCGTCCCGTGTCCGGATGGGACTTTCCTTGGCGTGGAACGCAAGCTTGGCAATACGGATATGTAGATCTCCTACCATTGTAACCGACTCTATGTAACCCTAGCCCTCTCCAGTGTCTATATAAACTGGAGGGTTTTAGTCCATAGGACGAACAACCATCATACCATAGGCTAGCTTCTAGGGTTTAGCCTCCTTGATCTCGTGGTAGATCCACTCTTGTACTACCCATATCATCAATATCAATCAAGCAGGAGTAGGGTTTTACCTCCATCGAGAGGGCCCGAACCTGGGTAAAAACATAGTGTCCCTCGTCTCCTGTTACCATCCGCCTAGACGCACAGTTCGGGACCCCCTACCCGAGATCCGCCGGTTTTGACACCGACAGTCGCCGTCGTCATCATCAACCATCCTCCATCACCAATTTCATGATGCTCACCACCATGCGTAAGTAATTCCATCGTAGGCTTGCTGGACAGTGATGGGCTGGATGAGATTTATCATGTAATCGAGTTAGTTTGTTTAGGGTTTGATCCCTAGTATCCACTATGTTCTGAGATTGATGTTGCTATGAGTTTGCTATGCTTAATGCTTGTCACTAGGGCCCGAGTGCCATGAATTCAGATCTGAACCCTTTATGTTTTCATGAATATATTTGTGTTCATGATCCGATCTTGGAAGTTGTAGACACCTATTATGAGTTATGATCTGCATACCCCAAGGTGACAATAATTGGGATTCTTTCCGATGATTACCGTAGTTTGAGGAGTTCATGTATTCACTAAGTGTTAATGCTTTGTTCTGGTTCTCTATTAAAAGGAGGCCTTAATATCCCTTAGTTTCCATTAGGACCCTGTTGCCATGGGAGGGTTGGACAAAAGATGTCATGCAAGTTCTTTCCCATAAGCACGTATGACTATATTCGGAATACATGCCTACATTATATTGATGAATTGGAGCTAGTTTTGTGTCGCCCTAGGTTATAACTATTGCATGATGAATACCATCCGACATAATTATCCATCATTGATCCATTGCCTATGAGCTTTTCACATATTGATCTTTGCTAAGTTACTTTTTCGTTGTCACTGTTACAACTGCTACCAAACTGCTACTGTTACATTTTCCACTATTACCGTTACTTCCATACTACTTTGCTACTAAATACTTTGCAACAGACATAAAGTCTTTCAGGTGTGGTTGAATTGACAACTTAGCTTCTAATACTTGAGAATATTCTTTGGCTCCCCTTGTGTCGAATCAATAAATTTGGGTTGAATACTCTAACCTCGAAAACTGTTGCGATCCCCTATACTTGTGGGTTATCAGTGGGTCCCAGCTATCAGGAGGAGCAATCATTTTAGTTCTTGTAATAAGGAGGCACTTGCTTGCTTGCGGCCATGGACCATGCGGGTCCCTACTGTCAGCCTCTCCCCTTACATCCCCTTCTGATGGCTATCGTTTGTTGCTAAGTGTTGAGCTTGCGTTGGTTTTCCTTGAAGAGGAAAGGGTGATGCAGCAATAGTAGCGTAAGTATTTTCCTCAGTTTTTGAGAACCAAGGTATCGATCCAGTAGGAGGCTCCTCAAAAGTCCCACGCACCTACACAGACAAACAAAGAACTCACAACCAACGCAATAAAGGGGTTGTCTATCCCTTCACGGCCACTTGCGAAAGTGAGATCTCATAGAGATAGTATGATAAGATAAATATATTTTTGGTATTTTATAATATAGATGCAAAAAAGTAAAGATGCAAATAAAAGTAGATTGAAAGCTTATATGATAAAAGATAGACCCGGGGGCCATAGGTTTCACTAGTGGCTTCTCTCAAGATAGCATAAATATTATGGTGGGTGAACAAATTACTATCGAGCAATTGATAGTGAATAATTATGAGATTATCTAGGCATGATCATGTATATAGGCATCACGTCTGTGACAAGTAGACCGACTCCTGCCTGCATCTACTACTATTACTCCACACATCGACCGCTATCCAGCATGCATCTAGAGTATTAAGTTCATAAGAACAGAGTAACGCATTAAGAAAGATGACATGATGTAGAGGGATAAACTCAAGCAATATGATATAAACCCCATCTTTTTATCCTCGATGGCAACAATACAATACGTGCCTTGCAACCCTTTTTGTCACTGGTTAAGGACACCGCAAGATTGAACCCAAAGCTAAGCACTTATCCTATGGAAAGAAAGATCAATCTAGTAGGCAAAACCAAATTGATAATTCGAAGAGACTTGCAAAGATAACTCAATCATACATAAAAGAATTCAAAGGAGATTCAAATATTTCTCATAGATAAACTTGATCATAAACCCACAATTCATCGGATCTCGACAAACACACCGCAAAAAGAGTTTACATCGAATAGATCTCCACAAGAGAGGGGGATAACATTGTATTGAGATCCAAAAAGAGAGAAGAAGCCATCTAGCTAATAACTATGGACCCGAAGGTTTGTGGTAAACTACTCACAACTCATCGGAGGGGCTATGGTGTTGATGTAGAAGCCCTCCATGGTCGATTCCCCCTCCGGCGGAGCGCCGACGAAGGCTCCAAGATGGGATCTCGCGGATACAGAAGGTTACAGCGGTGGAAATTGTTTTTCGTTGGCTCCCTGAATGTTTTTGGGGTACGTGGGTATATATAGGAGGAAGAAGTATGTCGGTGGCCGCTCGAGGGGCCTAGGAGACATGGGGCGCGCCCAGGAGGGGTGGGCGCGCCCTCCTATCTTCTGGCCGCCTCGTTTGCTTCTTGACTTGCACTCCAAGTTCTCCGGATCACGTTCGTTCCAAAAATCAGTAATACGGGAATACTGGAATACTGTTTGATATTCCTTTTCTTCGAAATACTGGAATAGGCAAAAAAACAGCAATACGGGCTGGGCCTCCGGTTAGTAGGTTAGTCCCAAAAATGATATAAATGTGTAAAATAAAGCCCATAAACATCCAAAAGGGGTAATTTAATAGCATGGAACAATCAAAAATTATAGATACGTTGGAGACATATCAAGCACCCCCAAGCTTAATTCCTGCTCATCCTCGAGTAGGTAAATGATAAAAACAAATTTTTTGATGTGGAATGCTACCTAGCATAATTCTCAATGTAATTTTCTTTATTGTGGCATGAATGTTCAGATCCAAATGATTCAAGATAAAATCTTATAAAACATAAAAATAATAATGCTTCGAAGCATACTAACAAACAATCATGTCCTATCAAAATAGCATAGCCAAAGAAAGCTTATCCCTACAAAATCATATAGTTAGGCCATGCTTCATTTTCATTACACAAAATACTCCCATCATGCACAACCCCGGTTTCAGCCAAGCAATTGGTTCATAATTTTTAACGCGCTTAAGCTTTTTCAACTCTTACGCAATACATGAGCGCAAGCCATGGACATAGCACTATGGTGGTATATGGTGGTGCTTGTGGGGACAAAAAAAAGGAGAAGACAGTCTCACATCAACTAGGCATATTGACGGGCTATGGAGATGCCCATCAATAGATATCAATGTGAGTGAGTAGGGATTGCCATGCAACAAATGCACTAGAGCTATAAATATATGAAAGCTCAACACAAGAAACTAAGTGGGTGTGCATCCAACTTGCTTGCTCACGAAGACCTAGGGCATTTTGAGGAAGCCCATCATTGGAATATACAAGCCAAGTTCTATAACGAAAAATTCCCACTTAGTATATGAAAGTGACAACATAGGAGACTCTCTATCATGAAGATCATGGTGCTACTTTGAAGCACTAGTGTGGAAAAAGAGATAGTAGCATTGTCCCTTCTATCTTTTTCTCTCATTTTATTATTATTTTTTCTCTTTTTTTTCTTTCTTCTCTTTTTTTTTCTTTGGCCTTTTTTTCTTTTTGGCCTTTTTTTTTATTTTTTTTTCTTTTTAAAGTCCGAAGTCTCATCCCGACTTGTGGGGGAATCATAGACTTCATCATCCTTTCCTCACTGAGACAATGCTCTAATAATGAAGATCATCACACTTTTATTGATTTACATCTCAAGAATTACAACTCAAAGCTAGAACAAGATATGACTCTATATGAATGCCTCCAGCGGTGTACCGGGATATGCAATGAAGCAAGAGCGACATGTATGAAAATTATGAAGGTGGCCTTGCCACAAATACAATGTCAACTACATGATCATGCAAAGAGCAATATGACAATGATGAAGTATGTCATAATAAATGGAATGGTGGAAATTTGCATGGCAATATATCTCGGAATGGCTATGTAAATGCCATAATAGGTAGCACTACTAGGAAAATGCCTACTAATGGCGCACCAGTTTTGCCTACTAATGATGCACTACCGGTGCGCCATTAGTAGCACGCCATTAGTAATTTTTACTAATGGCGCACCACCGGTGCGCCATTAGTATCTGGTATACTAATGGCGCACCACGTGCTGCGCTATTAGTATAGCCCATGGTGCGCCATTAGTATCTGGTATACTAAAGTGCGCCATTAGTAACATTTTTTTTTCAAATATTTTTCAGAATTTTTTTTCATTTTTTTCGTTTTTTTCTTAATCTCGGGTCAATATGCTTAATCTCGGGTCAAATCGCACTCCGTGGTCAAACTTCCCGAAAGGTCACCCATCCTCACACTACTCCAGCCCAAGCACGCTTAACTTCAGAGCTCTATCCAACCCCAGCAACAGCTCACTTCACAGGCACTTGTTGATATATCTAGCATATCAATCCTATTATACCTTGTTGATGTCTAGGACATTGTTCATGTTCATGACTATGATGAAATTTTGAAAAATACTTCAAACTTCCCGGTCATATTACGTATCATTTTTTGAAAAAAAATTCAAAACCAATTTTTTTTTGAATTTTTTTGGATTTTTTTGCCTCTAGATCTTGAAAGCCCCGTAACTTTTTTTTCTGTTAGGTTTTTGGGGATTTTGAAAATGTTTAACGGGGTTCCTCCCCGTTAAATTTGGATGTAACTTTTTGAGTAGATGATTTTTCATATAAAAAACTTTTTAATTCGAGTTCGTATGCAAAAGTTATGCCCATTCTACAAATTTCCAGAGAGATTTTGCAAATAAAGTCGAAATTCATATTTGTAAATTTTCCCAACAACTAGACCACATTTCACATGGGAAACTTATTTTCCTTTATTTTTTTGACATTTCCATCATTTTCTTTTAGTTTTTTCAAAACTGAAATGGCGATCCAGGGGGGGTGCATTCGGTGTTGGGCCAAGTTAGTAATGGCGCACCGTGGGGTGGTGCGCCATTACTAGTTTCGAAAAAAAATTAAAAAAAAGTTGGATGTTTTTTTGAATTTTTTTTGAAAAAAACTTAGTAATGGCTCACCAGTTGATAGTGCGCCATTACTAGTTAAAACTAGTAATGGCGCACTGTCCACATGTGTGCCATTACTAACAATTTTTTTAATTTTTTTTCAAAACTACTAATGGCACACGGTGGGTGTGGTGCGCCATTACTATGTCAAATTAGTAATGGCGCACCACCGCCACAGTGCGCCATTAGTAGTTTTGAAAAAATTAATTTTTTTTACTAATGGCGCACCGTGGGATGTGGTGCGCCATTAGTATTTGCACACTAATGGCGCACCAACACATGGCGCGCCATTAGTATTTAGTAATGGCGCACCACATGTACAGTGCGCCATTAGTGTCCATCCCATCTATAGCCCTTTTCCTGGTAGTGTAGGTATGGTGACTGTTTTGAGGAAGGTAAATAATGGGTGCATGATACCGGCGAAAGTTGCGCGGTATAATAGAGACTAGCAAAGTGGAAGGATGAGTGTGCGTATATCCATGGACTCACATTAGTCATAAAGAACTCATATACTTATTGCAAATTTCTACTTGACCTCGAGGCAAAGTATTACTACGCATGCTCCTAGGGGAAGGGTTGGTAGGAGTTAACCATCGCGCGATCCCGACCTCCACTCATAAGGAAGACAATCAAAAGAGCACCTCATGCAACAAATTTGTCACACAACTTTTACCATACGTGCATGCTATGGGACTTGCCAACTTCAACACAAGTATTTATCAATTTCATAATTACCCACTAGCATGACTCTAACATTACTACCTCTATATCTCAACACAATTATCAAGCACCAAATTGATCATAGCATCCAATTCACTTCCTATGATAGTTTTTATTATACCCAACTTGGATGCCTACCATTCTAGGACCAATTTTATAACCATAGAAAATACCATGCTGTTCTAAAAGACTCTCAAAATAATATAAGTGAATCATGAGAGACTAGCAATTTCTTCAAAATTAAGCCACCGCCGTGCTCTAAAATATATAAGTGAAGCACTAGAGCAAAAACTATCAAGCTCAAAAGATATAAGTGAAGCACATAGAGTATTCTAGCAAATTCTAATCAAGTGGGCTTCTCCCAAAAGGTATGTACATCAAGGATGGTTGTGGTAAACTAAAAAGCAAAGACTAATATAATACACGACGCTCCAAGTAAAACACATATCATGTGGCGAATAAAAATATAGCTCCAAGTAAAGTTACCAATGAACGAAGACAAAAGAGGGGATGCCTTCCCGGGGCATCCCCAAGCTTAGGTTTTTGGATATTCTTGAATATCTTGGGGTGCCTTGGGCATCCCCAAGCTTAGGCTCTTGCCACTCCTTATTCCATAGTCCATCAAAGCTTTACCCAAAACTTGAAAACTTCACAACACAAAACTCAACAGGAAATCTTATAAGCTCCGTTAGTGAAAGAAAACAAAACCACCACATAAGGTACTGTAATGAACTCATTCTTTATTTATTTTGGTGTTAAACCTAATGTATTCCAAGTTCTCTATGGTTTATAAACTATTTTACTAGCCATAGATGCATCAAAATAAGCAAACAACACACGAAAGGCAGAATCTGTCAAAAACAGAACAGTCTGTAGCAATCTGTAACTAACGCAAACTTCTGGAACTCTAAATATCCTACAAAAATAGGAAGTCCTGGACAATTTATCTATTGATCATCAGCAAAAATAATCAACGCAAAAGCGAAAGCACATTTCTGTGATTTAACAAAACTAATATCGTGCACGCAAAGTTTCTGTTTTTCAGCAGAATCAAATCAACTATCATCATAGGTTATCCTATAGGTTCTACTTGGCACAAACAATAATTAAAAGATAAAAACACATCTAAACATAAGGGTAGATGCATAGTTTATTACTAAACAAGAACAAAAACAAAAAACACAAATAAAATTGGGTTGCCTCCCAACTAGCGCTATTGTTTAACGCCCCTAGCTAGGCATAAAAGCGAAGATAAATCTAAGTAGTGCCATCTTTGGCACTCAATTCATAAGTAGCTCACATGATAGATTCATAAGGTAATTTGACTTTATTTCTTGGAAAGTGCTCCAAGCCTTTCCTTAATGGAAATTGGAATCTAATATTCCCTTCCTTCATATCAATAATCGCACCAATCGTTCTAAGGAAAGGTCTACCAAGAATAATAGGGCAAGAAAGATTGCAATCTATATCAAGAATGATAAAATCTATGGGCAACAAATTTCTATTTGTAACAATGAGAACATCATTGATCCTTCCCATTGGCTTTTTAATGGTGGAATCCGCAAGGTGCAAATTTAAAGAGAAATCATCAAGATCATGGAAACCAAGAATATCACATAAAGTTTTCGGAATTGTGGAAACACTAGCACCCAAATCACACAAAGCATAACAATCATGATCTTCAATTCTAATCTTTATAGTAGTTTCCCACTCATCATTAAGTTTTCTAGGTATAGAAACTTCCAGATTAAGTTTTTCATCATAAGATTGCATCAAGGCATCAACGATATGTTTGGTAAAAGCTTTATTTTGACTATAAGCATGAGGAGAATTAACAACGGATTGCAACAAGGAAATAAAACCTTCTAAAGAACAATTATCATAATCAAATTCCTTGAAATCCGAGATAGTGGGTTCAATACTATTTAAAGTCATGACCTCTCCAATCCCACTTTTACCAAATTTAGCATCAAGATCTAAAAACTTTGAATTCTTGGGATGCCTTCTAACTAAAGTTGACTCATCTCCAGTCCCATTATTATCAAGATTCATATTGCAAAACAAAGATCTAATAGGAGACACATCAATAACTTTAAGATCTTCATCGTTATTTTCATGGAAACTAGAAGAACACGCCTTTACAAAGCAATCTTCCTTAGCACGCAATCTAGCGGTTCTTTCCTTGCACTCATCAATGGAAATTATCATTGCTTTGAGAGACTCATTGATATCATTCTTAGGAGGAGTAGATCTAAGTTTAAGAGAATCAACATCAAGCGAAAGTCTATCAACCTTCCTAGCCAAATCATCAACTTTGAGCAATTTTTCTTCAAGCAAAGCACTAAAATTCTTTTGAGAAATCATAAATTCTTTCACACTATTCTCAAAATGAGAGGGCATCTTTTTGAAATTACCATAAGAATTATTGTAGGAATTTCCATAATTATTAGAGGAATTACTAGGGAACGGTCTAGAATTAAAGTTTCCTCTATAAGCATTGTTACCGAAACTATTCCTACAAACAAAATTCACATCCATAGATTCATTATTATTCTTAATCAAAGTAGACAAAGGCATATCATTGGGATCAAGAGGAGTATTTTTAGTAGCAACCAACTTCATAAGTTCATCCATCTTTCCACTCAAAACATTGATTTCTTCTATAGCATGCACTTTTTTACTAGAAGATCTTTCGGTGTGCCATTGAGAATAATTAGCCATAATATTATCAAGAAGTTTTGTAGCCTCTCCTAACGTGATTTACATAAACGTGCCTCCCGCAACCGAATTTAAAAGATTTCTAGAAGCAAAATTCAAACCGGCATAATTTTTTTGTATGATCATCCATAAATTCAAACCATGAGTAGGGCAATTGCGAATCATCAATTTCATTATTTCCCAAGATTGGGCAACATGCTCATGATCAAGTTGTTTAAAATTCATAATATCGTTCCTAAGATTGATAATCTTAGCAGGAGGAAAATACTTAGAGATAAAAGCATCTTTGCACTTGTTCCAAGAATCAATACTATTTTTAGGCAAAGATGAAAACCAAACTTTAGCACGATCTCTAAGTGAAAATGGGAATAACTTCAATTTAACAATATCATTGTCCGTATCTTTCTTCTTTTGCATATCACACAAATCAAAAAAGTTGTTTAGATGAGTAGCGGCATCTTCACTAGGAAGGCCGGCGAATTGATCTTTCATAACAAGATTCAGCAAAGCAGTATTGATTTCACAAGACTCAACATCATTAAGAGGAGCAATCATAGTACTAAGGAAATCATTATTAATGGTATTGGAGAAATCACACGATTTGGTATTATCTTGCGCCATGGCAACAAGTAATCCAACACACAAGCAAATAGAAAAAGGCAAGCGAAAAAAGAGAGGAAGATTGGGAAAGAGAGGGCAAATAAAAGGGCAAGGGTGAAGTGGGGGAGAGGAAAACGAGAGGAAAATGGCAAATAATGTAAATGCGAGGGAGATGAGTTTGTGATGGGTACTTGGTATGCCTTGACTTGAGCGAAGACCTCCCCGGCAACGGCGCCAGAAATCCTTCTTGCTATGTCTTGAGCTTGCGTTGGTTTTCCTTGAAGAGGAACGGGTGATGCAGCAATAGTAGCGTAAGTATTTCCCCCAGTTTTTGAGAACCAAGGTATCAATCCAGTAGCAGGCTCCTCAAAAGTCCCACACACCTACACAGACAAACAAAGAACTCGCAACCAATGCAATAAAGGGGTTGTCTAACCCTTCACGGCCACTTGCGAAAGTGAGATCCCATAGAGATAGTATTATAAGGTAAATATATATTTGATATTTTATAATATAGATGCAAAAAAGTAAAGATGCAAATAAAAGTAGATTGAAAGCTTATATGATAAAAGATAGACCCGGGGGCCATAGGTTTCACTAGTGGCTTCTCTCAAGATAGCATAAGTATTACGGTGGGTGAACAAATTACTGTCGAGCAATTGATAGAAAAGAGAATAATTATGAGATTATCTAGGCATGATCATGTATATAGGCATCACGTCCGCAACAAGTAGACCGACTCCTGCCTGCATCTACTACTATTACTCCACACATCGACCGCTATCCAGCATGCATCTAGAGTATTAAGTTCATAAGAACAGAGTAACACATTAAGAAAGATGACATGATGTAGAGGGATAAACTCAAGCAATATGATATAAACCCCATTTTTTTATCCTCGATGGCAACAATACAATACGTGCCTTGCAACCCTTTCTGTCACTGGGTAAGGACACCACAAGATTGAACCCAAAGCTAAGCACTTCTCCTATGGCAAGAAAGATCAATCTAGTAGGCCAAACCAAACTGATAATTTGAAGAGACTTGCAAGGATAACTCAATCATACATAAAAGAATTCAGAGGAGATTCAAATATTTCTCATAGATAAACTTGATCATAAACCCACAATTCATCGATTCTCGACAAACACACCGCAAAAAGAGTTTACATCGAATAGATCTCCACAAGAGAGGGGGAGAATGTAGGACCCTGAAGTATGTCTAGAGGGGGGGGGGATTAGACTACTTGACCAATTAAAAACTTAACCTTTTCCCAATTTTAGAGTTTGGCAGATTTTAGCAATCTTTGGACAAGTCAAGCAATCATGACACAATTCAAGCAAGCATGCAAAGAGTATATGAGCAGCGGAAATTAAAGCATGCAACCTGCAAGAAAGTAAAGGGAAGGGTTTGGAGGATTCAAACGCAATTGGAGACACGGATGTTTTTGGCGTGGTTCCGATAGGTGGTGTTATCGTACATCCACGTTAATGGAGACTTCAACCCACAAAGGGTAACGGTTGCGCGAGTCCACGGAGGGCTCCACCCACGAAGGGTCCATGAAGAAGCAACCTTGTCTATCCCACCATGGCCGCCGCCCACGAAGGACTTGCCTCACTAGCGGTAGATCTTCACGAAGTAGGCGATCTCCTTGCCCTTACAAACTCCTTGGTTCAACTCCACAATCTTGTCGGAGGCTCCCAAGTGACACCTAGCCAATCTAGGAGACACCACTCTCCAAGAAGTAACAAATGGTGCGTTGATGATGAACTCCTTGCTCTTATGCTTCAAATGATAGTCTCCCCAACACTCAACTCTCTTTCATAGGATTTATATCTGGTGGAAAGAAGATTTGAGTGGAAAGCAACTTGGGGAAGGCTAGAGATCAAGATTCATATGGTAGGAATGGAATATCTTGGTCTCAACACATGAGTAGGTGGTTCTCTCTCAGAAATGGTAAGTTGGAAGTGTAGGTTTGTTCTGATGGCTCTCTCCACGAATGAAGAGGAGGTGGAGGGGTATATATAGCCTCCACACAAAATCTAACCGTTACACACAATTTACCAAACTCGGTGGGACCGATTCAATAGACTCGGTCGGACCGATTTAGTAAACCTAGTGACCGTTAGGATTTTCGGTGGGACCGACATGCAACTTGGTAGGACTGATATGGTTAGGATTAGGGCATAACATAATCTCGGTAAGACCGATTACACAAACTCGGTGGGACCAATTTTGGTAATAAGCTAACCAGAGAGTTGGTCAGGTAAACTCGGTGGGACCGATTCGCTCATTTCTGTGAGACCGAAATGTTACGAAAAGGGAAACAGGGAGTTTACATTGCAATCTCGATGGGACCGATCGCTCACTTTGGTGAGACCGAAACGTTACGAAGGGAAACAGAGAGATTACAATCCCATCTCGGTGAGACCGAGATCCCTATCGGTGAGACCGATTTGCCTAGGGTTTGTGGCAGTGGCTATGACATTTGAACTCGGTGGCGCC
This sequence comes from Triticum timopheevii, assembly GCA_963921465.1. Classification (NCBI taxonomy): domain Eukaryota; kingdom Viridiplantae; phylum Streptophyta; class Magnoliopsida; order Poales; family Poaceae; genus Triticum; species Triticum timopheevii. The sequence goes on from OY997270.1 coordinate 315,942,344, forward strand.
GGATAGAAAGAATCGGTGTGACTGATTTTGACTTTGGGTATAGGTCATATGAGGATGTGAGAAAGTAGTTAAGGGTATTTGGAGCGTATCACTAAGTACTTGAAGCAAGAGGCTCATTAAGCAACACCTCATCCCTCCTTGATAGTATTGGCTTTTCCTATAGACTCAATGTGATCTTGGATCACTAAAATGTAAAATGAAGAGTCTTGAGCTTCTGAGCTTCAGCCAATCCTTTATCCTTGATATTTTGAGGGATCCACTTTCATCATCCATGCCATGCCATTCATTGAGCTTTCCTGAAATAATAGTCTTGGAATAGCATTAGCTCAATGAGCTATATGTTGTTATGAATTACCAAAACCACCTAGGGATAGTTGCACTTTCAATCTCCCCCTTTTTGGTAATTGATGACAACATATAGATGAAAGCTTCGACAAATGATAATAAGATTGAAAAACATCATCGCTTTGAGAAGTATGTGATAAGCAAGCGCTCCCCCTAAATTTGTGCATAGTTTAAAATTTGCTTTGGACTGCAAATGCACAAGGAATTAGGCTCATGGGTTACTCTTCCATGTCACATACATCTTGGTGGAGCGCTCAAAATAATAAAGATTGAATACATGCACTCATCACCAAGCAAAGTGAATGATCATATAAGGATAGGTAAGATAATAAGTGTAGCTTATGATCAAACACATGATCATCAATGTCTCACAGATAATAGCATAGTATTTTAAGCAATCAAAAGCAAACAAAGTTTAACCACCAAAGCAAGAGAGAAACAAAAGCAACACTCTCTCTCTTGAAGCCTATGATCTATACATTTTTCTCCCCCTTTGGAAACAAGTTACCAAAAAGTTCATAGAAAATGCATAGTGCTAGATCGACTCTCATGCTTGATCTTCAGGTGGTGGTGTAGAGATGGCTCCTTGGACGAAGGCTTCAGTTGATGTGGATGGAGCTGGAGGAGTCGGTGCTGGAACTAGTTGCACTGGAGCTGTAGGAGCTGTAGCTGGTGCAGATGATGTGGCTCTGGTGTCTGTCACAGGCACTGCAGCTGACCTCTGAGCTCTAGGCACTCTGGCAAATGCGTCAGTGGTTGTCTTGCCCTTCCTCTCCTACATGTCATCCTGGAGCTGCTCCACAACTAACTGAATCTCTGTTACTTTGACATCTAGATCATAGAATTTTTGTTCCATGATTCTTTCCAGGCTCTCCTGGTTTTGAGTTAGGGTGGCCAACCCCTTCTCAATCCTCAGTGTTGATGCTATCAAGTAACCAAGCTGCTCCTGCTTGTTCTTCAAAAAGTACTCAGATGCCTCCTCTTGAGTTGGCATCTTGGCAGCCTTCTCTTTCTTTGCTTTCTCCTTCTTCTCTTGAGCTTGCACTGATGATGGTTCATTCTCATTCATTACAACTTGATTGCCCTCAAAGTCTGGATAGATAGCAAAGTGTTCCTTATCCAGCAAGTATGTTCCTATGCCCATCTTTGAGTTAATCAACTCCTGAATCTGTGGGGCATACCCACAACTTCTCTTCTGGTCTGCTGCTGTCCTCTTAATGGTCTAAACAATGAGGCTCATGACCTTGAATTTTTGTGGCACATCAAACAAGTGTAGCAAGTTGATAGCATGCCCTCTAATCATGTTGTGGTCACCTGACTTGGGCAATAGAATGTGCCTTAGGATCCAGTTGATTGTTGGCAGCCCTGATAGAAGGAAGTGAACTGACCCAAACTTATGAGTCTCAACTGCAGCATCAGGAATTTCCTTGTACATGTGAGCCATGGTATTGTGGTCCATCTTCTTCTTGGCATAGACATCCAAGTCATCTTCACTCTCCTTTGGGGCATTGATTAGATTTGCCCATTCTTCTATTGTTGACTGGTACCTTGTACCTTCAGACATCCAAACTATCCTGCCATCTGGATAGAAGTGTGCTGTGGAGTAGAATTGCATAATGAGCTCATCATTCCACTTTGTGAGCTTCTGCCCAACAAAGTCTGCAACTCCACAAGCAACAAAACTGTCTTGCACTCCAGGATAGTGTTCCTCATTTTCCTTCATGTAGGTCTAGTCGACCCACCTCATATCACACACTATTGGTTTCTTGTCCAACAACATTGTCTCATAGAAGTCCTGCTGTTCCATAGTGTGGAAACTGCAATAAACAACAGTTCTTCTCCTGATAGCATATGAATCTGACAGCCTCCACAATCTGAGTCCTGCATCCTTTCTCAACTTCATGTTCTCAGCCACAGGATGAGCATCATTGTGGTCTGGAATCTTGGGCTTTAGCTTCCTCAGGACTTGTCCTTCATCATCTTCCTCATCAGCAACTTCAGGCACTGGGGCCTTGTTCTGACTATCACTTTGGTATGACATGCTACAGATCACTGACTGCTGACCCTGTGAATAGTTATAGATGAGATAGAATGGATGAGCATCACAAAATGCAAAGATTTTTGCAAAAGAATGATTCAAAAACTCAGTTTTAATTTTCCACAGAAAGCATTTCGGATCAACCAATTTTCAAACTCGATGATACTGAAGCAGTTTTGGAACCTAAACTGGTGAACTCGGTAGGACCGAGTCACAGTTCGGTGGCACCGAGACTGCTAGGGTTTCACAAAGTCCTAAAATCGGTCACACTGATTAGCAATTCTCGGTCAGACCGAGAGTTACTAGTGCAATGTCGTTAGCCCAAGCGGTGGGACCGAGTTTTTCAACTCGGTGGGTCCGAGATGGTTTCGGTGGAAACCTAACCCTAAATTTTCAAATCGCATCTATTCTAAGGATTGTATTGACTGGATAGGAGTGTTTCAATCGTGGCAAGAATCATAATGAACACAATGTGCTAGGAATCGGACGAGGATAGCACTGTTATCGAGTCCATACCCTAGCTTGGCGATGAACTCGCTACGGCGGCAACGGCGGGGGTGAATTCCATTGACGGTGGCGGAGACCAGCGACAGGAGGCGGCTGGCAACGAGGAGACGATCCGGAGACCCTGGAGGTAGAGCGAGCTATGCGCGGGCGAAGGGGTTTAGAGAAATTTTCCAAATTTTTGCCCGTGAGTATATATAGCCCGACCATGTCGGTATGACCGAGTGGAACAACTCGGTGGCACCGAGATGCATAACTGTATACAGTTACAACAACTCGGTGTGACTGAAAAGTTCAAATCGGTTGCACCGAGATTGAAAACCTAGATCGACTTAGTGATCTCGGTAGGACCGAAATGGAGGAATCGGTCAGACCGAGAATCACAAAGAAGTTTTTGAAGTTTAAGTCTATGACGAATCGGGGACTCCGAGTGCTCCTCACAGAGAGTGGTTCGAATCTGACTTGATCAAATTTTGTGATGTAACATGAATAGAGTTTGAGAAGAGAAAAGCATAGATAGCTAGAGAAGGTTCTTAGGCATTCTTGTCCATCCACTTGGCAAAAAAGAAAGAAGCCAATCAATCAAAACAACAAGTGGATGTCCTCGAATGAGTAAAATATGCAACCAACATGCCCACACAATAAAATGGCAAATGAAATATGTGGCAAAGCATGCACAACCAATTCTAGCATCTATCGAACAATTGGCGATGACTAGGTCATCTATATATGACTATATTGACTTAGGAGTCAAATGAGAACATTTGATCATAGGTCATACTCATCGTTTAAGCTCAAGTAGGGTTACCACTTTTACATAATGCATTGATGTGTTCACACCATTAGAGTTTCTTTGACTCAATTCTTAGAGTTAAGCTCCCCCTAGATGTGAGATCCCCTTTTAGAGGGATGAACTAACCTTGGGTTTTGTCGATGATGGCTTCATGTAGGTGTTGAAGATGTGGATGCTCAATGTTCATGTAGATCATTTGGAGCAATCCTTTGGAGTGAGTTGCACTTTCAACATACCTACATGGGTTAGTCCCACAAGGAACAAATAAGAATATCCATAGACATAGAGTGATGCACACACAAGATGATGTCCATGAAATCATTAGGTTACCTTGTCCCTTGCCTTACCAACATGAGGGTTTGTGACTCCTTGAACTAGTGCAAGATGTGGAAGTTGATTGCACTTGTCCTTGCCATAATGATATGAGTGAAGAATGTTGGCGGAGTCACCCTCAAGAACTCTCTAGTTCTTCTTCTTCGGGATCCACATCATCTTGATGGGAATCCTTGGAGTTGTAGTTGTACTTGATGAAGTAGAACTTGACGTAGTCTTGGGAACCCACTTGACCAAGGCCTTGGATGCTTCTTCAAATGCACCAATCTCCTCTTGAAGCTTGTCCTTGCCTTTGTTCTTGTGGTCTTGTGGTGGAAGATCATCTTGTGCTTGTGTTCCCTTGAAGGAAGTAGGATCATACTTCTCTTGTTGAGGAACAAACTTTGTCTTGGGGTATTGATCTTCTTCCCACTCAACTCCATTGGCATTGAACTTTCGTTCAAAACCAACACCTTGATTCTTACGGTGCCTTCCTTGCTTGCGTACAATTTCCTCGAATTGCTTACTCCCGGCAAGGCTCTTGTATACACCTTTCTCTATAATTCCCTTCAATAAGCTATTTTCTTGCTCAAGTGTAACTTGGCTAAGAGAATCATTAGTGGAGTCAAGAGAACTACTAGAAGCAACAATATTGGATTTGGCATTATTATTGTTACTACTAGAGGAAGGATCTTTCTTGTACTTGTTACTAGACTTGACTTGAGGCATGTAAGTAGATAAGAGAAAACGCTTGTCAATGTAAGAAGAACTTTTCTTACGGAGATCATCCTTGATTGCTTTTAAGAACTCATGCTCTTGATCAAGATTGAGCTTTTCAAAGCGCAACTTCTCATGAGCCCTTAAAAGTTCTCGATGATCTTCGAAGATAGTTTCATGAGCTAACTTAAGAGTGTTTAGTTCTTTAGTTAGAAGCTCAATCTTCTCCTTATCACTGTCATTCGTTTTATCTTGATCAGCATGATTAATTGACGTTTCATCATAGTATTCATCACTAGAGTTGTCAACTAATAAATCATCATCACCTAGCAAGTCATCTTCATCACTATTGAAATCAACATACTCGGGATGTGTTACCTTTGGACCTTTGGCCATGAAGCATCTTCCAATTCCTTCATTTGGTGAGTCAAATATGTCATAGGAGTTGGTTGACACAAGTGCTAGACCGGCAACACCTTCATCTTGAGTATATTCGGAGTCGGAGTGATAGCTTCTCTCGGAGTGATTGTCAGAGTCGGAGCCGGATACCCATTCACCAACATGAGCTTGATGTCTTCGTTTTGTGTAGCTCCTTGATGGCTTGTCCTTCCTTTCCGAATCCTTGCTTCTCCGTGAGGGTCTTTGTTCATAACGATCATCTCTACTCCTTCTCTCTCTTGGTGGTGATTCTTCTCTTTTGCTTCTTCTTTTTGGAGAATCTTCTCTTCTTTTGTAGGGTGCCGTACACTCATTGGAATAGTGTCCGGGTCTCACACAATTGTAGCAATTGCGCTCTCGACTAGAAGATCTTTTGTCATTGTAGGACCTTGACTTAGAGCTTCTTTATTTGCTTCTACTCTTGTAGAATTTGTTGAAGTTCTTCACCATTAAGCTCAACTCTTCATTGAAGGTTTGTTTCTCACTTGATGATGTGGGGGCTTCACATGAGGCTTTGTAAGCACCACTTGACTTGTTGTGAAGTTCCTCCTTATCCTTGAGTGACATCTCATGAGCAACAATTCTTCCAATGACTTCCGTTGGCTTGAGATCTTTGTAGTTTGGCATCATTTGGATCAATGTGCACACGGGATCATACTTTCCATCCAGTGCTCTTAGGATCTTCTTGATGATGAATCTGTCGGTCATCTCTTCACTCCCTAAGCCGGCAATCTCATTTGTGATAAGAGCAAGCCTAGAGTACATTTCAGCGACACCTTCACCATCCTTCATTTTGAACTTGTCAAGCTGACTTTGGAGCACATCCAACTTGGATTCCTTGACGGAGTCAGTACCTTCATGCATATCAATCAAAGTATCCCAAATTTCCTTTGCATTCTCAAGACGACTGATTTTGTTGAATTCTTCGGGCACAAGCCATTGAAGAGGATATCACAAGCTTGAGCGTTGTATAGCAGCATCTTCAATTCTTCCGCGCTAGCTTCACGGTTTAGCTCTCTCCCATCAAAGAATTCACCTTGCAAGCCAATACACACAATAGCCCAAACGGTGGGGTTATGTCCAAGAATATGCATTTTCATCCTATGCTTCCAACTAGCAAAATTAGTACCATCAAAGTAAGGACCTCTACGGTGATAATTTCCCTCGCTAGACGCCATACTCTCCTAGGTTGTGAAACCAAGGCTATGACCACCAAAAGCTACGAAAATCAAAGCAAATGGAGACCAAAGCTCTGATACCACTTGTAGGACCTTGAAGTATGTCTAGAGGGGGGGGGATTAGACTACTTGACCAATTAAAAACTTAACCTTTTCCGAATTTTAGAGTTTGGCAGATTTTAGCAATCTTTGGACAAGTCAAGCAATCATGACACAATTCAAGTAAGCATGCAAAGAGTATATGAGCAGCGGAAATTAAAGCATGCAACTTGCAAGAAAGTAAAGGGAAGGGTTTGGAGGATTCAAACGCAATTGGAGACACGGATGTTTTTGGCGTGGTTCCGATAGGTGGTGCTATCGTACATCCACATTGATGGAGACTTCAACCCACGAAGGGTAACAGTTGCGCGAGTCCACGGAGGGCTCCAGCCACGAAGGGTCCACGAAGAAGCAACCTTGTCTATCCCACCATGGCCGTCGCCCACGAAGGACTTGCCTCACTAGCGGTAGATCTTCACAAAGTAGGCGATCTCCTTGCCCTTACAAACTCCTTCGTTCAACTCCACAATCTTGTCGGAGGCTCCCAAGTGACACCTAGCCAATCTAGGAGACACCACTCTCCAAGAAGTAACAAATGGTGCGTTGATGATGAACTCCTTGCTCTTGTGCTTCAAATGATAGTCTCCCCAGCACTCAACTCTCTTTCATAAGATTTAGATCTGGTGGAAAGAAGATTTGAGTGGAAAGCAACTTGGGGAAGGCTAGAGATCAAGATTCATATGGTAGGAATGGAATATCTTGGTCTCAACACATGAGTAGGTGGTTCTCTCTCAGAAATGGTAATTTGGAAGTGTAGGTTTGTTCTGATGGCTCTCTCCACGAATGAAGAGGAGGAGGAGGGGTATATATAGCCTCCACACAAAATCTAACCGTTACACACAATTTACCAAACTCAGTGGGACCGATTCAATAGACTCGGTCGGACCGATTTAGTAAACCTAGTGACCGTTAGGATTTTCAGTGGGACCGACATGTAACTCGGTAGGACCGATATGGTTAGGGTTAGGGCATAACGTAATCTCGGTAAGACCGATTACACAAACTCAGTGAGACCAATTTTGGTAATAAGCTAACCAGAGAGTTGGTCAGGTAAACTCGGTGGGACCGATTCGCTCATTTCGGTAAGACCGAAATGTTACGAAAAGGGAAACAGGGAGTTTACATTGCAATCTCGGTGGGACCGATCGCTCACTTCGGTGAGACCGAAACGTTACGAAGGGAAACAGAGAGATTACAATCCCATCTAGGTGAGACCAAGATCCCTATCGGTGAGACCGATTTGCCTAGGGTTTGTGGCAGTGGCTATGACATTTGAACTCGGTGGCGCCGGATAGAAAGAATCGGTGTGACCGATTTTGACTTTGGGTATAGGTCATATGAGGATGTGAGAAAGTAGTTGAGGGTATTTGGAGCATATCACTAAGCACTTTAAGCAAGAGGCTCATTAAGCAACACCTCATCCCTCCTTGATAGTATTGGCTTTTCCTATAGACTCAATGTGATCTTGGATCACTAAAATGTAAAATGAAGAGTCTTGAGCTTTTGAGCTTGAGCCAATCCTTTATCCTTGATATTTTGAGGGATCCACTTTCATCATCCATGCCATGCCATTCATTGAGCTTTCCTGAAATAATAGTCTTGGAATAGCATTAGCTCAATGAGCTATATGTTGTTATGAATTACCAAAACCACCTAGGGATAGTTGCACTTTCAGAGAACATTGTATTGAGATCCAAAAAGAGAGAAGAAGCGATCTAGCTAATAACTATGGACCCGAAAGTCTGTGGTAAACTACTCATAACTCATCGGAGGGGCTATGGTGTTGATGTCACTACAAAAAAATACACTTCCATGATGATACGTGTTTGTCATAGTAGGTCGCGTTTTTTGTCATGCATGTACATCCATGACGATTTTATGACAAAATCAAGATAGTCATACCTGTGCTGTCGTAGAAGTGTTCCATGACATTACCAAAATTATCATCACGGAAATGTCCACTTCCATGACGATAAATCGCGCGTCACAGAAGTGCTTTCGTCAAGGGTGACCGACACGTGGCATCCACCGTAACGGAACGTCATTAAGCTATCGGGTCGGGTTTTGGATCTGATAACCCGTTAACAGCCCCGACCAATGGGGATTTTCCATGTGTAAAATCATCATTGGCTGGAGGAGACATGTGTCGGCTCATCGTTGGGACAGATGTCATCCACTCATTGGACAAAAGGCGCACGTGGCACGGCCCAACAGAGGCCCATTCCTATGAAAAGGCCGGCCCGTTTGACTTGGTCAAAAGGTGGCGGGCCGGCCCATGGAAAGCCTGTTAACGGCCTATTCGCATATAGCCCATTTACAGCCCGCTAACCCAAGGCCCGTTACACCCTATCTGAATTAGGCCCAATAGCGTCATCTGGGCCATCCAATATGATTCCAGCTTGTTTTCACTTCTGGCCCATGTATGGCCCATGACGTCTTTCGGCCCATATGAGGCCCTATGTAACTCTTGGCCTATTAACGGCCTGTGGTGAAACTGGCCCGCAATGAACAGTGTATCACTTTACACCCACTAACGGCCGTGGTGAAACTGGCCCGTAATGAACAGTGTATCACTTTATACCCATTAAGGGCCCATTATTCAGTTGGGCCGTTTCCAGCCCATGTTATCTTTCGGCCTTCTCAGAGCCCATTTATTCTTGGGTTCATTTCTAGCATTGGTTTACTTACGGCCCGTTACTGTCATTTTCTGCTTGTGGGCCAAATTCAGCCCGTGGCTACAGTCAGCCCATTTGTGGTCTGTTAATACGTTGGGCCATTTTCATAGCGTCATCAAATACAGCCTATTAACGATGGCTCATTAATTATGGTCGGCCCATGAATAGACGATTCCAACTCTAGCCCGTTTACGGCCATAATGCGGCCTGTTATTGGCCCATGATTGGCCAATCGATCATACGGCCCATATAAGGCCCATTGATGATACGGCCAGTAGAAGGCCCATTGTTTCTACGGCCCGTAGAAGGCCCATTGTTTCTACGGCCCGTAGAAGGCCTACTGTTTCTACGGCCCGTAGAAGGCCCACTGTTTCTATGGCCTGTAGGAGGCCCAGTGTCACTATAGTAAATATTAGCCCATGGTTATTGTGGCCTAGTTTTAAAAAATAGGTTATTGCAGCCACTAGCAGACCGCGGAAAAAGAACTGCACTGACTACAAGCAAACAAATAAACAAGACAACAAGGAAATAAATAAGCAAGCAACTTATGCTAGGCTATCACGGCTATTACACATATTACATCCACTGGGCATCAAAGTTCGCCACCAGTGCAAATATAGGGAACAAAGCAGCATATAAACGCCGCAGCAAAACAAGTCCAGAACTGAAACCACTTTAGAAGAGTTCAAGAAACAATATCTTGGGTACCCATAATGCTGGCAAGATGCTTAGCAAGCTTATTAACTTTCTCTTGTTTGGCGCTTAAATCCTCCAGTGCTTGCTGTTGCACAAGAAAGTACGCATCTGAATTCTGCATGGACTTCCTCAGTCCTTCGGCTTCTTGCCGCAACACAGCTGACTGATCCCTTTCAGCTTGTAGCTAAGACTAAAGAAGCCGAAGTGAATCATGCAGCGAGTTCGAAGAGCTTGTGCCAGCAGTACTGGCCAGTAACTCGAACACTACATCAACGCAGGACTGTGGGGTTTTCTCACTGTCTACAAGATCGTTTTTATCACCTTTCTTGGAGACCAACAGGGTTGTCTCACTATCTTGAACCTTATCTGGATTACTTTCTCTACCATTGCATAGTGGGGTGCTCTTCTCCAAAATTCTGTTTGCATACTACAAGAGAAACAAGCAGACACATCACAGGTTTAGCTTGTAGTATACGAAACTCATTTTGGTAAACTGGTTCAATAGTAAGGTGGACAGGATAACAACATGAAACAAACATATATCTATGTACTATGGTCACTGTATTGTCCATATCATTCTAGTTTATGTTCCCTAATCAAGATAGAGACACAGTTCAACTCATATATTCTTAAGACACAACAGCATAGACAGAATATAAGTGTCAGAAACTACACAGCATTGGCAGCACTTGTAATGTGCATCACATGAGAACATAACTATTTATACAACTTAAACTGAAATCAACATAGAGCAAGAAGTTAGAACAACAATACAGTTAAAGAAATAGGTTTAAAACATACCTGTTGCGCCATTGGAGTTTCAATTGGATCCTTCAAATTTGAAAGTAGTTGGTATGAGTAAATACAGTGATGCAACAGCAAAGGAGTATGGACCATAGCTACGGAATCTGACCTGAAAACAGTTGCTCTTCTGCTTTAAACATGGAGTTTGGGTTAGCAGTGGTGGTCTTCCTGCTTTGGGCACTGCAGTAGCTTTAAAAATTGCTCGTGTGGGGGTACTCTGTGGTGGACATGGTGCTTTGTCAACTATAAGTGGGTTACTATCCACTGGGGTTGCGGTTAGATGGGTTGTAGCTGGTTCTCTGCCCAACGGTGTAAGTGTGCAATCTAGAAGAGTCTCGATTATGTGTTGTGGGGCTAGTTTGTGGGCCAGTACAACCATGGTTCTATCTGCATCAACAGGTAGCACTGTCTTTTGTGAAGAACGGGTTTTTGCTCCCTTAGATATTGCCATCACCCCCTCCAATTCAAATGGCTGATAAACGAGAAAAGAAATTGAACGTACAGACATTGTATGATAGACAGATGTGGTAATTCACATATATGTTGTCTAACCAAACAGGACAGCATGACACAATTTCACATATATGATGCCTAACTAAACAGGATAGCATGACACAGTTTCAGATATATGATGGATAACTTAACATGATATAATGGCATAATTCAACATATGTTGAGTACCTAAATAGGATGACATGACAAAACTATATGATGTCTTTCTAAAATAGGTTGGGATGAAATAATTCACATACATGTTGTCTAAGTATACAGGATGTCATGATATAGTTAACATAATTGATTCATATACTAAGCAGCTAGCACTCGCATGTATGATCTCTAAACTAAGCAGATAGAATTCAATATTGTGCATATGATGTCTAAACTAAGCAATGCAAGACACCATATGCATCATATGAGAAATATAAACATTGCAACTTAGAGCATACACCTCAGGTGGGATATAGGACTGGTCATCTGTCTCTGAATCCTCCTCTGAGGAGCTCCCTGTAACCATCGAGATATATGCTTCAACAGGTACCATTGCCTGCTCTGAAGACCTTGTTTTCACTCCAGATTTTTCCATAACCGGCTCAAATGGCTGATACACATGAAGAGTAGTTCAATATACACAGATTGTCGACAAATGGAATACGTAATGAAAAAAAGATGGCATGAGATAATTCACATATATGATGCCTGGCTCCATGGCGGTGCATAATTCACATATATGATAACTGGCTGAAAAACATGGCATTGCAGAATTCACATATCTGATATAGAAAGCAAACATGAGGCATTCACACAAAGCATGTCTAATCTAAGCAGATGGCTTGGCAATGCAAGACACCATATGCATGATATGAGCAATATAACCCAGCCAAGTTAGAGCATGCACCTCGGGGGGGGGGGGGGGGATGGGATACGACTAGTCATCTCTCTCTGAACCCTCCTCTGAGGAGCTATCTGTAACCAACAAGAAATCTGCATCGACAGGTAGCACTGACTGCTCAGAAGACCTTGTTTTCGCTCCAGATTTTCCCATGACCGACTCAAATGGCTGATGCACAGGAAGAGTAGATGAATGTATAAACATTGTTGACAAATGGAATACATTACGGAAAAAATATGGCACGATACAATTCACATATACGATGACTGGCTAAACAGGATGGCATTGCATGATTCACGTATATGATGCCTGGCTAAAGAAGATGGCATTGCATAATTCCCATATACTCCCTCCGTTCCTAAATATTTGTCTTTTTAGAGATTTCAAATGGACTACCACATACGGATGTATATAGACATATTTTAGAGTGTAGATTCACTCATTTTGTTCTGTATGTAGTCACTTGTTGAAATCTCTAAAAAGACAAATATTTAGGAATGATGGGAGTATGATATAGAAACCAAACAGGTGGCATTCACATAAAGCAAATCTAAACTAAGCTGATGACATATAAGATGTATAATGTAGGCAATGCAAGGCACCATATGCATGATATGACCAACATCAGCATGCCAGGTTAGAGCAAACACCTCAGGTGGTAAACAGGCATGGTCGGCTCCTTCTGAATCTCCATTTGAACAGTTATCTTCCTCTGGAATACAATCTGGAAATGCAGGAGAGGGGGGGGGGGGGGCACTTCGCCCACCATGGAGCGGCGTCTGCATGACATTATATTCGCATGCAACGTTCTTCTCTTTTTCTTTACATGTTCAGTACGATTATGTACAATATCTGACATGCATAATAAAAAATAGTTAGATTTTGTAAGGCCTAAGGGGTGCATTCAAAAATCAAGACTGATGGTAGCAAACGAGTGGATGGATCCAAAACTAATGATAGCAGGTAGATTATAGCTTCAGTTTAAAAAGATAGACAATGGATCATCTATTGTTTGTTGCCCACCCAACATGAACCGCATAGAAGACCCCAGATGAACCAGATAGTAGACAGATACTATTCATTGCTGGCTCGATATGAGACCCATGGGCAATTCAAAACTCAAGATTGAACGATAAAGTAGCAGGTAATAATAATCGATGTATAACGTAAGCAAACACAAAAGACTGCGACCTCTCTTCCGAAACTGTGTAGTCCTCAGGTTCATCTGCTCAGTCGATGATGGTAATGCAGTTGGAGTGGCTGCCAGCAACGGGGAAGATGATCTGAGGTGGCGAAAGGAAGTCTGCAGGGGGGATCTCTGCTGCAGTGAACGCTTCTGTCGATGGTGCATCTCAGGTGGGGTGGATGAGGACACGACAGGAGTAGGACATAACAGATAGAGTTTTCTTTGACGCCAATCTGAAAATGAAGTAAATCTGTAAGGGCTCCTTAGAATTGGAGGATTCTATAAACGCAGGGACAGGAAAAACACAGGAATAGGATAGGAATGCACGTGCAAAACAGAGCATTTGGAAACATAGGATTTTAGTCAACCTGGGTGTTTGGCTCACATGAATTGGAAGAACAGAGGAATGGAGAAACAAAGTGATGCGACGAGTGTACAACCTCTTTGGCATAGCCTTGTGGACCTCAGTATCATTGGGTTGGACATGGAGGATGGTGATGATGCTGGTGTGACTGTCGGAGGCGGGGAAGAAGATCCGAGGCCTCTGGAAATGGCGCCGAGGGTACTGCTCCGCTGTGATGGACGGTTCCGTCGTTGGAGCAGCTCCGCTAAGGTGTACGGCGACGAGGCTGAAGCATGACAAGACAGACAACGTTAATATGAGGTGGGACCCTAATATCATCTGCAATAGATGATGTAAAATACATCACCAAAAAGTGCTAGATGTAAAACGCATCAGCCGCGCCACGGTCGCTCTGAACTTAACTCAAGAAAATGAACTTCACAGTCGAAACTGAATTTTACTATCGAAACTGATTGAACTAGTAACAGAGCATTGCAATAGATGTTTAGGGCATTCGAGCACTAGTAGCAGAGAAGCAGTGATCTAAATCAGCAGATGCTCGAGCAGGGAACGCACTAGCAGAGAGCAAGTCGTGCAGTAGCACCGCGAGCGAGTTCTAAAGCAGCAACTCCTGTAGCTGCCGGAGGTCATGCAGCAGCAGCAGCAGCGCAAGCGAGAGCAAGAGCAGAGCAGCAGCACGAACGAAAGAAGGAGCAGTGCAGCAGCGCGACCGACAGCAAGAACAGAGCCGCAGCGCGAGCGAGAGCCGGAGCAGCTGCAGCTAGTGTCGTTGTGGAAGTCGCCACCGAGGAAGCAACGACATGGGGAAGAGACGTCGTGGATGATGTGGTCGGCGACGGCACCGTCGATGGAGACGCCATGTCTGCTCGGTATCGAGCATCGGCAGCCCCGTGAGATCGAATAAAAGATAAAATGCAGCGGTGAGTGCAGAACCTCCTTGGTGGCGCCGAGTTGGCCTCGGCTTCATTAGAGGAATTGGTGAGGGTGCTGCGGTTCCGGTGGGGCAGGTCAAGACGGCGCTGTGAGGATTAAGGTGGCGTGATAGACGAGGCGAACATCGGGGTAGCTCCTTGGAGGTGGAGGACGGGGCGGTTGATCCGGCGGGACGACGAGATCGACAACGGACCCTCATCCGGTGCGGTGGATGAGGGACGGCGAGCTGTTGTGGTGGATGACGTAGTCGGGGAACCGGCTGGGCGGCGGTCGGGAGGCCGACGGAGGAGCGTGGGGTTTCACGGGTTTTGGCGGCCTCGGTGTATGAATGGGGGGGGGGTGAAGGGGGGAGCCAAGCTTAGGGACGCGCTTGTCCAAAGTGTAGGGTAAGTTACCAGTGTACCCCCACCGGTTTTGACACCGCGACGTGGAGCTTCATTTCCAGCTGAGGGGTAGAAGGGGGATTTCGCGTGTCTGGGCTGCGGGAGCGATTTCGGATGAGGAGGGAGTTCTCGCGCGCGTCCAAATTTCGGGATAACAAGGCGCGGTGCGGGTTGAAGAAGCGGGAGTTTCAAAGCAGGTGAGACAAAAGATACTCGAGCTTGAAAATTTCGGGATAACAAGGTGCAGATTCCTTGTTCGGCAGAACAAACTTAACGTGTAAAAAAACAATTCATACAAGACACAAGAGAGTCATGTCCCCTTTTACTATATTGCTATAGATGCCATTGAAAAAACTACAAGAAAAATGTAAAAAAAATCGGGAGAACAAGATTACCCTGCATAGTACCAAATCGATTCGCACTTCCCTCAACAAGAAAAAAAAACAAATCAATTCCCACCAAAGAAAGAGTAATGTCCCTTTTTATATGATTACAAATGCCATGATCTCGAATTTCAATTTTTGAATCAACGTTATGTTGAATTCGAATATATCATTAGGTGTTGTGGTTTATAATTGACGTAGTCGTACATTTTGATCTTCAATCATATATGAACCTTTTACTCCACCATGTGAACATATATATTGTCGTCTACCATATGGACTAAATTTGAATCAATTCTCCTTATTTGAATACGATTGTTGTCAAGTTATACAATAATTTAAATATTGTCTTGATAACAAAAAGACATGCATATAGCAGTAATCATATTTCACTATGAACTACATGTACCATACGCTCTCCAATTCAAATATTTGTATCCATTTTATGTTGAATTCAAATCATAGTACATTATTGGTCTAGGTAGCGAGATGTTCGGGATAATCTAAACCCTGTTTTCATACGTATAATTTTTGGCTGAATTGGGACAAGTTTTGGTATAAGCCTCTTGCAAAAACAGAGATTCTCTCAGCAAGCCTCGTGGTTTCGAGAGGGAACGTGTCACCTTTGTGTGCGAAACGATATACGCTGCCTCCCCCTGATTTTATTTACAGAGGCAACATAGAACTATATGAGTGCCCTGTTAAATTTTGGAATTATTTCGGGTTCATTTGGCCTTTTTATACATTAATTGAGTTTCTGGACTTTTAATGTGCATAATCTAAATATGAATTGCATGCACATGCTCGGGTGCACCAAAGTGGGTTGAAAAATCACATTGTGTGTCCTTGGTTGAATTTCTAGGTCCCATGGAAGAAATGAGAATGAAATTCAAACATCTGGGCGTCATGACTCTGCCGAGAACATCGAGAAACTTAGATTTTAAATTCATGTAAATCCAAAACTCGGCTGGAAATCATGAAACTTGGCATGGTGTCATGTTATGGCACTAACATGTTGTGGTAAAAAATTGGGCCGATTTGGAAGCTCGTGGTTCTAAGAGGGAACGTGCCACCTTCGAGTGTGAAACGATATACGCTGCCCACCCTTGAGTTTCTTAACAAAGGCAACGTAGAACTACATTAGTGCCCTGTTAAATTTTGGAATTATTCCGGGTTCGTTTGTCGTTTTTTATACATTAATTGAGTTTCTGGTCATTTAATGTGCATAAGTCAAATTTGAACCACAAGCACATGCTCTCGTGCACCAAAGTTGGTTGAAAAATCACATTTGTGTCCTCGGGTGAATTTCTAGGTCCCATGCAAGAAATGAGAATAAAATTAAAACATCTGGGCATCGTGGCTCGGCCGAGAACATTGAGAAACTTGGTTTTAAAAATCTTGTAAATCCAAAACACGTCTAAAAATCATGAAACTTGGCATGGATGTCATGTCATGGTACTACCATGTTGTGGTAAAAAAAATGGCCGAATAGGAACAGATTTTGGTATAAGCTTCTTGCAAACCGGAGCTTCTCTCAAGAAGGCTCGTGGTTTTGAGAGGGAACGTGCCACCTTTGTGTGTGAAACGATATATGTTGTCCCCCTTGAGTTTATTTACAAAGGCAACATAGAACTACGTGAGTGTCCTGTTAAATTTTGGAATTATTCCGGCTTCGTTTGGCCTTATTTACACATTAATTGAGTTTTTGGTCATTTAATGTGCATAATTCAAATTTGAACTACAAGCACATGCTCCCGTGCACCAAAGTTGGTTGAAAAATCACATTTGTGTCCTCGGGTGAATTTCTAGGTTCCATGCAAGAAATGGGAATGAAATTCAAAATTCTGGGCGTCGTGGCTGGGTTGGAAACATTGAGAAACTTAGTTTTTTAATTCCTGTAAATCCAAAACACGCATGAAAATAATGAAACTTGGCTTGGTGCCATGACATGGCACCAACATGCTGTGGTAAATTTGCAGTCCGATTTGCAAAGGCGCACACATTAACAATCAACAAAGTCATTTTGGAACAAGTGTTGTCACGTTACAATCGGAAACACAAGTATTATTGAAACCGCGGGCATTCTACCTACTAGTACCATTTACGTGCCGCCACGCATCCCCATTTTTATTAGCTAGGAGGTGCCATGCAGGGTAGCTATTTGAGTACGAGAGGCGTGCAATCAGACCCCTGCACGTGCTTATCGGGAGGAGAGCCCTTTGACCTCCATTTGTCGTCCACCTCTCTCCCAAGGTCTCCATTAATGGCATTTGAGCCTCTGCTTAATGGCGTGGCTATGTCTCATTCGACTGAGATTTAAGAGAGAAAAAAGAAAATCTAAAAGCACGGACTTGATGTAAGATCCGACGGACCTATATAGCATCTACTGCGACTTATAGCAAGACTGATGAATATATAAGGACGATTATTTTTTTTTGATCAAAGAAGGACTTGCCCCTTCCGATTTTCATTAATGAAAACCACCACAATTCACAAGAAGTTCAGCACAACTCCAGCCTAACACGAAGGACTAAAAGCTACCAGATTGAAGTCGCAACATCCCAAGAGGCCAACAAAGGCCAAACATCCGCGCTAGAACCCAACATTTCACAACCGACGACACAATCCACATCCTAAACCGATTATTACATCAAAAGAAACCAGGAAACTGAAGGAAGCCCAGCAGCAACTAGAAGAACAGCAACACCAGGGTCGCCACAGCAAGAGTTTTCTTCATTCCAGCCTCGCAACATTGATCTTCCACAAAAAGATAAGGATGATTAATTGTCTTACATAATTAGAAAGATAATTAAAAAAGCCACATGCGGCTACGCCCGAAATACACAAGGGCAAAAGAAGAAGGAAGACAAGGATCTGGCTCGCTGATCTCTACTTTGTTGATGCGTTGCTGCAGGCCGCGGGAACTAGTCTCCGCGGCGAGCAGCGATGAGCTCTTTCATGTCCTCAAGACGCTGCTTGAGAACATCCACGGATTCCTCCACCAGCCTTTGGCGCTCGTTGCGGAGCATGTCATTCTCGTCCATAAGTTTCTTGACGATGACGCCGGTCCTCTTCAACAAGGCACTGGTCTCCTCTTGCTGGTCTGCACTTCGGACGATCTTCTCCCTCAGAAGGTCGCGCTCGGCCCGGAGCCTCTCATTGCCCTCCCTTAGTTGCTGGATGATGCCGGTAGCCTGTTCAAACGAGGCTTTCACGTCGTCCTGCAACCTCGCCCAGCCGGAGATCTGATCCATCTGGCTATGGACGATCGCATGCATGCGCCTGTAACAGTCGTCGCCTGCCCGCTAGAAATTATCCCAGGCTGCCGCGGTGCGGTGGGACATCTCTGCTGGATTCATGGTGCGGCGGGACATCTCTGCTGGATTCGTGGTGCGGCGAGACATCTCTGCTGCTTCCGCGGCACGGCCGGACCAGTCTGTTGCATTGACGGCGCGGCTGGACCTCCGTGCTACTTCAGCGGCGCGGCGGGACCTCTGTGCTGCTACTTCCGCGCGGCGGGACATGTCGGCTGCTCTCGCAACGAGGCGGGACATCTCTCGTGCTTCCGCTTCCATGCTCGCCTCTCCCTGGTGGAAATCTCTCGACCCAGAACTCATGCTGGCCATGGCAGACGCAAGGGAAGGATGCTGAATGACTTGTTTGTTTTTTTGGATGAGGAGTTGAGGAGGAATGTGCAGTCATCTTGGCATACTAGTATTTATAACTGAGTACTAATACGCTCCTAAGTGGGAAACCATTTAGGTTGTGATCAGTGTGAACAGGTTTGGAATTCAATATAGCGTGGTACTAATACGCTCCTAAGTGGGAAACCATTTAGGCTGTGATTGGTGTGAACAGGTTTGTAATTTAATATAGTAGCGTGGAGTAATTTGGAATGTGACGAGATGCAAGCTCAAAATTTATTGACGGTTCTAGTTTCAAAGTGCGGCACTATTCCCGGATGGAGTACTTCTTTTTCTACTCCCTCCTTTCCGGTTTTATAGGGCTTATCTCAAAATTTTAGTTTTTCCATTTTATAAGGCTCAATTTGGTTGTTCCCCAACACATGTTTAGATTCCAAGGTGCATTAAATCATTGCATGCAAGTATTAAGAGAAAATTGACCAGTGCATGTACTTTATGCATGCATGCATTGCAATTAATGCATTGATAAATATAATTTTTTGAGAAAAACAAGAGCATTAATTAGGTGCTTTTGCAAACTACAAAAAATATTCCACCACTCACCATCTTGGTTGGTGAGATTTTTGAATTAAGCCCTATAAACCGGAAAGGAGGGAGTACTGCTGTGTACGTGCAATAACTGACACGGTCGTATACATATCTTATGGTTAATGGGGCGTTCGACAGGAATAGCCGCGTGGCGAGCTCTAGGCTAGTCCTTTTTTCAGACGCATTAAACCTATCTCTTGGGACTTCTCGCACGCACCATCGTGCCACCCACAAAAACTTGTACTCTGAGTTTAGTAGTACGTTATACAGGAAGAGAAGAGGTGCACACGCGCACTCGTCCTCTCACACACGCGTCTGTTTTTTCTTGAAAAGGAGGATGATGACCCCCGGCCTCTGCATCTGGGAGTCACACACGCATCTGTAGCTATGAATAGTAGTGTTCTCAACCATCCGATTGGCTCTATCATGGATGTACCTATATACTAAAACATGTCTAGATACATCTATATTTTGACAAATGGAAGGCATGTATTGTGGAACGGAGGGAGTGCTTGTCATCAAAATGGATAAAAAGGGACGTATCTAGAACTAAAATACGTCTACATACATCTCCTTTTATCCATTTTGATGACAAGTAGTACTTCTTACCCAAAGGGACTTTATATCCAACAGACACAAAATATCCGTTCGACTGTTTGAAATCACTGATCTGATGTCGAAGTAATTGCTGCATCGCCACCATAACCCACCATTTCTTAAGCTAAAGTAGACCAAGGTAATCCCTATATTAGCATATTACTAAGATAAACAGAAGGCACTGTCGAAACATTTAGGACGTGAGCTTGTCAATCTGAATGTGGAGGGACACAAGCTTAGCCCCGGCCAGCAGCTTGGGCGGAACTGTCAAGAAGGCGAGCTCCTGCACGTCGACGTCGCCGGGATCCTTGCTGCTTGTCACCTCCATTTCCACCTTGACAGCGTCGGTCGTGCCTTTGGGCTCCCCTGGCGGGCCGTTCGCCCACAGCTTGGCCAAGTAGTGCGGCAATGGAGACGCCCCCGCTCTGATGCAGACGACAGACACGGCGATAGGCGCACCGATGTCGAGCACACCGCCGACCAAGAAAAACGCGCGGCGGTCCTCCTCCGCGAACAGCAAGAGCCGTGGCTCCGACAGTGGCACTTGCAGCTGGAGCACCTTGCCGTACTGGATCCTATGCACGGGCATGGGATGTGCGGTGCTGATGTGGTGGTAGAGCGCCGGAGGCGGGCCTTCGTATCCGCAGACAGGCACGGGGCATTTGCAGGGCACGAATGGACACACGTTCTGGTGATCGGCGAGCTTTTGGTAAGTGACGTAGAGCCCACAGCCATCGTGCGGGCACTCCACCCTCACCGACGAAAGGACGGAGTCCACCGCCGTGTTCCGCACGTTGAAGCCACCGCCGCGCTCGCACTTCTGGCACTGTCGCTGGTTCTCGGGGCGCTCGACGCGGCAGTCCGTGCAGGCCAGGTGCCCTCCCTTGCACTGCAGAAATCAATCGAACAACACATCAATCAAGAAACCTGCACCTTGCTCAATCAGCCGAACGGACGAGGTGTATTCGAACCTCATACACTGGAGGCGTCAAGGGGCGGAGGCACAAGGGGCAGTGGAGCACGGTGAGATCCATCGAGACCTTAGAGAGCTCCATCGTCGGGTCCTGTTCCTGTTTGGTCTGCATGATCTTGCCCTCCTCGTGCACAACCATCTCTCGACTTGGGCCGGGGTATTACAAAGCTTTACCGTCACATATTTTATACTCCATCGGTTCCTAAATGTAAGTCTTTATAGAGATTTCACTAGGTGGACTACATACGGAGCAAAATGAATGAATCCACACTTAAAATGCATCTATATACATCTGTATGTAATTCATAAGGCTGATCATAGTGGGAGTAACATAGGTAGTAACTTAGATGCCACATAAGCAAAAATGATGAGGTGGCAAGTAGTTAATAAGGAGAGAGGCAAATAGAGTAACATAATATGTTACCATCACATAGCGCTTCCCAATGCAAAATGAGTCTACAAAGTAATAAATGAAGACATCTATATTACCACATATATGACACTACCCACTATGAAGGTAGTAACATAGACTAGTAACATATGTGTGTTACTAGTCTAAGTTACTCTCCACTATATGACTAGCCTAATGGAATCCCTACAAAGACTTATAGTATTTAGGAACAGAGGGAGTACTACTTCAAGGTGCATTAAATCAACACATGCAAGTATCAAAAGAAGAGTCACGGCATGCATGCATGCGTTGTAATTAATGCATCGATAAACGCAAATTATTGAAATATATCGAGTGCAGTGCTTTGATGTGTCGCGTCAACTCGTACATCAACGAGAAGTTTGATTATCCTCTCCCTCGTGGACTTAACTGCACCTGCCTTTGGATGTATGACAGGTTGGCCACACACCTGTCGGGCCCACCTGTCATACACGCAAAGGCAGGAGCATCCCTCCCTCGCCCATGAGCGTGGTGGCTGGCAAGACTAGGAGAAGCTTTCGCTACACGCTCTCCCTCCCGCACGCGGTGGACATGCAGCAGTTCAATCGGTGTCAGATGGCCAGAAGCGTACTGTAATACTCCTCCAGTGCAGTAGTACTCCATCATTGTTCGACTTCCCGAAGAGGCGAAGAGCCAAGCGCAGCCCGGACGCTCGTGTGGCAGTTTCATGTGTAGAGTAGTCTAGGATAGCGTGTACCGTGCCTGTAAGCTTAAAATCGTTGGGGTCGGCTCCATGCTATGTGGCCGTCTCGAAGTTTTAAAAAATAATTAAAATAGTCTTCTGGCCCTACCTGTCACCCTGGTGACTGTAGTTTGCACGCTCATCTGGTCAAGACAGGAGATATATTTTAATTTGTTTTTTTTCGAAAAGGGGGGACTCCCCGGCCTCTGCATCAGAACGATGCATACGGCCACATATATTTTAATTTGTGGTGGGTAAGTGTTAGAGGTTGCAACAAATATATTGTACACTGCGTGTCTTTCAGCCAAGTTTAGAGGCAAGCATGTGGGGCCAGTGCTATGATGTGTCGCGTCAACTCATACAACGAGGAGAAGCTTGATTTTACTACACGCCTTCTCCCTCGCCCATGCGTGCGGTTGCTCGCAAACGAGGACATGCTTTTGCTTAGTAGTACTTCTACAACAAGCTATCCGTCCCGCTCGTGGTGGACAGACATGCAGCAGTGGATTCGACACTGTAGAAGCAGTAGTAGTAACATCATTGTTTGTCTTCTCGAAGAGGCAAAAAGCCAAGCGCAAACCAAACATTGCAGTTGCGAACATTGGAGCACGCATATAGCCAGGCTCTTGCATGAGACAAAATTGCTATGTGAGCCCACTATTGTACTAGTACGTACAACTACTTGCTAGTATAGCGCCCTGTAAACCAGAAAGGAGTATTTGCCCTTCTAGAGATTTCAACAAGTGACTAGACTACACCGAGAAGGAGTACATATGGAGCAAAATGAGTGAATCTGCACCGTAAATAAATACATACTAGTTCTATCGTTTTCCTCTCCGAGGTGCACAATATTGAGTATACTGACTAGTCTCTTTTTGACACGCATTTACGTTTTTTTGACACAATACAGATGCAAGCGCTCATATACACGCGCATACACTCACCCCTATGAACGCACACACGCACGACACTATCATCTAGAAATTTATGAAGTCACCATAGGCACCTCGTCGTCGATGGGTCCATAGGTGCTTGAATGCCAAGGAGGAAGAGGGTAGCGGTTCTCGAGACGTTGAACGGTCAATGATGCATCCTCAATTACATGCAGAGGGAATTAATTGGAGAAGCAGAATAGAGCCAGCACGATGTGAATGCAACAGAGTTTGGACTCTCATATAATAAAGGCACCCGACCACTCCAATCCATCTACTCCCAAGTCTCCGCACAACACTGCTCACTCCAATCCAGGACCAAGTGACCAGAAGCCACAAGCACCTATGGAGGCGATGGACGCAAGCGGCAGTTAGCTGTGCCAAATCATCCAAGGCGCCGGCCTGCGGCCCCGCACCGCACAGCGTTTCCAGACGGTGCTGGCGACCGCAGGCATCGTAGCCCTCGCCGACACCGGCGTCGCCTCTCGCATGGACGACATGATGGTCAACTCCATCCGCAAGTTCACCGCCATCAAGAAGCGCACGAACGACCTTGCCGTACTACTCCAGCCCGCGCGCCCAGGCTCCTCATTGCCTGCCACCCTCATCGGCCTACATGGTGACGAACTCTTTCAAGCCCTGGTGGCCCTGCAGGTGCCGGAGGTCGCGACGAAGAATGTGCACCTCGAGGCCGCGCTCGCCGCGCAGCGCCTCGCCATGCAAGAAACCGTCGACCTGCACATCCACGTCTACGAGGAAATCGTCTACATAGGCCACTACAAGGCAAGTGAGGACAAAAAGACGTTGGCCTTCTTCCAGCGGCTGGAATCTTTGGACGCCATTGTTCAGAAGCACGTCGACCTGGCCATTAAAGCCGCTGCTACTTAAGCGCCGTTCGGTAGGCCGGCGCCCTGAGTCGAGGAGGTGGACGTCGTCGATGGATGCATCTCTTCTTCTTGCCTCCTGTAACCAGCACTGCATTGCCTCGTGGCCTTAATGTTTTATTAGTATAGTAATCCCTCCATTCCCAAACATAAGTCTTTCTAAAGATTCCAGCAAGTGACTACTACATACGGAGCAAAATGAGTGAATCTACACTCTAAACTATGTCTACATTCATCTGTGTGCTATATTCCATTTGAACTAGTATCTAAAAAGGCTTATATTTATGAACGGAGGGAGTATATGGCATTTTTTATTCCAGTCATAACGTTTTCACTGTGAGGTGGGGCTGCAGTTGAGCAAACCCACCCCACCCACCGGGCGTCGGCCGAGTTTAGAATTAGAAGAGAGAAACGAGGGAGGAGAGCTAGCTGTAGCACGGACACTGTTGTCAGATGGGACTCGTGTTTATAGAATAGGAGTACTGAGCACTCGTGTCTCTTTTTTTTTGAGGAAAAAATTAGTCGTATTTCTAGTACCACTAGTTGGGTGCGTGCGACCTATTGCTGTCATCACTTTAGGTCTCCTTTTCGAACCGCGGCTACACTTCACAGTACATATTTTTTTCACGCATTTATCCTCCTATATGTACTCCTAGGCTATTTCCACGTGCTCCCATTCGCCGACATGTGGGACATAGAGCATCTGGGTCATAGTGCATGCACGACGTTGAGCATATGCCGGGGTACTTTACATTTTAGACCTCATGAATTACATGCAAACCCCCCGCAGAAGAATAAATAAATGAATGAATTACTACATGAAACCAGATTATTTTCATGGAAACCGGAGCACGTTCATTAAATTTTGGACATAACACGTTTATAAAAAATGACCGGACCTAAACCAGTCTAAGGGCCTCTTTGATTTTTCCCGCAAAAAAAGGGCCTCTTTGATTCGCAGGATTCTGAAAACACAGGAATGGGGAAAGTATGATGGCGATGAACCGAGATGAGGAGAACTCTAACTCAGTTAGAGGTTAGAGTTAGATTCTAACCCTGATCTAACTCTAAACCAAAGAGGTGTATGGATGGCAGGGTTAGATTGACAATAAATGCTCTATCTCAATCATTTGACTACTTTGGACCCTATTTTTAGTCAGACTAAAATAAGTCCCTTGGATCCAAGCACCCTCTTGGTGTGGCCGGCTCTTCTGTGGCCTCCTCCCCCTCACAATTGACATGAAAGAACCATCTATACAAATCAAGCATGCAAAACATGATAATTTTTACTTTGTCCATACAAATGAGATATCCCACTTAAACATACAAGTCGTCAATCAAGCTTCACAAAATAAAAAAACACTTCATGAAACAAAGAATGAGCTAACTCATCACGGAAGTCATTCACGATAGAGAGGGAGCCCGGAGCCCCTCACGCACCGAGGGAGGAGCTCGCCATCGTCGCTCTGGAGGAAGGCTCTGTAGAGCCCAAGCCCCGGGAACCCCTCCGACGCCGACCCTTGCGAGTTGAGGTCGACACCGGCATGGGTAGCAGGGCCTCTTGCCACCGACTGGGAACTTAATCTTTGGGCCTCTATAAATAATGCAAGCCTGTAACTAAAATACCTAGAAAGGTGAACTGAATCTTTGGGCCTCTAGAAATAATGCAAGCCTGAAACTGAAATACCTAGAAAGGTGAACTGAGTCTTTGGGCCTCTAGAAATAATGCAAGCCTGAAACTAAAATACCTAGAAAGGTGAACTGAATCTTTGGGCCTCTAGAAATAATACAAGCCTGAAACTAAAATACCTAGAAAGGTGAACTGAATCTTTGGGCCTTTACAAATAATGCAAGCCTGAAACTAAAATACCTAAAAAGGTGAACTGAATCTTTGGGCCTCTAGAAATAATGCAAGCCTGAAACTGAAATACCTAGAAAGGTGAACTGAATCTTTGGGCCTCTACAAATAATGCAAGCCTGAAATTGAAATACCTAGAAAGGTGACCTGAATCTTTGGGCCTCTAGAAAGATTTATTACCTCCTCAAGCAGCATCAAACAATTCCATGCGTGCACCACAAATCTATAGAAAGTTTGATCAGGATCTACTTTTCCAAATTAGAATTAGCGCTAGAGCAAGCAAGATCAATGATATGGCCGTGAGACAGAGAAGGAACGAACAAACTCACCCCTCTCGCGACATCCCTGGTAGATGCGCCGCCGCCGCGCACGACAGAGGGAGAAAAATGACTGGTGAAGGGGGAGCGGGGCGACCTTCGAAGGCCGGAGGGAGAGGGCGGCCGGAGTAGGGCGGTGGAGGCCGGAAGGAGAGGGCGGCCGGAGGAGAGAGAGGGCGAGCGACGCTTGGGCGGGCGACCCTATGGGGAACAGAGAGGAGTCGTGCGAGAGGGGGGAGCGATTTGGTGTGGGCAGGTGAGATTTTTTTAGTTCTCTTTTAGTGGGCCCGAGGATAACTAACCCAATTAGAACCTCTCCACCGGGCTATTTTTTTAGCTGGGTTAGAGCAAATTAGCTCAAACTAACCCCTCTTGTTTCGATAATTTGAGGCTACTTCAACCCAAACTAGCTCTAACTCAGGGATCCAAACAAAGAGGAGTATTACTGTACATGCTACAGTGTGGACCGCAGCACATTGTTTTTTTTATGGCCATATCACCAAATTGTTTTCTACTGCTAGTTCATTGGGCTATCATGGTTCGCACTGCTGGTTCACTGGGCTACCGTGGTTCGCACTCCTCCGACCTGAGTACTAGTAAGTAGGAGTAGTATAGTACCAGCATCCGGGTCGACGTGTCATGCACCAGATTAGAGCGCGGAATGGAAGGGGGGCATCACCCCGGTCGGAGCGCCAGTAATTCATGACTATAGTGAGTGGTCATATCACAAGTCTTTCCAGCAGTAACGCGCCGTCAAATCGCACAGCCCCACTCGCTCACCCTCCCTGCCTCTCTCTCAAACCGCCTACCCGAAACCTGCCGCGCGTACTCCCCAGGAAAAGCCCCGCCCTCAACTTTTAACTACGCGAAAATAGTTCGAGCTTGTTCGTTCTATATAAATACAGTACTTACTGTATGTTTATTCACCAATAGGGTTGTTCAATGAATGGAGGGGCGGGGAGCACAAGTGAACAATACTACCTCTGTTCGGGTTTATTGGTCCCCACTGTATTTCATGCCAAATTTTGACCATAGATTAAACTAAGAAAATGTTCACACATGTCACCAAACATTATATTTTTCAAAACTATGTTCAAATATGAATCCAATGAGATAATTTTTCTTGACATGCATTAACATTTTGTTAGTTAAATCTTTAGTCAAAATTTGGCACAAACTATAAAAGGGACCTATAAACCAGGACGGAGGTAGTACTGTAGTAGTAAGTAGGAGTCATAGAGTAGTCACCTTAAATAGAGAGTTTCTTTTCTTTAATGCCACGTACACATATTGAAACACTTGTCGTGGAGAAAAAAAAAGATAATCACTCCACTATATATGGACGCAGGGGCCTGAGCGCTTGCTTTACTAGGGTTGCTCTCTTTATTCTCTCATCCTCTCGAGATATAAACAAGACAGCGGTAGCGACATTTTCTCTCTGCTCACCGCTGGTCACAGATCCGGCCGGATCCCTTCGGCTGGTGTGTGTAGAGGACTAAAAGGTGCATCATTCACACGGTCATCACCGCCGAGGGAGGAAACCCACAGCTGCCGGAGGGGTCCGATCCTCTGCCCGTGCCGTTCTCTCCGACACAGCGCTGGCTCGGGAGGTCCTCCGACCCTTCTTCCTCCCTGCCGTATTGTCCGCAGATCCGACCTGCCGCCGCCAACATCCCGGCGACCCTCAGGTATAAGTTCATCGAAAGCGGCCTTGCTCTACTGCCCTAGCTCCCCACGTGTCTGCATGTGCATCTTTTTCTACTCCTAGCAGCTCTTCCAAAACCACCTAAATTTTTAGTATTATTAGAGGTAAAGCTACTTCATGCATTTGAATCTAGGGCTTTGTTCAAACAACGAAGAAAGGGGGGAAAGTTGTAGCATGAATCTAGGACTTGATTCAAAGAGGAAATAATATGGTGAAAGTAGTAGAGACCGGATACCCAACCGGTCTCTTGCTTGAAAAGGGAAATAATGGGAAAACGCAGTACAAACTGGATAAGGAACAGGTCTATTATTGGTTGAAAAAAGGATAGAAAGTGGCGGCTCATGGACAAGTCAACAGAGTATGTCCAGGATTAGATTTGCTGCCATCACATAGTAAAAGGTCTCCAGGATTAAATTTGCTGCCCTCACATAGTAAAAGGTCTCAAGATTAGATTTGCTGCCCTCACATAGTAAAAGGTCTTAGGATTAGATTTGCTGCCCTCACATAGTAAAAGGTCTCCAGGATTAGATTTGCTGCCCTCACATAGTAAAAGGTCTCCAGAATTAGATTTGCTGCCCTCACATAGTAAAAGGTATCCAGGATTAGATTTGCTGCCCTCACATAGTACAAGGTCTCCAGGATTAGGTTTGCTGCCCTCACATAGCGTGAACAAGCTCGGCATCACCACTTTATGCCTCCTTGTAGGTACATTGTGCTGATGCGTCCACTGTCGCATGTCCTTATACCAACCTTTTGCTATTGTTAATGTAAGGGCGCATGTAAAATGAAGCGATCACACTATTACATTAGGGACATGTCTAACCAGTGTTATTGTTAATCTAATGCCTCCAGTGATAAGATGGAATTAAACTGTGTTACAAATGGCACTCCTGCTGTTTTCCCCAGTATGATAAGTAATTTGCTCCTTTACGCTGCTGAGTGTCCTGGTGTCCAAACGGTCCCATGCCCTTAAACCAACTCTTTAGCTGCTATTGATTTACTGTGTCTGGTAAACAAGCAATGCCACCATTAAAGTAATCCCATATTTGAGGAATCTCATTGTTGATCGTAATGCTTCTGGCAACATGAATCATTGCTGACATTTTAAAATTTCTACTGTCCTTGCATGATTGTCATGAACATAATTAAGATGCTTCTTTTCATTTTGTATATGTTTCGTATATTCTTATTGACCAGCAACTGTTTATTTTCTATCATTTTGTGCAAATAGGGATATCCATTTCACCTTGTTGCTATTGTGACCTTTTGGTGAACTGCACAAAACACTTTTTTTGGAATGAGTGTGTTGTGCAGTTCAACTAAAATGTCACGTGGGCAACATCTCTCAATTTTGGTGGAATTGCACAAAATGGTGATTGGAGTTTCCAAAATCTCCGTCAAGTTCTGCTGGTAATCTCGTGCAACATTTTATTAGCCTTTGCAAGATGGAGCCGTCACTTTCACCACAATGGCACTTTATTTTAATGGAACTGCACAAAAGAATAAGAAAATTATAGTTGCACCTTACATGAGCCGGACAACCAACCTTAATGTTCCTCAATTTTAGTGCAACTACTAAATAAGAACCTGCCAGCTCACAAGAGCAAGTACTTCTTGCTATATGAATGATGCAATCTTTGCTTCATTTCAGGTGAACTGCAGAAAAAGGCGCATGAATTGAATCATGGAACTCCAGGCAGACCTCATCCAAGTAGAGCTGGAGGTTGAGTTCAAGGAGGCCGCTATTAAAGTGAAATCATGCTCTCCTGTCTCCTTGTTTGTGCTGTGCAAACATGAATACTCAACTACAGATGTTGTGACGGTCAAGAGCATTCGCCAAGTTCTTCGATTGTATGACATGGCTAGCCAAGATGGATTTAATCCCGATATTCACATTATCAAAAGGCTCTAATGGGTTGGTTCTGAATCTTGCAAGCTGGGAATCAGTGAGATGTGTAGGCATCTTTGTTGTACTTATTATTTGAATCTTATTTGTTGGTTCTGAATCTTGCAAGCTAGGAATCAATGAGATGTGTAGGCATCTTTGTTGTACTTTTTATTTGGATCTTATTTGTTGGTTCTGAATCTTGCAAGTTGGGAATCAATGAGATGTGTAGGCATCTTTGTTGTACTTATTATTTGGATCTTATTTGCTGGTTCTGAATCTTGCAAGCTGGGAAACACGGCATGATGATGCAGAGGACAACAACCATAACAAACAGTTCAAACTTGGTAGTATTATCTTTGTGAAAGTGCGACAAATGTGCTGATCCTGTGCGTCCTAAGAATAATAATTCTAATTGTTGTGCATGTTGATCCTGTGGCACTGATAGAACGAGCAAATGCATTGCTTGTTTTAAGTATAAATTTCTATTAAAGGTAATTAAATTTAAGTAAAGTGACCACTAACTCCTGTTATTACAGTACCAATACAGACCCGCTCGTGAACCGATGTGTGGCCGGAGTAGGTTTCTTAATGGAGGTGTTTGAATGCGCCGAGGGTGCATCTTCTGCCGGGCGTCCAGCAGACGAGGGAGGGGTAGTAACTGTTGTCGCCTGTACACACTCAGCTTACTGTTGAATCTAGTTCCCTAAGAGCTGAAAAACGAATTGCTGCTGCTGCCTACACACTCGTTCACTCGAAGAGACTCCAATGGCGATCCGAGGGGTGAGCCTGCTGGATATGGACTTCAGCAAGGAGTTCCCCTTTGAGTTCGCCGTTCAGTCCTATGGTTGCACCAAGTTGAATGTGATGTACACCAACGATACAGACTCGGTGAAGCTCTGCCTCGCCTCAGTCCTATGGCTGCACCAGGTTCTAGAGCATTCGCCCAATTCAACGGCAGCACCGACTGCACCTTCGCTACGGTGGAGAGAAGGAAGAACGTGACGATTCGTCCATCTGGTGCAACAAGCTTGTCGACATCCAGAAGCAATACAAGATCATCAGCAACGGGAAGGAGAAGGACTCCGTGGTTGACCTCGCTGAGACCATCATCGACCCCTAATACGCCAACATGAAAGAAGACGACCTGAACACGTGGGAGGTACCTCTGAATCTAGCCTACATAACCTACGCGGCCAAGGACGCATACGCATGCTACGGCATGTACAAGCAGATCTTGGACATGAGGGCGTGTCCGCTTCCCGTAACCGACGAGTACACGGACAGCCGCAGCGTCATGATCAAGCGTGCCAGGCAGGTCTAGATGTTGTACTTTATCTGTTTATAAGAACCTTTGTCATCTGAGTGTTTCATGCATTAGCCTATGTGTCGTAATTATCTGTTTTGTCCGAAATATTTCTTTGAAGAACCCATTAACCTGATTGCTTTTTAGTGGCTATTTGCTTATGTATGTAAACTAGTTCACTTGTCCGTAAAAAAACTAGTTCACTTGGCTGCCGTGCTTTGAATCTCCTTCCTCCCAACATATTCCTCTCCTCAAGTGGACCCAGCAGGTCTCTGAATTTTCTCCCACTTTCTTTTTCGATGTAAACCGAGTTTTCTCCCAGTACTTTCCCCTAGAACCAACTCAACTGTCCCAAGTCTAGCCTAAAAAATAATAATACCCCACGTACTATTAACTCATCAAATTAAAATGATATTTTATTTCGTAAGTTGAAAGTTCTTACAAAATAATAATAATAATTGTTTATATATAACTTGCCAAGTTAACTCCTAGTGATTGCGTACATAAGCTTGCAAAGATTTTACTGACGTGCAATCATGTGTTTATGTTTTTATAACATTTCTCCGTCTAGCCCAACATGATATTTTCACCAAGCCCAGCAAGTCCGCAGATTTCGAGAAAAATGCAAATGGGATTTAAACGGGTTGCATAGATGCTACATCATTGTTTCACCCAGCCCACCAAATGGACTAAAAAAACAAATGGACTGGCTGACATGTGGGCCAGTAGGTCGAAGCCTAAGAAGGCGTTGGATTTACATCCAACGGCCGGCATTCTTCTTCAATCTCTCATTTTCTTCCCCCAGCGCTGCCGGAACCGCCTGCCACAGCCTTCAGCGTCCAACGGCGTTGTTTTGCGCTCCTCAGCGAGACGCTACCCCGCCGACGGCCAGGCCATCCCTCCACTCCGCACCTCATGTTATTCTCTGCCGAGTGTAGGCCCACCCCGCACCCGAACCAGTCAAGTTTCCCACTCCTCTCCGTCTGCGACTCCACTACCGTGTCTTCCCCATCTCCGGGTCGTTCTAGTCTGGGGCCTCACCGTCGTCCACTGCCTCGGTGCGCTCGGCGCGGCGTGGTCAACATACAAGAGTCATCGGAAGAGGACTATACGTGGAGAGCCTGATGACTGGGACCCACGAGGTCCATGGTCGCACGCAAGGAAAGTTCCTCCTTATTATGCACTGTATGTGCACTGTACGTGGGAAGGGCTTCTGTATTTCGCGAAAAAAACGTTCCCCCCGCTGATAGGTCAGACCCACCAACTATATCTTCGCACGCAAGGAAGTGCCTCCTTATTACGCACCAAAAAAATTAATACCCCCTGCTAGCTGGTGAAAGGATCGATATGGTTGACTAGAGGGGGGGGGGTGAATAGGAAACTAACAATTTTAAGCTTTTCTTTACCAAATTAAACTTTGCAACAAAATAGGTTGTCTAGATGTGCAACTAAGTGAGCAACCTATATGATGCAATAACAACTAGCACAAATGCAAGTAAAGGATGTAACACAAGAAAGCTTGCAAAAGTAAAGGCACGAAATAACCAAGAGTGGAGCCGGTGGAGACGAGGATGTGTTACCGGAGTTCCTTCCTTTTAAGGGGAAGTACGTCTCGTTAGAACGGTGTGGAGGCACAATGCTCCCCAAGAAGCCACTAGGGCCACCGTATTCTCCTCACGCCCTCACACAATGCGAGATGCCGTGATTCCACTATTGGTGCCCTTGAAGGCGGTGACCGAACCTTTACAAACAAGGTTGGGGCAATCTCCACAACAATTGGAGGCTCCCAACAACACCATGAAGCTTCACCACAATGGAGTATGGCTTCGAGGTGACCTCAACCATCTAGGGTGCTCAAACACCCAAGAGTAACAAGATCCGCTAGGGATAAGTGGGGGGAATCAAATATCTTGTGGTGGAAGTGTAGATCGGGCCCTTGTCACCCAATCCTGAGCAAATCAACAAGTTTGATTGGCTAGGGAGAGAGATCGGGCGAAAATGGAGCTTGGAGCAACAATGGAGCTTAGAGGTGGAAGAGGTAGTCCACTAGAGGTAGAAGACACCCCTTATATAGTCGTGGGAAA
Organism: Triticum timopheevii; assembly: GCA_963921465.1. Taxonomy (NCBI): domain Eukaryota; kingdom Viridiplantae; phylum Streptophyta; class Magnoliopsida; order Poales; family Poaceae; genus Triticum; species Triticum timopheevii. The sequence goes on from OY997270.1 coordinate 315,975,488, forward strand.
AATCCAACCGTTATCCACATGTTCAGCCCGTGACACACGGTACTACCGCTCCAGGGGCGCGGTACTACCGCGAGGCTGCGCGTACTACCGTGGCGGACCACGGTACTATCGCGACAGCAGCACAGGCCAGAACTTGCCTGACTAGGGGGCAGTACTACCGCTTGCGCGGTACTACCGCTCCCCCTTGCGGTACTACCGCAAGGCAGGAGAGTCACGGCCTGGGAAGGGCGCGAATGAAATAAATTACATCCGTGCCTACTTCCGCTGAAACTGAGGTGGTAGAAAAATCCGACTTGGTACTACCGCCCGCGAGGCGCGGTACTACCGTTGCGGGCGCGGATGTAAAAAATTACATCCGCGCCTACTACCGTGACACTGCGGTATTAGGTAGGAGGGCCACGGTACTACGACTCCTAGGGAGCGGTACTACCGTGGGCCCCGCGGTACTACCGCGCTGGACGAGCGGTACTACCGTGGGGGGCGCGGATGTAAAAAATTACATCCGCCCTACTACCGCACCGGAGCGGCACAAGGCCTGGGAGCCGCGGTACTACCGCTCCAGAGGGGCGGTACTACCGTGACACACAGCGGTACTACCGCTTGTACTTGCGGTACTACCGCAAGTACAGCAGTAGTCGTCAGATTTCCGCACAACCAAGATAACGAAGGGAAGCTCCAAAATGCAGGGAAAGGAGGGACAAGTGTACGTGTTGATTCCACCCAAACCTTTCCGACGGGACCCCCTCTTAATAGTACGGCTCTCCTACGACTCAAATCCACCAAAGAGAAACGTAGAACAACGCCGACTTCATTAGTCTCCGAGGGGCACCGAATCGTCTCGTGCCTAGTGATGAAGTATCTGAGAAACTAAAGGCACACGATTAGTCCGCAAAAGCATTGTCATCAATCACCAAAACACCTAAGGGATAAATATGACCTAACAATCTCCCCCTTTTTGGTGGATTGATGACAACACGGGATTTGCACATAGATAAGATAAATTAGATCAGGGGCAAACCCCACCTCTCTAAAATATAGACGGGCTCCCCCTAGATGTGTGCACTTTAGATGAATGCGTTGGACTGCATAGCACACAGACTAGGATCAACACTCCCCCTATATTTTAGAGACCAAGACATGATAATAAGCATAGCATAGCATAAAGATAGCACAATATAACACAAGCTCGCTAGGATAGATAGAGTGCATATGTCTTACACCATACGAAGTAAAGTAACCAAGGTTCGAACGAGAAAGCAGCAAATAGTTCAACCAAGAAAGCAGCAAACACACAACACACGACACACACGACTCGCAAACTCGCAAATCCCTACACTCTCTCCCCCTTTGGCATCGAGACGCCAAAAAGGCAGAGAGGACACCTACACACACGAGGTGGCTCAAGCAGAGAACTCGTCCCAGCCCTCTCCGTCGGTCTCCTCGGCAGCTGGGATGGTCTCCTCGACATCCTCCTCAGAGTCAGTCCACCTGTAGCCTTGCTTCTCCATCCACTCAGTCTCTGGAGTGATGCGCTCCTCAGACCCGCCAGACACTTCCTCACCATAGAGCTGCATGATCTTGTTGTCCCGGCGGCGACTCTCCTTGGACGCCACGTGAGCCCTGTACTGCCCCTTAGCTTGCATGCATAACAGTGTCTTCATCTTGTCCTTCAGCTTCTTGGCCCATGATGGCATAGGGGCACTGTGGGAAGGCCTAGCAGCACGGCCCTCAACAATATCCTTGGCGCCAGCATCCTCCTCATCAACAGCAGCCCTAGCAGCAGTCGCATCGGCACGAGTAGCGGTGTTGGCCCAGTTGGATTTGATACGCAGACAGATGGGCTCATGGCGAATCCAGTCTGGAGCAAGGAACTCCTCATTAGGGTACATCTTCTCCCAAGTCTTCGAGATCAGCCGAAACAGATAGGGCCCATAGATAGGCACCTTGCGGTTGAATACTGCAAACCGAAGCTCACACCACATGATGTGTGAGACATCGAGTGGCTGAGACTGAGTCGAACGGGCCTCCTGGCAAATGAGCATCATATCCACCATATAGGCATGAACCTTGTCTTTGTCACCGATGCATGGGAACAAGGAGTTGCGGAAGATGCGATACATGATATCCAGAAAGGGGTTGAGTACCAAAGTTGTCTTGCCATTGGCGAGCGCCTTCTCAACCATGAACGGGGTAAGCTGGTCCTTGTTGGCAGAATCAGCATTGGCATGGGGGCGAACACCCACTGGAGTGTTAAGACCATCATCAGGAACCTGAAGCAGATCCATGAACTCCTTCCAGGTAGCAGACAGTTGGCGGCCATTGGTCATCCAGGTCATCCTCCTCTCTTCATTAGGGTGAAAGTACACTAAGGCAAAGAACTGACAGATAATCTCAGGGTCATAGTCCAGGTGAAAAGAAATCACATGCTCAATGCCAAACTGCTCCACCAAGTCCAGAGCCTCTCCAAAGTAGTCACGGAACTTGTCCTTCCTCAGGTGGCGCATATCAATCCACTTCACCTCCACATAGGTATTCTACTTGTTCTTAATGACATCCAGATAGATGTTGGTCTGTGCCTTGTTCCAGAACAGCTCACAGCCTCTGACAGTGGAACGCGGATGCACATAAGGGTGAAGCTGCCTGAGACGGACACACTCAGTGGGGGCTATCTCATTCATGCCCTTAGCGGGCTCCTTGTGCTTGCTAGCTGAGGTCTTGACATTGCGCTTGGAGGCAACTGATCCCTCTAGTACTTCACCTGGGTTGCGCAGACGCTTGGAGCCAATGTCACGACTGGGATTGGACCGGTGAGAGCCACCACCTGAGACACACACGCAAAGCACCAAAGACGCGAAGAAGATCAATGCAAAGGCCACGATAAAGCACAAGAAACACATAGAAGGCATACGAGAAAGTTGGCATGAGATAGATGTGAGCCATGGTAGAATTGCCACTGTCTGCGGTACTAAAATGTTAGTACCGCTCCAAACGCGGTAGTACCGTGCGAGGTCACGGTAGTACCGTGGCTGGAGCGGAAGTAAACTTTTAGTACCGCACAGAGCGCGGTAGTACCGCTCCCGAAGGGCGATAGTACCGCGTCGTGTTAGATCCAACCGGCGGTTTGAATCTGAAAAGAACCGCGAAACAACAGCGGTGCTATGATGATCAGATCTAGCGCAAGACAACAATACAAGTATAATTCCTATGCAATACCACACTCCTTCATCCTATTCTTGCAGAGATTAAGCCTATGAATCTCAAGAACACACAAGCCTCCCCCAAGACCTAGAAACACCAAATCCAAACAACACGAAGAGGGAGTTTGGGAAAAACCTTGGTCCATAGCAAGAGCACGTGGTGGGGAACGATCCCACCGGTCGGAATCATGGGAGGGCAGCCGGTGGAGGAGATCCGGCGACGAACGCCGGCTCCGTTCTTGAGCGAGGGAGAGAAGGAGACGACGTGGAGAGAGAGGACATTGAATGGGTATGGGGAGTTCGAACTCCCCCTGCCCGTCCTTATCCCCACGCGCTCGAACCGGCGCGGTAGTACCGCGGATCATCGCGGTAGTACCGCTCGGGCGGAAGTACCGCGCCGAGGCGGTAGTACCGCTCAACTAGGAGGCAGTAAAAAATTACTGCCGCGTGGTGACGGTAGTACCGTGCTCCCGCAAGCAGTAGTACCATGGCTGGCTGTGGTAGTACCGTAGCCGGCCGCGGTAGTACCGTGAGCTCAAGTCACCGCAAGTTTCAACACGAGAAGAAAAAGCCTTTGCACGGAAACTTTTCACACACAAGAAACCACAAGAACACGCACAAACCAGAGGCAAAAAGACAACAAGAAAACCTCCAAGCGACAAAGCCTCTCGAGGAGAGAGGGCGGTGGCTGAAGCCACCTATGTTTGAGTTGGATGGTATGGCACCACAAAGAATTATCCTTGGGCCCATGACCAAAACTCGTCTTTGAAGCACAAGTACCATTAAAAATGGCTAATGTGAAAGAGGTGATCGATTTATGCATAATGGGGGGAGGGAGAGTTCATTGAGAGAACAACACTCCCCCTATGTCCATGCCTACACCTAAACTAGACAACAAGTTGAGTGTGGTGGGGGGTGCACGGTTTCAAGTGACATTGCTCAAATCAATGATATTTAGCTCATGCCTTAACTCGCGAAATCTTGCTTCATCCAAGGGCTTCGTGAAAATATCTGCAAGGTTATCACGAGTGTTGACATACTTGAGCTCGATCTCCCCTCGCCTATTGTGATCCCGGATGAAGTGATACCGAATCTCAATGTGCTTCGTCTTGAAGTGTTGCACCGAGTTGAGAGAAATCTTGATGGCACTTTCATTATGACACCAAAGAGGCACTTTGTCACAAATTACACCGTACTCCTTTAAAGTTTGCCTCATCCATAGGAGTTGAGCACAACAACTACCGGCCGCCACATACTCCGCTTCGGTGGACGAGAGAGACACACAACTTTGCTTCTTGGAAGACCAACTTACCAAAGAGCAACCAAGAAATTGGCACCCTCCGGAAGTGGACTTCCTATCCACTTTGTCTCCCGCCCAATCGGAATCCGTGAAACCTTCAAGCTTGAAGTTTGCTCCTCTTGGGTACCATAAGCCAAAGTTTGGGGTATGAGCCAAGTATCGAAAGATTCGCTTGACCGCCACATAGTGACTTTCCTTTGGTGCGGCTTGAAAACGTGCACACATCCCCACACTCAACATGATGTCCGGTCTAGATGCACAAAGGTAAAGCAAGGAGCCAATCATGGAGCGATATACCTTTTGATCCACCACTTTACATTGGGATCAATGTCAAGTTGGCACTTGGTAGGCATTGGTGTAGTAGCCGGCTTGACATCACTTAGCTTGAATCTTTTAAGCATGTCTTGAGTGTATTTGGCTTGGTTGATGAAGGTTCCTTCTCTTCTTTGTTTGATGTCAAAACCAATGAAGAACTTCAACTCTCCCATCGAAGACATCTTGAACTTGGAGGTCATGAGAGCGGCAAATTCCTCATTGAAAGCTTTGTTAGGAGAACCAAAGATAATGTCATCAACATATAGTTGGCATACAAACAACTCCCCATTGACCTTCTTAGTGAAAAGAGTGGGGTCGATTTGTCCTACTTCAAATCCACGATCTTGTAGCAACTCGGTAAGGTGATCATACAACGCACGTGGGGCTTGTTTAAGGCCATAGAGTGCCTTATCGAGTTGATACACATGATCCGGGAAGTAGGGGTCCTCGAACCCGGGGGGTTGTTTGACATAGACCAAGTTATTAATAGGACCATTAAGAAAAGCACTTTTCACATCCATTTGTTGCAACTTAAAGTTGTGATGGGAAGCATAAGCAATCAACAAACAAATGGATTCAAGACAAGCAACGGGAGCAAAGGTTTCACCGTAGTCGATACCCTCGACTTGGGAGTAGCCTTGTGCTACCAATCTCGCCTTGTTGCGAATGATGTTCCCATGAGCATCTTGCTTGTTCTTGAAGATCCACTTGGTTCCAATGACGTTGTGGTTCCCCGATGGTCTTGGCACCAATCTCCACACCTTGTTGTACTCGAAGTTGTTGAGTTCTTCATGCATGGCATTGAGCCAATCCGAGTCTTCGAGCGCCTCATAGACCTTTTGGGGTTCAACACAAGAGACAAACGCGTGATGTTCACAATAGTTTGCTAATTGTCTACGAGTGCTTACCCCCTTTCTTAGGCTTCCAACCACGTTTTCCATGAGATGGCCTTGGGTGGTGAGCTTGGAAGCAATCTTCGCGGCACGATGCTCTAATTCCTCCTCGGGTGTGGAAGAAGGAGGGTTAACTTGATCATCTTGAGCGCCGTCTTGAGCTTGGTCTTGATCTTGAGCGTGCTCATGATCTTGAACTTGCTCGAGGGGGAGAACTTGACCTTGGGCATCATTTAGAGGTTCACCACCATCTTGAGGTTGATCTTGCCCTTGGTCTTGTTCATGAGAATGAGGGCCTTCACTTTGTTCTTCGGAAGCGTGTGGGTCTTGGTGAGGTGATGGCTCCACTTGAGTGGAGCATTGTCCTTCTCCTTCGGCCACAAGGGGTTCCTCAATGGGTAGAATTTGACCAATACCCATTCTTCTTATGGCTTGGGGAGGAATTTCATCACCTACATCACAAGCACCACTTTGCTCCACTTGGGAGCCGTTATTTTCGTCAAACTCCACGTTACACGGCTCCTCAATGAGTCCGGTGGACTTGTTGAGGACACGGTAAGCATGAGAGTTTGTAGCATAACCAACAAATATGCCCTCATGAGCTCTAGCCTCAAATTTAGACAAACGAACACCTTTCTTGAGAATGAAACACTTACAACCGAACACCCGGAATTACTTGAGGTTGGGCTTGTTGCCGGTGAGTATCTCATAAGGAGTCTTGTTCAAGACTTTGCGAAGATAGAGCCGACTGGATGCATGACATGCGGTGTTGATGGCTTCAGCCCAAAAGTTGTATGGAGACTTGAACTCCGCCATCATGGTCCTTGCCGCATCCATCAACGTCCGGTTCTTCCTCTCCGCAACACCATTTTGTTGAGGGGTATATGGTGCAGAATATTGATGCTTGATCCCCTCATCACTAAGAAACTCATCCAAGGTGTAGTTCTTGAACTCGGTGCCGTTGTCACTTCTTATTGTCAAGATCTTTGCATCATGTTGACGTTGAGCTTCATTTGCAAAGTCGATGACGGTTTGTTGAGTCTCACTCTTCCTCTTGAAGAAGTATACCCAAGTGTATCTTGAATAATCATCCACAATCACCAAGCAATACTTTCTTCCTCCAAGACTATCAAAAGATGGAGGCCCGAAGAGATCCATGTGAAGGAGCTCCAAGGGTCTCTTCAAGTAGATGATGGTTGAAGGAGGGTGAGCCTTTTCATGAAGCTTTCCTTCGATACAAGCACTGCAAGCACGATCTTTGGCAAAACTAACATTTGTTAGTCCACAGACATGGTCCCCCTTGAGAAGACTTTGCAAAGATCTCATATTGACGTGGGCTAAACGGCGATGCCAAAGCCATCCCACGTCAACTTTAGCCATTAGGCGTGTCGCAGTCTTAGTGGGTCGCATAGAGACCATTCTCGACATGCCCAACAAAGGCTACTTTAAGAGTCTTGCTCCACAAGAGGGCCACGGTATCAATTCAAAGAATGTAGCAAAGCCCATGAGTGCAAGTTGACGAACGGAAAGCAAATTGAATGCAAGGGACTCAACAAGCATGACTTTCTCGATCGTTAGATCATGAGAAATGACAACCTTGCCGAGACCCAATACCTTAGAATGTGATGCATCACCCCACTCGACATTGGTGGGCATAGATGGAATCTCTTGCACGTCCACCACCAAGTCCTTGCTCCCGGTCATATGATTTGTTGCTCCACTATCGAGCAACCATGATCCCCCACCGGAAGCAAACACCTACAAGAGATAAATGCTTGGTTTTAGGTACCCATTTAGTAATGGGTCCTTTGATGTTAGTAACAAGGGTCTTGGGAACCCAAATAGACCATTCAATGTACTCATAAGGAGAACCAACAAATTTAGCATAAACATGTCCATCACTAGCACGGCACAACACATATGACGGGTTAAAGTCGCCGGCTTTGTTTGAGGACATGCTTTTGCCCTTTTGGATGTCAACTCCCTTCACTTTTTCCTTCCTCTCCTTAGGAGCACCCTCTCCCTCTTTCAAAACGTTTGCTTGAGAGGAGGAGGACGTTTGGTCTTGTTGTTCTTCTTCTTCTTGCTCTTGGACTTGGTTGCAAACCCAATTCCTTCCTTCGCCACAACTTCCTTTTGACTGCTCAAAAGGTCATTGAGGTTCTTCTCACCTTTAATGCATGTCACAAGGCCTTTCTCAAGTTGATCCTTTAAATTGGCATTCTTGTTTGAAGCTTTAGCCATGAGGCATTTGGCGGTGATGTTTTCGTTGGGTGAATCAAAGAGAGACACCCGGGGAGTAGTAGCCATGGCAACGGATGCCATGGCCATAGCTTCTTCATTTTCATCATCATCGTCATCCTCTTGGTATTCTTCTTGAACCACCAACCCACGAGTGGGAGTCTTCTCGGCGAAGTTGTTCTTGTTGGGGAAGGACTTGGCTTTGTCTTTTTTGATGAACTTGCCACCATTGTCTTCCCGCTTCTCGTAAGGACAATCCGCAACGAAATGGCTCACATTGCCACAGTTGAAGCAAGTTCTAACTCGTTGCTTCCCCTTGACGCCACTTGAGTTGTTCTTGTTGAAGTTGGGTCTTGAACTCTTCTTGCTCCAAAATTGTCTTGAAGCAAGGGCCATGTGCTCATGGTAATCAAATTTGGTGTCTTCGGGGTTGCTTTCCTCATCTTCCACTTCTTCCTCTTCTTCCACAATAACCTTGGCCTTCAAAGCAAGGTTGGGCTTCTTTGCCCTTTGAGAACGGAGCACCGCATTGTCGGCGGTCTTGTCCAAGATGCTCATTGCAACGAACTCATCCAACACTTCACTTGAGGTCATGGAGTGGAAGTCCGGTCGTTGACGAATGACAGAGGACATGGCCTTGTTGTAGGGCATCATGGCCTTGAGGAACTTTCACTTGATCCAATTGTCATCCATGTCCTTGCTTCCATGATCTCGGAGTGCGACCGCGAGTTTGGTCACTCTTCGAAAGAGCTCACGAGGTCCTTCATCTTCTTTCATTGCAAACTCATCGGCTTCATCTTGCACTACTTCATAGTTGGAGCGTTGAATGCTAGCACTTCCTCGATAGAGACCCTCGACACATTTCCATGCTTCTTTAGCCATGACATGAGGTCGAAGATGAGGGAGATCTTCGGGAAGGATTGCATCTTGGATGATGAAGAGAGCACTCTCATTGAATTGATTGTCCACGGCTTCTCGAGGGGTGAAGTTGCTTGGGTCATGAGGATAGAAACCTTCTTCAATGATTCTCCAAAGGTTAGTGTTCACATGTTTTAAATGTCGCTTAAAGCGATAGACCCAAGAATCAAAATCTTCATGTTTCTCATATTTAGGTGGAGGACCGGCATGATTCAAATGAGTGGAGGGGATTGGCCCTCCATAAACCGGGGGTTCCACATGGGCAAAGATGCCGGTACCATTTCTACCACTAATAGAAGGACTCTTTTCAATGTTAGCTTCCCCCTTGTCGGAGGTAGCATCCGTCACCTTGTTGGTGGGATCACCCACTTTCATCGGTGAGGTAGATTGTTTAAGTCCTTCTAGGAAATCTTTAAACATGTCCTTGACCTCGGTCGTCATGGAGGTTTTCAATGTTTCCAAGGCCACATTGAACTCCTCACGTGAGATCGAGTTACCCCCATCTCCCGTAGATGATGTCGGATTCGCACCGGAGTGCTCTCCCACCTCATCTACGGCATCAACCATACTCTTTGGACAGTAAAGTCCTTAAAAAGAGACGAGGCCCTGATACCAATTGAAAGGATCGATATGGTTGACTAGAGGGGGGGGGTGAATAGGCAACTAAAATTTTTAAGCTTTTCTTTACCAAATTAAACTTTGCAACAAAATAGGTTGTCTAGATGTGCAACTAAGTGAGCAACCTATATGATGCAATAACAACTAGCACAAATGCAAGTAAAGGATGTAACACAAGAAAGCTTTCAAAAGTAAAGGCACGAAATAACCAAGAGTGGAGCCGGTGGAGACGAGGATGTGTTACCGGAGTTCCTTCCTTTTAAGGGGAAGTACGTCTCTGTTAGAGCGGTGTGGAGGCACAATGCTCCCCAAGAAGCCACTAGGGCCACCGTATTCTCCTCACGCCCTCACACAATGCGAGATGCCGTGATTCCACTATTGGTGCCCTTGAAGGCGGCGACCGAACCTTTACAAACAAGGTTGGGGCAATCTCCACAACAATTGGAGTCTCCCAATAACACCACAAAGCTTCACCACAATGGAGTATGGCTTCGAGGTGACCTCAACCGTCTAGGGTGCTCAAACACCCAAGAGTAACAAGATCCGCTAGGGATAAGTGGGGGGAATCAAATATCCTGTGGTGGAAGTGTAGATCGGGCCCTTGTCACCCAATCCCGAGCAAATCAACAAGTTTGATTGGTTAGGGAGAGAGTTCGGGCGAAAATGGAGCTTGGAGCAACAATGGAGCTTAGAGGTGGAAGAGGTAGTCCACTAGAGATAGAAGACACCCCTTATATAGTCGTGGGAAAATCCAACCGTTATCCACATGTTCAGCCCGTGACGCACGGTACTATCGCTCCAGGGGCGCGGTACTACCGCGAGGCTGCGCGTACTACCGTGGCGGACCACGGTACTACCACGACAGCAGCACAGGCCGGAACTTGCCTGACTAGGGGGCAGTACTACCGCTCCCCCTTGCGGTACTACCGCAAGGCAGGAGAGTCACGGCCTGGGAAGGGCGCGGATGAAATAAATTACATCCGTGCCTACTTCCGCTGAAACTGAGGTGGTACAAAAATCCGACGCGGTACTACCGCCCGCGAGGCGCGGTACTACCGTTGCGGGCGCGGATGTAAAAAATTACATCCGCGCCTACTACCGTGACACTGCGGTACTAGGTAGGAGGGCCACGGTACTACGACTCCTAGGGAGCGGTACTACCGTGGGCCCCGTGGTACTACCGCGCTGGACGAGCGTTACTACCGTGGGGGGCGCGGATGTAAAAAATTACATCCGCCCCTACTACCGCACCGGAGCGGCACAAGGCCTGGGAGCCGCGGTACTACCGCTCCAGAGGGGCGGTACTACCGTGACACACAGCGGTACTACCGCTTGTACTTGCGGTACTACCGCAAGTACAGCAGTAGTCGTCAGATTTCTGCACAACCAAGATAACGAAGGGAAGCTCCAAAATGCAGGGAAATGAGGGACAAGTGTACGTGTTGATTCCACCCAAACCTTTCCGACGCGGACCCCCTCTTAATAGTACGGCTCTCCTACGACTCAAATCCACCAAAGAGAAACGTAGAACAACGCCGACTTCATTAGTCTCCGAGGGGCACCGAATCGTCTCGTGCCTAGTGATGAAGTATCTGAGAAACTCATGGCACACGATTGGTCCGCAAAAGCATTGTCATCAATCACCAAAACACCTAAGGGATAAATATGCCCTTACAGCTGGGACCCACCATAGTGGGTGGCTGACTTGTGGGCCTACTAAGTTGACGAGGACGGAGGGCTTTGTCAACTTAGTCAATATTAACGATTCTAGGTCCAGTGTCCGTACGATGTCCATCCAACGGCCATAGTGCTTCTTCAACCTCTGGTCTTCTTGCTCCAGCCGCCCAAAGCAGTGCCGGTCGTGCCGCGTGCTCCTGCCTCTCGTGGCCGGCTGTGATGCCGCGGAGGCCGCACCGCCCCTACTACTCCCACCGCTAGCCCAGGGTATCCCTCTACTCACCCACACCCCCTGTTATTCTGCGGCGACAGCAGCCTCACGCCGCAGCCGAACCAGTGAACCCTCGTACTCCTCTCCGCGTGGGCATCCACTGCCGCGTCTTCCCCGGCTCCGTGTCGTCCCCTTCCTAGGCCTCGCTGTCGTCCACCGCCTTGGTGATCTCGGCGCGGCGTGGTCAATGTGGTCAACGACCGACTTCCATTGGAAGAGTACTGTACGTGGAGAGGCTGACAGCTGGGTCCACGACCACAACCCAGTTTTTTCGTGATTTGCCAAGTAAGTCGCTTTGTCAGGCCTATTGGGCTGCAAATATTTCAAGACGAGGAGAGCTTCATTCGCTGGCCGAGAAAATGGCCTATCTGTAATGAGAAATGGGCTGTACATTTTTAAAACACATCAAACCGGCAATTAGTTTCAAATATCTTTTTTTCATTTCGAGATTTTAAATTACATTAATTTTTATACGTGGAGAATTTGTTGGATTTTATGTTGATAAACATTTATTTTTAAAATCAGTTTGAATGTGAGTCAAAATTTTGGGATTAAAAACAGTTCGGACCGCACCGAAATATGCAAAATTTCATATAATTTTTTAACCGTGGCCACAATATGGGCTGTAATGCTAACAAAAAGAATATGGGCTCCAAAAAAACCTTAATAATTAGCAAATGGGCTGTAAATTATTAGAAATAATGGTAGATGGGCTGTATGCTGTTTTCCACAGATTTGAGGCTTTCCTAAAAAAGGTTGACGCACAAGCACTGACTATTGGATGTCCATCCAACGGCCGTCGTGCTTCTTCAATCTCTGCTCTTCCTGCTCTAGCCGCTCAAACAGCTACATCTTCTGGGACCCCTGACTGCTGGGACCCACCAACTACATCTTCGCAGGCAAGGAAGTGCCTGACAGTCGGGACCCACCTGGTCAAAGCATATGTAGCGTTGTCATTCTGGTCGCGATTGTGTACGTACATACTAGTCGATGTAGAGGAGCGCACGTAGCATGTACATGTACGTACAACGGCGAGGCTGCAAGAAAGAAAATACAACCACATACGTACATACGGGCAGGGTCTCGAACGCCTACTCGCGCATATGTACATGGCTGGGTCGGAACGGAGAAACAACGTCGTCGTCGTGTTCATGGGGAGCCAACCGGCTGGGTCGGAACGGAATGCGTGGTCATGTTCATCGGGAGGGCTTGGATGGAACAGGCGATGGAAACGAGGCCTGGCGTACCGCAGAACGGAGGAAACGACCTTGTGTTCGACCGGCCATGTTCGAAACGGGGTCCTATTGATCAGGAGGGGTGTGGCATACCGCAAAACGGACGAAACAGACCTCCTACGGTTGAAACAGGGGTCCTGTTGATCGGGAGGGGTGTGGCATACCGCAAAACGTACAAAACAGACCTCCTACGGTTGAAACGGGGGTCCTGTTCATCGGCAGGGGTGTGGAATACCGCAAAACGGGACTCCACAGGATACTGTTCATCTCCACCGTCGACCTCCTCCAGCCTCCACGGGCTCCTGTTCATCCAGCCTCCACCGCGTGCTACTCCACCGGCTACTGTTCAACCACCCCTCCACGGGACCCCTCCACCGTCTACTGTTCATCCATCCCTCCACACCACGGGGTCCTGTTCAACCATCCCTCCACGGCCAGCCCTCCACCGTCTACTGTTCATCCAGCCCTCCACACCATGGGGTCCTGTTCATCCAGAGGCAACGCCACCGCTCACTGTTCATCCAAACCCCCCGCAATGCTCACTGTTCATCCAATGGATCGGCTTCAGTTAGCAGCAGTAGCGAAGGAATCGCTCCATCGGGTTCAGTTAACAGCCATCAATCGATCGCTCGGGTTCAGTAACGCGTAGCCTACAGTGCAATCGCTTGGGTTCAGTTAGAGCCCAACGCCTCACTCGGGTTCAGTTAGAGCCAACGCCTCGCACACACGCGCATACGTGTACAAGAGAAACGCGCATCGCTCGGCCACCGACCTCCCACCGTAACCGGCAACTCCCCGAAATTTTCCTCCCCCTCGCTTCTACCATGGATTTTTCCGTCATGGACGGCCCAAAGAATGTCATGCAGCTGCGTCTCTGGCCCGCCCAGGACGAAAAGCTCATTTTCTGTCATGATTTTTTGTCATAGAAGTAGGAGCCCACCACATCTATGATGATACCGGGTTTTGTCACAATTATCGTCATAGAAGTGTCATATGTATGACAGAAAAAAATTCGTTCGGCCCAAAATGTAATGGATGTGTCTTTTTTTGTAGTGTGTAGAAGCCCTCCATGGTCGATTCCCCCTCCCGCGAAGTGCCGTCGAAGGCTCCAAGATGGGATCTCGCGGATACAGAAGGTTACGGTAGTGGAAATTGTTTTTCGTTGGCTCCCTGGATGTTTTCGGGGTACGTGGGTATATATAGGAGGAAGAAGTATGTCGATGGCCGCTCGAGGGGCCCAGGAGACAGGGGCGCACCCAGGAGGGGTGGGCGCACCCTCCTATCTCCTGGCCGCCTTGTTTGCTTCTTGACTTGCGCTCCAAGTTCTCCGGACCACGTTCGTTCCAAAAATCACGCTCTTGAAGGTTTCATTCCGTTTGGACTCCGTTTGATATTCCTTTTCTTCGAAATACTGAAATAGGCAAAAAAACATCAATACGGGCTGGGCCTCCGGTTAGTAGGTTAGTCCCAAAAATGATATAAATGTGTAAAATAAAGCCCATAAACATCCAAAAGGGGTAATATAATAGCATGGAACAATAAAAAATTATAGATACATTGGAGATGTATCATTTGTCGACTACATTGACCATGTCGCGCCGAGAGCATCAACGCGGTAGACGACGACGAGGCCCAAGAAGGGAACGACCCATAGCAGGCGAAGCCATGGTAGTGGATGCCCATGCTGTGGGGAGTACAACGGTTGTAACTGGTTTGGCTGCGGGGTGAGGCTGGCATCGCCAGAAAATAACAGGAGGTGTGGGTGGGTGGAGGGATGGTCTGGTCAGCGGTGGGAGTAGGGTGGGCCGGTGAGGCCTATGCGGCAGCACAGCCGGCCATGGGAGGAAGAAGCAGGCTGTCCCCGCTGGCGCTGGTTTGGGCGGCTGGAGCAGGAAGATTAGACATTTAAGAAGCACGACGACCATTGGATGGGCATCCAACAGTCACTACTCTCATGTTTTGACTAAGTTGACACAGCCTTGCATACACGTCAACCTTTTTTGTATCTGGTGCACCGGGGCAATTCATGCTACCGGTGCACTGGACCCCGTTGCACATTCAAAAATGTTTGAAAGAATTTGGAAAAAAAATTAATTCATTGACACAACATCAATGTGTGTTGTCACAAAAATTCGAATCAAAATTCGAAACACTGCCTGAGATACAAAAATGAAAAATTTGACTTCAATGTGCTAATGGGCCAAAACTGAAGCCCAACTTGTGTTATGTACTATTCGGTGTCAAATTTGCCATTTTTGTATCTTGAGCAATGTTTCAAATTTTGAGTTGACTTTTTGTGACAATACACATTAATGTTGTGGCAATGCACTAATTTTTTCTGGATTTTTTAGAACATTATTGAATGTACAACGGGGACTGGTGCCCCGGTAGCACCAAATGCCTTGGTGCACTAGATACCCCCCCCCCCCCCAAGCCAGGCTCAAATCTGTGGAAAACAACATACAATCCATCTGCCATTATTTCTAATAATTTACAGCCCATTTACTAATTCTTAAGGATTTTTATGGAGCCTATATTCTTTTTGTTAGCATTACAGCCCATATTGTGGCCACGATTAAAATACTCAAGGAAATTTTGCATATTTCGGTGCGGTCTGAACTATTTTTAATCCCAAAATTTCGAGTAACATTCAAACTAATTTAAAATAAATTTATATCAATTTGAAATCCAAATAATTTTCCTTGCATAAAAATCAATGAAATTTAAAAATGTAGAAATGCAAAAAAAGAAATTAGAAACTAATTGCCGGTTTGCTGTGTCTGAAAAATGTACAACCCATTTCTCATTACTGATAGCCCATTCTTGCAGCCCAGCAGGGCTGACAAAAGCAAGTAGGCCTAGGTTGGATATTCTGCAAAAAAACAAAACACCGGGCTAGCCATTTTCAGAAAGGAAAAAAACAATTGGGTTGGTCTTGTGGTAAACATAAAATAAAAGGCTGGCTAGACTAGCAAGATTGCCCCGCACAGCCTAGTTGATAGCCTACTCCGTCTGAAAAACAAAAAGAACTGGGCGATCTACTGGGTCCCTGGTGTCAGCGGCTCGTTGTGCAATTCTCTCGTTTATTGACTACGTTGACAATGGCATGGGACCCAGATGTCAGGAATCCATTAGGAGGAACCATTTTTTTCTAGCTTGAAATAAGGAGGCACTTGCTTGCGTACTGCCATGACCCTGGTGGGTCCCTGCTATCATCCTCTACATGTACAATCATCTCACGATTGTATACGCGTCAACCTAGTAGGTCCACAAGTCAACCTCTAAATCCGTGGCGGACAAATACAACCCATTGCACACGTTCACACGAAATGTTCAACATTCAGAGCAAAGTAACAGGTCTGTTCTAGAGATAGAGTACCGAACTTCCACGTTGACAACCATCATAGCCAACTTAACTATCTACTCCCACTAATACTCTAGTGCACAAGTACTAACTTACTCTTAGCTAACTAGACGATGCTGGTCACCATCTGCGGTACACGCTAAACACAGGCACCGATGTCCTCCTCCTCACCTCGGACTTGCCAAAGGTGCGATAGGGCATGTTGCTCACATGTGTTGGCCCTTTCCATGTCGGCGTGGTCCACCGAAGCTTTGGCTTCTAAGCAGGAAACCCACTTGATGAGCTGGTAGTAAAATTCGGCGTCGCGAGCGTGCGTGCCCGACAGCCTCCAGGGCTATTTAGTCGACCCAGTGGCGGGCGCTCTTCTCGCGACTTAGAGTGTCGGTGCGCTGTTGCTCCATGCCCCGTTGGCGGCGCAAATCGGTGATATGATGCTCCTCCACCAGGCGGTCGTCCTCCAACAAGTCCTCATACTCTGCATTTCCATCTAAAGACCTATAGAATGCCTCCTCCCTCCGTCCGCCTTCCGGTGAAAATCCGAACACTGGTTCCAGCGCTGAGCGCCTCCGGCGTCGCCTATTCCGGACGGGCGGGGGCAAGACGGATGTCGCGAGAGTGAGGGCAAGTGGCGAGCGACGTCGGGCTAGTGGAGGCTTATGAGGATAGGGCAAGTTGGGTGATGGCGCCACCAGAGAATGCCGGGAACCAGTAATTATAGGCGAAAGGTAGGTGAACCAGCGTGTCGCGGGAAACGTGACGGTCATCAGAATTCAATGCATAAGCAGGCATGGCTTAGCATTCCAGCTTGCCGTGGAAAACTAGAAAACCATAAATTATAACTGTGTCGTCCCGTCCTGTTAGTGGTGCGTCCTGTCCATGCTGGGTCACACATTGGCATGACGGTCAAACGAGTGCACTCGATTCACCCATATGAGGTACGTGCATGATCCGCTGGTTATTCATGTAGGATCGAGTCGGTCAGATGGTGTATGTGTAGGATCGCAATAGCTGATGAACGTTCGCTGGGAGATAAGACATTTGCGAATGTTTTTGCTGGCAGTTTCTTCAGATTCGTATTGCATTTTCTTGAGAACAGCATGTCAGTTTCTTCAAAGGTAGGCATTTTTATTCAAAAAACTGCCACCTTTGGATCTTGCGTCACCACTAAAACTGCCAGGAGTGCATTAGTAGGCTAGCTAGTGATTGATCAGTAACTTGTTAACACTGAGCGAAGAAAAATAAGGAGCTGCTAGTAACTTGTAAACAATGAGCACACAGAAATAAGGATCATGCTATTCACAGTAGTAAGAGCCGATCTGTTCGAAATGTTCACACGAAACTCACAGGCCTAGAATTGTAATATGTTCACATTAGTAGCCCAAATTCACAACCAACTAGTATGATTCCCATACATGAGGTCAACATGTTAATGCATCTCAATGATTCATAGATTATATACAATATGTAGCTCCTAAAGCAAAGATCCAAGAAAAAACATATGTTCTTGCTACTAACATGGATGCTTCTCTGGGCCAACATTCAGTACAGAGTGAAAGACAATTTTGTTTGTGAAGTCTACATTTCCTATTACAAACGTAAGTGGTTTGACTAACATATGGAACCATGAGAATGAACCACACATGATGGAGGAACATCCACTGAAATATGAATTGGTCATCTGTCGATCATACAGCGAGACTATTTTCGGAATACAACTTTAACTTATGCAAAATGATGCCCATTGGATAATTAGACCAAAGCAATGAAGTACCTAGTGTTGGCCAATAAATAGTACGGTATTGCTTTTGTGCATTCCATGAAGTGACTATCCAATCTTTCTGCGTCTATTTTCATATGGCACCGCATGCAATGACTATACTATTCTCTTGTGTATTGATACGTCCATTTTGCATCATGTTTTCCTACTATTATTTACAATGTTTTATGCATAATAATGCTTTATGGAGTAATTCTAATGCCTTTTCTCTCATAATATGCAAGGTTTACACAAAGAGGGGGAATGCCGAGAGCTGAAATTCTGGACTTGAAAAAGCTACGTTAGAGTTACCTATTATGCACATGTCCAAATGATCTGAAAATTGAATTATTTTGGAATATACAAAAAATACTGGAGCAAATAACTACCGGAGGGGGTCACCTGGTGAGCACAAGACACCAGGGCGCGCCAGGCCCCCGAAGCGCGCCCAACTGGGTTGTGCTCAGCCCAGCCCACCTCCGGTGCCTATCTTCTGGTATATAGGTCATTTTGACCTAGAAAAAATAAGGAGAGGACTTTCAGGACGGAGCGCCGCCGTCTCGAGGTAGAACTTGGCAGGAGCACTTTTGCCCTCTGTATTGAGGTGGAACTTCCGTCCTGGAGGGGGAAATCGAAGCCATCGTCATCACCAACAACCCTCTCATCTTTGGGACGGCAATCTCCATCAACATCTTCAGCAGTACCATCTCCTCTCAAACCGTAGTTCATCTCTTGTGTTCAGTCTTTGTACCGGAACCTCAGACTGGTACCTGTGGGTGACTAGTAGTGTTGATTACATCTTGTGGTTGATTACTATATGGTTTATTTGTTGGAAGATTATATGTTCAGATCCATTATGATATTTAATACCCCTCTAATCTTGATCATGGTTATCATTTGTGAGTATTTACTTTTGTTCTTGAGGTCACGGGAGAAGTCATGTTGCAAGTAATCATGTGAACTTGATATGTGTTTGATATTTTGATGGTATGTATGTTGTGATTCACTTAGTGGTGTCATGTGAACGTAGACTACATGGCACTTCACCATATTTGGGCTTAAGGGAATGCATTATGGAGTAGTTATTAGATGATGGGTTGCTAGAGTGACAGAAGCTTAAACCCTAGTTTATGCGCTACTTCGTAAGGGACCGATTTGGATCCAAAAGTTTAATGCTATGGTTAGATTTATCTTAATACTTTTCTCATAGTTGCGAATTCTTGTGAGGGGGTTAATCATAAGTAGAAGGTTTGTTCAAGTAAGAATAGCACCTAAGCACCAGTCCACCCACATATCAAATTATCAAAGCAGCGAACGTGAATCAAACCAACATGATGAAAGTGATATGGTGAAATTCCCGTGTATCCTCAAGAACGTTTTGCTTATCATAAGAGACCATTTTGGCCTGTCCTTTGCCACAAAAGGATTGGTCTACCTTGCTGCACTTTATTTATCATTACCGTTTGTTGCTCGTTACGAATTATCTTGCTATCAAACTACATGTTACCGAAAATTTCAGTGCTTGCAGGAAAATACTTTGCTGAAAACCACTTGTCATTTCCTTCTGCTCCTCGTTGGGTTCGACACTCTTACTTGTCGAAAGGACTACGATTGATCCCCTATACTTGTGGGTCATCAAGACTCTTTTCTGGCACCGTTGCCGGGGGGTGAAGTGCTCTTGGTAAGGAAAAAATATTACTACATGCTGAAATTTATTGTCACTTGCTACGATAAAAAACCATCCTATGAGGGGTTTGTTCGGGGTATCTTCACCTCGACCGGAACCACAATTAGTTGCCCCTCAACCTACTGCACCTACTGAAAATATTGGTTATGAAATTCCTTTGGGTATGATAGAACAACTGCTAGCTAATCCTTATGCAGGAGATGGAACTGAACATCCTGATTTGCACTTGATATATGTGGATGAAATTTGTGGATTATTTAAGCTTGCAGGTTTGCCCGTAGATGAATCTCAGAAGAAGGTTTTCCCTTTGTCTTTGAAGGGAAAAGCATTGACATGGTATAGGCTATGCGATGATATTGGATCTTGGAACTGGAATCGACTAAAATTGGAATTTCACCAAAAAATTATCCTATGCATCTAGTTCATCGTGATCAGAATTATATATTTAACTTTTGGACTCGTGAAGGAGAAAGTATCATGGTTGACCCAGTTGTGCCTACTGCTTACATTGAAAAACCACCTTTCCCTGTTAGGATAAAGTAACATGCTAAGCTTTCAACTATGGTTCTCAAAAGTAATATTAAAGCACCTAAACCTGCTGAGCAAATTAAAGTAGAACCTAGTGTTGCTATGGTTAAAGATCTCCTAGTAGAAAATATTGATGGGCATGTTATTTACTTCTGTGATGAAGCTACTAGAATTGCCAAACCTGATGAAAAAGATAAACATAGACCTGTCGTTGGCATGCCTGTTGTCTGATTTAAAATAGGAGATCATTGTTATCATGGTTTCTCTCGAAAGAATTGAGTGGGGGGAAGATAGAACTTGATGAGGTTGTTGAACCTTCACTTCAACCGGAGAGTAGCGCAGCACAGAAAAATGTTTTTGTGGTACCTACACCAGTTGAAGAGGAAGGTAAGGATAGTGATCATGAAGTTTCGGATCAAGTTACTATCGAACCTCGTAGGTCGACAAGGACATGTACTACTCCTGAGTGGTACGGTAACACTGTCTTAGAGGTCATGTTGTTGGACAACAATGAACCTACAAGCTATGGAGAAGTGATGGTGGGCCCGGATTCTGACAAATGGTTAGAGACCATGAAATCCGAGATGGGATCCATGCATGAAAAGAATGTATGGACTTTGGAAGTATTACCTGAAGGGCGAAAGGCCATTCAGAGTAAATGGATCTTCAAGAAGAAGACGGACGCGGACGGTAATGTCACCGTCTATAAAGCTCGACTTGTTGCAAAGGGGTTTTCACAAGTTCAAGGAGTTGACTACGATGAGACTTTGATGACCCACAAGTGTAGGGGATCTATTGTAGTCCTTTCGATAAGTAAGAGTGTCGAACCCAACGAGGAGCAGAAGGAAATGACAAGCGGTTTTCAGTAAGGTATTCTCTGCAAGCACTGAAATTATCGGTAACAGATAGTTTCGTGATAAGGTAATTTGCAACGGGTAACAAGTATGAAAGTAAATAAGGTGCAACAAGGTAGCCCAATCCTTTTTGTAGCAAAGGACAAGCCTGGAAAAATTCTTATATAGAGAAAAGTGGTCCCGAGGACACATGGGAATTATCGTCAAGCTAGTTTTCATCATGTTCATATGATTCGCGTTTGTTACTTTGATAATTTGATATGTGGGTGGACCATTGCTTGTGTACTGCCCTTTCTTGGACAAGCATCCCACTTATGATTAAACCCTATTGCAAGCATCTGCAACTACAAAAGAAGTATTAAGGTAAACCTAACCATAGCATGAGACATACGGATCCAAATCAGCCCCTTACGAAGCAACTCATAAACTAGGGTTTAAGGTTCTGTCACTCTAGCAACCCATCATCTACTTATTACTTCCCAATGCCTTCCTATAGGCCCAAACAATGGTGAAGTGTCATGTAGTCATTGTTCAGATAATACCACTAGAGGAGAGAAAACATACATCTTATCAAAATATCGAACGAATACCAAATTCACATGACTACTAATAGCAAGACTTCACCCATGTCCTCAGGAACAAACGTAACTACTCACAAAGCATATTCATGTTCATGATCAGAGGGGTATTAATATGCATTAAGGATCTGAATAAATGATCTTCCACCAAATAAACCAACTAGCATCAACTACAAGGAGTAATCAACACTACTAGCAACCCATAGGTACCAATCTGAGGTTTTGGTACAAAGATTGGATACAAGATATGAACTAGGGTTTGAGAGGAGATGGTGCTGGTGAAGATGTTGATGGAGATTGGCCCCCTCCCGATGAGAGGATCAATGGTGATGACGATGGTGATGATTTCCCCCTCCCGGAGGGAAGTTTCCCTGACAGAACAGCTCCGCTTGAGCCCTAGATTGGTTCCACCAAGGTTCCGCCTCGTGGCGGCGGAGTTTCGTCCCGTAAGCTTGCTTATGATTTTTTCCAGGGTAATTGACTTCATATAGCAGAAGATGGGCACTAGAGGGCTGCTAGGTGGCCCATGAGGCAGGGGGGCACGCCCAGGGGGGTAGGGCACGCCCCCACCCTCGTGGCCAGGGTGTGGGCCCCCTCTGGTACTTCTTCCGCTCAATATTTTTTATTAATTCCCAAAATTACTTTCGTGGAGTTTCAGGACTTTTGGAGCTGTGCAGAATAGGTATATAATATTTACACCTTTTCCAGCCCAGAATGCCAACTGCCGGCATTCTCCCTCTTCATGTAAACCTTATAAAATAAGAGAGAATAGCCATAAGTATTGTGACATAACATGTAATAACAACCCATAATGCAATAAATATCGATATAAAAGCATGATGCAAAATGGACGTATCAACTCCCCCAAGCTTAGACCTCGCTTGTCATCAAGCGGAAGCCGATATCGAAAAATATGTCCACATGTTTAGAGATAGAGGCGTCGATAAAAATAAAATACGGACATGAGGGCATCATGATCATTCTTATAGCAACAACATATATATTTTGTCATATGATTCCCTATGCTCAAGTAAAAATCTATTCACAATGTCAAGTATGAATCAAAAACTTCATTGAGAACCAACAAACTATGATCTCGATCATTGAAGCAATTGTAATTTATCATAACATCGGAAAGAGTCAATATAAGAGCTTTTCAGCAAGTCCACATTATCATTTAGTCTTACATAATTGCTAACACTCACGCAATACTTATGGTTATGGAAATTTAATCGGACACAAAGAAAGATAGGGGCTTATAGTGTTGCCTCCCAACCTTTTACCTCAAGGGTAATGTCAACAATAATAGTTCATGATAACTTACATCCAATTGGATATATATATATCAGGATCTTTCCAACACGAGGTGCTTGCCAAAGGATAAAAATAAAAAGGAAAGGTGAAGATCACCATGACTCTTGCATAATGCAAAAGATAGGCCCTTCACAGAGGGAAGCAGAGGTTGTCATGTGCTTTTATGGTTGGATGCACGAAATCTTAATGCAAAATAACGTCACTTTATATTGCCACTTGTGATATGAATCTTTATTATGCAGTCCGTCGCTTTTCTTTCTTCCATATCACAAGATCGTATAAAGCTTATTTTCTCCACACTAATAAGTCATACATATTTAGAGAGCCATTTTTATTGCATGCAACATGACAACTTACTTGAAGGATCTTACTCAATCCATAGGTAGGTATCTCTACTTGGTGCAAGGAATTTGGCTAGCATGAGGGGGAAAGGCAAGTTCAACATGTTGGACGATCCATGACAATATACTTTAATTGAGATGTGAGAAAACACAACCCATTACGCTGTCTTCCTTGTCCAACATCAACTCTTTAGCATGTCATATTTTAATGAGTGCTCACAATCATAAAATATGTCCAAGATAGTGTATTTATATGTGAAAACCTCTCTTTCTTTATTACTTCCTATTAATTTCAACAATGACCAAAACTATGTTTGCCAACTCTCAACAACTTTTAATCATCAGACTTTTTATGTGTGAAGTCATTACTCTCCATAAGATCAATATGAACTCTTTATTTTTATTTTTATCTTTTATTCACTCAAGATCAAAGCAAGATAGCAAAGCCCTTGACTCAACACTAATCTTTATTATATATAGATCACGGACTCGATTACATAGAGGGATCATAAGGCAGAACTCAAAACTAAATAATACCAAAACTTTATTCGACTAGATCAAGATATTACTAAAAGGATCGAACTAAGTAAAATGGTTAAGATAGGAGTGTGATGGTGATACGATACCGGGGCACCTCCCCCAAGCTTGGCAGTTGCCAAGGGGGAGTGCCCATACCCATGTAATTATGTCTCCTTTGCTGGTGAAGAATGTGGTGATGACGATGATGGATAGTTGCACATCGAGCGTAAAAGCTCCTCCAGTTTGCAGATAATGCCCTTGAGTGCAATGATATGTTCCCTCAACAATTTTTTTTCACTTGAGAGATACTTGTTCTGTATGCGAGCTAACTCAATCATCTTTAAAGCTTCAATGTCAGTTGGGGTAAAGAGGCCGGGAAGAGGTTGGATGTCTTCTTCTTTTGCCGCCGGAGCTTGATCCTCCATGACCTTCTTGATCCTATCCTCCTTGTGGATCTCCCCAGGTTCTTCTCTCTTCAACTCTATCTTCAATAGCCAAGCATCATTGTCTTCATTGTTGGAGGAGGGTGACGCCATGATGCCTGGTCTTGAAAAATTTGACAGAAAACAGCTCAAAACAAAGACAGAGGATATTTACGTGATACGGTGGTCAAAACCTTCGGGAGATTATATAATGAATTTTTACCGACCAAAAGAATTATCGTGCAAGAAAATGGAGTCCGGAGAGCACACGAGGTGCCCACGAGGCAGGGGTGCGCCTAGGGGGGTAGGGCGCGCCCTCCACCCTCGTGGGTGCCTCGTGTCCTTCCCAGACTACTTCTTATTTTCCAAAACGGAGAAAAATTGCTATTAGAAATGTTTTGGAGTCGGTTTACTTACCGTACCACATACCTATTCCTTTTCGGAGTCTGAAACGTTCTGGAAAGTGTCCCTTATGTATTCCTATGGGGTTACGGTTTCAATAACATTAGTTTCAACATTTATAGGATTATCTGAGATATAATGTTTGATTCTTTGACCGTTTACCACCTTCAGATTTGTGCCTTCAAAGTTGTTGATTTTTATGGCACCAGAACCATAGACCTCCTTGATAACGTAAGGACCTTCCCATTTTGAGAGAAGTTTTCCTGCAAAAAAAATCTTAAACGAGTGTCATATAGCAAAACATAATCACCTACATTAAACTCGTGCTTTTGTATCCTTTTGTCATGCCATCTTTCAACTTTTTCCTTAAACAGTTTGGCATTCTCATAGGCTTGGGTTCTCCATTCATCAAGTGAGCTAATGTCAAATAACCTCTTCTCGACGGCAAGTTTGAAATCATCTAGAGTCTTACTAGCATATTGAATAACATTTAGTTTCTTATCAATTATTCGTCCTAGAACAGCACGTACAACATAATCACTAGCATCACACATAATTTCAAAGGATAAATTCCAATCAGGTGGCTGAACAATAGGTGCAGAAATCAAAGCTTTCTTAAGTATTTCAAATGCTTCTACACAATCATCATCAAAGACAAAAGGAATATCTTTTTGCAATAAATTATTCAGAGGCCTAGAAATTTTAGAAAAGTCCTTAATGAACCTCCTATAAAAACCGGCATGACCAAGGAAACTTCTTATACCTTTAATGTCCTTGGGACATGGCATCTTTTCAATAGCATCAACTTTAGCTTTATCAACTTCAATACCTCTTTCAGAAATTTTATGCCCCAGGACAATACCTTCATTAACCATAAAGTGGCACTTCTTCCAATTCAAGATGAGACTAGTATCTTCACATCTCTGCAAAACTCGTTCAAGGTTGCTTAAACAATCATCAAAAGAGGATCCATAAACGGAGAAATCATCCATGAATACCTCACAAATCTTTTCACGAAAGTCAAAGAATATAGCCATCATGCATCTTTGAAAGGTAGCAGGTGCATTACATAAACCAAACGGCATACGTCTATAAGCAAAAGTACCGAAAGGGCAAGTAGAAGTGGTATTTTCTTGATCCTCTGCTAACACAGGTATTTGAGAGAAACCAGAATAACCATCTAGAAAGCAAGAATGTGTATGTTTGGATAATATTTCTAGCATTTGATCAATAAAAGGTAAAGGGTAATAATCTTCTTAGTAGCTTTATTTAATTTGCGGAAATCAATTACCATCCTATAACCTGTAATAATTCTTTGCGGGATCAATTCATCTTTATCATTAGGAACGACAGTAATACCTCCCTTCTCAGGGACACATTGGACATGACTTACCCACTGACTATCAGCAATGGGATAAATTATACCTGCCTCGAGGAGCTTTAGTATTTGCTTTCTTACCACTTCTTTCATCTTAGGATTTAGTCGTCGTTGGTGATCAATAACTGGTTTGGCGTCTTCCTCCAATTTTATTTTGTGTTGGCATAGAGTGGGACTAATGCCCTTAAGATCATCAAGAGTATATCCAATAGCAGCACGGTGCTTCTTCTGAGTTTTCAATAATCTTTCCTCTTCCTGCTCTGAAAGTTTAGCACTAATAATAACAGGATATATCTTCTTCTCATCAAGATAAGCATATTTAAGAGTATCAGGTAATGGTTTAAGCTCAAACTCGGGATCACCCTTGGGTGGAGGAGGATCCCCTAAGATTTCAACAGGCAAGTTGTGTTTCAAAATAGGTCCCTGTTTAAAGAATACTTCATCTATCTCCCTACTTTCATTCATAAACATATCATTTTCATGGTCTAGCAAATATTGTTCTAAAGGATCGTTAGGAGGAATGGCAATAGAAGCAAGACCAATAATTTCATCCTTACTAGGTAATTCTTTATCATGGGGTTGTCTACGAAATTTAGCAAAATTAAACTCATGATACATATCTCCTAAGCCAATCGTAACAACATCCTTTTCGCAATCTATCCTAACATTAACAATATTCAAGAAGGGTCTACCAAATATGATGGGACAAAAGTCATCTTGTGGGGAAACAAGAACAAGAAAATTAGCAGGATATTTAACTTTCCCACACAAGACTTCAACATCTCTAACAATCCCAATTGGTGAAATAGTATCTCTATTGGCAAGCTTAATTGTAACATCAATATCTTCTATCTCAGCAGGTGCAATGTCATGCATAATTTCTTCATATAAAGAATGAGGTATTGCACTAGCACTAGCACCCATATCACATAAGCCATGATAACAATGATGTCCTATTTTAACAGAAATAAAAGGCATGCCTACAACAGGTCTATGTTTCTTAGCATTGGGTCTAGCAATTCTAGCAGCTGCATCATAGAAATAAATAACATGCCCATCAATATTATCAGCTAAGAGATCTTTAACCATAACAATACTAGGTTCAACTTTAATTTGCTCAGGAGGTGTATATGTTCTAGTATTACTCTTACAAACCATAGTTGAAGCTTTAGCATGATCCTTTATCCTAACAGGGAAAGGTGGTTTCTCAATATAAGTGGTAGGAACAACAGGATCATTATAAGTGATAGTCTTTTCTTCAACTGTAGTAGGTGCAACTACTTTTACTTCAGTGGGAGGATTATATTTAAACCACTTCTCCTTAGGGAGATCAACATGAGTAGCAAATAATTCACAGAAAGAAGCTACTATCTCAGAGTCAAGTCCATATTTAGTGCTAAATCCACAAAAAGCATCAATATCCATAAAAGATTTAACACAATCAAACTTAGGTGTTATACCTGACTCCTTGCCTTTGTCGGAATACCAATCTTTAGAGTTGCTTTTAATTCTTTCCAATAAATCCCATTTGAATTCAATAGTCTTCATCATAAAAGACCCAGCACAAGAAGTATCGAGCATGGAGCGATTGTTGAGAGAAAGCCGAGCATAAATTTTTTTGAATAATCATTTCTCTTGAGAGCTCATGATTGGGGCATGAATATAACATAGACTTAAGCCTCCCCCAAGCTTGAGCGATGCTTTCTCCTTCGCGAGGCCAAAAATTATATATATAATTACGATCACGATGAACAAGATGCATAGGATGAAACTTCCGGTGAAATTCCAATTTCAATCGTTTGTAGTCCCATGATCCCATATCATCACATAGCCTATACCATGTCAATGCATCTCCCTTCAAAGATAAAGGGAAGACCTTCTTCTTAATAACATCATCGGGCATACCTGCAAGCTTAAATAATCCACAAACTTCATCCACATAGATTAGGTGTAAATCAGGATGCAACATTCCATCTCCTGCAAAGTGATTAGCTAGCAGTTTCTCTACCATACCCGAAGGAATTTCAAAGTAAACATTTTCAGTAGGTTCAGTAGGTTGAGGAGCAACTCTTTGCTCTATAGGTCGGGGTGAAGATACCCCAAACAAGCCCCTCAAAGGATTATGTTCCATAGTAACAAGTGATAGTAAATTTCAGCACACTATATAAATGTTTCCTTACCAAGTTCCACTTTCCAAAGGCGCTTCACTCCCCGGCAATGGTGTAAGAAGAGAGTCTTGATGACCCACAAGTGTAGGGGATCTATCATAGTCCTTTTGATAAGTAAGAGTGTCGATCCCAACAAGGAGCAGAAGGAAATGACAAGCGGTTTTCAGTAAGGTATTCTCTGCAAGCACTGATTATTGGTAACAGATAGTTTTGTGATAAGGTAATTTGTAACGGGTAACAAGTAATGAAAGTAAATAAGGTGCAACAAGGTAGCCCAATCCTTTTTGTAGCAAAGGACAAGCCTGGACAAATTCTTATATAGAGAAAAGCGCTCCCGAGGACACATGGGAATTATCGTCAAGCTAGTTTTCATCACGTTCATATGATTCGCGTTCGTTACTTTGATAATTTGATATGTGGGTGGACCGGTGATTGGGTACTGCCCTGTAGGACCTTGAGAAGAGGTGTCTAGAGGGGGGGGGGGGTGATTAGACACTAAGTACCAAAGTTGCAGTTTTTAACTTCTTTAAGTTTAAGTGGAGTTCAGGCACAAGTTTAACATTCACAATACATAACAAGCAAGCATGCAAAGAGTATATGAGCAGCGGAAAGTAAAGCATGCAACTTGCAAGAATGTAAAGGGAAGGGTTTTGGAGGATTCAAACACAATTGGAGACACGGATGTTTTTGGCGTGGTTCCGATAGGTGGTGCTATTGTACATCCACGTTGATGGAGACTTCAACCCACGAAGGGTAACGGTTGCACGAGTCCACGGAGGGCTCCACCCATGAAGGGTCCACGAAGAAGCAACCTTGTCTATCCCACCATGGCCGTCGCTCACGAAGGACTTGCCTCACTAGCGGTAGATCTTCACGAAGTAGGCGATCTCCTTGCCCTTACAAACTCCTTGGTTCAACTCCACAATCTTGTCGGAGGCTCCCAAGTGACACCTAGCCAATCTAGGAGACACCACTCTCCAAGAAGTAACAAATGGTGCGTTGATGATGAACTCCTTGCTCTTGTGCTTCAAATGATAGTCTCCCCAACACTCAACTCTCTCTCATAGGATTTGGATCTGGTGGAAACAAGATTTGAGTGGAAAGCAACTTGGGGAAGGCTAGAGATCAAGATTCATATGGTAGAATGGAATATCTTGGCCTCAACACATGAGTAGGTAGTTCTCTCTCAGAAAATATATGCTGGAAGTGTAGGTCCAGTCTGATGGCTCTCTCCACGAATGAAGAGGAGGTGGATGGGTGTATATAGCCTCCACACAAAATCTAACCATTACACACAATTTACCAATCTCGGTGGGACCGAATCAACAAACTCGATCAGACCGATTCAGCAAACCTAGTGACCGTTAGGATTTTCGGTGGGACCGATATGCAACTCGGTAGAACCGATATGCAACTCGGTAGGACCGATATGATTAGGGTTAGGGCATAACGTAATCTCGGTGCGACCGATTACACAAACTCGGTGGGACCGATTTTGGTAATTAGCTAACCAGAGAGTTGGTCAGGCAAACTCGGTTGGACCGATTACACAAACTCGGTAGGACCGATTTTGGTAATGAGTCAACCAGGAAGTTTGCATTGTAATCTCGGTAGTACCGATTGCTCAAACTCGGTGAGACCAAGTTTGGTAATGGACATACACAGAGAGATTACAATCCCATCGCGGTGAGACCGAGATCCCTATCGGTGAGACCGATTTGCCTAGGGTTTGTGGCAGTGGCTATGACATCTGAACTCGGTGGCACCGGATAGAAAGAATCGGTGTGGCCGAGTTTGAATTTAGGTTTAGGTCATATGTGTGGAAATGGGAAAGTAATTGAGGGTTTTGGAGCATATCACTAAGCACTGTGGAGCAAGAAACTCATTAAGCAACACCTCATCCCTTCTTGATAGTATTGGCTTTTCCTATAGACTCAATGTGATCTTGGATCACTAAAATATAAAATGAAGAGTCTTGAGCTTGAAGCTTGAGCCAATCCTTTGTCCTTAGCATCTTGAAGGAGTTCCCACATCCTTTAGTCCATGCCATTCCATTGTTGAACTTATCTGAAACATACTAGATAAAAGTGTTAGTCCAACAAGAGATATGTTGACATTAATTACCAAAACCACCTAGGGAGCACTTGTGCTTTCAATCTCCCCCTTTTTGGTAATTGATGACAACATACATCAAAGCTTTAGATAAAGATATAAAGAATAACAAGTAAAGCTTTGGAAAGACATGTAACAGGCGTAGGCTCCCCCTACATGTATGCAATCATGTGAATATGGAATATAGAAGCATGTGAGAGCATAACCATGATAGAGTAGGCAACGTGTTACATGTATCTTGGCCATATGCATCAGAGCAAAGAATATTAAAGAAAATACCTTCATGCTCATGAGTCCTTGCAAACAGTATGTACATCAGCAAGAATTCCTCATACACATAATTGTGATGCATATACTTACCTTGTAGTCTTGAGTTGGCTTAGGGTGGAATGAACCTGCGTAAACAAGGTTAGACAACACAGGTATATCTACTAGCCAGAGCAAACAGAAGAAACCACAAGAATACCTAGACTGGGATGACATGTAGAGAGTGAGTACTAAGTACCACATTGGATTAGAAATGTCCCCAAGAGTAAAGATATGCAATGAATTTAAATGATTTCCTTCCCTTAGATGTCTTGCTCCCCCTGAATCTAGCATGGGATACTGGGAGAAGATAGGGAACAGAAAATCAGAGCTGCAAGATATAAATGAACAGAGCTAATGCACATAAGCACAAATGAACATGTCTTTCCCCTCAAGAATACATGTGGCATCTCTCCTCTTGATCACCAAGCATCTGGGATCCTTGAGAAATACTTTCTACTTGAGTATTCTCTCCCCCTGGAGATCTCTTTCTCCCCTGAGGAGGTGATCTCTCTAAGTGATAAGCTTTGATGTGATCTCTCTCTCCCCCTTTGACATCAATTTCCAAAAAGGGTCTTCTGGAATTTGTCGTGAATGGGTTTGGTCCTTGAGTCACAGCACAAAGCAATGATAAAAATGTGATGCTTTTAGAGGACAAGATTCATTGAGTGGAGCTGGATCAGAAGAAACACAGAATAAGTGGCAAACTGTTTTTCCTGTTGTGAAATCGGTGGCACCGAGTGGTATGCTTTGGTTGTACCGAAAGGATTCGGTTGGACCGAAAACAACAAATCGGTGAAACCGAGTTCATCGCAGAGAAAAATACGTGTCACCTCAGCTCACTAGACTAGTAAGATCTCACAAAGATTTGCAAGGAATTTACAATGAATTGGATGCAGAAAAATGCAGAGCAAACAGAAAGAAATCTAGATGAAGTTTTTTTCGAAAGGGGAAACAAATATGCATGAGACAAATGCAAAAACACAGAAAAGAACACAAGAGAACTTCATCTAGAGATGGTCAGCGACAAAGTCACCTATGTTAGAGTATATTGACTTAGGAGTCAAGTGACATCACTTGATCATAGGTCATACTCATCGTTTAAGATCAAAATGGGGTTGCCATTTTTCGTTTAAGCATCTTGATGTATTCACATCTTGTCGAGTTGCTTTAGCTCATGACTTGGAGTAAAGCTTCTCTAAGATGGAATAACATACCTTGGTTGGTGGTGTTGACCATGTAGTTGAACTTGTGTGGGTTGCTCAAGGTTTATGTAGCTCATCAAGAGTTGGGAGCACCACTTGGAATTTGACTCCATCTACATACATGGGTTAGTTCTTGCAAGGAAGAGCACTTGTGTATCCAAAAATGACAATCATGAAGCTCAACATAAAATTTGTCAAAGGATATGTTTGAATGGTTCCGTGCTTCCTTGTCTTCAACAACCATGGTGTAGAAACTTGGTGATGTAGAGATTTCTCAAGATGTGAGTAGATTACAATCTCATGGAATTTGATTCAACCAAGTACCTACATGGGTTAGATAACATGCAAGATGCAAATATATCCAAGACATAAGATTATCATCATAAGAGAAATATCAAGGATTAGTCATAAGCTCATGTCTTGCATGTATCCAATGGAGTTTCTACTCCAAGTTTGAAGCATCAATGATCTTCAATTCACCTCTTAACCTGCAAAACACTTTCTCATCAAGAGGTTTAGTGAATATATCCGCTAATTGCTTTTCGGTGCGAACATGCTTAAGATCAATGTCACCCTTAGCAACATGATCTCGAATGAAATGATGACGAACTTCAATATGCTTAGTTCGAGAATGTTGTATGGGATTATGACCAATTTTGATAGCACTTTCATTGTCACAAAGCAATGGAACATGTTTCAAATATATCCCATAATCTTTAAGAGTTTGGGTCATCCAAAGTAATTGAGCACAACATGAACCAACGGCAATGTATTCCGCTTCGGCGGTGGATAAGGATACCGAGTTTTGTTTCTTGGAGGACCAATACACAAGAGATCTACCAAGAAATTGACAAGTACCCGAAGTGGACTTTCTATCAACCTTGTCTCCGGCATAGTCCGAGTCGGAGTAGCCAACAAGATCGAAAGAGGCCCTCTTAGGATACCAAATGCCAAAATTTGGTGTATGGATTAAGTATCTCACTATCCTTTTCACGGCCTTAAGATGACATTCTTTAGGAGCAGCTTGATATCGTGCACACATGCACACACTTAGCATGATATTGGGACGTGAAGCACATAGATATAACAATGAACCAATCATAGAGCGATAAACCTTTTGATCAATCGGTTCACCATCTTTGGTCAAGTCAAGATGTCCACTAGTAGGCATGGGTGTAGACATACCTTTGCACTCTTGCATATTGAACTTCTTGAATAATTTCTTGGTGTACTTCATTTGAGAAACAAAGGTACCTTCCTTGGTTTGCTTGATTTGCAACCCAAGAAAGAATTTGAGTTCACTCATCATAGACATCTCAAACTTCTCCGACATTAGCTTCCCAAACTTTTCACTAAAATGAGGGTTAGTTGAACCAAATATAATATCATCAACATAGATTTGGCACACAAATAGTTCTCCATTAATCCTTTTAGTAAAAAGTGTGGAATCAATTTTTCCAATTTCAAAGCCTTTTTCAATAAGGAACTTGGTCAAGCATTTATACCACGCTCTAGGAGCTTGTTTAAGACCATAAAGAGCTTTGTGAAGTTTGTAAACATGATTGGGTTTCTTAGGATTGACAAATCCGGGAGGTTGCTTAACATAAACTTCCTCCTCTATTTCACCATTTAGAAAAGCACTTTTAATGTCCATTTGGTACAAGGTGATATCATGATGATTAGCATAGGCAAGTAAGATGCGAATGGACTCAAGTCTAGCAACGGGAGCGTAAGTCT
Organism: Triticum timopheevii; assembly: GCA_963921465.1. Classification (NCBI taxonomy): domain Eukaryota; kingdom Viridiplantae; phylum Streptophyta; class Magnoliopsida; order Poales; family Poaceae; genus Triticum; species Triticum timopheevii. Next base: position 316,008,824 of record OY997270.1, read on the forward strand.
CACCATAGTCCATACCTTCGACTTGTGTGTAGCCTTGGGCGACGAGACGTGCTTTGTTGCGAACTACTTGTCCATCTTCATCTTGCTTGTTGTGAAACACCATTTGGTACCGATGATGTTGTGGTTGTTGTCGGGCTTCTCAACCAATGTCCAAACTTGGTTCCTCTCAAAGTTGTGTAGCTCTTCATGCATAGCATTTATCCAATCCGGATCTTCCAATGCTTCTTCGACCTTCATAGGTTCAATGCTAGAGATGAAAGAATAGTTTTCACAAAAGTTAGCTAAACGAGTTTTAGAGCGAGTGATTCTGCCGGTTTGAATATCATTGTAGATTTGCTCGACGGGATGATCTTTAGCAATTCTTGCTCGAACTCGTGAAAGCTTTTGCTTGTTTCTTGGTTGAACTTCTTCTTCATCTTGTTCTTCTTCTTGGCCTTCTTCATTGTTGGCGTTGTCGTTCTCTTGTCCTGGTGGAGAAGGAGGTTGTTGACGTTCATCTTGATGCACTTCCTCGTTTTCTTCATCTTGGTGTGTCCCACTTGTGGATGCTTCCGTATCAACTCTTGGTTCACCTTGTCGTGAAGTAGGAGCTTCCACTTGGACAGACGAGGTACTCTCCTTCACCTCCGTTGGACGGACCTTGCCAATAGACAAGTCTTGGATTGCTTCCGAAGGATCTTTGTCTCCTACATCAATTGGCAATTGCTCTACTTGCGAGCCATTAGATTCATCAAACTTCACATCTACTGTCTCTTCAACCTTTCGGGTGAAATTGTTGTAGACATGGTAAGTGTGAGAGTTTGAGCCATAACCTAGTAGGAAACCTTCATGAGACTTAGGAGCAAATTTAGAACGACGTTGCTTATCAAGAATGTAGCACTTTGAGCCGAATACTCGAAAGTATCCAACTTGGGGTTTGTTACCGGTGAGGAGCTCGTATGCCGTCTTGCCGAGTAGCTTGTGAAGATACAAGCGATTTGTTGCATGACAAGCTGTCTCAACCGCTTCTGCCCAAAAGTGCTTCGGCGTCTTGTACTCATCAAGCATCATTCTCGCCATTTCGTTGAGCGTCTGGTTCTTCCTCTCAACAACTCCATTTTGTTGAGGTGTGTACGTAGCCGAGAACTCGTGTGAAATCCCTTGTTCGTCAAGAAAGGTGTCCACATTTGTGTTCTTGAACTCCGTTCCATTATCGCTGCGAACGTTCTTGATCTTCACTTCAAATTGATTTTGGGCCTTCCTAGCGAAGTTTTTGAAGACCTTTTGGACCTGCGATTTATCATCGAGAAAGAACACCCACGTAAATCTTGAAAAATCATCAACTATAACTAGACCAAAAGAATTTCCACCGAGACTCTTGTAAGAGTTGGGACCAAAAAGATCCATGTGAAGTAGCTCGAGTGGCCTCCTTGTGGTCATGATGTTCTTCACGGGATGCCTTCCTCCAACCTGTTTACCTGCTTGACAAGCGCTGCAAAGTCTATCCTTATCAAATATGACATCGTTAACACCAAGGATATGATTTCCTTTAATAAGCTTGTCAAGGTTTCTCATACCAACGTGACCTAATCGTCTATGCCATAACAAACCTTTTGAGGATTTAGCAATGAAGCAAGTTTTAGGTTGAGCCTTTTTAGTGAAATCAACAATGTATAGATCACCTCTACGCACACCGGTAAATACCATTTGATGATTGTCTCGATGAAACACTTGGCAATCTACTTCAGTAAATAGGACATTGAAACCGAAATCAGCAAGTCTAGATACTAAGAGTAAGTTGTATCCAAGAGATTCAATGAGCATGACATTTTGTATGGAGCTATCATGTGATATGGCCACCTTACCGAGGCCAACCACCTTACCCTTTGAGTTGTCACCGAAAGTGACATACTTTTGAGGACTATCATTTTCAGCAAGCTCACGAAACATGTCTTTATCTCCGGTCATGTGATCGGTACATCCACTATCAAGAACCCATTCCTTTCCTCCTGACATATATCCTCGAAGATTTTCCATACGACCAAAGTGTCTCATTGCATCATCAAGATCGAAGTCACTATCATCATCCTCATCATAGTATCCATGTTCAACATCGTCATGTGGTGGATCAAATCCTAGAGAGGGTGATTCGTTAGAGTGAGTTTGACAATGATCTTGCTTATGAACTTTTATAGCTTCGGAAATAATATCACTAATAATTCCAACATCGCCTTTGGCATGCATAAGGTTTGTAAGCTCAAATAGACAATCACCAAACATAGGATCACTAGTATTCATCTTACTCAAGGCAATAGACTTATGAAGAATTTCATCTAGATTTTTCAAGGAATAATTTGGAAAACGTTCCTCAAGAAATTTCCATATAGTGTAGGCACACTTAAGAGTAGGCAAACATCCAATCAAGTTTCTAGGCAAGCCTCTAATGATAAGTTCGACAGTTCTAAGATTCCTAATCATGTCAATAGACTCATCAAGGGTAGGATGCATAGGATCAACATGAGGTGCACAAGGGCTAGCAATGTACTTGTTCAAATGATATTGATTGAAAATTACAAGCATCTCATTTTTCCACTCATGAAAATACGCTCCATCAAGTATAGGCACCCTATGTCTAAGACTCCCCAAAGTAGACTCATCCATCTTCCTCCAATGGTGATTAAACCAAGGCAATGGAGACCAATGCTCTGGTACCACTTGTAGGACCTTGAGAAGAGGTGTATAGAGGGGGGGGGTGATTAGACATTAAGTACCAAAGTTGCAGTTTTTAACTTCTTTAAGTTTAAGTGGAGTTTAGGCACAAGTTTAACATTCACAATACATAACAAGCAAGCATGCAAAGAGTATATGAGCAGTGGAAAGTAAAGCATGCAACTTGCAAGAATGTAAAGGGAAGGGTTTTGGAGGATTCAAATGCAATTGGAGACACGGATGTTTTTGATGTGGTTCCAATAGGTGTGGCTATCGTACGTCCACGTTCATGGAGACTTCAACCCACGACGGGTAACGGTTGCGCGAGTCCACGGAGGGCTCCACCCACCAAAGGTCCATGAAGAAGCAACCTTGTCTATCCCACCATGGCCGTCGCCCACGAAGGACTTGCCTCACTAGCGGTAGATCTTCACGAAGTAGGCAATCTCCTTTCCCTTACAAACTCCTTGGTTCAACTCCACAATCTTGTCGGAGGCTCCCAAGTGACACCTAGCCAATCTAGGAGACACCACTCTCCAAGAAGTAACAAATGGTGCATTGATGATGAACTCCTTGCTCTTGTGCTTCAAATGATAGTCTCCCCAACACTCAACTCTCTCTCATAGGATTTGTATCTGGTGGAAAGAAGATTTGAGTGGAAAGCAACTTGGGGAAGGCTAGAGATCAAGATTCATATGGTAGGAATGGAATATCTTGGCCTCAACACATGAGTAGGTAGTTCTCTCTCAGAAAATATATGCTGGAAGTGTAGGTTCAGTCTGATGGCTCTCTCCACGAATGAAGAGGAGGTGGAGGGGTATATATAGCCTCCACACAAAATCTAACCGTTACACACAATTTACCAATCTCGGTGGGACCGAATCAACAAACTCGGTCGGACAGATTCAGCAAACCTAGTGACCGTTAGGATTTTCGGTGGGACCGATATGCAACTTGGTAGGACCGATATGATTAGGGTTAGGGCACCATGTAATCTCTGTGAGACCAATTTTGGTAATTAGCTAACTAGAGAGTTGGTTAGGCAAGCTCGGTTGGACCGATTACACAAACTCGGTAGGACCGATTTTGGTAATGAGTCAACCAGGAAGTTTGCATTGTAATCTCGGTAGTACCGATTGTTCAAACTTGGTGAGACCGATTTTGGTAATGGACATACACAGAGAGATTACAATCCCATCTCGGTGAGACCAAGATCCCTATCGGTGAGCCCGATTTGCCTAGGGTTTGTGGCAGTGGCTATGACATCTGAACTCGGTGGCGCCGGATAGAAAGAATCGGTGTGGCCGAGTTTGACTTTAGGTTTAGGTCATATGTGTGGAAATGGGAAAGTAGTTGAGGGTTTTGGAGCATATCACTAAGCACTGTGGAGCAAGAAACTCATTAAGCAACACCTCATCCCTTCTTGATAGTATTGGCTTTTCCTATAGACTCAATGTGATCTTGGATCACTAAAATATAAAATGAAGAGTCTTGAGCTTGAAGCTTGAGCCAATCCTTTGTCCTTAGCATCTTGAAGGAGTTCCCACATCCTTTAGTCCATGCCACTCCATTGTTGAACTTATCTGAAACATACTAGATAAAAGTGTTAGTCCAACAAGAGATATGTTGACATTAATTACCAAAACCTCCTAGGGAGCACTTGTGATTTCATGCCCTTTCTTGGAAAAGCATCCCACTTATGATTAACCCCTATTGCAAGCATCCACAACTACAAAAGAAGTATTAAGGTAAACCTAACCATAGCATGAAAGATATGGATCCAAATCAGCCCCTTACGAAGCAACTCATAAACTAGGGTTTAAGCTTCTGTCACTCTAGCAACCCATCATCTACTTATTACTTCCCAATGCCTTCCTCTAGGCCCAAACAATGGTGAAGTGTCATGTAGTTGACGTTCACATAACACCACTAGAGGAGAGACAACATACATCTCATCAAAATATCGAACGAATACCAAATTCACATGCCTACTAATAGCAAGACTTCACCCATGTCCTCAGGAACAAACGTAACTACTCACAAAGCATATTCATGTTCATGATCAGAGGGGTATTAATATGCATTAAGGATCTGAACAAATGATCTTCCACCAAATAAACCAACTAGCATCAACTACAAGGAGTAATCAACACTACTAGCAACCCACAGGTACCAATCTAAGGTTTTGGTACAAAGATCGGATACAAGAGATGAACTAGGGTTTGAGAGGAGATGGTGCTTGTGAAGATGTTGATGGAGATTGACCCCCTCCCGATGAGAGGATCGATGGTGATGATGATGGTGATGATTTCCCCCTCCCGGAGGGAAGTTTCCCTGGTAGAATAGCTCCGCTGGAGCCCTAGATTGGTTCCGCCAAGGTTCCGCCTCATGGCGGCGGAGTTTCGTCCAGTAAGCTTCTTATGATTTTTTCCAGGGTAATTGACTTCATATAGCAGAAGATGGGCAGCAGAGGGCTGCCAGGTGGCCCACGAAGCAGGGGGCGCGCCTAGGGGGGTAGGGCACGCCCCCACCCTCGTGGCCAGGGTGTGGGCCCCTCTAGTACTTCTTCCGCTCAATATTTTTTATTTATTCCCAAAATGACTTTTGTGGGGTTTCAGGACTTTTGGAGCTGTGCAGAATAGGTCTCTAATATTTACTCCTTTTCCAGCCCAGAATCCCAGCTATCGGCATTCTCCCTCTTCATGTAAACCTTATAAAATAAGAGAGAATAGCCATAAGTATTGTGACATAACGTGTAATAACAGCCCATAATGCAATAAATATCAATATAAAATTATGATGCAAAATGGACGTATCAGACTTTCTTACCCGTAGCGATGCTTAAGTCCGTCAGAATCATGTTGGTAATAGCTCCATTTTTCGATTATGAAATCTGGTAGATGGATGTCAAAACAGTGTTCCTTGATGGATTCATTAAGGAAGAGTTGTATATGATGCAACCGAAAGGTTTTGTCGATCCAGAGAATGCTGACAAAGTATGCAAGCTCCATCGATCCATTTATGGACCGATGCAAGCATCTCAGAGTTGGAATCTTCACTGTGATGAGGTGATCAAATCGTTGGTTTATACAAGTTTATGGAGAAGCTTTTATTTACAAGAAAGTGAGTGGGAGCTCTATAGCATTTCTAATATTATATGTGGATGACATATTGGTGATTGGAAACAATATAGAACTTTTGGAAAACATGAAGGAATATTTGAACAAGTGTTTTTCAATGAAGGACCCGGGAGAAGCTGCTTTCATATTAGGCATCAAGATTTATAGAGATAGATCGAGACACTTCATAGGACTTTCACAAAGCACATACCTTGATAAGATTTTTAAGAAGTTCAAAATGGATCAGTCCAACAAGGGGTTCTTGCCTGTTTTGCAAGGTGTGAAGTTGAGTAAGACTCAATGCCCAGCGACTACATAGGATAGAGAAAAGATGAGTGGCATCCCCTATGCTTCTGCCATAGGCTCTATCATGTATGCGATGTTGTGCACAAGATCAGATGTCAGCCTTGCCACAAGTATTGCCGGAAGGTTTCAAAGTGATCTAGGAGTGGAACACTGGACATTAGTCAAAAATATCCTTAAGTACCTGACTCGTTTATGGAGGTGATCAAGAGCTCATTGTAAAGGGTTACGTCGATGCAATCTTTGACACTGATCCGGATGACTCTAAGTCTCAAACCTGATACGTATATATTCTAAATGGGGGAGCGGTAAGCTGGTGCAGTTCCAAGCAAATCATGGTAGCTGATTCTACATCCGAAGCGGAGTACATAGCTGCCTCTGAGGAAGTGAAGGAAGGTGTCTGGATGAAGCAGTTCATGACAGATCTTGGAGTTGTGCCCGGTGCACTAGACCCAATGACTCTGCTATGTGACAATACTGGTGCCATTGCTCTAGCCAAGGAACCAAGGTTTCACAAGAGGACCAGACACATAAAGCGACTCTTCAATTCCATCCGCGATGCGATCAAGGATGAGGACATAAACATTTGAAAAGTACATATGGATCTGAATGTTGTAGATCCGTTGACTAAACCTCTTCCACCGGCAAAACATGATCAACACCAAGACTCTATGGGTGTTAGATTCATTACCATGTAATGCTAGATTATTGACTCTAGTGCAAGTGAGAGACTATTGGAAATATGCCCTAGAGGCAATAATAAAGTGGTTATTATTATATTTCCTTGTTCATGATAACCGTTTATTATCCATGCTATAATTGTATTGATTGGAACTAAAATACATGTGTGGATGCATAGACAACAACATGTCCCTAGTGAGACTCTACCGGGCTAGCTTGTTGATCAAAGATGTCCATGGTTTGCTAGTCATAGACATGAATTGTCATTTGATAACGGGATCACATAATTAGAAGAATGATGTGATGGACAAGACCGAAACTATAAACGTAGCATATGATCGTATCAAGTTTATTGTTATCATTTTCTGCATGTCAAGTATTTGTTCCTATGACCATGAGATCATGCAAATCACTGACACCGGAGGAGTACCTTGTGTGTATCAAACGTCGCAACATAATTGGGTGACTATAAAGATGCTCTACAGGTATCTCTGAGGGTGTCTATTGAGTTGGCATGGATCAAGACTGAGATTTGTCACTCCGTATGACGGAGAGGTATCTCAGGGCCGTCTCGGTAATACAACATCACAAGAAGCTTGCAAGCATGTGACTAATGAGTTTGGTCATGGGATCTTGTATTATGGAACAAGTAAAGAGACTTATTGGTAACGAGATTGAACTATATAGGTATGGAGATACGGGCGGCCGAATTCGGGCAAGTAACATATCACTGGACAAAGGGAATTGTATAAGGGATTAACCGTTCAACCGATAAATATCTTCGTGGAATATGTAGGAATAAATATGGGCATCCAGGTCCCACTATTGGTTATTGACCGGAGAGGAGTCTCGGTCATGTATACATGATTCTCGAACTCGTAGGGTCGCACGCTTAACGTTCAGTAGCACTAGGGTAGTATTGAGATATTAATAGTGGAAAGTCTGAAGGTTGTTCAGAGTGCCGGATGGGATCCGGGACATCACGAGGAGCTCCGGAATAGTCTGGAGGTAAAGATTCATATATGGAAAGTTGTTACCGGGGTTCCGGAAAAAGTTTGAATTTTTTTCGGTGTTGTACCGTGAATGTTCTAGAAGGTTCTGAAGTGGGGCCCACCTGCTTGGGGGACCCACATGAACATGGGTAGTGGGGAAAGTCCCCACGACCCTGGTCTAGGCGCACCAAGATCCTCCCTTAAAAGGAATAGTATCATATCCCAAGGGGATAAGATCAGGATCCCTAAAAAGGGGATAGCGATCGGTGGGGAAGGAAAGGTGGGATTTCCTTCCTCCCAGTTTAGCCAACGACCCTAGGGCCTTGGAGGGAAATCCACCAGACCCCTCCACACCTATATGAAGATGGGGAGGCGTTGGGGCAGTCACCCTTCGACCCTTGCCCGTTACCTCTCCCAATTCCTCCCACGTTTCACCGGTACGTGCTTGGCGAAGCCCTGCCAGAATTCTGCTGCCACCACCACCACCATACCGTCCTGTTGGTCCCGATCTCATCTATGCCCTCTCTCTCGATTGCTAGATAAAGAAGGAGAGGACTCTGCCGAGCCGCACGTGTGCTAAACTCGGAGGTGCCGTCCGTTCGGCACTTGATCGGGAGTTCGTGTACGGATCATGATTGGATTGCGAAGACGTTCGACTACATCAGCCACGTTTCTTAATGCTTCTACTTAGCGATCTACAAGGGTATGTAGATCCAATCTCTCCTCTTATAGATGTGCATCTCCTAGATTGATCTTGGTGAGCGTAGGAATTTTTTTGTTTCCCACGCAATGTTCCCCAACATTAACATGTGTTGCTTGCCCAATATCTTTGCTAACCAAAAATTCCACACTAAGTAGAGATACTACTTGTGCATCCAAAAACCCTTAAACCCGAATTCTTGTTTTCAGCGTCCACCATACCTACCTATGGATTGAGTAAGATCCTTCAAGTAAGTTGTCATTGGTGCGATAAGGCAATGAAAATTGCTTCTAAGTGTGTTGGATCATTTAGTGTAAGAGAAAATTGAGCGTTGTACAAACTTGTGATGGCAAAATAATAAAAGTGACAGACTGCATAATAAAGGTTGCTATCATAAGGGGCAATATAACATGACATTCTTTTGCACTAAGAGATTGAGCATACAAACCAAAAACTCTATGACAACCTCTGCTTCCCTCTGCGAAGGGCCTATCTTTTACTTATATGTATTTACTTTTATGCAAGAGTCAAAGTATTCTTCCCTATTCCTTTTTATTTCTATTTTTGCAAGCATCATGTGGTGAGGAAAGATCTAGCTAGGAACATATATCCAGTTGGATATGAGTGAGCATGAATTATTATTCTTGACATCACCTTTGAGGTGAATACGTTGGGGGGTGAAACTATAAGCCCATATCTTTCTATGTTTCCGGTTGAAACTTTTTGCTCATGTGTATGAGGTGAGTGTTAGCAATCATAGAATATTATATGATGGTTGAGTATGTGGACTTGACAAAAGGCTCCGATACGTGACCCTTCCTGAAAAGATGATGAACTGTAGTTGCAAAGTTGACTGAGAACATAGTTTGTTGTTTTCAATGGAGTTTATGCTTTTACTTCGATGTTGTGATGAATTGTTACTTGTCATGAGAAGTTATATGATAAAGTTTGTTGATGTTATAATAATAAGCATGATGCTTCTATGTCCGTATTTTGTTTTTATCGACACCTCTCTCTCTAAGCATGTGGGCATGTTTTTCGATATCGGTTTTTTGCTTGAGGACAAGCGAGGTCTAAGCTTGGGGGAGTTGATACGTCCATTTTGCATCATGTTTTCCTACTGTTATTTACAATGCTTTTATGCATAATAATGGTTTATGGAGTAATTCTAATGCCTTTTCTCTCATAATATCAAAGGTTTACACAAAGAGGGGGAATGCCGGCAGCTGGAATTCTGGACCTGAAAAAGCTACGTCAGAGTTACCTATTCATCACATCTCCAAATGAGCTGAAAATTTACGGAGAATTATTTTGGAATATATAAAAAATACTGTAGAAAATAACTATCGTAGGGGGGCCACGTGGTGAGCACAAGACACTAGGGCACGCCCTGGTGGGTTGTGCTCACACTGTTACAACGGGGTGCTATACAAAACGGTTTTTAACCCCTTTCCGCGATGGCGTTTCGAACCGTTGCCAAGTGAGTGACTGCGATAGGGGGGTCCTTCCCACACGACCCAAAAACCGTCAGGGATAGGCCCTCTGTCGGCGTTCTGGGAACGGAGGTCCCCAGACTTGCCTGCCTGCGGCCTGCGGCGTGGCTCAAAGAAGGCCCAGCACAGCCCATCCTCATCAACGCAAGCTCAAGACCCTCACGAGGGGCCAAGCCACGCGGGGCAGACAAAAAGGAGCTTCCTCAGGCATGGCCTCGTCAGGCTGGCTCATGAGGAGGCGGAGAGTTCAAGGCGGGGTACCTCGTGAGGTGCCCATGACGCAAGCCATGACGACAAAGGGCGCCAGTCGGCCGCCAGCCCGCGCAGTGTCCTCCTTTCCTCTTTGGTGCTAAGGGAGCAAGCGCAGGTGAGAGTATCAAGCAAAGGCGTCCATTTCGGTGCAACAAGACCAAGACCAGCCCAACGGCCAGAAGGAAGTCATTGTGGAGCCCAAGCCGGCGTCATCACCAGAGTCTTTGCCAGGCGAGGACCAACTTTAGTCAGGATAAGTGTACCCGATGTTCCCCTTCAAAATGGCCAATTGTTGGCGCCCTTCCCGTTCAATATTTGGGAAGAGGCCCAGGGCCTTTGCCTTTAAATAGGACTAGCCACCCCCAAGGTAGAGGCATCTGGCAGCGAGAGGCATCGAGCATCTGGATCCTCATCAAGAAGCTAGTAGATAGAGCGACTGAACCCCTCCTAGCAGTTCATCGCACCGGCCAAGAACAGTCCCTCGCGAGGCTGTTCTTCCTTGTATTGTTCATCGTCAGCCCAAGAGGCAATCCACCACACCACACACTGGAGTAGGGTATTACACCACAATGGTGGCCTGAACCAGTATAAATCTTGTGTCTCTTGTGCTTTTCAGTTTGGTAGTTTAGGTCCTAGCGATTCGGCGAGGTGCGAGACGGTAGAGGGTTGAATCTCCGCGCGCACCCCAATGTTCGAACCACAAGGGTCTGGCGGAACCCGAAATCCAACATTTGGCGCGCCAGGTAGGGGTGTGCCGGGATCTGCCTTCTGCCACCTCGCGCCCCGTCGCATCGTCATCACCATGTCCGGCGACCAGGCGGGCAACCCAGATCCTTGGGCGGCTTGTCCCGCCTGCGCAGAGCCCCAGGCAGCTCGCGGTCCGCAGGGCGCTGCGGGCCGTGGGCGACGCGGACAGACCTCGACGGCTCTAACACCGCGGCAGACGCGGTCGGCAGCGAGGGCCTCCAACCACGCCGCGGCAGCGGCGTCGTACACCCACCGGGAGCAGGCGAACTCAAGGGCCGCGCTCACGGTGGCCCGAGAGCTGCTACAGTGCAGACTGATGGAAGGCGGCCGCGACGTGCTGCTAGAGCGGGTGGCGGAGCTCCTGGGCTTCGCCGCCTCGGGGGCTCACCCCCTTCTGCACCCCGCTCCCATCTCAGGCCCAGGGCGGCCCGCGCGGGGGCCCCCCATGCAACCGCGGGCTCCAAAGCTACTCCAACACCAGTGAAGCCGTCAGCGCAGGGCCGGCCGCGGCATCGACTCCGGTCCCCGTCGGTGAAGAAGGACTCGTCGCGGCCCACGGCTCCCGTGGGCCGCCCCGCTACCATCACCAGGCCGGCACGTCAAGAAGAGCTGCATGGCACGCGGAGCCCTACGACGCAGCCTTCGGAGTGACGGCCACAGAAGAGTACGTGCCCCACATGATGGATCAAGGGCACCCGCGCGGGGGCAAACAAGGCTCGCTCCTCAGCCCAAGCTGGGGGGGACGAGGCGCCAGAAGCTGAGCTCTTCCAGGAACCCCAGGACGGCCCCGCCGGCCACGCTGGGAGCGATGATTATCGGGTACCACTAATCCCTCAAGAGCAGGCATACACTAATCATGGGTCGCAGGAGGTGCAGGTCGCCACAGCGAGCAGCTGCCCCGCTCCAGCAGTCTCTTACCCCTCAGGAGGAGGGCGTCGGGGGCTGCAGGAGAGGGGCAGAGATCCGACATCACCACCGCGGCGTTCGGAGCAAGGCGTTCCCAGGAGGTAGGCCCTCCGCTGGGGAGGTGCCTCCGGGCCTACCCCTGGCGAAGGACCCGTGGTCATCGGGGGAACCGCTGGCGACCGCTCTACCCCATCGGCGGCGTCCTGGTTTCCGGTCATCATTGATGGCACTAGTGTGGCGCAAGGTGGGGCCCCCGTTTGGCGATATGAAGCAAGGCCGGTACCTGTGAAGAAGGCCCAGTGCCTGTGAAGCTCGCCGCCCCGTGACACTCTCACGTAATAATGAGTGGGGCTGTACATGCCCCGGAGTCTCAGGGGTGCCGGCCTCAGGCCCTGGGGCTCCCTCCCACGCCCAGTGGCAGCACTTAGCTCCGCGCTGCTGACAATACGTCCTAGACTAGACTAGGTGCCGGACGCGGCCTTTTGTTTGCTTTCGTTGCTTTTCCCTTGGTTGTTGCTTTCCCCCGCTGGATTTAAGTTGAACTTGGATTTGAGATTTGCGTGTGTTGGGATGGGGTGCTTAGTCTCGTTCGAGCAATCTCTCGCGTTTCGGTTACGACTTCACCTCAGCTGCCTCCCCTCGCGAGCCCCTCGCGAGCCGGGTCTGGCCTGGCTTGCGTGCAGCCCAGACTGCCACTGACGTACCCTCTCAGGAGGATTTTTCACTGCAGACCCTACGGATTCGATCAGGAGGCGTTGAGGCACTGCAGCCTCCCACAAATTATCTCAGGACCCGCACAGGACGAAGGTAAACTAACTAGCCGGCTCGTCACATGGCCAACCACTTGGCACAGGCCTATGAGCAATGCAGCATTGACTAGTGCGCTTAAACATTGGCCTTACATGAGGGGCACCCCCTCCCAAAATGCTCTCACAATCATCAGGACAAAAGCCTGAGTTCTATTCGTGCAGGATAAGGAAACAGGAGCGGCGCGCTATCAGTCGGATAAATCCCCCAATGCATCCTCAGGAGCGCCGCCCGAGCTGTCGCTGGCGTCGCTGGCCTCGCCATCGCCCTCCGCGTTGCCGCCAATGGCGTCAGGGCCGTTCACCACGCCGCCCTCATCGGCGGCCACAACCACGTCGTCATTGTCTGAAGTGAAGGCCCTGACAAGGGCGTCAACGTTGTCTTCCACCCAGTACGCCAGGTCGTCTCGGACGGCCTGGGGGACTGGGGCGATGGCAGCGTCAAAGTCAAAGTGGGGGTCCATGTTCCGGAGATGGCTGAAGACGCGGGAGAAGGCGCGCCCGAGCAATGCTCGACTCCTCTCCTCCACCAACCTGTTGGCACGAAATGACCGTGCCTCCAGCTGCGTCACGATGTCGGTGAAGAACTGAAGGTTGCCGGCGTAGTTAATAGCACGCGGCTCGCCAACGGCCGCCTCGCAGATGATACCCAGGGCCGTGTTGGCCCTCTCTCGAAGCGTGGAGAGCATGGGGGCATGCTCATGCTCCAAGAGCCGCCGCTGACGCATCTCGTCCGCGTTTTGGCGAGCGACAGCCTCGGCCTCAACCACCTGTCGGCGAAGAAGAAGCACCTCGGCATGGGAAGTGGCCAACTCCCCCTGTGCTGCCTCAAGTGCGATCCGCAAGACATCGGCCTGCTTCGTTGCTTCCTCCAGTTTTGCCCTAAGGGCGTTGGTCCTACCTTCAGCCTCGGTCCGGACCAACTCCAGCCTCTCCTTGAGCTCGCGCTTGAGATTCAGGCGCGCCGTCGCCACCCGACATCCGACCTCCTCCGCGACACGCCCGCGCAGCGACGTCGTCCTCCGCCCATGTCACCCAGCGCTCCCTCGTCTCCAGGCGCTCGTGCTCGCGCACGCGTTCGGCGGCTTCCAGCGCCAACGCCTCCTCACGCTTCTGGAGCTCTGCTGGATCACCGAAGGCCACCTTCATCAACGCGAGGGCCGCCTCGCGCAGCTCCACCTGCTCCTCCAGTGAGCGGCACCGGGCCAAGAGCTCCTGTGCCCGCTCCTCCGTGGCCTCTCGCCGCCGGTCAGCTTCCCGGGCTTCTTCGTCGGCCTTGGCTCGGGCCTCCCGAGAGGCCGCCTTGGCCTCCTCATCAACAAGATCGCGCCGACGGTGCGTGAGGGCGGCAGCCGCCTCCAGCTCACGCCTCTCCGCAACCAGCTGAAGGCCCTCGGCCTCAAGGCGCGTGTCCTCATTCGCAAGTTCCTCACCAAGCAGGCTCACCGCGCCAGCCGCCCTCCGGAGGAACCCTTGGCGAAGAGCGCGATTCTCCCGGGTCCCCTTCCTGGAGCCGCATACGGTCCCTACGACCGCTATAGGCCCACATTCGATGAGAGTGGCGCTGGAGAGGGGCGACGCGGCGTAGCAAGAACTCCTTCAACAGCTTGGGCGCCGTCACGCCAAGCTTTCTTAGGAACTCGAAGCCATGCCACACGAAGGCGAGCCGGGGGCTCGCGAGCGTTACTTGGCCCCAGCCTGAGTTGGGGACAGCAGGCGAACATGGCTTCGTCAGCAGGGGGCTGGGAACCCCTACGTCCACTTATAGCCACCGCTCGCGAAACCCAGGCGCGGGTGGAGGAAGACTGAAGTCAATCCCGGAAGCCACTGTCTCAGGCGCAGCAATGAAGCTCACGCACCCCGAGCATTGGGTGGGGTCGACAAGGCGCAAAGAGAAGAAGTGGAGCAGCAAGGCATCCGAAGGAAGGATGCCCGTCATTGCTTCACAAACGAAGGCAAATACCGCGAGAAGGGTGATGGATTCAGGACCCAAATGCATCATATGGATCTGATAGTCGGAAAGCACGGCATTGAAGAAATCAGAGAAGGGGGGAACCAGTCCCGCCCACAGGGCGTCAGCAAAATACCGGACCTCGGTGGGAATCCTGTCAACGGAGAAGCGAGACGCGGGCCAGGCCGTCATCCTCCCGCACTCATTGAAGATGGTGGCCAGGGCCGAGCGAACCTTGCCCATGCCTTCTTGATTGATTATGACCGGCCAATCGACGGCGGGGGCCGCTGTTGACGACGAGTGAGGCGGCGGCACGGGCTTCTTCCATTTTCCCTTCCTCGGCGGGGCCATGACGACAGGAAGGGGATGGGGAAGGTTCGAGATTGGATTGGATGCAGTAGCTGGAGTTCGAGAGAAGAAGGGACAGAGAGCGCTCAAGCAGCAGAAAGGAGAACGGCTGTGTGCGGCAGCGTGTCCGCCTAGCAAGGCACAAAATAAGGAGGCGTGGGGGAACAATGCCGCCCACGTCCAATCAAACGCCACGCGGCGCCCAAGACCGCAGGCTGTGAGGGCCCGCGACACTTTGCACTTGCCCTTTCGCCTCTCTGCTCAGCCAAGTTCGGGCGCGCCGTGGGCCCGGGGGCTACTGTCGGCGTTCTGGGAACGGGGGTCCCCAGACTTGCCTACCTGCGGCCTGCGGCGTGGCTCAAAGAAGGCCCAACACAGCCCATCCTCATCAACGCAAGCTCAAGACCCTCGCGAGGGGCCAAGCCTCGTGGGGCGGACGACAAGGAGCTTCCTCAGGCACGGCCTCGTCAGGCTGGCTCATGAGGAGGCGGAGAGTTCAAGGCGGGGTACCTCGCGAGGTGCCCATGACGCAAGCATTGACGACCAAGGGTGCTAGTCGGGCACCAGCCCGCGCAGTGTCCTCCTTTCCTCTTTGGTGCTAAGGGAGCAAGCGCAGGCGAGAGTATCAAGCAAAGGCATCCATTTCGGTGCAACAAGACCAAGACCAGCCCAACGGCCAGAAGGAAGTCATTGTGGATCCCAAGCCGGCGTCATCACCAGAGTCTTTGCCAGGTGAGGACCAACTTTAGTCAGGTTAAGTGTACCCGATGTTCCCCTTCAAAATGGCCAATTGTTGGTGCCCTTCCCGCTCAATATTTGGGAAGAGGCCCAGGGCCTTTGCCTATAAATAGGACTAGCCACCCCCAGGGTAGAGGCATCTGGCAGCGAGAGGCATCGAGCATCTGGATCCTCATCAAGAAGCCAGTAGATAGAGCGACTGAACCCCTCCTAGCAGTTCATCGCACCAGCCAAGAACAGTCCCTCGCGAGGCTGTTCTTCCTTGTATTGTTCATCATCAGCCCAAGAGGCAATCCACCACATCACACACTAGAGTAGGGTATTACACCACAATGGTGGCCTGAACCAGTATAAATCTTGTGTCTCTTGTGCTGTTCAGTTTGGTAGTTTAGGTCCTGGCGATTCAGCGAGGTGCGAGACGGTAGAGGGTTGAATCTCCACGTGCACCCCAGTGTTCGAACCACAAGGGTCTGCCGGAACCCGAAATCCGACACCCTCCTGGCACACACGCTCGGCAAAATGAGATCGTGTGCGACGGGCGAGCGATCAAATACGGTTATACGTACAGTTGTGCTAAAAAAATACAATTATACAAGCCAAATCATTTTCGGTCGTAAGTACATCTCACACAGTCAGTCCTAGATAAACGTTTCTGTTCGTATGTACATTCCACACAGTCAATCCAAGGAATATGTTTCTGTTAGTATGTACATCCCACATAGTTAATCGAAGAAGTACGTTTCCATTCGTATATACATCTCACACGGTCACTCCAAGGAAAACATTTCCGTTCGCAGGTGCATCGCACATAATTGTCCCCACTAAATCGTTCGTGATAGCATTGCCATTGCTCACAATATTAACAATTTTATCGTTTGTGTTATTGAATGCATCACACACGGTGTGTAGAAGAAACTGTGTGGCAAAGGCTGTGCATCACACACACTTTTTATGTGGTAAACATTTGCGCAAGGTGGCCTAACGCAAACAGTTTTCAAGAGGATGTTGTGTGTGATTGTTCATTGATCCAACACGGTTTATTGCTAGAAACTGTGTGCGTTGCCTGAGGTCATCGCCCACGGTGTTTTCTCAATAACCGTTTGCAATAAAAAAACCCAATTAGCAGGATAATTGGCCATTAGCAGGCTAATTGTCCTATTATTAACAATCCATTTATTAATCTAATTGACATTTCATATTAAGCACACAATATATTTCATTTTCATATTAAGGAAGCAAGATTTCATAATTGAAATTCATCAAAGTACAACATCATATAGCTTCAGCACTTAGCTACCCCATTACGTACACAACTGCACCAGCTCCAAGTTTCACATGCAACATTTATAACCTTTGGAAATTAGCATCATAGACGGTACATAGACAGATGAATCTCATCTAGAAAACTACTGAAGTGGAAGGCGAATACTGAGCCTTCATTGATGTTGAAGGTCTTTGCAACTTTAGGCCAGTGCCTGTGGATGATTGACTGGCCATCCTTCGTCCTCTTCAAGAACACTTCAATATTGAACCATGGGTGTTGTATGAATACCTTCCCCACCTCCTGACCATAATAGGTGGTTTGAGAGGCACTAGTACAGCGACGTGCTAAACAAACGGTTTTTAACCCCTTTCTGCAACGACATTTGGAACCGTCACCAAGTGAGTGTGGGCGATAGGGGGGTCCTTCCCACAAGACCCAGAAATCGTCGGGGCTAGGCCCTCCTGGGACCCAGGCTGGGGCCGCGTGCGATTGGGCGAGGCATCAAAACCCAATCATTTCCGTAGGTATGTATATCCCACACGGTAATCCAAGAAAATCATTTCCGGAGGTATGTACATCCCACACGGTGAATCCTAGAAATCATTTCCGTAGGTATGTACATCCCACACGATGAATCCCAGAAATCATTTCCGTAGGTATGTACATCCCACACGGTGAATCCCAGAAATCATTTCCGTAGGTATGTATATCCCACATGGTGAATCACAGAAAATCATTTCTGTAGGTATGTACATCCCACACAGTTCTTTGTGTGGAAACATTTGTGCAATGTGGCCTAACGCAAACAGTTCGCTGCCGGAAGTCATGTGTGATTGTTAGTTGATCGAACACGCCTACTTTCTAGAAACTGTGTGGGTTGTTGGAGTTCATTACCCACGGTGCTGTCTGAGTAACCGTTTGCAATGGAAAACCCCAATAAGCAATGTAATTAGCCTATTATTGATAATCCATGTTCTAATCAAACTGATATTTCTTATAAAACATGCCAGATATTTCATATCCGTATAAAAGCAACCAGGATTTCATAATCGAATTACATCATATAGCTTCGGCACTCAGTTACGCCATTACACAACAGCACCAAGTTTCACATGTAGCATCAAAACCTTTGGAAAGTAGCATCATACACGGTAAATAGACAGATGAATCTCATCTGGGAAACTGCAGAAGCGGAAGGAAAATATTGAGGCTTTAATGATGTTGAATGTCCTTGCAACTTTAGGCCAGTGGCTATGGATAATTGCCCGCCCAACCTTCGTCCTCTTCAGCAAGACTTCAATATTGTACCATGGGTGTTGAATGACTACCTTCGTCGCCTCTTGACCATGCAGGTTGTTTGAGAGGTAATCATCGGTGAACTGCTTTGAAAAGTACTGAAAACAAAGCTATGCATAAATCGCTGTTGTAAATTTTGAAATGGCGCAAGGGGTAAAAACAAGGTAAAAGAGTTTGTACCATCCTATAGTTGACTGATGTCTTCTTCATTGTGCAAACAAAGATCTTGCTGTTATTCGTCGCAAGTTTCTTCGTTCTAACAATCTTTCTGAGTTTCTTGACTTGACTGATATTCATGGACATCTCATTTCCCCATATGCAAAATGGGTTGAACAGTGGGTCTAAGCCTCTGACAGCAGGACCTACATGTGCAAGACCAAATTGTAAGAAACCTAAATATTAGAATGATTCCTACAACTGCACAATAATGTGCTATTAGCCAAAGGACCCTGCTTGAACAAACCTCGATGGTAAATTGTAGTGTCTCCCATTGTTTCCCTGCAACACACATAAGGAAGATCTTGATCAGGTTAACTAAGAGTTGCCATACTATCAGTAGAATATGTATTGAGTACAGCAAATTCAATTGCTGTCACATGCATCACAATACAAAATTGTACCCACAGCAAATGAAAATCAATTGCAGAACTGAACCAAACAATTAAATGGACGGCAGACCAAATCAACCAAAATAGTTAACTGAGCACGACATTGCAGAATAGAAACATGTACTAGAAGATAAGACAGTTAACAAAACAAAGAATGCTTGAGAATAGTACTACAAAATGTAGCAATTGTTGGACCAAAGTGTTAACTGAACATTACATTTCAGAGGACCAAACTATTAACTGAACATCAGATTGCATATTAACAATACAGAGGACAAATCACTAGAAGGCACTGGCGGTGGCCTCGAGAAAACATCACGAACTATATTTTAAAGTAGACAACCGCGTGGTGGTGTCGACGGTGGCCTTGAAGACGAGGTGCTCCTCCAAGATCTGGCGGTCGACACGCATGGCAGCCATAGCAACCTCGTTTGCACGTGCAGCCGCATGATATTGAGCTCCATGTTATACTATGTGCAAAATGGTTGTGGGCGGTGCTTAATTGAAGGAGGGGGGCAGTGATTTCGGTGGAAGGTGTCGCTCCGTCGGTCGGGGCATGTGGGACGTGAAAGGAGGACGATGGTGTGGGTAGGGTGTGGATTACCTGACCATATCGACAAGACCGTGCAGCAAGAAGAAGGGTCGACGGAGAGGAGGGCAAGCAACAAGAAGTAGGGTCACCGACGAGGAGGCGTCACTGCAAGAAGAAGGGTCATCGGCGAGGAGGCGGTGGTGCAAGAAGAAGGGTAGCTGGCGAGGAGGCGGCACTGCAAGAAGAAGGGCCGCCGGCGAGGAGGCTGAGCTGCCAGTAAGCAACAGTGAAGCTTTAAACATGGAAATCAAGGAGGAACAGTGGAAATGTTGCTTTTGGTAGGAGGGAGGGGGCGGGGAGATAGATATTTCCGTGGTGGCAAATTTTTTTTGCTCGGTGCATTAATTGAGTTTCTGGGCATTTAATGTGCATAATTCAAATTTGAACTACAAGCATAGGCTCCAGTGCACCAAAGTTGTATGAAAAATCACATGTGTGTCCTTGGGTGAATTTATAGGTCCCATGCAAGAGATGGGAATGAAATTCAAACATCTGGGCATCGTGGCTCGCCCGGAAAGATTGAGAAACTTGGATTTTTAATTCCTGTAAATCCAAAACACGCTTGAAAATCACGAAACTTGGCATGGTGTCATGACATGGCACCAAAATGTTGCGGTAATTTTTTTGGCCGAATTGGGACACGCTTTGGTGTAAGCTTCTTGCAAACCAGAGCTTCCCTCAAGAAGGTTCGTGGTTCTGAGAGGGAACATGTCACCTCCGTGTGCGAAACAAAATACGTATACTACCTTCTCCGCCTTAATTTTTTACATAGGCAGATTAGATCAAATATAAGTATCATGCTAAATTTTGGAATTATTTCGGGTTCGTTTGGCATTTTTATGCATTAATTGAATTTCTAGGCATTTAATGTGCATAATTCAAATTTGAACTACAAGCACATGCTCCAGTGCACCAAAGTTGTTTGAAAACCCACATGTGTGTCCTTGGGTGAATTTATAGGTCCCATGCAAGAGATGGGAATGAAATTCAAACGTCTAGGCGTCGTGGCTCGCCCGAAAAGATTGAGAAACTTGGATTTTTAATTCTTGTAAATCCAAAACACGCCTGAAAATCATGAAACTTGGCATGGTGTCATGACATGGCACCAAAATGTTGTGGTAATTTTTTTGGCCGAACTGGGACAAGCTTTGTTGTAAGCTTCTTGCAAACGGGAGCTTCCCTCAAGAAGGCTCGTGGTTCTGAGAGGGAACATGTCACCTCCGTGTGCGAAACGAAATACGTATACTGCCTTCTCCTGCCTTAATTCTATTACATAGGCAGATTAGACCAAATAGAAGTATCGTGCTAAATTTTGGAATTATTCCGAGTTCGTTTGGCATTTTAATGCATTAGTTAAGTTTCTGGGCATTTAATGTGCGTAATTCAAATTTGAACTACAAGCACATGCTCCAGTGCACCAAAGTTGTTTGAAAAATCACATGTGTGTCCTTGGGTGAATTTATAGGTCCCATGCAAGAGATGGGAATGAAATTCAAACATCTGGGTGTCGTGGCTCACCCGGGAAGATTGAGAAACTTGGTTTTTTAATTCCTGTAAATCCAAAACACGCCTGAAAATCATGAAACTTGGCATGGTGTCATGGCATGGCACCAACATGCTTCGGTAGATTTTTTGGCCGAATTGGGACAAGCTTTGGTGTAAGCTTCTTGCAAACCGTAGCTTCCCTCAAGAAGGCTCGTGGTTCCGAGAGGGAACATGTCACCTCCGTGTGCGAAACAAGATACGTATACTGCCTTCTCCCGCCTTAATTTTTTTACACAGGCAAATTAGACCAAATAGAAGTATCGTGCTAAATCTTGGAATTATTCCAGGTTCGTTTGGCATTTTTATGCATCAATTGAGTTTCTGCGCATTTAATGTGCATAATTCAAATTTGAACTACAAGCACAGGCTCCAGTGCACCGAAGTTGTTTGAAAAATCACATGTGTGTTCTTGGGTGAATTTCTAGGTCCCATGCAAGAGATGGGAGTGAAATTCAAACATTTGGGCGTCGTGGCTTGACCGGAAAGATTGAGAAACTTGGTTTTTTAATTCCTGTAAATCCAAAACACACCTGAAAATCATGAAACTTGGCATGGTGTCATGACATGGCACCAACATGCTGCGGTAATTTTTTTGGCCGAATTGGGACAAGCTTTGGTGTAAACTTCTTGCAAACCGGAGCTTCCCTCAAGAAGGCCCGTCGTTCCGAGAGGGAACATGCATCCTCCGTGTGCGAAACGACATACGTACACAGCCTTCTCCCGTCTTAATTTTTTAACACAGGCAGATTAGACCAAATAGAAGTATCGTGCAAAATTTTGGAATTATTCCGGGTTTTGGCCTTTTATGTATTTGTTGAGTTTCTGGGCATTTAATGTGCATGATTCAAATTTGAACTACAAGCAGATGCTCCGGTGCACCAAAGTTGTTTGAAAAATCACATGTGTGCCCTTGGGTGAATTTATAGGTCCCATGCAAGAGATGGGAATGAAATTGAAACATCTGGGCGTCGTGGCTCGCCCGGAAAGATTGAGAAACTTGGTTTTTTTAATTCCTTTAAATCCAAAACACTCTTGAAAATCATGAAACTTGGCATGGTGTCATAACACGGCACCAACATGTTTCGGTACATTTTTAGGCCGAATTGGGACAAGCTTTGGTCTAAGCTTCTTGCAAACCAGAGCTTCCCTCAAGAAGGCTCGTGGTTCCGAGAGGGAACGTGCCTCCTCCATGTGCGAAATGACATACGTACACTGCCTTCTTCCGCCTTAATTTTTTTACATAGGCAGATTAGACCAAATAGAAGTATCGTGCTAAATTTTGGAATTAATCCGGGTTCGTTTGGCCTTTTTATACATTAATTGAGTTTCTGCGCAATTAATGTGCATAATTCAAATTTGAACTACAAGCACATGCTCCAGTGCACCAAAGTTGTTTGAAAAACCACATGTGTGTCCTTGGGTGAATTTATAGGTCCCATGCAAGAGATGGGAATGAAATTCAAACATCTGGACATCGTGGCTCGCTCAGAAAGATTGAGAAACTTGGTTTTGTAATTCTTTTAAATCCAAAACACGCCTGAAAATCATGAAACTTGGCATGGTGTCATGACATGGCACCAACATGCTGCGGTCATTTTTTTGGCCGAATTGGGACAAACTTTGGTGTAAGCTTCTTGCATACCGGAGCTTCCGTCAAGAAGGCTATTGGTTCCGAGAGGGAACTTTCCACTTCCGTGTGCGAAACGACATACGTACACTGCCTTCTCCCGCCTTAATTTCTTTACACAGGCAGATTAGACCAAATAGAAGTATCATGCTAAATTTTGGAATTATTCCGGGTTCAATTGGCCTTTTTATACATTAATTGAGTTTCTACGCATTTAATGTGCATAATTCAAATTTGAACTACAAGCACAGGCTGTAGTGCATCAAAGTTGTCTGAAAAACCACATGTGTGTCCTTGGGTGAATTTATAGGTCCAATGCAAGAGATGAGAATGAAATTCAAACATCTGGGCGTCGTGGCTCTGCCGGAAAGATTGAGAAACTTGGTTTTTTAATTCCTGTAAATCCAAAACACGCCTGAAAATCATGAAACTTTGCATGGTGTCATGACATGGCACCAACATGTTGTGGTAATTTTTTTGTCTGATTTGCCAAGGCTCACACATTAACAATCAGCAAAGTCATTTTGGAATAGTTGCTGTCACGTTACAAATCAGAAACACAAGTATTATTGAAACCGTGGGTGTTCTACTTACCAATTACGTGCCGCCAAGCGTCCCCTTTTTTTATTGTCTAGGAGGTGCCATGCGGGGTAGCTATTTGAGTACGGGAGGCGTGCGATCAGACCCCTGCGCGTGCTCATCGGGAGGAGAGCCCTTTGACCGCTACCGACCGCATACCTCCCCCCAACGTCCCCATTAATGGCGCCCGAGCACCTGTTCTACGGCATGGCTATATGTCTCACTGGTTTTTGTCTGATTTGCCAATGGCGCCCGAGCACCCTCCCCCCAACAATCAGCAAAGTCATTTGGAAAATCTTACATCAAGATCCGTCGCATCTGAAAAGAAAGTTTTGCACGGATCTTGATGTAAGATCCGACGGACCTATATAGCATCGACTACGACTTATAGCAAGCATGATGAACATAAGGACGATGAGAGCGGATAATAATTGTCTTACATATTTAGGAACAGGATTAAAAAAGCCACATGCGGCAACGCCCGAAATACACAAGGGCAAAAGAAGAAGGAATACAATGATCTGGCTCGCTGATCTCTACTTTGTTGATGCGTTGCTGCAGGCCGCGAGAACTAGTCTCCGCGACGAGCGGTGATGAGCTCTTTCTTGTCCTCAAGATGCTGCTTGAGAGCATCCATAGATTCCTCCACCAGCCTTCTGCGCTCGATGCGCAGCATGACATTCTCGTCCATTAGTTTCTCGATGATGACGCCGGTCCTCTTCAACAAGGTAGTGGTCTGCTCCTGCTGCTCTGCACTTCCGACGATCTTTGCCCTCGGCAGGTCGCGCTCGGCCTGGAGCTTCGCATTGCTCTCATTTAGTTGCTGGACGATGCTGGTAGGCTGTTCAAACAAGGCTTTCAGGTCATCCTGCAACCTCGCCCACCTGGAGATCTGATCCATCTGCCTAAGGATGAGGGCACGCATGCGCCTGTAAGAGTCTTCGCCTGCCTGCGAGACATTTTCCCAGGCCGCCGTGGTGCGGAGGACATCTCTACTTCATTCGCGGCGCGGCGGGACATCTCTTCTGGTTCCGCGGTGCGGCCGGACTAGTCTGCTACATCGACGACATAGCGGGACCTCCGTGATGCTTCGGCGGCATGGCAGGACCTCTCTGCTGCTACGGCCGTGCGGCGGGGCATGTTGGCTACTTTAGCGGCGAGGTGGGACATCTCTTGTGCTTCCGCTTCTAGGCTCGCCTCTCCCTGGTGGCAATCTCTCCACCCAGAACTCACGCTGGCCATGGCAGATGCAAGGGAACGATGATGAATGACTTGTTTGTTTTTGTGGATGAGGAGTTGAGGAGGAATGTGCAGTCATCTTGGAGTAGTAGTATTTATAACCGAGTAGTAATACGCTCCTAAGTGGGAAACTGAAAGTGCTAGTATTCGACTAGAGGGGGGGTGAATTGGCGATTTTTATGAAAGTCTTCAAAACAAGGGTGTTCCGAAGACAAACAATAGAAATGAACCTATTGATATGCAGTGGAAGGTAGACTACACTAGACAAGCCATAGTCAAGTAAGCAATGTAGTGAAAGCACGAAGACTATGAGCAGCTAGGTAACATGGATCAGGATGGAAGAAGGTATGAAGCCAAACAGACAACAGTCTTCACACGGTGAAGTCAATCAAATCAGGCAAGTAGGGAAAGACTTCACAAAGACAAACTGTAAGTAAGGTGAGAGAGGTAGGATAGAACCAGTTGCTCAGAGAGGACAAGGGGTTTGTTGGACCAGTTCCACTTGCTGGGACAATTGTACGTCTGGTTAGGGAGGCTGAGATTCAACTCAGAAGACCGTGTCTTCACCTTATTCCCATTGAGCTAAGAATACATAGTCCTCGCCCAATCACTCTGGTAAGTCTTCAAGGGAGACTTCCAAACCTTCACAGACTTCGTTCACTGGCAATCCACAATGACTCTTGGATGCTCAGAACGCGACGCCTAACTGGCTGGAGGATTCACAGTCCTCAAGTGTAATAAGTCTTCAGATCACGCAGACAAAAAGACTTCAGTGATGCCTAACACTCTTTGGCTCTGGGTGTTTTGGGCTGTGTCCTCGCAAGGATTCTCTCTCAAAGGCTTCAGAGGTGGGTTGCTCTCAAACGACAAAAGCCGTGCACTAACTCTGAGCACCCACCAATTTACAGTGTAGGGGTGGCTATTTATAGCCAGGAGGCAACCCGACCTGATTTGTCCAAAATGACCCTGGGTCACTAAGGAACTGACACGTGTCCAATGGTCAGATTTCAAACACACGCGGTAGCTTAGCTTGGGCTACAAGCCAAGCTGACTTATCTAGCTCTGGATAAGATTTGCTCTCATTGTCTTCGCTCGAAGACATAGGATTTGGTTGAGCATCACATCAATCATTCTGACTTTGTTCACTTGGACCCAACTTAACAGTACGGTGGTTCCTATGACTCAACAAAGAAGAAAAGGAAACGACGAAACAACTATGTATTCGCACTCCATAGTCTTCACGCGATGTCTTCTCCTGTCATAGTCTTCAATGTGAATGTCTTCATAGACCACCATTGTCTTCAATGTCTTCACACATTTTTAGAGGTCATCTCTGGTAGGTAAACCAAATCAATATGGGACTACTACCTATGTTATCCTGCAATTCTCACAAACACATTAGTCCCTCAACCAAATTTGTCATCAATACTCCAAAACCAACTAGGGGTGGCACTAGATGCACTTACAATCTCCCCCTTTTTGGTGATTAATGACAAACTGGTTGAAGTTTTCAACGGGGATAAAAGTATGTGAAAGTTTAGTGTTATGAGTATTGTCTTCATACATAAGATGAGGCTCCCCCTGAAGATGTGCATATAGATGACTTGCGTTTGAATGTAAATGTACATGGCATGTTTTGCTTTGTGGAGGCCATCATCAAAGTGTGAAGACAATGCATTATGCATATAGGCAAGTAAAGAAGATAATGATATGCATAATGGAAAATGGACGTATGCAGAATGACTTCATGCGGGATTTATCATCACATCACAGAATAGCAGATAAAGTAGCAGACGACCATCAAGTTTAAGTTTTACAACTTAGAGAACCAAATGTATCAAAAGACGAGAGTTGTAAGACTTGGGCAAAAAGTAATGTAGCCACCCATAAGGACCCTCTTGAAGACTATGAGCTCATATGCTTCTCCCCCTTTTGTCAGTAATGACCAAAAAGGTTTGAAGACATAGAGCATCTACTCATTCCCAGAAGGAGCAGACGGTGGAGCAGGGTCATTGATGGAGTTTGGTGGTGCAGAGGGGCTGGTGCAGAGTCGATATGCAGTGTAGACATGGTTGGTGAAGTGGCGTCGTCTTCTTCATTGACAACATTGACAACAACAGTTTGCAGCCGAAGATGAATACTCGGAGTCTTCAAGAGAGGGAGTACAATGCCAGCTTGCATTCGATGGAGGCCTGGAGTCAAACTTGAAGCTTTCGGTGAAGCCATCTGCTTGAAGATCATCTTCAGAACATAGCAGAGTGAGGCTCTTCCAGGACCGCCTTGCATTCTCATGGGCAACAAAAGAGTTCTTGGTAGCCAGATTGTGAATGTGATTGACATCAAACAAAAGACTATGCATTTGATGTTTCAGCCAGTCATGGTGCTTGTCCTGCTTCTAATGTAAGGCCACAAGCAATTCTCGATCACTGAGGACTAGAGAGCGCTTACGAGGCCTTTGAGAAACTGTACTGGCAGTGGCTTCGGTATTAGCACGTGAGGCAGACGCACATTGCCAGCAAGCGGATAGGCGGGGACAGCAGCATTCAGAACATGAACTCCTTCAATGGGTTGTGTGAAGCTTTGATGATCGACATTATGAAGATATATTGGCTCCTTGGAAGGCTCAGGGTAGATAGCTTCAACAGACAGATCAACCTCGGGCAAGAAAACCAGATGGTTACGTGCAGAAGGCTGATAGTTGACAGTTGAATGAAGCTTGATTAGGCGCATCACCCATGGAGCATAAAACTTCAAGCCAAAAAGATCAATCCCAGATGCAGCAAGCTGTCTGATGAAGAAATCTTGGGAGTTGAACTTGATGCCATTGACAATATAGAAAACCAAAGTCTTCATGGTGCCTTCAAGTTTGGCTTCAGAAGAATGTCCCTTGATGGGCCAGAGAGTACGCCCTAGGATATGATAAACTTTGCGAGGCAAGTACTCGAGGTCCTGGACAAAGAATTCCTTTGGATATTCTACATCACGAGGCAATGGCTTCATCATGCTGAGCATCTGTCATATTGGGTTCAGGCCTCTGAAAAATGCTCTGCAGTCCTTCTGTGTGGCGCTGACAACCAGGTTCGTACAATACACCTGGAGTGGGCAGGGAGGTGATCTCAATGATGTCCTGAGCTTTGGCTTCATGGTGCACATCACCTGTCATCCACTCAAGGGTCCATGTCTTCGGATCCCTGTTGTATCCACGAATGTGAAGAGTAGCATAGAACTGCAGCAGAAGCTCTTCATTCCAGTGCTCTTTGGCAGTGACGAATTCCAGAAGGCCAGCATCACGAAAGCAATCCATAGCTTCCTCAAGACAAGGGAGCCCAGCCATAGCTTCACAGTCAAGGCGCATGTGAGGGAAAACTCGCTCTTGGTTGTAGAGAACACAAGAGTAGTAGCTGCGATGTTGGTGGCTCCAGAAGCAATCTAACAAGATCCTTGGCTTCGAGTAGGGATTCTTGTCATTGTCCAAGAAGGTTGTGCCCTCTGAAGCTATTGACACTGAAGGATCCAGGAGATGTAGCTGGACATAGAAGTCTTGGCAGTCTTGGCTTAGGCTTCTGCATTGGTGGTCGCTGCTGCACATGATAGTCATATTCCAGTCCGGGACCAGTGGGTGGTACCAGGACAGGACAGCGAACAGTGACCAACTCCATATCTCGGTTGTAAGCCAACTCCATTGTGTGAGGCCTTGGGGGAGGAACAGCGCCGTTAGTGGGGACCGGCATGGTATAAGATTCAAGATTCTCATTGGCTTCAGGCACAACATTAGCTTCAGGCTCCACACGATTGTCAGCCAAGACATGGTCATTGGCTTCATGAGTGTTAGTGGCAGCCTCAATATTTTCAACCTCCATATGGTCAACGACCGGAGGGTCTTGCACAGTCGCATTCTCCTCGAGAATGACTTGATCTGGGACAGGGGGTGTAGCAACTCTCTCTTCTCTTCTTGTTTCTACATCGGTTGATGCAGCCGGAATGTCTTCAGCAGCTTTGGCTTCAGACTCAGGAACCATCACAGAAGGATTCTCTTCAGGGAACACTTGATGTGCCACTGAGCTAGATTGGTGTGAATCTTCTTCTGGGATGGTTGACATGGAGACTAATGGCCTGAGGCCTTTGCGAAGCCGTTGATACACGGGCGACGCCTTTGGCGATGGTGTGGTCTCCATGTAGTTGTCGTCATTCACCATTGGGCTAGTGACTTGCGCTGGTGGAGTACGGGGTGTTGCATCTCGAGCTGGGGTTTCTTCTTGCGGGTGCTCAGCCCATGAATCATCCTAAGCAATTGGCGTCAATGGATGACCAACACTGATGTATTCGTTGCTCGTTGGAGCAGGCGATGATACCAACTGATGCTCTAGCTGAGGAAGGACTTCATCATCAACAACATTGTCTTCATGACCAATGTCTTCAGCTGCATTGGGGTCAACAACTAGAACTTCCTCTTCTTCGTGGGCCTCTGTGGAAGCAGGCTAGTGGAGTACAACTCAACACTCTTGGTTTGTGGCAGCAGGGGGAGCAACAGAGATGGGTTCAACAATGAGTGGCTGAGAGGATGCAACACGCTCTTTCTTTGAAGACTTAGTTTCCTTAGTCTTCATCTTCTTCTTAGAAGGAGCATCGTCAGATGCATCCTTGTGCTTGCGCTTCTTGGCTTCAGCTTCAGCCGCTCTTGTCTTCTTCAGTTCAGAAGCTGCTGAGGGGACCTTAGTCTTCGAGCCTGTCATACTAGCAGGGAAGACAATGCGAGGTTCTTCCTGCCTTGGTGCAGTGTGGGTCTCAGCAGACTTCTTCTTCTTGGCAGCCATTCTGGGGTCAATGCTAGGCCGCCCAAGAGCTTTTTGCTTCTCTGCTTCATTATGGGCTTGAACACATTTCTCAACCAGATACTTCATGCGCTGCCTCGAGCCTTTTGCTTCTGTGCGTTTCTTGTGGAACTCCTCCTTGAGGTCATGCAACATCTTCTTGAAGATTTGAACATCAGCCACACTGAGCTTGTCCATGTTCTTCTTGAAATGAGCCTTCTCATAGTCAATCTTGTTCTTCATCTCGACAATCTTCTGAGCCAAGGCCAATTCACCAGCAATGGCACCATGGAAGGTGACGCTGATGTCCACCGGGAGCTAAAGATCACCAATACTGATGTTCTGATTGTCAAAGCACTCATCGATGAAGTTATTGAGAATATCAACATCAAAGAGCGGCAGATCATTGAAGATTTCAGCTTGTTGCTTGCTCTTGATAAGCATTTCCAGAGCATCGTCAACAAGATCTTCATCACTGGACAGATCAATGGCTTCATCTTCGTTGCGAAGCACAGCGAATGGTGTCAGTGGCTGTCCAGTGGCCTTCTTGGGCAATGGCTTCTTGGTCCTTTTGGACACACGATATAAATCCTCAGACTGCACACTAGATTTAGATAGTGCAATCCTCAGTGGCTTCCTTGCTGAAGCTTTTGGTGAAGAAGACGGCTTTGAAGCTTTTGTCTTCTTCTTCTTCTTCTTTTCCTTGGGCGGTGAGGGAGCAACTTCAATATCAACATCACCATCAGAGTGCTCCACTGCTGCTCTCTGAGCAGCAATGTGATTCAGAAGCCCATTGAAATTGGCAAAGGGGCCAATTCTGTTTTCATTGGCTTCACGTGTCCCATCAGATCTGGGAGCAGAGGGGCTAGGGTTGAAGTTGAGGCCATAGTCTTTTGCGTTCTGGGCAGCAGAATCTTTGGCAAACTGAAAGTTGCGCTTGAAGAGATTGTCGTCACTACACCATAATAAGGAGGATGGGTCGGCATTTTCAGGCTGCGGTCCTCTGACCATGCAAGGATAGAATTCCTACGCAATAGCTTCAGCCTTGTTCTTCAGCACTAGGCCGCTATAGACTGTCTCCCCATGGATGCTTGATGGCGTTCTTCTCAGCATATTCAGGCGTGACGAATTTGTACTTGAATCACTCCTCAGCCCAATATCTTCGGATCTAGAATCTGGTTCTTGCGCTGGTTGTAGTTTTCATCAGGGTCTGACTTGTATTGTTCATACAAGGCAGGAGGCAGATCAAGAGCTGTGTTGCCTCGGCGTTGCCTGCCACCCTTCCGAGCAGACTTTTCTGAAGCCATAATATTTAAGCTGATTGGCCTCAGCACAGAGAGTGGCTTCCGTCTGATTGGCTTCAGACAAGAACTGGCTTCAGGTGATTCAATGTGATGCTGTAAGTATTCTGCAAATGAATGCAGACTATGAGAACTAAGGGATTCTCCCATAGACATGTACCTGTGACAGCATTAGAGATGCGAGGGAAGGTGAAGAGGTCATATGCATTTTTAGGAGATTTTGAAGATAAATCAGTTTTGAAGACATTGACCTCATAGTGCGAAGACATTCACTTATTTGGAGAGAGTCGGTTCCAGATTTGTACGAATCCATGAATAAGTACAAGTGAGGAAACTAACTAGTTATTAAGCATAAGTGAATATACTAAGCAAGGTATGAGATGCAGAAGAGAACAAATCCAGATTTGGAAGCTTAGAAACCACTTTTGGAAAAAGTGGTCGGATTTGATACATCTAAAAGGCAGTAAGAAAGTAAGATTTATTTACCCTTGCCAAACTTCTAGACGAATGGGAAGAGAGGCCAAGCAGTTCAATCTCCCGCGCCCTAACTTGGCGGCGGAAGACACCTACGGCGGCGGCGGAGAGGACGAGGTCCGTGGCCGGCATGAGGACGGCATCGAAGAGGTTGCAGCAGCTAAGCGCTTCTTCTCTGGCGATGACGCGAGCTAGCGGAGGCGCTAGGGTTTTATGGACGTGGCGAGGTGGAAGAACAGATAATGACCACTCGGGTGAGAATTTATAAGGAAGAGGAGGGCGGCATAGCGCAATTACGCAGGTGCCCCTGGAGGTTCACATCTGAAAGACACATGGCATACATGCAACTCATTGAGAGTTGTTCCATGTCCCCACGCATACCTGGATTGTCGGGTGGTCGTTCTGGCTTCTCTGGTTTACATGCAATAAGGATGCATCATTAAAAACAGATTCAATGTTTGTCAGATTGTCCTTTGCTGACAAGGACTGAGAGAAGACAATCGACAGGTTTCAATAGAATGCATATGATTTGGACAGATAGAGTTGAGGTAGAAGCATAGAATAGGTTAGTGTCCGATCACATTCACTTGGATCAAAAGATTCAAGAGTGAAGACATAGCTATAAGCGAATGCTGTATAGGACAGAACACAAATATATATATATATATATATATATATATATATATTTATGTGTGTGTGTGTGTGTGTGTGTGTATGAACTAACTCAACATTGTGAAGATAAATCATGAAGACAAATCAATATTGAAGACAATCCAAATACGAAGACTTTGCAATTATAACGCCAAGAGAAACACTTCAATAACAATTTGGTGGTGGCGTTACCCACCATATAGGTAGGAAGTATTAGACCCAGACACGGTGCACAATTAGCGTGGCGCTCCGAAGTCAAATTCCACATTAATGTATTCACACTCAGAGGGTAAGTCTTCATTAATTTAAGATATACGTTACTTCATGTGTTGCACATCTAAGTCGTCAACATGCATAAGCGTTAGGATGTGTGTCCATTCACAGGGCATTCAAGGATTCTAAGATATTTAGCTCACACCGCAACTTGCAAAACCTTTCTCATCCAAGGGCTTAGCGAAGATATCTGCCAATTGCTCTTCAATGTTGACCTGAATGATATCAATGTCTTCCTTGTTGACATGATCTCTGAGAAAGTGATGACGGATCTGAATGTGCTCTGTCTTCGAGTGTTGAACTGGATTTTTGGAAAGCTTGATGGCGATTTCATTGTCATAGAAGAGTGGCACATTCTTCGTGTTGATGCCATAGTCCTTGAGAGTTTGCTTCATCCATAGAAGCTGAGCACAGCATGATCCAGCAGCAATGTATTTAGATTTAGAAGTGGAGAGTGACACACAGTTCTGCTTCTTTGAAGACCAACAAACAAGTGATCGACCGAGAAAGTGACATGTTCCTGAGGTGGATTTATGATCAACCTTGTCACCAGCATAATTAGCATCAGAATACCCAATCAGATCAAATGTTGAGCCCTTTGGATACCATAATCCTATCGTTGGGGTGTAAGCCAAATATCAAAGAATTCGCTTCACGGCTAGGTGATGCGACTCCTTTGGTGCCACTTGGAATCGGGCACACATGCAAATGCTAAGCATTATATCTAGCCTAGATGCACATAAGTAAAGTAAGGAACCAATCATGGAGTGGTATACCTTTTGATCGAACTATTTACCATTGTCGTCAGGACCCAGATGACTTTTGGATGGCATTGGTGTCATGTATCCTTTGCAGTCTTGCATTCCAAACTTCTTCAGGCAATCTTTGAGGTATTTCTCTTGTGATATGAAGATGCCATTCCTCTGCTGATGGATTTGAAGACCAAGGAAGAACTTCAGCTCACCCATCATGGACGTCTGATATTGCTCCTGCATCATGTGCCCAAACTCATCGCTGTATCTCTTATCGGTGCAGCCGAAGATAATGTCATCCACATAGATTTGGCACACAAACAGTTCACCGTCGTATGACTTTGTGAAGAGTGTTGGATCTAGAGAACCAGGTTTGAAGCCTTTGCTCTTCAAGAAGTCTTTGAGCGTGTCATACCAAGCGCGAGGAGCTTGTTTGAGGCCATAGAGTGCCTTGTTGAGGTTGTACACCATATCAGGATGTTTTGGATCTTCAAAGCCAGGTGGTTATGCAACATACACTTCTTCTTCAATCTTGCCATTGAGAAAGGCACTCTTCACATCCATTTGGTACAGAAGGATGTTGTGATGGTTGGCATATGATAGAAATATGCGAATGGCTTCAAGTCTTGCCACGGGAGCAAATGTTTCATCTAAGTCAATCCCTTCTATTTGAGTGTAACCTTGAGCAACCAAACGAGCCTTGTTTCTGAGAACTTGACCATGTTCATCTTGTTTGTTGCGATAGATCCATTTGGTTCCAATGATATTATGCTTGCGAGGATCAGGATGCTTGACTAGTTCCCAGACATTATTCAGCTCGAATTGATGAAGCTCTTCTTGCATGGCTTGAATCCATTCAGGTTCCATAAAGGCTTCAGCAACTTTCTTGGGTTCAGATATAGAGACAAATGCAAAGTGCCCACATAAATTTGCCAGTTGTGTTGCTCTTGAACGAGTGGGTGGACCAGGTGCATTGATGATGTCAATTATCTTCTCAATCTGTACTTCATTTGCAATATAGGGATGTACTGGATGAAGATTTTGCCCTTGCAGATCATTGTCTTCAGCTTCAGCATTGACTTCAGGCTGAGCATTGTCTTTAGGTTGACTTGTTGCAATGATGAGTTCATCTTCAGCCTGACCTTCAGATGGTATGATTTCTCCAGTACCCATGATCTTGATAGATTCACTAGGAGGGACTTCATCTAGCACATTTGGCAGGTGCTCTCTTTGCGAGCCATTAGTCTCATCGAACCGCACATCCATAGTTTCAACCACTTTATAGTGAAAGAGGTTGAAGACTCTTTTAGGAGTGCGAATCCTTTCCGTATCCAAGCATAAAACCTTCATGTGCTTTCGGTGCACATTTTGAAGTGTGATGTGGATCCTTGATCTAGCACCTAGCATCAAATACTCTAAAGTAACTGACGTTTGGCTTCTTACCAGTTAGCAACTCATATGATGTCTTCTTTAGAAGCTTGTGAAGATAAACTCGGTTGATGACGTGGCAGGCAGTGTCAATGGCTTCAGGCCAGAACTTCCTTGGAGTCTTGTACTCATCAAGCATCATCCGAGCCATCTCGATGAGGGTTCTATTCTTGTGCTCCACGATGCCATTCTGCTGAGGTGTGTAGGGAGCAGAAAACTCATGAGTGATGCCCAGTGTATCAAGGTAAGTGTTGAGGCCGGTGTTCTTGAATTCTGTGTCATTGTCACTTCTGATGTGCTTGATCTTGATGCCATACTTCATCATGGCACGGTTGGCGAAGCGTCTGAAGACATCCTGCACTTCAGTCTTATAGAGAATTATATGCACCCAGGTATATCTTGAGTAATCATCAACAATAATGAAACCATAGAGACAAGCAGTGGTAGTAAGAGTAGATTAGTGGGTAGGGCCGAATAAGTCCATGTGAAGCATCTCGAAGGGTTGAGATGTCGTCATGATTGTCTTCGAGGGATGCTTGGCCCTAGTCATCTTCCCAGCTTCACAGGCACCACACAGATGGTCTTTTTGAACTTGATGCCTTCGATGCCCATGACATGCTTCTTCTTTGCAAGAGTGTACAAGTTCCTCATGCCTGCATGTCCTAGCCTCCGATGCCAGAGCCAACACTCTGAAGCTTTTGCTAGAAGACATACAACAAGCTGTGGTCCTGCTGAGAAATCTACCATATACAGACCATCTTTTCGATACCCTTCAAGGACTAGAGATTTGTCAAATTCCATAAGGACAAGGCAACGATTTTTTACAAATATCACAATCATGTTCAAATCACATAGCATTGATACAGACATTAAGTTGAAACCAAGGGATTCAACAAGCATCACTTTATCCATGTGCTGATCCTTTGAGATTGCAACTCTACCAAGACCCAATACCTTACCTTTACCAGTGTCAGCAAATGTGATATGACTTTTATCACATGGCCTAAGAGTTGAATCCATAAGAAGACTTCGATCACCTGTCATGTGGTTGGTGCAGCCATTATCCATAATCCATTCTGAAGCTTGAGGTGTCATAGCCTACAGTACAGTTTGGGGGATAGGCTTCACCAAGAGAGTTCTGAAGTAGAAACATTTGACGAACAAGCGGAACATAGAAGTTCAGATCTTGGTTAGGATAGATAGGATGAGTGTCAAGGAATCCCGGGACGAAATACATAGTAAGACCATTTGGACATTTTATCTTGCATCCCACAAGGTGTTTAAGGTCCCCAGCATAAGCATCAGATGCCTTTGATTTCCAGTTGGAGACCTTTCCCTGCAAAAGAGAGTTAAGTTTTCTTAACCACCCACATCTTCAGGGGTGGCTTAGTAGCAATGAGTCTAAGTGCAACATCTGAGAACTTCGGCTTTGAAGCCCTAGCAAATAGTCTTGCAGGAGGAGAATAATACTCATAAGAATAAGCAGAAAAGTTCTTAGACTTATGAACATAGCGGTTTGATGAAACACGCTCATATTCAAATATCTGAGTATGATTTCCCTGCAAAACATTGGTGTTAGGGTGACTCAGGTGAGTCCTCTGTCTGTATGAAGCCTTTGGACCATATGAAGCCTTTGGTATCGGGTTTGTCTTCTTCCCAGGTGGTGTCGTAATGAATTCATGGGAAGACTTTTGAGACAAAATTTGGGTACCCAAATCTTCTTAAGAGGTTGTCCATTCCTGCAGTTAGTACCAATATACATGGCAAACACTTCACCATTATGATTCCTGAACAGTTTATAGTTTGCATCAAAGGATTCATCAAAGATAATTGGGTTAGCACTAGTGAAGCCAGATAGGGTAGATGGATCCACTAAAGGTCCCTTAGCAGCAACCCATGTGGTTTTGGGGTACTGCTCAAGCATCCAGTAAGAACCATCAACATTCATTTTCCTGTCGAACCCAACACCCTCTTTCCTAGGGTTTCGGTTCAGAATCTGCTTTTTAAGGAAATCACATAGTGTCTGATGCCCTTTGAGACTTTTGTACATTCCTGTCTCAAGTAATGACTTCAGCCTGGCATTCTCATCAGCAATAGTAGTGGTATCCTCAGCTGAGGGGTTAGTTACCACATTAGCAGTTGAATATATTGCAACAGTAGCAGCAGTTGAACATTCAGCAATAGAGACAACATTGTCACGTTGCATGGTGGTTCAAATCCTTCTTGAGCAGAACGGATCTGTTGAGCGCATAGTGACTCGTTTTCCTTTTGAATATCTTCATGATCCGATCTCAATTTCTCAACTTCCCGCTTCCTTTGAAGATAATCGTAGCAAAGCTTTTCATGAGAGATTTAGAGTGATCCATGACGACTTTCAAGTTCCTCATACTTAACATGAAGATTTTTAATGTCTTCAATTAAGGACTGAGATCTGGTCATTTCTGCGTCCAACAGGTCATCGCTTTTGTCTAACAATTTTTGAATATGTTCCATGGCATTTTGTTGTTCAGTTGCAATTTTAGCAAGTGTTTTGTAGATAGGTTTAGATTCACATTCAAAGTCATCTTCACTTGATGTTTGAAAGTAAGCATCGCATGAGTTTACCTTGGCACCATGTGCCATGAAGCAGTAGGTGGGAGCAGAGTCATTGTCATCCTTGGCATC
The DNA here is from genome assembly GCA_963921465.1 of Triticum timopheevii. NCBI lineage: Eukaryota > Viridiplantae > Streptophyta > Magnoliopsida > Poales > Poaceae > Triticum > Triticum timopheevii. Next base: position 316,045,652 of record OY997270.1, read on the forward strand.
AGCGTTGGTGACGAGGCCATTGTATTCAGTGTTGAAGATGGACTTGGCGACGTATGCAGAAGCTAGAGCCAGGCTTGCTACTCCAGAATCAGATTCCTCTTCGGACTCCACCTCTGCCTTCTTAGATGCAGACTCCTCCTCTGAATCCATCTCCTTGCCAACAAAATCATGAGCCTTGCTAGATGAGCTCTTCTTGTGTGATGAAGACTTCGATGAGGACTTGGAAGAAGACTTTGAGGATTTCTTCTTCTTCTTGTCATCAGAATCATATTCCTTGCTCTTCTTCTTCTTCTTCCTTGTCTCATTGTCCCACTATGGACACTCAGAGATGTAGTGACCAGGTTTCTTGCACTTATGACAGGTTCTCTTCTTTTGATCACGAGAGGAAGCTTCATCATTTCTTGAGCTGGATCTTGAAGACTTTCTGAAGTCTTTCTTCTTGGTGAACTTCTGGAACTTCTTCACAAGCATAGCAAGCTCCTTTCCAATGTCTTCAGGATCCCCAGAACTACAGTCAGATTCTTCTTCAGACGAGGAGATGGCATTTGCCTTCAAAGCGCGAGTACGGCCATATTTGGGATCATAGATATCTCTTTTCTCAGATAGCTAGAACTCATGTGTGTTGAGCCTCTCAAGTATGTCAGACGGATTGAGAGTCTTGAAGTCAGGGCGCTCTTGAATCATCAGGAGCAGGGTGTCAAATGAGCTGTCAAGATATCTCAGAAGTGTCTTGACGATTTCGTGCTTGGTGATCTCAGTGGTGCCGAGTGCATGAAGCTCATTGGTGATATCAGTGAGGCGAAATGTGAAATGGACATTCTCATTGTCATTTCTCTTGAAGCGGTTGAAGATATTGCGAAGAACACTGATCCTTGAGTCTCTTTGTGTTGAGAGGCCTTCGTTGACCTTGGAGAGCCAGTCCCAGACTAGCTTCGCAGTTTCCAGAGCACTCACACAACCATACTGCCCCTTGGTCAGATGACCACAGATGATGTTCTTGGCAGTTGAGTCCAGTTTTATGAACTTCTTGACATCAGCAGGAGTGACACCTTCACCAGCCTTGGGAACGCCGTTCTTGACGACATAACAGAGATCGACGTCAATGGCTTCAAGATGCATACGCATCTTATTCTTCCAGTAGGGGTAATCAGTGCCATCGAAGACAGGGCACGCAGTGGAGACTTTCATTATCCCTGCAGTCGACATAGCTAAACTCCAGGTGGTTAAACCGAATCACACAGAACAAGGGAGCACCTTGCTCTGATACCAATTGAAAGTGCTAGTATTCCACTAGAGGGGGGGTGAATAGGCGATTTTTATGGAAGTCTTCAAAACAGGGGAGTTTCAAAGACAAACAATAGAAATGAACCTATTGATATGCAGCGGAAGGTAGACTACACTAGACAAGCCATAGTTAAGTAAGCAATGTAGTGAAAGCACGAAGACTATGAGTAGCTAGGTAACATGGATCAGGATGGAAGAAGGTATGAAGCCAAACAGACAACAGTCTTCACACAGTGAAGTCAATCAGATCAGGCAAGTAGGCAAAGACTCCATGAAGACAAACTGTAACTAAGGTGAAAGAGGTAGGATAGAACCTGTTGCTCGGAGAGGACAAGGGGTTTGTTGGGCCAGTTCTAGTTGCTGTGACATATGTACGTCTGGTTAGGGAGGCTGAGATTCAACTCAAAAGACCATGTCTTCACCTTATTCCCCTTGAGCTAAGAACACTTAGTCCTCCCCCAATCACTCTGTTAAGTCTTCAAGGGAGACTTCCAAACCTTCACAGACTTTGTTCACTGGCAATCAACAATGACTCTTGGATGCTCAGAACGCGACGCCTAACCGGCTGGAGGATTCACACTCCTCAAGTGTAATAAGTCTTCAGATCACGTGGACAGAAAGACTTTAGTGATGCCTAACACTCTTTGGCTCTGGGTGTTTTGGGCTTTGTCCTCGCAAGGATTCTCTCTCAAGGGCTTCAGAGGTGGGTTGCTCTCAAATGATAAAAGTCATGCACTAACTCTGAGCAGCCACCAATTTATGGTGTAGGGGGTGGGCTATTTATAGCCAGGAGGCAACCCGGCCTGATTTGTCCAAAATGACCCTGGGTAACTGACACGTGTCCAATGGCCAAATTTCAAACACACGTGACAGCTTAGCTTGGGCTTCAAGCCAAGCTGACTTATCCAGCTCTGGATAAGATTTGCTCTCATTGTCTTCGCTCGAAGACATAGGATTTGGTTGAGCATCACATCAGTCATTCTGACTTTGTTCACTTGGACCATACTTAACAATACGGTGGTTCCTATGACTCAACAAAGAAGAAAAGGAAACCACGAAACAACTATGTCTTCGCACTCCATAGTCTTCACGTGATGTCTTCTCCTATCATAGTCTTCAATGTGAATGTCTTCACAGACCACCATTGTCTTCAGTGTCTTCACACATTTTTAGGGGTCATCTCTCGTAGGTAAACCGAATAAATATGGGACTACTACCTGTGTTATCCTTCAATTCTCACAAACACATTAGTCCCTCAACCATGTTTGTCATCAATACTCCAAAACCAACTAGGGGTGGCACTAGATGCACTTACAGAAACCGTTTAGGTTTTGATCGGTGTGAACATGTTTGCAATCTGGAATGTGACGGGACGCGGCCTCCCTGTTCTTCTAAAAAAATTATGACGGGACGCATGCTCAAAATTTACTGACGGTTATAAGTGCGGCATTATTCCTGGAAGGCATAACGTGGGCACATATGCCTTCTCAGCCGCGTACGTGGCGTTTGCACCATAAGGTGCACCGAATAGGCAATGTCAGCACATGTCTTGTTCCAACAATCGTGCACGCTCGTTATTACCATCGCGCACACTTCTTTTAGTTAGAATGTGTGTGCCCGTCTAGCGCACACATGTTGATCTATCTAACTATTTCAGTTTGTTGTGGCTAATCGCAAACAGTTCATCCATGTGAAGTCTATGTCATCAATCGCAGACACTTTGATATGGCTGACCTGTTTCTGTTATGTTGCCTAATCGCAAACAGTTAATCCTTCTGAAGCATATACCCTCAATCACACGCACCTTCATCTGGCTGCCCATTTCCTTTGTGTTACCTAATCACAAACAGTTCATCTGAGTGACCCGTATGTTGTGTATCGCACACGCCTTCATCTGGCTGCCCATTTCTTTTGTTCCTCCTCATCGCAAACATTTAATTGAACTAAACCGTATGCCCTTAATCGCACACACAACTAAAACCTGAACCGTGTTTGATGCATCCGTCATCACAAATGTTTTATACGTTTCTGACGGTTTTCATACACCACCGTTTGCGATTATTGCATCGCACATAGTTTCTCGAAGGGTCTCTGATCGTAGTGTCGCGTTAGCAGCATCCTGAAGTAGTGAGGTAATCATCAGTGAACTGCTTCGGAAAGGCCTGAAAACAAGGATATGCATAAATATCTTCTCTATATTGGAAATGGGGCAAAGGAATAAGAAAGGCAAGGTATAATAGTTAGTATACCATCCTGTAGTGAACTGATGTCTTCTTCATTGTGCAGACAAAGATCTTGTTGTTTTTGTCGCTAATTTCTTTGTCCTAACAATCTTTTTGAGTTTCTTGACTTGATTGATATTCATGGACAACTCATTTCCCCATATGCAAAAAGGTCAAAAAGTGGGCCAAAACCTTTGACAGCAGGACCTACATGTGCAAGACCGAATTGTTAAAAACCTAAATATTAGAATGGTTCCTGCAATTGCACAATAATGTGCTATTAGACAAAGGACCATGCATGTGCAAACCTCGATTGTAAACCTCAGTGCTTCCCATTGTTTCCCTGCAACACATATAAGGTAGTTAGTGATCAGGTTAAGTGAGGGTCCGCATGCAGATTGCAGGGAAACAATGGTGTACAATAACAGAATGCGGACCCTCACATGGTATTTAGTACATCCAAATTCGATTTATTTCTCACATGGTATACAATAACAGAATGCACCTACAACAATTGAACATCGCATTGCAGAATTGAACCAAACACTTAACTAAACACCACAACAAATGAACCAAACGTTAACTAAGCACCACATTACACAATGTATATCATACTAGAAGATCCGACAGTTAACCAAACCAAGCATGCTTGACAACTTGGAAATATAGCAATTATATTTGTTTCTCATGTATTTTCTAAATATAAATTCAATTTATTTCTCACATGGAAGACAATACAACTTAAGCATCGCTACGGGTGAGAAAGTTTCATTGTAGTCAACCCCTTGAACTTGTTGAAAACCTTTTGCGACAAGTCGAGCTTTATAGACAGTGACATTACCATCAGCATCCGTCTTCTTCTTGAAGATCCATTTATTCTCAATGGCTTGCCGATCATCGAGCAAGTCCACCAAAGGCCATACTTTGTTCTCATACATGGATCCTATCTTAGATTTCATGACCTCAAGCCATTTATCGGAATCTGGGCTCATCATAGCTTCTTCATAGTTCGTAGGTTCGTCGTGGTCTAATAACATGACTTCTAGGACAGGATTACCGTACCACTATGATACGTCTCCAACGTATCTATAATTTTTTATTGTTCCATGCTATTATATTATCTGTTTTGGATGTTTTATATGCATTAATATGCTATTTTATATTATTCTTGGGACTAACCTATTAACCTAGAGCCCAGTGCCAGTTTATGTTTTTCCTTGTTTTTGAGCTTCACAGAAATGGAATACTAAACAGAGTCCAAACGGAATAAAACTTCACGATGATTTTTCTTGGACTAGAAGACACCCAGGGGACTTGGAGTGCAAGTCAGAAGAGCCACGAGGCGGCGGCAAGGGTGGAGGGCACGCCCCCTACCTTGCAGGCCCCTCAGTGACTCCCTGGCCTAGATCTTCCCCCTATATATTTAGATATATTCCAAAACCCTCAGAAGCATCCACAAAAACAATTTTCCATCGTTGCGACCTTCTATTCCCGTGATATCCCATCTTGGGGCCTTTTCCGGCATCCTGTCGGAGGGGGATTCGATCACGGAGGACATCTACATCAACTCTATTGCCCTTCCGATGAAGCGTGAGTAGTCTACCTCAGACCTATGGGTCCATAGCTAGTAGCTATCTGGCTTCTTCTTTCTCTTTGATTCTCAATACCACGTTCTTGGAGATCTATCCGATGTAATCTTCTTTTACGGTGTGTTTGTCGAGATCTGATGAATTGTGGATTTATGATCATCTTACCTATGAATATTTTTTGAATCTACTCTGAATTCTTATATGCATGATTTGGTATCTTTGTATTTCTCTTTGAATTATTGGTTTGGTTTGGCCAACTAGATTGGTTTTTCTTACAATGGGAGAGGTGCTTAGCTTTGGGTTGAATCTTGCATGATTTCACCCAATGACAAAGTAGGGGTAGCGAGACACGTATCGAATTATTGCCATCGAGGATAAAAAGACGGGGTTTTCATCATATTGCCTGAGTTAATTCCTCTACATCATGTTATCTTAATTAAGGCGTTACTCCGTTCTTTATGAACTTAATACTCTAGATGCATGCTGGATAGCGGTCGATGTGTGGAGTAATAGTAGTAGATGCAGGCAGGAGTCGGTCTACTTGACACGTACGTGATGCCTATATTTCATAATCATTGCCTTGGATGTCGTTCATAACTTTGCGTTTTTTTATAAATTGCGCAACAGTAATTTGTTCACCCACCGTATTATTTGCCTTCATGAGAGAAGCCTCTAGTGAAACCTATGGCCTCCGCGTCTATTTTCCATCACATTAGTTTTCTATCTACTATTTTCCATCATATTAATTTCAGATCTACTATTTTGCAATATTTTATTTTCAGATCTATAAACCAAAAAACCCAAAAATATTTTATCTTTTATTTAGTTTTATTTATCTCTATCAGATCTCACCTTTGCAAGTGATTGTGAAGGGATTGACAACCCCTTTATCACGTTGTGTGCAAGTGTTTGATTGTTTGTGTAGGTACATGTATTGGGGACTTGCATGTTTCTCCTACTGGATTGGTACCTTGGTTCTTAACTGAGGGAAATACTTATCTCTACCGTGCTGCATCACCCTTTCCTCTTCAAGGGAAAAACCAATGCAAGATCAAGAAGTTGCAGGAAGAATTTCTGGCGCCGTTGCCGGGGAGATTTACGCCAAGTCAAGACTAGTCTCCCGTCAACTTGCCAATTTATGGCGCCGTTGCTGGCGAGATCTACGTCAAGTCTACCAAGTACCCATCATAAAACTCTCATCTCTTGCATTACATTAGTCGTCATTTGCCTCTCGTTTTCCTCTCCCCCACTTCTAAAAAGATTTTTGAAAAGATTTGCCTTTTTATTCGCCCTTCTTCTGTTCGACTTTTCGTTTGCCTTTCATTTCCTTGTTTGCTAGATCGGTTTGTTGTCACCATGTCTGAAACTGAGGGGGTTTTCATCAAAAAAAGATAGTAGTAATCTTGAGGAGAATTTTTATGACTTTGCTAATAACGATCCTCATGAGGAACCTACTATCATGCATACCAAAAAATCTGCATACCTAGCGGTAATGTTATTGGAAAAAGGTGTTATTCAGGATTTCTTTACTTGTGCTAGCACGCTACCTACATTAGGAGGATCTATTCTCAATAAAACTAATAGTCTTACGGATGCTATAACTTTGCTCATAATTGAACTTGAAAGACAATTTGTTCATATGCACCCTTGCATACAAAGCATTTTCCCAGAGTTCTCTAATATTCAGCATTCTCATGTTAAACGTGGCGCCACTATATATATTTTTAGCTCACGAGTTTAGATTTATCATGAAAGAGGCTAGCGAAATTTTTGCTCATTAGAAAATAAATGTTGGTTGTTCTCCCATAGAGGAGATCCTTTTTAATCAAGAGAAAATAATGAGATTGCAATCTCCTGATTATGTTGCTTATAATGAAAACTTGAGAAAAAAAGTCCCTACCGAGGTTTTGGTTGATAAGATCTTCGAACTTAACGATAATTTAGGTATACAAAACAACGGGCTAGGGTTCGTGCTAGGAGATAATCTTATGACATTTCACCATAGGAAAGCCTATAATGATGAGTTGATTATAAACTATAAGGGGCTGAAGGAGGAACCTATTCTTGTTTTTTGGGATCCTTATCCTATCCTATCAAGTTTAGCCCTTTTGATTATTTTTGCTTGCCACAAAGGAAACTTTTCTTTGAAAGAAGGGAGTATGAGATGAGCATGGATGATCTCCCTTACTACTATGCCAATACCTAGATCTAGTTTTTATGCCTAGCTAGGGGCGTTAAACAATAGCGCTTGTTGGGAGGCAACCCAGTTTTATTTTTGTTCTTGTTTTTTAGTTCTATCTTTCAATAAATAATTCATCTAGCCTCTAGTTAGATGTTTTTTTGTGTTTTAATTAGTGTTTGTGCCAAGTAATACCTTTGGATGGCTTACGGTGATAGTTGATTTGATCTTGCTGAAAAACAGAAACTTTTGCGCCCAGTAAAATAATGTTCATAATTCATAGAAGCGTGCTTTTGATCTGAATTTTTTTACAAATTTTAATATACGAATTTCCTTGGTTTTCCTAATTTTTCAGAATTTTTGGAGTTAGAGAAGTATTCGAAGTTTTCAGATTGCTATAGATTGTTCTGTTTTTGACAGATTCTGTTTTTCTTGTGTTGTTTCTTATTTTGATGAATCTATGGGTAGTATCGGTACGAACCATCGAGAAGTTGGAATACAGTAGATATTACACCAATATAAATAAAGAATGAGTTCACAACAGTACCATAAAGTGGTGATTTACTTTCTTATTCTAACGGATCTCATGAGTTTTCTGTTGAGTTTTGTGTTGTGAAGTTTTCAAGTTTTGGGTAAAGATTTGATGGACTATGGAATAAGGAGTGGCAAGAGCCTAAGCTTGGGGATGCCCAAGGCACCCTGAGGTAATATTCAAGGACAACCAAGAGCCTAAGCTTGGGAATGCCCCGGAAGGCATCCCCTCTTTCATCTTCGTCTATCGGTAAATTTACTTGAGGTTATATTTTTATTCACCACACGATATGTGTTTTGCTTGGAGCGTGTCGGGGATATACTCCGCGGTATGACCCGGCCGGGCTTCGCATTTTCATTGGTAACCCGCCGGAGGATTGGCGACTCACGAGTCTAGCGGCTCACTGGTCTGACGACTCACGAGCCTGGCGACTCACGGATGGCCCTAACGGCCGGTTAGATAGAAGACTAGGCCCAAGGCCCAAAAGGCCGGCTCATGTTATGGTGGGCCACTTTACAAGGAAAGGCATAAGGAGTTTTCCCTTAAGGGGGCAGACTAGGATTCCACTTGTAATAGACTAGTCCTAATCCTAAAAGGACTCCACATGTAACCCGCCCCTTCAACTTATATAAGGAGGGGCAGGGCACCCCAAGAGGGTAAAGCAAGAACAATAATCTCTAGGGCTAGACACAACTAGAGGAGAGCCGGTTTATACGGCGACTCCCTCATGAGCATAATGAGACCTAGCCACAAACAACATGTAGGGCTATTCCGGATGATGTTTCCCGGGGCCCGAAGCTGTCTAAATTCTTGTCTTGTGCGTTGCGTCTCTCGTCCCAATCAACCCCTCTCAAGCTACCACATAGATGCATTGGCCTCACGACTAAGTCCTCACACTAGGACATCTGCCGTGACAATTCCACGACAGAGTGTCTTGTATGATATGAGTCTTTGATTTTTAGTTTGCCACACAGTCATCCTTACTGTACACACCTTTTGAGAGGTACACGCATGAATCGTGATTTATTAGAATACTCTTTGTGCTTCACTTATATCTTCTGAGCTAGCCAATTTTGCTCTAGTGCTTCACTTATATCTTTTTAGAGCATGGCGTGGCTTTATTTTATAGAAATTATTGAACTCTCTTGATTCACTTATATTATTTTGAGAGCCTCTCTAAATAGCATGGTAATTTGCTTAGGTTATGAATTTATTCCTAATATGATAGGCATCCAAGAGGGATATAATAAAAACTTTCATATAAAGTGCATTGAATACTAAGAGAAGTTTGATCTTGCATTTGTTTTAGATATGAAGATGGTGATATTAGAGTCATTCTAGTGAGTAATTGTGGATTGGTAAGAATACTTGTGTTAAAGTTTGTGATTCCCGGAGCATGCATGTATGGTGAACCGTTATGTAACAAAGTCGGAGCATGATTTATTTAGGGGAAACTTTCTTTTTGCCACTCTAGCTTTTGCCAATTTTGCTTATACCACTCTACAATTTAAGCTCTCACTTTTGCCACTCTTGGATTTTGACAATACATCACAAATGCCATTCCATGGCAAAAATGATAATTTTTCATTTCACTTTTTCCACTCTTAGCTTTTGACAATGTATCATAATTGTCACTCTGAAAATTTTGCTTTTGCAATGGAATGGAAAAAATGATAAATTGTCAAAGCTAAGAGTGTCGAAAGTGAAATGTCATTCTAGAGTGGCATAAGCAAAGTTGGCAAAAACTAGAGTGGCAAAAACAAAGTTTTCCCATTTATTTATTGATTGTCATCCTTTGTGTGGACGTCGGGATCGCGCAATGGTTAACTCCTACCAACCCTTCCCCTAGGAGCATGCGCATAGTACTTTGTTTTGATAGCTAATAGACTTTTGCAATAAGTATGTGAGTTCATTATGACTAATGTTGAGTCCATGGATTATACACACTCTCACCCTTCCACCAGTGCTAGGCTCTCTAGTACCGCGCAACTTTCCCCGGTGCATTACACCCACCATATACCTTCCTAAAAACAGCCACCATACCTACCTATTATGGCATTTCCATAGCCATTCCGAGATATATTGCCATGCAACTTCCACTGTTCCATTTTATTATGACAGGCTCCATCATTGTCATATTGCTTTGCATGATTGCAAGATAGCTAGCATGATGTTTACATGGCTTGTCCGTTTTTTGATGTCATTTGCTACGCTAGATCATTGCACATCCCGGTACACCGCCGGAGGCATTCATATAGAGTCATATTTTGTTCTAGTATCAAGTTGTAATTTTGAGCTATAAGTAAATAAAATTGTGATGATCATAATTATTAGAGCATTGTCCTTTGTGAGGTTATCAAAATAAAAGAGGCCAAATAAGCCCAAATAAAAAAAGGGGCCAAAGAAGCCCACTGAAAAAATGAGAGAAAAGATAGAAGGGGCAATGTTACTATCCGTTTCTACACTAGTGCTTCAAAGTAGCACCATGTTCTTCATGATAGAGAGTCTCCTATGTTGTCACTTTCATATACTAGTGGGAACTTTTCGTTATAGAACTTGGCTTGTATATTCCAACGATAGGCTTCCTCAAATGCCCTAGGTATTCATGAGAAAGCAAGTTGGATGCACACCCACTTAGTTATTTTTTGAGCTTTCATACACTTATAGCTCTAGTGCATCCGTTGCATGGCAATCCCTACTCACTCACATTAATATCTATTGATGGGCATCTCCATAGCCCGTTGATACGCCTAGTTGATGTGAGACTATCTCCTTCTTTTTGTCAACTCCACAACCACCATATTCCATTCCACCTATAGTGCTATGTCCATGGCTCACGCTCATGTATTGCATGAAAGTTGAAAAGGTTTGAGAATACTGAAGTATGAAACAATTGCTTGGCTAAAACCGGGGTTGTGCATGATTTAAATACTTTGTGTGATGAAGATGGAGCATATCCAGACTACATGACTTTGTAGGGATAGCTAGCTTTCTTTAGCCATAGTATTTTGAGAAGACATGATTGCTTTATTGCTATGCTTGAAGTATTATTGTTTTTATGTCAATATTAAACTTTTGTTTTGAATCTTATGGATCTGAACATTGATGCCACAATGAAGAAAATTACATGGATAAATATGGTAGGTAGGATTCCACATCAAAAATTCTGTTTTTATCATTACCTACTTGAGGACGAGTAGGAATTAAGCTTGGGGATGCTTGATACGTCTCCAACGTATCTATAGTTTTTGATTGTTCCATGCTATTATATTATCTATTTTGGATGTTTCATGTGCATTAATATGCTATTTTATATAATTTTTGGGACTAACCTATTAACCTAGAGCCTAGTGCCAGTTTCTGTTTTTTCCTTGTTTTTGAGCTTCGCAAAAAAGGAATACTAAACGGAGTCCAAATGGAATAAAACTTCACGATGACTTTTCTTGGACCAGAAGACACCCAGGGGGCTTGGAGTGCAAGTAAGAAGAGCCACGAGGCGGCGGAAAGGGTGGAGGGCGCGCCCTAGGGGCGTCCCCTACCTTATGGGCCCCTTGGTGACTCCCTGACCTAGATCTTCCCCCTATATATTCAGATATATTCCAAAACCCTCAGAAGCATCCACAAAAAACACTTTTCCACCGCTGTAACCTTCTGTTCCTGTGAGATCCCATCTTGGGGCCTTTTTCGGCAACCTGCCGGAGGGGGATTCGATCACGGAGGACATCTACATCAATTCTATTGCGCTTTCGATGAAGCATGAGTAGTTTACCTCAAACCTACGGGTCCATACCTAGTAGCTAGATGGCTTATTCTCTCTCTTTGATTCTCAGTACCACGTTCTCCTCGATGTTCTTGTAGATCTATCCGATGTAATCTTCTTTTGTGGTGTGTTTGTCGAGATCCGATGAATTGTGGATTTATGATCATTTTATCTATGAATATTATTTGAATCTTCTCTAAATTCTTATATGCACGATTTGATATCTTTTTATTTCTCTTCAAATTATCGGTTTGGTTTGGCCAACTAGACTTGTTTTTCTTGCAATGGGAGAGGTGCTTAGCTTTGGGTTCAATCTTGCGTGATTTCACCCAATGAAAAAGTAGGGGTAGCGAGACACGTATTGAACTGTTGCCATCGAGCATAAAAAGATGGGGTTTTCATCATATTGCTTGAGTTAATTCCTCTACATCATATCATCTTACTTAGGGCGTTACTCTGTTCTTTATGAACTTAATACTCTAGATGCATGCTGGATAGCGGTTGATGTGTGGAGTAATAGTAGTAGATGCAGACAGGAGTCAGTCTACTTGACACGGACGTGATGCCTATATTTCATAATCATTGCCTTGGATATCGTCATAACTTTGCGCCTTTCTATCAATTGCTAGACAATAATTTGTTCACCCACCATATTATTTGCCTTCATGAGAGAAGCCTCAAGTGAAACCTATGGCCCCCGGGTCTATTTTCCATCATATTAGTTTCCGATCAACTATTTTCCATCATATTAGTTTCTGATATACTATTTTGCAATCTTTTATTTTCAGATCTATGAACCAAAAAATCCCAAAATATTTTATCTTTTGTTTAGTTTTATTTATCTCTATCAGTTATCACCTTTGCAAGTGGCCGTGAAGGGATTGACAACCCCTTTATCGCGTTGGGTGCAAGTGTTTGATTGTTTGTGTAGGTACATCTATTGGGGACTTGCGCGTTTCTCCTACTAGATTGATACCTTGGTTCTTAACTGAGGGAAATACTTATCTCTACTGTGTTGCATCACCCTTTCCTCTTCAAGGGAAAAACCAACGCAAGCTCAAGAAGTAGCACACTCTGGTGCAAAACGTGTTCTTGTCGACCTACAAGGTTCAGTAGTAACTTGATCCAAAGTTTCATGATCATTATCATTAGCTTCCTCTCTAGTTGGTGTAGGCATCACGGTAACGGTTTTCTCTGATGTGCTACTTTCCAATTTGAGAGCAGGTACAATTACCTCATCAAGTTCTACTTTCCTCCCACTTACTTCTTTCGAGAGAAGCTCCTTCTCTAGAAAGGACCCATTCTTGCCAACAAAGATCTTGCCTTCAGATCTGTGGTAGAAGGTGTACCCAATAGTTTCCTTAGGGTATCCTATGAATACACAATTCTCCGATTTAGGTTCGAGCTTATCAGGTTGAAGCCTTTTGACATAAGTGTTGCATCCCCAAACTTTAAGAAATGACAACTTAGGTTTCTTGCCAAACCATAGCTCATACGGTGTCATCTCAACAGATTTAGACGGTGCCCTATTTAACGTGAATGCGGCTATCTCTAATGCATAACCCCAAAATTATAAAGGCAAATCGTTAAGAGACATCATAAAGTACAGTTACGATGTTCGGACACACCATTACGTTGTGGTGTTCCAGGTGGCGTGAGTTGTGAAATAATTTCACATTATTTTAAATGAAGGCCAAACTAGTAACTCAAATATTCGTCTCCATGATCAGATCATAGAAACTTTATTTTCTTGTTACAATGATTCTCCACTTCACTCTGAAATTCTTTGAACTTTTCTAATGTTTCAGACTTGTGTTTCATCAAGTAGATATAACCATACCTACTCAAATCATCTGCGAATGTCAGAAAATAACGATACCCGCCGAGTGCATCAGTACTCATAGGACAGCATACATTGGTATGTATTATTTCCAATAAGTCATTAGCTCGCTCCATTGTTTCAGAGAACAGAGTTTTAGTCATGTTGCCCATGAGGCATGGTTCGCAAGTATCAAATGATTCATAATCAAGTGATTCTAAAAGTCCATCCGCATGGAGTTTCTTCATACGCTTTACACCAATATGACCTAAACGACAGTGCCACAAGTATGTTGCACTATCATTATCAAATTTGCATCTTTTGGCATCAATATTACGAATATGTGTATCACTACGATCGAGATTCAACACGAATAGACCATTCATCAAAGGTGCATGACCATAAAAGATATTACTCATATAAATAGAATAACCATTATTCTCTGACTTAAAATGAATAACCGTCTCACAATAAACAAGATCCAAATATAATGTTCATGCTCAACGCTGGCACCAAATAACAATTATTCAGGTCTAAAACTAACCCCAAAGGTAGATGTAGAGGTAGCGTGCCGATGACGATCACATCGACCTTGGAACCATTCCCGGCGCGCATCGTCACCTCGTCCTTAGCCAATCTTCGTTTATTCCGCAACTCCTATTTAGATTTACAAATATGAGCAACCAAACTAGTATCAAATACCCAGGCGCTACTAAAAGCATTAGTAAGGTACACATCAATAACATGTATATCAAATATACCTTTGTTCACTTTTCCATCCTTCTTATCTGCCAAGTATTTGGGGCAGTTCTGCTTCTAGTGACCATTCCCTTGGCAATAGAAGCACTCAGTTTTAGGCTTGGGCCTAGCTTTGGGTTTCTTCACGGGAGTGGCAACTTGCTTGCCATTCTTTTTGAAGTTCCCTTTCTTTCCCTTGCCCTTTTTCTTTAAACTAGTGGTCTTCTTAACCATCAACACTTGATGCTCCTTCTTGATTTCTACCTCCGCAGCCTTAAGCATTGCGAAGAGCTCGGGAATCATTTTTGTCATCCCTTGCATATTATAGTCATATTATAGTTCATCACGAAGCCTTTGTATCTTGGTGGAAGTGATTGAAGAACTTTGCCAATAACACTTTCAAATGGAAGATCATTTGCTAGCGGATTCAAGTGGTTATGATACCCAGACATTTTGAGTATGTGTCCACTGATAGAACTGGTCTCCTCCATCTTGCAACTAAAGAACTGGTTGGAGACTTCATATCTCTCAACCCAGTCATTAGCTTGAAATATCAACTTCAGCTCTTGGAACATCTCATATGCTCCGTGGTGTTCAAAATGTCTTTGAAGTCCTGGTTCTAAGCCGCAAAGCATGGCACACTGAACTATTGAGTAGTCATCAGGTCGAGCTTGCCAGACGTTCATAACATCTGAAGTAGCTCCTGCAGCAGGTCTGTCACCTAGCGGTGCATCAAGGACATAATTCTTCTATGCAACAATGAGGATAATCCTCAAGTTATGGACCCAGTCCGTGTAGTTGCTACCATCATCTTTCAACTTAGCTTTCTCTAGGAACGCATAAAAATTCAGGGGAACGGTAGCACGGGCCATTGATCTACAACATTGATATGCAAAAACTATTAAGACTAAGTTCATGATAAAATTAAGTTCAATTAATCAAATTACTAATGAAATCCCACTTAAATTAACATCCCTCAAGTTATCTAAGTGATATATGATCCAAATCAACTAACCCATGTCCGGTCATCACGTGAGATGGGGTAGTCATCAATGGTGAACATATCTATGTTGATCATATCTACTATATGTCTCATGTTCGACCTTTCGGTCTCCAGTGTTCTGAGCATGTCTGTACATGCTAGGCTCGTCAAGTTTAACCCAAGTATTCTACATGTGCAAAACTGTCTTACACCCATTGCATGTGAACGTAGATTCTATCACACTCGATCATCACGAGGTGCTTCGAAACGACGAACTTTGGCAACAGTGCATAATCAGGGAGAAATTTTTTGTCTTGAAATTTAGTGAAGGGATCATTTTATAATGCTACCATCGTTCTAAGCAAAATAATATGGATAAAGGATAAACATCACATGCAATCAAAATATGTGACATGATATGGCCATCATCATCTTGTGCTTTTAATCTCCATCTTCAAAGCATCGTCATGATCTCCATCATCATCGGCTCGACACCCTTGATATCCATCGTTGTGTCAGTGTCGTCTCGCCAACTATTGCCAATGCATAGCGATAAAGTAAAGCAATTACATGGTGCTTGCATTTCATACAGTAATTACGAGACAACCCCAAGGCTCATGCCGGACAATTGTACAAAACATGATCATCTCATACAACAACATATATCACATCACGTCTTGACCACATCACATCGCAACATACCCTGCAAAAACAAGTTAGACGTCCTCTACTTTGTTGTTGCAAGTTTTACGTGGCTGCTACGGGCAACTAGCAAGAACCATTCTTACCTACGCAAAACCACAACGGTGATTATCAAGTTTGCTATTTTAACCTTCTTCAAGGACCGGCCAAAGTCAAATTTGATTCAACTGAAGTAGGATAAACAGACACCCGCCAACCACCTTTATGCAAAACAATTTGCATGTCAGTCGGTGGAACCGGTTGTCGGTGTCAAAACCGGCGGATCTCGGGTAGGGGGTCCCGATCTGTGCGTCTAGGCTGATGGTAACAGGAAGCAAGGGACACAGATGTTTACCCAGGTTCGGGCCCTCTCGATGGAGGTAAAACCCTACTTCCTGCTTGATTAATATTGAAGATATGGGTAGTACAAGAGTAGATCTACCACGAGATCGTAGAGGCTAAACCCTAAGAGCTAGCCTATGATGGTATGATTGTAATTGTGATCGGCCTTCTAAGGACCAACCTCTCCGGTTTATATAGATACCGGAGAGGGCAAGGGTTTACATGGAGTCGGTTACAAGGAAGGAAACACAATATCCGGATCGCCAAGCTTGCCTTTCACGCAAAGGAGAGTCCCATCCGGACATGGGACGAAGTCTTGAGTCTTGTATCTTCACGCTTCCATAGTTCGGACGTTCTACACAGTCCAGCTGTCCGGATACCCCCTTATCCAGGACTCCCTCAGTAGCCCCTAAACCAGGCTTCAATGACGATGAGTCTAGCGTGCAGTCTTGTCTTCGGCATTGCAAGGCGGGTTCCTTCTCCGAATACTCCAAAGTAGTTATCGAACACTTAAACTGTGTCCGGATCTGCAAGATGAGCTTCACATACCATTGTAGGGAACATAGCATAAATCTGATCTGCTGGCAATCTTCATACGTCGTGCCCTTGCATCGTGGCCTAGTCCAACATGAACCGGCGTTTCCTGCCCCACCTCGACTCGCGTTGCGAGGCGGTTTTACTGGCACGTCCTGTCAAAGAAGAGATCGTGTTCCTCTTATCACGGGATTTTCCATCAATATGGGCGTGCGTAACCCCATGACGACCGTTGGTATGACTCCGTGTTCCGTTAGGTAAACCTCCAGCGGTCACCCTAAGGACTCTTGATATTCACCCACTTTATAAAAGGGGCCGAGGCCTATGCCTTTTTTCCACCTCCCTCACGCCTTTTTGCACCTCGAGCTTTAACACCCGAGATCTAAGCTCCAACACCCCAAATCCTCCAATATGTCTGGATCCAACCCTCAAGGCCGGTAGGTGGCCTCCTCGATTCAAAAGGAGGACATTGTGAAGCTTAGGGACGTCGGATATTTGACCGCCGACATCCAGCACAGGCTTCCTTCTCCAGGGCAGGTCATCCCTACACCGGAGCCCAATGAGTGTGTCGTGTTTGTTCCTCACTTCCTCCGTGGCTTGGGCGTCACCCTCGATCCTTTTGTGAGGGGGCTCATGTTCTATTATGAGTTGGATTTTCATGATCTAGCTCTGGACGCCATCCTCCATATCTCGTCGTTCATTATAGTGTGCGAGGCCTTCCTCCATGTCACCTCACACTTCGGCTTATGGCTCAAGACCTTCAATGTGAAGCCGAAGATGATCGAGGGGCGACACGCAGAGTGCGGAGGTGCCGTAATAAGCAGGAACGCCAATGCCCCATGGCCAGAGGGTTCTTTTCCAGAAGTATCCGATGTATGGCAACGGAGATGGTTTTATGTCATGGCTCACAGAGGCACAAAGTGGGTGGCCGCCCCGAGTTCCGCTCGGGCCCTCCATCACAACTAGCATCTTGGACCGGCGTAGGACGGAATTGGGGCCCCGCTGGCGATGTACCAGTACTACAGAGCCGCATCCGAGAGCTTCTTGAGAGGGACATTAACCTTGTCAGCATAATGCAAGTGATGTTAATCCGGCGGATGTTGCCGTGCCAACGCCGGCCTCTCCGGATGTGGGAGTTCAATCCAGAGGGTCCGCGGACTGTTAAGCACTTCTTCGGCTTGAAGCTCGAAGGGATGTGCAAACTATTCTTCAGATCGAAAGTAGAGTGTCTGGACACCACCAAGGATGCGGGCCTAAGCTGCAATCGCCTAGGTACCCAGGTAAGTAACCTTGATATCGGACACCTTCTTTTGTATTTGTCATAATTGTTTATTCTAAAAATCATCCGTGGCCAGGAATGGCTCAGCAAGGCGGAGAGAATCAGGTGTCGGGCGCCACTTCCCGAAGGCTCACCTGGTCCCACCATGGCCAAGATGCTTGACTGGGTACTCAGCAGAATGCCCTCAGGGAAATACAAGGGGAAGAACGAAGAAACCGAACTCCACACGCTACGCATCCGAACCGCTTGTTGCCTCCCCTATGGAGGATAGTTGGGAACGGGAAGCCAAGGCCTCCTCCCCGCACGGGAAGAAGGGGGCGGCCTCCGAAGACTTGGAGACAGAGACGCCCAAACCAGGGAAAAAGGTATCCCCAGGGGGCCCTACCCCGACGGGCACCCTCACTGCATCACGCCCGCCAACGGGCCAGCCCTCCACTAAACTGTAAGTCAATCGTTAATTCGAAGGTACTGTGTTTCTCCTAAATCAATAACCAGGATTCGTCCTTTGTAGCCCGGCTAGCAGCTCTTCTCAATAGAGTTCGTCTTCGGGGACCTTCCTCCGGAGATGATGGAGAGCGAGACCCCACCCACCTCTCCAACTCATGAAGCAGGCGACACCGAGGTGTCATCATGGAGGAGTCCGGATCTGCCGAAGCCGGAAGCCAATGCGTCAGCTGCCCTGAACCCGGAGCGTTTGGCTCCCATGAGGGGCGATGGGAAGGGTCCGGCACAGTTCAATGTCCGGCCGGACGTACTGACAGGCCTACTGGAACGAGTTGCGCTCTTGGAGGAGCACCGCTCATTAATGAGCGCGGTGCTCAAGAAGATTTCATCCGCTACAAGCGGTTTGAATGAAGCATTTACAAGCCTGCTCAGAGGCTTTGAGGTATGTGGTGAAGAATACACTATTTTTTGGCTGTGAGGCACGCGCTAGGTGTGCTCCATATAGCTAGTAGCCCCTGAGACTCTGCTTGCCCGCCCTAGGCGGCAAACGGAGGATCACAAATCAATGATTGTGCTGTAAGTACGTGCAGGTATCTGTGGGTCCGGCCGCCGACCAGTCCGTTGAAGTTGCCGAACTAACAAGGCAGATTGGATCAATTGATGCCGATATCACGCTAGTGAACGAGCAGCTGGACAAATCACAAGGTATGTGCTCTGCCTTCCTTCGTATAGGAAGATATGAAGGCGACATGATATTAATGTAAAGATGTTTGGGCTGCAGATGGTGCTGCTGCCGTGGAGGCCCTGAGGGCGAAACTTGCCCAGGCCAAGGAACAAGCTCGGGTTAGCAATGCGGCTGCCCTAAAGGTGGCCGAGGAATTGAGAGCCGAACAGGCTGCTCATCGCCGAAGCGAGGAAAAGATAGCTGAAATGGCTGTGGAGTTAAAAAATGCCGCTGACCGGTATGAGCTCCTTAAAATGGAGCATAAGGATAGTTCGGCCGACCTGAACAAGGCACTTAATGCCACCAAGGAAATACGGACCAAGCTCAGGGGTGCGCGGGAGGAGCTTCAACAGGCCGGTAAAATCGCGGCTGGGGGCTCCTACTTGCTGCGGACAAAGTTTTTCGATCCGAAGTACGCTCCCCTGGATGGACGCTGGAGTCCTGCGGACGCGTATGCAGATTTGGCGAAGAGTACAACTGATGCTGCCAAGTTCTTCGAGGATCAGGGTGATAAGGAAGTGGAGAAGCTTTTCTGGTCGTAATTCAATGCTCCCACTCGCCCGCTGCCATTAAGTGACAAGATAGCTGCTGTAGCGGAGCTTCACAGGCTGTCCGGGCTTGCAATGCGGTCTGTAATAGACCATCTTTGTCCAAAGGGGCCTAAGCCGGACAGTTACTTTGGCTTGGTGCGACAGTTCCTTGGGGCCGTGCCCCAGATTGATGCCATGAGAAGGTCGGCGTGCATAGAAGGTGCACGGATGGCCCTTGCTCGCGTTAAAGCCTATTGGACGGATATGGATGCCACCAATATAGCGACCCAGGATCCGGCGGGGGGCCAATATCCGGCTGAGGACTACTTGGCTTAGGTCACAGAAAGTTCCCGCCTAATAGAGGCACAGTGCTCGAAGAATGTCTAGTTCGAGTGATGAATCGAATCATTGTAAAAACAATGTTTAATTTGATTATGAGGCTATGTTTATACTTTTTGCCTGAAAGTATTATTGTGTCTCCTGTGTGGCTGTTTTATATATATATACATGTAATCCGAAAGTTAGCAGTCGTTGGCTTCAGCCCCCACGCATATAATGCAGGGGTGTTCGAGAAAAATATGCATAATCACACTCGATCCAACGTCTTGGTCCATTAAGGAGGTGATCGCACGTCGAACTAGGCAACTGGACTATATAGCTGTAACGCTTTTGCTTAGCCATGGGAGTCTAATGTTGGGGCTACTATGTAGCCCCTGGTACCTTCGCTTGCATCCGAATACAGGCGCGCGTGTACATGACCGGGAAACGGTCCTTCGTTAATGCGGAGGGATCCTAGAGATTCCGATAAGTCTTCGAGTGGTTGAACAGTCTCTCGCTGTATCATGACAGTCAGTTTTCGGCTTTCTCTACTGAGGTGCTCGTCCGGGATAACCAGGGCACAATCGCAGTAGTTCTCCTTTGGCCACCTTAGCCGATAATGATGGAACATAAGGCGGCAAACCCAGGAGCCGGGCAAACCCAACATTTGACCAAAGACATGATTCAGAGCTGATGCATATAAGGCCAAACTCGTGATGCCGAACACTCCCGAAGGTATTCAGACTTTATAATAGATGATGGGCTCAAGAATGACCATTCATTATAAACCATGTGTTTCCAGGTACGTGCGTTAATCTGTCGTGGCGAGATTCCAATAACGGCAGTATCCTCTGTGGGTATGGAACCCATGGGATGGTTAAACAACAAGATGCAATAGAAAAGGTTTACACAGGGGCTTAATCTAAAAAGAAACCTGTTGAACGGGGCCCTACTGCACGTCTGCGCCTTTGTCTCCGTTCTGCCGTATCCTGGAAGGGTATCGCGCGAACGTTGTCTGTGGAAAAAAGAAAACTCGTAGGAGAGTACAACGTAAGTATGCGATGGATAGTGAAAGTGTAAAATGTTGGCCTGCCAATAAGGTTGAGCCAAGTGTGGGGCTGTATTAAATTTTTATAGCCCCTAGTGTCCACTATGGGACTACATATACGGTGCCCTAGTTCAATTTTGTCCGGGATACCGGACTCGTCTAACCGTGTCTGTGGTCTTAATGACCAGTCATGTTTTCTGATATTGGAGGATGCTTATAGTCCGGCCGCTAGGGCCGTCGCGTGTTCCTCTACGCATGAAGAGCGCTCTGTGATTCCGCTAACGGTGATGACGCCACGTGGACTGGGCATCTTGAGTGTAAGGTAGCCATAGTGCGGCAATGCGTTGAAGCGGGCAAAGGCCGTTCTTCCAAGCAATGCATGATAGTCGCTTTGGAAGGGTGCGATGATGAAGGGTAGTTCTTCGCTTCTGGAGTTGCCTGGAGAGCCGAATGTTACCTCCAGTACGACGGAGCCCCTGCTATAGGCTTCAACGCCTGGTATCACCCCTTCAAAGGTGGTGTTGCTTTGACTAATTCTGGATGGGTCTATCCCCATCCTACGGACAGTGTCCTCATATATTAAATTGAGATTGCTGCCGCCCTCCATGAGGACGTGGGTGAGATGGTATCCGTCAATTATTGGGTCAAGCACCAAGGCTTCTGATCCTTTGCGCCGAATACTAGTCCGGCCGTCCAAGTGATCGAAGGTGATCAGATAAGACATCCAGTAGTTAGGTGTGGGTACGATGGTCTCTATATCGCGCTTGTCTCTATGCATGCGTTCGTGCCTTCTCATGGATGTGCGAGTCGCATGGATCATGTTCACTGTTTTAACCTCCGGCGGAAATTTTTTCTGTCCCCCATTGTTCGGCTGGCGAGGTTCATCCTCGTCTTCACTTGGCGTTTCCCTTCCCTTGTGTTCGGCATTTAATTTGCTGGCCTGCTTGAAGACCCAACACTCTCTGTGCGTGTGGTTCGCAGGTTTGTCAGGGGTGCCATGAATTTGGCACAGTCTGTCTAGGACTCTATTCAGACCAGACGGTCCCTCTTTATTGCCTTTAAATGGCTTCTTTTGCTGATCAGGTCGAGAGCCCCTGAATCCGGCATTAACCGTTGTGTTATCTGGGCTATCTTCCTTGTTTTGGCGTTTATTTTTATTATGCCGTGGCTTCCCATTGCCATCCCGTATTTCGGATGTGCTGGGGTCACTGGTGCCTTTATGGGCTAGCCAGCTATCTTCACCCACGCAAAAGCGGGTCATAAGGCTTGTTAGGGCTGCCGTTGTCCTTGGCTTTTCTTGGCCGAGGTGCCTAGCGAGCCACTCGTCGCGTCTGCTGTGTTTGAATGCCGCTAAGGATTCGGCATCTGGACAATCGACAATTTGATTCTTCTTAGTGAGGAATCTGTTCCAAAGCTTGCGGGCGGACTCTCCGGGCTGTTGGATTATGTGTCTTAAATCGTCAGCATCCGGAGGCCGGACATAAGTCCCTTGAAAATTGGCCCTAAAAGCGTCCTCAAGTTCCTCCCAACTCCCAATTGAATTTTTGGGGAGGCTTTTCAACCAGTGCCGAGCTGGTCCCTTTAGTTTGAGTGGAAGGTATTTGATGGCGTGGAGGTTATCCCCACAAGCCATATGTATATGCAGGATAAAGTCCTCGATCCAGACCCCTGGGTCTGTTGTTCTGTCGTATGCCTCTATGTTCACGGGTTTAAAGCCCTGTGGAAATTCATGGTCCAGTACTTCTTTGGTAAAGCACAGGGGGTGAGCAGCCCCTCTGTATCTGGATGTGCTGTGGCATGCTGTCGGCTGTTGTTGTGTCCGGTGTTTATTCCGAACTGGTATTTGATTAGCGTAATCGTTTTGGTAACCACAGTCCCTCGCCGGGGTGTGTCCTTTAGATCCGTTGATGGACCTAGCTGCGCCAGCTTTCTTATCCAGGTGCTCATGTAGATCATGCGCGGCCTCGGTAGATGCTTTGTTGCGGTTATGAAGTGGTACGTCTGGCCTCCTGGTCGTGTTACTCTTTGGTGGAGCGGCCTCGTCGTCGAATTCTGGCAGTAGCTTGCATTTTGGGTAGCTCTTTGTATGGCGATCGTCGCCATATCTTTCTTCAGTGTCTAGCACTTTATTCCATCTACGATTGAGTGTTTCCTGTGCGGCTTTGAGCCGTTGCTTCTGCTTCTTCGGGCTTCTTGCTGTGGCCATAAGCTGTTTGTGGAGGTTATCTCATTCCACGCGTTCTTCCGAAATGATGAATGGATCATCGTCCGGACTGTCTTCTTGTCCTGGGGCGGTTTGATGAACTCGTCCCTCTGGATCATTGTGATCAGGCATCTGCTCCGAACTTGGTTCGGCGTGACCTGGCTCGTCCTGCTCCATCGCTGGGTCCTCATGCTTGTTATTGCCTTCGGAGTTTACTGGTATGTCAATCCTTCTTGCGCTCTTGCTGCTATTTTTACTGTTGCTGGACTTGGAACGGCGTCTGCGCCATTGCTTTGGCTTTTGCCCGGGGGTTTTATCTTCCGGATTGTCGCCTTCGTCCTTGAGGGAGTCCTGGACTAGGGGGTTTCCGGATAGCCGGACTATCAATATCCGCCGGACTCCAAGACTACGAAGATACAAGATTGAAGACTCCGGCTCATGTCCGGATGGTACTTTCCTTGACGTGGAAGGCAAGCTTGGCAATACGGATATGTAGATCTCCTACCATTGTAACCGACTCTGTGTAACCCTAGCCCTCTCCGGTGTCTATATAAACCGGAGGGCTTTAGTCCGTAGGACAACATACATCTCAACAATCATACCATAGGCTAGCTTCTAGGGTTTAGCCTCCTTGATCTCGTGGTAGATCTACTCTTGTACTACCCATATCATCAATATTAATCAAGAAGGACGTAGGGTTTTACCTCCATCGAGAGGGCCCGAACTTGGGTAAAACCTTGTGTCCCTTGTCTCCTGTTACCATCCGCCTAGACGCACAGTTCGGGACCCCCTACCCGAGATCCGCCGGTTTTGACACCGACATTGGTGCTTTCATTGAGAGTTCCTCTGTGTCGTCACCGATAGAGCGGATGCCTCCACCCGTCTTCAAAGACGGTGTTTTCGCCGGAGGGGCCTTGGCCGCCGGCCAAACTATCCGGCTCGGTGGTTTTCTCATGACCGCCTGTCCGGCCGCCGCTTCGGCAATGACTTCTCAAGTCGTCGGAAGCAATCTTCGCGTCAGCCCTAAAGCTGCCGAACAGTTGGATCCAATAGAGCTCTCGTCTGTTAACGAGCTCTTGGATCGCATCGCCGCCCTGGGAGTCGCTACGGACTACAACCAGATTGGGCTTAAAACTGATCTGAGAGAGACTAACTCTCCCCAGGCCACCCACCACGTCGCAGTGGTAGAGGAGCAATACGGCAACTCTTTGCCAGTATTGAAGATGATTCATGTCCGGATTCCCGAACCCTCCATGCCGGATTCCCGCGGAGGAACGGACTTCGATCGAGCATTGAACTTAAAATCATGCATCGCCCCGGACTCGCTGGATCGCGTCCAGCAAACCAAACTTCCGAATTCGGAAACTCCTGGGCCTTTGAGCCTCAGGATGGGCAGGGATCCGGATTTTATTCCACCCACCCGCCCGGACATATGCGATCTATCTCTAATACGGCAAGAGCCTACCGAAACAGTACATCATTACTGGGCCAGATTCCTCCTGGTTATGGACAGGATAAAGGACTGCCGAGAGGAAAATGCAATATCAATCTTCTGCAATAACTGCACGGACAAGGGAATACTAAATGCCATTGATTGTCGCAAAATTACGCGCTTCACCGATCTGGCATCCATTATACGAAAGTACTGTGCGATGGAGAGTTTCCGGAAAACCGAAAATCAATTTTGGGATAATCCGGCCCCAAACCCAGTCCGCAGTAAAAGGGCGCCCTACATTCAGGCCCCAGGAGCAAAAACGAAAAAACAAAAACCCAATAGGGGAAATGGAACCGTACTGGAGGGATGGCTCAATGGACCCTGTAAGCTTCATAGTACAGAGGGAGCCGTCCCAACACATAGCCTTCGAGCATGTTGGGTATTACGGCAGGTGGCCAAAAGTGGCGAAGAGCTTCTAGCTCCGGGAAACCACTCCAACAATACCAGCACGGTGTCAACAGTCTTCGAGACTTTCGCATCAAATAATATGCGAAAACGAACAATCCGCGAACTCGCCGAAGTCTACCAAGTAGCAACAGCAAATCCATGGAGCGACACAGCTATTACCTTCAATGCCAGCGATGAGCCCACATTCCGAACAACCAGAGCCCCAGCCGCACTGGTACTTAGTCCCATAGTGGACGGCTTTCGACTGACAAAAGTCCTCATGGATGGCGGCAGTGGACTAAACCTCATTTATGAGGAAACTCTGCGAAAAATGGAAATCGATTGGAGCCGTATTGAGCGAAGCAGCACAACCTTTAGAGGAATAATCCCCAGCCGGGAAGCGCGCTGCACCGGAAAAATCATGCTCGACGTGGTGTTCGGCTCTCCGGACAACTACAGATCCGAAGAAGTCACGTTCCAGGTGGCCTCGTTCAGTAGTGGGTATCACGCTATATTAGGACGAGAGGCATTCACAATTTTTCAAGCAATACCTCATTACGGGTACATGAAGCTCAAAATGCCTGGGCCCAGCGGAATAATCACTCTCGCTAGTGATCCGGACATAGCACTCCGCGCCGAAAACAAGACAGCCGCACTAGCCCTCGAGGCACTATCTGAAGCCTTAGCGGCAAAGGAACTCACCGCGCTGCGCTCTACGGTGAATAGGGATGATGTGATACTCGATAAAAGATCCAAGTCCACCTCCTTCAAACCAGCAGATGAGATAATAAAATTCCAGGTCCATCCAACGGACCCAACAAAGACGGCCTCCATCGGGGCACAGTTGAACCCCGAAGTAGACGCCGCACTGCGCGAATTCCTTCGGGAAAATTGGGATATCTTCGCCTGGCATCCTTCGGACATGCCCGGAATCCCTCGCAGGTTGGCAGAACACAGCCTAAACATCCTAAAAGGATTCAAGCCAGTCAAACAGGCTCTTCGGCGATTTTCCGAGCCCAAAAGACAAGCAATGGGAGAAGAGCTAGCCAAACTATTGGAAGCCGGATTCATTAGAGATATCAAACATCCGGACTGGCTAGCGAATTTGGTGATGGTACCAAAGAAGGATAAATCCTGGCGCCTCTGCGTCGATTTTAAAGACCTCAATAAAGCTTGCCCAAAGGATCCCTTCCCTCTCCCCCGCATCGATCAAATTATCGATGCCACAGCAGGGCACGATTCGTTGTGTTTCCTGGACGCATACTCTGGCTATCATCAAATCAAGATGGCGGAAGCAGACCAAGCCGCAACGGCATTTATCACTCCATATGGACCATTCTGCTTCAACACGATGCCCTTCGGACTCAAAAACGCCGGCGCAACATATCAGCGCATGATTCAAACATGTCTGGCCACCCAGATCAGCAAAACAGTCGAGGCATACATAGACGATGTAGTCGCCAAAACAAAACATGTCGAAACTTTAGTAGACGATTTGAGGCTAACATTTGACAACCTCAGAGCATATGACATCAAGCTGAATCCGGAAAAATGCGTTTTCGGCGTACCAGCTGGAAAGTTGCTGGGCTTCATCGTATCTGGTAGAGGAATTGAAGAAAATCCGGCCAAAATCCAAGCTCTGTCACAGTTGGATATTCCAAAAGACCTCAAGCAAATACAAAAATTAACAGGATGCGTGGCAGCCTTAAGCCGCTTTATCTCCCGTTTAGCAGAAAAGGCGTTGCCCCTCTATCGCCTCCTAAGGCGCACCGAACACTTTGAGTGGACGGATGCTGCCACTGCCGGACTCGAAGAAATAAAGGCCATACTGGCAACAAATCCGGTCCTGGCTGCGCCCATTCTGGGCGAACCAATGTTGTTATACATCGCAGCAACACATCAAGTTGTAAGCGCAGTCCTCGTAGTCGAACGAGCGACAGAAGGGCATAAATTCCCTCTTCAAAAACCAGTGTATTACGTATCCACTGTGTTAACTCCCTGCAAATCCCGTTACCCACAATATCAAAAGATAGCATATGCGGTGTTCATGGCATCTCGAAAGCTTCGGCACTACTTTCAAGAGTGCTCGATAAAAGTGGCCTCTGAAGTACCACTCAATGACATTATAAACAACCGCGATGCAACGGGCAGGATAGCAAAATGGGCCATTGAGCTCTTACCATTCGACATCACTTACAAACCTCGACGAGCTATAAAGTCACAAGTTTTGGCTGACTTCATCACCGAATGGACTGAAGCCGAACTCCCTAAAGAGTACGGCGCATACTCCAATTGGACTATGCATTTCGACGGCTCCAAAATGTTGGCCGGACTGGGGGCTGGCGTCGTCCTGACGTCCCCCACCGGAGACACAGTCCAGTATGTACTTCAAATAATGTACACGGACTCCAACAATGCAGCCGAATACGAGGCCCTGCTACATGGTCTCCGGATGGCGGTCTCCATGGGCATTCAATGCCTAGAGGTGCGCGGGGACTCAAACCTTGCAATATCCCAAATAAACAGAGACTTCGACGCCAAGGATCCAAAAATGGCAGCATATCGCAACGCTGTCCTAAAAATGTCAGCCCGGTTTGAAGGACTCGAATTCCATCACATAGCCCGAGATAATAACCAAGCGGCCGACGTCCTGGCACGCATCGGTGCGAAACGTGATGATGTCCCTCCAAATATCTTCCTGGAACGGCTCTTCAAGCCATCCGTACTATGGGAAGAGGAGTCCGGTAGCGATAAACCGGAGAAAACCGCACCAACCGGTGATTCGGCAGATGACATAACACCCTCCGCCCACGTCATAATGGCAGTAATTGCCGCGTGGACAGAACCTTTCCTAGCCTACTTACTTAGGCAGGAACTTCCCGAAGACCAAAATGAGGCCCACTGCATAGTCCGGCGATCGAAGGCCTACAAGGTCCACGAGGGAGAACTTTATAAGAAAAGTACCACCGGAGTCCTTCAAAGGTGTATCTCCGAAGAAGAAGGGCGAAACCTCCTGGCTGAAATTCATGCCGGACTAGGCGGACACCACGCAGCAGCCCGGGCCCTTGTAGGAAAGGCATTCCGTACAGGATTTTATTGGCCGACGGCTCGGGCAGACGCACAGGACTTGGTCCAGCGATGCGTTGGTTGTCAGCTCTTTGCTAATCAGAGCCATATGCCACCCACCGCCCTCAAAACCATACCCATTACCTGGCCGTTCGCGGTCTGGGGGCTTGACATGGTTGCACCCCTTAAAGGGGGAACCCACAAGAAAAAGTACCTATTGGTCATGGTGGATAAGTTCACCAAATGGATAGAGGCCAAACCGGTCAAAACGGCAGAGTCCGGACCAGTGATAGACTTTATATCGGGGGTGGTACACCGTTACGGAGTCCCCCACAGCATCATCACCGACAACGGCACGAACTTCACAGCCGACGAGGTTAAGTCATGGTGCAAAAATATGGGCATCAAGCTCGACTATGCGTCAGTCTATCACCCTCAAACCAACGGTCAAGTGGAAAGAGCAAATGGTCTAATAATGAGCGGCATTAAACCCAGACTAGTGAGGTCACTCACTAAATCCGACGCACAATGGGTCGAGGAGCTCGACTCCGTACTCTGGGGGCTGCGGACAACGCCTAACCGTACTACCGGATTCACACCATTTTTTATGGTATACGGCGCAGAGGCAGTTTTGCCCTGCGACATTATTCATGACTCACCTCGAGTGCGCATGTATGAGGAAAGAGAGGCCGAGCTTGATCGGCAGGACAGCTTGGACACATTGGAGGAAGAATGTGACGTCGCGAAGGCTCGTTCCGCATTCTACCAGCAGCAGGCCCGAAGATATCAAAGCAGAGAAGTACGAGCCAAGACTTACAACGTTGGTGAACTAGTTCTACGCCTGCCGGACAAGAAAAAGGACAAGCTCAAGACCAGATGGGAGGGCCCCTTCATTATCGATCAAGTACTGACCGGCGAAGCATACCGTCTACGAAATGCGTCGGATAACCGACTCGAGCCGAACCCATGGAACGCAGCCCGCCTCCGACGATTCTATGCCTAGCGCCGGACTAAGAGTTCGTCCCCTTCCCCCGTCCAAACTTTTATACTTCGACTGTCTTTTGTTTCTCTTTTTATCCTTTTCACTTAAAAGCCCTTCTGGGCCTATTTTTGTATTTTTTGCATACGTATGATGTGCTATCCGCACTCATTATTCCTGGGGGCTTCTTTTACAGAAGCTCAATTATACGGGTTTCATACCCAACACATGTGTCAAGCTTCCACATGTACCTTTTACTCGCCATTATATGCATCGATATGACTTAAGTTTTGGCCAAGCTGGGTTGCCTGGCTCCTGTGCTTACCCCTACGTTCCCGATTGTTCGGCTAGGAGGTAAAGGGAGCACCTCTGCGATTGTTACTGCCGGGTCAGCCGGATGTGTACCTCAGACTGGGTGAAGCCGAAAGCTAGCGTTCTTAAGGGAATATTCGGTCGGTGATTTAAAAGATGACTTTTTACCTATTTATCTATTTGCCCCCAGATGTTTTACTGCTTTCTTTGCAGTCCGGACATGCACTTTAGGGCATGCCTCCCCAGCGAAAGGAACCCTTAACGGAACTATTCTCCCTAGAAGATGTTTCTTACTAACCATGTAATATAACATAACTAGTTGGGCACTTGTCTGATAAAGCACTAATGACCCCTACGCCTGGTCTCCATGCATACCGCGGTTGTTTCTTAACCAAAAAGGTATTCGGACACACTCCGGACTCTAGGGTCCCGAGTTCGAAGCGAAAAGGTCGGCAAAGACAAATGATCTACAATCCAGCTAGAAGGCATTTCACATGTCAATTTAAAGGATAACATACATTGTCAAATTTATTGATTGTATTCCTCCTCAATCCCGTCTAACAGGCTGTCTAATTTACAGTCCCGTTGGGAAAATCTAGCAGCCAACTCTACTTGGCTGTACACTAAACTCACAGGGATCTCCTTCCCATCAGGCCCCACCGGTCCAACTTCGGCCATATGGTTGGGGTCCGCCTTCTTGTACCGCGTCTTCACCATGGCCCAAGCCTTCCTGGCACCTTGACGGCAAGCCGAAATCTTCCACAAACGGAAGCGCTGCCGCACTCCCTGCAGCTTCTCCGCAAGCTCCCCGAGGCCCTCGGGTAGGGCGAGGGCTGGCCATAAAGCCTGAACGACGCCGCTCATTGCCTGCCGAACTCGTTCGAGTAGCTGCAAGAGTTCGGGAAGTTGATCACCCATTGATATGGGCATCTCCTCTGCAGGACGACCCGTGAGTATACCTACAAGACACATCATGTCAAACTCCTTCCTCGCCGAACTCTTCTTTTCAAAGGAGTTCGCTCAAGCACTTACTATAAATGCCGCGACGAAGCCACTGATTCTCCTTAACGGAGCCGGACAGCTCTGCCTGAGCGCCTTTCAACTCTTCTCCGAGCTTGGCGTTGGCCTCCTGGAGCTTGTTCCTTTCCTGCTGCACCCTATTCAGCACACTCTCGCCGGCCTTTAGCTGGCGCAGCAATGCTTGCCTGTCCGGATCTTGTCCGGCGGTACCTGCAATGTCATTATTAGACTCGCGCGCACGCCGCACAGCGCTTATATTTATTAATAAAAATGTGTTACCAGGAGGGGTCTTTCCGTCTCCTCCTGCGGCAGCAAGTGCGGCCTCAAGTTGGGCCTTGCAATCTTGCAGCTCCCGAGACAATTGGGCGTTCTTCTCGTTAAGTGCTTGAAATTTCCAATGATCCTTAAATCAGGTAGCATAACTACTTTAAGTCTCGGGGGCTACTGGTATATACAACCGTTAAAATTCCCTTACTCGTGTGTCTTTCACATACTGCTCCATGGCTCTGGTAAAACCATTTTGAGCGGCACGGAGATGCGCGTCCCCTGCGTTAAAGGCATCCAATGCCTCAGGGGAAAAGCATGCTTCTTGAAATACTGTCCGGCGGCGCCTATGGTTCATGGCGCTCTCCACCTCAGACTTGGTGGCGGACAGTCTGTCGGTATCCTCCGTTGGAGAAGGATCCGGCTCGCGTCTTGCGCTTGCCTCCCCCTCCAGGCCGGGCGTTGGAGCTTGGCCGGTGTTGGTCGGATCGGCAATTCCTGCGCTCGCAGTCCGGCGGGCGCTTTTTCTCCTACAAAGATTATGAGCATTCAGATGTTTCCTCGGAACGTCGCTATACAAATTCAAATACGAGCTATACCTTTGCGGCGACGTTTCCGTCCGCATTGCGCTCCTTTTCCGCCTACTGGTGTGGACTGGCCTCTGTTGGTCAGCCGCCGTGGGCTCGGCTTCCTGCCGTAAAGGCGCTTCCTGCAAAATACCATCGATCGCGAAGGTTAGAGATGGGCAGGGAAGAGATACCGGTGTCCGGACTTCGGTCGCGGTCACCTGGGAGGCCGGACTTAGTCCGGGGTAGTCTGCCGTAATGGCAACCAGAGCATTGTCTATGCTGAGCTGGTGATACACCCCGTCAATCAGCTCCACCTCGATGTCCGGGTCCTCTTCGGAGGCCGGACCTAGGGATCCTTCTGGATCCTCGGGTTGCGGGGCAGGACTCACCATGTCCTCCACAGTCCGGCGTAGATCCTGCGCCGAAGACATAATATAAGAAGCTTAAACTTCGAAATCATGGGTTGAGCCCTTCAAGGTGTTCACTTACCCATCCTCTGGGGTTGACCATGGAAAACCCATTCAAAGGGTCCGTTCGAAGGAAATCCTCCTTCTCCCCCTTGTACAGGCCGGACAGGATCTTCACCAGATCCTCGGTCGAATCCGGCCCTTTGCGGCCGTGCCGGGAAGCATCGTCTTCCCCGTTGAAATCCCACATAGGGTGGCCTCTGTACTGCAGTGGCTGTACCCCTCGCTTGATGCATGTCGCCATGACTCTGATCATGGTCAATCCGGAATGAGCCATTATTCTTATCCGGCCCATCAAGTAGTGGACGCTCTTGTCTTCCTCCAATCGGGGGCTCCGCGGGCGCCAGCTGAGGCGTTTCTTCAAGGGAGCAGCACTAAACTCCGGGAGGCCGATCCGAACTGGATCTGGCAGCGGGGCGTCTCCTATATAAAACCACTCCGAGGGCCAGTCTTCGGACACCTTCTTGGGAGTACCGGATAGGTATCCGGTCCCGGCGATGCGCCATATTTCGGCGCCGCCCACTTGATATATGGACCCCTGGTGAGAACGGGGTACGAGGCAAAACAGCCTCTTCCACAATGCGAAATGGGGCTCGATGCCCAGAAATAGCTCACAAAGAGCTACGTAGCCCGCAATATGCAACACAGAGGCGGGCGTGAGGTGGTGGAGCTGGAGTCCGTAGAACTTCAGGAGCCCGCGGAGGAACG
Source organism: Triticum timopheevii (assembly GCA_963921465.1). NCBI lineage: Eukaryota > Viridiplantae > Streptophyta > Magnoliopsida > Poales > Poaceae > Triticum > Triticum timopheevii. The sequence continues at coordinate 316,078,127 of OY997270.1, forward strand.
GATGTATTGGAAATCCGAGCCCCCTTATCAGATAGGGGACAAAGCACACTCGCTCCTCCTTATTGGGGCTTGGAGTGTCCTCCACCTGCCTCCCACCTTGATAAGTAACCAGTCCGGCCCGGACTGGGACCATGAAGGCCAAAGGGAGATATCCCTCCGTTTGGAGCTTCACTAGCTCATTGTGCAAAATAGAGCACCTCCTCCAATTCCCTGGCGGTGGGCTAGGAGCGCGTGAAGAAGAGCCGCGTTGACGATCCATGGTGGAATGGATTTCTAGGTCAGAGGCGCTTCGATGGAGTATACGCGGGAGGAAGACGGTGCGGTTTGGATCTGGATCCTTGCCTCTTTTATAGGCGGATGACTCGCACAATTAGGGGGTGAAATGCAAAAGACACCCTGGCTTTTCGCATTCGTGCGACGCGTGGAAGAGGGCCATTATTTGGCGTAGAAGCCGAGGGACACAGTATTCAAGATGAAGCCGGACACTATTCGGCAAGTACATGGAATTTGAAGGGAGAACCCGCCTTGCAACGCCGAAGACTATAAACACGCTGGACTTATCGTCATTGAAGCCTGGTTCGGGGGCTACTGAGGGAGTCCTGGACTAGGGGGTGTCCGGATAGCCGGACTATCAATATTCGCCGGACTCCAAGACTACGAAGATACAAGATTGAAGACTCCGGCTCGTGTCCGGATGGTACTTTCCTTGGCGTGGAAGGCAAGCTTGGCAATACGGATATGTAGATCTCCTACCATTGTAACCGACTCTGTGTAACCCTAGCCCTCTCCGGTGTCTATATAAACCGGAGGGCTTTAGTCCGTAGGACAACATACATCTCAACAATCATACCATAGGCCAGCTTCTAGGGTTTAGCCTCCTTGATCTCGTGGTAGATCTACTCTTGTACTACCCATATCATCAATATTAATCAAGCAGGACGTAGGGTTTTACCTCCATCGAGAGGGCCCGAACCTGGGTAAAACATTGTGTCCCTTGTCTCCTGTTACCATCCGCCTAGACGCACAGTTCGGGACCCCCTACCCGAGATCCGCCGGTTTTGACACCGACAGTCCTCCTTGGGCGTATCCACCATGTATATGTCGTGTGACAAGGTGGAAGTCCGGCACCCCATAGATTCTGAATCTTCTCCTGCATCGTCGTCCATACCGTCGATGCCTTCAAAGTCGAAGTCAAGCGCATCGGTTAAATCATCAACCGTGGCAATGAAGTGGGTGGTGGGTGGGCAACGAATTCCTTCGTCGTCTGCTCCCCACTCGAGCCGGACATAGTTCGGCCGAGAGCCTCCTGATAAAGAGAGAGACTTTAACGAGTTCAGCATGTCGCCAAAAGGCGAGTGCTGGAAGATATCCGCAGCGGTAAACTCCATTATCGGAGCCCAACCTGGCAGAGTTGGCTCGAGAGTGCGCGGACTGGAACCAACAACCGGATACGAGTCCGGGGGTCCGGAATCACAGGTTTCCATAGAGGTGAGACCCATGTTCGGCTCCACCGCTGATGAGTGTATGGCCTGCGGGGCGGGGTCCATCCCTCCGTCCTTAGGCAACGTAGCCTGCTCCGGATTTAATTCCGGGGCTACTGCAGGGGTGATATCCCGAGTGTTGTCCGACAGCAGGTCTAAGCCATGCCCGTCGTGACTGTCCGGTGCACCTGGCGCAGGCCCAAATCCGTCGAAGATCAAGTCTCCGCGAAGCTTAGCCGTATAGTTCAAGTTTCCGAACCTGATCTGGTGGCCAGGGGCGTAGCTGTTGATCTTCTCCAGATGGCCAAGCGAATTGGCCCACAGTGCGAAGCCGCAGAACACGAAGATCTGTCTGGGGAGGAAAATCTCACCCTGGACCATGTCGTTGACGATGATTGAAGGAACCATCGAGCCTTGCAGCGACGACACAGAGGAACTCTCAATGAAAGCACCAATGTCGGTGTCAAAACCGGCGGATCTCGGGTAGGGGGTCCCGATCTGTGCATCTAGGCTGATGGTAACATGAAGCAAGGGACACAGATGTTTACCCAGGTTCGGGCGCTCTCGATGGAGGTAAAACCCTACTTCCTGCTTGATTAATATTGAAGATATGGGTAGTACAAGAGTGGATCTACCACGAGATCGTAGAGGCTAAACCCTAAGAGCTAGCCTATGATGGTATGATTGTAATTGTGATCGGCCTTCTAAGGACCAACCTCTCCGGTTTATATAGACACCGGAGATGGCTAGGGTTTACATAGAGTCGGTTACAAGGAAGGAAACACAATATCCGGATCGCCAAGCTTGCCTTTCACGCAAAGGAGAGTCCCATCCGGACACGGGACGAAGTCTTGAGTCTTGTATCTTCACGCTTCCATAGTCCGCACGTTGTACACAGTCCGGCTGTCCGGATACCCCCTTATCCAGGACTCCCTCACTGGTCTCATGTGCATGGACATGTAAGGTTGGTCCGGGCTGGTTCATCCCACAATACCGCCGAATCAAAATAAGACCTTGGTGGTAAGAAGTATGACCATAACTAATACATCCATTTTGGATCATGCTTTTATATCGATATTTTTGTATTATGGGCTGTTATTACACGTTATGTCACAATGCTTATGGCTATTCTCTCTTATTTTACAAGGTTTATCATGAAGAGGGAGAATGTCGGCAGCTGGGATTCTGGGCTAAAAAAGGAGAAAAGATTGGAAACCTATTCTGCACAGCTCCAAAAGTCCTGAAACTCCACTGTCGGATTTCGGGTTCCGGCAGACCCTTGTGGTTCGAACACTGGGGTGCGCGCGGAGATTCAACCCTCTACCGTCTCGCACCTCGCCGAATCGCTAGGACCTAAACTATCAAACTGAACATCACAAGACACACAAGATTTATACTGGTTCAAGCCACCATTGTGGTGTAATACCCTACTCCAGTGTGTGGTGTGGTGGATTGCCTCTTGGGCTGATGATGAACAATACAAGGAAGAACAGCCTCGCGAGGGTCTGTTCTTGGCTGGTGCGATGAACTGCTAGGAGGGGTTCAGTCGCTCTATCTACTGGTTTCTTGATGAGGACCCAGATGCCTCTACCCTGGGGTGGCTAGTCCTATTTATAGGCAAAGGCCCTGGGTCTCTCCCCAAATATTGAGCGGGAAGGGCGCCAACAATTGGCCATTTTGAAGGGGAACAGCGGGTACACTTATCCTGACTAAAGTTGGTCCTCGCCTGTCAAAGGCTCTGGTGATGACGCCGGCTTGGGCTCCACAATGACTTCCTTCTGGCCGTTGGGCTGGTCTTGGTCTTGTTGCACCGAAATGGACGCCTTTGCTTGATGCTCTCGCCTGCGCTTGCTCCCTTTGCACCAAAGAGGAAAGGAGGACACTGCGTGGGCTGGCGCCCGACTGGCGCCCTTGGTCGTCATGGCTTGCGTCATGGGCACCTCGCGAGGTACCCTGCCTTGAACCCTCCGCCTCCTCATGAGCCAGCCTGACGAGGCCGTGCCTGAGGAAGCTCCTTGTCGTCCGCCCCGCGAGGCTTGGCCCCTCGCGAGGGTCTTGAGCTTGCGTTGATGAAGATGGGCTGTGCTGGGCCTCCTTTGAGCCACGCCGCAGGTCGCAGGCAGGCAAGTCTGGGGACCCCCGTTCCCAGAACGCCGACAGTAGCCCCCGGGCCCATGGCGCACTCGAACTTGGCCGGGCGGAGAGGCGAAAGGGCAAGTGCGAAGCGTCGCGGGCCCTAACAGCCTGCGGCCTTGGGCGCCGCGTGGCGGTCGACTGGTCGGGGGCGACTCCGCTTCCCCATGACGCCTTGTTAACCGCACGGATTCGACAAGTCCCTGCATGCAAAGCAGGTCATGATTACCTGTGATCGTGGAGGTCGACGGTTGGCCTTCGCCGGCTATAAGTATGGAATGGCGCGTGCCCTTCCAGCCTATCCCCTCTTGCTTCTCCTTCTTCTCCATGGCTCCACCAAGGAAGTTTTCGGCCACAGAGAAAGGGGAGGCCCGCCAGGTCGAGTCTTCCTCTCCCCCGCCCAAGCGCGGTCGAGGTCGCCCTCGCAAGCATCCTGTGGCCTCCACGGCGATCCCCCGTGGTCGCGGAGGTGGCTCTCAGCGTGGCGACAAGCGGCTGGCCATGGTCGGCGGGCGTGCCCCGGTCGTGCGACCCTTGAGGCCGCGCCTCTACGCTGCGGAGGCGCTGTCGGAGTTCGTGGTGTGGGCGGTAGAGCCGTCCGGCGCCCGGCTTCAGCTCCCTCGCTTCCTCCTGGGTGAGCTCCCAGATGGCGCCCTGGGTGGCCTCTGGCTGCAGGCGGATGGCTGCTGCAGCCAGGCTTCGTGGGCTTCTTTGGAGGTCTCTTCTACTGGGAACCTGTTCCTGACCCGCGGCTGGTAGACGTTTGCTCGCGCGCGTGGTCTTCGCCGCCGGTGCTCCCTGCACTTCAAGTACAACGGCGACGCCACCCTCTACGTGAGGGTGTTTGGGGAAGATGGTCGCCGCATGTGGTGCTGCCCTGAAGACGACGACCGCAGCCGGGGACTCAGCCCCGGCGTGGATGGAGAGAGCAGCGCGCGGGCGGCTGGCAACGCCCATGACTCCTCAAGCTTCACCAGCTCTTCTTCGGGTGATGACTCTTCCAGCAGCGGCCGCAGCCAGCCCCCACGCCGCCGCGCCTGCTTGGAGGGTGGCAGCGGGTCTGCTCGCCGCTGCACCCCGGTGAAGCGCCAGAGGGAGTCCGCCTGAGCTCCGGAGGCGGCTCGAGTCTTCCAAGAGGGCCGGCACGGGACGTGCTTCGCCTGCTTTTGTTCTTTTCCTTTCTTTTCTCCTGCGCAAAAAAAGACAACAATGTGTGGCCCCGTGGGGGCGCGTTTGGGTTAACGCCGTTAATCATTGTACTGCTTTTGTTATCCTGATACTGCTCTTTTCTGTTGTACGCCCATTCGCAAGTAAACCTCGGCCTTGGCCGCGGGGGTGACCGACCCAGGCCCCGTGTTCGCGTCGTGCTGCCCGTGAGGCATGGTCCGGAGGGGTGCTCCGGCTGTGGACCAGGGTCGTGAAAACTTGAGCGATAGGGGTAGGAACGCTCGCGAGGGCTCCCAGGGCTTCTACCTCGCGAGCCCCGTGCAAGAGAAATCGAGGCAGGAGAGCGAAAAAGGTCGAAGAACCACGGACCAAAAGATGGCGATAGTTTCGATAAACACTCCAAATGGGAATAACTAGTCAACTGCAGAAAGCAAATGAAAAAGCCGCGTCCAGCACCTAGTCTAGTCTTCGACGTCTTCTCACCAGCGCGGAGCTAAGTGCTGCCACTGGGTGTGGGAGGGAGCCCCAGGGACTGAGGCCGGCACCCCTGAGACTCCGGGGCGTGTACAGCCCCAACTCATTATTACGTGAGAGTGTCACGGGCGGCGAGCTTCACAGGCGTTGGCCTTCTTCACAGGCTCCGGGCCTTTCTTCGGGGAAGCAAGCTTTACGGGCGTTGGCCCTCTTCACAGGCTCCGGGCCCTTTCCAAAACGCGACAGCTTCACAGACTCTGGGCCTTTTCCAAAAAGATAAGCTTCACAAGCATTCGCCTTCTTCACAGGCTCTGGGCCTTTTCAAAAAAGATAAGCTTCACAGGCATTTGCCTTCTTCACAGGCTCTGGGCCTTTTCAAAAAAGATAAGCTTCATAGGCATCCGCCTTCTTCACAGGCATTCGCCTTCTTCACAGGCTCGGGGCCTTTTCAGGGGTAAAACCTCTGGAGGTGCTGGATGTTCCACGCGTTCTGTATAGGTACTTCCTCCTGAGTCTCCAAGTGCACGGAGCCGGGCCTCGAAACATGAACAACCTTGAACGGGCCCTCCCACATGGGAGATAGCTTATGCAGTCCCTCCCTGGAGAGGACCCGCCGGAGCACGAGATCCCCTACCTCGAGAGTTCTGGGGCGGATGTTGCGGCAGTGGTATCGCCGGAGTGCCTGCTGGTACCTTGCCGCTCGCAGCGCAGCTTCTCGACGATGCTCCTCCCCCAGCACGAGGTCCGTCCCCCGCATGGCATCCTGCAGCGTCTCATTGAACGCCAGGACCCGCGCGGATCGACGGTTGACCTCGTGAGGGAGGACCGCTTCGGCTCCGTAGACCAGGAAGAAGGGGGTCCCTCCAGCCGGCTTGGTCGCGGTTGTGCGGATGGACCACAACACGGACTGAAGCTCGTCATACCAGCCTCTGCCGCAGGCCTCCAGTTTCTTCTTGAATGTCCTGGTCTTCAGGCCCCTCAGGACCTCTGCATTGGCCCGCTCGGCCTGGCCGTTGCTTCGAGGGTGCGCCACCGAAGCGTAGCATATCTGCGTCCCAAGGTTAGCACAATATGTTTTGAAAAGGTTACTGGTGAACTGCGAACCGTTGTCGGTGATGATGCGGTTCGGCACTCCGAACCGGCTCACAATGCCCTTGATGAACTTGACCGCAGAACCAGCAGGGATGGTGCGGACGGCCTCGACTTCGGCCCACTTGGTGAATTTGTCCACGGCGATGTAGAGGTAGCGATAGCCCCCTGGCGCCCGAGGAAAAGGGCCCAGGATGTCTAGCCCCCAGACCGCGAATGGCCAAGTGAGGGGGATGGTTTGCAGACCTCCTGCCGGCTGGTGGATTTGCTTGGCATGGAATTGGCAGGCCTCGCAAGCCTTCACAAGTTCAACAGCGTCATTGAGCGCAGTGGACAATAGAAACCGCTGCGGAACGCCTTGCTGACGAGGGTCCGTGACGATGAATGATGCCCACAGTCTCCACCGTGTATATCCGCTAGGAGTTCCTTCCCCTGTTCCCTGGTAATGCTGCGCAGGGACACATCGTTCAGTCGTTTCCGGTAGAGCTCTCCATCCATGATGTTGTACACTGTGGCTTGCCGTGCCACACGCTCCGCCTCCTCCTCCTTCTCCGGCAAGGTCCCTTGCATTAAGTAACTCTTGAGCTCTGTGATCCAGCACCCCTCTTGAGGTTCCATCGTCAGGAGCAGGCGTGCTCCTGAGGCCGGGCCACAGGCTGGGGCTCCCGAGGCAGGTGGATGAGGGAGCTCCACCCGAGGTTGTGCTGTGCTTGACAATGGTGGCAGGGCTGAAGGCTTGAAGAGCCGTTCCTCAAAGACGCCCGGCTCCTGGGGTAACCTACTGGAGGCTCATTTGGCGATGTTGTCGGCCTCTTGATTAGTGCCACGGGGCACGTGCTGCAGCTCCAACCCCCAGAACTGTTTCTCCATCCTGCGGACCTTCGCAAGTTAGGCCTCCATGTGCTCATCTCTTGGCTCGTACACCTTGTTGGAGAAATTGACGAGGAGCTGCGAATCGCCCTTGATAGTAAGACGCTTCACTCCCAGGGCAGCGGCGGCCTTCAGGCCCGCTATCAGTCCCTCGTACTCTGCTATATTGTTGGAGACCTTCTCGCCTTGCTGGAAACAGAGCTGCACGGCGTAGTAGAGCTTGTCCTGAGCGGGAGATATGAGCACCGCCCCAGCTCCAGCGCCCTGCCTGGAGAACGCTCCGTCGAAGTACATGACCCAGCCTTCTGGCGCTTTGCTTCCTGGGGAGAGGGATCGATCCTTGCCAGCCCTGAGGCCCGGTGCCTTTGTCCATTCGGCCACGAAATCTGCCAGTGCGGCCCCCTTGATGACTCTGGTCGTGCTGAACTCGAGCTGGAATGCTTGCAGTTCAATGTTCCACTCGGCGACCCTTCCGACTGAATTGGGAATCCTGAGCACCCTCTCCCAGGGGTATGCCCAGACAACCTTGATTGGATGACCCTGGAAGTAGTGCCACAGCTTGCGTGAAGCCACCAGTAGCGCGAGGAGGAGCTTCTGCGGCATGGGGTACCGTGCCCTCGCATCCCGTAACACTGTGCTGACGAAGTACACCGGGTGCTCGACGAGGCTAGGGTCGTCGGTGCTGGTGGCGTCCTCCGGAAGCCGTGGTGCCTCCTGAGGTGGCGGGGCCTCCAGAAGCTGGGTGCCTGGAAGGAGGGCCTCTCCCGCCCCTGGTGCGCTCTGTTGCAACGGCTGATCTTCTTCAGTCGCGGTGGTGGCTTCTGCGAGTTCCTTTTGATTCGGCCTTGCCTTGGCTCGGGTGGCTGCCGTGGTCTTGGCCCAGCGCTCCTCTCTAACTGCCACCAGGGCTACGCTAGCAGAGTAGGGAGTGGCGGCGAGGTAGAGTACCAAGGGCTCCTGAGGGCGCGGGGCCACCATCACTGGAGGGCTGGTTAGGTACCTCTTGAGATCTAGGAACGCCTTGTCGGCCTCTTCAGTCCATTCGAAGGGCCCCTTTTTCTTCATCAGCTGGAAGAAAGGCAGCGCCCATTCCCCCAATCGGGAGATGAAACGCCCCAGCGCCGTCACGCGCCCCATGAGCTTCTGCATTTCCCTGAGGGTCTTTGGTGGGCTCATGTCCTCAACTGCCTTGGCCTTTTCTGGGTTGGCCTCGATGCCTCGGTGGGATATAAGGAAACCCAGGAGCTTGCCTGAGGGAACTCCAAACACACACTTCTCCGGGTTGAGTCGCAGGCTCACTGCGTTGAGGCTCGCGAAGGTTTCCTCCAGGTCTTGTATCAGGGTCTTGGCCTCGCTAGACTTCACTACGATGTCGTCAACGTAAGACTCCACATTCTTCCCGAGCTGCGGGCCCAAGGTGATGTGCATGAGCCGCTGGAAGGTTGCCCCCGCATTGCGCAGTCCAAATGGCATGCATGTATAGCAGTACACCCCACACGGGGTTAGGAAGGCCGTCTTCTCCACGTCTTCCACCGCCATTTTGATCTGGTGATACCCGGAGAAGGCATCCAAGAAGCATAATAGGTTGCACTCGGCGGTGGAATCGACGATCTAGTCGATGCGAGGGAGCGGGAACGGATCTTGCGGGCATGCTTTGTTGAGGTTGGTGAAGTCGACACACATGCGTTCCTTTCCTCCCTTCTTGGGCACAACCACGGGGTTGGCCAGCCAATCCGGGTATCGGACCTCGCGAATAACCCCCGCGGCTTCTAGCTTGCGGGTCTCTTGGACGATGAAGGCCTGCTTTTCAGTGGACTGCCTCCTCGCCTTCTGCTTCACAGGACGCACGTTGGGACACACGTTGAGGTGGTGCTCGATTATGCCCCGTGGGATCCCTGCCAGCTGATCGGGCTCCCAGGCGAACACCTTCTTGTTTGCACGTAGGAACTTGATCAGGGCTTCCTCCTGCTTTGGCTCGAGGTTTCTGCCTATGGTGAAAGTGGCGTCTGTGGACCCGTCCTCATCGACAGGTACCTGCTTGGTTTCCGCCTTGTCTTGGGTGAACAACTGCTTCTTCTTGGTCGGCGCAGCCCCCTTGGGCTTGGAGGCTTCCGCGTCGACGGGCCGCGCTGCCACCGCTGTCTTGAGGACGAGCTTGAGTACTCGTAGCGCACCTTCGATGTCCCCAGGCACGGTTAGGACGCCGCTGCTCCCGGGCATCTTCATGAGGTTGTACCCCGGGTGAGTCTCGGCCATGAATTTGGCCAATGCTGGATAGCCAAGGATGGCATTGTAGGGGAGGCCGATGGGGGCGATGTCAAAGTCAACCAGCTCCGTGCGGAAGTTGTCGTAGGTGCCGAAGGTCACCGGAAGCCGGATTTGTCCCAAGGAGCTGGACGACCCGCCTCCTACGCCCGAGAAAGGCCGGCTGGACTGCAGCCGCTCCCGGGGTATGCAGAGGAGGTTGAAGGCCTCAACTGAGAGTATGTTGAGGCCCGCGCCACCATTGATGAGGGTCCTGGTGACGGCCACCTAGCAGATGGTGGGTGTGCAGAGCATGGGGAGCGCACCCGAGCCGGCCGAGTTGGTGGGGTGGTCCCCAGAGTCGAAGGTCAGCCCGGCCGACGGCTCCGTCCGGCCCGAGGGAGCCCCCTGCCGCGTGGAGGCGGCGCCGACCCGGCGGACTAATGTCTTGACGTGGCGGCTGGAGGGCGGCGCCTGCGAGCCGCCCAGGAGGGCCGCAACGACCGAAGGAGCCGGCGCGACGGGGTGGGTGATGAAGAAGCTGCATGGCTCCTCCCCAGAGGTCGCTGGGGAGCGCAGGGGCGATGCTGGCGACGGGGCCGGTGCCGGTGGCAGTGTTGACGGCGGGCGACGGGGAACAACGACGGCGCCTGCCAGCGGGAGCCGTCTAGGCGACATGGGAAGCGAGGGCGGCTCGGCGCTCGGCGCGAGCCCAACGAGCGTCAGACATGGACGCGATGGTCGAAGAAGAGAGACGACGGAAGGCAAATTCCAGCGCACCCCTACCTGGCGCGCCAAATGTCGGATTTCGGGTTCCGGCAGACCCTTGTGGTTCGACCACTGGGGTGCGCACAGAGATTCAACCCTCTACCGTCTCGCACCTCGCCGAATCGCTAGGACCTAAACTATCAAACTGAATAGCACAAGAGACACAAGATTTATACTGGTTCAGGCCACCATTGTGGTGTAATACCCTACTCCAGTGTGTGGTGTGGTGGATTGCCTCTTGGGCTGATGATGAACAATACAAGGAAGAACAGCCTCGCGAGGGTCTGTTCTTGGCTGGTGCAATGAACTGCTAGGAGGGGTTCAGTCGCTCTATCTACTGGTTTCTTGATGAGGATCCAGATGCCTCTACTCTGGGGGTGGCTATTCCTATTTATAGGAAAAGGCCCTGGGCCTCTCACCAAATATTGAGCGGGAAGGGCGCCAACAATTGGCCATTTTGAAGGGGAACAGCGGGTACACTTATCCTGACTAAAGTTGGTCCTCGCCTGTCAAAGGCTCTGGTGATGACGCTGGCTTGGGCTCCACAATGACTTCCTTCTTGCCGTTGGGCTGGTCTTGGTCTTGTTGCACCGAAATGGACGCCTTTGCTTGATGCTCTCGTCTGCGCTTGCTCCCTTTGCACCAAAGAGGAAAGGAGGACACTGCGCGGGCTGGCGCCCAACTGGCGCCCTTGGTCGTCATGGCTTGCATCATGGGCACCTCGCGAGGTACCCTGCCTTGAACCCTCCGCCTCCTCATGAGCCAGCCTGACGAGGCCGTGCCTGAGGAAGCTCCTGGTCGTCCGCCCCGCGAGGCTTGGCCCCTCGCGAGGGTCTTGAGCTTGCGTTGATGAAGATGGGTTGTGCTGGGCCTCCTTTGAGCCACGCCGCAGGTCGCAGGCAGGCAAGTCTGGGGACCCCCGTTCCCAGAACGCCGACATCTAGGAAAGTCATTTTGGGAATTAATAAGAATTATTGAGCGAAAGAAGTACCAGAGAGGGCCCACACCCTTGCCACGAGGGTGGGGGGCGCGCCCACCCCTACTGGGCGTGCCCTACTGGGCGCGCCCCCTGCCTCGTGGGCCCCCTAGTGGCCCTCCGGTGCCAATCTTCTGCTATATGAAGTCTTTTACCTTGGAAAAAATCATAAGAAAGCTTACGGGACAAAACTCCGCGGCCATGAGGCGGAACCTTGGCGGAACCAATCTAGGGCTCCCGCGGAGCTGTTCTGCCGGGGAAACTTCCCTCCGGGTGGGGGAAATCATCACCATCGTCATCACCAATGATCCTCTCATCGAGAGGGGGTCAATCTCCATCAACATCTTCACCAACACCATCTGCTCTCAAACCCTAGTTCATCTCTTGTATCCAATCTTTTTATCCAAACCTCAGATTGGTACCTGTGGGTTGCTAGTAGTGTTGATTACTCCTTGTAATTGATGCTAATTGGTTTATTTGGTGGAAGTTCATATGTTCAGATCCTTAATGCATATTAATACCCCTCTGATTATGAACATGAATATGCTTTGTGAGTAGTTACATTTGTTCCTGAGGACATGGGTGAAGTCTTGCTATTAGTAGTCATGTGAATTTGGTATTCGTTCGATATTTTGATGAGATGTATGTTGTCTCTCCTCTAGTGGTGTTATGTGAACGTAGACTACATGACACTTCACCATTATTTGGGCCTAGAGGAAGGCATTGGGAAGTAATAAGTAGATGATGGGTTGCTAGAGTGACAGAAGCTTAAACCCTAGTTTATAAGTTGCTTCATAAGGGGCTGATTTGGATCCATATGTTTCATGCTATGGTTAGGTTTACCTTAATACTTCTTTTGTAGTTGTGGATGCTTGCAATAGGGGTTAATCATAAGTGGGATGCTTTTCCAAGAAAGTACAGCACCCAAGCACCGGTCCACCCACATATCAAATTATCAAAGTAACGAACGCGAATTATATGAGCGTGATGAAAACTAGCTTGACGATAATTCCCATGTGTCCTCGGGAGCGCTTTTCTCATTATAAGAAATTGTCCAGGCTTTTCCTTTGCTACAAAAAGGATTGGGCCACCTTGCTGCACTTTACTTACTTTCATTGCTTGTTACCCGTTACAAATTATCCTATCACAAAATTATCTATTACCTACAATTTCAGTGCTTGCAGAGAATACCTTACTAAAAACCTCTTGTCATTTCCTTCTGCTCCTTGTTGGGTTCAACACTCTTACTTATCGAAAGGACTACGATAGATCCCCTATACTTGTGGGTAATCAAGACTCTTTTCTGGCGTTGTTGGGGATATAACTACTGAGTATAAACCGCCCAGAAGGCGCCGGTTTATGCTCATCCGTATTGAAGCCCTTGAAGACAAGGAGTATGGCGCTCAGTCATTGAAGCTTAGAGGCCCAGAACCCAAAGGCAGTTTAGAGCCCATAAACGTAAACTGGCATGAGATGTGTAAACTTGTGTTGTAAGTTAGGAAAGGTAGAAACCAAGTCGGACACATGTATGAGCCGGCCTCAGTGTTCTGTAAACCGCCGGGTGTCAACCTGTGTATATAAAGGGACGACCCGGCGGTGGTTCAGTGACAAGAAACAACAACTCGAGAGATAGGTAAAGTGGATTCGCTCCCTTCTCATCGAGACCCATCAATTCCACCACAACTGGATCATAGGCTTTTACCTTCACAGCAAGGGGCCGAACCAGTATAAACTCCCCATGTCCTTTGTCCGGTTTAACCCCTTTTTGCTAATCTCATCGCGATGGCTCCACGACTAAGTCCTCTCACTAGGACATCTGACGTGTTAATTCCATGACAGTTGGCGCCCACCGTGGGGCTATTGCATGATGGTTTCGAGTTCTTGAAGGGCAACTTTGAAGGGCTCAAGGCATACGCGGTTGGCTGGATGACCAAGAGTCATCGCGGCAAGCTCTACATCGACGATGCAGGATGGGACCCCGAGGCCGGCTCAACTGAGTACGGGTACCGGGTCCCCTTTGGCGGAATTCATGTTTTCATCGGCAAGATTGGTGAACCGGGCCCTGAGCCGGACATCTCCACCGACCTTGTCGAGACGGCTTAGCGTGCGAGTCCAGCCCGGGTTCAGCTCGCCATGAAGCGTGTGTTCGTAGGATTGATCCATGGTGCAGAATCTAAACCGGTGTCCGACAGTGAAACGGCCGTCTACTCAGATGGCGAGTCATCCACTGGCGAAACCGAGTCGCTGTACCAATTGCAAGAAGCCCGGATTGGGGGCTGTTCCGATGGCAACAGTATTTCGAACCCCTTTAAACCGCCAAACTAGGTTGCAATCTTCATGGCCAGTACACAGCCCACCTTGCAATCTTCATCTGCAGCAGCAATGATTTCCGGGTCAGCAGCCGGGGCAGGAGGCCGTGCGCGCCGGTCGGCTCAAGTTCTTTCCGGTTTGTTGGATGCTTGGACGGCATTGTTGACCGCGACAGTTACCCCGGAGACTCAGGATCAGCATAATGTGGAGGTTACAAAGCTGCGAGATCAGATAGCTCAGGCCAAGGAAGACTTGGCAGCTGAGGAAACCAGGATGGTTGAAGAACAGGCCGCTTTAGATGCCCAGTCACAGTAGATCCAGGCACATAATTACCGGCTCATGCTGGATCAGAACGCGTCAAACCGGGTACTAAGGAGGAGGCACCGATCCCGTCTGTCGCCGGTTTACGAAGGAATGAATCTCTTCAATACGCCGGGGTCGGGCCAAGTGATCCGGTAGTAGTGAACCGGACCGAGGCACCTGGGACCGGAGCTCTGGGTCAGCCACGGGTGATGGACCCGCCTCGACGGACGGATAACCCGTTGCAATACGTACCAATGCCGCCGTGTCACTTCTCTAGCCCTTTGGATAACATGATTGCTGCAACGTCTCGTTTGGCAGCTATTCCGATGGAGGGCGAGTCACTGGCGGCGGTTGAAATGTGACGGGCCAGGGATCTTCTTCAAACAGCCATGGTGCAACAGCATGCCTATTCATATAGTTGAGACAGAATACATTCAACCCCTCGCCCGAGCAAGAGTTACAGCAGGCACATTGATGAACCGGCTGTGTCAGGCAGTGCGCGGCACCGTGACGCCCCTAGAGGGCCTAATTCAGTGCGTGGTGGTATGAATGCTCAGGATGTGGTAAACAATGGCAGAGCACGACGAGAGGCAGAGTTAGCGGCGCAGTTGGCAGCGCAGTACCCGAATCATCAACCCTCTCTGGTTCAACTGGCGGCATCAGTTGAACGTGGACTAGCTTTTAGCTCTTGGGGAGTACCGTGCCTCACCCCAGCTCTACGTAATGTGCGGCTACCCAAGGATTTCAAGGGTCCGCATAAAGTGCCTAATTACACCGCCGATTTACCCCCTGAGTCATGGGTTGAGAGTTATGAGATGGCAATGGAGATGCTGGATGTGGATAAAGCGGCGTGTGCAAAATACTTCACCATGATGTTAGATGGAACGGTTCGCACCTGGTTAAAAAGTCTGCCCATTAACTCGATCAGTTCATGGGGCGAGTTGAAGGCCCGTTTATAGCGAACTTTTCAAGGATACGTGCAAACAACCCATGTCGATCGTGGATTTGGCTGCTTGTGTCCAGGGAGAGAACGAATCCACGACTCATTGGGTGCACCGGTGTCAAAAATCCTGCATTCGTCGGACCGCATCAATGCTGGTTCGGCAATTATAACATTGGAGGGCAATTGCCGGTTTAAGTCGCTGAAGATGAAATTGGGACGGCTCAAGCGTCACTGCAATGACATGGGAACGCTCATGGCATCTTTGGTCAAGTATGCCAATTCTGATAATACCAAGGATCCTGAGTCTGACGAAGAGAAGCCGGAGAAGGGAAAGAAGAATGCCGGCACGAAAGGACAGCATAACCAGGCTGGCCATGGGAATAACGGTAAGCACAAGGCAGACAATAATTCTGATTTTGTGGCTAACACCAATGTTCAAGGTAATAATCAGCACCGTAAGGGTAAACCGGCCCCGTGGGGCGGAGTATCAGGGATGAATCTGGAGCGTCTGTTGAACCAGCCTTGCCCAAAGCACGGGACGCAAGATAAACTGGCTACGCATTTATGGAAGGATTGCTTCATTATGCGAGAGTTCAAAAATTCAGATCTGTTCTGGTATGATCATGGACCGTCCGGCGGTTCAGGACCTGTGTTTCACGGATCGGGTTATGGTGGAGGTAACTCCGGTTCAGGTTTTCAGGGTAACTGTCGGTGTCAAAACCGGCGGATCTCGGGTAGGGGGTCCCGAACTGTGCATCTAGGCGGATGGTAACAGGAGACAAGGGACACGATGTTTTTACCCAGGTTTGGGCCCTCTCGATGGAGGTAAAACCCTACTCCTGCTTGATTAATATTGATGATATGGGTAGTACAAGAGTGGATCTACCACGAGATCAAGGAGGCTAAACCCTAGAAGCTAGCCTATGGTATGATTGTTTTAATGGTTGTTCGTCCTACGGACTAAAACCCTCCGGTTTATATAGACACCGGAGAGGGCTAGGGTTACATAGAGTCGGTTACAATGGTAGGAGATCTACACATCCGTATTGCCAAGCTTGCCTTCCACGCTAAGGAAAGTCCCATCCGGACACGGGACGAAGTCTTCAATCTTGTATCTTCATAGTCTTGGAGTCCGGCCGATGATGATAGTCCGGCTATCCGGACACCCCCTAGTCCAGGACTCCCTCAGTAGCCCCTGAACCTGGCTTCAATGACGATGAGTCCGGCGCGCATATTGTTCGGCATTGCAAGGCGGGTTCCTCCTTCGATTAATCATAGAAGATTGTGAACACCAGGATAGTGTCCGGCTCTGCAAAATAAATTCCACATAGCACTGTAGAGAGAATTATATGTACACAAGTTCAATCTGCTGACGTATTTTGTGGCATGATGTCACACCACCACCAAGCCTTTACTTGAATCATTTTTTATTATACCACCTTAGCGCATTTAGCGAAGCGGTTTCCTTGGCACGTCTTGTCGAAGCAGAGATCGTGTTCCCCATTGTTCCGGGATTCCCATCAATACGGACGTGGGTAACCCAACCGCACCTGTTGCCATGCCCCCTCTATCGAAGGCGAGTCCCAAACGGTCACATGGGCGGCTCTTGGTGTTTTCCCTCTTTATAATGGGACCAAGGCTCGTTTCTTCTCTTCAATCCTCAATCGAATCTGCCCCTCGCCCCGAGTCCCAACACCCAGAGCCTCAGATTCGAGTGCCTCGGACCTTCAACGATGTCCGGATCCGACCTACAGGGCCAGTGGGTGCCCTCCTCCGTCACGGAAGAGGACGTGCAAAAGCTGAGAGAAGCCAAGTACTTGACCTACGAGATTTCGCATAGGCTGCCCGCCAAAGGGCAAGTCATCCCCACTCCCGAGCCCGGCGAAAGGTCATGTTCGTGTCCCACCTCCGTCGGGGTTCAGGCTTCCCGATGGATCCTTTTGTGAGAGGGCTCATGTTTTACTATGGGCTGGAATTCCACGACTTGGCTCCGGAGTCCATCCTCCACATCTCGTCATTCATTGTCGTCTGCGAGGCCTTCCTCCGCACTACCCCCCACTTCGGTTTGCGGCTCAAAACCTTTAACATGGAGCCGAAGGTGATCGAGGGGCGCCAAGCAGGGTGCGGCGGGGCGGTCGTAAGCAGGAGGGCCGATGCTCCATGGCCCGAGGGCTCCTTCCAAGAGGAGCTCGGCTTGTGGCAACAGGAGTGGTTTTACATTACCGCTCCCAGGGGCAGCAGGCAGAAGCCGCCGCCCATCTTCCGCTCAGGACCTCCACGACGACTGATGTCATGGGTCAACCAAGGGCTCAACTGGGGGCCGTCAAAGGACATGCCCCTATTGCAGGGCCGGATTCGAGACCTCCAAGCGAGGGAGATCGATCTGGTCGTGGTGATGCAGGTCATGCTGATTAGGCGTCTCCTGCCCTGCAAACGCCGTCCTCTCCGGCTGTGGGAATTTAATCCGGAGGGACCACGAATTCTCCAACACTTCATCGGTGCGACACCCGTGGAGATGTACAAATTGTTCTTCGGATCACAAGAGGTGTGTCTGGAATTGACCGAGGACGCCGGCCTAAGCTGCACTCGCCCGGATACACAAGTAAGCAGCTCTGTGTTCGGACATACCGTTTGTTTGCATTTCTACGATTCGCCTTTTAACCGATTGTCCTCTAAACAGGAGTGGATAGCGCAAGCAAAACTGATACGGTGTCCGGCCCCCCTCCTAGAGACCGCGCCGGATCCCGTGCTGGTCAGGATGCTGGAGGCTGCGCCTTCAGAGGAAGGCGAAGGGGAGAACAGAGGAACTACCGCCTCTACCGAGGAGGCTTTTGAGAAAGGGGGGATCGAGAATCCCTCCTTCCAAGGGGAGAAGAGGACCGCCTCCGAAAACCCGGAGGCCAAGGCCTCGAAGCGGGGGAAGAGATCTTCACCGGAGGGTCCTGCGTCCGGGGAGGCCCCGGACGCACTATCTCCCTTAAGGAATCAGCCCTCCAGCGAGCCGTAAGTAGAAAAAGGGGAGTTTTGTAATAAGGGACATCCCTATTTGTGCTTCTGAGGATAACTTAAGTTTTTACCTTGTAGTTCGGATCTCCGTCCTTCTCAGATGAGCTCGTCCTCGGGGGACCTTCGCCCGGAGATGATGGAGAGCGAGATGCCTCCATCCGCCGCGCCGTCAGGTGGAGCGGAAGACCCTGAGGTGTCATCACGGAGGGTATCCCCAAGTCCGGCAGGGCCGAAGAGTTCGGCACCAACTGGTGTACGGCCGGGGGAGCTGAGGGGTCTACTTGAGAGGGCGTCTATCTCAGAAGATCACCATACATTGATGAGTATGGTGATTGGAAGAATTTTTTCGCCGAAGGCGGGTTGCATGATGCCGTCAGAAGCTTGCTGGCGGGGTTTGAGGTATGTAAAAATCACATACCTTTTGACAGTTTTACACATAAAGTGCGCCCTGTATAGATAGTAGCCCCTGAGACTCGGTAGGTTGTCGAGAGCGACAGCGTGCCGAGGATCAAAATCGCAGGTATTGATTTTCACCTTGCCTATGCAGGTGGCGGATAGTCCGGTGGCCAGCCAGACTGATGGAGTTGCCGAACTAAAGCGGCAACTCGACGTTTCGGATGCGGACATCGCGCTAGTCAACAAGCGACTTGACGAGTCGCAAGGTAGGTTTTTTCTCCGTGGTCACCTAGGAAGGGAGCCGAAGCCCGCTCCTTACAATATGTGTGCTTGATGCAGATGGTGCCGCTGTTGTGGAGGACCTTCGAGCAGAGCTTGCTCGAGCCAAGGAGCAGGCCAGGAGGAGTGATGCGGCTGCCTCCAAGGCGGCCGAAGAGCTAGAAGCCGAAAGGGCTGCTCACTGCCGAAGCAGGGAGGAGATGGCCGAAATGACCGTGAAGCTGAAAGATGTTACCGACCGCTGTGGGGTTCTCGAAAAAGAGCGCCAAGCGGAGCAAGAAAGCCTGAAGAAGGCCACCGCCGAAGCCAAGGATGCCCGTTCTGCAATGAGGGCTATAAAGGAGGAGCTGCGTCAGGCCGCAGATATTGCGGCTGGCAAGCTTTTTCTGCTACGCAGGAGGTTCACAGATCCGAAGTATACTCAGCTTGGCCAGCTGTGGGGTCCGGAGGATCCTTATATGGATTTAGCGGCGAGTGCGGCAGATGCCGTTGTGCACTTCCGAAGTCAGAAGGATCACGAGACGGAAGAGCTGTTTTGGTCTCAATTCCACAGTCCGGAGCGTTCACTTCCGCTGACCGATCGGTTGGCTGAGTGGGCTGAGCTGAATAGACTGTCCGGACTTGCCATGACGGATATCGTGGCTCACGTCTGGCCGGATAGGCCTAAGCCGAAAAGTTATTTTGGCTTATTGCAGCAATTTCTTGGGGCGGTGCCGCATATCAAGGCAATGAAGCGGTCGGCCTGCATAGAGGGTGCCCGGATGGCCCTCGCCCGTGTGAAGACATACTGGACGGAAATGGATGCCACCGAAGTTGCAACCCAGGGTTCGGACGAGAGCCGGTTCCCCGCCGAGCACTATTTTGGGGAAGTTCTGCGGGGTGCTCGTGCAATAGAGTCGCAGTGCTCAAAGAATGTCATGTTTAAATGATTTCTATGCTTTGTAAGATGATATATAATATAAGTGCTTTTTATACTTGTGCGTTCAAGTATTGCAATATCTCCTGTGCGGCCGTTGATGTATACTTGTGTATAACCTGAAAGATGGCAGTCTTCGGCTTCAGCCCCCATGCACAAGGTGCGGGGGTGTTTGCAAAAAATAGCGCATTTTCACACTTAACCCAACGTCTCGGTCCTGTGAAGGAGGTGGTAGCGTAGCAAACGAGGCAACCGGACAATAGTGCTTTATCACTTTCACTTAGCCATAGGAGTTCGAGGGTGGGGCTACGACATAGCCCCTAGGGGCACCGCGCTCTCCGAATTCGGGGCGCGTATGTGCCTGACCGGGAAACGGTCCTTCGTCAAAGCGGAGGAATTCTAAACATTCCGGTAGTCGATCGAGTGGTTGACCAGTCTCTCGCTGTATCATGACAGTCAGTTTTCGGCTTTCTCTACTGAGGTGCTCGCCCGGCCGAACAGGGGCACAATCGCAGTAGTGCTCCTGGTGCCGCGTTAGCCGATGATACGGAACGTAAGGCAGCAAAACAAAGGAGCCGGGCAAACCCAACATTTGACCAAAGACATGATTCGGAGCTAATGCATATAAGGCCTAACTCGAGACGCCGAACACTCCCTAAGGTATTCGGTCTTTATGATAATGGGCAGAACGATGCCCTAAGCCCCTAGTGTCCAGGTACAGGCAAGAATTTCGGGCGCGGCCGATGCAAAAACGCCAGCCTCCTCGTTGATTATGGTGAAAAACCGTGGGATGTGAATCAACAAGAGACAGTAAGAAAGGTCTACGCAGGGTCATAATCTTAAAAGAATCCTTGCGACGGGTCCCTGCTGCACGTCTACGCCTGTGTCTCCGTTGTGTCGTATCCTGGACGGGTGTGCACGCTGTTCATCTGTAAAAAGAGAGGAACTTAGTTTGAAAAGAAATTGTGCGAAGAATGTATTTAAAAATCGAAATATGAATGAATGAATAAAGCTGAGCTTTTATTAGCTCTTTATTGCTCATACGCACAGCCCCTTGTGAGGGGGTGTGCGGCTAGGGAGGCCCTAGTTTATTTATGCCGGACTCGTCTAGCCGTGTCCGGGGTCTTGAACGACCTTTTAATGAGATGATGCCGCGTGGACAGGGCATTTTAAGTGTAAGAGATGCGTAGTGCAGTATTGCGTTAAAGCAGACAAAAGCTTCACGTCCCAACAGTGCTTGACGGCTACTTTTAAATGGGGCGACATGGAAGATTAGCTTTTCGCGACAGAAGTTGTCGGGTGATCCGAACACAAGTTCTAGTAGTAAGGAGCCCGTGCACTTGGTGTAAGGGCCTGGCGTCACTCCTTTGAAGGAAGTGCGGCTATGGTGAATTTTGGTAGGGTCTATCCCCAACTTGCGGATTGTGTCCGGATATAGCAGGTTTAAATCGCTGCCACCATCCATCAGGACTTGTGTAAATTGTAGTCTGTCGATTATAGGATCCAATATCAGGGCAGTCCATCCTGCGTTTCGAATACTTCTGGAATAGTCCAGGTGGTCAAAAGTAATTGGTTTTAACATCCAATCTCGGGGTTTCGCTGGGGTGGACCGTGCGACACGTGCTTTAGCGGCTGCCGCACTATTGTTCCGTGTTATCACATGAACTGAGTTTACTGTTTTGACTTCTTGTGGGAAAGTCTTTTGTTTTCTGGCGCTCTGCTGGTGGGGTTCATTGTCGTCCTCACTTGGCGCGTCGAGCCCCTTATGTTCGGCGTTGAGTCGGCCAGACTGTTTGAAGACCCAACAAGCTTGGTGGGTGTGGTTTGCAGGCTTCCTGGGGGTACTATGGATTTGACATATCCGATCCAGAATTTTGTTTAGGTTGGATAGCTCGTCACTGTTGTCCTTAAGAGGCAGTGTTTTGTTGTTCGGCTGTGAGCTTTTGAATCCGGCGTTGACCGCCGTGTTCTTTGGGCTTTTTTCTTTATTTCGGCGCTGGTCCTTTCTGCACCGTGATTTTCCGTTTCCATCTCTGATCTAGGATGTACTCGGGTCGCTGGTGTTGCATCTTGCTAGCCAGCTATCTTCCCCGCGCAAAAGCGGGTCATGAGGCTTGTTAGCGTGGCCATTGTTCTTGGCTTTTCCTGGCCGAGGTGTCTGGCGAGCCATTCATCTCGGACGTTATGTTTAAAAGCTGCTAAGGCTTCGGCGTCCGGACAGTCGACTATTTGGTTCTTTTTGGTGAGGAACCTGTTCCAGAATTTGCGTGCTGACTCTCCGGGCTGTTGGGTTATGTGACTTAGATCGTCTGCATCCGGAGGGCGGACGTAAGTCCCCTGAAAATTTGCTCTAAACACGTACTCGAGCTCTTCCCAACTTTCAATGGTATTTTCTGGGAGGCTTTTGAGCCAATGTCGAGCTGGCCCTTTGAGCTTGAGGGGCAAATATTTTATGGCGTGGAGATCGTCTCCTCTAGTCATATGTATGTGCAGGATGTAATCCTCAATCCAGACTCCTGGGTCTGTTGTTCCGTCATATGCTTCTATGTTTACGGGCTTGAACCCCGCTGGAAATTCATGATCCAACACCTCATCGGTGAAACATAGTGGGTGTGCGGCGCCCCTGTATTTGGGTGTGCCGTTGTCTTCAAACACTCGGTGTGTTGTGTTACTTCCTGGGGCCCTCTTTTTTGGCCCATAAATGGACCTGACCGGGCCATCTATTTTGCGAGGATCATGTGTCGGATTGTGTGCGGCGCCGCTTGTCGCTTTTGGTCTGTCATCTGGACGTCTATCCGGCCAGGCGGCCTTTTTGCTTTTTGACTGTGGGGGCTCTACGGCCTCCTCGTCGAATTCGGGTAGCAGCTTGCGCTTCGGGTAGCTCTTTGTTTGGTGGCTGTTGCCACATTTGTCCGCGGTTTTGAGTACTTTGCTCCATCTCATTCTGAGTATGTCTTCCGCTGTTTTGAGCTTCCGTTTCTGCTTCTTCATGCTTCTTGTAGTGGCGACAAGTCTTTTGTGAAGGTTCTTATGCTCCGGTGGCGTTTCCGGCGTGAGATCGTCTAGACTGTTGTTTTCGCCGGGGATGGATTGATTATCCGATTCATCCTGTTCGGATGGTTGCTTGGTTGCGTGTTCGTCGCCCCCTGGTTTGCCCTGCTCTATTGCTGGGTCATTAGGAGTGCTGTTGTTGTCGAGGCGGGACTTAGGGCGGCGCCTGCGTCGCCGTTTTGGTTGTTTTTCGGCGGAACTATCCTTTGCCGCGTCCCGTTGTTCCTCGTTACCGCTTCCTTTTGGGGTGTCCACCATATATACATCATGAGTTGAGGTGGCCTTCTAGTGCTCGGTAGGCGCTGGTTCCTGGTCGTCTCCGGCATCGTCGTCCATACTGTCGATGCCTTCGGAGTCGTAGTCTAGCATGTCGGTTAGATTGTCGACAGTGGCTATAAAGTGGGTGGTGGGTGGGTTTTGGATTTCTTTGTCATCCGCATCCCAACCGTCCTGACCGCAGTCCGGCCAGGGCTCTCCTGATAACGAGAGATGCTTTAGTGAATTCAAGATGTCGCCAAAGGGTGAGTGCTGAAAGATGTCCACAGCGTGAACTCCATGATCGGCGCCCAATCGGATTTGGTTGGCAGGGGTGCAGGAGGTTCGGAGTCCGGCAAGGAGACCGGCACCTTGGAGTCACGAGCTTTGCAAGGGACAGGGTCAGTGTTCGGCTCCATCGCCATAGAGATTGCAGCCCCCGAGGCGGTGTCCAACCACCTGTCCTCGATCTGCACGGTCGGCTCTGAACTAGGGGTCGGAGCGGACTCATGTGCGGCCTCCAGGGCGCTGTCCGGCGGCAGAGCTAAATCATGCCCATCGTGACAGTGCGGCGTGCTCGGCTGTGGCTCGAATCCATCGAAGATCAAGTCTCCGCGGATGTCGGCCGTGAAGTTTAGGCTTCCAAATCTGACCTGACAGCCAGGGGTTTAGCTTTCGATCTACTCCAGATGGCCAAGCGAATTAGCCTGCTGTGCGAAGCCGCCGAACACGAAGATCTGTCCGGGGAGAAAAGTCACACCCTGGACTGCGTTGTTGTTGATTGAAGAATCCATCAAGCCTATCGGTGACGACACAGAGGAACTCACAATGAAAGCACCAATGTCGGTGTCAAAACCGGCAGATCTCGGGTAGGGGGTCCCGAACTGTGCGTCTAGGCGGATGGTAACAGGAGACAAGGGACACGATGTTTTTACCCAGGTTCGGGCCCTCTCGATGGAGGTAAAACCCTACTCCTGCTTGATTAATATTGATGATATGGGTAGTACAAGAGTGGATCTACCACGAGATCAAGGAGGCTAAACCCTAGAAGCTAGCCTATGGTATGATTGTTGTAATGGTTGTTCGTCCTACGGACTAAAACCCTCCGGTTTATATAGACACCGGAGAGGGCTAGGGTTACACAGAGTCGGTTACAATGGTAGGAGATCTACACATCCGTATCGCCAAGTTTGCCTTCCACGCCAAGGAAAGTCCCATCCGGACACGGGACGAAGTCTTCAATCTTGTATCTTCATAGTCTTGGAGTCCGGCCGATGATGATAGTCCGGCTATCCGGACACCCCCTAGTCCAGGACTCCCTCAGTAACCAAGGTGGACAGGGCAATCAAGGCAATCAGGGCAACCAAGGTGGTTATAATCAGCAAGGGAATCAGCAATAGCAGCAGTCAGGTTATCAGAGCAACTTGAAGCAGTTAAATGGTGGACAGTATCATGTCTTCACTACTAGTCTTTGCAAGCGCGATCAGAAGCTCCATAAAAGGGCAATGAACTCTGTTGAACTGGCGGTGCCCCGTTATCTGCGCTGGTCTGAACAGCCTATTGTGTGGAGTCAAGAGGATCATCCGCCCTGGGTTGATAATCCTGGTCATCTAGCGTTCATGGTTGCACCGCAAGTTGGAGGTTATAAATTCACCAAAGTGCTCATGGATGGAGGGAGAAGTATCAACATCTCGTATTATGAAACCTTCTGGCGTATGGGGTTAACAGATAAGAATCTTAAATTGTCAAACACCATTTTTCACAATGTGGTACCTGGTAAATCGGCTTACCCGGTCGGTAAGATAGCTCTAGAGGTGGTTTTTGGAGATGATCATGATTCAAGGTCCGAGACATTGACCTTTCAAGTGGTCAAAATCAGAAGTCCGTACCATGCGGTGTTTGGACGGCCGGTTTATGCTAAATTCATGGCAAGGTCGTGTTATGTTTATCTGCAGCTCAAGATGCCGGGTCATAAGGGGACCATCACGGTTCATGGTAGCTGCAAGATTGCTCTAGAGTGCGAGGAAGGGGATGCAGCTTATGCTGAGTCGGTTTGCGTGACGGAGGAGTTGAAGTTCTATAAGGACAATGTTGATCCGGCAGATATGACTTCTCTGAAGAAGCCCACTACAGAGCATGATCAGTCTTTGAAGTTTAAATTGGCTCACGAGACTAAATGGTTGACTTTGTTCCTGGCAATTCATCCAAGCAGTTCAGCATCAGCGTTAACTTGGATCCGAAATAGGAAAGCGCGCTCATCGAGTTCATCCGTGAGAACCGTGACATCTTTGCATGGAAACCTTCTGACATGCCAGGCGTACCGAGGGAACTTGCTGAGCACACTCTTAATGTTGATCCGAAGTTCAAACTGGTCAAACAGTTTCTACGCTGCTTTAATGAAGAGAGGCACAAGGCCATTGGTGAAGAGGTAGCCTGGCTATTGGCGGCAAGATTTATTGTGGAGGTGTTTCACCCTGAGTGGTTGGCTAACCCGATGCTAGTCCTTAAGAACAACGACACTTGGCGTATGTGCGTGGACTACACAGATTTGAACAAAGCTTGCCCAGCTGATCCCTTTGCCCTCCCTCGTATTGATGAAATCATTGATGCTACAGCAGGTTGTGAGCGTTTGAGTTTCCTGGATGCTTATTCGGGTTACCATCAGATCAAAATGGCAGTTAAGGACCAGGAGAAGACAGCTTTTATAACTCCTTTTGGAGCCTTCTGTTATGTATCTATGCCTTTTGGGCTCAAGAGTGCTCAGGCGACTTATCAATGGTGTGTGCAGAATTGCCTTCATAATCAGATTGGGCACAATGTTCATGCTTATGTGGATGATATCATGGTGAAATCCAGGAAAGCAGAGACACTCATAACTGACTTGCAGGAAACTTTTGATAATCTGAGGGTTTATAAGATGATGCTTAATCCAGCTAAGTGTGTTTTTGGTGTACCGGCACTAAGCCGGTTTATCAACCGGTTGGGGAAGAAGGCGACCCCGCTTTATCAAATGATGAAGAAAACAGACAACTTTGCTTGGAGTGATGCTGCTGATGCGGCGTTTGAGGATTTGAAGAAGCAGTTGGCCGAACCGCCCGTCCTTGCTGCCTCCATTGGTAAGGAACCATTGTTGTTATATGTGGCTGCTAATGCCCGGGTCGTCAACGTGGCTATTGTGGCGGAGCGCAAGGAGGCTGGTAAGGAATATCCAATTCAACGGCCGGTTTATTATATCAGTGAGGTGCTTATCGAGTCCAAACAGAGATATCCATATTGGCAGAAGCTGGTGTATGGAGTGTTTATGGCAAGCCGGAAGCTTAAGCAATACTTTCAAGGCCATCCCATTACTGTGGTCAGTTCTGCTCCATTGGGGGACATCATTCAAAACAAGGATGCAACTGGCCGGGTTGCTAAGTGGGCTATTGAGCTTGGGCCTCATGGGTTGAAATACATGCCTTGCACTGCTATCAAGTCCCAAACGCTCATAGACTTCATCAACGACTGAAGAGAGTTGTAGGCACCGGAGGATAAACCGGATAACACTTACTGGACTATTCACTTTGATGGATCCAGACAATTGGAGGGCTCGGGGGCTGGAGTTGTTCTTACTTCCCCTTGAGGTGACAAATTTTGTTATGTTCTCCGCTTAAGGTTTCCCTGTACTAACAATGCAGCTGAGTATGAGGCTTTGCTCCACGGTCTGTGGATGGCTAAGGAGATGAACTTAATCCGGGTACGTTGCTTTGGTGACTCCGATTTAGTGGCTCAGCAAGTGTCCGGTACGTGGGATTCCAAGGACCCACTCATGGCGGCTTATCGGCGGGAGGTGGACATCATTGCTGGTCACTTCAAGGGTTATCAAGTCGAGCACACTGATCGGCGCAAAAATGAAGCGGCATACGCTTTAAGCCGGCTTGGGTCCCAGCGTAAACCGGTGCCGCCTAATGTTTTTCTGGATGTTCTGCATAATCTGTCGGTCAAGGTACCAACGGAGGAGGATCTAGCGATTCCTGACCCGGAGGCTCAACTGGTGGCGGTTCTTCATGCTATCCCTGATTGGACATTGTCGTACCTGGCATACATGTAGCGGGGCGAGTTACCAGAGGACGAAGTTTTGGCCAAACAGATAATCCGTCGTTCTAAGTCCATGGCTATTGTCAATGGCGAGTTACAAAACTGCAGTGTCTCAGGGGCGTTTCAGCGTTGTGTTTCTTCTGAAGAAGGCTGTAAGATCTTGCATGAAATCCATGAAGGAGATTGTGGTCATCATGCCGGTTCAAAATCCTTGGTGGCTAAGGCTTTCCGGCACGTTTTTTACTGGTTAACAGCTCATGCTGATGCGGAAGATCTGGTCCGAAGGTGTGACGGCTGTCAGAAGTTTGCACGTCGAGCTCATGTTCCGGCTCAAGAGTTGAGGATGATTCCAATTACCTGGCCGTTCGCAACTTGGGGGCTGGATATGGTTGGGCCTTTTAAGAGATCCGGATAAGAAGACCCACCTCCTGGTGGCGGTTGATAAATTCACCAAGTGGGTGGAGGCAGAGCCAGTGAGCAAGTGTGATGCGGCCACAACAGTTCAATTCATGTAAAAGGTGATCTTCCGGTTTGGCTTTCCACACAGCATTATAACAGATAATGGCAGGAATCTCTCCAAGGGAGCTATGGAAGAGTTCTGTCAACGTGAGAACATCTGGCTTGATGTGTCATCGGTAGCCCACCCCCAATCTAATGGTCAAGCGGAGAGAGCTAATCAGGAAATCTTAAAGGGTATCAAGCCCCGGCTTATGGTCCCTTTGAAGCGGACGCCGGGTTGTTGGTTGGAGGAGTTGCCTTCCGTTCTATGGAGTATTAACACCACCCCCAATAGATCTACGGGTTACACACCCTTTTCATGGTCTATGGAGCAGAAGCAGTTCTCCCAAGTGATATGCGTCATGACTCGCCCCGAGTGGCAGCTTATGTTGAAGCAGATAATGAGAGAGCACGACAGGATGCATTGGACCTGTTAGATGAACAACGGGATATTGCGGCAGCTCGCTCGGCGATTTATCAGCAAGACATGCGGCGTTATTACAGCCACCGGGTTAAAACCAGGACTTTCCAAGAAGGCGACTTGGTGCTTCGGCTCATCCAAGATCAGACAGACATGCATAAGTTGTCTCCACCTTGGGAAGGACCCTTTGTGGTCAGCAAGAATTTGAACAACGGGTCATACTACCTCATCAATGTTCGAGAGCACAAAGACTCACGTATATCAGAGGAGGAGACTCGCCGGCCGTGGAATATAGCTCATCTTCGGCCTTACTACACCTGAGCCACAGGCTCCTACTATGTATATATTCTTGACATTGTACATATTATAATCAATAAATAAACCGGCATCCTTGCTAAATTGGGGCCTATGCTGTTTTCATCTTATGTCTCCTTGGTTACATGGGAGCTCATGCTTACAAAGTAGAGTTTTCCAGTAAACCGGCTTATAAAGCCACAACATAGCTTGGGAGCTTCACACCCAAGGGACCAAAGAGAGCCTGTTGCCATGCACAGCTCAAACATAGGTACCCATTGAGCACAGCTCACAATGTTACTTGGGGGATCTTTGTGCACAACAACAAAGAGTTTGAAAGTACCCTTGTAATAGGCTATCAAGCCAGGCTTGGAAGTTAGGTGTATTCACCTAAAACCCCGAGTTAACCTGCCTTCATCAAGTAAGCCACTCCGTCCAGGTAATCCTGGTATGACCCGCCGAACGTTTGACAAGTCAATCTTATACAGACCCTGAACTTGTCAAAGTTAAAACGACGATTGGTTAATTGGAGGCCCATCTTAAAAAGCTTTGTCAAATGGTTTAACTCAGCGACCTGGCAGCCCATGAAAAGCCTCGAATTTGGGCCTGGCAGCCCTTGAAAAGCCTCGACTACAAGTTTTTATTTGGTTATTTTTTTTTGCAAGCTTTTCTTTCCTTTCATAAGGTTTTAAGGTAAATCGACATCCATTGACCTGGCCTGACTATAAGTCATTTCATTAGCCCGGTGTTTCTTAACCCGGTGCAGCTTTCAACTATTAGTTGTTAGCACAAAATCAATCATAAACTAGTGTTTATTAGCCCGGTCTGGCATTGACTATAAGTCGCCAGGATGATCATCCGGTATTTATCATAACCCGGCGTGGTTTATTATATACCAGCACAGCATGGTGAGAGTTGTCAACACTCAGGATTATGGTATCGCCCTTCCTACAAAAATGATTGGTAAACCAACGTTGTGATTTAAATCACAGGTATGAGGTATTTTCATATTTCATTATCTTTACAGCCTTGGTTATAAACTCTGGCTTCATATTGGGCATCGTAACCCGTCCGGCGGTAAACCGCCAGGATAAGTTTTCAGTTTATGACATGCAGAAAACAGGATTGCATAACACTGATAAAAATCATATGCAGACATTGCATCTTATGACAAAGTGGCAGTCTCAGGACAGTGATTATGTCACATCCCTAGTTCTGGTATGACCTAGACTAGCTAGTCATGTGTGCATCATGTTTAAATTCCATTTAAGTTTGAAATGAGGATTTGTGAAACCCTCAGAATCATTTTTAGAAATGACCCCTGTTTGCAATAAATGCTATGATGGCTCTTCTGAGCCTTTATCTATATGAGTTGTTGAGTTATGCTGTGATGCCATGTTGTATAGAACATACTTGCATGTTATGCGTACGTGTAATGTGTATTGCTATGTGTGGGATCTGACTATCTAGTTGTTAATCCTTAGTAGCCTCTCTTACCGGGAAATGTCTCCTAGTGCTTCCACTGAGCCCTGGTAGCTTGCTACTACTCCGGAACACTTAGGTTGGCCGGCATGTGTCCTTCTTCATTCCTGTGTCTGTCCCTTCAGGGAAATGTCACGCGGTGTTTACCGGAGTCCCGTTGGCCTACTACATTCCGGTTTACCGGAGTCCTGCTAGCCCAGCTGCTACAGCCCGGATTCACTCGCTGATGACCGACACGTTCGTTGTTGGGTCATGTATGCCTGTCCCTGTAAGTTAGAGCCACTTTGGGTTCACGACTAGCCATGTCAGCCCGGGTTCTTTGTCATATGGATGCTAGCGATACTATCATATATGTGTGCCAAAAGGCGCAAACGGTCCCGGGCATGGTAAGGCGACACCCGTGGGAATACCGTGCGTGAGGCCGCAAAGTGATATGAGGTGTTACATGCTAGATCGGTGTGGCATAGAATCGGGGTCCTGACAGCTTTGGTATCAGAGCCTGACTGCATGTAGGATTACCAAGCCAAACTGGTCGAAGTTGAGTCTAGAAATTCTTTAGTTATGTAAGGGAATTGATTGTGGGAAGGAACGTAAGGCTCTTTTTACTCCTTTACCTCATGGCCTTCTGATCTGAGTCATCCTATCTTTCCTGCGGGGTTAAGGAACTAGGCTTTCTCTTCCGTCTATCAGGATCACGTGTTACTACTCCGTAGTCCCATAGGATTGGTTGATCAGAGTCATACCCCAGTTTTGAGTACTTCCGGTGTAGCCTGTTTAGTATGATCTCAGAACCTTAAGTGGAGATGTTGAGTATGTTACTACCCCATTTTAGCAGGATGTCTCATTCTGAGCATTTTACTGCCATTATGCTGCCAGAATTGCCCTAGGAGTTCGAGAGTTACTAATTTCTTTGTCCTACATTCTATAGCCTATAGTTGATGCTGATTCCGTCCTTGGTTTCGTTTCTCAGGATGTCATCAGCTAAGCGAAGTTCTGTTACTCGTAGCCAGAACCACAGAGATGGTAGGGATGAGGATCCTCCAGATCAACCTTCATTGATAGAGTTCGTGTTAGAGATGGAGAGGAACAAGTGTGAGTCTAACCGCTTGTTGGCACGTATCGAGGAGAACACCACACATCAGTTCAAAGGGTCTGTAACCATTCATGACTTCATTCGCTTGCACCCACCTACCTTTCATCATTCCATCGAGCTACTCGATGCAGATGACTGGCTCCGTAGCATCACTCATAAGCTGTGTTCCGCGAACGTAGCTGAAGATGACAAGGTCACCTATGCCACATACCACCTGGAAGGTCCTGCTAGTCTTTGGTGGCAGAACTATGAGGCTATGCTTCCAGCTGGCCAGACTCCTACCTGGAGGGATTTCATTGAGGCTTTTCGCGAGCATCATATTCCTGAGGTCCTCATCGATCGCAAGAGAGAAGAGTTCTGTAGTTTCACCCAGAGTAAGATGGTTGTTGACGCTTATAGTAGAGAGTTTGAGAACCTTGCTCGTTATGCCACAGAAGAGGTGTCCACGGACGCCAAGAAGCAGGCTAGGTTCCGGAAGGGTCTCAACCCCAAGTTGCGCCGTGATCTCCACCTGCATCATTGTGATACATTCCAAGCCCTTGTGAACAAGGCTATTAATGCAGAGACAGCTCAGCTCACTTACGAGGAGTCTCCTAAGCACACCCGTGATTTGGGATCTTCCTCCGGTTCTAGTTCTCAGAAGCACCGGATTTGGGTTCCAAACTCCGCTCTTCCTTCCGGATATACACCGAGACCATCCTATGTGGTGCCTTCCCCAGCTCAGTCGTATGTTCCACCCAGGCCTACTGGTAGACCGCTTGACAGTGCGGGTCCACGTCCAACTTCAGGGACTTGCTTCACATGCGGGAAGCCAGGACATTATGCACGTGACTGCTCTCAGACTAGTTATGCTCCACCCCAGCCCGAGAAGTTTGTTGGCTCTGTTAAGCCACCATGCAAGAAGATCAGTGTCAAGTCAGCTTCCACTGAACGTGGACGCATGCATCACATCTCAGCAGAAACGCTCATGATGATCCGGATGTTTTTCTTGGTACACTCCTTGTCAACTGTCATCCAGCATCGGTTTTGTTCGATACTGGAGCGTCTCACTCCTTCATTTCTGAAAGCTATGCTAATTTGCACAACATGTCATTTTGTGATATGCCCTCTCCACTAGTCATTCAAACTCCTGGATCCAAATGGCAAACTTCTAGTGTAAGCCATGGTAACGAAATCCTTGTAGACAGACTTGTATTCCTCGCATCACTTATAGCCCTCAAGTCTACAGATATTAACATCATCTTGGGTATGGACTGGATGACAGCTCATTATGCCAAGATTGATTGTCACACCAGGTCTGTTCAGCTTACACACCCATCTGGCAAGATGGTCACTGTCTCCACTAGAGTTGCAAAGCGTCAGCTCTATTCTCTTAATGCCAGCCCTCTTCCAGAGCTTGAAGATATCCCGGTAGTCCGTGACTTTCCGGACGTCTTTCCAGAGGAACTGCCAGGTGTTCCACCTGACAGAGATGTAGAGTTCGTCATAGATCTTATCCCAGGAACCGCCCCAATTTCTAGGAGACCTTACAAGATGGCACCCTTAGAACTAGCCGAGCTTAAGAAACAACTTGATGAGTCCTTGCAAAAGGGTTTCATCCATTCTAGTTCTTCTCCTTGGGCTTGACCCGTCCTCTTCGTCAAGAAGAAGGATGGTACGAACCGGATGGTTGTAGATTATCGTCCCGTTAATTTGGTCACGATAAAGAACAAATATCCGCTCCCTAGGATCAACGACCTGTATGATCAGCTCGCTGGATCCTCAGTCTTCTCCAAGATGGATTTGAGGTTAGGCTACCACCAAATCAAAATCAGAAATGAGGACATTCCCAAAACGGCTTTTGTCACTCGTTATGGTCAGTACGAGTACACCGTCATGTGCTTCGGTCTAACCAACGCCCCAGCCACTTTCTCCCGTTTGATGAACTCAATCTTCATGGAGTACTTAGATAAATTCGTCGTGGTTTACCTCGATGATATTCTTATTTACTCGAAGAACGAGGAAGAGCATGCCGAACATCTTAGACTTGTGTTAGAAAAACTCAGAGAGCACCGCCTTTATGCCAAGTTCTCCAAGTGTGAATTTTGGTTGCCAGAAGTGACCTACCTAGGCCACGTAATCTCTGGTAAGGGCATTGATGTCAATCCCGAGAGAGTTAAGGCCGTTCTTGATTGGACTCCACCTGAAACAGTTAAACAAGTTAGGAGTTTCCTTGGTCTAGCCAGCTATTGTCGCCGCTTTGTTGAAAACTTCTCCAAAGTAGCCAAACCCCTCACAGAACTTCTCAAGAAAGATAAAAAATTTGAGTGGTCCCCACAGTGTGAGTACAGTTTTCAGGAACTAAAAAGACGCCTGACTTCTGCTCCCATACTTGTGCCACCGGATTTCACTAAAGACTTTGTTATCTACTGCGACGCCTCACGTCAGGGACTAGGTTGCATTCTTATGCAGGATCGTCATGTGATTGCCTATGCATCTCGACAGTTGCATCCACATGAGGAGAATTATGCTACACATGATCTAGAGCTTGCAGCCGTAGTCTATGCACTCAAGACCTGGCGACATTACTGATACGTCTCCGTCGTATCTACTTTTCCAAACACTTTTTCCTTGTTTTGGACTCTAACTTGTATGATTTGAATGGAACTAACCCGGACTGGCGCTGTTTTTAGCAGAATTGCCATGGTGTTGTTTTATGTGCAGAAAACAAAAGTTCTCGGAATGACCTGAAACTCCATGGGATATCTTAGAATAAATAATAAAAAATCCTCGCCAAAGATGAACGCCAGGGCACCCACACCCTGTTCACGAGGGTGGGGGGCGCGCCTCTCCCCCCTGGGCGCGCCCCCTACCTCGTGGGCCCCCTGGTGGCCCTCCGACGCCAACTCCAACTCCATATATTGGCTTTCGGGGAGAGAAAAATCAGAGAGAAAGTTTCATCGCGTTTTACGCGGAGCCGCCGCCAAGCCCTAATCTCTCTCGGGAGGGCTGATCTGGAGTCCGTTCGGGGCTCCGGAAAGGGGGATTCGTCACTGTCGTCATCATCAACATCCTCCATCACCAATTTCATGATGCTCACCACCGTGCGTGAGTAATTGCATCGTAGGCTTGCTGGACGGTGACGGGTTGGATGAGATTTATCATGTAATCGAGTTAGTTTTGTCATGGTTTGATCCCTAGTATCCATTATGTTCTGAGATTGATGTTGCTATGACTTTGATATGCTTAATGCTTGTCACTAGGGCCCGAGTGCCAGGATTTCAGATCTGAACCTATTATGTTTTCATGAATATATGTGTCTTCTAGATCCTATCTTGCAAGTCTATATTCACCTACTATGTGTTATGATCCGGCAACCCCGAAGTGACAATAATCGGGACCACTCCCGGTGATGACCGTAGTTTGAGGAGTTCATGTATTCACTATGTGCTAATTCTTTGTTCCGGTTCTCTATTAAAAGGAGGCCTTAATATCCCTTAGTTTCCAATAGGACCCCGCTGCCACGGGAGGGTAGGACAAAAGATGTCATGCAAGTTCTTTTCCATAAGCACGTATGACTATATTCGGAATACATGCCTACATTACATTGATGAACTGGAGCTAGTTCTACGTCACCCTATGTTATGACTGTTACATGATGAACCACATCCGGCATAATTATCCATCGCTAATCTGGTGGCTACGAGTTTTCCATATACTAGTTTACGCTTATTTACTTTTCCGTTGCTACTGTCACAATCACTACAAAATACCAAAAACATTACTTTTACTGTCTTTACTTTTCTTACCGTTACCACCACTATCATATTAATTTGCTACTAAACACTTTGCTGCTGATACTAAGTTTCCAGGTGTGGTTGAATTGACAACTCAGCTGCTAATACTTGAGAATATTCTTTGGCTCGCCTTGTGTCGAATCAATAAATTTGGGTTGAATACTCTACCCTCGAAAACTGTTGCGATCCCCTATACTTGTGGTTTATCAAGACATTTTTCTGGCGCCATTGCCGGGGAGCATAGCTCTATTCTTTGAGTCACTTGGGATTTATATCTGCTGGACACTATGAAGAATTTGAAAGATAATCGAACTACTATTTTGCTCTCAACTACGAGGGGAGGTAAGGGACTGCCATCTAGCCTTGCACTAGATTCTCCTTCTGTTATGAGTAAGTTTGCGACACCTAAACCTACTAGTTCTATTGATTCTGATATGTCGCATGTTATTGATTATGCCACTTCTGCTATGCATGATACTTATGATGAAACTACTTCTATGCTTGATACTACTGTGCCGCTCGGTGAATTTCTTGTTGAGCAAATTGCTAGGTCCAGAGAAAGAGAAATAGTTGAACCTGAACACGATGATGTTAGTGATGATGAGCCTATGCCTGCTATTCCTAAGGGTTATCTTTTTAGTGCTGAATCTTTTGAAATTGTTGTTGCTTGCCAGGATAGTCTTGAACGTAAGAGGTTGCTAATTAAGTGGAGTAAAGAATCATTTAGAGGAAGGATGAGACCCGATCCTGCTTTTGCTACTTCACCTATCTGTGTCTCTGATTATGATTATTATGATATTTCTGTCGATCCAGATATAATTACTTTGGTTGAATCTGATCCTTTTTATGGCTATGAATCTAAAACTGTTGTGGCACATCTTCGTAAGTTAGATGATATAGCTGCCCTGTTTACTAATAATCTGAGATCGCGCCACCTTTATTTACTTAAAATATTTCCGTTCTCATTAAAGGGTGATGCTAAGAAATGGTTTAATTCTCTTGATCCTGGTTGTGTGCAAAGTCCCCAGGATATGATTTATTACTTCTCTGCTAAATATTTCCCTGCTCATAAGAAACAAGCTGCTTTGAGGGAAATATACAATTTTGTGCAAATTGAAGAAGAGAGTCTCCCACAAGCTTGGGGGAGGCTTCTCAAGTTACTTAATGCTTTGCCTGATCATCCTCTTAAGAAACCTGAAATATTTGATATCTTTTATAATGGACTAACTGATGCTTCCAGAGATTACCTGGATAGTTGTGTTGGTTCTCTTTTCAGGGAAAGAACACCGGATGACGTTTAACTTCTATTGAATAATATGTTGGCTAATGAAAATAATTGGGCACCTCCCGAGCCGACTCCTGAGCCAACTCCTGAGCCAACTCCTGAGATAGCTCCTGAGCCTATTACTGAGCCTATTCCTAAACCAACTCCGAAGAAAAGAGGTGTTCTATTTCTCAGTCCCGAAGATATGCAAGAGGCAAAGAAATCTATGAAAGAAAAAGGTATTAAAGCTGAAGATGTTAAGAATTTACCTCCTATTGAAGAAATACATGGTCTTAATTTACCGCCTGTTGAAGAAGTATATGATCTCAATTACTTATTTACTGAAGAACCTCCCGATATCCCGACACAGGTAGTAAAGGTAAATTCTCTCTATAGATATGATAAAGCTGAAGTTCCTCCTACTAAAATTGCTAGTCAGTGCTTGGATGAGTTTGATGACTTTATGTTTAAGCAAGATGACTTTAATGCTTATTTTGGTAGAAAATTAAAACATAATACCTTTATGATTAAACGCTTGAGTGATTATATGGCTGATATTAGAGGTGAACTTAAACTTGTTAGCAAACATGCTTCTATGGTTACGACTCAAGTAGAACAAGTACTTAAAGCTCAGAAAAAAGTGCTCAATGAAATGAATAGTAAGAAAAATGATTATGCTGTTAGAGTGGATACTAGAACTGGTAGAATGACTCAGGAACCTTTGTATCCTGAAGGCCACCCTAAGAGAATCGAGCAAGATTCTCAGAGAAACAATATTGATATACCTAGTTCTTCTAAGAGGAAGAAAAAGAAAAATGATAGGACTTTGCAAACTTGTAGTGAACCTATTGCTGAACCACCTGATAATCCAAATGATATCTCTATGTCTGATGCTGAAACACAATCAGGTGATGAACGTGAACCTAGTGATAATGTTAATGATAATGTTCATGTTGATGCTCAACCTAGTAATGATAATGAAGTAGAAGTTGAACCTGTTGTTGATCTTGATAACCCACAATCAAAGAATCAACGTTGTGATAAAAATGACTTCGTTGCTAGGAAACATGGTAAAGAAAGAGAACCATGGGTTCAGAAACCCATGCCTTTTGCTCCCAAACCATCCAAGCAAAAGGATGATGAGGATTTTGAGCGCTTTGCTGAAATGATTAGACCCATCTTTTTGTGTATGCGATTAACTGATGTGCTCAAAACAAATCCTTATGCTAAGTATATGAAGGATATTATTACTAATAAAAGAAAGATACCTGAAGCTGAAATTTCTACCATGCTTGCTAATTACACCTTTAAGGGTGGAATACCAAAGAAACTTGGAGATCCCGGAGTGCCTACTAAACCATGATCCATTAAAAGAAATTATGTTAAAACCGCTTTATGTGATCTTGGAGCCGGTGTCAGTGGTATGCCTCTCTCTTTATATCGTAGACTTGACTTGAATAAGTTGACACCTACTGAAATATCTTTGCAAATGGCTGATAAATCAACTGCTATACCTGTCGGTATTTGTGAGGATGTGCCTGTTGTAGTTGTGAACGTTACTATTTTAACGGACTTTGTTATTCTTGATATTCCCGAGGATGATAGTATGTCTATTATTCTTGGAAGACCTTTCCTTAATACTGCAGGGGATGTTATTGATTGCAACAAAGGCAATGTCACTTTTCATGTTAATGGCAATGAGCACATGGTGCACTTTCCGAGGAAACAACCTCAAGTTCACAGTATCAACTCTATTGGAAAAGTTCCATCGATTATATTTGGAGGTTTTGAATTTCCTCTCCCTACTGTCAAGAAAAAGTATGATATTCTTATTGTTGGGGATTTTCATATCCCCGTTGAGGTAACTTAGTGTCATTAGAAATTTCTCCGGTTCCGGGATTATTCGGAATGAGTTTGCTAACAAGACTTGATCAACCTTGTTAGCGGGTTCATTATGATTATCACGAGATGGATGAAACTAGAAGCACAACTTTCTGTACCCTCTTTATATTTTCTGTTATTTAGTAGAAATAAAGTAAAATAGTATTTTTCTGTCTGTTTCCTGACTTATCCGTGCAATATAAAAATATGCCGAAAATAAAAGTCCTCAGAATGCCATGCAAATTTAATATGATTTTTTCAGGAATATTTGAGAATTTACTATGCAAAAATTACCACGGGGGGAGCTGCCACCTGGCCACGAGGGTGGAGGGCGCGCCCTACCCCCCTGGGCGCGCCCCCTGCCTCGTGGGCCCACGGTGGCCCTCCTCCACTTATTCCTGCACCCATCTTCTTCCTCTGTCTCACACAAACACGAAAAACCAACTCAAGCACGAGTTCCAGCCCCCGTTGTTGTGATTTTTGATCTCCTTGCTCAAAGCACCTCTCGCAAAATTGCTTGGGGAGATTGTTCCTTGGTATGTGACTCCTCCATTGGTCCAATTAGTTTTTGTTCTAGTGCTTTATTCATTGCAAATTTGTGCTGCATAGGTGACCATGTTCTTGAGCTTGCATGTCAAATTTATATGGTTCCAAGTAGTTCCAATGCTTTATATAGGCTCTAGGCACTTCTGGGAGTTGTTGCTATCAATTTTATTGAAGTTGGTTCACTTTTATTTGCAGTTACTAAAAATTTCAGATTGTTTCAAAAATAATGAAGAGACTTTTGAGGGGCTCGTCAATCCGAAGCTCTAAGGAAAAACAAAAGGAAGAAGAGGAGAAGCCCAAATTTAATTTACCTCGCACCGCGGAGGTCCGGCCGTGTAAATGGCCCTCCGATGACTTCTTGAGGAGAGCCAGGATTTATGATGATTTCTATATATTAATTGAGAACTCCGGCCTCGCCAACTTCCTCAGCAACCAACGTCATCAGTATCTCTTACTCACAAATACTTTTGTGCAGAACTTCTACTTTTTCCCTAAGAAATCACCTCCAACAGTAGAGTTCCATTTATATGATGTTGCTAGGGAGATGACATTAGCTGCATTTTGCGAGGTTTGCAAAATACCTTTCGATGGTTCTTTAGATGAACCACACCGTAATGAAGTAGAAGCTTTTATTGACACTATCACTGTGGGAGAAACCAGGAAGGTTTCTGATGCAAGAATTACTAGCATACACTTTCCTGTTTTATCCTACTTTGCCTTATTTGCTAGTCGTTGCTTGATTGGTTGTGGGAACTGTGGGAACCTTAGTATTCCTGATATTATTATTTTGATCCATGGTTTATACCACAATAACTCTGTTAGTATGGGTGGAATTGTTGCTAGACGGTTAAGTCTGAGCCGTACTAAGGGCCCCATTTTTTGAGGCATTTATGTTTCACGCCTAGCTGAACATTTTGAAATACCTATTAGGCATGTGGAGAAAGAAGAAACAACGCTGCCCCGTGCTTATTTAGATTACAAGAGTATGATAGCGCATGATTTTCTCGTTAAGAGTCACGATGGAGAGCTCAAATACAAATTATACTTTGATAAACATCATCCTGAGACTATTACCTTGCCTGCTCCTTCTTTGTTTAACTTGTTTGCAGAACCTCACATCGTTTCGTGGTCGGCTGTTCAAGCCTATCGGAACACTGCACCAGCCTCGGAGCCAGAGCCACAAGATGAGCCTCCATGACTGTCTGTTTATTCTTGGGATCCTGAGGCGGTTGCCAGCCAGTGGCAATCAGAGTCCTCTTCATCACATTATGATCCCAACTATTTTGCGTCGCAGTACGACCCCAGCTTCACCTACGGATATCCGCCAGGTCATCCCTGGCAATAGACCAACTTAGGCCAAAAGCCTAAGCTTGGGGGAGTACGTATTTCCCACCGACATTACATTCATGTTCACACACACTCATTGCTAGTTGTCGGTGCTCATACTCTTTCACTGTATTATCCATGCTAGTTTAATTTTTCTTTTTCCTGCTTTCTTCTTGTGTGTTTGATAAACCTTAAGAAAAAACAAAAAACTAGTAGTAGTTTATTTGCTTGTAGTAGAATTAAAAAGAAAACCCAAAAATATTCCCCGTTCTTCTTTTACTCGTTGGGAGCTTTCCTGTGTAAATAGTTTTTATTTTCTTTTCCTTTCTTTGGGGGTTGAGAAGACCATATTGAAAATGCTTAGTGGCTCTTTTATGCATGATTGTTTATTTAACCTAGAGCCCATATTACTTGTCTTCTCTCTTGAGTTGAATGCTTGCAAATTCCAGCTTAGTCCAATGCACGTGCACTCTTATTATTATACACACTGTTCGGTCGTTCAAGTGAAAGGCAATAATGATGATATATGATGGACTTATTGGGAAGAGAAAAGCTGGTATGAACTCGACCTCTCTTGTTTTTGTAAATATGATGATTCATCGTTCCTGATTCAGCTATTATGAAGTAAACATATTTGCAATGACATTTAGAGATTATAGTTGCTTGTGCCATGCTTGATTAGCTATGAGTTATAATGGTTTACCTTGTGTGCCAACATGCTATTAGAATGATTATGATGTGGTATGATGGGATGGTATCCTCCTTTAAATGCATTGAGTGACTCGACTTGGCACATGTTCACGCATGTAGTTGAATCCAATCAACATAGCCTTCATAATATTTATGTTAATGATGGATTATATCCTACTCATGCTTGTACTCGGTGTAAATTAATTTTAATGCATGTTTACGACTGTTGTCGCTCTCTCAGTTGGTCGCTTCACAGTCTTTTGCTAGCCTTCACCTATACTAAGCGAGAATACTGCTTGTGCATCCAAACTCCTTAAACCCCAAAGTTATTCCATATGTGTCCACTATACCTACCTATATGCGGTATTTACCTGTCGTTCCAAGTAAATTTGTATGTGCCAAACTCTAAACCTTCAAATAAACATTCTGTTTTGCATGCTCGAATAGCTCATATGTCAACTAGAGCTGCCTTATCTTCCGTGTTAGGCGGGTTATTCTCAAGAAGAGTGGACTCCGCTCCTCATTCATGAGAAAATGGCTGGTATTCGGGATGCCCAGTCCCATGCTTTGTGCAAACTAAATCAAAATAAGTGCAAACAAAACTCCCCTTGGGACCCGTTGAATGTTGGAGGCACTCGTTGTTTCGAGAAAGCCATGGATTGATGCTTGTGGAGGAAGGGGAGTATAAACTTTACCATTCTGTTTGGGAACCGCCTATAATCTGTTTAGCATGGAAGATATCGTCGTCTTTTAGTTGTTATGTTGACAATGAAAGTATGCCGCTCAAAATATAATTTATCTCTATTTCAAAATCGAGATCTGGCACCTCTACAAATCCCTGCTTCCCTCTGCGAAGGGCCTATCTATTTACTTTTATGTTGAGTCATCACCCTTCTTATTAAAAAGCACCCGCTGGAGAGCACACTGTCGTTTGCATTCATTATTATTGGTTTATATTGGGTATGACTTGACTGGATCTCTTTTACCATGAATTACAATGTTTAGTCAGTCCTTGATCTTTAAAGGTGCTCTGCATTTATCTTTTGCGGTCTCAGAAAGGGCTAGCGAGATACCATTTTGTTATATCATGTTATAATTATTTTGAGAAAGTGTTGTCACCCGAGTTTTATTATTATGGCTCGCTAGCTGATTATGCTATTGATATGAGTAATTGTGAGACCTACGTGTTATTGTGAGTATGGTTAGTTCATAATAATTGCTGAAACTTGAATGCTGGCTTTTCATGTTTACAACAACAAGAGCAAACAGAGTTTGTAAAAGTTTTTCTTTTTCTCTTTCAGTTTGTCAACTGAATTGCTTGAGGACAAGCAAGGGTTTAAGCTTGGGGGAGTTGATACGTCTCCGTCGTATCTACTTTTCCAAACACTTTTGGCCTTGTTTTGGACTCTAACTTGTATGATTTGAATGGAACTAACCCGGATTGACGCTGTTTTCAGTAGAATTGCCATGGTGTTGTTTTATGTGCAGAAAACAAAAGTTCTCGGAATGACCTGAAACTCCACGGGATATCTTAGAATAAATAATAAAAAATCCTTGCCAAAGATGAAGGCCAGGGGGCCCACACCCTGTTCACGAGGGTGGGGGGCGCGCCCCTCCCCCTGGGCGCGCCCCCTACCTCGTGGGCCCCCTGGTGGCCCTCTGACGCCAACTCCAACTCCATATATTAGCTTTCGGGGAGAAAAAAATCAGAGAGAAAGTTTCATCATGTTTTACGGTACGGAGCCGCCGCCAAGCCCTAATCTCTCTCGGGAGGGCAGTTCTAGAGTCTGTTCGGGGCTCCGGAGAGGGGGATTCATCGCCTTCGTCATCATCAGCCATCCTCCATCACCAATTTCATGATGCTCACCGCCGTGCGTGAGTAATTGCATCGTAGGCTTGCTGGACGGTGATGGGTTGGATGAGATTTATCATGTAATCGAGTTAGTTTTTGTTAGGGTTTGATCCCTAGTATCCATTATGTTCTGAGATTGATGTTGCTATGACTTTGCTATGCTTAATGCTTGTCACTAGGGCCCGAGTGCCATGATTTCAGATCTGAACCTATTATGTTTTCATGAATATATGTGTGTTCTAGATCCTATCTTGCAAGTCTATAGTCACCTACTATGTGTTATGATCCGGCAACCCCGAAGTGACAATAATCGGGACCACTCCCGGTGATGACCGTAGTTTGAGGAGTTCATGTATTCACTATGTGCTAATGCTTTGTTCCAGTTCTCTATTAAAAGGAGGCCTTAATATCCCTTAGTTTCCAATAGGACCCCGCTGCCACGGGAGGGTAGGACAAAAGATGTCATGCAAGTTCTTTTCCATAAGCACATATGACTATATTCGGAATACATGCCTACATTACATTGATGAACTGGAGCTAGTTCTGCGTCACCCTATGTTATGACTGTTACATGATGAACCACATCCGGCATAATTATCCATCGCTAATCCGGTGCCTACGAGTTTTCCATATACTGGTTTACGCTTATTTACTTTTCCATTGCTACTGTTACAATCACTACAAAATACCAAAAACATTACTTTTATTGTCTTTACTTTTCTTACCGTTACCACCACTATCATATTACTTTGCTACTAAACACTTTGCTGCAGATACTAAGTTTCCAGGTGTGGTTGAATTGACAAGTCAGCTGCTAATACTTGAGAATATTCTTTGGCTCCCCTTGTGTCGAATCAATAAATTTGGGTTGAATACTCTACCCTCGAAAACTGTTGCGATCCCCTATACTTGTGGGTTATCAATTACCTTCTTGGTAAATGTTGCGAGATCTACACCGATCACCAGAGTCTGAAGTATATCTTCACCCAACCAGATTTGAACCTTAGGCAAAGACGTTGGTTGGAGCTGATCTCAGATTATGATCTAGGGATTACTTACACCCCAGGCAAAGCCAATGTCATGGCTGATGCGCTAAGCCGTAAATCCTATTGCAACAATCTCATGTTGCAGCAGGGTCAACCACTTCTCCATGAGGAATTCTGTAAGCTTAATCTTCACATTGCTCCTCACAGATTCCTTTCTACCTTGGTGGCGAAACCTACTATTGTGGATCGTATCATAGAAGTCCAGAAGCATGATACGGGAATCTCCCGAATCAAGAAAAATATCTCCAAGGGAGTAGCTGGTTGTTTCTCTATGGATGAACGAGGTGTTGTTTACTTCGGGAACCGCTTGGTGGTTCCCAAGAGTCAGCAGATGCAGCAATTGATTCTTAAGGAGGCGCATGAATCCCCTCTCACGATTCATCCCGGTAGTACTAAGATGTATCAGGACCTACGCCAGAGGTTCTGGTGGACTAGGATGAAGAGAGAAATCGCTCAGTTTATTGCTAACTGTGACGTTTGTCGTCGCGTTAAGGCAGAGCATCAGAGACCTGCTGGCACCCTTTAGCCTTAAGCTATTCCTGAATGGAAATGGGATAAAGTTGGTATGGACTTCATCACCGGCTTTCCCAGGACCAAGAGAGGGAATAATGCTATCTTTGTAGTCATTGATCGTCTATCCAAAGTGGCGCACTTCCTTCCTGTTCGAGAGAGTATCATCGCTAGTCAGCTCGCTGACTTATATATTTCTCAAATAGTGTCACTTCATGGTGTTCCACTAGAGATCAATTCAGACCGTGGTAGTCTTTTCACTTCTCATTTCTGGGAGAGTTTCCAAACTGCCATGGGAACCCATCTTTCCTTTAGTACCGCTTTCCACCGTCAGTCAAGTGGTCAGGTGGAAAGGGTCAACCAAATCCTTGAAGACATGCTTAGAGCTTGCGTTATCTCATTCGGTATGGATTGGGAGAAATGCCTTCCTTTTGCCGAGTTTGCTTATAACAATATCTATCAATCCAGTCTCAAGAAAGCTCCTTTTGAGATTCTCTATGGACGAAGATGACGAACACCGTTGAACTGGTCAGAAACCGGTGAAAGACAATTCTTTGGACCGGACATGATCCAGGAGGCAGAAGAGCAAGTTTGCATCATTCGTGAGAACTTGAAAACAGCCCAGTCTCGTCAAAAGAACCAGTATGATCGTCATCATAAGGATATGACTTATGAAGTTGGCAACAAAGCTTACCTTCGGGTTACCCCTTTGAAGGGTACCCATCGTTTCGGTATCAAAGGCAAGTAGGCTCCTCGTTACATTGGTCCCTTTCGCATTCTCGCTAAACGAGGAGAGCTTACCTACCAGTTGGAACTACCCCCACATCTTTCCAGAGTGTATGATGTCTTCCACGTCTCTCAACTCAGGCGTTGCTTCTCGGATTGTCGGGGGTTGGGTGCGACATATGCCAAAGGATGGCTTATCATGGTGGGGGCGAGTAGAACATCGCCGGTGC
Organism: Triticum timopheevii; assembly: GCA_963921465.1. Lineage (NCBI taxonomy): Eukaryota > Viridiplantae > Streptophyta > Magnoliopsida > Poales > Poaceae > Triticum > Triticum timopheevii. The sequence goes on from OY997270.1 coordinate 316,122,497, forward strand.
CTGGAAACGGGATGAGGCGAAGACATGCACGCCGGCGGATCTTACCCAGCTTCGGGGCTCTCCGTGGAGATAACACCCCTACTGCTGCTCTGCGGGGTCTCCGCATGATCACTAAGGCAAAGTGAGTACAAGGTTGCTCCTTGAGCTGTTTCTGGAGGTAGGAGAAGGCAAGGCTAGCTCTCTCCTTCCTATATGATCTGGTCTAGTACTAATGGATTCCAACCCTTTGCATGGGTGCCCTGGGGGGTTTATATAGGCCTACCCCCCAGGGGTACAATGGTAAACCGGCTGGGCGCGGGTCCCAGCCGTCTGTCTCTCAGGCCGCCGTCTTCTTCGCCGACTACTGGGGCCCGCCGACTGGTGGGTCCTGCCGACTGGCCTGGTACGGGGGCGTCAGCGCTTGTCCTCCGCGGGCGGGTCTTGCCGGCTGCGGATTACTGTAGCCGTGCTTCTAAGGACGCTGGCTTGGTCATGGGGTCATGGCGACAGTGCCGCCGCCCGACGGGCGATCACTGTTGCCATCCCCTGTCGCGTCTGGTTAATGGTGTGTGGGGCCCGTGGGAGGGGCCAGCCGACTCCTGACTCCCAACGGGTCCGTCTTTGTGGCGCTCTCGCCGTCTTTGGCACTCCTGCTGACCGGCGGGGCCCGCCGTCTCTAGGTCGTACAGACAGGCCGTCGTGGGCACAGGGCCCCGCCCCCAGGGGTTGATGTCAGGGCTGGCATGGCAACAGTGTTGCGCCGGACAGAGATCTCCATCGGTACGGCTCACTGTGGCCATGCCTGCCCTCATTAAACGGGGTAGTTGGAGTTGCAGGCCGACTCCCTACAGCCGGCCTCTTCGGAAGTCGCCGTCCTGGAGTCGGTGTATCTTGGAGTCGCCTCTGGGACTCGGCTCGTCTTGGAGTCGCCTCTGGGACTCGGCTTGTCTTGGAGTCGCCTCTGGGACTCGGCTTGTCTTGAAAGGTTCTGGGACTCGGGTTAGCCTACCCGTGGCCCATTACTCCGACAGTAGTCCCCGAAGCTGGTGAGGCTCCGAGGGTGACACGTCGTGGGGCCTCAACAGTTTCATTCTTCTGGTGGTGGAATCTGGGCCTTGCTTGCCGTCTTCCTTCAAACCGACTATCTGGAGTCGGACCCGCAAAGGGCCGTCTCGCCCCCCAAGGAGTTTGAAAGTCGCGGCGGGAACCAGGCGGCGTGCCTGATATGCTTCCCGCGGTCGCCCGCCGCGGCCCCGTCGCGCGGAGCCACGTGGCAGGAACAGTCTGCCTACCCACGCGCGCGACGGGACATGCCGTTAGGCGGGGCTCGCCACTATCGCACCTCGGCACGCGAACGGATCCGTTGCGGCCGTGCGGACGGTTGGGTTTCCCACGTCATTACTGCGCACAGTAACTTCGTGGGGTAAATCATGGGGGGCGTGGGGTCCTGTGCGCAGTTAATCCCTCGCCTGCCTCATCGGCTTCTCAGCCCACCAGGCTATAAGTAGGCGGGGGGAGCGGGATGGCGAAGCACGCGCGCCCATTCTTCCCCGCTCCCCCGCCTTCTCTTGCTCCTTCTTCCTCTTGCTGTCGCCGCACCGAACCACGCCGCGCCCGCAGCGATGAGCTCTTCCTCCGCCGCCACGGCTCCTGCCGTGCGTTCCGGCGTGTGGGACGGCTCCGAGGTGGACGACGACCTCATTGAGCTCCTCTGCAAGACGCGTCGACTCCCCGGCGCGAACTTGGTGCGAGCCCGTGCCGCGCCGGCGAGGGAAATAAGGCCGGCGCCGGAGGAGGGCGAGCGGGTCATATTCCGCTCGCACCTCATGCGCGGCCTGGGGCTGCCGGCGAGCGGTTTCTTCTGCTCCTTGGAGTTCAACGGGTCCCAGCCGCACCACCTCACTCCGAACACGGTGGTGCTGCTGGCCGCCTTCGCCACCCTGTGCGAGGGTTTTCTTGGCGTTCTCCCCACCATCGAGCTGTGGGGAGAGTTCTTCCAATCCAAGCTCGGCACGCACGTCGCTGGCGTGCCGGTTCAGTGTGGCGCCTTCATCGCGATGTGAAGGTCGACTGCCGACAATCCATTCCCCTCCATCCCGCGGATTAAGTCGGTGAAGATGTGGCAGCGATCTTACTTCTACATGAAGAATGTCACCCCAGAAGGCGACTGGGTCAGTCTGCCGCCCTATGAAGCCGGCTTGCCGGCTGGAAGGCTTCCCAGCTGGTCCCACTGGGTCAAGACGCTGACTCCCGCTGGTGCTGCCGCCGTCGCGCGACTCCGAGTCCTGACACAGTCGGAGGGCTTGGTCGGGGCCGCCTTTGTGGCACGCCGAGTCCTCCCTCTCCAAGGCCGACCTCATCTGATCAGCCAGATGAGCGACCACCGGGACCCGAGTCAGATGTGCACCAGGGACATGCCCCACGCGGAGGTGGTGAACATGGTGAACCACATCGCGAACTGCGAGCTCGCGGCGGATTGGCAGTTCGGCAAGGAGTCGTACTCGCGTGCCAACCCCCCGCCCATGGTAAGTCGTCTTTCTTGTTCCTCTATCTTCTTTTGTAGCAGAGTCCGACTTCTGATTTCTTTTGGTTTCTTCGAGTCAGAACCCCCTTATTCAGCCCGCAGCCGGCGCCTCGGTACCGCCCCGTGAGTTCATCCCCGACCGAGCGGAGAGCGACATCGACGACCCCGACTTGGGGGTGGCGGCGATGGAGGCCGACGCCAAAGGCGGAGGAGGAGGAGCGGGAGACGGCTTCAGGCCCTCGGCCACTTTCGCTGACTAGCCTGATGACGGCGCCGAAGGGGAAGTCGTCCCGCGCCACCAATCAAAAGCCGGCCATCCAGGCGCGAGTTCCTCCGCCGGCTTGGCTGGTCAAGTTGGCGCGAAGAAGCACCGGGCCGGGCCGAGTTCGCTCGGTGGCCGGCCGAAGAAGTTCAAGGGGGCGGCCGCCGTGACCAAGCGGGAAGAGGCGGTCACGAAGGCCAACCGCTTCCGCAAGGAAGTGAAGAAGCCGCCACTAGTCTCTACGTAAGTGTTTTCTGTCTTCGTCTTGTTTTCTTTTGATGAATCTTTTCCGAGTCTTTATATTCCTTTCTTGCTTCAGGGCCCCTCTTTCCCTTGAGAGGGTCGCCGTCCCCTCCGTCATGGGGTCGGCCGAGACGTCCGCCAATACTCGGCGGATTGACCCCGCCGCCGACCTCCGGGAGGTGACAGAGCGAAACGCGCGGGAGAAGCGCGACGAGGAGGAGGCCGACTGCCTAGAGAAGGCGGAGGCCGAGAAGGCGGCGGCCTCCACCCAGAAGAAACTGGAGGAGGCCAAAGCCGCCGTCGCAGCAAGACGGCGAGCTGAGGAGACCACGCACCGCCAGTCGGCATTGCTCGTCGTCCTGCTGAACTCCGCACCGCCGCCCCCGGACTTCACGGGGCAGACTGGAGAAGCCGGCGGGGAGGACCCCATCATGGAGAAGGACGGCGGCGAGGCCTCGACATCGGACACGGCCGCGCCGCAACCGCCGCCTCCGCCGCCATCTGGGAGCGCGCATGGCAAGCAGTCGGCGGGCCCGCCGGTGCCACCGACTGAAGACAAGGCCGTGGCGAAGCTGCTCCTTCAAGTCGCCTCGCCAGCGCGCCGCCATCTTGAGAAGGCGATTTCGGCGCCACGCCCCTTGGAGGCCGGCGCCGCCAGCTCGACCATCCCAGATGCCGAGGCGACGAGCGCCGCGCCCGCTGGGTGGGTGCGAGGAGGCGGCAACGGCCCGCTGAACCAGACGCTCCTGGACGTCCAGGCGAAGCTACAAGATGAGGGCGACGCCCTCCAGAGCTGCACCAGGGCGCATCTGGCGTCGCGAGCAGCCATCCGGGTATGTTTTCTTTTTTGACTTTCTTTTTTCTCGCTCTTCTCTGTGGGGGCGCGCCAGCGCACCCACTGGGTGTAGTCCCCGAGTTTCGGGCTGGCTGCTGAGCAGGCGGCCTGGAACTCCATCTAGCGAGTTCCTCATATTTGTCTTTGTCTAAAATACTTGTTACAGGAATATCACAACCTCCGCGTCACTGCCTTCAACCGCAACATTGAGCAGCTGGGGAAGCGGACTGCCAACTTGTCAGAGAGCCGGAGTAAGTCCTTCTTCTTTTTCGCGGGGCGCGCTGGCGCACCCGCGGGCTGTAGTCCCCGAGATTCGGGCCGACTGCTGAGCAGTCGGGCCGGATCTTCCCGGCGACCTTCTTTGTTGACGACTTAATGTCTTTTTCCTTTGTTCTTCAGAGGCCAATGCCGCTCTTCAGGGGCATCTGGGCGAGGCCAATACCGCCTTGCGTGCCAAGGGGGAGGAGTGTAGCAAGCTCGCACAGAGCGCGACCTGCTGGCAGCGCAGCTGGCAGAGCAGAAGGAGCTGCTCAAAAAGGTGCAGGACGAGGCGGAGAAGAGAGAGCCCGCTCTCCTGGCCGAGTTTGAAAGCGAACGCTCCTCCTGGACTGACAAGGAGGCGATGCTGACCTCCGGCTTCCATGAGATCGAAGACATCGTCGACGGTGAGTGTCGGTGTCAAAACCGGCGGATCTCGGGTAGGGGGTCCCGAACTGTGCATCTAGGCGGATGGTAACAGGAGACAAGGGACACGATGTTTTTACCCAGGTTCGGGCCCTCTCGATGGACGTAAAACCCTACTCCTGCTTGATTGATATTGATGATATGGGTAGTACAAGAGTAGATCTACCACGAGATCAAGGAGGCTAAACCCTAGAAGCTAGCCTATGGTATGATTGTTATATGTCCTACGGACTAAAACCCTCCGGTTTATATAGACATCGGAGATGGCTAGGGTTACACAGAGTCGATTACAATGGTAGGAGATCCACATATCCGTATCGCCAAGCTTGCCTTCCACGCCAAGGAAAGTCCCATCCGGATACGGGACGAAGTCTTCAATCTTGTATCTTCATAGTCTTGGAGTCCAGCCAATGATGATAGTTCGGCTATCCGGACACCCCCTAGTCCAGGACTCCCTCAGTAGCCCCTGAACCAGGCTTCAATGACGACGAGTCCGGCGCGCATATTGTCTTCGGCATTGCAAGGCAGGTTCCTCCTCCGAATAATTCATAGAAGATTTTGAACACCAGGATAGTGTTCGGCTCTGCAAAATAAATTCCACATACCACCGTAGAGAGAATAATATTTACACAGGTTCAATCTGCTGACGTATTTTGTGGCATGACGTCATGCCATGGCCAAGCCTTTACTCGAATCATTTTTATTATTCCACCTCAGCGCGTTTAGCAAAGCGGTTTCCTTGGCACGTCTTGTCGAAGCAGAGATCATGTCCCCTTATTCCGGGATTCTCATCAATACGGACATGGGTAACCCAACCGCGCCATTTATTGCGGCGCTTGGGAGATAAGCGAGTTTTACTGGGCCGGTGGGGACGCATAGTTTCGTCCGCTCATATATAGGGGATAAGGATCCACCTTTTCGCCTATGCCTTCTTCCTCCTTTGCTTATCCATCTTCGCGCACTCGAGCTCCAGCGCCCAAGTCCGCACATCTCACCTCAACCTTCTCCAACCATGTCCGGAGCAGGAGGCAAGTGGATGGCCTCCTCCGTCACGGAGGGGCACATCAATAAGTTGCGCAAGGCCGGATATTTGTCCAGCGATATCGCGCACCGGCTCCCCGACGAGGGGCAGCTCATCCCCACCCCCGGGCCCCATGAGAGGGTGGTATTCCTTCCCCATTTCCTCCACGGACTGGGCTTCCCACTTCACCCCTTTGTCCGGGGGCTCATGTTCTACTACGGCCTGGATTTCCATGATCTGGCCCCGAATTTTATCCTCAATATCTCGGTGTTCATCGTCGTGTGCGAGGCCTTCCTCTGCATCCAGCCCCACTTCGGCTTATGGCTAAAGACCTTTAATGTAAAGCCGAAGGTTGTGAAGGGCAGCCAAGCGGAGTGCGGAGGCGCCATGGTGGGCAAGATGCCCAATGTCACCTGGCTCGAGGGCGCCTTCGTGGAAACCATCAAAGGGTGGCAATCGGGGTGGTTCTACATCACCGAGCCGCGTGACCCTGAATGGGTAGCGGCCCCCGAATTCAGATCTGGCATCCCCACGCGGATCACCTCCTGGAAAGAGAAGGGCTTGCCGTGGGGCGATTCGGAAGAGATGACCGGACTCCAATCCTGTCTCCAAACCCTGGTGAACAAGAAGCTCAAGCTTGTCAACGTAATCCAGGTCATGCTCATTCGCCGGATTCTCCCCTGCCAACAGCGGGACTTCAACTTGTGGGAGTTCGATCCGGGGATGAAGCTCGAGGTCGCCGCCCTCGCTCAAGTCACCCCTCGCGACGCAATAGCGGCGTAGCCAGACGCGGACACGACCGCACAAGCGGTGGCCACGCTGGCGGCCGACGATGGGAGCACCGTCAGCCACGCGTCCTACTTGCCGTCGTCCAACGTCCGGCACCGCCGAGGTCGGGGACTCCTCCGAGGATGGTAGGGCATGGGAGGCGGCAGGGCATGGTGTGCCAACTGGCCGGTCCGTATCCCGTGTTCTACTCTTCCTCGCCGGAGACCGCACCTTCACTTCACGGGTCTTGAACCCCGCCCCCATACATAGAGATCACAGATGGAGGACGTCGGTCGCCGCCATAGAATAGGTTTAGGGTCGGGTTTGTTTTATTTTTCTGTCCTATAAAAGTTCGAAATGTAATGAAAATCTGCCGTGTTTGCATTAATCTCGGCCGGTGTATATGAACTTTCACAATAATATAGTATATTGCAGGAGTACTAGCAAGATGCCCATGCATTGCACAGAAGATCAACATCTTGTGGGAGAAAAGGATGAAGGAGGGAAATCCTTATCTGCAAATGTGGAGAGGAGTGCTGGTAAATTGTCATAGTTTCCTTCCTATCCGTTAGATATAGATCGGACGGCCTACATTGCAGGATGACAGGCACACCATCATCACCAACTCTGCTTTTTATTAAACCAAGAAAAATCTAACATGCGAAGTAAAATAAACACATAGGGTCTATACATACACAATTTATCTTAGGCACTCCAATAGTACGTCCGCTACACATTCACGCATTTCACATCTTTCTACATCTACGGGAACCTACGAAAGGGTTAATGTGAATTGCCTCTCTCTCTCCTCCCCTGAATTTCATGGTGGTGGGCCCCTCCCTCCCCCCAATCTACAATCAATAGCTCACACGTTTCACATTACGTTAATTACGTAGCTGGGATTACGTAGGTGTAGCATTGCTCGTCCTAAAAAACCCAACTAAGCCAACCTCCCAGCATATCGCGTGGGAAAAGACCCGGTCGCGCTGTTTTAGTCGGGATTACCGGATTACTAGTAGTAGTATCAATGGATCACGCGAAGCAACAATTTTTTGAGGGGGAGAAGCACCTAGTTTAAAAGGAAAAAAGGTGGTACACTCACATCACTCCTATCGCAGTCGCATTGCACCCCACACACGTTCGGTCCTGCACACGGCTCACGCAAACGGAATATGGCTTCGGCTTGCCTCTTCATTGACACGTGGGACCGCACTTGGAGAAACCGACCATGCGCCAAACTCCCCCTGCCCACCGCGCGAAAATCCTCCCCTCCTCCCCCCCCCCCACCCAAAAATTCCCCCCAAATCCGATTCAACCGCCCTTCGACCAACTAGCCAATAATATTCCCCAAACCCCCCTCCCCCCCCCCCCCCCCGCCCCTCCACTCCATTCGCTCCACCAAAGCCGCCCTCCCTGCTGTGTCGATACGTCGATGCCGCGGTTTGTCGAGGGGACGCACGGTGATCCTCTCGCTCCCACAGTACGCTCTCATAGACTGCCGTCCTCTAGCAGCGCCGCCACCGCTGGCTACGTTCTTATGGAGGCGCACGGCAGTCAGCGCCACCACCGCTGGTGACGTTCGTGTCGAGACGCGCGGCGGCCAGCTTCTCCCACAGTACGCGCATTCTAGACTGAGAACCCGTCCATGTCGGTGTAGCGCTGAATGTTAGCTAATAGACGCTGTTAATCTCACTGTTTGCCGAAGTAGTTTACAGTCAATATGCTCTGCTTAAGAAGCTTCCTTGCCCTGTTCTGCACTCAATCTGCTTAGCTGAGATGGCATGCCAAGGCCGATTAGTTGCTAAAATATCCTTCCATATATTTATTGTGACGTAGATTGCCATGGTCTAGTAGCCAATCTATTAGGTGAAATAGCTCTACACCGTTTTATACTCGATCTTTGTTGCTGCGATGGCCTTCGATAGTTCGATGGTTGTGTACTCGACCTCATTGACTCATAAAACAGCCTGCCATAATTTAGCACTCAAATATGTTTACTGAATTAGCTTTACATATATTTCGTTACTTAGATCTGCTCGTCCAAATATCTTGCCCTAGCTTTAGACATCGATCTAGGTATTTTTTTCTGGACTTCATAGAAAAGCATATATGTTTTTCCTGTAATATCTAGTAGAAGAACTAATTTGTATGTCTAACAGATGGACAAGACTTGGATAACTTTTGCTCGAAGATTCTCCGCTGCATATGCCGAGGGGGTTGAAAACTTCATGAACTTTATCAGAGCTGAGTACGGTGGTCTGAAATCAGATGTGCTCTGCCCGTGTAGAAGTTGTATGAATTCAGTTACAAGACCCCAGTCAACTGTGCAAAATCATCTACACTTGTATGGGATGTCGGTCACATATACTAGGTGAGTTCATCATGGTGAAACTGTGAACGTCAATGTTATTGACTACGTGGAAGCAACAGATCACCATCTTGATCTGCCTGGTGCTCAAGTGGAAGAGGAGGAGGAGGTGGTGGTGGCGGAGCCAGTGAGTTTGACCAACATTGAAACAATGCTACGAAATGCTCGTGCATTCCGTGAACTTTCACCTGCAGAAGAAAAACGGTGGGCCCGCATGTTGGAACAATGCAACATGGCTGCCACCCCAACAAATAAGTTGTCAGTATTCTTAGCTATGGACACCTTTCTTCAGGTGAAGACATCTGAGCGGATGACCAACATATCATTTCGATGCGATGTTGGCTGCTTTCTGCAAATCTTTCCCAGATGCGTCTGAGCTGCCACACACCTACAGTAAAATGAAGAATTTCCTTCGTGCAGTTGGAATTGGATATGATATGATCCATGTTTGTAAGAATAATTGTGTTCTGTTCCGGAAGGATTATGCCAACTTAAGTGAATGCCCGATGTCGGTGTCAAAACCGGCGGATCTCGGGTAGGGGGTCCTGAACTGTGCGTCTAGGCGGATGGTAACAGGAGATGAGGGACACGATGTTTTTACCCAGGTTCGGGCCCTCTCGGTGGAGGTAAAACCCTACTCCTGCTTGATTAATATTGATGATATGGGTAGTACAAGAGTAGATCTACCACAAGATCAAGGAGGCTAAACCCTAGAAGCTAGCCTATGGTATGATTGTTATTCGTCCTACGGACTAAAACCCTCTGGTTTATATAGACACCGAAGAGGGCTAGTGTTACACAGAGTCGGTTACAATGGTAGGAGATCTACAGATCCGTATCGCCAAGCTTGCCTTCCACGCCAAGGAAAGTCCCATCCGGACACGGGACGGAGTCTTCAATCTTGTATCTTCATAGTCTTGGAGTCCGGCCGATGGTGATAGTTCGGCTATCCGGACACCCCCTAGTCCAGGACTCCCTCAGTAGCCCTTGAACCAGGCTTCAATGACGACGAGTCCGGCGCGCATATTGTCTTCGGCATTGCAAGGCGGGTTCCTCCTCCAAATAATTCATAGAAGATTTCGAACACCAGGATAGTGTCCGGCTCTGCAAAATAAATTCCGCATACCGCCGTAGAGAGAATAATATTTACACAAGTTCAATCTGCTGACGCATTTCGTGGCGTTACGTCACACCACGGCCAAGCCTTTATTCGAATTGTTTTTACTGTACCACCTCAGCGCGTTTAGCGAAGCGGTTTCCTTGGCACGTCTTGTCGAAGCAAAGATCGTGTCCCCTTATTCCGGGATTCTCATCAATATGGGCGTGGGTAACCCAACAGGGCCCGTCAGCATGCCCCCTCCATCGAGGGTGAGTCCTAAACGGCCACGAGGGGGGGCTCTTGGTATTCAACCTCTTTATAACGAGACCAAGGCCTACTCCTTTCTTTCAATCTCAATCGAATCCACCCCTCACCTCGAGTTCCAACACCCAAAGCTCTAGATCCAGGCGCTTCGGACCTTCACCGATGTCCGGCTCCGACCGGTGAGGCCGATGGTTGCCTTCTTCCATCACGGAAGAAGACATGCTAAAGCTGAGAGACGCCAGGTATCTAACCAGCGAAATCTCGCATAGGCTGCCTGCCCAAGGGCAGGTTATTCCTACTCCCGAGCCTGGTGAGAGCGTTGTGTTCGTGTCTCACTTCCTTCGGGGTTTAGGCTTCCCGACGGACCCCTTCGTGAGGGGGCTCATGTTTTATTATGGGCTGGAATTCCACGACTTGGATCCGGAGTCCATCCTCCACATCTCATCGTTCATTGTTGTATGCAAAGCCTTCCTCCGCATTACCCCTTGTCGGTGTCAAAACCGATGGATCTCGGGTAGGGGGTCCCGAACTGTGCGTCTAGGCGGATGGTAACAGGAGACAAGGGACACGATGATTTTACCCAGGTTCGGGCCCTCTCGATGGAGGTAAAACCCTACTCCTCCTTGATTGATATTGATGATATGGGTAGTACAAGAGTGGATCTACCACGAGATCAAGGAGGCTAAACCCTAGAAGCTAGCCTATGGTATGATTGTTGTTCGTCCTATGGACTAAAGCCCTCCGGTTTATATAGACACCAGAGAGGGCTAGGGTTACACAGAGTCAGTTACAATGGTAGGAGATCCACATATCCGTATTGCCAAGCTTGCCTTCCATGCCAAGGAAAGTCCCATCCGGACACGGGATGAAGTCTTCAATCTTGTATCTTCATAGTCTTGGAGTCCGGACAATGATGATAGTTCGGCTATCCGAAAAACCCCTAGTCCAAGACTCCCTCAGTAGCCCCCGAACCAGGCTTCAATGACGACGAGTCCGGCGCGCATATTGTCTTTGGCATTGCAAGGCGGGTTCTCCTCCAATTTCCATGTGCTTGCCGAATAGTGTCCGGCTTCCTTATAAATGTTGCGCTCATTGGCTTCCACGTCCAATAATGGCCCTCTTCCACGTGTCGTATGAATGCGAAAAGCCAGGGTATTTTTACGTTTTACCCCTTAGCTGCACGAATAAGCTGCCTATAAGAGAGGTAAGGATCTAGATCCGAATCACACCATCCTCCTTCTGCGAGTACTCATCGGAGCGCCTCTGACAAAAATCCACTCCATCATGGACAGTCAACGCGGCTCCTCCTCTCGCGCTCCTAGCCCTCAGCCAGGAGATTGGAGGAGATGTTTAGTCCCGCACAGCGAGCTGGTGACGCTCCAAGCGGAGGGATACCTTCCCCCGGCCTTCATGGTTCCGGTTCGAGCCGGACTGGCCACCTACAATGGTGGAAAGCAGGCTGAGAGCACCCCCAATCCCTCCAAAGGAGAGCGGGTATGCTTCGTCCCTTATCTAATAAGGGGACTCAGATTTCCCATACATCCGTTTCTCCGGGGGCTCCTGGAGTTCTACGGACTCCAGCTTCACCACCTTACACCCGCCTCTATTTTGCATATTGCGGACATTGTCGCTCTTTGCGAGCTGTTCTTGGGCATCGAGCCCCATTTTGCGTTGTGGAAGAGATTGTTTTGCCTTGTACCCCGTTCTCATGAGGGGTCGATATGTCAAGTTGGCGGAGCCGAAATATGGCGCATCGCCGGGACCGAATATCTATCCGGAACCCCGAAGAAGGCGTCCGAAGACTGGCCTTCCGAATGGTTTTATATGGAAGACGCCCCACTGTCGGACCCAGTTCGGATTGGCCTCCCGGAGTTCAACAACGCTCCTCTGAAGAAACGCCTGAGTTGGCGCCCGCGGAGCCCTCAACGGGAAGATGATAGGAGCGTCCAATATCTGATGGGCCGGATAAGGTTACTGGCCCATTCCGGATTGACCATGATTGGAGTCATGGCCACGTGCATCATGCGAGGGGTGCAGACGCTCCAATATAGGGACCACCCCATGTGGGATTTCAACGGGGAGAATGACGCCACCCGTCATGGCCGTAAGGGGCCGGGATCGGTTGCCGATCTGGCGAAGGTCCTGTCCGGCTTGTACAAGGGGGAGAAAGAGGACTTCCTCCGCACGAATCCATTGAATGGATTCTCCATGAATAACCCTCGGAGCTGGGTAAGCGGACGTTTATCTTTCTGATCCATATTTCCAAAGGCAGGTGTCTTACTTTGTGATTTCGACGCAGGAACTGCACCGGGACGTGGAGGGCATACACAGCCCGACTCCACAACCCGAGGATCTGGAAAGATCCCTTGATCCGGCCTCCGAAGAGGATCCGGACATAGAGGTGGAGCTGATTGACGGGGTGTTCCATCAACTTAGCATGGACAATGCTTTAGTCGCCATTACGGCTGACTACCCCGGTTTATCTCTGGCTTCCCAGGTAACCCTGACCGGAGTCCTGGCACCATTACTCCATCCATGCTTATTTCTGACCATCGTATACCAACGGTGTCTCGCAGGAGGTGCCTTTAAGGCGGGAAGCCGTACCCGCGGCGGCTGACCAACAAGGGTCAGCTCGGCCCAGCAGGTGGAAGAGGAGTGCGGCGCGAATCGAAACATCGCCGCAACAGTATGGCACGCCACCGTTTTTAAGGGAAAGATTCCTGGGAGGTATATTAATGCTCATGACTTTTCCAGGAGAAAGAGAGCTCGCCAGACTGTGCCCGGAGAGGTTGCCAACCAAGCCTCCGCCAGCCAGGCTCCAACACCTGGTCTGGAGGGGGAGGCGAACGCAAGGCGTGAGCCGAATGCTCCTCCAACGGAGGATGCCGACAGGCTGTCCGCCACCAGGTCTGAGGTGGAGAGCGCCATGAATCACAGGCGCCGCCGGACAGTTCTTCGTGACGCGTGTTTCTCCCTAGAGGCGTTGAATGCCTTTAACGCGGGAGGCGCGCACCTCCGTGTCGCTCAAGATGGTTTAACCAGAGCCACGGAGCAGTATGTGAAAGACATACGGGTAAGGAATTTTAATAGTTATATATGCCAGTAGCCCCCGAGACATAAAATAGTTAGAATAACTGATTTAAGGATCTTTTGTAATGCAGGATCTTACGGAGAAGAATACCCACCTGTCCCAGGAGCTTCAAGAGTGCAAGGCCCAACTTGAGGCCGCACTAGCCGCCGCAGGGGGAGCTACAGAGACCCCCTCTGGTAATACATACTTCGAAAAGATAAGTAGTTTATGAAGTGCGGCGTGTTTATAAGTCTGACAATAATATTGCAGATGATGCCGGACTTGATCCGGACAAGCAACAGCTACTGCGCCAGCTGAAGGCTACGAGAGGGTGCTTATGAAGGTGCAGTAGGAGAGGAACAAACTCCAAGATGCCCACACCCAGCTGGGCGAAGAACTAAAAGGTGTTCGGGCCCAGCTGTCTGGCTCCGTGAAGGAGAATCAGCGGCTTCATCGCGGCATTTATAGTAAGTGCTTGAGCAAACTCTTTTGAAAAGAAGAGTTCGGCGAGGGAGTCGATTGACAGAAATGTGTCTGTAGGTGTGCTCACAGGTCGTCCTGCGGAGGAAATGCCCGGTTCAATGGGTGATCTACTTCTCGAGCTGCTACAGCTGCATGAACGTGTTCGGCAGGCGATGAGCGGCGTCGCCCAGGCCTTATGGCCGTCCGTCTCCCTGCACGAGGGTCTTGGAGGGTTTGCGGAGAAGCTTCAGGGGGCACGGCAGCGCTTCCGTCTATGGAAGGTATCGGCTTGCCACCAAGGCGCCCGGGAGGCCTGGGCCATGGTGAAGACGCAGAACACGAAGGCTGATCCAAACCACATGGATGAAGTCGGACCTATGGGGCCTGATGGGAAGGAGATCCCTGTGAGCTTAATGTACGGCCAAGTAGAGTTGGCCGCTAAGTATTCCCAACGGGACTGTAAGCTAAACAATCTGTTAGATGGGATTGAAGAGGAATACAATCAGTCAATTTGACGATGTAATCTAAAATGACATGTAAAATGCCTTCTAGCCGGATTGTAGATTGTTTGTCTTTGCAGACCTTTTCGCTTCAACCTCGGGACCCTAAAGTCCGGAGTGTGTTCGAATACCCTCACGGTTATGTAAAAACCGGGGCATGCATGGAGACCAGGCATAGGGGTCATTAGTGCTTTATCAGAAAAGTGCCCAACTAGTTATGTTATATTACATGGTTAGTAAGAAACATCTTCCAGGGAGAATAGTTCCGTTAGGGGTTCCTTTCCCTGGGAGGCATGCCCTAAAGTGCATGTCCGGACTGCGAAAAGAGCAGAAAAGCATCTGGGGGCAGAAAAATAAATAAATAAGAAATCATCTTTCAAGTCACCGACCGAATATTCCCTTAAGAACGCTAGCTTTCGGCTTCACCCAGTCTAAGGTACACATCCAGCTGACCCGACAGTAACAATCGCAGAGGTGCTCCCTTTACCTCCTAGCCGGACAATCGGGAACGTAGGGGGTAAGCACAGGAGCCAGGCAACCCAGCTTGGCCAAAACTTAAGTCATATCGATGCATATAATGGTGAATAAAAGGTACATGCGGAAGTGTGATGCATGTGTTGGGCATGAAGCCCGTATAAATAAGCTTCTATTAAAGAAGCCCCCAGGTATAATGAGTGCGAGCAGCACGTCAAGTGTGTGCGAACAATGTGCAGATCAGCCCACAAAGGCTTTATGAAAAAGGGAGGAAGGAAGAGAGGAACAAAAGACAGCTAAAGTTTAAAATGTGGACGGAGGAAGGAGACAAACTCTGAGTCCGGCGCTAGGCGTAGAATCTTCAGAGGCGGGCTGCGTTCCATGGGTTCGGCTCGAGTCGGTTGTTCGATGCGTTTCGTAGACGGTATGCTCCGCCGGTCAGGACTTGATCGATGATGAAGGGACCTTCCCACTTGGGCTTGAGTTTGTCCTTTTTCTTGTCTGGCAGGCGTAGAACTAGTTCGCCAACATTGTAAGTTTTGGCCCGTACTTCTCTGCTTTGATATCGTCGAGCCTGCTGCTGATAGAATGCGGAACGAGCCTTTGCCACATCTAGCTCCTCCTCCAATGCGTCCAAACTGTCCTGCCGATCCAACTCGGCCTCTCTTTCTTTGTACATGCGCACGCGAGGTGAGTCATGAATTATATCGCAGGGCAAAACTGCCTCTGCACCGTATACCATAAAAAAATGGTGTGAATCTGGTGGTGCGATTTGGCGTGGTCCGCAGCCCCCAGAGTACGGAGTCGAGCTCCTCTACCCAGTGTGTGTTAGATTCCGTGAGGGACCACACTAACCTGGGTTTGATGCCGCTCATGATTCGACCATTTGCTCGTTCGACTTGACCGTTAGTTTGAGGGTGATAGACTGAAGCGTAGTCGAGCTTGATGTCCATGTTTTTGCACCAGAGTTTAACCTCGTCAGCCGTGAAGTTCGTGCCGTTATCAGTGATGATGCTGTGGGGGACGCCATAACGGTGTACTACCCCAGATATGAAGTCTATCACAGGTCCGGATTCGGCCGTTTTAACCGGCTTGGCCTCTATCCATTTGGTGAATTTGTCCACCATGACCAATAGGTATTTTTGCTTGTGGGTTCCCCCTTTAAGGGGTCCAACCATGTCAAGCCCCCAGACCGCGAACGGCCAGGTGATGGCTATAGTTTTGAGGGCGGTGGGTGGCATGTGGCTTTGATTAGCAAAGAGCTGGCAACCAACGCATCGTTGGACTAAGTCCTGAGCATCTGCCCAGGCAGTTGGCCAATAAAATCATGTACGGAAGGCCTTGCCCACAAGGGCCCGGGCTGTGGCGTGGTGCCCGCCGAGTCCGGCGTGAATTTCAGCCAGAAGATTTCGCCCTTCCTCTTCGGAGATGCACCTTTGAAGGACTCCGGTTGTGCTTTTCTTATAAAGCTCTCCTTCATGGACCATGTAGGCTTTAGATCGGCGTACTATGCAGCGGGCCTCGTTTTGGTCTTCGGGAAGTTCCTGCCTAATTAAGTAGGCTAGGAATGGTTCCGTCCACGGGGCAATGACTGCCATTATTTCGTGGGCTGGAGGTGTTATTTCATTGGCTGAGCCGCCGATTGTGTCAGAATTTTCGGTGTAGGGTGGTGCGGTTGGCTCCGGGTTGTTGTTTCCGGACTCCTCTTCCCATAGTATGGATGGCTTAAAAAGCCGCTCCAGGAAGATGTTTGGAGGGACAGCATCACGCTTTGCGCCGATGCGTGCCAACACGTCGGCCGCCTGGTTATTATCCCGGGCTACGTGGTGGAATTCGAGTCCTTCGAACCGGGCTGGCATTTTTAAGACGGCATTACGATAGGCTGCCATTTTCGGATCCTTGGCGTCAAAGTCTCCATTTACTTGGGATATTGCGAGGTTTGAATCCCCGCGCACCTCTAGGTGATGAATGCCCATGGAGATTGCCATCCGGAGACCATGTAGAAGGGCCTCGTATTCGGCTGCATTGTTGGTGTCCGTGTACATTATCTGAAGTACGTATTGGACTGTGTCTCCGGTTGGGGACGTCAAGACGACGCCAGCCCCCAAGCCGGCCAACATTTTGGAGCCGTCGAAATGCATGATCCAATTGGAGTATGCGCCGTACTCTTTAGGGAGTTCGGCTTCCTTCCAGTCAGCGATGAAGTCGGCCAAAACTTGCGACTTTATAGATCGCCGTGGCTTGTAGGTTATGCCGAATGGTAAGAGCCCAATGGCCCATTTTGCAATCCTGCCCGTCGCATCGCGGTTGTTTATCATGTCGTTGAGAGGTACTTTGGAGGCCACTGTTATCGAACACTCTTGGAAATAGTGTCGCAGCTTCCGGGATGCCATGAACACCGCGTAGGCTATCTTTTGGTAATGTGGATACGGGACTTGCATGGGGTTAAGACAGTGGATACGTAGTACACTGGTTTTTGAAGAGGGAATTTGTGTCCTTCTGTTCTCGTTCGACGACGAGTACCGTGCTTACGACTTGATGTGTTGCCGCGATATATAATAACATCGGTTCGCCTAGGTTGGGCGCGGCCAGGACCGGATTTGTTGCCAATATGGCCTTTATTTCTCTGAGTCCGGCCGTGGCAGCATCCGTCCATTCGAAGTGTTCGGTGCGCCGGAGGAGGCGATAGAGGGGCAATGCCTTTTCTCCCAAACGGGAGATGAAGCGGCTTAGAGCCACCACGCATCCAGTCAGTTTTTGTATTTGTTTGAGGTCTTTTGGGATATCCAATTGTGATAGAGCTCGGATCTTGGCTGGGTTTACTTCAATTCCTCTACCGGATACAATGAAGCCCAAGAGCTTTCCGGCTGGTACGCCGAAAACGCATTTTTCTGGGTTGAGCTTAATGTCATATGCTCGGAGGTTGTCAAATGTGAGCCTCAAATCGTTTACTAGAGTTTTGACGTGTTTGGTCTTGACGACCACATCGTCTACGTATGCCTCCACTGTTTTGCCGATCTGGGTTGCCAGACATGTCTGAATCATGCGCTGATATGTTGCGCCGGCGTTTTTGAGCCCGAAGGGCATTGTGTTGAAGCAGAATGGTCCGTATGGAGTAATGAATGTCGTTGCGGCTTGGTCTGTCTCCGTCATCTTGATTTGATGGTATCCGGAGTATGCGTCGAGGAAGCACAATGAATCGTGCCCTGTGGTAGCATCGATGATTTGATCGATGCGGGGAAGGGGAAAAGGATCCTTTGGACAAGCCTTGTTAAGGTCTTTAAAATCGATGCACAGGCACCAAGATTTGTCCTTCTTTGGTACCATCACCAGGTTTGCTAGCCAGTCCGGATGTTTTATGTCTCTGATGAATCTGGCTTCTAATAGTTTGGCTAGCTCCTCTCCCATTGCCTGTCTTTTGGGTTCAGAAAATCGCCGAAGAGCCTGTTTGACTGGCTTGAATCCTTTTAGGATGTTTAGGATGTGTTCTGCCAACCTGCGTGGGATTCCTGGCATATCTGAAGGGTGCCAGGCAAAGATGTCCCAATTTTCCCGAAGGAATTCTCGTAGTGCGGCGTCTACATCGGGGTTTAATTGTGCCCCAATGAAGGCCGTCTTTGTGGGGTCCGTTGGATGGACTTGGAATTTGACTATTTCGTCCGCTGGTTTAAAAGAGGTGGACTTGGATCTCTTATCGAGTATCACATCGTCCCTATTCACCGTGGAGCGCAGTGCAGTGAGTTCCTCTGCCGCCAGGGCTTCGGATAGTGCCTCTAGGGCTAGTACGGCTGTCTTATTTTCAGCGTGGAGTGCTATGTCCGGATCACTGACAAGAGTGATGATTCCGTTGGGCCCGGGCATTTTAAGCTTCATGTACCCGTAATGGGGTATAGCTTGAAAAATTGTGAATGCTTCCCGCCCTAATAAAGCGTGATATCCGCTGCTGAACGGGGCCACTTGGAACGTGACCTCCTCGGACCTGTAATTGTTCGGCGAGCCGAACACCACATCTAGTGTAATTTTCCCTGTGCAGCGTGCTTCCCGACTAGGGATTATTCCTCTAAAGGTTGTGCTGCTTCGCTCAATGCGGCTCCAGTCTACTTCCATTTTTCGAAGGGTTTCCTCGTAGATGAGGTTTAATCCGCTGCCGTCATCCATGAGTACCTTGGTAAGACGAAAGCCATCCACTATTGGACTGAGGACCAATGCGGCTGGTGCTCGGGCTGTTCGGAATTTAGGTTCGTCGCTGGCGTTGAAGGTGATAGCCGTGTCGCTCCATGGATTTATTGTTGCTACTTGGTAGACTTCGGCGAGGTTGCGGAGTGTTCGTTTCCGCATATTATTTGATGCGAAAGTCTCTAAGACTGTTAATATCGTACTGGTGTTGTTGGGCTGGTTCTCCGGGGCTAGAAGCTCCTCGCCACTTTTGGCCACCTGCCGTAGTATCCAACATGCTCGAAGGCTATGTGTTGGAGTGGCGCCCTCTGTACTATGGATTTTACAGGGTCCGCTGAGCCATCCCTCCAGTACGGTTCCGTGCCCTTTAGGGGGGTTTTTGCTTTTTGGTTTTTGTCCAAGGTGTCTGAGCATGATGCACCCTTTTGTTTCGGACTAGGGTTGTGTTCGGAGCCGGTTTGTCCCAAAACTTAGTTTCGGTTTTCCAGGCACTCTCCATCGCACAGTACTTTCATACTATGGATGCCAGGTCGGCGAAGCGTGTAATTTCGCGACGACTTGTGGCGTTCATGATTCCCTCGTCCGTGCAATTGTTGCAAAAGATTGAGATTGCGCTTTCCTCACGGCAGTCCTTTATCCTGTCCATAAACAGGAGGAATCTAGCCCAGTAATGATGTACTGTTTCAGTGGGCTCTTGCCGGATTTGAGATAGATCGCTTATGTTTGGGTGGGCGGGTAGAATTAAGTCCGGAACCCCGCCCAATTTGAGGCTCAAGGGCCGAAAAGTTTCCGAATTTGGAAGCTTGGATTGCTGGATGTTGTCCAACGAATCTGGTCCGCTGCCTGACTTTAGGTTCAGTACTTGATTGACGTTCGTCCCTCCGCGGGAATCCGGCATGGAGGGATCAGGAATCCGGACATAACTCGTCTTTAATATAGAAGAAGAGCCGCCGTGCTGCTCCTCTACCACGGCAACGTGGTGGGTAGCCTGGGGAGAGTTAATCTCTCTCAGATCGGTTTTAAGCCCAATCTGATTGTAGTCTGTAGCGACTCCCAGGGAGGCGATGCGATCCAAGAGCTCGTTTACGGAGGAGAGCTCCATCGGATCTAGCTGCTCGGCGAGTTCCGAGTTGACGTGAAGATCGCTTTTAATGACCCGAGAGGTCATTGTCGGAGCGGCGGCCGAACAGGCGGTCATAAGAAAACCACCTAGCCGGATAGTTTGGCCGGTGGCCAAAGCTCCTTTGGCAATGTGTAACGCCCCGGATTCGATGCGCCAGGTGTTTGCCAGTTTTTCGCCGTCGTTGCCATGTCATTTGCTTGCGTGTTGCACTTTGCCATGTCATCATATGCATTTCATATCATGTCATCATGTGCATCTCATTTTGCATACATGTTCATTTCATGCATCCGAGCATTTTTCCCGTTGTCCGTTTTGCAATCCGGCACTCCTATGTCCTCCGGCGTCCCCCTTTTTTGTCTCCTGTTGTGAGTGGGTGTTAAACATTCTCGGAATGGCCCGAGGTTTGCCAAGCAGCCTTGGTATAGCACCGGTAGACCGCATGTCAAGTTTCGTGCCATTTGGAGGTCGTTTGATACTCCAACGGTTAACCGGGTAACCGCAGAAGCCCCTTCTCCTTGCAGCCCAACACCCCTTCCAAAGTGGCCCAAAACCCAGCTAACTCCCCTCCATGCTCTCGGTCGTCTGATCACGATCGCGTGGCCGAAAACTGCTCCTCATTTGGACTCTCCTAGCTCCCTCTACCTATAAAACTAGACCTTCCCTGAAATTTTCGGGTCATTCTATCCAAACCCTAGTCCTCTTCCTCCCGCCACCACCGGACATGTCCATCCCGCAGCCGGACACGTCCGTCGCCGCCTCCCCAACCAACCGCACGCCGCCACCTCATCCCACTGGCTCCCCTCCGCCGCGCGGCCCTTCCAGGCCCATCCGGGGCCTGCCCGAGCCCATCGGGGCCCGAGCACGCCGTCGCCCGCGTCCGCTCGCCGGGACCTCGCCGGACTTCGGCGGCCGCATCGCCGGAGTTCCCTGTCGCCCCTCCGCACGCCGCTCCTCCTTCCCAGCGCCGCCTCCACGCCTTTCCCGTCGCCGGCGTCGCCCGTTCGCCGTCCGCGCGCCGCCCGAGCCCCCTCACCCCGCCGTCCGCATCCCCGCACCCCATCGCCGGAGTTCCTCTGTTGCCGCAGCGCCGCGCCACCTCGTTCCGCCCGCCGCCGCCTGGAAACCGGTCAGATCCGGAGCGCCATGTCCGGATCCGCCCCTCCCTTCGCCTCCCCGCCTTCCTTGGGGGCTCGCCGGAGCCCCATCAGCCGCCGCCTCCCGTGCCTCCCTCGATCCAGGCGGGATCGAGAGGAGGACAACGCCCCCAGACGCCCGCGTGGGCCTCGCGGCCCGTCCCCGCACCAGGCCCATCTCGCCGGCCCAGCGCGCCTGCTTCCCCTCCATCCTGGGCCAAAGCCCATGGTGAGCCCGCCTAAATCCCGCCCCGGTCACATTTTAGTTTTCTCGCGCTTGTCTGTTTTTTTTTCAAAAACTGCAAAGTCCCTAAGTTTTCAACATTATCATGCCATGCTCATCGCATTGTATCTCTGCATCCGTAGCTCCGTTTTGTGAGTGTAATATGTCAACTTGTTCGTCTCGATGAGTACTTCATTTCATTCCATTGCAAAATTTTCATTTGAGCTCATCTTGATGCCCGAAATGCTATTGTAAGAGTGCATGTTGATGTTAATCTGCTGAAACTGTTATAACATGCTCATTTGTCATTTTTGCCATGATTGATGTGTGCATCCTATGAGTATGAGCTCTACATGTGTTTTGATCTATGCCATGTCATCTTTCCAGAGGTGCAATCCATGTATTTTTGTGAGTTGTGTGCTGAGTGCATCGAGCTTGCTAAGTAGGGTACTTGCTGTTGCTGTTTTCCTGACAGATTCTGTTATATTTTGTTGCTATGTTAACCTGCTGCTACTAATCATTCTATGCATAATCTGGAGATGTTTTATAAACATGTTTTGATCTACATGTTATTCCCTATCCATCCATGCCCCTGGTTGCATTTATAGCTTGCTGTAGCATGTTGTAATCTTGCTCCAAAGTTGCTTGATAATGTTGCTATCAGCCTGTTAACATTAAGTTCACTAGTTTCCATGTGTTTTGCTAGTGTTCCATGCATCCTATGAACTTGCTCTTGCCATGCTTAGCTTCATAAACATGTCTTCTTACTGTTGGTTGCCTTGCCATGCCATGTATTGCTCTGTGGTGAGTGGTTCAAGCTCAAGAACATGCCTACTTATTGTTGTTCCTGCCATGTTTGAATCTGTCATATAACTTGCCATGTTTACATGGGTGCCATCATATTTTCTATGCATTTTTGGCTCATGGTCAGTAAGGGACTTTTGATCTATGCTTTTAGTAGATTCATGCCGTGCCTTTGTTTGCCATGATAAGTTCCTGTAACATGTTGTTTGATAGCTCTAAACATTGCAACCTGATGTTATTTCTGCTAAAGTCTGAAACTGTTATTATTTGCAATCTTACCATGTCCTTTTGAGCATGTTCTAGTTGTTTCTGGAGATAGCTTAGTGTTCATGTCTTGTTGTGCTTTACCTGTACTTCATGCCCATGCCTTTTTTTAATATGTTGGGGTGCTGTAGCATATTGTTTTGATGCTTGCAAGATGCCTAGTTGCTGTTATGGACAGATTGTTGTTATGACTTGTATAGTGTGTGTGTGTTGCACCATTGCTCCGTTTTGAGTGTGCTCTATATGAAACTTGCTTGATTTTGCATGTAGTTTCATATTATCATATTGCATCCTTGTTTTGAGGTGTTTGCTTGATGTTTGTATGCATTTTGCATCAATGCCATGTTTAACTTGTTTTGCTCATATCTTCTAGGCCGTAGCTCCGAATCTAATGAACTTTATATGTAACTTGACTAGAATTTCGTGTAGATCCTCTTGGTGCATCTTAACTTGCTGTTTAACAACTTGAACATAAGGTTTATTCAGTTCTGGACCAATTTCGAAATTTGCATATGAGGACTTACCGGAATTGTTATATGTTGTTTCCGGACTCATTTAAACTTGCCTTGATAGGTTGCTCTTGTATGCATCGTCTCTTGCCATGAGTAGCTTCATGTAGCTTTGTCATGCATCATGCTTGTTGTGCATCATGTCTTGTTCATGTGTGGTGTGTTTACCATGTTGTGTGCTTCTTCTCGATAGTTCCCGTTTCGTTGCGATCGTGAGGATTCGTTCGTCTACGTGTGGTTCGTCTTCGTGGCTTCATCTTCTTCATGGACTCGTTCTTCTTCCTTGCGGGATTTCAGGCAAGATGACCGCTACCCTGGATCTCACTACTATCATTGCTATGCTAGTTGTTTCGTTCTATCGCTATGCTGCGTTACCTATCTTTTGCTCTTCAAGCCTCCCAAATTGCCATGAACCTCTAACCTTTGACACCATTCCTAGCAAACCGTTGCTTGGCTATGTTACCGCTTCTGCTCAGCCCCTCTTATAGCGTTGCTAGTTGCAGGTGAAGTTGAAGATTGCTCCATGGTGGACAGGGTTATGTTGGGATATCACAATATCTCTTATATTATTAATGCATCTATATATTTGGTAAAGGGTGGAAGGCTCGGCCTTATGCCTGGTGTTTTGTTCCACTCTTGCCGCCCTAGTTTCCGTCATACCGGTGTTATGTTCCCGGATTTTGCGTTCCTTACGTGTTTGGGTGATTTATGGGACCCCCTGACAGTTCGCTTTGAATAAAACTTGTCCAGCAAGGCCCAACCTTGGTTTTACCATTTGCCTCACCACCACCTATACCCTTCCCTTGGGTCGGCCAACCCAAGGGTCATCTTTATTTTAGCCCCCCCCCCCCCGGGCCAGTGCTTGTCTAAGTGTTGGTCCGAACCGAGCCGCCTGCGGGGCCACCTCGGGGAAACTCGAAGTCTGGTTTTACTCGTAGCCTGTCTCATCCGGTGTTGCCCTGAGAACGAGATATGTGCAGCTCCTATCGGGATTGTCGGCGCATCGGGCGGCTTTGCTGGTCTTGTTTTACCATTGTCGAAATGTCTTGTAAACCGGGATTCCGAGACTGATCGGGTCTTCCTGGGAGAAGGTCTATTCCTTCGTTGATCGCGAGAGCTTGTCATGGGCTAAGTTGGGACACCCCTGCAGGGTATAAACTTTCAAGAGCCGTGCCTGCGGTTATGTGGCAGATGGGAATTTGTTAATGTCCGGTTGTAGATAACTTGACACCAGATCCGAAATTAAACGCATCAACCACGTGTGTAGCCGTGATGGTCTCTTTTCGGCGGAGTCCGGGAAGTGAACACGGTCTTTGGGTTATGTTTGACATAAGTAGGAGTTCAGGATCACCTCTTGATCATTGCTAGCTTCACGACCGTTCCTTTGTTTCTCTTCTCGCTCTCATTTGCGTATGTTAGCCACCATATATGCTTAGTCGCTGCTGCAACCTCACCACTTATCCATTTCCTACCCATTAAGCTTTGCTAGTCTTGATACCCATGGTAATGGGATTGCTAAGTCCTCGTGGCTCACAGATTACTACAACAACAGTTGCAGGTACAGGTTATGCAATGATCATGACGCGAGAGTGATGTTTGCTTGTTTTGGAGTTCTTCTTCTGCTTCTTCTTTGATCAGGGGATAGGTTCCAGGTCGGCAGCCTGGGCTAGCAGGGTGGATATTGTTTGAGTTTCTGTTTATGATTGATCCGTAGTCGGATGTTGTTCTTGTATGTTGTATTGTGGTATTCATGTGACATTGTATGTATCGGATGTATCCCCACTATTATGTAATGTTGATGTAATGATATCCACCTTGCAAAAGCGTTTCAATATGCGGGTCTATCCTTCATGGGACCTTCGAGTTCCTTTTGGATAGGGTCGCATATTGGGCGTGACACAATGATACCGTCTTTAAAGACGGGAAGAGGCATTGTCGGAGTAATGGGCCACGGGTAGGCTAACCCGAGTCCCAGAACCTTTCAAGACATCGGGGCGGACTGCGCCCCTCAGGTACTTGCGGCGACTCCAAGAAGGGCCGAGTCCCAGAGGCGGACCTCATCCAAGCCGAGTCCCAGTAGCGACCCCAAGAAGGGCCGAGTCCCAGAGGCGACTCTCATCCGAGCCGAGTCCCAGAGGCGACTCTCATCCAAGCCGAGACCCGGAGGCGGCTCCGAAGAAACCAACTATGGTGAGTCGGCCCGTGAATCCCAACCACCCAGTAATTAAAGACAAGCATGGCCATAGTGCGCCGTACTCGCAGAGATCTCCGCCCGGTGCGGCACTGTTGCCATGCCAGCCTTGACGTCAGCCCTTGGGGCGGGGCCCTGTACCCACGACCCCCTGTCTGTACGGCCCGGAGGCGGCGGGGCCTACCAGTCAGCGAGAGTATCGAAGACGGCGGGAGCACCGAGAGTCGGACCCGTTGGGAGTCGGCCACCTGAAGCCGGTCGGCCGCTCCCACGGGCCCCACACGCCATTAACCAGACGCGACGGGGGAATGTCACAATAATCGCCCGAAGGCGGCGGCACTGTTGCCATGACCCACTGACCGAGCCCGCGTCATTAGAAGCGCGGCTACAGTAATCTGCAGCCGGCAGGACCCGCCCACGGCGGGCACGGGCCGACGCCCTCGTACCTTGCCGGTCGGCAGGGCCCACCAATCGGCGGGCCCCAGGAGTCGGTGGAGAAGACGGCACCTGGGAGATAGATGGCTGGGACCCGCGCCCAGCCGGATTTACCATTGTAACCCTGGGGGGTAGGCCTATATAAACCCCCCAGGGCACCCATGCAAAGGGTTGGCATCCAGTAGCATTAGACAGAACACAAAGGGGGGAGAGAGCTAGCCTTGCCTTCTCCTTCCTCCAGAAACAGCTCTAGGAGCACCTTTGTATTCACTTTGCCTTAGTGATCATGCGGAGACCCCGCAGGGCAGCAGTAGGGGTGTTATCTCCTCGGAGAGCCCTGAAGCTCGGTAAGATCCGCCGGCGTGCATGTCTTCGCCTCATCCCATTTCCAGGCACCGGCGATGTTCTACTCGCCCCCACCATGATAAGCCATCCTTTGGCATATGTCGCACCCAACCCCCGACATTTGGCGCCCACCGTGGGGCCTGGTGCACCGTTGTCCGGAGATCTGTTCTGGACGGGAACCCTCTTCCTCCCTGGCGAGCGCAGCCAGCTAGGCTCGCCAGATGGAGTCTGCATCAACGCGCTGCGCGGCGCTGAGGCCGCCTGTGCAGCGAGCAGCCTCACCGAACTCGTCGGCGAGGTTCGACTTTCTGACGAGCCTGCATCCGACGCAGGCACGGGTGGCCCCGAGAGTCTCCTCGCGGGCCTCCTCGACCAACTCCACGTTGCCGGCGAGCCTGCCATGGACTTGGAGTCCGTAGGCTCCACCGACCCGATGCTGGTCGACTCCGACGCCATATCGTTTGACACTTTCCCCACCAACGTGGTGGTCTACAACGAGCCGCTTCCTTACGAGGAGAGCGGCGGAAGCGCCGTCACGGAAGTGCTCGTCATCAGTCACGATGAGCGCTCCGGTGAAGAAGCTCAGGGCCCGCTCGCCGTGGCCATGCAAGACCTAACTGCGCCCATTCCAGAGGACGCAGACACCGAGACGCTGGAGACACGCCGCCTTCAGATCATCGAAGGCGCCAAGAGGCTGGCGAGCATGAGGCGCTTGTCAGAAGCCTACCAGCGTGAGATGGATCGCGCCGTGGGCGGCTCGCCGGCTCCAACTGGGCCGAGCCGCCTAGGCGCGGTCCGGCAACGCGGCGCGACCATCACCAACTTGTTCGGGGCTAAACGCCCCGTATACGCCACCCCTGCGGAGAACATCCGTGCTTCCCAAGCGGCGACTGACGAGCTAAAGAACTTCGAGGGCGAAGAGCGCCATTTGATGACGGAGTGAGTCCAGCAGCTCCTTGACGCGGTTGCTGCACAGAACGGGGCCGGCGGCCGCGCAGATGCGCTGCAGCAACCGAATGACGACTTGCCTCCCCGCCGAGATCAAGGCACGACGTCTCAGATGCCGACTGGTGGAGTCCGCGAAAGGAAAGAAAAAGAGCCGGCTGCCGGTCACAGTCGGACTCGCATCACCATTGAGCGCAACCAAGACGGTCGGCCGAGAGCAGTGGAGCGGCGGGACGACTACCTGCCTCCCCCACCCAGAAGAGAACGGCGAGTTTCCCCGCCGCCCGTTGAGCATCCGACTCTCGGTGGCCGCCTTGGCCGCCGAGAGGGAGTTGGAGAAAATGACGCCCGCCATCGGATCGACCGACTCCACCGATCCCTGGCGCTGGAAGAAGAGGATGAGCTGGGTCCGCCTTGCTTTGGACCCCGCATCCGAGACGAGCCCTTCCCCAAAGGGTTCACGCTCCCCCGAGATACACCCAAGTACACCGGCTCCGTGAAGCCAGAAGACTAGCTGATTGATTACTCCACGGCCGTCAGTATAGCGAACGGCAACAAGCGAGTTGCCGTGAAGTACGTTCCACTCATGCTCCAGGGCACGGCCCGGACATGGTTGAACAGTCTGAAGCCCCGCAGCATCAATAGCTGGGTCGACTTCACCGAAGCCTTCATCTGCAATGTCGGTGTCAAAACCGGCAGATCTCGGGTAGGGGGTCCTGAACTGTGCGTCTAGGCGGATGGTAACAAGAGACGAGGGACACGATGTTTTTACCCAGGTTCGGGCCCTCTTGATGGAGGTAAAACCCTACGTCCTGCTTGATTAATATTGATGATATGGGTAGTACAAGAGTGGATCTACCACGAGATCAAGGAGGCTAAACCCTAGAAGCTAGCCTATGGTATGATTGTTGTAATGTATGTTGTCCTACGGACTAAAGCCCTCCGGTTTATATAGACACCGGAGAGGGTTAGGGTTACACAGAGTCGGTTACAATGGTAGGAGATCTACATATCCGTATTGCCAAGCTTGCCTTCCACGCCAAGGAAAGTACCATCCAGACACGAGCCGGAGTCTTCAATCTTGTATCTTCGTAGTCTTGGAGTCCGGCGGATATTGATAGTCCGGCTGTCCGGACACCCCCTAGTCCAGGACTCCCTCAGTAGCCCCCGAACCAGGCTTCAATGACGATAAGTCCAGCGCGTTTATAGTCTTCGGCGTTGCAAGGCGGGTTCTCCCTTCAAATTCCATGTACCTGCCGAACAGTGTCCGGCTTCATCTTGAATACTGTGTTCCTCGGCTTCTACGCCAAATAATGGCCCTCTTCCACGCGTCGCACGAATGCGAAAAGCCAGGGTGTCTTTTGCATTTCACCCCCCAATTGTGCGAGTCGCCCGCCTATGAAAGAGGCAAGAATCCAGATCCAAACCACACCGTCTTCCTCCCGCGAATACTCCATCGAAGCGCCTTTGACCTAGAAATCCATTCCACCATGGATCGTCAACGCGGCTCTTCTTCACGCGCTCCCAGCCCACCGCCGGGGAATTGGAGGAGGTGCTCTATTTCGCACAACGAGCTTGTGAAGCTCCAAACGGGGGGGTTACTCCCTCCGGCCTTCATGATCCCAGTCCGGGCCGGACTGGTTACTTATCAAGGTGGGCGATAGGCGGAGGACACTCCAAGCCCCAATAAGGGGGAGCGAGTATGTTTTGTCCCTTATCTGACGAGGGGACTCGGATTTCCAATACATCCGTTCGTCCGCGGGCTCCTGAAGTTCTACGGACTCCAGCTCCACCACCTCACGCCTGCCTCTGTCCTGCATATCGCGGGCTATGTAGCTCTTTGCGAGCTATTCCTGGGCATCGAGCCCCATTTCGCATTGTGGAAGAGGCTGTTTTGCCTCGTACCCCGTTCTCACCAGGGGTCCATATATCAAGTCGGCGGCGCCGAAATATGGCGCATCACCGGGACCGGATACTTATCCGGCACTCCCAAGAAGGCGTCCGAAGACTGGCCCTCGGAGTGGTTTTATATAGGAGACGCTCCGCTGCCAGACCCAGTTCGGATCGGCCTCCCGGAGTTTAGTGCTGCTCCCTTGAAGAAACGCCTCAGCTGGCGCCCGCGGAGCCCCCGATTGGAGGAAGACAAGAGCGTCCACTACTTGATGGGCCGGATAAGATTAATGGCTCATTCCGGCTTGACCATGATCGGAGTCATGGCGACATGCATCAAGCGAGGGGTACAGCCACTGCAATACAGAGGCCACCCCATGTGGGATTTCAACGGGGAAGATGATGCTACCCGGCACGGCCGCAAAGGGCCGGATTCAACCGAGGATCTGGTGAAGATCCTGTCCAGCCTGTACAAGGGGGAGAAGGAGGATTTCCTTCGAACGAACCCTTTGAATGGGTTTTCCATGATCAACCCCAGAGGATGGGTAAGTGAACACCTTGAAGGGCCCAACCCATGCTTTCGAAGTTTAAGCTTCTTACATTATGTCTTCGGCGCAGGATCTACGCCGGACTGTGGAGGACATGGTGAGTCCTGCTCTGCAACCCGAGGATCCGGAAGGATCCCTGGATCTGGCCTCCGAAGAGGACCCGGATATCGGCGTGGAGCTGATCGACGGGGTCTATCACCAGCTCAGCATAGACAATGCTTTGGTCGCCATTACGGCGGACTACCCCGGGCTAAGTCCGGCTTCCCAGGTGACCGCGACCGAAGTCCGGACACCATTATCTCATCCCTGCCCATTTCTGACCTTCGCGAACGATGGTATTTTGCAGGAAGCGCCTTTACGGCAGGAAGCCGAGCCCGCGGCGGCCGACCAACAGAGGTCAGTCCGAACCAGCAGGCGGAAAAGGAGCGCAGTGCGGACGGAAACGTTGCCGCAAAGGTATTGCTCGTATTTGAATTTTCAGAGCAATGTTCCGAGGAAACGTCTGAGTGCTCATGATCTTTGTAGGAGAAAAAGCGCTCGCCGGACTGCGAGCGCAGGAATTGCCAATCCGACCAACACCGGCCAGGCTCCAGCGCCCGGCCTGGAGGGGGAGGCAAGCGCAAGACGCGAGCCGGATCCTTCTCCAACGGAGGATACCGACAGACTGTCCGCCACCAAGTCTGAGGTGGAGAGCGCCATGAACCATAGGAGCCGTCGGACAGTATTTCAAGAAGCGTGCTTTTCCCCTGAGGCATTGGATGCTTTTAACGCAGGGGACAAGCATCTCCGTGCTGCTCAAAATGGTTTTACCAGAGCCACGGAGCAGTATGTGAAAGACATACGGGTAAGGGAATTTTAATGGTTGTATATACCAGTAGCCCCCGAGACTTAAAGTACTTATGCTAACTGATTTAAGGATCAATGGAAATTTCAGGCACTTAACAAGAAGAACGCCCAGCTGTCTCGGGAGCTGCAAGATTGCAAGGCCCAACTTGAGGCCGCACTTGCTGCCGCAGGAGGAGACGGAAAGACCCCTCCTGGTAACACATTTTTATTAATAAATATAAGCGTTGTGCGGCGTGCGCGCGAGTCTAATAATGACATTGCAGGTACCGCCGGACAAGATCCGGACAGGCAAGCATTGCTACGCCAGCTAAAGGCCGGCGAGAGTGTTACTCACGGGTCGTTCTGCAGAGGAGATGCCCATATCAATGGGTGATCAACTTCCCGAACTATTTCAGCTACTCGAACGAGTTCGGCAGGCAATGAGCGGCGTCGTTCAGGCTTTATGGCCAGCCCTCACCCTACCCGAGGGCCTCGGGGAGCTTGCGTAGAAGCTGCAGGGAGTGCGGCAGCGCTTTCGTTTGTGGAAGATTTCGGCTTGCCGTCAAGGTGCCAGGGAGGCTTGGGCCATGGTGAAGACGCGGTACAAGAAGGCGGATCCCAACCACATGGCCGAAGTTGGACCGGTGGGGCCCGATGGGAAGGAGATCCCTGTGAGTTTAGTGTATAGCCAAGTAGAGTTGGCTGCTAAATTTTCCCAACGGGACTGTAAACTAGACAGCCTGTTAGACGCGATTGAGGAGGAATACAATCAGTAAATTTAACAATGTATGTTATCCTTTAAAGTGACATGTGAAATGCCTTCTAGCCGGATTGTAGATCGTTTGTCTTTGCCGACCTTTTCGCTTCGACCTCAGGACCCTAGAGTCCGGAGTGTGTCCGAATACCTTTTTGGTTAAGAAACAACCGTGGTATGCATGGAGACCAGGCGTAGGGGTCATTAGTGCTTTATCAGACAAGTGCACAACTAGTTATGTTATATTACATGGTTAGTAAGAAACATCTTCCAGGGAGAATAGTTCCGTTAAGGGTTCCTTTCCCTGGGAGGCATGCCCTAAAGTGCATGTCCGGACTGCAAAGAAAGCAGTAAAACATCTGGGGGCGAATAGATAAATAGGTAAAAAGTCATCTTTTAGGTCACCGACCGAATATTCCCTTAAGAACGCTAGCTTTCGGCTTCACCCAGTCTGAGGTACACATCCGGCTGACCCGGCAGTAACAATCGCAGAGGTGCTCCCTTTACCTCCTAGCCGAACAATCGGGAACGTAGGGGTAAGCACAGGAGCTAGGCAACCCAGCTTGGCCAAAACTTAAGTCATATCGATGCATATAATGGCGAGTAAAAGGTACATGTGGAAGCTTGACACATGTGCTGGGTATAAAACCCGTATAATTGAGCTTCTGTAAAAGAAGCCCCCAGGAATAATGAGTGCGGATGGCACATCATGCGTATGCAAAGAATGCAAAAATAGGCCCGGAAGGGCCTTTAAGTGAAAAGGATGAAAAGAGAAACAAAAGACAGCCGAAGTGTAAAAGTTTGGACGGGGGAAGGGGACGAACTCTTAGTCCGGCGCTAGGCATAGAATTGTCGGAGGCGGGCTGCGTTCCATGGGTTCGGCTCGAGTCGGTGATCCGACGCATTTCGTAGACGGTATGCTCCGCCGGTCAGTACTTGATCGATAATGAAGGGGCCCTCCCATTTGGGCTTGAGCTTGTCCTTTTTCTTGTCCGGCAGGCGTAGAACTAGTTCACCAACGTTGTAAGTCTTGGCCCGTACTTCTCTGCTTTGATATCTTCAGGCCTGCTGCTGATAGAATGCGGAACGAGCCTTCGCGACGTCACGTTCTTCCTCCAATGTGTCCAAGCTGTCCTGCCGATCAAGCTCGGCCTCTCTTTCCTCATACATGCGCACTCGAGGTGAGTCATGAATAATGTCACAGGGCAAGACTACATCTGCGCCGTATACCATAAAAAATGGTGTGAATCCGGTAGTACGGTTAGGCGTTGTCCGCAGCCCCCATAGTACGGAGTCGAGCTCCTCGACCCATTGTGTGTCGGATTTAGTGAGTGACCTCACTAGTCTGGGTTTAATGCCGCTCATTATTAGACCATTTGCTCTTTCCACTTGACCGTTGGTTTGAGGGTGATAGACTGCCGCATAGTCGAGCTTGATGCCCATATTTTTGCACCATGACTTAACCTCGTCGGCTGTGAAGTTCGTGCCGTTGTCGGTGATGATGCTGTGGGGGACTTCGTAACGGTGTACCACCCCTGATATAAAGTCTATCACTGGTCTAGACTCTGCCGTTTTGATCGGTTTGGCCTCTATCCATTTGGTGAACTTATCCACCATGACCAATAGGTACTTTTTCTTGTGGGTTCCCCCTTTAAGGGGTCCAACCATGTCAAGCCCCCAGACCGCGAACGGCCAGGTAATGGGTATGGTTTTGAGGGCAGTGGGTGGCATATGGCTCTGATTAGCAAAGAGCTGACAACCAACGCATCGCTGGACCAAGTCCTGTGCGTCTGCCCGAGCCGTCGGCCAATAAAATCCTGTACGGAATGCCTTTCCTACAAGGGCCCAGGCTGCCGCGTGGTGTCCGCCTAGTCCGGCGTGAATTTCAGCCAGGAGGTTTCGCCCTTCTTCTTCGGAGATACACCTTTGAAGGACTCCAGTGGTACTTTTCTTATAAAGTTCTCCCTCATGGACCTTGTAGGCCTTCGATCGCCGGACTATGCAGCGGGCCTCATTTTGGTCTTCGGGAAGTTCCTGCCTAAGTAAGTAGGCTAGGAAAGGTTCTGTCCACGCGGCGATTACTGCCATTATGACATGGGCGGAGGGTGTTATGTCATCTGCCGAATCACCGGTTGGTGCGGTTTTTTCCGGTTTGTCGCTACCGGGCTCCTCTTCCCATAGTACGGATGGCTTGAAGAGCCGTTCCAGGAAGATATTTGGAGGGACAGCATCACGTTTCGCACCGATGCGTGCCAGGACGTCGGCCGCTTGGTTATTATCTCGGGCTATGTGATGGAATTTGAGTCCTTCAAACCGAGCTGACATTTTTAGGACAGCGTTGCGATATGCTGCCATTTTCGGATCCTTGGCGTCGAAGTCTCCGTTTATTCGGGAAATTGCAAGGTTTGAGTCCCCGCGCACCTCTAGGCGTTGAATGCCCATGGAGACCGCCATCCGGAGACCATGTAACAGGGCCTCGTATTCGGCTGCATTGTTGGAGTCCGTGTACATTATTTGAAGTACATACTGGACTGTATCTCCGGTGGGGGACGTCACTACGACGCCAGCCCCCAGTCCGGCCAACATTTTGGAGCCGTCGAAATGCATAGTCCAATTGGAGTATGCGCCGTACTCTTTAGGGAGTTCGGCTTTAGTCCATTCGGCGACGAAGTCAGCCAAAACTTGTGACTTTATAGCTCGTCGAGGTTTGTAAGTGATGTCGAATGGTAAGAGCTCAATGGCCCATTTTGCTATCCTGCCCGTTGCGTCGCGGTTATTTATAATGTCATTGAGTGGTACTTCAGAGGCCACTGTTATCGAACACTCTTGAAAGTAGTGCCGGAGTTTCCGGGACGCCATGAACACCGCATATGCTATCTTCTGATAGTGCGGGTAACGGGATTTGCAGGGGGTTAACACAGTGGATACATAGTACACTGGTTTTTGAAGAGGGAATTTATGCCCTTCTATCACTCGTTCGACGACAAGGACCGCGCTGACAACTTGATGCGTTGCTGCGATATATAACAACATTGGTTCGCCCAAAGTGGGCGCAGCCAGGACCGGATTTGTTGCCAATATGGCCTTTATTTCTTCGAGTCCGGCAGTGGCAGCATCCGTCCACTCGAAGTGTTCGGTGCGCCTGAGGAGGCGATAGAGGGGCAGCGCCTTTTCTCCTAAGCGGGAGATAAAGCGGCTTAGGGCTGCCACGCATCCTGTTAATTTTTGTATTTGTTTGAGGTCTCTTGGAATATCCAACTGTGACAGAGCTCGGATTTTAGCCGGATTTGCTTCAATTCCTCTACCGGATACGATGAAGCCCAGTAGCTTTCCGGCTGGTACGCCGAAAACGCATTTTTCCGGATTCAGCTTAATGTCATATGCTCTGAGGTTGTCGAATGTGAGCCTCAAATCGTCTACTAAAGTTTCGACGTGTTTTGTTTTGACGACTACGTCGTCTACGTATGCCTCGACTGTTTTGCCGATCTGGGTGGCCAGACATGTTTGAATCATGCGCTGATATGTTGCGCCGGCGTTTTTGAGTCCGAAGGGCATCGTGTTGAAGCAGAATGGTCCATATGGAGTGATAAATGCCGTTGCGGCTTGGTCTGCTTCTGCCATCTTGATTTGATGATAGCCAGAGTATGCGTCCAGGAAGCACAACGAATCGTGCCCTGCTGTAGCATCGATAATTTGATCGATGCGGGGGAGAGGGAAGGGATCCTTTGGGCAAGCCTTATTGAGGTCTTTAAAATCGACACAGAGGCGCCAGGATTTATCCTTCTTTGGTACCATCACCAGGTTTGCTAGCCAGTCCGGATGTTTGATATCTCTAATGAATCCGGCTTCCAATAGCTTGGCTAGCTCTTCTCCCATTGCCTGTCTTTTGGGTTCGGAAAATCGTCGAAGAGCTTGTTTGACTGGCTTAAATCCTTTTAGGATGTTTAGGTTGTGTTCTGCCAAGCTGCGAGGGATTCCGGGCATGTCCGAAGGATGCCAGGCGAAGATATCCCAATTTTCCCGAAGGAATTCGCGCAGTGCGGCGTCTACTTCGGGGTTCAATTGTGCCCCAATGGAGGCCGTCTTTGTTGGGTCTGTTGGATGGACCTGGAATTTTATTATCTCGTCTGCTGGTTTGAAGGAGGTGGACTTGGATCTTTTATCGAGTATCACATCGTCCCTGTTCACCGTAGAGCGCAGCGCGGTGAGTTCTTCTTCCGCTAAGGCTTCGGATAGTGCCTCGAGGGCTAGTGCGGCTGTCTTGTTTTCGGCGCGGAGTGCTATGTCCGGATCACTAGCGAGAGTGATTATTCCGCTTGGCCCAGGCATTTTGAGCTTCATGTACCCGTAATGAGGTATTGCTTGAAAAATTGTGAATGCCTCTCGTCCTAATATGGCGTGATACCCACTGCTGAACAGGGCCACCTGGAACGTGACTTCTTCGGATCTGTAATTGTCCGGAGAGCCGAACACCACATCGAGTGTGATTTTTCCGGTGCAGCGCACTTCCCGGCTAGGGATTATTCCTCTAAAGGTTGTGCTGCTTCGCTCAATACGGCTCCAATTGATTTCCATTTTTCGCAGAGTTTCCTCATAAATGAGGTTTAGTCCGCTGCCGCCGTCCATGAGGACTTTTGTCAGTCGAAAGCCGTCCACTATGGGACTAAGTACCAGTGCGGCTGGGGCTCTGGTTGTTCGGAATGTGGGCTCGTCGCTGCCATTGAAGGTAATAGCTGTGTCGCTCCATGGATTTGCTGTTGCTACTTGGTAGACTTCGGCGAGTTCGCGGATTGATCGTTTTCGCATATTATTTGATGCAAAAGTCTCGAAGACTGTTGATACCGTGCTGGTATTGTTGGAGTGGTTTCCCGGAGCTAGAAGCTCTTCGCCACTTTTGGCCACCTGCCGTAATATCCAACATGCTCGAAGGCTATGTGTTGGGACGGCTCCCTCTGTACTATGAAGCTTACAGGGTCCATTGAGCCATCCCTCCAGTACGGTTCCGTTTCCCTTATTGGGTTTTTGTTTTTTCGTTTTTGTATCTGGGGCCTGAGTGTAAGGCGCCCTTTTACTGCGGACTGGGTTTGGGGCCGGATTATCCCAAAATTGACTTTCGGTTTTCCGGAAACTCTCCATCGCACAGTACTTTTGTACAATGGATGCCAGATCGGTGAAGCACGTAATTTTGCGACGATCAATGGCGTTTAGTATTCCCTTGTCCGTGCAGTTATTGCGGAAGATTGATATTGCGTTTTCCTCTCGACAGTCCTTTATCCTGTCCATAACCAGGAGGAATCTGGCCCAGTAGTGATGTACTGTTTCTGTAGGCTCTTGCCGTATTAGAGATAGATCGCATATGTCTGGACGGGTGGGTCGAATAAAATCCGGATCCCTGCCCATCTTGAGGCTCAAAGGCCAAGGGCTTTCCGAATTCGGAAGTGTGGTTTGCTGGGGACAATCCAGCGAGTCCGGGGCGATGCATGATTTTAAGTTCAATGCTCGATCGAAGTCCGTCCCCCCGCGGGAATCCGGCATGGAGGGTTCGGGAATCCGGACATGAATTGTTTTCAACACTGGCAAAGAGTTGCCGTATTGCTCCTCTACCACTGCGACGTGGTGGGTGGCCTGGGGAGAGTTAATCTCTCTCGGATCGGTTTTAAGCCCAATCTGGTTGTAGTCCGTAGCGACTCCCAGGGCGGCGATGCGATCCAAGAGCTCGTTAACAGACGAGAGCTCTATTGGATCTAACTGTTCGGCAGCTTTAGGGCTGACGCGAAGATTGCTTTCGACGACTTGAGAAGTCATTGCCGAAGCGGCGGCCGGACAGGTGGTCATGAGAAAACCACCAAGCCGGATAGTTTGGCCGGCGGCCAAGGCCCCTCCGGCGAAGACACCGTCTTTGAAGACGGGTGGAGGCATCCGCTCTATCGGTGACGACACAGAGGAACTCTCAATGAAAGCACCAATGTCGGTGTCAAAACCGGCGGATCTCGGGTAGGGGGTCCCGAACTATGCGTCTAGGCGGATGGTAACAAGAGACGAGGGACACGATGTTTTCACCCAGGTTCGGGCCCTCTTGATGGAGGTAAAACCCTATGTCCTGCTTGATTAATATTGATGATATGGGTAGTACAAGAGTGGATCTACCACGAGATCAAGGAGGCTAAACCCTAGAAGCTAGCCTATGGTATGATTGTTGTAATGTATGTTGTCCTACGGACTAAAGCCCTCCGGTTTATATAGACACCGGAGAGGGTTAGGGTTACACAGAGTCGGTTACAATGGTAGGAGATCTACATATCCGTATTGCCAAGCTTGCCTTCCACGCCAAGGAAAGTACCATCCGGACACGAGCCGGAGTCTTCAATCTTGTATCTTCGTAGTCTTGGAGTCCGGCGGATATTGATAGTCCGGCTGTCCGGACACCCCCTAGTCTAGGACTCCCTCACGCAACTTCACGAGCACGTACAAGCGACCTCCCAAGCCGCGCCAGCTTTCCTTGTGTGTGCAAGGCCCTGATGAGTCAATACGCGACTACCTCACGCGCTGGGGCGAGCTTCGAAACTCCTGCGAGGGCGTGCACGAGGTGCAGGCTATCGAGTACTTCACTGCCGGGTGCCGAGAAGGCACCCTCCTCAAGCACAGGCTCCTCTGCGACGAGCCAGAAACCCTCGACGAACTGCTGATCATAGCAGACAAGTACGCCACAGCCGACCCTCCATGAAGACAGAGATTCAAGTCAATGCGGCTGGCAAAGTGGCCCCTCAGGCTCCCAGAACTCTGGCTGGAGACACCAGTCGGCGGCAACAACAGAGCGACAACAAATGCAAGGCCCAACAGCCGACTTCCAACAGTCGGCAGGTTGCGACAGTCGAAGATCAACAGCCGGAGGGGCAGCCCCCGGCCAAACGGCAGAAGGGCGGCAAATCCAATTGGCTGCCGGCATTTTCCTATGAGCAGACTCTGGATGGTCCCTGCAAGTTCCACAACGGCGCGAAGCCGTCGGATCATACCACCCGAAAGTGCCACTAGCTCACCAGAATCGCCAAGGGAGACGGCCTCCTTCCTCCGCCGCCTGCTGGGCCGCCGCCCTAGCAGTCGGCCGCTCGGCCAGTCGGCGCAGTGCAAGACGAGTATCCAGAAGAGCACGGAGCCTATGTGGTGTTCACCAGTGTGGCTGATGATCGGCATAGCAGACGGCTACAGCAGCAAGAAGTAAATGCAGTGGCAACAGACACTCCAGAGTTTATGCATTGGTCCAAGAAGCCTATCAGTTGGACCAGAGCGGATCACCCAGAGGTGATGCCAAATCCGGGCTCCTATGCTTTGGTCCTAGGTGCCACCTTGGCCACTGATAGGCGAGCAGCCCGTTTCTCAAGAGTGCTGATAGATGGAGGCAGTAGCATCAACATCCTGTACAAAGATACCATGGAGAAGCTAGGAATCAAGCAAAGACAGCTGCAGAGCAGCCGGACTATGTTTCATGGTATTGTACCTGGCCTTTCCTACTCACCAATCGGCAAGATCCTAATAGACGTCCTCTTCGGAGACAAAGATCATTTCCGCTGAGAGCCAGTCTGGTTTGAAGTGGTGGACCTGGAAAGCCCGTACCATGCGTTGCTTGGCCGACCTGCATTGGCCAAGTTCATGGCGGTTCCTCACTACGCCTACCTCAAGATGAAGATGCCGAGTTCCAAGGGAATTCTGACCGTAGCTGGTGACTACAGGAAGTCATCCGCTTGCATGGCCGTGAGCAGCCGGCTGGCCGAGTCCCTGGTGATCGCAGCTGAGAAGCGGCTCCTTGATCGGGTCATGGCGATGGACGGAAAACAGCCAGAAATGTCGCCCGGCCCCAAGGAGTCGGAAGCTGAAGGTTCGTTCAAGCCGGCCAAAGAGACTAAGAAGATACCCTTGGACCCGGAACACCCAGAGAGGTACGCTGTCATGGGTACAAACCTTGACAGCAAATAGGAAGGCGAGCTCGTCGATTTCCTCCGTGAGAATCAAGACATCTTTGCATGGTCCCCCAAAGACAAGCCGGGTGTATCGACGGAATTCGCCGAGCACAAGCTACATGTGAGGACGGATGTGAAGCCCGTCAGGCAGCCCTTGTGCCGCCTGTCAGAAGAAAAGAGAAGAGTTGTTGGAGAAGAGATAGCCCGGCTTCTTGCAGACGGCTTCATCATGGAAGTGTTTTTTCCAGAGTGGCTGGCAAACCCGGTTTTGGTACTGAAGAAAAACAAGCAATGGCGGATGTGCATTGATTACACAAGCCTCAACAAGGCCTGCCCAAAGGATCCGTTTGCTCTGCCAAGAATCGATCAGGTGATAGACTCCACAGCCGGATGCGAGCTGCTGAGTTTTGCATATTCAGGATATCACCAAATCAAGCTGAACCCGGCAGACAGACTGAAGACCGCCTTCATCACGCCATTCGGAGCCTTCTGCTACCTGACGATGACGTTCGGCGTGAGGAATGCCAGCGCCACCTTCCAGCGCTGCATGCAGAAGTGCCTCCTCAAGCAACTCGGCAGAAATGCCCATGTCTACATGGATGATATGGTGGTGAAGACGGAGAAGCGTGGGACGCTGCTAGAGGACCTCAAGGAGACATTTGAGAACCTGCACCGATTCCAGATCAAGCTCAACCCTGAAAAGTGCGTTTTTGGAGTACCAGCCGGCCAGCTCCTTGGCTTCCTGGTCTCTGAACGCGGCATAGAGTGCAACCCCGTGAAGATCAAGGCCATCGAGAGAATGGAAGTACCCAGCCAACTGTTAGATGTGCAGAAGTTCACCGGCTGCTTGGCGTCCATCAGTCGATTCATTAGTCGGCTAGGCAAGAAGGCTCTCCCTTTGTATCAATTGATGAAGAAGACCACCTTTTTCGAGTGGAATCACAAGGCGGATGAAGCATTTCTCCAGCTGAAGAAGATGCTGACTACTCCCCCTGTGCTGGCGGCTCCGACTCCTAAAGAGCCCATGCTCCTGTACATTGCTGCCACCAGCCGAGTAGTCAGCACAGTCATTGTAGTCGAACGCAAAGAGGAATGCAAGGCGCTCCCTGTCCAGAGACCGGTATATTACCTGAGCGAGGTACTGTCGACCTCCAAGCAGAACTACCCTCACTACCAGAAGATGTGCTACGGTGTGCATTTCGCCGCCAAGAAGCTGAAGCCTTACTTTCAAGAGCATCCAATCACTGTGGTTTGCACGGCTCCGCTGGCCGAGATCATGGGAAGCCGAGACGCCTCCGGCCGAGTAGCCAAATGGGCCATAGATCTGGCTCCCTACACCATCTACTACCAGCCACGCACCGCCATCAAGTCGCAAGCACTGGCCGACTTCCTCGTCAACTGGGCCGAGACCCAGTACCTGCCGCCAGCGCCCGACTCCACCCATTGGCGGATGCATTTCGATGGCTCCAAGATGCGCACCGGCCTGGGAGCCGGCGTCGTCCTCACCTCCCCCAAAGGCGACAAGCTCAAGTACGTGTTGCAGATCCACTTCGCCGCCTCCAACAACGTCGCCGAATACGAGGCGCTCATTCACGGACTCCGGCTTGCCAAGGAGCTCGGCATTCGCCGGATTCTGTGCTATGGCGACTCCGATTTGGTGGTCCAGCAGTTATCTGGCGACTGGGACGCCAAAGATGCAAACATGGCAAGCTATCGTTTCCTGGTGCAGCAGCTCAGCGGATACTTCGAGGGGTGCGAGTTCCTTCACGTGCCAAGGAGCTACAACGATCAAGTAGACGCCTTGGCACGAATCGGCTCCACCCGCCAAGCAATACCGTCCGGCGTCGCTCTTCAGCGCCTCCTTAAGCCGTCTATCAAGCCATCACCAGAATCAGACTCCATCTTTGTGCCGGCTCCTCCCGAAGAAGTTGGATCCGACTCAAGGGCCCCAGCAGACGGCCCCAAGAAAATTACAGTCGAAGCCAGCCCGGGGACTTCAGAACCCGGCCCGGGGACTATGCTAGTCAGCCCAGGAACTGCGCTAGTCGGCCCGGGGACTGTGCCAGTCGGCCTAGGGACTGCGCCAGTCGGCCTGGGGACTTCGTCCATCCAGCAAACAGCCGCAGACTCCAGCCCGCCGCCTCCCAGCCCAGCCACCCTTGTCCAAGTCGCTGCGGTGGCGGCTGAAGAAATAGCAGCACCCTCGTGGGCGCAGCCCATCCTCAAGTTTCTAGTAAACAGAGAGCTGCCAACCGATGAGCTCTTGGCTCGGCAAGTGCAACGCCGAGCGGCAGCATACACCATAATCAACAGAGAGCTAGTCAGGTGCAGTGTCACTGGTGTCTACCAGCGCTGCGTAGAGCCAGAATAAGGCCAAGCAATTCTTAGAGACATTCATCAGGGCGAGTGCGGCCACCACGCAGCCTCAAGAGCACTCGTCGCCAAAGCCTTTTGGCACGGTTTCTTCTGGCCGACTGCCCTGGAAGAGGCTAAAGAGTTAGTCCAAAAATGCAAAGGGTGCCAGAAGTTCCGCTCCAAGCCACTTCAGCCGGCTTCCGCACTGAAGACAATTCCCATCGCCTGGCCCTTTGCAGTTTGGGGCCTGGACATGGTGGGACCATTCAAGACGGCCCGAGGCAGCCTAACTCATCTACTTGTCGCGGTGGACAAGTTCACCAAGTGGATAGAAGCAAAGCCCATCAAGAAGTTGAACGGTCCGACTGCAGTGACTTTCATCGCCGACATCACGGTGCGGTACGGCATACTGCACAGCATCATCACCGACAACGGCACAAATTTCGCCAAGGGCGCCTTGGCTCGTTTCTGCGCGACACAGGGCATCCGACTGGACTTAGCGTCCGTTGCTCATCCGCAGTCAAACGGCCAGGTGGAGCGAGCAAACGGCCTCATCCTGTCCGGCATCAAGCCTCGACTGGTCAAACCACTCGAACGTTCGGCCGGCTATTGGCTTGAGGAGCTGCCAGCCGTCCTCTGGAGTCTGCGTACGACTCCAAACAAGTCAACTGGCTTCACGCCTTTCTTCCTCGTCTACGGTGCCGAAGCCGTCATCCCGACGGACATAGAGTTCGACTCTCCACGAGTCACCATGTACACCGAAGAGGAAGCTGAAGAAGGACGTCAAGACGGTGTCGACCTACTGGAAGAGGGCCGGCTATTGGCACTCAGCCGGTCCGGCATCTACCAGCAGAGTTTGTGCCGATACCACAACCGAAAGGTCAGGCCAAGATCGTTTCAAGAGGGCGACCTTGTGCTCCGGCTGATTCAGCGAACAGCCGGCCAGCACAAGTTGTCGGCGCCTTGGGAAGGCCCCTTCATCATCAGCAAAGTGCTGGGCAACGGCTCCTACTACCTAATCGACGCTCAGAAGCCTCGAGCGTGCAAGAGGGACGACTCCGGCAAGGAGTCAGAATGGCCATGGAACGCAAATCTTCTCCGAAGATTTTACAGTTAATGCAGTATGTACCACGCTATCCTTTGTGTTAAAATACCGAGACTTTGGGCCCCCGAGACGAGCTCGGGGACTGCCCTTTTGTTATCTCCATGATAAGAATTATGCCTCCGAGTATGCTACTCTTTTGTCATGTCGCTTGGCACCGGGTTCGACTAGTCGGCCCGGGGACTTGTCGTCTTGCACTATGAAATGCTTCCTGCAGTCGGACAAGTAGTGTGCTGCACTCAAGCTGTCTCCTGTCAAAAGCCGCAGCTCGCAGAGCGACTGTTGGTAGACGGAGAACAAGCAAGAACGAGCGCACACACGAAAAAATGGCTAAGGACCTAAAGCGTATGCATAGCCCAAGCCGGCTCCCAGCCTCTCTCTGCAGAGTCGACTCTCGAGTAGTCGGCTCACCGCCTTCTGTCCCACTTGTTAAAAAGCTCTAAAAAGGCGAAGTACTTGCCTTCCCTAAAGTAGCCAAGCATTCGACTTGCGACAGTCCGCGGAGCGGCTGTCCGTCTGGCAAAGCAGTGACTATGGAAAGGCGGCAAAGGAAAAAGCCAAAAGAGCAATAAGCAAGGAAAGATAGAAGGCAGATAGATATTTACATAAGCAAAGGCCTCTGGCCGAGTTCAAAATACACCCCGCGGGTGGAATTGTGTAAATTAACAAGTTTTTCAAAGACTATGAAAATAGATAAAGAAAGGACAAGACAGCAGCCTAAGGAGCAGCAGACGGGTTCGGCGGTTCGGCGGAGACGGCGGTGTCAGGCGCAGGGGCGGCCGGCTGGGCAGTCTCGGCTTGATCGCCTCCGGCGGCAGCCGGCCCAGTTGGACGCGGCTCGTTGCTGGAGGCATGATCGAGCTGAGGCTGATCGTCCGCCCTGTCCTCTGGCGCCTCCGTCTCATCTTCGTCCCCCGCCTCGTCTTCCTCCTCGGTGCTGGAGCCGATCACCTCCGCCGAGTCCTCGTCGTAGTCGGGGTTCATCTCGAACCACTCCGGAGGCACCTCCTCACCGTTTGCGGCCCGCTCGGGAACGAAGATGCTGGTGTCAGTGTAGTCGGCGATCGCCGCCGTGCGCTCAATGAGGGCGCCTTCCACAGCCGCCAGTTCTGCCTGGGCCTCTGACCGGAACGCAGCCAGCCGGTCCAGGTCCAGCCCTGGATACCAAGCCTTGACGAATTCCAAGACCCGGCGTGCTCCAGCCCGGGCCGAGGAACCCTTCCAAGCTTCAAGACGATCGGCCGCGACCTCCAGCCAGTCGGCAGTTCAACTGGCGGTGCGCAGAGCCGGCATGCCTGGCCACAGGGCGGAGATCGCCTGGGCCCCGGCACGTTGAAGCCGGCGCAGCAGCTGATGAGCCGGCCGCAGACGGGTCTCGATGCTCAGCAGCTGCTCGTCGACGGTTAGGGGGGCGTTGGCGGCGATCTCCTCGCCATTCGCCCTCCGTGCCTCGCGATCAACCTCGATGGCTCGATTGACCGCTTGCGAGTGGCCAGGGAAGAAATCTGCCCAAAACAGAAAGAGGCAGAGAGAAAATCAGCAGTCGGCCTGACTCGCAGTCGGCAGCTTAAGGAAAGAAAGAAGAGAAAACTCACCATCGACAATGCCCTCGATCTCGTAGAAGCTGGAAGTCAGCATCGCCTCCCTGTCGGTCCAGGAGCAGCGCTCCATCTCGAACTCAGGCAGGAGTGCGGCCTCTTTCTTCCCCGCCTCATCTCGGGCCGCCTTCAGCAGCTCCTTCTGCTCCGCCAACTGCTCGGCCAGCAGGTCTCACTCTTTGGCGAGCTTGCCGCACTCCTCCTCCTTGGCACGAAGGGCCGTGCTGACTTCGCCCAACTGTTCCTGGAGAGCGGCATTGGCTTCTGAAAAACAAAGAGAAAGGTCGTTAAGTCGTCAGCAGCAAAGGTCACCGGGAAGATCCGGCCCGACTGCTCAGCAGTCGGCCCGAATCTTGGGGACTACAGCCCGCGGGTGCGCCAGCGCGCCCCCGCGAAAAAGAAGAAGAACTTACTCCGGCTCTCCGACAAGTCGGCAGTCCGCTTCTCCAGCAGCTCAACGTTCCGGTTGTAGGCGGTGACGCGGAGGTTGTGGTACTCCTGCAACAAAAAACCAGACAAAGACAAAATAAGGAATTCGCCAGATTGAGTTCCAGGCCGCCTGCGCAGCAGCCGGCCCGAAACTCGGGGACTACACCCAGTGGGTGCGCTGGCGCGCCCCCACAGAGAAGGATGAGAAAAGACAAAGTCAAAAAAGAAAAACGTACTCGGATAGACGCCCGCGACACCAGATGCGCCCTGGTGCAGCCCTGGATGGCTTCTTCTTCAGCTCGCAGCTTCGCCTGCACATCCAGGAGCGCCTGGTTCAGCGGACCATCGCCGCCTCCTCGCACCCATCTAGTAGGCGCAGCACTTGATGCCTCAGCATCTGGAATGGCCGAGCTGGTGGCGCCGGCTTCCAAGGGGCGCGGCGCCGAGACCGCCTTCGCAAGACGGCGGCGCGCCGGTGAGGCGACTTGGAGAAGCAGCCTCGCCACCGCCTCCTCTTCTGCCGGTGGCACTGAAGGGCCCGTCGGCTGCTTGCCGTGCAGCGGAGGCGGCGGTGGTGGCGAGGCCGTGCCCGACGCAGAGGCCTCACCTCTGTCCCTCTCCACGATGGAGTGCTCCCCGCCGACTTCTCCAGTCTGCCCCGTGAACTCCAGGGGCGGCGGCGCAGAGCTCAGCGGGACGACAAGCAACGCCGACTGGCGGTGT
Organism: Triticum timopheevii; assembly: GCA_963921465.1. Lineage (NCBI taxonomy): Eukaryota > Viridiplantae > Streptophyta > Magnoliopsida > Poales > Poaceae > Triticum > Triticum timopheevii. The sequence continues at coordinate 316,167,377 of OY997270.1, forward strand.
GCGGCCTCCTCGGCCCGCTGTTTGGCCGCGGCGGCGGCTTCGACCTCCGCCAACCTCTTCTGTGCGGAGGCCGCCGCCTTCTCGGCCTCCGCCTTCTCCAGATGGTCGGCCTCTTCCTCGTCGCGCTTCTCCCGCGCGTTGCGCTCCGTCGCCTCCCGGAGGTCGGCGGCGGGGTCAATCCGCCGGGTGTTGGCGGACGTCTTGGCCGACCCCATGAAAGAGGGGACGGCGACCCTCTCAAGAGAAAGAGGGGCCCTGAAACAGAAAGCAGAATGAAAAAGACTCGGAACAGAACCGTCCAAAGAAACAAGAACAAGCGATAGTCGGTACTTACGCAGAGACCAGCGGCGGCTTCTTCACTTGCGGAAGCGGTTGGCCTTCACGACCGCCTCCTCCCGCTTGGTCGCGGCGGCCGCTCCCTTGAACTTTTTCGGCCGACCACCGAGTGAACTCGGCACGGCCCGGCGCTTCTTCGCGCCGACTTGACCGGCCAAGCCGGCGGAGGAACTCGCGCCTGGATGGCCGGCTTTCGGTTGACGGCGCGGGACGACCTCGCCGTTGCCCTTGTCCTCTGGCCAGTCGGCAAAGGTCACCGAGGGCAGGAGTCCGCCTTCCGCCCCTCCTCCCCCGCCTTCGGCGTCGGCTTCCATCGCCGCCGCCCCCAAGTTGGGGTCGTCAACGTCGCTCTCCGCGCGGTCTGGGGCGAACTCGTAGGGCTGCCCGGTGGCGCCGGCTGCAGGCTGGATGAGGGGGTTCTGACTCAGAAAACCAAAAAGATCAGAAGTCGGATTCGGCTATGAAGAAAAACAAAAACAAAAGATTTGACTTACCACAGGCGGGGGATTGGCTCGCGAGTACGGCTCCTTGCCGAACTGCCAGTCTTCCGCGAGCTCGCAGTTCGCGATGTGGTTCACCATGTTCGCCACCTCCGCGTGGGGCATCTCCCAGGTGCTCATCCGACTCGGGTCTCGGCGGTCGCTCATCTAACAGATCAGATGAGGTCAGCCTTGGAGTGGGAGGACTCGGCGCGCCACGAAGGCGGCCAGCAAGTCGGCCCCCACCAAACCTTTCGACCACGTCAGCACTCGGAGTCGGGCGACGGCGGCAGTGCCAGCAGGAGACAACGTCTTGGCCCGATTCGACCAGCTGGGAAGCCTCCCAGCTGGTGCGTCGGCTTCATAGTGCGGCAGGTTGACCCAGTCGCCTTCTGTGGTGATGTTCTTCACGTAGAAGTACGAACGCTGCCACATCTTCACCGACTTGATCAGCGCGATTGAAGGGAAGGGGTTGTCGGCGGTCGACCTACGCATGGCGATGAAGGCGCCACACTGGGCCGGTATGCCGGCGACGTGTGTGCCGAGCTTCGACTGGAAGAACTCCCCCCACAGCTCGAGGGTGGGGAGAACACCGAGAAAACCCTCGCACAGGGTGGCGAAGGCGGCCAGCAGCACCACCGTGTTCGGGGTGAGGTGGTGCGGCTGGAGTCCGTTGAACTCCAAGAACGAGCGGAGGAAGCCGCTCGCCGGCAGGCCCATGCCACGCATGAGGTGCGAGCGGAATATAACCCGCTCGCCCTCCTTCGGCGCCGGTGTTATCTCCCCCTCCGGAGCGGCGTGGGCTCGCACCAGGTGCGCGCCAGGGAGCCGGCACGTCCTGCGGAGGTGCTCGATGGCGTCGTCGTCCACCTGGGAACCATCCCATGCACCAGAGCGGACAGCAGAGGCCGCGGCAGAGGAAGAGCTCATCGCAGCGAAGCGGTGCGGCGTGGTGCGGCGAAGGCAAGAAGAAGGAGAGGAAGGAGGAAGCAGGGAAGAACGAGCGCGTGCTCCGCCGTCCCGCTTCCCCCACCTATTTATAGTCTCAAAGGCTGAGAAGCCGATGGGGCGGCGTGGGGATTAACTGCGCGCGAGCCCCCACGCCCCCCACGATTAAACCCACGAAGTTACTACGCGCAGTAACAACGTGGGGAGCCCAACCGCCCGCCCGGCCGCAGCGGATCCGTTCGCGTGCCGAGGCGCGGTAGTGGCGGGCCCCGCCTGACGACCTGTCCCGTCGCGCGCGTGGGCAGGCAGACTGCCCCTGCCACGTGGCCCCGTGCGACGAGGCCGCGCTGGGCGACCGCGGGAAGCGTATCAGGCACGCCGCCTGGTTCCGCCGCGACGTTTGAAACACCTCAAGGAGCGAGATGGCCCTTGGCGAGTCCGACTCCAGCCAGTCGGCGTGAGCGTGATGGCTCCAGAGAATCCAACTCCAACCAGTCGGCGTGAGCGTGATGGCCCCAGAGAATCCAACTCCATCCAATCGGCTTGGAGGAAGGCGGCCATCAAAGCTTGCTTTCCCCCATCTGAAGAATGAAACTGCTGAGGCACACGATGAACCAACCTCGGAGCCTTACCAGCTTCGGGGACTACTGTCGGAGTAATGGGCCACGGGTAGGCTAACCCGAGTCCCAGAACCTTTCAAGACATCAGGGCGGACTGCGCCCCTCAGGTACTTGCGGCGACTCCAAGAAGGGCCGAGTCCCAGAGGCGGCCCTCATCCAAGCCAAGTTCCAGTAGCGACCCCAAGAAGGGCCGAGTCCCAGAGGCGACTCTCATCCGAGCCGAGTCCCAGAGGCGACTCTCATCCAAGCTGAGTCCCGGAGGCGGCTCCGAAGAAACCAACTATGGGGAGTCGGCCCGCGACTCCCAACCACCCAGTAATTAAAGACAAGCATGGCCACAGTGCGCCGTACTTGCGGAGATCTCTGCCCGGTGCGGCACTGTTGCCATGCCAGCCCTGACGTCAGCCCTTGGGGCGGGGCCCTGTACCCACGACCCCCTGTCTGTACGGCCCGGAGGCGGCGGGGCCTACCAGTCAGCGAGAGTATCGAAGACGGCGGGAGCGCCGAGAGTCGGACCCGTTGGGAGTCAGCCCCTTGAAGCCGGCCGGCCGCTCCCACGGGCCCCACACACCATTAACTAGACGCGACGGGGGAATGGCCCCAGTAATCGCCCGCAGGCGGCGGCACTGTTGCCATGACCCATTGACCGAGCCCGCGTCATTAGAAGCGCGGCTACAGTAATCTGCAGCCGGCAGGACCCGCCCACGGCGGGCACGGACCGATGCCCTCGTACCTTGCTGGTCGGCGGGGCCCACCAATCGGCGGGCCCCAGGAGTCGACGGAGAAGACGGCACCTAGGAGACAGATGGCTGGGACCCGCGCCCAGTCGGATTTACCATTGTAACCCTGGGGGGTAGGCCTATATAAACCCCCCAGGGCACCCATGCAAAGGGTTGGCATCCAGTAGCATTAGACAGAACACAAAGGGGGGAGAGAGCTAGCCTTGCCTTCTTCTTCCTCCAGAAACAGCTCTAGGAGCACCTTTGTATTCACTTTGCCTTAGTGATCATGCGGAGACCCCGCAGAGCAGCACTAGGGGTGTTATCTCCTCGGAGATCCCTGAAGCTGGGTAAGATCCGCCGGCGTGCATGTCTTCGCCTCATCCCGTTTCCAAGCACCGGCGATATTCTACTCGCCCCCACCATGATAAGCCATCCTTTGGCATATGTCGCACCCAACCCCCAACAGGCATCCTTCCTAATTGCGACGACAACGAGGAACTCTCAATGAAAGCACAAATGTCGGTGTCAAAACCGGCGGATCTCGGGTAGGGGGTCCCGAACTGTGCGTCTAGGCGGATGGTAACAGGAGACAAGGGACACTATGTTTTTACCCAGGTTCGGGCCCTCTCGATGGAGGTAAAACCCTACTCCTGCTTGATTGATATTGATGATATGGGTAGTACAAGAGTGGATCTACCACGAGATCAAGGAGGCTAAACCCTAGAAGCTAGCCTATGGTATGATTGTTGTTCGTCCTATGGACTAAAGCCCTCCGGTTTATATAGACACCGGAGAGGGCTAGGGTTACACAGAGTCGGTTACAATGGTAGGAGATCCACATATCCGTATTGCCAAGCTTGCCTTCCACACCAAGGAAAGTCCCATCCGGACACGGGACGAAGTCTTCAATCTTGTATCTTCATAGTCTTGGAGTCCGGCCAATGATGATAGTTCGGCTATCCGGACACCCCCTAGTCCGGGACTCCCTCACCCCTCACTTCGGATTGTGGCTCAAGACCTTCAATGTGGAGCCAAAGATGATCGAGGGGCAGCAGGTAGAGTGCGAAGGGGCGGTTATAAGCAAGAGAGCTGACGCTCCATGGCCTGAGGGCTCTTTTCATGAGGAGCTTGGTTTGTGGCAACAGGAGTGGTTCTACATCACCGCCCCCAGGGGCACCAGATGGGTGGCACCACCTGCCTTTCGCTCGAGTCCTCCACAACGGCTGGCATCATGGGTCAACAAAGGGCTTGACTGGGGGCCGTCCAAGGACGTGCCTCTATTGCAGGGCCGTATTTGAGACCTCCAAGAGGGAGAGATCAATCTGGTTGTAGTGGCGCAGGTCATGCTGATTCGGCGCCTTCTGCCCTGCAAACTTTGCCCCCTCCGCCTGTGGGAATTCAATCTGGAGGGACCATGAGCTCTCCAACACTTCATGGGCTCGACGCCCGTGGAGATGTATAAACTGTTCTTCGGATCACAAAAGATGTGTCCGGACTTGACCGAGGACGCAGGTCTGAGCTGCAATCGCCCGGATACTCAAGTAAGTAGTCCTGTGCCCGGACACGTTATCCGTACGTTTATCATAAACTTGCCCATTAAAGGGCTGCCCCTTGAACAGGAGTGGATAGCAAAAGCAAAACTAATAAGGTGTCCGGCCCCCCTCCCTGAGATCACGCCGGATCCCGTGTTAATCAAGATACTAGCGGCTGTGCCTTTGGAAAAGGGCGAAGGGGGGAACAAGGGAGCTACTGCCTCCGCTAAGGAGGCTTTCAAGGAAGGGGGGATCGAGAATCCCTCCCTCCAGGGGGAGAAGAGGGCCGCTTCTGAAGACCCGGAGGCCAAGGCCTCAAAGCGGGGGAAGAAATCTTCACCAGAGGGTCCTGTGCCTGGAGAAACCCCGGCCGCACTACTTCCCCAAGGGAATCAGCCCTCCAACGAGCCATAAGTAGAACGGGAAGTTTTGTAATAAGGGACATCCCCGTTTTTATCTCTGAAGATAACTGAAGTTTTACATTGTAGTTTGGATCTCAGCCCTTCTCAGCAGAGCTCGTCTTCGGGGGATCTTCGTCCGGAGATGATGGAGAGCGAAACGCCTCCATCTGCCGCACCGTCAGGCAGGGCGGACAACCCTGAGGTGTCATCGCGGAGGGTTTCCCCGAGTCCGGCGGGGCCGGAAGGTCCGGCACCAACTGGTGAACGGTCAGAGGAGCTTAAGGATCTGCTCGGGCGAGCGTCTATCTCAGAAGATCACCGTGCGTTAATGGGTACGGTGATTGAAAGGATTTCATCCACTGAAAGCGGATTGCATGAAGCCGTCAGAAGTTTACTAACGGGGTTTGAGGTATGCAAAAATGATATACCTTCTGACAGTTTTCATATAAAATGCGCCCTGTGTAGATAGTAGCCCCTGAGACTCGGTACGTTGTCAAAAGTGACGGCGTGCCGAGGATCATAATCTCAGGTGTAAGATGTCGCCTTTCCTATATAGGTGGCGGAGCGTTCGGTGGCCAGCCGAACTGAACGTCAACTTGACGTTGCGGATGCGGACATCACGCTGGTCAATAAGCGACTTAACGAGTCACAAGGTATGTGGCTTCTCCGCGGACACCTGGTAAGGGAGCTTGACGATCGTGCCTTACAACATGTATGCTTGATGCAGATGGCACCGCTGCTGTGGAGGACCTTCGGGCGGAGCTCGCCCGGGCCAAGGAGCAAGCCAGAAAAAGTAATGCGGCTGCCTTGAAGGCGGCCGAAGAGCTAAAAGCCGAACAGGCTGCTCACTGCCGAAGCAGGGGGGAAATGGCCGAGATGGCTGTGAAGCTGAAGAATGCTACCGACCACTGCGAGTTTCTTGAAAAAGAATGCCGAGCGGAGCAAGAGGGACCTGAAGAAGGCCACCGCCGAAGCCAAGGATGCCCGCTCCGCAATGAGAGCTATAAAGGAGGAGCTACGTCAAGCCGGGGATATCGCGGCTGGAAAGCCCTTTTTGCTGCGGAGGAAGTTCACGGATCCGAAGTATGCTCAGTTGGGCCAGCTGTGGGTGCGGAGGATGCTTATCTGGATTTGGCGGCGAGTGCCGCAGACGCGGTTGCACACTTCCGAGGCCAAAAGGATCACGGAATGGAGGCGCTTTTTTGGTCGCAGTTTCATAGTCCAGAGCGTCCACTTCCATTAACCGATCGGTTAGCCAAATGGGCTGAGCTGAATAGGTTTTCCGGACTTGCCATGAAGGATGTCGCGACTCATTTGTGGCCAAAAAGGCCTGAGCCGAAGAGTTATTTTGGCTTGGTGCAGCAGTTCCTTGATGCGGTGCCGCATATCAATGTGATGAAACGGTCGGCATGCATAGAGGGTGCGCGGATGGCTCTTGCCCGTGTGAAAACATACTGGGCAGATATGAAGGCCACCGACGTTGCATTCCAGGATTCGGACAAAAGCCGAGTAGCTACCGAGCACTATTTTGAGGAAGTCCTGCAGGGCGCTCGTTTAATAGAGACACAGTGCTCGAAAAATGTTATGTTCAAATTACATGTATGATTTGTGAAACCATGTTTCAAATATAATATGAGGGATTTTTATACTTGTGCGTTCAAGTATTGAAATACCTCCTGTGCGGCCGTTAATGTATATGTGTATATAACCTGAAAGATGATAGTCTTCGGCTTCAGCCCCCACGCACATAGTGCGGGGGTGTTTGCAAAAAAGCGCATTTTCACACTTAATCCAACATCTTGGTCCTGTGAAGGAGGTGATAGCGTAGCAAACTAGGCAACTGGACTATAATGCTTTATCACTTTCACTTAGCCATAGGAGTTCGATGGTGGGGCTACTATATAGCCCCTAGGGGCACCGCGCTCTCTGAATTCGGAGCGCGTATGTGCCTGACTGGGAAACGGTCCTTCATCAAAGCAGAGGAATTCTAAACATTCCGGTTGTCGATTGAGTGGTTGACCAGTCTCTCGCTATATCATGACAGTCAGTTTTCGGCTTTCTCTACTGAGGTGCTCACCCGGCCGAACCGGGGCACAATCGCAGTAGTTCTCCTGGTGCCGCGTTAGCCGATAGAGCGGAACGTAAGGTAGCAAAACACAGGAGCCGGGCAAACCGAACATTTGACCAAAGACATGATTCGGAGTTGATGCATATAAGGCCTAACTCGAGACGTCGAACACTCCCTAAGGTATCCGGTCTTTATGAAGACGGGCAAAACAATGCCCTAAGCCCCTAGTGTCCAGGTATGCGCAAAAATTTCTGACGCGGCCGATGCCAAAACGCCAGCCTCCTCCTCGGTTATAGTAAGAAACCGGGGGATGTGTATCAACAAGAGACAGTAAGAAAGGTTTACGCAGGGTCTTAATCTGAAAAGAATCCTTGCAACGGTTCCCTACTGCACGTCTGCGCCTGTGTCTCCGTTGTGCCATATCCTGGACGGGTGTAGCACGGTGTTCATCTGTAAAATAGAAGAACTTAGTTGTAAAAAGATCGTGCAAAAAATGTATTTTTAAAATAAACAGAGCATGATTCGAAAAGATAAAATTGAGCTTTATTGGCTTTTTATTGTATATGCGTGCAGCCCCTTATAAGGGGGTGCGCGGCTAGTAAGCCCCTTGTTTATTTATGCCGAACTCGCCTAGCCGTGTCCGGGGTCTCAATGACCTGTTTAGGTGCTCTGATCATCAGGGCCGGATTAATGTGTGGCTGTCAAGGCAGTCTCACGTTCTTCCGTATTCGAGCAACACTCAAAGTTTCCTTTTAATGAGATGATGCTGTGTGGACCGGGCATTTTAAGTGTACGAGATGCATAATGCGATATTGCGTTAAAGTGGGTGAAAGCTTCGCGTCCCAATAGTGCTTGATAGCTACTTTTAAATGGGGCAATGTGGAAGACCAACTTTTCGCGACAGAAGTTGTCGGATGGGCCGAACACAACTTCCAGTAGTAGAGAGCCCGTACAATGGGCATATGGGCCTGGCATTACTCCTTTAAAGGAAGTGTTGCTATGGCGAATTTGGATTGGGTCTATCCCCATTCTGTGGATTGTGTCCTGATATAACAGGTTTAGATCACTGCCGCCGTCCATTAGGACTTGTGTGAATTGTAGTCCGTCGATTATAGGGTCTAATATCAAAGCAGTCCATCCTGCGTTCCGGATACTTCTGGAGTAGTCCTGATGGTCGAAGGTGATTGGTTTTGACAACCAGTGTTGGGACTCCGTTGGGGTAGACCGTGCGGCGCGTACTTTAATGGGTGTCGCTCTATTTTTCCCTGTCGTCACTTGAAGTGAGTTTACTATTTTGACCTCTTGTGGGAAATTCTTTTGTTTCCCGTTGCTCTGCTTGTGGGGTTCGTCATTGTCCTCACTTGGTGTGCCGAGCCCCTTGTGTTCGGCGTTAAGTCGGCCGGATTGTTTGAAGACCCAACAATCTCTGTGGGTATGGTTTGCAGGCTTCCCGGAGGTACTGTGGATTTGGCATATCTTGTCCAAGATTTTGTTTAGGTTGGATAGCTCGTCGCTGTTGTCCTTGAGAGGCAGGTTTTGTTGTTCTGTCGGGAGCTTTTGAATCCGGCGTTTACTACCGTGCTCTTCGGACCATTTCCCTTAGTCCGGTGTTGTTCCTTGCTGCGTCGTGCTTTCCCATTTCCATCCCTGACCTCGGATGTACTTGTGTTGCTGGTGCTGCATCTTGCTAGCCAGCTATCCTCCCCCGCGCAAAAGCGGGTCATGAGGCTTGTTAGTGCGGCCATTGTTCTTGGCTTTTCTTGGCCGAGGTGTCTGGCGAGCCATTCATCTCGGACGTTATGTTTGAAAGCTCATAAGGCCTAAGCGTCCGGACAGTCGACTATTTGGTTCTTTTTGGTGAGGAACCTGTTCCAGAAATTGCGGGCTGACTCTCTGGGTTGTTGAGTTATGTGACTTAAATCGTCTGCATCCGGAGGGAGGACATAAGTCCCCTGAAAATTTGCCCGAAACGCATCCTCGAGCTCTTCCCAACTTCCGATGGTGTTTTCTGGGAGGCTTTTGAGCCAGTGCCGGGCTGGCCCTTTGAGCTTGAGGGGTAAGTATTTTATGGCGTGGAGGTCATCTCCTCTAGCCATATGTATGTGCAGGATGTAATCCTCAATCCAGACTCCAGGGTCTGTTGTTCCGTCGTATGCCTCTATGTTTATGGGCTTGAATCCCGCTGGAAATTCATGATCCAGCACCTCATCGGTGAAACATAGGGGGTGTGCGGCGCCCCTGTATTTGGGTGTGCCGTGATGTTCGAATATTCGACGTGTTGTATTGCTTTCTAGAGCCTGCTTTCTTGGCCCATAGATAGACCTCACTAGGTCATCCTTTTGGCGCGGATCCTTATGCGGATCGCATATCGATTTGTGTGCGGTGCCGCTTGCTGCTCTTTGTTTGTCGTGTGGTCGTCTATCCGACCAGGCGACCTATTTGTTATTTGATCGTGGGGGCTCTACGGCCTCCTCGTCAAATTCAGGCAGTAGTTTGCGCTTTGGGTAGCTCTTTGTTTGGCGACTATCGCGTTGTTTGTCTGCGGTGTTGAGTACCTTGCTCCATCTCATTCTGAGTACGTCTTTCACTGTTTTGAGCTTCCGCTTCTGCTTCTTTAGACTTCATGCAGTGGCGACGAGCCTTTTGTGGAGGTTCTTATGCTCGAATGATGTGTCCGGCGTAAGATCGTCCGAACTGTTGTTTTCGCTGGGGACGGATTGTTTATCCAATTTATCTTGTTTGGATGGTTGCTCGGGGGCATGTTCGTCATCCGCCGGTTCGCCCTGCTCTATGGCTGGGTCTGTATGGGTGTTGTCGTTGTCGAGGCAGGACTTTGGGCGGCGCTTACGTCGCCGTTTTGACTGTTTTTCGGGGGAATTATCCTTCGCGACGTCCCGTTGTTCCTCGTTATTGCTTCCTTTAGGTGTATCCACCATATATACATCATGAGTTGAGGTGGCCTTCCAGTTCCCTGTGGGTGCTGGTTCTTCGTCGTCTCCGGCATCGTCGTCCATACCGTCGATGTCTTCGGAGTCGAAGTCTAGCATGTCGGTTAAGTCGTCGATAGTGGCTATGAAGTGGGTGGTGGGTGGGTTTTGAATTTCTTCGTCGTCCGCATCCCATCCATCCTGACCATAATCCGGCCAGGGCTCTCCTGATAAAGAGAGACACTTTAGTGAATTCAGGATGTTGCCAAAGGGTGAGTGTTGAAAGATGTCCGCGGCAGTGAACTCCATGATCGGCGCCCAATCGGATTCCATTGGCAGGGGCGCGGGAGGTTCGCAATCCGGAGAGGAGTCCGGCGCCTCGGAGTCACGGGCTTTGCGAAGGACAGGGTTGGTGTTCGGCTCTATTGCCGTAGAGGTGGCAGCCCCTGAGGCGGTGTCCAGCCGCCCGTCCTCGATCGGCGCAGTCGGCTCCGAGCTAAGAGTCGGAGCGGACTCTTGTGCGGCCTCCAGGGCACTGTCCGGCAGCAGAGCTAAATCATGCCCATCATGACAGTGTGGCGTGCTCGGTTGTGGCTTGAATCCGTCGAAGATCAAGTCTCCGTGGATGTCGGCCGTATAGTTCAAACTTCCGAATCTGGCTTGATGGCCAGGGGCGTAGCTTTCGATCTGCTCCAGATGGCCAAGTGAATTGGCCCGCAGTGCAAAGCCGCCGAATACAAAGATCTGTCCGAGGAGAAAAGTCTCACCCTGGACCGTGTCGTCGTTGATGATCGAAGGAGCCATCGGGCCTATAGGTGATGACACAGAGGAACTCTCAATGAAAGCACCAATGTCGGTGTCAAAACCGGCGGATCTCGGGTAGGGGGTCCCGAACTGTGCGTCTAGGCGGATGGTAACAGGAGATGAGGCACACGATGTTTTTACCCAGGTTCGGGCCCTCTCGGTGGAGGTAAAACCCTACTCCTGCTTGATTAATATTGATGATACGGGTAGTACAAGAGTAGATCTACCACGAGATCAAGGAGGCTAAACCCTAGAAGCTAGCCTATGGTATGATTGTTATTCGTCCTACGGACTAAAACCCTCCGGTTTATATAGACACCGGAGAGGGCTAGGGTTACACAGAGTCGGTTACAATGGTAGGAGATCTACATATCCGTATCACCAAGCTTGCCTTCCACACCAAGGAAGGTCCCATCCGGACTCGGGACGGAGTCTTCAATCTTGTGTCTTCATAGTCTTGGAGTCCGGCCGATGGTGATAGTTCGGCTATCCGGACACCCCCTAGTCTAGGACTCCCTCACCCGAAATGCAAATCATCAAGATGGAAAGATGGTGATGCTGTGAAGAGGATTCCTCATAATGTTCTGAGACATTTTCCAATTATACCAAGATTGCAGAGGTTGTTTCATGATGCTGAAACAAGAGAGGATGTACTGTGGCATTCTAGGAACCAGGAGTAAAGAGATCAGAATGTAATGAGCCATCCATCTCATGGTAGTGAGTTGAAAAGCTTCAATCATAAACACAAAAAGTTTGCTGCTGACCCGAGAAACATTAGACTTGGCTTAGCTTCAGATGGATTTAAACCAATTGGCCACCAGAGCGCCACATATAGCATGTGGCCAGTGCTTGTTATCCCTTACAACATGCCTCCAAATGTCTGCACCAAAGAATCAAACTACATGATGGCCTTGCTCATCCCAGGTCCAAAAAGTCCTGGGAAGGATTTTGATTTGTTCATGGAGCCTCTTGTGGAGGAACTTCAACAGCTATGGAGGGGTGTTCTCACTCGAGACCTATATAGCAGCCCACCAGCTGATTTCTTTCTGCGTGCTGTTATAATTTGGTGCATCCATGATTATCCGGCTTTGGGCACTATGTCAGGGCGAACGACACATGGTTACAATGCATGTGTTCGCTGTGACAGGAATCCGCTGTCATATGCAATACTTAGCAAGATTTCTTACATTGGACACTGCCATTTCCTTGCCAAGGACAAGCCGCATCCTAGAAAATACCGAAGACATGTGTTCAATGCAAAGCATGAAAACCGTGATGCGCCAAAGAGGCTCACCGCTGATGAGTTGCAAGTGGAATTAGAGAAGGCCAGGCATGTTACACCAGGAAACCATCCTGGTAATGGTAGCGGGAAAAGGAAGCGTGGCAGGGCAGAAGAGAGATTATTGTTTACCCGCAGGTCCACTTTGTGGGACTTGGAGTATTGGAAATATTTGGATTTGTAGCATAATCTTGATGCGATGCGCATCGAGAAAAATATATGTGACAGCATTATCGGCACACTTCTTAATATTGAAGGCAAGACGAAAGATACCTTAAAATCTAGGATTGATTTGACACACCTGGGTATCAGACAGGATTTGCGGGCGCAAGATGAAGGTAAACCACGGGATATGGCACCAGCTGTGTACGTCTTGGACAAGGTAAAAAGAAAAGAATTCTGTGAGGTTCTGTCATGTGTGAGATTCCCACATGGATTTGCTTCCAACCCTGAAAGGAGAGTCAGTGCAGATGGAAACAAGGTACAAGGGTTGAAAACTCATGACTGCCACGTCCTACTTCAAAGGGTTTTACCTGTTATCCTTAAGAGGATTCGGCCGCCCTGACTTATACAAAGCAGTTGCAGAGTTGGGACAATTCTTCAGGGAACTCTGCAGTAGAATATCAGGATAGATGCTTTGGAGCGTCTTAGAGACAAGATACCAACTATCCTATGCGACCTTGAGAAGATATATCCTCCAGCCTTCTTTGATGTGGTGGTGCATTTGGCTATTCATCTACCTGATGAGGCACTACTTAGAGGTCCAGTACAGTATGGCTGGATGTACCCTATTGAAAGGCGGCTAGGCACTTTCAAGGGCTATGTTAGGAACAGAGCTAGACCCGAGGGTTCCATTGCAGAGGCCTACATTGCTACAGAAGCGTTGACATTCTGCTCAAAATACATTGAAACAGTTGATCAGCTTAGCAAAGAGGTGGGTGAAGACAATCCCGGGCTCAATGTTTTCGATTATTCTGTTCGATTTACAAGGAAGAGTCGACAAGAGGACAAACCTAAAGATTTGGACAAAATGGTTTGGTATGTGTTGAATAACTGTCCTGAGATACTACCTTATATCAAGTAAGTGCAGTACATCAGCTTATATATCGTAATCTACTAAACTTGTAGCACATTCTTATATTTTTAGATGTTTGACTCGATCACTATGTTGTGCAGCATCTACAAAAAGGAGTTACTGCCGCAAAATCCAAGAAACATTGACAAACTGGTTATGGCAGGATTTGCGAAATGGTTCAAGAGCCATGTAAGCTTTTGAATTACACTGTCAGTTTTTTTTAATATATTGAGTACATAAGATGATCAGCTTGTCTATTTTCTAATCGTAGGTTAAGAAGATGCGGGAGGATGGGTAGGCAGTTGATGATGCCCTTTAGTCACTAGCAATGGTTCCTGATACTCGGGTAAGACATTATGAATCTTGCATTGTTGGAGATGTGCGCTACAACACCCTTGCACGAGACAAAGGCAGGAAGACACAAAACAGTGCCATCATGAGCACGGATACGTATGACAAAGAGACAACTAAAATGTATGCTAACATAACAGACATTGTTCAGTTGCAGTATATCTCCAGTTTCGAGGATCATCGGTGTGTGGTTCTGTTGTGCTATCGTTGGTATAACCTGTTTTCCAGGATCGCAAAACCCAGAGCTGATGATTATTTCAAATCCATCAATGTCAAGGCGGCGTACCAAACCAACGAGCCTTTTATTTTGGCAAATCAAGCAACACAGATATTTTTCTTGGAAGACACATTTGCACGTAGCGATGACTGGAGAGTATTGCAAAGGTTTGAGCAGAGGAATTCGTTTAGTGAAGTTGCACAACAAGATGATGCTTACATTGCACCTGATGTACAAGATAACACAGATGTTCCTAATATCTTTGAGAACCATCACGTCAATGACACCAGCGAAAAGATTGTCTGTCGTGTTGTGGACATACAAGAGTTGATCAAGAAGAAGCCAACGTTCGAGGATGTTGAGGACGAATAAGAAGATGACACCATGGGGAATTACAATTCAGACTGATACACATGGCGAAGATGTTGACGCTGCTGCTACGGATGATGATTACATTGCTTTTGTCGTATTTGCCTGTCAGAAGACGTTTTTTTATCTACTATGTGAAATTGTGTTTGCTATGACAACTGAAACCTGATGAACATGTTGTTTAGTATTTTGCTGTGAGAACATCACTTGTTATGTATGCTGATTTGTGTTTGGTGATTGTATGACAACTAAAACATGATGACTTTGTTGTTTAGTTGTACTCATATTTGGCTGTGAAACTTGAATTTGATGACATAGTTTGCTATTGGACTACAATTTGCTCGACGTCTTCGAATGAGAACAAAGCTGACCCAACAGGGACTCTACTATTTATTTATTTATGAGCAAAAGGGGATACCCCCGGATTTCCATTAATAGAAATCATTAGATGTTCACAACACTGCGCCCATCCTGCTACATAGGTTTCATTCATTACTAGTTTCAGCAAAGTGCTCATGTCATAGCCACTGAATACATCACGAGTGCTACATACACTGCAAATAAAGAGACAATCATCCTACAGAGCACATCGATTTTGCTCATTATCTTCACAAGCTCTTTCATCTCCTCATTGTTGTCAAGGCCGTTCAGCAGCTGTTGCTTGGCCATGATCAGAGGAACTGCATCTTTAACCTTCAGCTCTACATCTTCCTCTTTTGTCGTTCCTTCAGTTACTTGTCCAGCACCCCAACCTGCTGGTATTGGGATTCCTCGGCTAACCAAATAATCAGCATAGTTGCATTCCCCCACATCAGCAACTTCCCAGAAATACAAATCACACAAATCTTCCCTTTTCTGCATGAATCAAATTGGAAGATCATCAACCAAACTATTAAAAAAATCAGCAACTGAAAGCAGCAGAACAACACTTAAACATATTATTACCCCATGTTTCGGGCATTTGTAGAAGACTCGGCCAGGGTTGAGGATTGTGGTTGAGACGTGACGGATGACTCTGCGTGATTTGCAGCAGTGGCACCACACCAACGACAGCGGGTTGCGATGAGCAATCGGCTGCGGCGCGCATGCCGGCGGGGGTGTGATGAGACCCACAAGCGATGGTACGGGTGGTGACTTGGCGCATATCTGGTTGTTGCCTGCTGAAGAGCAGGTGGACGAGCAGCCAGCGGACATGGTTACTGTGGCCAGAGCTTCTGATGCTAGGCAGAGTAAGTAGAGAAGAGGAGAAGCGAACATTGGATATGTCAGTTTCATTACTTGGAGAGTAGCATAGCACCATATATAGTCATAGTCTAGGTTTGGATTCGAACCAGCTACAGGAGCACGTCTCTCTTTTTTCTAAAACTCGGCAACATCTCTTTACTAGTACACTAGCTTGTTCTGTACACCTTCCCAAGTCTTTGATTTTCTTTCCCTTTTTTGCGAGGAAGGAAGGAGGACAAAATTGAGAGTTCCTGGGACTCAAACCCAAGACCTCTCGGTTGAAAACCAAGGGTGCTAGTCACTTATGTGCCAAACGTTTCCTGTGAGGAGGACGGTAGACGAACGCATTTTCCTCGCAGTCTTAGTTGCGACACAAGACCGAACGGTCCCAGTTTCGGGAATGTTATCAGGCCAACAAGCCCAGTTTTTCTTTTCTTCCTATATATAAAAAAGTATGCTACTTGGTGTCGGCTTAGTCAACAAACGATTGTGCCAACCTTGACCGTTGGATTGACATTCAATGTCTGTCGTGTTTCTTCAGTCTCTTCTTCCTCGAGCCGCCAAAGCCAAACCAGCGCCGGCAGGACCGCCTACTCCCACCTCCCACGGCTGGTTGTGCTGCCGCACACGCATCGTGGCCACATCGCACCCTAAAACTCTGCGCATCTTCCCTGGCTCTTGTTCGTTCCCGTCCGAGGCCTCACCATCATCCTCCGCCTTGGTTCGCTTGCCGCCACGCCGCCCTCCAGTGTTGTCAACATGGTCAACAACCGAGAGGAATAAGGAGATGACTGTACATGGTGAGGATGACAGTAGGGACCCAACAGCGCGTGCAGTAATTTTGTTTTTTTGGGACGGAGAAGGGTATCAACTGGATTGTGCGGGTCCCGTGGCCCGTCTAGCCCAGGCTTTTATTTCATATGTTTAGCACATGACCAGCCCAGTTTGTTTTTTTCCTTTCTAAAAATGGCTAGCCAGCTATTTTGCTTTTTGCAGAATAACCAACATAGGCCTACTTGCTTTTCTACGCCCTGCTGGGCCGGAAATCTTTCAAGACGAGGAGGGTTGCATTTTGCCCGGAAAATGGGCTATAAGTAGTAAGAAATGGGCTATAAGTAATAATAAATGGGCTGTAAAATGAAAAAATACAGCAAATAGGCAATTAGTTCCAAAATACTGTTTTCTTTCGGATTTTGATATTTTAAATTTCATTGTTTTTATGCGGGTAAAATTTCATTGAATTTAAATTAAGGTATATTTAGATTTAAAATTAATTTGAATCTGGCTAGAAATTTTGGGTTGTATGCTGTTTGGGACATATTTGGAGGCTGACTTGTGGGTCTACTAGGTTGATGTGTACTTTGGCTTTGTCAACTTAGTCCACAAACGATTCTAGCAGTAGTGACCACTGGATGTTAATCCAACGGCCGTGTTGCTTCTTCAATATCTAATCTTCTTGCTCCAGCCGCCCAAACCAGCTCCGGTGGGACTGCCTGCTCCCGCCTCCCGTGGCCGGCTGTGTTGCCGCACAGGCTGCACCGCCCCACCCTACTTCATTGCTGGCCAGGCCATTCCACTACTCACCCACACCTCCTGTTATTTTCCGGTGACGGTAGCCAGACCAGTAAACCCTCGTACTCCCCACCGCGTGGGCAACCATTACCGAGTCTTCCCCGGCTCCATGTCATTCCCTTCCTAGGCCTCGCCGTCGTCCACCGCCATGGTGCTCTCGGCACGGCCTGGTCAACGTGGTCAATGAACGACATCCATCGGACGTGGACTGTACGTGGAGAGGCTGACAGCTGGGTCCACGACCGCACACAAGGAAATGCCTCCTTATTACGCACAAAATAATGATTCCTCCACCTGATAGCTGGGACCCACCGGAAGGGCTTCTATATTTCGCGAAAAAAACGTTCCCCCCGCTGACAGGTCGGACCCACCAGCTATATCTTCGCACGCAAGGAAGTGCCTCCTTATTACGCACAAAAAAAGAATACCCCCCTGCTAGCTGGGACCCACCATAGTGGGAGGATGACTTGTGGGCCAACTAAGTTGACGGGGATGAAGGGCTTTGTCAACTTAGTCAATATGAACGATTCTAGCTCTAGTGACCGTACGATGTCCATCCAACGGCCGTAGTGCTTCTTCAACCTCTGGTCTTCTTGCTCCAGCCGCCCAAACCAGCGACGGTCGTGCCGCGTGCTCCTGCCTCCCGTGGCCGACTGTGATGCTGCAAAGGCCTCACCGCCCCCTACTACTCCCACCGCTGGCCAGGCCATCCCTCTACTCACCCACACCCCCTGTTATTCTGCGGCGACGGCAGCCTCACACCACAGTCGAACCAGTGAACCCTCGTACTCCTCTCCGCACGGACTTCCACTGCCGTGTCTTTCCCGGCTCTGCGCCGTCCCCTTCCTAGGCCTCGCCATCGTCCACCGCCCTGGTGCTCTCGGCGCGGTGTGGTCAACATGGTCAAGGAACGACTTCCATCGGAAGAGTACTGTACGTGGAGAGACTGACAGCTGGGTTCACGGCGGCCGCAAGGAAGTGCCTCCTTATTACGCGCAGAATAATTATTCCTCCACCTGACAGCAGGGACCCACCGAACGGGCCACCGTATTTCATGAAAAAACATTTCCCCCCTGACTGCTGGGACCCACTAGCTACATCTTCGCACGCAAGGAAGTGCGTCCGGGCAAAAAAAGATTCGCCCCACTGACTGATGGGACCCACCAGCTACATCTTCGCACCTAAAGAAGTGCCTGAAAGTCGGGACCCACCTGGTCGAAGCATACATAGCGTTGCCATTCTGGTCGCGAATGTGTATGTACATACTGGTCAATGTAGACGCGCGCACGTGTCATAGCAGAGGCGCGCACGTAGCATGTACACGTAAGTACAACGGACAGGGTGCAAGAAAGAAAATACGGCCACGTACGTACATACGGGTAGGGTCTCGAACGCCTACTCGCGCATACGTACGGCCAGGGCTCGTGTACATGGGTGGGTCAGAACGAAGAAACTACATCATCGTCGTGTTCATGGGGAGGCAACGGAATGCGTCGTGTTCATCGGGAGGCAATGGAATGCGTTGTATTCATCGGGATGCAACGGAACGCGTGGGAGCCAACCGGCTTGGACGGAACAGGCGATGGAAACGAGGCCTGGCGTACCACAGAACAGAGGAAACAGCCTTGTGTTCGACCGGCCACGTTCGAAACGAGATCCTGTCCATCGGGAGGGGTCTGGCGTACCACAGAACGAAGGAAACGGACCTCCTACGGTCGAAACGGGGCTCCTGTTGATCGGGAGGGGTGTGGCGTACCACAAAACGGAGGAAACGGACTTGTGTTGGAGCGCTACGGTCGAAACGGGGGTCCTGTTCATCGAGAGGGGTGTGGCGTACCGCAAAACGGGACTCCACAGGATACTCTTCATCTCCACCGTCGACCTCCTCCAGCCTCCACAGGCTACTGTTCATCCACCGTAGACCTCCTCTAGCCTCCACCTGCGACTGTTCATCCACGGGCTCCTGTTCATCCAGCCTCCACCACGCGCTACTCCACCGGCTACTATTTAACCACCCCTCTCCACGGGCTCCTGTTCAACCACCCCTCCACGGACTACTGTTCATCCACCCCTCCACCGTCTACTATTCATCCAGCCCTCCACGGGGTCGTCCTGTTCATCCAGCCCTCCACGGCGTCCTGTTCATCCAGCCCCAACCGGCTCGATCGATTGGGGTCCTGTTCATCCAGAGGCAATGCCACGGGGTCCTGTTCATCCACCCCCACCGCTCACTGTTCACCCCCCCCCCCGGCAACGCTCACTGTTCATCCAGAGGCAACATCGATCGGCTTCAGTTAGCAGCAGTAGCGAAGGAATCGCTCGATCGGGTTCAGTTAACAGCCATCGATCGATCGCTCGGGTTCAGTAACGCGTAGCCTGCAGTGCAACCGCTCGGGTTTAGTTAGAGCCAACGCCTCGCACACACATGCGTACGTGTATGAGAGGGGTGGATACGAGGCCTCCACGAGGGGTGTATGAGAGAAGTAGTCCGGGAAGGACACGAGGCCTCCACGAGGGTGGAGGATGCGCCCACCCTTACTGTGCGCGCCCCTACCTCGTGGGCACCTCGTGTGCTCTCCGGACTCCGTTTTCTTGCACGATACTTATTTTGGTCAGTAAAAATTCATTATATAATCTCCCGAAGGTTTTGACCACCGTATCATGCAAAAGTCTTCTATTTTTGTTTTGAGCTGTTTCTGTTACAGATTTAGAGCAAGATGTCTTCTCAAGAGTCAGCCGGGGAGAGTCGGGTGTCTCACCCGACGCCAGGTCCAGGAGCAAACAACGCTGCTTATCACTTTGGGCAATCAACGAAGGATGAGATGGAGGCCGACATGAAAAGGATAGATGCCATGGAGGAGGATCAAGAAGTTACCTCTCGCTTTCAAGCAGGATTCATGATGGGGGAACTACACATCTCAGGTATTCCAAACTCGGTCATCCCTTCTAATGTTAAATTTCTTTCTTATGAAAATATGAAAAAGAGTGACATTTGTTCTCCAGAAGCTATGCAACATCCTTAGGTGAAAGGAGCTTTAGCCGTCACGGGCAAGCTCCGCAAGGAAAATATGGACCTCAAGCAATAAGTCAATAAGCTCGAGGAGGAGAATCGTATTCTCAGGGGCATCATCGCCAAGAAGATCACAACACCAACTCTGAAGAAGGAGACATAATCACATGGGTATGGGCACTCCCCTCGGCAACTGCCAAGCTTGGGGGAGGTGCCCCGGTATCATATCACCATCACACTCCTATCTTTACCATTTTACTTAGTTCGATCCTTTTAGTAATATCTTGATCTAGTAGAATAAAGTTTTGGTATGAATGAGTTTTTAGTTTTGCTTTGTTATCTCTCTATGTAATCGAGTCCGTGAGCTATATATAATAAAGATTAGTGTTGAGTCAAGGGCTTTGCTATCTTGCTATGATCTTGAGAAAATAGAAAGAATAAAAGAAATAAAAGAGTTCATATTGATCTTATGGATAGTAACGACTTCACACATAAATAGTATGATACTTAAAAGTTGTTGAGAGTTGGCAAACATAGTTTTGGTCATTGTTGCAATTAATAGGAAGTAATAAAGAAAGAGAGGTTCTCACATATAAATATACTATCTTGGACATATTTTATGATTGTGAGCACTCATTAAAGTATGACATGCCAAAGAGTTGATGTTGGACAAGGAAGACAACATAATGGGTCATGTTTTCTCACATCTCAGTTAAAGTATATTGTCATGGATCATTCAGACATGTTGAGCTTGCCTTTCTCCCTCATGCTAGCCAAACTCCTTGCACCAAGTAGAGATACTACTTGTGCTTCCAAATATCCTTAAACCCAGTTTTGCCATGAGAGTCCACCATACCTACCTAGGGATTGAGTAAGATCCTTCAAGTAAGTTGTCATGTTGCGAGCAATAAAAATTGCTCTCTAAATATGTATGACTTATTAGTGCAGAGAAACTAAGCTTTATACGATCGTGTGATATGGAAGTAATAAAAGCGACGGACTGCATAATAAAGGTCCATATCACAAGTGGCAATATAAAGTGACGTTCTTTTGCATTAAGATTTTGTGAATCCAACCCTAAAAGCACATGACAACCTCTGCTTCCCTCTGTGAAGGGCCCATATTTTACTTTATGTCTTTACATTATGCAAGAGTCAAGGTGATCTTCACCTTTCCCTTTTTCATTTTATCCTTTGGCAAGCACCTCGTGTTGGAAAGATCCTGATATATATATCCAATTGGATGTAAGTTAGCATGAACTATTATTGTTGACATTACCCTTGAGGTAAGACGTTGGGAGGCAACACTATAAGCCCCTATCTTTCTCTGTGTCCGATTAAAACTCCAGAACCATAAATATTGCATGAGTGTTAGCAATTGTAGAAGACTATATGATAGTTGAGTATGTGGACTTGCTGAAAAGCTCTATTCTTGACTCTTTCCAATGTTATGATAAATTGCAATTACTTCAATGACTGAGATTATAGTTTGTTAGTTCTCAATGAAGTTTCTGAACCATACTTGACATTGTGAATAGATTGTTACTTGAGCATAAGAAATCATATGACAAAATCTATATATGTTGCTGTTATAAGAATGATCATGATGCCCTCATGTCCATATTTTTTTTATCGACACCTCTATCTCTAAACACGTGGACATATTTTTCGATATCGGCTTCCGCTTGAGGACAAGCGAGGTCTAAGCTTGGGGGAGTTGATATGTCCATTTTGCATCATGCTTTTATATCAATATTTATTGTATTATGGGCTGTTATTACACGTTATGTCAAAATACTTATGGCCATTCTCTCTTATTTTACAAGGTTTATCATGAAGAGGGAGAATGCTGGCAGCTGGGATTCTGGGCTGAAAAAGGAGCAAATATTGGAAACCTATTCTGCACTGCTCCAAAAGTCCTGAAACTCCACGAAAGTCATTTTTGTAATTATAAGAATTATTGAGAGAAAGAAGTACCAGAGGGGGCCCACACCCTGGCCACGAGGGTGGGGGCGTGCCCACCCCTACTGGCGCGCCCCCCTGCCTTGTGGGCCCCCTGGTGGCCCTCCGGTGCCCAACTTCTGCTATATGAAGTCTTTTACCCTGGAAAAAATCATAAGAAAGCTTACGGGACGAAACTCCGCCGCCACGAGGCAGAACCTTGGCGGAACCAATCTAGGGCTCCGGCGGAGCTGTTATGCCGGGGAAACTTCCCTCCGAGAGGGCAAAATCATCACCATCGTCATTACCAACGATCCTCTCATCGAGAGGGGGTCAATCTCCATCAACATCTTCACCAGCACCATCTCCTCTCATACCCTAGTTCATCTCTTGTATCCAAACCTCAGATTGGTACCTGTGGGTAGCTAGTAGTGTTGATTACTCCTTGTAGTTGATGCTAATTGGTTTATTTGGTGGAAGATCATATGTTTAGATCCTTAATCCATATTAATACCCCTCTGATTATGAACATGAATATGCTTTGTGAGTAGTTACATTTGTTCTTGAGGACATGGGTGAAGTCTTGCTATTAGTAGTCATGTGAATTTGGTATTCGTTCGATATTTTGATGAGATGTATGTTGTCTCTCCTCTAGTGGTGTTATGTGAACATCGACTACATGACACTTCACCATTATTTGGGCCTAGAGGAAGGAATTGGGAAGTAATAAGTAGATGATGGGTTGCTAGAGTGACAGAAGCTTAAACCCTAGTTTATAAGTTGCTTCGTAAGGGGCTGATTTGGATCCTTATGTTTCATGCTATGGTTAGGTTTACCTTAATACTTCTTTTGTAGTTGCGGATGCTTCCAATAGGGGTTAATCATAAGTGGGATTCTTGTCCAAGAAAGGACAACACCCAAGCACTGGTCCACCCACATATCAAATTATCAAAGTAACGAACGAGAATCATATGAGCGTGATGAAAACTAGCTTGACGATAATTCCCATGTGTCCTCGGGAGCGCTTTTCTCATTATAAGAAATTGTCCAAGCTTGTCCTTTGCTACAAAAAGGATTGGGCCACCTTGCTGCAGTTTATTTACTTTCATTGCTTGTTACCCGTTACAAATTATCCTATCACAAAACTATCTGTTACCTACAATTTCAGTGCTTGCACAGAATACCTTACAGAAAACCGCTTGTCATTTCCTTCTACTCCTCGTTGGGTTCGACACTCTTACTTATCGAAAGGAATACGATAGATCCCCTATACTTGTGGGTCATCAATAACCGCCCACAACTTCTTTGTGTTCTACTCGTGCATATCATCTACGCATAGACCTGGCTCTGATACCACCGTTGGGGAACGTTACATGGAAAACAAAAAATTCTATGCACACGCAAGATCTATCCATGGAGATGCATAGCTACGAGAGGGGAGAGTGTGTCAACGTACCCTCATAGACCATTAAGCGGAAGAGTTTATCAACGTGGTTGATGTAGTCGTACACCTTCACAATCCGCCCTATCAAGTACCGAACGTACGACACCTCCGCGTTCAGCACAGGTTCAGCTCGATGACGTCCTCGCCTTCTTGATCCAGCAAGACGGGCGAAGTAGTAGATGAGTTCCGGCAACACGACGATGTGGTGACGGTGGTGATGCAACTATCTCCATAGGGCTTCGTCGAGTACTACAAAAATATGACCGAGGATGAACTAGAGGGAGAGGGGCGCCGCACACGGCTTGGGGATCATGGTGTGTGTTGACCCTCTCCCTCGAGATATATAGGTGGGAGGAGGAGGGGATCATGGTGTGCTAGCCCTCCCCCTTTCCTTCCCTAGGGCCGGCGGCCTAGAGGTGGGGTGCGCCAGCCCCTTGTGGGCTGGTGTGCTCCCCTCTTTTGGCCCATATGGCCCAATAACCTCCTTGGGCCTCCCGGAACCCCTTCCGGAGATCCGATGACTACCTGATACATTCCGAAACCTTTCCGGTGACCAAATAGCATCGTCCTATATATCAATCTTTACCTCCGGACCATTCTGGAGCTCCTCGTCATGTCCGTGATCTCATCTGGGACTCCGAACAACATTCGGTCACCAAATCACGTAACTCATAAATACTATATCGTCAACGAACGTTAAGCGTGCGGACCCTACGGGTTCGAGAATGATGTAGACATGACCGAGATGCCTCTCCCATCAAAAACCAATAGTGGGACCTGGATGCCCACATTGGTTCCTACATATTCTACAAAGATCTTTATCAGTTGAACCTTTATGACAACATACATAATTCCCTTTGTCTCTCGATATGTTACTTGCCCGAGATTCGATCGTCGGCATCTTCATACCTAGTTCAATCTCGTTGCCGGCAAGTCTCTTTACTCATTTCGTAATACATCATCTCGATCGTAGCTAACTCCTTAGTCACTTTGCTTGCAAGCTTCTTGTGATCTTTATTATCGAGAGGGCTCAGAGATACCTCTCTGATACACGGAGTGACAAATCCCAATATCGATCCATGCCAACTCAACAGACGCCTTCAGAGATACCTGTAGAGCATCTTTATGATCACCCAGTTATGTTGTGACGTTTGATAGCACACAAGGTATTCCTCCAGTATCCGGGAGTTGCATGATCTCATAGTCGAAGGAATGTGTATTTGTCATTAAGAAAGCAGTAGCAATAAACTGAATGATCATATGCTAAGCTAACAGATGGGTCTTCTCCTAATGATGTGATCCCGTTATCAAGTGACAACACATGTCCATGGTTAGGAAACCTTAACCATCTTTGATCAACGGGCTAGTCTAGTATAGGCTTACTAGGGACACGGTATTTGTTTATGTATCCACACATGTATTTAAGTTTCCGATCAACACAATTCTAGCATGAATAATAAACCTTTATCATGAATAAGGAAATATAATAACAACAACTTTATTATTGCCTCGAGGGCATATTTCCATCATGGTTGTCCTTGAATATTACCTTGGGGTGCCATGGGCATCCCCAAGCTTAGGCTCTTGGCACTCCTTATTCCGTTGTCCATCAAATCTTTACCCAAAACTTGAAAATTTCACAACACAAAGCTCGACACAAAACTCGTAAGATCCATTAGTATAATAAAATAAATCACCACTTTAGGTACTGTTGTGAGCTCATTCTTAATTTATATTGGTGTAATATCTACTGTATTCAAACTTCTCATGGTTCATACCCCCCGATACTACCCATAGATTCATCAAAATAAGCAAAGAACACATAGAAAACATAATCTGTCAAAAACAGAACTGTTTGTAGTAATCTGGAAACTTCGTATACTTTTAAAACTCCAAAAATTCTGAAAATTAGGACAACCTAGGAAATTTGTATATCAATCTTGTGTAAAAAATCAGAATTTTATCACGCTTCAGCGAATTTAAATAATTCTGCTACTGGACGCAAAAGTTTCTGTTTTTCAGCAAGATCAAATCAACTATCACCATACACCATCCCAAAGGTCTTACTTGGCTCAAACACTAATTCAAACACCAAACCAAAATTACTACAGAAGTAATAATGTGTAATCTCATAAAAACAGAAAAGAAACATATTGGGTTGTCTCCCAACAAGCACATCTCTTTAAAGCCTTTTAGCTAGGCATTGATAATTTTAATGATGCTCACATGAAAGACAAGAAATTGAAGAACAAAGAGAGCATCATGTAACTTGTGAAAAACAAGTTTAAGTCTAACATACTTCCTATGCATGGGCATTTTATAGGGAAAAGATTTATCAAGACAAGCAAAAACTAGCATATGCAAGGAAGAAGAAAGAAACAATAGCAATCTCAACATAACGAGAGGTAATTTAGTAACATAAAAAATTCTACAACCATATTTTCCTCTTTCATAATAGTTACATGTAGGATCGTAATCAAATTCAATAATATAGCTATCACATAAAAAAATTCTCTTCATGATCGACATGCATGCAAAGTTGACACTCTTCCAAAATAGTGGGATTATTATTACCTAGAGTCGACACTCTTCCAAACTCACTTTCAATATTATCACAAACATATTCATCATGAGGCTTAAATATATTTTCAAGATCATAAAAAGCATTATCACCCCAATCATGATCATTGCAATAAGTAGTGGACATAGCAAAATTAGCATCCCCAAGCTTAGGGTTTTGCATATTATTAGCATAATTGACATTAATAGAATTTATAATAACATCATTGCAATCATGCTTTTCATTGAAGGAACTATCAAGTGTGGGTGCAATAGCAATAATTTCATGTTTAACATAAGGAACTATAGCAAGTTCATCTCCATAAGCATAATTAATATTGTCATCATGGCCATAAGAATAGCAAGCATCATGTCCATCAAGGGGGAATATTTCAATCAAATCAACATAATCATAATTATCTATAGATTCATGCATATCATCATTTTCTTCCAAAGCAGCGAACACTCTCTCAATAAATTCTTAACATAGGCATTAGAAGCATAGTTTCCATAGCAATATTTAAGTATGTCAAATTTTTCAGAATTGTAGAGAGTAATTATCATACTTTTCAATCAAATAAGCAACTTCATAAGAACCCTTAAAAGCGACAAATTCTTCAATTTGTTTGATATCATAGTAACTATAAACACCTTTGGCATAAGAAGATAGGATTTCATTATCATTAAACTCACATAGGTAGGCAAGGTGTTTTTTAGGGTTCTTCGAGCAACAAGTAAAACCATAAATTTCACATAGATTCCAAGCATAGCAAAAAAATTATTTGATTCCATAGGAGTCCCCCTTTTTGAGACAAACGGTGACGCACAAAATGAGCATGCTCATCTAATGATTTTCCCTCAAGTAAACTAGTTGGGGTTTCAGCACGAGCACATATGGATCGAAGATGATCCAAGTAGAAAAATTTAAGTGGATCCATATCAATAGATTTTTAGCAAGCAAAGATGCAAGCAAATAGAAGGCACATAGCGATACAAGCAAAGATATCAAACGAGCAAAAAGGCATACTGAAAGAAGGCGAATAAAAAGGCAAATATTTTTGTGTTTTTCTGAAAATGTTTTAGAAGTGGGGGAGAGGAAAACGAGAGGCAAATGGCAAATAATGTATGTGCAAGAGATGAGAGTTTATGATAGGTACTTGGTAGGCTTGATGTAGAACCTCCCCGGCAACGACGCCAGAAATTCTTCCTGCTACTTCTTGAGCTTGCATTGATTTTTCCCTTGAAGAGGAAAGGGTGACACAACAAAGTAGACATAAGTATTTCCTCAGTTAAGAACCAAGGTATCAATCCAGTAGGAGGCACAAGCAAGTCCCCAAATATGCACCTGCATAAACTAACAAACACTTGCACACAACACGAAAAAGGGGTTGTCAATCCCTTCACGGACACGAACAAGAGTGAGATCTAATAGAGATAGGTATAAAAGATAAATAAAAGAGCAAACTAAACTAAATATAGATAAAGTGCAGCAAAGTATTTTTGGGTTTTTTGGTTTATAGATCTAAAAATATATGATGGAAAATAGACCCAGGGACAATAGGTTTCACTATAGGCTTCTCTCTTAAAAGAAAACATACGGAGGGTAAACAAATTACCGTCGAGCAATTGATAGAAAAGCACATAGTTATGACGATATCTAAGGCAATGATCATGAATATAGGCATCATGTCCGTGACAAGTAGACCGAAACGATTCTGCATCTACTACTATTACTCCACACATCGACCGTTATCCAACATGCATCTAGAGTATTAAGTTCATAAGAATGGAGTAACACTTTAAGTAAGATGACATGATGTAGAGGGATAAACTCAAGCAATATCATATAAAACCCATCTTTTTATCCTTGATGGCGACAATACAATATGTGCCTCGCTACCCCTTCTGTCACTGGGTGAGGACACCGCAAGATTGAACCCAAAACTAAGCACCTCTCTCATTGCAAGAAAAACCAATCTAGTTGGCCAAACCAAACCGATAGTTCGAAGAGAAATACAAAGATATTTTAATCATGCATAAAAGAGTTCAAAGAAGACTCAAAGAATATTCATAGATAAAATGATCATAAATCCACAATTCATCGGATCTCGACAAACACACCGCAAAAGAATATTACATTGGATAGATCTCAACATCAAGGAGAACATTGTATTGAAGATCACAGAGAGAGAAGAAGCCATCTAGCTACTAGCTATGGACCCGTAGGTCTGTGGTAAACTACTCACACTTCATCGGAAGGGCAACAAGGTTGATGTATAGGCCCTTGATGATCGAATCCCCCTCCCGCAGAGTGCCAGAAAAGGCCCCAAGATGGGATCTCACGGGAACAGAAGCTTGTGGCGGCGGAAAAGTATTTTCGTGGATGCTTCTGATGTTGGGGGAATATTTGGGAATTTATAGTGCAAATATTAGGGTTGGGGGACTCCCGAGGGGTCCACAAGCCAGTGGGCGCGCCCTGAGGGCTTGTGGGCTCCTCGTGAGTCTTCTGACCCCCTCCCCAAGTCTTCTGGTCCAAGAAAAATCATCGCGAAAGTTTTATTCCGTTTGGACTTCGTTTGATATTCCTTTTGTGTAAAACTCAAAAACAAGGAAAAAACAGAAACTAGCACTGTGCTCTAGGTTAGTCCCAAAAATAATATGAAATAGCATATTAATGCATATAAAACATCCAAAATAAATAACATAATAGCATGGAACAATAAAAAAAATTATAGATACGTTGGAGACATATTATGCAGTTCCACTAAAATCGTGCATCCCTGTTTGCACAGATATTGGAACTGTGATTACTATAAAAGTGGCACTAGTTGAAGCATAGACTCACAAGTATAAGCATTCCAATTTCTTAATGGGAAAATGTAGCAAGACTGTTTCTAACCACCTGTTTGAAGGAATAAATAAGGCAACAATAGTCGATGTCAGGAAGGCATACATAGTATTTTCTGAAAGATTGAACCATACCCGACCTTTCCTCTTCTTTTAAGAATTTTTTGTGCAGTTCAACTAAAATAAAATGCCATCACCGCCTTGAAAATTCAATGACACTATACAAAAAAATGACTTACCATTATATCATGATGTCAGGTATGTAATCGACAAGCAATAGAGACAAACATGCAGACCTCCTCCGATAACATAATGAACATTAATTTTAACAAAGGTGTGACTAGCTTTGCCAGCATAATTTGAATACATGTCAATACGTCATGCCTTTCTATTCTTCAGTACCTTTTCATCTCTCTATCGTAGCATGTTTTATAATTGAAACACCATTCTTCTATATAAGGCATGCAAGGGGAAGACGACTATGTTAGAATCTGAAGGGCTACAAACAAGGTCTTTGCAAAAGATCCAAACGCCAGGAGATAGTAAACCAACTCCAATGTTCATAGATACTGCTCCAGCACAGAGAAACCCAACTTCTCCTGATAATAAGCATATTCCAATGCCCAAAGAACTAGCCCGCTCCAGTCCAACAAAAATATGTCAACTCCTTTCTAAGAAGCGTGTGCGTATCCTCGCATCATGAAATTTTGTAGCATTCAGATCATATTTACCCATCTCTCTTTTAGAAAATAAGCTTAAAGGATAGAAGACTTTCTAAACTGGGATCATGCTCGAGGAAAGTATCTTGCAGGAATTCTCTGTGCTCCAATGCTGATGTAAGTACCTATTGTATATCACTATATTTTTACATCAGCATGTATTTTGTTAATCAACGTGAATCCAACCTTTATCTGATCTAAATTTACTTGTAGCAAAATTATAATTAAAGGCGAAAATGTTGATTTTTGTAAGGAAAAATGTCTGGTAGTTTTGCATACTGAGCTGCATGAGTGTACTCTCTCATATCATGCACATTACTAAATTGTAGAGTTGTGGTCTGGTTGCCCAATCATTCATTGTGTCAATGTTGCTTTCCTACTGCCTTACCTGGCTGATGATAGCTGTGGCATATTGTGTTAGTTTGGTGTAGGCCGGTGTGGTCTGGTTGCCCAAACATTCATTGTGTCAATGCCTATTATCTGACCTGGCCAATGATAGCAATGCTAGTGTGTTAATTTGGTGTAGGCTACTGAAGATAAGAAGACAAACTCTTAAAACAGCAAGACAACCCCATTGTTTCTTTCCAATAAATCTAGGGCAGGTAAGATGCAATAACTCTTGATTAATTTGTTTGGTTCCCCTCCTAATTTATGATATGATGCAGTGGTCGAGACACTCTCCACTATCAATAATCTCAAGCCTGCCAAAATCGCCATCTGAATCTATTTAGTTTCCTCTATCTCAAATCTAATAGAAAAAATGTATGTTTGTGAACCAATTACTGGTTGAAGCAATGATGGAAATTATGGAGGAATCAGAGGTGCACATTCTTGCACAACAACAACTGATCAATGTTTTCAGAAACAGTGTAGCAAAGAAGGAAGAACTTGCTCACATGCTTATGGGCGTCATCCGCGCTAAGGTTGCAGATTGTGAGGTTGTAGATCGTTAAGTTATGTTCATTTATTTGCACTGGCATCAATCTTTGATTGCCCAGTGGATGTAATTTCCTATAATATATGTCGGATGTGCAACGTTTTTCCTTGTATGCCATTCATTTGCTTAGCGCGCTTCGCACTCCAGCTAATTGGTCGCTAGGAAGCCAAAAAACCAGTGAAATTAATAGCTGGCACGAACCATCGTGGGCCCTATATGAAGGATAGCGGCCCACTGCCCTTAATGGGCCCCCTAATGGGCTCACAGGGGCCAAAATTCTTTTAGGCCTTTGATTGATCGGTTTTAGTCCTGTCCATATATGCTCGTCGTTATGGCCTCAAATTATAGCTGGGCCGAAATCGACTTTGTCTAATTGAGCCTACATACATGTTCGAACTTTAGTGGGCCCAATAAGTTGATGAGCCGTAACCAGGCCGAAAGCTCTATTGGGCCGCTATAATTGAAATGAGCCAACAGTTAATGCTTGGTCCAGTTACCTCTCGGGTCGTTAACAGGCCGAAATTGAAGCGGTAATAAGTGGGCCCATTCGATTTCACAGGCCGTTAACAGACCAATACTAAGGTTGGGCTATATATGGCCCAACTGTATTGTGGGCCTTTAGCAGGCCGAAAGAGACAGCGGGCTGGTGTTGGACCATAAAGAGCATGGGCCGCTAAGAGGCCGAAAGTCAGGTCAGACTGTATATGGCCCAACTGTGTTGTGGGCTTTTAGCAGGCCGAAAGAGAAACTGTGCTGGTATTGGACCATGAAGAGCATGGGCCGTTAAGAGGCCAAAACTCAGGTTAGACTGCAAATGGCCCAACTCCTTTATGGGCCGTTAACAGGCTGAAAGACATACCGGGCTATAAATTGGCCCAACACTTAAATGGGTCGCTAAAAGGCTGAAAGATGTACATCCTGAAAATTGGCCCATCCCTTGAATGGGCCGTTAATAGGCTGAAACTACGTCGGGACGATATTTAGCCCAAATATATAACGGGCTCAAACTGACGATGGGCTGCAATGGTGTCAGATAGTTAACGGGCTGTTGATGGGCCGAATTGGCACATCTCGTATGGGTCGTGGGCTTAAATAGATCAGACACAAGTAGGCCCTATATGGGCCGGCCTGCTAATTTTGATTGGGCCGACCACTTTCACCTAAATGGCCCATTGTTGGGCTTTACCACGTGTCAATGTATCATAGGCGTCTCCCGTACAATGAGTGGATGACATCTGTCCCAACGCTGAGCCGACACGTGGATCCTCCGGCGAATGAGAATTTTACACGTGGAAATCCCCATTGGTCCGGGCTGTTAACGGGTTATCGGATCCGAACCAGAACCGGATAGCTTAACGACAACCTATTACGGTGGATGCCACGTGTCGGTTACCCTTGATGAAAACACTTCCATGATGCGCCATTTATCGTCATGGAAGTGGACACTTCCATGAAGATAATTTTGGTATTGTCATGGAACACTTCTACAATAGCACATGTATGACTATCTTGATCCTATCATAAAAACGTCATGGATGTACATGCATGACAGAAAACGTGACCTACTATGACAAACACGTAACATCACGGAAGTGTTTTTTAGTGTTTCCTGGTATGATACCATGGGAGTGCGTCGGTGAGGGCCGGAGGCCGGTCAAA
Organism: Triticum timopheevii; assembly: GCA_963921465.1. NCBI lineage: Eukaryota > Viridiplantae > Streptophyta > Magnoliopsida > Poales > Poaceae > Triticum > Triticum timopheevii. The sequence continues at coordinate 316,199,416 of OY997270.1, forward strand.
GGGAGGCGCATCTTCTTAATTGTGTCCATAGATGATGTTGATGTCGCTCCCGCCGCCCATGAGCACCTTTGTGGGCTGGAGTACTTCGATGATTGGATTCAGCACTAGGGCGTTCTTCCCGGGATTAGGGATGAAATCTGGATGGTCGGACATGTCGAAGGAGATCGTAGAGTTGGACCAATCTAGGTATTGTTGTACTACTTGTATGAGAGCATAGACTTCTCTGGTGGCCTGCTTCTGGGCACGCTTGGACTCGAGCACCCCTCGGAAGATCATATTAACTGCGGATATCTCTCAGAAGATAAACATTGTTAAGTAGGATTGCTTTTCTTCCCCTCTCGTAAGGCGACTAGGAAAAGCTTTCCTCCCCTCTGTATGCCGCTCCGGCGGCCGGTGGCGGGGAGGGGGTTTCTTGTGACTTGTCTCCGGCTAGTAGACAGGTAGGGTTTTAGTTTTCGCAGGGGCGGCGTTTGGATGGATGGCGGCGCGTCTTCTTCGAGTCAGTCTTCCGGGCTCCAATCATCCTCAAGTTTGTCCGCTGGGACGGATTAGACGGAGCTCTGGCGTAGATTCCTGCCAGCTCCTTGGGGCGGCGAGGTTAGGGTTTCTCGCCGTGCGTATGCAAAGACGATATTTAGTGTCAAATTCTTTAGATCAATTCATGGATTCAACGACGACGACTACGGCTCCGGGAAGCTGGTCCTTAGGGGCACGTGCACCTAAACTTCCCGGCTTTCATCGACAAGGTCAGGCCGGCTCCGGTATAGGAGCGACGACAACTCGTTCTGGCGGAGGCAATGGTCGCTCGGTGGTCCATGAACCTCGATGTAATTTTATTACGTTTTAGGTGTTTTGTACTTCCAGTGAACCTTTATAATAGATCGGATATTCTTAAAAAAACAATGTTAAGTACCATGGATTCATTCACTCAGATGGCGGGGGGGGGGGGGGGCGGGGGGGGGGAGGGGGGAAGGGGTATTAGCAAGATTGGAACAACCTTTTTTCTTCATTTAATTCCATGTCATCTTATCAAAATTGTTTTTTTCTGAGAGTACACCAATGGCGTACAATATTATTATGGTTTAGGTATTTTGTACTTCCGGTGAACCTTTATAATAGATAGGATCTTCTTGAAAAAAAAACAATGTTAAGTACCATGGGTTCATTCACTCAGATGGCGGGGGGAAGGAGGGGTGGGAAGGGGTATTAGCAAGATTGGAACAACCTTTTTTCTTCATTTAATTCCATGTCATCTTATCAAAATTGTTTTTTCTGAGAGTACACCAATGACGTACCATATTTTTATAGAAGGCAGAGAGTTGTACTTACAAGATGCAAAATCTGGTTGCGAACAACCTGACTGGCGAACCCCACACCCACACCAGCTACACACACTAAGTCACTCTCTTACAAAAGGATCTAAACCTCCAACACCAAAACCCGCAAGTCTCCACTCTCTGATCTCTGCAAGCACCTGAGTGACTAGTTCAGGCGGTGATCTTTGGTCCTGATGTCTGTTAAATACCCTCGCGTTCCTCTGCTTTCATAGGGACCACGCTGTCCCGATCATGAAGGAGTCGAAACCATGCAAGATTCTACCAGATAATCTCCTCCTCTTCGGTAGCCACCAATCTCTGAATGTGTCAGTCTGAAGTGGGATCTGGATGTTGACCTGAAGAGTTTCAAAACAACGGTGCCAGACCTCTCTCGCGTAGGCACACTGGGCGAGGATGTGATCAATGTTATCCTCCTCCTGCAAACATGTGAAGCATGGCCATGGTTGGTCTTGAAGGCTGTGTCGAGCGCCTCTGTCTGAGGTCCGGATTTGTTTTGAACAGTGTTTTATCAAAATTGTCTATAGTTGACCTGCATGATACTGGTAATAGAGACTTAAATGGACACGGACACACGGTCTTCTTCTTCGCCTCTACCCCCGAGTCCAAAACCGTGGAATATCCATTAGCCAAGTCCACATGCCTTATGGCCACCGCCGGCGCCGTCGTTGACCGGCTCCTACGCCGGTTGGCCTCCGACGCTAGCCGGTCGGAGCTACCCTCGGGCGTAGACGAGCACGTGGCGCATCTGTGGCGAACTCTGTCGGGGTTGCAAGATGTGCTGCTAAGTGTGGGGAGATATTTTAGGGCGCGTACGGAGGTGCAGGATTGGATGGCGAAGATAAATCAGATTGTCTATGATACTGAACATCTCTTGGACGAGTTTGAAGACCAAAATGGCATCGGATCTGAGAGGACCGGCTGTATTACAAAGGTTCGATAGTCCCAACCCCCAAATGCGCCTTGCCCAGGCATCTTCTTTATAATGGATAACCGCTAGTGCAAATTACTAAAATTTTCTTTTCGTTTTGTGTCGAAAATGCTACTCTTTAGGTTATTACGGTGCTACACTTGATCCTTTCTAGATTTATTGCCAATTACAGTTTACATTTGCTCCTGTCATATACTAGTATTTCTACAATCAATGTTTGAAATGGAGCTGCTGCTGTATATATATTTGTACAACTGATTTGGCGGTGCAACGCATCAGCTATATTGCACCATCTAGGTTAGTTAAAACACTCGTTGATTGATCATTTTTAAAATAAATTTTGCAGGCAACATCATTGTGTTCTTCATGTCCATTTTTCTTGTACGATACCAGAGTGAATAGAATGAAGATACTCAGAAAAAGGTTGGATCTTTTAGCAAGAGATTCTGTGGTTTTCAGTTTGATGCAGCACCCAAAGTCTGATCTTGAGCAATCTGATATCCAAGAAGAGTTCTTTAGAGCTGCAATTGTTGGAAGAGATAGTGACAAAGAAAAAATAAAGGAATTAATGTTGGAAAATGATACAGAAACATTGTCCATCATTCCCATAGTTGGCCTTGTGGGTTTGGGGAAAACAGCTCTTGCCAGATTAATTTTCCATGACCAGGGAGAAGGGTGGAATTTAGATCTTCGTATTTGGATTGACTTAAATAGGAAATTTGACCTTAAAAACATTGCTGCTGATATAATCTCACAAGCTAATGGAACAAAAGAAGGACCCTCAGAAATCAATACCAACATTCAGATCCATGAAAATCTCCAATTGCTAAAGGATCGTTTGCAGAAGACACTTCATGACAAACGTTGTCTAATTGTCTTGGATGACCTTTGTAGCATAGATAAAAGCCAGTTGGATGAACTGAAGGAAATGCTCAGGCGTACGAACAAGTGGATCAAGGTTTTGGTGACCACTTCCAGTGAAATAACTGCAGAGCTAATGCACACTTTCCCACCGTACAAGTTGTTTCCATTGTCTGAAGATGACTGTTGGGAAATATTTTCTGAAAAAGCTTTTGGGGATGGAGGTACTGTTAATGCATGCCTGAAGAAAATTGGGAAGCAAATTGTGAAAAGATGTGATGGAATACCATCTTTAGCTCATTTTCTGGGTTCAGTAGTGCACAATCAAGTCATGGATGTCTGGTTAGCAGCAAGGGATGAACCAATATGGAAATTAGAGAGCACATATTCCATGAAAGTTAAAGTGTTTTCATCACTGAATCAAATATACTATGACATGCCCTCAGCGCTGAAACTATGCTTTCTGTATTTATCAGTATTTCCTAAGGGATCTATTATTGATAAAGAAAAACTTATCAGACAATGGATTGCGCTTGATATTATTGGATCAAAACATGGAACTTTGCCATCCTATGTGCAGGCGGAGATGTACATTCAGGACCTTCTGTCAATACATTTCCTCCAAGTCAGGAAGACACATTCAGTAAGTCACCAAGTATTTGTTGGATTGACAGTCTTTTCTTTTACTGTTTGAAGTATGCTTTTCAACCATTTGCGGATATACCATTGTGAAAATTTGCTGCCTACTTAGTAAGTTCATATTTTACTTATTGTTGTTTACGGTTTTCATTTATGAACTTCGACTGATGAGTAAATATGTAACTTTTGTTCTCAACAATCTTCGCCTGTCATTCATGAATATATGATCAAGGTTATTATCCTTTAGAATCAATGGTACTTTCTTTATCAGATGGTAAAGGACTCACCAATAGGTTCACGATGAATCATGCGTATTACAAGATTCTGGTATTTGTATGTAGTATATTGAGCTTATCTAGCCTTTAGTTAGTACTCCATCCGTTTGAAAATACATGACGTTTTAAATATGGACAGTCTCAAGATGCTACTTTGAGCAACTTTTTTTATATGTATATCTTAGTAAAATAAATAAATTTTGAAGCTATTTTTGATGAAAAATGTAATGCTACAGTTTGTACCAAACAAATCTAAGTAGTTTTTTGTTCATTAGTTACGAAAGAGAGAGAAGCTTGACAGCATGCTCTCTAGGAGGTCTTGTATTTTAGAACGGAGGTAGTAATTATTTAGTTAGATTTGAATGCATCAATGATGTCATAGCTTTAGTTTGGAATATCTTTTGGAGCTTCCATTTCGATTGACTTTCAGGATGACCATTCATGTGGTCATGTTGCTTGCCTACTACTACCTCCTTCCTTATTGCTCTAGAAGGTTGACTATGCATGCATGTCTTGCCTGTATCTTTCTGTGCTTGAGAGCTTCAGGCTCAGAATGAAGGTTTCCAGAAAAAAAAAAGGGATTTCGAAATTCACTGGATATTTATCTGCTAGTTGTTGCACCGTGAGTTTTCACCCAAAAAATGCTGCCAGGCAGGGCAAGAGAAGTTAGATGAGGTTTTAAACACTGACACCCACCTTTAGCCTTTTCCTATCACTTTCTTGGTTCATGTTCTGTATCATAGTTAGGTTCTCCCACGGATGGTTGTAAACTAGTCCAAATTCAAATAAGGTGGTTATGTTGGGGAATAATATGATTTATGTTCTGTTTGTTTCCAGGTTAATGGAATGGAGATCAGTACACTTCCTACAACACTCTACATGCATAACTTCGTCCATGAATTTGCAAGGCATGTTGCTTGCAATGATATTATTATTTTGGATGATAAAGAAATGAATGATAATGCAAAAGAGCTCTCCTTCCAATATGCATTGTTGACCCATTACAAAGGGCAATCAACACTTTGCAGTGCACTGCTCACAAGGTCAAGGGCATTACACTTTCTGAATGCTGAGGCTATAAAGCTCCATCAAGAAGCATTTGAACTACTGAGGCATCTGCGTGTTTTGAATCTCAGTGGAAGCTGCATTGAAGAAATACCCGCTTCCATTGGCCATTTGAAACATCTAAGATACCTTGATATTTCTGGCTTAAAGGTTCAGACATTACCTTCCTCCATGAGTACATTGATAAATCTTGAGGCGTTGGATCTATCAAATACTTCTCTCAAGGAATTGCCCTCTTTCATTGGTTCTTTAGAGAAGCTAAAATATTTGAACCTGCAAGGCTGTGACATACTTCAAAACTTGCCTGCAACCCTTGGTCATCTCCAAACACTTGAGCATCTTAGGGTGTCATGTCGTTATGATATTGGTGAGCTAGCTGACTCTCTCTGCAATCTTCAGGATCTTCGGTTTATTGATTTGTCAAGCTGCACCGAGCTTCCACAGTTGCCTTGTTCATTTGGTAATTTAATGAAATTGGAGGATCTAAACCTATCTAGTTGCTTCAACCTCAAGCAGCTACCAGAATCTTTTGGCAACCTTTATTTTCTTAGGTCTCTGAACATGTCGAGCTGCTATGAGCTCGAACAATTGCCTGGATCTTTTTGTAATCTCGTCAAGTTGGAAGTCCTTATACTTAGGAGGTGTCCTAGACTTCAAAACCTCCCTCCGTCCTTTGGGAATATCGAGAATCTTCGAATTTTGGATCTAACTGGCTGCGAGGCACTTCATGTAAGTGTTGGGATGTTAACAACCAATTTGGAGTATCTGAATCTACAGCAATGTCTTAAGCTGCCGACTCGGCCTAACTGTTTAAATAGCTTCACTGGACTGAAGTTTTTGAATCTCTCACAGTGCATCCCTACCATTGACTGTCTGCAATCTCTTGGCTACTTGTTCAATCTAGAATATCTGAACTTGTCGCAAAATCCTCTCGTCATACCTGTGTCTTTTGTGAGGCTTCAGAAGCTGCATACGTTGGACCTCACTGGTTGTGCTCTTGAGCATCCATCCCATAGTTTACCTCAAATGTTCCTAGATATCATACATAAAATGACAGGACTGAAATTTCTGTTGACGAAAGATCCAATGATAGTGGCCTGTCTTCCACCATACATCCGGTGCTCTGTTAGGATTGATGAAAACTGGCACTTAGCGACCGACGAGCTTGTTATTCCAGACCTCACAAGAGGGTCCAGGGGCTTAACTATTGCAGAGAGAGCAAATCTGAAGAATCGACCAGAGCTACGTTTCCTTAAGCTGGAGTGGACTAATACTTCTCATCCAGCTGTACATGGAATAGATGAAGATTTAGGTGAAGAAGTTCTGGAAAAGCTCCAACCACACCAGAGTTTAGAGCATTTTGAGCTAGTTGGGTATTCAGGATTTGCATGGCCTACATGGATGATGAACAACATGGTGACTTTACTCCCCAACGTTGTCAGACTCCATCTGCTCTGCCTTGGAAACTGTAAAGATCTTCCTCCACTGGGCCAGCTAATAAATTTGCGGCACTTGCATATAGAAGATATGCCTAACCTCGTAAATCTAGGTATGGGTCTTTCTGGGGGCACACAGCCCTTCAAGAAATTATTACACCTCAAATTGGAAAATTTACTAAACCTAGAAGAGTTGCCTATACTGTTGTTGACAAACAATGGGAATCAGCAGTTCATGTTCCCTGCTCTTGAGGAATTGTCCGTGCTATCGTGCCCTAATCTTATGTTCAAACCATCTCTGCCGAAGTGTCAGAAATATGGAATAAAAGATAGTAACATGATTCTGTCATGTGGGGAACCTTTGGGGCCACCGTCATCTCCATCACCAGCAAACATAATGATTACTGGGTGCAGGATATCTTCCAGTTGGTTGCAATGGCTTGAATCCTTGCAGACTATCGAGAAAATAGTAATTGATGCATGTGTGGGGGATGATGGTGAAGCAGTAACCTCTTTCAAGCTCCTAGGGGTAAAATGCACTCAAGAATCATCCAGTAGAAAGATTCCGAATGAAAAAAGGAACCAAAGTTCATCTGGGACAAGGATTTTAAATGAATTGACCACTCAGGCAAGTAACTGCGTGCTTCATTTGTTGCTGTACCTATTTCTTCAACATATTACCTTTCTTCTCCCGTTACTTAGCTGTACAAAATATGTCAGGTTAATGACATAATATTTAAAAACATATTACTTTTCACACTTTTCTGTGGTCCACTGGTCCTCACATCCAGTTATCTTATGGAAATACAGGATGATGCCTATACGAATACTCGCCATGTTGTGGACGTGGACTCATCGGGCTGGCAATCCTCCGGTGAACCATCCTTGATATCTTTACAGCAAAACCCAGCCACAACAGGCCTTGGTACCTCAATAATCCGGAAACTTTTCCCCAAGTTTAATACCAGTTTGGGACAATCAGGTTAGCATATAAAATATTTGCCACTCTAGACTGAATAGAAAACCTTTTGTCAACTCAGGTTACTGCATTTTATTTGTCATTCTAAACTGAACATATATTTGTTTGACATAAGTTGTTTTCGTGTGTATTAATGACACCTCTGCATAAGGAAAGAATACTCCTGTTTGTGGTTAGGTATTTTTCTGGGCTAATATTTATGCCGTGTCACAACTAAAGACTGCATAGATGCTCCACACAATAAAAGTAAGAGCATCCTGTTCTTCTATGTCATTATACTTCTAGTAATTTTAATATATAACTAAAAGTAGTAATGGCCAAAGCTGTGTATTGTTTGACCACGTTGATGTCTGATAGGACAAGTAGAAGAGAATAGAAGGATTTAGCTATTTTCAGAAACTGAATGGTTCAATTGGATCTAAGCTTATGAATCAGATCAAGTATGCATTGATCAGTGGAGATATATGCATAATTATTCTCAAGGGATAAAACAATGCTTTAGATTCTTTTAAGTGATATTAGATGGCTTTCTTTTGTGGCTTGTTGAAGTATGGCATAAATGTTGTGCCTTCATTAAACGTTATTATTGCAGCTTATAAAGCATTAACGTCCTATGAATGCTTCGAGACGAAAGCTTTGTGTTTTCTCGAGAAAAAAAAACATTAACTTTTAGGAATAGCAAATTGATCAATTCCATGGGCTCAAGGCCAATATATATACATGTACAGGGGAAGAGATAAAGCAGGAATCCTAATACAAAAGGAAATACAAATAAGTGTCCTACTACAAAACATACATCTCTAATATTTGAAACCAGAGCACTGCAAACTTGTAACTAGGTGGACCCATATGTCATTCTCACAGCCAGTGGCATTTTTAAAACTGCTGACTGTGTAGGGGCATGGTTCCAACTTTACCTAATATTTTTTCCTCGAACACGCATCAAATGCATGTCATTTTGTAATAGTAGAAAGCGCCAAAATAGCGCAATGACTAAAGCAACAAAGAAGAAACAGAGAAAAAGCCAAAAGGCACAAAAAAGAAACTGTACAGGAAGGGCTGAAGCAACTAGAAAACCAGGTCAGGGGGGGGTGGGCACGCAGCGGCAGCCGCCTCAATGCTTTTGCGCCAGCGAGCATTCAGTACAGTGCGATTACCAATCTTTTTGCTGTGGCCCACCTTCTGTGTTCATATACTCTACCAGACTACTATGTTGAAAAGCAAACAAGGGTACATTTGGAAGTCTTATTTGTGAAATTATTTTGGAAGCGGAAACATTAGGAAGAATTAAACTTTGTTTGACTGTTGTGCTTAACAATTTTTCATTTCCAGTGGAGCGTATTACATCCTCTGCAGTAAGCATGCCATCACTGGAGACTCCACCAACCTCTCACCAGCTGTCTAGGTCCAAAATGCCTGCACAAATACCTCGAGTACGATCCTTGAGCTTAAGCCTTAAGCAGGTTCAGAAGGCTACTCGGAGATATTCACCTGCACTTAAGCTAAGTGAAAGTGGATCCTGGGAAGTCTACAAGGGTATCTTACCAAATAACCAAATTGTTGCCGTGAGGAGAGCTAAAAAGGTTGTCTCCACATTCGCCCATTCTCTTATTTTCTCGATTTGTGTCCTTTCTCATCATTTAGCAATTTATTTCTAATAAAAACTTGCTGTTTCTTTGCCGCTCATTTACGGTATTATTCATGATGCTTTGTTTTGCTGACAAACTACTTCTGGTAGGTCTTAATTTTGTTACTTTATATTTATGTCATGTCCTGGGGTTGGTAAGGGTCTTGAGGACCAATGATACCAGAGGTATGAGGAGCAAGGATAGGCCCCATGACATGGGGATAAAAGAGAGAAAAGGTTGGGGACTGGGATCATGGGGGATGCTAATTTGCTGTCAGTCTTCCTGGCACAGTCAATTTCTTACAGCCCCTTGTGTGTGCTGTTAGAAAGTACACGTCCCCTCTTCCCCGACCGTCATTCATGGCCGTCTCCATAGTTTCAACAATTCTTGAAACAAGTCTTAAAATGCTTTTGAATTAAACTTGCAGTTTTTTTGGGACAACCTTCCAACATGGTTGGAAGAAATTCCAAGAATTCTGAAACTACTTTCAAAAAATCAGGGGTGTGGCTGAACTGTTTCACATAAGGAATAAATGAAAAATCCCCTCCTGGCCCCGCGTCGTCCTAGGCGCGCGACCCGGAGAACCCTAGCTGCCGCCGCCGCCGCTGCTAGTGGTCGCAGCGGGCCCCTTCTCCATCGAAGGTGTGTGTGGGGGGGGGGGGGGGGGGAGGCTCGTTGGGTGGTGCGGTGGAGGCTCTGCAGCGCGCGGTGGCTGGCAGTGGCGCGCCCCCGGTGGGTGCGTGTGTGAACCGCTGGGTGGCAGCCGCAGTCTGGCCACGCTCTCCGCTCGTCACTGGGGTCTGGGGTGTGGCGGTGCGCCACGGGCCAGATCTGGGGAGTGGCGTGGTTGCGCAGTCGTGGTGTCCCTGCTCTTACCGAAAAAGGCTTCCGCCCCGCTTTATATATAAAGCAAGGATCATCAACAGCCGGGTACAAAACGCACGCCACCACAACACAACGGCTGTCGGGGATGAAGGTGACTGGGGATGGCGTGCAGTGCTAGTGCTGAGGTTCCGGCAAGGTTGGTGGCTCGTGTGTGATGCGGAGCTGCCATCACATATGAGGTGCGCGGGCCAGCGGGCGTGTGGGCCGGTGGCGCTGCGCCACCAGTTGCGTGGGGGTGGTGGGGTGGATGGCTCCGGGCGAAAGCTCAGATGGCGTGGCGTCTGTGGACGACGCTTGTCCTCCTTGGAGGGCTGTTGCAGAGCACCTCCTCATCCTTCACTTCTGAATCATGTTCAGCACCTCCTCATCTTTCACTTCCGGATCATGTTCGTGGAGCAAAAGCTTACTCCGGTGTGAGTCGGGCGGCGGGTCATTTTCAATGCCGCTGCCCCCTTTGGGGCGTCGCCTTTGAAGGTCATCGATCCCTTCCACCATACCGGGGCTGGACGGACATGGCATCAGGTTCGACAAGTGGCTGCCCGGCCATGTCGGTAGGGGTGGGCATTTTAACCGAAGACCGAATTACCGAACCGAAAAAACCGGTGCCGAAGCCGAATAGACCGAAACCGAAAAAATCAGTACAAATTCGGTCAGCTACGCTAGACAACCGAAATTAGCTCGGTCAGTTCAGTTTTAACCCTTTGTTAACCGAGAGGACCGGTGACACCGAATAAACTAGTACAGGCCAACTCCATGCACTAGGCTGTAGCCCACTAGCGACTAGTCACATGCGTCCATTTAGGCCTTGGCAAATTCACCAGACTGCAGACAGCGCATCTTATCCACCGACCGTGCAGGTTGAGGCGCCGCAAGATCTAGCAGCCACCAGCCAGCCGCACCGCTCCTGCTTGATCCCGGCGATTGGCGCCGGCGCCGGCGCCGGCATCGTGACATCTCCTACCCTTCTTCTCGTCCACAGCACCCACCTCCACCTCGAACTGCAACCGACGCTCCGCCCAGGCTAACCAGCAACACGCCTATGACCCCTACTTTGCGAGCACCGGCTAGCTAGCTGAATCTGTTTTTCCGAGCTGCCCGTACAGCCACATCTCCTCTTCCATTCGTCTGTCATACGCTTATTTTTGAAGATTTTTTGGTTGCTTCTTTCCATTGACGACCGGTACCTCTGTTCCTTCATTTGGTGTTCGGTCAGAAACAGAGCACCGAACCGAAACGTCGGTCCACCGAATCCTTGGTTCCCAGATTTTCAGAAGACCGATCGGTTGTCATTTAGTGGAAAACGAATTTCCTTTTTGACCGGAGAACCGAACCGATCGGTTCGGTTTAACCGAATGCCCAGTCCTACATGTTGGTGCGGATGTTGGGGCAGTTGCCTCGCGTTCGGTGGTGTTGTGACTTGTGTGGCAATGATTATGGTGGCAAGAGGAGCAGGGTCATGGCATGCTCTTAATTGTCAACCGTTCGTCTTATCCCTGGGTGTGAAGTCGGAGCTGTAGCATTGCGGGGCGATGCGGTGGCAACATGTTTGGCTGATTGACTGACAAAGTTCTCGTATGTTGTTTGTTCTAAGGTCTCTTAGTTGGTCGTCTACGGTGGAGTCGGAGTCGCTTGCTCGGGAAGAAGTGATGACGGTGTGCGGTGGCTGGCAGTGGCGCGTCCCCGTGCGGGTGCGCGTGTGGACCTCTAGGTGGTGGCCGTGGTCCGGCCACGCTCTCCGCTTGTCGCTGAGGTGTGGCGGTGCTCCATGGGCTAGATCTGGGGAGTGGCGTGGTTGCGTAGTTGTGGTGTCCCTGCTCTTACCGAAAAAGGCTTTGGCCCCGCTTTATATATGAAGCAACGATCATCAACGGCCGGTATATATGAAGCAACGATCATCAACGGCCGGGTACAAAACGCACCCCGCCACAACACAATTGCTGTCGGGGATGAAAGTGACTGGGGGTGGCGTGCAGTGCTAGTGCTGAGGTTCCGGTGAGGTTGGTGGCTCGTGTGTGATGCGGAGCTGCCATCACATATGAGGTGCGCGGGCCAGCGGGCGTGTGGGCCGGTGGCGCTGCGCCCCAGTTGCGTGGGGTGGTGGGGTGGATGGCTCCGAGCGAAAGCTCAGATGGCGTGGCGTCTGTGGACGACGCTTGTCCTCCTTGGGGGGCTGGTTGCAGAGCACCTCCTCATCCTTCACTTCTGAATCATGTTCAGCACCTCCTCATCTTTTCACTTCCGGATCATGTTCGTGGGGCAAAAGCCTAAGACTCCGGTGTGAGTTAGGCGGCGTGTCGTTTTCAATGCCGCTGCCCCCTTTGGGGCGTCGCCTTTGAAGGTCATCGATCCCTTTCGCCATACCGGGGCTGTACGCACGTTGCATCGGGTTCGACAAGTGGCTGCCCGGCCATGTCGGTGCGGATGTTGGGGTGGTTGCCTCGCGTCCGGTGGCGTTGTGACTTGTGTGGCAATGATTATGGTGGCAAGAGGCGTCCGGTGGCGTTGTGACTTGTGTGGCAATGATTATGGTGGCAAGAGGAGTAGGGTCATGCGTGCTCTTAATCGTCAACCGTTCGTCTTATCCCTGGGCGTGAAGTCGGAGCTGTAGCATCGGGGGGCGATGCGGTGGGCAACATGTTTGTTGTAGACTGACAAAGTTCTCGTATGTTTGCTCTAAGGTCTCTTAGTTGGTCGTCTACGGTGGAGTCGGAGTCGCTTGCTCGAGGAGAACCGGAGAAGTGATGACGGTGACACCTTGTAGGCAATCTCTATGGTGTTTCTCTCTTCGGCGATGTGTGTGGGTCTTGTGGGTAGCCAGATCGGTTAGGGTGTCTTGTCTTGCGGGCGTGTCATAATGGTTTACGCTCGGGTTTCCGCAAATTAACTGGGCAACTTTGTTCTACCTTTTTTAATGGATCGAGTCCCAAGGGACCGACTTCACAAATAAAATAAAATCAGCATTCATGGAGGACTTCTCTACTGAAAAAATGATGAACTTCCAATTTTTTTGGATAAGCCTTAAAAAATACACAACTAATTCTAACAATCTTTGGTGAACTTTTGAAAATTAGGAATCCACCAAACGTAAAGAAGACATAAACTAGACCTTTAGAAATCAACCTGTGCTTGGATGGTTAGGAGGACAGTGGTATCCGCTAAACAATAAGACAAGTAAGCTTCTCCAGACCACACAAATGCACGGCGAGCCCAATGGGAGCTTTCCCTTCACCGCCCCCATGCGGGTGGTCCACAGGGTTCATAACTACCCCTCTTACTACGGGGCATTTACCTAGCCAACAGGGTTCAAGCCCTAGACTTGACACCGGTGCTCGCATTTTCCTTGATTTATTTTAGGCCTTCCAGCGATGTGTTTTCAGTGGAAGGAGATGTTTCCGTCGACTATGAAGGCGTCCATGGTGACTTCGTCAATCTCAAGATGATGTGCTTGCTCGGCCTCTTGGGTGCTCATAGGGTGTGCGTGCTTGCGTTCATAGGGGTGAGTGTATGTGCATGTGTATGAGCGTTTGTGTCTACCGTGTTAAAAGAAAACTAACTTCCCGTAAAAAAAAAGAAATTCGAAACCTAGATCTGGGTGGCTGACCATGACTGAGGTGGACAGCAGCAGTGCCTGCATGGGTTTTCAGTTGCGGCAACTGAGGGAGTAGTGTTTTTTTTCAAAAAGGAGGTTGACCCTGGCCTTTGCATCATCGTCATGAACGGAGGGAGTAGTGTTGAGAGGCTGGCCGCCATGGAGGAAAGCTGGCGAACAATGACACCCATCGGGAAGCGTGGCATCTCCCCTTTTGTGGCAACAACAGGAGCACGAGCAGGTGTAGGACGCTGGCTGCGGTGGAGAAGAGCCCGCAAATGATGGCACAGGGGTGTCCTACATAAGGGATGATGCACGTGTTTTTGTAGCTTCTCCAGTGAGGAAGTGCCGAACCCACTAGGAACAATTGACTGGTCTTTTGGAAGTTGCAAATCTGAAATCTCTTAAAACTCAGATGGCGAAAGTAAAAGCGCATATGGTGACTTTTCCCCTCGCCCCCGTCACTCCCGCGGCTGGCAGCCGGGTGACCCCTAGTCCTGACCTCCGTCGCCTCCCCCTCCCACTCTCCTCCTTGATGCCGCTGGCGGGTGCCACCGAGCGAAGCTCGGCAGGCATCGACGCTCGTCCCTCACATGGTGGCCGCGTTGTGGGCGGCAGCTCGTCAGCGGGGATGGTGGCCGCGTTGTTCTCATGACTTGGCAGTGGCATCTCCCTGGTCTGGATCTGGAGGTGTCGAGCTGGCAAGGCGGCCCCTCCCTTGGGTTGGGTTTGGTGGTGCCTTAGGTGGAAATGGTGAGCATCCGAGCGAAAGATTGGCGCCGGCGACGGTCATGCTCAAGGGTGTCACTTAGCTCTGGGGGTGTCATTGTGGGTTCCTCTTCGTGTTAGGGTTCCAAGTGAAAACCTTACTTCATCATTTCGGGCTCGACGGCCACGGCGCATTGCTCTGTTACCATCCTGGGGGCATTGTCGAGGAACTCAAGTATCATCCAGCTGTAGCGTATCGGCGTCTTGGGCGTGCTTTGATCCTGGCGTGATGCTTCTTCGGCTCTGGCTTGAAGTGGATTCGTTGGTCTCCTATCATTTACACGTGTCCTTGTCGTCACCGTCCTCGGTCCTCGCTATCCACTGCCAGGATCAGTGCTCCATGGCCCGGAGCGAGAGGGCAGACGCTTGCCCTCTCCAGCAATAGCTTGGTGTGTTCGGTGTGTCGGGGTCCAGTGATTTCCCAAGGCGGCGTGGTTCAGTTCCGGTTCGGTAGTCTTGGCAGCATCTTGTTAGGTGTGGCACCCCCTGTTTTCATGCTCGGCTTCGGGTTGGTGGCGTTCTTGCTGCCGTCTCGGTTGTCGTTTTTTTATCTTTTGGCTTGCTTGTAAGGGGTTATCCCCGCCACCTTGTATCGGTTCGGTCGTTTGTGCTTTATATATAAAGTGGGGCTAAGCCTGTTTCAAGAGAAAAGAGCATATGATCATACCTCATACAAACAAAGAGCAGGATACTTCCTTACTAGCAAAATACAGTAAACAGTTGAAAATATTCACTTCTGTGTAAAGGCTAGATGCATCTTACACTGAAGGAAATATCTATCACGTGTACCACGGTACCAGGACAAGAGATGCTAATTTGGTCTTCCTGGGGAAGGTCTAGGGCGGAGATCAGTAATCTGGCCGGCCCGTGCCTTAGCAGGTGCTGCTAGGGTAGAATGGTAAGGAAAAGGAGACTCTAGGGCGTAAACTTCTTTATTATCTCATTCGTCGAATGAGTACAGACTATTTATATAGGACAACCATGGCGTGATTGACAAGTTGGTTCGAAGTCAATCTGTACCTAATTTGGACTCTGGAAGGTACTCCCTTTTCTGAAAAATAACATGACTTGTTACCGAAACCTGATCATACTAAAGGGTGTAGCCTCGGGTACGCTGCTGCAGCCTCCTCATGCGTCGCAGTTGCAGCCGGCCTGTCATTCCTAGTGTAGAGAATTCCCCAAATAATAATAACGATGTTGTTCCTCAGCATGTGGTAATTAAGTCTTCTTTTGTTTTCAGGGCTGTGATCGTGCTGCGGAAGTTCACAAGAAAGTGCAGCTCCTTACAGCAATTAATCACTGGAGTTTGGTGAGGTCTCTATGTTTTATTGATAAAGGAAATCAGTTTATTATGATCAGTGAGTATGTTCCAAATGGCAGTCTAAGGCAGCACCTGGATGGTATGTTAAGTTGCTCATTTATTCTTCCTTCGGTTGGGAAATTTGAATTACCTGCATCAATTTTAACTTATCCACAGGCCAACATCAGAAAATCCTGGATTTGGATCACCGCATATTGATCGCTATTGATGTTGCTATTGCCTTGACTTATCTTCATTTATGTGCTGGTAAGAAAGTGATAACCCATGGTGTCAATATTGGTTCATTACACATTGATTAAATTGCACCATATAGTTTTGATATTTGTCAATTCAAGTACTTCAGTTTCTCAACAAAAAAAGAATCGAGTACTTCAATGCATACTCACTTCAGTAGAAAAAGAGTGAATGATTTTGAACGTTAGCACGATTTCCAAATTAAAAATTGACTACAAATTTGCATCATCATATATTTTTGAAAAACGAACCCGATTCATTTTTTACATGGCCAAGTTAAAATAACTTAGGTTAACTGCATGCACTCTAGAGGCCTTGGGCCGGCGGCTAGGGCCCCCCCTAGCTCGGTGCTGCCCGGTGGCCATGGCCGTGTGGGCGGCGTGGTAGCCGGGGTGTGGTGTTCGGTGGCGGTGAGCGTTGGCCGGGGTGAAAACCTGTTCTATCTTCGGACGGACTGGCGGCAACGAAGCTCGTTACCTTCTTGGAGGTGTCGTCGCGGCTCTCATTGCCCGTCGTGTTGCTCCAGGGGAAACTCTGATCCTCAGATCGGGCGGTGGCGGCGCTCCGGTGTCGTAACCTTCATGAAGGCGGCGCTTTGGAGCCCACGGTTCGTCGTATGCGGCTTCATCTCTTCGCAGTGGCGTGTTCACGGTCGAAGTCCTCGGTTGCTCTTGTAGTGCTAGGGTTGGTGTTGCTGCGCCAACGCCTATGTATCCTGCCTTGGGTGTGTGCGTGTGTTGTGGAGGCGTGCGTTTGTACCGGGTTGTTGATGATCGTTGCTTTATATATAAAGCGGGGCGAAAGCCTTTTTCGGTAAGAGTTACAGTTTTGTGAAATGTAGCCAGACTGCATGTCTTTAATGAGATAGGACTCCTAGGTGAGAGAGAGACATGAACTGGGGTATCTGAAAATTTTGGAGTGAAGGCCAGGCTTGATTTTTTTGGTGGGAGAAGGATATGCTGTGATTATAAACTGGCATGGGAGACCTTTCGGCAGAGAAAGGACCAAGCTTGACTTTTGGGTGAGAAAGACATTGCTATCCCTTTTTATCAGGACGAGTTTTCCTTCAGCTGACTTTAATTATTTAATAATTAATATCATTTTGATTCAGCTGACTTAATTATTTAATAATTAGTCTTTCCATTTTGTCTAATTCAAATGTTGAGCAGATAAATTATGTGTTCTCAAAATCGTTGATCATTTATACTTGCTTGCGACTGCTCAACTAATTTGATAGCTTTATTTGATCATGGGTATTTGATGAGAAGTTTTTCGTTATGGTCATGATTTGATTGTAGCAGGGGAAACACTGATCTGTTATGATTTGAAGACTACGAAAATCCTTCTGACAGAGAGTTATAGAGCAAAGTTGGGTACTTTTGAATTGTCAGGAAGTGGTGACATGGATAAAGTGGTAGGGACAATTGGCTACATAGATCCGCAATACAGCCGTTACTGTGAGCTGACAGTTAAATCCGATGTCTACACTTTTGGTGTAATACTCTTAGAAATTATATCTCCCCGTGGACCGCAAATGTGGGATCAAGACATGCGAGACTCAGGGATCTTTGACAACCATCTTAGCCCTGGCATTGCGGCATGGGTAAGTTGAACCTCGTATGCTTTTGTCTCCAGTTGACGTGTCTATCCTAATGAAGTTCATGTCATGTAGATATGCGTTTGGAGGTCTAGTGCAGTTTTCATAACCGCAATGGCCGATGCCTTTTGTCCTTGTGTTTCGAAATTCTGTAGAATGACACACTAGCCTATGTTGTTGTGCATGCAGGCTCTCGAGAGATTTAAGGCAGGCCACGTCAGTGAGATATTGGATGACCGTTTGGCGGATCATGTGGATGAAGAATTTCTTGGAGACTGGCTTGGTTTAGCATCCTGGTGTACAAGTTTCGAAGTGGATGATCGCCCAAGAATAGAGGAGGTAGGGGAGCGGCTGTGGGAAATATGGAAAGACCACAGAAATCGCATAGGGCAGCCGTACGAGTACGAGAGGAGTTGGGAAGAATTTGTGAAAGTGGAGGGGATACCCTGGGGTGTCGATTCCAGAGACAAGAGCAGCGGGCATGCGGAGTTTCCTGCAGAAGGGAAGGTGACAAAGCACCAGTATTCGCCTGATGTGAGCAGTCCACGGTTGCAAATGACCCAGTACGACGCTTCTCCTATCGGTTCTGATATTACACTTTCTCCTCCACTCTCTCCCCGGTAGAAATCAGCAGTTTCGGTTTTGCGCCTGACTGGTAAAGTAGGCGACAAGCTGGACCCTGGAACTTTCGCAGCACTGTGACCTTAGCCCCTGACAATCCTTTGTCATGAACTCCGCTGCTGTAACCCTCTGCTGACTGGTTACACTTGTACAGTACCATTCTCATCGGCCATGGACGAGCTGTGCTAAGCTGACAAAACCAGGCTGCTACGACTCTGAACTCCGTCCATGCCCGTTGTGCATGGTGATTCGAGGCCATTGACGTCGCCAGGAAGCTTACTGGAGGACTGCAAGGAATCTGCCGTGTTCCCTACAGGATTGCCTTCCGCACGTCCCTTGCCCTGAATTGGATCCTTTTATGTGTTCTGCTGCTGCAATCCAGAAACGCTGCAGAGTTTGATTGTAGTTTTGAGGGTAGAAGAGCTCACACTATTGTCTTCTTCACAGCGCCTGGTTGGGTTTGTTTTGCTCAGTTAATTGGCACTTTGGTTGCTGGAAACTGCCAACATGGGTTCCGAGTTTGGGAACTGTTAATGCATGATCCTTGTTCCAGTATGGACAATATTCATAGATTGATGTGTCGTCCAACCCGTTTGCCGGCGACAGCTCGGCGTTCTCTGTGTAGTTGTAGGAGGAGTCTAGGTGAGGACTGCCTACTACTGGTGATAAGATGATCATGGGCGCACAGCCGGTTATTTCCATCTCGCTTTACTGAACCCACGATGAGTTTTCTGCGCATGTGGCTGGTTTAGTTAAACTACTAATTCATATACAGAACTTCTACTTCAACTTGATCAAGCTTCTGAGCTGTTGCACTTCGAGAATATTCAACTGTTTTTATGTACCTGATGCATCCAAGAAGCAGGCATACAATAGAAGTACAATTACGGCACCTTCTATCTTTTTCCTGTGGCAAGTGACCAACATGCAGATTTACTTTCAGAACCAAAATATTGTAGTGTTGCACACACCATGATAGTGCTATTATTTTTCCCCAATTTAATTATCATCTTGCTCCCTTCATTTTCTCACAAATGGTCAGTTGCTTTATGTTACTATCCGAGGATGTTTCTCTGAAGATGTTTTCATACTACCTGCAATTGTAGGAGTCTGGTGATACTTCTTTAACCAGACATGGCACTGGATCTGCAGGGTCTTCTTTTTTCCATCCGTACTCAAATGTTAGTTCAATGGCTACAACTTAAATTAGAATTAAGCAATCCTAATTAAAATTGTTTTTAACTAGACCTTATTAAAATTGTACATGTAAGTACAACATTCCTCCATATCACAGGCATCTATTTCTTCCTTTCTTTTCATTGCCGACAAAAACTGGCATTCTTAATTTTACTGCTTACGTGTACAGCATGCCTCCATATCGTTAGGCGCTCCTTATTTTTAGCTAGCTCATGATTGTAATATGTAACAATTGTAAAACTTTGTTGGCCGTTTCTCAGTTTTATAAATTTAAAGTCGGGGGCTGCTCGTGCCTTTTATCTAAAAGTATACAAGAACAAGCGTATTTCTTGTTCGTGCAAAATGCACACATGTTGGGTCGGTCCCTACACGTGCTCATGAGCCTAGCT
Organism: Triticum timopheevii; assembly: GCA_963921465.1. Lineage (NCBI taxonomy): Eukaryota > Viridiplantae > Streptophyta > Magnoliopsida > Poales > Poaceae > Triticum > Triticum timopheevii. The sequence goes on from OY997270.1 coordinate 316,219,165, forward strand.
AATCTCAGGATGTTATGGCGGCTCAGTCTTTTGTAGATACTCATAGTATGCTCGTGTATGTAAGCGACTTTGATTGTACTGTGTTCAAGAAAGTCTCGGGTCTCGGGTTCGAATTCCCTTTCTCCTTTTTCATTCCCCCTTTTTATTCTACACATTTTTTTGCAAGAAAACTTTCGATCTATTCATCAACTGTCAAGGTAGTACAAAAAAACACTAGAAGTAAAATTTACATCTAGGTCCGTAGACCATCTAGCGACGACTACAAGCACTGGGGCGAGCCGAAGGCACGCTGCCGTCATCGCCCCTCCCTTATTGGAGCCGGGCAAACATTGTTGTAGTGAAGTCGTCGTGCTGAAACTCCATAGGACTAGCATAACAGAATGGGAAGGATCCAACCTACAAACACACATACGTAGACAAACGAAGACCGGATCCAACAAAGACAGACACCAACAGGGTCTCACGTGATCCATCGGAGACATACCTGTTGGCACCAGATTTTGGGATGGTCAAAAACTTAATTAAGATGGCTTCAAATGAAGAAGTGCTCTCAGTGAAAAAGTTCGGTAGTGTTGACATGAACATCTTGAAAGTTTGGGCTATCACCATCCGATCTCATCTCGAGGGCCGAAGTTGTGCTCAAAGTACAAGGATTTTGTGTGCAGAGTACTGTTTAGCCAATTACGCCTACAGGACGGCCTCATATGAGAAAGTGTTGTACATGGATTATCTTCGTCTCGTCAAAACGATCGATTTTGATATAAAAAACATCTCAATCGGAATTCCTATGAGAAGTCTACGCCGGAAGTTTCGGGCAAAACTTTCGGGGTGGTGTCTCAATCGTAATTCGTATGAGAAGTCTGCGCCGGAAGTTCCGGGCAAAACTTCCGGAGTGGTTCCGGGCTAAACAGAGACATTGCACCGATGCTCACAGAAAACGAGGTTTTCAATATTATTTGCAGATTTGCGGGCCTGGTTTCAACCTCAAGACGACCTTGAATGAAAAAGTGATCAACATGCGAGTTTTTCTTCGTTTTAAGATCTATAACTTCACTTTTTGGACCATCGTGATCCGAAGTCATATGCAACCTGTAGATTCAGTGCAAGAGGGTACTTGATATAATTTGAGCCCGGAAGTTTTGGGCCATACCGGAAGTTCCGATCCTCGTAGAACTTTTGATGATTTGGACGTGATTTGAGTCCGTTTCTTGTACGGAAAGTCCAGTCGCCTCATATATATGTAAGGGGTGCGGTCGATTGAACAACACACAATCCAACAAATCAATCTATCATACTTTTTCATGTTCATCTATCTTTATCCCTCTCCCTTGTATCTTGCTTCTCGTTCTTCGTCGTTCTTCGAGATTGGAGGGCAGCTAATTCACGAGGCCTTAGGGGCGGTCAGGTCGGCCTAGGGCAGCCCATAGCCACCGTGCGCCCTGACGGGGTCCCTCCCGGGCATGTGGGGTTTCGGGTCTACAGACGCACTCGCCGGATTGCTTGCGTACCGCGCTTACGGTCGGGTCTCCTTCGACGTGAGTTGTGGTGGATCACCCCAACGTCGAGGGTACACGGTGACGTGTTCGTGTGTGAGCACACTTTTTGGCGACTCCGCTGGGGAAGAAGCTTCGAACACTCTCTAGCCCGTTTTTACTATGAAGAGATCGTCATCAAGTTGCTGCAATCTACAAATGTAATATGAATACCCAATTCCCCTTTGTAGATGCAAATAATTCATATGTTGTTTCTAGATCACTTAACGAGCATAATGTATCACCTAGACCTAGTTTTATCAATCATGAATCTAATTACGTGCAAGGGCCGATGAAAAATAATCTTCATGCTTCAAATTCTTATGATTTTAGCAACATACAACATATGTATCCTAACTCTCATGCATCGGCAACCCCACAAATTTATATGCCGATGAATAACATGATGGGTCTGATTAATCAAGTTGAAACACCATATGTAGGAACTTCCAATAGCATGCGACAAAGTGTTTCACCTCTTTATTCATCAGCAACTAATTTGCGATATACTAGTTCAACCATGTCCATGGATGGGATAATCGGCCATGGTACTACTAGCTATTCGGCCAGTTACTCTCAACCGTCATATGCTACACCTCATTTTTTGGCACCGTATACGACTGTAGATGCTCATAATTCGGCTCCGCACCTTCATGGTCATAGCCGAATAAGTGAAAATTTTGCAGGAGTGGACACGCCATCATCTAATATTGGAGCATATAATGCATCCTCTACGCAATTGCACAAACCTCATTGCCGAAAGAATCTAAAAGTATTATGGAGAAATTCCTTACAGAATGGGAAGTGGCTATATTAAAAAGGGATATCGCCAGAAATAACAAGATTAGTGCTCTTTGCCTTGAAGAACATGATAAGGGACTAGTTCCTGATTATAATGCAATAAGAGCTAGAAGTTTTGCAAGAAGATGAATCTTTGCAAATTGATAAAATTGACAAACAAAAATATGGTTTTACAACAATGCATATGCCTTCACCTAATACTACATCATATTATACATGCCCTACACTATTGCAAAGTTTCGGCAACGCCCGTGTGTCATTGCCGAAAGAATCTAAAATCATTGAGGGGCAATTATATCCGGAGTGGGGTGAGATTGAGAAAATACTTAAAACCAACTTTGCTGCTTGCCGCCAGAAACAAAGAGAAAAAGAATTGGTTGAAATAAAAGAAGCATTGCCAATTGGTAGAATCAATGAAAAGGAGGATGGCTCGGAACATGAAAGCGCTTCGATTGAAAAAGTGGAACCAAGTAGTATATACTCCGAGTCGATCAAATCCGAAGAAGCAAGCATTATTGAGAAAGGGCATGGCAAGCATAGCAAAATGACCATGCTTGATTTTTTTGAAGTTAATGGAACATACTTCTTGTCCTATGAGTTTCGTGCCATAGAAATTGACGAGCTTCAAGGATAAGAACAAGTAGGCGAACAAAGTTCAGTTAACAAAGATATTCAATGTAATGACACACGAAAACAAGAAAAAGAGGACGACGAGGTGTTGGGAAGCCATCCAGAAGCGAAGCACGATATTATTTATGTCATGCAACCATCATGCTCTCCCAACCTAATTGAAGAGGTATGTTTAGCAAGTAATTTACCTATATTCCAATTTGGTCATAACTTTGTTGTTGATGAATCTATTAAAAAAAATTTCATAAGCAATATTGAGAGACCAATGAAGAATGGTAATTTGTTTATTAGAAATAAGATTGCCACAAAGCATATCGGTCAACATATTGCACCATTCAGAAAGACCAATAGTGAAAAATTATTACAATTAAAGCTTTTTCCGTTGTCTTTACAGTTTATATCTACATGGGTAGCTTTGCTTGTTCATACTTGGCTTACACTTGGTCTTTATTGAGGCATGCATGTTCTAACTATTTTTGTTTCAGAAACTTAAAGCCAAGGTTAGATTCTTTAGAGAAACCCGATGCTAGTATAGTTTCTTATTTAAGACATCAGAGATAGAGTGCAAAACACAATCTATAGCCGAATGGGAGGATGCCAAATCTGAACCATTTGTTTGCTTACTGATGTCTACTACACAACTTGTTCTTGTAGACTCGTGTTGGGCCTCCAAGCGCAGAGTTTTGTATGACAGTAGCAAATCTTCATCAAATGGATGACCTAAGGTTTATCAATCCGTGGGAGGCGTAGGATGAAGATGGTCTCTCTCAAACAACCCTGCAACCAAATAATAAAAAGTCTCTTGTGTCCACAACACACCAAATACAATGGTAATTTATATAGGTGCACTAGTTCAGCGAAGAGATGGTGATACAAGTGTAGTAATGATAGTAGATATTGATCTTTGTAATAGTAACAATAAAAAACAGCAAGGTAGCAAATAACAAAAGTGAGCACAAACGGTATTGCAATGCTTGGAAACAAGGCTTAGGGTCCGTATTTTTGCTAGTGCAATCTCTCAACAATGCTAATATAATTGGATCATATAACCATCCCTCAACGTGCGATGAAGAATCACTCCAAAGTTGTTATCTGGCAGAGAACATAAGAAGAAATTGTTTGTAGGGTAAGAAACCACCTCAAAGTTATCATTTCCGATCGATCTATACAAGAGTTCGTACTGAAATAACACCAAGTTATCCTTTCCGACCGATCTATCTAAGAGTTCGTACTAAAAGAACACCATATGATACACATCAACCAACTCTAATGTCACCTAGATACTCCAATGTCACCGCGAGTATCCCTGAGTTGATTATACGATATGCATCAAATAATTTCAGATTCATAATACTCAATACAACACAAAGAACCTCAAAGAGTGCCCCAAGATTTCTACCGGAGAAACAAGGATGAAAACGTGCATCAACCCCTATGCATAGATTACCCCAATGTCACCTCGAGTATCCGTGAATTGAGTGCCAAGACATACATCAAGTGCTCTCAAATCCAATAAAAGTGTTCAATCCGATAAAAGTGAAATCTCAAAGGGAAAACTCAATTCATCACAACAAGATAGAGAGAGAGAAACACCATATGATCCGACTATATTAAAAAAGCTCGAGATACATCAAGATCTTGCCAACTCAAGAACACGAGAGAGAGAGAGAGAGAGAGAGAGAGAATAAACACATAGCTACTGGTACAAACCCTCATCCCTGAGGGTGGACTATTCCCTCCTCATCATGGTGGCCGCCGGGATGATGAAGATGGCCACCGGTGATGATTTCCTCCTCCGGCAGGGTGCCGAAACGGGGTCTATATTGGTTTTTCGTGGCTACAAAGGCTTGCGGCGGCGGGACTTCTGATCTAGGGTTATTTCTAGGGGTTTCTGTATTTATAGAATTTTTGGGCGTCGGTTTCACGCGAAGATGGGCCTCGAGGTGACCACGATACACCAGGGCGTGCCTGAGGGCTGGCGCGCCCTGGTGGATTGTGGTCACCCCGTGGCTCTTCTGGCCCTCCCACGAAGGTTCTACTGCCTCTTTTGTTTCAAAAAAAATCTTCAAAAAGTGTCGTTGCATTTGGAGAACTTTTATTTCTGCACAAAATACAACACCACGACAGTTCTGCCAAAAACAGCGTCAGTCCGAATTAGTTTCATTCAAATCATACCAAAACTATATAAAATTGTTGTGAACATGGCATGAATACTTCATAAATTATAAATACGTTGGAGACGTATCAGCATCACCAAGCTTAATTCCTACTCGTCCTCGAGTAGGTAAATGATAAAAGAAATCATTTATGAAGTTTGAATGCTAGTGAAGTGCATAAGTTTGATCAATGATAATTTCAATCACTTTTCCTAGCATCATAACAACAACTCCTTCTCATAAACTCATCATGATAAAGTAGGAATTGAAAACGGAATTTTTGTTGTAGAATGCTACCTATCATATTCATCATTTACTCTTTCTTTTGTAGCATGGACATTTGGACTTGAATGATTCAAGGCAATAGTCTATAATTTGACATGAGGACATAAATACTCAAGCATATCAACAAGCAACCATGTCTTTCAAAATATCAACACTAAATAAAGGTATTCCTAGCCCATCATGCTCAATCATTGATCCATTCATGAAACACACTCGAATATTAGCTACATCCAATGCACAAGTATGATCATAGTGCTCCCTAGTTGGTGTTTTATAATAGAAGATGGAGACTCAAATAAAAAAATGCATAAATTAAATAGATAGGCCCTTCGCATAGGGAAGCAGAGATTTGTAGAGGTGCCAGAGCTCAAAGCTTGAATTAAGAGATAACAATATTTTGGGAGGCATACTTTTCCCGTCAACAAAAATGACCGAGAATTCCCAACACTTTCCATGCTAGATACATCATAGGCGGTTCCCAAACAGAAAACAAAGTTTATTCCTTTTTCCACCATTCTTTCACAATCCATGGCTAGCCGTATCCACGGGTGCCTTCCATACCAACACTTTCTAAGGAAATTATTATTGACCACATAAATAAAATTTCTTTGCATTTCGGGACTGGGCATCCCTATTACCTTTGCCACACTCTCGTGCAATGATAAGTGAACAAACACTCATCCTGAGAATAACGCATCTATCATGGAAAATATTGGCCACCCCCTGCCGCTTCATGAGCGGTACGGGCACACAAAAAGGAAATTTATTTTGAAAATTAGAGTTGGCACATACAAATTTGCTTGGAACGGCACGGAAATACCGCATATAGGTAGGTATGGTGGACTCATTTGGCACAACTTGGTTTAAGGAGTTTGGATGCACAAGCATTATTCCCGCTTAGTACAAATGAAGGCTAGCAAATAGATTGAGAAGCGGCCAACCAAGAAACAAAAACGATCATAAATGAGCATTAAACATAACTAACATCAAATAATGCACCACAAGTATGATATAACTTAATTGCATAACTATTGACTTTCGTGCTTGCATAGGGAATCACAAACCTTAACACTAATATTCTTACTAAAACATAATTACTCACCAACATGACTCACATATTATTATCTCCATATCGCAAAACTATCGCAAGGAATCAAACTTATCATATCCAATTATCTACATGAAAGTTTTTAGTATATCCTTCTTGAATATCCATCACTTTGGGACCAATTTCATAGCTTGTGCAAATTGTCATCACTATTATCAACTCTCATAATAATATAAGTGAAGCATGAGAGTGTTCGACAAACTACTCCAAAAAGATATAAGTGAAGTTCAAACGAGTAGTTAAGTAAATGGCTAGCTATTTGAGGACTCTCTCTTATTTAAAAACTTTCAGATCTAAGTATTTTATTGAAACAACAAGCTAAAAAACCAAAACGACATTCCAAGAACAGCACAACTCATGTGAAGAAGCAAAAACTTAGGCTCAACCGATACTAACTGATAATTGTTGATGAAGAAAGGTGGGATGCATACCGGGGCATCCCCAAGCTTAGATGCTTGAGACTTCTTGGAATATTATCTTGGGATGCGTTGGGCATCCCCAAACTTGAGATTTTGTGTCTCCTTAATTCCTTCTCATAACACGGTTTCTCTAATTCTTAAAAACTTCATCCACACAAAACTCAACAAGAACTCATGGGATAAGTTAATATAAACCAATGCAGAACCTTATCATTCTATACTGTAATAAATCACTAAAATTATAATTTAACGTTGCATACTAAATGCCTATGCATATTTAATACTCCTATTCTCAAATGGAATCATTAAACAAGCAAACATATGCAAACATAACAACAATCTGTCTCAACAGGACAGTCTGTAAAGAATGCAAGAAGATTCATACTTCTATAACTCCAAAAATTCTAAAAAATTACCACATTTTAGAAAATTTGTTTTATCTTATTTTGCAAAAAATTCAGCATTTTATCACATCCTGACTTTTGTCAAGAATTCTTACACTAGCATGCAACTTAGTGTTTTCAAACAGCAACATAAAGACTTGCAAAATAAGCATGGCAAAGCTATACTTAACATTTTTATTGAAATAAAAGATACAAAACATTATTCTAAATAACATAAATCAAATGAAAGCAAAATAGAATGACGCTCCAAGCAAAACTCATATCATGCGACGAATAAACATATAGCTCCAAGTGAGGTTATCGATAATGTTGAAGACGAAAGAGAGGATGCCTTCTGGGGCATCCCCAAGCTTAGTTGCTTGGATATTCATTGAATATTACCTTGGGGTACCTTGAGAATCCCCAAGCTTAAGGTCTTGTCACTCCTTACTCTCCTCATATCGACATCTGACGCAAAACTTGGAAACTTCCATCACACAAAACTCAACGGAACTTCGTGAGATAGGTTAGTATGATAAAACAAATCATTCACTTTGGTACTATCAAAGAAAAGATTCACAATTTTTATCACACAATGCCTACTTTACCTTATCATTTCCACAATTTATATTGAGCAATATAAGCCATAGAAACTAGACAACAAGCAAACTATGCATTGAAAACAGAATCTGTCAAAAACAGAACAGTCTGTAATGATCTGGACAATGACCATACTTCCGCTATTCTAAAAATTCTAAAAAAATAGCACAATGTGTGAAATTTTTATATCAATCGTATATAAAAAATTCAGAGCAAAATCACGTTTATGTGAATTTACAAAATTCTAGGACTGGGCGCAAAAGATTCTGTTTTTGCACAGAATCAAATCAACTATCATCCACACTATCCCAAAGGCTTTGCTTGGCACTTTATTGAAACAAAAGATATAAAACATGATTACTACAATAGCTTAATCATGTGAACACACAAAAACAGTAGATATAAATATTGGTTTGTCTCCCAACAAACGCTTTTCTTTAATGCCTTTTAGCTAGGCATGATTATTTCAATGATGCTCGCATAAAAGATAAGAATTGAAACATAACAAGAGCATCATGAAACACATGGCAAGCACATTTAAGCCTAACACACTTCCTATGCATAGGGATTTTGTAAGCAAATAATTTATGGGAACAAGAATCAACTAGCATATGAAGGCAAAACAAGTGCAACTTCAAAACTTTCAACACATAGAGAGGAAACTTGATATTTTTGCAATATGTAAAAGCATATGTTCCTCTCTCATAGTAATTTTCAGTAGCATCATGAACGAATTCAACAATATAACAATCACATAAAGCATTCTTTTCATGATCCACAAACATAGAATTTTTATTTCTCTCCACATAAGCAAATTTATTCCCATGAATAGTAGTGGGAGCAAATTCAACAAAATAACTATCATGGGATTGAAAATTAAAATCATGGTGACAAGTTTCATGGTTATCGTTATTCAATATAGCATACATGTCATCACCATAATCATCGTAGATAGCAATTTTGTTGTCATAATCAATTGAAACCTCTTCCAAAATAGTGGATTCATCATTAAATAAAGTCATGACCTCTCCAAATCCACTTTCATAAATATAATCATCATAAATAGGTGGCATGCAATAATCATAATAAATTTTCTCATCAAAACTTGGGGGACTAAAAATATCATCTTCATCAAATATAGCATCCCCAAGCTTATGGCTTTGCATATTGTTAGCATCATGGATATTTAAAGAGTTCATACCAACAACATTGCAATCATGCTCATCATTCAAATATTTTTTGTCAAACATTTTATAGAATTCTTCTTCCAACAATTGAGCACAATTATCCTTTCCATCATTTTCACGAAAGACATTGTAAAGATGAATAATATGATGCAACCTTAATTCCATTTTTTGTAGTTTTCTTTTATAAACCAAACTAGTGGTAAAACAAGAAACCAAAAAAATACAATTGCAAGATCTAAAGATATACCTTCAGGCACTCACCTCCCCGACAACGCACCAGAAGAGAGCTTGATGTCTACGACACAACTTGTTCTTGTAGACTCGTGTTGGGCCGCCAAGCGCAGAGTTTTGTAGGATAGTAGCAAATTTCCCTCAAGTGGATGACCGAAGGTTTATCACCCGTGGGAGGCGTCGGATGAAGACGGTCTCTCTCAAAAAACCCTGCAATCAAATAATAAAAAGTATCTTGTAAAGTATGAAACCACCTCAAAGTTATCCTTTCCGATTGATCTATCCAAGAGTTCGTACTAAAATAACACCAAGCTATCCTTTCTGATTTATCTATCTAAGAGTTCATACTAAAATAACACCATATGATACACATCAACCAACTCTAATGTCACCTAGATACTCCAATGTCACCGCGAGTATCCGTGAGTTGATTATACGATATGCATCAAACAATTTCAGATTCATAATACTCAATCCAACACAAAGAACCTCAAAGAGTGCCCCAATATTTCTACCAGAGAAACAAGGACAAAAACGTGCATCAGCCCCTATGCATAGACTACCCAATGTCTCGGGAATCCATGAGTTGAGTGCCAAGACATACATCAAGTGCTCTCAAATCCAATAAAGTATTCAATCCGATAAAAGTGAAATCTCAAAGGGAAAACTCAATTTGTCACAACAAGATAGAGAGGGAGAAACACCATATGATCCGACTATATTAACAAAGCTCGTGATACATCAAGATTGTGCCAACTCAAGAACACGAGAGAGAGAGAGAGAGAGAGAGAGAGAGAGAGATTAAACACATAGCTACTTGTACAAACCCTCAGCCCCGAGGGTGGACTATTCCCTCCTCATCATGGTGGCCGCCGAGATGATGAAGATGGCCACCGGTTAAGATTTCCCCCTCCGGCAGGATGCCAAAATGGGGTCTAGATTGGTTTTTCGTGGCCACAGAGGCTTGCGGTGGCGCAACTTCTGATCTAGGGTTATTTCTGGGGGTTTCTGTATTTATACGATTTTTGGGTGTCGGTTTCATGCGAAGATGGGCCTCGAGGTGACCAGGAGACACCAGGGCACGCCCTGGTGGGTTGTGGCCGCCCCGTAGCTCTTCTGGCCGTCCCACGAAGCTTCTAGTGCCTCTTTTGTTCGAAAAAAATTGTCAAAAAGTTTCGTTGCATTTGGAGAACTTTTATTTCTGCACAAAAAACAACACCATGGTAATTCTGCTGAAAACAACGTCAGTCCATGTTAGTTCCATTCAAATCATACCAAAACCATATAAATTTTTTGTAAACATGACATGAATACTTCATAAATTATAGATACGTTGGAGATGTATCACTTACATCCAAAGTTGATCTCGCAGCAAGATCGGCTCGAAAATAAAAGGTATACCTTCAATTCAAACATTTGTGATCAAATCTTTAATTTGTTATTGAGAAATAATTATATCAGAATTCTTGATCACCATGTCGAGCCATCTATCCATGGACGAATGTATTGTAAGCTGCATGATTCGTTCAAGCATAATTTCGAGGATTGCAACATGTTTCGTCATATAGTTAAATCGGCCATTGAAAAGCTCGATTGAAATTTGTTGAAACACCAAGAGATGACAGTCTATTCCAATTGGTCCTGATGGCAAAAAGTGTATGCATCGGTTGCTTCAAGCCGACCCATTTAAAGAGGAGGTAAAAACTGCAGGTGATGGGATCAAGCTTTCAACTAAACAAGTTGTTGAAGAGCATAATGGACATAATCTTGAGGGCGAGAATTCCATCGAAGCTACAATGAAGAGGCCAAGGACTGGGGGGAACATGAAAATCCAAAGATCAATTCAAGTCAAGCCAAAAGAGAATAAAGGCCGCAATAAGCACAAGCGCAAGAAATTCAAAGTCACATTTGCACAATTATTAGATAAATATCAATAGAAGAGTGAAGAGAAAAATGCTTATCGGTCAACTAATGCAAAAGCATCAAGATCATCCTTTAGGCGCAAATACGAGGATTGGTATTGCCAAAGGTGAGAATTTCAATGCAACATATTCATATCCTTATTTTGGGCCGCCAATGCCAATGTTTTGGATGCCTCCCTATACTCATGTAGATCCATATCCATCATGAGACAAGTATGATACAAGGGCACATTCTCCATCTTATTTTAGACCATCTCACCAATATTATGCAGCTCCGGAAATATTAGCATTCAACGAACAATCACATGTCAAAGACCATTTCAATCATAAGGAATCAGTCCGGAGCTCAAGGAGAATAAAGAGGTGGTCAAGCAAGTTTACCGCGTTAAAAGAGATGGTCGTAAGTGTGCTGGTTCTGATTTGATCTCAAATGAAAAAGAGCCAATTGAAATGTCTACATTGACTACTAAAGTCAATGAGATGAAGCAATCAATTGTTGAGAGTAAAAGTGCCAAATCTGAAGAAGAGAAGTTGAGAGTGCACAAGGCCAAAAAGAATTGTCGTTGGTCGAAATAGAATCACAGCCGAGATGTCCACCCGGCTTATCGTATTGGCAAAATAAGGAATTACAAAAGCTTAGTGCACAAGAGCTAAGAAAGGAGAATATGGCATGGGTTCCCAAGGGGGACAATTAGCACAAAAATTATGTGCATGCTTCTATTACAACAAGTACAATAAAGTGAAGAAAGAGAAGGATGGAAGCAACAAACAATTAAGCTGAAGGTGTGCATCACAACATCAAAATCTTTGGTTAGCACATCATCCATATTCTTCAATCATGCCATTGATGCCTTTGCCATGGAATTCATCCCCGGGTATGATCAATTACCCTTCATGGATTTTTTTTGATCCATGGATGAAACATAATTTTCTACATCATGGGAGGGCATTACCAAATCACTATACATTTGGCTAGTTACAATTTTGTTGCTAATACGGGCGGAAATATTTTATTGCTATTTCATTTATTTATTTCGACTATACATGCTTTGGTGGATGAATTCTACATGGACCTCATGGTAATGGCCGATATTGATCTATCGCCCTAAGAATATGTCAAAGCATGGGTGGTGTAGTATCCTAACATCGTCCTTAGTTTGATTGGAGAGCGAGACAAGGTGTTACATATATTGATGCGTTCAGTGATTCGTTAGGAGTAGTGCAACAAATATCCAAGGGTTATCAATGTTTTGACGAATCACTTATAATTTATCTTGAGGTACGTTTAGATGTAAAATTTACCTTGGGTTGCTTTAATACTGCTCATATATCTGGACATAATAATTGGAGAGAAAATGGGTTGGCACAGCAAACATCGGGCGACAATGTTGATCATGGTGTATTGCACATCTATCAATAGCCGATGCTTATTCTCGCCAACGTAGGTAAGGCCAAACTGGAGCTCGCCGCTTCTGCCACTAATGAAACTTTTATGCAGGCGAAGCAAGGATTGGAGGAATTACATTATTGATTATCTACAAGATCCTCCGTAAGGGTGTAACAGATGGTTTGGCGGATGGTATTGAGATGCATATGAACTTTTATCGCTGGTTTGTTATAGAAGTTGAGAAGTTTTCACCAAAGTTTGCATCAAGAGGTTCAAGCAAGAAATGACCGATATATATATTTATCATCCTAAGCACATGCAAATGGACCATGGAGTATTGGCATCGTCCTTAGAACAAGGTCCATGCAAATTATTTTCTGGCATGCAAGCTTTGTCAAAAAACAAGGGGCATGTGTTGGCACCAGATTTTGGCATGGTTAAAAACTTAATAAGTTGACTAGGATTTTGTGTGCAGAGTGTTGTTCGGCCAATTACGCCCCCAAGACGGTCTCATAGGAGAAAGTGTTCTAAATGGATTGTCTTCATCTTGTCGGAACGATCAATTTTGATATAAAAATGTCTCAATCGGGTTCGTATGCAAAAGTTAGGGCCAAAATAATGTGTTGTAGAACTCTACCGCAGAAGTTCCGGGCAAAACTTCTGGGGAGGTTGTCGTGGGACTAAGTCTGATTGTAAGAGTAGGGGGTACGTATGAGGAGGCGAGGCCCTAGCTACGGCGAGGTTGTACACACAAGTTTACGAGTTCAGGCCCCTCTCGGAGGAGGTAAAAGCCCTACGTCTCGGTGCCCGGAGGCGGTTGACTGGAATATGGGTGTGTGCTACAAGGGGTATGAACCCTTGTCCCAGAGGAGGGGGGTTGGCTTATATAGAGTGCACCAGGACCCCAGCTGTAATGCCCCGGAACCGATGCGCCAGGTGTCTTCCAGTTATTCGCCGTTGTTACCATGTCATTTTCTTGCGTGTTTCATTTTGCCATGTCATCATCTGCATTTCATCTGCATGTTTTTCAAAACTTGCATCCGTTCGGGTTCCCCCGGTTCTCTACGTTGTTCGTTCGGAGTCTGGACCTCTCCCGCGCGCCCGTCGCCCCGTTTCAGTCCTTGTTTCATAAGTGGCCGAAAAATGTTCTCGGAATGGGATGAGAGTTGGCGTGCGGTCTTATTGTAGTGTAGCTAGGCCGCCAGTCAAATTTCATCGCATTCGGAGTTCGTTTGTCTGCCCAATCGTTAAATATATAACCGCGATATAGCCGGTATAGACGTTGGACGGTTTTGATATCTGAAACCGATGCCGGGCCGCATTTCTCTTCTCTCCTCTCAGCCCAACCCTTTTGCACAGCCCTCCTAGGCCCAGCCTAGCCCCCCTCGCGTCCGGAACCGTCCGATCGCGATCGGCGGCTCCGAAACCCCTCCTAACCCTCTAACCCTAACCCCCCTACCTATTTAAATTTCTCCTCCTTCCTTTTGGGCATTCTCCTAGCCTTTTTCCCTACCTCCCAGCCGCAACCACCCATCTCCTCCTCGTTTTCGGTGCCTCCCCCCACCTCAAGGGCTGCACCGCCACCTCCCCCCTCCAGATCCGGCGCGCCCAGCCTCCCTCCGCCACTTGGCAAGCCCCTGCGCCGCCCTCCACAGCCTCTCCCCATGCGCCACCTGGCCTCCCCGCGTCCCAGCCACCGTGCCCCCCGCCGGGCCCGCCAGGCGCATCGCCGGCCCGCTTCGGGCCGATCCGGGCCGCGCTGCGCCCCCCGCGCCTGATGGTGCCCGACCCCGCCGGCTCCCGAACCCCGCCGCCAGCCTCGCCGCCCTTCGCCGGCATTCGCGGCCGGTCGCCGCCCCACCGGTGCCGCCTCCTCCCGTCGGCCACCATGCGCCTCCGCGCCTCCTCGCCCGGCGCCGTCTCGGCTCCCGAGGGAGCCCGTGTCTTCGCCGACGTCCTTCGACCCCGCCGCGCTGGAGCTCGCCGGCTCCGCCGCAGCCTTCCTCGTCGGCGCCTGGCGCTCCTCACCGGAGCCCGCGCCCCACCCCTCCAGCGCCGCCCCGCGCCTCCCCTTCACCGCGCCGCGTCGCCTTCGGCCTGATCCGTCCAGGAGCCGCCGGATCCGGCCTCCTCCGGTCTTCCTCGCCCCTCGTCGGCCTCCTCCGCTCGCCGGAGTTCGCCGGAGCTCTTCTCCGGCCAGATCCGTGAAGGTGGACGAGATCCACCAGTCCCTCCATCCAAACGCGCTGACCCGATCCAGATCCCTCCGTCCCGCACGACCCCGTCCAGTTTCGGAGGGTATATTTTCTTCCAAGTCTCGAAGTTTTCAACATTTTGTTGACATGTTCATTGCATCATATCTCCATGTCTGTAGCTCCATTTCATGCATATGATATGTCAAAATGTTCATCATGAGATGCTATTCATTTTGTTACATTGTGCTATGCTTGTTTGAGTCCATCTTGATACCCTTATCATCGTTGCAAGAGTGCTGTATGATGTTAACTACTGTCTGATAACACAACTTGCTGTTTTGTCTTTTTCATTGCATTTTTTTGTGCATCCTTTGAGCTTTTTGTCTACATGAGCTTTGAGCTACATCATGCCGTCTTTACATGGGTTCAATCCATGTATTTTTGTGAGTCTTGTAGTGAGTGCATCGAGCTCGTGAAGTAGGGTACTTGCTGTTACTGTTTTGCTAGGCTGATTCTGTTATATCATGATGCTATGTAAACCTCCTGCTACAAGTCATTCTATGCATAATATGGAGATGTTCACTAAGGATGTTTTGTTATACATGTCATTATCTATCCATCCGTGTCCCTGGTTGCATTTATGGCCTGCTGTATTTTGTTGTTATCTTGCTCTCAAATTGCTAAATAATGTTGCTGTCAGCCTGTTAACATTAAGTTCAGTTTTGCCATGAGCTTTGTTGGTGATCCATGCACCCTATGAACTTGCTCTTGCCATGCTTAGCTTCATAAACATGTCTTATTACTATTGGTAACCTTGTCATGCCATGTATTGCTCTGTGGTGAGTGGTACAAGCTCACCAACATGCCTACTTATTGTTGTTCCTGCCATGTCTGAATCTGTCATATCACTTGCCATGTTTGCATGGATGCTACCATGTTTTCTGTTCATCTTTGGAATTAGTTCAGTAAGGGAGTTTTGTTCTTTGTCTTTAGTAGTAGCATTCCATGACTTTTCTTTCCATGTTAAGTTTCTGTAACATGTTGTTTGATAGCTCTAAACATTGCAACCTGATGTTCTGCTAAGTCTGTAAACTGTTATTATTTGCAATCTTGTCATGTCCTTTTGAGCATGTTATAGTGTTTTCTGGAGATAGCTCAGTGTTCATGTTTTGTAATGCTTTACCTGTACTTCATGCCCATGCCTTTTTTTTCTTATGTTGAGATGCTGTAGCATATTGTTTTGATGCTTGCTAGATGCCTAGTTGTTGTTTTGGACAACTTGTCCTTTAAACTTGTATAGAGTGTATGTGTTGAACCGTTGCTCCCTTTTGAGTGTGCTCTATATGAACTTGCTTGATTTTGCATGAATTTTCATATTATCATGTTGCATCCATGTTTTGAGAGTGTTTGCTTGATGTTGTATGCATTTTGCATCAATGCCATGTTTAACTTGTTTTGCTCATATCTTCTAGGCCGTAGCTCCGAATTAAATGAACTTTATATGTAACTTGACTAGAATCTCATGTAGATCATCTTGGTGCATCTTAACTTGCTGTTTAACAACTTGAACATAAGGTTTATTCAGTTCTGGACCAATTTCTAAATTTGCATATGAGGACTTACCGGAATTGTTATATGTTGTTTTCGGCCTCATTTAAACTTGCTTTGATGTGTGGTTCTTGTATGCATCATCTCTTGCCATGAGTAGCTTCATGTAGTCTTGTCTTGCATCATACTTGGTTGAGCATCATGTCATGTATATGTGTGGTGTGTTTACCATGTTGTGTGCTTCTTCTCGATGGTTCCCGTTTTGTTGTGATCGCGAGGGTTCGTTCGTCTACGCTTGGTTCGGCTTCATTCGTTCGTCTTCTTCATGGAATCGTTCTTCTTCATAGCGGGATTTCAGGCAAGAATGACCGCTACCCTGGATCTCACTACCATCATTGCTATGCTAGTTGCTTCGTTCTATCGCTATGTTGCGCTTCCTATCACTTATTCCTCAAGCCTCCCAAACTACCATGTCAGCCTCTAACATTTTTCATCCTTCCTAGTAAACCATTGCTTGGCTATGTTACTGCTTTGCTCAGCCCCTCTTATAGCGTTGTTAGTTGTAGGTGAAGTTGAAGATTGCTCCATGATGGACAGGATTATGTTGGGATATCACAATATCTCTTATATTATTAATGCATCTATATATTTGGTAAAGGGTGGAAGGCTCGGCCTTATGCCTGGTGTTTTGTTCCACTCTTGCCGCCCTAGTTTCCGTCATATCGGTATTATGTTCCCGGATTTTGCGTCCCTAACGTGGTTGGGTGATTTATGGGACCCCCTTGACAGCTCGCCTTGAATAAAACTCCTCTAGCAAGGCCCAACATTGGTTTTACCATTTGCCTACCACCTATACCTTTCCCTTGGGAGTAATTAACCCGAGGGTCATCTTTATTTACCCCCCCCCCCAGGCCAGTGCTCGTCGTGAGCGTTGGTCCAACCTATCAGCCGCCGGTGGCCACCAGGGGCAACTCTGGGCTGGCCTACCGGAAGTTTGGACAATCCAGTGTGCCCTGAGAACGAGATATGTGCAGCTCCTATCAGGATTTGTCGGCACATTCCGGCGGCTTTGCTGGTCTTGTTTTACCATTGTCGAAATGTCTTGTAACCGGGATTCCGAGACTGATCGGGTCTTCCTGGGAGAAGGAATATCCTTCGTTGACCGTGAGAGCTTGTGATGGGCTAAGTTGGGACACCCCTGCAGGGTATAAACTTTCGAGAGCCGTGCCCGCGGTTATGTGGCAGATGGGAATTTGTTAATGTCCGGTTGTAGATAACTTGACACCTGATTTGAATCAAAACGCATCAACCGCGTGTGTAGCCGTGATGGTCTCTTTTCGGCGGAGTCCGGGAAGTGAACACGGTTTTGGGTTATGGTTGACGTAAGTAGGAGTTCAGGATCACTTCTTGATCATTTCTAGCTTCACGACCGTTCCATTTGCTTCTCTTCTCGCTCTTATTTGCGTATGTTAGCCACCATATCATGCTTAGTCACTGCTGCAACCTCACCACTTTACCCCTTCCTTACCCATTAAGCTTTGCTAGTCTTGATACCCATGGTAATGGAATTGCTGAGTTCTCGTGGCTCATAGATTACTACAACAGCAATTGCAGGTACATGTTATGCGATGATCATGACGCGAGAGCGATGTTTGCTTGTTTTGGAGTTCTTCTTCTGCTTCTTCTTCGATTAGGGGATAGGTTCCAGGTCGGCAGCCCGGGCTAGCAGGGTGGATGTCGTTTGAGTTTCTGTTTGTGTTTCATCCGTAGTCGGATGGTGCTCTTATGTAAGATGATGTTGTATTCGTGTGGCATTGTATGCCTTTTGTATGTATCCCCATCTATTATGTAATGTTGATGTAATGATATCCACCTTGCAAAAGTGTATCAATATGCGGTTCTATCCTTGGTGGGACCTTCGAGTCTCTTTAGGATAGTATTGCATATTGGGTGTGACAAGTTGGTATCAGAGCCTCGACCGACCATGGAGCCCCCTTGATTGATCATGTAGTTTGGTCATTGTCGAGTCTAGAAGAAAACTATTTTGGAGTCTAGTTATGTCGGAGAGTAGGAATTCTTTTTACTCCTCAGCCCCTTCATCGCTCTGGTGAGGAATCTTGACGTAGGTGTTTTGAATTACTCCTCTTCCCTTTCAAACTTTCTTTAGGATCACGCAGTTGGTTTTCCGATCGTTGGTTCTCAGCTCTTTTTATCCGGTGCATTTCTCGTCAAGTTGACTCGAGCCTCTTCATCATTGCAAGTTCAGTTGTTTTCTTTTCCCACCCGCCCACCCCTTTTCATCTCGGAGTCGGAGTCCATAATCGAGTATCCATCCTACTCGTGCGAAGCCTTTGCTTTCTCTCAACCGGTGTTTTCTCTTCAAGATGTTCATCGATTCCCCCTTCCAAGTTGCCTTTTTTTTCCCGCCCTCCCACCCTCTTCTTCTCGGAGCCTGAGTCTCTTTCGAGCATCAATTTCATTCGTACGGAGCCTCTTCAGTCTTCCCTCAATTATCTCAACTGGTGAATTCTCGCCTCGGTGGACATTCTTCATCTCTTTTTCTTCTCCGGTGGATTCAATTCCAATTTTCGGTAGTGATTATATTCTTTTCCTCGGCTCAAGTGTTTTCCCTGCTCGTTTGCCTCTCGCCAGTTTATCCTTCCGGAGTGTTCAAGACATCTCAGGAGATTCGTCTGTGTTCCAATTAATTCGAGGTTGTCACCTCATTCATATATTTCAATCATTCTGGTGCATCATCTACCTCTTCAATAACCCTTTCCAACGGTGTTTTCTTTTAGTGGGCCCTAACCCACAGGTCTTTTCCCAGGATCTTACCTGACTCTTCTAATTATTCCGGAGTTATTCCCAAATTCTTTTCTAGTGTGACGTAAGAATGGATCCCATCAGTCACATGTCTTCTCCAACATCTCTTTCAAATTCTTTTCATCTTTGGTTCAACCCTTCCTCTTTTTCATTCTCCCGGAGTATCTCAGTAATTTTGGTGGTGTTTTCCGTCGTCATTTGAAGACCGAAGAAGAGTTTTTCCTCTAAATCTTGACTGTTCTCCCGAAGATTCATGGTTCCAGCTTCTTCTTATCCTCTCGAATTATTCCGTTCGTCATATTTTCTTTCCTTGCCCATCCAGAGTATGTCAGGAGTTGTTTTCAGTTTTCTTTTCACCGGAGGCCATCATTTCAGAAGAATTCTTCGTCCTCACTTTCCAGCTCCCGTTATCCAATTATCCCGGTGCTTCGTTCAAGTGTTCCTTAATCAGCTCATGATCTCTTTGTTCTTTTGCATCTAAATCCCCTAGCATATTGGTTCTTCTAATTCTTTCCGGTGATTCATTCTCTGTCATCAGTCATTTTTGAATTCTTATGGTGGTTCGTTCAAGATTCTTTTTCTTTGATTATCATATTAATTCTTTCATTCTTTTCAATCCTACCGGTGGTTCATGAAGACCTTCTCAAGTTTGCGATATGTCACTTCTCAATCCTTTTTCAAGAAGAATAAGTAGTATGCAAAATCCATTGCTTGTCATCAAGTTAATTTGATGAAGGATAAGCATACAATAAACCTTATTCTTATTTCATCATCGCCAAGTAATCCCTTTTTCTTCAGAGTTTGTTCGCGAGGAATAAATTCTAGTTCCAAGTGTTTTCATCTTTTCTTTTCCGGAGTTCAAATTTTCCTCGGCTATTTCGTCGGAACCTCCATCTAAATCACTGCAAGGCTTGAATCTTTATTCTTTTATCCTTCATTTCTATCTCATCATCCTTTTGTTACCGGAGTTCTTATGGTGGTTTGTAAGGATTTAATTCATTCTTCAAGTGTTCATCAAGATTCTTGTTGGTGGAGTTCAAGTATCTTTTCCTCTTATGTCTCGAGGTGCAATTAATTCTCCGTATTATTTTGAAGTGGAGTTTGCATTTCTTCGTTATTCTCAGCTATCTCAACCATTTCCGGTTGTGGTCGGTTGTCACCTCATAATTTTGAGATGTTTTCCATAAGTCCACAACAAGCAATTCTTTTGTTGTTCAATTTCCAACAACTCCATTCAATCCTTGCTTCTACGGATGCTTTCTATTTCATTCGTGGTAGAAGTTGTCTTCCTCTTCTCCGTTTCCTTTTCATTCCACCATTTCAATTCTTTCGGAGGCATTCTGTTGTTCCTCTCGTCAAGTAGCATTCCATCTTCTCAAGTTCATGTTCTAATCTTTCAGTGTTCAGCCGGAGTGCTGCATAAATTTTGTCATCTGTATTCCTTTTCTAGCTTGTTCTAACCAGGGTGCTTTCAGAATCTATCTTGTCCTTTGACCTTTTAGGTCTCGTCATATTGATTGATCCTCTCTTCTACTCGAGTGTTCTCGACTTTGTTCACCCTCTCTTTTTTGTTCATATTTTACCTCATCTCTTTTCTCTTCCGTCTCGGTCCTAAGATCTCGGGACGAGATCTCTTGTTAGTGGAGGAGAGTTGTAACGCCCAGGTGTCTTCCAGTTATTCGTCGTTGTTGCCATGACATTTGCTTGCGTGTTGCATTTTGCCATGTCATGATCTGCATTTCATCTGCATGATTTTCAAAACATGCATCCGTTCGGGTTCCCCCGGTTCTCTCCGTTGTCTATTCGGAGTCCAGACCTCTCCCGCGCGCCCGTCGCCCCCTCTCAGTCCTTGTTTCATAAGTGGCCGAAAAATGTTCTCCAAATGGGATGAGAGTTGGCGTGCGGTCTTATTGTAGTGTAGGTAGGCCGTCTGCCAGATTTCATCGCATTCGGAGTTCGTTTGTCTGCCCAACCGTTAAATATATAACCGTGATATAGCCGGTATAGACGCTGGACGGTTTCGGTATCCAAAACCGGTGCTGGGCCGCATTTCTCTTCTCTCCTCTCAGCCCAACCCTTCTGCACAGCCCTCCTAGGCCCAGCCTAGCCCCCCTTCGCGTCCGGAACCGTCCGATCGCGATCGGAGGCTCCGAAACCCCTCCTAACCCTCTAACCCTAACCCCCCTACCTATTTAAATTCCTCCTCCTTCCTTTTGGGCATTCTCCTAGCCTTTTTTCCTACCTCCCAGCCGCAGCACCACTCTCCTCCTCGTTTTCGATGCCTCCCCCCACCTCGAGGGCCATGCCGCCGCCTCCCCCCTCTATATCCGGCGCGCCCAGCCTCCCTCCACCACTTGGCAAGCCCCCAGTGGCCAGCCGCCGCCTGCGCCACCCTCCACAGCCTCTCCCCGTGCGCCACCTGGCCTCCCCGTGTCCCAGCCACCGCGCCCCGCCGCCGGGCCTGCCAGGCCCATTGCCGGCCCTCTTCGGGCTGATCCGGGCCGCGCCGCGCCCCCCGCGCCCGATGGCGCCCAACCCCGCCGGCTCCCGAACCCCGCCGCCAGTCTCGCCGCCCTTCGCCGGCATTCGCCGCCGGTCGCCACCCCGCTGGTGCCGCCTCCTCCCGCCGGCCACCGCGTGCCTCCGCGCCTCCTTGCCCGGCACCACCTCGGTTCCCGAGGGAGCCCGCGTCTTCGCCGACGTCCTCCGACCCCGCCGCCGCCGGAGCTCGCCGGCTCCGCCGCAGCCTTCCCCGCCGGCGACTTGCGCTCCTTGCCGGAGCCTGCGCCCCGCCTCTCCAGCGCCGCCCCGTGCCTACTCTTCACCGCGCCGCGTCGCCTCCGGCCCGATCCGGCCAGGAGCCGCCGGATCCGGCCTCCTCTGGTCTTCCTCGCCCCTCGTCGGCCTCCTCCGCACGCCGGAGTTCGCCGGAGCTCTTCTCCGGCCAGATCCGTGAAGGTGCACGAGATCCACCAGTCCCTCCATCCAAATGCGCTGACCCGATCCGGATCCCTCCGTCCTGCACGACCCCGTCCAGTCCCGAAGTTTTCAACATTTTGTTGCCATGTTCATTGCATCATATCTCCATGTCTATAGCTCTGTTTCATGCATATTATATATCAAAATGTTCATCATGAGATGCTCTTCATTTTTTACATTGTGCTATACTTGTTTGTGTCCATCTTGATGCCCTTATCGTCGTTGCAAGAGTGTTATATGATGTTAACTGCTGTCTGTTAACAGAACTTGCTGTTTTGTCTTTTTCATTGCATTTTGTGTGTGCATCCTTTGCGCTTGATGTCTACATGAGTTTTGAGATACATCATGCCATATTTACAGTGGTGCAATCCATGTATTTTTTTAGTCTTGTAGTGAGTGCATCGAGCTCGTGAAGTAGGGTACTTGCTGTTACTGTTTTGCTAGGCTGATTCTGTTATATCATGATGCTATGTAAACCTGCTGCTACAAGTCATTCTATGCATAATCAGGAGATGTTAACTAAGGATGTTTTGTTATACATGTTATGCTCTCCGCATCCATGTCCCTGGTTGCATTTATGGCATGCTGTGGCTTGTTGTTATCTTGCTCTCGAATTGCTAAATAATGTTGCTGTCAGCCTGTTAACATTAAGTTCAGTTTCTCCATGAGCTTTGCTGGTGATCCATGCACCCTATGAACTTGACCTTGCCATGCTTAGCTACACAAACATGTCTTCTTACTGTTGGTCACCTTTTCATGCCATGTATTGCTATGTGATGAGTGGTACAAGCTCACCAACATGCCTACTTATTGTTCTTCCTACCATGTCTGAATCTGTCATATCACTTGCCATGTTTGCATGGATGCTACCATGTTTTCTGTTCATCTTTGGAATTAGTTCAGTAAGGGAGTTTTGTTCTTTGTCTTTAGTAGTAGCATGCCATGCCTTTTCTTGCCATGTTAAGTTCCTGTAACATGTTATTTGATAGCTCTAAACATTGCAACCTGATGTTATTTCTGCTAAGTCTGTAAACTGTTACTATTTGCAATCTTGCCATGTCCTTTTGAGCATGTTATATTGTTTTCTGGAGATAGCTCACTGTTCATGTTTTGTAATGCTTTACCTGTAATTCATGCCCATGCCTTTTGTTCTTATGTTGAGATGCTGTAGCATATTGTTTTGATGCTTGCTAGATGCCTAGTTGCTGTTTTGGACATCTTGTCCTTTAAACTTGTATAGAGTGTATGTGTTGGACCGTTGCTCCGTTTTGAGTGTGCTCTATATGAAACTTGCTTGATTTTGCATGAAGTTTCATATTATCATGTTGCATCCATGTTTTGAGAGTGTTTGCTTGATGTTGTATGCATTTTGCATCAATGCCATGTTTAACTTGTTTTGCTCAAGTCTTCTAGGCCGTAGCTCCGAATTAAATGAACTTTATATGTAACTTGACTAGAATCTCGTGTTGATCATCTTGGTGCATCTTAACTTGCTGTTTAACAACTTGTACATAATGTTTATCCAGTTCTGGACCAATTTCTAAATTTGCATATGAGGACTTACCGGAATTGTTATATGTTGTTTCCGGCCTCATTTAAACTTGCTTTGATGTGTGGTTCTTGTATGCAAAATCTCTTGCCATGAGTAGCTTCAAGTCTTGTCTTGCATCATACTTGGTTGAGCATCACGTCATGTATATGTGTGGTGTGTTTACCATGTTGTGTGCTTCTTCTCGATAGTTCCCGTTTCGTTGCGATCGTGAGGATTCGTTCGTCTACGCTTGGTTCGGCTTCATCCGCTCGTCTTCTTCATGGACTCGTTCTTCTTCCTAGCGGGATTTCAGGCAAGATGACCGCTACCCTGGATCTCACTACTATCATTACTATGCTAGTTGCTTCGTTCTATCGCTATGCTGCGCTTCCTATCACTTGTTCCTCAAGCCTCCCAAACTACCATGTCAGCCTCTAACCTTTTTTTACCCTTCCTAGCAAACCATTGCTTGGCTATGTTACCGCTTTGCTCAGCCCCTCTTATAGCATTGTTAGTTGCAGGTGAAGTTGAAGATTGCTCCATGATGGACAAGATTATGTTGGGATATCACAATATCTCTTATATTATTAATGCATCTATATATTTGGTAAAGGGTGGAAGGCTCGGCCTTATGCCTGGTGTTTTGTTCCACTCTTGCCGCCCTAGTTTCCGTCATATCGGTATTATGTTCTCGGATTTTGCGTCCCTAACGCGGTTGGGTGATTTATGGGACCCCCTTGACAGTTCACCTTGAATAAAACTCCTCAAGCAAGGCCCAACATTGGTTTTACCATTTTCCTACCACCTATACCTTTCCCTTGGGAGTAATTAACCCGAGGTTCATCTTTATTTACCCCCCGGGCCAGTGCTAGTCGTGAGCATTGGTCCAACCTGTCAGCCGCTGGTGGCCACCAGGGGCAACTCTGGGTTGGCCTACCGGAACTTTGGACAATCCGGTGTGCCCTGAGAACGAGATATGTGCAGCTCCTATCAAGATTTGTCGGCACATTCGGGCGGCTTTGCTGGTCTTGTTTTACCATTGTCAAAATGTCTTGTAACCGGGATTCCGAGACTGATCGGGTCTTCCTGGGAGAAGGAATATCCTTCGTTGACCGTGAGAGCTTGTGATGGGCTAAGTTGGGACACCCCTGCAGGGTATAAACTTTCGGGAGCCGTGCCCGCGGTTATGTGGCAGATGGGAATTTGTTAATGTCCGGTTGTAGATAACTTGACACTTGATTCGAATTAAAACGCATCAACCGCGTGTGTAGCCGTGGTAGTCTCTTTTGGCGGAGTCCGGGAAGTGAACACGGTTTTGGGTTATGGTTGACGTAAGTAGGAGTTCAGGATTACTTCTTGATCATTGCTAGCTTCATGACCGTTCCGTTTACTTCTCTTCTCGCTCTTATTTGTGTATGTTAGCCACCATATCATGCTTAGTCGCTGCTGCAACCTCACCACTTTACCCCTTCCTTACCCATTAAGCTTTGCTAGTCTTGATACCCATGGTAATGGGATTTCTGAGTCCTCGTGGCTCACAGATTACTACAACAATAGTTGCAGGTACAGGTTATGTGATGATCATGATGCGAGAGTGATGTTTGCTTGTTTTGGAGTTCTTCTTCTGCTTCTTCTTCGATCAGGGGATAGGTTCCACGTCAGCAGCCTGGGCTAGTAGGGTGGATGTCGTTTGAGTTTTTGTTTGTGTTTCATCCGTAGTTGGATGGTGCTCTTATGTAAGATGATGTTGTATTTGTGTGGCATTGTATGCCTTTTGTATGTATCCCCATCTATTATGTAATGTTGATGTAATGATATCCACCTTGCAAAAGCGTATCAATATGCGGTTCTATCCTTGGTGGGACCTTCGAGTCTCTTTAGGATAGTATCGCATATTGGGTGTGACACCAACCGTCCTCCGTTATAGGGGTTCAATGTACATTAAGATAGGGCGTTACTGGTAACGCCAGCTATAAAGTGTTATCAATGATCTTTAAGACTATGGAGTGAACGCCTGACCATTTCCATCCTGAGTGACTCTAGGTCTTCTGTACTCCGAGTGGTTTCTTGTATGGTCAAATGACTCCATCCAGGTCGAGTGAAATTGGGGGTATCCGAGTGAGGTGACTAGTCGAATGGATTGCATCGATGGCTTCAGTCGATACTTCCTGCTGTGCTTTGAATGTCCTTGCTTCTAGGGTAGTAACCTTGGGTAGGGCGTATAGGTTAGGTCTATGACCCTACCCTAGGTCGATGGCATCGTCATTTGCCCCCAACTGGATTGAGGTCCGAGTGAAAGGAAAGTTGAAGTTGGCCCTGCCTTGACTCTTGTGCTTCACAAGCATTCATACTGAGTTCGAGGTCCATGTTGAAACTTTGGCTTCATTTCAGTCGCCCTGATCAATTCAGAGGTCGTCGACTGAACTTATGCTGGCACTCTTCGAGTGTTGCTATGATGCGAAATCTTCGGCGCGATTGGTTATTGCGGTTCCCGGATCTCACAGGATTCGAAAATTTGGGGAAGCGCGCGAGTCGGAGCGCGCCGCAGTAAACAGGACGGATAGATAGGGGTGCCTCGATTTCTGCGCCACCTTTTTCTCCACGTATCCAGTGCGCGACTGTTGGAGGATTTGACAGGATCGCTTGGGCCCACGCGTCAGCCACTCGGAAGTAGACCCTTAAAAGGCGTCGAGGCTGATGCGTCTGCATAGTGCGCTCCCATTCCCCTTCTTCTTCCTCTGCTTATCCACCGCACCCTCTTTCCCCCTCGACGCCGCCGCTCTGCCAGTGTGCAGCCCGCCACCATGGTGAAGGATAAGACGGCGGCACTGGAGCACGCGAAAAAAGCGGCGGCGACGGCCAAGGGAAAGAAAATGAATCGGAGATCGTCGTCGAGGTCCGGGCTGCCACTTGGTTGGATTTAGGAAAACTGGATCCGATCCACACTTCGGACAGAGGATCTTGAAGATCTGGCCGCCACGGGATTGATCGCCGCCGGGACTTCGAGGCTGCCGGGGGACGATATAGAGCCTCAGCCACGGGCGGGTGAGTGTGTCCTCCTAGCCACCCATGTCGACTGTGGTTTCTCCCTTCCCCCATATCCTTTCTTCCGGTGTTTTCTGAATTTTTTCGGTCACCTCTTCTCTCCCAATACCATCATGTATCTTGCTACATTCGCGTCTATGTGCGAAAACTTCTTGGGTTGTTGACCGCACTGGGGTCTCTTCAAACATATTTTCATAGTCCGTTCCCAGACCGTGAAGAAGGAAAATCCGAATGACGAGAGGACACATTTGATCCAGATGTGCGGGAGTTTAGGGATTCAGATGAGGAAGAGGAGCACTTTTCCCCCTATGACACTTCCCGAGTCGGTTAGGGGCTAGCAGTCGACCTGGTTCTACTGCCAGGACATTGTGACCCCCGGTCAGTCGACCGGTCTTCCTCTCTTTACCCTAGATCGAGTCCAGCAACCTTCTTCACTGATTGTGACCGCAACAGAGAAAGTAGAGACGAACATGTTGGTTGAGAGGGTAGTTCAGTTCGTCCATCAGGGTGTAACTGGCATGGATTTGTTGGAGGTGTTTCTCAGTCGACGCATCCTGCCGCTCCAAGCCCGTGACCACTCGATGTGGATGTACTCGGGCTCTAATGACACCGCTTGGGTCCACCCAGAGGAGGTTCCCGATGAGATGGTGGCCTTGAGGCTGAAGAGCATTATCGAAAACAAAGATAACCCCAGGGGGGCCAGGAGAGTCGATCCATTCGACGCTGACAACCAGCCGGACAAGGCCCAATCCTTGCTAGCGAGTGTACTTCATTCTGTCTTGCAACTGTCCCTGAATCCTACTGATGTTTGATTAACTTCTTGCCTTGCAGGTTTATACTGAGATGTATTCGATGCCGAACAGGGAACAAGCCCAGGAGCAAGTCCAGGAGGGAGCGATAGTGCAGAAGAGAGCGTCGACTGGCAATCTCCCGACGATGAAGATGAGGAAGAGATTGATGAGTCGGACGACGAAGAAGAGGAGGTCGACTCACCACCTCGCACGGAGCGCCAATCCAAGCAGTTTCATGATCCAACGGGCGGGCGTAACAATGCTGTGGCTCCGAGCACGCAAGTGCATAAGCGCACTCGGACTTTGACTCCGGAGCCGTCAGAGAAGGTCACCAAGCAGCCCAAGGTTGCCCCTTCAAAGTCTCGGAAGACATTGCCCAAGATCAAAATGGACGTTCCTGTTGCTTCTGCGTGAGTGTTCTGTCTTTCTGTGTTTTCCTACTGACTCATACTCCTACTCTGACCGAGTGGATTATGAACTTTTTAGTGCTGCAGACAAGGCTCAAGATGATGAAGAGACTGACGATGCGGCTACTTCCAAAGCTGGTATGATCCTGCAATCTTGAACTTGTTTCGTCGACTGGATAGTCGGTTGATTGAGCCCCTATGGTTGCATTTTGTTGTAGCTCCATGGGACGTCATTGAGCTTCCAGACGATGATGAAGAAGTGCCTCTAAAAAATACGGGAAGGATGGGCAGGGCTTCGAGCAGGAGGATGGCCGTAGGCCAGGAGCCTTAGTCGACATCAGCGCCAGAGGCGGTGGTCCAGTGATCCGGAGATCCAGCTCGGGCCAATGTTTCTTTTGCCAATCCGGTGTCGACTGACTGTCCCTCGGCGTCGATTGCTCAAGTCTCTGCTTCGCCTGCATAGCTCCATGCTTCAGATCCTGTGATTGCTCCGGCCATACCGCCATCATCGCTCTTTGCTACACATCACACTCCAGATGACCCAGTGCGTGCCGCGAAGGAAGCCATACTCCAAGAAAACCTTATGATGGAACAGATGAAGGTGGTGCACGAGGCCAGCCAGGCTGCCTACAATGCCAGCTCTACTCTGTATGTCAACGTCAAGGTCAGTTGATTTTCTACTGATCTCTCAATTTAACTTTTGCCTTGCTACGGTGTAGTAGTTGTACGTAACTGTTGCTTCATTGTCCGTAACATGTCCCTGGATGAGTGTTTTGGAACCTTTTATGTGCATCTATCATGAGTCTGCATTTTGCATCCACTCAACCACTAGGTGCTTTAACTTAGTGTTGAATAGCTCATCTATTTGAGTCGACCAGGTTGAGTCGAGTGTATTTCTCAACCAGTGGGGGCACGCAAAGTGCACCCACTGGGTGTAGTCCCCGAGACCGCTGTCGGATGTTTGATGCGGCGGGGGTCTTTGCCGAATGTCACTTCATTATTCTTTCACTCAGTTGAATAGCTTGATCCGAGTGGAATCCAGGCCAGTGGGGGCACACAGAGTGCACACATTGGGTGTAGTCCCCAAGACCACAGTCAACTGCTGGCAGTCGGCTGGGGTCTGAGAATCTCTCTCTCTCTTTTTTTGCATACTCATGCTGGGCAGACCATGATGAGTGGAAAAACCGGACCAGTGAGGGCACGCCAAGTGCACCCACTGGGTGTAGTCCCCGAGACTACTGTTGAATGTTTGATTCGGCGGTAGTCTTAGAGCAATTTTCGCTGTGATTGACCTTTGTTTTTATCGACTGACATATCTTATTTGCTGACCGCAGAAATCTTGTGATCTTGGAGCCCAATTTGCTGAATTGGAGAAGAAACAGATCAGCCTCAACCTCGACCTGGAGATGGCCAAGAATAATCTCTAGAAGGCCCAGGAAGAAGCAGCTACCATGGGAGGTAATAATTCGTCGTCTGTCCACCTTATGACTTTTTTCCTTTTAGTCTCTTGAACCGAGTGACTCCACTCGAACAGATGTACGTAGTGAAAATCGTCAACTCCAAGCTCGTCTGAAGAATGTTATTTCTTTAGAGAAAATGAAGCAGGCTCTAGAGAAGAAGGATCAAGACCTTTCCACAACACAAAAGGAGGCGCGAGAGAAAACAACACTTGTTGATAAGAAGCTGGCCTCAGTCAACAATTTGGAAGAGGAGAACTCCAAGCTGAAGACTGCTGTTGCTGAAGCCAACAAGGAGGTTGCGAGGCTGAAGAAGGACAAGGAGACCTTGACTGACAAGGTTGGAGATCTTACGGCGAAGAAGAGCGAGCTAGAGGCTTATCTAGGAAGGCTTGCTGAGAAACTGGTCCTGAAGCTTGAAGGTACTTCCTGTCATCCGACTGATTTGCTGTTGTGGACTCATTATTTAACTGTCAACTCACCGCTTTTCCGACTGCACAGAACTCTGTCAAGACTTTGAAGCAGAGACTGGGCGGATTGAGACAGGTCTCGATCCCATAAACTCTCCTGTCAAAGATGACCTCGCGTTGAACGTGCTGCGACTGGAGTCTCGTCTGGACAGTGTTGTGGATTATCTTGCTCGTCTGAAGGTGGTGATGTCGCAGATTGACACTGAGTTCTGGCCCCGAGCGGAATTCCAGAATGATCGTGAGTCTCTGATGACTCGACTGAATGAAATCCCTGGTCGAGTGCAAGAGTGGAAGAAGTCGGCTGCTCGCTGTGGTGCCGATGTGGCTCTCTCATTGGTCCGAGTCCACTGCAAGGATGCCAAAGAAGACAAGCTGGCGGATCCCAAGGTTGACAACACTAAGAAGCTCAACTTCTAGTCCTTCATGGACACCTTCATCGACGCTGCTACTCGTATCACAGACAACATTGATCTTGACAGCTTCGTCGAGCTAGCAAGTCCTCATCCCGCCGAGTGAGAAAACATTATGCCCCACCTTTATTCACCTCGGGATGCCGAGTGATTTTGTAACTATTAAACTCTTTCAAGCCTGATGCCTGAGTCCTTCTCCCTACTGTGGTTT
This sequence comes from Triticum timopheevii, assembly GCA_963921465.1. Taxonomy (NCBI): domain Eukaryota; kingdom Viridiplantae; phylum Streptophyta; class Magnoliopsida; order Poales; family Poaceae; genus Triticum; species Triticum timopheevii. The sequence continues at coordinate 316,249,673 of OY997270.1, forward strand.
TGAACTTTTTGGGGGGTTTATCTGAACTTGGTTTTTCTTGAATATGATGCCTTTGCCTTTATCACTTTCGGATGTTTTTCGATTCCGAGCGAAACTTGACCCTTCCACTCTTGGTCGAGTGGCTCTGACGATGTGTTCGATCGACACCTCGTCGTCCTTGCAAAACGGAATGGTGTGTACGTTGTACTTGGGACGCAGCTCTGACGATGTGTTCAGTCGACACCTCGTCGTCCCTGCGGATTGGGATGGAGCGTACGTTGTACTTGTGACGTAGCTCCGACAATGTGTTTAGTCGACACCTCGTCGTCCTTGCGGATCGGGATGGAGTGTACGTTGTACTTGTGACACAGCTCAGAGGATTTTTGTGACTTAGGCGAGTACGGGGTCGCGGCTAAGCCCCCAAGTGGGAGGATTGCTCTCCACTCAGAGTGGTTTTTTAACTTAGGCGAGTACGGGGTCGCGGCTAAGCCCCCGAGTGGGAGGATTTCTCTCCACTCGGAGTGGGTTTTTAACTTAGGCGAGTACAAGGTCGCAGCTAAGCCCCCGAGTGGGAGGATTTCTCTCCACTCGGAGTGGGTTTTTAACTTAGGCAAGTACGGGGTCGCAGCTAAGCCCCCGAGTGGGAGGATTTCTCTCCACTCGGAGTGGTTTTTTAACTTAGGCGAGTATGGGGTCGCGGCTAAGCCCCCGAGTGGGAGGATTGCTCTCCACTCGGAGTAGTTTTTTTAAACTTAGGCAAGTACGGGGTCGCAGCTAAGCCCCCGAGTGGGAGGATTGCTCTACACTCGGAGCGGTTTTTTAACTTAGGCGAGTACGGGGTCGCGGCTAAGCCCCCGAGTGGGAGGGTTACTCTCCACTCGGAGTAGTTTTTTTAACTTAGGCGAGTAAGGGGTCGTAGTTAAGCCTCCGAGAGTAGTTTTTTTTTAACTTAGGTGAGTACGGAGTTGCAGCTAAGCCTCTGAGTGGAGAGGATTGCTCTCCACTCGGAGTAGTTTTTAACTTAGGCAAGTACGGGGTCGCGACTAAGCTCCCGAGTGGGAGGATTTCTCTCCACTCGGAGTAGTTTTTTGTTAACTTAGGCGAGTACGGGGTCGCAGCTAAGCCTCCGAGTGGAGAGGATTTCTCTCCACTCGGAGTAGCTTTTTTAACTTAGGCGAGTACGGGGTCGCAGCTAAGCCTCCGAGTGGAGAGGATTTCTCTCCACTCGGAGTAGTTTTTTTTAACTTAGGCGAGTACGGGGTCGCAGCTAAGCCTCCGAGTGGGAGGATTGCTCTCCACTTGGAGTGGTTTTTTAACTTAGGCAAACCAGGTTCGCGGCTAAGCCACCCACTGGGGGGTTTGAACACAAATGATTACGGGAAATCAATCATTAAGATACTGCAAAAATCTTGTCTTTGGTAAGCAAACTGTAGGATTCTTATTACAACTCGTCGATCCGAGTAGTTTAGGTATAGAAATGGCGAAGCAGCTCTGCATTCCACGCGCGCGGCTCGTCCATTTTCTTGGCTACGTTGTAGATGTGGTACGCTCCGTTGTGAAGCACCTTGGTGATGATGAAGGGACCTTCCCAGGCCGGAGCGAGCTTGGGAGGCCATTTCTGATCCACTCGGAGCACAAGGTCTCCCTCCTAGAACGCTCGACCTCTGACATTACGGGCATGGAATCGATGTAGATCTTGCTGGTAGATGGTCGACCGGATCAGAGCCATCTCATGTTCCTCTTCCAAGAGATCACCTGCGTCTTGGCGTGCCTGTTCTGCTTCAGCTTCTGAGAAGAGTTCCACTCGTGGAGCATTGTGCAGCAAGTCACTCGGAAGTACATCTTCAGCACCATACACCATGAAGAATGGGGTTCAGTCAGTTGACCGGTTCGGAGTTGTTCTTAGTCGCCATAAGATGGATGGAAACTCAGTCACCCAAGCTCCGGCAGTGTGCTTGAGGTCGCGCATCAATCGGGGTTTCAGCCCTTGTAGGATTAAACCATTCGCCCTTTCTACTTGCCCATCCAACTGTGGGTGCACAACAGACGCGTAGACCCAAGTGCCTTGGGAAGCACAAAATGCCTTGAACTCATCAGAATCAAAGTTGGAGCCATTATCTGTGATGATGCTGTGAGGTACTCCATATCTGAATATCAACTCCTTAATGAAACTGACGGTAGTGCCTGAGTCAAGGTTCTTGATAGGCTTGGCTTCGGTCCATTTGGTGAATTTGTCGACTGCTACGAGCAAATGGGTGAAACCACTTCTACCGGTCTTGAAGGGTCCAACCATATCCAGCCCCTAGACTACAAACGGCCAGACGAGTGGGATAGTCTTCAAGGCAGACGCAGGCTTGTGAGACATGTTGGAGTAGAATTGACAACCTGCGCACTTGTCGACTATATCCTTTGCCATCTCATTCGCATGAGGCCAATAGAATCTCGCTCGGTATGCTTTGGCCACGATGGTCCAAGAGGACGCATGGTGACCACAGGTCCCCGAGTGGATCTCATTTAGGATCATTCGACCTTATTCTGGGGTGATGCAGCGTTGAGCCATTCTTGTGACACTTTCTCTGTAAAGCTGCCCTTTTATCACGGTGAAAGGTTTCGATCGACGGACTATCTGTCGGGCCTCGTCCTCATCCTCTGGGAGTTCCTGCCTGAGCAGGTATGCGATGTATGGCACCGTCTAGTCGGGCATGATCACTAAGACTTCCCACAACTGGGACTTCAATCTCAGTCGGATTGGTTGAACTTATCGGTTGCGGGGGCTCTTCCTTGAAGGGATCTTCTTGTACTGATGGGGTGTGGAGATGATCCAAGAACACATTGCTGGGGATAGGCTTCCGAGTGGAACCTATCTTTGCCAGATCATCAGCAGCTTGATTCTTGATTCTGGGTATGTGGTGGAGCTCTAACCCCTCAAACTCTCTAGCTTTCTTACTGCATTGCAATAACCGGTTGATACGTCTCCAACGCATCTATAATTTTTGATTGCTCCATGCTACTTTATCTACTGTTTTGGACTATATTGGGCTTTATTTTCCACTTTTATATTATTTTTGGGACTAACCTATTAACCGGAGGCCCAGCCAGAATTGCTGTTTTTTGCCTATTTCAGTGTTTTGAAGAAACGGAATATCAAACGGAGTCCAAACGGAATGAAACCTTAGGGAACGTGATTTTCTCACCGAATGTGATCCAAGAGACTTGGACCCTACTCCAAGAAATGCCGGAGGCGGTCACGAGGGTGGAGGGCGCGCCCCCTGGGCGCCCCCCTGCCTCATGGCCCCTCTGTTGCTCCACCGACGTACTCCTTCCTCCTATATATACCTACGTATCCCCAAACGATCAGACGAGGAGCCAAAAACCTAATTCCACCGCCGCAACCTTCTGTATCCATGAGATCCCATCTTGGGGCCTGTTCTGGAGCTCCGCCGGAGGGGGCATCTACCACGGAGGGCTTCTACATCAACACCATAGCCCCTCCGATGAACTGTGAGTAGTTTACTTCAGACCTTCGGGTCCATAGCTAGTAGCTAGATGGCTTCTTCTCTCTTTTTGGATCTCAATACAATGTTCTCCCCCTCTCTCGTGGAGATCTATTCGATGTAATCTTCTTCTTTTTGCGGTGTGTTTGTTGAGACTGATGAATTGTGGGTTTATGATCCAGTATTATCTATGGAAAATATTTGAATCTTCTCTGAATTCTTTTATGTATGATTGAGTTATCTTTGCAAGTCTCTTCGAATTATCCTTTTTGGTTTGGCCAACTAGATTGGTAGTTCTTGCAATGGGAGAAGTGCTTAGCTTTGGGTTCAATCTTGCGATGTCCTTTCCCAGTGACAGAAGGGGCAGCAAGGCACGTATTGTATTGTTGCCATCGAGGATAACAAGATGGGGTTTTTATCATATTGCATGAATTTATCCCTCTACATCATGTCATCTTGCTTAAGGCGTTACTCTGTTTTTAACTTAATACTCTAGATGCATGCTGGATAGCGGTCGATGAGTGGAGTAATAGTAGTAGATGCAGAATCGTTTTGATCTACTTGTCTCGGACGTGATGCCTATATACATGATCATAACCTAGATATACTCATAACTATGCTCAGTTCTGTCAATTGCTCAATAGTAATTTGTTCACCCACCGTAGAATATCTATGCTCTTGAGAGAAGCCACTAGTGAAACCTATGGCCCCCGGGTCTATTCTCATCATATCAATCTCTATCGCTTTATTTACTTGCTTTATTTTTACTTTGCCTTTTACTTTTTACTTTGCATCTATCTATCAAAAATACCAAAAATATTATTTATCATCTCTATCAGATCTCACTCTCGTAAGTGACCGTGAAGGGATTGACAACCCCTTATCGTGTTGGTTGCGAGTAGCTATCGTTTTGTGTAGGTATGAGGGACTTGTGTGTGGTCTCCTTCTAGATTGATACCTTGGTTCTCAAAAATTGAGGGAAATACTTACGCTACTTTGCTGCATCATCCTCTCCTCTTCGGGGAAAACCAATGCAGTGCTCAAGAGGTAGCAAGAAGAATTTCTGGCGCCGTTCCCGGGGAGGCTCACGCAAGCAAGTCAACAATACCAAGTACCCATCGCAATCCCTATCTCTCGCATTACATTATTTGCCATTTGCCTCTCGTTTTCCTCTCCCCCACTTCACCCTTGCTGTTTTATTCGCCCTCTCTTTCCCAATCTCCTCCTCTCTTTCCCGTTTGCCTTTTCTTGTTGCCTTTCTGTTTGCTCGTGTGCTAGTTTGCTTGCTTGTCGTCATGACTAGTCTCATATCTTCTCCGTTATCTTCCGAGAATGAAGTTCTAAATTTTAAGCAAAGGGAGGGAGAAAATCTAAAAGATGCTTGGTATAGAATTTGCAATGCTCAAAATACATCTACCAGGAAGCAATCTACTTCAGTTCTTCTTCGTAATTTTTACGTAGGTGCTAATCCTTGGTATAGATGTATCCTTGATACCATTACCCGAGGGAATTTTTTGGGTAGCCATACTTCTGATTCTTATAATGCTTTAATAGATTTATTTGGCTCACCACCCCTTTTGGTTAATGGAACTATGTTAACTTTGGAGCATGTTATACAAAGGCTTGAAATTATTGAGAATAAAGTTGCTACCATTGAATCAATTGAAAATCTTGATAAAAAGATCCACAATCAAATTACCCAATATGGATCTAATGTAGGAATGACTTTGAAAAATATTAAAGAAAAAGAACTCATAGTTAATGAGAAAATAAATCTAGATTCCACAAGAATCGATAAACTTGAGGGTATCATTACCAACTTGGGAACCACTTTTTCTTCCGTACAAAATACTCCAAGTTCGTCTACTAAAAAAACTAAGCTCGTTTATGTTCCTAAGGATAAGGGTGAATCATCTAGTAAGGAAACTGCGGATTTTAAATCTATAAGTGTTCATACCAATCTTTTTACCATCATTAAGGAACCTTTTGCTATGAATGAATTTTTCGATCTTTTGCCTGAAAATTTGACAACTACTAGAAAGAAAGAAAATTCTAAAGGAGGTAGATGCCTCATTGAAGAATTGCCTACCAAAGATGGCAATACCTAGATCTATCCTTGCTTTTATGCCTAGCTAGGGGCGTTAAACGATAGCGCTTGTTGGGAGGCAACCCAATTTTATTTTATGTTTTTTGTTTTTACTTCTGTTTAGGAATAAATAATCCATCTAGCCTCTGTTGGGATGTGGTTTTATCTTTTAATTAGTGTTTGTGCCAAGTAGAACCTATAGGATAACCTACGATGATAGTTGATTTGATTCTGCTGAAAAATAGAAACTTTGCACGCACGAATATAATTTTGTTAAATCACAGGAACATGATTTTTCGTTGATTATTTTTGCTGCTGATCAATAAACAAATTTTCAAGGACTTCCTATTTTTGTAGAATTTTTAGAGTTCCAGAAGTTTGTGTTAGTTACAGATTTCTACAGACTGTTCTATTTTTGACAGATTCTGTTTTGCGTGTGTTGTTTGCTTATTTTGATGAATCTATGGCTAGTAAATTAGTTTATAATCCATAGAGAAGTTGGAATACAGTAGGTTTAACACCAATATAAATAAATAATGAGTTCCTTACAGTACCTTGAAGTAGTCTTTTGTTTTCTTTCTCTAACAGAGCTCACGAGATTTCTGTTGAGTTTTGTGTTGTGAAGTTTTCAAGTTTTGGGTGAATTCTTTTGATGGATTATGGAACAAGGAGTGGCAAGAGCCTAAGCTTGGGGATGCCCCAGAAGGCATCCCCTCTTTCGTCCACTTCCATCGGTAATTTACTTGGAGCTATATTTTTATTCACCACATAATATGTGTTTTGCTTGGAGCGTCTTGTATTATTTGCGTCTTTGCTTGTTAGTTTACCACAACCATCCTTGTTGTACACACCTTTTGAGAGAGCCATACATGAATTGGAATTTGTTAGAATACTCTATGTGCTTCACTTATATCTTTTGAGCTTGATAGTTTTCCTCATAGTGCTTCACTTATATCTTTTGAGCGTGATAATTTTTGCTCTAGTACTTCACTTAGATCTTTTAGAGCACGGTGGTGGACTTGTTTTAAAGAAACTATTGATCTCTCATGCTTCACTTAGATTATTTTGAGAGTCGTTAATAGCATGGTAATTTGCTTAATGTTAATATACTTGGTGTTCAAGATATGTGAAACTTTCTTTTGAGTGCGTTGAATACTAAGATAAGTTTGATGCTTGATAATTGTTTTGAGATATGGAGGTGATAATATCAAAGTCGTGCTAGTTGGGTAATTATGAATTCAAAGAATACTTGTGTTGAAGTTTGCAAGTCCCGTAGAATGCACGTATGGTTAAAGTTGTGTAACAAATTTGAAACATGAAGTGTACCTGGCTTGTGCATCCTTATGAGTGGCGGTCGGGGACGAGCGATGGTCTTTTCCTACCAATCTATCCCCCTAGGAGCATGCGCGTAGTACTTGATTTTTTATGACTTCTAAATTTTTGCAATAAGTTTATGAGTTCTTTTGACTAATGTTGAGTCCATGGATTATACGCACTCTCACCTTTCCACCTTTGCTAGCCTCTTCGGTACCGTGCATTACCCTTTCTCACCTTGAGAGTTGGTGCAAACTTCGCTGGTGCATCCAAACCCCGTGATACGATACGCTCTATCACACATAAACCTCCTTTTATCTTCCTCAAAACAGCCACCATACCTACCGTAGCCATTCCGATATATATTGCCATGCAACTTCCATCATCATCAACATGACATACATTACTTTTGTCATATTGCCATCGCATGATCATATAGTTGACATCGTATTTGTGGCAAAGCCACCATGCATTATTTTTCCTACGTGTCACTCTTGATTCATTGCACCATCCCGGTACACCGCCGGAGGCATTCATATAGAGTCATATCTTGTTCTAAGTTTCGAGTTGTAATCCTTATGTTGTAATCCATAGAAGTGTGATGATCATCATTATTAGACCATTGCCCAAAAAAGAGAAAAAAAAGGCCAAAAAAGGAAAGGCCCAAAAAAAGAAAAAAAGAAAAAAAGAAAATAAATAAAAAGGGCAATGCTACTGTCTTTTTTTCACACTTGTGCTTCAAAGTAGCACCTTGTTCTTCATGTAGTGAGTCTCATATATTGTGCTTCAAAGTAGCACCTCGTTCTTCATGTAGTGAGTCTCATAAGTTGTCTTTTTATACTAGTGGGAATTTTTCATTATAGAACTTGGCTTGTATATTCCTACAATGGGCTTCCTCAAATGCCCTAGGTCTTCCTGAGCAAGCAAGTTGGATGCACACCCACTAGTTTTCTTTTGTTGAGCATTCATAGCTCTAGTGCATCCGTTGCATGGCAATCCCTACTCCTCGTGTTGACATCAATTGATGGGCATCTCCATAGCCCGTTGATTATCCTCGTCAATGTGAGACTTTCTCCTTTTTTTTGTCTTCTCCACACAATCCCCATCATCATATTCTATTCCACCCATAGTGCTATATCCATGGCTCATGCTCATGTATTGCGTGAAGGTTGAAAAAGTTTGAGATTATTTGAGTATGAAACAATTGCTTGGCTTGTCATCGGGGGTATAGAAGTTGGGAACATATTTGTGTGACGAAAATGAAGCATAGCCTAACTATATGATTTTGTAGGGATGAACTTTATTTTGCCATGATATTTTGAGAAGACATGATTGCTTTGATTAGTATGCTTGAAGTATTATTATTTTTGTGTCAATATGAACTTTTGCCTTGAATCTTTCGAATCTGAATATTCATATCACAATTAAGAAGATTTACATTGAAATTATGCCAAAGTATCACTCCGCATCAAAAATTCTCTTTTTATCATTAACCTACTCGAGGACGAGCAGGAATTAAGCTTGGGGATGCCTGATACGTCTCCAACGTATCTATAATTTTTGATTGCTCCATGCTACTTTATCTACTGTTTTGGACTATATTGGGCTTTATTTTCCACTTTTATATTATTTTTGGGACTAACCTATTAATCGGAGGCCCAGCCCAGAATTTCTGTTTTTTTGCCTATTTCAGTGTTTCGAAGAAACGGAATATCAAACGGAGTCCAAACGGAATGAAACCTTCGGGAATGTGATTTTCTCACCGAACGCGATCCAGGAGACTTGGACCCTACTCCAAGAAGTGCCAGAGGTGGTCACGAGGGAAGAGGGCGCCCCCCTGGGCGCGCCCCCTGTCTCGTGGCCCCTCTATTGCTCCACCGACGTACTCCTTCCTCCTATATATACCTACGTATCCCCAAACGATCAGACGAGGAGCCAAAAACCTAATTCCACGGCCGCAACCTTCTGTATCCATGAGATCCCATCTTGGGGCCTGTTCCAGAGCTCCGCAGGAGGGGGCATCTACCACGGAGGACTTCTACATCAACACCATAGCCCCTCCGATGAAGTGTGAGTAGTTTACTTCAGACCTTCGGGTCCATAGCTAGTAGCTAGATGGCTTCTTCTCTCTTTTTGGATCTCAATACAATGTTCTCCCTCTCTCTCGTGGAGATCTATTCGATGTAATCTTCTTCTTTTTGCGGTGTGTTTGTTGAGACCGATGAATTGTGGGTTTATGATCCAGTATTATCTACGGAAAATATTTGAATCTTCTCTGAATTCTTTTATGTATGATTGAGTTATCTTTGCAAGTCTCTTCGAATTATCCTTTTTGGTTTGGCCAACTAGATTGGTAGTTCTTGCAATGGGAGAAGTGCTTAGCTTTGGGTTCAATCTTGCGGTGTCCTTTCCCAGTGACAGAAGGGGCAGCAAGGCACGTATTGTATTGTTGCCATCGAGGATAACAAGATGGGGTTTTTTATCATATTGCATGAATTTATCCCTCTACATCATGTCATCTTGTTTAAGGCGTTACTCTGTTTTTAACTTAATACTCTAGATGCATGCTGGATAGCGGTCGATGAGTGGAGTAATAGTAGTAGATGCAGAATCATTTCGATCTACTTGTCTCGGATGTGATGCCTATATACATGATCATAACCTAGATATACTCATAACTATGTTCAATTATGTCAATTGCTCAATAGTAATTTGTTCACCCACCGTAGAATATCTATGCTCTTGAGAGAAGCCACTAGTGAAACCTATGGCCCCCGGGTCTATTCTCATCATATCAATCTCTATCGCTTTATTTACTTGCTTTATTTTTTACTTTGCCTTTCACTTTTTACTTTGCATCTATCTATCAAAAATACCAAAAATATTATTTATCATCTCTATCAGATCTCACTCTCGTAAGTGATCGTGAAGGGATTGACAACCCCTAATCGCGTTGGTTGCGAGTAGCTATCGTTTTCTGTAGGTACAAGGGACTTGTGCGTGGTCTCCTACTGGATTGATACCTTGGTTCTCAAAAACTGAGGGAAATACTTACGCTACTTTGCTGCATCATCCCCTCCTCTTCGGGGAAAACCAACGCAGTGCTCAAGAGGTAGCACCGGTCATAGCTGGACTCATGATGTCCCATTCCTTCATTACTTGATTGACCACTAACTCAGAGTCGCCATAGACCATCAAGCGCCGGACGCCGAGTGAAATGGCCATATGCAACCCATACAACAGTGCCTCATACTCAGCTTCATTGTTTGAAGAATCAAAGTGAATCTGGAGCACTTAACTGAGCTTGTCTCCTCTCGAGGATACTAAAACCACTCCTGCGCCAGAGCCATTCAACATCTTGGATCCATCAAAGAACATAGTCCAATGTTCCGATTGAATCTGGGTCGGTTGCTGCTGTTCAATCCACTCTGCGAGGAAATCTGCTTTAGCTCGAGACTTGATGGCTTTCTTTGCCTCAAACTTGATATCTAAAGGAAGGAGTTCAATCGCCAATTTTGCCACTCGACCAGTTGCATCTCTATTATTAAGAATTTCCGACAATGGAGCATCACTGATGACTGAAACCGAGTGGTCTGAGAAGTAGTGTGCAACTTTCTTCGTGGTCAGGTAAATTCCATAAACAAGCTTCTGATAGTGAGGATATCTCTGCTTGGATGGGGTCAAGACTTCTGAAATGTAATACACAGTGCGCTGAACTTTATAGGCTTTGCCATCTTCTTCCCGCTCGACCGTGAGCACTGCCCCGACGACCTGTCCAGTGGGTGCGATGTAAAGCAGTAAGGGCTCCTTGCTGACTGGAGCGACAAGCACCGGCTGGGTGGAAAGCAGGGCTTTGAGCTCTTCAAACGTTGCTTCAGCTTCATCATTCCACTCGAACTTGTCAGACTTCTTCATAAGTCGATAAAGAGGTAATGCCTTTTCAGCAAGGCGTGAGATGAATCAACTCAATGCAGCCAAATAATCAGTAAGCTTCTGAACATCGTGCACGCGCACAGGGCGATTCATTCGGAGGATTGTGCCAATCTTCTCCCGGTTTGCATCGATCCCTCACTCGGAAACAAGGAAACCAAGCAACTTTCCACTTGGGACTCCGAATACGCACTTTGATGGATTGAGCTTGATATCATATCTTCTTAAGTTGGCAAAGGTTTCAGCGAGGTCAGTCAGCAGGTCAAAAACTTTGCATGACTTAACCACTATGCCATCCATGTATGCTTCCACATTCCGACTGATTTGAGTGAGCAGGCACTTCTGAATCATGCGCATGAATGTGGCACCAGCATTCTTGAGACCAAAGGGCATAGTAACATAGCAAAAACACCCTAATGGGGTGATGAAAGCTGTCTTTATCTTGTCGGGTCCATACAGTCGGATCTGATGGTACTCGGAATAAGCGTCCAAAAAGGACAATTGCTCACATCCCGCAGTTGAGTCGACTATCTGGTCGATGCGAGGCAGAGGAAAATGATCTTTCGGGCAGGCCCGATTGATGTGCTTGAAATCAATACACATTCTAAGTGATTTATCTTTCTTGGGGACATAACGACATTGGCGAGCCACTCGGAGTGGTATATCTCGTGGATGAACTCGGCAACCAGAAGCCGAGCCACCTCCTCGACAATCGCCTTTCTCTTCTCCGCGGCGGACCGTCGGAGATGCTCTTTAACGGGTTTTGCTTTTGAGTCGACTCGCAAACGGTGCTCAACTAGTCCCCTAGGTACACCCGGCATGTCAGATGGCTTCCATGCAAAGATGTCCCAGTTCTCACGGAGGAACTAGATGAACGCTTCTTCCTATTTGCCGTCGAGTGTCGTTGAGATATGGGTCGGAGCAGCATTCGGGTCGGTCGGGTGAATGTGAACCGGCTTTGTCTCGCCGGCCGACTGAAATGCGGACTCCGAGGCAGGCCTCTTGGCACGCAGCAAATCACTCAGATCTGCATTCTTCTGGTATTCTTGAAACTCTACTGCCGCCATCTGCTCATGGGCGATCTTTGAACCGTTCTGAAGACAATCCTCTGCTCTCTGCCGGTTTCTAGTGACCGTGACCACGCCTTTGGGGCCGGGCATCTTCAACTTGAGGTACACATAGCACGGTCGAGCCATGAAACTAGCATAAGCAGGTCTGCCTAGAATGGCATGATAGGCACTGTCAAAATCCACCACCTCAAACGTCAACTTTTCCTTGCGGTAATTCATGGAATCACCGAAAACCACATCAAGAGTGATCTGACCAAGTGAATCGGCTTTCTTTCCTGGGATGATACCATGGAATCTCATGTTGCTCTCACTGAGCTTGGACATCGGAATGCCCATCCCCCGGAGGGCCTCAGCGTACAATATATTCAGTCCACTGCCACCATCCATCAAAACCTTGGTCAGTCAGGTGCCCCCAACGACTGGGTCGAACACCAACGCTTGCCGCCCAGGGGTAGCAACGTGCGGCTGGTGGTCGGACTGGTCAAATGTAATAGGGGTTTTGACAACTTCAAATATCTTGGCGTTGCCGGAGCAACCATGTTCACCTCTCTGTTAATAACTTTCAGTCGACTTTTGCTCTCGAGGTCAGCAAAAATCACCAAGGCGGCATTAACATTGGGGTAGCCACCATCTTCCTCTTTGTCTTCCTCCTTATCAGACTCTTTGTCCTTTTCACTAGGTTGACTTTCTCGGAAGCTCTGAATCAGGAGTCGACACTGTCGAGTGGTATGTTTGGGGAGAATCAGGTTCCCACTTCATCCTTCTTGGTGTGTATACGACACAGCAAATCAAGCACATCATTTCCTGCTTGATCCTTCACGTTTTTAGGGGTCCAAGGCCCTTTAGGCTTCCCCTTGAACTTTCCTTTGTTCAAAACTGCTGCCTCGGTAGGGCTTGCAGCCTCAGCTTTTCGTTTCTGCTTTCGACTGGAGTTTCCTCCTCCGTGTCTTGGGTGACTGGTATGTTCTTGCCACTCCGGAGTCAGTCCTTTTCTTTGCCGTTAGCGTACTTAGTGGCAATCTCCATCATCTGAGCCAGAGTCATGTCTCCGGTCCGACCGAACTTCAGATTGAGCTCTCTATAGCGAACGCCTTCTTTAAAGGCACAAACTGCTTGGTGATCCGATACATTCTCCACTGTGTGGTGAAGAGTGATCCATCTATGGATATAATCTCTCAAGGTCTCATTTTGTTTCTGCACGCAATGCTGCAATTCTGACAAACCAGCAGGTCTCTTGTAGGTGCCCTCAAGTGTTTTGGTAAACACTCGGGCCAACTCATCCCAACTGAAAATGCTTCCAGGGGCCAACTGATTCAGCCAAGCCCTGGCAGAACCTTCAAGCATCAAAGGGAGGTGCTTCAGGGCCACCTCATCGCTGCCGCCACCAATATGCATAGCCACTCGGTAGTCTTCCAACCAAGTGTCAGGCTTCGACTCTCCTGTGAACTTACTGACGCCAGTCACCAATCTGAAGTTGTGAGGGATCTCAGCGGCTCGGATGGCTCTTCTGAAACACTCAGGGCCAGAAACGTGGACCCTGCTTCCACCGGGCCTGTCTCTATCCAACCCCTCTCTGTATGCTCTGTTCCGGTCGACGAAACCTTGGACAAGGACTGACCTTGCGTTGAACCCAGGCTCTCTTGGGTCAACTGGAACTCTACCGTCATTACCATACGGGCGCCTGTCGTCATACCACCGGGGCACGTACGATCCGTCCCTCAGAAGGGGCAAAGGCACTCGACGGTGGTTGTTGTTGGAAATATGCCCTAGAGGCAATAATAAAAGGATTATTATATTTCAATGTTCATGATAATTGTCTTTTGTTCATGCTATAACTGTATTATCCGGAAATCGTAATACACGTGTGAACACTTAGACCCAATGAGTCCCTAGTGAGCCTCTAGTTGACTAGCTCGTTATGATCAATAGATAGTCATGGTTTCCTGACTATGGACATAGGATGTCGTTGATAACGGGATCACATCATTAGGAGAATGATGTGATGGACAAGACCCAATCATAAGCATAGCATAAAAGATCGTATAGTTCGTTTGCTAGAAGCTTTGCCAATGTCAAGTATCTATTCCTTCGACCATGAGATCGTGTAACTCCCGGTTACCGTAGGAGTGCCTTGGGTGTATCAAACGTCACAACGTAACTGGGTGACTATAAAGGTGCATTACAGGTATCTCCGAAAGTATCTGTTGGGTTGACACGGATCGAGACTGGGATTTGTCACTCCGTATAACGGAGAGGTATCTCTGGGCCCACTCGGTAATGCATCATCATAATGAGCTCAATGTGACCAAGGTGTTGGCCACGGGATCATGCATTACGGTACGAGTAAAGTGACTTGCCGGGTAACGAGACTGAACAAGGTATTAGGATACCGACGATCGAGTCTCGGGCAAGTAACGTACCGATTGACAAAGGGAATTGTATACAGGGTTTGATCGAATCCTCGACATCGTGGTTCAACCGATGAAATCATCGAGGAGCATGTGGGAGCCAACATGGATATCCAGACCCCGCTGTTGGTTATTGCCCGAGAGTCGTCTCGGTCATGTCTGCGTGTCTCCCGAACCCGTAGGGTCTACACACTTAAGGTTCGGTGACGCTAGGGTTAGTAGGAAGTCAAGTATGTGACTACCGAATGATGTTCGGAGTCCCGGATGAGATCCCGGACGTCACGAGGAGTTCCGGAATGGTCCGGAGGTAAAGATTTATATATGGGAAGTCCTGTTTCGGGCATCGGGACAAGTTTCGGGGTTATCGGTATTGTACCGGGACCACCGGAGGGGTCCCGGGGGCCCACCGGGTGGGGCCACCTGCCCCGGGGGGCCACATGGGCTGTAGGGGGTGCGCCTTGGCCTGCATGGGCCAAGGGCACCAGCCCCACATAGGCCCATGCGCCTAGGGTTCAAGGGGGCAAGAGTCCTAGGAGGGGAAGGCACCTCCTAGGTGCCTTGGGGGGGAGGGAAACCCCCCTTGGCCGCCGCCCCCTAGGAGATTGGATCTCCTAGGGCCGGCCACCCCCCCCCCTTGGCCCTCCTATATATAGTGGGGGAGAGGAGGGACTTCATACTTTGAGTCCTTGGCCTTTGGTTGCCTCCTTCTCCCTCCCCAACACCTCTCCTCCTTCGTTGTGTGCTCGGCGAAGCCCTGTCGGAGTACTGCTTCTCCACCATCACCACGCCGTCGTGCTGCCGGTGGAGCTGTCTTCCTCAACCTCTCCTTCCCCCTTGCTGGATCAAGAAGGAGGAGACGTCGCTCGTCCCGTACGTGTGTTGAACACGGAGGTGCTGTCCGTTCAGCACTTGGCATCGGTGATCTGAATCACGTTCGAGTACGACTCCATCATCACCTTGCAAGCTTCCGCACGCGATCTACAAGTGGTATGTAGATGCAAGCTCTCTCCCATGACTCGTTGCTTAGATGAACTCATAGATGGATCTTGGTGAAGCCGTAGGAAAAATTTTAATTTTCTGCAACGTTCCCCAACAGTGGCATCATGAGCTAGGTCTATGCGTAGTTCTCTAATGCACGAGTAGAACACAATTTGTTGTGGGCGTTGATCTTGTCATCTTACTTGCCTCTACTAGTCTTTTCTTGCTCAACGGTATTGTGGGATGAAGCGGCCCGGACCAACCTTACACGTACGCTTACGTGAGACCGGTTCCACCGACTGACATGCACTAGTTGCATAAGGTGGCTGGCGGGTGTCTGTCTCTCCCACTTTAGTTGGAGCGGAATCGATGAACAAGGCCCTTATGAAGGGTAAATAGAAGTTGACAAAATCACGTTGTGGTGATTCGTAGGTAAGAAAACGTTCTTGCTAGAACCCAATCGCAGCCACGTAAAAGATGCAACAACAACTAGAGAACGTCTAACTTGTTTTTGCAGCGATTGATCATGTGATGTGATATGGCCAGAAGTTGTGATGAATGTTGAATTGTGATGTATGAGATCATGTTCTTGTAATAGGATTCACGACTTGCATGTCGATGAGTATGACAACCGGCAGGAGCCATAGGAGTTGTCTTTATTTTTTTGTATGACCTGCGTGTCATTGAAGAACGCCATGTAAACTACTTTACTTCATTACTAAACGCGTTAGTCATAGAAGTAGAAGTAGTCGTTGGCGTGACAACTTCATGAAGACACGATGATGGAGATCATGATGATGGAGATCATGGTGTCAAGCCGGTGACAAGATGATCATGGAGCCCCGAAAATGGAGATCAATGGAGCTTGATGATATTGGCCATATCATGTCACAACCATATAATTGCATGTGATGTTTATTATGTTTATGCATCTTGTTTACTTAGGACGACGGTAGTAAATAAGATGATCCCTTACAAAATTTCAAGAAGTGTTCTCCCCTAACTGTGCACCGTTGCTACAGTTCGTCGTTTCTAAGCACCACGT
Source organism: Triticum timopheevii (assembly GCA_963921465.1). NCBI lineage: Eukaryota > Viridiplantae > Streptophyta > Magnoliopsida > Poales > Poaceae > Triticum > Triticum timopheevii. The sequence continues at coordinate 316,265,977 of OY997270.1, forward strand.
GATGATCGGGTGTGATGGATCCTTACGTTCACATACAACGGGTGTAAGACAGTTTTACACAGCGAAAACACTTAGGGTTAACTTGACGAGCCTAGCATGTGCAGACATGGCCTCGGAACACGGAGACCGAAAGGTCGAACACGAGTCGTATGGAAGATACGATCAACATAAAGATGTTCACCGACGATGACTAGTCCGTCTCACGTGATGATCGGACACGGGCTAGTCGACTCGGATCGTGTAACACTTAGATGACTAGAGGGATGTCTAATCTAAGTGGGAGTTCATAATTTTGATTAAGAACTTTATTATCATGAACTTAGTCTAAAACCTTTGCAAATATGTATTGTAGATCAATGGCCAACGCTCATGTCAACATGAACTTCAACGCGTTCCTAGAGAAAACCAAGCTGAAAGATGATGGCAGCAACTATACGGACTGGGTCCGAAACCTGAGGATCATCCTCATAGCTGCCAGGAAGCAATATGTCCTAGAAGGACCGCTAGGTGCCACTCCCGTCCCAGAGAACCAAGACGTTATGAACGCTTGGCAAACTCGTGCTGATGATTACTCCCTCGTTCAGTGCGGCATGCTTTACAGCTTAGAACCGGGGCTCCAAAAGCGTTTTGAGCATCACGGAGCATATGAGATGTTCGAAGAGCTGAAACTAGTTTTCCAAGCTCATGCCCGGGTCGAGAGATATGATGTCTCCGACAAGTTCTACAGTTGTAAGATGGAGGAGAACAGTTCTGTCAGTGAACACATCCTGAAGATGTCTGGGTTGCACACACGTATGACCCAGTTGAACATTAACCTCCCAGATGAGGCGGTCATTGACAGAATCCTCCAGTCGCTCCCACCAAGCTACAAGAGCTTTGTGATGAACTACAACATGCAGGGGATGGTGAAGACCATTCCTGAAGTGTTCTCGATGCTGAAGTCAGCAGAGGCTGAAATCAAGAAAGAACATCAAGTGTTGATGGTCAATAAGACCACTAAGTTCAAGAAGGGCAAGGGTAAGAAGAACTTCAAGAAGGACGGCAAAGATGTTGCCGCGCCCGGTAAGCCTGTTGCCGGGAAGAAGTCAAAGAATGGACCCAAGCCTGAGACTGAGTGCTTTTATTGCAAGGGGAAGGGGCACTGGAAGCGGAACTGCCCCAAATACTTAGCGGATAAGAAGGCCGGCAACACCAAAGGTATATTTGATATACATGTAATTGATGTGTACCTTACCAGTACTCGAAGTAACTCCTGGGTATTTGATACCGGTGCCGTTGCTCACATATGTAACTCACAGCAGGAGCTGCGGAATAAACGGAGACTGGCGAAGGACGAGGTGACGATGCACGTCGGGAATGGCTCCAGGGTCGATGTGATCGCCGTCGGCACGCTGCCTCTACATTTACCTACGGGATTAGTTTTAAACCTCAATAATTGTTATTTAGTGCCAAGTTTGAGCATGAACATTGTATCTGGATCTCGTTTAATACGAGATGGCTACTCATTTAAGTCTGAGAATAATGGTTGTTCGATTTATATGAGAGATATGTTTTATGGTCATGCTCCGATGGTCAATGGTTTATTCTTGATGAATCTCGAGCGTAATATTACACATGTTCATAGTGTGGATGCCAAAAGATGTAAAGTTGATAACGATAGTCCCACATACTTGTGGCACTGCCGCCTTGGTCACATTGGTGTCAAGCGCATGAAGAAGCTCCATGCTGATGGACTTTTAGAGTCTCTTGATTATGAATCATTTGACACATGCGAACCTTGCCTCTTAGGCAAAATGACCAAGACTCCGTTCTCCGGAACAATGGAGCGAGCAACCAACTTGTTGGAAATCATACATACCGATGTGTGCGGTCCAATGAGCGTTGAGGCTCGCGGAGGATATCGTTATGTTCTCACTCTCACTGATGACTTGAGTAGATATGGGTATGTCTACTTAATGAAACACAAGTCTGAGACCTTTGAAAAGTTCAAGGAATTTCAGAGTGAGGTAGAGAATCAACGTGACCGTAAGATAAAGTTCCTACGATCAGATCGTGGGGGCGAATACTTAAGTCACGAATTTGGTACACACTTAAGAAAATGTGGAATCGTTTCACAACTCACGCCGCCTGGAACACCTCAGCGAAACGGTGTGTCCGAACGTCGTAATCGCACTCTATTGGATATGGTGCGGTCTATGATGTCTCTTACCGATTTACCGCTATCATTTTGGGGATACGCTCTAGAGACAGCTACATTCACTTTAAATAGGGCACCGTCTAAATCCGTTGAGACGACACCGTATGAATTATGGTTTGGGAAGAAACCTAAGCTGTCGTTTCTAAAAGTTTGGGGATGCGATGCTTATGTCAAGAAACTTCAACCTGAAAAGCTCGAACCCAAGTCGGAAAAATGCGTATTCATAGGATACCCTAAGGAAACTGTCGGGTATACCTTCTACTTAAGATCCGAAGGCAAGATCTTTGTTGCCAAGAACGGATGCTTTCTGGAGAAAGAGTTTCTCTCGAAAGAAGTAAGTGGGAGGAAAGTAGAACTCGATGAAGTACTACCTCTCGAACGGGAAAGTGGTGCAGCGCAGGAAACCATTCCTGTAATGCCCACACCAACTGAAGAGGAAAATGTTGATGATGATCAAGGTACTTCAGATCTAGTTGCTACTGAATTTCGAAGGTCCACAAGGACACGTTCTGCACCAGAGTGGTACGGCAACCCTGTCATGGAAATCATGTTGCTGGACAACAATGAACCTTCGAACTATGAAGAAGCAATGGCGGGCCCGGATTCCAACAAATGGCTTGAGGCCATGAAATCCGAGATAGGATCCATGTATGAAAACAAAGTATGGACTTTGACAGACTTGCCCGATGATCGGCGAGCGATAGAAAATAAATGGATTTTTAAGAAGAAGACGGACGCGGATGGTAATGTTACCATCTATAAAGCTCGACTTGTCGCTAAGGGTTATCGACAAGTTCAAGGGATTGACTACGACGAGACATTCTCTCCCGTGGCGAAGCTTAAGTCCGTCCGAATCATGTTAGCAATTGCCGCATACTATGATTATGAGATATGGCAGATGGACGTCAAAACGGCATTCCTTAATGGACATCTTAAGGAAGAGCTGTATATGATGCAGCCGGAAGGTTTTGTCGTTCCTCAGAACGCTAACAAAGTATGCAAGCTCCAGCGATCCATTTATGGACTGGTGCAAGCATCTCGGAGTTGGAACATTCGCTTTGATGAGATGATCAAAGCGTTTGGGTTTACGCAGACTTATGGAGAAGCCTGCGTTTACAAGAAAGTGAGTGGGAGCTCTGTAGCATTTCTCCTATTATATGTAGATGACATACTCTTGATGGGAAATGATACGAAACTCCTGGACAGCATTAAGGCCTACTTGAACAAGTGTTTTTCAATGAAGGACCTTGGAGAAGCTGCTTATATATTAGGCATCAAGATCTATAGAGATAGATCGAGACGCCTCATAGGTCTTTCACAAAGCACATACCTTGATAAGATTTTGAAGAGGTTCAAAATGGATCAGTCCAAGAAGGGGTTCTTGCCTATGTTACAAGGTGTGAGATTGAGCTTGGCTCAGTCACCGACCACGGCAAAAGATAAAGAAGAGATGAGTGTCATCCCCTATGCTTCAGCCATAGGATCTATTATGTATGCCATGCTGTGTACCAGACCCGATGTAAACCTTGCCGTAAGTTTGGTTGCAAGATACCAAAGTAACCCCGGCAAGGAACACTGGACAGCGGTCAAGAATATCCTGAAGTACCTGAAAAGGACAAAGGACATGTTTCTCGTTTATGGAGGAGATGAAGAGCTCGTCGTAAAGGGTTACGTCGACGCTAGCTTCGACTCAGATCTGGATGACTCTAAGTCACAAACCGGATACGTGTATATGTTGAATGGTGGAGCAGTAAGCTGGTGCAGCTGCAAGCAGAGCGTCGTGGCGGGATCTACATGTGAAGCGGAGTACATGGCAGCCTCGGAGGCAGCGCATGAAGCGATTTGGATGAAGGAGTTCATCACCGACCTAGGAGTCATACCCAATGCGTCGGGGCCGATCAAACTCTTCTGTGACAACACTGGAGCTATTGCCCTTGCCAAGGAGCCCAGGTTTCACAAGAAGACCAGGCACATCAAGCGTCGTTTCAACTCCATCCGTGAAAATGTTCAAGATGGAGACATAGAGATTTGCAAAGTGCACACGGATCTGAATGTCGCAGATCCGTTGACTAAACCTCTCTCGCGTGCAAAACATGATCAACACCAGAACTCTATGGGTGTTCGATTCATCACAATGTAACTAGATTGGTGACTCTAGTGCAAGTGGGAGACTGTTGGAAATATGCCCTAGAGGCAATAATAAAAGGATTATTATATTTCAATGTTCATGATAATTGTCTTTTGTTCATGCTATAACTGTATTATCCGGAAATCGTAATACACGTGTGAACACTTAGACCCAATGAGTCCCTAGTGAGCCTCTAGTTGACTAGCTCGTTATGATCAATAGATAGTCATGGTTTCCTGACTATGGACATAGGATGTCGTTGATAACGGGATCACATCATTAGGAGAATGATGTGATGGACAAGACCCAATCATAAGCATAGCATAAAAGATCGTATAGTTCGTTTGCTAGAAGCTTTGCCAATGTCAAGTATCTATTCCTTCGACCATGAGATCGTGTAACTCCCGGTTACCGTAGGAGTGCCTTGGGTGTATCAAACGTCACAACGTAACTGGGTGACTATAAAGGTGCATTACAGGTATCTCCGAAAGTATCTGTTGGGTTGACACGGATCGAGACTGGGATTTGTCACTCCGTATAACGGAGAGGTATCTCTGGGCCCACTCGGTAATGCATCATCATAATGAGCTCAATGTGACCAAGGTGTTGGCCACGGGATCATGCATTACGGTACGAGTAAAGTGACTTGCCGGGTAACGAGACTGAACAAGGTATTAGGATACCGACGATCGAGTCTCGGGCAAGTAACGTACCGATTGACAAAGGGAATTGTATACAGGGTTTGATCGAATCCTCGACATCGTGGTTCAACCGATGAAATCATCGAGGAGCATGTGGGAGCCAACATGGATATCCAGACCCCGCTGTTGGTTATTGCCCGAGAGTCGTCTCGGTCATGTCTGCGTGTCTCCCGAACCCGTAGGGTCTACACACTTAAGGTTCGGTGACGCTAGGGTTAGTAGGAAGTCAAGTATGTGACTACCGAATGATGTTCGGAGTCCCGGATGAGATCCCGGACGTCACGAGGAGTTCCGGAATGGTCCGGAGGTAAAGATTTATATATGGGAAGTCCTGTTTCGGGCATCGGGACAAGTTTCGGGGTTATCGGTATTGTACCGGGACCACCGGAGGGGTCCCGGGGGCCCACCGGGTGGGGCCACCTGCCCCGGGGGGCCACATGGGCTGTAGGGGGTGCGCCTTGGCCTGCATGGGCCAAGGGCACCAGCCCCACATAGGCCCATGCGCCTAGGGTTCAAGGGGGCAAGAGTCCTAGGAGGGGAAGGCACCTCCTAGGTGCCTTGGGGGGGAGGGAAACCCCCCTTGGCCGCCGCCCCCTAGGAGATTGGATCTCCTAGGGCCGGCCACCCCCCCCCCCCTTGGCCCTCCTATATATAGTGGGGGAGAGGAGGGACTTCATACTTTGAGTCCTTGGCCTTTGGTTGCCTCCTTCTCCCTCCCCAACACCTCTCCTCCTTCGTTGTGTGCTCGGCGAAGCCCTGTCGGAGTACTGCTTCTCCACCATCACCACGCCGTCGTGCTGCCGGTGGAGCTGTCTTCCTCAACCTCTCCTTCCCCCTTGCTGGATCAAGAAGGAGGAGACGTCGCTCGTCCCGTACGTGTGTTGAACACGGAGGTGCTGTCCGTTCAGCACTTGGCATCGGTGATCTGAATCACGTTCGAGTACGACTCCATCATCACCTTGCAAGCTTCCGCACGCGATCTACAAGTGGTATGTAGATGCAAGCTCTCTCCCATGACTCGTTGCTTAGATGAACTCATAGATGGATCTTGGTGAAGCCGTAGGAAAAATTTTAATTTTCTGCAACGTTCCCCAACAGTTGTCACGGGCGTACTCATGATCAAACTCTCCATGAGCTCTTCCCAGGTGCCGATCTTGATGGTGATCACGATCTTCACGTCGCAAAGGCAACCCAGGACAGTGTGCCGACTGAACTGTATCTGCCCTTACTGACCTGTTATGGATCCTGTTCCGCGACTGAGAGATGGTGCGGTTCAGCTCTCCCGCTGCTCGGAGCAGCACTCGGATCTGCTCCAAGCCCCTTCCAGCTTCTGAACGGGACGACTGAATAGACTCCACTATACGTGCAGCAGCCGTAAGATTCTGGATCGGAGTGTGGTATACCTGAGTTTCAGGCAGAAACAATTGTCATTGACGTCGACTGGACTTAGGGATCAGTCGACGGGCGCGTTCGTCGAGAGAATGTTGGAGATTCTCCAAATGCGTGCGCTCAGCCAGCGTGGCCAGGCTCGCAGCCTCCAACGCCCGAGCCTCGGCGGTTTCCCCAATGATGGGGGTCTGGAGGGCCTCCACGTTGCGGCGGTGCAGCTCTTCCCTTTGCTACGAGTTGAGAGGTTGGGGCTCATACTCCTCGTGACCGAATGACGGACCATCACCGCTACCGTTGTCGCCACTGCGGCGAAACCCAGGTGGGCTGCGACGGGAGTCGACCACGAGAACTTCTACCGCGGGGTCACAGCTCCCGCTCTCGGAAAACGTACCTGCAGAGCCAGTCGACAGGTCGACTGGACCGTAGTGAAATTCATCGGGCTCGATTGCCGCGACTTGGGGGGTGGCCGACTGGTGAGCCACCGCATGCTTCACCTATCGCTGGAGCCGCGACCGACCAGATCGCTTGCGGCGGCGTCCAACGGAGTGAGTAGGCAACGTGAAGACCGACCAATACGGAGTCGACAGTTGTCATAGGAGGACGCCGCAGGCACTCGCGTGGAAGTGCGATGATCCGCAGATCGGGAGGGCCTCGACATCGAGGGGGGCTTCTTGGAGCCAGGCGGAGTCGTCGACAACGAAAATGAGCTCACCGAGTTGGAACTCACGTCCCATGACCAAACCGCCGCCGGAAACCATGTTGATGAAGATTAGAGAAAAATGCAACCTCGCCGGAAGTTGCTAAGACACTTTGACCCACGGTGGGCGCCAACTGTCGTGGGACTAAGTCTGACAGTAAGAGTAGGGGGTACGTATGAGGAGGCGAGGCCCTAGCTACGACGAGGTTGTACATACGAGTTTACGAGTTCAGGCCCCTCTCAGAGGAGGTAAAAGCCCTACGTCTCGGTGCCCGGAGGCGGTCGACTGGAATATGGGTGTGTGTTACAAGGGGTGGGAACCCTTGCCCCAGAGGAGGGGGTGGCTTATATAGAGTGCACCAGGGCCCTAGCCGTCCTCCGTTACAGGGGTTCAATGTACATTAAGATAGGGCGTTACTGGTAACGCCAGCTATAAAGTGTTATCAATGATCTTTAAGACTATGGAGTGAACGCCTGACCGTTGCCATCCTGAGTGACTCTAGGTCTTCCATACTCCAAGTGGTCTCATGTATGGTCGAATGACTCCATCCAGGTCAAGTGAAATTGGGGGTATCCGAGTGAGGTGACTGGTCGAGTGGATTGCACTCGATGGCTTTAGTCGATACTTCCTGTTGTGCTTTGAATGTCCTTGCTTCTAGGATAGTGACCTTGGGTAGGGCATATAGGTCAGGTATATGACCCTACCCTAGGTCTATGACATCGTCAGAGGTTCCGGGCTAAACAAAGATTGCATGACACACACAAAAAGAGGTTTTCAACATTATTTGCAGATTTGCAGGCCTGATTTCAACCTCAAGAAGACCTCGAATGAAAAGGTTATCAACGAATGAGTTTTTCTCCGTTTCAAGATCTACAATTTGCTCTTCAGACCATCGCGTTCCGAAGTCATACGCGACCTGCAGATTCAGTGCAAGACGGCTACTTGCTATGATTTGAGCCTGAAAGTTCTGGGCTAGGTCGGAAGTTCCGGCCCTCGTAGTCCGAGTTAGGGTAACTTTTCAGGATTTAGACGTGATTTGAGTTCTTTTCTTGTACGGGAAGTCCAGCCGCCTCATACATATGAAAGGGGTGACGGCCGATTGAACAACACACAATCGAACAAACCAATCTATCATACTTTTTCGTGTTCATCTATCTTTATCCCTCTCCCTTGTATCTTACTTCTAATTCTTCATCGTTCTTTGAGATTGGAGGCAGCGAATCCACGAGGTCTTAGGGGCGGTCAGGCCGACCTAGAGCAGCCCATAGCCGCCGCGCGCCCTGACGGGGTCCCTCCCGGGCGTGTAGGGTTTCGGGTCTACAAAAGCACTCGCCGAATTGCTTGTGTACCGCATTTTCGGTCGGGTCTCCTTCGACGTGAGTTGCGGTATACCACCCCCAATGTCGAGGGTACATGGTGACATGTTCGTGTGCTAACAATACCTCCACACTCCCTCTGACGATGCTATGAACTCCGTTGGGACAGAGGCTAGACGGGGAGGACCTTATTCCATCTTCAGGAAGCTGCCACCGCCCTGTCTTCTTGAACATGGCACAAACCCTAACAAAACTTTAAAAAACACCTACAAATGGAGTCCTCCTACCGGTAAGGGTCGGGATCCAGCGTGCCTCCATGGTCCAAGAACCATAGGAGACGGGGCGGACCGACGGCGGCGCCAGCGAGAGGCAAGGGAACCCTGGCGCCTTGGTCACAGGAGGCTAAAACCAAGAGGTGTTGAGATACTCATGATCGCATGTACTTAGGCAGCTAGGATCTTCTTTTATTGTTTCCTAGTCTACGGATATCTCCCGATCCTTTCCTTGTATAGCGGATACGGTTGAGATATTCTTGCCCTTGTACTCTATATATGCTACGGCATACGATCAATGAACATATCGCATATTCCACATGGTATCAGATACCGAGTTTTCTTCCTAAAACACGCTTCTGCCGCCGCTGCCGCACCTGAGCCGCCGTTGCTGCGGCATCAGAGCCGCTGCCGCCGCCAGTTGCCGCCACCGCCCCTTGCCGCCGCAGTCCCTCTGCCGCCGCATCCCAACCCCGCTGCCACCCTCCCTCGCAGCCACCACCCCCCTCTCCTTCTACCTCCACCGAACCCAAACCCTAGCCGCACGCCACCATGTCGTTCGCCTCCTATGACTCCTCCTCCTCCTCCTCCCCCATGTCCGGCGCCACCCAACCATCCAACCCCTTCGTCGGCCCTGCTCCCATTCCCGCCGAAGTCATCCGCAACGTCGACATCCTTGCCCGTGTGCCCATCCGTCTATCCCAGGAGGACTCATCTTACTATGCATGGAAGACTCACTTTAACCTCGTTTTTCGTGAGTTTCACCTCCAGGAGCACATCGACGGCACCATTGACGCCGCGACCATGGCGTTTGACGCCGAGTGGTCGGTGGTCGAGGCGACGCTCATTCGCTGGTTCTTCCTCACCATCTCCAAGGACTTGTTCTACACGGTGGTGCAAGACGACGATGACGCACACGCCGTTTGGACGAAGCTCAATAGCCTCTTCACCGACAATTGGCTCCAGCGGCTCGTCTTTCTCCAACTGGAGTTCTTTGGGTACCATCAAAATAGTTCCTCCGTGGACGATTTTTGCATGCGCCTAAAGCGCCTCTGTGACGAGCTCCGCGACATCGGCGAGAACGTCTCCAACGACCTTCTCCTCAGCACCCTCGTCGCCGGTCTCAACGAGGAGTTCACCCACGCGGCTGCCAACCTCACGCTCATCCCCAACCCGACCTTCCCCAAGGTCGTCGCGTACCTGCGTTTGGAGGAACGCAGGATGAAGAAGATGAGGGTGAAGGAAATATGCCCTAGAGGCAATAATAAAGTTATTATTTATTTCCTTATATCATGATAAATGTTTGTTATTCATGCTAGAATTGTATTAACCGGAAACATAATACATGTGTGAATACATAGACAAACATAGTGTCACTATATGCCTCTACTTGACTAGCTCGTTAATCAAAGATGGTTAAGTTTCCTAACCATAGACATGAGTTGTCATTTGATTAACGGGATCACATCATTAGGAGAATGACGTGATTGACTTGACCCATTCCGTTAGCTTAGCACTTGATCGTTTAGTATGTTGCTATTGATTTCTTCATGACTTATACACGTTCCTATAACTATGAGATTATGCAACTCCCGTTTACCGGCGGAACACTTTGTGTGCTACCAAACATCACAACGTAACTAGGTGATTATAAAGGTGCTCTACAGGTGTCTCCGTAGGTACTTGTTGGGTTGGCGTATTTCGAGATTAGGATTTGTCACTCCGATTGTCGGAGAGGTATCTCTGGGCCTACTCGGTAATGCACATCATTATAAGCCTTGCAAGCATTGTAACTAATGAGTTAGTTGCAGGATGATGTATTACGGAACGAGTAAAGAGACTTGCCGGTAATGAGATTGAACTAGGTATTGGGATACCGACGATCGAATCTCGGGCAAGTAACATACCGATGACAAAGGGAACAACGTATGCTGTTATGCGGTTTGACCGATAAAGATCTTCGTAGAATATGTAGGAGCCAATACGAGCATCCAGGTTCCGCTATTGGTTATTGACCGGAAACATGTTTCGGTCATGTCTACATAGTTCTCGAACCGGTAGGGTCCGCACGCTTAAGGTTTCGATGACAGTTTTATTATGAGTTTATGAGTTTTGATGTACCGAAGGAGTTTGGAGTCCCGGATGAGATCGGGGACATAACGAGGAGTCTCGAAATGGTCGAGACGTAAAGACCGATATATTGGACGACTATATTCGGACATCGAAAAGGTTCCGAGTGGTTCGGGTATTTTTCGGAGTACCGGGGAGTTACGGGAATACGGGGGAAGAAGTATATGGGCCTTATTGGGCTTTAGGGGAGAGAGAGAGGCAGGTCGCGCCCCCCCCAATGACTAGTCCGAATTGGACTAGGGGGACGGGCGGCGACCCCTCCTTCCTTCTCTTCCCTTTCCCCCTTCCTTGTCTCCTACTCCTACTACATGGAAGGGGAGGAATCCTACTCCCGGTGGGAGTAGGACTCCTCCAGGGCGCGCCATAGGGGCCGGCCCTCTCCCCCTCCTCCACTCATTTATATACGGGGGCAGGGGGCACCTCTAGACACAACAACAATTGATCATTGATCTCTTAGCCGTGTGCGGTGCCCCCTCCACCATAGTCCTCCTCGATAATATCATAGCGGTGCTTAGGCGAAGCCCTGCGACGGTAGAACATCATCATCGTCACCACACCGTCGTGCTGACGGAACTCTCCCTCGACACTCGGCTGGATCGGAGTTCGAGGGACGTCATCGAGCCGAACGTGTGCAAGAACTCGGAGGTGCCGTGCTTTTGGTGTTTGATCGGTCGGGACGTGAAGACGTACGACTACATCAACCGCATTGTGCTAACGCTTCCGCTTACGGTCTATGAGGGTACGTGGACAACACTCTCCCCTCTCGTTGCTATGCATCACCATGATCTTGCGTGTGCGTAGGAAATTTTTTGAAATTACTACGTTCCCCAACAGAGGGCCTGGGCGGTTCACACCGCCCTCGCCGCCGGCACGTCGCGCGACGCGGCTCCTCAATAGCCGTCGGCGCCCTTCCCGCCCCAGCCGGTCCAGCCGCCTTTCCCCTACCCCCAACTGGGGGCACCGCAGCCTGCTGCCTCCAACGAGCGCGGCGGTCGCCGCGGAAAGGGAGGCCGCAAAGGCCAGTAGCGGGCGGCCAACCCCGCCGGGACGCCCTGCGTCCAGCAGCAGCAGCCCGTGGCGTCGTGGGCCTACGGGCAAAACCCTTGGACCGGCGTCATCCATGCATACTCTATGCCGGTTCCCCACCCCACCGCCCCCGGCATCCTGGGTCCTTGGTCAGCACAGCACCAAGCCTACCGCGCCGTCCCGCAGCCACCTGCGGCCTTCGTTCCAGCAGTCCGGGGCCTACCCGGCCTATCCACCGCTGCCGGCCCTTGCACCGCCGCAGCCCGGCGCCGGCTTTTACAACTTGGCCCCGCCTTGCTGCCTTGGGACCCGTCTCTTCTAGCGGCGCTGCAGTCGGCCCCCACCCCCAACACCTACACTGGTGGCGGCGACTGGTTCATGGACTCCGGGGCTACCGCACACATGTCCTCCAACCTGGGTAACCCCACCTCTTTCTCTCCCACCAACACCGCCACTCGCATTACTCTCGACGATGGCTCTTCCCTTCCCATTACACATGTTGGTTCTACTTCTTTTCCGTCTTCTAGTACACCCATTAACATGTCTCATATCTTAATTTCTCCTGAACTAATCAAAAATCTTGTCTCTGTTCGCCGTCTTACTCGTGAAAATCCAATTACGGTTGAATTTGACGGTTGTGGTTTTTCTGTGAAGGACGCTTGTTCCAGGATGGTTCTTCACCGATGTGACAGCCTGGATGACCTCTACCCGGTGCACCCACCATCCTCCACCGACGCCGCTCCTGTCGCCCTCTCCGCCGGTGTGGACCTCTAGCACGCTCGTTTGGGTCACCCTAATCACGCCTCGCTCCGTCACATTCTTCGTAGTTTTTCTTTCACTTGTAATAAGGTCGATGCCCATACTTGTCATGCTTGCCGTGTTGGCAAACACGTGCGTCTACCCTTTAGCAACTCTACCACTATTGCGGCTTATCCGTTTCAGTTGATACATTGCGATGTTTGGACATCGCCCATTGCGAGCAACTCTGGCTATCTCTATTATCTTGTCATCTTAGATGATTTTAAGCACTATGTGTGGACTTTTCCCCTTCGGTAGAAATCAGATGTTTTTTCAACACTCACATCTTTTTACTCATTTGTCTCTACGCACTTTGGTCCACCCATTCTTGCGTTTCAAACAGACAATGGGAAAGAGTTAGATAGTCTTGCCGTCCGCAATCTCCTCACCACACATGGTACTGTTTTTCGTCTAACATGTCCTTACACCTCGCAGCAAAATGGGCGGGCAGGGCGTGTACTCCGCACTCTCAACGATTGCGTTTGTACCCTCTTATTCCATGCCAACATCCCGCCTCGATTCTGGCCCGACGCTCTCGCCACCGCGACTCTCCTTGTCAACATCCGGCCATGTCGTGTTCGCTGGAACTATACGCCACATTAGTTGCTCTATGGGACTCCTCCCTCATACGATGATCTTCGCATCTTTGGCTGCCTCTGCTACCCTAGCACCGCCTCCACCACCCCCCATAAGCTTGTTCCGTGGTCCCTCGCTTGCATCTTTCTTGGGTACCCCTCCAACACAAAGGGCTACCGGTGCTACGACCCCGTCTCTCATCGGGTGATCACTTTGAGGCATGTTTACTTTGACGAAAAAATGTTTCCGTTTCAGCAGGTACCCCCCTCGGATGCACCGACTTCGTCGACCCCGCCTCCCCTCGGTGGGTCTTCCGCCGCGCTGTCGTCCCCTCGCGGTGGCCGCCTCGGTCTGACCATCTCCGAGCTTGGCGACTCTATTGGCGCACAGAGCGGCTCGGACATCAGGGCACCGGGCCACTCCGCGACCTCGGCCTCTTCGTCGGCTTCGGGTTCGCGCGCCTCTACCTCGGGCGCCTCGTCTGGCTTGCGTCGGCCACCTGCGGCTTCGACCGCAGCTGCACCGGGCCCGCCACCTGCGGCCTCGCCCGCAGTTGCCCCGGCCTCGACACCTGCGGCCTCGACCGCAGCCACTCCGGGTCCGCTGTATGCCGCAGCACCGCTCGCAGCGCCTGCGGGTTTGCCACCCGCGGCCCCGACCGCCTCTTCGCAGGTCTCGCCACCTGCGGCCCCGACCACCGCCCCGCTGGTCTTGCCACCTGCGGCCCGGGCAGCACCCGACCGGCCCGATATGGACCTCCCGCCGCTCCACATCACCACGCGCTCCCGCACCGGTGCTCTTCGGCCCAGCACGCGCTATCCATCGGAGGAGTACCTCTGCGTGGCTTCCTCCTCCTCACCATCGCCGGTTCCGTCGTTTGTTCGGGCTGCCCTCCGTGACCCAACTGGTTCGCCGCCATGCAGGAGGAATTCGATGCGTTGCAACGCAACCGCACCTGGCAGCTAGTCCCACCTCCCCGCCACGCCAACATCATTAGCGGGAAGTGGGTTTTCTGGCATAAGACCCGTCCCGACGGCACCCTTGAGCGGTACAAGGCTCGTTGGGTGGTTCGCGGTTTCCGGCACGCGCCGGAGTTGACTTCACCGACACCTTCACTTCGATCGTCAAGCCGGGCACGATCCGCACCGTCCTCCAGCTTGCGGTGTCGCGTGCCTGGCCGGTTCATCAGCTGGACGTCTCCAACGCGTTCCTCCACGGCCATCTCGCTGAACAGGTCTATTGCCAGCAGCCCACCGGCTTCGTCGACACCGATCATCCTGAGCACGTGTGCCTACTCTCTCGGTCCCTCTATGGACTGAAACAGGCGCCGAGAGCTTGGTACCAGCGCATCGCCACCTTTCTTCAGCAGTTAGGCTTTCGAGCTACTCGCTCCGACGCCTCCCTGTTCGTGTACCATCATGGATCGGCGATTGCTTATCTTCTACTCGACGTCGACGACATTATCTTCACGGCCTCCTCAGTGCAGCTTCTCGACCAGCTCACTGCTCGTCTCAGCACCGAGTTCGCCTTGAAGGATTTGGGGCCGCTTCATTACTTCCTCGGCATTGAGGTCATTCGGCGTTCCGACGGGTTTTTCCTTCATCAACAGAAGTACGCCCATGAGCTTCTTGAGCGCGCCGGCATACTTAACTGCAAGCCCGCTGCCACTCCTGTTGACATGAAGGCCAATTTCTCAGTGCTTGAGGGTTCTCCAGCATCGGATGGTCCGTTCTATCGGTCTATTGTCGGCGCACTTCAGTACTTAACCCTCACACGACCGGATTTGCAGTACGCAGTCCAGCAGGTGTGTCTCCAGATGCATGCACCCCGTGACAGTCATTGGAACCTGGTGAAGCAGATTCTACGCTACATCCGCGACACTATGTCCCTTGGGCTCACCCTTACAACATCCTCCTCCATCGACATGGTCGCCTACTCCGATGCTGACTGGGCTGGCTGTCCGGACACTCGTCGTTCCACCTCCGGCTACTGCATTTACTTGGGGCCATCCCTCGTCTCCTGGTCGTCGAAACGACAGCCAACGGTCTCCCGTTCCAGTGCTGAGGCAGAGTACTGGGCTGTTGCCAACGCCGTTGCCGAGTGTTCCTGGTTGCGGCAACTTCTTCAGGAGCTTCATCATGACGTTTCACGTGCCACTCTTGTGTACTGTGACAACCTCTCTGCTGTGTGCCTCTCCGCCAACCCCGTTCATCATCGGCGCACGAAGCACATCGAGCTGGACATTCACTTCGTGTGTGAACAAGTGGCTCTCAGTCGCATTCGTGTGCTCCACGTTCCCACTGCTCAGCAGTTTGCCGATGTCATGACCAAGGGGTTACCGACGTCTACCTTCGAGGAGTTCCGGTCCAGCCTATGCGTCACTACCGATGTATCGACTGCGGGGGGTGGGGAGGGGGGTGGGGGGTGTTGAGATACTCATGATCGCATGTACTTAGGCAGCTAGGATCTTCTTTTATTGTTTCCTAGTCTACGGATATCTCCCGATCCTTTCCTTGTATAGCGGATACAGTTGAGATATGCTTGCCCTTGTACTCTATATATGCTATGACATACGATCAATGAACATATCGCATATATTCCACAAGAGGTATTCTACATTTTCTTGCTCCATCTCATTAGCAGGCAGGTAGGACCGACACATACACAGGCAGATGGTGTTGCCACGTTGGCATAAATAATGGAAAGCAAACTGAACCTGGTAGAAATGTCTCCTATCATAAAACGAACATAACTTAAATCCATAAAAAAGTATGGGTACCAACACAAGTCTAGAACTCAACTCTCATTAAACGAACATAACTTAAATCCATAAAAATACGAGCACCAACACAAGTCTACAACTTAACTATGGGGGCTAGTTCCACCACAAGGAATCTAAAGCTATACACTCAGTTAGCAACTCGAATTTAAATCTAGCAACAATCTTTTCGTGTTTTTCCATTTTTTTGCCTTACAACAGAACAGGTTTTTGCATGAACAATCAATCACTTGCACTCTACACAAACAAACAGAAAGCACTACAATCATCAAAGGGTGGCGCGCATGCATGATGACAGGGATTTCCATGCCACAGTCAAGGCTCGAGAGCCGCAGCCTCTTTCTCGGAAAGCCATGACTGCAGGTGCAGGCCGCGCATGGCGCGAAACCATTATCAACGCCTTTAGGTAGCGTATCCTGGAGTAAAGAAGAGCCACCCAGCCAGAGCCACCACCTTTTGCCCTAATTTAACCGGAAGAGCGAGGGGAAAAGTTACAACATAATGATGGTATGGAACGCGCTTTAATCTTCTTCCAACAGAAACAGTGGTGAGCAGAGCACGCTTTCAGGGCGGTGCTTGCAGCCGGCCATCATGGCCTTAATGATATGATTGAATGCGCGGGCAGTTATGTTTTGACAGATTTTCTATGACTGCACGTACTGGTACTGCTAGTAAGGTGCTCGCTGTCCGTCCATCCACTGCCAGTGGGCAAAAAAAAAAAAAAAAAAGGCCAGGAAAAGGACGGCTGCCTCATTAAAATATCGTTGGCGTGCATGGCAAATTCCGGCCGTCTTAACCAAACACGAAACGCACGTCAGTCCTCCTCCAGTGCTACACTAATGACTACGGTGAAGGTGTGATTGATGTCATGGTGGAAAACCATAGAAATGATGTTGCTGCCTCCCCAAGCTTCGTCTCTCCTCCACTCCACAAGAAACAGGAATTATGGACTCTACAAGAAAGTGTTGGGTCCTAAATCATATCCTGCGATTTGATTTTGATAATCATCCCAAAAGATTCGTAATAATGTCATCTTCTCTTTGGAAGGCTGCAACATGTTGCAGCAACAAAGGCTGAAACTTACCCAAGCTTCTTCTTCAACAAAACAGAACACAATTGCGCGAAGGACAAGTTCACGCATCATCGACATGAAAAATGACACTAACGTAAAATTTCAGTAGCAGTCAAATATTAACTGAGAAAATTAAGATGGCCGTAGCCGTGGGAGGGGAGCGCACGTACATGAGCAGATGCATCTCATGCTCTTGTCCTAATGTCCTTTGAATCAAGCATGAGGAAAACTGAAGACGACACGATCAAACAGTCTCAATCTCTGAATAGGTGTGATGCTTCATCGTTTTGGAACTTTGCCCCCCATTCTCTTCAAGCTCCATTACATTTAGTTCTTCACTTGCTAATCGGAGCTTCTGTTGAAGAAAATCGTAAACAAAAATGCAGAGAAAGGAATAAGATTAAGGCACTGAGAAGGAGCTGGGATAGGAGAAAGAAATAAGGAGAAATATTGGAACAAGAAGTTCACCTTGTTTCCCCACCGGCAACGGCAACCACCTTTGGTGTCGCCCATGACCGATCCCAGCCACCAAGCCGCAACAACGTCACCAATCTGAGCGGCGACGGCGACCGCCGTCCCCGTCAAGCGACACAAAATGAGGCCGCGCTGCCCAATCCATGACACACTTATCTCATACTGTTCCTACAGGACACGTGGGCATCGCCACCAATGCGTGGTTACTTG
This sequence comes from Triticum timopheevii, assembly GCA_963921465.1. Classification (NCBI taxonomy): domain Eukaryota; kingdom Viridiplantae; phylum Streptophyta; class Magnoliopsida; order Poales; family Poaceae; genus Triticum; species Triticum timopheevii. The sequence continues at coordinate 316,283,743 of OY997270.1, forward strand.
TTGCAATGCTAGCATTGCTCTGTTAGTAAAGGAGCAAGTGTGGCAAGCTGTATTGCAGCATCTCAGAAGATGAACAATCAAAGAAGAAGAAGAAAGAAGAAGATATATCTCAGCGGAGGACCAGGAAACAACTAGGACCTCACTCACTGCTCACACGCCTCAAATACACTAATAAATAAAATAGCTTCAGTTCTCATCTGCTACCCTAGGCTCAATGTCCTTTAATAGGCCAACGATCTGCTGCATGGTTGGCCTCTTGGATGGCAGCTCGGCGGTGCAGAGGTAGGCGACCCTCAGTGCCTCATCCATCTGCCTCTCCAGTCCCGTGTCGCGGATCTTGGGGTCGATGATGCTCGACCCTTGGTTTGCCTTCACCATTGCCCTTGCCCAGCTCACCAGGCTTGCCTCCTTCTGGTCAGGGTACTCATCACCCAGCGGCTTCTTGCCTGTGATCAGCTCAAACAGCACGATGCCGAAGCTGTAAACGTCGGACTTCGACGTCGCCGTGGCGTTCTCTGGGTCGGAGAACTCCGGCGGCACATAGCCAGGGGAATGGTCGCCGTCAGTGCTAGTCCCGGCGATCATTGACAAGCCGAAATCAGACAACCTTGGCTCCATTGCATAGTCAAAGTAGATGCTGCTTGCCTTCACATCCCGGTGGACGATCTGCGGAATGCAACCATGGTGGAGGAACGCCAGTGCCCTTGCAGCGCCTAATGCAATCTTGTGCCGGAACCTCCATGCCGCAGTGCCCTCTGGGGTGATGTTTTCAGTGGCCACGCCACCATTGTTGTCCTCCCATGTGTCGGTGCTCCAGTCTTCAGTGGTCTGCAAGCCTAGTGGCAAATCATGCAGCAAGTTGTGCAGATTGCCATTCTCCATGTACTCATATATCGCGATTCTTTGGCCTCCTGCTAAGCAGTAGCCGGTCAAAGGAACCAGGTTAGAATGTTTGATCCGTCCCAGCCGCTCAAGCTCTCTCGCTGCATCCTCATCTGCCATTGCCGAACCATGGACCAACACCTTCACTGCAACCTGAATTCCACCAGGGAGGAACCCTGTGTACACTGGCCCAAATCTCCCATCTGCCAGCAAAGTTCCCCTGTCAAAGTTTGATGTGGCTGCCAAGAGGTCGGCGAAGGTGAAGCTCAGCAATGGCTTCTCAAATATGACAACTGGAACGGATGTGGCAACCTTGACATCGGCAACCCAAGTTGTGGAATCAGTCTGGAACGCAAATGGCCCTGATGTGCCAGGCTCGTCTTTGAATGACGATGGCTGCTTATCAACGGGAAATGTGTCACCCCTCTTCTTCCTCGGCTTCCTGCACACAAGTGCCAAGCAAAGCAATGCAAGAACCGAGAAGAAGAGCGTGAGCACAATGGCCAGCGCCAACTTCATCCCCTTGCGGTGCCCCCCATTTTTCTTGATGCTGTCTGGGTTTACAGCAATCGGGCAGTCATTCCTGGACCTAGCAAATGCGGCTGCAAACGCCTCCGGGGAGAGCTCGGAGGCGCAGACGGTGAGATTGTTGTATGAGAAGTTGAATCGATCCATTGACGCCAATTTCTTGACCAGTGACACAGGGATTTCACCAGTGAGGTTGTTCACCGACAGGTCCAGCACCTGCAGCGGCAAAGTGCTCATGTCCGGCACCACCCCGCTGATATTGTTCCGTGACAAATCCAGCACATGTAAGCCAACCAACCGGGAAGCCAACACCCCAGGGATTCGCTCATGCAACCCAGTGCTTGACAGATTGACATACTCCAATGAAGAAATCTCACCAATGGACGCCAGCAAATTGTTCGTGGACAACTGGTTGAATGCAAGATTCATGTGCCTCAGGTTCCGGAACCGGCCAGGGAGGCCGAATTCCCCGAGAAGCTCGTTACTTGACAGGTCGAGGTACGCGAGGGACGTACCAGAATACCCACTGCTAAAATTCAACCGCGAGAAGCGGTTGTTGCTAAGGTCTATGACCCTCAACTGCTCCTGGAACGCCCCGATAATGGAGCCGCGGAGCTGGTTGCCGGACAGGTTGAGGTAGGCCAGCGACCGCAGCGGCGACAAGTCAGGCAGGTCGCCGTCCAGCGCATTGCCGGAGAGATCCATGGAGACGAGGCTGCCGCAGCCGAGAACGACGGCGCCCGGGACTTGGCCTTGGAACTGATTGTAGCTGGCGTTGAGGACCTGCAGGCCGGCAATGGAGCCGAGCGCCGGCGGCAGCGCGCCGGAGAAGGCGTTGTGGGAGACGTCGAGCACCTGGAGGCGCGCGAAGTTGCCGACGTTGTTGGGGAGCGCGCCGCGGATGGCGTTGCGGGAGAGGTTGAGGGTGCGCAGCGAGGCGCCCAGCTCCCAGAGGTCGTTGGGGAGCGCGGTGAGGCGGTTGGCGCTGAGATCCAGCGAGCGCAGCCTGGCGAGCTTCCCCACCGTGTCCTCCGGGATGGGGCCCGACAGCCCCATCCCGGCGGCCGCGAACGACAGCACACGGCCCTCGCCGTCGCACGACACCCCGGGCCAGGAGCACACCGCGCCGGTGCCCGACGGCGGCGCCGCGAGGCCCATCTTGGCGTAGAAGCGCGCGACGAAGTAGGCGTCCGTGTTGGGCTCCTGCGCCGCCGCCGCGCAGCAGGCCGCCGCCGCCACCGCCACCGCCAAGAAGAGCGAGGCGACGCCGCACGCCGCACCGCCGCGGCCCATGGCGACGGCGAGAGGCGCGCGCACGCTTGCTCTCCCTCTCTCCCTCGAGTGCTTCTCTTGGCGCGTTGGTGGCTACTGCGGTGCCGGTGTGTGCTTGGGGGAGAGAAGGGAGCGGGGAGCAGAGCAGGGTAGGAACGCGGCCATAAATCGTGGGGTGGTGAAGTGAGTAAATTGGGGAGTGAATTGTGGGAGGGGAGTTGATTGAGATGAGCTGCACAGCACAGCACAGCACATCAACATACGCGGAGACAGGCGACACATATTCATCAGACTGCACGTGCCCGAGTCAATGGAAATGCAGGCGCCCCAAGATCGACCAGGTCGGCACAGCAATGTCAACAAACGTTGCATCCGTTCTGAAGCATGCTCATCATATGGTGTACTAGTACAATTTAATCATTGTTGTGTTGTCACAAAACGAAAGACTGTTTCATCCTGATTTGGTCAGGAAATTGTATGAAAATTATACATGAAGATGAAGTGCATGCCGTTGAAAATAAGGTTGAGCTTAACGATCGTCACAGTTGTATTGGTCCTCTCAAGACAATGTGTCTTTAAACTCACTATGCTACCTGAGTTTTTTTTTTTGAAAGATCCAGCAAAATGCTAGCTTGATTCAGATTTAGCAGAAAGCAGTGGAAGAACAACATGGTGAAGATCCGAAGATCAAAAGAGAAAGAAAAAACTGCAGCCCTAACACCCACTACAAACAACACGACTACACGACCGAAGCACATGTCCTAAGCTAAGCATCACCGCCGCGTCTCGAACAATGCCGATCACCTCCGAAGACAGCAGCAGCTCCAACTACAACTTTCCTTGCCAACGCACCATCCACCCAAAAAGCAGGGGGTGGATAGCGGGACTTGGTCGATCCCAGGAAGAGCTTCGTCTTGGACTCATCGATGAATTCGTACATTGCGCTTGGAGCTTCACCTTGGACAGCGGCGAGCACCGGAGGAGCGCCGCAAAGAGCTTCCAGGAAATGTCTCCAAACGTGATGCTCCCAACAGAGGAACGACGTCAAACACGCCGCCATCACGCCGATCCAACACCGGACCTAGGATTTCGCCCGGAGACAAACCATCATCCGAGCACGAGGAAGATGCCGACACACCTCAGGTGACGCCTCCAAGGAGGAAAATGACACCCACAGGCGCCATCGCCACTGGTCTCTGGTCGTGCAGGACTTTTGTCTGTATCGCCGCACACCTTCGCTCGTGCCCACAGAATCTCGTCCATGCAGTCTCGCACCGCCACCGCCGCAGAACCTAGTCGTAGAAGCCATGGAGTCATGGTCCACCCCGCCCACGGCGAGCCTACAGTGACCAGATCAGTCCCTGCATCCCGCATCTATCACGGCCGGAGCCGCCTGCTCCAGCATCACAGGGCCAACGCACAGGGCCGGTGCGCGTCCAACACACCATGGATCTGGCCGGGTTCGTCCAGATCCGGCCGCCACACGCCGGAGGGGCGCCGCCCCGCCAGCCCGTGCCGAATCCAAGGACTCGCGCCCGCCCGACCCTTCTCCCCTGCCGCAGCGCAGACCTCAAGCCCGCTCGGCGGAGGCCTTCCACAGCTCCCGCTGGAGGCACGCGCGCTCCAGCCCGCGCTCGCGCCCGGCGCGACTTGCCGCGCCCTCCGGCCTGCCGCTCGATGCGCTGCCGCCAGCCCCGCCTCGCCACCCGCGCCGCTCACCAGCACGCCCGCGCCAGAGGAGCTCCTCCATCGCGACCACATCGCAGATCTGCGCCCTGTGACCCGCATGGCCGCGTTGCCGCGCGCCCGCGCCAGATCCGCGCCCAGCGCCTCGCGCGCCTGCGCCACCGCGCGCCCACGCCTCCGTGCGCTGCCTGGCCGGCCAGCATGGCCGTCCCGAGTGCGCGCAGCCACTCGAGCTCCCGTCGAAAGTCTCCGGCCCGCGCCAACACTTCCGGGCGGAAGGAGGAGGGGCCCCGCCACCGCCCAGCCGCGCGGGCTTTGCCCGGCGACCGTTGCTGGCGGCGGCGAGGGGAGGAAGGGGTGGTAGTTGGTGCTGCTGCCGGCGGCTAGGGTTTGCTCCCGAGCCGCCCGCGGGAGCGACGCTCCCTGAGTTTGAATCTCACGCAATCAACTGAGGTGTCCAATTGTGTATTTTATCTGTGATTTTGACTGGGTCATCGTGCCGGTGGGTGCCTTTGATCAGCGCAAGCGATTTTGATATATAGAGCTAAACTTCTTAGAAATGATGCTCGCTGGTGAGGATCGCGTGGTTTCCCGTTTGACAATGGTTGCTTCGAGTTGGGTTGGGTACATTCTTCTCTAAATAGAAATAGACATGCGTTTTTGCAGCGTTGTTTGGTCCGTAACGATTATTTGCTGGATATGTATTTCCTATGGTTTCCCTTTTGCTTGTTCGTTTGATTTGTTTGTCTTTTTGTGTGCCTCCACCAGCGCAATAACACAACGACCACGCTCGATAAAATCTAACATCAAATGCATTTTTTCTAAACAAGAACACCCTTTCCTATGTGCCTACCCAGCGCCCCGGTTGCACAAAAAAATCAACCTAACACCCCCACCAGCCCCTCGCATCAATCCCCCTATGCAAATAAAAACAACTGTCGCAGTAAGATGGAACACATGGAAGAAGCACACCACACCAGAGAACCTGCAAGCGGAATGTACGCCTAATGCAATCAAAATGCCATCGAACGCAACACCACCCCTAAAAGACCTCCTTCAAACACAACAAAAAGCCGAAAACAACCGATATGGAGGTGTTGGGAACATAGCATGCAATTTCAAGAAATTTCCTACGTTCACGCAAGATCTATCTAGGAGATGCATAGAAACAAGAGGAGGAGAGTGTGTCACGTACGCTCGTAGACCGAAAGCGGAAGCGTTTGCTTAACGCGGTTGATGTAGTCGAACGTCTTCTCGTTTCGACCGATCGAGTACCGAACGTAGGGCACCTCTGAGTTCTGCACACGTTCAGCGCGATGACGTCCCTCAAGCTCTTGATCCAGCAGAGGGTCAAAGGAGTAGATGAGTTCCGTCAGCACGACGGCGTGGTGACAGTGACGGTGATGTGATCCGCGCAGGGCTTCGCCTAAGCACCGCGAGAATATGCCCGGAGGTGTAAACTGTAGAGGGGGGCACCGCACACAGCTTGAAGCAATTGGTGTGTCCTCTAGGGGCGCAACCCCCCCCCCCCCTCCCCCATATATAAAGGAGCGAGGAAGAGGAGGCCGGCCTAGGCGCGCCCCAAGTGGGAAGGAGTCCCACTTGGACTGAAGGAAATATGCCCTAGAGGCAATAATAAAGTTATTGTTTATTTCCTTATATCATGATAAATGTTTATTATTCATGCTAGAATTGTATTAACCGGAAACATGATACATGTGTGAATACATAGACAAACTTAATGTCACTAGTATGCCTCTACTTGACTAGCTCATTAATCAAAGATGGTTATGTTTCCTAACCATAAACATGTGTTGTCATTTGATTAACGGGATCACATCATTAGGAGAATGATGTGATTGACTTGACCCATTCCGTTAGCCTAGCACTTGATCGTTTAGTATATTGCTATTGCTTTCTTCATGACTTATACATGTTCCTGAAACTATGAGATTATGCAACTCCCGTTTACCGAAGGAACACTTTGGGTGCTACCAAACGTCACAATGTAACTGGGTGATTATAAAGGAGTATTACAGGTGTCTCCAAAGGTAGATGTTGGGTTGGCGTATTTCGAGATTAGGTTTTGTCACTCCGATTTGTCGGAGAGGTATCTCTGGGCCCTCTCGGTAATGCACATCACTATAAGCCTTGCAAGCAATGTAGCTAATGAGTTAGTTACGGAATGATGCATTACGGAACGAGTAAAGAGACTTGCCGGTAACGAGATTGAACTAGGTATTGGATACCGACGATCGAATCTCGGGCAAGTAACATACCGATGACAAAGGGAACAACTTATGTTGTTATGCGGTTTGACCGATAAAGATCTTCGTAGAATATGTAGGAACCAATATGGGCATCCAGGTTCCGCTATTGGTTATTGACCGAGAATAGTTCTAGGTCATGTCTACATAGTTCTCGAACCCGTAGGGTCTGCACGCTTAACGTTACGATGACAGTTTTATTATGAGTTTATAAGTTTTGATGTACCGAAGTTTGTTTGGAGTCCCGGATGTGATCACGGACATGTCGAGGAGTCTCGAAATGGTCGAGACATAAAGATTGATATATTGGACGACTATATTCGGACACCGGAAGTGTTCCGGATGTTTTCGGAGAAAACCGGAGTGCCGGAGGGTTACCGGAACACCCCCGGGAGAAGTAATGGGCCTAGTGGGCCTTAGTGGAAAGAGAGAGGGGCAGCCAGGGTGGGCCGCGCGCCCCCTCTCCCTCTGGTCCGAATTGGACTAGGAGGGGCGCGGCGCCCCCCTCTTTCCTTCCCCTCTCCCCCTTCCTTCCCCCTCCTAGTAGGAGTAGGAAAGGGGGGGTCCTACTCCTACTAGGAGGAGGATTCCTCCTCCTTGGCGCGCCCTCTAAGGGCCGGCCGGCCTCCCCCTTGCTCCTTTATATACGGGGGCAGGGGGCACCCCATAGACACACAAGTTGATCTACGGATCGTTCCTTAGCCGTGTGCGGTGCCCCCCTCCACCATATTCCACCTCGGTCATATCGTCACGGAGTTTAGGCGAAGCCCTGCGCCGGTAGAACATCATCATCGTCACCACGCCGTCGTGCTGACGAAACTCATCCCCGACACTTTGCTGGATCGGAGTCCGGGGATCGTCATCGAGCTGAACGTGTGCTGAACTCGGAGGTGCCGTATGTTCGGTACTTGGATCGGTCGGATCTTGAAGACGTACGACTACATCAACCGCGTTGTCATAACGCTTCCGCTTACGGTCTACGAGGGTACGTGGACAACACTCTCCCCTCTCGTTGCTATGCCATCACCATGATCTTGCGTGTGTGTAGGAAAGTTTTTGAAATTACTACGTTCCCCAACAGTGGTATCAGAGCCAGGTTTTATGCGTTGATGTTATATGCACGAGTAGAACACAAGTGAGTTATGGGCGATACAAGTCATACTGCTTACCAGCATGTCATACTTTGGTTCGGCGGTATTGTGAGATGAAGCGGCCCGGACCGACATTACACGTACGCTTACGCGAGACTGGTTTCACCGTTACGAGCACTCGTGCTTAAAGGTGACTGGCGGGTGTCTGTCTCTCTCACTTTAGCTGAATCGAGTGTGGCTACGCCCGGTCCTTGCGAATGTTAAAACAGCACTAACTTGATGAACTATCATTGTGGTTTTGATGCGTAGGTAAGAACGGTTCTTGCTAAGCCCATAGCAGCCACGTAAAACTTGCAACAACAAAGTAGAGGACGTCTAACTTGTTTTTGCAGGGCATGTTGTGATGTGATATGGTCAAGAGGTGATGCTATATTTTATTGTATGAGATGATCATGTTTTGTAAACGAAGTTATCGGCAACTGGCATGAGCCATATGGTTGTCGCTTTATTGTATGAAATGCAAACGCCCTGTAATTGCTTTACTTTATCACTAAGCGGTAGCGATAGTCGTAGAAGCAATAGATGGCGTAACGACAATGATGCTACGATGGAGATCAAGGTGTCGCGCCGGTGACGATGGTGATCACGACGGTGCTTCGAAGATGGAGATCACAAGCACAAGATGATGATGGCCATATCATATCACTTATATTGATTGCATGTGATGTTTATCCTTTATGCATCTTATCTTGCTTTGTTTGACGGTAGCATTTTAAGATGATCTCTCACTTAAAATTATCAAGAAGTGTTCTCCCTGAGTATGCACCGTTGCCAAAGTTCGTCGTGCCCAGACACCACGTGATGATCGGGTGTGATAAGCTCTACGTCCATCTACAACGGGTGCAAGCCAGTTTTGCACACGCGGAATACTCAGGTTAAACTTGACGAGCCTAGCATATGTAGATATGGCCTCGGAACACGGATACCGAAAGGTCGAGCGTGAATCATATAGTAGATATGATCAACATAGTGATGTTCACCATTGAAAACTACTCCATCTCACGTGATGATCGGTTATGGTTTAGTTGATTTGGATCACGTGATCACTTAGATGACTAGAGAGATGTCTGTCTAAGTGGGAGTTCTTAAGTAATATGATTAATTGAATTTAAATTTATCATGAACTTAGTCCTAGTAGTATTTTGCAAATTATGTTGTAGATCAATAGCTCGCGTTGTTGCTTTCATATGTTTATTTTGATATGTTCCTAGAGAAAACTGTGTTGAAAAATGTTAGTAGCAATGATGCGGATTGGATCCGTGATCTGAGGTTTATCCTCATTGCTGCACAAAAGAATTATGTCCTTGATGCACCGCTAGGTGAAAAACCTATTGCAGGAGCAGATGCAGACGTTATGAACGTTTGGCTAGCTCAAAAGGATGACTACTTGATAGTTTAGTGCACCATGCTTAAACGGCTTAGAATCGGGACTTCAAAGACGTTTTGAACGTCATGGACCATATGAGATGTTCCAGGAGTTGAAGTTAATATTTCTAGCAAATACCCGAGTTGAGAGATATGAAGTCTCCAACAAGTTCTAAAGCTAAAAGATGGAGGAGAATAGCTCAACTAGTGAGCATGTGCTCAGATTATCTGGGTACTTCAATCGCTTGAATCATTTGGGAGTTAATCTTCCAGATAAGATAGTGATTGACAGAATTCTCTAGTCACCATCACTAAGTTACTAGAACTTCGAGATGAACTATAGTATGCAAGGGATGATGAAAACGATTCCCGAGCTCTTCGTGATGTTGAAATCAACGAAGGTAGAAATCAAGAAAGAGCATCAAGTGTTGATGATTGACAAGACCACTAGTTTCAAGAAAAGGGCAAAGGGAAAGAAAGGGAAACTTCAAGTAGAATGGCAAACAAGTTGTCACTCCCGTGAAGAAGACCAAAGCTGGACCAAAGTCTAAAACTGAGTGCTTACACTGCAAAGGAAATGGTCACTGGAAGCGGAAATGCCCTGAATATTTGGTGGATAAGAAGGATGGCAAAGTGGACAAGGGTATATTTGATATACAAGTTATTGATGTGTGCTTTACTAGTGTTTATAGTAGCCCCTGAGTATTTGATACTTGTTCGGTTGCTAAGATTAGTAACTCGAAACAGGAGTTACAGAATAAACAAAGACTAGTTGAAGGGGAAGTGACGATGAGTGTTGGATGTAGTTCCAAGATTGATATGATCATCATCGCACACTCCCTATACTTTCGGGATTAGTGTTAAACCTAAATAAATGTTATTTGGCGTTTGTGTTGAGCATGAATATGATTTGATCATGTTTATTGCAATACGGTTATTCATTTAAAATCAGAGCATAATTGTTGTTCTATTTAAATGAATAAAACCTTCAATGGTCATACACCCAACGAAAAAAGTTTGTTGGCTCTCGATCGTAGTGATGCACATATTCATAATATTGATGCCAAAAGATGCAATGCTAATAATGATAGTGCAACTTATTTGTGGCACTGCCGTTTTGGTCATATCGGTGTAAAGCGCATAAAGAAACTCCATAAAGATGGATTTTCGTAATCACTTGGTTATGAATCATTTGATGCTTGCAAACCGTGCCTTTTGTGCAAGATGACTAAAACTCCGTTCTCCGGAACAATGGAACAAGCTACTGACTTACTCGAAATAATACATACCGATGTATGCGATCCAATGAGTGTTGATGCTCGTGGCAAGTATCGTTATTTTCTGACCTTCACAAGATGATTTGAGCAGATATGGGTATATCTACTTGATGAAACATAAGTCTGAAATAGTTGAAAGGTTCAAAGAATTTCAGAGTGAAGTGGAAAAATCATCATAACAAGAAAATAAAGTTTCTGCGATCTGATTGCGGAGACGAATATTTGAGTTACGAGTTTGGTCTTCAATTAAAACAATGTGGAATAGTTTCACAGCTCATGCCACCTGGAACACCACAACGTTATGGTGTGTCCAAACATCGAAACCGCACTTTATTGGATATAGTGCAATCTATGATGTCTCTTACTGATTTACCACTATTGTTTTTGGGTTACGCATTAGAGACAGCTGCATTCACATTAAAAGGGCACCATCTAAATCCGTTGAGACGACACCATATGAACTGTGGTTTAGCAAGAAACCCAAGTTGTCGTTTCTTAAAGTTTGGGGCTGTGATGCTTATGTGAAAAAGTTTCATCCTGATAAGCTCGAACCCAAATCGGAGAAGTGCGTCTTCATAGAATACCCAAAGGAAATTGTTGGGTAGACCTTCTATCACAGATCCGAAGGCAAGATATTCATTGCTAAAAATGGATCCTTTCTAGAGAAGGAGTTTCTCTCGAAAGAAGTGAGTGGGAGAAAAGTAGAACTTGATGAGGTAACTGTACCTTCTCCCGAATTGGAAAATTGTTCATCACTAAAATCAGTTCCAGTGATTTCTACACCAATTAGTGAGGAAACTAATGATGATGATCATGAAACTTCAGATCAAGTTACTACAGAACCTCGTAGGTCTTCCAGACTACGGTCCGCACCAGAGTGGTACGGTAATCCTGTTCTGGAAGTCATGTTACTAGACCATGATGAACCTACGAACTATGAGGAAGCGATGATGAGCCCAGATTCCGCAAAATGGCTTAAGGCCATGAAATATGAGATGGGATCCATGTATGAGAACAAAGTGTGGACTTTGGTGGAGTTGCCCGATGATCGGCAAGCCATATTGTATAAATGGATCTTCAAGAGGAAGACGGACGTTGATAGTACTGTTACTATCTACAAAGCTCGACTTGTCACAAAAAGGTTTTTGACAAGTTCAAGGTGTTGACTACAATGAGATTTTCTCAACTGTAGCGATGCTTAAGTCTGTCCGAATCATGTTAGCAATTGCCACAATTTATGAAATCTGGCAAATAGATGTCAAAACTGCATTCCTTAATGGTTTTCTCAAAGAAGAGTTGTATATGATGCAACCAGAAGGTTTTGTCAATCCTAAAGGTACTAACAAAATGTGCATGCTCCAGCGATCCATCTATGGACTGGTGCAAGCATCTCGGAGTTGGAATATACGCTTTGATGAGTTGATCAAAGCATATAGTTTTGTACAGACTTACTGTGAAGCCTGTATTTACAAGAAAGTGAGTGGGAGCACTACATCATTTCTGATAAGTATATGTGAATGACATATTGTTGATCAGAAATAATGTAGAATTATTCTGCAAAGCATAAAGGAGTGTTTGAAAGGAGTTCTTTAAAATAAAGACCTCAGTAAAGCTACTTACATATTGAGCATCAAGATCTATTGAGATAGATCAAGACGCTTGATAAGATTTTCAATGAGTACATACCTTGACAAGATTTTGAAGTAGTTCAAAATGGAACAGTCAAAGAAGGAGTTCTTGCCTGTGTTGCAAGGTGTGAAGTTGAGTAAGACTCAAGACCCGACCATGGCAGAAAATAGAAAGAGAATGAAAAGTCATTCCCTATGCCTCAGTCATAGGTTCTATATAGTATGCTATGCTGTGAACCAGACCTATTGTATACTCTGCCCTGGTTTGGCAAGGGAGTACAATAGTGATCTAGGAGTAGATCACTGGACATTGGTCAAAATTATCCTTAGTGGAATAAGGATATGTTTCTCAATTATGGAGGTGACAAAAGGTTCATCGTAAAAGGTTACATCGAGACAAGTTTTGGCACTGATCTAGATGACTCTAAGTCTCAATCTGGATACATATTGAAAGTGGGAGCAATTAGCTAGAGGAGCTCCGTGCAGAGCATTGTAGACATAGAATATTTGCAAAATACATACGGCTCTGAATGTGACAGACCCGTTGACTAAACTTCTCTCACAAGCAAAACATGATCATACCTTAGTACTCTTTGGGTGTTAATCACATAGCGATGTGAACTAGATTATTGATTCTAGTAAACCCTTTGGGTGTTGGTCACATGATGATGTGAACTATGGGTATTAATCACATACAGATGTGAATATTGGTGTTAAATCACACGGCGATGTGAACTAGATTATTGACTCTAGTGCAAGTGGGAGATTGAAGGAAATATGCCCTAGAGGCAATAATAAAGTTATTATTTATTTCCTTATATCATGATAAATGTTTATTATTCATGCTAGAATTGTATTAACCGGAAACATGATACATGTGTGAATACATAGACAAACTTAATGTCACTAGTATGCCTCTACTTGACTAGCTCATTAATCAAAGATGGTTATGTTTCCTAACCATAGACATGTGTTGTCATTTGATTAACGGGATCACATCATTAGGAGAATGATGTGATTGACTTGACCCATTCTGTTAGCCTAGCACTTGATCATTTAGTATATTGCTATTGCTTTCTTCATGACTTATACATGTTCCTGAAACTATGAGATTATGCAACTCCCGTTTACCGGAGGAACACTTTGGGTGCTACCAAACGTCACAACGTAACTGGGTGATTATAAAGGAGTACTACAGGTGTCTCCAAAGGTAGATGTTGGGTTGGCGTATTTCGAGATTAGGTTTTGTCACTCCGATTGTCGGAGAGGTATCTCTGGGCCCTCTCGGTAATGCACATCACTATAAGCCTTGCAAGCAATGTAGCTAATGAGTTAGTTACGAAATGATGCATTACAGAATGAGTAAAGAGACTTGCCGGTAACGAGATTGAACTAGGTATTGGATACCGACGATCGAATCTCGGGCAAGTAACATACCGATGACAAAGGGAACAACGTATGTTGTTATGCGGTTTGACCGATAAAGATCTTCGTAGAATATGTAGGAACCAATATGGGCATCCAGGTTCCGCTATTGGTTATTGACCGAGAATAGTTCTAGGTCATGTCTACATAGTTCTCGAACCCGTAGGGTCCGCACGCTTAACGTTACGATGACAGTTTTATTATGAGTTTATAAGTTTTGATGTACCGAAGTTTGTTCGGAGTCCCGGATGTGATCACGGACATGACGAGGAGTCTCGAAATGGTCGAGACATAAAGATTGATATATTGGACGACTATATTCGGACACCGGAAGTGTTCCGGACGTTTTCGGAGAAAACCGGAGTGCCGAAGGGTTACCGGAACCCCCCCGGGAGAAGTAATGGGCCTAGTGGGCCTTAGTGGAATGAGAGAGGGGCGGCCAGGGTGGGCCGCGTGCCCCCTCTCCCTCTGGTCCGAATTGGACTAAAGAGGGGGGGGGGCCCTCTTTCCTTCCCCTCTCCCCCTTCCTTCCCCCTCCTAGTAGGAGTAGGAAAGGGGGAGTCCTACTCCTACTAGGAGGAGGATTCCTCCTCCTTGGCGCGCCCTCTAAGGGCCGGCGGCCTCCCCCCTTGCTCCTTTATATATGGGGGCAGGGGGCACCCCAGAGACACACAAGTTGATCTACGGATCGTTCCTTAGCCGTGTGCGGTGCCCCCCTCCACCATATTCCACCTCGGTCATATCGTCGTTGAGTTTAGGCGAAGCCCTGCGCCGGTAGAACATCATCATCGTCACCACGCCGTCGTGCTGACGAAACTCATCCCCGACACTTTGCTGGATCGGAGTCCGGGGATCTTCATCGAGCTGAACGTGTGCTGAACTCGGAGGTGCCGTACGTTCGGTACTTGGATCGGTCGGATCGTGAAGACGTACGACTACATCAACCGCGTTGTCATAACGCTTCCGCTTACGGTCTACGAGGGTACGTGGACAACACTCTCCCCTCTCGTTGCTATGCCATCAGCATGATCTTGTGTGTGCATAGGAATTTTTTGAAATTACTACGTTCCCCAACATGGACTCCTAGTTGGATTGGTCCCCCCTTCTTTTTACCAGAGGAGGAAAGGGGGAAGGAGAGGGAGTAGGAGAAGAAAAGGGGGGGTGGCGCCGCCTTCCCTAGTCCAATTTAGCCTCCTCCTTTGTGGGGGCGTGCCAGCCCCTTGTCGGCTGGTTAGCCTCCCTCCTATGGCCCATATGACCCATATCTTTCCCCGGGGGGTTCCGGTAACCCCTCCGATACTCCGGTATGTACCCGATACACTCCGGAACCCTTCCGATGTCCGAATACTACCTTCCAATATATCAATCTTTACCTATCGACCATTTCGAGACTCCTCGTCATGTCTGTGATCTCATCCGGGACTCGGAACAACCTTCGGTCACCCAAACACATAACTCATATAATACATATCGTCATCGAACGTTAAGCGTGCGGACCCTACGGGTTCGAGAACTATGTAGACATGACCGAGACAGCTCTCCGGTCAATAACCAATAGCGGAATCTGGATGCTTATATTGGTTCCCACATATTCTACTAAGATCTTTATCGGTCGAACTGCTATCTCAACATACGTTATACCCTTTGTCATCGGTATGTTACTTGCCCGAGATTTGATCGTTGATATCTTCATACCTAGTTCAATCTCGTTACCAGTAAGTCTCTTTACTCGTTCTGTAATGCATCATCCCGCAACTAACTCATTAGTCACATTGCTTGCAAGGCTTCATATGATGTGCATTACGGAGAGGGCCCGGAGATACCTCTCTGATACTCAGAGTGACAAATCCTAATCTCGATCTATGCCAACCCAACAAACACTTTCGGAGATACCTGTAGAGCATCTTTATAATCACCCAGTTATGTTGTGATGTTTGATAGCACACAAGGCATTCCTTCGGTGTCCGGGAGTTGCATAATCTCATAGTCGGAGGAATATGTATTTGACATGAAGAAAGCAGTAGCAATAAAACTGAACGATCATTATGCTAAGTAATGGATGGGCCTTGTCCATCACATCATTCTCCTAATGATGTGATCCCGTTCATCAAATGACAACACATGTACATGGCTAGGAAACTTAACCATCTTTGATCAACGAGCTAGTCAAGTAGAGGCATACTAGGGACACGATGTTTTGTCTATGTATTCACACATGTATCAAGTTTCTGGTTAATACAATTCTAGCATGAATAATAAACATTTATCATGATATAAGGAAATATAAAATGACAACTTTATTATTGCCTCTAGGGCATATTTCCTTCAGGAGGCTCCCAGTTGGGCTCAGACCAAACTATTATTTCCCCTAGAGGAAACACAACCCATCACCAAGAGCTCCCTATTTCTAGAGAGCCCAAAGATTAGCAACTTTTCCAAGTTTCAGCAAACCTTCACGAAAAGCTTGTATCTATTTACATGTACGTACACAATATAACTCTTACCTTGTAGATGAAGCGGAATATTTTTCTCCTCATATTCAGAATTCTTGTTTGTAGGTTTCATGATCTATTTACACTATAATATCTAACACATGCATGAACATTGTTAGTCATTTATAGGCATGAAAAGCACTATGATAAGAATGTGAATTGGTCATAGTTTTATACAACATAAATAGAACAAAACTGTCATTCAACCTATAGGAACAACGAATACCAAATATTACTGCGACTTTCTCTGATGGGACCAGACAATTAACAAAGTGCATTGCTGAAATTCAGATGCTGAGAAGAGTTATTTATGACTGCAAGAACCTAAATTTATTTGGATAATGTCTCATCCCAGATTTCTTCCCGAAATCTGAAATGTTTAGAAATTTAGACGGAATTAAAAAAATCTAGAAAAACTCTTGCTTATTTGCTAGTTAGCAAAATTGCCTATGATTTGCTTGTTATTTGACCTTGATTTGATTGATCACCTAGGAGGGTTAAAGGCCCTATACAACTAGTTCAAACCTAGGTAGACTATGGTTGAAAACCTAAAACGGTGGAAACATAAACTTAAAGAAAAACCTAAAAGGGTTAAATAGGAAATAATTCCCAAAAGGAAATTATTAAAACAAATACTCAAACAAATGAAGATGGGTCAGAGAAAATCAAACAAGGGGAAACTCTAAAAAAACTATTTTTGGAAAATAAAATATAATCAAAGGAATATTTTAGGTTTGACTAAAAAATCGTCAAAAAGTTTCGCTGCATTTGGAGAACTTTTATTTTTGCACAAAAAGCAACACTACGGTAGTTCTGTTGAAAACAACGTCAGTCCGGGTTAGTTTCATTCAAATCATACCAAAACCATATAAAATTGTTATGAACATGTCATGCATACTTCATAAATTATAGGTACGTTGGAGACGTATCAGCATACTATCAGTAAAATATGTTGATGAAAAATAAACACATTGCAAATTCAGTCTATTAATTCGAGCCACGTGGAAAAGCCAATTATCCAAACCAAACATGCTTAAGAACTAGGAAATATAGCAATTGTATATGTTTCCCATATATTTAGTACAATCAAATTTGATTTATTTCCCGCATGCATAACAATACAAAATTGTACCCACAATAATTGAACATCATGTTGCAAAATTGAACAAAACAGCTAACTGAACACCACAACAAATGAACCAAATAGTTAACTAAGTACCACATTGCACAATATAACATACTATAAGATCAGATAGTTAATGAAGCTAAGCATGCTTAACAACTTGGAAATATAGCAATTATATATATGCCTCATGTATTTAGTACAACCAAATTCAAATTATTTTTGTCACATTGATAACAATACAAAATTGCACCCACAAGAATTGAAGAATTGAACCAAATAGTGAACTAAACATGACGACAAATTAACTAAATAGTTAACTGAGCACCACATTGCACAATATATAGAACATATATACTAGAGGATCAGATTGCACAGTAACCTTACATAGGACAATTCACTAGAATCTGTAAAGGAAAGGCAGGAGGACACATGCAATAGGTAAATCGAACATGCTTAACCGGCGTAGCTAGCTAGTTCAACATAGGTCCTTATCATGAGCTAAAAAAACATTCTACTCATCATCGTCGGAGATATCGATGACGATGGGACCCTTAGAATTGGAAGAGGACGAGGCCTCCACATCATGGGTGCCCTCCTCGTAGTGATGAGTCACCTGAGCCGCTCCAGACACCAACCTGTTGGCTCTGGAGTTGAGGTAGGCACGGGTACGCTGAGAAAACACCTTGTAGTCTTCGTCGAAGGCACCAACGGTGGCTGTCGGTGTCAAAACCGGCGGATCTCGGGTAGGGGGTCCCGAACTGTGCGTCTAGGCGGATGGTAACAGGAGACGAGGGACACGATGTTTTACCCAGGTTCGGGCCCTCTCGATGGAGGTAAAACCCTACGTCCTGCTTGATTAATATTGATGATATGGGTAGTAAAAGAGTGGATCTACCACGAGATCAAGGAGGCTAAACCCTAAAGCTAGCCTATGGTATGATTGTTGTAATGTATGTTGAGTCCTACGGACTAATACCCTCCGGTTTATATAGACACCGGAGGAGGCTAGGGTTACACAGAGTTGGTTACAATGGTAGGAGATTTACATATTCGTATCGCCAAGCTTGCCTTCCACGCCAAGGAAAGTCCCATCCGGACACGGGACGGAGTCTTCAATCTTGTATCTTCGTAGTCTTGGAGTCCGGCGGACGATGATAGTCCGGCTGTCCGGACACCCCCTAGTCCAGGACTCCCTCAGTAGCCCCTGAACCAGGCTTCAATGACGATAAGTCCGGCGCGCATAATGTTCGGCATTGCAAGGCGGTTTCCTTCCTTGAATAATCCAGAGAAGATCATGAACACCAGGATAGTGTCCGGCTCTGCAAAATAAATTCCACATTCCACCGTAGAGAGAATAAAATGTACACTAGTCCAATCTGCTGACGTATTATGCGGCGTGACATCACACCGCTACCAAGCCTTTGTTTGAATCGTTTTTTACTATACCACCTCAGCACGTTTAGCGAAGCGGTTTCCTTGGCACGTCTTGTCGAAGCAGAGATCGTGTTCCCCTTATTCCGGGATTCTCATCAATACGGACGTGGGTAACCCAACCGCGCCATTGATGGTGGCGCTTGGGAGATAAGCGAGTTTTATCAGGCCAGCGGGACGCATAGTTTTCGTCCGCCTATATATGAGGGATAAGGATTTACCTTCTCACCTACGCCTTCTTCCTCCTTTGCTTATCCATCTCCGCGTACTCAAGCTCCAACGCCCAAGCTCGCGCATCTTGCCCTAACCTTCTCCGAATATGTCCGGAGCGGGAGGCAAATGGTTGGCCTCCACCGTTAAGGAGGAGCACATCACCAAACTGCGCAGCGCCGGATATCTTTCCGGCGATATCGCGCATCGGCTGCCCGACGAGGGGCAGCTCATCCCTACCCCTGGGCCCCATGAGAGGGTTGTCTTCCTCCCCCACTTCCTCCGCGGACTGGGCTTTCCACTACACCCATTTGTCCGGGGGATCATGTTTTACTACGGCCTGGATTTCCACGATCTGGCGCCGAACTTCATCCTCAACATCTCGGCGTTTATCGTCGTGTGCGAGGCCTTCCTCTGCATCCGGCCCCACTTCGGCCTGTGGCTCAAGACCTTCAACATCAAGCCGAAGGTTGTGAAGGGCACGCAAGCGGAATGCGGAGGCGCCATGTTGGGTAAGTTGCCCAACGTCCTTTGGCTCGAAGGGGCCTTCGTGGACTCCGTCAAGGGGTGGCAATCGGGGTGGTTCTACATCACCGAGCCGCGCAAGCCCACATGGGTGGCGGCCCCCGAGTTTAGATCTGGCGTCCCCACGTAGCTCACCTCCTGGAAAGAGAAGGGCTTGTTGTGGGGCAATCCGAAGGAGCCGACGGGACTCCGAGTCTGCATCCAGAAGCTGGTGAGCGGTAAGCTCAGGCTCGTCGATGTGGTCCAAGTCATGCTCATCCGCCGGATCCTCCCATGCCAAGAACGGGCATTCAATCTGTGGGAGTTCAATCCGGAACAGCACCAGGCACTAAGCGGGCTCTTCGATACGACATACGAAGGCGCCTGGAGGGTGCTGTTTAAGGGCGCCGAAGCCCCCGCATCCGCGACAGAAGATCGCGGATTTCGCTCGCAGCATCCGGCTGACGAGGTAAGTGATTCAACCCCTTTACGGGACACTTGTGGTAATCAAATTGATTCTAGAGGGGTTTCATTCTTTCTCTTCCTTTGACAGGAATGGATGGAGAAGGCCAAGCGACTTATCAGCCCGGCTCCCATGCCAGAAGACCCAGAGAACGCCCGTTTAGCAGGGCTGCTGGTTCCGGCACCGCACGTGGTGCCGGAGAAGAAGGCCAAGAAGGTGGCCGCGGGGACTCGAAAGAGTTCCCGCAATCAGGCGTCTGACGACGAGGCGTACTCCTCCCCCGAAGACGAGGAGGAGGAGGAGTACTCTCTCCCGGAGGAGGGAGAGAAGAAGAGGAAGGCTTCCCCAATAGGGGAGGCCAAAGGGTCCAAGAGGGGGAGGACTATCCCCCCGGACAGTTTCGCCAACACCACCGTTGGCGAGGATGAGTGGCCTCCAAGGGCTAGGCGTCCGGCAAGATCGTAAGTATCCGAATCCTTTATATGCAATTTCTTTCGTGTCGCGTAGTGTCCTTAATGCCGCATTCTGTCCGTAGTCCGGCCGATGACGATCTCCCCGACTCATCGAGCGGGTCGTTGGCCCCGTCGGATGTGGATTCACTTCCGACTGCCTCTACCCCACGCGCCGACGAGGACGCCGAGGTGGGATCCCAGAGAGGGACCCATCAGGAGGAGGCTCCGGAGGCGCCGTCAGGCAGCCTCCCGGACTTTGCGCCGGACTCTACATCGGAACCCGCAGTGGTTCCAGAGTCCGACAAGCGGCCCCTTCGAAAGAAGGGCAAGACCGTGACACTGGCGGCCTCCGTCCAACCGGAGGTGCCGGATAACTTGTTGGAGGCGCTTAAAGGCGCTTCCATCGAGGAAGAACACCGCACTATCATGAGTGCGGTGATTCAAAAGGTTCGGCTCGCCAAAAGCGGGCTGACCGAAGCCTGCAGCAGCCTTCTAACAGGCTTTGAGGTAAGAAGTTAAAATTATGTAATGTAATACCGCATAGACAGTAGCCCCTGATGCTCAGTTCGGTGTTCGGAAAGAAAAGCCGGACTGAGGATCTAACAAGAAATACGCAGGGTTGCTTAGAATATGTCAATATGGGTTTGCAGGCCGCGCTGCTGACCTCTGCCGCACTATCGGCGGAGGTCGATGTGTTGAAGAAGGATCTCGAGCGGTCCGAGCAAGAGCTCGGCCATGCCAAGAAGCAGCTCGAGGACAAAGAAGGTGAGTCGCACCACTTTGAATAGTTACCTTACAGAAAAGGATTTTGGTTGCAATAAAATTAACAAGGATAATATGGGAATTGCAGGGGCCACAAACGAGGTGGCAGCCCTGAAGGAGGCTGTGTCCGCGGCCGAGCGCAGTGCGGCCGCAGAGCGGCAAGAGCGAGAGAAGCAGGAGGCACGGGTGGCGGAAGTACAGCAAGAGCTCCAGGCTCTCATGGAGAAGCATGAGAGTTTGGAGCGTGACTCCAAGACTCGAGAGTCGGAGCTTGCCTCGGCTCTCGAAAGTGCCAAGTCCGCCAAGGCCGAGGCCCGTAAGGCCCTTCAGGAGGTTGAATATGTGAAAAAGATAGCGGCGGGTAAGGCGTTTTTCATGCAAAGCAAGCATGTTAATGTAAAATACCTGACACTTACCCGCATTCGAAGCTCTCCAGGGGCGCTTGCAGATCTGCCGCGTAGTGCGTCCGATGCCGCCGCATTCTATCGTGGCGAGGAGGGGAGCTCGACGGAGAAAGTCTTCTGGTCTCAGTACACTGAGGCCGGACACCCGGTGCCCCCAAGCGACTAGCTGAAGCAGCTGGTCGAACTCCACAAGGTAGCTGAGGAGGCCATGAAGGGCCTTATAGTCCGGTTGTGGCCTGGACAAGCCATGCCTGGGAGCTACTTTGGCCTCGTGCGGCGGCTGGTGGATACATGCCCCTGGGTGGAGGTCATCAAGCGCTCCGCCTGTATTGAAGGTGCTCGTCGGGCCCTTGCCCGCACAAAGGTGCATTGGGGCAGGTTGGATGCGGAGAAGCTTCTCGCGGACCCACCGCCACCGGGCAAGGAGTATCGTACGCCTGAAATGTATTATAAAACTGTCCTGAAGGGAGCCCGCAATATTGCGGATGAGTGCCCCAAAAATGTAATCTTTGAGTAAACTCGCTGTGTATTATCCTGTGCGCTGAGAACTGCGTTCATATGCGCCTTGAGCAACACTTATTTTAATTTAAAATATTACCTTCTGTGCGGCCGTGTATAAAATCTGAGAGATGGAAAGTCGTTGGCTTCAGCCCCCAAGCCACGAGTGCTGGGGTGTTCGGGATAACCTTGAGCGCTCTTGTTCCCATTTTTGGGTCCATCTAGGGAGGCGCTCAACAGCGAACAAGGCAACCGGACTTATAATGCTTGAACACTCTCACTTAGCCATAGAATTCTATAATTTTAAATTTCGGTGAAGCCCCTGGTATTCGGAAGGCCGAATCCGGGGCGCTATCCACGCCTTCGTCGGACATTGTTCGGAACTTTGCTCGAAGCGGCATGAGTCTTTAAGGACCCGAAAAAACCTCTCGAACAGCGACCAGTCTCTCGCCTTATCATGCCAGTCAGTTTTAGCTTTCTCCACTGAGGCGCTCGCCCGGCTCAACCGGGGCGCAATCGCAGTGGTTCTCCTAGTGCCACCTTAGCCGACAGAACGGAACGTAAGGCACCAAAACGTGGGAGCCGGGCAAACCCAACTATTGACCCAAGACATGATTCGGAGCCGATTCATATAATGCTATAAGTTCGGGGTGCCGCACTTGTGAAAGTGTTCGGACTTATCACACCACAATGTGGGGAACATATGCCCCTGGTGTATTAGGCCGTACCAGAACATACGGGTGCAAGATGTCATGTAATGAACATATAAAAAAGGTAATGTGATTGCAGTCGGAAAGTGCTGCATTATTTATTGAAGGAAGTCTGCTATGAATGCGGACTGATACAAATAGTGCGGTAAGCAAGGGATTTAGACTAAGTAAACATGTCCCCCTCCAGGGGTGAGCTGCGGACTTGGTGTATATAATCGAATTTAATGCTCGTAATTGAGACCACCTGAGTGTTCGTCGCAGCCTTCTTTCGTCCCTGACTGTTGCATCACGAGTTCGGCAGGTTCGCCGCCGGACAGGGCCTCTGGTTACCGGAGTCCTGTGTACACAAAGAAGGAAAATAATAAATAAATAAGGGGGCACACTTGCGAGCCCCTGGTGTGGTCGAACCGCACTCTGGGTCCATTGCGATCATGCCCCTTCCCCTGCGCCCATGGTATCTCCAAAGTGTAATGATGTACGCGGAGTGTTATTCTTGCGATCATGCGCGGGCGGGAGCTGGGGCCGCATTGCTACGCGTGCTCTGATCGCGCCAGGTGGTCTTGGTTGGTATTGCCTCGGGCGCGTTTTGTTGTATCCGGCCGTTTAACGGCCGGACTCGAGAATTGCCTTAAGAGGCTGCTCTGTACTTCTGCCGCGAGAGCCGCTGTATGTTCCTCCGTTCGGAGGGAGCGTTCCGTATTCCCGTTGACCGTGATGACTCCACGAGGGTCTGGCATCTTGAGCTTGAGGTATGCATAATGCGGCACCGCGTTGAATTTTGCAAACGCGGTTCGTCCGAGCAGAGCATGATAGCCGCTGCGAAACGGGACTATGTCGAAGATTAACTCCTCGCTCCGGAAATTGTCTGGGGGTCCGAAGACCACTTCCAGTGTTACTGAGCCTGTACAGTTGGCTTCCACACCTGGTATGACACCTTTAAAGGTTGTCTTTGTAGGTTTAATCCTTGAGGGGTCTATGCCCATTTTGCGCACTGTATCTTGAGAAAGCAGGTTCAGGCTGCTACCGCCGTCCATCAGGACTCTCGTGAGGTGAAATCCATCGACGATTGGGTCTAAAACCAATGCGGCGAATCCGCCATGGTGTATGCTGGTCGGATGGTCTCTTCGATTGAAAGTGATCGGACAAGAGGACCATGGATTGAACTTCAGGGCGACTGGCTCCATCGCATAGACGTCCCTTAGTGCGCGCTTCCTCTCCCTCTTGGGTATATGGGTCGCGTAAATCATGTTCACCGTCCGCACTTGTGGGGGAAAACCCTTCTGTCCTCTATTGTTCGGCGGTCGGGTCTCCTCCTCGTCGTCGCTGTGTAGCCCCTTGTCGTTGTTTTCGGCAATTAACTTGCCTACCTGCTTGAACACCCAGCAATCTCTATTAGTGTGGGTGGCTGGTTTTTCAGGGGTGCCATGTATCTGGCATAAGCGGTCGAGTATTCGGTCCAAATTGGACGGACCCGGAGTGGTTCTTTTGAATGGCTTCTTCCGTTGACCGGGTTTAGAGCCTCGGAATCCGGCGTTGACTGCCGTATCCTCCTTGTCGTCGCCGTTAATGCGGCATTTGTTTTTGTTTCGACGTGACCTGCCATTGTTGTCCTTAGTATCCGGACTGCCAGAATTTTTGCGGAGATTGTTACTGCGGGCTAGCCAGCTATCCTCTCCCGCGCAGAAGCGGGTCATTAATGATGTCAGGGCTGCCATAGATTTCGGCTTTTCCTGGCCCAGGTGCCGGGCTAGCCATTCGTCGCGGATGTTATGCTTGAAGGCTGCAAGGGCCTCTGCATCCGGACAGTCGACGATTTGATTTTTCTTCGTCAAGAACCATTTCCAGAATTGTCTGGCCGATTCATCTGGCTGCTGAATGATGTGGCTTAGGTCATCGGCGTCTGGTGGTCGCACATACGTGCCCTGGAAGTTATCAAGGAATGCGGCTTCCAGGTCTTCCCAACACCCAATTGACTCTGCGGGCAAGCTGTTAAGCCAATGCCGAGCTGGTCCTTTAAGCTTGAGTGGGAGATACTTGATGGCGTGGAGATCGTCGCCGCGGGCCATATGTATATGGAGAAGATAATCTTCAATCCAAACCGCGGGGTCTGTTGTGCCATCGTAGGACTCAATGTTTACGGGTTTAAACCCTTCAGGGATTTGATGATCCATTACTTCGTCAGTGAAGCATAGCGGGTGTGCGGCGCCTCTGTATTGAGCAATATCACAACGCAGCTCGAGAGAGCGCTGTCTGCCGTGTTCGGCCCGGCCGAGGTTATTATACCTGGTACGACGGTATTCGTCATGGGTCGTGGGGCGCCCACGTGATCCGTAGATGGATCTGGATTGCCTTGCTTTGTCCTCCAATATTTCTCGCAAGTCTGGCGCGTTCCCTCTTGGCTTCGTACTTTTGGAGCGATGCCGGGGTACGGTCTTGGCTGGGGGCCTGGATGCCTCTCTGTCACGACCGCGGGGTGGTCGGTCAGCCGTATCGTGCGCTAGTGATGGAGGTATGTATGCTTCCTCCTCTAATCGGGGGAGCAGCTTGCGTCTTGGATAGCTTTTGGAGGGGCGTTCGAGTTTATACTCTTCGGCCGCGAGGACCTCGGTCCATCGATCGGCCAGCAGGTCCTGGTCAGCTTGAAGCTGCTGCTACTTTTTCTTTAGGCTGTTTGCCGTGGCGATAAGCCTGCGTTTAAAACGCTCATGTTCGACGGGATCCTCGGGCACGACGAATTCGTCATCGTTGACGCTTGCCTCGTCTTCGGAGGGAGGCATATAGTTGTAATCCTCAACCTCTTCGTCCGCCGCCCTCTCCCGAGGGCTTGCTTCTGCATCCTCCTGCGCTGAGTCTTGCTGGAGGGGGTTGTCTTCGGCACTTTCTGGGGTATTATTATCTCCTGTGCCGGAATCTCTATTCTTGCTGTGGCGGGATTTAGAGCGGCGCCGCTGACGCCGGCGCTTGGGCTGTTTCTTTAAAGAATCTGCCTCCGCTGTTTCTTCGCCGTCCCCATCTTTTGGGGTATCCACCATGTATATGTCATATGACGAGGTGGTCTTCCAGTGCCCTGTAGGCGCTGGTTCCTGTTCGTCTCCGGCATCGTCGTCCATAGCGTCGATGTCTTCGGAGTCGTAGTCTAGCATGTCGGTTAGATCGTCGACAGTGGCTACAAAGTGGGTGGTGGGTGGGCTCTGAATTTCTTCGTCGTCCGTATCCCAACCATCCTGGCCATAGTCCGGCCAGGGCTATCCTGATAATGAGAGATGCTTTAGTGAATTCAGGATGTCGCCAAAAGGCGAGTATTGGAAGATGTCCGCGGCGGTGAATTCCATAACCGGCGCCCAATCCGATTTGGTTGGTAGGGGCATGGGAGGCTCGGAGTCCGGCACCTCGGAATCACGAGTTTTGCGAGGTACAAGATCAGTGTTCGGCTCCATCGCCGTGGAAGTTGAAGCCCCCGAGGCGGTGTCTATCCACCGATCCTCTATCCGAGCAATCGGCTCCGGACTAATGGTCGGAGCGGATTCGTGTGCGGCCACCAAGGCACTGTTCGGCAGCAGAGCTAGATCATACCCATCGCAACAGTGCGGCGCGCTTGGCTGTGGCTCGGGTCCGTCGAAGATCAAGTCTCCGTGGACATCGGTCGTGAAGTTTAGGCTTCCGAATCTGACCTGACGGCCAGGGGCGTAGCTTTCGATCTGCTCCGGATGGCCAAGCGAATTAGCCCACAGTGCGAAGCCGCTGAATACGAAGGTCTGTCCGGGGAGAAAAGTCTCACCCTGGACAGCGTTGTTGATTGAAGATGCCATCGGGCCTATCGGTGACGACACAGAGGAACTCTCAATGAAAGCACCAATGTCGGTGTCAAAACCGGCGGATCTCGGGTAGGGGGTCCCGAACTGTGCGTCTAGGCGGATGGTAACAGGAGACGAGGGACACGATGTTTTACCCAGGTTCGGGCCCTCTCGATGGAGGTAAAACCCTACGTCCTGCTTGATTAATATTGATGATATGGGTAGTACAAGAGTGGATCTACCACGAGATCAAGGAGGCTAAACCCTAAAGCTAGCCTATGGTATGATTGTTGTAATGTATGTTGTGTCCTACGGACTAATGCCCTCCGGTTTATATAGACACCGGAGGAGGCTAGGGTTACACAGAGTCGGTTACAATGGTAGGAGATCTACATATCCGTATCGCCAAGCTTGCCTTCCATGCCAAGGAAAGTCCCATCCGGACACGGGACAGAGTCTTCAATCTTGTATCTTCGTAGTCTTGGAGTCCGGCGGACGATGATAGTCCGGCTGTCCGGACACCCCCTAGTCCAGGACTCCCTCAGTGGCCTCGAGAAAACACCACGAACTATCATTTAAAGAAGCCAACCGAGTGGAAGCATCTACGCATGAGGCGTCGATAGTGGACTCGACGGTGAGGTGCTCCTCAAAGATCTAGGGGTCGACACGCATGGCAGCCATCACAACCTCATTCGCGCGTGCGGCCGCGATTTGCTTCTCCATTGCCAAATGATCTTTGAGCTCCTGACTATGCTGGGTGCACCATGGCTTAGGGTGGAACTTAGTTGGACGATGGGGCCGTTATTTGGGTGGAAGGTGTCGCGTCAGTGATCGGGGCATGTGGGATGTAGAAGGAGGAAGAGGATGGGGGTCGAGTGTGGATTACCTCACTAGATCAATGAGACTGAGCAGCAAGAAGGAGTGTCGTCGGCGAGGAGGTTGCGCTACAAGCAAGCAGTGAAGGCTTGAACTTGGAAGGAAGGCAAAAACTGGGGAAATGTGGCTTTTGGTCAAAAGGAGGGGGCAGGTAAATATTTCCACGGATGCCGGAAATTTTCGTTCGGTGTCGCGGAAAACCAACGCGCAAAGTGTCATCAAACACGGTCCCTTATTCACCACTGTGTACGATATGTGAACAACACAAACGATTCATACATCTTACCCTGTGTGTGATGAGTTTTAATGTGCAAATTTCGGTCTTAATTTCCTTGGTTACAGTGGTCATCCACGTCATTGCATAATTTGGGTACACAAACAAGCCTACATCACACCCACACTTCTTAATCGAGCAAGTTCAGCAAATAAACAGAGCTAGCTGACCTAAATATTACTCTAACAAAAGACCGATGCTCTAAACAAAGACTACTACTCCACCTGGCGCTCTGATACGTCTCCAACGTATCTATAATTTTTGATTGTTCCATCCTATTATATTACCTGTTTTGGATGTTTATGGGCTTTACTTTACACTTTTATATCATTTTTGGGACTAACCTACTAACCGGAGGCCCAGCCCGAATTGCTGTCTTTTGCCTATTTTAGTGTTTTGAAGAAAAGGAATATTAAACGGAGTCCAAACGGAATGAAACCTTCGGGAGCGATCTTTTTGGAACAAACGCAATCCAGGAGACTTGGAGTGGACGTCAAGAAGCAGCCAAGGCAGCCACGAGGCAGGAGGGCGCACCCTAGGGGGGTAGGCGCGCCCCTCACCCTCGTGGGCCCCTCATGGCTCCCCTGACCTACCTCCTTCGCCTATATATATCCACGTACCCCGAAAACATACAGGAGCACCATGAAAAACTATTTCCACCGCCGCAACCTTCTGTATCTGCGAGATCCCATCTTGGAGCCTTCGCCGGCGCTCTGCCGGAGGGGGAATCGACCACAGAGGGCCTCTACATCATCTCCAAGGCCTCTCCGATGAGTTGTGAGTAGTTTACCATAGACCTTCGGGTCCATAGTTATTATCTAGATGGCATCTTCTCTTTCTTTGAATCTCAATACAATGTTCTCCTCGATCTTCTTGGAGATCTATTTGATGTAACTCTTTTTGCGGTGTGTTTGTTGAGATCCGATGAATTATGGGTTTATGATCAAGTTTATTGCTACCTCTTGAGCACTGCGTTGGATTTCCCCGAAGAGGAGAGGATGATGCAGCAAAGTAGCGTAAGTATTTCCCTCAGTTTTTGAGAACCAAGGTATCAATCCAGTAGGAGACCATGCACAAGTCCCTCGGACCTACACAAAACGATAGCAACTCGCAACCAACGCTTAGGGGTTGTCAATCCCTTCACGGTTACTTACGAGAGTGAGATCTGATAGAGATAATATTTTTGGTATTTTTGATAGATAGATGCAAAGTAAAAAGTAAAAGGCAAAGTAAAAGCAAGGCAAGTAAATAAAGTGATAGAGATTGATATGATGAGAATAAACCCGGGGGCCATAGGTTTCACTAGTGGCTTCTCTCAAGAGCATAAGTATTCTACGGTGGGTGAACAAATTACCGTTGAGCAATTGACAGAATTGAGCATAGTTATGAGTATATCTAGGCAATTATCATGTATATAGGCATCACGTCCAAAACAAGTAGATCGAAACGATTCTGCATCTACTACTATTACTCCACTCATCGACCGCTATCCAGCATGCATCTAGAGTATTAAGTTAAAAACAGAGTAACGCCGTAAGCAAGAAGACATGATGTAGAGGGATAAATTCATGCAATATGATAAAAACCCCATTTTGTTATCCTCGATGGAAACAATACAATACGTGCCTTGCTGCCCCTTCTGTCACTGGGTAAGGACACCGCAAGATTGAGCCCAAAGCTAAGCACTTCTCCCATTGCAAGAACTACCAATCTAGTTGGCCAAACCAAAAAGGATAATTCGAAGAGACTTGCAAAGATAACTCAATCATACATAAAAGAATTCAGAGAAGAATCAAATATTTTCCATAGATAATACTGGATCATAAACCCACAATTCATCGTTCTCAACAAACACACCGCAAAAAGAAGATTACATCGAATAGATCTCCACGAGGGAGGGGCAAAACATTGTATTGAGATCCAAAAACAGAGAAGAAGCCATCTAGCTACTAGCTATGGACCCGAAGGTCTGAAGTAAACTACTCACACTTCATCGGAGGGGCTATGGTGATGATGTAGAAGCCCTCCGTGGTGGATGCCCCCTCCGGCGGAGCTCCGGAACAGACCCCAAGATGGGATCTCGTGGATACAGAAGGTTGCGGCGGTGGAATTAGGTTTTTGGCTCCTGTTCTGATCGTTCGGGGATACATAGGTATATATAGGAGGAAGGAGTACGTCTGTGGAGCGTCAGGGGGCCCACGAGGTAGGGGGCGCACCCTCCACCCTCGTGATCGCCTCTGGCACTTCTTGGAGTAGGGTCCAAGTCTCCTGGATCACGTTCGGTTGGAAAATCACGTTCCCGAAGGTTTCATTCCGTTTGGACTCTGTTTGGTATTCCGTTTCTTCGAAACACTGAAATAGGCAAAAAACAACAATTCTGGGCTGGGCCTCTGGTTAATAGGTTAGTCCCAAAAATAATATAAAAGTGGAAAATAAAGCCCAATATAGTCCAAGACAGTAGATAAAGTAGCATGGAGCAATCAAAAATTATAGATACGTTGGAGACTTATCAGGCATCCCCAAGCTTAATTCTTGCTCGTCCTCGAGTAGGTAAATGATAAAAAAGAATTTTTGATGCGGAGTGATACTTTGGCATAATTTCAAGATAAATCTTCTTAATTGTGATAGGAATATTCAGATCCGAAAGATTCAAGACAAAAGTTCATATTGACACAAAAATAATAATACTTCAAGCATACTAATCAAAGCAATCATGTCTTCTCAAAATAACATGGCCAAAGAAAGTTCATCCCTACAAAATCATATGGTTAGGCTATGCATCATTTTCATCACACAAAGATGTTCCCAACTTCTATACCCCCGATGACAAGCCAAGCAATTGTTTCATACTCAAATAATCTCAAACTTTTTCAACTTTCACGCAATACATGAGCGCGAGCCATGGATATAGCACTATGGGTGGAATAGAATATGATGATGGGGATTGTGTGGAGAAGACAAAAAGGAGAAAGTCTCACATTGACGAGGCTAATCAACGGGCTATGGAGATGCCCATCAATTGATGTCAACATGAGGAGTAGGGATTGCCATGCAATAGATGCACTAGAGCTATGAATGCTCAACAAAAGAAAACTAGTGGGTGTGCATCCAACTCGCTTGCTCACGAAGACCTAGGGCATTTTGAGGAAGCCCATCATTGGAATATACAAGCCAAGTTCTATAATGAAAAATTCCCACTAGTATAAAAAGACAACTTATGAGACTCACTATCATGAAGATCTTGGTGCTACTTTGAAGCACAATATATGAGACTCACTACATGAAGAACAAGGTGCTACTTTGAAGCACAAGTGTGGTAAAAGGATAGTAGCATTGTCCCTTCTCTCTTTTTCTCTCTTTTTTTGTTTCGGCCTTTCTCTTCCCCTTTTTTATGGCCTCTTTTTTTCGTCCGGAGTCCCATCCCGACTTATGGGGGAATCATAGTCTCCATCATCCTTTCCTCACTTGGGACAATGCTCTAATAATGATGATCATCACACTTTTATTTTTCTTACAACTCAACAATTACAACTCGATACTTAGAACAAAGTATGACTCTATATGAATGCCTCCGGCGGTGTACCGGGATGGTGCAATGAATCAAGAGTGACACGTATGGAAAATAATGCATGGTGGCTTTGCCACAAATATGGTGTCAACTACATGATCATGCAATGGCAATATGACAAAAGTAATGTATGTCATGATGATGATGGTGGAAGTTGCATGGCAATATATCTCGGAATGGCTATGGAAATGCCATGATAGGTAGGTATGGTGGCTGTTTTGAGGAAGATATAAGGAGGTTTATGTGTGATAGAGCGAATCGTATCACGGGGTTTGGATGCACCGGCAAAGTTTGCACCAACTCTCAAGGTGAGAAAGGGCAATGCACGGTACTGAAGAGGCTAGCAAAGGTGGAAAGGTGAGAGTGCGTATAATCCATGGACTCAACATTAGTCAAAAGAACTCATATACTTATTGCAAAAATTTAGAAGCCATCAAAAAATTCAAGTACTATGCGCATGCTCCTAGGGGGATAGATTGGTAGGAAAAGACCACCGCTCGTCCCCGACCGCCACTCATAGGGATGCACAAGCCAGGTACACTTCGTGTTTCAAATTTGTTACACAACTTTACCCATACGTGCATGCTACGGGACTTCCAAACTTCAACACAAGTATTTCTCAAATTCACAATTATCAACTAGCACGACTTTGATATTATTACCTCCATATCTCAAAACAATTATCAAGCATCAAACTTATCTTAGTATTCAATTTACTCAAAAGAAAGTTTCACATGTCTTGAACACTAAGTATATTAATATTAAGCAAATTACCATGCTATTAACAACTCTCAAAATAATCTAAGTGAAGCATGAGAGATCAATAGTTTCTTTAAAACAAAACCACCACCGTGCTCTAAAAGATATAAGTGAAGCACTAGAGCAAAAATTATCACGCTCAAAAGATATAAGTGAAGCACTATGAGCAAAACTATCAAGCTCAAAAGATATAAGTGAAGCACATAGAGTATTCTAACAAATTCCAATTCATATATGGCTCTCTCAAAAGATGTGTACAGCAAGGATGATTTTGGTAAACTAATAAGCAAAGACGCAAATAATACAAGACGCTCCAAGCAAAACACATATCATGTTGGTGAATAAAAATATAGCTCCAAGTAAATTACCGATGGAAGTGGACGAAAGAGGGGATGCCTTCCGGGGCATCCCCAAGCTTTGACTTTTTGGTGTCCTTGGATTATCTTGGGGGTTCCATGGGCATCCCCAAGCTTAGGCTCTTGCCACTCCTTGTTCCATAATCCATCAAAAGAATTCACCCAAAACTTGAAAACTTTACAACACAAAACTCAACAGAAATCTCGTGAGCTCTGTTAGAGAAAGAAAACAGAAGACTACTTCAAGGTACTATAATGAACTCATTCTTTATTTGTATTGGTGTTAAACCTACTGTATTCCAACTTCTCCATGGTTTATAAACTATTTTACTAGCCATAGATTCATCAAAATAAGCAAACAACACACGTAAAACAGAATCTGTCAAAAACAGAACAGTCTGTAGCAATCTGTAACTAACGCAAACTTCTGGAACTCTAAAAATTCTACGAAAATAGGAAGTCCTGGACAATTTTTTTATTGAACAGAATCAAAATGAAGCAACGCAAAATCACGTTTCTGTGATTTATCATAACTAAATTCGTGCGCGCAAAGTTTCTGTTTTTCAGCAGAATCAAATCAACTATCATCGTAGGTTATCCTATAGGTTCTACTTGGCACAAACACTAATTAAAACATAAAACCACATCCAAACAGAAGGTAGATGGATTATTTATTCCTAAACAGAAGCAAAAACAAAAAACACAAAATCAAATTGGGTTGCCTCCCAACAAGTGCTATCGTTTAACGCCCCTAGCTAGGCATAAAAGTAAGGATAGATCTAGATATTGCCATCTTTGGTAGGCAATCCATAAGTGGCTCTCATGACAGATTCATATGGTAATTTTATTTTCTTTATAGGTAAGTGTTCCATACCATTCTTTAAGGGAGATTGGAATCGAATATTCCCTTCCTTCATATCAATAATTGCACCAATCGTTCTAAGGAAAGGTCTACTAAGAATAATAGGACATGAAGGATTGCAATCTATATCAAGAACGATAAAATCTATGGGCACATAATTCCTATTTGCAACAATAAGAACATCATTAATTCTTCCCATAGGATTTTTAATAGTGGAATCCGCAAGATGCAAGTTTAGAGAGCAATCATCAAAATCACGGAAATCTAGCAAATCACATAAAGTTTTGGGAATAGTAGAGACACTAGCACCAAAATCACACAAAGCATGAAACTCAAAATCTTTAATTTTAATTTTAATAGTAGGTTCCCACTCATCATAGAGTTTTCTAGGGATAGAAACTTTCAACTCAAGTTTTTCTTCATAAGATTGCATCAAGGCATCAACAATGTGTTCGGTAAAGGCCTTATTTTGACTATAAGCATGAGGAGAATCTAGCACGGATTGCAACAAGGAAATACAACCAATCAAAGAGCAATTTTCATAATTAAATTCCTTGAGATCCAAAATAGTGGGTTTAGCAACATCACGGTTTTTATTTATTTCAATCCCACTTTCATCAAATTCATCATCAAAATCTAGAAACTCCGAATTCTAAGAACGCCTTCTAGGTAAAGGAAGATCATATTCAGATTCATCAAGATTCATATTGCAAAACAAAGATTTAATGGGGGACACATCAATAACTTTTAGATCTTCATCTTGATTTTTATAGGAATTTGGTTTAGCGGCCATCTTAAGGTAGCTTGCATATCCGAAATTTCAGCGGTCATCTTTTCAAGACGAGCAATTTGGGTCCTTATACCATCAAATTCTTTAGACATATAATCGAGTTCTTTATTCATATAGCTCATAAAACTTTTTTGTTCCTTGAGTTCGTTTCTAAAGAAATTATTGTGCTTAAATTGCAAAACCATAAACTTTCTGACATTGCTTTCGATCTCCTCTAGCCTTTTAAGGTGAAGGTCACCAAATCTAGGTAGAGCCATCGCGACAAATAAGTAAACTAGCACACGAGCAAACAAAAAGGCAACGGGAAAAAGCAAACGGGAAAGAGAGGAGGAGATTGGGAAAGAGAGGGCAAATAAAACGGCAAGGGTGAAGTGGGGGAGAGGAAAACGAGAGGCAAATGGCAAATAATGTAATGCGAGAGATAGGGATTGCGATGGGCACTTGGTATAGTTGACTTGCTTGCGTGAGCCTCCCCAGCAACGGCGCCAGAAATTCTTCTTGCTACCTCTTGAGCACTGTGTTGGATTTCCCTGAAGAGGAGAGGATTATGCAGCAAAGTAGCGTAAGTATTTCCCTCAGTTTTTGAGAACCAATGTATCAATCCAGTAGGACACCACACACAAGTCCCTCGTACCTACACAAAACGATAGCAACTCGCAACCAACGCTTAGGGGTTGTCAATCCCTTCACGGTCACTTACGAGAGTGAGATCTGATAGAGTTAATATTTTTGGTATTTCTGATAGATAGATGCAAAGTAAAAGCAAAGCAAGTAAATAAAGTGATAGAGATTGATACGATGAGAATAGACCCGGGGGCCATAGGTTTCACTAGTGGCTTCTCTCAAGAGCATAAGTATTCTATGGTGGGTGAACAAATTATTGTTGAACAATTGACAGAATTGAGCATAGTTATGAGTATATCTAGGCAATGATCATGTATATAGGCATCACGTCCAAAACAAGTAGATCGAAACGATTCTGCATCTACTACTATTACTCCACTCATCGACCTCTATCCAGCATGCATCTAGAGTATTAAGTTAAAAACAGAGTAACGCCGTAAGCAAGATGACATGATGTAGAGGGATAAATTCATGCAATATGATAAAAACCCCATCTTGTTATCCTCGATGGCAACAATACAATACGTGCCTTGCTGCCCCTTCTGTCACTGGGTAAGGACACCGCAAGATTGAACCCAAAGCTAAGCACTTCTCCCATTGCAAGAACTACCAATCTAGTTGGCCAAACCAAAAAGGATAATTCGAAGAGACTTGCAAAGATAACTCAATCATACATAAAAGAATTCAGAGAAGAATCAAATATTTTCCATAGATAATACTGGATCATAAACCCACAATTCATCGTTCTCAACAAACACACCGCAAAAAGAAGATTACATCGAATAGATCTCCACGACAGAGGGGCAGAACATTGTATTGAGATCCAAAAAGAGAGAAGAAGCCATCTAGTTACTAGCTATGGACCCGAAGGTCTAGAGTAAACTACTCACACTTCATCGGAGGGGCTATGGTGATGATGTAGAAGCCCTCCATGGTGGATGCCCCCTCCGGCGGAGCTCCAGAACAGGCCCCAAGATGGGATCTCATGGATACAGAAGGTTGCGGTGGTGGAATTAGGTTTTTGGCTCCTGTTCTGATCGTTCGGGGATACATAGGTATATATAGGAGGAAGGAGTACGTCGGTGGAGCGTCAGGGGGGCCACGAGGTAGGGGGCGCGCCCTCCACCCTCGTGACCGCCTTTGGCACTTCTTGGAGTAGGGTCCAAGTCTCCTGGATCACGTTCGGTTGGAAAATCACGTTCCCGAAGGTTTCATTCCGTTCGGACTCCGTTTGATATTCCGTTTCTTCGAAACACTGAAATAGGCAAAAAACAGCAATTCTGGGCTGGGCCTCCGGTTAATAGGTTAGTCCCAAAAATAATATAAAAGTGGAAAATAAAGCCCAATATAGTCCAAAACAGTAGATAAAGTAGCATGGAGCAATCAAAAATTATAGATACGTTGGAGACGTATCATTTATCTATGAGAAATAATTGAATCTTCTCAGAATTCTTTTATGTGTGATTGGTTATCTTTGCAAGTCTTTTCAAATTATCAGTATGGTTTGGCCTACTAGATTCATCTTTCTTGCAATGGGAGAAGTGCTTAGCTTTGGGTTCAATCTTGCGATGTCCTTTCCCGGTGACACAAGGGCATCAAGGCACGTATTGTATTGTTGCCATCAAGGATAAAAAGATGGGGTTTATATCATATTGCTTGAGTTTATCCCTCTACATCATGTCATCTTGCTTAATGTGTTACTCTGTTCTTATGAACTTAATACTCTAGATGCAGGCATGAGTCGGTCGATGTGTGGAGTAATAGTAGTAGATGCAGAATCGTTTCAATCTACTTTGTTGCGGACGTGATGCCTATATACATGATCATGCCTAGATACTCTCATAACTATGCACTTTTCTATCAATTGCTCGACAGTAATTTGTTCACCCACCGTAATACTTATGCTATCTTGAGAGAAGCCACTAGTGAAACCTATGGCCCCCGGGTCTATCTTTTATCATATAAGGTTCCGATCTACTTTTATTTGCATCTTTACTTTCCAATCTATATCCTAAAAATACCAAAAATATTTATCTTATCTTATTATCTCTATCAGATCTCACTTTCGCAAGTTACCGTGAAGGGATTGACAACCCCTTTATCGCGTTGGTTGCGAGGTTCTTGTTTGTTTGTGTAGGTACGAGGAACTTTTGAGGAGCCTCCTACTGGATTGATACCTTGGTTCTCAAAAACTGAGGGAAATACTTATGCTACTTTGTTGCATCACCCTTTAATCTTCAAGGGAAAACCAACGCATTGCTCAAGAGGTAGCAAGAAGGATTTCTGGCGCCGTTGCCGGTGAGGTCTTCGCTCAAGTCAAGACATACCAAGTACCCATCACAAACTCATCGCCCTCGCATTACATTATTTTCCATTTCCTTCTCGTTTTCCTCTCCCCCGCTTCACCCTTGCCGTTTTATTCGCCCTCTCTTTCCCATTCGCCTCTCTCTTTCGCTTGCCTTTTGTGTGCTTATGTGTTGGATTGCTTGTCACGATGGCGCGAGATAATACCAAATTGTGTGAATTTTCCAATACCAATAACAATGATTTCCTTAACACTCCGATTGCTCCTCTTAATGATGCTGAATCTTGTGAAATCAATGCTGCTTTCTTGAATCTTATTATGAAAGATCAATTCTCTGGCCTTCCTAGTGAAGATGCCTCTACTCATCTAAACAACTTTGTTGATTTGTGTGATATGCAAAAGAAGAAAGATACGGATAATGATATTGTTAAATTAAAGTTATTTCCGTTTTCATTTAGAGATCATGCTAAAACTTGGTTTTCATCTTTGCCTAAAAATAGTATTGATTCTTGGAATAAGTGCAAAGATGCTTTTATCTCTAAGTATTTCCCTCCCACTAAGATCATCTCTCTTAGAAACGATATTATGAATTTTAAACAACTTGATCATGGGCATGTTGCCCAATCTTGGGAAAGAATGAAATTAATGATTCGCAATTTCCCTACACATGGTTTGAATTTATGGATGATCATACAAAAAATTTATGCCGGATTGAATTTTGCTTCTAGAAATCTTTTAGATTTGGCCGTGGGGGGCAATTTTATGGAAATCACTTTAGGAGAAGCTACTAAACTCCTTGATAATATTATGGTTAATTATTCTCAATGGCACACCAAAAGATCTACTAGTAAAAAAGTTCATGCTATAGAAGAAATTAATGTTTTGAGTGGAAAGATGGATGAACTTATGAAATTGTTTGCTACTAAGAGTGCTCCTATTGATCCTAATGATATGCCTTTGTCTACTTTAATTGAGAATAATAATGAATCTATGGATGTGAATTTTGTTGGTAGGAATAATTTTGGTAACAACGCGTATAGAGGAAACTTTAATTCTAGGCCGTTCCCTAGTAATTCCTCTAATAATTATGGTAATTCCTACAACAACTCTTATGGAAATTTTAATAAGATGCCCTCTGATTTTGAGGATAGTGTTAAAGAATTTATGATCTCTCAAAAGAATTTTAATGCTTTGCTTGAAGAAAAATTGCTTAAAGTTGATGAATTGGCTAGGTATGTTGCTAGACTTTCGCTTGATGTTGATTCTTTGAAACTTAGATCTATTCCACCTGCATGATATCAATGAGTCTCTCAAAGCCATGAGAATTTCCATTGATGAGTGCAAAGAAAGAAACGCTAGGATGCGTGCTAAGAAAGATTGCTTTGTAAAAGCGTGTTCTTCTAGTATCCATGAAAATAATGATGAAGATCTAAAAGTTATTGATGAACTGCTAGGAGGCTGAATCATGGATACTAGGTTAAACATATTTACAAAAACAGAACAAGTCGAGTGCATACTCATTTCTCTCTGCCACGGCCAGTTCATCAAATATCGTCATAATTGCCTTTTACTTGCACGACCGAACGATATGAAAATAATAATAGTGCAAGAGTGCCATGGACTAAGCTGGAATCTGCAAACATTTTATTCAACAGGGGAAGACAAGGTAAAATGGGCTCTTTGTTAGATTAACAATAATGCATACGAGAGCCACTCAACATTTTCATCATGGTCTTCTCCTCGATATCACTCAATAAAAAGAAAACAAATTCAGAGAAACACACTGAAATATTTTTGGAGTTTTTGGTTTTCTAAAGGAAAGCAACTTAAAGAAATAAAATAAAAAACGAGAAAACTATTTACATGGAAAAGCTCCCAACAAGCAAAAGAAGAACAAGGAAATCTTTTTTGGGTTTTCTTTTTAGTACTACAACAAATTTAAACTAGGAAGAAAAATCAAGAAGAAGCAAGAAATATTTTTGGATTTTCTCAAATGTTTTCAAACACACAAGAAGAAAGCAAGAAAATAAATTTAACATGGATAATACAATGAAAAAGTGTGGACAACGACAACTGAAATGAAATGTGTGAACATGAATGTAATGTTGGTGGAAATACGTACTCCCCCAAGATTAGGCTTTTGGACTAACTTAATTGGTAATCAGTCAGTCGAAGAAACCATGGGGTCCTATGTTGAAATGCTGAGGAGCTGGCACCTGAGGATCCCACTGCTGAGGCTCCACCTGTGCTGCAGCTAGGTTGTTCCGGTAGGCGACAATGTCCGTAGGCATAATCCTGTATCCGCCCCTGGCAATAGGGTCAAACAAAGCAGGTGCAGGCAATGGAATAATATCATGAGTGTTTTCACTAAAAACCAGGTTATAGGGAATAGGAATGTTAGTGTAATCGCCTGCAATAAACTGGTGGTGTTCCATGGCCACGCGATCTAGGTAAACCTTGGGCAAAAGATAATCATGCTGGCGTATCTGAACGTTAAAGTGAGTAGCCAAGCGAGTAGCATAAATACCACCATGTATTTTGCCCTTGGATTTGTTAATGTGGAGGCGACGTGCCACAATAGCTCCCAAGATATAAGTATTGTTGCCGTGAAGTGCATGACGTAAAACGGCAAAGTGTGGAGCATCGAGTGCACCTACTTTCTCTCTAGCAAGCAAACACTTCGCAATGAATAAAGCAAAATAATGCACAACAGGAAAGTGCAAGCTAGTTGCAGTGACACTCAACACCCCTCTCTCATCCCCCACTGTCAGAGTGCAGTAAAATCATCAAATTTCGCGGGCCTAGGCTCTACTAAACTCCCGTCAGAAAGGATCATGCATATGTCACAAAATTCAGTAAGTGGTATCTGCTGGGTGTCAGCATATAAATTAAACTCCACCGCAGGGGGATTATTCCTAGGAAGGAAATTAAAACTTTGCACAAAGGAATTTGTGAGGAGATGATACTGTTCACATTCAGTTGCGATGAAGTTGGTGAGACCAGCATTAGCAGCATATTGTGCAAACTCCTGAAGGATTCCAGCCCCTTCCATGAGTATGCGGCCATTCGCACGGCCATACCTCCGCCATTCTCCGGGTATGGAGATCACTGTCAGATGACTCCCCAATAACTCACTTGGAGTTCTTCTTGGAAGCAAACTTCCTAAAGATACTCATCTTTTTCCTATGAACAAAATTCTGAAATTTTTAGTCCACAAAATTTTTCTCAACAAAACTTCACAAAATTGAAGGCAAGTACTCATAGGGATGCATAGAGGCCATAACAAGCATTCAAACTACTTAGAACTCTAAGAATTCAACATGTAAGCTCATCTACAGCAGCACCAAGAGTAGCTAATTATTCAAAATATAAACCACTAAAGCAAAAACTAATTGGACAAACGGAGGAGTCACATACCAAGCAACAATCCCCCGAAGCAGTTTCAGAAACGGAGCTTCGAGCAAAGAGGTCAAAATCCGCGGGTTTGAGAGCAAGAACACGAGAGAGAGAGAGAGAGAGAGAGAGAGATAGAGAGAGAGAGAGAGAGAAATGGTGATTTTTTGGAGGTAGGTGGTGATGTGGGACGAAGAGATAAGTGACGGGGCCGACATGGGGACCACAACCCATCAGGGCGCGCCTGGGGGTCCTGGCGCGCCCAAGTGGGTTGTGCCCACCTGGTGCACCCCCCTCTGATATTATTTGCACCAAAAATTCTTAAATATTCAGAAAAAAATCGTATTAAATTTTCAGAGCATTCTGATAACTTTTATTTTTGGGTCATTTTTTTATTGTACGGGAAATTCAGGAAATAGACAAAACATGGCATTTTATTTTATTTAACTAATAAAAACTGAAAACAAAAGGTAGGGAAAGAAGGTAGTGCTCACTAAATTCATCAACTTCATACCTCTCAAAAATGATCCATTAATAAGGTTGATCAAGTCTTATTAACAACCACTTTCGATTAGCATGAAACCGAAGAACTTTTGTAAATCACTAAGTTACCTCAATGGGGATACGAATGTCCCCAATAATAAGCATTTCATATTTCTTTTTAACAGTAGGTAGAGGTAGTTGAAAACTTCCAGTAGTGATTGTCAGAGATTTTTCAATAACATTAATACCATTCACTTGAAAGTGTTTCTTCGGGAAGTGCACCGTATGCTCATTACCATTGATATGAAAAGTGACCTTGCTTTTATTGCAATCAATAACAGCCCCTGTATTATTAAAGAAGGGTCTACCAAGGATAATCGACATGTTGTCGTCCTCGGGCATCTCAAGTTTAACAAAGTCAGTCAAAATAGTATCATTAGCAACAACAACAGGCACATCCTCACAAATACCGATAGGTATGGCAGTTGATTTGTTAGCCATTTGCAAAGATATTTCAGTAGGTGTGAGTTTATTCAAATCAAGTCTTTTATATAAAGAGAAAGACATAACACTAACACCAGCTCCCAAATCTCATAAAGCAATTTTCACATAATTTCTTTTGATGGAGCAAGGTATAGTTGGTATTCCTAGATCTCCAAGTTTTTTAGGTACTCCATCTTTAAAAGTATAATTAGCAAGCATGGTGGAGATTTCAGCTTCTGGTATTTTTCTCTTATTGATAATAATGTCTTTCATGTACTTTGCATAAGGAGGCATTTTTAAGATATCAGTCAAGTGAGTACGCAAAAAGACTGGCCTCAGCATTTCAGCAAAGCGTTCGAATTCTTCATCATCATTCTTTTTAGTTGGCTTAGGTGGAAAGGGCATAGGTTTTCGAACCCATGGTTCTCTTTCCTTACTGTGTTTTCTAGCAACAAAATCTCTTTTTCATATCTTTTATTCT
The DNA here is from genome assembly GCA_963921465.1 of Triticum timopheevii. Classification (NCBI taxonomy): domain Eukaryota; kingdom Viridiplantae; phylum Streptophyta; class Magnoliopsida; order Poales; family Poaceae; genus Triticum; species Triticum timopheevii. Next base: position 316,325,324 of record OY997270.1, read on the forward strand.
TGGGTTGTTGGTTATCAAGATCAACTGCAGGTTCTATCTCAACATCATTGTCTGATTCTTTATTATTTGTTTGAGTATCTTCATGAACCTCATCATTATCTTTCTCATTATCAGAAGGTGAGTGTTCACTACCAGATTGGGTTTCAGCACCAGAGATAGAAACTTCATTATCATTATCAGGAGGTTTTTCTACTTCTGATTCACTAGAGGCATGAAAAGTCCTATCATTTTTCTTCTTCTTTTTCTCTTTAGAAGGAGCATCAGTGTTAAATCTTTGAGAGTCTTTTTCAATTATTTTTGGGTGTCCCTCGGGATAAAGTGGTTTCTGAGTCATTGTACCTCCTCTAGTCATTACTCTAACAACATGATCATTGATATTATTGTTCATTACATCTAACAACTCCCTTTGAGATTTAGCAACTTGTTCTAACTGAGTTTGAACCATAGAAGCATGTTTCCCCACACCTCTAACATCATTTGAGATTCTAAATAACAAGTCACTCAAGCAAGAAATCATAGCAGAATTGTATTTCAATTGTTTCATAACATTTGCATTGAAGTGATCTTGCTTTCTCATGTAATTTTCAAACTCATAAAGGCATTGGCTAGGGTGCATATTGTGAGGATTATCATTATCATTGAATTTCATTAGAGAATTTACCTCTACCACCTTAGGTGGTGGTGGTCAAGCCCATGTCTTTCTTCAATAGGAGGTAAATTTTTGACATCCTCAACTTTAATACATTTTTCTTTCATAGATTTCTTTGCCTCTTGCATATCTTCAGGACTGAGATATAAGATACCCCTCTTCTTTGGAGTGGGTTTAAGCGGTGGTTCAGGAAGAATCCAATCATCATAATTTTTCAATATGTTATTCAATAATTCGTTAGCTTTCCCAATAGCTTGTTCCCTGAAAACACAACCAGCACAACTATCTAGGAAATCCCTAGAAGCATCGGTTAGTCCATTATAGAAGATATCAAGTATTTCATTTTTCTTAAGAGGATGATCAGGCAAAGCATTAAGCAATTGGAGAAGTATGCCCCTAGCTTGTGGGAGACTCTCTTCTTCAATTTGCACAAAATTAAATAATTCATGTAAGGTAGCTTGTTTCTTATGAGCAGGGAAATATTTTTCCAGAGAAGTAATAAATCATGTCCTGGGGACTACGCACACAACCATGACCAAGATCATTGTACCAAGCTTTAGCATCACCCTTTAATGAGAACGGAAATAATTTGAGAATATAATAATAGCAAATCTTATCATCATGAGAAAAAAGGGTGGCTATGTCATTCAATTTAGTAAGATGTGCCACAACAGTTTCAGATTCATAACCATAGAAAGGATCAGATTTGTAACGCCCGGATAATCAAGCTACAGTAATCCCCTGCTAATGATGCCAAGTCATCACTGTTACTGTTGCTAATCTCACTTTGATTCAAAACCGATTGAAATTCAAATTTAAAATAAAGTCAAATAAATTGTTTCTCCAACAGTAAAACAAAAATGTTCGCTGCGTTGCAAATATTCACTAACTAAATGTCAACTAAATGTCATGAATGACTCAACATCATTTGAGATAGCTAATTTCCCTTGGAAATTAAAGTAGTTCCAAATCAGCATTTTTAAATGCTTTTCCATTCGTGAAAAATCCAAATCAATTCAAACTCCTCCCAAACTTTTTGCGGAAGGGCCAAATATTGTAATATATTTATTTGGCCAAGTTCCACTTTTTACAAAGACCAATTGGCAGCTCAGAATATTATAAATAGATTCTGTGAAAGAAAAATAGAAAATAATTTATAACAAAAAAAGGCCTAGATACTACTGTGCATTTGTAGCCCATTGCTATAGTGCACAGCCCAGCCCAACAATCCCCTTTCCCCCTTCCTCCAGCTACTGGAGGCAGGCAGGGATCCACCGGCCATGGCCGTGCCATGCCGCATGCCGCCCATCCCTCGGCTCCCCTGGAGCATAAAGGCCAACCTCGCGACCCCCAGGCGAACCCTAGCCCCCACTTTCCCCTTTCCCTCGCCCTCTCTCTTCTCCCCGCGTGAAACCGCCGCTGCCGTCGCCATGGCCGCGACCACCATGCTCCCCGCGCTGCGAGAAGACGTCCAAGAGAATCGCCACGGTGCACTTCGTCCATCCCGAGGGCCGAATGGAGTGGGGACGGCCCGTACACTCGCCATCGCCACCATCTTCATCTTGTACATCGTTGTCGTCCGCTGTTGATTCCCGCCACTCCGGTCCATCTCCGGCCTCCTCGACCTCGCCATCGAGCTCGCAGTGAGCTTCTTCTCCATCTCCCCCTGTTTTTCCCTTTAATCCGATGCCGTAGGTCTCCATCTCCGTCGAGCCCGAACCCCCGCGTACGCGTACGTGTGTGCGCTTACTGTCGTTGTCACCCGTGCTCCTCTGCGAGCCGCTGCTGCTCAACCCCCTAGGGACGCCCCGCCCCTTCCCCGCCGCCTCCGGCCGCCGGCCCACACCCGTCGCTGGCCGTCGTGGTCTCGCCGCCGCCGGGCACAACCCCGGCCGGCCTCGCCTCCCCTCGCGTGGTGGGCACCTGGGTGCACCCCGCACCCACACGCCCGTAACCCGTCGCCCGTTTAGGCCCCGTGGGCCACTGACGTTGGGGCCCCACGCCCCCTTAAAAAGTGTTTTTTAAAATAAAAAATAAATAAATATATTAATTAATTAACTTAATTAATTGTGTTTAATTAACCTAATCAATTAACTAATCTAATTAACCCTATTTAGTTAGCCTTAGTCTATGACAAGTGGGTCCCGCTGGACCCACAAGCCAGGTTTGACTCTGGTCAGCTTGGTTTGACCTGCTGACGTCATGGTGATGTCATGCTGACATCACCTTTCACTGTTATGGATAATGTTCAATTTAAGTAATTAAATAAATTTCAGAAATCTCTAAAACTTTGATAAATTATATAAAATAAACCGTAACTTGGATGAAAATGTTTTCTACATGAAAGTTGCTCAGAAAAACGAGACGAATCCGAATACGCGGTCCGTTCATCTGTCACATGCCCCTAGTAGGATGAACATGGAACATTCCCCCTTCGGTCATCTGTCTGACACAGGTCCGAAACGGGGAATACATTCCCGGTTGAATTCCCCCTTCACCTATATCGTGTAGCCATACGTTAGGTCACACCCGGCACAGCTTATTGCCACGTTATGCTTTGTGATGCTACGTTTGCTTTATATTTACTGTATCTTCCCCCTCTTCTCTCCGGTAGACCCCGAGACCGATGTTGCCCCTGTGATCGACTACGTCGACGATGACCCCTCCTTGCCAGAGCAACCAGGCAAGCCCCCCTTTTATCATCCCGATATCGCCCATTCCATTCTATCATGCTTGCATTAGATTTTGCTATTGTTATTGTTTGCTCCTATTCTGATGCATAGCCTGCTTTTGTAACCTGCTTATTGTTACCTTACCTACTTATCCTAAACTGCTTAGTATAGGTTGGTTAGTAATCCATCAGTGACCCCCACCTTGTCCTTGTTGCCCTGCTTCATCATCGAAGACCCGATCAATGGGATCGAAGACCAGGCCCCGGCACCGCACATCACTTTCCCCTTAGTTGCTCGACACTGCTGGGTTACTATCGAGTGCCGAGGGTGAGACCTCTACAACACTTCTGATGCTAACCCTATAGTGTAGCTATTTGGTCGTGGTCATCGAGGGTGATTCCGGCTTAACCACTTCCGATACGACTCTGTCGTGCAACCCCTCAAGTGTGAACCTCGGGGGTGATTCCTCTTACGTTCACCTTGATGATTACATCGAGTGGAATTCACCGGGGGTGATTCCTCGGGTTTTCCCCTTGATGTTTAGACACACAGTTACTATGATTACTATGACTTTACACTGAACCATGTTACTAAAGGCAGGTCGACCCTGAGGGGTACTCGCGTGAGCATAATTGCGAGTGATGTGGAGTCGGGTTGACCTGGAAGGTGCCCGCGAGATAATTACGAGGCGTGGCCGGGCATTCTTAGCCCTTACCGCAAGTCCTCGAGACGGGGCAACGGGGTCACATCTTTCGTGAGTCTCTGCTTGTTACCGCGTGTTCCCAATCCACTATGATTTGGATATTTGATCCAAGGGGCCTCTGGCCTGATAGCACTAACCATCACGTGGGCATAGTATGGGTGTTCTACGTCGTATACATCAGCCGAAGCTTAATAGACGTCAATGACTAAGCGGCAAGCGCCGGGTTGGACTGGTAAGCACCTGCCTTTTTCAAGGAGGTAGCTAGGTCTCCTCACCGGCCTCGTTCGCAACGTGCAGGAGTTCCCGGGGTGATGGCCCATGACCCCTGGGGGCATAGGTTTAGTCCGACGTGCTGACCTCTCTATTAAGCCTAGGTTGGGTTGCGCCGTATTGTTTGGCCGAGGCCGGGCATGACCCATGAAAGTGTGTCCGGTCGGAGTTAATCGAGCATGGTGGGTAAGTTGGTGCACCCCTGCAGGGAAGAAAACATCTATCAATAGCCTGTCCTACGGTAACGGACACTTGGAGTTGTATCTCGATCGATACAACTAGAACTGGATACTTGAGATGAGACTTGGATATGAGGTGATAAATGGATAGTACAGCTCTGGGATTTCTTTCTCGCAGGGAGTCGAGAAAGGATCTCTGGCCGAGGTTGATAACACTACTACTACTTTACTTTATGCTACTCTACTCCCTCCTTTGCTGCAAGATGGTGGTTTCTAGAAGATGCTAGTCTTCAATAGGACTAGGCCTTCTCTCTATTTTGGCATTTCTGCAGCCCAGTCCACATATACAGCCTTCCTTTGATAATATTGCATATGTAGTGTAGATCCTTGCTTGCGAGTACTTTGGATGAATACTCACGGTTGCTTTTCTCCCCCTTTTCCCCCTTCTTTTTCTTTTCGGTTGATGCAACCAGATGTCGGAGCCCAGGAGCCAGATACCACCGTCGGTGCCTACTACTACGTGGAGGCCACCGACGACCAGTAGTAGTTAGGAGGCTCCCAGGCAGGAGGCCTTGCCTTTTCGATCATGTTGCTTTTGTGCTAGCCTTCTTAAGGCAAACTTGTTTAACTTATGTCTGTACTCAGATATTGTTGCTTCCGCTGACTCGTTTGTATTCAAGCTGATGTATTCGAGCCCTCGAGGCCCCTGGCTTGTAATATAAAGCTTGTATTATTTTAATTTGTGTCTAGAGTTGTGTTGTGATATCTTCCCGTGAGTCCTTGATCTTGATCGTACACATTTGTGTGTATGATTAGTGTACGATTGAATCGAGGGCGTCACAAGATTCAACCAAAGTAATTAACCCTGGGTCGGTAGAGAATTCATAATCCTTATCATCAACAAAGATAGGTGAAGTAGCAAACTGGGGATCACATTTCATTTTAGCATTGAAAGATTTCTCTTTATACTTGCATAATAATTTCTCTACATCATCTCTATCCTTACAAAGAAGAATATCTCTAGTTTCCTCCTCACCCATAACATAACCATCCGGTACCTTTGGCAATTCATATCTAGGAGGGCTAGTTCTCATAGGTGTTTCAAGATTTTCAGTTTCAAGCTCATCATCAGTTTCAACAATATTATGCTGTCTTACTCTAGCAATTTGTTTATCAAGAAATTCACCTAGTGGCACATTATCATCAAGCACGGTACTAGCATCATCAAGAGTAGCATTCATAGCAGAAGTAGCATCATCAATAACTTGCGACATATAAGGATTGATAGCATGTGGTGGTGTTGCAAGTTTACTTATAATAGAAGGTGAATCAAGTGCAGAGCTAGATGGCAGTTCCTTACCTCCCCTCGTCTTAGAGGAAAAAATCTTAGTTTTAGCATCCTTCAGATTCCTCATAGTGATAAATTGATAATAATCCCAAGTGACTCAACAAATATAGCTATGTTCCCCGGCAATGGCACCAGAAAAAGGTCTTGATAACCCACAAGTATAGGGGATCGCAACAGTTTTTGAGGATAGATTATTCAACCCAAATTTATAGATTCAACACACGGGGAGCCAAAGAATATTTGTAAGTATTAGCAGCTGAGTTGTCAATTCAACCACACCTAGAGATTAATTATTTGCAGTAAAGTGATCAGTAGCAAAGTAGTATGATAGTTTTGATAATAGTAGCAGCAACAATAGTAACGGTAACAGTGATAGCAGTGATTTTGTAGCAAGTGCAATAGTAACAATAGTAGTAGTAACTTAGCAAGAACAATATGTAGGAAAATCATAGTCATTGGATCGGTGATTTGTTGGATGATATTCATCATATGTTAGTTATAACCTAGGGCGATGCGGCACTAGCTCCAGTTCATAAATATAATGTAGGCATGTATTTCATAAATAGTCACGTGCTTATGGAAAGAACTTGCATGACATCTTTTGTCCTACCCTCCCGTGGCAGTGGGGTCCTGTTGGAAACTAAGGGACATTAAGGCCTCCTTTTAATAGAGAACGTGAACAAAGCATTAACACATGGTGAATACGTGAACTCCTCAAACTACGGTCATCACCGGGAAGTGTCCCAACTATTGTCACTCCGGGGTTGCCGGATCATAACACATAGTAGGTGACTATAACTTGCAAGATCGGATCTAGAACATAGATATAATGGTGATAACATAAACGGTTCAGATATGAGATTATGGCACCCGATCCCAAAGTGATAAGCATTAAGCATGGCAAAGTCATAGAAACATCAATCTCAGGACATAATGGATACTAGGGATCAAGCCCTAGCAAAACTAACTCGATTACATGATGAATCTCATCCAACTCCTCACTGACCAGTGAGCCTACGAAGGAATTACTCACTCCCGGTGGGGAGCATCATAGAAATGGTGATGGAGAAGGGTTGGTGATGACGAGGATCGAAGATCCCCCTCTTAGGAGCCCCAAACGAACTCCAGATCTAGCCTCCCGATGAAGAACAGGAGAGGGCAACGGCTCCGTCTCGCGAAACACAATATTCTTTCTCCCTGATTTTTTTCTAAAAAATAGGGTTTTATAGTGTCGGTTTCAGGTTCTGCGGGGCCACCAGGTGGGGACAACCCACCTGGGTGCGCCTGGAGGGGGTGGCGCCCCCTGGTGGGTTGTGCCCACCCAGGTGCCCCCCTCCGGTGGTTCTTGGCTCCAGAAATTCTCTTTATTGATATAAAATTTCCTCGCAAAGTTCCGTTCCAACCCGAGAACTTTTATTTCCGCACAAAAACAACACCATGGTAGTTCTGCTGAAAACAACATCAATCCGGGTTAGTTTCATTCAAATCATGCAAATTAGAGTCCAAAACAAGAGGAAAGGCGTTAGGAAAAGTAGATATGACGGAGATGTATCAAGGACCCATCAGGGAGCTACAAGCTCTAATCGCACACCCCTAGAGGGGTGCCCCCTGAGCTTGTGGGGCCCGCAACAATCCTTCGTGGCCCATCTTCTCCTATGTGAAGCCATTTTCCCTAGAAAAAATCAAGAGAAGACTTTCGGGATGAAGCGACGCTATCTCAAGGTGGAACCTGGGCAGGAGCACTTTTGCTCTCCGACGGAGTGATTTCGTCGGGGATACTTCCCTCTGGGAAGGGGAAATCGAAGCCATCGTCATCACCAATGTTCCTCTCATTGTGGCAGGACTCATCTCCATCAACATCTTCTCCAACACTATCTCATCTCCAAACCCTTGTTCATCTCCTGTATTCAATCTTTGTCTCAAAACCTTAGATACATGTGGGTTTCTAGTAGTGTTGATTACATCTCGTAGTTGATGCTAGTTGGTTTACTTGGTGGAAGATCATAAGTTTAGATTATTAACCATATAGTTATCTCCTTTGATCATGAACATGAATATGTTTTGTGAGTAGTTTCGTTTGTTCTTGAGGACATGGGAGAAGTCTTGTTACAAGTAATCATGTGAAGTTGGTTTTCATTCAATGTTTTGATGATTTGTTATGTTGTTCTTCCTCTAGTGGTGTCGTGTGAACGTCACCCACACGACACATTACCATGCTTGGGCCTAGGGGAAGGCATTGTGGGATTAGTAAGTAGTTGATTGGTTGCGAGAGTGATAGAAGCTTAAACCCTATAGTTTATGCACTATTTCATACGGTGCTGATTTGGATCTATATGTTTAATGCTATGGTTAGATTTATCTTAATTCCCCTTTCGTAGTTGCGGATGCTTGCGAGAGGGTAATCATAAGTGGGTTGCTTGTTCAAGTAAGGCCAACACCTTAGCACCGGACCACTGATACATCTCCAACGTATCTACTTTTCCAAACACTTTTGCCCTTGTTTCGGACTCTAACTTGCATGATTTGAATGGAACTAACCCGGACTGACACTGTTTTCAGCAGAACTGCCATGATGTTGTTTTATGTGTAGAAAACAAAAGGTCTCGGAATGACCTGAAAATCCACGGAGACAAGTTTTGGAAAATATAAAAAATACTGGTGAAAGAATCAAGACCAGGGGGCCCACACCCTGTCCACGAGGGTGGGGGCGCGCCCACCCCCTGGGCGCGCCACCTGTCTCGTGGGCCTCCTGACGCTCCATCGACCTCAACTCCAACTCCATATATTCCGTTCCGCGGAGAGAAAAATCAAAGAGAAAGTTTCATCGCGTTTTACGATATGGAGCCGCCGCCAAGCCCTAATCTCTCTCGGGAGGGCTAATCTGGAGTCCATTCGGGGCTCCGGAGAGGGGGATTCATCGCTGTCATCATCATCAACCATCCTCCATCACCAATTTCATGATACTCACCGCCGTGCGTGAGTAATTCCATTGTAGGCTTGCTGGACGGTGATGGGTTGGATGAGATTTACCATGTAATCAAGTTAGTTTTGTTAGGGTTTGATCCCTAGTATCCACTATGATCTGAGATTGATGTTGCTATGACTTTGCTATGCTTAATGCTTGTCACTAGGGCCCGAGTGCCATGATTTCAGATCTGAACCTATTATGTTTTCATGAATATATGTGTGTTCTTGATCCTATCTTGCAAGTCTATAGTCACCTATTATGTGTTATGATCCGACAACCCCGAAGTGACAATAATCAGGATACTTCTTGGTGATGACCATAGTTTGAGGAGTTCATGTATTCACTAAGTGCTCATGCTTTGTTCCGATTCTCTATTAAAAGGAGGCCTTAATATCCCTTAGTTTCCGCTAGGACCCGCCTGCCACGGGAGGGTAGGACAAATGATGTCATGCAAGTTATTTTCCATAAGCACATATGACTACATTCGGAATACATGCCTACATTACATTGATGAATTGGAGCTAGTTCTGTGTCACCCTATGTTATAGCTATTACATGAGGAATCGCATCCGACATAATTATCCATCACTGATCCATTGCCTACGAGCTTTTCATATCTTGTGTTTCGCTTATTTACTTTTCCGTTGCTACTGTTACAATTACTACAAAACTGCTATCGTTACTTTTGCCACTGTTACCTTTATTATCATACCACTTTGCTACTAAATACTTTGTTGCAGATACTAAGTTATCCGGGTGTGGTTGAATTGAAAACTCAACTGCTAATACTTAAGAATATTCTTTGGCTCCCCTTGTGTCGAATCAATAAATTTGGGTTGAATACTTTACCCTCGAAAGCTGTTGTGATCCCCTACACTTGTGGGTTATCAAGATTAATTTCTGGTGCCATTACCAGGGAGCATAGCTCTATTCTTTGAGTCACTTGGGATTTATATCTGTTGATAACTATGAGGAACTTGAAAGATGAAAGAACAAAGATTTTTCCCTCAACTATGAGGGGAGGTAAGGAACTGCCATCTATCTCGGCACTAGATTCTCCTTCTGTTTTGAGTAAGCTTGCGACACCTAAACCTGCTACTGCTATGAATTCTGATATGTCGCATGTTATTGATGATGCCACTTCTGCTATGCATGATACTTACGATGAACCTACTTCTGTGTGTGATACTACTTTGCCATTAGGTGAATTTCTTTATGAACAACTTGCTAGGGTTAGAGAGAATGAAATTATTGAAGATCCTATTATTGATGATATTGATGATGAAAGTTCTCCCCCTGATTATGAATTACCTGTTGTTCTTGAGGGTTATGTTATGGATGAGGAAGCTGCTAGAGCTATCTTTGCTTGCAAAGATAGATATGATCTTAAGAAATTATTAGCTAAATGGAAGCAGCAATCTCTTAATGCTAGAATGAAACCTGACCCCGCTTTTGCTACTTCACCTATCTGTGTTACTGATAAGGATTATGAATTCTGTGTTGATCCTAAAATAATTACTTTGGTTGAATCTGATCCTTTTTCTGGCCTTGAATCTAAAACTGTTGTGGCACATCTTACCAAGCTAAATGATATATCCACCCTGTTTACTAATGATGAGAAGTCTCGCTATTATTATATCCTTAAGGTATTTCCGTTCTCATTAAAGGGTGATGCTAAGACTTGGTTTAATTCTCTTGATCCTGGTTGTGTGCGTAGTCCCCAGGATATGATTTATTACTTCTCTGCTAAATATTTCCCTGCTCATAAGAAACAAGCTGCCTTGCAGGAAATATATAATTTTGTGCAAATCAAAGAAGAGAGTCTCCCACAAGCTTGGGGGAGGCTTCTCCGATTACTTAATGCTTTGCTTGATCATCCTCTTAAGAAAAATGAAATACTTGATATCTTTTATAATGGACTAACCGATGCTTCCAAAGACTACTTGGATAGTTGTGATTTTTGTGTTTTCAGGGAAAGAACGGTCGACGAAGCTAAATTACTATTGAATAATATGTTGACTAATGAAAATAATTGGACTCTTCCTGAGCGAATTCCCGAGGCAATTCCTGAACCAATTGAGCCAACTCCTGAGCCTATTCCTAAACCCACTCCGAAGAAGAGAGGTGTTTTATTTCTCAGTCCTAAAGATATGCAAGAGGCAAAGAAATCAATGAAAGAAAAAGGTATTAAAGCTAAAGATGTTAAGAATTTACCTCCTATTGAAGAAATACATGGTCTTAATATACCGCCTGTTGAAGAACCACATTGTCTTGATAACTCGACACAGGTAGTAAAGGTAGATTCTCTCTATAGATATGATAAAGTTGAAATTCCCTCTACTAAATTTCATAGCCCATGCTTAGATGAATTCGATGACTTTATGGCTAGACAAGAAAGTTTTAATGCTTATGTTGGTAGAGAGTTAAAGAATAATGCTTTTGAGATAGGACGCTTGAGTGATTATATGGCTAGAGTTAAAGGTGAACTTAAACTCATTAGCAAATATGCTTCTATGGTTGCCAGTCAAGCTGAGCAAGTACTTAAAGCTCGAAATGATTTGCTTGATGAATTAAATAATAAAAATGACTTTGCTGTTAGAGTGGCTACTAGAACTGGTAGAATGACCCAGGAACCTTTGTATCCTAAAGGCCACCCTAAGAGAATCGAGCAAGATTCTCAGAGAAATAATTTAGAAGCACCTAGTTCTTCCAAGAAGAAGAAAAAGAAAAATGATAGGACTTTGCATGCTTCTAGTGAACCTGTTGTAGACACACCTGAGAATCCCAATGATATTTCTGTTTCTTATGCTGAAACACAATCAGGTGATGAACATGAACCTAGTGATAATGTTAATAATAATGTTCATGTCGATGCTCAACCTAGCAAAAATAATGATGTAGAGATTGAACCTGCTATTGATCTTGATAACCCACAATCAAAGAATCAATGTTATGATAAGACAGACTTTGTTGCTAGGAAGCACGGTAGAGAAAGAGAACCATGGGTTCAGAAACCCATGCCCTTTCCTTCTAAACCATCCAAGACAAAGGATGAGGATTTTGAGCGCTTTGCTGAAATAATTAGACCTATCTTCTTACGTATGCGCTTAACTGATATGCTTAAAGTAAATCCTTATGCTAAGTACATGAAGGATATCATTACAAATAAAAGAAAGATGCCGGAAGCTGAAATTTCCACCATGCTTGCTAATTACACTTTTAAGGGTGGAATACCAAAGAAACTTGGAGACCCCGGGGTACCAACCATACCATGCTCCATTAAAAGAAATTATGTTAGAACTGCCTTATGTGATCTTGGAGCCGGTGTTAGTGTTATGCCTCTCTCTTTATATCATAGACTTGAATTGAATAATTGACACCTACTGAAATATCTTTGCATATGGCTGATAAATCAACCGCTATACCTGTCAGTATTTGTGAGGATGTGCATGTTGTGGTTGCAAATGTCACTATCTTAACGGACTTTGTTATTCTTGATATTCCCGAGGACGATAGTATGTCGATTATCCTTGGTAGACCCTTTTTGAATACTGCAGGGGCTATTATTGATTGCAAAAAAGGCAATGTCACTTTTCATGTTAATGGTAATGAGCATACGGTACACTTTCCGAGGAAACAATCTCAAGTTCATAGCATCAATTATATTGGAAAAGTTCCAACTATCATTATTGGAGGTTTTGAATTTCCTCTTCCTACTGTCAAGAAAAAGTATGATATTCTTATTATTGGGGATGTTCATATCCCCATTGAGGTAACTTAGTGTTATTCGTAATTTCTCCGGTTCCGTGTTATTCAGAATGAGTTTGTTAACAAGACTTGATCAACCTTGTTAATGGATTCATTTTGATGATCATGAGATGGATGAAACTAGAAGGCACAACCTTATGTACCCTCTTTTTATTTTCTGTTATTTAGAATAAATAAAGCAAAAAAAGTATTATCTGTCTATTTTCTGAATTATCCGTGCAATAGAAAATATCCCGAAAATAAAAGTGCTCCAAATGCCCTGCAAATTTAGTATGATTTTTTATGGAATATTTGAGGATTTTAGGCACTGAAAACACTGCAGGAGGGGCAAGCACCATGCCACGAGGGTGGAGGGCGCGCCCCCCTTTCTCGTGGGCCCATGGTGGCCCCCCTCCACTTATTTCTGCACCCACACACTCCATCTTCTTCCCAAAAAAATCCCCATCCAGCTCAAGCACAAGTTCTAGCTCATTTTGCTGCGATTTTCGATCTCCTTGCTCAAAGCTCCATTCACAAAACTGCTTTGGGAGATTGTTGCTTGGTATGTGACTCCACCATTGGTCCAATTAGTTTTTGTTCTAGTGCTTTATTCATTGCAAATTTTTGCTGCATAGGTGACCCTGTTCTTGAGCTTGAATGTCAAATTTATGAGGTCTCAAGTAATTCTAATGCATGATATAGGCTCTAGGCACTTGTAGGAGTAGTGGCTATCAATCTTGTTTAGTTTTGTTCACTTTTATTTTGAAGTTACTAAAATTTCAGAAATTTTTAGAAAATGTTAAGGAGATTTTTGAGGGGCTCTTCTAGCAAGGCTCCCAGGAAAAACAAGCTAAAGAGAAGGAAAAGGCCAAATATAATCTTCCTCGCATAGCGGAAGTACGACCGTGTGAATGGCCCTATGATAATTTCTTGAGAGAAGCTGGAATTTATGAAGACTTTTATTCTTTGATCGAGAATGCATGCCTCACCGATTTCCTCCACGACCGGATCGATCAGTATCTCTTACTCACCAATACTTTCATGAAAAACTTTTATTATTATCCTAAGAAGTCACCGCCTTCAGTATCATTTCATTTATATGATGAATTTAGGGAAATGTCTTTATGTAATTTTTGCGCGGTATGTAGGATACCCTTTGAGGGAAAATTAGAGGAACCACATCGTAAAGATGTGGATGACTTTGTTAACACTATCACTGTAGGGGATCCAAAGAAGGGTTCCGATGCGGGAATCTCTAGCATACACTTTCTTATTTTATGCTACTTTGCCATATTTGCTAGTAGATGCTTAATTGGTCGTGGAAATAGTGGAAACTTCAATGTTCCTGATTATTATTCTTCAGCATGCCTTGTTTGGAGATAATAGTTTTAGTATGGGTGCCGTCATTGCTAAACGGCTAAGCCTGAACGTACAAAAGGCCCCATCTTTGGAGGTACCTATGATGCACGTCTTGCTAGATATTTTGAGATACCTATTACGCACCATGAGAAAGAGGAGACAATATTGCCTCCTTACATTTTAGATTACAGGAGCATGGTAGTGCATGAGTTTATTGTTGACAACAAAGATAAGATGCTTCTGTATAACCTGAGATTTAATAAGAAACACAATGAGACTATTATTCTGCCTGCGCCTCTGTTGTTTGATTTGACTACAGATAATTTTCTTGTCACGCCGGGAGCGATGTACGCTCATCGAGGCCAAGCGTCCACTCCAGAGCCTGAGCCTGAGCCAGAGCCTTCACTGGATCCTTAACGTGCATCATCCTACCAGTGGGACCCGGAGATGGCTAGCCAGTGGTATCCTGATTACACCTCTCAGTACACTGGGGAGAGTAGCCGCGGTCCTTGGTAATAAACCAACTTAGGCTAAAAGCCTAAGCTTGGGGGAGTACGTATTTCTCACCGACTTTACATTCATGTTCACACACTATTCTAGTTGTCGGTGCTCATACTCTTTCATTGTATTATCCATGTTAGTTTAATTTTCTTTTTCTAGCTTTCTTCTTGTGTGTTTGATAAACCTTAAGAAAAATCAAAAAAAATTAGTTAGTTTAATTTCCATGCTTGTAGTAGAAATTAAATTGAAAACCCAAAAAGATTTCTCGTTCTTCTTCTTACTTGTTGGGAGTTTTCCCATGTAAATAGTTTTATTTTCTTTTCTTTCCTTTGGGGGTCGAGAGTAGAAGACCATATTTAAAATGTTTAGTGTCTCTCATTGTTGGGGAACGTAGTAATTTCAAAAAAATTCCTATGCACACGCAAGATCATGGTGATGCATAGCAACGAGAGGGGGAGTGTATCTTCATACCCTTGAAGATCGCTAAGCGGAAGCGTTTATCAACGCGGTTGATGTAGTCGTACGTCTTCACGATCCGACCGATCCAAGTACTGAATGCACGGCACCTCCGAGTTCTGCACACGTTCAGCTCGATGACGTCCTCGCCTTGTCGATCCAGCAAGACGGGCGAAGTGGTAGATGAGTTCCGGCAGCACGACGGCGTGGTGACGGTGTTGGTGAAGAAACAATCTCCGCAGGGCTTCGCCTAAGCACTACGGAAACTATGACGGAGGATAAACTAGAGGGGACGGGGTTGCCGGCACACGGCTTGGTGTTTCTTGATGTCTCTTTGGTGCTATCCCTGCCCCTCTATTTATATGTTGAGCCCTGGGGTCGAAGCTTGGAGTAAAAGCCTCCTCAAAGTCGGTTTTGCCCGAAAGGCAAGAGTCCTACACGGACTCCAGGGCTAGACGCGAGGGTTCCCGGCGTCTACCCCCCCCCCTAGACGCCAGGGTTCCTGGCGTCTAGCCTCTAGTCTCCGCAAAACTTCCTTTTGCACTTTCCAAAAGCCTCGTGGGCTTTCCCCTTTGGCCCAAATAACGTGTTCTCGTACCCAAACATTTCTGGAAACATCTGGAACCCCTTCCGGTGAATTCCGGAACCCTTCCGGAGATCAAACACTATTATCCCATATATCAAACTTTATCTCCAGACCATTCTGGAGTTCCTCGTCATGTCCATGATCTCATCCGGGACTCCGAACAACATTCGGTCACCAACATACATAACTCATATAATACTATATCATTAATGAAACGTTAAGCGTGCGGACCCTAGGGGTTCGAGAACTATGTAGACATGACCGAGACACGTCTCTGGTCAATAACCAATAGCGGGACCTAGATGCCCATATTGGCTCCCACATATTTTACGAAGATCTTTATCGGTCAAACCGCATAACAACATACGTTGTTCCCTTTGTCATCGGTATGTTACTTGCCCGAGATTCGATCGTCGGTATCTCAATACCTAGTTCAATCTCGTTACCGGCAAGTCTCTTTACTCGTTCCATAATACATCATCCTGCAACTAACTCATTAGTTGCAATGCTTGCAAGGCTTTAAGTGATGTGCATTACCGAGTGGGCCCAGAGATACCTCTCCGACAATCGGAGTGACAAATCCTAATCTCGAAATACGCCAACCCAACAAGTACCTTCGGAGACACCTGTAGAGCACCTTTATAATCACCCAGTTATGTTGTGACGTTTGGTAGCACACAAAGTGTTCCTCCGGTAAACGGGAGTTGCATAATCTCATAGTCATAGGAACATGTATAAGTCATGAAGAAAGCAATAGAAACATACTAAACGATCGAGTGCTAAGCTAATGGAATGGGTCAAGTCAATCACATCATTCTTCTAATGATGTGATCCCGTTAATCAAATGACAACACATGTCTATGGCTAGGAAACATAACCATCTTTGATTAACGAGCTAGTCAAGTAGAGGCATACTAGTGACACTTTGTTTGTCTATGTATTCACACAAGTATTATGTGTCCGGTTAATACAATTCTAGCATGAATAATAAACATTTATCATGATATAAGGAAATAAATAATAACTTTATTATTGCCTCTAGGGCATATTTCCTTCACTCATATGCATGATTGTTTATTTAACCTAGAGCCCATATTACTTTGTCTTCTCTCTTGAGTTGAATGCTTGCAGATTCCAGCTTAGTCCAATGCACTTGCACTATTATTATTATACACATCGTTCGGTCGTGCAAGTGAAAGGCAATAATGACGATATATGATGGACTGATTGAGATGAGAAAAGCTGGTATGAACTCGACCTCTCTTGTTTTTGTAAATGTGATGAGTTCATTGTTCCTGATTCAACTTATTATGAAGTAAACATATTTGCAATGACATTTAGAGATTATAATTGCTTGTGCAATGCTTGATTAGCTATGAGTTATAATGGTTTACCTTGCGTGCCAACATGCTATTAAAATGATTATGATGTGGTATGATGGGATGGTATCCTCCTTTGAATGAATTGAGTGACTCGACTTGGCACATGTTTACGCATGTAGTTGAAACAAATCAACATAGCCTTCATGATATTTATGTTCATGGTGGATTACATCCTACTCATGCTTGTACTTGGTGTGAATTAATTTTAATGCATGTTCATGACTGTTGTCGCTCTCTCAGTTGGTCGCTTCCCAGTCTTTTGCTAGCCTTCACCTGTACTAAGCAGGAATACTGCTTGTGCATCCAAACTCCATAAACCCCAAAGTTATTCCGATGAGTCCACCATACCTTCCTATATGCGGTATCTACCTGCCGTTCCAAGTAAATTTGTATTTGCCAAACTCCAAACCTTCAAATGAAATTCTGTTTTGTATGCTTGAGCAGCTCATGTTTCAACTAGGGCTGCCTATATCTTCCATGCTAGGTGGGTTATTCTCAAGAGGAGTGGACTCCGCTCCTCATTCACGAGAAAGGGCCGTTAATCGGGATGCCCAGTCCCATGATCCAAAAAGATCAAAGCAAATCAGTATAAGTAAACAAAACTCCCCCAGGGCTGTTGTCAGTTGGAGGCACTCGTTGTTTCGAGCAAGCCATGGATTGATGCTTGTTGGTGGTGGGGGAGTATAAACTTTTACCATTCTGTTTGGGAACTGCCTATAATGCATGTAGTATGGAAGATACAGCCATCTCATAGTTTTTGCGTTGACAGTGAAAGTATGCCGCCCAAAATGTTATTCAATCTCTATTTTAAAATCGAGCTCTGGCACCTCTACAAATCCCTGCTTCCCTCTGCGAAGGGCCTATCTGGTTACTTTTATGTTGAGTCATCACCTTCTTATTAAAAGCACCCGCTGGAGAGCACACTGTCATTTGCATTGATTACTATTGGTTTTATATTGGGTATGACTTGACTGGATCTCTTTTACCATGAATTACAATGTTTACTCAGTCCTTGATCTTCAAAGGTGCTCTGCATTTATGTTTTGCGGTCTCAGAAAGGGCTAGCGAGATACCATTTTGTTACATCATGTTATGATTGTTTTGAGAAAGTGTTGTCATCCGAGTTTTATTATTATGTCTCGCTAGCTGATTATGCCATTGATATGAGTAATTGTGAGACCGAGGTGTTATTGTGAGTATGGTTAGTTCATGATACTTGCTGAAACTTGAATGCTGGTTTTACATGTTTACAACAACAAGAGCAAATAGAGTTTGTAAAAGTTTTTCTTTGTCACTTTCAGTTTATCAACTGAATTGCTTGAGGACAAGCAAATGTTTAAGCTTGGGGGAGTTGATACGTCTCCAACGTATCTACTTTTCCAAACACTTTTGCCCTTGTTTTGGACTCTAACTTGCATGATTTGAATGAAACTAACCCGGACTGACGCTGTTTTCAGCAGAACTGCCATGATGTTGTTTTATGTGTAGAAAACAAAAGTTCTCAGAATGACCTGAAAATTCACGGATACAAGTTTTGGAAAATATAAAAAGTACTGGTGAAAGAATCAAGACCAGGGGGCCCACACCCTGTCCACGGGGGTGAAGGGGGCGCCCCCTGTCTCGTGGGCCCCCTGACGCTCCACCAACCTCAACTCCAACTCCATATATTCCGTTTCGCGGAGAAAAAAATCAGAGAGAAAGTTTCATCGCGTTTTAAGATACGGAGCCGCCGCCAAGCCCTAATCTCTCTCGGGAGGGCTGATCTGGAGTCCGTTCATGGCTCCGGAGAGGGGGATTCGTCGCCGTCGTCATCATCAACCATCCTCCATCACCAATTTCATGATGCTCACCGCCGTGCGTGAGTAATTCCATCGTAGGCTTGCTGGACGGTGATGGGTTGGATGAGATTTACCATGTAATCAAGTTAGTTTTGTTAGGGTTTGGTCCCTAGTATCCACTATGTTCTGAGATTGATGTTGCTATGACTTTGCTATGCTTAATGCTTGTCACTAGGGCCCGAGTGCCATGATTTCAGATATGAACCTATTATGTTTTCATGAATATATGTGTGTTCTTGATCCTATCTTGCAAGTCTATAGTCATCTATTATGTGTTATGATCCGACAACCCCGAAGTGACAATAATCGGGATACTTCTCGGTGATAACCATTGCTTGAGGAGTTCATGTATTCACTAAGTGCTAATGCTTTGTTCCGGTTCTCTATTAAAAGGAGGCCTTAATATCCCTTAGTTTCCGCTAGGACCCCGCTGCCACGGGAGGGTAGGACAAAAGATGTCATGCAAGTTCTTTTTCATAAGCACGTATGACTATATTCAAAATACATGCCTACATTACATTGATGAATTGGAGCTAGTTCCGTGTCACCCTATGTTATAGCTATTACATGAGGAATCGCATCCGACATAATTATCCATCACTTTTCCGTTGCTACTATTACAATTACTACAAAACTGCTATCGTTACTTTTGCCACTGTTACCTTTATTATCATGCCACTTTGCTGCTAAATACTTTGCTGCAGATACTAAGTTATCCAGGTGTGGTTGAATTGACAACTCAACTGCTAATACTTAAGAATATTCTTTGACTCCCCTTGTGTCGAATCAAGAAATTTGGGTTGAATACTTTACCCTCGAAAGCTGTTGCGATCCCCTACACTTGTGGGTTATCAACCACCCACACAACAACTTATCAAAGCAGTGAACGCGAGTCAATGAATCGTGATGAAGTTAACTAGATGAAATTCCCATATGTCCTCAAGAACGTTTTGCTCAATATAAGAAGTATTTCCGGCTTGTCATTTGCAATAAAAGTATTGGGCCACCTTGCTGCACCTTGTTACTTGTTACTTGCTATGAATTATCTTTCCATCAAACTATCTGCCACAACTATTTTACAACACTTGCAGAGAGTACCTTGCTGAAAACCGCTTATTGATTCCTTCTGCTCCTAGTTGGGTTCGACACTCTTACTTATCGAAAGGACTACTATTGATCCCCTATACTCATGGGTCATCAGGAACCCATTTGGTCATGGTGCCTTAGTCGGGAACATCTAGAGGTGAGCAACTTTTACCTCATCATTACAGTACGACGCAGTCAAAATATCATTCATCCCTGCGGTGACCTTGCGTGGGACATGCCTCATAAGCTCTTCGAGTCCGGTGGCCCCCTCTGAAGTGTACAAATTATGGTAGAAATCACTCACCATCTCCTTTGGGTCACCTGGATCATCAATGAAGGCGCCAAGTGAATTAGCCAATGCCTTTATCATATTCTTCTTTCTTCGGATGCTTGCCCTAAGGTGATTTTTTTATGTGTTTTTGTCCCCGGCTGCCAACCACTTGATCCTAGACCGCCGTCTCCACATCAGCTCCACCATGTGGTATAGTTCGACAAGTTTTTCATTGATTTTCAACACCACATGCGGTGGCCCTACTCTTCCCGGGTCACCTATTAGGTGTTCTAGCTCAAGCTTGAGTATCTTTATCTCCTTCCTCACACTTCCAAAAGTGTCATTGTTCCATTTTTTTTGAGTTACAAGTCACATTTGTTCCATTTTGAGAGATCTGTGATGTAAATGCTCCTTGTTTTTTTAATTGAGAAACACTCCTTGTTCTATATAATCTAGTATTAAAATGAGTCAGCCCATGAGTCGGCACATGTTGCCGCTCAGTATTGAACCATTGGGTCGGCGTCATGTCCCTCAACAGAATAGAGGGACCAACAGGGGCCGGGTTCGGCCCGGAGCGCGATAGCCCATTTCCATCCTGATTTTTTCATTTGAGCAATTAAATGGAATGGAGATGCTCGGTTTTATGTGGCGGCATGTTGGCTACCAGCTATGTGCACGTGTCCACTCGTTTTGACTACGATTCAACACTCTTTTTAGGCTCACTATTCCCCGTTTTTTATGTTGTATTACCTCTTCTCTCTTTTCCCGTGTCGGCTCTTCGGTGTTGCATGTTTGCGCTGCCTCTTCGCATAGCATCTCTTGTCTTACTGCGTGGATACGCGGCCGGGGCCGGGGTCAGACGTTTGACCCGTTGTTTGTTGTAGCTATTCAACATTCGAGTGTTGGCCCGTTGCCTAGGCTACCAAGGTACTGAATGATGGCTGCTCACTGCCATTTTCAAGTGTATACTTGTGGTATTGCTTCCGCTGTCTAGCATAGTAGTAGCATGCATCTTTTGAAAGAAAAACGCATGCATCATTTTGTGGGATTTAGCGCGCCAACTCGGCTAATGAAATTGGCAAATCCTACTTAGCGCTTATGCACCCCTCACAAAATAACTTAGCACTTATGTGCCAGATAGTTTATTAATTATATGTAGCACTCGCGTGCAGGTTTCCAATTGGCCGTCCCATAACTTTCCCGCCTCGATTTTTCCTCTACCCGGTCCGGTTTTGGAAAATTTCAGAACTTCGGGACAGGGTTTTCAGTCATTTTTTCTCTGTGTTTGCTAGCATGTTTATCTTTAGCTTTTTAATTTTTTCTCTATTTCTCTCTCGTTTTATTTTTTCATATTTGTTCGTTCAATTTTTCACATTCATGAACTTTTCTAACTTTGTGAATGTTTGTGAATTCATGAAATTTTTCCATATTTATGAACCCTTTTTTTCAAATCCATTTTTAAAAATTCACAATCATTTTCAAAATAATGAACTTTTAGCTTTTATGTTTTTTTTAAATTTATGATCATTTTTATAAATTATTATTCCTTTTCAAATCCATAAACATTTTGTAAGTCCACCAAAATTTCCAAAACTAAGAAACCTAATCTGTTTATTTTCGGCGAAGGTTGACCAACGGTAAGCGAAAAAGAAGAAAACGACGAGCAAGCAGATGGGCAAACGAGTTTACGAGCCAGTGGTGGGTGAGACACCGGGCCGCGGTCCAGCTGGATTTTTAAAATTTTAACATATCCTTGATTTTTAAATTTCCTGAACATTTTTTAAAAAGCACTAAATTCCATTAAAACTGTGATTTTTTCAAATTCACGAGCTTAAAAAAATTATGAACTTACTTTGAAATTTATGGACTTTTTTAAAAATCCGTAAAGAAATTTAATTTCACGTATTATTCAAAATTAGAAAACCCGTCTTTTTTTTTCCTGGGAAAGCTGACCAACAGCAACAGAAAACAAGTAAAAAAAAGATTAGTGAGTGAGCATACATGCAACACAAGGCATGCGAGCACAGAGTTGGCTCGTGGGCGAGACGTGGCCCGAACACACCCCTTTTCCGCTATAGGAATGAGAGTTGTTAATATCACTTTTTCGTAGCAGGTTTCTGTTAGAGTAAAATGCATTGGCGGTTACTGAACTTGTGTCGATAGCTCATTTTGGTCATTGTACTTAGAAATACTGTCAATACGATCACTATATACGTCTTTAGGTGATTATACGGTCACTAGCTCATAGTATAGCAATGTATTTTGTTTAGTTGACCGGTCAAACGGCCTAAGTGGCACCTCATCAGGTATATGTCTAGTTGGGATTTGAACTAGGGACATGTTTTTGTAAACCCGTGCGCGCTAGCCAATTAAGTGCAGATTTGCCAATGTTAACACATGAAGCAAACCCTTTTGTTACTCAAAAAAAAAAAAGCAAACCCTTTTTACACTATGACTCGTACAGATGACGCACACAGGCGCAGCACGTATACACGGACTCACGCACACACACACACACAGCACGCTTGCATGCACGAAGGCACATACTCACACACACGTCGGTCTCCTATGATATGCATGCCATGCACGTCACCTTTTGGTGTCCTGCTCATGGCGGCGAGCCCGTCACCTTCCCGGCGGTGCCCGGCAGCCTCTGCCGACGCCAAGGGCACGTTTACCTGTGTCAATGCCAACATCACACTTGAGCGTGCTCGTACTCCTCATTTGTGTTCACCAGGTTGAGAACGTCCGGTTCGGCCGCCAACAAGTTGTCATGATTATGGACCTGGTGGCGTACGTCTCACCCACCGAACATTACTACCAAGCAACGATGCTATACCTACAGAATTGACTTAGAACTTGTGTGGTAGTTTTTGGTTGGATCGAAAATTGGGAATTCAAAAGCAGGTTTCACAGTTGAATTAAAGGGGAGAAGAGAATGGTCAGTGGGAGGGGTCTGTAAGTACTAAGTAGCCCGTAAGTCTAGTATTTTTTTATCGCCAAGCGGCGGCGCCAAACTGCTCAACATTAGCCATGGCTCCGCACACGGCTCGACGGCGTGGCTCGGCACCATGGTCACTTATATCACACATCACGATCTCCTATATCAATGGCGCCATATATAGCCTAGATAAGGAGGGTACTAAGGGTAGCTATGTCTCGCGAGAGAGATAGATGATTGTAGCTGCATACTGTAAACGATTGACAGAACTCGGCTCATTATATGGATTCTCATGGTGTGCTACACATACACGTACACGGGTAACCGACTACACAATTTATCTCCCACGGTTTAAAGCTAAACAGCAGATATATACGGATTAAACCATGAACATATTAGGTGAGAGGTTAGGATACACATGCATGTGTTTGTTCAATCGATCTATTGTTCGTACTTATGTCCAAGGGGCAACAAGAGCGGCTGCATGCGTGCGTCGCTGCCGAGAGGCCTGGCCGTTCGTGCATGCCATGTACGCTCGTCAAGACTCACCGTTCGTCTTTTCCAAAAAAAAAAAGGCTCACCGTTCGTGCGCGTATGCTAGTGTGCGTCCTGTGCATTCTTCGTCAGGCTAGCGCGTGTTGGTGATGAAAGCGAAACGTTCTTTGGTTCGAATCACCCCTTCTGTCGTGCATAATTTTATGATTTCTTTCTTTCTCCGATTGACATGTGGGACCGGCATAATGAGAAAGACAGCATGAGCTGATGAGGTGCCACTTAGGCCGTTTGACCGGTCAACTAAACAAAATACATTGCTATACTATGAGCTAGTGACCGTATAATCACCTAAAGACATATATAGTGACCGTATTGAACGTATTCTTAAGTACAATGACCAAAATGAACTATCGACACAAGTTCAATTACCTGCGGTGCATTTTACTCTTTCTGTTAGTGCCCCAACTCGCTCCACCTTTGATCCCTTCTCCATTTCTGTTCTTAGACTTGCTTCCTCTTTCGCTGCTATTTAATGTGCGTCTCTAAGGCTGGTTGAATGACAATGTATTTTCGTTTGAGCAATTAAATGGAAAGGGGATGTCCGGTTGAAGGAAAAGAAAGCATTATGTGGCGACATGTAGGCTACCTAGTAGGTACATGGGTTCACTGGTTTCGACTACCATTCAACACTTTTTTCAGGAGGGCCCCCAAAACAGAATTAATTGGTCCCAAATTAAGTACTCCCAAGAGAGAAAACAACCGTGTCCAATCAGTTTCATATAAATGTTTCCAATCAAGACCTGAGAAGTAAATGCCAGTGACCAACATAAATGTTTGGTATAGCTACAAAGCACAACACCACATTATTTGTTGGAAAGAAAAACTATGACAATTAAACATCTCAAGACTCCTCCTTGCTTGGCTCAACATTTGCATGCATGTTGGGTGCACACAATTCACCGATCATCTCCTCCACTGATTTCCAAGAGGACCCTCCCTCCAATACGGACTCCATAGCTAGCACCGATAGCCCGACAACATTCTTTGCCGCTTCAATTCCGGCCTCCCCGAGCATAAGCTTCCTGACCACCTCCGATATTTCCTCGCTCATGGCCAAACCCCGCATCGTTCTATCACTCGTGTGGACCCTAACCGCGATCTTGAGCTCATCGACTACAAACGCTGCATTGAAAGGTTGATCAGCATGCATGGGCCAAACTGCCAGTGGCACGCCAGCTGCGACACTCTCTAGCACCGAGTTCCACCCGCAGTGACTCAGAAACCCTCTCACGCTCTGGTGCTGCAAAATTCCCAATTGGTCCACCCACTCCCTCACCACTAAGCCTCTGTCCTTGGTACGCTCCTCAAACCCTGCACCAAGATCGATATTATCGGGCCTCACGGCCCATATGAAATCTACCTCGGCCCGCTCCAGCCCGTCTGCAACTTGCTTGAGCTGCACCTCCGGGATCGCGGCCAGCGTCCCGAGCGCGACGTACAGCACGGCCCGGCCGGCGGCTGCCTTCTCGTCCAGCCACTCCATCCATGATGGCCGGCCGGCATCACCCGACGAAGAAGACGCGGGCTGGGAGAGGCAGAGCGGGCCGATGGCCCAGGCCGTGGGCCTATAGTGGTTGTTCCAGAACTCCATGTACGGTTTCTCTAGGCCTTGGAAGGTGTTGACGATCAGGCCATGGCTCTCCTCTATGGCCTTCCCCAGCTTGCCGTCCAGCTCCATCATCGGCGCGACCGACGACGGGTCGCCGAAGGGTGCCATCATGTCCTCGAACGTGAGCTTGATGTGCGGGAACTCAGGCACCGTGAACGTCGCCGGATTGCCGTCGCCGTCGACGTCGGCGTGCTGCAGCGCCGGGCATGGGTCGTGGCTGATGCGCAGCTCCCGCATGACCTGTGCGAACGTCGAGATGCCGAAGAACGACACCTTCGGGACGCCGAGCGTGGCCGCCGACTCGTTCGTCCAGTACAGGAACGCGTCGGCGACGAGGAGGCTGGCCGGAGGTTCCATGGCGGCGAGCGACACCTCGAGCTGTGGCTGGAGCAGCGACACGCCGTGTGCGAAGGCGACAAAGGACGCCATGGACGTGACCGCCTCGGCGCTCTCTACGCCCGGCGGGACGCCCGAAACGTCGGCGGGGAACGCGAGCTCGACGATGGCCGTGTCGTCGGCCCCGGACAGTCCCTCGCGGACGAAGGCCGCGTTGCCATGGGTTGTGAAGAAGGTCACGGTGGCGAGGCGGCGACGACGGAGGTGGTGGACAAGCTGGATGAGTGGGATGGTGTGGCCCTTGGCCATGAAGGGGAAGATTGCTATGTGAGGGAGGACATGGGATTCTGTGGAGGAAGAAGCAAAAGCCATCGCAGTGGAGGGTGCAACGCAAGCTAGTCAGAGGGTTTTCTGCGTGTGATTCATGGTTAGCAGCAGGCACAATTTATAGCAAATAGGAGTATAAACTTTCGTCAACTCTGCTCAATCATGGAGCTGGGTTAGATATCGATAAACCAAATATACCAAAGAGGTGAGAGTAAAGAGAGCTGTAAGGCATCAATGATCTGTTCACAATTTGTTTAGAATGGCTGCATTTCACTGATGATGGCCACCCCATAAATAAAAATGAGATTAGTCGTTTGTATATTATGGTAGAATATATTCGGATGTTGGGGACACAAAGCTATCGCATCAGCTTCCAAAGAAAGTCATGGAAAATGGATTTCGGGGGACGCATGGAACATCTTTTGTCATCTTGAAGATACCAATCTAAGCATGTAGAGAGCTGTATTATGGAAATAGTGCAGTAGTGATCACCCAACCATCTACTCCCTTGGTCGCCGCTGTCGGGGCGTGTCGCTGGGTAAAGCCCGTGTGGCGCCAGCGTCATCGGGGAGGAGTTGAAGGGTTGCTGTGGGATGGTGAAGGGGATGTGTGTTCGAGTTGCGGTCTTCCTTGGGCAGTGCTCCACGGTGGCGTTTGCGATCCAGCGCAAGATCTTCAATGGGGACCCGGCCTGAGGGAGTTGATACATGGTTCTGTATTGCGTCCAGCTTGACATCAAGCCCCGACTTGTTGTGCAGCGTCATCGATGACTTTTTTCAAGTATTCTTTAGGGAGTTTTCGAGTTTGGTTTGGGGCGGCAAAGCGGCGACGTTGTTCTAGTGTAGGAATAATATTCTCCCCAGTCTTTCCCCCTTCTATTGTTGTGCTTATCTCACCAGCGGGGGCATGCGGAGCCGTGTCTTCGATGGGGGTGTGTGGACCTGTGTAGCCAATAGCAATAGGTCGTACAATTATTTTGAAGAAACCAATAGGTCATGCATAATTTAATACGGTCTGTCTAGGGCACATCTAGATGTGCCCTAATTATTGCTCATCTAAGTGGCTCAATCAAACTAGAAACAAAAAGAAAAAAAAGAAAATGTTTGCATGAATCGTAGCGTAAAATCAATGACATATGACTTATATGTGCAATACTTAGAGCACATCTAGAGGGTGCTTTAGCAAAACTGAATTTTAATATGCTTTTAGTTTGTATAGCATAGGACATATCTGTCGCTTGTCCATCAAGAAGTTAGACATTTCCACATGAACCAAAACACAATTTTTCTTCTATAACTATATAAAAGATTGACCCACACCTTCGGTCCTTTTTTTTTTGAGATCCTTTTCTTATCGCATTGAATTTACTAAACCACTTACTCAAGGCACTTCATATTTCAGGTCACCTTCATAAAATATCCATGGTATAGTCAAAACAACACGTCGCATGATTGTGACATGTAAGCGACCGTGAACGTTTGACTTTCAAGTGTGAAGTGCTGCAAGTTATCGATCAAACATATTTTTTGACAAAGGATAAAACATTAATATTAAGTTTGTACTAATTACATCTAGCCTTTGCAATAACATAGTATTATTGATTGCAACAATATAATATCAAAAGCGAGTCAAGATACAAAGGATGTACGCAGGTTAAAAGATAAAAATAAGAATAGTGTAAAAAACAAAGATGACATGATCAACCAAGCGCACAAAGAAATAACACCCTCATCCATCTTCCTTAATTACAAGGAAGGTTCTTCAAAAGCAACACCTTTATGAAAGAAACCACGTGCAAGCGCCGCCATTGTCGAGTCAAACCATTGATGGTTGGATCTTGTGTTTTCGCCTCAGAGAGCACATTTGAGCAAACTTCAAAGCAATGCCTTCATCAAGGACACGGCGCGTACACATAGCCATTGCAAGATGCAGCCAACGAAGGTCAGACCTACGAATTTTCACCCTCGAGCTTGAGACCCGATACTCGAAAAGCACCACCTAGCTGATGTCACTTTGTGTTGACGCTACCACTTGCCAAAGAAAACGGTGTTGCACGGAGGACACGCCCACATCAAAGTCACAGGAAATTGAAATCCAAACATATTAATATCCTCAACTAACATTCCTAAAAAAATCCTCAACTAACACATAATTTTATCAAACATGCCAGAGTAGTAGGCTGCAGGGATGGATGTTGACCGAGTACCAATGGCTGGGCTACAGCCAGGCCGGATGGGCCATGAACCGCCCAACATTTTGAAATTTGTGCAAGGCTGCAAAGGGACCTTTTTCCAAACTTAGTTGAGTAGTAATTTTTTTTTGCAGGGTAGTTGAGGAGTAAATTAAACCAGTTAATGCATGAAGTCGTTGTCTTCTTCATTAACTTAATGTTATACAGAGCTGCTATCGAGATGGCGTGTAGAGCAGCACATGGGCTGCTATACTCGACACTAGAGATCTTATATACATGTTTCTAGTAGGTATAAAATGTAAGATGCTATTTCTATGGTACATGTCTCTCGATGTTGATCTGGTGAAGCTAAGTACTCTTATTCTACAACAAGTTGTCGACGACATGTAGCTGGTGATATCATGAAATGTGAAAGGTTGTTGTTAAAGGCTCCAAAGCATCCAAGTCTTGTTTTTTCTTTCTTCCAAAATGGCAGGATTCCCGCATTCATTCACAAGAAAAGAATTGCTCGGTTAATTAGAAAAACCGAGCGAAACCCAGATTGTCCAGTTAATTATGAAAAATCGGGCGAAATACAATCACAAACGTTGAGCGGTACACATAAGATAGTCCACACACACCACTTTGAAGAGAGTCTCACCGAGACAACATGCAGGCGCCATTGTCATCACTTCTTCCCTACAAGCGTCATTGTCATCCCTAAGCCCTGAGAAAATGACCCGGACTTCATCGTATGACTCAACCCACACTGTAGACCCCGCGTGAAGATGTATGAAAATTCGCGCTAGAACTCAGCAACCTGCGACGGATGGTGCAGCTCCGACTTTGATAGAGAACTACGAAGTAGAACTAGGCACAGCTGGTGCCGCAGAAGATCATCGAACAAACCACCTGCTGCCCGTCATCGTATGCCACCGGGACCCGTCACCGTAGCTTTGACTTCACAACAACAAACCAGCCGAGACAATCCCGCAGACATGCCGGAGAAGAGCGACTACCTATACCTTCGTCGCGTCTCTGACATTGCTGCCCCATCATCATTGCCAAAGAAGTCCTGACGCCAACATCGCCGCCTTCCACTGGTCCTACTCCCCGATGCCCAGCTCCTAAGACAAAGTCCCCCGGGGGGGATACGACACCACGGCGTTGCCATCTTCCGATCACACATCAAGGGTTTCTCCATGAGCTGCAACAATTCACGCGGGATGGATGCGGTAATGCAATGATGCTTTCAGGAAGGTAAGCGACGGCCACAAATTGCCGCCATCGCTAGTTCGTGTTGCGCTCACACGTCTTGCAATAGGGGCCATGTTGCAAATGGCTCAATCAGGGGGCATGGTGTGCGGACGATGCGGTGGATGTTTAACGTCTGATCGACCGACAAATTTTAGGGGTTCGGCTAGAGACGTCCACTTATCTGAGGAATCACAAATTTGAAATAAAAAATATGTTTCTCTTTCATATTTCACATAGTTGTCACGAAGATTTGATTTCACTTGTTAATCGCCTTCTCCCTCGTCTTCGTCACACAAAACAAAGTACTTGAGCAATTTAAATACGTAACGAGCAGTCCCACAATGTCATTACAAGTCAATGCACTCTATCAACCTTGTAAAATATTAGCACGCCGGCGATCACAATGTAAGGCCAGAACTGCGACAGAAAGGTCAGCAGAATCGCCCATGGCAGTCTCCACCATGCCCGAACTCCAAGCCTCTTCAGCAGCATCAGCTGCCCGTTAGCCACCATCGAGAAGGCCCACACAGCGTCGACCAACACGAGAGCCGTGATTGCGCAAGACGCAATGGCCGTCGTGCGCGCAACCGCGGCCAGCACCACGTATAGCCCGAACACAAAGGCGGCGCCGAGGCTCCTCGCCGAGCCGGCCATGAACGTGACCGAGATGACGAAGGAGATCATGCGGGTGCGGATGTCCACGGTGGTGACCCCCGCGTACATGAGGCTGGTGATGGATAGGCACGCACAGATAAAGGCCAGCGTGTTGGCGATGATGAACACGTCAAACGCGTAGTGCCTGGCCAGCGTCGGCGTGCCGCCATTCGGATGGTCATCGGCTCGGTAGCCACCGGGCAGGGCAAAGGCTGCGGTGAAGGCGACCGTCGCGATCAGAACGGAGGCTATGCCGATTGTCTGCGTGGAGTCGGTTATCTTCTGCGCTTCTTCCTTCGGGTCTAGCAGAACAATATGTTCTTTGTGGAAGTGATCGCCTCTAAATGTGCCATTCTTTGCGCCGGCATCTTGAAGTAACTTATATATCATAATTCTTGGGTTCTGCAAAGATACATTCGAGGAACACAAAATTAATCATTCTCTTAGTACAAGCCAGTGGGACTATATGCATGAACTGACCAACAAACAATTGCTTACCAATCCGTAATGAACCCCTGCAGGTGTCGTGATCCATGAGAGATCGAGCGGCGTTTGGCCCTTGTTGTTTCTCAGATTCAGCTTAACCTCGCGGTTTTTCATCAAAGGGCCGAAGATCCACACGTTCCCCATCTGGATCGCAAGATGCAGCGCGGTGTTGCCGTCCTTGTCCTGCATGTTCATCACGGACGATGCGAATTTCTTTCTCTGCAGCTTGCAGGCATACGTCACCACCGACTGGCTCTCCTCGAGGATGGCCACGTGGAGGAAGGTCCTGCCATTGGCATCGCGTAGCTCGGCGCAGTCCCGACGACCGTCGAGCAAGACGGAGACGGCCTTGACTTTCTTCGCATACGCCGCCACGTGTATGGGAAACGATCCGTTGATGTCTGCCTGATACGCTGCGGATTGATCAGCATCTAACAATACGCTGATCACCTCGTGCTCCCCCCATGATGCCGCGAAGTGGAGAGGCGTGCTTCTAGTGGATCGGTCTGCTTGTCTGATGAGATCCTTGTTCCATTCCAATAGCATTTTTATTGTCTCTGCAGTGGCTAGTTCTCAGCGGAATTTCAATGCTTAATAAGAGTTATAATAGTATGCAATATGTTTTCGAGGTAATATCTCATAAATCTTGCGCTCGATGTTCGGTTTAGTACTAAAACTTGCAAAATACATAATTGTAGTCACTTAACTTGTCTCATCGTGCAAAGACGATGCTTTCAACTGTATGTGCACGTATGACCTGCACACGTGGCGAGCCAGCGTGGCGTAGGCCCACCTGTTAGTAGCTAGTGAGATTTGATCCCACGATCTACTCGTAAGAGACTTGCACAGATAGCCACCAGACCAAGGACGCAACATGTTAGACATGCACAACTATTTACCTAAACTAAATTCAAACCCCAAAAAGGCAAGAAACGTGGTTATAACCTGTGACCTCCTGGCCGAATTGGTAGGCTAACCACCAGACCAGGATGCACTTTGTGATTGAAATGGATAAACAATATTTTGTTGTCAGTTCTTATATCATGTCTATCCAAAAACTAAATTTACGATTTTTTTCCATTTTATTATAATTGACAGATTTTGTACGCGAATAAATAAGACACAAGAGAGTTATCTGCAAAAAATGCTTCCAGACACTTACAGGTGAGCCTATGCGCCGCTCGCAGGCCACGAATGTAGGCCATCCGTCTGGGTACGAGAGGAAGACCGTATTTGAACGCGGAGACAAGTTATATGACAACAATTCCGTATTTTGCAAGTTTTATAACCAAACTGAACATCGAGCGTGTGTTTTATGACTTCCAGCGATATTACCTCTATGTTTTCATATAATGTATTTCTTGAGTTAAATGAAGAAAACACCGCATTAAAGGTCAACTTTGCAGAGAGAACGGTTCTACAAATTTTTGGCAGAAAACACTACATCTATGGTAAACTTTTTGCATTAAACACTGATGGGTTGATTAGATCGTTTTGATGTGTTTTGACAGGTGGGTCCTGCCTTTTGATGATGTGGCATAACAGCTCATGTTAGTGGGGTTTGATCAAAATTTACAAACTATTCTTTGAAATTTAACATAGACAAACATCAGGTTGGGTGAGTGCATTGTTGAGATTTGTAAGTTGGAGCGGCAACTCCAGGTCGTGCTCTATTGTGTCGACTCTTGTCACTTGGATGACAGAGTCGTCAGCTAGCTTGGAACACATCCTCGGGGTTGGTGTGTATGTGGCTCAGTTCTATCGGTTTTGGGCCGCTTTTCCTTATTGACCAGTCAATCTCTTCTTCTATATGCAAAGGTAGAGGTGATCTTGCCGATTGCTTGAAAATTAATATGAAGAGTTGAAATGAGGCTTTTGCCCAATCATCTAGTGATTCTGCAATAGTCTATGTGAGCATTGGAGGTTTTGTAAACTTTATGTAGTTTGTGGCTTTCCATTCTCAGTTTCATCTACAAATTATGTAGCAAAAGTGTTTGTTGTTTGTGCCGCACTCTTCAATTATTTGAAGAATTTGGATATTGAGACTTGTCAGAATTAAAGTAATCTACATTTTGTACTTCTGGAGTGACTATTCTTGAAATCAAGCTCCAATATGAACTAAATTTCAAATTATAAGATTTTAAGTTTTGTAATATGAATTTAGAAATTTAAATTCTTAGAATTGATATTTTGAAATTTAAACATCTTGAAATTTTAAAAAGATTCAAAAAGTATGAAAATTCAAACGATATGATACAACACTCATCATAATATAATTTGGAGCAATTCAATTTGTTGAAATAAAAGTTCGATATTCAAACATTTGAAGTTGGACCCTAACTACCAGAGAAGAAAAGGTGGAAGTGAAGGATATCACTGGGGATGTTAAACTCATGACATCACTCATCAAAATAGGGGAAATAAAGAATTTGCTTGCCACTTTGTGGTGACAACGCAGTGACAGGAAAAAAGTACTCTCGGTTTATAAGAGATGCATGTATTATGAGGCCAATTTTGACCTCTATTTTGACCCCCAAAATGTTCTTTATATGTCACAAAAATATAACCTTGAATTTGTAATCCAAAGAAGTTTCTAGTCATATATTTTTATTGCAGCTATCTCATGTATTATTGATCTAACTAGTATATTCAAATAAATCTCGAAATATGTGCGGACCATATAAACCCAAACCAGAGTTTTTCTTTTTGAGTGGCAAACCAAAGTAGTTGGTATGCAAATAATCATTTCACCGTTTTATTAAGGATAAATTGACTTACATTCATGAATTATATATCATTGGACATTTTCAAAAGTGTTCTTTTATTAATCGAATGTAATTACAACAAGTTGCGAATGCGCTCTTATTCGGGGGCATGAATGAAATTGTAAAAGATGGGGGAAAAGGCCTCACCTTTGCCCTTGAGAGCGGCTACATGCAAGGCATTTCGCCCGTCTGGCCCAGAGTACGAGAGCCCTTTGTCGTTCTGATAGAGCTGGCGTGCAATGTCGTCGTGATCCAGCGAGACAGCCAAATATAGCGGCGAGGCGCCATCGGCCGGCGGAACTCGAGCTAGCTGGGGGTCCTCCGACATCAGCCGGGCGACCATGTCCCTGCTGCCTAAACGAACCGCCTCGTGTAGCACCGTCTCTCCCTGCTCGTTCTGCATCCTCAGCATCGCCTTCACCTTCTCGCCGCCGCCGCCGCCATTCTCGGCTCCTCTCGCGAGATCCACGAGATGAGCGACCATCCCGCCCCACCCTGCCCGGGCGGCGCAGTGCAGTGGCGTGTCGCCGGTGCCGTTCCGGGCGTCGAGCAGGTGAGGGACCCTGTCGTAGATCACCGTCGCGCTTTGCAGGAACTCATGAGCGTCTCCTCGGGACGCGACCACGTGGAGGACGGAGTCGCGCGCCACGGTTACCACGTAGGCCGAGGTTACCGTGGATGCCGATCCGACATCGACGCCGTCGTCGATGCGGACGATGACATCACGACGTGCCGGTCGCGGTGGCGCCGGCTGGGGCGCCGCTGCTGCATCGTCCTTTTGGCCAAGGAGACGCTCGAGCTGCCCCCAGTCGCCGCGGCGCGCGGCCATGAGCAGCTCCGGATGCGGCTCGAAGTCGACCCCCTCATTTGGCTTGCTCCGTAGGCTGGGAGCTTGCTCTGTGTTCTCTGGAGCCATTCTGAGAGGCAGGTGCACTCTTGGTAGATCCTAGCGCTCGAACCTACACCTACTATATCATGGATTAGAGAGACAGATGGCTACTTGGCGGACTCAAAGTATAAAGGGCAAAACGCGTTTGCTAATCATTCGGGCCTTGAGAGGAGGCAGTAGAGATGCGATTCTTCCTCAGACATCACGTAAGAGCTCTGGTGAGAACCAGTAGGAGCAACCCGCCTGTTACCACCGATTTGATTCAGCCAGCGAAAGCGTCCTGCCCCTCCCTCGATACCTTTCTTCAGCGGGTGTTCCAGTTCTTTGTCCCAGCAATGACTGCACACACTTGGCATTTCTTTTTGTTTTAGAAATTCCGCATTCCACTGACATCAAATTATAACACGAAACCGAGGAAACACACGAAACCGCGGACACCACGAGGGAAAAGGACAGAGGATACATTTCCGGGAACATTTGCAAGAAAGCTCCATAAAAGCAGATTTCTGGAACCACATTCTCACCACTTGCCGTCTTCAAGACGAAAAAGCACCATCCCACATGCAAAAATGCTAGACATACAAAGACTTACACGCTTTTACACGCTCCTTCCATCTAACAACCAATCACAAACCTCCCTCCCCCCTCCCCCCCCTGATTTTCAGGGGGGTGGGCCGCCCCGCTCACCTATTGACCAATCAAGATTAACCATCCTGTAAAAGCTTGTAAATCGTTTGTACGTGTAGCATTGCCGATCCCACATGAGGGTTGTGTGAGCGGAAAAACAGGCCCACCGCCTGCAAGGCCATTGTCACTAACTCACTATGGCGCATCGACCGAGGATCCATCGAAATGAAAATGGATCTTCGGGTGAAAATATACTTTCCTCATGTAGAAATACTCCAATTTAAATCGGAAATGCTAGGCAGATCCTATTTCGCGCCTAGACAGCGGAATAAGGATCAATTTCTTTTGAGGGGTAATAAGGATCAAATGCGCATCCCGTGGCTACCTGTAGCTTCTTTGGGCCGGCCCATTCAGCTCCCCTAGGTTGGATTTTTCTGTTCTTTTCTTCTTTCAGGTTTTCATTTTCTGTTTCATCAATTTTTATTTCTTATTATGTCTTTAACATTTATTCTTACCTTTCTATTATTAATTTTATTTGCTACCATTTTTTAAAGTTGTGGACATGTTTTTAAATTTGGAAACATTTTATATAATTCAAATCTTTTTTTCAGTCTGGGAGTATTCGTCAAATAGGTGAACATTTTTTCAATGCGTAAATGTTTCTAAAAAGCCAGGGAGATTGTTTCATATTATATGGGAACTTTTTTTCAATCCATGACATTTTTTTAATACAAGAATATTTTCAAAATTCATGAATGTTTTTGGAAAATCCTTTAAAAAGTCCAAATTCATTATATTTTTATTTCGAAACATTTTTCTTGAAACCCAGGAACATTTTTAAAATTTTACAAAAAATGAATGTTTCTAAAATACAATATGATTTTCTGGAATTGTCGAATTGTTTTTCAAAATTGAGAAATTTTTGTGAATACCTGATTTTTCAAAATTCATGAATATTTTAAAAATTCTATAACACTGTTTAAAGTTCTTGAAACTTTTCAAAACTCATGAAAGTTTTATACACTCCTAAATATCTATAAAATTTCATGACATTTTATAAAATTCGTATACTTTTTAAAGTCAAGATTTTTTTTTTCAAATTTATGATTTTTTTAAAACTTAGTTAAAGAAATAAAAAAGGAAAAGAAAAATATTAGAAATAGGAAAAGGGTGAAAAAGGAATAAAAAGGAAACGAGAAAAAAGGCGCCCACCCGCACTGGGCCGGCCCAAAGCACGCGTGTGAGGTGCATGATAGTGCTCGCGTGTGGGGTGATTTCCTTGATTCGGTTCACGACAGCGGATAGCACAGATCAAGGTACCTGCGGCCAATGACAACAATAGGATGAGGTTGGCAACATCTATACGAGCAGATGTGTGTGATTATTTAAGATAATTCTAGCCGAGCGCAACATAGGTTTGCAGCGCCAAATTGAACGGTGAAATTGGTCCTTCATGTTGGACAGTTCAAGCTCTTTTTCATCTGAAAGAATTCTTCTTGTCGATGCGATCCTGGTGGCATGAGGGTTCAGCCAGAGGGAGCTCCAATATGTCGGAAAGGTTCAACTGCGCTTTTACATGGGGCGAGATAAGTACTAGACACGACCCAGTTAAATTGTGTTGTACTGATTGGAATGCCCTTACGTTGATAAACTATTGGATGCGCCACATGGCATATGTGGGAGTTCTGATCATAAATAAATAAAAAGAACCCATCGGTGTGTCACTTGCAAGTTGCGACGAGAACCCGCCTAGGCGGCAGCGACGGCCGCCGGCCATGTAGCGTGGCGAGGTTGTCGAGGATGAGGATGTCGCCCTTGCGCCAACGGAACTGGATGCTCTCCTCCTCGATGATCTCCTCGCACCGTTGCACGAAGCTCGCCGGGATCTCGGCCCCGTCGGCCGCCGTGGCCGAGCTCAGCTCCTTGCCATGCATCCCGACCAACGTGTTGAACCACATCCTCCGGCCCTTGCGGCCCGGGAAGACGCGAGTCAGCGTGCGGGGACCCAGGATCGTCTTCACGCCACCGTCCTCAAGCCACTCCACGCCCATTCCCAGTGCCTTTGCCCTGCAAACATCCCAAAACGCTCATTGTTAATTTTCTTTTGTACTATATAGGCTTAGAGCATCCAAATGTAAAAAACCGACCGTCCGGGACAATAAACGCTGCTTCGACAGACGGTCCATATTTAAAAAAAATTGGACGGCGGCCTTTCGATGATGTAAAATACAACACTACATGGTGCAAATTTGCATCGTGAGATATAACTGCTCCAAATTCGGCGGCCGTCCGCCAACGCCCAACCGCCCTTCATTTCATTTCACAATCGTGTCCGTCCGCCCGCCCAAACACCAGCTGGCCGGAAATCGCCGCCACCACTGCCCAAATCCCCGCCGCCGTCGCCGCCACCGCCCTCGCCCCCGTCGCCTCCCTCGCCGGAAGCCATCCCGCAGCCGCCCGGGCGCCGCCGAATCGAGAGGCAGCCACGGTGGGATTTGGCGCCTCCGGCGGTCCGGCTGGCCCTATAGGCCTCTGCCGGCCTCCTCCCCGTCGACCGCGGGCCTCTCCACGGCCTTGTCGCCGGCTGCAGGACTACCGCACCTAGCCCGCACGACCTCCTCCCCGTTGGCTGCCGAACTCCTCCTTGCCGCCCGCCGAGCTCCTCTTCGCCGCCCACCGAGCTAGCTCTCATCACCGCCGCCGAGCGCTGCCGTCCGCATCAGCCAATCCAACTGGCGGCCATCTTCTTCCACCGCTCGCACAAGGTGTTCGCGTAGCTGCTGGCCGGTTTTTTACATCTTGTTTTGGACCATCTGTTGGAGAAGCTCTTTTACATCTTCGATTTGAACCATCTATTGGAGTTGAGCATTTTTCGGAGCTCCAAAACGCACCATTTGGCGGTCCATATTTTACATCTCTGGTTTTGGACCGTTAAAATTTGGACCATCTATTGGAGATGCTATTACTATTGTTCTTTCAGAATACATACAACAACTAGTATAACTTTGTACTAGAATTAGTACAAAAATAAGACACTTAGAGACACATGTCTCAACTTTGTACTAATTTTAGTACAAAATTATACTAAAATTTAGGCATTTATTTTGGAACGGAGTAGTACTTAGTTCTTTGCTCTTTTTTGTGCATAGGTGTACAAATGTGGATATCCATTTTCCCAACGAAGCACAAATTTGGTGATATTGCTAGTATATCTGGTGATTTTTCTATTTCAACTTTTGCACTTTTATAAATTATTAATCCTCTTTTAAGCTTGCAAACAAATATTTAACTCTTCTTATCATCACTCCTACATCGTATGTAGAATTTTTTATTTTTTGTTGTTGCTGCTGAAACTGCACACTTTTAGAGTACAAGGTTAGGCTCTACTATGTGCAGTTTTAGGTGACTAGGGTTTATCACATACTTGGATGAGTTAGAATTAGGAAAAGCAAAATCTTCATTATACAATTTTTAAACCATACACGTGTGACAAAAACTCGCAATGTTTCACTTATCCTTTACTTTATTTATGAGATAATGAATTCCCCATGTGCTCTTTGCTCATTTGAGATATCGTCTAATAGCTGGGGCTTCGGATATGTTTATTAACTCTGCATGGGTTGTTATAGAAATCAACTCAAGTAAATTTAGAAGATTCATAGGTCCAAATATATTTTTCTCTCTTATGCAAGTGCCACTCAAATGCGCACAGTGGCTCTACTCCTGGTCTTTCCTTCAACCAGAGCACCGAGATTGGTGACATGGTATGTGAATACCTTGGGCGGGTTGCCAAGGAGGTATTTTTCTAGCATGGATGATAGACTAGGTTCCCAACAGTGCTTCTCCACCTGTTCTCTGTTGTTTCAGACTATCTTTCATTGTGGTGTGGTGTTCTGGGCGTATTTGATTGTATGCAGAAACGAGGTTAAACTATCGTGTGTGCGGTTGTATCGGTTTAGTGTGATGATAAAATTTAAAAATGCATTAACAAAAAGAACTCATGGATAACCTCAGAATAAATAGACATGTTAATCTATACTCCCTCCTTTCCGGTTTATAAGGCTCAAATCTCAAATCTCATCAACCAAGGCATTTTGTGAGTGGAGGAATGTATCTCGTACTTTACAAAACTACCCCAATTAAACTCATGCATTAATGTGGATTAATTGTAGTGCATGCATGCTTGGCCACTAGATGAGTAGAAACATTACATGCATTGGTGTGTTCCTCTTTAATACTTGCATGCAAAGATTTAATGCGCATTGGAAACTAAAAATGAGATGGAGATGAGCCCTCTAAATTGGAAAAACAAAAAAGTTGAAATAAGCCTTATAAACCGGAAAGGAGGGAGTAGGATTTCTCACCATGCATGCACCCACTAATCATTGGAGTGGCAAAAAACTTAGGTAAAGAAACAATTGTAATCCTTATGTTCATGTATACAAGGCACTTGATCTTTTCGCAATCAAATTTTCCAAAAAAATACAAAAAATAGCAACATATACAAATACCTAATAAATACATTATGAAAATATATGTCATGATAGTCTAGTGATATTTATTTAGTAGTGTAAATGTTAATAGTTTTCTATAAACATAGTCAAATTAAATCAATTTGACTTGAGACAACAGTTGGTGGCTTTGTATAAGGAGAGAGTACTTAAAAAACACACCGTATTATACCGTATTTAAAAACATATATAACTAAATTATGCTCGAAAGGTTGTGAATACAAACACAAAAATGTACTTTACTATCTGGAATTTCTAAAAAAAGGTAGAACATACCTCCAAATTATTGAAAACGATGGGGATATATTTATAAGATATGAAGCATATGCAAGATAGTTCTTTTCAAATATTTGTCTGCCTTTTAAATGTTTTATTTGTACAATTTTTAATTTCTTTATGCTTATTCCAGTTTCCAATTTTTGGATATTTTATCAAAATTTAAAATAACTATTTCTTAAAAATGAGCAAAACCTTTTCATTTACAGGTTTGTTTTGTAAATTAAAAGGTTTTGTTATTTTTTAGGCGACTGAAAAATAACTATGTCTAAGTCACTGTAAATTATTTGATCTGATCGCTGACTGAGATTCAAGATTCTGTATAGAGATGAGAAGATCTTTATCGAGCGGCTATGACCTTCTTTTTTTTGACCCGGCGGCTATGACCTTCAGAAACTCGTAAACAGAGTAAAAACAAAGGCAAGTCGTGGTAGCTGTGGCGCATGCATCGTCCAGATGCAGAGGCCGGGGGTCCCCTTCATTTCTAAAAAAAAAGGTCGTGGTAGCTAGCAAGCCAGCAAGCTGACGTGTATTACCTCGTCTCTGCTTCAGACTTGTCTGACGTGCCGAAAGCGTCTTCCCATCCTCTCCCTCTCATGGACCCGGTGTTGTTGTTGCTCGGCGCCGTGAACGTGTACCGGAGCCCCTTGGCGTCCAGCTCCTCCACCATCTCCGGGAACTCCTCCAGCGCCCGCTCCGTCACACGGAAGCTCGGCACGAACGGCGTCTCTCCGCCCTCCGGCGGCGGCACCTCACAGAACAGTATCACCTTCGCCGGGAACTCCTTGATCTGTAACATCAATTGATCCAAACAAAACCCAGACATGACATGGATAAACACTTCACAAGGCCGCGGCCGGCATATGCTGTATTGTTGCAGATCATGGCATGGGATGTATGTGTGGGCTCACCAGCACCATCTCGTGGTGGAAGTAGACGCTCTGCTCGAGGGGCCCCTCGTTGGCGGTCCAGATTCGGCCGTGGACGTGGGTGCGCGGCGCGGGGCCGACGTACCTGATGTCCGGCCACCCCAGCGCCTCCACGACCGCGTCGAACTCCGCCGCGTCCCGGACGTCGAAGCCGCGCAGCAGAACGGCGCTGTTGGTCACCACCTTCTCCTCCAGCCATTCCCTCTTGGCCTTCACAGCGGCCACGAGCGCCTCGTACCCAGTGCCGCCGTCTTCGCCAGCGCCTTCCTTTGCCGGGTCCAGGACCAGTGGCATCTGCTCGCCGTCGATGGTCTTCTGCCCTGGGCACTCGCCGACGACGAAGGAATCGCCGAGCTGCGACGTGGCCATATCGCTGGCGGCGAACATTGCGTTGTTGATGCCGACCTTGGCTTCCAGCAGCTGCCTATTGGCCATCAGGGCTGCCATGAGAGCCTCGTAGTCGCCGGCGCCGCCGCCACCTCCTTCTTGTTCTGAGGTGGCTTCCATGGTGGCTCCTTACAAAATTAGTCTGCAACTCCGCCTCTCTGTTGGAAAATACTACTAGTAACTTGGGATAGCCAGAAGATTGCCTCTCGTACTTTTAAACTGGGGACTTCAACGGGAAATGCTGGTTTATAAAGCCGTCATGGTCGACAAGGCTGTACGGTAGTTCCTCGAGTTTCAAAGGTGACGTACTTCAACTTATCAGTGATCCCTTCAAACGAAAAATACTAAGTGCATCGAGGATTAAACAAAGGTAGTTTGTCGCTGCACTAAAGGCGACTGGTTTGTTGGCTTCATGTGCTGCAGAAGAGGCTCTGCGGTGGACATTTGTCACCTCTAGTTCGAGTAAATGGAGATTACACGCGGTTTGATTTTGGAACCATCTAAAAACCATAACTTAATTTTCGGTGAAGGAGCCTAGGCCCTGTTTTTGACATGACACGGTCAATTTTGCAGGCACCAAAGGATATTAAAATCGCTATCATTGGCTTGAAAGAAAGACAATTGGATACAGTCCAAAGCAAAGGTTCCGGTAAAACCTAGAGAATGCTTCCCCAAGATTCCCTTTAGGTCCTACTCAGGTATAGATTGGTATTAGATTCTACCTTGGCAAATACAAAATCAGATTTGGCGTGCTGCCGTGTCATCATAGCTTAATTGTGCCTGCTCCTCCGCGTGTGCCCCTCCGTGCTCCTGTGCACATGCTTGATTTGATTAGAACAAAATAAGGCCCGGCCCCACCCCTTTAAAATCAGGAGGGAGATGATTAGATTAGAAAGAGAAAAGGAAAAAAGACAGCCGTAGGATGAAGTGGGAGTACGGATGGGAGCATGGGAAGGGAGCAGGCAAACCGGATCCATAACTCGGGTGCCGTCCGGATGCCACGTGCACCTTCGAGATGCAAATGCAACTGTATTTGGAGCAAGATGGCTCGTTTGGATCTACTCTGGATTTTGCAGGTGATGACATGTGGTGGCTCCGGGGATGGATATGGGCGAACGCGGCTTGCATGCTCCCTCGGCGTACTCCCATCTGTGCTCCTCGGCAGGCATTGGGGGATGAAAACGTGAGGCGAACCGTTGAATGTAAAACTAGCATGCACGGCGCGAGAGCAAGCCAGCCGCGTCCGGGTATGGGCATATGGCCACACTTATGAATCTTTTTCGCGAATACGCAAAGCTTGTGTATCATTCCATTGATAGAAGAAGAGAGAATACAAGGTATAAGACAACACATGCACGAACGCAAGACGGCATGACATGGTGCCCGGAGCAGAGGGACATGGGGTGCTCAGCCCAAACAAAGAAAAACACCACGGCATAACTCTCCAATCCCTAAGAAGCAACTCGACCCTAATGAAGACAACCAACAAATCCTACTCCACCGTTGGGGATGCCACGAGTGATCAAGACAACGCCTTCATGAAGGGAACGGCGTCAAGGACGCCGTCGTCGTCCGGTCCAAGAGCTCGGACCTAGGGTTTCCCCTGATGCTCGAGGAGGGGCAAAGATGTGGACCATGGCAACGCCTCCAAGAAGGAAACGACATCCATGGGTGTCACTGCTGCCAGCATCGGCAAGCCGAGCAAGGATTTCGCCTTGGCCATAATCTGAGCAATCCCATGCCCCGGGGTAGACTTCAGAGAGGAGGAAGTCGAGACACAGGTCGAGGCCGCCAATCACAGGGAGGGGAGCAACGTCCGCCGCCGAAGCCAACACCGGACGTCACCGGGAGAGCAAGCCACAGATCTGGCAGTAGAGGGAGCGAGGCGCAGAGGCGAACGGGGTTGGGCGGCAGGGCGGAGGGGAATGCGACGGCGAGGCAAGATGACCGGCAACGCGACGAGCCAAGATCTGGAGAGAAGCGCAGATCGGGGCCAGCCGGAGCCAAGCCCGCGGGCACGCCGTCAAGTTGAAGAAGCTGGAATAGGGACGCAACTCCTGGAGCATGTCGGGTCCAGAGCCGCGCCAGCGTGGAACCCGGCCGACCATGAACGCAGGAGGGGGACGCAGGTCCATGACCAGCAGGGCCGTAGCCGGAGCAGACTCGCGGGAGAAAAGGCTGCCATGGAAAACTAGCGCGCCCACGCCAAAGGGGTACCACCGGAGAACCTCCATGGATGCCACGCCACTGCCATCACTGCATCTTGCGCGGGGGAGGGGGTGGGGGCGGAGGCAGAGGCGGAGGGCAACGTGGCCCAAGGGCAGCCGCGGGAAGCTAACAGGAGCAGCCTACGCGGGAGCCGCCGCCAAGTGCGACCAGAGGAGAGGCGCACGAGGAGGCAGCCGGAGTCGCGCGTGGTGTCCCAGAGCGGGGCGGGGCGGAGGCCGAGGGCACCACGGCCGAGGACAGCCGGCAGGAGCAGACAACGCGGGAGCCTCCGCCAAGTGCGCCAAGAGAAGGAACGCACGAGGAGGGGGCCGGAGTCACGCGCGGGGAGCTCATAACAGCGCCAGGGCCAGGGCGCGCCGCAGCCCTCGCCGGCCCAGCAGGAGGCGGCGGCCGCCGGGGTGGGGGGTGGCCCAAGCCACGGATCGGGGGGAGGGGGTGGTGGTGGCGGAGCGCGCGAGGGGAGGGGGTCAGATCCGCCCCGCCACCGCCATCCCGGGGTCCGGAGCGGCTTCGTCGGCCAGCCCTCCGGCGGCGGCGATGCGGAGGAGCGCGGCACGGGGGGAGCTAGCGGCGGCGGCTAGGGTTCCACCCGGATCGCCAGAGGTGGGCGACGTGTTTGATGGATCCAGGGATGGATATGGCTCAAACCTCTGGGCCAAAATGGCGTGGACGTCTAAGGTGCATCTAGATCATTAGATGTGCACTAGCAAGAGCACATTTAAGTATGGCAACATAATGTATTTGCTACTTTCTTTTATTAATCCTTGGTTTTTTTTCTCTTGTCGCTTATGTACTCGCACGTTCAATTAAGCCTTTGTCTCAATAATTGGGCTAGGCATTTTTAACTTGTGTGAAAACCCCTACGAAAATTAACATCTCCTCCCGAGAAATGGACCATGCTAGCATGATGTTTTAGTTTTTTGGCGGGACAAAAAGAAAAAAAGGACTAAAAAGTGGATGCGGCCCAAGAAAACCTCATAAAACCGCCCACAACGCGACAACAGCAAGCGCCGAGCAACACAATACGATGAAAAATGGCCCACATAGCACACACGGCGACAATGCACACACGAGGCCACCCCGAGCAAGCCCCACTGCTCAAAACCCTAATATTGGAGGAAAAGACAAATGGTTCAGGGATTAGTGTGATCTAAGTAATTCACATCTGATAGCGCTCGCGTCGCCTCCAGGGGGCGTGTCGGGGGTTGGGTGCGACATATGCCAAAGGATGGCTTATCATGGTGGGGGCGAGTAGAACGTCGCCGGTGCCTGGAAACGGGATGAGGCGTAGACATGCACGCCGGCGAATCTTACCCAGCTTCGGGGCTCTCCGGGGAGATAACACCCCTACTGCTGCTCTGCGGGGTCTCCGCATGGTCACAATGGCAAAGTGACTACAATGGCGCTCCTAGAGCTGTTTCGGGAGGCAGGAGGGAGCTCAACTGGCTCTCTCCTCCCCTGTCTATGTGTCTAACTCTATCAAAGGCCGAACCCTTTGCATGGGTGCCCCGGGGGGTTTATATAGGCCTACCCCCGGGGGTACAATAGTAATCTGGCTGGGCGTGGCCCCCAGCCGTCTGTCTCTCATGCCGCCATCCTTCCTGCCGGTTTCTGGGGCCCGCCGACTGGTGGGTCCCGCG
The DNA here is from genome assembly GCA_963921465.1 of Triticum timopheevii. Taxonomy (NCBI): domain Eukaryota; kingdom Viridiplantae; phylum Streptophyta; class Magnoliopsida; order Poales; family Poaceae; genus Triticum; species Triticum timopheevii. The sequence goes on from OY997270.1 coordinate 316,369,927, forward strand.
GACAAGCCAAACACTGTGCAGCACTCCTGATGACGCAGGCTTGGTCATTGGGTCATGGCAATAGTGCCGCCGTCTGTCAGACGATCACTGTCGCCACTCCCCATCCAATCTGGTTTATGGCTTGCGGGGCCCTGGCGGGGAGACGGCCGACTCCGTGGAGGCCGACTCCCTTAGGGCCGTCTTCTGGCGCTCTGGCCGTCTCTGATTCACCCACCGACGGGTGGCCCTGCGATCTCTGGGTCGTACAGGCCGGCGTCGTGGGCACAATGCTTCACGCACTGTGGCTGAGGTCAGGGGAGGCATGGCAACAGTGCCGCGCCTCGCCGGAGATCTCCCGGCGGTACGGCTCACTATAGCCATGCCAACCCCTCGTAGGCAGGAAGGGAAGGCCACGTCGGGGCCGTGCCCTGCATCGGTCTTTGTGAAATGTCGCGGGCCGACTCCCATAGTCGGCACTCCTGGAGGTCGCAAGACGGGAGTCGGCTTGCTTTAAAGTCGTCGTCTGGGACTCGGCTTTTTGGAGGATCGCCCTCTGGGACTCGGCTTCTCCGAAGATCGCCGGCTGGGACTCGGCCAGAGGGGCGCGGCCTGCCCCGATGTCTTGAAAGATCATGGATCCCGGGTCGGCCTACCTGTGGCCCATTACTCCGATAGTAGTCCCCGAAACTGGTGAAGCCCTGTGGGCGCCGCCTCGTGGGGCTTCAACAGTTTCAATCTTCCCAGCGCCGATTCTGAGACTCGGCCGCTGTTTCTTCGGGCCGGCTCGCCGAAGTCGGATTTGTTCAACGAGGGGCCATTATTCGTAAGTCACGACGGGAAAACAGGCGGCGTATCGGATACGCTTCCCTGCTGCCATCGAGACGGTCCTATCGCGTGGCGCCACGTGGGGAGGATAGTCTGCCCACCCACGCGCGCGACGGGACGGGCCGCCAGGTGGGGCCCGCCATTACCACGCCTCGGCTTCCGAGCGGATCCGCTGCGGCTGCGGACGGTTGGCATCCCCACGTTGTTACTGCACGCAGTAACTTCGTGGGGTAAATCGTGGGCGGCGTGGGGCTTCGGGCGCAGTTAATCCCACGCCCGCCCCCTCGGCTCCTCAGCCCATAGGGCTATAAATAGGCGGGGAGGAGCGGGGCGGCACTGCGCGCACACCCTCTCCCCCGCTCTCCTGCCTTCTCTTCTTCCTCCGCTGCGAGCCGAAGCATCCTCTCTCATCGGCGATGAGCTCTTCCTCCGCCGCGCCCCCCGCCTCGCGCTCCGGCGTATGGGACGGCTCGGACGTGGAGGCGGAGCACATCGAGTTTCTCTGCCGGACCCGCCGTCTCCCGAGCGCGGACCTGGTGCACGCCCGTCCCGCGCCGGCGGGAGAGATCCGGCCCGCGCCGGAGGAGGGCGAGCGGGTCGTCTTCCGCTTGCACCTAATGCGCGGGCTGGGGCTGCCGGCGAGCGGGTTCTTCCGCTCGTTTCTGGAGTTCCATAATCTTCAGCCGCACCACCTCACCCCAAACGCGGTGGTGCTGCTTTCCGCCTTCGCCACTCTGTGCGAAGACTACCTCGGCGTTCTCCCCACCCTCGAGCTGTGGGTGGAATTTTTCTCTTCGAAGCTTGGTACTCAGGCCGCCGGCACGCCGGCTCAGTGCGGCACCTACATCGCGGTGCGGCGCTCGACGGCCGACAACCCTTTCCCTCCCATCTCGTTGGTGAAGTCGGTGAAGATGTGGCAGCGATCTTACTTCTACGTGAAGAACGTCTCCACCGACGTCGATTGGGTCAATTTGCCGCCCTTCGACCCCGAGCCTCTGACTGGCAGGCTTGCCAGTTGGTCCCACTGGTCCAAGTCGCTGTCCCCCTCCGGAGCCGGCTCCGTGGCGCGAATCCGAGTTCTGCTGCAGTCGGAGGGCCTCGTCGGATCCGATCTTCTGGCCGCCTTCGTGGCGCGCCGAGTCCTCCCGCTCCAGGGCCGGCCTCACCTCATCTGTCAGATGAGCGGCCGCCACGATCCGAGCCGGCTGTGCACCAAGGAAATGCCCCGCGGGGAGGTGGCGAACTTGGTGAACCACATCGCGCACTGCGAGTTCACGGAGAACTGGCAGTTCGGCAAGGAGCCGTACTCGCGCGACAACCCCCCCTCCAATGGTAAGTCGCATCCTTCTGTAGCTTGATCCTCTTTGCAGCCGACTCCGGCCTCTAATCATCATCGTTGGTTTCTTCTGGGCAGAATCCCCTCACGGCGCCCGCAGCCGGCGCCATGAGAGAGCCCCGCGACTATGTCCCAGATCACGAGGACAGTGATGTCGACGACCCCGACTTGGGGGCGGCGGCGCTGGAGGCCGACGCCGAAGGCGGCGGAGAGGGGGCGGACGGCGGCCTCAGGCCGTCGGCCACCTTCGCCGACTGGCCCGAGGACGACACCGACGTGGAAGTCGTCCCGCGCCGCCAGCCGAGGGCCGGCCCCTCCGGCCAAGTCGGCACGAAGAGGCGTCACGCCGGGCCGAGCGCGCCCGGCGGCAAACAGAAGAAGTTCAAGGGGGCGGCCGCCGCGACCAAGCGGGAGGAGGCGGCCGCGAAGGCCAACCGCTTCCGAAGGAAAGTGAGAAGGCCGCCGCTAGTTTCCGCGTAAGTCTTTTTCACTCTTTCGTTTTCTTTGTTGGATCTTATCCGAGTCTTCTTTGATTTTTTCCTCCGGTCTTCTCCAGAGCTCCCCTCTCCCTTGAGAGAGCCGCCGTCCCTTCTGTCATGGGGTCGGTAGAGACATCCGCCAACACTCGGCGGGTCGATCCCGCCGCCGACCTTCGGGAGGCGACGGAACGGAATGCGCGGGAGAAGCGCGGCAAAGAGGAGGCCGACCGCTTGGAGAAGGCGGAGGCTGAGAAGGCGGCCGCCAATGCCCAGAGGAGACTGGAGGAGGCCGAGACTGCCGCCGCGACGAAACGGCGTGCTGAGGAGGTCGCGCGTCGCCGATCGACGATGCTCGTCCCTCCGTTGTCGACGGCGCCGCCGGCTCCGGAGTTCACGGGGCAGACCGGAGAGGTCGGCGCCGAGAACCCTCTCGTGGAGGAGGGCGGCGACGTTTCAGGCTCAGACACCCACGCGCCGCCTCCGCCGCCTCCGCCTCCGTCTAGGAGGCCGCATGGCAAGCAGCCGGTGGACCTGCAGGATCCTCCGACTACGGACGATGCCGAGGCGCGGCTGCTTCTTCAAGTTGCCGTTCCTGCACGCCGCCGGCTTGAGAGGACGAGCTCGGCGCCGCGAGCTCGGGAGATTGGCGCCGCCAGCTCGGCGAATCTGGATGTCGAGGCCTCCAGTGCCGCGCCCACCGGCTGGTTGCGCGGAGGCGGCACCGGCCCGCTGAATCAAGCCCTCCTGGACGTCCAGTCAAAGCTGTGCGCGGAGAGCGACGCCCTCCAACTCTGCACCAGAGCGCATCTGGCTATGCGGACATCCGTCCGGGTACGTTTCCTTTCTCTTTTTTAATTTCTGTCTTTCTCTGTGGGGGCGCGCCAGCGCACCCACTGGGTGTAGTCCCCGAGTTCCGGGCCGGCTGCTGAGTAGGCGGTTCGGAACTCCCCTTGGTGAGCTCCGAGTACTAACTTTTGCCTTTGCCGGCTTTTTGCAGGAATATCATAATCTCCGGGCCACTGCCTTCAACCGCAACGTCGAGGAGCTGAATAAGCGGACCGCCGACCTGACGGAAAGCCGAGGTGAGTTATTTCTTCCTTCTTCGCGGGGGCGCGCTGGCGCACCCGCGGGCTGTAGTCCCCGAGATTCGGGCCGACTGCTGAGCAGTCGTGCTGGATCTCTCCGGCGATCAACTTTCCTTCTTCTCCGCGGGGGCGCGCTGGCGCGCCCGCGGGCTGTAGTCCCCGAGATTCGGGCCGACTGCTGAGCAGTCGAGCCTGATCTCCCCGGCGATCTACCTTACTGATGACTTTCTTGTTTTCTTCTTCGCTCTTGAGGCGCCAATGCCGCCCTCCAGGAGCAGCTGGGCGAGGCCAACACTGCTCGTCGTGCCAAGGAAGAGGAGTGCGACAGGCTTGCCAAAGAGCGCGATCTGCTGGCGACGCAGCTGGCCGAGCAGAAGGAGTTGCTTCGGAAGGTGCAGGACGACGCCAAGTCGCGGGAGGTCGCCCTCATGGCCGAGTTCGAGGTCGAACTCTCCGCCTGGACCGATCGGGAGGCGATGCTGACCTCCGGCTACCACGAGCTCGAGGACATTGTTGATGGTAAGTCTTTTTCGCTTCTTTGGTCTTCCGACTCTGTGTCGGGCTGATTTCTGATTTCCCGACTATCTTCTTTTCTGCCTTGTCAGACTTCTTTCCCGGCCATTCACAAGCCGTCCCTCTGGCCACCGAGGCGGCTCGGGAGGCGCGAAGGGCGAAGGGTGAGGTGATTGCCGCCAACGCCCCCTGAACCATCGACGAGCAGCTTCTGAGCATCGGGGCTCGTCTTCGTCCTGCTCACCGCCTGCTGCGCCATCTTTAGCGTGCCGGTGCCCAAGTGGTTGCCGCCCTGTGGCCGGACGTGCCTGCTCTTCGCACCGCCAGTCGGACCGCCGACTGGCTGGAAGTCGCCGCCGGCCGCCTTGAGGCTTGGAAGGGCTCCTCGGCCCGGGCCGGAGCACGCCGGGCCTTGGAGTTCGTCAAGGCGTGGTACCTGGGGCTGGACCTGGACCGCCTGGCCGCGTTTCGGTCAGAAGCCCAGGCCAAGCTGGAGGCCGTAGAAGGTGCCCTTGTCGAGCGCGCGGCGGCCATCGCCGAGTACACGGACACCAGCGTCTTCGTGCCCGAGCGTACTGAAGGCGGCGAGGAGGCACCGCCGGACTGGTTCGGGATGAACCCGGAGTACGAGGAAGACTCGGCGGAGGTGATCGACTCCAGCGCCGAGGAGGAGGACGAGTCGGAGGACGGAGGCGAGGAGGAGGCACCAAAAGACGAAGCAGACGGCCAGCCTCAGCCCGATCGCGCCTCCAGCAACGAGCCGCACAGGGACAAGGCGACCGCCGCCGGAGGCGACCAGGCTGAGACCGCCCAGCCGACTGCCCCGGCATCCGACACCGCCGTCACCTCCGATCCTCTGGCTCCGGAGGCCGCCTCCTAGACTGCTTCTGTTTATCTATCTTCATTAATCTTTTTGAAAGATTTGTTAGGTTCGAAAAATTCCACCCACGGGGTGTATCCTGAATTCTTATTCGGAGATTCGGCCGAGGGCCTATGTAAATATTTATCTAATTTCCGCCTTTCCCTGCTTGTTGCTCCTTAGACTTTTTTCCTTTGCCACTTTCCTTTAGTTGCCACCTTGCCGGCTGGGCAGCCGCTCTGCGGACTATCGCCAGGTCAAGTGCTTGGCTACTTCAGGAAGGCAAGTACTTAGCCATTTAGAGTTTCTCCAGCAAATCGGCTAGAAAGCGACAGGCCGACTATTCGAGAGTCGGCTGTCCTTGATAAAAGTCGAGACGGCGAGCCGACTGCTCATGAGTCGGCTCGGTGGGGGGAGGCTGGTAGCTTGCTTGGGCTATGCGTAAGCTTTTAGGTCCTTAGCCATTTTTCGTGCGTGCGCTCATTCTTGCTTGTCCCCTGCCTACCGACAGTCGCTCTGCGAGCTACGGCTTTCGACAGGAGACGGCTTGAGCGCAACACATTACTTGTCTGACCGCACGAAGCATTTCATAATGCAAGACGGCGAGTCCCCGGGCCGACTAGTCGGACCCAGTGCCAGACAGTATGATAAAAAGGAGCAGCATATTCGGAAGCGTAATTCTTATCGTACAGATAATCAAAAAGGCAGTCCCCGAGCTCGTTCCGGGGGGCCTAAGGTCTTAGTACTTTAATACAAAGAGGGTAGTGCGATACATACTGCATCAAATTTAAATCTTCGAAGAAGATTCGCATTCCATGGGCGCTCTGTTTCTTTGCCGGAGTCGTCCCTCTTGCGCGCTCGAGGCTTCTGAGCATCGATCAGATAGTAGGCGTCATTCCCTAGCACCTTGCTGATGATGAAGGGACCTTCCCAAGGCGCTGACAACTTGTGCTGGCCGGCTGTTCTCTGAATCAGCCGGAGCACAAGGTCGCCCTCTTGGAACGATCTTGGCTTGACCTTGCGGTTGTAGTATCGGCGCAGACTCTGCTGGTAGATGCCGGACCGACTGAGTGCCAACAGTCGGCCCTCTTCCAGCAGATCAATGCCGTCTTGGCGTGCTTCTTCGGCTTCCTCTTTGGTGTACATGGAGACTCGCGGAGAGTCGAACTCTATATCCGTCGGGATGACGGCTTCGGCATCGTAGACGAGAAAGAAAGGCGTGAAGCCGATTGACTTGTTTGGGGTTGTGCGCAGACTCCAGAGGACGGCAGGCAGCTCCTCGACCCAACAGCCGGCCGAACGCTCGAGTGGTTCGACCAATCGAGGCTTTATGCCGGACAGGATGAGGCCGTTGGTTCGTTCCACCTGGCCGTTTGACTGCGGATGGGCAACGGACGCTAAGTCCAGTCGGATGCCCTGCGTCGCGTAGAAACGAGCCAAGACGCCCTTGGCAAAGTTTGTGCCATTGTCGGTGATGATGCTGTGCGGTATGCCGTACCGCACCGTGATGTCGGCAATGAAGGTTACTGCTGTAGGCCCATTCAACTTTTTGATGGGCTTTGCTTCCACCCACTTGGTGAACTTGTCCACCGCGACAAGCAGATGAGTTAGGCCGCCTGGGGCCATCTTGAATGGTCCTACCATGTCCAGGCCCCAAACTGCGAAGGGCCAGGCAATGGGGATTGTCTTCAGCGCGGAAGCCGGCTGAAGGGGTTTGGAGCGGAACATCTGGAACCCCTTGCATTTTTGGACTAGTTCTTTAGCTTCTTCCAGGGCAGTCGGCCAAAAGAAACTGTGTCGAAAGGCTTTGGCCACGAGTGCCCTCGAAGCCGCATGGTGGCCGCACTTGCCCTGATGGATGTCTCTGAGAATTGCTTGGCCTTGCTCTGATTCTACGCAGCGCTGGTAGACACCAGTGACACTGCGCCTGACTAGCTCTCTGTTGACTATGGTGTATGCTGCTGCTCGGCACTGCACTTGCCGAGCCGAGATCTCATCTGTTGGTAATTCTTTGCTCACTAGAAACTTGAGGATGGGTTGTGCCCATGAAGGTGCTGCTATCTCTTCAACTGCTACCACAACGACTTGGACAAGGGTGGCTGGGCTGGGAGGCGGCGGGTTGGAGTCTGCGGCCGTTTGCTAAATTGACGGAATCTCTGGGCCGACTGGGGCAGCTCCCGGGCCAACTGGCGCAGTCCCTGGGCCGGGCTCGGAAGTCCCCGGGCCGACTGACGCAGTCCCCGGGCTGGTTTCAACTGTGGCTTTCTTGAGGTCGCCTGCTGGGGCCTTGGAGTCGAATCCGACTATTTCTGGCGGAGCCGGTACGAAGATGGAGTCTGACTCTGGTGAAGGCTTGATAGACGGCTTGAGGAGACGCTGAAGGGCGACGCCAGAAGGTATCGCTTGGCGAGTGGAGCCGACTCATGCCAAGGCATCTGCTTGATCGTTGTCATTTCTTGGCACGTGAAGGAATTCACACCCCTCGAAATATCCGTTGAGTTGCTGCACCAGGAAGCGGTAGCTCGCCATGTTTGCGTCTTTGGCGTCCCAGTCGCCGGATGATTGCTAAACCACCAAGTCGGAGTCGCCATAGCACAGGATCCAGCGAATGCCGAGTTCTTTGGCAAGCCGGAGCCCATGGATGAGCGCTTCATATTCGGCGATGTTGTTGGAGGCGGCAAAGTGGATTTGCAGCACGTATTTGAGCTTGTCGCCTTTAGGGGAGGTGAGGACGACGCCGGCTCCAAGTCCGGTGCGCATCTTGGAGCCGTCGAAATGCATCCGCCAATGAGTGGAGTCGGGCGCTGGCGGCAGGTACTGGGTCTCGGCCCAGTCGACGAGGAAGTCAGCCAGCGCCTGCGACTTGATGGCGGGGCGGGGCTGGTAGTAGATGGTGTAAGGGGCTAGATCTATAGCCCATTTGGCCACTCAGCCGGAGGCGTCTCGGCTTCCAATGATCTCGGCGAGTGGAGCGGTGCAAACCACGGTGATTGGATGCTCTTGAAAGTAGGGCTTCAGCTTCTTGGCGGCAAAATGCACGCCGTAACACATCTTCTGATAGTGAGGGTAGTTTTGCTTGGAGGTCGACAGTACCTCGCTCAGGTAATATACCGGTCTCTGGACTGGGAGCGCCTTGCCTTCCTCCTTGCGCTCGACTACGATGACTATGCTGACTACTCGGCTAGTGGCGGCGATGTACAAGAGCATGGGCTCTTTGGGAGTCGGAGCCGCCAACACAGGGGGAGTAGTCAACATCTTTTTCAGTTGGAGAAATGCCTCATCTGCCTTGTGGTTCCACTCAAAAAAGGTGGTCTTCTTCATCAGTTGATACAAGGGCAGAGCTTTCTCGCCCAGCCGACTGATAAAACGGCTGATGGACGCCAAGCAGCCGGTGAACTTCTGCACATCCAACAGTCGGCTGGGTACCTCCATTCTCTCAATGGCCTTGATCTTCACGGGGTTGCACTCTATGCCGCGTTCGGAGACCAGGAAGCCAAGGAGCTGGCCGGCTGGGACTCCGAAAACGCACTTCTCGGGGTTGAGCTTGATCCGGAATCGGCGCAGATTTTCAAAGGTCTCTTTGAGGTCTTCCAGCAGTGTCCCACGCTTTTCCGTCTTCACCACCACATCATCCACATAGACGTGGGCGTTTCGGCCGAGTTGCTTGAGAAGGCACTTCTGCATGCAACGCTGAAAGGTGGCGCCGGCATTCCTTAAGCCGAACGTCATCGTCAGGTAACAGAAGGCCCCGAACGGCGTGATGAAGGCGGTCTTCAGTCTATCTGCTGGATTCAGCTTGATCTGGTGGTATCCTGAGTATGCATCTAGGAAACTCAACAGCTCGCATCCGGCTGTGGAAGCTATCACCTGATCAATCCTTGGCAGAGCAAACAGGTCCTTCGGGCAGGCTTTATTGAGGCTTGTGTAATCAATGCACATCCGCCACTGCTTGTTTTTCTTCAGTACCAACACCGGGTTTGCCAGCCACTCTGGAAAAAACACTTCCATGATGAAACCGGCTGCTAGGAGCCGGGCTATCTCTTCTCCAACAACTCTTCTTTTCTCTTCTGACAGGCGGCGCAAGGGCTGCCTGACGGGCTTCATATCTGGCCTGACGTGTAGCTTGTGCTCGGCGAATTCCATCGGTACGCCCGACATGTCCTTGGGGGACCATGCAAAGATGTCCCGATTCTCACGGAGGAAATCGACGAGCTCGCCTTCCTATTTGCTGTCAAGGCCTGTGCCTACGACAGCGTATCTCTCTGGGTGCTCTGGGTCCAAGGGTATCTTCTTGGTTTCTTTGGCCGGCTTGAATGATCCTTCTACCTCCGACTCCTTGGGGTCGGGCGACATCTCTGGCTGCTTTCCGGCCATCGCCACGACTCGGTCAAGGAGCCGTTTCTCGGCTGCGATCACCAAGGACTCGGCCAGCCGACTGCTCTCGGCCGCGCAAGAGGATGATTTCTTGTAGTCGCCGGCAATGGTCAGAATCCCCTTGGAACTCGGCATCTTCATTTTAAGGTAGGCATAGTGTGGAACCGCCATGAACTTGGCCAAGGCAGGCCGGCCAAGCAAAGCGTGGTACGGGCTCTCCAAGTCCACCACCTCGAACCAGACCGGCTCTCGGCGGAAGTGATCTTTGTCCCCGAAGAGGACGTCTATCAGGATCTTGCCGATTGGTGAACAGGAGAGGCCGGGTACAATTCCATGGAACACGGTGCGGCTGCTCTGCAGCTGCCTTCGCCTGATTCCTAGCTTCTCCATGGTGTCTTTGTACAGGATGTTTATGCTACTGCCTCCATCTATCAGGACCCGCAAAAAATGGGTGGCCCGCCTATCAGTGGCCAAGGTCGCGCCTAAAACCAGGGCATAGGAGCCTGGACTCGGCATCACCTCTGGGTGATCCGCCCGACTCCAACTGATAGGCCTCTCGGACCAATGCATGAACTCTGGAGCATCCGTTGCTACTGCATTTACTTCTTGCTGCTGTTGGCGCCTGCCGCGTCGGTCATCTGCCACACTGGTGAATACTACGTAGGCTCCGTGCTCCTCTGGGAACTCGTCTTGTACTGCGCCGACTGGCCGAGCCGCCGGCTGCTGGGGCGGCGGTGGAGGCGGCGGCCCTGCAGGCGGCGGAGGGGTGAGGCCGTCTCCCTTGGCGATTCTGGCGAGCCAGTGGCACTTTCTGGTGGTGTGGTTCGACGGCTTCGCGCCGCTGTGGAACTTGCAAGGACCATCCAAAGTCTTCTCATAGGAGAAAGCCGGCAACCAATTGGACTTGCCGCCTTTCTGCCGCTTGGCTGGAGGCTACCCCTCCGGCTGCTGATCTTCTACTGCTGCGACCTGCCGACTGTTGGAAGTCGGCTGTGGGGCCTTGCGCTTGTTGTCATTTTGTTGCTGTCGCCGACTGGCGTCTCCAGCCGGAGTTCTGGGAGCCTGGGGAGTCACCTTGCCAGCCGCATTGACTTGAATCTCCGTCTTCATAGAAGAGTCGGCCGTGGCGTACTTATCCGCTATGACTAGCAGTTCGTCAAGGGTTTCTGGCTCGTCGCAGAGGAGCTTGTGCTTGAGGAGGGTGCCCTCTCGGCACCCGGCGGTGAAGTACTCAATAGCCTGCACCTCGTGCACGCCCTCGCAGGAGTTTCGAAGTTCGCCCCAGCGTGTGAGGTAGTCGCGCGTTGATTCTTCAGGGCCTTGCACGCACAGGGAGAGCTGGCGCAGCTTGGGAGGTCGCTTGTACGTGCTGGTGAAGTTGCGAATGAAGGCTTCGGTGAAGTCGACCCAGCTATTGATGCTGCGGGGCTTCAGGCTGTTCAGCCATGTCCCGGCCGTGCCCCTGGAGCATGAGAGGAACATACTTCACGGCAACTCGCTTGTTGCCGTTTGCTATGCTGACGGCCGTGGAGTAGTCTATCAGCCAGTCTTCCGGCTTTACGGAGCCGGTGTACTTGGGCGTGTCTCGGGGGAGCGTGAACCCTTTGGGTAAGGGCTCGTCTCTGATGCGGGGCCCGAAGCAAGGCGGACCCAACTCATCTTCTTCTTCCAGCGCTAGGGATCGCTGGAGTCGGTCAATCCGATGGCGGGCGTCATTCTCTCTGACTCCCTCTCAGCGGCCAAGGCGACCTCCGAGAGTTGGATGCTCAACAGGTGGCGGAGAAACTCGTCGCTCTCTTCGGGGCGGGGGAGGCAGATAATCGTCCCGCCGCTCCAATGCTCTCGGGCGGCCGTCTTGGTCGCGCTCGATGGTGATATGAGTCCGACTGCGACTGACAGCCGGCTCCTTCTCTTTCCTTCCGCGGACTCCGCCAGTCGGCGTCCGGGAGGTCGCGCCTTGATCTCGGCGGGAAGGTAAGTCGTCGTTTGGATACTGCAGCGCATCTGCGCGGCCGCCGGCCGCGTTTTGCGCAGCAACCGCGTCAAGGAGCTGCTGGACTCGCTCCGTCATCACACGGCGCTCTTCGCCCTCAAAGTTCTTCAGCTCGTCGGTCGCTGCTTGGGCGGCGCAGATATTCTCCGCTGGGGTGGCGTAAACAGGGCGTTTCGCCCCGAGTAAGTCGGCGATGACCGCACCACGCTGTCGGACCGCACCTAGACGGCTTGGCCCAGTCGGGGCCGGCGAGCCGCCTACGACGCGATCCATCTCGCGCTGGTATGCCTCTGACAAGCGCCTCATGCTTGCCAACTTCTTGGCGCCTTCGACGATCTGAAGGCGGCGTGCCTCCAGCGTCTCGGCGTCCGTGTCCTCTGGAATGGGCGCGGTCAGGTCTTGCAGGGCCGCGGCTAGCGGGTCCTCGGTTTCTTCACCGGAGTGCTCGCCGTGGCTGATGACGAGCACCTCCATGACGTTGCTTTCGCCACTCTCCTCGTATGGAAGCGGCTCGTCGTAGACCACCACGTTGGTGGGGAAGATGTCAAGCGATACGGCGTCGGAGTCGACCAGCATCGGGTCGGAGGAGCCTACGGACTCCAAGTCTACGGCAGGCTCGCCGGCGACGTGGAGTTGGTCGAGGAGGCCCGCGAGAAGGTTCTCGGGGCCACCCGTGCATGCGCCGGATGCAGGCTCGTCGGAGAGGCGTACCTCGCCGATAAGTTCGGCGAGGCCGCTCGCAGCGCAGGCGGCTTCGGCGCCGCGCAACGTGTCGATGCAGACTCCATCTGGCGAGCCTGGCTGGCTGTGCTCGCCAGGGAGGAAAAGGGTTCCCGTCCAGAACAGATCTCCGGACGACGGTGCACCTCGCCTCATGGTGGGCGCCAAATGTCGGGGGTTGGGTGCGACATATGCTAAAGGATGGCTTATCATGGCGGGGGCGAGTAGAACGTCGCCGGTGCCTGGAAACGGGATGAGGCATAGACATGCACGCCGGCGAATCTTACCCAGCTTCGGGGCTCTCCGGGGAGATAACACCCCTACTGCTGCTCTGCGGGGTCTCCGCATGGTCACTATGGCAAAGTGGCTACAATGGCGCTCCTAGAGCTGTTTCGGGAGGCAAGAGGGAGCTCAACTGGCTCTCTCCTCCCCTGTCTATGTGTCTAACTCTATCAAAGGCCGAACCCTTTGCATGGGTGTCCCGGGGGGTTTATATAGGCCTACCCCCCGGGGGTACAATAGTAATCTGGCTGGGCGTGGCCCCCAGCCGTCTGTCTCTCATGCCGCCGTCCTTCCTGCCGGTTTCTGGGGCCCGCCGACTGGTGGGTCCCGCGAACAAGCCGAACACTGTGCAGCACTCCTGATGACGCAGGCTTGGTCATTGGGTCGTGGCAACAGTGCCGCCGTCTGTCAGACGATCACTGTCGCCACTCCCCATCCAATTTGGTTTATGGCTTGCGGGGCCCTGGCGGGGAGACGGCCAACTCCGTGGAGGCCGACTCCCTTAGGGCCGTCTTCTGGCGCTCTGGCCGTCTCTGATTCACCCACCGACGGGTGGCCCTGCGATCTCTGGGCCGTACAGGCTGGCGTCGTGGGCACAGTGCTTCACGCACTGTGGCTGAGGTCAGGGGAGGCATGGCAACAGTGCCGCGCCTCGCCGGAGATCTCCCGGCGGTACGGCTCACTGTAGCCATGCCAACCCCTCGTAGGCAGGAAGGGAAGGCCACGTCGGGGCCGTGCCCTGCATCGGTCTTTGTGAAATGTCGCGGGCCGACTCCCATAGTCGGCACTCCTAGAGGTCGCAAGCCGGGAGTCGGCTTGCTTTAAAGTCGTCGTCTGGGACTCGGCTTTTCGGAGGATCGCCCTCTGGGACTCGGCTTCTCCGAAGATCGCCGGCTGGGACTCGGCCAGAGGGGCGCGGCCTGCCCCGATGTCTTGAAAGATCATGGATCCCGGGTCGGCCTACCCGTGGCTCATTACTCCGACAGGGCGGCTCGGGCGCCCTAGCCGTCGTCGCCTCCAGACCCTCCCTCCCTTCCTGCTTCCCCGCCGCCGTCGGAGGAGGCCGGCGAGCGAAGCTCGCCCGGCGGAAGACGGGCCTTCCTCCTCTCCTCGCGAGGGGATCCACTTGCCGAAACGTGATAGCGAACCTGGTCGCTCGGCGTGGAGGCGGAGTAGGCGCGATGGGGCGGCGGCTCGATTGGATTCCGACGGCGGCTGTGGCTCCACGGCTGCGGGGGCAGCGTGGGGCCAGCCATGGCGAGTCTCGCGGCCTCTGGGCATCGTGGAGGTGCCGGCGGCGGTGTGTGCTCAGCCTGGTGATGGCGGTGGCCGTGCTCTGGAATTGGATTCCTTTGAACATATCTGGGTGAAAACTTGCTTTCGGCTTCTGCCAAGCCGGCGGTGGCGGCGCTATCTGCATCGTTCCCTTCTTGAAGGCATTGCCGTGGAGAAGTTCAAGGCCACTCTCTGCTACCTCCGGGGGAAACCCTAGATCGGATGATTGAATGACGGCAGCGCTCTGGTGTCGTTCCCCCCTTGGGGGCGTCATTCTTGGAGGTACACACGTGTTCGAGGGACCAGAGAACGGATTCTTTGGTGGAGCGATGCGTCATCTCACTCACTGATGGCGGCGGATCTCGACGGCATGGCGCTGTGGGGACTCGGCGTCCGATGTGTGGAGATGGACTCGCGCAGGAGGGTGACGCGGTCTGGCATCGTGGTGGCGTCGACGGCAGCTAGACCGGGTAAGGTAGATGCAGCTGTACAACTCTGAAGATGGATTGGTGGCAGGTGGCTGCGGCGGCCTCATACCCGGTAGGCGTCCTGGTTGAGGAGCGCCAGACCGGTGGGTGCCCCATACCCGGCAGGCGGACCTCAGGTCTTAGATGTTAGGTTTGGCTACGAGGTCTGTTTGGTATTAGGCCCAGACTATCAGCATCCCTTCATCATTTGGACATATAGGAGTAGCGACAGATGTTGCTTGGACGGTGGCTTTTGTCTTACTGTTGTAGTACTTTGTAAGGTCTTGCGTGAATAATGAATAAAGTGGCTGCATGCATCGTCCAGATGCAGAGGCCGGGAGTCTTCCTCCTTCTCTAAAAAAAGTACTCAGTTCACATGTTGATGTCGGACCTCGTGGCGAGATTCATAAATATCCTAGAACATATACATCATCAACATTGACTAATGGAGTTACAAGACCTTGATTCTGAAATGCGTTTGGTATGTTGTTATTGTCATCGATGCCACGAGGAATAGATTTGGTCATGTCACATATAGATGCGGTTTACCGAACGTGTCAGTTTTTCAGCTCGTTTAGTTACATTTATTTCTGGTATAGATGTACAGAAATGTTAACGCCCACACGTGTGGGCGTTCACCACTCCGTCCACACGCAAGCATCACCGCTGGCTTCGGTACGCACGAATCTTGGAACAAAAAGGCCGGTTTTCGGCGCCACGTAGGACGAGTCTCGTGTGCGGTGTGCGAGTGGGTTCGCCCGCACGGTGGTTGCCATCCCGCGGTCAGCGGTTGCCACTGAGAGGCGTGTGGTGGAACTGCCAAGCGCCCGCACGCCACGTTCCGACCGCTGTTGACGTCAAACACGTCGCACACCCCTCGACCCTCTCCCTCACAGTTCCATTCACTCACCTCGCGACGCATTTACTGGCACAACCCACTCGCACTTCAAACCACTGGAGGAGAAGGCGAGGGGAGAAGGCGACGGCGGAGGTGGAATAGTCGACGGTGTTCGCGGCCGTCGGTGGTGCTCGCCGGAGCGGAGCGGCGTCGCCGGAACGCGTGCGGATTGAAGGTAATGCTCGCTTCATCTCTCGCATCCCCTCCCTGCATTTGTTCCCCTTTCCCTCCCTGTTCGATTTCTAGATCCGATTCCTAGAGATTCTGGCGATTCGGCGGTGCGCCGGCGTTCTCGCCGGCGCCGTAGTTGTGTGCTTGCTGTTGTTTGGTGAGAGTGGGCAGTTTCGTCGCCGCCGCTACTGCGGCATCGTCGGTGCGGTTATGTCTGTTCGGAAGGCACGCAATAGTCTTGCATTTGGATTTGAGAGTTGTCCGCCGGGTTGTTTTGGTGCGCATTGGTTCGAAATTTGGGTTTGCAGCCATTTCGTGCGAGAATTGTAAGGGTGATTTTGAGGTCAAAGTAGTTGCCATTGAAACCTAGATCTAGTTTAGTTTGGGTTTGAAACTGCAGAATGTGACGAAATTGGCAGTATGACTGAACGTGAAACAATTGTGTGGCAACTAAACTCCCCGAACAAATGTGGTAGTTGCCACAAACGTGTTTTCATTTGCGGCAACAGATTTCCGAAAATGACTGTCATAGTTGCCACACTCAAGCTTTTACATAGGGCAACTAATTTTATTGAACAACTGTGACAGTTGCCACACGCATGCTCTTCCCATGTGGCAAACTGAATTTTTGCTGAACTTGAATGATAGTAACCACAAATATGCTTTCTGAATGTGGCAACTATGGCAGTATGACTGAACGTGAACAAATGTGCGGCAACTAAACTACCTGAACAAATGTGGTAGTTGCCACAAATGTGTTCTCCTTTTGCGGCAACACATTTCTGAAACTGACCATCATGGTTGCCACATTCAAGCTTTCACATAGGGCAACTAATTTTTATTGAATGAATGAGATAGTTGCCACACACACGCTCTTCCACGAGGCAAACTGATTTTTTTGCTGAATTTACATGATAGTAACCACAAACATGCTTTTTCATTTGTGAGATCTATTTTTTTTCTGAATTATTTGTGACAGTTTCCACACTTTGATAGTTGCCACAATCGCTAGCACTGGACGGAACTAATGTGCACATCGAGTGTCCGTGTTTGCCACTTGGATTGTATAATCATGTGGCAAATAGTATGTGAACACAATGTCTGTTGCCACAATACAGATATGACAGTGTGGCAAACTGGCCGCACAATATGGCAACCACATTTGCATTCAAATAGTTGACATTTTCTGTTAGGTGGAAAATGCTTACCTATTGCATTTACATTTCCCCCCTCAACAACAGAATGGCTCGTGGGGATCATCAAAATGATGACGATGATTTCATGGATCCACCACAGCGTAACCGGGCAACTGGACGGAGAAAAGAGGGCGACGAGGTAACTGTCCACACACCCGCCCCATCTTCTCCCGATTTTTGTTATTGGTTGGCACCTACATGTTTTGTAGTCGTCTGTCACGAACCACATTTTCATGACATTGCAAAAACATGGCAACAGCTGAACACTCTTGTGTCTGTTTGTCGCAGAAGAAGAAACGTATTCGCAACAGAGCCTCCCAAGAACGTCTGACTGTGTTGATTGACAAATTCACCGATGATCAAAAGGGAGCTGCTGCTGAGATGGGTATGTAGGTTCTGATGGATGTCCGGTGCACGAACCTTGTCAACCCTGTATGCGACTGGCTCGGTGAGATCTACGAGCCCGCCTCCAGGGAATTCGTGATTCCGGGACGGGGAAGACTTCCGTTGAATGAGGAATCCGTGTTCTGCACTTTGGGTGTGCCTCATGGACATATCAAAGTCCCATACGAGGTCAATAATGAGATCGAGGAAGAGCTGTTTGCCCGTTTGTTTCCTGGATTGGAGTCCATGCCGAACACGTCTGTACCGGCAGATTCGCTGCAGGCCATGACGACGCACGGAGATGTTTTCAAGATGAAGCTACTCATGTACCTCATCTCAGCTGTTTTTGCGCCGAGCACTTCTCTTCGCCCAAGCAACAAATGTTCCCCCATCCTGGTGAATGATCCATCCTTTCTACTGCCAGTGTTTTTGTTGTGTTTCTTTCCGTCTGATTTCTGATGCGGCAAACTTTTTGCCCTGAAATTTTGCGTGGTGCAGGCGAATCTGAAAAATGTGAAGAACATGAACTGGTGTAAGTTTATTGCCGACTTTCTCCACGATGCTTTCAAAAACAAGATGTACCAGAAGGGTTGTCGTCTGCATTTAATGGTATTTATTTTTACCAGATCTCTCTGTGAACTCTTTGTTTATAAAACACTTTTATTCATGCATGACAATCTGGCCATAACAAGATGGCAACTGCCATAGTGACAATGTGGCAACTGCCATACTGACAACGTGGCAACTGTCATACTGACAATGTGGCAACTGCCTTTATATTAGCATGGCAACTGCTATCACAGTAGGATGGCAACTGCCAGCACACTTTGATGGCAACTAGCACATACATATTATCGTTCGATCATACATTTATCCTGCTCTTTTTTTGAACTACAAAGTACCCCATGATGGCAACTGATATTTCTTTTCTTTGTAAAATTGTTTTAAATCAGCTCATGTATGTCGACTGTCTTGATCTGTCCACCGTTGATTTCACTGGGGTAGGAGGCCCGCCGCCTACGCACAAGTTTGCTGTTTCTGCATGGACCATCAGCGCTGTCAAGGCTGTGCTTGCCACAGACAGGGCAACTGATGGCACGTATGGAAAACTACAGGTTAGTTTTTGTTTATCTCTTCGCACGGCATGCTTACAAATTTAACATGAGGCAACCGTCCGTGGTTTATAAGGCATGCTCACAATTTTCTTTTTTGTGTTTTCCTAGCTGATGGCCAAGCATGCTATAGACTACAACGTGTTTGGGGGGCCTCAAAAATTTGGAAAGTGGATGGACGTGCACTCAGCTCCGTCTTGCCCTTCTGAAGTAATCAAAATGTCTACATCCATGGTTTGCTGTGGATTACTTGTTGATGTCGCGCAAGCGAATGCAGTACGGGTGTGGTTTGTTGATGCTTCTTGTTTTCGTGGACAGGCGAGGGCACCAGTTGTGCATCTAATTGGGCAGTTTGCTTCCGGAATGACCGGATTGCTCGGGAAGTTGGTTGAGGGGTGGATGTCCCTCAGTGCCTCTGACAGCGACGCGGTTGCGAGGTAGTTCACTTCATTTGTCCCAGAACGTACACATCGGCCAACCGGTTGCTGTGGCCGGTATGACTACAACAGTTCCCAAGAGCCTGGCGACACACAAGATGATGTAGATGGAGACGCTGGCCTCAGCAAGGATGATGACGACAACATGGACAATGTGCATCAGGACACGGATGACGATGAACATGCTGAAGTTCGCAGAGGCGGCAACAGGGGCAAGGATGCAATAGATGCCCCCCCACCGGAGAAAGTGAAAGAACAGACGGCTGCGAGAGGCCAGGGGGTGTTGCCATCAAGGAGGGGGAGGGCTCCAGATGATGTTGGTCAGAGTTCTCATGGCAAGAAGTCTAAGACCGATCCCGTAGCTGCCAGGAGGAGGTTCGACTTTCAATTTTAGTTTTCCGCTGTGTCTATTTTCTTGGAACAATCTCATCCATTTTCTTTGCACTTTTTTTGTCAACCGTGGCAACGGGTTTGTTGTCTGACATTTGCCACATCCCCTTTTTCCCTCCATCTGATATTTGCAGCGAGCCGACCGCTGGTGGACGAGCAGTTACGAAGAAACAGGCGCCAACGCCAACCCGTGTTTCTGCTCGCTTGAACAAAGGTGCCCCCATTGCTGGTGACACCCCTTCCACCAGGTCTTCTCCTCGTACGATGACGACCAACACCGGGGATCTTGTTGTGTTGCCAGACCTGAGGAAGCCAGTCAAGAAGTATGTTTATCCATGTGCTTTCATTTTACATAGTGGTTTTTTTTCCTTGAATTTTGCAATGCTACTGTTCAGCCTGTCACATGTTCTTCTGTCACCGCCCCCCACGCGGCAACCGCTGTTTTTCCGAAATGATTTCTTCCTTCATTTTTTTAGTTTACGACAACTCCTTTTTTGGTCTTTACATGGCAACTGGCATCTAGGGCAACTGGTATCTAACCCTCTACCTAATGGCAACTGCCATTTTTAACCTTTGGCTTTGTGAGCTCATCCCACACACTGGTTTCAAATTGCATTCCTGACAGAACATACATTTGTTTCATTCTTCAAGTTTGCTAACATGGCAACTGCTGCTGGATGGCAACTGCTAACCATGACACATGGCAACTCATGTTCCCATTACATGGCAACTAACAACTTTTCCACTAGTTTTTCATTCTTTTTAAGGTTTCTACCATTTTGCAAACATATTTTTGTTCATTTTTTTCACACCTTTCTCATGTGATTTTTTTCTTTTTGCAGGGTGAAGAAGACTACTACACGCGGGGCCAAGCATAGCAGTAATGACCCGCTTGAACGACTACATTCAAAGCTGTCAACGGGGGGCAACTCAAATGTACATGAGGCACCTGGCGACAATACTGCCGCTGCACCGTCGACCGCTCCCACCAACTCTGATGCAACTGGCCGACCATCTCCGCCGGCTGCGGATGCCCAGGCTAGAACAACAGGCATCCGTACATCAGGGAGTGACGAGTCGGTATCTGCCAGGACAGCTGAAATATTGCCAACTCTTCTGACAATGAAGGATGCTGTAGTGAGCCATGCCACCCCATCAGCAAGTGTTGAAGTGGACGCTCCCGAGACGAACCTAGGCAAGGATGATTCCCGCTCTTCTGACACTGACTCCAAGCGCGTGCGTGATGGCACACCTGTGTCCACGACAGAAGCTGCTGAGGTGGTAGTTCATAAGGATGTGCCATCTACAGGTGAGAGTCCTGGCACAACAGTTCTAGCCCCTGTCGGTGCAGATACCGCTAAGGTGACCGTGGCACGTGCTGGTCTTCCACCTAGGCGTTGCAGTCCCCGCAAGCAACCAACAGGCATACCCAACGCACCGGCTGTATCTACGAGCAGGAGAGATGAGTCTGGGTATGTCCCTGCGTCCACACTGTTCCCGCCAACCGCCAAAAGCAATGTGATGGAGAACCCGCAAGACCGGAGCATAACTGACGCAGGTGTCAAGGCGGGCACGAGTGACGCAGGTGAACGGCCGGAGCAGACTGCGCCTTTACCCACAGTGGAAATCCCCAGCATAAATCTGCGCACTTCCAGGCTGCCAGTCAATGTCGGTGTCCCCTACAGCCCAAACAAGAAGATTGCCATGAAAGCTGCTGCTGATACCGCTGACAACACGCCCCGCCCTGCAAATAAGCCCGAACATCCTGTAGCGGCTGATTCAGATATGTTTGTTGATCTTTCACCATTGGATTCTGCCCCGCAAATCGTTCGTGGTCCGGCCAGTAGGAATGAGAGGCACCCAATGGCATTTACCCCACCGAGCTTCAGCCTTGGCATCAGTCAAGATCAACCGGTGGTGCATGATCCTATGCTAGTTGCCTTTGCTTTCCCAGGAGGCACGCCTGCAATGATGGCGCAGCCAATGGTCGAGGCAGGAAGGCTGTCAAGTTCGCGGAGCCAATTGTGCAAGGTACACTTGTCATGTCCTTACGATTTTCCTGTCTACATCTTTGTAGTTTGAATTTTGTCCCAATCATATTCTTTCGGGGTGTTCTCACTTGCGATGGCAACTGCGGTGTGATGACATGGCGAGTGGATTTTGATGCACCATGTCCTACATTTTTTTGGTTGTTGCCATGCTGCATTTTGACATTTGGGTAAACACGTGGCAACTGAAGTTGATTCATCATGGCAACTGTATTTGATGGCACATGGCAAATATAGTGCATTACATATGGCAACTGGATTTGCCAGACCATGTCACCTGCATTTTTTTGTTACCATTCTGCATTTTTTCTATACGGCAATCACATGGCAAGTGGAGTTGACACAACATGGCAACTGCATTTGATGTGACATGGCAACCACAGGCCATCTGAACGGTAATTCATCACAACTGCAGTTGCCATGACATGGCCACTGTAGTTGCACCACACATGGCAATTTCCCCATTTTTTTCTACCTACATCTCACATCATACACCCTATTTCCTCACAATCCATATGTTTTCTGACTTTCTCCTTATCGTAACACACTTTTTATTTTTTTTTGAATCATTGCAGGCACCCCTGAGGAAATTTCACCATCACTTGACGAAGCTTATCGCAAGATCGAGGAGGCAGCATTGCAGAGGAGGACCTCGCGAGGGCAAGGGCAATCAAGTTCCAACTTGACTGCAGAGACGGCAACTGAGGATACCATCAGAAGTGCGACCCCTGGTTCTGTGAGACAGCAGAGGGTAGTTCACGCACCTCCCACGGAAGACTACGAGCCCGAATTCAGGGCCACTAAGGAACAGACCCAGCTGTACGACATCATCAAGCGGTTTGGAAATGCGAGGGCCAGCAGCAAGCACATGAAGGAGTTGAAAGCATAAATGACCACACCCTATAATCACTCATTTTGCTTTGTTCGTTTTTAACATTTCATCTTTTCTTCGTACTCTCTATACATGATGCGCTTATGTTTTAGTTCTTTCATATATCTTTTACTTAGTAGGCATGATTCTTCCATGTTATGTCGTTTTCATACAGCTCATGTTTGGACAGAACCAAAGTCATTCAATGCGGAGCGACGTACGTCGGCCTGGGTGATCTCGCCGAGTCCGTGAGGCCAAACGGTAAAATGTCGACGAATGTAATTGCATGCGGGATCGACTACATCAACAATCACATCGATATGTGTGCCGACAAGGTCATCATGCATTACAGCGTGACATGCAAAATATGGGATGGTGACTTCCACCACAAAATTCTGAGGAAGAATTTCGCTCAGCACGGTGAATTCAAGCTAACACTGAAGAAATATGTGAGTACTCCTCCCCTATCTGCACTATTTTTTCACATGGTGTGGTTTTTGCCATCTTCTGCACTTTGTGATTGTGTGGCAGATGTTTTTCATGTGGCAAGAGTTGCCATGCACATTTTTCTTCTTTTGTTTTCTGCATCCCGTGCGAACTATGTGGCAATTTGATTGTAAAATGCACGACACATTTTGTTCATACATGGACGGCAACTTTCCTTCAACTACCCCCACCCATAACCCAAAACATTCTACGTGATTCTCATTTTTTTGTCCCTCTACTGTTCTTTTTATGTGAACACTGCTTCTCATTTCTGCACTTTTTAAATGCAGGTCATGTTCCCCATGTTCCAGGAGCTTGCACCACATGACCAACACGACAAGTGTGGTCACCGCTACGCGATCTGTCTAGACCTGAAGAACCAACGTTTCGAGGTGCTTGATTCAATCCGTTCGGGAGCTGATTCAGATCTTACTACGCATGCCGAATTCTTCATCAACAACCTCAAAGAGACATGGAACCGTCACTACGAAAATTCAAAGGTCCAGATCAGACATTTCTCGATTGAGTATGTGGCGACTGTGAAGCAAGGGAACACGTAATTTCTTTTTCCCCTTCTTTTATGTGCCGTTTATATCAATGCAACCCCTCTTTTTGTTGTCACATCTGAATTGAAGTATATCTTTGCTACGTCTGTCCTTTTTTGCGTGTTCATCTGAGTCTTTTTCTTGTGCAGTACGGACTGTGGCTTTCACGCGCTGGAATACTTTGCAAAGTGGGAAGGCAGAATTGTCCCCGCTATCACAGCTGCAACGATTGTTGAGCTCCGGAAAATCCACACGTGGAACTGGTTGACGAATGAAGATTTCAACAAGTGGTCTGGAGCACGCGAGTTCGTGGAGGAAGCTGTCAAGAAAATCAACAAGAAGTACAAGTGATCATGTGGTGTTAGACACCAGACGCATACCTTACATTCTATTGCTGAGGAATGTAAGGTACTTATCTATTTTTGTTATTGTCGAAAACTATGTTTGTGTGCTATGTTACGACTGCAACCCAGCGTATGCTACTATGTAGTGGTGGTGTGTGAGCGACATTTTAGTAGTTCTGTAATATATGTGTGGATGTGAACCTATTTTAGGCGTTAATGCACATATGTTTTTATGTTTTATCATTATTACAATGGTTTCATCGCATACAACACCAGTTTGCGTCTATGATATTTTAAAACAGATGGCAAATGTAGTTCAACATACATGGGGTAGCACCGGCTAGCACGGGGTAGGGTTGATCATGCAGCCATAACCTTGGCTGCGGTTTATGCACGTTATGCCTTTGTCCAACTTGTGTTCCCATACATTGCCCACAACACACTATGTTTCTCTAAACCGCATGGTATTTGTCACGGAAATATATGTCATGCACAGTCATTTCAAATACCATGGCATATTTTCAGCACAGCTAACATGGCAGATATGTTGGGGAACGTTGCAGAAAATTAAAAAAATTTCCTACGGTTTCACCAAGATCCATCTATGAGTTCATCTAAGCAGCGAGTCATGGGAGAGAGATTGCATCTACATACCACTTGTAGATCGAGTGCGGAAGCGTTCAAGGGGATGGTGATGATGGAGTCGTACTCGACGTGATTCAGATCACCGATGTCCAAGTGCTGAACGGACAGCACCTCCGCGTTCAACACACGTACGGGACGGGAGACGTCTCCTCCTTCTTGATCCAGCAAGGGGGAAGGAGAGGTTGATGATGATCCAGCAGCACGACGGCGTGGTGGTGAATGCAGCAGAACTCCAGCAGGGCTTCGCCAAGCGACTACGGGAGGAGGACGAGGTGTTGCAGGGGGAGGGAGGCACCAAGCACAAGGGTACGGCTGCCCTCCCCCCTTCCCTCCTTTATATAGGCCCCCAGGGGGGCGCCGGCCCTGTGAGATTGAATCTCCCAAGGGGGCGGCGGCCAAGGGGGGAGGAGTGCCCCCCAAGGCATGTGGTGCGCCCCCCCACCCTAGGGTTTCAACCCTAGGTGCAGGGGGTGGGCCTAGGGGGGCGCACCAGCCCACTATGGGCTGGTTCCCTTCCCACTTTAGCCCGTGGGGCCCTCCGGGATGGGTGGCCCCACCCGGTGGACCCCCGGGACCCTTCCGGTGGTCCTGGTACATTACCGGGAGACCCCGGAACTTTCCCGATGGCCGAAATACCACTTCCTATATATTATTCTTTACCTACGGACCATTCCAAAACTCCTCGTGACGTCCGGGATCTCATACGGGACTCCGAACAACATTCGGTATGCTGCATACTCATATTCATACAACCCTAGCGTCACCGAACCTTAAGTGTGTAGACCCTACGGGTTCGGGAGACACGCAGACATGACCGAGACGACTCTCGGGCAATAACCAACAGCGGGATCTGGATACCCATGTTGGCTCCCACATGCTCCTCGATGATTTCATCGGTTGAACCACGATGTCGAGTATTCGATCAAACCCCGTATACAATTCCATTTGTCAATCGGTACGTTACTTGCCCGAGACCCAATCGTCGGTATCCCAATACCTTGTTCAGTCTCGTTACCGGCAAGTCACTTTACTCGTACCGTAATGCATGATCCCGTGACCAACCACTTGGTCACTTTGAGCTGATTATGATGATGCATTACCGAGTGGGCCCAGAGATACCTCTCCGTCATACGGAGTGACAAATCCCAGTCTCGATCCGTGTCAACCCAACAGACACTTTTGGAGATACCTGTAGTGCACCTTTATAGTCACCCAGTTACGTTGTGACGTTTGATACACCCAAAGCACTCCTACGGTATCCGGGAGTTACACGATCTCATGGTCTAAGGAAGAGATACTTGACATTGGAAAAGCTCTAGCAAACGAACTACACGATCTTTGTGCTATGCTTAGGATTGGGTCTTGTCCATCACATCATTCTCCTAATGATGTGATCCCGTTATCAACGACATCCAATGTCCATAGCCAGGAAAACATGACTATCTGTTGATCACAACGAGCTAGTCAACTAGAGGCTCACTAGGGACATATTGTGGTCTATGTGTTCACACGTGTATTACGATATCCGGATAATACAGTTATAGCATGAACAAAAGACAATTATCATGAACAATGAAATATAATAATACTTTTATTATTGCCTCTAGGGCATATTTCCAACAGTCTCCCACTTGCACTAGAGTCACCAATCTAGTTACATTGTGATGAATCGAACACCCATAGAGTTCTGGTGTTGATCATGTTTTGCTCGCGAGAGAGGTTTAGTCAACGGATCTACGACATTCAGATCCGTATGTACTTTGCAAATATCTATGTCTCCATCTTGAACATTTTCACTGATGGAGTTGAAACGACGCTTGATGTGCCTGGTCTTCTTGTGAAACCTGGGCTCCTTGGCAAGGGCAATAGCTCCAGTGTTGTCACAGGAGAGTTTGATCGGCCCCGACGCATTGGGTATGACTCCTAGGTCGGTGATGAACTCCTTCACCCAAATCGCTTCATGCGCTGCCTCCGAGGCTGCCATGTATTCCGCTTCACATGTAGATCCCGCCACGACGCTCTTCTTGCAGCTGCACCAGCTTACTGCTCCACCATTCAACATATACACGTATCCGGTTTGTGACTTAGAGTCATCCAGATCTGAGTCGAAGCTAGCGTCGACGTAACCCTTTACGACGAGCTCTTCGTCTCCTCCATAAACGAGAAACATGTCCTTTGTCCTTTTCAGGTACTTTAGGATATTCTTGACCGCTGTCCAGTGTTCCTTGCCAGGATTACTTTGGTATCTTGCTACCAAACTTACGGCAAGGTTTACATCAGGCCTGGTACACAGCATGGCATACATAATAGATCCTATGGCTGAAGCATAGGGGATGAAACTCATCTCTTCTTTATCCTTTGCCGTGGTCGGTGACTGAGCTGAGCTCAATCTCACACCTTGTAACATAGGCAAGAACCCCTTCTTGGACTGATCCATTTTGAACTTCTTCAAAATCTTATCAAGGTATGTGCTTTGTGAAAGACCTATGAGGCGTCTCGATCTATCTCTATAGATCTTGATGCCTAATATATAAGCAGCTTCTCCAAGGTCCTTCATTGAAAAACACTTATTCAAGTAGGCCTTAATGCTGTCCAGAAGTTCTATATCATTTCCCATCAAGAGTATGTCATCTACATATAATATGAGAAATGCTACAGAGCTCCCGCTCACTTTCTTGTAAACGCAGGCTTCTCCATAAGTCTGCATAAACCCAGACGCTTTGATCATCTCATCAAAGCGAATGGTCCAACTCCGAGATGCTTGCACCAGCCCATAAATGGATCGTTGGAGCTTGCATACTTTGTTAGTGTTCTTAGGATCGACAAAACCTTCCGGCTGCATCATATACAGCTCTTCCTTAAGATGTCCGTTAAGGAATGCCGTTTTGACGTCCATCTGCCATATCTCATAATCATAGTATGCGGCAATTTCTAACATGATTCGGATGGACTTTAGCTTCACTACAAGAGAGAATGTCTCGTCGTAGTCAATCCCTTGAACTTGTCGATAACCCTTAGCGACAAGTCGAGCCTTATAAATGGTAACATTACCATCCGTGTCCGTCTTCTTCTTAAAAATCCATTTGTTTTCTATCGCTCGCCGATCATCGGGCAAGTCTGTCAAAGTCCATACTTTGTTTTCATACATGGATTCTATCTCGGATTTCATGGCTTCAGGCCATTTGTTGGAATCTGGGCCCGCCATCGCTTCTTCATAGTTCGAAGGTTCACCGTTGTCTAACAACATGATTTCCAGGACAGGGTTGCCGTACCACTCCGGTGCGGAACGTGTCCTTGTGGACCTACGAAGTTCAGTAGCAACTTGATCCGAAGTACCTTGATCATCATCATTGTTTTCCTCTTCAGTTGGTGTGGGCATCACAGGAACATTTTCTTGAGCTGCACCACTTTCCCATTCGAGAGGTAGTACTTCATCGAGTTCTACTTTCCTCCCACTTACTTCTTTCAAGAGAAACTCTTTTTCCAGAAAGCATCCGTTCTTGGCAACAAAGATCTTGCCCTCGGATCTTAAGTAGAAGGTATACCCGACAGTTTCCTTAGGGTATCCTATGAAGACGCATTTTTCCGACTTGGGTTCGAGCTTTTCAGGTTGAAGTTTCTTGACATAAGCATCGCATCCCCAAACTTTTAGAAACGACAGCTTAGGTTTCTTCCCAAACCATAATTCATATGGTGTCATCTCAACAGATTTATACGGTGCCCTATTTAAAGTGAATGTAGCTGTCTCTAGAGCGTATCCCCAAAATGATAGTGGTAAATCGGTAAGAGACATCATAGACCGCACCATATCCAATAGAGTGCGATTATGACGTTCGGACACACCGTTACGCTAAGGTGTTCCAGGCAGCGTGAGTTGTGAAATGATTCCACATTTCCTTAAGTGTGTACCAAATTCGTGACTTAAGTATTCTCCTCCACGATCTGATCGTAGGAACTTTATCTTTCGGTCACGTTGATTCTCTACCTCATTCTGAAATTCCTTGAACTTTTTGAAGGTCTCAGACTTGTGTTTCATTAAGTAGACATACCCATATCTACTTAAGTCATCAGTGAGAGTGAGAACATAACGATATCCTCCGCGAGCCTCAACGCTCATTGGACCGCACACATCGGTATGTATGATTTCCAACAAGTTGGTTGCTCGCTCCATTGTTCCGGAGAACGGAGTCTTGGTCATTTTGCCCATGAGGCATGGTTCGCATGTGTCAAACGATTCATAATCAAGAGACTCTAAAAGTCCATCAGCATGGAGCTTCTTCATGCGCTTGACACCAATGTGACCAAGGCGGCAGTGCCACAAGTATGTGGGACTATCGTTATCAACTTTACATCTTTTGGCATCCACACTATGAATATGTGTAATATTACGCTCGAGATTCATTAAGAATAAACCATTGACCATCGGAGCATGACCATAAAACATATCTCTCATATAAATAGAACAACCATTATTATCGGATTTAAATGAGTAGCCATCTCGTATTAAACGAGATCCTGATACAATGTTCATGCTCAAACTTGGCACTAAATAACAATTATTAAGGTTCAAAACTAATCCCATAGGTAAATGTAGAGGCAACGTGCCGACGGCGATCACATCGACTCTGGAACCATTCCCGACGTGCATCGTCACCTCGTCCTTCGCGAGTCTCCGTTTATTCCGCAGCTCCTGCTGTGAGTTACAAATATGAGCAACGACACCGATATCAAATACCCAGGAGTTACTACGAGTACTGGTAAGGTACACATCAATTACATGTATATCAAATATACCTTTGGTGTTGCCGGCCTTCTTATCCGCTAAGTATTTGGGGCAGTTCCGCTTCCAGTGACCCTTCCCCTTGCAATAAAAGCACTCAGTCTCAGGCTTGGGTCCATTCTTTGACTTCTTCCCGGTAACTGGCTTACCGGGCGCGGCAACATCCTTGCTGTCCTTCTTGAAGTTCTTCTTGCCCTTGCCCTTCTTGAACTTAGTGGTCTTATTGACCATCAACACTTGATGTTCTTTCTTGATTTCAGCCTCTGCTGACTTCAGCATTGAGAACACTTTAGGAATGGTCTTCACCATCCCCTGCATGTTGTTGTTCATCACAAAGCTCTTGTAGCTTGGTGGGAGCGACTGGAGGATTCTGTCAATGACCGCCTCATCTGGGAGGTTAATGTTCAGCTGGGTCATACGGTTGTGCAACCCAGACATCTTGAGTATGTGCTCACTGACAGAACTGTTTTCCTCCATCTTACAACTATAGAACTTGTCGGAGACATCATATCTCTCGACCCGGGCATGAGCTTGGAAAACTAGTTTCAGCTCTTCGAACATCTCATATGCTCTGTGATGCTCAAAACGCTTTTGGAGCCCCGGTTCTAAGTTGTAAAGCATGCCGCACTGAACGAGGGAGTAATCATCAGCACGAGTTTGCCAAGCGTTCATAACGTCTTGGTTCTCTGGGACGGGAGCATCACCTAGCGGTCCTTCTAGGACATATTGCTTCCTGGCAGCTATGAGGATGATCCTCAGGTTCCGGACCCAGTCCGTATAGTTGCTGCCATCATCTTTCAGCTTGGTTTTCTCTAGGAACGCGTTGAAGTTCATGTTGACATGAGCGTTGGCCATTTGATCTACAAGACATATTTGCAAAGGTTTTAGACTAAGTTCATGATAATTAAGTTCATCTAATCAAATTATGAACTCCCACTCAGATTAGACATCCCTCTAGTCATCTAAGTGTTACACGATCCGAGTCGACTAGGCCGTGTCCGATCATCACATGAGACGGACTAGTCATCGTCGGTGAACATCTTCATGTTGATCGTATCTTCCATACGACTCGTGTTCGACCTTTCGGTCTCCGTGTTCCGAGGCCATGTCTGTACATGCTAGGCTCGTCAAGTTAACCCTAAGTGTTTTGCATGTGTAAAACTGTCTTACACCCGTTGTATGTGAACGTAAGGATCTATCACACCCGATCATCACGTGGTGCTTTGAAACGACGAACTGTAGCAACGGTGCACAGTTAGGGGAGAACACTTCTTGAAATTGTTGTAAGGGATCATCTTATTTACTACCGTCGTTCTAAGTAAACAAGATGTATAAACATAATAAACATCACATGCAATTATATAGTAGTGACATGATATGGCCAATATCATATAGCTCCATTGATCTCCATCTTCAGGGCTCCATGATCATCTTGTCACCGGCATGACACCATGATCTCCATCATCATGATCTCCATCATCGTGTCTTCATGAAGTTGTCACGCCAACGACTACATCTACTTCTATGGCTAACACGTTTAGCAATAAAGTAAAGTAGTTTACATGGCGTTCTTCAATGACACACAGGTCATACAAAAAAACAAAGACAACTCCTATGGCTCCTACCGGTTGTCATACTCATCGACATGCAAGTTGTGAATCCTATTACAAGAACATGATCTCATACATCACAATTCATCATTCATCACAACTTCTGGCCATATCACATCACATGAACAATCGCTGCAAAAACAAGTTAGACGTCCTCTAATTGTTGTTGCATCTTTTACGTGGCTGCAATTGGGTTCTAGCAAGAACGTTTTCTTACCTACGAATAACCAAAACGTGATTTTGTCAACTTCTATTTACCCTTCATAAGGACCCTTTTCATCGAATCCGCTTCAACTAAAGTGGGAGAGACAGACACCCGCCAGCCACCTTATGCAACTAGTGCATGTCAATCGGTGGAACCGGTCTCACGTAAGCGTACGTGTAAGGTTGGTCCGGGCCGCTTCATCCCACAATACCGCTGAAGCAAGAAAAGACTAGTAGTGGCAAGCAAGTTGACAAGATCCACGCCCACAACAAAATTGTGTTCTACTCGTGCATTAGAGAACTACGCATAGACCTAGCTCATGATGCCACTGTTGGGGAACGTTGCAGAAAATTAAATTTTTTCCTACGGTTTCACCAAGATCCATCTATGAGTTCATCTAAGCAACGAGTCATAGGAGAGAGATTGCATCTACATACCACTTGTAGATCGAGTGCGGAAGCGTTCAAGGGGATGGTGATGATGGAGTCGTACTCGACGTGATTCAGATCACCGATGTCCAAGTGCTGAACGGACAGCACCTCCGCGTTCAACACACGTACGGGACGGGAGAAGTCTCCTCCTTCTTGATCCAGCAAGGGGGAAGGAGAGGTTGATGATGATCCAGCAGCACGACAATGTGGTGGTGGATGCAGCAGAACTCCAGCAGGGCTTCGCCAAGTGACTACGGGAGGAGGACGAGGTGTTGCAGGGGGAGGGAGGCACCAAGCACAAGGGTACGGCTGCCCTCCCCCCTGCCCTCCTTTATATAGGCCCCCAGGGGGGGCGCCGGCCCTGGGAGATTGAATCTCCCAAGGGGGCGGCGGCCAAGGGGGGAGGAGTGCCCCCCAAGGCATGTGGTGCGCCCCCCCACCCTAGGGTTTCAACCCTAGGCGCAGGGGGTGGGCCTAGGGGGTGCACCAGCCCACTATGGGCTGGTTCCCTTCCCACTTTAGCCCGTGGGGCCCTCCGGGATGGGTGGCCCCACACGGTGGACCCCCGGGACCCTTCCGGTGGTCCCGGTACATTACTGGGAGACACCAAAACTTTCCCGATGGTCGAAATACCACTTCCTATATATTATTCTTTACCTCCGGACCATTCCGAAACTCCTCGTGACGTCCGGGATCTCATACGGGACTCCGAACAACATTCAGTATGCTGCATACTCATATTCATACAACCCTAGCGTCACCGAACCTTAAGTGTGTAGACCCTACGGGTTCCGGAGACACGCAGACATGACCGAGACAACTCTCGGGCAATAACCAACAGCGGGATCTGGATACCCATGTTGGCTCCCACATGCTCCTCGATGATTTCATTGGTTGAACCACGATGTCGAGGATTCAATCAAACCCCGTATACAGTTCCCTTTGTCAATCGGTACGTTACTTGCCCGAGACCCGATCGTTGGTATCCCAATACCTTGTTCAGTCTCGTTACCGGCAAGTCACTTTACTCGTACCGTAATGCATGATCCCGTGACCAACCACTTGGTCACTTTGAGCTCATTATGATGATGCATTACCGAGTGGGCCCAGATATACCTCTCCGTCATACGGAGTGACAAATCCCAGTCTCGATCCGTGTCAACCCAACAGACACTTTCGGAGATACCTGTAGTGCACCTTTATAGTCACCCAGTTACGTTGTGACATTTGATACACCCAAAGCACTCCTACGGTATCCGGGAGTTACACGATCTCATGGTCTAAGGAAGAGATACTTGACATTGGAAAAGCTCTAGCAAACGAACTACATGATCTTTGTGCTATGCTTAGGATTGGGTCTTGTCCATCACATCATTCTCCTAATGATGTGATCCCGTTATCAACGACATCCAATGTCCATAGCCAGGAAAACATGACTATCTGTTGATCACAACGAGCTAGTCAACTAGAGGCTCGCTAGGGACATATTGTGGTCTATGTGTTCACACGTGTATTACGATTTCCAGATAATACAGTTATAGCATGAACAAAAGACAATTATCATGAACAATGAAATATAATAATACTTTTCTTATTGCCTCTAGGGCATATTTCCAACAAGATACAGTTCAAACAACATGGCAGATCAAGCATAATTAACATGGCAGATACAGTACAACTAACATGGCAGATCCAGTACAACTAAAATGGCAGCTCCAGTACAACTAGCATGGCATATTTAGTACAAAGTAGCATGGCATATTTTTAGTATAATATAGCAAGGCATTTTTTAGTACACATAACATGGCAGATTTAATGTACATAACATGGCAGATTAAGCACCCATAACACGGCAACTGCATTTCTGCAGTCAATGAATTTTTCCTTTCCATTTCTGATGTTCCTCAGTAGTTATTCTCCCAATTTTAAAAACAAATAATCTCATCGTATAGGGGTACAAAACAAAATGTCCACAAGGACCATGCCGCAAATGCCCCAATTGCTACTCATGGATTGCCCGCCCCTTTCTTCGTTTTCTTGTGTTTTGCTTGAATCTCCAATCCTGACTTGTACCTTATCTCTCTTGGGCGACCCTTTGTGATGGAACGGGGTGGGTTCCTGACCTGCGTTTGTGTGCTTGCTGTTCCAGATCCTATGTCCGAGTTTTCAGACGATGGCCCCGTCGATGAAGGCACACTTGATGTGCGGGGGAACCGGTGTAAGGCTTCCTCAGCTTTCCTCTTCTTGATCTCATCAAGCTCTCTTTTCAGCGCCTTCCTGTGTTTTTCTGCGACTCTTGCTGTCTCATCACTTTTGCACGCTTCATCAATTAGCTCAGCATAGTTCTTTGTCAGCACTACGTGCCTCACGGCTTCCATGGTTGACTCAGGTCTCTCGTCATGCACAGCCAGAACCGCGTGTGTTGTCTGCGGCGCCAACGCGTCGTCAGCGTCCCAAGTCCATCGTCGCCTTATGAAATGGCGGGGCATCCGTGTCACAACGTTCATGTCCATCACTTTTAGTATGTGACAAAACACAATGCCGTCCCGTTCGAACTTGCAGCATTGGCAGTAGTACTCACCTTCGCCTATCGAGGCTTTCACGAAGTAGTTCCTTCCTTTGTCTGGGTCTTCAGGTTCTGAATCCGACATGCCCAAAATAGAACACACCTTGAACGTATGTTCGTCCACCTGGAAAGCCGTGAACATGCTGGCCCGCTTTATTTCTTCCTGGAATCTGCAAGTTTTGTGTGTTTTATGTTAATCTATCGTGCGATCCTTTTTTTTGTAGCACGTTATGCTGTCATGGGAATAGAAATAGATTTTTGTTTTGAATATGGCAATCATAGCATACTGAACATGGCAAACATAGCACACTGAACATGGCAACTGTAGTACACCAGACATGGCAACTGCAGTACACCAGACATGGCAACTGCAGTACACCAGACATGGCAACTGCAGTACACTGAACATGGCAACTGCAGTACAACAGACATGGCAACTGCAGTACAACAGACATGGCAACTGTACTACATTTTCAACTAGCCATCATCGTTTCCATACCTATATTTTCCCCAATGGAAGCACATTGCATCAAACATGGGCATCTACATTTCAGTAAACATGGGAATTGCATTTTGAACAAACATGGCAGTTGCATTTTATTAAACATGGCAATTTGTATATTCAGCATATGTGTTGACAATATGACATTTTTTCAGTCAACATTGGCATTTGCATACCAACATGCCCCAATGGAAGTACAGTTCATTAAACATGGCACCGGCACTTCATTGAACATGTAAAATGTATCCGAGTAAGCATTGTAAACAGAAATTTTCATCAAAACATGGCAACTACAGCTGAGTAAGCATGGCAAACAGTATTCCATTAAACATGGCAACTGCATATCATGGCAACTGCATTTACATTCTACATGGCAGCTACTGCCCTAGTGCTTTTTGCACAAATAAGACCATAACGCAACTGACTTACTTGTTAAAGATCTTGTTTGTGTATATCTTGCTCATTTGCCTCTCCATTGGTAAGTACGTTAGCAATTTCGGCTGCTTTAGCGCGGTGGTAGCTTCTTGCTGGAGCTCAGATCCCAGAATTTTTTGCTGCAGAGCTGTGTACTGCTTGGCAAACTGTAGCAATGAGTTGCCAGGGCTCACGTATCGCTTCAACACAACATTGAACCCCTCGCTGCGCTGCGTAGTCTGTAGAAAAGGGAAGAAGCACTGCATGAAGTAGGCGGGCACCCAGTACATTCGCTTCTCCCACAGACTAGCAAGCGTCTCATTGTCTTGGACTTGATGCGTTTCAACCATGGCCATCCAGCTCCTTTCAAACTCCTCGACCGTCAAGCTGTGGTCCATGCATAGCTCGAATGCCTTGTGCAGCTCTGGACGGTCAGCAAAGAACGGTCCTAGGGTCTCCTCAGCCTTCTTTATTATGTGCCACCTGCAGTGCCTGTGCACTGCCAACGGAAAGACCCCCTCTATGCCTGCACGCATGCTAAAATCCTGGTCTATTATTATGTTCATCAGAGCAAGTCCATCCATGCACTCCAAGAAGGTCTTGAACAACTAGACGTACCCATCCGTGTCTTCGTTCCGAACGAGCCCGCATCTGAACTGCAATGACTGATTGTGGTTATTTATTCCTATGAACAGAGCGCACGTCATCTTGTACATATTGGTGAGGTACGTCGCGTCGAATGAAATGCAATCTGGGAAATGTTTGTAGGCTCTCCTTGCAGCACCATCCACCCAATACATGTTCCTGACACGGTCCTCATCGTCCAACCTTATCCTGTAGAAGAAATCTGGATCTTCCTTTGCTTTCTCATCAAAGTAGGCAATTGTAGCCTCTATGTCAGCCAGCCTGCTCTCTCTATGGTACTTGGCCTGTAGGTTTGTGACGTCAGCCGGTATGTAGGGCATGCTACTCAGTTTCCCCTTTTTGCTGTGGATGAGTGATAGTATCTGGACCATTCTCGATGGACCGACGTTACAGTTATGTAGCAGCTTTACGAATTGCCTTTCGACTGGGGTGAATCCTTTGTGGGCGGTCAGAAATTTGACCAGGTCGAACTTCTTTATGAGTTTGTGGTTGTGCTCGTCAAAATATTCAGTGACCACATACTGTGTTCCATCTACGTTTAGCTTACACCGGACAGGGCATCCCGTCTTGAGAATGATTCCTCTTTTTCGTTCCGGAACGATAGGCGCAACACCTTTCACCTTCTTGTTCCTCCGTGCCTTGTGGCACCTCATCTCACCTCTGCTGTACTCATTAGTTTTCTTAATTTTTCTATGGTACTCGGTGTTGACCGCAAATCCATGGAACTTTGCATATGTCTGGTAGTATTCCTTTGCTTCCTCGAATGATTCAAATCTCTGCCCAATGTACGGTGGCTGTGGTACCACGATCTCTGATTGCCCACCATCTTCATCACCTTCTGCCTCATCGTCACTTTCATCATTCACTTCAGTATCGGCGGCAGTTCCTTCTACTTGAGTGTTGGCAGTGATTGTGTTCAAAGGGGTGCTTGTCTGTATTGCTGGAATGATTGCCATTCCCGACTGTGACTCGAAATTGTCTGCGGCATGAGTGTCTGCTGGCTGGTGGAACGCGTCTTCCGTGCGCTCAGAGCTCCCCGCAGTAGATGTCCCTGCGCTGCTGTTAACTGTAGTTGTAGGAAAAACAGGTACGAGATTTAAAGTTTTTTGTTTGAATAACATGTGTATCGCAACGGATCACACCATCTACGAGTGATTTTGCACGACATCATTTTTCAAACAGCAAGCCGTGAGTCTGCGCGTGGGCATGCACGGCAGCTATAGCTGTCCAGTGATGGCAGCTATTGTTCAACAAACATGGCAACTAGTTTGTTTTTGCATGCAAATAACTTCAAATATCAAAGGTACTGTTGTTTTCGTGGTTCAGATTTTTTTCCCTTACCTTGGTGTGTTGCATTCGACCTTCCTGTGTGGCCTGTGACACCAAAATGCTTCCCCCACCTGCAATTTCTGAAGCTTGCCACGAGACATTTGTCGGGGTACCACCAGCGTAATAACCTGTGTGCATAGTAGTGGTTGGTCAAATTCATGGCAACTGTATTTTGTGCTAGCACGGCAACTGCAGTTGCCCCTGATGTGGCAACTGCAGTTTTATTGGCAAGGCAAATGTATTTGCATCGGCATGGCAACCGCAGTTGTTCCTCCATGGCAGCTGCAGTGCCATGACATGGCAAATGTAGTTGCACTGGCATGGCAACTGCAGTTGTTCTCCCCTGGCAACTACAGTTGTCCATAGATGGCAACAACAGTTGTGCAGGGATGTCAAATGTAGTTTTCTAATACATGGCAACTGTAGATGACCAGTCATGGCAATTGCAGTTGCCAACTATGCTCCTTCTGCTAATTGATCATCCGCAACTTCACCTTATTTTATGGACTGACCTGTGTATGACGTCGATGGCAGGTACATTGGCGGTGCCTGATGCCACACGCTGCATGAAGGCTCTGCATTTTCACCCCGCGGTAAGTTGTGAGTCCTTTTGCCAGTTTTTTTGCATGTTCATTTTTCATGTCCACAACAGTATGCGCTCTTTTTTGTCGTTTTTACATTACCTTGATTGTCCATACAAGCTAGTTGAAGTTGGCTGCCCGTACATTTGTCAGTGTTAGCGCCTTGCGAGTGAACTTGCCACGGGGCCTCCCTAATTGTGTTTTGGTCATAAGAACCTGCTAAAAAATGTTAGTGTACGACATAAGTAGAATGTCATCTTCATCGTCGCGAAGATGGCAACTGTTCTCTTCTTTTTGTTAGCACGCATCATACCTACGCCTGCATACTATTCTAGTAGTGGCAGCAACGGCTCTGAAGAGATGAACTGACTGTACTCTGTTGCATCCCAAGGGGCTGTTTCTGGCCTTTGAGAACCCCAATCACCAGCACCACCTTCGTGATTCATTCTTTCCGTGTCTCCCTTCTTTTCCAATGTGTTCTCAATCTCTGCATGAACAAGAAGGCATCAACAACCCACAAGAATTGCATTCTTCTGCTGCTTGCACACAGAACATATGGATGGCAAGCGACGGGTCATAATAGGTGGCAGCTACTGACAACGAAAGGTGGCAACTGTCGTTATACACAAGTGGCAATTAATTTCTTCCAGCCCTCTTCATTCCAAAATTTTGCCCCCACCGTCCTTTTCGTATCCAACTACTTGCGTCAATTAAACTAGGAAATTAAGTCAATTTCAAATGTTAGTACATGGCAGATCTGGTGTACTCTGCCTGGCAATCGCGACTACACACTGAACCATGTACTGTTCTACCCCTATAGCATAGATCCAGCACAAGGTCGGGAGATTTTCAGCCTTAAGGATGAGAAGGTTGAGATCGGGAGATTTTCACCTGGGTTTTAGATGATCGTCTTCGGAGGGCTTGGTTGGAGTTTGGGGCTGGGGGTGGGGAGGGTTGGGGTGTGGTTTTGAGGTGGGAGTGCCCTACGGATCTGCTCTGTTTGCCATGGCAACCAGAGATGGCCGGCGACAGAGGTCGGGGTTCGAGAGGTGGGGGACGATGGCGGCAGACGAGGGAGGGGATGGATCGGAGGCCGGGAACTGGTTGGTCGTGCGGGCAGCGGGTCGGCTTGCCCGGACGGGGCAGTGCGGGCGGGGTTGGCACGCAACGGACGTGCGGGCCGCGCGTTTGTGCGCGCGAACGTGGTCGTGCGGGCCTGTTCCCGTCCATGCCACACGAGGCGTGCGGGCGGGTTCCCGTCGACGCCACACGTGTGGCAGTTATTCGGACCCTAGATGTATGTGTCTTCAGAACAGGACATAATTGAGAAGTTACACTATCCATTCTAGTATACAAGGCTATCTTGATTTTTCTTTTCTGAAGTCAATCTATGTTTTGCTTGACCAAGTTTATAGATATATATATTAGCTTTGGATATCCATATTTACTTTCCTTTTTTTGAGCGGTAATATCCTTATTTACCTTTTTTAGAAGCATATTCTTATTTACTAAGACAGGACAAATAGTACATCCCTTCGTACACATATCTCGCTAACACGACATAAGGAAGCCTAAAAACTTATAAAAGAAACACTTGCATAAAATGGTACACTATAGTTTTTTAGTTTTATGTTGAGGATACAATGCAGTTCATCTCACTTGAGAACTTAAGATTCTGAAAGTGAAAAGGGCCTACACAAAGCCCGATCACACTATATAACAAGAAATAGAAGGAAACGATCGGACAAAGACGGATGTGTTGCTTGGTGTGGCCCAACAAGAATATATATGGACTGAGACAAAAGCACTTTCTAATTAACCACAAAAAAATATCTTATAGAAAGTATAACCAAATTTGCTAATTATCAATCCTCATGGGAGGCAATCAAATCTCAATCGACTCGAGGTCCGTCTGATCATGGGCACTAAGATTTGTGTGCAATGTTTGGATGTTTGTCTCATCACAACTGTGTGGCTCTTATGCAAGCAATGAGGGCGCGTCTATATTACACTTAGAGCGACCCTGATAGTAGTGTCACCTGCAATGGCCCACAATGGGTCGGCCCATCAACCAGGCTAGGTCACGTGTTTGCTATGAGTCTACATTCTCTTCCAAATTTTTCTTCTTCTTTTGTTTCTTCTTTATTTTTGTTTATGTTTTTATTTGAATATAAACATATATTCAAACACTATGTTACTTAAATTTTTAAAGTGTTCGTCGTGCATTTTAAAATTGCCAACACAGTGTATAAAAATTGTACGTGCAGATTTTATAACATGATGATAGCATTCCAAAAAATGTTAACATGTTTCAAAAGAAAAGGTCTGTGACATTTAAAAAAATTATAGAGTGTAAAAAAAATATTGCCATAATTAATAAAAGTTGCACCATTAAAAAAAAAATGAATGTGGCATTTAAGAAAAATGTTCACAGGTTTCAAAAATATGTTTGCGATATTATAATTAGTTTTATGCATTTTAATAAATTTTCACGTAGTTTAAAAAGTGCATCATGACACACTACCATTAAAAACATGTTCTACTTGTATTTTAAAAATGTTTAACATGCATTTGAAAATGTTCAACATGTATCACAAATATTCCATAAGTATATGAAAAATGTATATTGAAAATTAGACGTGTGTTAAAAAAATAACAGAAAACCAAAGCAAAATGATGAAGAAACGTAAGAAGCAGATAAATCAAAGAAACCCACTAAAACGAACAGAAGAAACAAACTGAAAACTAAAAAACCCCGAAGGAAAAGTGGAGTAAAAATAAGCAGAAAAACCAAAAGAAAACTGTTGAAAACTCATAAACAAACACACAAGGAAAAAAATCGGCACGAAAGATTCTGGTTTATGCCGGTCCTCAGAACCTTCACAAAACCATGCAACTGTGTCACCAACTAAGGGAACTCCTTGAGGAGACAGACATTTTCAAGGTCGCATTAAGCGGCATATAGCTCCAGCGAGCGATCAGTTTGTGGATTTATCTAAACTTTCCTTTTTCTTATGGCTACTGACTAGGCTTTCTTGGATGCACGCGTGCTTTTTAGATCTACGTGAGGCTTTGTCTAGAATGGGCTTTATGATGTGTCTATAGGTTGCCCGCCCCCTGCTTGCCCCTAGGGTAGTTGCACTTTTTAGATTTTGTCACATGAGCACGTTCTAGTTTTTCTTGAAAACAAATTTGCTCGATATCATGCAAAAAAGAAAATATGTTCAGAAGTCCTTGCGTTTTTTTAAAGGTTCTGATTTGCATGTTCGTTTCGCACATATGCCACCAGAGGTTCAAATCCTAGGCACAAAACGTTTCACATGTTATTTTTCATATAACTGTTTTGTGTGATTGATCAACATATCTAAAATGTGTGAATTGTCGTTTCATATGGTAATTCATGCATTTCAAATATTCCTAACCAATAGTGCATGTTTTTCTTTGCTCTTGTTTATAGGGTTGCACTTTTCATATACGGAATTTGCATATAATTTCGTTTTATGCATCCAGCCATATCTAAAACTAGATGATACCCCGCCCGTTGTTGCGGGAACTGCTAACAAATAATTTGATTTAAAAAAAACATGAGAAAATTTATGAAACATAGTATATGTTGATGATAAAGATTTCCTTTTAAAAATATTGTTTAGAGTAAACATCTAAAGAAATTTGCCGAAAAAGCCGAAAATGAGTGTGGTCTTTGTTTTGTTAATTTATTAGCATGAAAATATCAGCGCGGCGATATGAAAAAAAGCAACATTGAGTAGAGGCAGTGGAGACGTCTATACCCTTGGTTAAACCCAAGACAACAATAGCAACTACATATGTGCATTTGTAAAAAAAAAACAGCTCGTGTAGAAAAATAAAACGCAAGTTCACTCATAATTTGACTTTCTATATATAAACAAAAGGTCGCTTATAATTGATTAGGCCCCTGGGAAAGTGGTTTTACATGGTAGACCTACTTGATTATGTGGATAGGCTACATGTCAAGATAAATAAGATGTTGAGATGAATCTCTTATGTATATAAGATGTGAAGCTTGTCTCCTTATATATTTTTATTTACTTTGTGTATTTATCTCAAATGTATTGAAGCATATACTAGTATAATGTATTGGATCATTACTAGTAAATCACACAAATTTAAAGAACACAACTTGGACAACTTAGACAACTGATCATGGCGGCATAGTGACACTGATACTCGATCCCATAGTGGGCAATTTTCATATGACCTGAGTCCTTATGGGCGAAGGAAGCAACGTCAACTTGATATATGCCAATACATAGTGGACGGTTTTCATCCGACCAGAGTCTTGAAAGTGGTACTATTGGGTTTGCTTGATCACCCAACAGTTCTGGTTAGAGTGAGTGGCCGACTTGTCAGGGGCACCTGTTGGGGAACGAAGCATGAAAATCAAAAAAATTCCTACGAACACCCAAGATTTAATCTAAGAGATGTATAGCAATGAGAGGGGAGTGGTGTCTACATACCCTTGTAGACCGAAAGCGTTAACGATCTAGAGATCGCGGTTGGCGTAGTCGTACTCGCGTCATGATCCAATCCAATCCAAGTACCGCACGTGCGGCACCACTGAGTTTAGCACATGTATGGCTCGGCGGCGTCCTCTCCTTCTTGATCCAGCAAGTGAGGGAGAGGAGGTAGATGAGATCTGAACCAACACGACGGTGAGTGATGTCTTCTACGCAACATTTCTTCTTGTAGACTCGTGTTAGGCCTCCAACCGCAGAGTTTTGTAGGACAGTAGCAAATTTCCCTTAAGCGGATGACCTAAGGTTTATCAATCCATGGCAGACGTAGGATGAAGATGGTCTCTCTCAAACAACCCTGCAACCAAATGCAAGAAACCTCTTGTGTCCCCAACACACCCAATACAATGGCAAATTATATAGGTGCACTAGTTCGGCGAAGAGATGGTGATAAAGTGTAGTATGGATAGTAGATATAGGTTTTCATAATCTAAAAATATAAAAAATCAAGGTAGCAAGTGATAAAATGGAGCACAAACGGTATTGCAATGATTGAAAACAAGGCCTAGGGTTCATATTTTCGCTAGTGCAAAATCTCTCAACAATGATAGCATAATTGGATCACATAACAATCCCTCAACGTGCAACAAAGAATCACTCCAAAGTTTCTATCAGAGAACGTAGGATGGAAACGTGCATCAACCCCTATGCATAGATTACCCCAATGTCACCTCAGGAATCCGTGAGTTGAGTGCCAAAACATACATCAAGTGAATCAATATATTACCCCATTGTCACCATGGGTATCCATATGCAAGACATAGATCAAGTGTTCTCAAATCCAATATTGAATCCAACATAATAAAACCTCAAAGAGCAAGACTCAATTCATCACAAGAAGGTAGAGAGGGAAGAACACCATAAGATCCAAATATATTAACAAAGCTCGCGATACATCACGATCCTTCCAAATCAAGAACACGAGAGATGGAGATCAAACACATAGCGACTAGTACATACTCTCAGCCCCGAGGGTGAACTACTCCCTCCTCATCATGGTGGCTGCTGGGATGATGAAGATGGCCTCTGGTGATGATTTCCCCCTTCGGCAAGGTGCCAGAACGGGGTCCCGATTGGTTTTTCGTGGCTACAGAGGCTTGCGGCGGCGGAACTTCTCATCTAGGGTTCTTTCTAGAGGTTACGGGATATATAGGAGTACTTTTTGTTGGAATCAAGTCAGGGGGTGCACGAGGGCCTCGCAAGCTCGGGAGGCGCGCCCTGGGGGGGGGGGGGGGTGCCCCCAGGCTTGTGGCCTCCTCGGCCACCTCCTGGTTCAGCTCCGGTGCTTCGTGGGTCTCCTCTAGTCCATAAACGATCACCGTAAATTTTCAGCCCATTCTGAGAACTTTTATTTCTGCACAAAAAAACAACATCATGGTAGTTCTACTGAAAACAACGTCAGTCTGGATTAGTTCTAATCAAATCATACCAAAACCATATAAAATTGTTGTAAACATGGCATGAATACTTCATAAATTATAGATGCGCTGGAGACGTATCAACATCCCCAAGCTTAATTCTTGCTCGTCCTTGAGTAGGTAAATGATAAAAGAAATAATTTATGAAGTGTGAATGCTAGCATAGTGCATAAGTTTGATCACTGATAGTTCCAAACACTTTTTCTAGCATCATTATTTATCATAAACAATAGCTCTTCTCATAAAACTTCTCATGATCAAGTAGCAAGCTATTCACATGTTAAAGTATAGACCATAGACTTGCTTGAAAACTACTCCCTCCGTTCCAAAATAGATGACCCAACTTTGTATTAAAGTTAGTATAGAGTTGGGTCATCTATTTTGGAACGGAGGGAGTAACAAACTATGTTCTCAGTCATCAAACAATTGCAATTCATCTTATTTTTAGGAAGGGTCTATGTAAGAGATTTGATTTTGCAAATTCCACATACTCAACTATCATATATTCTTCCATGATTGCTGAAACTCAAAGCATATTTTTAGAACAAATAGCATCCATCAAACACAGAGAAAGATAGGGGCTTAATGTCTCGCCTCCCAACTTATTTATCATATAGATAATTGTCAACAATAATAATTCGTGATCAAATATATTTGAACGTCCATATATGCTTGGATCTTTCCCTACCAAATGAGTACTTGCCAACTAGAGAATAATTGGGGTTGAAATGAGAAGGAATACTACTGACTCTTGCATAAAATTAAAAGATAGGCCCTTCATAGAGGGAAGCATGGATTTTTAGAGGTGCCAGAGCTCAAAGTTTGTAAAATAGAGATGAATATAATTTTGGGATGTATGCTTTCATTATCAACATAGCGGCCGAGAGTTTTCAACATCTTCCATGCTACACACATTATAGTCGGTTCCCAAATAGAAAGGTAAAGTTTTACTCCCCCTCCACCAACAAACACAAGCCATGGCTAGCTGAATCCTCGGGTGCCCTCCATACCAATAACAATCCAGGGGAGTTTTGTTTTATTATTATATTTTGATTTTGATAGGGACTGGGCATCCCAATTACCAGCCACTTTGTCATAAATGACAAGCGAATAAACACTCATCGTGAGAATAACCCACCTAGCATGGAAGATGCTGACAGCCCCCTGTCGCTTCATGAGCGATTTGGGCATACAAAACAGATTATTATTTGAAGATTTGGAGTTTGGCACATGCAAATTTACTTGGAACGGCTGGTAAATACTGCATATAGGTAGGTAAGGTGGACTCATATGAAATAACTTCAGGTTTAAGGGTTTGGATGCACAAGCAGTGTTTCCGCTTAGTACAGGTGAAGGCTACCAAAAGATCATAAGTAAGCACCACATGTTGGAGGACCCATAACAATATAACTTCTATACAAATATACCCGAACATAACTCATTACGTTGTCTTCCTTGTCCAACTTCAACTAATTTGCTCAAGTTTGAAAATAATAATGGGGCTCACAATCATAGAAGATGTCCAGGTAGTATATTTATATGTGAAATCTCTCTTCCTTCAATATTGTTTCGTGAATTGTTCAAGCGACCAATGCTGTGTGTGCTAACTTTCAAAATAAA
This sequence comes from Triticum timopheevii, assembly GCA_963921465.1. Classification (NCBI taxonomy): domain Eukaryota; kingdom Viridiplantae; phylum Streptophyta; class Magnoliopsida; order Poales; family Poaceae; genus Triticum; species Triticum timopheevii. The sequence goes on from OY997270.1 coordinate 316,414,295, forward strand.
TTTTACCACCTATACTTCTTATATGTGAAGTCATTACTCCCCATAGGGATAAGCATAAACATATATAATTTCAAATTTATGATATTCAATACATTCAACCATTTACTCATAGGATATAAGTGAAGCACAAGATTAATGACAATATACTCCAAAAAGATATAAGTGAAGATCAACGAGTAGTCAAATAATTAAGTTGCTATGTGAAGACTCTCTCTCATAAAAAAATAGATCTTAAGTATTTTATTCAAATAGCAAGCAAAACAAAATAAAATGAGATTCCAAGGATAGAACATATCATGTGAAGAAGTAAAAACTTAGGCTCAACCAAAACTGGCCGATCATTGCTGAAGAAGAAAGGTGTGATGCCAACCGGGGCATCCCCAAGTTTAGTTGCTTGGATATTACTTGAATATTATCTTGGGGTGCCTTGGGCATCCCAAAGCTTAGGGTATTGTCACTCCTTATTCCCCTCATATTGATATCTCACCCAAAACTTGAAAACTTCAATCACACAAAACTTTAACGGAACTTCGTGACATGGGTTAGTGAAACAAAGCAAATAACCACTTTTAAGGACTGTTGTAAACTCATTCTAATTTTACATTGGTGCTACATATATGGTATTTTAACTTCTCTATGGTTCATACCCCCCAATACTATCCATAGATTCATCAAATTAAGCAAACAACACAATGGAAACAGAATCTGTCAAAAACAGAACAGTCTGTAGTAATCTGGACATTAGCCAAACTTCTGTAGCTCCAAAAATTCTGGAAAATTAGGACAACATAGGCAATTTGTATATCAATCTTGTGTAAAATATTCAGATCATAATCACGTTTCTGTGAATTTTTAAAATTCCACAAGTGAGCGCAAAAGTTTCCATTTTTCAGAAAAATCAAATCAATTATCACCCAAATCATCCCAAATGTCTTACTTGGTACTTTATTGAAAAAAAGCTACAAAACATGATTACTACATCATGTAAACACACAAAAGCAGTAGGGGTAAATATTGGATTGTCTCCCAACAAGCGATTTTCTTTAATGCCTTTTTAGCTAGGCATGATGATTTCGATGATGCTCACATAGAAGTAAAGAATTGAAACACAACGGGAGCATCATGAAAAATATGAGAAGCACATTTAAGGCTAACACACTTCCTATGTATAGGAATTTTGTGATCAAACAACTTATGGGAACAAGAATCAACTAGCATAGGAAGGCAAAACAAGCAAAACTTCATGATTTTCAACACAAAGAGAGGAAACTTGATATTATTGAGATATGTAGAAGCTTATGTTTCTCTCTCATAATAATTTTCAGTAATATCATGAATGAATTCAACAACATAACCATCACCTAAAGCATTCTTTTCATGATCCACAAGTATAGAAATTTTATTACTCTCCACATAAGCAAAATTATCCTCATGAATAGTAGTGGGAGCAAACTCAACAAAATAACTATCATGTGATACTTGATTGGCGTAATCCAATTGAAACCTCTTCCAAGATAGCAACTTTGTTATCAAAATCAATTGAAACCTCTTCCAAGATAGTGGAATCATCATTAAATAAAGTCATGACCTCTCCAAATCCACTTTCATAATTATCATAATAAGATTCAACACCCTCCAAAATAGTGGGATCATTATCACCTAGAGTTGACACTCTTCCAAACCCACTTTCATCAATATAATCGTCATAAATAGGAGGCATGCTATCATCATTATAAATTTTCTCATCAAAACTTGGGGGACTAAAAATGTCATCTTCATCAAACATAGCATCCCCAAGATTATGGTCTTGCATATCATTAGCATCATGGATATTCAAAGAATTCATACTAATAACATTGCAATCATGCTGACCATTTAAAGGTTTTATGCCAAACATTTTATTGACTTCTTCTTCTATCAATTTAGCACAATTTTCCGCTCCATCATTTTCACGATGACATTATAAAAGATGAATAATATGAGGCAACCTTAATTCATTTTTTTAGTTTTATTTTATAAACCAAACTAGTGATAAAAACAAGAAGCTAAAAGATTCAATTGCAAGATCTAAAGATATACCTTCAAGAACTCACCTCCCCGACAATGGCGCTAGAAAAGAGCTTGATGTCTACTACGCAACCTTTCTTCTTGTAGACTCGTGTTGGGCCTCCAAGCGCAGAGTTTTGTAGGACAGTAGAAAATTTCCCTCAAGTGGATGACCTAAGGTTATCAATCCGTGGGAGACATAGGATGAAGATGGTCTCTGTCAGACAACCCTGCAACTAAATACAAGAAGTCTCCTGTGTCCCCAACACACCCAATACAACGACAAATTGTATAGGTGCACTAGTTCGACGAAGAGATGGTAACAGAAGTGCAGTATGGATAGTAGGTATAGGTACTTATAATCTGAAAATATGAAAACAACAAGGTATCAAGTGATAAAATGGAGCACAAACGATATTGCAATGCTTGAAAACAAGGCCTAGGGTTCATACTTTCACTACTGCAAAATCTCTCAACAATGATAGCATAACTGGTTCACATAACAATACCTCAGCGTGCAACAAAGAACCACTCTAAAGTTTCTATCAGAGAATGCATAGATTACTCCAATATCACCTCGGGAATCCGCGAGTTGAGTGCCAAAACATAAATCAAGTGAATCAATATAATACCCCATTATCACCACGGGTATCCATATGGAAGACATACATCAAGTGTTCTCAAATCCAATATTGAATCCAACATAATGAAAACTCAAAGAGCAAGACTCAATTCATCACAATAAGGTAGAGAGGGAAGAACACCATAAGATCCAAATATATTAACAAAGCTCGCGGTACATCAAGATCGTGCCAAATCAAGAACACGAGGGAGGGAGATGAAACACATAGCTACTAGTACATACCCTCAGCCCCGAGGGTGAACTACTCCCTCCTCATCATGGTGGCCACAGGAATGATGGAGATGGCCTCCAGTGATGATTTCCCCCTTCGGCAAGGTGCCAGAACGGGGTCCCGATTGGTTTTTCATGGCTACAGAGGCTTGCGGCGGCAGAACTTCTCATCTAGGGTTCTTTCTGGAGGTTACGGGATATATAGGAGTACTTTGTGTTGGAATCAAGTCAGGGGGTGCCCAAGGGCCCCACAAGCTTGGGAGGCGCGCCCCACATTCTTGTGGCCTCCTCGGTCACCTCCTGGTTCAGCTGGTGCTTTGTGGGTCACTTCTGGTCCATAAACAATCACCGTAATTTTTTAGCCCATTCCAAAAACTTTTATTTTTGCAAAAAAATCACATTACGGTAGTTCTGCTGAAATCAGCGTCAGTCCGGGTTAGTTCTAATAAAATCATACTAAAACCATATAAAAAATTTGTAAGCATGGCATGAATACTTCATAAATTATAGATACATTAGAGACGTATCAGTATGGTGGTGGTGGTGGCAGCGGAACTCCAGCAAGGCTTTGCCAAGCGCTGACAAAACGTGGAGGAGGAGTAACGGGAGGGAGACGGGGCAAGCACGGAAGGCTTGGCTGCCCCATGCGCCTCCCCACTATATACAGGGGTGAGGGAGGGGCGTGGCAGTGCCCTCCAAGCCAATTGGAGGCCCTCCCCCTTAGGATTTCCCCTCCCCACGCGCATGGGCCTTGTAGAGGCTGGTCCCCCTGGCCCATTAAGGCCAGGGCGCCCCCCTACAGCCCATGTTATTGTATGGGACGTGATGGAACCCTCCGAGGACTTCCGGACCCCTTCGAAACCCTCTGGAACCTTCCGGTGGCTTCCCAGTACAAAACCAAAAAATCAGACTTTTTACCGGATCCCCGACAACAACCTTCCATATATAAATCTTTACCTCCGGAGCTCCTCGTGACATCCCAGATCCCATCCGGGACTCTGAACAACCTTCTGATTTTCCACTATTAATATCTCAATACTACCCTAGCACTACCGAACATTAAGCGTGCGACCCTATGGGTTCGGGAACATGCAGACATGACCGAGACTTCCCTCCAATCAATAATAAATAGCGGGACCTAGATACCCATATTGATTCGTACATATTCAACGAAGATCTTTATCGGTTGAACCACAGTGTCAAGCATTCAGTCAATCCCATATGCAAGTCCCTTTGTCCCCGTGATATGTTACTTGCCCGAGATTCGATCATCGGTATCTCCATACCTAGTTCAATCTCGTTACCAGCAAGTCTCTTTACTTGTTCCGTAATACAAGATCCTGTGACTAAACACATTAGGAACATGAAGCTTCTTATGATGTTGTATTGCCGATAGGGCCTAGCTAGAGATATCTCTCCGTCACACGGAGCGACAAATCCCAGTCTCGATCCATGCAACCCAACAGACACCTTCGGAGATACCTGTAGAGAACATATATAGTCACCCAGTTACGAAGTGATGTTTGATAGGATACAAGGCATTCCTCTGGTATCCGGGAGTGGCATGATCTCATGTCTAAGGAGCTTATACTTTACATGAAGAAACCTATAGCAAATAACTAAACAATCTGATGCTAAGCTTACTGTTGGGTCTGTCTATCACATCATTCTCCTAATGACATGATCCCGTTATCAAATGGCAACTCATGTCTATGGTTAGGAAACCATAACCATCTTTGATCAACGAGCTAGTCTAGTAGAGGCTTACTAGGGACACAGTGTAGTTTATGTATTGACACACGTATTTAAGTTTCTGATGAATATGATTCTAGCATGAGTAATAAACATTTATCATGAACGGGAAATATGATAATAACCATATTATTATTGCCTCTAGGGCATATTTGCAATAGTCTCCCACTTGCACTAGAGTCAGTAATCTAATTCACATCGCCATGTGATTAACACACAATGAGTTCTGGGGTTTGATCATGTTTTGCTTGTGAGAGAGGTTTTAGTCAACGGGTCCGCAACATTTAGATCCGTGTGTACTTTGCAAATCTCTATGTTATACTATAGATGCTGCTACAACACTCCACTTGGAGTTATTCCAAATGACTACTCCACTATATGTATCTGGTTTGCGACTCAGAGTCATCCGGATTGGTGTCAAAGCTTGCATCGACATAACCCTTTAGTACGAACTCTTTATCATCTCCATAACCGGGAAACATTTGTCGGCGTTCTGGGAACGGGGGTCCCCAGACTTGCCTGCCTGCGGCCTGCGGTGTGGCTCAAAGGAGGCCTAGCACGGCCCATCTTCATCAACGCAAGCTCAAGACCCTCGCGAGGGGCCAAGCCTCGTGGGGCGGACGACAAGGAGCTTCCTCAGGCACGGCCTCATCAGGCTGGCTCATGAGGAGGCGGAGAGTTCAAGGCGGGGTACCTCGCGAGGTGCCCATGACGCAAGCCATGACGACAAAGGGCGCCAGTCGGGCGCCAGCCCGCGCAGTGTCCTCCTTTCCTCTTTGGTGCAAAGGGAGCAAGCGCAGGCGAGAGCATCAAGCAAAGGCATCCATTTCGGTGCAACAAGACCAAGACCAGCCCAACGGCCGGAAGGAAGTCATTGTGGAGCCCAAGCCGGCGTCATCACCAGAGCCTTTGACAGGCGAGGACCAACTTTAGTCAGGATAAGTGTACCCGATGTTCCCCTTCAAAATGGCCAATTTTTGGCGCCCTTCCCGCTCAATATGTGGTAAGAAGCCCAGGGCCTTTGCCTATAAATAGGACTAGCCACCCCCAGGATAGAGGCAATCTGGACCGGACCTAGCAAGCGGGATCCCCGTCAAGAAACCAGTAGATAGAGCGACTGAACCCCTCCTAGCGGTTCATCGCACCAGCCAAGAACAGACCCTCGCGAGGCTGTTCTGCTTTGTATTGTTCATCACCAAGCCCAAGAGGCAATCCACCACACCACACACTGGAGTAGGGTATTACACCACAATGGTGGCCTGAACCAGTATAAATCTTGTGTCTCTTGTGCTGTTTAGTTAGTAGTTTAGATCCTAGCGATTCGGCGAGGAGCGAGCCGGTAGAGGGTTGGATCTCCGTGCGCACCCCAGAGTTCGAACCTCAAGGGTCTGCCGGAACCCGAAATCCGACATTTGGTGCGCTAGGCAGGGGTGCGTCGGAATCTGCCTTCCCTCGTCTCGTTCTTCCCCGACTACCGCAACCATGTATGACGCTCGTCGGGCTCGCGCCGAGCGCCGAGCCACCCTCGCCTCCCACGTCGCCCAGACGGCTCCCGTCAGCGGGCGCCCTCGTTGTTCCCCGTCACCTGCTGTCAACGCCGCCACCGGCCCAGCGGGGAACGAGCAGCAAGCATCGTCCCAGCATCCGTCGATGAGGCGGGACGGCCGCACCGCCACACCCTCGCTCACCCCCACTGGTTCTTCGTCGCGCGCCCCCCGCGCGGCCATGGAGGCCTGAGCCGCGCTCATCGCGGCAAACGAGCTCCTGCGCTACCGCCCCATCGATGACGTCTACGAAGAATGTCTCGACTGAGTCGCTGAGCTCGTCCGTGCCGCAGGAGGCGCCCCCGCACCGTCCTTCTCGCTACACCGCACCCCGCCTCGCGCGGGGCGATGAAGCTCCTGGGGCGCCTCAGCCACCTCCTCCTCAAGAAGGCGCCCTGGCCCCAAGGCGCACGGCCCCTGGGCGGAACCCGCTCCGCCAGGCGCCAGCACGGCAAGAGCAGAGCTGCCAAGAAGTCCCTCGCCCACGAGAAGCTGCCCGAGCGCTCCCTGCTCCAGCACGTCAAGACCCTGCGCTGCCCCCAGCCGCGGTGCACGGCGACCCGCAGGACCAAGCTCTCCATCGCCCAAGGCCTCCCGTGGCCACGGCGGGCTGCCGCGCCTTCACCTCCGAGCTGCACAGCGTCGCGTGGCCCGGCAAGTTCAAGCCAGACCTGCCCCCTCGCTACGACGGCACGGCTGACCCTGCGGAGTTCCTCCAACTCTACGAGTTGGGCATGGAAGCCGCCAACGGAGACGAAAAGGTCATGGCGAACTGGTTCCCCATGGCGCTCAAGGACGGAGCCCGCACCTGGCTCCTGAATCTGGCCCCAGGCACGATCTCTTCCTGGGACGAGATGCGCACCCGCTTCATCGCCAACTTCCAGGGTACTCGCGACCGGCCACCCGCCGTGAGTGACATGCGCCGTATCAAGCAGCAACCAGGGGAAACTCTGCAGAAGTACATCCAACGCTTCAACAACGCGCGCCTCAAGATCCCCAGGGTAACGGAGGAAGCCATCATCTCTACCTTCTCCGACGGTGTGCGTGACGTCAAGATGAAGGAGGAGCTGGCGATGCATGAAGACCTGTGCACCTCCTTGGAGCTGTTCAACTTGGCGACCAAGTGTGCCAGGGCTGAGGAGGGGCGCCTCTCCCTCCTCGAGCTGCCTGCCGCGGACCCTGAAGAGAAGAAGCCCAAGGCCAAGGACGTGAAGCGCAAGGGGGCTACCGTGCTCGCGGCCGAGCCAGACACCAAGCGGGGCAGAGATCAGCCCGAGTCCTCCAAGGGCAGTCGGTACTTCGTGTACCACGACCTCCACACCCACAACACAAATGAATGCCAAGAGCTCCGGGCCGTGCGAGAGGGAAGGGTCGGCTGACGTCCCGACCGCAGCGACCGGGGCTACGGACGAGGAGGAGGAAGGAATGCAGGACGCTGGGAAGAGCACGACCCGCGCCAAGGGTGGCGCGACCAACCTCGCGAGGACCGCTGGTAGGACCCGCCTTGCGAGGGAGGCTGGAGAGATCAGCCTTGCGAGGATCGCCCGCAAGGGAACGCAGGCCTCCCTCCGCTACCGCCGCAACCAAGGAGAAATGAAGACCGTCATCAGGACAAGGGGGCTAGGGGCTTCCAGGAACCACGTGCAATCGCCTGCATCCTGGGCGGAGCTCAAGCCCCAGCCTCTCAGCGCATCTTCAAGCAGTTTTCCCGCGAAGTGAATGCAATCCTCCCCAAGATCGAGGCCACGCGCCCTCTCAGGTGGTCGGCGTGCGCCATCACGTTCAGCTCAGCGGATCAGCTCAAGTGCGCGGCCACAGCAGGAGTCCTCCCGATGCTTTGTTCTCCAATCATCAGCAACGAGCTAGTCACCAAGACCCTCATCAACGGTGGGGCAGGGCTCATCGTCCTGTCCGTGGAAACATTCAACAATCTTCAAGTGCCTTACAGTCAGCTTCAGCCAACCAAGCCCTTCTCCGGAGTCACCGAAGGCTCCACGGTCCTGATAGGGCAGGTCCGCCTTCCTGTCACCTTCGGGGCACGCGACAACTACCGCACCGAGCTCATCGACTTTGACGTCGCCCACATTCGCCTGCCGTGCAACGCCATCCTCGGGTACCCGGCGCTGGCCAAGTTCATGGCCGTAACCCACCACGGCTACAACGTCCTCAAGATGCCAGGAAGCAGCGGGGTCCTCACGGTGCCCTGCGAAGAGAGAGACGCAGTGTGCTCCCTAGAGCGAGCCTTTCAGGCCGCATCACTGGAGGACCCAGACCGCAGCAGCAGGAGGCCTCCTGAGGCCACACCCAAGAAGAAGAAGACATCAACCGGCTAGGCCCCTCAGGAGGCAGGCCCCTCAGGGCCCGCGCCTGGCCAGGAGGAGCCTCCTTCCATCGCATAGGGAAGCGCGCCCGGCGCCCTCCTCAGGTAGGGCTCGGGGGCTCTCCCCTGGAGGGCCGCCGACCTCACCAAGGTCACGAGGGAGGCGCTTGGGCACCACGTGGAGGCGTGCTTCGAAGCACGTTTCCCTCAGGAAGGGGCAAGGCAAGGAGGGCCAAACCCTCAGGAGTTCGTCAGCAAGGCCATTCAGGAGTTACAGGAGTCAGGGGTCATGAGGGGCAGCCGCCGCCTACCCACTGTGGCCCCCCATCCAGGCGAGGATGGTGGGCTGCACATCTGCATCGACATACCAGGGTTCAACCGAGCCACATCTCAAGAGCGCCTCTGGCCCTCGCGAGTGGGACGTTGCGAGGGTCCGCCCCACAGCTACGTGCGCATGCCTTACGGCCTGCCAAATTCGGCTGCTGCGCACCAGCGTCTCATGAGGGCCATCTTGGAGGCTCAAGAGGTCAGGCGTGCCGCAGCCCTGGCGGAGATGGAGATGGCCCGCGAGGAGCCGCCGGCACCTCCGGAGCCTCCCGAGGCCCCTGGGCCTGGGGGCTCGTGGGGATCGGCTCCCGCAGCCCACCGAGCTTGCTACACAAACACCCCTTCGTCCCCAACATATCAGGTGACATCTTTTAAGTTTCGTTTCTCGCCGGGAGCGCCTTCAGGGCCGCATTATTCCCAGGCCGCGTGGGTCCGTCCCTGCGGCATGTATCCCTTTTATTTCATGTCCTTAGCTCATCTTATTGGGGGCGCCCCTCGGGCTGCATCATCCCCAAGCCGCTCGGGCCTGTCCCAGCGGCATGTATCCTTCTTGCGTTTACCTTAGGGCTATGCTTTCGATCCACCATGCTTGTTATTTGGTGCCTTTTCTCCTGGGTGTCGGAATCTTGCACGTTGAAGGGGGGTGCCTGAGCATCGCGACTCAGGGCTCCTACCGGCTCTCCGGCCCTCACCCTCTGGTCTTGTCCATGGCATCGCGACCTGGCATACCAGCGATGGCTGAGACCAGCCCGAGAGCCGGGACCCGAGGACGTAGAGTTTCGTCATCTAACCCAGCTTGCGCGTTAAAGGGGGGGGGGGTGCCTGAGCATCGCGACTCAGGGCTCCTACCGGCTCTCCGGCCCTCACCCTCTGGTCTTGTCCATGGCATCACGACCTGGCATGCCAGCGACGGCTGAGACCAGCCCGAGAGCCGGGACCCGAAGATGTAGAGCACCGGCATCTGGCCAAATTTGCAGGAACACACTCCAAGATAAGGCCCAGAGCCAGGCACAACCCGCCTTGAGGTAGGGCCCCGTGAGTCCCGCGCTGGCTCACGGGTGCCCAGATACACCTCGTCAAGCCCTACCGTGCCGGCCACGTGTCAGGGTGGGGCTGTATACGTCCCGGGGGCTCCTCCTGGAGGGGAGCCCCCTCCCACGTACCAGTGGAAGCACCATGCTCCATGCTGGCTGACGACACTGCCGAGGACCGGCTATGCCCGTACGCATACGGAAGCGCTATGCTCCGCGCTGGTGATAAACAACTGAGGGTGGCCTCCGGGCCGCATCAACCTCAGGGAGCCCGGAGCTCAGTGTCTGGCCTTGTCGCAACGCCTCCCCTCGGGAGCGCCGCGTGAAGGGGCTGGGCACGGGGGCTGCGCCTGGGTCTCGCCCAGACGCACCCCACCTGGCCAGGCCTCCCGGGCCTGGTTCGTCGCACGTCTCTCCCCGAGCGGAGCCAAGGTACGAAGGCCGTTTGAGCGTCAAGGGGGACTCCCGAGCATCGCGTCTCAGGAGCCTAACTGGTCACGTAGCCCCTCACTCCTTAGTTCCGAAAGGCTAACGGCAGTCGAGGTATGCGCGGGGCCGGGCCCTGCAGACGTAGAACGGCAGATCCACCCACACCTCACCTCCCTACTTGTTGTTCGAGAACCAAGGGGGACTCCTGAGCATCGCGACTCAGGAGCCTAACTTGTCACGTAGCCCCTCACTCCTTGGTCCCATCCTGGTTTTCGGTCAGGGCCAATGGCGGCTGAGGTATGCGCGGGGCCGGGCTCTGCCGGCGTAGAACATAAGCAAGTAGGAAGGAATAATGCAAATTTCAGGGAATTCAAAAGCAAATATTACAGTCAATGCTGTATCACGGCATCAAACATAAGTTTTAACGCCTCCCCGAGGCATGGTACATGCGCAGGAATTAAAAACAGGACGGGAGCCACGACGGAGTCACTTGCCGGCGGGGGAGCCGCGTGGAGTAGGTTCGCCTTGTGGAGTAGCAGGGCTTGCAGCGCTCCGCTTCGGCCTGGTACTGAAGGCCCGGAACTTCCCCAGCAGAGCCTCCGCACGACCCTTCACGGCCTCAGCAGCGGCAGCGGCACGCTCGCCGCTCACTGGCTCCAGCAGGCTGTCGAGGTCGATGTTGGGGTCGCGAAGATAGATGTGGGTGAAGACCCGCGTCAGCGCTGCAGAAGACAAGACACGTGCCTCGGCCTCAGCCGTAGGGCCAAGGCCAAGGGTGACATCGTTAAGGGCGCGAACCAGGAAGGGAAGCAGCTTGGCGGGGCCATCCTCCTCGCCGGCCAGCGGACTCTCAAGGCCGCTATCATAAAGCGTCTTCAGCAAAGTGCGAGCCTTCTCCTCCATATCCGCAAAGGCCACGCGATCCTCGGCGAGAACCCGGGGCTTGCCGTCCAGCTCAACTCTCCTCGCCTCCAGCTCTTGCTCCAGCATGCCCAGGTGGCCACGGTGCCTCTTGAGCTTGGCCTCCAGGTCCTTGACGGCCGCCTCGCGAGTCTTCATGTTTTCCTCCTGCTCTTGGCGAAGGCGGGCCTCCTCGGCAAGCTGGTTCTGCAGGCCCTTCAGCTCGCTCTCCAGCGTCTCACAGCGACCTTGGACGCTAGCTGCCTCCCCCAGGGCAGCATCGCGGGCAACCTTCGCCTCACGGACGGCCTGTTTCTCCTCGTCGCAAGCCATTGAGGCCTGGATCAGCGCCGCCCGTATCGAAGCATCAGAGCGAATCCAGCCAGAAGCCAGCTCCAAGCGCCCGGCCACCAGACGGGGGTCGGCGCCCAGAAGATCCTACCGCAGATGGTCCAGTCTGGCAATGGTGTGATCCAGAATCGTATTCGGAGAAGCAGCAGTCGGTGGAGAAGGAGGAGAAGACGGCTGTGTGAACACCGCGCCTTGAGGCGGAACCGGTGGCGCCACGACGACAAGGGAGGCAGCATCAAGCAAGGGCACCTCGGGAGTCGCCTGGGTCAAGGGGGCTGAGCTCGCCCCCGCGGGCTCAGCCTGGCCTCGCGAGGACGCCCGGCCAGGAGAGGCTTGCGCGTCACGGTCGCCTTCTTCCTCGGGCAGAGGCACTGCCACGGATGGGACCTCAGGAGCTCCCTTCAGCTTCTTTGCCGCGGGTGCCAGCCTGGCCGAAGGACATAGGCATCAGGTCTCGTCGACAAAATAATAATCAAGACGGGAAGCAGGCACTTACAGGTCGTTGTTGGTGGACTCAAGCAGCCTCTGGCCGAACTTAAAGCCCGAGAGCCGGCTGCAAGGGTCAGCTTGAAGGGGCTCGGGAGTAGGAGGCGCGCCTGCGGATCGCCCCAGGGCCGGGGCAGACCCGCGAGGGACCAGCCCAGTCCGGTCCTTCTTCGGGATCAGAGGCAGGCTCCTGCCGCCCTGCTCACCCTCGTCCTCGTCGTCGTCGCTGGGGGGAAGGCGGAGAGTGCGGGACCTGCGCCGAAGGGGAGGAGCTCTTGACTCCGCCTCCGAGTCAACCCCCTCTTCCTGCTCCCCTTCTTTCTTCTCGTCGCTGGAGTGGTCGGAGGACACGTCCACCAGGTCCTCCGGAGCCTCCACGGGCACGGGCCCATCCCTGATGAAGACAGGCATGGACCCCACTACCTGCTCCCAGTCCTCGCGAAGGAACAGGGGCGTAGGAGCGCCCTCCAGCCTCGCCACGTCTCCCCCAACCAAGGACCGGAGGACCGCCGCCAGATCCTCGTCAGCCAGGACCACGGGGCTCGAGTGAGGCCTCCACATCGGAAGCGAGTACTGACGGAGCGGAGCCAGTTGATGCTCCAGGAACTCCCTCAGCAGCGACGCACCAGTCAGCTTCACCGCCGCCACGCTGGCCGGCCTCAGATCTGCGTCCATCTTCTCCAACACTAGCTTCGCGCAGGGATCCAGAAGCTCCACTCGTGACCAGTCGTCGGAGCTCGCAGGATGCTCCATGGGCAGGGTTAGCCGAGGGTGAATGCGCCCAACATCCACCAGGATCCACTTGCTCCTGAAGCCCTCAATCCTCTTCCCAGGGTTTGAAATGGCGATGGCACCGCCGTACGCGATGAAGCTCGCGCACGCGGAGGCGGAACCACGGGAGGTTCGGAGGGAGAAGTAGTGGCGCAGCAAGGCCACCGAGGGCTTCACCCCTACGTGAGCCTCACAATAGTAGGCGAAGATCGCCAGAAGAACAGAGTTGGGATGGAGGTGCAGAGCTTGAATATTGTAGTGGCGAAGGACAAAGAAGAACTCAGAAAAGGGAGGCACCAGACCAGCAACGATGGCGCTCACGAAGAGCGGATAGAAGGTGCTCCCTCGACCTTCAGGGACGGCAGAGCCGGCCTTGAACGCCTTCGTCCCGTCGATGCCCTGCGCCTCCGCCATCTGGCGCACCAGGGCAAGACTCGCCCCTGACACGTTTGGCGGGTCCAAGGCAGGCGAGTACCAAGCTCCGGCCGGGGCTTGGCGAGGCGCCATGACTGGCTAGGGCACGCAGGCGGAGTAGATCTGAAGATTTTGGAAGCAGGGAGGATAGGCGCAAGAAAGGGGATCTGAGAAACAACTGGAGGAAATAAAGGAAGCAAGGGAGGTGCCTCTCTTTTATCAACTCACGCGGCTGCAGTGCCGCCCACGTCCAATCAACCGCCACGCGGCGCCCAAGGCCGCAGGCTGTTAGGGCTCGCGACGCTTCGCACTTGCCCTTTCGCCTCTCTGCTCGGCCAAGTTCGGGCGCGCCATGGGCCCGGGGGCTACTGTCGGTGTTCTGGGAACGAGGGTCCCCAGACTTGCCTGCTTGCGGCCTGCGGCGTGGCTCAAAGGAGGCCCAGCATGGCCCATCTTCCTCAACGCAAGCTCAAGACCCTCGCTAGGGGCCAAGCCTCGCGGGGCGGACGACAAGGAGCTTCCTTAGGCACGGCCTCATCAGGCTGGCTCATGAGGAGGCGGAGAGTTCAAGGCGGGGTACCTTGCGAGGTGCCCATGATGCAAGCCATGACGACCAAGGGCGCCAGTCGAGCGCCAGCCCGCGCAGTGTCCTCCTTTCCTCTTTGGTGCAAAGGGAGCAAGCGCAGGCGAGAGCATCAAGCAAAGGCGTCTATTTCGGTGCAACAAGACCAAGACCAGCCCAACAGCTGGAAGGAAGTCATTGTGGAGCCCAAGCCGGCGTCATCACCAGAGCCTTTGACAGGCAAGGACCAACTTTAGTCAGGATAAGTGTACCCGATGTTCCCCTTCAAAATGGCCAATTGTTGGCGCCCTTCCCGCTCAATATTTGGGAAGAAGCCCAAGGCCTTTGCCTATAAATAGGACTAGCCACCCCCAGGGTAGAGGCAATCTGGACCGGACCTAGCAAGCGGATCCCTGTCAAGAAACCAGTAGATAGAGCGACTGAACCCCTCCTAGCGGTTCATCGCACCAGCCAAGAACAGACCCTCGCGAGGCTGTTCTGCATTGTATTTTTCATCACCAAGCCCAAGAGGCAATCCACCACACCACACACTGGAGTAGGGTATTACACCACAATGGTGGCCTGAACTAGTATAAATCTTGTGTCTCTTGTGCTGTTTAGTTAGTAGTTTAGATCCTAGCGATTCGGCGAGGAGCGAGCCGGTAGAGGGTTGGATCTCCGTGCGCACCCCAGAGTTCGAACCTCAAGGGTCTGCCGGAACCCGAAATCCGACAACATTTCCTTAGTCCTCTTTAGGCACCTAAGGATATAATTTTGAACGTTGTCCAGTGATCCACTCCTGGATCATCTTGTACCCCCTTGCCAGACTCATGGGAAGGCACACATCAGGTCTGGTACACATCATGGCATACATTATATTGCCTATGGCTGAAGCATAGGGGGCGACTTCCATCCCTTTTCTTTCTTCTGTCGTGGTCGAGTCTTGAGTCTTAGTCAACTTCCACCTTACATCTAGGAAAGAACTCCTTCTTTGACTAATCCATTTTGAACCCCTTCAAAATCTTGTCAAGGTATGTGCTCTGTGAAAATCTTATCAGGCGTCTTGATCTATCTTCATAGATCTTCATGCCCAATACGTAAGCAGCTTTACCCATGGTCTTCCTTTGAAAAACTCCTTTCAAACAACCCTTTATGCACTCCAGAAATTCTACATCATTTACAATAAAAAATATATCACCCACATATACTATCAGAAATGCTATCACTACAAAAAAATACACTTCCGTGATGATACATGTTTGTCACAGTAGGTCGCATTTTTTGTCATGCATGTACATCCATGATGATTTTATGACAGAATCAAGATAGTCATACCTGTGCTGTCGTAGAAGTGTGCCATGACATTACCAAAATTATCATCATGGAAGTGTCCACTTCCATGACGATAAATCGCGCGTCACAGAAGTGCTTTCGTCAAGGGTGACCGACACGTGGCATCCACTGTAACGGAACGCCGTTAAGCTATCGGGTCGGATTTTGGATCCGATAACCCGTTAACAACCCTGACCAATGGGAAATTTCCACGTGTAAAATTCTGATTGGCCGAAGGGAACACCTGTCAGCTCGTCAGTGGGCCAGACGTCGCCCGTCCATTGGAGGAGACATGCCTATGATACGTCGACATGTGGCTGGGCCCAACAGAGGCCCATATAGGTTAAAAAGGCCGGTCCAGTCAAAGGCCCACAGAACTTAATCAGGTACTAGTGGGCCAGCCCAATAACGACCTACTGAATAAAGGCCCATTTACGGCCCGAAGCCAGATCTGGCCCGTTAATTGTTTGCCCAATATGTGGGCCCATTTACGGCCCGAAGCCAGATCTGGCCCGTTAATTGTTCACCCAATATTTGGGCCCATTTGCGGCCCGAAGCCAGATCTGGCCCGTTAATTGTTCGCCGAATATTTGGGCCCAACTACAGCCCGGTGACTTTCGGCCTGTTAGAGGCTTGATGTAGACATGGGCCCATTTCAGCCCGGTGTGACTTTCGGCCTGGGAATGGCCCGTGCTGCCCATGGGCCATATATGGTCCGACAAGACATCGGGCCCCCTAACGGCCCGTGCTAAAGGTGGCAACAGTTAAGCCCAACGTGACTTTGGGCCCGTTAAAGGCCTGTCGCGTAATTCGGCCTGTTGATGCATGTACTAAGCTTTCGGCCTCTTAAAGGCCCATGATATCAGTGGGCCAACTAAGGCCCGAGATATGTTTTGGCCTGGTAACGGCCCGTGAGCTAACTGGGCCCAAAACGACCCGGTCTACATTTCGGCCCGCTGAAGGCCCGTCGACGACTAGTGAAAATTGAGGCCCAACATGCATTTTGGCCTGCTAAAGGCCCGTGGTTTCATCTCGGGCGTAACAGGCCAGTACAATATTCAGCCTGTTAATGGCCCAACGCTACCTGGGCCAAACTAAGCGCTGGGTCGACAAAAGGCCCAACTAAAATATAGGCCGGTGTAAGTTTGGGCCTGGCCAATGTGTGAAGGCCCCAATCATTCGGGCCCAGGAAAGAAGCATGCCGGCCCAATTGTGGCCCGCTAAAAACCTAGCCTGTTAGAGTCGAATGTTTCGGCCCGGTCGACTACATCTAATTTTTTTTCAGATAGCGAATGATGGCAGTAACTAGTAGGAATTAAGAACAAACCTACTCTATACAATAAAGAAATTGCAGCATAGTAACTAAGAATAAAACTACACTATACAATAAAGGATTTAAGTTATATTACATCCACTGGGCATCGAAGTTCGCCACCAGTGATCATAAAGTGCAACGAAGAAGCAGATTACAAAAACTGGGCACCATTGCAGCGTAACAAAATAATACTGAACAGAGACCACTTCCAAGACAGTTCAAGAAAGGTTAGCCTTGCGGGGGAACTGCTGCGCAAGCTGCTGAGCAAGGCTATGAGACCGGCCTAGCATGTCGGTCTTAGCTTCCAGGTGTAGCTGTTTAGCGATGAGGTTCTCATTGGTGTTGTCCGCAATCTTTCTTAGAGATAGGACTTCAAGTCGAAGTTGAGTTGCAGAATGCCTTTCTGCTAGAACTTGGGACTGAAGAATCGAACTGATTCAGACAATGAATTCTGTGAGCTTGTCTGACTGTTAGTCTCAAGTAACTTGAACACTGCATCAAGACAAGACTTTGGGATTGTCTCGCTATCTTTAAGATATTTTGCCTTCTTTGCTGCAATATATGTTGGGTTTGTCTCACAGCCTTCAGCAGACTTGTGCATGCCATCAGGCATATCACCCTGAAATAAAGCAGAGAGATGACAGGTTTTGCACGTGTATAAACAAAGATGATAACTGTTCTGTCAATTCTATCCAATTTCAAATTAGAAAATAAAGAGTAAGTTCAAAATATCAATAGCATAATTTGGCATTATTCATAATGCGGGGAGCTTCACCACACTACTGGATTACCATGTCAACATAACAAGCATAGATGAAGGGCAAAGAAAATCATTGTATCTATTTTGGATAATGTGCATGGCATGTTGTTCATATCATCAGCCACATCAGTAAGATAAAACAGGAGATGACAAGGTGCAAACGTGGGCTGCTTCACCACACACTGGATTATAGATCCACAAAACCAAGCATACATATAGGGAGTATTAAGTAATGTGCATGGTATGAATAAGGAATTTGGTTTTACAAGTAAAACTTAGAACTTACGGTTCTTACGAACATGCATTTTGGTAGAAATAGCAAACTAAATAGTAGTAAACGATAGGGAGTATGAGCAAATTAAACAGCAGTTGAGGATAAAGGCTTTAGAAGGACTGACTTACATTAACAGTTAACACCGGCTTTATAATGCCCTTCTCCATGTCAAGGGAAGGATAACTCAATAATTTCAGCATAGAATCTTCTTCATAAGCATTGCCTGTACTCTACATTTTGTAGAGAGTAATTATAGATATGATAATACTAGAAGGGATAGAGGATAATGAAGATAAGATGCAGATTGATGCTACATAATCAACTACCAATCCCTAGAAGTACAAGCATTACAGGACAAAATGTAATGACAAGAGCAATGGGCTACACTTCTGCACTGGCATTGTCTGTGTATTCTACTTGTTGGTAAGATTAAATATAGATCTGATCTTTTTTAGTAAATGGTGGGCGAGGGAGATAAGATGCAGAATGCTACAAAATGAACCAATCCCTCTTCCCATAATACAAGAGTGTTTCGAACACTGGTGTACTGTACAAAACGTTCTTATATTATGGGACGGAGGGAGTAGCTGTTAATGTAAGTACAGTGATAGACCACGTTCGGTCCTTACAAGAGGACCGCAGAGCTAAACCTGTTCAAAAGCATTGGGTTGAATCTAAATTTGTGTAAGAGTCCATACGGATCTTATAATGTCCACCAAATGGACGGTTACGAGGCTAACATGTGCAGTGATGCTACATAATCAAATAGCTATGAAAGTAAGTATGGTCATACAGGGCAAGAGGTACTCACAAGAGCAATGTAGTGTGCAGTATAGTTGCGAGATTCTGTGGTCCCTTGAGAACGAATGTTCTTCTGCTAAAATTTTTCATACAAGTGAGACATTAAGGCAAATGCAAAAATGTAGTTCAAATTGTTATGTGATATCATAGACAGTACCTTACGCTGCAGCCGAGACCAATGTGTAACAAGATTATTCCAGTCACCATCGGATAAATGTAGCACCGGAGACTTTACAGAAATTTCGTTCAAAGGCTTGCCTTAGGTAGGAACGATACTTCATCAATGAGTGCTTGAAAAGCGCAACCAACC
This sequence comes from Triticum timopheevii, assembly GCA_963921465.1. Lineage (NCBI taxonomy): Eukaryota > Viridiplantae > Streptophyta > Magnoliopsida > Poales > Poaceae > Triticum > Triticum timopheevii. The sequence goes on from OY997270.1 coordinate 316,432,873, forward strand.
CTTGCTCGTCATCACAATCCAGTTTGCTCCTCGCCTATTTAGAAGAATGAAATCTTGTGTCTTCTGTCAGCAGAAACATATTCAGTAATGACCATGAATAACATTAGTACATTACTTACGCGTAAGTTGCAGAGGAAGACTGGAAATTGTTCTGTGTCTGCGGTATAATCTTTCCATGAAGGAAAGATGTGCACAAAGTTCCTGACAACAACATAAGCTTCGTCTTCTAAACTGGGAAGAAATGGAACGAGAGTCCTATTTGCTGCAATTGGGGCTCTCTCTGGTTCAAAAAGGGATTTGGCAACTGGATTTGGTGTACTCTTTGCTGGAATGGGGGTTTTGCATCGTATAGCTGGTGCTATGTCAACTGGCATAATCATACTGTTTGCTGCAGTTGTGGTCTGCTGAGTTGGGGCATCAGAAATGACCAGTGTAGTAGGGCTAGAGTCTGCTAGAGTTGGGGTATTTTGTGGGTCAGGTGATATTGCAACTACACCTAATGGGCTATTTGATTTATCAGGTGCCACTACCTTTTCCAAATACTTTGCTTGTGCTCCTCCACAATCAGCAATCGCCCTCTTCCTTTTGAACGTCTGATACACAAGAACAACATTTGAATGGATACATATGGTATGATGACAGATGGAATATGTACTAAAAATGGATAGGCAGGGCGTATTCACATACACGATGTGTAAACTAAGCTAATGGCAGTTCAACAAAGTAGAAGCAATGCAAAGCATCAGTTGCAAGATATGTGCGAGCAATATAACCTTGGAAAGTTAGAGCAAGTACCTTGATGGGTGAATAAGATAGAGCATCTTCCTCTGACTCCTCCACTAGGGAGCTACATTTACTTAGGTCTCCCTCTAGCTCAGAATCACTGTTAGGATCATATTCTGAGCATGAATCTGTAGGTGGAGAGCGTTTGCATTGCATTGCATCCAGACTTGATTTCAGTCCCTTAATGCCAAGTTTGACAACCATGGCATTGTTCTGCTTTATTCTTTTCATGCGCGCAAGCTCATAATCATTATGATGCTATTCAGAATCTGAGATTCATGAAAACATAAAAAATAGTCAGATTATCTATGGAATGCATTGCGGATTCAACTCGGAGAGTGTCTCCCTATAAACCCCTGCATATGCAAAGTTCACCTCCCCAACCGTGCTGACCAGACCGCACACAGAAATACAAACCCCTTATGTCTCTATAACAGGCAGACACACATTTCAAAACTGAAGTAGGAGCATTAGAATCATATGAAATTCGTATTTGAACAAATAAACTAAGCAATTATGAGTGGCGTAATGTTTAGCTTCAAGGGTGGAGTGTTGGTAGTGTGACACAAAGCAAGTAGGCAGATTGTATTCCATGTAAAAGATTGAAAGCTATGTAAAAGCTGGAAATGACACTTTCTTTCTATACAATGTAGTGTTCGTTACCCACACATGATGGAAGAGATCACATAGAGAAATACTATTCACTCATGTCTACGGTTCCAATATTTTGAAACAGGGTGGTCCACCCTAAAAGAATATTGACAACAAATATGACAAGGCAAGCATAGATGTAGTGAATCAATCATTTACTTGTGAGCTTATTAGGACAAGTATGCAGAATTGTAACTGCAGTAAGAGACCGTCCAAAATCTGAATGAAGAAGTTTGTCTAGCACTTATTGTTTGCAACTAATCGACATGAATAATTGGATATTATATCGAATGAGTAAGAAAGACAAGTAAAATTGTCAACAAACCTGGCTTGCAGTAGTAATCTGGGTCAATGTCACTACGACCAACAGTCCAAAATGACTAGTTTCTGTTCTGAGGGCCGGAATTTTGAAAACCCTGTGGACTTTAGAGGTACTAAAGATTACCGAAATACATCTGAACCATTAAGCGTAGGTAGCACTGAGCACACAACAAACCCTAATGACAGTCATGCCTAATAAGTAATGAATCAATTAGAAAATGGGTGATAAGGAGTGGCTGCTGAGTGTTGAGGACGTATCTCAGGATAAATCAGGTTGGCTTGGTGGGTGCTGCACGCCTGAGCCCTGAACGGACTGGGAAGGTAGGCACGGCAGCGCGCCCGGGCAGCGGTGACGCTGTTGGGCGAGCGGCTCCTGGACTCCTATTAGTCCGGCGTCTCCTCCTAGAGTCATGCCATCTGGGGACGACAAGTCGCTGGCGAGGCAGGCGGCTGGGGGCGAGTAGAGATCGGAAGCGCGTAGCAGAACATAGGGGAATCGGGGCCTGGGACGACCCAAAATCCCATGGTGGGCCGGCCCACCGTGGGCACCCTATAGAGATACACATCCGAGCGGCGAACATGCATTTTCGAAACTAATTTAGGAACATTTAGCTGACCAATTAAACAACTCTGTTTTAATAATATCAGATTTGTATTTGAACATCTAAGCTTGTTTAGCTTGATGGGTGGAGCAGCGTTATTATGACACGAAGCACGTATTATGATCGTATAGTGATCATAAAAGGGGGAAACTCTAAGCATAATTTTTTAGCAAAAGAGGGGTTCCCCTCTGATTTCTATTAAAGAAACCACTACAGAACCAACATGATCAATTAAACTCTAAGCATGATCAATTAAACCGTATTATGGCTGTGCCATGGCAGATTTGAAGCTGCAAACCAGAGAAATGATATTTAGCATCCATTGTTTGCTTCGAACTAAGAACTAAATTCTAAGAGTTGAAAAGAAAGTAGAGTAACCAAGTTAAGATCTATTTTCTGGTTGAGATCAAAAAGTTGAGGAGATATGAAGTACCACCTCTCTTGTGGCGCCGTGTAGGCATCGGGGGTGCGATGGCTGTCGGTGGCGTTGAAGCAGATCTGTGACGGTAGACGGGTGCATCGGGGGATAAGTCCCGTTGCGGTGGAAGAGAAGGTCGTGTGAGTGGCCCCGGTAAAGAGGACGATGGCGCCGATGAAGCGAGAGGACGTGATGCAAGGCTATTGGTCCGTCGCCATGGATGAGAAACGTCCATCTCTAGCAGTGGACGACGCGGTCTTGGTAGGTGCTTCGGCATGGTGGAGGATGGTGGCGATGGATGTGGTGGAGGACGGCGGCGATGGATGGGGTGGCGGACGGAGGCTGGTGTGGGGATGGGGTGTTCTAGCGCGGACGGTGTATGAATGGGAAAATGAAGGGAGAGGTAAGGGGAACCATGTTTTTTGGACGCGCCTGTCTGAAATATGGGAAAGTTACGAACTTAGCCCCCGTTTAAAATTTAGACGTCTTGTCGGTTGGGGATAGGACGGTAATCTCGCATCTCGCCAATATTTGCCCAGAGCGATTTCGGGCGAGGAGAGGGTGGTTGGCGCCCATGGTGTATGAACGGGGCTGACAGGTAGGGCGGTTGTGTCATGTCTAAGTGAAGTTACAAACCTGCCCCTATTGAAAATATTTGCCTACATCGATTTCGGCCGAGTCGAGTTTGTTTTGCCGCCAACCGTGTATGAATGGGGAATGGAGGGAGAAACAGAGGTCTTTCGGACGAGCTTGAATCAAATGTGTTTTGCTGCCCATGTTTTACGCCCACCGTGTCGGAATGGGCTCAGAGGCGGTCGTGTCATGTCTAATTGAAGTTGCTAACCTACCCCTATTTAGAGCAGTGGAGATCGGGCCGATGGATTGTTCGTGTAATGGGTAGACAGTAATTTCCATCTCCCAAACACTTGGCTTCAGGCAGCCGACGTGGGAGTGGACATTTTGCTGCTTCTTTCGAATTTTGGGACAATAAGCATCCACATTTACCCTGGCAACTAAATTCGATTCCATTTTGTATTCCTATATGAATCTTCATAAATCATTCTATGTGTGTTTATATATCTTCAAAAGGACGACAAAGATGTATTCCACTGTCATATATGAATATGGTTTACAAATGCCGATACTCAAATTCAGAAACTAGAATCCAGTTTGAGGTGAATTCGAATATTTGGAACACTTCATGTCCAACTCAAACATCACACGCAGCATAATGTGTACTCCCATTTAGATATGTACACAAGCGATGTATCAAGATTCAAATACCGAGTCAATCAACCAAGAATGTACAGAACTAACAGACATATAAACACTTATAGAGTATATGGATCAATAATATCAACTAACATACATAAGCTAGGCCGCTGTACTTTTTTTGGCTACAACAACATCCTTTTTCTAGCCAGCATCTTGGCCCTTTCCGATGCATGCCACTTATGGTCCATCTATACTACTACTATAGCTGAATGCACATTCAACCCGATTGGCATATTTGTAGGTCTGGCACAGCAATGCAAATGAAATGTCTTCGAGTCTTATCAATTAATACAGACTTGTGCTCAAATAAAATTACAAACCAAAAAACAAAAAAACAATTATTACATGATCTCTAAAAAATGGTTTGATTGATTACATGAACAAACAACACAAAGGTTATTCAACTATGGAAAGAACATTTCACCTATGATTTACCAAGTAGGAATTTAATTTCCTTTTTTTTCCTTCAGGACCTTAACAATCTGGTCAGTCTCAGCTTGCTTCGTTTTGAAATCCACCAAATATTTAATGGTTGTCTTGAGTACTGCTTGTGATTGTGTTGTTTGCTTCCTCAACATGTCAACTTCATCTCTAAGTGCAGAAGCAGAATCTCTTTCTACCACTAGTTTAGCCTCTAGAGCATCAGCAGTTGGCAATTCATAATGCACGATTGGGCCGGTGCCACTGCTGTGGGATGATGCAACGTCCATGGGGACCTCGCTCTTTGATCTTGGGCTAACCTGTTTTGCCATTAAAGTTCCGATTGGATTCAAAAAAGTTGAAGTTAGCAAAACATCTCAACTGGGAGTTATAACAGCAAACCAGTTAAACAAACAAGGAATTAAAGAGTTTCAATTGGATGCTGAAAATTAGTTATTAACATCATTGTAACCTGCTGTTGCAGCAAGCAGTTAAACAAACAAGTAGATATTTAAGTTAAGGCAAACAGGTAATTCTTAACAGTAAGTATCAAACACATAGATAGGCGCAGTCTACAATATGATTAACAGGCTGTACCATTATGTAATCAGTAGCAAACTAAATTAAGCCAAGCAACGTAATTGAACAATTTTGCAATAAGTGGCTAACTAAAATTCCGAGAAGCAGGTAACTGAACTTACGCTAGTTCTTTGTACAGGCACACTGCAACTTCTTTTTCGCTTACAAGGTTGTACGAAGGAGTCCATGGCATCAACTGCTTGGATACGTAGTCCCAATACTTCTTTCTTCCCACACTGCATGGGTAAGTCGAATGGTTAATCTGGTAAGATGGTGCGTCCTTGATATGTTATATGAGGACATGTAGTCAGACTAGTTGTAGCCAAACACATCACACTGGCTTTTACTGTATATTTCATGCGATTACTTTTGGCATATCGAGATCTAAGCAATCTACAATAGGATGAAAAGACTGGCATCCTTCACATTATTGGCGAACTCAGTTCAAAGAAACGAGCAATTCAACCATTCTGTGGGTAAATCAAAAGCGCCACTGGAATATTTTTCACTATCCAATCATACACGCAAAAAGGGGCGACGCCACCATAGGGGCTGGTATGGGCGGCCGCCTCAGGTGGCTGGAAAGTGTGCACCTAGTTTGAGTCGTCCAGGTTGGCCCACGCTAGTTTTGTTTGTTCCAACGCACGAGCAGACAATGTAAAAAATGAAGAAAAATGCTTCAATTTGGATGGGCCAATAACATAAGTGCAAGGCAGGCCCAATAGCAGGCTCGCGGCCCAAACGAGCGCCTCCCATATCGATCGACAGCAGGAAAAATCCCAATTCATTCGCTCTAGCCTCCAGTCTGGTTCGCTCTTAACCTAGCCGCCGCTGGACAGACCAACACAGCACTTCCTCGCGCCCTCATTGGAGGGCGGTCGCCGGGCTTCAAGCGAACGAAAGGACAAGAAGATGAAGATCCAACCCTGGGTGTAGTCTGCGTGGGAGGCAGCGGCGGCAGCACGGGCATGTCATCGAGCTTGTGCAAATGGAAAATCGCAACTTGCAAGAGTAGCATGCGCAACGAGCAGGTACATCACATCCCTGATTATATCTAATTCAACTCTTCAATTTCTGGCCAATAGTTAAACCTGACGGTGTTGTAAAATTGCTTGTATGTAGGGAATCTATGAGAAAATGAAACCAATTTCTACTTATTTTATAACTCCCCCAATCAATACTGAACTGACTGAATCTGATGTATCTAATCAAGTTTTCGGTGCAAACATACAAGCTCATATTGTTCTTGAGCCTGAAGTGTCTAATGAACAGACTGCTAATGAAGGATTTGATGCAAACATTTTACATGCTCCTGGTGATGAACATATAGTGTCTAATGATGGATCTAATGCAAGCATTTTGCAAGCTCATTGAAGGATTTAGTGTCTAATAATGATCTACTATGTTGAGAGAGACAGAGATTTGCAGGCATTGATACAAGCAAATTATAGTGCATTTTCATAGCTTGAGGAAACGTCGAGGCCATCTACCAGAAAGTCCCTGTATCATGACAACATAGCGTAAATACTTTTCTAATCTGTTGTTTGAAACTATTGGCATACTTGTGCAGGATAGATATATTGATATGCAGTCTGCGCACTGGTTATACGTGCAATTACACTTCGATATTTTCAGCCAGAGAATGAATAATTCAAGCAGGTACAGACCATGTTTGTAGTCCTTGTACACCATGTTGCATTTTGTGTTTTTTGGTGCTTGCATCATTTAGTGTTTATAATATGAACTACTTTGGATCATTAGCTGGTTTTCAAAGTGCATGTAGCTTCACATTTCTCAAGTTATGTTGATTTCTGGAGTGCAAGTGCCTTCGTATTTTTTAAGTTAAATGTTCGCCCCTGGTAACTTGAATTCGTGGATTAGCCACTGCACACAAATCATACACGAATGCCAGTACAAATTAAATGAAATGCAGGGACTTACGCTAGCTCGTTGTACAGGCTCACTGCAGCTCTGCTTGCGCTTGCGATGTTCCATGTACAAGTCCTTGTTACCACTTGCTTGGATGTGCAGGCCTTGTGCTCCTTGCATCCCCCTCTGCATTTTTGACACGGCGAATGGTTGATCAAATAAGAGGAATCGACCTTGATGTTGTACCGAAGGACAGATACTTACAAGGTTATACGAGTGTGCAGGATGTGTACTAGATCCCGTAGCGCCGTCATGCTTCGCTAAAAAATGGATTTGCTTGTTTCAGATGATATCTCCAGAAGAAATAAGAGTTAAAGTCAGAGTTGCATAGGCATGTAAGCTAAGAGAGCAGTGAAAGGATATCCAAACATCATCGGAACAGTGCACAAGGGAGTGATGTGTGGATACCTAGTTCGGGCCGGCGTTTGGGCATGCTCGCCTAGCTAGAGTGCGGGTCACTTCAGAGCCTTTGAGGATGATGTGCTGGCGTTTGCTGGCCGCACACGGATGCATATCTTGAGTGGCAGCGGAGCGCTACGATGCGGTGGACGAGACCGTTGGTGAAGCCCCAACGGCCTCGGGGGGCGTAGGTGCGACGATGTGCTCGGTGAAGTAGCCCTGGTGAGCTGGGAGACGGCGTCGGTGAAGTGCACCTGATGTGGTGGAACTCGGTGTCTGTGAGGCACGTCGGTTGCGGCGGCCGACATTGTCGGTGGACCACCCGGTGCGGTGGACGAGGGCATAGATGAGGTAGCTCCGGTGCAGTGGTGAAGCGCGACCGTCGTCTTCGTCGTCGTCGTCCGGCATAGAGGTGAGGAACGGTGGGGAAAGAGACGAGACGAGGGGCGATTCGAGGGTTGATGGCGAATTAGGGATTTGAGCAATCTGGGCGCGGAAGGGGACGGTGGAGAAGAGATATTTCGCAGGGTTGTAATTGGGGCCGCCAGATATTTCTATCCGAAACGTGGAAGCGCGAACTTATATTGTCGTCGTCCTTTTTTTGGGGGAAGGGGGGTGGGTGGCTGGGTGCTACGCGTCCGTCCGACACACGCGACCACCCCGACAGGACTATGCTTCGGTGCCTTAAGGCACCTGCCTTTGTGTCCATGACATGTGGGCCCAACAGGTGGCTGGCCCACATGTTAGCCACCCAAGGGCGGTTGCCTTTAAGGCACCGAAGCAGCGTCCACCCCGACACGACCCTGGTCTGCCTGCTGCGCCTACATTTGAGAATGCAAACGAATCTTCTTTCATTTGCAAACGAATCTGTATGTATTACCATGCCCGTGTTTTCCTTGCAATAATTAGTCATTTGAAACGAGATACTCCATCCATTCACTTTTGTAAGTCGTTTCAGACAACTTAAAATGAACTGTTTTGCACATTGTCTGAAATGTCTTCAAGGTCTTATAAAAGTGAACAGAGGGAGTACTATAAATTAATTAATGAGGAGTTATTTGAAAAAAAATCGAAACAGTACCCACGCTAACGTGGATTAGAGTGTGTGTCACATAATTAGTTATTTGAATTAGAGTGTGTGTCACGTAGTTAGTTATTTGAATTAGAGTGTGTGTAACATAGCAATCTCCAATTCTAACGTGGATTTCGCATTTCACTGTATCCATGCTACTTTTTTAATACAAATTCATATGTATATGATGAACACCATGGTAGTGAGAAAACTTTTGTGTGGATTCAAACATATGACCTACAAAATAGCACAACAAATTGAGTCAATGTCAACTTTTCGAAACTTAGTATGGCACGAATTCGAAATAATTACCCGTATGCCTGGTCCTCGGTTCAAATCTTACAATGTACACTGAATTGAAACATCGATATTAAGTCTCGTACTATGTACATTCAAATGTTGTTTTTAGCCCCCCCCCCCCCCCCCCCGCACAAACGCTACATACTTCCTGTATCGGTCAATCTTCCTCTCCTAACCACCTTAGGAAGCTATCGGTTTCCAACACACGTTCATTCTTTCTCTCCATGTTTCGATCTCTAAGTCTCTCAACTACACAACCCCTTTTTCCACTCTGTTACCAAATGTATTTACCTCACACACCCGCCATTGCACCCCATGCCGAGCTCTCTCTCTCCCCCCTCTCCCTATCACCCTCTCGTGCTAAATACATGCATTGCCTATCTAGCCCCCCAACCTCTCGTGCGCACGCACGCACGTTGTATATCTAGGTCAATCCCTCGAGACTGTCTCACTCTTTCTTTCGCACGGCGGGCCACACTCGCTCAATCTCGCTCTCTTTATCTGAGTCTCATTTAACCTCGTTTTTTTCACACACAAATGATATATCTCCCTGTTCGAGCCTCGATCGACACACTCTATACTCTCTCACGCAGATTGTCTATCTAGGTCAGTCCATCCAAGCCGCCGCCACTCTTTCGACCTCATGGTGGGCCACGCTCACTCAATCTCTCTCTCTCTCTCTATCTCTCTCTCTCCGTATGTATCGATTGACCTTGCTCTTTCTCGGACAAAAACAATATATCACCATGTTTGAGCCCAATTCGACCTATTCACATTGTATACTCTCTCACGCACATCATCTATGTAGGTCACTCTCTCCAACCCGTCTCACTCTTTCAATCGCACGGCGACCCTATGTGATCGGTTGACCTTGCTTCCTCCCATGCACAAAATATATCTACACGTCTATGACTGGATCATCTCTCAAGCTCTATCTTACAGCCCTCACCCTTGCCAAAAGCTCAATCGGACAATATCTCTCGGGAGCATATATATTTGTTCAATGAATGTCGGACCACACTCACTTTGTCTCTCTATCTATATGTCTCTCGATTGACCTCGCTTTCTCACACCGTATCTTCCACGCGTTGAAGCTACTACCTCTCCATCTCTCGCAAAGCCGGAGCTATTTACATTGTGAGGGGAACTCCAACCTTGGATTAATTTGTGGAGGCATTTATTCCGGTCGGTTTAGATTATATTTTCGTAGCATTCGGCCCACAACTACTCCAAACACCGTTGCAACCCACACAACTCCCCTAGTTGATTTCCCTCTGGCTCGGTCATTGCTCTCTCGCACGTCCTTTCTCGCCTTCAATCGCACCATGGTATTATTGAAAAAACTATGTTGTTCTCTTTAATTATTATAAATAAGCTACAAAACTACACACCGATAGTCCACTTGGAATGGAACAAATTTGACCCACAAATTAAAGTGCTACAAACTACACACTGAGGGTCCCACATGTCATAAAACAAATTTGGACCCATATACAAATTAAAAAATAAAGGACGATGATCGAACATGCGACCGGGCCTTCAAGCCGCACGTCAATAGGCAACATACGTAAAATAGCAATGTTTGTTGTACCCCCTTTGTTCACATAATGTTTTTATATTACCACAACCTAATTAATGGATAACATGTAATATTGTTTTTAGTACTATTCGCCTTCACTTACTGGTGGGTTCCATGTGTGCTCTCTCTCTCTCCTCCCCTTCTGCGTTTAGACGCACGGGCAAACAGGAAGAACTCGCGGGCGATGTTGCCGTTGACCATATCTGGACGCGTTCACAAGTCACGGCACCAGTTTCACGTACTAGCAGCACTAGTCAGTGTGTACGTGCAATGCACGTTAATTTGGAAGTATATTAAGTGCATGTGGATATTAACTACTAGGATATTATTTGCGTGTTGTCATGTGATTAGCACTATTTTGGCATGACATTAACTGCACGCTAAACGTGTTGAGCGCTCGACATTGAAGCAGTCTAGGTCGTTGGATGACAAGGAATACATGTGGCTTGATTAAGTTTTATATTTAATTTGATACGGCTCTAGTAGAACATTCAATTGATCAAACCATACATTTCGTTCAGTCTGACTCCGACTTTAAATTATACGAAGATCGATATAAAATAAACGGAAATGATAAACGTTTGGATTTTAAGCATGTCAATCCGAACATTTTTCATGGCAAATTTAGATTACCCGGCGGCGGCGGGGGTGTCTCGCGGTGGGACGCGGCTCCTCTGCCGTGCTCTGTGTGTCGTCGGGCCACTGACGGACGGCAACGGCGGCGTCTTGCGCCGTTGTTGGCGTACTCCTGGATGTTGGCCTAGCTTCAAGGACGACCAAAATGTTCTGGACTTCGGAGCGAGTCAACTGGCGGGAGGAGGCGACTGGCGTTGGTGCAAGGAAGCAGTCGACGGCGGCCATCCATGCCGTTGAGGGGGGCACTGGCACCCCGCGGGGACAGGCGCTGTCAACGGCGCGGCGGAGACATTTGTGTGCACGGGCACCGACACGGGCGCCCAGGTCAGTGCACACGCAGGCGCAGGCGCTGGCAGGTGCACGAGCACCGGCACGGGCGTGCGCGTCAGTGCACGCGCAGGTGCATGCGCTGGCAGGTGCACGGGCACGTGAAAGTCGGCGGGGACCTCGTGGAACCCCGTGGCATCAAGCTCGGTGACAATGTGCGGCTCCCAGCCCATCAATGCCACGGGGATGGGCGCTGGCGCAGTCGAGGCGACGGGAGCCGGAACGGGAGGGAGGACAGGCACGGCGTCTTCCCGCAAGGCCAGTTCAAGCCCGTCCCAAAGCGCCTTATGTTCTTGAGACTCCGGCTGGGTGTCTTCCTCATGAAACTGGAACACTAAGGGTAGAGCATCGTGATGCGGCATGGCGTACGTTTAGGTCAGGCTAGTTGGAGGTAGACGACAGGAGAATCGGAGTGGAAGAGAGAGGATTGTAGCGATACCAGGTAGTGCGGGGTTGATTTTAAACTGCGGCGCCGACGACATTAAAAGTGAGAGCAGTTGGGACGACGGTGGGCGGCGGAGCCTGGTTAAAGGGCTCGCCTCCCGGTGAGTCTGCATAGCGGTCTGCTCGCACGCCTCCCTGACAGCCGGCGCAGCGGTCTGCTCGCACGCCTCCCTGACAGCCGGCGCAGCGGTCTGCTCGCACGCCTCCCGTCGACTCACACGCTTGCTGGGATGGCACCTGCCGATGAGAAGCGGGGACTCGTGGAGGCACGTAAACGCCCACGGTTTCAATAGTGAAATCGTTCACCTTAACGTGATAGGTCTTTGTTCCAAAATACCTTGGCTCTTCATTTGTGCAACTTGTCATAAGTAGCTTGTCTCGAATTGAAGAAAAAACTTACGAAGTAATATTTGTGCCATATCACGTGACCATGCTCAGTTTCAAGAATTTATGCTCACTTTTGGATTTTCTGAAATTTAAGATCCAGGATTCGTAACAATATCATAACCTGCATCATGCAATAAATTTTCAAGCCGTACATCTGTCTTGTTGTATTTCTTAAGAAAGGATTTGGTCAAACATTTTGCTTAGTTATACTTTAGACAAGTTATATATGCAGAGTAAAAGGATAATCCCTCCGTACCAGTGCATTGCCTGATATATTAACTCAAGTACTAGGCACGAACAAACGGGCTCAATTCTGTGCTCATACTGGTGTAGTAGTACTACTAGGAAATGCAGTTGACGGGTGACCTTGACGAGCGGCGACCGAGGGAATTGAACCGTGCTCGGCACGGTAGGTAACGTTGTCTAGTTACTAAAGCATCCCTCCGTTGTTCAGCGGTAGTCATTATGGACCGGGGACATGATGGGAATTTCCTGGGGCTGGAATTCTGGCCGCCAGATATTTTGACTTGAAACACTGAGGCTCGACGGGTTGGGGTTGCCTAATGTGCGTACCACGCACGCCACCGAAGGACACGAGACCGTTTTTTTAGGATCAACACGAGCCAAGATCTGGCTGGTACGCCGTTGGGTCCTACCATTCGAGAATATGAAAGGAACCTTTTAAATTGCCGAACGAATCTATGTGTATTACAATACCCGTATTTTCCTTGCAAATACTAATCTCAACGTGGTAATTGATTTATGACGAGTTGTTGAATTAGACTGAGTTTGTGATATAGTGATCTCAACGTGGATTTCCCATTTCATGGTATCCCTAGTAAGTTTTCCAATGCAAATTCAAATTTAAAAGATGAACAATATGGAGGTGAGAAAACTTTGTATGTATCAAGCATATGACCACACACACACACACACACACACACACACACAAAGACACACACGCATGAACACAACAACAATCCAATAAGTATAGTGCATCTATTTTTCCAAACCATGCATGTATGACACGAATTCAAAAATACTCCTATTCCTAAATATTAGTCTTTTAGAGAGTTCAGCAAGTGACTACATACGGAGCAAAATGAGTGAATCTAGACTCTAAAATATGTCTATATACATCCGTATGTGCCAGTCCATTTGAAGCCTCTAAAAAGACTAATATTTAGGAACGAAGGGAGTAAAATGTAAGACATCTGAAAGTGCTAGTATCGACTAGAGGGGGGGTGAATAGGCGATTTTTACGAAAGTCTTCAATACATGATAGTTTCGAAGACAAACAGCAGAAATGACCTATTTGATATGCAGCGGAAGATAAACTACAATAAGCAAACCATAGTCATGTATGCAATGATGTGAAAGTACAAGACTAATAGCAACTAAGTAGTAAGGAACAGGATGGAAGATAGTACGAAGCCAATCAACAGTAGTAGTCAAGCAATGAAGTCAAACAGGTACAATAGATAGGCAATGACTTCACGAAGACAAACTTAAGTAAAGGAAGGGAGAGGATAGAACCAGTCACTTGTTGAAGACACAAGATTTGTTGGACCAGTTCCAGTTGCTGTGACAACTGTATGTCTGGTTAGGGAGGCTGAGATTCAACTCAGAAGACCGTGTCTTCACCTTATTCCCCTTGAGCTAAGGACACACAGTCCTCGCCCAATCACTCTGGTAAGTCTTCAAGGTAGACTTCCAAACCTTCATAGACTTCGTTCACCGGCGATCCACAATGACTCTTGGATGCTCAGAACGCGACGCCTAACCGGCTGGAGGATTCACAGTCCTCAAGTGTAATAAGTCTTCAGGTCACACAGACAGAAAGACTTCAGTGATGCCTAACACTCTTTGGCTCTGGGTGTTTGGTCTTGGTCCTCGCAAGGATTTCTCTCTCTCAGAGGCTTCGAGGTGGGTTGCTCTCAAACGATAAAAGCCGTGCACTAACTCTGAGTAGCCACCGATTTATGGTGTAGGGGGTGGGCTATTTATAGCCACTGGGCAACCTGACCTGATATGTCCGAAATGACCCTGGGTCACTAAGGAACTGACACGTGTTCCAACGGTTAGATTTCAAACACACACGACAACTTTACTTGGGCTACAAGCAAAGCTGACTCATCCAGCTGTGGATAAGATTTGCTCTCATTGTCTTCACTCGAAGACATAGGATTTCGGTTGAGCATCACTTCAGTCATTCTAACTTAGTTTACTTGGACCCCACTTAACAGTACGGTGGTTCCTATGACTCAACAAAGAAGAAGAGGAAACAACGAAACCACATAGTCTTCGCGCTCCATAGTCTTTACCGAATGTCTTCTCATGTCATATTCTTCAATATGGATATCTTCACATACCACCATTGTCTTCAATGTCTTCACGCATTTTTAGGGGTCATCTCCGGTAGGTAAACCGAATCAATGAGGGACACTACCTGCGTTATCCTGCAATTCTCACAAACGCATTAGTCCCTCAACCAACTTTGTCGTCAATACTCCAAAACCAACTAGGGGTGGTACTAGATGCACTTACAATCTCCCCCTTTTTGGTGATTGATGAAAAACTGGTTGAAGTTTTCAACGGGGATAAAGTATGTGAAATTGTAAAGGATAAGGTATTGTCTTCATAAGTAGCAAGGGCTCCCCATGAAGATGTGCATATAAGTAATTTGCTTTTGGAATGCAAATGCACATGGCAGGTTGTACTTGTGGAGATCCTCTTCAACTTATGAAGATAATTCATCATGCATGAAGTGATATAGAAAATAGAGTGACATGCATAATGAAAAATGGACGACTGCAGAATGATCTAAGTGCGGAAGTTATCATCGCACATGCGGAATTTATCATCGCATAACAGTAAAGCAAATAAGTAGCAGACGACCATCAAGTTTAAGTGTTACAACTCAAAGAACCAAATGTTTCAAAAGCAAGAGCTGTAAGCACGAAGCAAAAATATAAAGCTAATGCCCATATGAACCCACTTGAAGACTATCAAACTCATATGCTTCTCCCCCTTTTGTCAGTAAGGACCAAAAAGGTTTGAAGACATAGAGCATCTACTCGTCCTCGTGAGTAGGTGAAGCAACAGGGTTGTCGTTGTTGCTTGGCGGTGCAGACGTACTTGGTGCAGTGTTGATGCGTGCAGAAATAGGAGGTGGTGAAGTAGCATCATCTTCATCATTGATCACTCTAGCATTCATAGTTACCACGGAGGAAGAATAGTCAGAGTCTTCAAGGGATGGTGTTCGACGTAGGACAGCAGTCCATGGAGGAGTGCAGTCAAACTTGAATCTTTCAGCAAAGCCATCGTCTTGAAGATCTGCTTCAGCACTAAGCAGCGTCAAACTCTTCCATGATCGCCGACAAGTCTCATGAGCGACAAATGCATTCTTGGTGGCAAGATTTCGAATGCGATTGACGTCCACCAAGAGGCTTTGCATCTGTCTCTTCAGCCAATAGTGATGCTTATCTTGTTTCTGATGAAGTGCCACAAGAAGTTCTCGGTCATTGAGAACACGAGAGCGCTTCTTAGGCCTTTGGGCAATGGTGCTTTCCGTGGCTTTAGTTTGCGCACGATGAGGCAGACGAGTATTTCCAGCCATTGGATAGATACGTGTTACTGCTTGGACACCTTCGATGGGTTGAGTGAAGCTTTGGTGCTCGACATTCTGAAGACAAAGAGGCTTCTTGGTAGGGTCAGAGTATATGGCTTCAACTGACATATCAACCTCTGGTAAAAAGATCAGATGATTGCGAGCAGAGGGCTGATAGTTGACAGATGAGTGTCGCTTGATGAGGCACATGACCCATGGAGCATAGAACTTCAGACCAAAAAGGTCAGGTCCAGATGCAGCAAGTTGCCTGATGAAGAATTCTTGGGAATTGAAGCTGATGCCATTGAGGATGTAAAAGACCAATGTCTTCATGGCTCCTTCAAGTTTGGCCGCTGATGAATGTCCTTTGATAGGCCATAGAGTTTGCCTGATCATGTGATATATGGTGCGAGGCAGATACTCAAGGTCATCAACAAAGAACTCCGTTGGGTATTCAGCGTCAGATGGCAAAGGCTTCATCATGCTCAACATCTGGCTCATATTGGGTTCAGGCTTATGGAAGATGCTCTCCAGTGCATTGCGATGTAGTTGACAGTCAGGTTCATATAGCTCTCCGGGAGTGGGTAGGCCAGTAAGCTCAATGACATCAAGAGCTTTGGCTTCATGATGAACATTTCCAGTCATCCACTCGAGAACCCATGTCTTGATGTCTTTGTTGTAGCCGCGAATGTGGAGGGTAGCATAGAATTGAAGCAAAAGTTCCTCATTCCAGTGTTCTTTGTCTGTCACAAAGTTGAGCAGACCTGCATCACGAAAGCAGTCAAGTGCTTCTTCTAAGCACGGCAGTCCAACAATGGCTTCAGTGTCGAGGCGCATATGAGGGAAAATGCGCCCTTGATCATACAGAACACAGGAGTAATAGCTTCGCTGCTGATAACTCCAGAACCGATCAGATGATATCCTTGGCTTTGAGTAGGGGTTCTTGGCGCTGTCAAAGAAGGTATTGTGGCTTTTGAAGCCATTTGCATTGAAAGACCCTGTAGAATTAGCAGTGCCTGGGAACCTTGGCAGTCTTGGCTTTGGTTTCTGGACCTGAGGCCTATGCTCAACATGATAATCAAACTGAGGTCCAGAGGCAGTAGGCGGAGGGACCAGAATGGGCCATCGGACAGTGGTTAGCTGACCATGATTGTATGCTTGCTCAATTGTGTAGGGCCTTGGTGGCAGAACAGGAGCAGTGGCAGCAACTGAGGCTTCAGGCTGCACAACAGGTGCTTCGGGAGCACTTGCCTCATTGGCTTCAGGCACACTGGTTGGTGTAAGCTCCACATTAGCTTCAGCCATGACTACGTCATTGGCTTCACTTGCGTTGGTGGTGGCAGCTTCAGGATTTTCAACCTCCACTTGACGAGCTGGAGGGTCGGGCACTGGCATGTTCACATCAGGAACAGCTTCTTCAATAATTGGGGGAGTAGGGACACGTACGTCTTCTTGCCTTTCATCGGCTGATGCAGCCGGATTGTCTTCAGCAGCTTGGGCCTCAGACACGAAGACATTCACAGTTGGTGTGGCTTCAGGAAACACTTGACGTGCAACAGGCTGGTGATGCACTTCTCCTTCTGGAATGCTCGAAAGAGGGACTTGAGGCCTCTGCCCTTTGCGAAGCCTGCGAAATGCTGGAAACGCCTTTGGAGATGGAGTTGGCTGGGCCTCAAAGTCTTCTTCTTTTTCATGCACGGGTGGTGTAACTTGTTGTTGTTGTTGGGGAGTACTTGGGGAGTCTTGTTGCTGTGGGTGATCAGCCCATGATGCATCCTGAGCAATTGGCGTCAGAGGACGACCAATGCTGATGAGTTCGCTGTTCGTGAGAATAGGCGATGATACCACGTTGTGTTCGATCTGAGGAAGAACTTAATCATCTTCAACATTGTCATCTTGACCAATGTCTTCAGCAGCGGTGGGTTTAGCTGCTAGAATGTCTTCAGCTTCATGAGCCTCTGTGGAAGCAGGCTCATGAACTATCATTCGTCTTTCTTGATGTTCAGACGCAGGGCGAACCACTGAGATAGGTTCAACAACCAAGGGCTCTGTGGGAGCAGCCCGATTCTTCTTGGTCTTGCGCTTCTTCTTGGAGGGAGCGGCATCAGAGGCTTCAGTATTCTTCCTCTTTCTGGCTTCAGCCTTGGTAGCCCTTGTCTTCTTCTGTTCTGAAGCAGTTGACAGGACCTTTGGCTTTGAGCCAGTCATGCTGCTTGGGAAGACAATGCGAGGTGCTTCTTGACTTGAAGGTGCAGGTTGGGCAGTAGAGAGCTTCTTCTTGTTTGCAGCCAACCTGGGGTCAATGCCAGGACGACCAAGAGACTTGCGCTTCTCAGCCTCATTGTAGGCAAGCACGCATTTGTCAGCCAAACTCTTCATGCGCTCGCGAGAGCCCTGAGCTTCTTGGCGCTTCTTGAGAAAGGCTTCTTTAAGCTCATGCAGCATGACCTTGAAGTTTCTGACATCTTGCACACTGAGCTTCGCCACATGCTTCTTGAACCGAGCCTTCTCATAATCAATTTTGTTCTTCATCTCAACGATGCGCTGAGCGAGAGCTAGCTCAGAAGCAATGGCGCCATTGAAAGAGACGCTGAGGCCAATGGGAAGCTGCAAATCTTCAAAGCTGAGATTTGGGGTGTCAAACCACTCATCAATGAAGTTATGGATGATTGCCACATCGAAGAGAGGCAAGTTGTTGAAGATCTCTGCTTCTTCCTTGCTCTTGATCAGTTGCTCAAGGGCATCATCTGCAAGATCTTCATCGCTGGACAGATCAATGGGTTCTTCACGCAGAATGGCACCAGGAGTCAAGGTTTGATCAGTATGCCTGACGATTTGCTTTTTCTTCTCCGTCTTCTTGGAGATACGTGATTGATCTTCAGACTGCACACTGTCTTCAGGAGGTGCAGTGGCCAGTGGCTTCGCACGTGAAGCTTTTGGAGCAGCTGATCTTGAAGCCTTAGGCTTCTTTAGCTTCTGTGGCTTGGGAGGAGGAGCAGGGGCTTCATCAGTGTCAGCATCATTATCAGAATGATCCACTTTGGCACCATGGACCAAGATGTAAGTGATGAGGCCATCAAGGTTGGAGAAGGGGGCGATGACATTAGGTTCTGCATCACGTGAGCCGTCAGCACTGGGAGCAGAGGGACCAGGTTGAAGTCTAATCCCAATGACTTCTTGTTTTCCTTGGCCGATGCCTTTGCGTGCTAGAAGTTCCGCTTGAAGAGAGTATCATCACGACACCAGAACCATGTGTAATAGCTTCAGCTCTGTTCTTGGGTTGAAGGCCTCGATAGAGAATATCACCCCAAGGACTCTTGATAGCATTCTTCTCTGCATATTCCTTGGTCACGAACTTGTACTTGAACCATTCTTCAGCCCAATAGCGTCGAATCCATTGGATTCGTGTCTTGCGCTGATGATAATTCTCTTCAGGATCTGTCTTTTAGAGCTCTACTAGGTCATCAAGCAGATCTTTGGATGTTCCCCCTCGATGTTGTCTGCCACCCTTTCTTACTGATTTCTCTGCAGCCATGAACTTCAGACTGAATGGCTTCAATACGTTCAAAGGCTTTAGAGACTTACGCTTGCTGGTCAAGCAGGAACTGGCTTCGGGAGAGTTAATGTGATGCTGTAAGTATTCTGCAAATGAATGCAGACTATGAGAACCAAGGGATTCTCACACGGACATGTACCTGTGACAGCATTAGAGATGCGAGGGAAGGGGAAGAGGTCATATGCATTCTCAGAAGATTTTGAAGATAAATCAGTTTGAAGACATTGACCTCATGATGCGAAGACATTCACTTATATGGTGTGAGTTGGTTCCAGATTTGTACGAATCCGTGAATAAGTACAAGTGAGGAATCAAACTAGATATGAAATTTAAGTGAATAGACTAGGCAGTATGAGATGCAGACAGAATAGATCTAACACAGTGTAGGCAGAAACCACTTTTGGTAAATAGGATGAATCTTGTAGATAAAAAAGGTGGTAAAAATAGAGTTATAATTACCGCACGGAGAACTGCTAGATGGGATGAATAGGAGACCGAGCAGTTCAGTCCACCGTGCCCTAACTTGGCGACGGAGGACACCTACGGCGACGGCGGAGAGGACAGCGTCGGAGAAGTCGCGGCAGCTAAGCGCTTCGTCGCCGGCGTCGTCGAGAGCTAGCGGTGGCGCTAGGGTTTTGACGAGGTGGAGAGGTGGAAGAAGGATTTCTTTACCGCTGGGGGCAAGTATTTATAAGGAGGTGTGCGGCACAGCGCAATTACGTCGGTGCCCCTGGCAGTTCACATCTGAGGGTCACGTGGTAAGCATGCAACATACTCAGAGTTGTCCCACGTTCCCACGCCCGCCAGGATGTCGGATGGTTGTTCCGGTTTCTCCGGATTTCAACAATAAAGATGAGTTATTTAAAACAGACTTAATTTTGTCTCTGTGCCTTCTGCTGACTAGGACGCAGAGAAGACATTCAACAGTTTCAATAGAATGCATATGATTTGGACATATAGAGTTTGAGATTGAAAGCATAGAGAGGTTAGGGTCCGATCACATTCACTTAGTTCAAAAGATTCAACTAGAAGACATAGCTATAAGTGAATGCTGTAGAGGATAGAACACTAATATATATATATATATATATATATATATATATATATATATCATAAAGCAATCAAATCATCACAGTGAAGAAAATCATGAAGATAAATTGAAACTGAAGACAAACCAAATGCGAAGTCATTGCAAAAATAATGCCATGAGTGAAACACTTCAAACAGAGAAATTTGGTGGTGGCGTTACCCACCGTATAGGAAGTATTAGACCCAGAAACGTCGCACAATTAACGTGGCGCTCCGAAGTCAAATTCCGTGTTAATGTATTCACACTCAGAATGTAAGTCTTCATTGATTGAAGATATACAGTACTTCGTGTGTTGCACATCTAAGTCATCAACATGCATAAGTGTTAGGATGTGTGCCTGATCACAGGACATTAGAGGATTCCAAGATATCTAGCTCACACCGTAACTTGCAAAACCTTTTCTCATCCAAGGGCTTTGTGAAGATATCTGCCAGTTGCTCTTCAGTGTTGACATGAATGATGTCGATATCTTTCTTCATGACATGATCTCTGAGAAAGTGATGACGAATTTCAATGTGCTTTGTCTTCGAGTGCTGGACTGGATTGTTGTCTATCTTGATGGCACTTTCATTGTCGCAGAAGAGAGGTACTTGTTTCATATTGATGCCATAGTCATTGAGAGTTTGCTTCATCCATAGAAGCTGAGCACAACAAGATCCAGCAGCAATGTATTCAGATTCGGCAGTTGAGAGTGATACACAGTTCTGCTTCTTTCAAGACCAACAGACAAGTGATCGACCCAGAAAGTGACATGTGCCTGATGTAGACTTGCGATCCACCTTGTCACCAGCATAATCAGCATCCAAGAATCCAACCAAATCAAATTTTGAGCCCTTTGGATACCATAATCCGAGTGTTGGGGTGTTAGACAAATATCGAAGAATTCACTTCACAGCTAAGTGATGCGATTCCTTTGGTGCCACTTGGAATCGAGAACACATGCAAACACTAAGCATAATATCTGGCCTAGATGCACATAGATAAAGTAAAGAACCAATCATGGAGCGGTATACCTTTTGATCGAACTCTTTACCATTGTCGTCGGGACCAAGATGGTGTTTGGCTGGCATTGGCGTCGTGTAACCTTTGCAGTCTTCCATTCCAAACTTCTTCAGACAATCTTTGAGGTATTTTTCTTGAGATATGAAGATGCCATTCCTTTGCTGATGAATTTGAAGACCAAGGAAGAACTTCGGCTCACCCATCATGGAAATCTGATATTGCTCTTGCATCATGTACCCAAACTCATCACTATACTTCTGGTTGGTGCAGCCGAAGATTATGTCATCCACATATATTTGGCACACAAACAGTTCACCATCATATGTCTTCGTGAAGAGTGTGGGATCGAGGGATCCAGGTTTGAAGCCTTTGCTCTTCAGGAAGTCTTTGATCGTATCATACCACGCGCGAGGAGCTTGTTTGAGGCCATACAGTGCTTTGTTTAGCTTGTACACCATATCAGGATGTTTTGGATCTTCAAAGCCAGGTGGTTGAGCGACATACACTTCTTCTTCAATCTTGCCGTTGAGAAATGAACTCTTCACATCCATTTGATATAGCAAGATGTTGTGATGGTTAGCATAGGTAGCAGTATGTGAATAGCTTCAAGCCTAGCCACAGGAGCAATTGTTTCATCGAAGTCAATTCCTTCTACTTGAGTATATCCTTGAGCCACAAGACGTGCTTTGTTTCTGACGACTTGACCATGCTCATCTTGCTTGTTTCGATATATCCATTTTGTTCCAATAATGTTATGCTTGTGAGGGTCAGGTCGCTTGACAAGTTCCCAAACATTGTTCAGGTTGAACTGTTGAAGTTCTTCTTGCATAGCTTGAATCCATTCAGGTTCCATAAAGGCTTCAGTAACTTTCTTGGGTTCTGATATTGACACAAATGAAAAGTGCCCATAGAAGTTTGCTAGCTGTGTTGCTCTTGAGCGAGTAGGTGGACCAGGTGCATTGATGCTGTCAATTATCTTCTCAATTTGTACTTCATTTGCAACACGAGGATGAACTGGACGAAGACTTTGCTCTTGCTGATCATTGTCATCATTGGGAGGATTGTCTTCTGTCTGAGCATAGTCTTCAGGTTGGTTAGGTGCAGAAATGATAAGTTCCTCTTCAAGTTGTGCTTCAAAGGGCATGATTTCACAAGTTCCCATCAGCTTGATAGATTCGCTTGGAGGAGCTTCATCTAGTGTACTTGGCAGGAGTTCTCTTTGTGAACCATTGGTTTCATCAAATCTCACATCCACAGTTTCAACGATTTTGTAGAGATAGAGGTTGAAGACTCTGTAGGGGTGCGAGTCCTTTCCATAGCTAAGAATGAAGCCTTCGTGAGCTTTAGGTGCAAATTTTGACTTGTGATGGGGGTCCTTGATCCAGCACCTAGCTCCAAATACTCTGAAGTAACTGACATTTGGCTTCTTGCTAGTAAGGAGCTCATAGGATGTTTTGTTCAGAAGCTTATGGATGTAGACATGATTGATGATGTGACATGCTGTATCAATAGCTTCAGGCCAGAACTTTCTTGGTGTCTTGTATTCATCGAGCATTGTTTGAGCCATCTCAATGAGGGTTCTATTCTTGCGTTCAACGATGCCATTTTGCTGAGGTGTGTATGGAGCAGAGAACTCATGAGTGATTCCCATTGTATCCAGATAAAGATCAAGTCCGGTGTTCTTGAATTCAGTGCCATTATCACTTTTGATATGCTTGATCTTCACACCATAATTGTTCATTGCTCGATTGGCGAAGCATCTGAAGACATCTTGCACTTCAGTCTTCTAGAGAATTATATGAACCCATGTGTATCTTGAGTAGTCATCAACAATGACAAAGCCATAGAGACAAGCAGTTGTTGTGAGGGTGGAGTAGTGAGTAGGTCCAAATAAGTCCATGTGTAGCAGCTCGAAAGGTTGAGATGTTGTCATGATTGTCTTCAAGGGGTGCTTTGCCCTAGTCATCTTTCCAGCTTTGCAGGCACCACACAAATGATCCTTCTTGAACTTGACATCCTCGATGCCTATGACATGCTTCTTCTTGACAAGTGAGTGTAAGTTCCTCATGCCAGCATGCCCCAGTCTTCGATGCCAGAGCCAGCATTCTGAAGCTTTTGTGAGAAGACATACGGCAAGCTGTGGACCTGCTGAGAAATCTACCATGTATAGATCATCTTTCCGATACCCTTCAAAGACTAGAGACTTGTCAGATTCCATTAGTACAAGGTAACGATATTTTCCGAATAGCACAATCATGTTCAAGTCACAAAGCATTGAGACAGACATTAAGTTGAAACCAAGGGATTCAACAAGCATCACTTTATCCATGTGTTGATCCTTTGAGATTGCAACTCTACCTAGACCCAATACCTTGCTTTTACCAGTGTCAGCAAATGTGATGTGACTTTTGTCAGATGGACGTAAGGTTGAGTCCATGAGAAGACTTCGATCACCAGCCATATGATTTGTGCATCCACTGTCCATAATCCATTCTGAAGCTTTTGGTGACATACCCTACAGTGCAGTTAGGAGGATAGGCTTCACAAAGAGTGTTGTGAAGCATAGGCATTTGACACATACAAGGATTGTCACAGATTAGATCAAAGTTAGGACACATAGTATGACTGGTAAGCGATTCAGATGTGAAGTATACAGTAAGACATTTTATCATGCGTCCTTAATGTGTTTTAGGTCCCCAGCAATAGCATCAGACACCTTTGATTGCAGGCTGGAGATCTTTCTCTGCAAAAGAAAGTTAATTCTTCTTCGCCACCAACATTTTCAGGGGTGGCTTGGAAGCAATGAGTCTAAGTGCAGCATCTGAGAATTTTGGCTTTGGAGCCCTAGCAAATAGCCTTGCAGGAGATGAATGATACTCATATGAATAAGCAGAGAAGTTCTTAGTTCTATGAACATAGTGGTTCGAAGACACACGCTCATATTCATAAGTCTGAGTATGATTTCCCTACAAAACATTGGCGTTAGGGTGACTCAGGTGAGTCCTGTATCTGTATGAAGCCTTTGGGCCATATGAAGCTATAGGTATGGGGTTTGTCTTCTTCCTTGGTGGTGTCATGACGACATTCATAGGAAGATTCTCAATGTACTGCTTAGGTACCCAGATCTTCTTCATAGGTGGTCCATTCCTGTAGTTAGTACCAATATACCTGGCAAACACTTCACCATTCTGATTCTTAAATAGCTTGTAGTTTGCATCAAAGGATTCATCAATGATAATAGGATTAGCACAGGTAAAGCCAGATAAGGTGGATAGATCTACTGAAGGTTCCTTTGCAGCAACCCATGTGGTTTTGGGTACTG
Source organism: Triticum timopheevii (assembly GCA_963921465.1). Classification (NCBI taxonomy): domain Eukaryota; kingdom Viridiplantae; phylum Streptophyta; class Magnoliopsida; order Poales; family Poaceae; genus Triticum; species Triticum timopheevii. The sequence continues at coordinate 316,457,575 of OY997270.1, forward strand.
CTCAGGCTTCCAGTACGAGCCGTCAACATTCATTTTCCTCTCTAACCCAACACCCTCTTTCCTAGGGTTTCGGTTCAGAATCTGCTTTTTGAGGACATCGCAGAGTGTCTGATGTCCCTTCAGACTTTTGTACATCCCTGTTTCAAGCAATGTCTTCAACCTAGCATTTTCCTCAGCAATAGTAGTGGTATCCTCCGCAGAGGGGTTAGTAACACATCAGTAGGTGAAGACAATGAAACAGTAGCAGTAGTGGAACATTCAGCAACAGATGTAGCATTATCACGCTCAATGCATTTTAGACATGGTGGTTCGAATCCATCCCGAGCGGGACTGATCTGTTGAGCGCGAAGTGACTCATTCTCTTTTTGAAGATCTTCATGGGCCGCTCTCAATTTCTCAAGCTCTTGTTTCCTTTGAAGATAATCATAGGAGAGCTTTTCATAAGTGGTTGAGAGCGTTTCATGACGACTTTCAAGTTCTTGGTACTTAACATGAAGATTTTTTATATCTTCAACTAAGGACTGTGAACGTGTCATTTCCGTGTCCAACAGGTCATCGCTTTTGTCTAACAGTTTTTGAGTATGTTCCATAGCCTTTTGTTGTTCAGTTGCAATTTTAGCAAGTGTTTTGTAGCTAGGTTTGGATTCACAATCAGAGTCATCTTCACTTGATGTTTGAAAGTAAGCATCACGTGATTTTACCTTGGCACCACGTGCCATGAAGCAGTAGGTGGGAGTAGGATCGTCTTCATCATCAGCTTCAGCGTTGGTGTGGAAGTCATTGTCTTCAGTATTGAAGATGGACTTGGCAACATAGGCTGTGGCTAGAGCCAGACTTGCAACGCCAGGGTCGGACTCCTCTCCAGACTCCACCTCCACCTCCTCAGAAGCAGACTCCTCTTCTGAATCCATTTCCTGCCAACAAAAGCACGAGCCTTGCCTGATGAGCTCTTCTTATGAGATGAAGACCTTGATGAGGACTTGGAAGAAGACTTTGAAGATTTCTTCTTCTTCTTGTCATCAGAATCATATTCCTTGCTCTTCTTCTTCTTCTTCTCATTGTCCCACTGTGGACACTCAGAGATATAGTGTCCGGGTTTCTTGCACTTGTGACATGTTCTCTTCTTGTGGTCATGAGTGGAAGCTTCATCATTTCTTGAGCTGCATCGTGAAGACTTTCTGAAGCCTTTCTTCTTGGTGAACTTCTGGAACTTTTTCACAAGCATAGCAAGTTCCTTTCCAGTGTCTTTAGGATCATCAGAACTGCAGTTAATTCTTCTTCAGATGAGGAAACAACTTTTGCCTTCAAAGCGCGAGTTCGGCCATAGTTTAGAACATAGATATCTCTTTTCTCAGAAAGCTGGAACTCATGTGTGTTGAGCCTCTCAAGTATATCAGACGGATCAAGTGTCTTGAAGTCAGGACGTTCTTGTATCATGAGGGAAAGGGTGTCAAAGGAGCTGTCGAGTGATCTCAGTAGTGTCTTGACGATTTCATGCTTGGTAATCTCAATTGCGCCAAGAGCTTGAAGTTCATTTGTGATGTCAGTGAGGCGATCGAACGTGAGCTGGACATTTTCATTGTCGTTTCTCTTGAAACGGTTGAAGAGGTTGCGAAGAACACTGATTCTTTGATCTCTCTGGGTTGAGACGCCTTCGTTGACCTTGGATAGCCAGTCCCAGACTAGCTTTGATGTTTCCAGAGCACTCACACGGCCATACTGTCCTTTGGTCAGATGACCACAGATGATGTTCTTTGTAGTAGAGTCCAGTTGAATGAACTTCTTGACATCAGTAGGCGTGACACCTTCACCAGTTTTGGGAACGCCGTTCTTGACGACATACCAGAGGTCGACATCAATGGCTTCAAGATGCATACGCATCTTATTCTTCCAGTAGGGATATTCAGTTCCATTGAACACGGGGCAGGCAGCGGAGACTTTGATTATCCCTGCAGTCGACATAGCTAAAACTCCAGGCGGTTAAACCGAATCACACAGAACAAGGGAGTACCTTGCTCTGATACCAATTGAAAGTGCTAGTATCGACTAGAGGGGGGTGAATAGGCGATTTTTACGAAAGTCTTTAATACATGATAGTTTCAAAGACAAACAGCAGAAATGACCTATTTGATATGCAGCGGAAGATAAAGTACAATAAGCAAACCATAGTCATGTATGCAATGATGTGAAAGTACAGGACTAATAGCAACTAAGTAGTAAGGATCAGGATGGAAGATAGTACGAAGCCAATCAATAGTAGTAGTCAAGCAATGAAGTCAAACAGGTATGACAGATAGGCAATGACTTCACGAAGACAAACTTAAGTAAAGGAAGGGAGAGGATAGAACCAGTCACTTGTTGAAGACACAGGATTTGTTGGACCAGTTCCAGTTGCTGTGACAACTGTACGTCTGGTTAGGGAGGCTGAGATTCAACTCAGAAGACCGTGTCTTCACCTTATTCCCCTTGAGCTAAGGACACACAGTCCTCGCCCAATCACTCTGGTAAGTCTTCAAGGTAGACTTCCAAACCTTCACAGACTTCATTCACCGGCGATCCACAATGACTCTTGGATGCTCAGAACGCGATGCCTAACCGGCTGGAGAATTCACAGTCCTCAAGTGTAATAAGTCTTCAGGTCACACAAATAGAAAGACTTCAGTGATCCTTAACACTCTTTGGCTCTGGGTGTTTGGGCTTGTTCCTCGCAAGGATTTCTCTCTCTCAAAGGCTTCAAGGTGGGTTGCTCTCAAACGACAAAAGCCGTGCACTAACTCTGAGCAGCCACCAATTTATGGTGTAGGGGGTGGGCTATTTATAGCCACTGGGCAACCCGGCCTGATATGTCTGAAATGACCCTGGGTCACTAAGGAACTGACACGTGTTCCAACGGTCAGATTTCAAACACACACGGCAACTTTACTCGGGCTACAAGCAAAGCTGACTCATCCAGCTCTGGATAAGATTTGCTCTCATTGTCTTCGCTCGAAGACATAGGATTTGGGTTGAACATCACTTCAGTCATTCTGACTTAGTTTACTTGGACCCCACTTAACAGTACAGTGGTTCCTATGACTCAACAAAGAAGAAGAGGAAACAACGAAACCACACAGTCTTCGCGCTCCATAGTCTTCACCGAATGTCTTCTCATGTCATAGTCTTCAATATGGATATCTTCACATACCACCATTGTCTTCAATGTCTTCACACATTTTTAGGGGCCATCTCCGGTAGGTAAACCGAATCAATGAGGGACACTACCTGCGTTATCCTGCAATTCTCACAAACGTATTAGTCCCTCAACCAACTTTGTCATCAATACTCCAAAACCAACTAGGGGTGGCACTAGATGCACTTACAACATCCATGGTCCTCAGTTCAATATTTAAAATGAACATGAAACTGAAACATGAATATTAAGTCTAGTACTACAGTACATGCAAATGTTGTGTTTAGGCGGAGCTATGATTGTCGGCGGTCAACCCCTCGACCTTAGATAAAATTGTGGAGCTCTGTTTAGGGTTGTTTAGATTATATTTGTCCCCACCCTCCCAACCACCGATTGGTTGTGCACCCCCACCCCTCCTCCCCGAGAGAATATCATGTGCCCCCATACCTTAGATGCTATATGCCGATACGAGTTGCTTGGAGCTTGTAGATCTGAGATATAGCAGCTCAAATGATGTGTCTTAATTTTTTGCAGGAAACCTTGATGAGTTTGAGAATTGCACACAATTTGTACAAAAACTACTTAGATGCCGTTTGATCCCATATCCAACAACCTCGAAGCTCGTATCACCGTAGCATCTAAGATGAAGGAGGACATCATATTCTCCTGTATGTAAGAATATCATGTGCTACCACACCTGAGATGCTTTGGTGATACAAGCTCTTCGGAGGCGTTGGATTTGTGACCCAACACCTCCTCGGTGGTTCGAATGGTTTTTTGTAGAAAAGCCCCAAAAGAGTTCGGCCACTGCTTACAAGCACAAAGACTGCTCAGATGCCATTGGATCTCAGATCAAACGACCTCCAAGCTCGTATTACCGTAGCATCCAAGCTGCGACAGCACCTTATGTTTTCTCGCACGGGAGAGTATGAGGTGCTCCCGCACCGTAAATTCTATGGTGATACGAGTTCACTGAGATCTAACAACCCACAGTAGGAGGTTTGAATGTTTTTGCAATATACGGCTGATAGAGTTTGGGAAATGCGCAGAAAGTACAAGTACTACGCATGTGCCATCTGATCACTGATCATACGACCTAGATGCTCATATCACCGTAGCAGGTAATTAAGCTACGGGGAGCACCTAATATGGGCACCGGGGAGCCGTTGGATCGAAGATGCAACGGCACACACGAGGCCTGAATGTTTTATTTGCGAAAAAAACCTTTGGAGAGTTTGGAAATTGCGCATAATTACAAAGAGTACTACCAAGCCATTGGATCTCACTTCCAACGGTGTAAAAACTCGTATCACCATAGTATCTAAGCTGCGGGGTGGATGTGATATTCTATGCCACTGTCATTTTGTTCGTAAACTTGCAAAATACGTGTAACTCGTGCCGTTACTTGTCTAACCGCACAAAGTGTTTGTTCAAAAAAACCATCCTACACTGAAATATCGGAACAACACACGGGGGTCCCACTTGTCATTAATCAAATTTGGACCTAAAACTAACAAATCTGAAAGACGAGATTCGAACTGGCAACCTGGACTACAAAGCTTATGTCGATAGCCTGAAAAACGAATGGTTGTTGGCTTTGTCCCATAACTTGATTTTGTATAGTACTTGCATTGAGTAGAGTAGAGGGAGTGCCTCGTCAACACGTGCATGACCGTTGTCTCACTTACTGGTGGGTCCCAGGTCTACGATCTCAATATCTCTTCTCTCCATCGTCTAACCTTTGCACGGGCACACACGAAGAGCGGCGCTAGCTTGCCGTGGTGTTATTACAACTAAAAAAAAGCTTGGAAAATAGAAGAATCGCCTAGAACAAGAGACGTTGTGGCTGGTCGAGACGGAGCTAACCACATCTATCCTCCGTGCCACGTTTGCATGATGAAGCTGTGTGGCTAGTGGGGTGTTTTCGACCGACTGGCTGGGTCCCGAGGTCGAACCATAGGTACTACGTCTGATACATTATATTTTTACACGCACATTTTTCCTCCGTGCCGAGACGTGGCACACCCTACCGCACGGTTTCGGGGTCCTCTCGGGTGGTGCACGCATATATTCTTCCTGATGTGGAACGCCCTACCGCGCGTTTTCTGGTCCTCCTCGGTCGTAGTGCCGAAGCAAGTAAATGAGTCGTCAGATCACGAAAGACCACCTTTCCCGCCGAGTACATCAGTGAAGCACGGTGGCTAGCAAGTTGGGCTAGTTCGACCGATTAGCTAGGCTGCTGTCACATTTGTTTCTTCACCCCTTTTTTATCTACTTGACAACATGTAAATTTAAATATCCACCGCGGCGTTGCTCTGGTGTTTGGGTGCGGCAGGATTTTTAATTTTTTGATTGACGGGAGCAGGCGCGGCAGGATTTTTAATTTTTTGATTGACGGGAGTAGGCGCGGCAGCAATTATTCACGATGACTCCGCCTGTAAAAACCCACTGCTCCCTGATGTGAGAAGTCGTCGATTGGTGTTTTACCATGGTAAAAACCAAAAGATTCCCCGCTCCCTCCGCCTTCCCGTAGATTGTATTGCCTTTCAGCCGTTTCGCCCCCTTTGCTTCCTCTCCCCATTGCTTCTACCTGGTGCCATGGCGGCGCAGCAGATCACGGAGTCTGAGGTGAGGCGCCTGACACAAGAGCTCCATGCCAAGGATGCGGAGCTCAGGGCCAAGGTAGTGGAGCTCTGTGAGATCAAGGAGGAGAGGAGGGCCATGCTCCTCCGTTACGTGCGGGAGTTCATAGAGCTTCAAAAGCGCAGGCGTCCACCACAAAGATGCTCGAGGCATCGGCGGCGTTGCTGCAGAAAGCGGGAGATACGATAGGCCGTCAGGGGAGCCGGCTAGAGCGCGAGCGGGCCGATCGTGACGAGGTCCAGGATCGCCTCAGCCACTTGGTGAACCAAGTTTCCACTTGCCACACACGTGTTGCGGCTGCGCGATGCCTACCGTCGCGCCAGTGCGACGATGCCGGTCGTCGGGCTAAACCCGTTCGACCACCCGGTCGACTTCAACAAGCTATGGCTTCCTGACCTGGTCTCCTTCTTCACCTATATCTCCGAGGAGCTGAGCCATCTTCGCGTGATGGTGGGGGCTGAGCTGGACAAGGAGGGGTTGCAGGCTGCCGTCGCTGTTGTTGAGCGAATCCTTTGAGGGCTCCATCACCGGAATCCATTCGTGCCATTGGGCGCCATCTTTGATGAGCTGGCTCCCGTCGACCGGGAGCGGGCTCTGCGGGCGGTTGCACCCTGCATCACCAACATCGTGCGCCTCGAGAAGCAGAGGGACTTTGATGGTGTTTAGGCGCCCTCTGCATGGGCATGTCCATGTCTCGGCGCAACATGACCGTTGGATCAAACTCAAACGGTGCAGATCAGTCATTGTAGCACAAAGCGTGTGGGTGTGTTTGGTTGCATTCTCATCTCAATATAGTTGTTTCCTCTTCATGTATTTTTGTCAACCTACTAGTGTGGACTCATGCACCCTTCATGCACTCTGCCAAACACCCAAAAGTGGGTCGAGAAGGGAACTTTTGCTCCCATCCCGTGCACCCTTCATACACCCTGTCTAACACTATTCGTGCTTCATATGGTGCATGTTTCGGGGAGTACTGTAGCACCATACTCTCCGTGCGCTGTGGACCTAGTTCTATTAACATTGATCTCACCGTTCATTCTCGACCGGACAGTCGAAAAAGCGGTACTATGTTACTTATAGGAGTAGTTGACATGCGCACAACATCATTTGTTATCATCATATCTTACTACACTAGCAACAAGATTGTGTAGTACTGACGTATGAACCACTGCACATGCCTAGTAGTAGGAGCACTATGTATGTTCAAGTGGCTGCCGTGCTTCGCACTCCTCCGTCGTAAGAGTGGAAACGCTTGATGTAATCATTTTTTCTTCAGAATGAAAAATAGTGGACACGCTCTACCGTGTGGATCCTCCTCCAGCCATGCACTAAATTACTCACTTTCGCCGACGTGTGGGACAGCCAGCACCTGGGTCCACCAGCCATGCACTAAATTACTCCGTACTAGAGTGACGGTAGACTACCCCGATCGAACCACCGCAATAATGCTCAATGAGCCGTCAAATCACAAAACCCCTCTCCTTTCCAGCAGTAAGTTGGACGGACGAAGCAACCATCATTTCACTCTTCTCTCTCAGCTTCCTCTCTTGAAGAACACCCCCACTCGCTTCGCTTCTCCCTCATCTCGTTCCTCCTTTCACTCTTCTCTCTCAGCTTCCTCTCTTGGATGGACGCCAGAGCACCGGACAACGTGATGTCTATGGCTCTTGCCAAAACCATCGAGGCTCATGGTACGAAGAAGCGCAAGCACCCTGCCGAGACTACCGCAGACAAGCTCAAAGCCATCGCCCTGTCCAAGCCCCCCTCTCCAGGATCCCTCATTAAGCAAGTCCAGGTAATGTCTCTTGTTGACGATCTTTTTCTCGATCTTGATCGTGTTTTTTCATCTAACACGCAGTACTAGTACTGGTAGTACAACTTTCTGGGTGATCTTGCATGTGATTTTAGTGTGCCAAATGACAGTTCTAAATTCCTCTTTTGACCAAAACATGCGAGAGGTTGACACTGATTTCTTATAGATTACTTTCAACTACTCCCTCTGTCCCAAATTTCTTGTCTTAGATTTGTCTAGATACAGATGTATCTAATACTAAAATGTGACTTGATACATCCGTATCTAGAAAAATCTAAGACAAGAATTTTGGGACGGAGGGAGTACTTTATGAACATCAATGCTACCTTTTAAGAGGGTATATTTGCCTCAGTAACTTGTGTTATGGATATTGCATGTAATCCCTCTGCTCTCATGCCTTTGAAGACATGTTCTAGTGTCTTTGTTCACTCATTTCTGTGCGTATATGTAGTCATATATGGAGTATAATATCGAAAATCATCTTATATTTCTGAACGGAGGTAGTAATAAAATATGGTTTCTGTTTGAATTAGAACCAGGTCCGCGGTGGAGATGAAGTTCTCAAAGTCATGCCGTGTGAACTGGCAGACCTGATGATGAGTTCTACTGCTGAACTATCCAGCTGCTGTGTCCTTGTCGCCACGTGTCCTGAACTAGTGTTTTCCTGTAGCATTGTTGTCAGGCGTGTTCTCGAGGCTGTACTTGACCACAACAATTTCCTGGTTGTGCCTTCGACTACGAAGGGTGTGGTTCTTGTAAAGCTTCGCAACAAATCTGATGCGGTCTGTCTCCATCATCATGTTTATGAGTGGAAAGACCACTCTGTTAGGTTCTCCAAGGTTGACAAGATGGTGATGGTGCATGTAGACATCTCACACGAAGTCCATGGCCTAGTCAGTTATGCGGGGTTCATCCCGTAGGTCGGTGGCAAGAAATAGTCTGCAGAGTATAGTTAGTGCTACTTTGCTTGTCTGTAGTAAGTACTATTGTTTAGTACTTGATTTGTGTTTGTGAACCCTGTATTGTTTATTAGTACTGCCGCTTTTGGTGTGTGGTCAGTCCTGAGAACGGTCTATGTTAATGTCTGTCCATTCAATTCAGTTTGTACATTTTGAAGTATCCAGATCATATTTTTTGTGAGGACGGTTTATCAATTATGGTTACGCTCCAATGTCTGTATGCATTGCAGGGTTTATCGCACCCACCAGGATTTCCAGTCCCATGGATGTTCGGTCCATACGATTTGTCACGACCTTTGGACTATCCTGCTTGTGGGAGTAGGCGGGGCCCCTGCATGCCACGCGTAGTTGGATGATCAATCTTCTGTTTAGTACTTCAACATAGTGATTTCCTAGTAAGGATTCACTCGTGTCACATCAAGTAAATCTTATTGATTTACTGTCTAAATCTTATTGATTTAATGTCATGTTTTCTTTCTTTTCCTGCAATTTTACGATGTAGGTTTTGCCATGTGACATTCATCACAGAATAAACCATTTGGTTTGCTCTACGATGGCTATTTTTGCAGGTTTCACTTCTTATGTCGTGTCAGTAATGAAGGCACCGTCCATCACTTATATTACTGGAAAAAATTGGATTAGTCTGTTATCTGAGTACAAGCTGAATCCCTATGATGAATTGCAGTTTGGTTAACAAAAACACCACAATTAGTCCTCGCGTTTAAAAGAAATGAAGAAAAAAACTGGATCACAGTCATGGATCCTAGTCAAGTTAGAAAGCTGATCATAGCAGAACAGACACGATCGCTGCTGTCTCGCATAGATCGAGCACCGGCAGTTGCTCTAGCACTAACAGCGGCAGCAGCTCAGTCTGATCCAGCTGAGGATTGGGCACCGACCGCGTCAGCGGATCAGTCTGATCTACCGGAGGATCAGGCATCAACACTGGCACCAGCTCTACAAGGAGCACCATCTCCGGCAGCAGCGGCGGCTTCGGCACCTGCACCAACACTTGCACTTGCATCTCCTCCGACCCGTGTAGTTGCACCGGCAACAGACTGGGCTGCATTTCGCACTTCATATACCAAAGTCCTTACAAAAACCGACATGTCCACCTTCTTGGTAAGCATTGGCCGCCCAAGTGCTTCGTTCTTTTTTCTTTCCATGTTGTTTCACATGATTCACCATGTTGATCTAACTGTTTGGGTATGTCTTCTTGTTTGCAAACAGAGAATTCCTAGAGCAACGAGGGAGTCGTTCAACAATCCGGGCGACCACGGCCAAGTTTCTCTTACCATGCGCAGCCTTGGTGTGAATGAACTTGCTCAATATACCGTAAGTACAAAGGATGGTCGCATGATGATTGATGCTAAAGGATGGTCAAGGTTCAAATCTAAATCATATCTTGCGGTAGGGGATGATGTCAAAATAGAACTTTCTCGGCAAAGAGAGCTGGTCCAAATCAACTTTGAAATTCTTCAGTAGCAGCACACAACTGCCGAACTGATCTATCCTCCGAGAGATTTTGATGTAATAATCTGACATGGTGAAACAAGTGTCCTGTGTGTATAAGTAGTACGACAGTATTATTTATCACATGGTATATCGTTGATAGAATTGCAACTCTGATTGCTAGTTAGGAACTGTCGTTTGATTTCATTCCAACAGCTGCCGTGCTTTATTCAATTTTGTGTATTCGCCTTGCGACAGCATCTAAAACCAGCGCTGTACCGATCGCTTGCAATATGAAAAGCGTTGAGGTAGAACGCATGGGCCCCCAAACATGCAGGGTCGGCCTGTGGCCCAAAGTCCAGAACTGTGAGCCTATCTGAGTATTATATTCTCCGCTGAACCCCCATAAAAAAAGCTGAACCCCCATAATTCCCGTGCGTTGCAGAGGGAGTATATTTCTCGGCAAGGTGAGCCTGTGATATAAAAGATTTGTATATTTCTTTACAGAGGGAGTATCTCTCTGTCAAAAAGTATATTTATGTGTAACTAGTTACTCCTGTCTTTCTACCTCCTTTTGCTGATATGTGGGGCAGCCGGCAACGGGGTCCATGTGCCATATGCACAAATTAGAGTGCACAACTTCACGGTAGACACACCCCAGTCGTAGCGCCACAGTAATGCCCAATGAGCCGTCAAATCACAACCCCCCCTTTCCAGCTTTAGCAGTAAGCTGGACGGATGAAGCGACAATATTTCACTGGGCCTGAATCCCCTTCTCCCTCGTCTGCTTGTTCAGAGAAAACCCCCGCTTGGCGATTGCATAGGGTTTTCTCATGGAGAACCAGGTACGAATTCTTCATCCATCCCCGATAAATCCAAGTCCCTTGGTCGCAGGTAATCCTAGGATGGCAGTCGCCGCCGTTGATGCATTTTTCTTCGTACTGAATCTAGTGTGTTTCAGTTGCAGTGCCCAAAGTGCGAGTACCCTACAGATTTCTGCGCCCTCAGCGAGACGCCACACTTGTTCCTTCTCATCCTGACACAACATTTTGAAACGCGCACAATATGTTCCTAGAATCCTCTTTTCTATCTAGGAGGGTGGTTTTTTTGAACATGCTGTGTTCTCATATTATTTTTCCTGCAGTGTATTATTTGCTCTGTCAGAACACATGTACTCAAGATACTCGGCCTTGCCATAACTGAATACACTAGTTTAATGGTCACAGTGAAGACAAGCCATCGATATTACTTACGAGTTGGGTTCATGAACCAAGAAGATCGCTACTTTTTTTATGGCCGAACTTGGATAAACTTTCTCAAGTGTTACAGACTGAAAGTTGGCGCACGAATGTTGATGGAAATAGCAGAACCTGGTCTCATCTTCACTGCGATCTTCCACCCAGACGTCGTTCCAATTGTTCATCCATGTTATTTTTGTATCTGGTTCTTGCTTGTTGCCTCGATTACTTCTTAATCCACCTATTCTGTCTAACTAATCACAATTTAACTTTAGAAGTAGCAACGAATCTCTCACGAAGATGCTACTTCCTACTAATATTTTCTTATAATTGGTGGCACGTGTAGGTTTTTTTCAGAGTTAAGCAGTCTCCTCGTTTGTTACTCTGTAATAACTCGGCTGTTACTCATGGCACTGAAGTTGACTGGATCGACATCCACAAGTTCCTACACTTTATTGATTGTCTTGAGGTCCTTGTAGGGCGTTTCAATGGTGGAAGGCCACATGGGATATGTGTGCCACTGCTGCACTCGTTGAACAGGTCCAACTTTGTTGAGAAACTTATGGTACGAGCTATTTTCTGTTATATATGTTGTTCATAAACTATTGCTTATACACAGTTTTACAGCTGCGATCTTCTTGAAACAGGAACTGCCGAGTTCTATTGTTCCTATACAGATGCCTGACCATGGTCGGGTCAGACTTGCGCTTGGTCACAACATGATGTTTATGTCGACCTATTCAATTCCCCTTGGAGGTGAAAAGGTACTTATTCATGGGTGGTCTCAAATAATGAAGGCCCGTCCATCTTGGAGAATAGGACAGAAGATTATGTTCATGCTTTTCCATGGCTCTAAAGCGAATATCCTGTTTATTGACCAAGTTGCGAGATGAAGCCGCTTTCAGAAGGTTGTGGATGTACGGGGTGGAGCCTGGGCCTTGTCCTGGGGCTTGGCGGCCTCACCTTTGGTTAACTGTAGGCAAAGTAGCACTGTTCGAGGCGTGCTTTGTACGGTTTAACCTGTATAAGTACTCATACTGCTTTCAACTTTGGTTGTTAAGTGCCCCTGCTGGTTTCAGTTAAGGTTGTTAAGTACTCCTACTGCTTTTACAGTATGTCGTGTTTCTTCAGTCCTGTCTTCCTCCAGCCGCCAAAACCAAACCAGTGCCGGCGGGGCCGCCTGCTTCCGCCGCCCACGGCTGGCTGCGCCTCAGCGCACGCATCGCCACCTCACCGTCTCCTAAATCATTAACACCGACGTCCTCCGCGCGCTTTGGTGCACTCGCCGTGGCGCCGCCCTCTCACGTTATCAACATGGTCAACAAACAACAGGAATCGGTAGAAGTACGTGGAGAGGATGACAGTAGGGGCCCACCACGTCAGCGTATGAAAAAATAAAATGGTTCCTCCTAGTGTTTTCCTAACATCTGGGACCCACGACATTGTGAGCGTATATAGTCAATAGACAAGAGAACAACACAAGATCGGCTGACACCTGGGACGTAGCTACTCGAGCAATATTTTTTGTTTGGTATTGTTGAGACGGAGCAGGGTTTGAACTGGGCTATGGCCCGTCTAGCCCAGGCTTATATTTTATGTTCACCATGTGACCAGCCCAGCTACTTTTTCTTTGTGAAAATGAGCCCAGTTTATTTTTTCTGAAGAATACCCAATCCAGGCCTACTTATTTTTCTACGCCCTAATGGGCTGCAACTCTTTCAAGACGCCTGCAAATCTTGAAAGTAATATGAAATGGGTTGTAAATATAAAAACAAATGACAAATTGGCAATTACTTTATAATTTTTGATTTTTTTTCACATTTTCAGACTCCTATTTCACCGGGCATTAACCTAATTTAAATATATCTTCAAAGTACTTTAAATCTAGCTCAACATTTCGGTATTAAAAATAGTTTGGAACCCACAGAAATATGCGAAATTGGCCCTGGCCAACCAAAAAAACGACTGCAATAAATTGCATAAGAAGTTGCCATGAGCTATATATAAATTATTAAAAAAAAGAGGGAGTGGTCTGACTAGTGGGCCTGTTTAGTTGACGCGTATGCAAGATTTTTTTAGTTATTATATACATCAACAAACGGTTCTAGCAGACGTAACTGTTGGATGTCAATCCAACGGCCGTCATGTTTCTTCAATCTTTGATCTTCTTGCTCCAGCCGCCAAAGCAGCGCCGGCGGGACCGCCTGCTCCCGCCTCCCGTGGCCGTCTGTGCTGTCGCGCAGGCCTCAGCGCCCCCTACTACTCCCACCGCTGGCCAGGGCATCCCTCTACTCACTCACACCCCCTGTTATTCTACGGCGACGTCAGCCTCACATCGCAGCCGAACTGGTGAACCCTCATACTCCTCTCCTCACGGGCTTCCACTGCCGCGTCTTCCCCGGCTCCGTGTTGTCCCCTTCCTAGGCCTCGCCGTCGTCCACCGCCATGGTGCTCTCGGCGCGGCGTGGTCAATGTGGTCAACGACCGACTTCCATCGGAAGAGTACTGTATGTGGAGAGGCTGATAGCTGGGTCCACGGCAGCCGCAAGGAAGTGCCTCCTTATTACACGGAAAATAATTATTCCTCCACCTGACAGCAGGGACCCATCAGACGGGCCACCAGTATTTCACGAAAAAACATTTCCCCCTGACTACTAGGACCCACACGATGGGCCACCGTATTTCGCAAAAGACGTTCCCCCGTTGTCAGCTCAGACCCACCGGAAGTGCCTCCTTATTACGCACAAAAAAATGAATACCCCCTACTAGCTGGGACCCACCTTGGTGGGAGGCTAACTTGTGGGCCTACTAAGTTGACTGGGACGGAGGCCTTTGTCAACTTTAGTAAATATATGAACGATTCTAGCTCCAGTGACCGTACGATGTCCATCCAATGGCCGTAGTGCTTCTTCAACCTCTGGTCTTCTTGCTCCAGCCGCCCAAAGCAGCACCGGTCGTGCCGCCTGCTCCTGCCACCCGTGGCCGGCTGTGATGCCGCGGAGGCCTCACCGCCCCCTACTACTCCCACCGCTGGCCAGGCCATCCCTCTACGCACCCACACCCCCTTTTATTCTATAACGACGGCAGCCTCACACCCCAGCCGAACGAGTGAACCCTCATACTCCTCTATGTGTGGGCATCCACTGCCACGTCTTCCCCGGCTCCGCATCGTCCCCTTCCTAGGCCTCGCCATCGTCCAACGCCCTGGTGCTCTCGGCGCGGCGTGGTCAATGTGGTCAAGGAATGACTTCCATTGGACGTGGACTGTAGGTGGAGAGGCTGACAGCTGGGTCCATGGCCGCAGCAAGGAAGCGGCTCCTTATTACGTGCAAAATAATTATTCCTCCACCTGACAGCGGGGACCCACCGGATGGGCCACCGTATTTCACAAAAAAACGTTTCCCCCTGTCTGCTAGGACCCACCAGCTACATCTTCGCACGCAAGGAAGTGCGTTCGAAAAAAAATGATTCGCCCCCTGACTACTGGGACCCACCAGCTACATCTTCGCACGCAAGGAAGTGTGTCCGGGCAAAAAAATAATGATTCGCCCCCTGACTGCTGGGACCCACCAGCTACATCTTTGCACGCAAGGAAGTGCCTTACTGTCGGGACCCACCTGGTCGAAGCGTACATAGTGTTGTCATTCTGGTCGCGAACCTGTACGCACATATATACTGGTGGATGTAGAGGCGCGCACGTGTCGTAGTAGAGGCGCGCACGTAGCATGTACATGTACGTACAGCGGTCAGGGTGCAAGAAAGAAAATACGGCCATGTATGTGTACATACGGCAGGGTCTCGAACGCCTACTCGCGCATACGTACGGCGAGGGCTTGTGTAGATGGCTGGGTCAGAACGGAGAAACAACGTCGTCGTCGTGCTCATGGGGAGGCAACGGAACGCGTCGTGTTCATGGGGAGGCCACGGAATGCGTCGTGTTCATCAGGAGGCAACGGAACGCGTGGGAGCCAACCGGCTGGGTCGGAACGGAATGCGTGGTCGTGTTCATCGGGAGGGCTTGGACGGAACAGGCGATGGAAACGAGGCCTGGCGTACCGCACAATGGAGGAAACAAACCTTCTATGTTCGGAATGGGGTCCTGTTGATCGGGAGGGGTGTGGCGTACCGCAAAATGGAGGAAACGGACCTCCTACGGTCGAAACGGGGGTCGTGTTGATCGGGAGGGGTGTGGCGTACCGCAAAATGGAAGAAAAGACCTCCTACGGTCGAAACGGGGGTCTTGTTGATCGGGAGGGGTGTGGCGTACAGCAAAACGGACGAAACGGACTTGTGTTGGAGCGCTACGGTCGAAATGGGGGTCCTGTTCATCGGGAGGGGTGTGGCGTACTACAAAACGGGACTCCACGAGATACTGTTCATCTCCACCGTCGACCTCCTCCAGCCTCCACGGGCTACCATCGACCTTCTCCAGCCTCCACGGGCTCCTGTTCATCCAGCATCCACAGCGCGCTACTCCACCGGCTACTGTTCAAGCACCCCTCCACCGTCTACTGTTCATCCAGCCCTCCACACCACGGGGTCCTGTTCAACCACCCCTCCACGGGCACCCCTCCACCATCTACTGTTCATCCAGCCCTCCACACCACGGATTCCTGTTCATCCAGAGGCAATGCCACCGCTCACTGTTCATCCAACCCCCCCCCCCCCCCCCCGCAATGCTCACTGTTCATCCAATCGATCGGCTTCAGTTAGCAGCAGTAGCAAAGGAATCGCTCTATCGGGTTCAGTTAACAGCCATCGATCGATCGCTCGGGTTCAGTAATGCGTAGCCTGCAGTGCAATCGCTCGGGTTCAGTTAGAGCCCAATGCCTTGCTCGGGTTCAGTTAGAGCCAACACCTCGCACACTTGTGCGTACATGTACGTGTACGAGAGAAACTCGCATCGCTTGGCCCCTGACCTCCCACCGTAACCGGCAACTCCCCGAAATTTTCCTCCCCCTCGCTTCTACCACGGTTTTTCCCGTTATGGACGGCCCAAAGAATGTCATGCACCTGCGTCTTCGTCCCGCCCAGGACGAAAAGCCCATTTTCTATCATGATTTTTTGTCATAAAAGTAGGAGTCCACCACTTCTATGATGATACCGGGTTTTGTCACAATTATCGTCATAGAAGTGTCATATGTATGACAGAAAAAAATTTCGTTCGGCCCAAAATGTCACGGATGTGTCTTTTTTTTTGTAGTGTATAGAGCTCCCACTCACTTTCTTGTAAATACAAGTTTCTTCATAAACTTTGTATAAACCCAAAAGCTTTCATCACCTCAATAAAGCATATATTCCAACTCCGTGATGCTTGCACCAGTTCATAGATGGATCGCTGGAGCCTGCATACCTTTTTAGCATCCTTAGGATCCATAAAACCTTTGGGTTGCATCATATACAACTCTTCCTTAAGGAAAGCGGTTGTCACATCCATCTGCCAGATTTCATAATCGAAAAAGGCAACAATTGCAAACATAATTCTAACAGGCTTAAGCATCACTACGAGTGAGAAAATCTCGTCATAGTCAACTCCTTGAATTTCTCAAAAAACTTTTGCAACAACTCAAGCTTTATAGATGATGACATTACCATCAGCGTCTATCTTTTTCTTAATGATCCATTTATTCTCAATGGTCTGTCGGTAACCGCGCAAGTCTACCAAAGTCCATACTTTGTTCTCATACATGGATCATATCTCGGATTTCATGGCCTCAAGCCATTTGTCAAAATTCGGTCTCATCCTTGCTTCTTTGTAGTTCATAGGTTCATTGTTGTCTGACAACATGACTTCTAGGACGGGATTACCCTACCACTCTGGTGCAGAAAGTGTCCTGGTCGACCTACGATGTTCGATAGTAACTTGATCTGAAGTTTCATGATCATCATCAGTAGCTTCCTCTCCGGTTGGTGAAGGCACCATTGAAAATGCTTTATGTGATGTGCTACTCTCCAGTTTGAAATAAGGTACAATTACCTCATCAAGTTCTACTTTCCTCCTGCTCACATCTTTCGAGAGAAACTCCTTCTCTAGAAAGGACCCATTTTTAGCAACAAATATCTTGCCCTCGGATCTGTGATAGAAGGTATACCCAATGGTCTCTTTAGGGTATCTATGAAGACATACTTCTCCGCTTCGGGTTCGAGCTTATCAGGCTGAAGCCTCTTGACATAAGCATTGCATCCCCAAACTTTAAGAAACGATAGTTTAGGTTTCTTGCCAAACCACAACTCATATTGTGTCGTCTCAACGGACTTAGACGGCGCGCTATTTAAAGTGAATGCGGCTATCTCTAATGCATAACCCCAAAACGATAGTGGCAAATTGGTAAGAGATATCATAGAACGCACCATATCCAATAAAGGTACGGTTACGATGTTCAGACACACCATTACACTATCGTGTTCCAGGTGGCGTGAGTTGTGAAATAATTCCACATTGTCTTAAATGTATACCAAACTCGTAACTCAAATATTCACCTCCATGATCAGATCATAGAAATTTCATTTTCTTGTTACGGTGATTCTCTACTTCACTCTGAAACTCACTGAACTTTTCAAATGTTTCAGACTAGTGTTTCGTTAAGTAAATATACCCATATCTACTCAGATCATTTGTGAAGGTAAGAAAATAACGATATCCACCACATGCTTCAACACTCATTGGACCGCATACATCGGTATGTATTATTTCCAAGAAGTCACTAGCCCACTCCATTGTTCCACAGAACAGAGTTTTAGTCATCTTGCCCATAAGGCATGGTTCACATGTCTTGAGTGATTCATAATCATGAGATTCCAAAAGTCCGTTAGCATGGAGTTTCTTCATGCGCTTTACACCAATATGACCTAAGTGACAGTGCCACAAATATGTGGTACTATCATCATTAACTTTGCATCTTTTGGCATCAATATTATGAATATGTGTATCACTACGATCGAGATTCAACAAGAATAAACCATTCAGAAGGGGTGCATGACCATAAAATATATTACTCATATAAACAGAATAACCATTATTCTCTGACTTAAATGAATAACAATCTTGCAATAAAAATATCCAGATATAATGTTTTATGCTCAACACAGGCACCAAATAACAAATATTTAGGTTTAATACTATTCTCGAAGGAATTACAAGCGTGCGGACGGTGATCATATCAACCTTGGAGACACAACCAACACTCATCGTCACCGCGCCCTCAGCTAGTCTCCATTACTCCGTAGCTCCTACTTCGAGTTACTAATATTAGCAACTTAATCGGTATCAAATACCCAAACACTACTACGAGCACTAGTAAGGTACTCATCAATAACATGTATCAAATATACCTACATTGACATTGCCATCCTTCTTATCTGCCAAGTACTTGGGACAATTCCGCTTCCAGTGGCATTTCCCCTTGCACTAGAACCACTCAGTCTTGGGTTTAGGTCCAGCCTTGGGTTTCTTCATGGGAGCGGCTACTGACTAACCATTCTTCTTGAAGTTACCTTTCTTTACCTTGCCCTTCTTGAAATTGGTGGTCTTATTGACCATCAACACTTGATGCTCTTTCTTGATTTCTACTTCCACAGCCTTAAGCATCGCGAAGAGCTCAGGGGTCATTTTCTCCATCCTTATGGGAGTGGCTGGAAAACACTGTCAATCGCTACTTCATCTGGAAGATTAACTCCCTCTTGATTCAAGCGATTGTAGCACCTAGACACTCTGAGCACATGCTTACAAACTAAGCCATTCTCCTCCATCTTGTAGGCAAAGAACTTGTCAGAGGTCTTATACCTCTCAACAAGAGCATGAGCCTGAAATACCAATTTGATCTCTTGGAACATCTCATATGCTCCGTGGCGTTCAAAACGTCTTTGGGCCCCTGATTTCTAAGCTGTAAAGCTTGGTGCACTGAACTATAGAGTAGTCATCATAACGTGCATGCCAGACATTCACAACATCCACAGATGATGCTAGAGGGGTTGGCACACCGATCGTTGCATCAAGGACATAAGCCTTCTGAGCAACAGTGAGGACAATCCTTAGACTACGAACCTAGTCCACATAATTGCTTACAATATCTTTCAACTTAGTCTTTCTCTAGGAACGTATTAAAACAGGGAGGTACATCACGAGCTATTGATCTACAACATAATTTGCAAAGAAAATTCAGACTATCACTGGTACAGCAAGGTGCTATACAAACGGTTTTAACCCCTTTCTGCGATGGTGTTCTGAACTGTCACCTAGTGAGGGACTGCAATAAGGGGGTCCGTCCCACACGACCCAGAAACCGTCGGGGATATGCCCTCCTGGCACACACGCTCGGCAAAATGAAGTTGTGTGCGACCGGCGAGCGATCAAATACAATTATATGTACAGTAGTGCTAAAAAAATACAATTATATAGGCAAAATCATTTTTGGTCGTAAGGACATCCCACACAGTCAGTCCTCGCTAAACGTTTCCATTCGTATATACATCCCACATAGTCTCTCCAAGGAAAATGTTTCCGTTCGCAGGTACATCACAAATAATTTCTCCTGTTAAATCATTTGTGATAGTGTTGCCATTGCACATGATATTAACAATTTTATCATTTGCATTATTGAATGCATCACACATGGTGCGTAGAAGAAACTATGTGGCAAAGGCTGTCCATCACAAACAGTTTTTATGTGGTGAACGTTTGCGCAAGGTGGCCTAACGCAAACATTTTTCAAGAGAATGTCATGTGTGATTGTTCATTGATCCAACACGGTTTATTCCTAGAAATTGTGTGCGTTGACTGAGGTCATCGCCCAAGGTATTTTCGAACACTACGGCACCACGGCTCTCCGGCAAATGTTGAAGTACTTGCTTTTGTAATTCTAGTAAATTCAAAACCTGTCTGAAATTCATGAACCTTGGCATGCTATCATGGAATGGCATCAACATGTTGGGGTAGAAAATATTGTCCCATTTGGGGCAGGTTATGGTATAAGCTTCTCACAAACCAGAGCTTCTCACAAGAAGCCTTATGGTTCCGTTAGGGAAACATGTCACCTTTGTGGACAAAACGATATTCATCGCCTCTTCTTCCTTTCAATTTTTTTCTTGGGGTCAACATAGTACAACAGGATTGTCGTGTTAAATTTTGGATTTTTCGGGGATCATTTGGACATTTTTATACGTTAATTGTGTTTTCTAGGCATTTATGTGCATAATTCAAAATTGAACTACATGCACATGCTCCAGTCCATAAAAACGGGTTGCAAAATCAAATGTTTGTCCTTGGTTGCAAGCTTAGGTCACATGCAAGAAATGAGAATGAAT
This sequence comes from Triticum timopheevii, assembly GCA_963921465.1. Classification (NCBI taxonomy): domain Eukaryota; kingdom Viridiplantae; phylum Streptophyta; class Magnoliopsida; order Poales; family Poaceae; genus Triticum; species Triticum timopheevii. Next base: position 316,478,152 of record OY997270.1, read on the forward strand.
GTGAAACACCTTAACACTATCGCTCGGCCGCTAACATTGTGATACATGATTTTAAAATTCTAGTAAATTGAAAATTCGTCTGAAATTCATGAAACTTGACATGATATCATGGAACGGCATCGACATGCCATGGTAAAAATATTGTCCCATTTGGCGCAGGTGTGGGTATAAGCTCCTCGCAAAACCAGAGCTTCTCTCACAACAAGCCTGATGGTTTCGGTAGGGTACGTGCCACATTGGGGGACGAAACGATATCTTTTGCCTCTTCTTACTTTCAAAATTTTTATCGTGTCAACATAGAACAACATGAGTGTTGTATCAATTTTTGGGTTTTAAGGGGTTCGCTTGGACATTTTTATACATTAACTGATTTTTCTATGCATTCATGTGCATAATTCAAATTTGAACTACAGGCACATGCTCTAATGCATATAAATTAGTTGAAAATTCAAATTTGTGTCCTTGGTTGCGTGCTTAGGTCCCATGCAAGAAATGGGAATGAATGTCAAACACCCTGCCACCATCACTCAGCCAGAAACATTGAGATACCTGGTTTTAATTTCCAGTAAATCCAAAACTCGTCTGAAATTCATGAAACCTGGCATGCTATCATGGAGCGGCATCAACATGTCGTGGTAAATTTTTTATCCCATTTGGGGCAGGTTTGGGGTTATGCTTCTCACAAACCAGAGCTTCTCACAACAAACCTGATGGTTTCGGTAGGGAACGTCCCACCTTTGGGGACGAAATGATATCCATTACCTATTATTGCTTTCAAAAAATTTCTCGTGTCAACATAGAACAACAGGAGTGTTGTGTCAATGTTTGGGATTTTTTGGGGTTTGTTTGGATATTTTTATGCATTAATTGAGTTTTTCAATGCATTTATGTGCATAATTCAAGTTTGAAGTACAGGCACATGCTATAATGCATATAAATTGGTTGAAAATTCAAATTTGTGTCCTTGGTTGCATGCTTAGGTCCCATGAAAGAAATGAGAATGAATGTCAAACACCCTGCCACCATCACTCGGCCGCAAACATTGAGATACCTGGATTTTAAATTCTAGTAAATCCAAACCTCATCTGAAATTCATGAAACTTGGCATGTTATCATGGAGCGGCATCAACATGCCATGGTAAATTTTTGTCCCATTTGGGTATAAGCTTCTCACAAACCAGAGCTTCTCACAACAAGCCTGATGGTTTCGGTAGGGAACGTCCAACCTTTGGGGATGAAACGATATGCGTTGCCTCTTATTGCTTGCACAAATTTTCTAGTGTCAACATAGAACAACAAGTGTGTTGTGTTAAATTTTGGAATTTTTTCAGGTTCGTTTGGACATTTTTATGCATTAATTGAGTTTTCAATGCATTTATGTGCATAATTCAAATTTGAACTACATGCACATGCTCTAATGCATATAAATTGGCTGAAAATTTAAATACGTGTCCTTGGTTGCATGCTTAGGTCCCATGCAATAAATGGGACTGGATGTCAAACACCCTGCCACCGTTACTCGGCCGCAAACATTGAGATACCTAGTTTTTAAATTCTAGTAAATCCAAAACTTGTCTGAAATTTGTGAAACTTGGCATGCTATCATGGAGCGGCATAAACATGTTGTGGTAAATTTTTTGTCTCATTTGGGGCAGGTTTGGGTTTAAGCTTCTCACAAACCAGAGCTTCTCACAACAAGCTTGATGGTTTCGGTAGGGAATGTGCCACCTTTGGGGACGAAATGATATCTGCTGCCTCTTATTGCTTTCAAAAAAATTCTAGTGTCAACATAGAACAAAAGGAGTGTTGTGTTAAATTTTGGAATTTCTCGGGGTTTGTTTGGACATTTACATTAACTGGGTTTTCTAGGCATTTTATGTGCATAATTCAAATTTGAACTACACGCACATGCTTCAGAGCATATAAATTGGTTAAAAAATCAAATCTTTGTCCTTGGGTGCATGCTTATGTCCCATGCCAGAAACGAGAATGAATTCCAAACACCAGGGCACTGTTGATTGCCGGCAAAACGTTGAGATACTTTGTTTTTAAATTCTAGCAAATCCAAAACTCGTCTAAAATTCATGAAACCTGGCATGCTATCATGGAATGGCATCCGACATGCTGTGGTATTTTTTTTGTCCATTTTGAGAGAAGGCGCACTCGAATAACAACCAACAAAGGCATTTTGAAACAAATAGCTACCACTCTAACATCGCAAACGTTTGTATAATTCAAATCATGTGCTTTATGTTACCCATTCACATGACGCCACGTGTCTTGGTTTTAATGGCTATAGGAGGTGCCGTGCGGACAACTGCTTGACTGAGCGGGAGGCGTGTGAGCGCAGTCTGGTGCGCAGGCTGACCGATAGGCGTGCAAGCTATCCTCCAATGCGTAGGCTCACCGGGAAGCGTACGAGATGTACGCTGTGTAGGCTTACTAGGAAGCGAGCCGTTTGACTTCCATGGCCGCCCGCCTTCCTCTCCATTAATGGCGCCCGAGCCGCTGCTTAATACGGGCGACCTTACTGTTCGCCTCCCACTCCCCTTCCTCCCACAGACCTCCACCAACGCCATGGTGCAGAAGGATGATATGCCACTTGTCTTCAAGTTTGGTGAAGTTAAGTCCAAGCCAGAGGAGATAGAAAATAAGGAGGAATGGGGTTTCATGGAAATGGCCTTGAACGAGCTGGCCATGGCGGTTGCTGCCCCCGCTCCCGTCCCAGCTCCCATCCCCGCTCCCGCTGTCGGTGTCAAAACTGGCGGATCTCTGGTAGGGGGTCCCGAACTGTGCGTCTAAGGCTAATGGTAACAGGAGGCGGGGGACACAATGTTTACCCAGGTTCAGGCCCTCTCTATGGAGGTAATACCCTACTTCCTACTTGATTGATCTTATTGAATATGAGTATTACAAGATTTGATCTACCACGAGATCGTAATGGCTAAACCCTAGAAGTCTAGCCTATGAGTTTATGATGGTTGTGGCTAAACCCTAGAAGTCTAAACCCTCTGGTTTATATAGACACCGGGGGGGCTAGGGTTGTACAAAGTTGGTTATAGAGAAAGGAATCTACATATCCGAATCACCAAGCTTGCCTTCCACGCAAAGGAGACTCCCATCCGGACACGGGACGAAGTCTTCTATATTGTATCTTCATAGTCCAACAGTCCGGCCAAAGTATATAGTCTGGCTGTCCGAGGACCCCTAATCCAGGACTCCCTCAGTAGCCCCTGAACCATGCTTCAATGATGATGAGTCTGGCACGCAGATTGTCTTCAGCATTGCAAGGCGGGTTCCTTCTCCGAATACTCCAAAGTAAATTCCGAACATAGAAAACGTGTCCGGCTTTGCAAAACAAGTACCACACGCAACCATAGAGAGTATAATATGTCACGAGTCTAATCCACAGGCAACTTTTTGTATCGTGACATCACGCCACTGTCCGGTCATTATTTGAACCATTTTTTAGCTCGTCGCTCTGTATTTCAAGGTGCGGTTTCACTGGCACGTCTTGTTGAAGCAGAGATCGTGTCCCCCTATCACGGGATTCTCATCAATATGGGCATGGGTAACCCAACCGTGCCATTTGCACTGTGCTTGGGGAATAGGCGGGTTTTAAGGCGAGCAGGAAGGCGCATGACGTTTACTGTCTTTATAAGGGGATAAGGATTCATCCTCGTTCACCCATGCCTTCTCCTTCCTCTGCTCATCCATTCTCGAGCTCTAGCGCCCAAGCTCTCGCCTTCTTCGCCAAAAAAGCACTCCAATCATGTCCAGATCTGGAGTTGGAGGCAAATGGATGGCCTCCTCCGTCAAGAAGAAGGACATCAAGGAGATCTGGGAGGCCGGGTACCTGGCTAAGGACATCATTCACCGACTTCCGACCAAGGGACAGATCGTCCCTACCCTAGAGCCCCATGAGAGGGTTGTGTTCCTCGCGCACTTCGTCCACGGGCTGGGGTTCCCCCTCCACCCGTTCATCCGCGGACCGATGTTTTACTACGGGCTAGACTTCCATGACTTGGCCTCCAACTCTATCCTCAACATCTCGACATTTATTGTCGTGTGCGAGGCCTTCCTCCGCATCCCACCTCACTTCGGCCTATGGCTGAAAACCTTCAATGTGAAGCTGATGACCCACAAGTGTAGGGGATCTATAGTAGTCCTTTCGATAAGTAATAGTGTCGAACCCAACGAGGAGCAGAAGGAAATGACAAGCAGTTTTCAGTAAGGTATTCTCTGCAAGCAGTGAAATTGTAGGTATCAGATAGTTTTGTGATAGGATAATTTGTAACGGTAACAAGCAATAAAAGTAAATAAGGTGCAACAAGGTGGCCCAATCCTTTTTGTAGCAAAGGACAAGCCTGGACAAGTTCTTATAATGAGAGAAGCGCTCCCGAGGACACATGGGAATTATCATCAAGCTAGTTTTGATCACGCTCATATGATTCACATTCGTTACTTTGATAATTTGATATGTGGGTGGACCGGTGCTTGGGTACTGCCCTTTCTTGGACAAGCATCCCACTTATGATTAACCCCTATTGCAATCATCCGCAACTACAAAAGAAGTATTAAGGTAAACCTAACCATAGCATGAAACATATGGATCCAAATCGGCCCCTCAGGAAGCAACTTATAAACTAGGGTTTAAGCTTCTGTCACTCTAGCAACCCATCATCTACTTATTACTTCCCAATGCCTTCCTCTAGGCCCAAATAATGGTGAAGTGTCATGTAGTCGACGTTCACATAACACCACTAGAGGGGAGACAACATACATCTCATCAAAATATCGAACGAATACCAAATTCACATGACTACTAATAGCAAGACTTCACCCATGTCCTCAGGAACAAACGTAACTACTCACAGAGCATATTCATGTTCATAATCAGAGGGGTATTAATATGCATTAAGGATCTGAACATATGATCTTCAACCAAATAAACCAACTAGCATCAACTACAAGGAGTAATTAACACTACTAGCAACCCACAGGTACCAATATGAGGTTTTGGTACAAAGATTGGATACAAGAGATGAACTAGGGTTTGAGACGAGATGGTGCTGGTGAAGATGTTGATGGAGATTGACCCCCTCCCGCTGAGAGGATCGTTGGTAATGACGATGGTGATGATTTCCCCCTCCCGGAGGGAAGTTTCCCCGGCAGAACAGCTCCGTCAGAGCCCTAGATTGGTTCTGCCAAGGTTCCGCCTCGTGGCGGCGGAGTTTCGTCCCGAAATCTTGCTTATGATTTTTTTCCAATGTAAAAGACTTCATATAGCAGAAGATGGGCACCGGAGGGCTGTCAGGTGGCCCACGAGGCAGGGGGGCGCGCCCCCCACCCTCTTGGACGGTGGGTGGCCCCCCTCAGGTATTTCTCCCGCTGGATATTTTTCATTAATTCGAAAAATGACTTTCGTGGAGTTTCAGGACTTTTGAAGCTATGCAGAATAGGTTTCCAATATTTGCTCCTTTTCTAGCAATCCCAGCTGCCGGCATTCTCCCTCTTTATGTAAACCTTGTAAAATAAGAGAGAATAGCCATAAGTATTGTGACATAACATGTAATAATAGTCCATAATTCAATAAATATTGATATAAAAGCATAATGCAAAATGGACGTATCAACTCCCCCAAGCTTAGATCTCGCTTGTCCTCAAGCAGAAGCGGATATCGAAGAAAAAGGTCCACATGTTTAGAGATAGAGGTGTCGATAAAAATAAAATACGGACATGAGGGCATCATGATCATTCTTATAAAAACAACAACATATATATATATATATATATATATTGTCATATGATTTCTTCTGCTCAAGTAAAAAACTATTCACAATGTCAAGCATGATTCAGAAACTTCGTTGAGAACTAAGAAACTATGATCTCAGTCTTTGAAGCAATTCCAATTTATCATAACATGGGAAAGAGTAAATAATAGAGCTTTTCAGCAAGTCCACATACTCAACTATCATTTAGTAATCCACAATTGCTAACACTCACGCAATACTTATGGTTCTGGAGTTTTAATCGGACACAGAGAAAGATATGGGCTTATTATGTTGCGTCCCAACCTTTTACCTCAAGGTTAATGTCAACAATAATAGTTCATGCTAACTTACATCTAATTGGATATATATATATATATATATATATATATATATATATATATCAGGATCTTTCCAACACGAGGTGCTTGCCAAAGGATAAAATAGAAAGGGAAAGGTGAAGATCACCTTGTGTAACATCCCCAACATCTCACTACAGTAATCCCCCTCTAATCACTACAAAAAAAGACACATCCGTAACATTTTGGGCCAAACGAAATTTTTTTCTGTCATACATATGACACTTCTATGACGATAATTGTGACAAAACCCGGTATCATCATAGATGTGGTGGGCTCCTACTTCTATGACAAAAAATCATTACAAAAAATGGGCTTTTCGTCTTGGGCAGGCCGGAGACGCAGCTGCATGACATTCTTTGGGCCGTCCATGACGGAAAAAACCGTGGTAGAAGCGAGGGGGAGGAAAATTTCGGGGAGTTGCCGGTTACGGTGGGAGGTCGGGGACTGAGTGATGCACGTTTCTCTTGTACGTACGCGTGTGTGTGCGAGGCGTTGGCTCTAACTGAAGCCGAGCGAGGCATTGGGCTCTAACTGAACCTGAGCGATTGCACTGCAGGTTATGCATTACTGAACCCGAGCGATCGATCGATGGCTATTAACTGAACCCGATGGAGCGATTCCTTCGCTACTGTTGCTAACTGAAGCCGATAGATGCTGCCTCTAGGATGAACAGTGACCGTTGCGGGGGGGTTTGGATGAACAGTGAGTGGTGGCGTTGCCTCTGGATGAACAAGAACCCGTGGTGTAGAGGGCTAGATGAACAGTAGACGGTGGAGGGGTGGCCCTGGAGGGGTGGTTGAACAGGACCCCGTGGTGTGGAGGGATGGATGAACAGTAGAAGGTGGAGGGGTGTCCGTGGAGGGGTGGTTGAACAGTAGCCGGTGGAGTACCGCGCAGTGGAGGTTGGATGAACAGGAGCCCGTGGAGGCTGGAGGAGGTCGACGGTAGCCCGTGGAGGCTGGAGGAGGTCGACGGTGGAGATGAATAGTATCCCATGGAGTCCTGTTTTGCGGTACGCCACAGCCCTCCCCCCCGGTTCGACCGTAGCGCTCCAACACAAGTCCGTTTCGTCCGTTTTGCGGTACGCCACACCCCTCCCGATCAACAGGACCCCCGTTTCGACCGTAGGAGGTCCGTTTCCTCCGTTTTGCGGTACGCCAGGCCCCTCCCGATCAACAGGACCCCATTTCGAATGTGGTCGGTCGAACACAAGGCCGTTTCCTCCGTTGTGCGGTACGCCAGGCCTCCTTTCCATCGCCTGTTCCGTCCAAGCCCTCCGGATGAACACGACCATGCATTCCGTTCCGACCCAGCCGGTTGGCTCCCACGCGTTCCGTTGCCTCCCCATGAACACGACGACGATGCTGTTTCTCTGTTCTGACCCAGCCATGTACGTATGCGCGAGTAGGCGTTCGAGATCCTGCCCGTATGTACGTACGTGGCCGTATTTTCTTTCTTGCACCCTCGCCGCTGTACGTACGTGTACATGCTACGTGCGCGCCTCTAATACGACACGTGCGCGCCTCTACATCTATGACACGTGCGCGCCTCTACATCGACCAGTATGTACATACATGTTTGCGACCAGAATGACAACGCTACATACGCTTCGACCAGGTGGGTCCCGACTGTCAGGCACTTCCTTGCGTGCGAAGATGTAGCTGGTGGGTCCCAGTAGTCTGGTGGGCGAATCGTTTTGGTTTATTTTTGCCCGGAGGCACTTCCTTGTGTGCGAAGATGTAGCTAGTGGGTCCCAGCAGTCAGGGGGCGAATCTTTTTTTTTTGCCCGGACGCACTTCCTTGTGTGCGAAGGTGTCGCTGGTGGGTCCCAGCGGTCAGGGGGCGAATCGTTTTGTTTTTTTGCCTGGACGCACTTCCTTGCGTGCGAAGATGTAGCTGGTGGGTCCCAGCAGTCAGGGGGAAATGTTTTTTCGCGAAATACAGTGGCCCGTCCGGTGGGTCCCAGCTGTCAGGTGGAGGAATCATTATTTTCCGCGTAATAAGGAGGCACTTCCTTGCTGCGGCCGTGGACCCAGCTGTCAGCCTCTCCACGTACAGTCAACGTCCGACGGAAGTTGTTCCTTGACCATGTTGACCACGCTGCGCCGAGAGCACCAGGGTGGTGGACGACTGCAAGGCCTAGGAAGGGGACGACGGGGAGCTGGGGAAGACGCGGCAATGGAAGCCCGCGCGGAGAGGAGTACGAGGGTTCACTGGTTCGGCTGCGGTGTGAGGCTTCCGTTACCGTAGGGCCTGGCCAGCGGTGGGAATAGTAGGGGGCAGTGAGGCCTCCGCGGCAGCACAACCGGCCATGGGAGGCAGGAGCATGCGGCACGACCGGTGCTGCTTTGGGCGACTGGAGCAAGAAGACCAGAGGTTGAAGAAGCACTACGGCCGTTGGATGGACATCGTACGGTCACTGGAGCTAGAATCATTCATATTGACTAAAGTTGACAAAGGCCCCCGTCCCAGTCAACTTAGTAGGCCCACAAGTCAGCCTCCCACCATGGTGGGTCCCAGCTAGCAAGGGGAGTATTCATTTTTTTTGTGCGTAATAAGGAGGCACTTCCGATGGGTCCGAGCTGACAGCGCGGGGAATGTTTTTTCGCGAAATACGCTGGCCCGTCTGGTGGGTCCCAGCAGTCAGGGGGGAAACATTTTTTTCACGAAATAAGGTGGCTCGTCCGGTGGGTCCCTGCTGTCAGGTGGAGGAATAATTATTTTGCGCGTAATAAGGAGGCCCTTCCTTGCGGCCGCCTGGACCCAGCTGTCAGCCTCTCCAGGTGCAGTACTCTTCCGATGGAAGTCGGTCGTTGACCACGTTGACCACGCCGCGCCGAGAGCACTAGGGCGGTGGTCTGGATGACGGCGAGGCCTAGGAAGGGGACGACGCGGAGCCGGGGAAGACGGAGCAGTGGTAGCCCACGCGGAGAGGAGTACGAGGGTTCACTGGTTCGGCTGCGGCGTGAGGCTGCCGTCGCCACAGAATAACAGGGGTGTGGGTGAGTAGAGGGATACCCTGGGCCAGCGGTGGGATTAGTAGGGGGCGGTGAGGCCTCCGCGGCATCACAGCCGGCCACGAGAGGCAGGAGCACGCGGCACGACCGGCGCTGCTTTGGGTGGCTGGAGCAAGAAGACCAGAGGTTGAAGAAGCACTATGGCCGTTGGATGAACATCGTACGGTCAGTGGAGCTAGAATCGTTCATATTGACTAAGTTGACAAAGCCCTCCGTCCCCGTCAACTTAGTTGGCCCACAAGTCATCCTCCCACTATGGTGGGTCCCATCTAGCAGGGTGGGTATTCATTTTTTGTGCATAATAAGGAGGCACTTCCTTGCGTGCGAAGATATAGCCGGTGGGTCCGACATGTCAGCGGGGGGAACATTTTCTTCACGAAATACAGAGGCACTTCCGGTGGGTCCCAGCTGTCAGGTGGAGGAATCATTATTTTGCGCATACAGTCCACGGCCGATGGATGTCGTTCGTTGACCACATTGACCAGGCCGCGCCAAGAGCACCATGGCGGTGGACGATGGCGAGGCCTAGGAACGGAACGACACAAAGCCGGGGAAGACTCGGCAATGGTTGCCCACGCGGTGGGGAGTATGAGGGTTTACTGGTCCAGCTGTCGTCGCCGAAAAATAACAGGAGGTGTGGGTGAGTAGAGGAATGGCCTGGCCAGCAATGAAGTAGGGTGGGGCGGTGCGGCCTGTGCGGCAGCACAGCCGGCCACGGGAGGCGGGAGCAGGCAGTCCCACCGGAGCTGGTTTGGCTGGCTGGAGCAAGAAGATCAGATATTGAAGAAGCAGCACGGCCGTTGGATTAACATCCAACGGTCACTGCTGCTAGAATCGTTTGTGCACTAAGTTGACAAAGCCAAAGTACACGTCAACCTAGTAGACCCACAAGTCAGCCGCCAAATCTGTCCCAAACAGCATAAGCCCGAAATTTTTAGCCGGATTCAAATTAATTTTAAATCTAAATATACCTTAATTTAAATTCAATGAAATTTTACCCGCACAAAAACAATGAAATTTAAAATATCAAAATCCGAAAGAAAACAGTATTTGGGAACTAATTGCCTGTTTGTTGTATTTTTTTCATTTTACAGCCCATTTATTATTACTTATAGACCATTTCTTATTACTTATAGCCCATTTCTTATTACTTATAGCCCATTTTCTGGGCAAAATGCATCCCTCCTCGTCTTGAAAGATTTCTGGCCCAGCAAGGCGTAGAAAAGCAAGTAGGCCTATGTTTGTTATTCTACAAAAAACAAAATAGCTGGCTAGCCATTTTTCAGAAAGGAAAAAAACAAACTGTGCTGGTCATGTGCTAAATATATAAAATAAAAGCCTGGGCTAGACGGGCCATGGGTCCCGCACAACCCAGTTGATACCCTTCTCCATCCCGAAAAAACAAAATTACTGCGCGCGCTGCTGGGTCCCTACTGTCGTCCTCACCATGTATAGTCATCTCCTTATTCCTCTCGGTTGTTGACCATGTTGAAAACACTGGAGAGCGGCGCCGCGGCGAACGCGGAGGACGATGGTGAGGCCTCAGATGGGAACGAACAGGAGCCGGGGAAGATCACAGCCAGCCGTGGGAGGCGGGAGCAGGCGGTCCCGCTGGCGCTGGTTTGGCTTTGGCGGCTCGAGGAAGAAGAGACTGAAGAAACGCGACAGACGTTGAATGTCAATCAAACGGGCAAGGTTGGCACAATCGTTTTTTGACTAAGCGGACACCAAGTAGCATACTTTTTTATATATATGAAGAAAACTGTGAGGAAAATGCGTTCGTCTGTCGTCCTCCTCACAGGGAACGTTCGCCACATAAGTGACTAGCACCCTTGGTTTTCAACCGAGAGGTCTTGGGTTCGAGTCCGAGGAACTCTCAATTTTGTCCTCCTTCCTTCCTCGCAAAAAAAGAGAAAGAAAATCAAAGACTTGGGAAGGCGTACAGAACAAGCCAGTGTACCAGTAAAGAGACGTTGCCGAATTTTAGAAAAAAGAAAGACGTGCTCCTGTAGCTGGTTTGAATCCAAACCTAGACTATGACTCTATATGGTGCTATGCTACTCTGCAAGTAATGAAACTGACATATCCAAAGTTCGCTTCTCCTCTTCTCTACTTACTCTGCCTAGCATCAGAAGATCTGGCCACAGCAACCATGTCCGCTGGCTGCTTGTCCACCTGCTCTTCAGCAGGCAACAACCAGATATGCACCAAGTCGCCACCTGTACCATCGCTTGTGGGTCTCATCACACCCCTGTCGGCATGCGCATCGCAGCCGATTGCTCATCGCAACCCATTGCCGTTGGTGTGGTGCCACTTCTGCAAATCACGCAGAGTCATCCGTTGCATCTCAACCACAATCCGCAACCCTGGCCGAGTCTTCTACAAATGCCCGAATCATGGGGTAATAATATGTTTAAGTGTTGTTCTGCTGCTTTCAGTTGCTGATTTTTTTAATAGTTTGGTTGATGATCTTCCAATTTGATTCGTGCAGAAAAGGGAAGATTCGTGTGATTTGTATTTCTGGGAAGTTGCTGATGTGGGGGTATGCAACTACGTTGATTATTTGGTTAGTCGAGGAATCCCAATACCAGCAGGTTGGGGTGTTGGACAAGTAACTGAAGGAACGACAGAAGAGGAAGATGCAGAGCAGAAGGTTAAAGATGCAGTTCCTCTGATCATGGCCAAGCAACAGCTACTGAACGGCCTTGACAGCAATGAGGAGATTAAAGAGCTTGTGAAGATAATGGGCAAAATCGATGTGCTCTGTAGGATGATTATCTCTTTATTTGCAGTGTATGTAGCACTCGTGATGTATTCAGTGGCTACGACATGAGCACTGTGCTGAAACTAGTAATGAATGAAACCTGTGTAGCAGGCTGGGCGTAGTTTTGTGAACATCTAATGATTTCTATTAACGGAAATCAGGGGGTATCCCCGTTTGCTCATATAAATAAATAGATAGCAGAGGCCCTGTCGGGTCAGCTTTGTTCTCATTCGAAGACATCGAGCAAATTGCAGTCCAATAGCAAACTATGTCATCAAATTCAAGTTTCACAGCCAAATATGAGTACAACTAAACAACAATGTCATTATGTTTTAGTTGTCATACAATCACCAAACACAAATCAGCATACATAACAAGTGATGTTCTCACAGCAAAATACTAAACAACATGTTCATCAGGTTTCAGTTGTCATAGCAAACACAATTTCACATAGTAGATAAAAAACGTCTTCTGACAAGCAAATACGACAAAAGCAATGTAATCATCATCCGCAGCAGCAGCGTCAACATCTTCGCCATGTGTATCAGTCTGAATCGTAATTCCCCATGGTGTCATCTTCTTCTTCGTCCTCAACGTCTTCGAACGTTGGCTTCTTCTTGATCAAGTCTTGTATGTCCACAGCACGACAGGCAATCTTTTCGCCGGCGTCATTGACGTGATGGTTCTCAAAGATATTAGGAACATCTGTGTTATCTTGTACATCAGGAGCAGTGTAAGCATCATCTTGTTGTGCAACTTCATTAAACGAATTCCTCTACTCAAACCTTTGCAATACTCTCTAGTCATCACTACGTGCAAATGTGTCTTCCAAGAAAAATATCTGTGTTGCTTGATTTGCCAAAATAAAAGGCTCGTTGGTCTGGTACGCTGCCTTGACATTGATGGATTTGAAATAATCATCAGCTATGGGTTTTGCGATCCTGGAAAACAGGTTATACCAACAACAGCACAACAGAACCACACATCGATGATCCTCAAAACTGGAGATATACTGCAACTGAACAATGTCTGTTATGTTAGCATACATTTCAGTTGTCTCTTTGTCATACGTATCCGTGCTCATGATGGCACTGTTTTGTGTCTTCCTGCCTTCGTCTCGTGCAAGGGTGTTGTAGCGCACATCTCCAACAACGCAAGATTCATAATGTCTTACCTGAGTATCAGGACCCATTGCTAGTGAGCAAAGGGCATCATCAACTGCCTGCCCATCCTCCCGCATCTTCTTAACCTATGGTTAGAAAATAGACAAGCCGATCATCTTACGTACTCAATATATTAAGAAAACTGACAGTGCACTTCAAAAGCTTACATGGTTCTTGAACCATTTTGCAAATCCTGCCATAACCAGTTTGTCAATGTTTCTTGGATTTTGCGGCAGTAACTCCTCTTTGTACATGCTGCACAACATAGTGATCGCGTCAAACATCTAAATATATAAGAATGAGCTGCAAGTTTAGTAGATTACGATGTATAAGCTGCAGCACTGCACTTACTTGATATAAGGTAGTATCTCAGGACAGTTATTCAACACATACCAAACCATTTTGTCCAAATCTTTAGGTTTGTCCTCTTGTCGACTCTTCCCTGTAACTCGAACAGAATAATCGAAAACATTGAGCCCGGGATTGTCTTCACCCACCTCTTTGCTAAGCTGATCAGCTATTTCAATGTATTTTGAGCAGAATGTCAACGCTTCTGTAGCAATGTAGGCCTCTACAATGGAACCCTCGGGTCTGGCTCTGTTCCTAACATAGCCCTTGAAAGTGCCTAGCCACCTTTCAATAGGGTACATCCAGCCATACTGTACTGGACCTCTAAGTAGTGCCTCATCAGGTAGATGAACAACCAAATGCACCATCACATCAAAGAAGGCTGGAGGATATATCTTCTCAAGGTCGCATAGGATAGTTGGTATCTTGTCTCTAAGACGCTCCAAAGCATCTATCCTGATATTTCTACTGCAGAGTTGCCTGAAGAATTGTCCCAACTCTGCAACTGTTGTGTATAAGTCAGGGCGGCCCAATCCTCTAAGGATAACAAGTAAAACCCTTTGAAGTAGGACGTGGCAGTCATGAGTTTTCAACCCTTGTACCTTGTTTCCATCTGCACTGACTCTCCTTTCAGGGTTGGAAGCAAATCCATGTGGGAATCTCACACGTGACAGGACCTCGCAGAATTCTTTTCTTTTTACCTTGTCCAAGACGTACACAGCTGGTGCCATATCCCGTGGTTTACCTTCATCTTGCACCTGCAAATCCTTTCTGAAACCCAGGTGTGTCAAATCGATCCTAGATTTTAAGGTATCTTTCGTCTTGCCTTCAATTCTAAGAAGTGTGCCGATAATGCTGTCACATATATTTTTCTCGATGTGCATCACATCAAGATTATGCCGCAGATCCAAAACTTTCCAATACTCCAAGTCCCACAAAGTGGACCTACGGGTAAACAATAATCTCTCTTCTACCGTGCCATGCTTCCTTTTCCCGCTACCATTACCAGGATGGTTTCCTGGTGTAATATGCCTGACCTTCTCTAATTCCACTTGCAACTCATCGGCGGTGAGCCTCTTTGGCGCATCACGGTTTTCATGCTTTGCATTCAACACATGTATTTGGTATTTTCTAGGATGCGGCTTGTCCTTGGCAAGGAAACGACAGTGTCCAATGCAATAGATCTTGCTAAGTATTGCGTATGACAGCGGATTCCTGTCATAGCGAACACATGCATTGTAACCATGTGTCGTTCGCCCTAACATAGTGCCCAAAGCCGGATAATCGTGGATGCACCAAATTACAATAGCACGCAGAAAGAAATCAGCTGGTGGGCTGCTATATAGGTCTTGAGTGAGAACACCCTTCCATAGCTGTTGAAGTTCCTCCACAAGAGGCTCCATGAACAAATCAAAATCCTTTCCAGGACTTTTTGGACCTGGTATGAGCAAGGCCATCATGTAGTTTGATTCTTTGCAGACATTTGGAGGCATGTTGTAAGGGATAACAAGCACTGGCCACATGCTATATGTGGCGCTCTGGTGGCCAAATGGGTTAAATCCATCTGAAGCTAAGCCAAGTCTAATGTTTCTCGGGTCAGCAGCAAACACTTTGTGTTTATCATTGAAGCTTTTCCACTCACTACCATGAGATGGATGGCTCATTACATTCTGATCTCTGTACTCCTGGTTCCTAGAATGCCACAGTACATCCTCACTTGTTTCAGCATCATGAAACAACCTCTGCAATCTTGGTGTAATTGGAAAATGTCTCAGAACATTATGAGGAACCCTCTTCACAGCATCACCATCTTTCCATCTTGATGATTTGCATTTCGGGCATTCACTTAAGTTGGCATAATCCTTCCAGAACATAACACAATTATTCTTACAAACATGGATCATATCATATCCAATTCCAACTGCACAAAGGAAATTCTTCATTTTACTGTAGGTGTGTGGCAGCTCAGACGCATCTGGGAAAGATTTGCAAAAAGCAGCCAACATCGCATCGAATGATTTGTTGGTCATCCGCTCAGATGTCTTCACCTAAAGAAAGGTGACCATAGCTGAGAATAGTGACAGCTTATTTCCTGGGGTGACAGCAATGTTGCATTGTTCCAACATGCGGTCCCACCGTTTTTCTTCTGCAGGTGAAAGTTCACGGAATGCACGAGCATTTCATAGCATTGTTTCAATGTTGGTCAAACTCACTGGCTCCACCACCACCTCCTCCTCCTCCTCTTCCACCTGAGCATTAGGCAGATCAAGATGGTGATCTGCTGCTTCCATGTAGTCAATAACATTGACGTTCACAGCTTCACCATGATGAACCCACCTAGTATATGTGATCGACATCCCATACAAGTGTAGATGATTTTGCACAGTTGACTGGGGTCTTGTAACTGAATTCATACAACTGCTACACGGGTAGAGCACATCTAATTTCGGACCACCGTACTCAGCTTTGATAAAGTTCATGAAGTTTTCAACCCCCTCGACATATGCAGCAGAGAATCTTCGAGCATAAGTTATCCAAGTCCTGTCCGTCTATTAGACATACAAATTAGTTCTTCTACTAGATATTACAGGAAAAACATATATGCTTTTTTATGAAGTCTAGAAAAAAAATACCTAGGTCGATGTCTAAAGCTATGGCAAGATATTTGGACGAGCAGATCTAAGTAACGAAATATATGTAAAGCTAATTTAGCAAACAGATTTGAGTGCTAAATTATGGTAGGCTGTTTCAGCAGTCAATGAGCCCGAGCACACAGCCATCGAACTATCGAAGGCCATCACAGCAACAAAGATCGAGTATAAAACGGTGTAGAGCTATTTCACCCAACAGATTGGCTACTAGACCATGGCAATCTACGTCACAATAAATATATGGCAGGATATTTTAGGAACTAATCGGCCTTGGCATGCCATCTCAGCTAAGCAGATTGAGTGCAGAGCAGGGCAAGAAAGCTTCTTAAGTAGAGCATATTGACAGTAAACTACTTCGGCAAATAGTGAGATTAACAGTGTCTATCAGCTAACATTCGGCGCTACACCGACATGAACGGGGCCTCAGTCTAGAATGCGCGTACCGTGGGAGAAGCTGACCGACATGCGTCTCCACACGAACGTCGCCAGCGGTGGCGGCGCTCACCGTCGTGCGCCTCCACAAGAACGTAGCCAGAGGTGGCGGCGCTCACCGTCGTGCGCCTCCACAAGAACGTAGCCAGAGGTGGCGGCGCGGCTAGAGGACGGCAGTCTACGAGAGCGTACTGTGGCAGCAAGAGGATCGCCGTGCATCCCCTCGATGAACCGCGGCGCCGACGTATCGGCGCGGCGGGGAGGGCGGCTTTGGCGGAGCGAATGGAGTGGAGGGGGGCGGGGGGAGGGGGGTTTGGGGAATATTTGGCTTAAGGGCAGTTGAATCGAATTTGGGGGGAATTTTTGTGGGGGGGAGGATTTTTCGCGCGGTGGGCGGGGGGAGTTTGGCGCATGGTCGGTTTCTCCAAGTTCAGTCCCACGTGTCAGTGAAGAGGCAAGCCGAAGCGCGTTCAGTTTGCATGAGCCGTGTGCAGGACCGAACGTGTGTTGGGTGCAATGCGACCGCGACAGGAGTGCTGTGAGTGTACCGCCTTTTTTCCCTTTTAAACTAGGTGCTTCGCCCCCTCAAAAAAATGTTGCTTATCGCGATCCATCGATACTACTACTAGTAATCCAGTAATCCCGACTAAAACGGCGCGGCCGGGTCTTTTCCCACGCGATATGCTGTGAGGTTGGCTTAGTTGGGTTTTTTAGATTTGTCTTGGTTCAATAAAAAGCAGAGTTGGTGATGATGGTGTGCCTGTCATCCTGCAACATAGGCCGTCCGATCTATATCTAACGGATAGGAAGGAAACTATGACAATTTACCCGCACTCCTCTCCACATTTGCAGATAAGGCTTTCCCTCGTTCATCCTTTTCTCCCACACGATCTTGATCTTCCGTGCACTAGTACTCCTACAATATGTATATTATTGTGAAAGTTCATATACACAGGCCGAGATTAATGCAAACACGACAGATTTTCATTACATTTCGAACTTTTATAAGACAGAAAAATAAAAGAAACCCGTCCCTAAACCTATTCTACGGCGGCAACCGACGTCCTCCATCTGCGATCTCTATGTACGGGGGCGGGGTTCAAGACCCGTGAAGTGAAGGTGCGGTCTCCGGCGAGGAAGAGTAGAACACGGGATACGGACCGGCCAGTTGGCACACCATGCCCTGCCGCCTCCCATGCCATACTCATCCTCGGAGGAGTCCCCGACCTCGGCGGCACCTGACGTTGGACGGCGGCAAGTAGGACGCGTGGCTGACGGTGCTCCCGTCGTCGGCCGCCAGCGAGGCCACCGCTTGTGCGGTCGCGTCCGCGTCCGGCTACGCCGCTATTGCGTCGTGAGAGGCGAGTTGAGCGAGGGCGGCGACCTCGAGCTTCATCCCCGAAGACAAGCTCTCCCACAGAGCATTCACACTTGCGGTCATGGCTGATGTGGTGCCAGGTAGGAGGACGATGCGCTATGGTGTGGAGGTTAGCTGGGCGTTGCCGCTTTAAGTAGCGCATTCCGGTGAGGCCAAGCGTCCGGGTGCGTCATTAAGTCGCCGGAGTTGGTTCCTCAGGCACCGAGCCTCTTAACGACGACAGACAAACGGACGGCATGAATGCGGGCAGCTGGCGCCGGTTGGAACGCACCGCGTGACGGCGTGAGGGACGAGGGCTTTGGTGTGCCAGGGTAGTCAGCTGCGGTCATGGCAACATTGGAGATGCCCTTTGCTCAAATGCAATCCCCGCATGTCATTGAAAAAGCAAGACGACCCAACATGGTCTCGGGTCCAGAGGATGTAGTTGGCCGCGCTACACCACTCCGCGGACGCGTCGCGGCACCCCGTGCATCCTCGACGAGCCGGGTGTTGGGGTGTGTTTGGATTGTGGCCAAAGTGCACCTTACCAAAATTTTGGTCATGACCCAAAGATTGGTCTTTGTTTGGATGGTTGCCATTTCTTTGGCATGCCAATGAACTGTAGCCAACTCTAGTTCATTTTTCTTGCCAATGTCGGCCAAATCATGGGCAACCAATACCTCAACCAAAATTTTGGCTACCCAATGCTTTGATGGGGCAACCTTGGGCACAAACCAAACATACCGTTGGTCGTGCCACAGCACAAACGCCACCCTCGGCACACTGAAACCGACCGTGTCTATCGATGATATGAGCGTGTCACTCACCGCGGTCGCCATGTCCAGAGGCGGTGCTGGAGCTACGTCCCGTTGTTGGCCCCAAAGACCCACATGAACGGTTGTCGGTGGCGAGGAGGTCGTGGGCCAGCTCCTCCATTGGACTAGTCTACGCTACGTCGTCCCGACAGATGTGCCCCACATGTCGGTTTCCCTGTTTTCCCGGCCATATTCGAGCGTCAGTGCTCCACGTTGCGCATTAGGCCTTTCACTATGTAGGCCAAGCGAGAGAACTTATTGTTTATTTGAGCCGTTCAAGTGTAATCATGTGGCGTTTGCTTATTTCTCATTCCTCTCCAACCCTCTTCTCCATCGATCATGTCGCCCTCCAGTCGAGTCCATCCTCCCGCATGCCTCATTTGAACATTCCGCCGAGTATCATTCGCATGTACCCACCCTAGTCCTCTTTCAATAGATCTCCGGACCCTGAGATGAAATCGAGAGGGAACGAGTGGGGGCACGTGATACCTAAGGCGGATTCAAAATTTTGAACCGGTGACCATAGCATCCGCAAATCATATATAAAGGGTATCTAATGTTCGTATCGTTTTTGAACGTACAATATACTCCCTCCTATCCTTTCTACCTTACATATAAGTTTTATGTGTAGTCAAAGTATCTCTACTATGATAAAAAAGGTATCAACATTCAACAATGCCCAATCAATATTGTTAGATTCGTACGTACTCCTAGATTTGTACTCGAGATGGTTCCCAATTTGACTATTGACAAGATTCATAGTACTCCTTTCACATAGGTGAGTAAGTCATCTTAGGCTATGCACCGTGACCAAGGAGGAGGGGAAAATGAGAGACATTAATGTTTATTTGCTAATTAATAGTATTGCATGCAATGAACTAACTACTGCATGTCATGTTTGATAGTCTCGGGTCATTAAAAGCATGCACACCCTCATCTCTTATTGGTTCATATGTCAAGAAACAGGAAACGAGGTAGAAGTTAATGCACCGCGCCTACGTGTTTCGAGATTATTTGGTTTTCGTAAGATGACTTACACACCCAGACGGAGGGAGTACATGAGATGTATAATGTGAAAATTATATCATTGGAAACTCCTTTCACATACGAAATTGACCATATGCTTTGTGTAAGTTGCATGTCATATATTATTACTCTAACATTTGGTCAAAGTTAGCCTCGAAAAACGCATTAGACCCTGTATGCTTTGTGTAAGTTGCATGTCATATATTATTACTCTAACATTTGTGTAAGTTGCATGTCATATATTATTACTCTAACATTTGGTCAAAGTAGTATAGTGGAAGTGGATCCTCTGACATAGGTATCCCTGCCTTACCCTCCCTTTTGGTCACTTACTCGCGGACCCCATGCTTGCTAGGCCCCGCATGTCAGTTACTCAATGGGTTTGGCCACGTCAGGGGATCCTCATCCGTAGTATACTCCCTCTGTTTTTTTACTCCGCATAAAACGGAGGGAGTAGTGGTATAATAAATTACGCGGGCGGGGGAGGGGGAGGGACGTCGGTTTGCTCTCAACTGCGGTCCCACAAGCGAGCGAAAACGCAAGATGAAGCGTGTTCCATTCGGTGAGCGACGTGGAGGGTCCAGCGTGCCGGGCTGCAATGCGAACGCGACAAGAGCGATGCACAGTCAAAACCGATTGACCGGTCGTCACCGGAACCACTATTCACACCAGAACCTTCGCTGCTCGGCCTGTCGTGGTTCTAAGTCTGACAGTAGAGTGGGGGTAGGTATGGAGAGGCAAGGTCCTAGCTATGGAGAGGTTGTAAACACAAGCGATGTACAAGTTCAGGCCCTTCTCGGAGGAAGTAAAAGCCCTACATCTTGGAGCCCTGAGGAGGTCGAGTGGATTATGTGTATAGGTGTTACAAGAGTGCGAACCCTTCTGCCTGTGGAGGGGGTGGCTTATATAGAGTACGCCAGGACCCCTGCCAGCCCACGTAATGGAGGGTTTAAAGTATATTAAGTCTGGGGCGTTACTGGTAACGCCCCACATAAAGTGCCTTAACTATCATTAAGTCTATTCAATTACAGGCCG
Organism: Triticum timopheevii; assembly: GCA_963921465.1. NCBI lineage: Eukaryota > Viridiplantae > Streptophyta > Magnoliopsida > Poales > Poaceae > Triticum > Triticum timopheevii. The sequence goes on from OY997270.1 coordinate 316,498,893, forward strand.
TTGCAGTGCAGAGTGCCTTCTGACCTTCTGGTGGTCGAGTGTATCTTCATGGTCGAGTGAGTCTCCATGGTCGAGTCCTTCTGGTTAGTCGAGTGGGTTCCTCGTTGGTCGACTGGAAGGTGATCTCTTCTAAGGGCGTCCTTGGGTAGGACATTTAGGTCAGGCCTATGACCCTACCCTAGGTACATGAATCCATCTTTAGCCCCCGAATGGATTGAGGCTTGAATGAGGAAGGAGTTGATGCTGTTTCCGATTGATTTTTGCATACTGGCTATGCGTCGTTCTGGATTAAGATCTTCTTTGTTGATAACGAGCAACTTTTCTTCAGTCGGCTCGATCCATTCTTGTCTTTCGTCGAGTGATCTTTTAGACTTTGCCGGTTCCCGAGCGTCGGATCACAGGAAATCTCGCGTCTGACAGACCGGTCTGCCGCTCACGGATTCCACGGGATACGAAATTTGGGGAAGAGCGCGAAGCGGAACGAACCGTGGCACTCGGACGGGACAAGACATAGACGCCTCGATCTCCGCGCCGCTTTTTCCTCCACGTATCGTGTCAATGCAAATGTTTCGGGATATGATTAGGTTGACCGGGTCCACCTGTCATCCACTCGGAAGGGATGTTATAAATGCGACTAGTGAGGGTTTCTGAACAGTGCTCCATTCTTTCTCCTCTGCTCTCCTCGTCTCCGCCCAACGCACCCGCTATCGCCTCCGCAAGGCTCTTCTTTGCGCACCTCGCCGGCAGCCATGGTCAAGGAGAAGACGGCGGCGCTGGAGCGCGCAAAGAAGGCGTCGGCGGCGGAGAAGGCGAAGGGGAGATCCACCAGCCGCAGCGGGTCTTCGTCGAGATCCCGCCTGCCGAAGGGCTGGGTCCAGGGAGATTGGATCCAGTCGACCATCAGGGAGAAAGATCTCCTCGACATGGCCGACGACGGGCTGATCCCCCATGGCGCCGCAAGACTTCCAGGAAAAGAGTGGCAACCCCAGCAGGAAGAGGGTGAGTGTGTGCTCCTGGCCACTCATGTCGATCGAGGATTTTCTCTGCCACCGAGCGTTTTCTTTCGTGGTTTTTTGAACTTCTTTGGAGCCCAACTCCACCATTTTACTCCAAACTCCATCGCGTATCTTGCTGCGTTTGTATCCAGGTGCGAGAGCTTCCTGGGCTGTAGACCGCACTGGGGCTTGTTAAAGCACATCTTCACGTGTCGTTCTCAGACCATGAAGAAGGCGAGTCCAGGCGATGAGAAAACCCAAGTTGTCCAAATGTGCGGGGGCCTGGGAATTCAAGTGAGGAATAAGAGCACCTTCCCAGCTATGACGTTTCCCGAGTCGGTCAGGGGCTGGCAGTCGACCTGGTTCTACTGCCAGAATGAGCTGACGCCGGGGCAGTCGAGTGGACTCCCTCCATTCACCATGAGCCGAGTGAACAAGCCCTCCTCTCTGAAGGTGGTTCCGGAGGAGAGAGCCGATGTGAAGATGTTGATGGATCGCGTGGTGTAGTTGGTTCGGGACGGCGTGACTGGCATGGACCTTCTGGAGGTTTTCCTTCGGCGGCGTATCCAGCCTCTTCAGTTCCGGAGCCATTGCATGTGGTTGTACTGCGGAACTGAAGACAAGACTCGAGTCCACCCAGAAGCAGTCGACGACACCACGGTGGAAAGATGGATGGCCGCGGTCACTGGGAACAAGGATAATCCCCGTGGATCCAGGAGGGTTCCCCCACTCGACCATCACAGCGTTCCAGACAAGGTACATTTGCTCTGCCTTCTATTGTATATTTGTCAAATTTGTTTCTGTATGTTCTGCAACTTGGTCGATTGATCTCTGTCTTGACGTCTTCCAGGCCCTTACCGAGCTGTATTCGATGCCCAATGGAGCTCAGACTCCGACTGAGGAGGGAGAAGCCAGCGGGGGCGAGAGCCAGGATGAGTGGGATTTAGACGCTGCCGAAGAAGACGATGATGACGACGATGATGATGAGGACGAAGAAGAGGAGGAGGAGGAGGTTGCACCACCGCGCTCGAAAAGGCAGTCGAAACTTGTCCATGACCCCGCGACTGAACGCGGTAAGGGGGTTGCGACTGCCCCGCAGTCGACCAAACGCCCTCGGACCGCTTCTCCGGTGCCGAGTGAAAAGGCGCCGAAGCAGTCGAAGGTGGCTCCGTCGAAACCCACCAAGCTCCTGCCGAAGATGAAGGTGTCCATCCCCACCATATCCGGGTAAACATGTACTTGAGTCTCCTTATTTTGTATAAGCTTTATCTCTGGTTGATACTTGAGTTAGTCGACTGATTCTTTGGAACTTCAGTGCTGCAACTTCTGAGACCTCAGGCAAGGCTGACGACCATGAGATGGAGGACGCAGCAACCTCAAATCCTGGTACTATACTCTCAATTTTGTCCTTAGTCGACTGACTCATGATTTCTAACTTTGATTCTTTTTCTGAAGCTCCACCCCATGACATTATCACCCTTCCTGAAGATGATGATGATGAGGATGAAGAATCGCTGAGGCACAGGAGGAGCAGGAAGGCGTCTACTGGTAAGGCAACCCAGGATGCGACGGCGCCCGAGACTGTGGTCACGGAGGGGGAGAACCCCACTCGACACACCGTGTCTTTCGCGGTGCCGTTGACGAGTGCTCATCCCACTTCGTCGAGTGCTGCACAACCTTCGCTCTTCACAACACATCACGTCCTAGAGGACCAAGCCAGCGCTGCTAAGGAGGCGATATGCCAAGCGGGGATCATGATGGAGCTGGTGAAGATCATCCAGGATGCAAGCCAAGCAGCTTATGACGCTAGCTCCGCCCTTCAAAGCAATGTTCAGGTCAGTCGACCACCACCTGCTCTGTTAGGATATGCTATCAAAACTTTTTCTTTCTGAAATCCATAGCAATCACCCAGTGGGTGTGTCGATAAAGAACTCCGTGTTAGCGGGGGCACGCTGAGTGCACCCACTGGGTGTAGTCCCCAAGGCTAAGGTCGACTGCTGGCAGTCGGCCTTAGGCTTTATAAGTAAAGGTTGTTCATCATTCGACTGGGGCGAATGAGTTTCCGAAACCAGTGGGGGCACGCTGAGTGCACCCACTGGGTGTAGTCCCCGAGACTGTGGTCGACTGCTGGCAGTTGATTACAGTCTGAAGAAGAGAGATTTTTTTTTGGTCGACTGGTCGACTCTGTCTTGAACAGAATTAGTGGGGGCACGCTGAGTGCACCCACTGGGTGTAGTCCCCGAGACTACGGTCGAATGCTTGCATTCGACTGTAGTCTTAGAAACGTATGATTTTTCCCTATCCACTCGGAAGTGAATCATTTTTGATATTTTGTCGATTGGTTCTTCGTAGAAATCCTGTGACCTTGCGGCTCGCTATACGGAACTGGAGCAGAAGCACATTCAGCTCGAGCTGGATCTGAAGCTGGTGCAGGAGAATCTGACAAAGGTGAAGGAGGAGACCAAAGGTATGTTCGGTAAGACCTCGACGACTCCTTTTTCCTTCCATTTGTTTCAAAATCTGACTTTGCTGTAACTTGCAGGCAAGGTGAAGGAGGCCCAGAAGAAGAAGGACCTTGAGCTAGCTGAGAAGGCCAAGCTTGCTGATGAGAAGTTAGCTTCAGTCACCAAGCTTGAACAGGAAAATACCAATCTGAAAGCTGCTCTGGCGATTGCCGCCAAGGATGTCGACCGATTGAAAGCTGACAAGACTACCTTGACCAACAAGATCAACCAATTGATTGGGAAGAAGAATGACCTGGAAGGCTTCCTGGGTGGTCTTGCCAAGAAATTGTTCCTTATGCTTGAAGGTAATCTTTTGCACTCGACCAACATTTTCAACTGGGATGCTTCCATTCGACCATTGTCTTGATTCGGCGTTTTGTCCTTGCAGAATTCTGTCGAAACTTTGAAGAAGAGACTAGCCAGTTGGAGCCGAACCTTGACCCTGTCAATTCTCCGGTGAATGATGAAGTTGCCATGAATGTCTTCCGACTGGAGTCCCGCGTTGCAGCTGTCGTGGACTATCTTGCAAGGCTGAAGGCCGCCACTTCTCGCATCGACTCGACGCTTTGGCCCGGGGCGACACTTCAGAATGACCTCGAGTCGTTGATGGCTCGACTAAACGCGGTCCCCGACTGTGTGCAAGAGTGGAAGAAGTCCTCGGCTCGGTGTGGCGCAGATGTTGCCCTGTGTCTGGCCCGAGTCCACTGCAAGGACGCGCGAGAAGAGAAGCTGGCGGCTCTCCGAGTGACCAACACCAAGAAACACGACTTCAGGTCCTTCATGGAAACTTTCTTCACTGCTGCTACCCGGATCGCAGACGGGATCACTCTCGACGAGTTCGTTGCTCCTTCCAGCCCTCCACAGGAGGGGTAAAAAACTTTCTTTAAGCCTGACACTTTAAATTTGCCTCGGTATGCCGAGTGGAATTGTAACCGATAAACCTTAACAGGCTTAGTGCCTGAGCACTCTCGGTTCCTTTAGGTATCGACCTAAACTTGGATTTGATGTTTGGATATGATTGCTCTTGGCTCGAATTGTCCTTTGCAGGTTCACGGCAAGATGCCCACTGCAGTCGACTTATTCCTTAGGCGAGCACTGGGCTGCAGCTAAGCCCCCGAGTGAGAGGTTTGCTCTTCACTCGGTAGGATTTCTTATACCTTAGGCGAGCACTGGGCTGCAGCTAAGCCCCCGAGTGAGATGTTTGCTCTTCACTCGGTAGGATTTTTTATAACTTAGGCGAGCGCTGGGCTGCAGCTAAGCCTCCGAGTGAGAGGTTTGCTCTTCACTCGGTAGGATTTTTTTATAACTTAGGCGAGCGCTGGGCTGCAGCTAAGCCTCCGAGTGAGAGGTTTGCTCTTCACTCGGTAGGATTTTTTATAACTTAGGCGAGCGCTGGGCTGCAGCTAAGCCTCCGAGTGAGAGGTTTGCTCTTCACTCGGTAGGATTTTTTATAACTTAGGCGAGCGCTGGGCTGCAGCTAAGCCTCCGAGTGAGAGGTTTGCTCTTCACTCGGTAGGATTTTTATAACTTAGGCGAGCGCTGGGCTGCAGCTAAGCCCCCGAGTGAGAGGTTTGCTCTTCACTCGGTAGGATTTTCACGTTGTATTTGTGGCGAAGCTCGGAGGAGAGAGTCGCAGTCTATCTGCACTTCGCCCTCCTTGCGAGCCCACATTATACTTATGGCGTAGCTCGGAGGAGAGGGTCGCAGTCGACCTGCACCTCGTCCTCTTTGCAAGCGTATGTTGTACTTAGGCGAGCACTGGGCTGCAGCTAAGCCTCCGAGTGGAAGTCCGGCTTACCACTCGGTAGGATTTTTTATAACTTAGGCGAGTACTTGGACTGCAGCTAAGCCCCCGAGTGGAAGTCTGGCTTACCACTCGGTAGGATTTTTTATAACTTAGGCGAGTACTTGGACTGCAGCTAAGCCCCCGAGTGGAAGTCTGGCTTACCACTCGGTAGGATTTTTATAACTTAGGCGAAACGGATTCGCGGCTAAGCCTCCGAGTGGAAGTCTAGCTTACCACTCGGTAGGATTTTTATAACTTAGGCGAAACGGATTCGCGACTAAGCCTCCGAGTGGAAGTCTGGCTTACCACTAGGTAGGATTTGTACAAACTTAGGCGAAACGGATTCGCGACTAAGCCACCCACTGGGGGAAAAAGTGACAAAAATTATGAAGGAATTATGGCACTATTATTTCGAAATCCATGAACTACAAAAGTATTTTATTACAACTCATCCGAGTGGAAAACTTTTAAGTGTAAAATGGGCGGAGCAGATCCGCATTCCAAGCTCGGGGCTCTTCGATATTGTGTTCGACGTTGTAGAGACGATATGCCCCGTTGTGGAGGACTTTGGTGATGATGAAGGGTCCTTCCCAAGAAGGAGTGAGCTTATGCTGTTTCTGCTGATCCACTCGGAGAACTAGATCTCCTTCTTGGAAGGCTCGACCCCTCACATTCCTGGCGTGAAAGCGACGCAAATCCTGTTGATAGATGGTCGATCGGATCAGAGCCATCTCCCTTTCTTCCTCTAGAAGGTCGACTGCGTCCTGACGCGCTTGCTCAGCTTCTGCTTCATTGTAGAGTTCAACTCGAGGAGCATTGTGAAGGAGATCACTCGGCAAGACTGCTTCAGCTCCGTAGACCAAAAAGAATGGAGTTCTTCCGGTCGACCGATTGGGTGTGGTCCGCAAACCCCAAAGCACCGAAGGGAGTTCGTCGACCCATGCTCCAGCCGCGTGCTTGAGATCACGCATCAGTCGGGGTTTTAAACCCTTGAGGATTAAGCCATTGGCTCGCTCTGCTTGTCCATTCGACTGCGGATGAGCAACCGAAGCGTAATCGACTCGTGTGCCTTGAGCGTTGCAGAAATCCTTGAATTCTTCCGAGTCAAAGTTCGACCCATTATCCGTAATGATGCTGTGCGGAACTCCATATCTGAACGTCAGCTCTCTGATGAAGGTAACCGCAGTACCGGCGTCAAGATTCTTGATTGGTTTAGCCTCAATCCACTTCGTGAACTTGTCGACCGCGACCAGTACGTGCGTGAAACCACTTCGACCTGTTCTCAAGGGACCGACCATGTCCAACCCCCATACTGCGAACGGCCAGACGAGTGGAATGGTCTTCAGAGCTGACGCGGGCTTGTGTGATATATTGGAGTAGAACTGACATCCTTCGCACTTGTACACTATTTCCTTTGCCATCTCATTCGCCCTTGGCCAGTAAAATCCAGCTCGGTATGCTTTGGCTACAATGGTCCGAGAGGACGCTTGGTGACCACAGGTCCCCGAGTGGATATCATTGAGAATGATTCGACCTTCTTCTGGCGTTATGCATTTTTGACCAACCCCAGTCGGGCTTTCTCTATAGAGCTGTCCTTTGATAACGGTAAAGGCTTTGGATCGACGGACGATCTGCCGAGCCTCTTCCTCATCTTCTGGGAGCTCTTTTCTCAGGATATACGCGATATAGGGAATTGTCCAGTCGGGAGTGACCACTAAAACCTCCATGACCAACTCGACCACTGCTGGGACCTCCACCTCAATCGGATCTGTGGCACTCTTGGGCTGTGGAGCTTCCTCTGTGAAAGGATCCTCTTTAACTGACGGAGTGTGTATATGCTCCAAAAACACACCACTCGGAATGGCTTCTCTTTTGGAACCTATCTTTGCCAGATCATCTGCTGCTTGATTTTTCAGTCGGGGGATGTGATGGAGCTCCAACCCCTCGAACTTTTTTTCCAGCTTTCTCACTGCATTGCAGTATCCAGTCATGGCTGGGCTTCTCACGTCCCACTCCGTCATCACCTGGTTGACCACTAAATCTGAATCGCCATAAACCATCAGGCGACGGACGCCGAGTGAGATGGCCATGCGCAATCCATATAAAAGGGCCTCATACTCTGCCTCATTGTTGGAGGAATCAAAGTGAATCTAGAGCACATACCTAAGCTTATCTCCTCTGGGGGAAACCAGAACAACCCCAGCACCAGAACAATTCAGCATCTTAGAGCCATCGAAGAACATGGTCCAATGCTCCGAGTGAACTTCAGTCGGCTGCTGTTGTTCAATCCACTCGGCGAGGAAATCTGCTATTGCCTGGGACTTAATGGCTTTCTTTGCCTCAAACTTGATATCAAGGGGAAGAAGTTCAATCGCCCATTTCGCCACTCGACCAGTTGCATCTCTATTGTGCAGAATCTCTGATAGTGGGGCGTCGCTGACGACTGTGATAGAATGATCAGAGAAATAATGAGCAACCTTCTTCATGGTCATGTATATTCCATACACAAGCTTCTGATAATGAGGATATCTCTGCTTGGATGGAGTCAAGACTTCAGACAAATAATACACCGGGCGCTGAACTTTGAAGGCTTTTCCTTCTTCTTCCCGCTCGACCGTAAGTACTGTACTGACGACTTGTCCTGTGGCTACGATATAAAGCAACAAAGGCTCTTTGCTGATTGGAGCAGCAAGCACCGGCTGGGTGGAGAGCAGAGCTTTTAGCTCGGCAAACGCTGCATCAGCTTCTGGAGTCCACTCGAACTTGTCTGCCTTCTTCATCAGTCGGTAAAGAGGCAATGCCTTTTCACCGAGTCGTGAGATGAATCGACTTAATGCGGCCAAGCATCCAGTAAGCTTCTGGACATCGTGCACTCGCACAGGGCGTTTCATTCGGAGAATAGTGTCGATCTTCTCTGGATTAGCGTCGATCCCTCGCTCGGAAACGAGAAAACCGAGTAACTTTCCACCAGGAACTCCGAATGTGCACTTCGATGGATTGAGCTTGATATCATACCTTCTGAGGTTGGCAAATGTTTCGGCGAGGTCAGCAAGCAGTTCGGAACCTTTTCGCGACTTAACGATGATATCATCCATATACGCTTCCACATTCCGACTGATTTGAGTGAGAAGACACTTCTGAATCATTCGCATAAATGTGGCTCCGGCATTCTTGAGGCCGAATGGCATGGTGATATAGCAGAAGCACCCGAATGGAGTGATGAAAGCTGTTTTTATTTCGTCGGGTCCATACAGACGGATCTGATGATACCCGGAATATGCGTCTAGAAAAGACAATCTCTCACATCCCGCGGTCGAGTCAACAATTTGATCTATGCGAGGGAGAGGAAAATGATCTTTCGGGCAGGCCCGATTGATGTGCTTGAAGTCAATGCACATGCGGAGTGAGTTGTCCTTCTTGGGAACCATGACGACATTAGCGAGCCACTCGGAGTGGTATATCTCTCGGATAAATTCTGCCGCCAACAGTCGAGCCACTTCCTCACCAATAGCTTTTCTCTTCTGGACGGCGGACCGCCGAAGATGCTCTTTGACTGGTTTTGGTGATTTGTCGACTCTGAGGCGATGCTCAGCCAGTCCCCTGGGAACACCTGGCATGTCAGCTGGCTTCCATGCAAAAATGTCCCAGTTCTCACGGAGGAACTGGATGAGCGCTTCTTCCTATTTCGGGTCGAGTGTCGTGGAGATGTGGGTCGGGGCTGCACTGGGGTCGGTCGGGTGAATGTGGACAGGCTTCATCTCACCAGACGACTGAAATGCAGATTCTGTGGCTGGTTTCTTAGATCGCAACAAATCACTCGGATCTGTGTTTTTCTTGTATTCTTCGAACTCGACCGCTGTCACCTGGGAATCGGCAATCTTCGAGCCCTTCTTAAAGCACTCTTCTGCCTTTTTCCGATCACCAGTGACAGTGATCACTCCTTTGGGACCTGGCATCTTCAGTTTGAGGTACACGTAACATGGTCGAGCCATGAACCGTGCATAGGTGGGCCTCCCCAAAATGGCGTGGTACGCGCTCTGAAAATCCACAACCTCAAAGGTCAACTTTTCCTTGCGAAAATGCTTTGAGTCGCCAAAAACCACGTCCAGAGCTATTTGGCCGAGTGAGTCGGCTTTCTTCCCTGGTATGACTCCGTGGAAACTCATGTTGCTGGTGCTCAGTCGGGACATCGGGATGCCCATTCCTTTCAGTGTGTCTGCATACAACAAGTTCAACCCACTACCATCGTCCATCAGCACTTTCGTCAGTCGAGTGCCTTCGACAACTGGATCGACCACCAAAGCTTGCCTCCCAGGGGTGGCAATATGAGTCGGATGATCAGATTGGTCGAATGTGATGGGTGTTTGGGACCATCTCAGATAACTTGGTTTTGCTGGGGCAACCATATTCACCTCACGCTTAATGACTTTCAGTCGACTCTTGCTTTCCACATCCGCGAAGATCATCAGAGTAGAGTTGATATGCGGATATTCTTCCTCACTGTCCTCTTTGTCTCCGGCCTTGTCTGACTCCTTCTCCTTGTCCTTAGACTGTTTTCCCTGAAACTGCTGGATCAGGAGTCGACACTGGCGAGTGGTGTGCTTTGGGTAAATGATGTTGCCCTCTTCATCTTTCTTCGTGTGGATGTGGCATGGCATATCCATCACGTCGTTTCCTTCTTTATCCTTTACTTTCTTAGGATTCCAGGATACTTTTGGCTTCCCTTTGAACTTTGCCTGGGTCACGGCCAGGGCCTCTCCAGGAGCTGCTGGCTCGGCTTTCCGCTTCTGTTTCCGACTGGAATTTCCCTTCTCCGACTGACTTGGCTTATACTTGCCGCTTTGGAGTCGGTCCTCTTCCTCGCCATTGGCGTACTTGGTAGCAATCTCCATCATTCGACTCAGGGTCATGTCCCCGGTTCGACCAAACTTCATACTCAGTTCCCTGTTCTTGACGCCATCTTTGAAGGCGCAAACTGCTTGATGATCAGACACATTTTCCACAGTATGGTGCAGAGTGATCCACCTCTGAATGTACTCTCTGAGAGTCTCATTGGTCTTCTGCACACAAACTTGCAGCTCTGTCAAACCAGCTGGTCGCTTGCAAGTTCCTTCAAAAGTTCTGACGAACACTCGGGACAAATCTTCCCAAGTGTAAATACTGCTAGGAGGTAACTGATTCAACCACGCTCTGGCCGAACCTTCCAGCATGAGGGGCAAATGCTTCATGGCCACCTCGTCATTCCCACCGCCAATCTGAACAGCCACTCGGTAGTCCTCAAGCCAAGTTTCAGGCTTGGACTCCCCAGTGAATTTGCTGACTCCTGTCGCCAACCTGAAATTGGGGGGAATCACTGCGGCTCTGATAGCCCTGCTAAAACACTCTGGACCAGAAACATGCACTCGACTGCTCGTGGGTGCATCTCTCTCGGGTCCACCTCGATGGGCTCTGTTCCGGTCGACCAAGCCTTGCACGATAATGGATCGCGCGTCGAAGCCTGGTTCCCTGGGGTCGACTGGAACTCTTCGCCCCACACTGAACTGACGCCTGTCATCCTGTCGCTGAGGAGCGTAGGACCCTTCCCTCGGAGGGGAAACGGGCACTCGACGCCTGTCATCTTGGTCGTGTCGGTCTCCATACTGATCTCGCTGGTTGTCGCGCCCTTCCCGCCGCGGAGGCGATCTGGGACTGTGAGCCGACTGAACCGTATTCGCAGCGACGGATCGACTGCGAATTCTGTTGCGCGACTGCGACACGGCTGAGTTCTGGTCCCCTGCTGCTCGGAGCAAATCTCTGATCTGCATCAAGCCTCTCCCAGCTTCCGACTGTGAAGGCTGGATGGACTCTGCTATATGGGTTCCAGCTGCTAAATTCTGAATTGGCGTGCGGTATACCTGAGTCGGCGGGAAGAGTCGACGTCGACTGGCTTCGGGAACTCGTCGCTGCGCACGCTCGTCGAGTGCTCGCTGAAGGTTCTCCAGACGAGCGCGTTTAGCCACATTGGCCAAACGTGCCTCCTCCAAGGCGCGAGCCTCGGGGGTTTCTCCCACAATGGGAGTATGCAGGGCATCCATGTTCCTGCGGCGAAGCTCTTCTCTCTGCAGAGAGTCGAGTGTCTCGGGCTGGTACTCTTCGTGGTCCTGAGCGGGATCACCTCCACCGCCCGCTCCGCCACCATGGGCGAAGCCGGGAGGACTGCGGGGCCCGTCGACCATGAGAATTTCCGCCGCTGGATCACTGTTATCGCATTCGGATGCAGTCTCGACGAAGCCAGTCGACAGATCGAACAGGCCGTAGAGAGATTCGTCGGGCTCGATTGCCGCAACTTGTGCGATGGCCGTCTGGCGAGCCACCGCGTGCTTCACCCACTGCTGAAGCCTCGACCGACCAGAGCGCTTGCGCTGGTGGGAGACCAGACGGGTGACCGATAAAGGAGTCGACCGATATGGGGCCGACGGTTGCCGCAGCAGAACGCCGTGGACACATGCGCGGAAATGCGTCGCACCGCGGACGGGGAGCGCATCAACGTCGAGTGGAGCCTCCTGGAGCCACGCGGAGTCGTCGGCAACAAAGGTGAGAGCGCCAAGACAGATCTCGCGCCCCTCGACCAAAACCCAGCAGTCATCATGATGAAAGTACTCGGAAATACTGCAACTTCTCCACAAAATCGCTAAAACACCTGCCCCACGGTGGGCGCCAACTGTCGTGGTTCTAAGTCTGACAGTAGAGTGGGGGTAGGTATGGAGAGGCAAGGTCCTAGCTATGGAGAGGTTGTAAACACAAGCGATGTACGAGTTCAGGCCCTTCTCGGAGGAAGTACAAGCCCTACGTCTCGGAGCCCTGAGGCGGTCGAGTGGATTATGTGTATAGGTGTTACAAGAGTGCGAACCCTTCTGCCTGTGGAGGGGGGTGGCTTATATAGAGTACGCCAGGACCCCTGCCAGCCCACGTAATGGAGGGTTTAAAGTATATTAAGTCTGGGGCGTTACTGGTAACGCCCCACATAAAGTGCCTCAACTATCATTAAGTCTATTCAATTACAGGCTGTTGCAGTGCAGAGTGCCTTCTGACCTTCTGGTGGTCGAGTGTATCTTCATGGTTGAGTGAGTCTCCATGGTCGAGTCCTTCTGGTCAGTCGAGTGGGTTCCTCGTTGGTCGACTGGAAGGTGATCTCTTCTAAGGGCGTCCTTGGGTAGGACATTTAGGTCAGGCCTATGACCCTACCCTAGGTACATGAATCCATCACGGCCTACGCCAGCCACTGCCCTAAAACCACACCAAATCTCTACCCCATTCCCCCACCTTTCGATCCCCTAGCCCGCATCAAGCGTCCCCTAATTCACCGGAAAGCCATGGTGCGCCGCAAGATCACTTACTACAAGATGCTGACGCCGGAGCGCCGCGCAGAAATCACGGCGGCGGTCGGCGCCACAGACCTCCGTTCCCAAGCTCGCTTTGCGGTGGGCCAATCCTCGAGTTCTCTGGAGCCAAGCTACAAGGAGGAGTAAGCCGATCAAATGTTCACTGCGGAGGTCGCGGCGCAGAAGGCCCCCGATGGGTATGAGACAATGGACGTCGACTTCGTGCCGGTGTCCGAGTCCCCCATGGTGCAGGTGGACTAGTGGTTCAAGATGGCGATACTAAAGGAGGTCCGGGAGGCAGAGGCTCAACTCGACGCGGAGCGCGTGCATGCCGTTGCCATCGAGGCTCTCCTGCAGCCAGAACCGTATATGGTGGATGTGAACCGGGCGGTGGAGGCTCAACTTAAGGCAGAGCGCGCGGATGCCGCTGCCATCGAGGCCCTCCTGCACGCAGAATCGGACGTCCTGGACATGAACCGGGCGGCAGAGGCTCAACTCGACGCAGAGTGCGCGGGTGCCGCTCTCATCGACGCCCTCCTACAGGCAGAACCAGAAGTCCTGGACTTGAACCGGGCGGCGGAGGCTCGACTCGACGCAGAGCGCACGGATGCTGCTCTCATCGACGCCCTCCTGCAGGCGGAACCGAAAGTCCTGGACTTGAATCGGGCGGCGGAGGCTCGACTCGACGCGGAGCGCGCGGATGCTGATGCCATCGAGGCCCTCCTGCAGGCGGAACCGTACGTCCTCGACTTGAACCGGGCTGTGCTCTCGTCCGTGCAGAGCGCCCGCACGCTCCGCTTGAACGAGTAGCTGGAGGCCGAGGACAACCACGGTGCGGAGACACACGTCGGCAGCGATGGCTGGTTCGCGCCGGCAACCAAAGAGGACGAGGCCGTCTCTTTCCGCGAGCAGTGATAGTTTTTCTTTATGTTGTTGTTTTTATTATTATGGATCTTTTGCTGTGTAAAAACATACTATTTGTTATGCAAGTCGCCTGACTTGGGTCAGTCTACCATTTCAGGCGGTTGGATGAATATCCTACGTCTCTTAACCCTTCTTTCCTTCTTCCTCACCTCTTCTTCTTCCCCAACAGACCACCGCACAGGCCGCACGGATATTCCGGTTGGATAAACATACTCTATGAATGAAAATTATGTGTCAGCGATAGGATGGCTGAGTTTGGTTTGTTCACATGCGACAACACGTGTCAGTGAGGGTGCGTTCCCTTGGTTGGGTTTGCGGCGTGCAGGAGCGACTGTGTGAGGGTGCGGTGCGACCGTGGCGTGCAGGAGCGACCATGTGAGGGTGCGGTGCTACCGCGACAGCCGTGCGCAAGTGTACCGCCTTCTCATTTTGAAAACTTTAGGCAAGCTTGGCAAAAATGTGTGGCGAAGTTTGGCAATGCAAGGCCTAGACCCAAACAGGATAAGTACGTACGTACTAGGAGTACTAGTGTTAAAAAAGAAAGGCGGGGTTTTCCTTCAATACAAATCCTCGTCTCATGTGTCAATCAAGAGCTAACCATCTCACTCCTCATCGCTTGATTAATGCAGCGCCATGCAAACGAACATTCTCACTTCCGCATGCATGCAGGGGATATTAATGTCCTTGGTTGCTAACCCCATCAATTTTTCCTTGATTAGCGTTAGTGGCCCTTTGCAAATTCTAATTTTGATATACTGGCCTTGTGTACAAAAAATGGAGGTAGTAATTATATTTGAATTCCTTGCCCATTGCGGTGACGTCGACGAATTTTTTTTTGTGGTTTGGCAAAGTGCATTCGACGGAGAACACCATTGAGGGAGACCACGGTAAGTCGTTCGCAAGTGCCGCTTGCAAGCCGAGACAACCGCCTTATTTGCATCCAAGAAGTCCTTTACTAGTACTACTACTAGGAGTATGTGCGGTGAGATGGTTTCTTGAAGAAGACGATGGAGAAGCGGAGTCAGCGAAGAGTGAAATGATAGTTGCTTCATCCGTGCTTTGTGATTTGACACCTCACTGCTTTGTGATTTGTGATAGAAGGGACAGGGGAGTAGACTCTGTGCTCTATACTGTACTACTCCTACATGCGTCCAAGCATGGGAGAAAGAGGAGAGACGTTGCATTTTTCTATTCCTTCAATCAATCAATCAGGGAGCTTCGGTTACATCTTTTTGGCTTTGGCGACGCCGTCCACAATGGTTCCCACGATGCCAAAAGCTATTTTCACATTTGGCTACACATTGTGGATGCCCTTAACCGTACCACTTGGTTTTGCTCCTGTGTGCTATCTATACAAATCTCAATTATATTGATCTAAAAAATTATAGAATCAAAGATTATTAAAAAGGAGGTGATTTTGCCGCGCGGATGGTGGGGGAGGTTTCTTATTTTTGGAGGACGTTGTCCTGGCGGTTTGCTAACATGCGGTCCCATGTGTCAGTGATTTACCAAGCTGATCTGCGTCGTGAGGCAGAACAACGGCAGAAGCAACACATGGTTCAGTTGAAGAAGATGAGGGAGAAGCGGATTCAGCAACGAGTGAAATGATGGTTGCTTCGTCCCTACAACTTCTTTTTTAGCAATATTACTTCGTCCCTCCAACTTAACCGCGGGAAAGGTGCAGCTTTGTGATTTTATGCCTCATTGCTCATTTACTACGCCGGCGCCATGACTGGGGTGCTTCACCCCAGCTGCTCTGCACTGTATTCTGGTATGGCACGTGGACTCGGTAGCTTGATGTCCCACATGTCGGCGAAAGGGACTAGAAGATTTATGAAAGCAAGCGCTCCACTCTTACGATGGAGGAGTAGATGACACGACGGCCCAATGAACTGTCACTTGTACTGTATAGTACTATAGTTTTGCTGTTTCGCATGATCCATCGATACAAACCCAATTAAACAGGAAAGGGCGGGATTTTTCCCGCATGGTAGATGATACTGGCCATACATTTCAAAGGCAATTTTAATGTATGCAAACTGAATAATTATAAGTAACAATATGATATCTAGTAAAACTAAGAACACATATGATTTATTGTGTTAGAGTGTAGTAGTAGTGTTGTATTGCATAATTGTTAGATGTAACATGCGAGAACGTGTAGAGATGTAGTTTTGGAGGGCCTACAGAGAGAAAAGCGTAACACGGTCACCGAACTTCAGAATAAGCTGATTACAGTCACTATATATGTTTTGCGGTGATTATCCGGTCACTTGCTCACAGTTCAGCATCGGATTGCACTCTATTGACCGGCCAAATAGTCTGTGTGGTGCCATGTTGACTAGTTAAATTGACCACATTCCTTGTGGGTCCCACCTGTCAGCTCGCATAGGGAAAAGGTCAGATAAACACAAACTTACGCAGGCGCGACAAGGCTCCAACCCGTGCGCGGGAATCACCTGGTTGTGTATGTGTCTGTCAGGGCCTGATGTGTGCGCATGCACGTGTAGGTTGAGCACTTGAGCTTGAGAGTGTGTGTTGGTCGTGTGGTGTACTGGTGTGTGCATGCATGCGTGCATGTGTGCGTGTGAGTGTTGCGTGCGTGCGTGGCTGCGTGTGTACGTGTGAGTGTTGCGTGCGTGCGTGGGTGCATGTGTTTGTGTGAGTGCTGTGTGGATGGAGTTCGTGTGCATGCGTGTGTGTGTGTGTATAATCACCACACCAGCTCCTGTGTGTTAAAACAGACGGCTCAGCATACCAATACAAGACCACCTTGTCCGCTGTGCCCGCGGTCATGACTTCGCACCACCATCAAAATATTTTTTTGTCGTTTGTTTTCATTCTTACTAGCAAGATGCCCGTGCATTGCACGTAACATCAAGATGCATTTGTATGACTTATTTATCTTGTGAAAGAAAAGGATCAACGAGGGAAGGCCTTATTTGCAAATGTGGAGAGGTGTGTGGGTACCTTTTTGCAAAACTGCCATAGTTTCTTTCCTATCCGTCAGATATAAATCGGACGGCCTATATTGCAGGATGGCAGGCACACCATCATCACCAACTCTGTTTTTTATAAGAGTGTATTTTATGTATTTTATAATAGTTTAGATGTAGAGTAGATACAAGTCGACAGGTGGGCACGATGTTAGTGAGATAATGTGATGCAACACTAGAGGTGCCACTTGGAGCGTTCAACTGGTTAACTAGTCATGTCATGAGCAAATACAAAGTTGTACGGTGAGCCCGTGACTGTATAATAACCACAAAACATAAACGGTGACCGTAATGAGTGGATTATGAAGTCCAATGTATGTATCATGCTTTCGCTTCAAATACAATTATCGTCATTGCATATATCGCGAGAGAAAGATGAAACACGCGTGAATTTTCTGGGGGCTTACTTTTAGAGGACCTGGAGATAGTTTTGTGTGCATACGTGAAAGGGGCGTACGGGGGGGGGGGGGGGGTATGCGATGGAGAGAGAGATGCTCTTCGTTTCTTTATTATGACTAACTTTGTATATAGTATAAAAATATACAAATTCACAGTGCGGAATAAATATCATTGTGGGCACAATGCAATGCAAATTAGCGTTCGTACTCCTCCATATAAATTTGTAATGTTGTATATATGTAGAAACTCTAAAATAATTTTTTGGCCACACTTTATTCAAAGGGAATGTTGTATGCGAAATAAACGTGAAGAGAGGGCTTTTTAGATCAATGGGGTACGTGATGTAACATGTGTGAATTTGTAGTTGATGCATTTGGCGGGGCCTAGAGAGGTATGTGTGTGTATTACGTATTCGAGAGAGGCATGGATAGAGGGGCCAACGGGGGGGTGTGGGAGAGATAGCACGAGAAATGAGGGTGGTCTAGAGAGAGAGAGAGACGAATATGACGTCACGACAAGAGATTCCATTCCCTTGAGTGTGTATATGCAAGGGGGAGGGAATAGAGGCACCAGGAGAAATTTTCTGTGTGTGTGGTGTTTGTGTTGGTATGTGTGGGTGTGAGAAGATAATGAGACGTGGGGGTAGAGGGTGTGTCACCGCGTGAGGTCCGGTGGGTCGAGGTGAGGCCCTTTGTTTGGTTCCGTCCTGCACCACATTGGTCGGCCCATGACACATTTAGGAAGACCCATGGATGACTGGTCGTACAAGACAAAGATAGCAGAATTGTGAAGGACTCTTTGTCCACTGACAAAGCCGGCTAGGATTTGTAACCCTAGGTTCTCGGACTAAGGTAACCCCTCTATCTCTGATATTACTATTCATCCAACCTAACTTTAAGGGGCATCATACAGAATGCTATGCTAGAATCATACTTGTCGATTAGGAAGAGAAGTGTGAGATAATGCGTGAGAGACAGGCGTACAGATAATGTGCGTACATGAGACACGTAGGCAGGTCCATGTATATAGAAAGGGTCGATGAGGATTGTGCGTGTGTATGTTTGCGAGAGGAAGAGTGCTTGTGATAAAGGTTAGTGAAAACAGTTGTAAATGGTTACGAGAGGGAGGGAGGGTTATATCTAGAGAATGTGTGCGAGAAAGACACCTCGGGAGAGTGTGTGTGAGCATGTGTGAGAGACCACCGATGGGAGTGAAACTACACGTAAAAGACTGCTCTATAAATTGATTAAAGATATAAATTGTATCCAAATATTAGGATGGGATCATGATATTTGCAATTCGCGTAAGGAGCGGTCATTGATCCATCAGACATCTAGATTCTATCGAATTTGAGCATGTCTATGTTATTATTCGACACAATTGATCCACATAGTTAGTATTTTGAACTCCAGACAATGCATCGCTTTAGTAATCGAATATAAACGTGAGTATAGTTCATGTTGTGTGTGTAAAGCACATTATACATACGAAAGTTACACAATGGACATTTATAAATAGCTACCTATGAACTACTATACATATGAATTCAACCTAAGGTGGTTTAAAAAAATCGAATTCAACATGAAGTCCATTCAATTATTTGAATTTGATATCATGGCATTTGTAAACCATACCTAAACTATGGGGGTACCAATCTTTGCTCTGATTTTGTACATAATAGCATATGTAGTCGTGTACAAAATAGGTTCAAATTTAGCTCCTCCATTCCAAAATAACCGTAGTTATAGGATTTTCAAGTGTCAAAATTTCAAAAGGAAGTGGATAATTTAATGAGGTTTTCAAACATACAAGGTCAAATATAAGGTTGTCTATTTAGGTCAATCCTCATAGTTCAACAGTACTCTAAACGTGAATGCTTGTGTTTCAAAATTTTGAACGAAGCGCCAAAAGAGCCTCTACTCGCCCGAAACCGCGTGAGACCAATGTTTGGTAGTACAAGGAAATTACTTTTCTAATAACTCCGACCTGTGAAACCTACCGGCCCGACGTCCAAATGTCTAAACCGGGGTAGGTTTGTAGCTTCATCTAGACGCCACGCAACCGCCTCCGAAAAACATCCATACACAATGGCCGCCTAAGCACACATGCGCGCGGCCGAAATCGCTCCCGCCCACTATTTGGAACACCTGGGATTACCATCCTACCCCCGACCCGCAGTAGGTCCGAAATTTAAGAGGGGGGCAAAGTTTGTACTTTCCCCAAATTTCAAACAAGCGCGTCCCATCTTCTGTTCAAAAAAGCCAAAAACAAGCGCGTCCCAGACCGAAACATGGTTCCCCCCACCCGTCCGATTCCCCATTCGTACTCCGTGGGCGCCAAAACTACCTCTCCACCAGCCGCGAAACCCTGGCATCCTCCGTCCGCCACCCCATCCCACCCATCAACCGCTGCCCTCCTCCATCACGCCGAAGCCGATACCCCGACGTCGTCGTCCACCGCAACCTCAACCGCAAAGCCCTCCACGGCTAGTAGTTGAAGCCGAGGCCGAGCCGTCCGTACCCGAGCCAGTTCAACCACGCCGTCCTGCGCCTCACCGCTGCCGCTCCAACTTCGCCACCCTCCACCGCACCGGAGCTGTTCCTGCTACGCCGTCCTGAGCCGCCTCGGATCTGCTTCCCCTCCGCCGACATACAGCCACGGCAACAGAGTCAACAATTTGGCCATGGGTTCGTCCAAGCCTGCACCCTCCAGAACATCGGTTTCCCCGGTAAAAACAAGAAGATCGGCGCGACATGTGGAGGCGACCACACCGGCAACCGAAGAAGGTACTCCTCTTCCCTTATTCGTGCAAATCTTATGTCTCTGCTTGCATGGTATTCATCCCACAGAAGACACTAGTTGACCGCTTCTTCTTGATACTAGATGTTCCTAGTAACTCGCAATGCACAAGGTTTCTCCTCATATACTATTTCACCTTAGCTAGAGGTCTGTCGCCCCCCCCCTGAATTTCAATTTCTGGCCAGTTGATTCCCAATTAACGGAAGCATTCCCTAGCGCAACAGGTGCTAGTACGACTATTACACCGGGGAAGCAGCACCTTGGTGTTTATCTTAGGGGCGTCTGCGGCCTAGAGCTACTGGCACCCGATCTGGAGGTCGGTCGGGATTAAAGGGATGGCTTGGGGGCGCTTCCAAGCACGGCGGTGGTGTGAGGTCGATGGGAGGGCGGGGCTGCAGAGGCACGGGTCTGGGCCGGTGGTCGCTGGCGGTTAGAGAAAGATCGTCAACAGTGACTGGCGGGAGGTAGACGAAGGCCATCTGCCCGTTCCTTATAGATCGGATAGTTCATTAAAAAAATCGACTGACCTATTTATTTTCTGTCGACTGTTATCTTAGATATGACCACATGTGGTGGTGTGCTGGAGGAGTACCTGCATTTCCTGTGCTCATATATTACAAAATCATACGGAGTAGAATCTAATTTTGGTTGCCATGCAATGTTGTAGAGCTATCATATGTCTCCTGTCATTTATTTTTAAGCCACCTGCTATCTGCTACTTTTACAGTGCACTAGTTCTGCACACACTTCACCCATACTCTCACTATTGTGTTTTTATGCAAGGGTATTTCAGACTCTGCCTTGAGAGAAGCAGAAAATAAAAGAGAGAAGTCGCTCCAGCTTGGTATACGGGTAGGCAAGACACGTTACAACGCTATAAAGGGTGCAGTGTCAGCAGATGGAGACGGTAAACGTAGCTCTATAGTTGATGACCTCGCTCGCAATGAACCACCATCCAAGGTGCTTGCTTTAACTTCGCGGTGTCATATGTGGTTGCATGTTGGTGTCTAGCTTGTATTCGAAAGGCCGAAGTCGGTCTTTATTAAGATAAGGAAAGATATTTTTTACATGAACCACCATCCCGTGAGCACCAGAAGACAAATAGCTAGTCAGGGCACTGGCCGAGCCAGTGACAAGCCCAGCAAAGACATGCATCACCTGGAAGCCAACTAAAAAGTCGTGATGGTGGCGAAGCAGCCCGCCTCCCACCAGGCTCTCAGGTCCTAGATGATCATGTTCACCACTCCAGCCGGATGTCTAGCTTGTATTGCTTCCAATTTGGTTAAATTGCATCTGCTTAGCTTACACATTATACCTTTGAATATGACATGTCTTTCTGTTTTTGGTACATACTAGTACATCTGTGTATTAACCATGTTCTTACATCAAACTAATGTTCTTGTGTATCCCTCATCAATCACTTATGACGAGGCAGGCAGGCAAGGGGACTACTCCTCATTTAAACAATGCAGCGTCAGCCTCCCGACATGATTATCAAGAAACAGAAATGCTAGATGAAGATAGTGAACGTAGCTCTCTAGTTGATTACAGCATTTCCCCTACACTAGCATTGTAGGTGCTTTCTCTAACTTGGCAGCGTGATATGTGGTTGCATGTTGCATATGGTGTCTAGATTGTAATACTTCCAATCTGGTTAAACTGCATGTGCTAGTCTGCTTAGCTTATACTCCTGTAAATGTGACATTATACTTGTTAATGTGACATGCCTTCATGTATTTAGTACATAGTACATCTGTCTATTAAGCATGTCCTTACATAAAACTATTATTTTTTTGTATCCCGCATCAATCAAATATGACGAAACACCTTTAGTATATGCAGTGCGATATTAGTTGCATCTTTCATATGATTTATAGCATGCGCTGCTTCTAACTTGTTGAAATTCCATTTATGATGGGACGCTTTTAACTCGGCAGTCATATTGGTTGCATCTTTCATGTGGTGTCTAGCTTGCATTGCTTCTTATTTGCTGGAATGGTTTCTGCTTAGTTTACACAAACAGTTGTGAGCATGCCATGCCGTCCTGTTTTTCGTACATATTCCATCTTGGTATCATGTGTTTGCCTTACATCAAAGTAGTGATTGTCAGTATCATGCATGAATGAGTTCTGAAGAGAGAATTTTATTCCTTTTTCTTGTCGGTTTTACTTGACAATTCAAAATCAATAAAGCGGAAGGAAGTTAGCAAGGCAACGGATAAAGGTGCTCCTTCCAAACGGAGGGCCTCTACAGTTTCTACTCCTCCACACCCCCAAGATGATTTCCAAGACAACACATGCATAGACACTCAACAAAGCTGTGTTTATGATGAGCACGTCTCCCCTAGTGCAGTATCATTGGTGCTCCCTCTCACTTGGCACTGTTATATGTGGTTGCATGTTATGTGTGATGTCTAGCTTCTATTGCTTCTAATTTTGTTGAATTCCATCTGCTTACTTTACACATTATACTTGAATAAGACACGTGTTCATGTTTCTACAACATACAATATCTGTCTATCACACCATGTTCTTACATCAAATTACTACTGTTGTGTAACCTGCAACAATCACTTATCATAAGACACGTTTGACTTCGAAGTGTTATATAGGTTACATCTCACATTCTTTTCTAGCTTGTACTACTAATTTGTTGAAATGGCACTTATGACGAGACAGTTTTAACTTGGTAGAGTGATATTATTTGCATCTTTCATATGGTGTCTAGCTTTCATTGCTTCTAATTTGTTGAAATGCCTTCTCCTTAGTTTACACATCATAAGCTGTGAATATGCAATGATGTGAATATGCAATAGCACTAATGATGAGAGACCCCTAACATGGTAGTGTGATGTTGTTTGCATCTTGCATATGATTTATTTCTTGTACTGCTTCACATTTGTTTAAACACCATTTATGCTGAGACACTATTAACTTGGCAGAGCGATATTTGTAGCATCTTTCATATGGTGTCTACCTTCCATTGCATTGCTTCTAATTTGGTGAAATGTCTTCTTCTTAGTTTACACATCATAGTTCTGGTTATCTCTTCCGTCCTGTTTTTCATACATATTACATCCTCCTATCATGTGGTTGTCTAACATCAAAGTTTTATTCGTCTGCATCACGCATCAATTTGTTCTGAAGAACTAAATTTTATTCGTTTTTCTTGTCGGCTTGACTTAACATGGCACAGAGAAAGAGGAAGAAACAGAGAATGGCAGGGAATGAGAAGCGGATGAATCCTGCAGATTCTGCTGGTACTGATGGTGCAATAGAAGGTGAAAGTCCAGCGGAAAATTCTACAAACACGGCATCCCATGCTACACGAACTGCAAAAAAGCCAAAAAGAAACAAATAGCTGCCACCAAACAAGCAGAGACAGCCCAAGTTCTTGCAACACCTACCACAGT
The DNA here is from genome assembly GCA_963921465.1 of Triticum timopheevii. Lineage (NCBI taxonomy): Eukaryota > Viridiplantae > Streptophyta > Magnoliopsida > Poales > Poaceae > Triticum > Triticum timopheevii. The sequence continues at coordinate 316,522,069 of OY997270.1, forward strand.
ACTACCAGCTGCACGACATACTCGTGCGTCAACTGAGCTAGCAACACGTTCCCAAGCTCCCTTGCCACCTGACACTACTTCCCAAGCACTCTTGACACAAGACGAGTTGGCAATATCAGATGAACCTTGTGAGCTTCAACAGCAAGAAGGTAGTTGCTGGAGTCAAGTTACAGTTGCATGCTTCTTTATATGTAGTCTCACAGTTTGATGTACACTAACACTTCCTATGTTTGTTGTTAGACTAGCACCTAGGTGCAAGAGGAAACAAACATCAGGGATAATGCTCGATAGGTTAACAAAATCTAGAGGAGGAAGAATGGAGATCTGTTTTGAGGTAGGTTTAAAAAGGCCACGTGACGCTACAGAGTCAGCCAAGTTAGTATCAGAGGCAGCGGTTGCCATTAGGTGTCATGTAGGCATCCTCCCAACATGGATTCAGTACAGGAATGACAAAGACGAAACCCAGTTCAACACCTTCCTCGACCATTTATCTATAAGTATGGTTATGTATGGAAACTAGTAATATCGTCTTACTCTGTCCCATACTTTCTAGGTTGCTGATAATGAGACTCCCATAATTTTCAATAGATGAGGTTCAAGTTGGATAGCCAAGATGATGCAACCAGACAAGCTTGCACCCATGTTTTCAAGTCTGCTCTGCGACAATATCGGTATAACTTGAGTGTCACAGCCCTAGCTTAGTCCTTGCCTGACTCTGCATAAGCATCCATGCATCATGTTTAAATTTAAAGAAACTTGAAATGGGGATTTTTAAAACCCTAGCACCAAATGAATTCAACTAGGGTCAAAATAAAAATCTTTTTCATTGAACTCAAAATGCCCTCTAAAAATGTTCAACCTTTCTGGTTTGAGGTGGAAGCATCTACCAAAAATGGTTTATATTTTTGCAGGACATATTGGGCTCTGAATTAAATCATACTCTATTTGCATTTGGGCATTTAAATGCTATACAATATTTGAAATGCTCAAATAATCATAAACTAAAATGTTTGCTGTTGGTTATATTCCAAACAGTGGCATTGAGCAGTTTCATGATTTCTGGATCTGTTGAAGTATTTTTAATAAAGCCCTGAAGTTACAGAGAAATAGAAAAACATTAACAAAAACAGAAGGGCAGAGAGAAGAGAAACCTCACCTGGCCTCACCTGTCGCAGCCCAGTTGGCCAGCCCACATGGCCGGCCCAGCCCAGCGCCGCTGCCAGTCATCGCCTACCTCTGCCAGTAGGCAGAGGAGGGACACTGCGACGCCGCCGAGCTCGCCACGCCACCACCCTGCCTGCCTGCCCCTCCCCCTCGACGCCCGGACGCTCTGGACGTCGCCACGCACTCCTCCTCGACCCCCTGCACCTCTCCCCTCTCTTCCTGGATCTCTCCCTCGTCCTCCCCCGCTATGGCCGACGCGCTCGGCGCCGCCGTTCGCCACCACCGCGGCCACCGCCTCCCCCTCGCCTCCCCGACATGCCTAGGAGCTCCGCCACATCGTCTCCGACCTCTCCGCCAAGTCAAGCAAGCCGGGACGCACCGCAGCACCGCCCTGTCGCCATCTTCAACCTCGGACCGCCGGAGATCCCTCTCGCTCCCCCGCTCGCTCCGGTGCTTCCCCGAGCACGCCGAGGCCACCTCTGCACTCGCCGTGAGCTCCTCTACCGATCCCCCCTTCTCCCATGTCCTTTAGATCTCGTAGCCTTCGTTTCCGTCGAGACCGAGACCTCACCGGCGCCGAACTTGTCGCCGTCGTCATTTTGGTTCGCCTCCGTCCAAACCGAGCACGCAGACGTGCTCAGTGCACCCCCAGGAGGCCATAGCGCCCCTCCGCACCCCCTTTCGTGCTCCCTAACGCCGCCCCCGTGCTAATCCGAACTCCGGCCGCCGCCTTGGAGCTCGCCGTCGTCGGCTCCGGCCACCATAGTCTCGACCGCCACCACCACTCGAGGTGCGCCTGCAAGAGCTCTCCAACGAGCCCAATAACGGCATCGTCCGTGCCCTGTGGGCGTTTTCCGAGCCGCGCCACCGTCTCGGGCCTTGCCGGCGTCGAGTCGCCGGTGGGTTTGAACCCCCTGACCATTGACCAGGTGGGCCCAGTTTGACCCCCTGGGTCACTAACGTGTGGGCCACCCTTGTTAATTATTAGTTAGGTTAGTTTAGCGCTAATTAACCTAGATTAGTGCTTAACCTAGCACTAACTAAGTCTGTTTAGTTGGTTAACTAACCACTGATACGTGGGTCCTACAGGTCAGGTTTGACCTGGCCGACCCAGTTGACCGCTGACGTCACCCTGACGCAATGCTGACGCATTAATTTAATTACTGGAATTATTCTTATTCAGGAAATTTCAGAAAATAATGCAAAATTCTAAAAATCATATAAAATCAACCGTAGCTCCAAATCAAATAAATTATATATGAAAAATGATCAGAAAAATCCAATCTATCCATCTGCACTGATTTCATGCATGTTAGAACACATTAACCTTGCTGTTTAGGTGAAACAAGTCAATGCACTAATATAACCTCTTAAAATGGGTTTTCATTTGAATCTTTGGTTCAAATGGACTCATCTCAATCTGTTCTAGCTTGCATTAGCCCAAAACACATTCATATTGCCATGTCATAGCATGCATCATATTGTGCATTGCATTGATCGTGTTTCTTCTCCGTTTGCCAGTGTTGTTCCCCCCGGTAGACGTTGTACCGATGTTGTGATCGTTGGCACTGATGAAGACTCACTGCTATCTTCAGAAGTGCCAGGCAAGCAAAACCCCCTTGTTGGTTCCGATACAATCCCACTCTCTCGCTCCTACTCTCTTTTACTGCATTAGGACAACAACAATTCATCTGTTACTTGCTGCGGTAGCTGAATCCCTTTATCTTTGCATGGCCTATCATTCCACAGTAAATAAATGAAACCCACTAGTATGAGTAGGAGTTGTTGAGCCCTGTTGTGCCTACTCATTCATGCTTGTTTGTCATGCCTGCTATTGCTTAGAGTTGTGTCAGGTCTGATCCATCCGGGATGAATCAGAGGTGTGTGAACATGTCCTACTGTGTGTGAGCTAAGTGTGTGAACACGATTTGGTAAAGGTAGCGGTGAGAGGCCATGTAGGAGTACATGGTGGGTTGTCTCATTGCAGCCGTCCTCAAGAACTGAGTTCTGTGTTTGTGATCCATGAAACAGATACTACCACGCATTGGGCCCGAAACCAATGGACCCTCTCGGCTTCTTAATCACCCTTGTTCTCTGTCCAGGAGTTGCAACTAGTTTCTGGTGTTTGTAGGATATGTGTTGGAGGCCGTGCGTAGCGCTGACCCTAGGGGTGGGCTATGATGCGGTAGATACACCGTGGCCCGGTGTACCGAGCGCCCGTTTGGTGTCTCGGGAACCCTGCACACATCGTTTGGGGCTGTGAGCGAAACCCCGGCCGGATCTCCTCGCGGATGGAACCCGAATAGGCGATAAACCTGGACTAGAGACTTGAGTGTTTAGGTAGGTCATGGCCGACACCCTCGCTGGGTTTCCGCTTGAAGGTTGCCGAGTACATGTCGTGTAAACGGCGGTAAGTGGTGAGAGCGTGTGTGAAGAAGTACACCCCTGCAGGGTTAACATCATCTATTCGAATAGCCGTGTCCGCGGAAAAGGACTTCTGGGTTGCCTGTACAGTTCATAGACAAGTGAAAGTGGATACTCTAAAATACGCAAGATAAGCATGAGTGCTATGGATGGCGTTCTCGTAGGGAGACGGGAGCGGATCCATATTGGTGTATTGATATGGTGAATATGTGGACTCGTGTGCGCCATCTCAAAAGAGTTACTTGCAATCGTAGTTTAGGATAGCCACTGAGTCAAAGCTGGCTTGCTGCAGTTAAACCCCACCATCCCATTTGTTGATAATGATGCATATGTAGTTAGTTCTGATGTAAGTCTTGCTGGGTACATTTGTACTCACGTTTGCCTATTTTATGTTTTTGCAGAGAGACTTCAGTCTCGCTAGAAGTTCCATGTGGACTTCGACATTTAGCTTGTTGCCTCAGCTACGATCTTGTGCCTCGGCAGGATCTGGTAGATATTCTGGTTTTTCAGCCTTTTTCATTTGTAGATGTCTGTACTCAGACATGATAAGCTTCCGCATGTTCTTGATCTGTATGCTCTGAATGTTGGGTCATGAGACCCATGTTTGTAATATCTCGCTCCTTGGAGCCTAATGAACGAATACTTCAGTTGTAGAGTCATGTTATGATGCCATGTTGTATTGCACATATCGAGCATATTGTGTGTATGTGATTGAAATACTTGGTATGTGTGGGATCTGACTATCTAGTTGTTTATCCTTGGTAGCCTCTCTTACCGGGAAATGTCTCCTAGTGCTTCCACTGAGCCCTGGTAGCTTGCTACTGCTCCGGAACACTTAGGCTGGCCGGCATGTGTCCTTCTTCGTTCCTGTGTCTGTCCCTTCGGGGAAATGTCACGTGATGAATACCGGAGTCCTGTTAGCCCACTACAGCCCGGTTTACCGGAGTACTGCTAGCCCAGTGCTACAGCCCGGATTCACTCGCTGATGACCGACACGTTCGATGCTGGGTCATGGATGCCTGTCCCTGTAAGTCTGTGCCACTTTGGGTTTACGACTAGCCATGTCAGCTCGGGCTCCTTATCATATGGATGCCAGCGACACTATCATATACGTGTGCCAAAAGGCGCAAACGGTCCCGGGCAAAGGTAAGGCGACACCCGTGGGAATACCGTGCGTGAGGCCGCAAAGTGATATGAGGTGTTACATGCTAGATCGATGTGGCATTGAGTCGGGGTCCTGAGAGCTTTGGTATCAGAGCTTGACTGCCTGTAGGATTACCAGCCAAACTGGTCGAAGTTGAGTCTAGAAATGCTTTAGTTATATAAGGGAATTGATTGTGGGATGGAACGTAAGGCTCTTTTTACTCCTTATACCTCATGGCCTTCTGATCTGAGTCAACCTCTTCTATTCTACGGGGATTAAGAACTAGGCCTTCTCATCTATCTATCAGGATGACGTGTTACTAATCCATAGACTTTTAAGATTGTTGGTTTTAAGCCTCAGTTCAGTCTCTACTACTTCTGTGTGTTGACAATTGATCTCAGAACCTTGATATTATGATGTTAAGTGGTTATGCCACCATTTTCGCTGGATGTCTCAAATCTTTTTGAGCGTTTATAGCCGTTATGCTGTCCGAGTCATCCCAGGTTACTAAACAATCTGATGCACTTGCAAATCCTTTCCCTCTGGTGTTTATGTTCCTTTGGGCCAGGTTAATCACACTAATTGCTGAGTTGAGGTATTCTATTACCTCGACATATATGTTTGAGTTAATATTATGACCCTAGGTGTCTTAGGGGATCATCTAGTAATCTAGCCATAATTTGTGTCCCTGTGTGATGATTCTGGCCATTATTCCCAAAAGCATCCTGTGATGCCATTTAGTAGTAGGTATTCCATTCCTGGGTTCTTGGACCCGAGATTCAACCTACTTACCTCCTGTTGCTAGTGTTTGCTAGTTCCTTTAGGATATTAGTAACTTTGCGATAGTCCTTAAGGTCCGTCGTATATCCTTCTTCCAAATACCATGAACTACTTATGGCAGAAGTTCCTCGTTGAACCAAAAGATCACAACCAGAGTGCTCATGATGAGTCCTCCATTCTATATCGTGAATCTGCCAGTTCTACCTTTTCGCATGGGTTATCCGGAAGAAATGTTGAGCTTCGCTCGACATACTAATCTATGCATCCACAACTCAGAAAATTATATGTTCCTTTGAGTTGTTCTCTTTAGTTGTATTTCGACCATAGTCTATCAATTGATAGTCAGGAATAGTTGTGCATTCGTGTTCATCAATGCCTATTATTCTTGTGGTCCGTCAAGCCATTCTATTCAAAATGACCAGGAGAAACAAACTCCAGTACCTCATCCATATCCAAGATTGGGTCAAAGCAGTTGTATTCCGTAGATCAAAATGCAATCAAGCTTTTGATCCCTTCTACCCTGAAGTATTACCCTCTTTACGTCAGGATCGTCATGAGAATTGCACTATCTCTTATGAATTCTTGACGCAGTAATACTTCTTGCCATCATTGTTCATTCCTCGGTTTCCGTGTTATTGTAACCGGAATGCCGACAAGTGAATCGTGGTGTGTGAAATCAATACTGCTAGCAACTCCGTTGCTTGGTAGTTAAATGGACAACAACTTCATTCTTAGCCTGCTGATTATTGAATCAACATCCTAAGATTGATCGTGCTACCTAGTCCTTATTCTGGTGCACTCCTCAATCATTGAGTTAGGATTATTCAGCCCCTTGCTTATTTGATCATATCGTCTTGCTCTGAAAAGCAAGATTGTTCTCGAGCTTAGTAATATATCGGTGGTTCGTGATTTTCCGGATATCTTCTCGGAAGTATCACCAGGTTGTCACCTGGCCGCTATGTTGAGTTCGTGATCAAGTTGGTTTTCGAAACCACCCTTTCTCCAAGAATTTGTGTTGGATACCCCTGAGCTAGTTGGTTAAGCCAAACAACAACCTGGAGAGTTGGAAGATAAAAGCTTGTCCGACTTAGTTCATTTTTAGGGATATCCTTTTGAGGGTGTGTTGAAGAAAGATGATATCTTCATCGATTGTTCCTCGCGATCGGTTGTTGAATCTATCGTCTCGTCCAAACTTTGATTTGAGTGTGGGCTATCATCAAGTCAAGTTAGAACCAATGATATTCGTAATGTTGTCTTACTCGTGGTTGATTCCTCGAGCATACACCGTTATATCTTTTGGTCTGACCAATACTATCATCGTGTTCGCATGATGGTGGAAGCCCAGTGATATGGAAATTCTGATGAGTTGCTATTGAGCCCATCAGTAGCATTTTGTCTCCCCCATGATTCATGTTGAACATCAACCTAGTGTTGAAAACTTTGTAAGCAATGTCTTTGTGTTCCGTTCATGAAGCTTATGCTTGGATGGAAGAAGTGACTTCCTCTAATTCACGTGCATTAGGTGTAAGTTTCCGCCATGAATTTGAGAAAGGTTTGTTTTGTTTCCCTTGAATCATCCCAAGTCAGTCATGCATATGTACGAAGTATTCTATGGTTTGGTAGATTAATTACCTCAACTCCATATGTGTTCCTAGCACACCAAGCCACTGATTGATTTGTTCAAGGAGAAGAAGTTCCTTCTTAGGCTCCGGACTTATGCAAGGGCTTCGATATCCTCAATGGTGGTTCCCAACCAGAACTCGGTAGTGTTTTATTATAAGACTACTATGTGGTCTATGTGGTCATGCTTGTCTTGGACAACGTGTTCAGATGTTGTAGCAGAACAAACTCATGTTTTGGAGCTTGCTATCGTAGTTAATTCCCTGAGAATCTCGCAACGCCATCTCGTCGACTTGTGTTGCAAAATTTCATTTTTCTTTCTAGACTCGATGAGTCTGAATTATTCTGACACCAACCAGATCTGAATCTCAGGCAGATATGATGGTTGGAACATTTCCCAAGAACTATAATATTGGTCTCACGATAACCGGTTAAGTGGATGTCGTGGCCAACACACCCCGCCGGAAGACCTATTATTGTAGTATCTTGATTGAAGAAGTTGGCCACCTCCCCATAAGGACTTTGTAGGATTTACTCCCTAGCTGTGCCTTATGGATTTTTGTGCTCCCGAAGTCCGACCTTTACTTGATGTTCTAGATACCAAACCATATCTATGAATGGGATACGCTAGTACATCAAGGAGATCATTAGAAGCGAAGTGCTAAATGTCGCTCGGTCGATCATCCAGATTTTGTCCCCTTGGTCTCGCTAAGGTGAAATCTGAGAAAGTGTTATCTTCCTTTGCATCCGCATCATCCATCACAATTCCTCATGGTAGTATGTTGTGTTGTTAGGATCCTTGACACGGATGTTGGTAAAACCTTGATGAATATGGAAATGCTCAAGTTCTTGAGAGCACGCACAAGCACTAAGTGTTATCATCGGCACTAACTAGGGATTGCTCCCTGTTTTCTTGGCCATACTATAATTTTTTCAACAGTGGAACCACCCTCGACTGTTGAGTTATTTCCAAGTTACTAGAATCATTCCCATCATTAGCATTTTGTTCCATCTTGCCCCGCAATTGTGCCATCCTACCTTGGGTCCCATCCATTTCCGATGATAAGCAAATCATCCATGACATTGTCTTCAACAAGGTAATCCACATCATCCATTCTAATCCGGATATGCCATTCTACCGAACCCCTCCAAATGGTCGCTCGAGAATTGCCTTAGGCTGGTATAAAGAGTTTCAACGATCTCTGAATCAGAAGTAATTCTTTTTGCCACTTAAGGGAATAGTTCTACGACTCACCTCCCCCAAGGTGTCTCGTTATGGAATCGTGGCAATTGTTCCTCACTACTCTGAAACCTTGCACCATCTTACCTAAGCATTGTGCTTACCAAATTGAACCCTCGTCATCTATTACTATCCACCTCTCTCGATGTGTGTTTTGCCTCTCAGCTCAAGAGATGTTCTACATCTCATTCCGTGAGTTGATATTGTGATCATTAAAATGATCCATCCTTGTAGAGTGTTTCTGTCCTCGTGTTGGATGAAGATCTCAAAAGCAAAGATGTCAAGATCAATTGGAGCACTGAATCAGCATCCTCGAGACGGACAATTGGATCATGAAATTTGAGCTGGCTTAGTGTCCCCTTGTCTTTTTACCTCACGTCTTGAATCTCGGGACGAGATTCTTGTTTAGTGGAGGTGAGTTGTCACAGCCCTAGCTTAGTCCTTGCCTGACTCTGCATAAGCATCCATGCATCATGTTTAAATTTAAAGAAACTTGAAATGGGGATTGTTTAAACCCTAGCACCAAATGAATTCAACTAGGGTCAAAATAAAATTATTTTCATTGAACTCAAAATGCCCTCTAAAAATGTTCAACATTTCTGGTTTGAGGTGGAAGCATCTACCAAAAATGGTTTATATTTTTGCAGGACATATTGGGCTCTGAATTAAATCATACTCTATTTGCATTTGGGCATTTAAATGCTATACAATATTTTAAATGCTCAAATAATCATAAACTAAAATGTTTGCTGTTGGTTATATTCCAAACAGTGGCATTGAGCAGTTTCATGATTTCTGGATCTGTTGAAGTATTTTTAATAAAGCCCTGAAGTTACAGAGAAATAGAAAAACATTAACAAAAATAGAAGGGCAGATAGGAGAGAAACCTCACCTGGCCTCACCTGTCGCAGCCCAGCTGGCCAGCCCACCTGGCCGGCCCAGCCCAGCGTCGCTGCCAGTCATCGCCTACCTCTGCCAGTAGGCAGAGGACGGACACCGCGACGCAGCCGAGCTCTCCACGCCACCACCATGCCTGCCTGCCCCTCCCCCTCGACGCCCGGACGCTCTGGATGTCGCCACGACTCCTCCTCGACCCCCTGCACCTCTCCCCTCTCTCCCTGGATCTCTCCCTCATCCTCCCTCGCTATGGTCGACGCGCTTGGCGCCGCCATTCGCCACCACCGTGGCCACCGCCTCCCCCTCGCCTCCCCGACATGCCTAGGAGCTCCGCCACATCGTCCCCGACCTCTCCGCCAAGTCAAGAAAGCCGGGACGCACCGCACCACCGCCCTACCACCGTCTTCAACCTTGGACCGCCGGAGATCCCTCTCGTCGCCCCGCTCGCTCCGGTGCTTCCCCGAGCACGCCGAGGCCACCTCTGCACTCGCCGTGAGCTCCTCTACCGATCCCCCCTTCTCCCATGTCCTTTAGCTTGTTGTAGCCTTCGTTTCCGTCGAGACCGAGACCTCACCGGCGCCGGACTTGTCACCGTCATCGTTTTGGTTCGCCTCCGTCCAAACCGAGCACGCAGACGTGCTCAGTGCACCCCCAGGAGGCCATAGCGCCCCTCCGCACCCCCTTTCGTGCTCCCTAACGCCGCCCCCGTGCTAACCCGAACTCCGGCCGCCGCCTTGGAGCTCGCCGTTGTCGGCTCCGGCCACCATAGTCACGGTTGCCACCACCACTCGACGCGCTTGCAAGAGCTCTCCAACGAGCCCAATAACGGCCTCGTCCATGCCCTGTGGGCGTTTTCCGAGCCGCGCCACCGTCTCGGGCCTCGCCGGCGTCGAGTCGCCGGTGGGTTTGACCCCGCTGACCATTGACCGGGTGGGCCCAGTTTGACCCCCTGGGTCACTGACGTGTGGGCCACCCTTGTTAATTATTAGTTAGGTTAGTTTAGCGCTAATTAACCTAGATTAGTGCTTAACCTAGCACTAACTAAGTCTGTTTAGTTAGTTAACTAAACACTGACACGTGGGTCCTACAGGTCACGTTTGACCTGGCCGACCCAGTTGACCACTGACGTCACCCTGACGCAATGCTGACGCATTAATTCAATTACTGGAATTATTCTTATTCAGGAAATTTCAGAAAATAATGCAAACTTCTAAAAATCATATAAAATCAACCGTAGCTCCAAATCAAATAAATTATATATGAAAAATGATCAGAAAAATCCAATCTATCCATCTGCACTGGTTTCATGCATGTTAGAACACATTAACCTTGCTGTTTAGGTGAAACAAGTTAATGCACTAATATAACCTCTTAAAATGGGTTTGCATTTGAATCTTTGGTTCAAATGGACTCATCTCAATCTGTTCTAGCTTGCATTAGCCCAAAACACATTCATATTGCCATGTCATAGCATGCATCATATTGTGCATTGCATTGATCGTGTTTCTTCTCTGTTTGCCGGTGTTGTTCCCCCTCGGTACACGTTGTACCGACATTGTGATCGTTGACACTGATGAAGACTCAATGCTAACTTCAGAAGTGCCAGGCAAGCAAAACCCCCTTGTTCATTCTGATACAATCCCACTCTCTCGCTCCTGCTCTCTTTTACTGCATTAGGACAACAACGATTCATCTGTTACTTACTGCGGTAGCTGAACCCCTTTATCCTTTGCATGACTTGTCATTCCACAGTAAATAGATGAAACCCACTAGTATGAGTAGGACTTGTTTGAGCCCTATTATGCCTATTCATTCATGCTTGTTTGTCATGCCTGCTATTGCATAGAGTTGTGTCAGGTCTGATTCATCCGGGATGAATCAGAGGTGTGTGATCATGTCCTACTGTGTGTGAGCTAAGTGTGTGAACACAATTTGGTAAAGGTAGCGGTGAGAGGCCATGTAGGAGTACATGGTGGGTTGTCTCATTGCAGCCGTCCTCAGGAACTGAATTCTGTGTTTGTGATCCATGAAACAGATACTACCACGCATTGGGCCCGAAACCAATGGACCCTCTCAGCTTCTTAATCACCCTTGTTCTCTGTCCAGGAGTTGCAACTAGTTTCTGGTGTTTGTAGGATATATGTTGGAGGCCGTGCGTAGCGCTGACCCTAGGGGTGGGCTATGATGCGGTAGATACACCGTGGCCCAGTGTTCCGAGCGCCCTTTGGTGTCTCGGGAACCCTGCACACATTGTTTGGGGCTGTGAGAGAAACCCCGGCCGGATCTCCTCGCGGATGGAACCCGAATAGGCGATAAACCTGGACTAGAGACTTGAGTGTTTAGGTAGGTCGTGGCCGACACCCTCGCTGGGTTTCCGCTTGAAGGTTGCCGAGTACATGTCGTGTAAACGGCGGTAAGTGGTGAGAGCGTGTGTGAAGAAGTACACCCCTGCAGGGTTAACATCATCTATTTGAATAGCCGTGTCCGCGGAAAAGGACTTCTGGGTTGCCTGTACAGTTCATAGACAAGTGAAAGTGGATACTCTAAAATACGCAAGATAAGCGTGAGTGCTATGGATGGCGTTCTCGTAGGGAGACGGGAGCGGATCCATAGTGGTGTATTGATATGGTGAATATGTGGACTCGTGTGCGCCACCTCAAAAGAGTTACTTGCAGTCGTAGTTTAGGATAGCCACTGAGTCAAAGCTGGCTTGCTGCAGTTAAACCCCACCATCCCCTTTGTTGATAATGATGCATATGTAGTTAGTTCTGATGTAAGTCTTGCTGGGTACATTTGTACTCACGTTTGCCTATTTTATGTTTTTGCAGAGAGACTTCAATCTCGCTAGTAGTTCCATGTGGACTTCGACATTTAGCTTGTTACCTCGGCTACGATCTTGTGCCTCGGCAGGATCTGGTAGATAGTCATGCTTTTCAGCCTTTTTCATTTGTAGATGTCTGTACTCAGACATGATAAGCTTCCACATGTGCTTGATATGTATGCTCTGAATGTTGGGTCATGAGACCCATGTTTGTAATATCTCGCTCCTCGGAGCCTAATGAATAAATACTTGAGTTGTAGAGTCATGTTGTGATGCCATGTTGTATTGCACATATCGAGCATATTGTGTGTATGTGATTGAAATGCTTGGTATGTGTGGGATCTGACTATCTAGTTGTTTATCCTTAGTAGCCTCTCTTACCGGGAAATGTCTCCTAGTGCTTCCACTGAGCCCTGGTTGCTTGCTACTGCTCTGGAACACTTAGGCTGGCCGGCATGTGTCCTTCTTCGTTCCTGTGTCTGTCCCTCCGGGGAAATGTCACGCGATGAATACCGGAGTCCTGTTAGCCCGCTACAACCCGGTTTACCAGAGTCCTACTAGCCCAGTGCTACAGCCCGGATTCACTCGCTGATGACCGACACGTTCGATGCTGGGTCATGGATGCCTGTCCCTGTAAGTCTGTGCCACTTTGGGTTTACGACTAGCCATGTCAGCCCGGGCTCCTTATCATATGGATGCTAGCGACACTATCATATACATGTGCCAAAAGGCGCAAACGGTCCCGGGCAAAGGTAAGGCGACACCCGTGGGAATACCGTGCGTGAGGCCGCAAAGTGATATGAGGTGTTACATGCTAGATCGATGTGGCATTGAGTCGGGGTCCTGACAGCTTGAGGAAAACTCACTTTGAAGGCAAGGCTAACAGTGAACTTTCCCAAACATTTCCAGTGGAAAATATATCTGATGATGACTGGAGGGGCCTTGTTAAACACTGGTCTGATCCGAAGTATCAGGTACATTATATATATGTGATCAGATCACATGTTGAAGTCCTATTGACGCATGTGCCACACAAATCTATCTTCTTGTAGGTGAACTGTTCGAAGAACAAGGCCAACCGTACGAAAGTGAAATTCGAACAGACGACAGGATCTCATAGCTATATTGCACACTATGAGGCTCTTGTAATTAGCTGATGTTTCACTCTTTTCGCTGTACCACATTATCAGATCTATATTGACTTGTTCGAAATGCAGAGGAAAGCCCGCTGTCGGTGTCAAAACCGGTGGATCTCGGGTAGGGGGTCCCGAACTGTGCGTCTAGGCGGATGGTAACAGGAGACAAGGGACACGATGTTTTTACCCAGGTTCGGGCCCTCTCGGTGGAGGTAAAACCCTACTCCTGCTTGATTAATATTGATGATATGGGTAGTACAAGAGTAGATCTACCACGAGATCAAAGAGGCTAAACCCTAGAAGCTAGCCTATGGTATGATTGTTGTTCATCCTATGGACTAAAACCCTTCGGTTTATATAGACACCAGAGAGGGCTAGGGTTACACAGAGTCGGTTACAATGGTAGGAGATCTACATATCCGTATCGCCAAGCTTGCCTTCCACGCCAAGGAAAGTCCCATCCGGACACGGGACAAAGTCTTCAATCTTGTATCTTCATAGTCTAGGAGTCCGACCAAGGGTGATAGTTCGGCTATCCGGACACCCCCTAATCCAGGACTCCCTCAGTAGCCCCTGAACCAGGCTTCAATGACGACGAGTCCGGCGCGCATATTTTCTTCGGCATTGCAAGGCGGGTTCCTCCTCCGAATACTTCATAGAAGATTTTGAACACAAGGATAGTGTCCGGCTCTGCAAAACAAGTTCCACATACCACCGTAGAGAGAATAACATTTACACAATTTCAATCTACTGACGTATTCCGTGGCATGACATCACACGACGGCCAAGCCTTTATTTGAATCGTTTTTACTGTTCCACCTCAGCACGTTTAGCGAAGCAGTTTCCTTGGCACGTCTTTTCAAAGCAGAGATCGTGTCCCCTTATTCCGGGATTCTCATCAATACGGGCGTGGGTAACCCAACCGCGCCATTGATTATGGTGCTTGGGAGATAAGCGAGTTTTACCAGGCTGGTGGGGATGCATAGTTTCGTCCGTCCATATAAGGGGATAAGGATCCACCTTTTTACCTACGCCTTCTTCCTCCTTTGCTTATCCATTTCTGTGCACTCGAGCTCCAGCGCTCAAGTCCGCACATCTCGCCTCAACCTTCCCCAGCCATGTCTGGAGCAGGAGGCAAGTGGATGGCCTCCTCCGTGACGGAGGGGCACATCAAAAGGCTGCGAAAGGTCGGATACTTGTCCAGCAACATCGCGCATCGACTCCCCGACAAGGGGCAGCTCATCCCCACCCCCAGGCCCCATGAGAGGGTGGTGTTCCTCACCCACTTCCTCTGCGTACTAGGTTTTCCACTTCACCCATTTGTCCGGGGGCTCATGTTCTACTATGGCATGGATTTCCACGATCTGGCCCCGAATTTCATCCTCAACATCTCAGCGTTTATCATTGTGTGTGAGGCCTTCCTCCGCATAAAACCCCACTTCGGCTTATGGCTGAAGACCTTCAATGTCAAGCCGAAGGTAGTGGGCGGCTAGCAGGCGGAGTGCGGAGGCGCCATGGTGGGCAAGATGCCCAACGTCATATGGCTCGAAGGCGCCTTCGTGGAAACCATCAAAGGGTGGCAATCAGGGTGGTTCTACATCACCGAGCCGCGTGACCCTGAATGGGCAGCGACCCCCGAATTCAGATCTGGCATCCCCACACGGCTCACCCCCTGGAAAGAGAAGGGCCTGACATGGGGTGATTCGGAAGAGCTGCCCAGACTCCAAACCTGCGTCCAGAACCTTGTGAATGAGAAGATCAAGCTCGTCAACGCAGTCCAGGTCATGCTCCTCCGCCGGATCCTCCCGTGCCAACAACGGGCTTTCAACTTGTGGGAGTTTGATCCGGCACAGCACCAGACCTTGAGTAGGCTCTTCGACACTACGTACGAAGATGCCTGGAAGGTGCTGTTCAAGGGCGCCAATGCTCCCGCATCCACTACTGAAGATCGCAGATTCAGCTCGCAGCGTCAAGCCGGCGAGGCAAGCTATTTTACCCTTTACAGGACACTTATTTTCCATAGTTTGACTCTATGCAGGATCTAAACTCCCTTTACCTTTGACAGGCCTGGCAAAAGACGTCTGGACAGGTTAACTGTTCGGCTCCCTTGCCAGAAGACCCAGCGGACGCCCAATTAACGGGGCTGCTGGCTCCGGCGCCTTACGTGGTGCCGGAGAAGAAGGCCAAGAAGAAGGCCACGGGAACTCGAAGGAGCTCCCGGCGCCAGGTGTTGTCGAACTCATCGTCCGACGACTCCGAGGCAGACTCCTCCCACGAAGACGAGGAGGAGGAAAAAAGAGGCTTCTCCCCCAGCGGGGGAGAGAAGAAAAGGAAGGCCTCCCCAACTGGGGAGGCTAGAGGGTCCAAGAAGGGAAGGACCCTTCCTCCGGACTACTCCACCAACGCCGACGACGGCGAAGAGGAGTGGCCACCGAGGGCTAAGCCCCTGGCGACATCATAAGCGTCCGGATACCAGAATAATTCATGGCATTTCGTTTGTCGCATAGAATCTCCTAACGCCGGATACAACCCTGCAGCCCGCCCAAGGACGGGCTCGATATTTCAACGAGCGGCTCCCTGGCTCCGTCTGACGTGAATAGTACTTCACTTCCGGCTGCCTCCTCTCCTCACGCTGCTGATGACGCCGAGGTGGAGTCCCAAAAGGGGCCCGGCCAGGAGGAGAAGGAGGAGGTCCCAGAGGTGCCGTAAGGCAACCTCCCGGACTTTGGGCACGAGGGGGATCAACCCCCAAAGGGTTCTGAGTTCGGCCCTGGGCCGGACTCCGCACCGGAACCTTTAGTGGCTCTGGAGTCCGACGGGCGGCCCCTTCGTAAGAAGGGCGAGATTGCAACATCGGTGGCCTCTGTCCAACCAGAGGCACCAAATAACTTGCTGGAGGCGCTTAACAGCACCTCCATCAAGGAGGAGCACCGCACTATTATGAGTGCGGTGATCCGGAAAGTTTAGTCCGCCAAGAGCGGGCTGACTAAAGCCTGTACCAGCCTTCTAACAGGCTTTGCGGTATGTAATTAAGATATGTAAAAATAGTACCGCATAGACAGTAGCCCCTGATGCTCAGTTTGGTGTTCGGAAAGAAAAGCCGAACTGAGGATCTAAAAAGATATACGCAGGAGTCTAACATAAGCATGTCAATATAGGAGTGCAGGCTGCGCTGCTGACCTCTACCGCACTGACTGCGGAGGTCAATGCATTGAAGCAGAGCCTCGAGCAGTCCAAGAACGAGCTCGGCCGTGCCAAGAAGCAGCTCAAGGACAAGGAAGGTAAGTAATACCTTGTTAAAGTAATACCTTATAGAAAGGATTTGGTTGCAAAAAATGATAGTAATAACGTGAGTATTGCAGGGGCCATGAACGAGGTGGCGACCCTAAAGGAGGCGGTGTCCAAGGCCGAAAAAGGTGCAGCCGCGGAGCGCACCGAGCGAGAAAAGCAGGAGGCGCGGGTGGCGGAGGTGCAGCAAGAGCTCCAGGCTCTCGTGGAAAAGCACGAGAGTCTGGAGCGTGACTCGAAGACTCGAGAGTTCGAGCTCACCTTGGCTCTTGAGAGTGCCAAAGCCGCTAAGGCCGAAGCCCAGAAGGCCCTCCAGGAGATTGAGGCGATAAAAAAGATAGCGGCGGGTAAGGCATTCTTCATGCAAAGCAAGCATGTAAAAGTGAATTATCTGTTACTTACCCAAATTCGGAGCTCTCCAGGAGCGTTCATAGATCTGCCCCATAGTGTGTCCGATGCTGCCGCGTTCTACCGAGCCGAGGAGGGGAGCTTGACGGAAAAGGTGTTCTGGTCTTAGTATGCTGAGGCCGGACATCCGGTGCCCTTGAGCGACCAGCTGAAGCAGCTGGTCGAGCTCCACAAGGTGGCCTAACATGCCATGAAGGGCCTCATAGTTCGGCTATGGCCTAAAGAAGCCATGCCTGGGAGCTACTTCAGTCTGGTGCAGTGGCTGGTGGACGCCTGTCCATGGATTGAAGTCATCAAGCATTCCGTCTGCATTGAAGGTGCCCGTCGGGACCTTGCCCGCGCTAAAGTGCACTGGGGCAAGATGGACGCCGAGAAGCTTGTGACGGACGCGCCACCGCTGGGCAAGGAGTATCGCACGCCTGAGATGTACTATAAGGGTGTCCTGAAGGGTGCCCGCCTTATAGCGGGTGAATGCTCCAAAGATGTAATTTTTGAGTGGACTCGCATTTGTTATCCTGTACGCTGAAAACTTTGTTCATATGAGCTAAGCAACGCTTGTTAATTTAAAATATTACCTTCTGTGCGGCCGTTTATCAAATTTGAGAGATGGCAAGTCGTTGGCTTCAGCCCCCATGCCACGAGTGCTGGGGTGTTCGGGATAAACTTGAGCGCTCTTGTTCCCATTTTTGGGTCCTTCGAGGGAGGCGCTCAACACAACGAACGAGGCAACCATACTTATAATGCTTGAACACTCCCACTTAGCCATGGAATTCTATAATTTTAAATTTCAGCGAAGCCTCTAGTGTTCGGAAGACCGAATTCGGGGTGCTATCCACGCCTGGGCCGGACAAAGCCGACTCCTCGCTCTAAGCGGCATAAGTCTTTAGGGACTCGAAAAACCTCTCGAACAGCGACCGGCTCTCGCCCTATCATGATGGTCAGTTTTAGCTTTCTCCACTGAGGTGCTCAACCCAGCTCAACCGGGGCACAATCGCAGTGGTTCTCCCAGCGCTACCTTAGCCGATATAACAGAACGTAAGGTACCAAAGCATGGGAGCCGGGCAAACCCAACTATTGACCCAAGAAATGATTCGGAGCCGATGCATATAATGCTATAAGTTCGGGGTGCCGCACTTGTTAAAGTGTTCGGACTTATAACATCATATTTTGGGGTACTTAAGCCCCTGGTGTATTTGGCCGTACCAAAGAGTACGGATGCAACATGTCACAAGTGAACATATATAGATAGAAAAAGGAATGCAATAATAGGCAAAAAGCGATGCATTACTTATTCAAAAGATACTGCAATGAAAGCAGAACGATACAAATAGTGCGATAAGCAAGGGATGGGACTATCTAACATGTCCCCCTCCGGGGGTAGGCTGCGGGATGGTATGTAAAACAGGTATACTGCTCGTAATAGAGACCACCTGTATACTCGACGTAGCTTTTCTGCTTCCTTGGCTGTTGCATCGTGAGTTCGGCAATTCTACTGCCGGACAGGGCTTCTAGAAAACGGAGTCCTGAGAATAAGAAAAAAAGAATGACACAATTGGGAGCCCCTAGTGCGGTTCAGCCGCTCTCCGGGCATACCATGGTCGTGCCCCTACCCCTATGCCCATGGTATCTCCAGAGCGTAGTTATGTTCGCGTGGTACTGGTCTCGCGATCTTGCGAGGGCTGGGGTTGGGGCCGCATTGCTACGTGTGCTGGAACGTGCCAGGCGGTCTTGTTGTACGTTACTTCGGGCGCTCTTGACTGTGTCTGGCCGCTTAATAGCCGGACTCGGGAATTGCCTTAAGAGGCTGCTTTGTACTTCCGCCGCGAGAGCCGATGTATGCTCCTCCGTTCAGAGAGAGCATTCGGTGTATCCGTTGACTGTAATGACTCCTCGAGGGCCTGGCATCTTGAGCTTGAGGTATGCGTAGTGCGGCACCGCATTGAACTTTGCAAATGCGGTTCGTCCGAGCAGTGCATGATAGCCGCTGCGGAACGGGACTATGTCGAAGATTAACTCCTCGCTTTGGAAGTTATCCGGGGATCCGAAGACCACTTCAAGTGTAACTGAGCCTGTACAGTTGGCCTCTACACCTGGTATAACGCCTTTGAAGGTCGTCTTTGTGGGTTTAATCCTTGAGGGGTCTATGCCCATCTTGCGCACTATATCCTGATAAAGCAGGTTCAGGCTGCTGTCGCCGTCCATCAGGACTCTAGTGAGGTGAAATCCGTTGACGATTGGGTCTAGAACCAATGCGGCAAATCCGCCATGGCGGATGCTAGTGGGGTGGTCCCTTTGATCAAAAGTGATCAGGCAGGAGGACCACGGATTGAACTTTGGGGCGACTGGCTCCATCGCATATACATCCCTAAGTGCACGCTTCCGCTCCCTTTTGGGTATGTGGGTTGCGTATATCATGTTCACCGTCCGCACTTGTGGGGGGAAACCCTTCTATCCTCTATTGTTCGGCGGCCGGGTCTCCTCCTCGTCATTGCTATGCAGCCCCTTGTCATTGTTTTCGGCAGTTAACTTGCCTGCCTGCTTGAACACCCAACTATCCCTGTTGGTGTGATTGGCTGGCTTTTTGGGGGTGCCGTGTATCTGGCACGAGCGATCGAGTATTCGGTCCAAATTGGACGGGCCCGGAGTATTTCTTTTCAATGGCTTTTTCTGCTGACCGGGTTTAGAGCCTCTGAATCTGGCATTGACTGTCGTATCCTCAGTAGTGTCGCCATTAATGCGGCGCTTGTGCTTGTTGCGACGCGACCTGCCATTGTTGTCCTTGGTATCTGAACTACCAGGGTTTTTGGTCAGGTTGTTATTGCGAGCTAGCCAGTTGTCCTCTCCCGCGCAAAAGCTAGTCATGAGTGATGTGAGGGCTGCCATGGATTTCGGCTTTTCCCGTCCTAGGTGCCGGGCAAGCCACTCGTCCCGGATGTTATGTTTGAAGGCTGCAATGGCCTCTGCATCCGGACAGTCAACGATTTGATTTTTCTTGGTTAAGAACCGTGTCCAGAATTGTCTGGCCGATTCATCTGGCTGCTGAATTATGTGTCTTAGGTCATCAGTGTCTGGTGGTCGCACATATGTGCCCTGGAAGTTATCAATGAATGCGGCTTCCAGGTCTTCCCAACAACCAATTGATTCTGCTGGCAAGCTGTTGAGCCAATGCCGAGCTGGTCCTTTAAGATTGAGTGGGAGGTATTTGATGGCGTGTAGATCATCACCACAGGCCATGTGGATGTGAAGGAGATAGTCCTTGATCCAAACCGCAGGATCTGTTGTGTCATCGTATGATTCAATGTTTACGGGTTTGAAACCCTCGGGGATTTGATGATCCATTACTTTGTCTATGAAGCATAGTGGGTGTGCGGCGCCTCTGTATTGGGCTATATCACGACGTAGCTCAAATGAGCTTTGTCTACTGTGTTCGGCCCGGCCGGAATTGTTGTATCCGGCGTGACGGTTGTCATCACGTGTCGTAGGGTGCCCACGCGATCCATAGATCGATCTTATCTGTCTTTCCTTATCCTCCAATATGTCTCGCAAGTCTGGCGCATTCCCCTGTGGCTTTGTACTTTTCGAGCAACGCCGGGGTGCGGCTTTAGCGGAGGGCCTAGAGGCCTCTCTGTCGTGGCCATGAGGTGGCCGGTCGGCCGCGTCATGCGCTGGTGATGCAGGTTTCGGTGCTTCCTCCTCTAATCGGGGTAGCAGCCTGCGTTTTGGGTAACTCTTGGAGGGGCGTTTGAGTTCATACTCTTCGGCCGCAAGGACTTCAGTCCATCTGTCGGCTAGCAAGTCTTGGTCAGCTCTAAGTTGTTGCTGCTTTTTCTTGAGGCTGCTTGTCGTGGCCATAAGCCTGCGTTTGAAACGCTCTTGTTCAACGGGATCCTTAGGCACGACAAATACGTCGTCGTCGAGGCTTGCCTCGTCTTCGTAGGGAGGCATATAATTATCCCCCTCTACCTCTCTGTCTACCGCTCTCTCATGAGGGCTGGCTTCTCCATCCTCCTGTGCTGAATCCTGCGGGAGGGGGTTGTCTTCGGCACTATTCGGGGTGTTATTGTCTCCGGTGCCGGAATCTCCATTTTTGCTGTGGCGGGATTTAGAGCAGCGCCGTTGACGCCGGCGCTTAGGCTGTTTCTTGGAGGGGTCGTCCTCCGTTGTTCCATCGCCATTCCCATCCTTTGGGATGTCCACCATGTAAATGTCGTATGACGAGGTGGCCTTCCAGTGCCCTGTAGGCGCTGGTTCTTGGTCGTCTCCTGCATCGTCGTCCATACCGTCGATGTCTTCGGAGTCGAAGTCTAGCATGTCGGTTAAGTCACCGACAGTGGCTACGAAGTGGGTGGTGGGTGGGCGTTGAATTTCTTTGTAGTCCGCATCCCAACCTACCTGACCATAGTCCGGCCAGGGCTTTCCTGATAAAGAGAGAGACTTTAGTGAATTTAGGATGTCGCCAAAGGGCGAGTGCTGAAAGATGTCCGCGGCAATGAACTCCATGATTGGCGCCCAATCGGATTCGATTGGCAGGGGCGCGGAAGGTTCGGAGTCCGGAGAGGAGTCCGGCACCTTGGAGTAACGAGCTTCATAAAGGACAAGGTTGGTATTCGGCTCTATCGCCGTAGAGGTAGCAGCCCCCGAGGCAGTGTCCAGCCACCCGTCCTCGATCGGCGCAGTCGGCTCCGAGCTATGGGTCGGAGCGGATACTTGTGCGGCCTCCAGGGCACTGTCCGGCAGCACAACTATATCATGCCCATCGTGACAGTGCGGCGCGATTGGCTGTGGCTCGAACCCGTCGAAGATCAAGTCTCCGCGGACTTCAGCCGTATAGTTCAAACTTCCAAATCTGACCTGATGGCCAGGGGCATAGTTTTCGATCTGCTCCAGATGGCCAAGTGAATTGGGCCCCAGTGCAAAGCCGCCGAATACGAAGATCTATCCGGGGAGAAAAGTCTCACCCTGGACCGCGTCGTTGTTGATGATCGAAGGAGCCATCAGGCCTATAGGTGACGACACAGAGGAACTCTCAATGAAAGCACCAATGTCGGTGTCAAAACCGGCGGATCTCGAGTAGGGGGTCTCGAACTGTGCGTCTAGGCGGATGGTAACAGGAGACAAGGGACACGATGTTTTTACCCAGGTTTGAGCCCTCTCGGTGGAGGTAAAACCCTACTCCTGCTTGATTAATATTAATGATATGGGTAGTACAAGAGTAGATCTACCACGAGATCAAAGAGGCTAAACCCTAGAAGCTAGCCTATGGTATGATTGTTGTTCGTCCTACGGACTAAAACCCTCCGGTTTATATAGACACCGGAGAGGGCTAGGGTTACATAGAGTCGGTTACAATGGTAGGAGATCTACATATCCATATCGCCAAGCTTGCCTTCCACGCCAAGGAAAGTCCCATCGGGACACGGGACGAAGTCTTCAATCTTGTATCTTCATAGTCTAGGAGTCCGGCCAATGGTGATAGTTCGGCTATCCGGACACCCCCTAATTCAGGACTCCCTCACCCGCAAGGACCAAAAAGTACCTCAACCAAATGCTATGGAAATCTTCAAGGATTGTCACACCAGCAAGAAGAAGGGCATGACTACACCAGTCAAAGCCGCTCTTGTAAGTCCTTAATCCTCATGCCTTTTAACTACTACTTACTCTGACTTGTGCCTTGAACTGCATGGTTTGCAGCCAATGTCTATTACTCTTTTCAATTTTATACACAATTGTCTTAGCGTATCATTGCACCTTACAAGGTTTAAAAGGGAGGAGTGATGTTCATTTGATCTTGACCCGTAATCTAGTTGCGTGCTGGACTTGCCCACACAACATTACAATTGCTTGTTTGTCTGTTCTCAGTTGTTTTGTGTTATGAATGATGGCATACTATGCTTACCGTATTATAAACTTCGTCTCTTTATCCTTAGCCCTCAATACAATGTGAAGAAATAGACAATACATTAGCGATGGTACATGGTCATATGTTTGGAACCTGGTTTTATTATGTACTTTGCAATAAAATACAACTAATATTTTACATGGGTTCACCAGAATAAGTTCTGTATATAGACCAAAGCTATTTTGTTTGGTTTTGCTACCTCCTTAATATCTTCTGTTCTGGCACTACTAATGTAAAACCTCAACTTTTCAGCGAGCTATGGAAAAAATGGTGGAACCGCCACCTTCTGAATGTGGCGAGGCAACTATAACCGCAATGTCAGCTCTTGCTGCAGTGGGTCAGTACCTGTCCACTAACAGTGCCAAAAGCACGTTCCTGCGTAATACTGGATTGGTTGTTAAGGCAATATCGTCCAAACTGCCTCATGATCAAGATATGCAAGCTCAAAGCAATGTTGTATCTACGCTCCACACACAAGTCCATTCCCTAATAGTGGCCCTTTGTGAAACAAGGAGAAACATTGCTCAATGTCGTCAAGATATGCATGGTTTTGAAACCGGACTATCAGACATTTGCTATGTTGTTCAGGAGCCTAGGGGAAATGAAGGCGAGGGTTATGGTGTTCCATCGGACAATACAGCATGAAAACGTAACAGTCAGGTCAAATGAACCGAGCTTCTGAACTTCTGGTGGTGCATTTATCTGCTAGACTGTTAAGTTTTATGCCAACCTTCCTTTTGTTATATAGTTGTAATTTGTTTTGGTGCGATACAAAATTTATTCTTAACGTGCAGCCACCGGCTGAAGAAAACAGCAAGCCATTTTTGTATAGTGTAGGTTGTTCCCTATATTTGCACTGGTGGCGATATTTGATGCCGAGTGTGGATGTAATCTGTGCAATCGCCTTAATAGCCTAGCGTTAGTTTGGGCCTTATTTATTTCCTAGTCTTCTTTTTCCCTGGTTTGCTAGTGGCCGCAACTACCCATTGGCCATATACGGGCCGTAGGATCCACGGGTCTCCTACGGGCCGTCGATAAATGGGCCTGTAATCGGTGGGCCTCGGGTCGTCGATAAATGGGCCTCGGGCCATCGGATAAATGGGTCTACATGGGCCGTAATCGGGCGTAATTGGTATCGGCCCAGCACGGTAATGGGCCGTTAATAGGCCATAGGACTGCAAAAGCTTAATTCTGTCACAGGCATAACGGGTCGTTAATGGGCCAGAATATAGGACGGGCTGGCCAGAAATGGGCCGACTCTTGCCATGGGCCAAATTTGTCCCATTAGGGTAACAGGCCAGTAACGGGCCGACTCTTGCCATGGGCCAAATTTGGCCCATTAGGGGAACAGGCCAGTAACGGGCTGGAAGTAATCGAGGGCCGAAAAGGAGCCCAAGAACGTATGGGCCGTCAATAGGCCGAAAGCTAACACGGGCTGGAAACGGCCCATGTAAATCACGGGCCGTTAAGGGGTACAAAGAAAATTACTGTTCATTATGGGCTAGAGTCACTGTGGGCCTGTAAAGGGCCGAAAGATACGAAGGTCTCATATGGGCCGAAAGACGTCGTGGGCCATACATGGGCCGAAAGTGAAATGGGCTGGTGTTATATTCGACGGGCCACATGACGTTGTTCGGCCGATTTCCTTTAGTGCCTAACGGGCCGTAAAATTGGATATTTGCAAAGAGACCGATAACAGGCTTTTCATGGGCCAGCCCGTTAACTTTTGACCAAGTCAAACGGGCCGGCTTTGTAAGCTAAATGGGCCAGTGGTGGGCCGTGGCACGTGTCGACATATCATAGGCGCCTATCTAACCCAGTGACAAGCTGACACGTGTTTCGTCCGGCCAATAAGAATTTTGCACGTGGAAATTTCCCATTGGTCGGGGCTGTTAACGGGTTATCGGATCAAAAACCCGACCTGATAGCTTAACTGCGTTCCGTTATGGTGGATGCCACGTGTTGGTCACCCTTGACGAAAGCACTTATGTGACACGCGATTTATCGTCATGGAAGTGGACACTTCCGTGATGATAATTTTGGTAATGTCATGGAACACTTCTACGACAGCACAGGTATGACTATCTTGATTCTGTCATAAATTTGTCATGGATGTACATGCATGAAAAAAAACGCGACCTACTGTGACAAACACGTATCATCACGGAAGTGTATTTTTTTGTAGTGAATAGTGGCCATGTCATCATGATCACTTTGCCATCTGACACTTGTCTAAAATCAAAGCCATTTTTTCCTTTTGAAATGATGTCAAATATTTGTTTCTTCCATCATGCAATCAAAATAGCCCATCCTATGGAAAATAATCCCTAAATATTTTTCATGTTGAAACCAACATTTTTGGAATCCCCAAATTGCCCCTGGAAATTATTCCAGTGGTCCAACAACACTATTTCGGCTCTTTGCATTTTCCAAAAATGTTTGCACCATTTAAATTGCCCTCAAACTTTTTGGTGCCCTCTCAGTTTATTGTTAAGTAATTATGTGCCAAGTCTCATGATCAACCAAATCGTTTGCTAGCTCTCTAATCACAGGTAACTATTTCGTTTCTTAAAAAAAGGCTAACAAGCTCATGTGCACTTAAGCCTGCTAGCTACAGTACACCATAGCCCAACCCACCTCAACCAACCCCCACTCCCCAGGTCCTCTCCCTCCCCACTGTTCGAACGACCGGGGCGATCGCGTTCGTCCCCGACCGCCTCGCCTGCCCGCGCCGCTATAGTCCCCGGAGGGGATAAGGTCGCTGACGCCGCGCCCCCTCGATCCCCTCTCCCACTTGCCCCCTCGCTCCCCACTCCTCCTCTCTCCCTCTCCCCAGATCCCTTTCTCCCCCCCACCGAACGCGTTCGTCGTCGGCCACCTTGCCCCGCCGTGGCCGTCGTCCTTCCTGCGTCAAGCCGATGTGCCCACGAGCTCCGCCTCGTCCTCTGCTCCTTCTCCGTCAAACCACGAGACCCGGAGCGCTCCACAATGCCGGCGCCGGCATCGTCTTCCACCTCCGGACACGCCGGAGCTCACCGTCGATCCGCGCCGCCCCGAGCACCTCGAGCCGTCCCCATGCCTTCTCTGCAACGGCCGTGAGCCTCTTTCCCTGCTCTCCCCTCTCTTGTCCATCGCCGTAGCCGTCACTTCCACCCACCCGCGCCCGACCGCCCGCAACCCTTGCTTCTGCCTCGCGCGAACTCGCCCCTGAACTCCGTCTCGCGCCTCCTCTGCTGACCGCACGGGCCACGGCCAGTCGCCGGCCCTGCTTGCCGGACCGCCCCGCAGCCGCTCCTTCCCGGTACCTCCCTCTCCCCGCGACGCCCAGGCCGCGCCCGCTTGCCCCCCCCCCTCGCGCCTAGCTGGCCATGGCCGCGCTCGGGGCCTCTTCCCCTGTAGCGTGGCCGGCCCGGCCCCGCCGCTCGCCGGCGCTGGCCAGCCCGGGAAACTAGGGCTGAGCTCGATCTACGCGCAGAAACTAGGGTTCATGGCGAATTTGGGGAAATTTAGGCAGCGTGTTTATCCTCCCAACCTCCCTCACAGCGCTGTCAATTACAATCGGCCACAGCCGCCGGTCTGTCCAAAGCCAAGTTCCAGTAGAACGTTACAACGGTATTTAAACTAAACCCAATCCGGGCCGGCGTGCCACCTGGGCTTCGTCTTGACTCGAGTGGGCCGCGGAGCAGGCCCACAAGAGCCCTTGAACCTTCCGGCCTTGTCGCTGCTTGTCGGATGATGAACAGTGCCCTCGCCCGTTGTCGCTGCCGCCTGATTACCTGAATCCTCCTCCGGTGTGCTGACATTCCCCCTACCTCGCCGGCCTCTGGCGCCCCGCCGTGCCCCGGTGACCTCTGCCTGCGCCCCGGGTTCCCATACGGGCGCCCGCGCCCAGCGCCCGTAGTCGATAGCCCACCGCCCCGCTATGGCCTCTAGGCCACTGGCTACTGGGCCCAGCACCCTGGCAAAAAAAAGAGTTAAAAAATGTTTGTAATAATAATAATTAATTTAATTAATTAATTAGGATTAATTAGCCTAATCACATGTTTAGTTGGAAACTGGATTAATTAGTCTAAATAGTCAATGACAGGGGGGGCCACGCCCTGTTGACCAGTCAAACGTTAACTGGTCAACTGGGACCCCCTGGGTGCGTCTAGCATTTAAGCATTATTTTCAAAATATTAAGTAAATCCAAAATATAGTTTAAACCTTTGAAAAATCATATAAATTAATCCGTAACTCGGATGAAAAAGTTTTATACATGAAAGTTGCTCAGAACGACGAGATGAATCCAAATACGCGACCTGATTGTCCGCCACACGCCCCTAGCATAGCAAACATGCAACATTTCCCCTCCATTTCGTCTGCCCGAAAATGCCAAACTTCGCGAAAACATTCCCGGATGTTTCCCCCCTTCGCCGGTAGCGTGTAGCACCGCGCTAGAACACGTCTAGCTCTGTCTATTGTCCTGTTATGCTCTTGCTTGCTATGTATTTACTGTTTCTTCCCCCTCTTCTCTCCAGTAGACCCCGAGACCGATGTTGATGCTACTGTGATCAACTACGTCACCGACGACCCTCCTTCTTGTCTGAGAAACTAGGCAAGCCCCCCCCCCCCCCTTGATCATCCTGATATCGCCCATTCTATTCTCTCATGCTTGCATTAGATTTTGTTACTGTATTTGATTGCTCCTATTCTATTGCATAGCCTGCTTTTCTACCTGCTTATTGTTACCTACCTGCTTATCCTAAACTGCTTAGTATAGGTTGGCTAGTGATCCATCAGTGACCCCCACTTGTCCTTGTTGCCCCTGCTTCATCATCGACGCCTCAATCAGCGTGATCGACGACCAGATCCCGACACCTCACATCACAGCACGCCCCTTTTGTTGCTCGACTCTGTGGATCTACTATCGAGTGCCGAGGGTGATCCCTCATAACGCACTCCTGATGATAATTCTGTAGTGTAGCTATTCGGTCGTGGTCATCGAGGGTGATTTCCTCTTTCACCATTCCCGATATGGCTCTGTCGTTCAACACCTCAAGTGTGAACCTCGAGGGTGGTCCCTCTTACGTTCACCTTGATGATTACATTGAGTGGAATTCACGGGGGGTGATTCCTTGGGTTTCGCCTTGATGTCTGGACACACAGTTACCTTGACTTTACTTCAGACCTTGGTGAAAGTCGGGCGGGCCCGGAGAGCACCCGCAAGAAAATGACGTGGCACGGCCGGGCATTCTAGGCCCTTGTCGTAAGTCCACGAGACGGGGCGATGGGGTCACTTTCGATCGTGAGTGTCTGCTCGTCTCCGCAAGCTAATAATACACCATGGTTTGAGTATTTGTTCTGAGTTGGCCTTTGGCCTTTACGCACCAACCACCATGTGAGAATAGTTATGGGCCTCGACGTCGCAGTATCAGCCAAAGCTTTGTCAGACGTCCAGTTCCGCATTGCGGCATGGCCCGGTCGGCGCCCTAGTGGAGGTGGCCTGTATCGCCCTGCACGTAACGACCCGGAGTGCACCGGGCGATGGGCCCAGACCCCGGAGTGCTTAGGATGTAGACCGGCGGGGACCTCTCTGCTGAGCCTAGGTAGGGCTGCGACGTATTGATCTTCTGAGGCCGGGCATTGACCCTAGAAAGGTGTGTCCGGCCAACATGATCGAGCATGTTGGAAAACGTGGTGCACCCCTGCAGGGAAGATTATCTATTAATAGTCGTGTCCACGGTAACAGACGTTCAGACTTATATCCTGATCTTATACAACTACAAATGGATACTTGAGATATGTGGCTCCGGGATTGCTTTCTCGCAGGGAGTCGAGGAAGGATCTCGGGGCATTAATGTTACAACATGATTGATAAATATAGACTGCTATTCTTTACTCTTCTACTTGCTGCAAGATGCTCGGAGCTGCTTGAAGATGCTAGTCTTCGATAGGCTAGGCCTTCCCCCTTCTATTCTGGCATTCTCCAGTTCAGTCCACAGATACAACCCTTCCATTTGATACAAATGCATACTTAGTATAGATCTGATGCTTGAGAGTACTTTGGATGAGTACTCACGGTTGCTTTGCTACCCCCTTTTCCCCCTTCTTTCTTCTTTCTGGTTGATGCAACCAGATGGTGGATCCGTGGAGCCAGATGCCACCGCCGACGGATACTGCTACGTGGAGACCGTCGACGACCAGGAGTAGTTAGGAGGTCCCAGGCAGGAGGCCTTACCTCTTCGATCGTGTTGCTTTTGTGCTAGCCTTCTTAAAGTATCTTTGTTTAACTTATGTCTGTACTCAGATATTGTTGCATCCACTGACTCTTGTGTATCAAGCTTGTATTTGAGCCCTCGAGGCCCCTGGCTTGTAATATAAAGCTTGTATTATTTTGATTTGTGTCTAGAGTTGTGTTGTGATATCCTCCCGTGAGTCCCTGATCTTGATCGTACACATTTGCGTGTATGATTAGTGTACGATTGAATCGGGGGCATCACACCTTGACTCTTGCATAATGTAAAAGACATAAAGTTAAAGATAGGCCCTTCGTAGAGGAAAGCAGAGGTTTGTTGGGGAACGTTGCAGAAAATAAAAAATTTCTACGCTTCACCAAGATCAATCTATGGAGTCATCTAGCAACGAGAGAGAGGAGTGCATCTACATACCCTTGTAGATCGCGAGCGGAAGCGTTCAACAGAACGGGGTTGAGGGAGTCGTACTCGTTGTGATCCAAATAACCAAAGATCCTAGTGCCGAACGGACGACACCTCCGCGTTCAACACACTTACGGTTGGGAAAGACGTCTCCTCCTTCTTGATCCAGCAAGGGGAAGGGAGAGGTTGATGGAGATCCAGCAGCACGACGGCGTGGTGGTGGAAGCAGCGGTGATCTCGGCAGGGCTTCGCCAAGCTCAGCGAGAGGGAGAGGTGTTACGGAGGGAGAGGGAGGCGCCAGGAGCAAGGGTTCACAGCCCTCCCTCCCCCCTCCTTATATAGGGGCCCTGGGAGGGTGCCGGCCCCCTAGAGATTGAATCTCAAGGGGGGGCGGCGGCCAAGGGGGGGACTTGCCCCCCAAGCCAAGTGGGGCGCCCCCCACCCCTAGGGTTTCCAACCCTAGGTGCAGGGGGAGGCCCAAGGGGGGCGCACCAGCCCACCAAGGGCTGGTTCCCTTCCCTCTTCATCCCACGGGGCCCTCCGGGATAGGTGGTACCACCCAATGGACCCCCGGGACCCTTCCAGTGGTCCCGGTACAATACCGGTGACCCCCGAAACTTTCCCAGTGGCCGAAACTAGACTTCCTATATACAATTCTTCACATCCGGACCATTCCCTAACTCCTCGTGACGTCTGGGATCTCATCCGGGACTCCGAACAAATTTCGGGTTACCGCATACTAATATCTCTACAACCCTAGCGTCACCGAACCTTAAGTGTGTAGACCCTACAGGTTCGGGAATCACGCAGACATGACCGAGACAGCTCTCCGGCCAATAACCAACAGCGGGATCTGGATACCCATGTTGGCTCCCACATGTTCCATGATGATCTCATCAAATGAACCATGATGTCGAGGATTCAAGTAATCCCGTATACAATTCCCTTTGTCAATCGGTACGTTACTTGCCCGAGATTCGATCGTCGGTATCCCAATACCTCGTTCAATCTCGTTACCGGCAAGTCACTTTACTTGTACCGTAATGCATGATCATGTGACCAAACACTTGGTCACATTGAGCTCATTATGATGATGCATTACCGAGTGGGCCCAGAGATACCTCTCCGTCATACGGAGTGACAAATCCCAGTCTCGATCCGTGTCAACCCAACAGATACTTTCGGGGATACCTGTAGTATACCTTTATAGTCACCCAGTTACGTTGTGACGTTCGGTACACCCAAAGCACTCCTACGGCATCCGGGAGTTACACAATCTCATGGTCTAAGGAAATGATACTTGACATTGGAAAAGCTCTAGCATACGAACTACACGATCATGTGCTATGCTTAGGATTGGGTCTTGTCCATCACATCATTCTCCTAATGATGTGATCCCGTTATCAATGACATCCAATGTCCATAGTCAGGAAACCATGACTATCTGTTGATCAATGAGCTAGTCAACTAGAGGCTCACTAGGGACATGTTATGGTCTATGTATTCACACATGTATTATGAGTTCCGGATAACACAATTATAGCATGAATAATAGACAATTATCATGAATAAGGAAATATAATAATAATCATTTTATTATTGCCTCTAGGGCATATTTCCAACAGTCTCCCACTTGCACTAGAGTCAATAATCTAGTTACATTGTGATGAATCAAACACCCATAGAGTTCTGGTGTTGATCATGTTTTGCTCGCGGATGAGCTTTAGTCAACGGATCTGCGACATTCAGATCCGTATGCACTTTGCAAATATCTATGTCTCCATCTTGAACATTTTCATGAATGGAGTTGAAGCGACGCTTGATGTGCCTGGTCTTCTTTTGAAACCTTGGCTCCTTGGCGAGGGCAATAGCTCCATTGTTGTCACAGAAGAGAGTGATCGGCCCCGACGCATTGGGTATGACTCCTAGGTCGGTGATGAACTACTTCATCCAGATTGCTTCATGCGCTGCCTCCGAGGCTGCCATGTACGCCGCTTCACATGTAGATCCCGCCACGACGCTTTGCTTGCAACTGCACCAGCTTACTGCCCCTCCATTCAAAATATACACGTATCCGGTTTGTGACTTAGAGTCATCCAGATCTGTGTCGAAGCTAGCGTCGACGTAACCCTTTACGACGAGCTCTTCGTCACCTCCATAATCGAGAAACATATCCTTTGTCCTTTTCAGGTACTTCAGGATATTCTTGACCGTTGTCCAGTGTTCCATGCCGGGATTACTTTGGTACCTTCGTACCAAACTTACGGCATGGTTTACATCAGGTCTGGTACATAGCATGGCATACATGATAGACACTATGGCCGAGGCATAGGGGATAACACTCATCTTTTCTCTATCTTCTGCCGTGGTCGGACATTGAGCTGAGCTCAATTTCACACCTTGCAACACAGGCAAGAACACCTTCTTGGACTAATCCATATTGAACTTCTTCAATATCTTATCAAGGTATGTGCTTTGTGAAAGACCTATGAGGCGTCTCGATCTATCTCTATAGATCTTGATGCCTAATATGTAAGCAGCTTCTCCAAGGTCCTTCATTGAAAAACACTTATTCAAGTAGGCCTTAATGTTGTCCAAAAGTTCTATATCATTTCCCATCAAAAGTATGTCATCCACATATAATATGAGAAATGCTACAGAGCTCCCACTCACTTTCTTGTAAACACAGGCTTCTCCATAAGTCTGCATAAACCCAAACACTTTGATCATTTCATTAAAGCGAATGTTCCAACTCCGAGATGCTTGCACCAGCCCATAGATGGAGCGCTGGAGCTTGCATACCTTGTTAGCATTCTTAGGATCGACAAAACCTTCCGGCTGCATCATATACAATTCTTCCTTAAGAAAGCCGTTAAGGAATGCCGTTTTGACGTCCATTTGCCATATCTCATAATCATAGTATGCGGCAATTGCTAACATGATTCAGACGGACTTCAGCTTCGCTACGGCTGAGAAGGTCTCATCGTAGTCAACCCCTTGAACTTGTCGATAACCCTTAGCGACAAGTCGAGCCTTATAGATGGTAACATTACCATCCACGTTCGTCTTCTTCTTAAAGATCCATTTATTCTCTATCGCTCGCCGATCATCGGGCAAGTCTGTCAAAGTCCATACTTTGTTTTCATACATGGACCCTACCTCGGATTGCATGGCTTCAAGCCATTTGTTGGAATCTGGGCCCGCCATTGCTTCTTCATAGTTCGAAGGTTCACCATTGTCTAACAACATGATTTCTAGGACAGGGTTGTCATACCACTCTGGTGTGCAACGTGTCCTTGTGGACCTTCGAAGTTCAGTAGCAACTTGATCCGAAGTACCTTGATCATCATCATTAACTTCCTCTCTAGTCGGTGCAGGCACCACAGGAACATCTTCCTGAGCTGCGCTACTTTCCGGTTCAAGAGGCGGTACTTCATCGAGTTCTACTTTCCTCCCACTTACTTCTCTCGAGAGAAACTCTTTCTCCAGAAAGGACCCGTTCTTGGCAACAAAGATCTTGCCTTCGGATCTGAGGTAGAAGGTATACCCATGTAGCGACCCGACCCGAATGGATCAAGTCTCTATGCTTAAGTGTCATCCCTGGATCGGTATGCTGACACACATAGTACTCGAGGATTTATAACAGAAGTAAATCACATGTATAAAGTAATGTAAATACCATTACCTCAATCCAAATAGCGGAAGTAACAAGGTTGTGGATTCCCATCAACACCAACGGCAAAGTTGAGTATAGGAAATCGTAACCCTAACGTATCACTTACTCATCGTAAGATCCCGCAACATGAGACGTTGTAGCCACAAAGGGTCAGTACATTGAATGCACTGGCAAATTCACACCATAGAGCAATGATGAATAAAGGCTATCACTACATGCATATATGGCTGGTGGAAAAGCTCTATGGTTACAGTTTTGCGTAAAGCCAATTTTTCCCTACTGCAAAGGAATAAATTTATTTAACTATCATGGTGGTTGTTAAACATTGAGAATGGTTGACAGCATTCTCAATCCCAATTAAAAGTACTCATTAACAACCCAACAATATTAATTAAAGTAACATGATGAGATTCATAGGAAAATCAAGTACTAGATACTCAGGATGTCCATAACCGGGGACACGGCTAATCATGATTAGTTTGTACACTCTGCAGAGGTTTGCGCACTTTTCCCACAAGACTCGATCGCCTCCGTTTGATTTCTCGCACTACATGATGTTTGAGAAACGGATGACTGAGACATAGTCTTTCGGAAGCGCTAGCACCTTACATGTGGGTAGACCGGTACACCTACTTTCCCCTACATCTGCTAGTCTACCCGTAAGAGTTTGCACAACTTAATCAACTATGCCAGAGCCCATAATGGCTTGTGGCTGCACATGGAAGTTTCTAGTTTGAATAATCTCATAATCCCTTTGAGCCTGGGTGGCGGTCTGAAGAAAAACAGGCAAGTCCTGGAAACCCAAGTGCCTAGACAGGCAAGTCCTGGAGTAACCAGGTGCCTCAATCCACCCAGATGTGTATTAATGTTGCCACCTTAAATAAACCATTAATTAACAATCCCACATCTGTCATGGAAATTCACTCAAACCCAATCCACGTCTACGAGCATAGCATGGCATAATAAGCAAACGTAGAAGTAACTCCCAAGGGTTTGATAATAAAACAGGTAATAGGTACTACCTCATCTACTTCCCAAAACCCACAATTTAATTCAGATCCTAATCATGCAATTGTTTGGAGGATTGATCTAATGCATAAAAACTGGGTATGAAAAGGGATATGATCAAAGTGTGAACTTGCCTGCAATGTTGATGAAGATGATTCGCACTCATAACTCCTGATAGTTCTACTCGTCACACTCCGGTCAGTCTATCATGAGCAAGGAATAGTAACCACACATAAGCAATCACTCAAAAGATCGGAAATACGAAGAAGACGATTCGGAAAACATCAAAACCAAACAAATAACTCTTGCAACATAAAACAATTTCTAGCAGTACCAAAATTAAGTGAATTTGGCCTTATTAGAAATTTTAGGTCAAGAGCTTCGAGTTGCAAAAGGAATCACTCAAATCGAAGTTATAAAACTCAAGTTACAATCAAACGTAGTTCAAAAAATAATCTGAACTAAACTCAATTTTTAAATTTTCAAAAACATGTTTAAGTTGTTTATCTGGATAGAGGGGATCATAACGAAGAAGTGGGCGTTGGTTTCGTTGGATTTGGACAAACGAGCGAGAAGTTGTGAGGGTTTGAAGTCCAGGGGCTAATCTGTAAATAAAATATTCACAGTCAGGTCCCTGGCCGAAATTAAAAAGAAAAAGAAAAACTCTACCGAGCGAACGTTCGCTGCCGAATGCTAACTAACGAAAACCATTCGCTACAAATCCCTAACTAATGAACGCTTGCAAAATAAACTAAAATATATAATAAACCGTATTTAAAAAAACAAAACGAAGTAAACCTAAACCCAAAAAAATAAACCGGACCGGGCGGTTTATTACCGGTTCGGGGTGGATCGGATCAGGCGGTGGTGGATCGGTCAACTCCGGCAGCTTCCCGCGGCGGCGAGGGCGTCGGTCGTGGTTGCTGGCGGTGCTCCGGTGGCACAGGCGAAACGGAGAGGCGGCGGCGCAGCGAGGTGCGCGGCAGCGGCGGCGGCGAGACGAGCATCGAGGCGGCGGCGGCGACAACTGACGGCGGCGGCGGCGGATCTGGCAGCAGCGGCGGCGGCGAGATGCGGGAGGGGCGACATGGTGCGGCAGAGAGAGAGGCGGGGCCCGGGGCCGCTATTTAAGGAGGGGAGGGGAGGCGCAAGGCGTGGAGGAGGGGCAAGGCAAGGCGGCGCGGCGGCGTGGCTCGCTCGGACTCCGGCGAGTCCGGGTTGAGCACGGGAGGAGGAAGGCGGCGCGACTTGGGCCGGCTGGCTGGGTTTCGGCCCAGCTGGCCCGGGGAACTCTTTAAAAAAACATTTTCCGGGAAACAATAGAAATAAACCACCAAAATGAAAATATACTATAGGCATATTATATATCAAAATTTTCAGAAAAAGATTTTCTACGACGTGGACATTTTTCTAGAGTCAAATAAAATCCTCAAAAAATCAGATAAATCAAACACTGCTGCTGTTCTAATAAAATCCAACGAAAATCATTTTAAAAATACCAAAATGAATTCAAATTTATTTCTCTCCAATTTTATATTGTAGGGAATCATGTTACCCTAATTTCTGTATATTTTATTTTTGGAGAAAAATAATTTGAATAAAACTCCAATAACTCCAAATTGAAATAAATTCAAAAGAACTTTGAATTTAATTCTTTTAAAACTCCCAACTCATATTTCATATAATTTGAAGAAGTCATTTTATCTTCGCTCGTGAAAATCAATGAGTTGCATGAAGTTTATGAATTAAAATATTTCCAAATGAAATTCAAATATTTTCAAATACCCTTTCATTTAATTAAATGGAAGAAGTCATATCATCTTCGCTCAAGGGTTTTGTATTTGAAAAGAATTTGAATTCATGAAGATCAGAAAAGAAAAATGGAAGTTTGGGAAAGTCCTCTTATTTCCTCTCATTTAACTTTCAAAGAGTTTCGAATTTCACTCAATCAAGCAAACAATCAATCAAATCTATCTATTTGTATACATTCCAAAATTTAGAATTTTGGGATGTTACAAACCTACCACCCTTAAAATGAATCTCGTCCTCGAGATTCGGAGAGGCTAGCAAGAATTAGGTTAGGGTTTGGGGGTCTTCAGAATCCATCGATCGTCTCCGGGGTCTCGGGTGCTACCACCCTTAAAAGCATTGTTACGGTTCCATCAAAACTCATATACTCCATCCTTATTTTTGACAGTGTCGGTCTTCTCAGATCTCGGAAAAATTCCTTCTCTGGGCTCTTCCGGTAGTGGCATAACCTTTTCCTCAATACTTCTGTCCTTTCATCTTGGTAAGGTTATTCCGAGACTGGGTCTTCTTAGCTGACGGGTCTGGTGCCAATACTAAACAACTATCGATATCTCATGGTGGTCAACAATTTATGGTTTCTCCTGCAGAAAATGGGTCTGGGTTGAACCTCACCGTACGACCTACGTTTGGCAACAGCGGCCTTGTACAAGGGAAAATACTTATACCATTCTAAGGTTTAAACAAGGTTTTGATCGTCGTCTCTCTACTATAGGTAAGTCACTCAGATTTACCATCTCATATAGCAAGGCGAACAATAAGAGTAAGTCGGTATGGTGATCAATCCATCCCGCACCCAAATCATTACCTTGTATACGGTTTAGCGAATCTCGCATTCTAACACTCGGTCATCCTCACAAGCATTGCAGAGTTTCTCTTGTCGACGAACCAAGTTCGGATAAATCCATTGATTCTGCAAGCCAAACAAACATCTATCGTTCCTTAACAACTCTCAGGTTTTGCGTAAACTCCTATAGAATCGTCGGTTGATAAAATCGTAACTTCTTCCAGGGTTTTCCCTTCAGCAAGAATGTGCTTGCTTCTTGGCAGGTCCTGGGGCCTGTGGGTTATGGCCCATCTCATCACTTGTAAACCTTGAACTCATCCTCTGGACAACTAATCGTTATTCCAACATCAAACTTCCTAGCATTTTTATTTCCATCCAATTGTACTGTCTTTCTTCCTTCTATTGGCACCAAACTAGGACATGATTACTCAAACTCATCATGGAATTTCCATTGATCCATATTTCCAACATCATATCTCCTTTATACCCAATAGTAAAACATCTCTTCATCCTCATGGGATATCCCACATATCGAGATAAAAACTTATACTTATGAAGTCCATACTCCACTTCGTGGAACATCATTATCCTTTCCAGGGTCAAGTGTCCTTACAGGGGAATATTGGCCATCTCTGCATGGCACTTCTTCAACTGGGAAACGTGAAACACATCATGAACTCCTGACAGTCCTTCGGGTGACTCCAACTTGTTGGCCACTTCTCCCATACGCTCCAAACTCGGTGTGGTCCTACAAATCTTGGGGCTAACTTTCCCTTAACTCCAAATCGTTTAACTCCTCGCAGAGGGGACACATGAAGACATGCTATGTCTCCAATTTCATAGACTTCCTCCTTGCATTTTTGAGTCTGCATAACTCTTCTGCCAGGACTGAGCTACCTTCAGTCTATCTCAAAGCAACTTAACATTCTCTTCTGAATCCTTGATCACATTTGGTCCAAACAACTGACGGTCTCCAACTTCATCCCACATCAACGGTGTCTGGCTCCTTCTCCCATACAAAGCTTCAAAAAGGGGCCATCTTCAAACTGGCTTGGTAACTGTTGTTGTATGAGAACTCCACGTAAGGTAGACTATCATCACTACTAGATCCATAACCTGGCGCACACGCTCTCAACATGTCCTCTAGAATCTGATTGACTCTCTCGATTTATCCATCTGTCTGCGGATGAAAGGCTGTACTGAACTCTAGCCTAGTACCCAAAGTCCGGTGCAGCTGATTCCAAAACTTTGAGGTAAACTTGTTCCTCTATCTGATACGATGGTCCTCGGAACTCCATGCAGACATACGATCCTGGTCAAATATATCTTGGCTAACTTTGCACTTGTATAGGTGGTTTTCACTAGGATAAAGTGAGCCACTTTGGTCAAGCGAATCAACTACTACCCAGATAGAATCATATCTCGATCGGGTTCTGGGAAATCTGGTAATGAAATCCATGCCAAGCTTATCCCCACTTCCATTCGGGTATCGGCATAGGCTGTAGTAATCCTACTGGCTTCTGATGCTCTGCTTTTACTCTCTCTGGCATACATCACCTATGACTACATACTCTGCAATATCCTTCTTCATACCAGTCCACCAGAAACACTCCTTCAAATCCAAATACATCTTGGTGTTTCCAAGGCGAATCGAGTATGGTGAGTCATGAGCCTCTTGAAGTATTTACTTCCTGATCTTTGCATTATTGGGAACATATACACGGTACTCGAACCATAAGATGTCGTGCTCATCCTTACGAAAACCTTTGGGAACAATCTCCAACCGAAGTTCCCTGAGATACTTGGCTAACTCATTTGGTAATCCCCCCCCCCCCCCGCTTATGAGGGTATTCGTTCCTTGTTTTCTTTATGGTTGTGTCCTATTTCTCCACAAAGCTTGTTTGCATAAGGTTTCTTCATATCCTTTCCATAAGGCTTCAACTTCTGGGACACAAGCCGAGACTTTAGCAGAGTCAACTTAAATTCTTCCCAAACGGTTACTCCTTTCCATCCATTGATGGTTTGGTACATCCTCCATCAGGTAGCAGCACTTCTTTCAAAGAACGGAAGAGCATGCTGGGCCATATCCTTTCCGGCTATAGTGTTATAATTCATGTGATCCTCCATGTTCTGAATCCATTGGTCTATCTCCTATTGACTCATCGGTCCAGAAAATATGAGCTCATCTCCATTCATCCTCTATTGGGTCCATGGGTTTGGGGTGGGATAAGAGAGGCCGAGAGGGATGCACACCATACAAACAAAAGTTTTGAAAAGATAGGTTTTATTTGTGGCTGTCGGAAAACAACAAACAAATGACAGCTCACAATCGTCGCATCTAACGTAAGTATAACGGGGTTTGGTCTTCTAATGGTCTATAGATCTCAACGTCATCAAACTCTTCAAGTCTTAGTCATGTCTCTGATAGCTTCTTCCGATCATGCTTGTCCTTCTCAAGTTCTTTCGCCAGATCATCTCTATTGACGAGAAGTCTCTCGTGACGTCCTTTAATGTTCTCGAGTTGCACTCCAAACCTCTGGGTTTCAATATCCTGAACCATGTCCTTCTATCCTTCAGCTCCTGACGAATCTTTGGTATCTAGAGGTTTTGCTTCCTCCAGTTTGGCTATTTCAGCTTCAGGTTCCTGAGTTCTTCACGAGTTTCCTCCTTGTCAAATATGACTTCCTAAAGTCCATCTTAAAATCCTTGATGTAATACTCCAGATCCTAGTGATACACCAGCTAAGGTTAAAACTGCATCCTTTGCTAACATATGCTCCTTCAGTCTTCTACCATCCAATCTTTCCATGCATCTGCATGCTTAACTCCGTACGATGACACAAAACTTTGCGTTCTAATGCTCCATGTTCCGGTCTTTCTCCGATACACCTTGATCTCGGGTGTTGATAAGTTACATAGTCTACCAAGTTCCATAAGTGTAGCCTTCCTTGGTCATGCAAATCTGGAAAATCTTCAAAGCCTTCAAATTCTCCTAGTCTTCAAAGTCTTTATCCGTCGTAGTTTCCATCATTATAATGCTCGGTAAAATTCTCTTCATTCCGAAGTAGTCTTAGTTGTCCGATATCTTGTACTCCTTGGAGTGGTCTCATCAGTCGAATCTTCGAGTGGTCAAAAGGGAAGAGGGGTATAGTCTCACTAAAGGGATTATTTGAATAAGCTCAGAAGAGAAGAGAGGTAAAAGATCCTTTTGAAAAAGAAGGTTGTAGAGAAAAATCTTTCCTATGGGCTTGCCAGTTTCTAGGGTCACGTCCTACAGTCAACATGTGCTCTGATACCATCTCGTAGCGATCCGACTTGAATGGATCAAGTCTCTGTGCTTAAGTGTCATCCCTGGATCGGTATGCTGACACACACAGTACTCGAGGATTTATAACAGAGGTAAATCACATGAATAAAGTAACGTAAATACCATTACCTCAATCCAAATAGCGGAAGTAACAAGGTTGTGGATTCCCATCAACACCAATGACAAAGTTGAGTATAGGAAATCATAACCCTAACGTATCACTTACTCGTCGTAAGATCCTGCAACATGAGACGTTGCAGCCACAAAGGGTCAGTACATTGAATGTACTGGCAAATTCACACCATAGAGCAATGATGAATAAAGGCTATCACTACATGCATATATGGCTGGTGGAAAAGCTCTATGGTTACAGTTTTGCGTAAAGCCAATTTTTCCCTACTGCAAAGGAATAAATTTATTTACTATCATGGTGGTTGTTAAACATTGAGAATGGTTGATAGCATTCTCAATCCCAATTAAAAGTACTCATTAACAACCCAACAATATTAATTAAAGTAACATGATGAGATTCACAGGAAAATCAAGTACTAGATACTTAGGATGTCCATAGCCGGGGACACGGCTAATCATGATTAGTTTGTACACTCTGCAGAGGTTTGCGCACTTTTCCCACAAGACTCGATCGCCTCCGTTTGATTTCTCGCACTACATGATGTTTGAGAAACGGATGACCGAGACATAGTCTTTCGGAAGCGCTAGCACCTAACATGTGGGTAGACCGGTACACCTACTTTCCCCTACATCTGCTAGTCTACCCGTAAGAGTTCGCACAACTTAATCAACTATGCCAGAGCCCATAATGGCTTGTGGCTACACACAGAAGTTTCTAGTTTGAATAATCTCAATGGCCTGGGTGGCGGTCCGAAGAAAAACAGGCAAGTCCTGGAAACCCAGGTGCCTAGACAGGCAAGTCCTGGAGTAACTAGGTGCCTCAATCCACCCAGATGTGTATTAATGTTGCCACCTTAAATAAACCATTAATTAACAATCTCACATCTGTCATGGAAATTCACTCAAACCCAATCCACGTCTACGAGCATAGCATGGTATAATAAGCAAACGTAGAAGTAACTCCCAAGGGTTTGATAATAAAACAGGTAATAGGTACTACCTCATCTACTTCCCAAAACCCACAATTTAATTTTGATCCTAATCATGCAATTGTTTGGAGGATTGATCTAATGCATAAAAACTGGGAATGAAAAGGGATATGATCAAAGTGTGAACTTGCCTGCAATGTTGATGAAGATGATTCGCACTCATAACTCCTGATAGTTCTACTCATCACACTCCGGTCAGTCTATTGTGAGCAAGCAATAGTAACCACACATAAGCAATCACTCAAAATATCGGAAAGAACGAAGAAGACGATTCGAAAAACATCAAAACCAAACAAATAACTCTTGCAACATAAAACAATTTCTAGCAGTACCAAATTTAAGTGAATTTGGCCTTATCAGAAATTTTAGGTCAAGAGCTTCGAGTTGCAAAAGGAATCACTCAAATCGGAGTTATAAAACTCAAGTTACAATCAAACGTAGTTCAAAAACTAATCTAAACTACACTCAATTTTTAAATTTTCAAAAACATGTTTAAGTTGTTTATCTGGATAGAGGGGATCATAACAAAGAAGTGGTCGTTGGTTTCGTTGGATTTGGACAAACGAGCGAAAAGTTGTGAGGGTTTGAAGTCCAGGGGCTAATCTGTAAATAAAATATTCACAGTCGGGTCCCTGGTCGAAATTAAAAAGAAAAAGAAAAACTCTACCGAGCGAACGTTCGCTGTCGAACGCTAACTAACGAAAACCATTCGCTACAAATCCCTAACTAATGAACGCTCGCAAAATAAACTAAACTATATAATAAACTGTATTTAAAAAAAACAAAACAAAGTAAACCTAAACCCAAAAAAAATAAACCGGACCGGGCGGTTTATTACCGGTTCGGGGTGGATCGGATCCGGCGGTGGCGGATCGGTCAACACCGGCAGCTTCCCGCGGCGGCGAGGGCGTCGGTCGTGGTTGCTGGCGGTGCTCCGGTGGCACAGGCGAAACAGAGAGGCGGCGGGGCATCGAGGTGCGCGGCAGCGGCGGCGGCGAGACGAGCATCGAGGCGGTGGCGGCGACAACCGACAGCAGCGGCGGCGGATCTAGCAGCGGCGGCGACGGCGAGATGCGGGAGGGGCGACGCGGTGCGGCAGAGAGAGAGGCGGGGCCCGGGGCCGCTATTTAAGGAGGGGAGGGGAGGCGCAAGGCGTGGAGGAGGGGCAAGGCAAGGCGGCGCGGCGGCGTGGCTCGCTAGGACCCCGGCGAGTCCGGGTTGAGCACGGGAGGAGGAAGGCGGCGCGACTTTAGCCGGCTGGCCGGGTTTCGGCCCAGTTGGCCCGGGGAACTCTTTTTTTTTTAAAAAGAACATTTTCCGAGAAACAATAGAAATAAACCACCAAAATGAAAATATACTATAGGCATATTATATATCAAAATTTTCAGAAAAAGATTTTCAACGATGTGGACATTTTTCTAGAGTCAAATAAAATCCTCAAAAAATCAGATAAATCAAACACTGCTGCTACTCTAATAAAATCCAACGAAAATCATTTTAAAAAATACCAAAATGAATTCAAATTTATTTCTCTCCAATTTTCTATTGTAGGGAATCATGTTACCCTAATTTCTGTATATTTTATTTTTGGAGAAAAATAATTTGAATAAAACTCCAATAACTCCAAATTGAAATAAATTCAAAAGAACTTTGAATTTAATTCTTTTAAAACTCCCAACTCATATTTCATATAATTTGAAGAAGTCATTTTATCTTCGCTCGTGAAAATCATTGAGTTGCATGAAGTTTATGAATTGAAATATTTCCAAATGAAATTCAAATATTTTCAAATACCCTTTCATTTAATTAAATGGAAGAAGTCATATCATCTTCGCTCAAGGGTTTTGTATTTGAAAAGAATTTGAATTCATGAAGATCAGAAAAGAAAAATGAAAGTTTGGGAAAGTCCTCTTATTCCCTCTCATTTAACTTCCAAAAAGTTTCGAATTTCACTCAATCAAGCAAACAATCAATCAAATCTATCTATTTGTATACATTCCAAAATTTAGAATTTTGGGATGTTACAACCCAATGGTTTCCTTAGGGTATCTTATGAAGACGCATTTTTCCGACTTGGGTTCGAGCTTTTCAGGTTGAAGTTTCTTGACATAAGCATCGCATCCCCAAACTTTTAGAAATGACAGCTTAGGTTTCTTCCCAAACCATAATTCATACGGTGTCGTCTCAACGGATTTAGATAGTGCCCTATTTAAAGTGAATGTAGCTGTCTCTAGAGCGTATCCCCAAAATGATAGCGGTAAATCGGTGAGTGACATCATAGATCGCACCATATACAATAGAGTGCGATTACGATGTTCGGACACACCGTTACGCTGAGGTGTTCCAGGCGGCGTGATTTGTGAAATGATTCCACATTTCCTTAAGTGCGTACCAAATTTGTGACTTAAATATTCTCCCCCACGATCTGATCGTAAGAACTTTATCTTTCGGCCACGTCGATTCTCTACCTCATTCTGAAATTCCTTGAACTTTTCAAAGGTCTCAGACTTGTGTTTCAGCAAGTAGACATACCCATATAGACTTAAGTCATCAGTGAGAGTGATAACATAACGATAGCCACCGCGAGCCTCAACGCTCATTGGACCGCACACATCAGTATGTATAATTTACAATAAGTTGGTTGCTCGCTCCATTGTTCCAGAGAACGTAGTCTTGGTCATTTTACCCATGAGGCATGGTTCGCATGTGTCAAATGATACCAAATCAAGAGACTCCAAAAGTCCATCTGTATGGAGCTTCTTCATGCGTTTGACACCAATGTGACCAAGGCGGCAGTGCCACAGATATGTGGACTATCATTATCAATCTTACATCTTTTGGTATTCACACTATGAATATGTGTAACATCACGTTCGAGATTCATTAAGAATAAACCATTGACCAGCGGGGCATGACCATAAAACATATCTCTCATATAAATAGAACAACCATT
The DNA here is from genome assembly GCA_963921465.1 of Triticum timopheevii. Taxonomy (NCBI): domain Eukaryota; kingdom Viridiplantae; phylum Streptophyta; class Magnoliopsida; order Poales; family Poaceae; genus Triticum; species Triticum timopheevii. Next base: position 316,566,185 of record OY997270.1, read on the forward strand.
ATTCTCGGATTTAAATGAGTAGCCATCTCGTATTAAACGAGATCCATATACAATGTTCATGCTCAAAGCTGGAACTAAATAACAATTATTGAGGTTTAAAACTAATCTCGTAGGTAAATGTAGAGGTAGCGTGCCGACAGCGATCACATCGACCTTGGAACCATTACCGACGCGCATCGTCACCTCGTCCTTCGCCAGTCTCCGCTTATGCCGCAGCTCCTATTTTGAGTTACAAATATGAGCAACCGCACCGGTATCAAATACCCAGGAGCTACTACGAGTACTGGTAAGGTACACATCAATTACATGTATATCACATATACCTTTAGTGTTGCCGGCCTTCTTGTCCACTAAGTATTTGGGGCAGTTCCGCTTCCAGTGTCACCTTCCCTTGCAATAAAAGCACTCAGTCTCAGGTTTGGGTCCATTCTTTGGCTTCTTCCCGGCAACTGGCTTACCAGGCGTGGCAACTCCCTTGCCGTCCTTCTTGAAGTTCTTCTTACCCTTGCCTTTCTTGAAATTAGTGGTTTTATTGACCATCAACACTTGATGTTCCTTTTTGATTTCCACCTCCGCTGATTTCAGCATTGAAAATACTTCAGGAATAGTTTTCGCCATCCCCTGCATATTGTAGTTCATCACAAAGCTCTTGTAGCTAGGTGGGAGCGATTGAAGGATTCTGTCAATGACCGCCTCGTCCGGGAGGTTAATGTCCAGCTGGGACAAGCAGTTGTGCAACCCAGACATTTTGAGTATGTGCTCACTGACAGAACTATTTTCCTCCATCTTACAACTATAGAACTTGTTGGAGACTTCATATCTCTCGACCCAGGCATGAGCTTGGAAAACCATTTTCAGCTCTTCGAACATCTCATATGCTCCGTGTTGCTCAGAACGCTATTGGAGCCTCGGTTTTAAGCTGTAAAGCATGCCGCACTGACCGAGGGAGTAATCATCAGCACACGACTGCCAAGCGTTCATAACGTCTTGGTTCTCTGGGATGGGTGCTTCACCTAGCGGTGCTTCTAGGACATATGCTTTCTTGGCGGCTATGAGGATGATCCTCAGGTTCCAGACCCAGTTCGTATAGTTGTTGCCATCATCTTTCAGCTTGGTTTTCTCTAGGAACGTGTTGAAGTTGAGGCTGACATGAGCGTGGGCCATTTGATCTACAAGACATTTTGCAAAGGTTTTTAGACTAAGTTCATGATCATTAAGTTCATCTAATCAAATTATTTAATGAACTCCCACTCAGATTAGACATCCCTCTAGTCATCTAAGTGATACATGATCTGACTCAACTAGACCGTGTCCGATCATCACGTGAGACGGACTAGTCATCATCGGTGAACATCTCCATGTTGATCGTATCTTCCATACAACTCATGTTCGACCTTTCGGTCTCTTGTGTTCCGAGGCCATGTCTGTACATGCTAGGCTTGTCAAGTCAACCTAAGTGTTTTGCATGTGTAAATCTGTCTTACACCCATTGTATGTGGACGTTGGAATCTATCACACCCGATCATCACGTGGTGCTTCGAAACAACGAACTTTCGCAACGGCGCACAGTTAGGGGGAACACTTTCTTGAAATTATTGTGAGGGATCATCTTATTTACTACCGTCGTTCTAAGCAAATAAGATGCAAAAAACATGATAAACATCACATGCAACCAAATAGTGACATGATATGGCCAATATCATACTGCTCCTTTGATCTCCATCTTCGGGGCGTCATGATCATCTTCGTCACCGGCATGGCACCATGATCTCCATCATCATGATCTCCATCATCGTGTCTCCATGAAGTTGTTCGCCAACTATTACTTCTACTACTAAGGCTAACGGTTTAGCAATAAAGTAAAGTAATTACATGGCGTTTATTCATTGACACGCAGGTCATACAATAATAAAGACAACTCCTATGGCTCCTGCCGGTTGTCATACTCATCGACATGCAAGTCATGATTCCTATTACAAGAAGATGATCAATCTCATACATCACATATATATCATTCATCACAACCTTTTTGGCCATATCACATCACAAGGCATATGCTTCAAAAACAAGTTAGACGTCCTCTAATTGTTGTTGCATGTTTTTACATGGCTGCAATAGGGTTCTAGCAAGAACGTTTCTTACCTACGTAAAACCACAACGTGATATGCCAATTTCTATTTACCCTTCATAAGGACCCTTTTCATCGAATCCAATCCGACTAAAGTGGGAGAGACAGACACCCGCTAGCCACCTTATGCAACTAATGCATGTCAGTCGGTGGAACCTATCTCACGTAAGCTTACGTGCAAGGTCAGTCCAGGCCACTTCATCCCACGATGCCGCCGAAACAAGATAAGACTAGTAGTGGCAAGAAAATTGACAACATCTACGCCCACAACAAGATTGTGTTCTACTCATGCATAGAAACTACGCATAGACCTAGATCATGATGCCACTGTTGGGGAACGTTGCAGAAAATAAAAAATTTCTATGCTTCACCAAGATCAATCTATGGAGTCATCTAGCAACGAGAGAGAGGAGTGCATCTACATACCATTGTAGACCGCGAGCGGAAGCGTTCAAGAGAACGGGGTTGAGGGAGTCGTACTCGTCGTGATCCAAATCACCGAAGATCCTAGTGCCGAATGGGCGGCACCTCCGTGTTCAACACACGTACGGTTGGGGAAGACGTCTCCTCCTTCTTGATCCAGCAAGGGGAAGGGAGAGGTTAATGGAGATCCAGCAGCAAAACGGCGTGGTGGTGGAAGCAGCGGTGATCTCGGCAGGGCTTCGCCAAGCTCAGCGAGAGGGAGAGGTGTTACGGAGGGAGAGGGAGGCGCCAGGAGCAGGGGTTCGCAGCCCTCCCTTCCCCCTCCTTATATAGGGGCCCTGGGGGGGCGCCGGCCCCCTAGAGATTGAATCTCAAGGGGGGCGGCGGCCAAGGGGGGGACTTGCCCCCCAAGCCAAATGGGGCGCCCCCCACCCCTAGGGTTTCCAATCCTAGGCGCAGGGGGAGGCCCAAGGGGGGCGCACCAGCCCACCAGGGGCTGGTTCCCTTCCCTCTTCAGCCCACGGGGCCCTCCGGGATAGGTGGCCCCACCCGATGGACCCCCGGGACCCTTCCGGTGGTCCCGGTACAATACCGGTGACCCTCGAAACTTTCCCGGTGGCCGAAACTGGACTTCCTATATACAATTCTTCACCTCTGGACCATTCCGGAACTTCTCGTGATGTTCGGGATCTCATCCGGGACTCCGAACAAATTTTGGGTTACCGCATACTAATATCTCTACAACCCTAGCATCACTGAACCTTAAGTGTGTAGACCCTACAGGTTCGGGAATCACGCAGACATGACCGAGACAGCTCTCCGGCCAATAACCAACAGCGGGATCTGGATACCCATGTTGGCTCCCACATGTTCCACGATGATCTCATCGAATGAACCACGATGTCGAGGATTCAAGTAATCCCGTATACAATTCCCTTTGTCAATCGGTATGTTACTTGCCCGAGATTCGATCGTCGGTATCCCAATACCTCGTTCAATCTCGTTACCGGCAAGTCACTTTACTCGTACCGTAATGCATGATCCTGTGACCAAACACTTGGTCACATTGAGCTCATTATGATGATGCATTACTGAGTGGGCCCAGAGATACCTCTCCGTCATACGGAGTGACAAATCCCAGTCTCGATCCGTGTCAACCCAACAGATACTTTCGGGGATACTTGTAGTATACCTTTATAGTCACCCAGTTACATTGTGACGTTTGGTACACCCAAAACACTCCTACGGCATCCGGGAGTTACACGATCTCATGGTCTAAGGAAATGATACTTGACATTGGAAAAGCTCTAGCATACGAACTACACGATCTTGTGCTATGCTTAGGATTGGGTCTTGTCCATCACATCATTCTCCTAATGATGTGATCCCATTATCAGTGACATCCAATGTCCATAGTCAGGAAACCATGACTATCTATTGATCAACGAGCTAGTCAACTAGAGTCTCACTAGGGACATGTTATGGTCTATGTATTCACACATGTATTATGAGTTCCGGATAACACAATTACAACATGAATAATAGACAATTATCATGAACAAGGAAATATAATAATAATAATTTTATTATTGCCTCTAGGGCATATTTCCAACAAGGTTGTCATGTGCTTTTATGGTTGGATGCACGAAATCTTAATGCAAAAGAACGTCACTTTATATTGCCACTTGTGATATGAACCTTTATTATGAAGTCTGTCGCTTTTATTACTTCCATATCACACGATCGTATAAAGCTTATTTTCTCCGCACTAATAAGTCATACATATTTAGAGAGCAATTTTTATTGCTTGCAATCATGACAACTTACTTGAAGGATCTTACTCAATCCATAGGTAGGTATGGTGGACTCTCATGGCAAAACTGGGTTTAAGGATATTTGGAAGCACAACTAGTATCTCTACTTGGTGCAAGGAATTTGGCTAGCATGAGGGGGAAAGGCAAGCTCAACATGCTGAACGATCCATGACAATATACTTTAACTGAGATGTGAGAAAACATAACCCATTACATTGTCTTCCTTGTCCAACATCAACTCTTTAGCATGTCGTACTTTAATGAGTGCTCACAATCATGAAAGATGTCCAAGATAGTATATTTATATGTGAGAACCTCTCTTTCTTTATTACTTCCTATTAATTGCAACGATGACCAAAACTATGTTTGCCAACTCTCAACAACTTTTAAGCCTCATACTCTTCATATGTGAGGTCGTCACTATCCATAAGATCAATATAAACTCTTCTATTCTTTTATTCTTTTATGCACTTAAGATCATAGCAAGATAGCAAAACCCTTGACTCAACACTAATCTTTATTATATATATAGCTCACGGACTCGATTACATAGAGGGATCACAAAGCAAAAATCAAAACTAATTCATACCAAAACTTTATTCTACTAGATCAAGATATTACCAAAAGGATCGAACTAAGAAAACGGTAAAGATAGGAGTGTGATGGTGATACGATACCGGGGCACCTCCCCCAAGCTTGGTAGTTGCCAAGGGGACTTCCCATACCCATGTGATTATGTCTCCTTCTTCAGAGTTGGTGGTGTGATCTTCTTGGTGATGATGCCCCTCAGGATACGATTCTCCTCCTCAAGCTTATTGACCTGCTGCTTGAGGTTCATATTTTCATCGCGGAGCTTACCCGTGACAGCTAGAGATCCTTTTACCCAAGGATGTTGCATAGCTTCTGGAGAACAAGTGACACTCTTTTTCATATTTTCATAAGAAAGAAATTTAACATTGGAAGGGATGACCAAATTTGGAATAGCTGAGCTCTGTAGTTCCCCCATCATGAATCCTGCTTGGAAGCGAGAGGTAACTTATTGATCCTCCTCCATGGCATCTATCCTTTTCAAGCCGGCCTCCATCTCATCCTCCGTTGATGGCCAAAAGTGATAAGCATCGCTGTTTGCTCCTAGACCTGGTGTTGGTGAGACACCCGACTCTCCCCGACTGACTCTTGAGAAGACATCTTGCTCTAAATCTGTAACCGAAACAGCTCAAAACAAAAACAGAGGATTTTTGCATGATACGGTGGTCAAAACCTTCGGGAGATTATATAATGAATTTTTATCGACCAAAAGAAGTATCGTGCAAGAAAATGGAGTACGGAGAGCACACGAGGTGCCCACGAGGTAGGGGGCGCGCCCTGTAAGGGTGGGCGCGCCCTCCACCCTTGTGGACGCCCCGTGTCCTTCCCAGACTACTTCTTGTTTTCCTATTTCCTTAAATATTCCAAAACAGAGAAAAATTGCTATTAGAACTGTTTTGGAGTCGGTTTACTTACCGTACCACATACCTATTCCTTTTTCGAGTCTGAAACATTATGGAAAGTGTCCCTTATATACTCCTCCGGGGTTACGGTTTCAATAACATTAGTTTCAACATTTATAGGATTACCTGAGATATAATGTTTGATTCTTTGACCGTTCACCACCCTTGGATTTGTGCCTTCAAAGTTGTTGATTTTTATGGCACCGGAACGATAGACCTCCTCGATAACATAAGGGCCTTCCCATTTAGAGAGAAGTTTTCCTGCAAAAAATCTTAAATGAGAGTTGAAAAGCAAAACATAATCACCTACGTTAAACTCACACTTTTGTATCCTTTTGTCATGCCATCTTTTAACTTTTTCTTTAAACAGCTTGGCATTCTCATAGGCTTGGGTTCTCCATTCATCAAGTGAGCTAATGTTAAATAACCTCTTCTCACCGGCAAGTTTGAAATCATAATTGAGCTCTTTAATGGCCCAATATGTCTTATGTTCTAGTTCGAGAGGTAAGTGACAAGCTTTTCCATAAACCATTTTATACAGAGACATACCCATAGGATTCTTGTATGCAGTTCTCTAGGCCCATAATGCATCATCAAGTTTCTTGGACCAATTCTTTCTAGATCTATTAACAGTCTTTTCGCAAAATTAATTTGATCTCTCTATTACTCAATTCTACTTGACCACTAGACTGTGGCTGATATGGAGATGCAATTCTATGATTAACATCATACTTAGCAAGCATTTTACGAAAAGCACCATGAATAAAATGTGAACCACCATCAGTCATGAGATACCTAGGGACTCCAAACCTCGGAAAAATAACTTCTTTAAGCATCTTAATAGAGGTGTTATGATCAGCACTACTAGTTGGAATAGCTTCTACCCACTTAGTAACGTAATCAATAGCAACTAAAATATGTTTATACCCATTAGAGGCAGGAAAAGGTCCCATATAATCAAAGCCCCAAACATCAAATGGTTCAATAACAAGAGAATAATTCATATGCATTTCTTGACGTCTACTAATATTACCAATTCTTTGACATTCATCACAAGACAAGACAAACTTACAGGCATCTTTGAAGAGAGTAGGCCAATAAAAACCGGATTACAATACCTTATGTGCAGTTCTATCTCCAGCATGGTGTCCTCCATATGCCTCGGAGTGACACTTGCGCAGGATATGTTCCTGTTCATGCTCAGGTACACAACATCTAATAACACCATCTACTCCTTCTTTATAAAGGTGTGGGTCATCCCAGAAGTAATGTCTTAAATCATAAAAGAACTTTTTCTTTTGCTGGTATGTGAAGCTAGGTGGTATAAATTTAGCAACAATGTAATTAGCATAATCAGCATACCATGGAGCAGTATGGGAAGCATTAATGATAGCTAATTATTCATCAGGAAAGCTATCATCAATAGGTAGTGGGTCATCAAGAACATTCTCTAACCCAGACAAGTTGTCTGCAACGGGGTTCTCAGCTACCTTTCTATCAATAATATGCAAATCAAATTCTTGGAGCAAGAGAATCCATCTAATAAGTCTAGGTTTAGCATCTTTCTTTTCCATAAGATATTTAATAGCAGCATGATCAGTGTGAATAGTTACTTTAGAATCAACAATATAAGGTCTGAACTTATCACAAGCAAATACAACTGCTAAGAATTCTTTTTCAGTAGTAGCATAATTTCTCTGGGTAGTGTCTAGAGTTTTACTAGCATATTGAATAACATTTAGTTTCTTATCGACTCTTTGCCCTAGAACAGCACCTACAACATAATCGCTAGCATCACACATAATTTCAAAGGGTAAATTCCAATCAGGTAGTTGAACAATAGGTGCAGTGATCAAAGCTTTCTTAAGTATTTCAAATGCTTCTACACAATCATCATCAAAGACAAAAGGAATATCTTTTTGCAATAAAATTAGTCAGAGGCCTAGAGATTTTAGAAGAGTCCTTAATGAACCTCCTATAAAAACCGGCATGACCAAGGAAACTTCTTATACCTTTAATGTCCTTGGGGCACGACATCTTTTCAATAGCATCAACTTTAGCTTTATCAACTTCAATACCTCTTTCAGAAATTTTATGCCCCAAGACAATGCCTTCATTAAGCATAAAGTGGCACTTCTCCCAATTCAAAACAAGACTAGTATCTTCGCATCTCTGCAAAACTCGATCAAGGTTGCTCAAGCAATCATCAAAAGAGGATCCATAAATGGAGAAATCATCCATGAATACCTCACAAATCTTTTCACAAAAGTCAGAGAATATAGCCATCATGCATCTTTGAAAGGTAGCAGGTGCATTACATAAACCAAAAGGCATACATCTATAAGCAAAAGTACCGAAAGGGTAAGTAAAAGTAGTCTTTGCTTGATCGTCCGCCGACACAGGTATTTGAGAGAAACCAGAATAACCATCTAGAAAGCAGAAATATGTATGTTTGGATAGTCTTTCTAGCATTTGATCAATAAAAGGTAAAGGGTAATGATCTTTCTCAGTAGCTTTATTTAATTTGCGGAAATCAATTACCATCCTATAACCTGTAATAATTCTTTGCGGGATCAATTCATCTTTATCATTAGGAATGACAGTAATACCTCCCTTCTTAGGGACACAATGGACAGGACTTACCCACTGACTATCAGCAATGGGATAAATTATACCTGCCTCAAGGAGCTTTAGTATTTCCTTTCTTACCACTTCCTTCATCTTAGGATTTAATCGTCATTGGTGATCTCTAACTGGTTTGGCATCTTCTTCCAAATTTACTTTATGTTGGCATAGAGTGGGACTAATGCCCTTAAGATCATCAAGAGTATATCAAATAGCAGCATGGTGCTTCTTTAGAGTTTTCAATCATCTTTCCTCTTCCTGCTCAAAAAGGTTAGCACTAATAATAACAGGATATATCTTCTTTTCATCAAGATAAGCATATTTAAGAGTATCAGGTAATGGTTTAAGCTCAAACACGGGATCGCCCTTGGGTGGAGGGGGATCCCCTAGGATTTCAACAGGCAAGTTGTGTTTCAAAATAGGACCCCATTTAAAGAATACTTCATCTATTTCCCTTCTTTCATTCATAAACATATCATTTTCATGGTCTAGCAAATATTTTTCTAACGGATCAGTAGGAGGCACGGCAATAGAAGCAAGACCAATAATTTCATACTTACTAGGCAATTCTTTATCATGGGGTTGTCTATGGAACTTAGCAAAATTAAACTCATGTTTCATATCCCCCAAGCCAATTGTAACATCCTTTTCACATTCAATCTTAGCATTAACAGTATTCAAGAAGGGTCTACCAAATATAATGGGACAAAAGCTATCTTGTGGGGAACCAAGAACAAGAAAATCAGCAGGATATTTAACTTTCCCACACAAGACTTCAACATCTCTAACAATCCCAAATGGTGAAATAGTATCTATATTGGCAAGCTTAATTGTAACATCAATCTCTTCTAACTCAGCGGGTGCAATATCATGCATAATTTCTTCATATAAGGAAAAAGGTATTGCACTAGCACTAGCACCCATATCACATAAGCCATGATAACAATGATCTCCTATTTTAACAGAAATAACTGGCATGCCTACAACGGGTCGATGTATCTTAGTATCGGATCTAGCAATATTAGCAGCTTCATCACAGAAATAAATAGCATGCCCATCAATATTATCGGCCAAGAGATCCTTAACCATAGCAATACTAGGTTCAACTTTAATTTGCTTAGGAGGTGTATATGTTCTAGTATTACTCTTACGAACCACAGTTGAAGCTTTAGCATGATCCTTTATCCTAACAGGGAAAGGTGGTTTCTCAACATAAGTAGTAGGAACAATAGGATCATTATAAGTGATAGTATTTTCTTCAACTGTAACAGGTGCAACTACTTTTACTTTAGTGGGAGGATTATATTTAAACCATTTCTCCTTAGGGAGATCAACTTGAGTAGCAAATGATTCATAGAAGGAAGCTACTATCTCAGAGTCAAGTCCATATTTAGTGCTAAATCCACGAAAAGCATCGGTATCCATAAAAGATTTAACACAATCAAACTTAGGTGTCATACCTGACTCCTTACCATCGTCGTAACCCCAATCTTCAGAGTTGCGTTTAATTCTTTCCAATTAGCCCCACTTGAATTCAATAGTCTTCAGCATATAAGAACCAGGACAAGAAGTATCGAGCATGGTGCGATCATTGAGAGAAAGCCGAGCATAAAAGTTTTGAATAATCAGTTCTCTTGAGAGCTCATGATTGGGGCATGAATATAACATTGACTTAAGCCTCCCCCAAGCTTGAGAGATGCTTTTTCCTTCATGAGGCCAAAAATTATATATATAATTACGATCACGATGAACAAGATGCATAGGATAAAACTTCTGGTGAAATTCCAATTTCAATCATTTATAGTCCCAAGATCCCATATCATGACATAACCTATACCATGTCAATGCATCTCCCTTCAAAGATAAAGGGAAGACCTTCTTCTTAACAACATCATTAGGCATACCTGCAAGCTTAAATAACCCACAAACTTCATTCACATAGATAAGGTGTAAATCGGGATGCAATGTTCCATCTCCTGCAAAGGGATTAGCTAGCAGTTTCTCTATCATACCCGAAGGAATTTCAAAGTAAAAATTTTCAGTAGGTTCAGTAGGTTGAGGAGCAACTCTTTGCTCTACTGGTCGGGGTGAAGATACCCCGAACAAGCCCCTCAAAGGATTAGTTTCCATAGTAACAAGTGACAGTAAATTTCAGCACACTATATAAATGTTTCCTTACCAAGTTCCACTCACCAAAGGCGCTTCACTCCCCGGCAACGGTGCCAGAAAAGAGTCTTGATGACCCACAAGTGTAGGGGATCTATTGTAGTCCTTTCGATAAGTAAGAGTATCGAACCCAATGAGGACCAGAAGGAAATGACAAGCGGTTTTCAGTAAGGTATTCTATGCAAGCACTGAAATTGTACGTAACAGATAGTTTTGTGATAGGATAATTTGTAATGGTAACAAGCAATAAAAGTAAATAAGGTGCAGAAAGGTGGCCCAATCCTTTTTGTAGCAAAGGACAAGCCTGGACAAGTTCTTATAATGAGAAAAGCGCTCCCGAGGACACATGGGAATTATCGTCAAGCTAGTTTTCATCACGCTCATATGATCCGCGTTCATTACTTCGATAATTTGATATGTGGGTGGACTGGTGCTTGGGTACTGCCCTTTCTTGGACAAGCATCCCACTTATGATTAACCCCTATTGCAAGCATCTGCAACTACAAAATAAGTATTAAGGTAAACCTAACCATAGCATGAAACATATGGATCCAAATCGGCCCCTCACGAAGCAACTTATAAACTAGGGTTTAAGCTTTTGTCACTTAGCAACCCATCATCTACTTATTACTTCCCAATGCCGTCCTCTAGGCCCAAATAATGGTGAAGTGTCATGTAGTCGACATTCACATAACACCACTAGAGGAGAGATAACATACATCTCATCAAAATGTCGAATGAATACCAAATTCACATGACTACTAATAGCAAGACTTCACCCATATCCTCAGGAACAAACATAACTACTCACAAAGCATATTCATGTTCATAATCAGAGGGGTATTAATATGCATTAAGGATCTGAACATATGATCTTCCACCAAATAAACCAACTAGCATCAACTACAAGGAGTAATCAACACTACTAGCAACCCATAGGTACCAATCTGAGGTTTTGGTACAAAGATTGGATACAAAAGATGAACTAGGGTTTGAGAGGAGATGGTGCTGGTGAAGATGTTGATGGAGATTGACCCCCTCCCGATGAGAGGATCATTGGTAATGACGATAGTGATGATTTCCCCCTCCCGGAGGGAAGTTTCCCCAGCAGAACAGCTCCGCCGGAGCCCTAGATTGGTTCCGCCAAGGTTCCGCCTCGTGGCGGCGGAGTTTCGTCCCGAAAGCTTGCTTATGATTTTTCTTCCAGGGTAAAAGACTTCATATAGCAGAAGATGGGCACCAGAGGGCTGCCAGGTGGCCCACGAGGTAGGGGGGCACGCCCTGTAAGGGTGGGCACGCCCCCCACCCTCGTGGACGGTGGGTGGCCCCCCTCAGGTATTTCTTCTGCTGGATATTTTTCATTAATTCCAAAAATGACTTTCGTGGAGTTTCAGGACTTTTGGAGCTGTGCAAAATAGGTTTCCAATATTTGCTCCTTTTCCAGCCCAGAATCCCAGCTGCCGGCATTCTCCCTCTTTATGTAAACCTTGTAAAATAAGAGAGAATAGCCATAAGTATTGTGACATAACGTGTAATAATAGTCCATAATGAAATAAATATTGATATAGAAGCATGATGCAAAATGGACGTATCAGAAGCCCAAGGTGGTGAGCGGCCAACAAGCAAAGTGCGGAGGTGCTATGGTGGGCAAGATACCCAATATCACCTGGCCCGAAGGCTCCTTTGTGGAGACTGTAAAGGGGTGGCATTCGGGGTGGTTCTACATCATCGAGCCGCGCGGCACCAACTGGACGGCGGCCCCCGAATTCCGATCCGGAGTCCCGATGCGGCTCACCTCCTGGCAAGAGAAGGGCCTGACCTGGAGCTCTTCGGACGAGCTGACGGGGCTCTAGACGTGCGTCCAGAACATGATAAGAAAGAGAATCAAACTTGTCAACGTGGTCCAGGTTATGCTCGTCCGCCGAATTCTTCCATGCCAATGCCGGACTTGCAATTTGTGGGAGTTTGACCCGGCCAAGCACCAGACGCTACTAGAGCTCTTCAGCATGACGCACGAAGACATCTGGAAAGTGCTCTTCAAGGCCGGTGGGACACCACCGCCCACTACCGAGGATCGTGGGCTTAGCTCAAAACGCCAGGCTAATCCGGTAAGTTCTTTCATGTTTTCAAGGTAAACCCTTTACTGGCATTTTTGAGGGAGGAATCTAAGCCTCCCTACCAATTTTTTCAGGGCCTGGACAGAGATAGCGAGGCGTATTAACTGTCCGGCTCCGCTGCCCAAAGATCCAGAAACCCCTCTTCTAACAAAGATACTGTTTCCGGCGCCTTATGAGGTGCCGGAGAAGAAGGCCAAAAAGAAGGCCCCGGGGACACGAGGTGGTCTCCATCGCAAGGGCACTTCGGACGTGATGTCCAAAGACGCCGAGACGCACTCCTCAACAAAGACAACGAGGGAGGGGAGGAGGAAGAAGAAATCCATCCCCCCCCTACTGGGGTAATAAAGAAGAGGAAGGCCTCCACACATGGGGAGGCCGAGGCATCCAAGAAGGGGAAAACTTCCCTTCCGGACAACTCCGCAGCGGCCACCAACAGCGGCAGGGAGTGGGAGCCTGATACGTCTCCAACGTATCTATAATTTTTGATTGTTCCATGCTATTATATTACCCCTTTTGGATGTTTATGGGCTTTATTTTACACATTTATATCATTTTTGGGACTAACCTACTAACCGGAGGCCCAGCCCATATTGTTGTTTTTTTGCCTATTTCAGTATTTCAAAGAAAGGGAATATCAAACGGGGTCCAAACAGAATGAAACCTTCGGGAGCGTGATTTTTGGAACGAACATGATCCGGAGAGCTTGGAGTGCAAGTCAAGAAGCAGCCGAGGGCTCCACGAGATAGGAGGCCGCGCCCCTCCCTGTAGGGCGTGCCCCCCTGTCTCGTGGGCCCCTCGGGCGGCCACTGACGTACTTCTTCCTCCTATATATACCTACGTACCCCGAAAACATCCAGGGGCACCACGAAACACAATTTCCACCATCGTAACCTTCTGTATCCGCGAGATCCCATCTTGGAGCCTTCGTCGGTACTCTGCCGGAGGGGGAATCGACCACGGAGGGCTTCTACATCAACATCCTTGCCCCTCCGATGAGTTGTGAGTAGTTTACCACAGACCTACGGTTCCATAGTTATTATCTAGATGGCTTCTTCTCTCTTTTTGGATCTCAATACAATGTTCTCCCCCTCTCTTGTGGAGATCTATTCGATGTAAACTCTTTTTGCGGTGTGTTTGTCGAGATCCGATGAATTGTGGGTTTATGATCAAGTTTATCTATGAATAATATTTGAATCTTCTCTGAATTCTTTTATGTATGATTGAGTTATCTTTGCAAGTCTCTTCGAATTATCAGTTTGGTTTGGCCTACTAGATTGATCTTTCTTGCCATGGGAGAAGTGCTTAGCTTTGGGTTCAATCTTGCGGTGTCCTTACCCAGTGACAGAAAGGGTTGCAAGGCACATATTGTATTGTTGCCATCGAGGATAACAAGATGGGGTTTATATCATATTGCTTGAGTTTATCCCTCTACATCATGTCATCTTGCTTAATGCGTTACTCTGTTCTTATGAACTTAATACTCTAGATGTAGGCAGGAGTCGGTCGATGTGTCGAGTAATAGTAGTAGATGCAGGAAGGAGTCGGTCTACTTGTTATGGACGTGATGCCTATATACATGATCATGCCTAGATAATCTCATAACTATGTGCTTTTTTATCAATTGCTCGACAGTAATTTGTTCACCCACCGTAATACTTATGCTATCTTGAGAGAAGCCTCTAGTGAAACCTATGGCCCCCGGGTCTATCTCTTATCATATCTGCTTTCAATCTACTTTTATTTGCATCTTTACTTTTTGCATCTATATTATAAAATACCAAAAATATATTTATCTTATCATACTATCTCTATTAGATCTCACTTTTGCAGGTGGCCGTGAAGGGATTGACAACCCCTTTATTGCGTTGGTTGCGAGTTCTCAGTTTGTTTGTGTAGGTGCGTGGGACTTTTGAGGAGCCTCCTACTGGATTGATATCTTGGTTCTCAAAAACTGAGGGAAATACTTACGCTACTATTGCTGCATCACCCTCTCCTCTTCGAGGAAAACCAACGCAAGCTCAAGACGTAGCAAGAAGGATTCCTGGCGCCGTTGCCGGGGAGGTCTTCACTCAAGTCAAGACATACCAAGTACCCATCACAAACCCATCTCCCTCGCATTTACATTATTTTCCATTTGCCTCTCGTTTTTCTTTCCCCCACTTCACCCTTGCCGTTTTATTCGCCCTCTCTTTCCCAATCTCCTCCTCTCTTTTTGCTTGCCTTTTTCTGTTTGCTCGTGTGTTAGTTCATTTACCTTGTCGTTATGGCTAGTCCTCCTATCCTTATTCTCACTCCCGAACAAGAAATTCTCAATTTTAAGCAAAGGGAGAGAGAAAGTTTAAAAGATGCTTGGCATAGAATTTGTAATGCCCAATACAAAGCTACTAGGAAGCTTGCTACTTCCGTTCTTCTTTGCAATTTTCATGTAGGCATTACTCCTTGGAATAGATGTGTTCTTGATATTGCTACCGGAGGTGATTTTATGAGTAGCCATACGTTTGATGCTTATAATGCTATGTTAGATTTGTTTGGCCCACCACCTCTTTTGGTTAATGGAACGGTTCTAACTTTAGAACATGTGATGCAATGGCTTGATATTATTGAAAATAAAATTGCCACTGTTGAGTTGATTGAAAATTTGGATAAAAAGATTCATAATCACATTAACCAATTTGGATATAGGGTTGGAGTTACCTTGAAAAATCTTAAAGAAAAAGAACCTATAGTTAATGAGAAAATAGATCTAGACTCTGCTAGAATCGGTAAACTTGAGGATATCATAACAAACTTAGGTTCTGCGTTTTCCTCCATGAAAAACACTCCAAAAACCCCTATTAAAACTTCCAAGTTTATTTATGTTCCTAAAAATAAGGGTGAATCTTCGAGTAAGGGAGACGCGGATCTCAAATCCATAAGCGTTCATCCCAATTGTCTCTCCATTGTTAAGGAACCTTTTGCTACCAATGAATTTCTTGAATTTTTGCCTAAAGGTTTAGCTATTGCTAAAGAGGGAGAAACCCCTAGAGATCACAAGCGCTCTATTGATAAATTTAGTGCCAAAGATGGCACTCGTTAGATCTATCTTTGCTTTTTATGCCTAGCTAGGGGCGTTAAACGATAGCGCTAGTTGGGAGGCAACCCAATTTTATTTATGTTTTTTTGTTTTTGCTCCTGATTAGTAATAAATCTTGCATCTACCTTCTGTTTAGATGTGTTTTTATCTTTTAATTAGTGTTTGTGCCAAGTAGAACCTATAGGATAACCTACGATGATAGTTGATTTGATTCTGCTGAAAAACAGAAACTTTGCGCACACAAATATAATTTTGTAAAATCACAGGAATGTGATTTTGCGTTTATTCTTTTTGATGATGTTCAATAAACAAATTGTCCAGAACTTCCTATTTTTGTAGGATTTTTAGAGTTCAAGAATTTTGTGTTAGTAACAGATTGCTACAGACTGTTCTGTTTTTGACAGATTCTATTTTTTGTGTGTTGTTTGCTTATTTCAATGCATCTATGGCTAGTAAATTAGTTTATAAACCATAAGGAAGTTGGAATACAGTAGGTTTAACACAAAAATAAATAAATAATGAGTTCATTGCAGTACCTTATGTGGTGGTTTTGTTTTCTTTCACTAACGGAGCTTATAAGATTTCCTGTTGAGTTTTGTGTTGTGAAGTTTCAAGTTTTCGGTAAAGCTTTTATGGACTATGGAATAAGGAGTGGCAAGAGCCTAAGCTTGGAGATGCCCAAGGCACCCCAATATATTCAAGAATATCCAAAAGCCTAAGCTTGGGCATGCCCCTGGAAGGCATCCCCTCTTTCGTCTTCGTTCATTGGTAACTTTACTTGGAGCTATATTTTTATTCGCCACATGATATGTGTTTTGCTTGGAGCGTCGTGTGTTATATTAGTCTTTGCTTTTTAGTTTACCACAATCATCCTTGCTTTACACACCTTTTGGGAGAAGCCTATTTGATTATAATTTGCTAGAATACTCTATGTGCTTCACTTATATCTTTTGAGCTTGATAGTTTTTGCTCTAGTGCTTCACTTATATCTTTTAGAGCATGGTGGTGTCTTAATTTTGAAGAAATTATTAGTCTCTCATGCTTCACTTATATTATTTTGAGAGTCTTTTAGAACAGCATGGTATTTGCTATGGTCATAAAGTTGGTCCTAGAATGATGAGCATCCAAGTTGGGTATAATAAAAACTATCGTAGGAAGTGAATTGGATGCTATGATCAATTTGATACTTGATAATTGTTCTGAGATATGGAGGTAGTGATATTAAAGTCATGCTAGTTGGGTGATTATGAATTTAAAGAATGCTTGTGTTGAAGTTAGCAAGTCCCGCAGCATGCACGTATGGTTAAAGTTGTGTAACAAATTTGAAACATGAAGTGTACCTAGCTTGTGCATCCTTATGAGTGGCGGTCGGGGACGAGTGATGGTCTTTTCCTACCAATCTACCCCCCCTAGGAGCATGCGCGCAGTACTTGGTTTCTGATGGCTTCTAAATTTTTGCAATAAGTATATGAGTTCTTTTGACTAATGTTGAGTCCATGAATTATACGCACTTTTACCTTTCCGCCATTGCTAGCCTCTTCGGTACCGTGCATTGCCCTTTCTCACCTTGAGAGTTGGTGCAAACTTCGCCGGTGCATCCAAACCCCGTGATACGATACACTCTATCACACATAAACCTCCCTATATCTTCCTCAAAACAGCCACCATACCTACTATGGCATTTCCATAGCCATTTCGAGATATATTGCCATGCAACTTTTCACCGTTCCGTTTATCATCATCATGACATACTTTACTTTTGTCATATTTCCATTGCATGATCATGTAGTTGACATCGTATTTGTGGCAAAGCCACCATGCATTATTTTTCATACATGTCACTCTTGATTCATTGCACCATCTCGGTACACCGCCGGAGGCATTCATTTAGAGTCATATCGTGTTCTAGTTTCGAGTTGTAGTTCATTTGTTGTAATCAATAGAAGTGTGATGATCATCATTATTAGAACATTGCCCAAAGAAAAAAAAGAAAAAAGAAAAAGGCCAAAAGAAAAAAAGAAAGGCCCAAAAAAAAATATAAATAAAAAGGGCAATGTTACTATCTCTTTTTCCACACTTGTGCTTCAAAGTAGCACCTTGTTCTTCATGTAGTGAGTCTCATATATTGTGCTTCAAAGTAGCACCATGTTTTTCATATAATGAGTCTCATAAGTTCTCTTTTTTCATACTAGTGGGAATTTTTCATTATAGAACTTGGCTTGTATATTCCTACGATGGGCTTCCTCAAATGCCCTAGGTCTTCGTGAGCAAGCAAGTTGGATGCACACCCACTAGTTTTCTTTTGTTGATCATTCATTTATAGCTCTAGTGCATCCGTTGCATGGCAATCCCTACTCCTCATATTGACATCAATTGATGGGAATCTCCATAGCCCATTGATTATCCTCGTCAATGTGAGACTTTCTCCTTTTTTGTCTTCTCCACACAATCCTCATCATCATATTCTATTCCACCCATAGTGCTATATCCATGGCTCACGCTCATGTATTGCGTGAAGGTTGAAAAGTTTGAGATTAATTAAGTATGAAACAATTGCTTGGCTTGTCATCGGGGGTATAGAAGTTGGGAACATCTTTGTGTGACGAAAATGAAGCATAGCCTAACCATATGATTTTGTAGGGATGAACTTTCTTTTGCCATGTTATTTTGAGAAGACATGATTAATTTGATTAGTATGCTTGAAGTGTTACTATTTCTTTTATCAATATGAACTTTTATTTTGAATCATTTGGATCTGAACATTCATGCCACAATAAAGAAAATTACATTATGAATTATGCTAGGTAGCAATCCACATCAAAAATTCTCTTTTTATCATTTACCTACTCGAGGACGAGCAGGAATTAAGCTTAGGGATGCTTGATACGTCTCCAACGTATCTATAATTTTTTATTGTTCCATGCTATTATATTACCCCTTTTGGATGTTTATGGGCTTTATTTTACACATTTATATCATTTTTGGCACTAACCTACTAACCGGAGGCCCAGCCCATATTGCTTTTTTTTTTGCCTATTTCAGTATTTCGAAGAAGAGGAATATCAAGCGGAGTCCAAACGGAATGAAACCTTCGGGAGCGTGATTTTTGGAATGAACGTGATCCGAAGAGCTTGGAGTGCAAGTCAAGAAGCAGCCGAGGGCTCCACGAGATAGGAGGCCCCCCCTGTAGGGCGCACCCCCTATCTCGTGGGCCCCTCGGGCGGCCACCAACATACTTCTTCCTCCTATATATACCTAGATACCCCGAAAACATCCAGGGGTACCACGAAACACAATTTCCACCACCGTAACCTTCTGTATCCGCGAGATCCCATCTTGGAGCCTTCGCCGGCACTCTGCCGGAGGGGGAATCGACCATGGAGGGCTTCTACGTTAACATCCTTGCCCCTCCGATGAGTTGTGAGTAGTTTACCATAGACCTATGGGTCCATAGTTATTAGCTGGATGGCTTCTTCCCTCTTTTTGGATCTCAATACAATGTTCTCCCCCTCTCTTGTGGAGATCTATTCGATGTAAACTCTTTTTGCGGTGTGTTTGTCGAGATCCGATGAATTGTGGGTTTATGATCAAGTTTATCTATGAATAATATTTGAATCTTCTCTGAATTCTTTTATGTATGATTGTGTTATCTTTGCAAGTCTCTTCAAATTATCAGTTTGGTTTGGCCTACTAGATTGATCTTACTTGCCATGGGAGAAGTGCTTAGCTTTGGGTTCAATCTTGCGGTGTCCTTACCCAGTGACAGAAAGGGTTGCAAGGCACGTATTGTATTGTTTCCATCAAGGATAACAAGATGGGGTTTATATCATATTGCTTGAGTTTATCCCTCTACATCATGTCATCTTGCTTAATGCGTTACTCTGTTCTTATGAACTTAATACTCTAGATGCAGGTAGGAGTCGGTCGATGTGTGGAGTAATAGTAGTAGATGCAGGCAGGAGTCGGTCAACTTGTTATGGACGTGATGCCTATATACATGATCATGCCTAGATAATCTCATAACTATGCACTTTTCTATCAATTGCTCGACAGTAATTTGTTCACCCACCGTAATACTTATGCTATCTTGAGAGAAGCCTCTAGTGAAACCTATGGCCCCCGGGTCTATCTCTTATCATATTTGCTTTCAATCTACTTTTATTTGCATCTTTACTTTTTGCATCTATATTATAAAATACCAAAAATATATTTATCTTATCATACTATATTTATTAGATCTCACTTTCGCAAGTGGCCGTGAAGGGATTGACAACCCCTTTATTGCGTTGGTTGCCAGATCTCAATTTGTTTGTGTAGGTGCGTGGGACTTTTGAGAAGCCTCCTACTGGATTGATACCTTGGTTCTCAAAAACTGTGGGAAATACTTACGCTACTATTGCTGCATCACCCTCTCCTCTTCGAGGAAAACCAATGCAAGCTCAAGACGTAACAGAGCCCTGGGTCAAGCCCCTAGCGAACTCGTAAGTGTCCGGACACAGTATTATATCCGGCATTTTTGCTTCATTGTTTTAATGTGCTGGATCGTGCACTTGCAGCCCGGCCAGTTCCAATATCGCGCTGTCCTCCTCTTCAGAGGGGTTGCTAGACCCGTCCGTGATGAACAGCACGTCCCATCCGACGGCCTCCTCCCCCAAGGCTGCGGACAACACCGAGGTGTTGTCTCGATGGATCCCAGGCCAGGGGAGGCTCAAGAGGCCATCCCGGTGGTGCCGGAGGGTAAAACCCCGGTTGCCGAACACATGGGGGGACAAGCCGATTCGCCCCCCAGCCGAATACAGCTCCGGAGACCCATGTTGCTCCGGATTCAGGCAGGCCGCTCTTCCAAACGAGGGGGGGTGAGCCAACTCCACCGGTGACCTCTGTCCATCCAGAGGCACCGGATTGATTGCTGGAAGCGC
Organism: Triticum timopheevii; assembly: GCA_963921465.1. Classification (NCBI taxonomy): domain Eukaryota; kingdom Viridiplantae; phylum Streptophyta; class Magnoliopsida; order Poales; family Poaceae; genus Triticum; species Triticum timopheevii. Next base: position 316,586,940 of record OY997270.1, read on the forward strand.
TGCGAGGCGCTTCCATTGTTGAAGAACACCGTACTTTTTATGAGCACGGTGATTGAGAAGATCTAGTCCGCCAAAAGCAGACCGACCGAAGCCTGCACTAGCCTTCTAACAGGCTTTGAGGTAAGCAACTTAATTAGAGAAAGAACGTCACAGTATAGACAGTAGCCCCTGATACTCTGTCCGGTGTTTGGAAAGAAAACCTGAATAGAGGATTAAAATAATTTTCGCAGGAGTCTAACATAATATGTCTATGTGAATAAGCAGGCGTCGCTGCTAGCCACGTCCACTCATACTGCGGAGGTCTCTGAACCGAAGCAGAATCTGGATCGGGCCGAGGAGGAGCTCGGCCACGTGAAGAAGCAGCTGGAGGAAAGCAAAGGTATGTATTTAACCTGCGCATATATTTAGGAAGGATGAATGGTTTGTGCTGACTAAAGTGGCATGAACTTTATTAGGGGCCACGACCGAGGTGGCGGCCCTCAAGAAGACGTTAGCCAAGGCCGAGGACAAAGCGTCCAAGGAACTCACCGCGCGCGAAAAGCAGGAGGCCCGGGTCATCGAGGTCCAGCAAGAGCTCCAGGACGCCATCAAGAAGTACGAGTCCTTGGAGCGTGATTCTAAGACTCGAGAGTCTGAACTTGCCAAGGCCCGCCAGAGCACACAACATGCCCGAGCTGAAGCCCAGAGCGCCCTCCAGGAAATCCAGGCGGCCAAGAAGATCGCGGTGGGTAAGGCTTTCATTATGCAAAGCAAGTATGTGAAGGAGACGTTCCTTTTACTTACCCGAATTTGGAGCTCTCCAAGGGCGTTTGCAGATCTGCTGCGCAGCATATCAGATGCTGCCAAATTTTATTGAGCCGGAGAAGGGAGATCTATGGGGAAGTTGTTTTGGTCGCAATACCTTGGACCACAACATCCAGTGCCCTTTGGCGACCAGCTGAAACAGCTGGTCGAGCTGCATAAGGCGGCCAAACCAGCCATGAAGGACCTAATAGTCCGGCTATGGTCTGCCGAGCCCATGCCCAGCAGCTACTTTGGACCCGTGAAGCGGCTTGTGAGTGCCTGCTCACGGCTTGAAGTTATAAAGCGGTCGGTCTGCATTGAGGGTGCGCGGATGGCCTTTGCCCGCTCCAAGGTGCACTGGGCGAAGATGGATGCCAAGAAGCTGATGACCGAGGGGCCGCCTGAGGGCAAGGAGCACCGCCAACCCGAGCAGTACTTTGACAGTGTCCCGGTGGGATCCCACCTTGTGGTGGAGCAATGTGCTAAGGATGTCATATTCCCATGAACGCACTCATGTTATCCTGTCCTGTAATATTAAACAGACCCGTTATGCAATATAATGTCTGTTAGTTTACAATTTTACCTCCTGTGCGGCCGTTTATGAAAATCTAAGAGTTGGCCAGTCGTTGGCTTTTTCCGCCACATAGATAGTATGGGGGTGTTTGGGATAAATCTAACACTCTTTACCCCACCTTTTGGTCCTTAAAGGAGGTGTTTAGCGCAACGAACAAGGCAATCGGACTATACGGCTTTATCACCCTCACTTGGCCATAGGAGTTTGGCAATGAAAGTTTTGGCGCAGCCCCTGGTGTTCGGAAGGCCAAACTTGGGGCGCTATACACGCCTAATCGGACAAAAACCGGTTCCTCGCATAAAGCGTAAAAAATCTCTAAGGATTTGAAAACCTCTCGAACAGCTGACTAGTTCTCGCCGCATCATGACAGTCTATTTTCGGCTTTCTCTACTAAGGTGCTCGTCCGGAAGAACCGGGACACAATCGCAGTAGTTCTCCCTTTACGGCCCTAGCCAATATAGCAGAACGTAAGGTAGTAAGCACAGGAGCCGGGCAACCCAACTATTGACCAAAGACATGATTCGGAGCCGATGCATATAATGCTATAAGTTCGGGGTGCCGAACTGTATTGTAAAAGTGTTTGGAATTTATTGCCGTATTGCGGGGCATGGTAAAGCCCCTGGCGAAGTAATACGTACCAGAGTGTACGGGTGCAATAGATAAAAAATACAAAGACAAGGAAAAAAATCAAGTAATAAGCTGACGCTGCAAATTATTTTCCGTTGTAATTTGATTAATACGTCGAGGCGTACTTGTACAAGTAATGCGATAAGCAAGTAAGGCTATTTAACATGCCATGACCAAGGGCGAGCTGCGTGCGGGTATTTAAAATAGGTATAACGATCATTAGCAGAGACCACCTGGGAATTCCCTTGTACGTCAAAGCCCTTGCCTTCTTGGTGTGTCCGTCCCGCGATGGGTCCGATGACCAGGTTATCAAAAAAGCCTCGAGAAGAGAAAAACCCTGAAAGAAAGAGAAAAAGTGAAGGTATGGGGATCCAGGGGCAGTTGAGCCGCATTGTGGACCGCGGTCTAGTTGTGCCTCCGTCCATGCCCATGGTATTTTAAGTGTGTAGTTATGTACGCGTGGCATGCATGTCACTGCTTGATTGGGACTGGGACGGAGGCCGAACTGCTAGTCACGCTCTGGACGAGCTGGACCGTCCTACTGCAGAGTAGTTCAGACTCTCTTAACGGTGTCCAGGGGCTTTACTGCCGAGTTGAGATTCTGCCTAAAAAGACTACTCTGTACTTCTGCTACAAGGGTCACGGTGTGCTCCTCAGTACGGAGGGAGTGCTCCGTGATTCCATTGACTGTGGTAACACCGCATGGTCTGGGCATCTTGAGCTTGAGGTAGGCGTAGTGCGGCACCGCGTTGAATCAAGCAAATGCGGTTCGTCTGAGCAGTGCATGATATCCACTGCGGAAGGGGACGATATCAAAGATTAACTCTTCGCTTCAGAAATTATCCGGGGATCCGAAGACCACTTCCAAAGTGATTGAGCCCGTATAGCAGGCCTCTACACCTGGTATGAAACGTTTAAAGGCGGTTTTTGTGGGCTTGATCCTTGAGGGATCGATACCCATTTTGCGCACTGTATCCTGATAGAGCAGGTTCAGGCTGCTGCCACCATCCATGAGGAGGACTCGCGTGAGGTGGAATCCGTCGATAATTGGGTCAAGGACCAGTGGGCTGAACCGCCATGACGGATACTGCTCGGATGGTCCTTGTGATCGAAGGTGATCGGATAGGAGGACCATGGGTTGAACTTTGGGGCGACTTGCTCCATCGCGTAGATGTCCCTAAGTGCACGCTTGCGCTCCCTCTTGGGGATATCGGTGGCGTATATCATGTTCACCGTTTTGATTTGGGGGGGGGGGATTTCTTTTGTTCCCCTGTGTTTGGTGGTCGGGGTTCCTCGTCATCATCATCGCTTTGCAACCCTTTCTCCTCATACTCGGCATTTAACTTGTCGGCCTATTTGAAAACCCAACATTCCCTGTTGGTATGATTGGCTGGTTTATCAGGAGTGCCATGAATTTGGCATGGTCGATCTAGTATGCGGTCCAAACTGGATGGGCCCGGATTGTTTCTCTTAAATGGATTCTTCTGCTGACCGGACTTAGAGCCACTGAATCCGGCATTGACCGCCGTGTCTTCGGTGTTGTCACCGTTGTTTTGACGCTTGTTTCTATTGCGTCGGGGCTTGCCGTTGCTGTTTCTGGCTTCAAAGGTGCCAGGTTCGCTTGTATTGTTGTTGCTACGGGCTAGCCAACTATCTTCGCCCGCACAGAAGCGGGTCATGAGTGCCATAAGGGCTGACATGGACTCCGATTTTTCCTGGCCGAGGTCTCTGGCCAGCCATTCGTCGCGGATGATGTGCTTAAAGGCCGCTAGGGCTTCGGCGTCTGGACAGTCGATGATCTGGTTCTTCTTAGTTAGGAACCTAGTCCAGAATTTCCTGGCTGACTCTCCGGGCTGTTGGATTATGTGACTTAGGTCATCGGCATTCGGAGATCGGACATATGTGCCTTGGAAGTTGTTGAGGAAGGCGTCCTCCAATTCCTCCCAGCTGCCAATAGAGTTTTCGAGCGGATTGTTTAACTAGTATCTAGCTGGTCCTTTGAGTTTGAGCGGGAGGTATTTGATGGCATGAAGATCGTCGCCGCGAGCCATATGAATGTGGAGAAGAAAGTGCTCAATCCACACCGCGGGGCCTGTTGTGCCATCATATGATTCGATGTTCACTGGTTTAAACCCTTCTGGGAAATCATGTCCCATTACTTCGTCAGTGAAGCAAAGGGGGTGCGCAGCGCCTCTATATCGGGCCAAGTCGTGACGTAGCTCGGATGGAGATCGTCTGCGGTTTTTGGCCCGGACGTGATTATGTTTGTCACGTTCAGCCGGATGGCCATCGTTGCGCGTCGAGGCACGTCCGCGTGATCCATAGATTGATCTTGTCTGACCTGCTCTCTTTTCCAAATCGCGCCGCAGGTCATGTGTATATCCCAGAGCTGTTATATTTCTGTTTGTCCGGCGAGGTAATGCGGGCTGGTGTTCGGCTTGAGGTGCCACTTTATCCCGGCCACGTAGTGGTCGGTCAGCCACATTGTACCTTGGTAGGATGGGCTTCAGAGCCTCGTCATCGAACTATGGTAACAGTTTGTGCTTCGGGTAGCTTTTGGTTGGGCGCTCGAGGCCATATTCCTCGGCTGCCAGGACATCAGTCAATCTTTCATTGAGTAGATCTTGATCAGCTTGAAGCTCCTGCTGCTTCTTTTTCAGGCTTCTTGCAGTGGCAATTAACTGACGCTTAAAGCGTTCCTGTTCGGCGGGCTCTTCAGGCACGATGAAATCTTCATCACCGAGGCTAACCTCGTCCTCGTGGAGCGGAAGGTAGTTGCTATCCTTCAAGTCTTCGTTCATGGCCTGTTCGCCAGAGCTGACTCGCCCATCCTCCCGTTCCTCATGTTCGGAGGTTGGCTCAACGGGGTCTTCATTGTTTTCGGCACCATCCGGAGTGTTATCCTCTTCTGTGACGGTATTGCTGTTTCTACGACGGCGTGGCTTAGAGCGGCGCCGCTGACATCAGTGCTTCGATTGTATCTCAGGAGGTTTATCCTTGACTAGATTTTCATTATCGTCGTTATTTTCTTTGGGTGTGTCCACCATGTATATGTCGTATGAGGAGGTGGCTGTCCAACACCCTGTGGGCAGTGGTTCCTGCTCATCTCCGGCATCGTCGTCCATACCGTCGATGTCTTCGGAGTCGTAGTCGAGCATGTCGGTTAAGTTGTCGACAGTGGCTATAAAATGGGTGGTGGGTGGGACACAAAATTCTTCGTCGTCCGCTTCCCACACGAGCCGGACATAGTTCGGCCAAGAGTCCCCCGACAAGGAGAGGGATTTTAATGAGCTTAACACGTCACCAAAAGGCGAGTGCTGGAAGATGTCCGTGGAGCTGAACTCCAAGATCGGCGCCTAATCAGGTTCGATGGACACGGATGCATGCAGTCCGGAATCCATGGCCGGAGACGAGTCCGGGGTTCCGGTGACACAAGCCCCGGTTGATGCTGGGTCTGTGTGCGACTCAAGCGCCGCTGAGTCTGCGGCCTCCGCGGCGGGGTTGAGCTTCCCGTCTTCGGACAACAAAGCCCGCTCCGGCTCTAGGGCCAGGGCGGTCACGGGCGCTATCTCCTGTGTGCGGCCAGATGACAGATCTAGGTCATGTTCATCGTGGTGGCCGAGGATAGCCGTCATGGGCTCGAATCCGTCAAAGATCAAGTTTCCGCGGATATTGGCCACAAAATTCAGGCTTCCAAATATGACCTGATGGCCAGGGGCGTAGCTATCGATCTGCTCTAGATGGCCAAGCGAGTTGGCCCGCAATACGAAGCTGCCGAATACGAAGATCTATCCAGGGAGGAAGATCTCCCCCTGGACTGCATTGTTGTAGATGATTGATGGAGCCATCAAGCCTATCACTGACGTCACAGCGGAACTCTCAATGAAAGCAACAATGTCGATGTCAAAACTGGCGGATCTCGAGTAGGGGGTCCCGAACTGTGCATCTAAGGCTAATGGTAATAGGAGGCGGGGGACACAATGTTTACCCAGGTTCGGGCCCTCTCTATGGAGGTAATACCCTACTTCCTGCTTGATTGATCATGATGAATATGAGTATTACAAGAGTTGATCTACCACGAGATCGTAATGGCTTAACCCTAGAAGTCTAGCCTATGAGGTTATGATGGTTGTGGCTAAACCGTAGAAGTCTAAACCCTCCGGTTTATATAGACACCCGGGGGGCTAGGGTTGTACAAAGTCAGTTACAGAGAAAGGAATCTACATATCCGAATTGCCAAGCTTGCCTTCCATGCAAAGGAGAGTCCCATCCGGACACGGGACGAAGTCTTCTATCTTGTATCTTCATAGTCCAACAGTCCGGCCAAAGTATATAGTCCGGCTGTCTGAGGACCCCTTAATCCAGGACTCCCTCACCCGCGCCAGCGACCATCCCCGTAGTATTTGATGGGCTGGTTGCCGAGCACTATCGTAGAGCTGGAAGCCGCGGGCATCAGCGAGGTCTCCGCGGACCCGCGTGATCTCGTGTACATGCCAGCGCCCGTGCCCGTGCCTGTGCACGCCCCTCCACCCACGGCGGCGCCGGTCCCCGTGCGTTTGGATGCACCCGCCACGCCCGTGCCCGTGCGCGCGCCCCCCTTAGTGGCATGGGACGCCACCGTCGACCGCTACCTCTCAGCGCCGCCAGTTGCCATCCTCCCGCGCCCCGCCCATCGATCGCGTGATGACATGATGTTTGATTTACAAGTGAAGAACATTTTGTGCTGCCTTGAAGACTTCAACAACGGCGTCCAGGAGGACGACAACGACGGCGTGGCACACCGTCGCTGGAAATAGTTTTTTTGGGGTTTAGTAATGTATCTCGATCATATGAATATAAATTTGCAGTGTGACTGAATGAAAGATATAGTTTGAACGAACTTGCATTTTTCTCTCTTAATGTACAGACTTATCAAACAATTTTCTTTTGAAAAAAAACGTCAATGGTTTTAAATATAAAACACTCATCGCAAACGTTTTAGTTAGAACACCCGTATGCAAACTGGCAGCTTGCACAGGAAGCCAAGGGAAAATGTTCCGAGCAAGATTTGTGCAGCTCTTGATCGCAAACGTTTTAGATAGAACATCCGTATGCAGAGTGAGAGCTATGGTCTTCCCCCTTAAGTCAGGGGAAAATTCGCAGCGTGGGATTTGTGGATCTCTTCAACGCAAATGGTTCAGATTGAATACGGTATGCAAATCCAGACTTCGGCACTAATTAAGCCAAGAGAAAATGTGCCGAGCAGGATTTCTACATCCCTTCAACGCAAATGGTTGTTTTGGACGACCCGTGTGCAACCACTTACAAACAATTTAGTAAGATTTGCATCTATCATATTGGGTATGTTGTTATTTGTCAAACTGGAAAGACTGACATTTGTTGATCTTGTAACATTGCCATTTGTCAACTTTGTAACACTGCGATTTATCAAAATATGCAGCTAAAAATCACTAGCAGTAACTAATTTTTTCAACTAAAAATCAGTAATTAAGCATAATTTTCATTCATAGATTAAGCAGTCATTCTTTATACAATCAGTTCAACTCGACAGCTGAACCGACCAAAATTTTCCCCAATTGTTGCCAACCACGTACTGAAATAGCTAGTTCTACTATATATACTAGCTAATTTTAAGTACGTTGTACAGTTCCACCACATCTATAGTCAGATAAACTGAACAAAATAGCCCGTAAATACTACTACTACTATGGAGGTGCTTTGTACTACTTCCGGCAGCCTCTCTTCTGCTGAGCGCGCTCAGTAAGAGGTAGAAGAGGAGGAGCCTAACGACAAGTTGGACAACTGCAATACGGTGCCTGCCGGTGTTGCGCCTTCAGCAACGCTCACCTCGAACGCCCTCTGCCACTCCAGACGACCCCTCTCGAAGCGGTGGTTCTCCTCGTAGATCTCCTGATTCCCCGCCTCTGAGGCGGCGTGTGCCACGGCCATGGCGGCGGTAAGGATCTTTGCGTGCTCCACGAGGCGCTCCTCCTCCTCCTGCAGGAACTCGGTGTAGCGCGCAAGGTCGCTGATGCACGTGCTGGCATCCACCTCCGCCTTCTGCCTTCGGGTAGCGGTGGCGGAGAGGGTGATGACCTCAGCGGTTGACGGTGGGATGGCGGCCACGGTGGCCGATGATGGGGTGGCGACCACAACCACCACCTCCCGCCTTTGGGCCGTGGTGGCACAGCGGGTGATGGCCACGATGGCCGGCAGTGGGGTGGTAGCCACGACGGCCACCTCTCGCCTTCGGGCCGCGGCGGCGGAGCGGATGATGGCCCTGGCTTTCGATGGTGGTGTGGCGGCAATGGCGGCCGACAACAGCTACCGACGGGTAGCGGCGACGGAGCGTGTGGTGGGTGTTTCGTGCACACCCAAAAGGGACGTCACGCGCACTACACTATGCCGGGGACTGCGCCGCCGTTGCGGTGTAGCCTCCCATCTGGAGCTTTCCTCTGATGACGGCGGAGTGGCTGAGTGACGATGATGTACCGGTGCCATTAGCGATTGTGGGGGAAGCATGCGAGATAAGCTACAGGGAGGGAGGGGAATATGCGGTGCAAGACTCGCCGGCCGTGAGGGTTTATATAGCAGGCCGGTAAGCATTGGGATTTTGGGGGATTTCACCGAGTCAGGCAGGAAGCTTGCTCGGGAACCTGTGAGGTTGCGCGGGAACAGGCTCACCGATGATTCATTGGCGCCACCGTTTGGCCAAAAGAACGCCCCCGTGCGCTGCGCAAGCTTGCGCTGTAAGCCGTCTGCGGCAGCGGGGTGACAAGACGTGCGAGAGGAGGACGAAAGCCCACGTACACATACGGTTAATAAAAAAATGTCTGTGATTTAATTACCTATTGATATGTCTCCAACATATCTATAATTTTTTATTGTTCCATGCTATTATATTATCTGTTTTGGATGTTTAATGGGCTTTACTATACGCTTTTATATTATTTTTGGGACTAACCTATTAACCGGAGGCCCAGTCCAAATTGTTGTTTTTTGCCTATTTCAGTGTTTCGCAAAAAGGAATATCAAACGGAGTCCAAACAGAATGAAACCTTCGGGAGAGTTATTTTTGGAACAAATGCAATCCAGGAGACTCGGAGTGGACGTCAAGAAAGAAACGAGGCGGCCACGAGGCAGGAGGGCGCGCCTAAAGGGGGTAGGCGCGCCCCCCACCCTCGTGGCTCCCCTGACCGACTTATTTCACCTATATATACTCATATACCCTGAAAACATCCGGGGGCACCACAAAACCCTATTTCCACCGCCGCAACCTTCTGTACCCATGAGATCCCATCTTGGGGCCTTTTCTGGCGCTCCGCCGGAGGGGGAATCCATCACGGAGGGCTTCTACATCAACACCATAGCCTCTCCGATGAAGTGTGAGTAGTTTACCACAGACCTTCGGGTCCATAGTTATTAGCTAGATGGCTTCTTCTCTCTCTTCGGATCTCAATACAAAGTTCTCCTCGATCTTCTTGGAGATCTATTCGATGTAATTCTTTTTGCGGTATGTTTGTCGAGATCTGATGAATTATTGGTTTATGATCAAGATTATCTATGAACAATATTTGAATATCCTATGAATTCTTTTATGTATGATTTGTTATCTTTGCATTTCTCTTCGGATTATCAGTTTGGTTTGGCCTACTAGATTGATCTTTCTTGCAATGGGAGAAGTGCTTAGCTTTGGGTTCAATCTTGCGGTGTCCTTTCCCAGTGACAGCAGGGGCAGCAAGGCATGTATTGTATTGTTGCCATCGAGGATAAAAAGATGGGGTTTATATCATATTGCTTGAGTTTATCCCTCTACATCATGTCATCTTGCCTAATGTGTTACTATGTTCTTATGAACTTAATACTCTAGATGCATGCTGGATAGCGATCGATGTGTGGAGTAATAGTAGTAGATGCAGAATCATTTTGATCTACTTGTCACGGATGTGATGCCTATATACATGATCGTGCCTAGATATTCTCATAACTATGCACTTTTCTATCAATTGCTCGACAGTAATTTGTTCACCCACCGTAAGACTTATGCTATCTTGAGAGAAGCCACTAGTGAAACCTATGGCCCCCGGGTCTATTTTCCATCATATAAGTTTCCGATCTATTTTATTTTACAATCTTTACTTTCCAATCTATATCATAAAAATACCAAAAATATTTATCTTATTATCTCTATCAGATCTCACTTTTGCAAGTGGCCGTGAAGGGATTGATAACCCCTTTATCGCATTGCTTGCAAGGTTCTTATTTGTTTGTGCAGGTACGAGGGATTTGAGTGTAGCCTCCTACTGGATTGATACCTTGGTTCTCAAAAACCAAGGGAAATACTTACGCTACTTTGCTGCATCACCCTTTCCTCTTCAAGGGAAAACCAACGCATGCTCAAGAGGTAGCACCTACTATACCCCCGTCCTGGTTTATAAGTAGGATTTAACTAATAAAATACGAATGCATGTCGCCAAAGGTTATATAGTTGGATTCCTATTTGCACATAGTTTCCAATTATATAATTTTTATAACATGCATTAACATTTTGTTGGTTAAATTTGAGGCCAAAGTATGGCACAAAATATAAAGGGGACTATAGACCAAGACGGAGGTAGTAGCACACAGCCGCTCTCTACGCAGCGATGCAACTATTGGCCGGCTTGTAGGCGACCATTTCCTGCGTGTTCAACTGCTCTATGCGTGTGGTTGCTTGCGGTTGAGGCGGCCACGGCATGCACTACTCGCATCCCGCCATGCGTGCTCTGCTCTCCAGGCCTTATGGGTGCTCTGTCCTCGTCCCTCCACACGCGCTGTCAGTGTTTGGGGCTAGCGCATGATCACGCACGTTCGTGTGCATGCGGTTGCACCGGGCCCGGCGCGACAATGCAGTTACCCGCTACAAAAACTGCCATGCGGACGCGTCGAGAATCCAGGCCGCCCGACCCCCATTTATTCCTGCGGCCATTTACCTTCATCTCTCATGTCACACTACACAATAAGCACACCCATGATGACACATATACAGAGAGGACATCCAACGGTTCCAATGGCGATCCCCGTGGCTCCAATGGCGCTCTCAGCGGCCGACGACGACAATGGCAGGCAGTTCACCATGCATCATGTAGTGGACACCCACGTGAGGGGGAAGGCCCTCTCGGTGGTGTACATGAACGATCCGGTGTCAGTGGAGAGCTCCATCCAAACTATGGAGGAGTTCCTTGCCAAGGACAAGTACCAGGTGGTCGGCTTCGACCTCGAGTACACCATCGGTCGTGCCGGGCACGATCAGAAGGTTGTCATCGCCCAGTTGTGCGTGTGACATGACGTCCTCTTCTACCACTACCACCTGGCCACAAGGCCTTACAAGCGTTTCTCCAGGTTTATCAACCGCTCCGACTGCAGTTTCGCTACGGTGGACACCACCAACGATCTAAAAGCGCTCAAGGTTTTGGGCTTGAAATGCCGAAATCTTGTCAACATCCAGGACCATTACAAGGTCTGGGGCAGCGACAACAACAAACTGAACTCCCTGGTTGACTTCGCCTCGGCCATCATCGACCCCTACTACATGAAGATGAAGGATGAGAGCAAGAAGGACAAGAACACCTGGAATAGTGTTTGGCATGAGAGACTGGATGAACAACACGTCAAGTACGTGACCAAGGACGCATACACAAGCTACGAGATGTACAGGCGGATTGTTGACATGAGGAAGTGTCTTCTTCCTGCCCCAGACGAGGGACCGAGCCACAGAGCAGTGGCAGGAGCGTCACAAGAAGTAGATGACTAGACGATCGTTTCTCCTACTTTAGAATGCATGCAATTGTTTATTGAGGCGTGTATGTGAATGATCTATATAGTCACTTATGTAATTGGATGTTTATTTCAATTATATATATACATGTTATTCTTCTGCAGACAGAGAAAATCACACGGCCTATTAGCAGCAATTGTCTGTTTTATTATTGGTCTTCACACACATTTCTGATTACAAACCTGTTTGCCGCGTATCACACACATCTTGTTCAGTTGAACCGTTTCCATTGTGTTGCCTAATCACACACAGTTCATCCTAGTGAACTGTATGCCGTATATCGCACACACCCTCATCTGGCTACCCGTTTCTATTGTTCTGCATCATCAAAAACAGTTCTTCTGGATTAACCATTTGCCACTCATCCAATGGAGGGAAGCTTCTACATTCGCGGGGGGCGTAGAATTGACCATTGGGAGGCAACAGTCGGTCATCCGGGCACACAATAAAGGATGCAAAGAGGGATCCTACAACAGCAAGGACCAGCCTTCCTACCGATAGCTCATCTAACAGAACTCTCAAGTTAACTGTGGTGAGGCTTGAGTAGTCATCAGATGGGTGACTGGATGGGAACTGTCCTCGATGTTAAATTAACTAATTGGATGGGTCACTCTAAACATTTAATTGTCTTAAATGTATATAGTGCTCCCTCCTATTAGTTGAAGTAACCTCGAGGTCCTTATTTTGTAATTTTTAACATTTTTTTTATTTTCAACACATGTTGATTGGTTTGAAGAAGGTCTATCTCGTTACTTTTTGATAATTTTTGTTTTTTTTTGAACACATGTTGATTGGCTTGAATGAAGGCTTATCCCGTTACTTTATGACATGTTTCCAAAACATGGACCTCGAGGTTAATTCAACTAATAGGACGGAGCACTATATACATTCAACGCAATTACATGTTTTCCAAAAAAAGTGATATGATTTCTGTGAAACTTATAAGTCATGTATGTCAAATTAACTTCTGTGTACTTGTTCTCAAATTAACCCCCGAGCATGTTTGCCGCGTATCACACACATCTTGTTAAGTTGAACCGTTTATGTTCTCTTCCCTAATCGACAACAGTTCATTCGAGTGAACCGTATGCCGTATATCACTCACACCTTGATTTGGTTGACCGTTTCTGTTGCTTTCCCTAATAGCAAACACTTCATCGGAGCAAACTGTATGCTGTATATCGCACACACATTGATATGGCTGCCCGTTTCTATTGCTCTATCTAATCGCAAATAGTTCGCCTGAATCAACTGTATGCCCAACATCACACGCGCAAGTAAAATCTAAACCCAGTTTGATGTGCCCGCCATCGCAAATGTTTAGCATATTTTTGACGGTTTTTTACATCACCTTTTGCGATTAATGCATCGCACACAGTTTCGTCAAAGGGTCTCTGATCATAGTGTTGCGTTAGCAGCATCCTGCAGTAGTGTATGTTCATGATAATGGGTTTAGTAAACCAAATTACTAGTGAACTCCCACTTAAATCAACATACCTCAAGTTGCCTAAGTGTTTACATGATCCAAATCAACTACCCATATCCGATCATCACGTGAGATGGGTTTGTCATCAATGGTGAACATCTCCATGTTGATCATATCTACTACATGACTCATGTTTGACCTTTCGGTCTTCCGTGTTCCGAGGCCATGTCTATACATGCTAGGCTCGTCAAGTTTAACCCAAGTATTATGCATGTGTAAAACTAGCTTACACCCGTTGTATGTGAACGTAGAGTCTATCACCCCCGATCATCACAAGGTGCTTCGAAACGCTAAACTTCCGCAATGGTGCATACTTAGGGAGAACACATTTTATCTTTAAATTAAGTGAAGGGATCATCTTATAATTCTACCGCCGTCCTAAGCAAAATAAGATGCATAAAAAGATAGACATCACATACAATCAAAATATGTGACATGATATGGCTATCGTCATCTTGTGCTTTTGATCTCCATCTCCGAAGAAATGACATGATATCCACCGTCACCGGCATGACACCATGATCTCCATCATCGTGTCATCACGTGGTCGTCTCGCCAACTATATTCTACAACTATTGCTAGCACATAGGGATAAGGTAAAGCAACTACATGGCGCTATTTGTTGACACGCAGGTCAGACAATAAATTAAAGACAACCCTATGGCTCCTACCGGTTGCCGTACTCATCGACACGCAAGTCATGAACCTATTACAAAACATGATCATCTCATACATGAACACATATCACATCATGTTTTGGCCATACGACATCACAACATGCCCTGCAAAAATAAGTTAGACGTCCTCTATTTTGTTGTAATTTTTACGTGGCTGCTAGGGCAAACTATAAGAATCGTTCTTATCTACGCAAAGCCACAACAGTGATATACAAGTTGCCTTTTAACCTTCTACAAGGACCGCCCTCATCAAATTATATTCAACTAAAGTGGGAGAGACAGACACCCACAAAGCCACTTTCATGCAATACAAGTTGCATGTCAAACAGTAGGACCTGTCTCATGTACATGGACATGTAAGGTTGGTCCGAGCCGCTTCATCCCATAATACCGCCAAATCCAAATAAGACAAGGGAAGTAAGCAATTTGAACATCAACACCCACAAATTCTTTGTGTTCTACTCGTTCACATACATCTACGCATAGACCTAGCTCTGATAGCACTGTTGGGGAACGAAGCATGAAAATCAAAAAAAAATCCTATGAACACCCAAGATATAATCTAGGATATGTATAGCAACGAGAGGGGAGTGGTGTCTACATACCCTTATATACCAAAAGCGTTAACAATCTAGAGATCGTGGTTGGCGTTGTCGTACTCGCGCCGCGATCCAATCCGATCCAAGTACCGCACATGCGGCACCTCCGAGTTTAACACCCGTACGGCTCGGCGACGCCCTCTCCTTCTTGATCCATCAAGTGAGGGAGATGAGGTAGATGAGATTGATACGTCTCCAACATATCTATAATTTTTGATTGTTCCATGCTATTATATTACCATTTTGGATGTTTATGGGCTTTATTTTACACATTTATATCATTTTTGGGACTAACCTACTAACCGGAGGCCCAGCCCATATTGTTGTTTTATTGCCTGTTTTAGTATTTCGAAGAAAAGGAATATCAAACGGAGTCCAAACGGAATAAAAGATTTGGCATCATGATTTTTTGGAAGAATATCATCCTGGAGGCTTGGAGATCAAGTCAGAAGACCCTCAAGGAGCCCAGGAGATAGGGGGCGCCCCCGCCCCCCCCCCCCCCCTACAGGGCGCGGTGCCCTATCTCGTGGACCCCTTGAGCACTCCCCGACCGACTTCTTTCGCCTATATAACCCTATGTACCCTATAACCATCGAATATCAAGATAGATCGGGAGTTCGCCACCGCAAGCCTCTGTAGCCACCAAAAACCTCTTGGGAGCCCGTTCCGGCACCCTGCCGGAGGGGGAATCCATCACCGGTGGCCATCTTCATCATCCCGGCGCTCTCCATGACGAGGAGGGAGTAGTTCACCCTCGGGGCTGAGGGTATGTACCAGTAGCTATGTGTTTGATCTCTCTCTCTCTCTCTCTCTCGTGTTCTCTCTCGTGTTCCCTCCATGGCACGATCTTGATGTATCCCGAGCTTTGCTATCGTAGTTGGATCTTATGATTTTTCTCCCCCTCTACTCTCTTGTGATGAATTGAGTTTCCCCTTTGAAGTTATCTTATCGGATTGAGTCTTTTATGAGAACACTTGATGTATGTCTTGCCGTGCTTATCTGTGGTGACAATGGGATATCATGTGCCACTTGATGTATGTTTTGGTGACCAACTTGAGGGTTCCGCCCATGAACCTTTGCATAGGGGTTGGCATACGTTCTTGACTCTCCGGTAGAAACTTTGGGGCACTCTTTGAAGTACTTTGTGTTGGTTGGATGAATCTGAGATTGTGTGATGCATATCGTATAATCATGCCCACGTATACTTGAGGTGACAATGGAGTATCTAGGTGACATTAGGGTTTTGGTTGATTTGTGTCTTAAGGTGTTATTCTAGTACAAACTCTTTTATAGATTGATCCGAAAGAATAACTTTGAGGTGGTTTCGTACCCTACCATAATCTCTACGTTTGTTCTCCGCTATTAGTGGCTTTGGAGTGACTCTTTGTTGCATGTTGAGGGATTGTTATATGATCTATCTATGTTATTATTGTTGAGAGAAATTGCACTAGTGAAAGTATGAACCCTAGGCCTTGTTTCCTATCATTGCAATACCGTTTACGCTCACTTTTATCATTAGTTACATTGCTGTTTTTATTATTTCAGATTACAAATACCTATATCTACCATCCATATTGCGCTTGTATCACCATCTCTTCGCCGAACTAGTGCACCTATACAATTTGCCATTGTATTGGGTGTGTTGGGGACACAAGAGACTCTTTGTTATTTGGTTGCAGGGTTGTTTGAGAGAGACCATCTTCATCCTACGCCTCCCACGGATTGATAAACCTTAGGTCATCCACTTGAGGGAAATTTGCTACTGTCCTACAAACATGTGCACTTGCAGGCCCAACAACGTCTACAAGAAGAAGGTTGTGTAGTAGACATCAAGCTCTTTTCTAGCACCGTTGCCGTGGAGGTGAGTGCTTGAAGGTATATCTTTAGATCTTGCAATCGAATCTTTTTGTTTCTTGTTTTATCACTAGTTTAGTTTATAAAAGAAAACTACAAAAAATGGAGTTAAGTTTGTCTCATATGCTTCGTCTTTTTAATATCTTTCGTGAGTATGATGGAAAGGAAAATTGTGCTCAAGTGCTAGAAGAAGAATGCTTTAAAATGCCCATCGTGACAGTGCGGCGCGATTGGCTGTGGCTCGAACCCGTCGAAGATCAAGTCTCCGCGGACGTCAGCCGTATAGTTCAAACTTCCAAATCTGACCTGATGGCCAGGGGCGTAGTTTTCGATCTGCTCCAGATGGCCAAGTGAATTGGGCCCCAGTGCAAAGCCGCCGAATACGAAGATCTATCCGGGGAGAAAAGTCTCACCCTGGACCGCGTCATTGTTGATGATCGAAGGAGCCATCGGGCCTATAGGTGACGACACAGAGGAACTCTCAATGAAAGCACCAATGTCGGTGTCAAAACCGGCGGATCTCGAGTAGGGGGTCCCGAACTGTGCGTCTAGGCGGATGGTAACAGGAGACAAGGGACACGATGTTTTTACCCAGGTTTGAGCCCTCTCGGTGGAGGTAAAACCCTACTCCTGCTTGATTAATATTAATGATATGGGTAGTACAAGAGTAGATCTACCACGAGATCAAAGAGGCTAAACCCTAGAAGCTAGCCTATGGTATGATTGTTGTTCGTCCTACGGACTAAAACCCTCCGGTTTATATAGACACCGGAGAGGGCTAGGGTTACATAGAGTCGGTTACAATGGTAGGAGATCTACATATCCATATCGCCAAGCTTGCCTTCCACGCCAAGGAAAGTCCCATCCGGACACGGGACGAAGTCTTCAATCTTGTATCTTCATAGTCTAGGAGTCCGGCCAATGGTGATAGTTCGGCTATCCGGACACCCCCTAATTCAGGACTCCCTCACCCGCAAGGACCAAAAAGTACCTCAACCAAATGCTGTGGAAATCTTCAAGGATTGTCACACCAGCAAGAAGAAGGGCATGACTACACCAGTCAAAGCCGCTCTTGTAAGTCCTTAATCCTCATGCCTTTTAACTACTACTTACTCTGACTTGTGCCTTGAACTGCATGGTTTGCAGCCAATGTCTATTACTCTTTTCAATTTTATACACAATTGTCTTAGCGTATCATTGCACCTTACAAGGTTTAAAAGGGAGGAGTGATGTTCATTTGATCTTGACCCGTAATCTAGTTGCGTGCTGGACTTGCCCACACAACATTACAATTGCTTGTTTGTCTGTTCTCAGTTGTTTTGTGATATGAATGATGGCATACTATGCTTACCGTATTATAGACTTCGTCTCTTTATCCTTAGCCCTCAATACAATGTGAAGAAATAGACAATACATTAGCGATGGTACATGGTCATATGTTTGGAACCTGGTTTTATTATGTACTTTGCAATAAAATACAACTAATATTTTACATGGGTTCACCAGAATAAGTTCTGTATATAGACCAAAGCTATTTTGTTTGGTTTTGCTACCTCCTTAATATCTTCTGTTCTGGCACTACTAATGTAAAACCTCAACTTTTCAGCGAGCTATGGAAAAAATGGTGGAACCGCCACCTTCTGAATGTGGCGAGGCAACTATAACCACAATGTCAGCTCTTGCTGCAGTGGGTCAGTACCTGTCCACTAACAGTGCCAAAAGCACGTTCCTGCGTAATACTGGATTGGTTGTTAAGGCAATATCGTCCAAACTGCCTCATGATCAAGATAGGCAAGCTCAAAGCAATGTTGTATCTACGCTCCACACACAAGTCCATTCCCTAACAGTGGCCCTTTGTGAAACAAGGAGAAACATTGCTCAATGTCGTCAAGATATGCATGGTTTTGAAACCGGACTATCAGACATTTGCTATGTTGTTCAGGAGCCTAGGGGAAATGAAGGCGAGGGTTATGGTGTTCCATCGGACAATACAGCATGAAAACGTAACAGTCAGGTCAAATGAACCGAGCTTCTGAACTTCTGGTGGTGCATTTATCTGCTAGACTGTTAAGTTTTATGCCAACCTTCCTTTTGTTATATAGTTGTAATTTGTTTTGGTGCGATACAAAATTTATTCTTAACGTGCAGCCACCGGCTGAAGAAAACAGCAAGCCATTTTTGTATAGTGTAGGTTGTTCCCTATATTTGCACTGGTGGCGATATTTGATGCCGAGTGTGGATGTAATCTGTGCAATCGCCTTAATAGCCTAGCGTTAGTTTGGGCCTTATTTATTTCCTAGTCTTCTTTTTCCATGGTTTGCTAGTGGCCGCAACTACCCATTGGCCATATACGGGCCGTAGGATCCATGGGTCTCCTACGGGCCGTCGATAAATGGGCCTGTAATCGGTGGGCCTCGGGTCGTCGATAAATGGGCCTCGGGCCATCGGATAAATGGGTCTACATGGGCCGTAATCGGGCGTAATTGGTATCGGCCCAGCACGGTAATGGGCCGTTAATAGGCCATAGGACTGCAAAAGCTTAATTCTGTCACAGGCATAACGGGTCGTTAATGGGCCAGAATATAGGACGGGCTGGCCAGAAATGGGCCGACTCTTGCCATGGGCCAAATTTGTCCCATTAGGGTAACAGGCCAGTAACGGGCCGACTCTTGCCATGGGCCAAATTTGGCCCATTAGGGGAACAGGCCAGTAACGGGCTGGAAGTAATCGAGGGACGAAAAGGAGCCCAAGAACGTATGGGCCGTCAATAGGCCGAAAGCTAACACGGGCTGGAAACGGCCCATGTAAATCACGGGCCGTTAAGGGGTACAAAGAAAATTACTGTTCATTATGGGCTAGAGTCACCGTGGGCCTGTAAAGGGCCGAAAGATACGAAGGTCTCATATGGGCCGAAAGACGTCGTGGGCCATACATGGGCCGAAAGTGAAATGGGCTGGTGTTATATTCGATGGGCCACATGACGTTGTTCGGCCGATTTCCTTTAGTGCCTAACGGGCCGTAAAATTGGATATTTGCAAAGAGACCGTTAACAGGCTTTTCTTGGGCCAGCCCGTTAACTTTTGACCAAGTCAAACGGGCCGGCTTTGTAAGCTAAATGGGCCAGTGGTGGGCCGTGGCACGTGTCGACATATCATAGGCGCCTATCTAACCCAGTGACAAGCTGACACGTGTTTCGTCCGGCCAATAAGAATTTTGCACGTGGAAATTTCCCATTGGTCGGGGCTGTTAACGGGTTATCGGATCAAAAACCCGACCTGATAGCTTAACTGCGTTCCGTTATGGTGGATGCCACGTGTTGGTCACCCTTGACGAAAGCACTTCTGTGACACGCGATTTATCGTCATGGAAGTGGACACTTCCGTGATGATAATTTTGGTAATGTCATGGAACACTTCTACGACAGCACAGGTATGACTATCTTGATTCTGTCATAAATTTGTCATGGATGTACATGCATGAAAAAAAACGCGACCTACTGTGACAAACACGTATCATCACGGAAGTGTATTTTTTTGTAGTGAATAGTGGCCATGTCATCATGATCACTTTGCCATCTGACACTTGTCTAAAATCGAAGCCATTTTTTCCTTTTGAAATGCATGTCAAATATTTGTTTCTTCCGTCATGCAATCAAAATAGCCCATCCTATGGAAAATAATCCCTAAATATTTTTCATGTTGAAACCAACATTTTTAGAATCCCCAAATTGCCCCTGGAAATTATTCCAGTGGTCCAACAACACTATTTCGGCTCTTTGCATTTTCCAAAAATGTTTGCACCATTTAAATTACCCTCAAACTTTTTGGTGCCCTCTCAGTTTATTGTTAAGTAATTATGTGCCAAGTCTCATGATCAACCAAATCGTTTGCTAGCTCTCTAATCACAGGTAACTATTTCGTTTCTTAAAAAAAGGCTAACAAGCTCATGTGCACTTAAGCCTGCTAGCTACAGTACACCATAGCCCAACCCACCTCCACCAACCCCCACTCCCCAGGTCCTCTCCCTCCCCACTGTTCGAACGACCGGGGCGATCGCGTTCGTCCCTGACCACCTCGCCTGCCCGCGCCGCTATAGTCCCCGGAGGGGATAACGTCGCTGACGCCGCGCCCCCTCGATCCCCTCTCCCACTTGCCCCCTCGCTCCCCACTCCTCCTCTCTCCCTCTCCCCAGATCCCTTTCTCCCCCCACCGAACACGTTCGTCGTCGGCCACCTTGCCCCGCCGTGGCCGTCGTCCTTCCTGCGTCAAGCCGATGTGCCCACGAGCTCCGCCTCGTCCTCTGCTCCTTCTCCGTCAAACCACGAGACCCGGAGCGCTCCACAATTCCGGCGCCGGCATCGTCTTCCACCTCCGGACGCGCCGGAGCTCGCCGTCGATCCGCGCCGCCCCGAGCACCTCGAGCCGTCCCCATGCCTTCTCTGCAACGGCCGTGAGCCTCTTTCCCTGCTCTCCCCTCTCTTGTCCATCGCCGTAGCCGTCACTTCCACCCACCCGCGCCCGACCGCCCGCAACCCTTGCCTCTGCCTCGCGCGAACTCGCCCCTGAACTCCGTCTCGCGCCTCCTCTGCTGACCGCACGGGCCACGGCCAGTCGCCGGCCCTGCTTGCCGGACCGCCCCGCAGCCGCTCCTTCCCGGTACCTCCCTCTCCCCGCGACGCCCAGGCCGCGCCCGCTTGCCCCCCCCCCCCCCCCCTCGCGCCTGGCTGGCCATGGCCGCGCTCGGGGCCTCTTCCCCTGTAGCGTGGCCGGCCCGGCCCCGCCGCTCGCCGGCGCTGGCCAGCCCGGGAAACTAGGGCCGAGCTCGATCTACGCGCAGAAACTAGGGTTCATGGCGAATTTGGGGAAATTTAGGCAGCGTGTTTATCCTCCCAACCTCCCTCACAGCGCTGTCAATTACAATCGGCCACAGCCGCCGGTCTGTCCAAAGCCAAGTTCCAGTCGAACGTTACAACGGTATTTAAACTAAACCCAATCCGGGCCGGCGTGCCACCTGGGCTTCGTCTTGACTCGAGTGGGCCGCGGAGCAGGCCCACAAGAGCCCTTGAACCTTCCGGCCTTGTCGCTGCTTGTCGGATGATGAACAGTGCCCTCGCCCGTTGTCGCTGCCGCCTGATTACCTGAATCCTCCTCCGGTGTGCTGACATTCCCCCTACCTCGCCGGCCTCTGGCGCCCCGCCGTGCCCCGGTGACCTCTGCCTGCGCCCCGGGTTCCCATACGGGCGCCCACGCCCAGCGCCCGTAGTCGATAGCCCACCGCCCCGCTATGGCCTCTAGGCCACTGGCTACTGGGCCCAGCACCCTGGCAAAAAAAAGAGTTAAAAAATGTTTGTAATAATAATAATTAATTTAATTAATTAATTAGGATTAATTAGCCTAATCACATGTTTAGTTGGAAACTGGATTAATTAGTCTAAATAGTCAATGACAGGGGGGCCCACGCCCTGTTAACCAGTCAAACGTTAACTGGTCAACTGGGACCCCCTGGGTGCGTCTAGCATTTAAGCATTATTTTCAAAATATTAAGTAAATCCAAAATATAGTTTAAACCTTTGAAAAATCATATAAATTAATCCGTAACTCGGATGAAAAAGTTTTATACATGAAAGTTGCTCAGAACGACGAGATGAATCCAAATACGCGACCTGATTGTCCGCCACACGCCCCTAGCATAGCAAACATGCAACATTTCCCCTCCATTTCGTCTGCCCGAAAATGCCAAACTTCGCGAAAACATTCCCGGATGTTTCCCCCCTTCGCCGGTAGCGTGTAGCACCGCGCTAGAACACGTCTAGCTCTGTCTATTGTCCTGTTATGCTCTTGCTTGCTATGTATTTACTGTTTCTTCCCCCTCTTCTCTCCAGTAGACCCCGAGACCAATGTTGATGCTACTGTGATCAACTACGTCACCGACGACCCTCCTTCTTGTCTGAGAAACTAGGCAAGCCCCCCCCCCTTGATCATCCCGATATCGCCCATTCTATTCTCTCATGCTTGCATTAGATTTTGTTCCTGTATTTGATTGCTCCTATTCTATTGCATAGCCTGCTTTTCTACCTGCTTATTGTTACCTACCTGCTTATCCTAAACTGCTTAGTATAGGTTGGCTAGTGATCCATCAGTGACCCCCACTTGTCCTTGTTGCCCCTGCTTCATCATCGACGCCTCAATCAGCGTGATCGACGACCAGATCCCGACACCTCACATCACAGCACGCCCCTTTTGTTGCTCGACTCTGTGGAGCTACTATCGAGTGCCGAGGGTGATCCCTCATAACGCACTCCTGATGATAATTCTGTAGTGTAGCTATTCGGTCGTGGTCATCGAGGGTGATTTCCTCTTTCACCATTCCCGATATGGCTCTGTCGTTCAACACCTCAAGTGTGAACCTCGAGGGTGGTCCCTCTTACGTTCACCTTGATGATTACATTGAGTGGAATTCACGGGGGGTGATTCCTTGGGTTTCGCCTTGATGTCTGGACACACAGTTACCTTGACTTTACTTCAGACCTTGGTGAAAGTCGGGCAGGCCCGGAGAGCACCCGCAAGAAAATGACGTGGCACGGCCGGGCATTCTAGGCCCTTGTCGTAAGTCCACGAGACGGGGCGACGGGGTCACTTTCGATCGTGAGTGTCTGCTCGTCTCCGCAAGCTAATAATACACCATGGTTTGAGTATTTGTTCTGAGTTGGCCTTTGGCCTTTACGCACCAACCACCATGTGAGAATAGTTATGGGCCTCGACGTCGCAGTATCAGCCAAAGCTTTGTCAGACGTCCAGTTCAGCATTGCGGCATGGCCCGGTCGGCGCCCTAGTGGAGGTGGCCTGTATCGCCCTGCACGTAACGACCCGGAGTGCACCGGGCGATGGGCCCAGACCCCGGAGTGCTTAGGATGTAGACCGGCGGGGACCTCTCTGCTGAGCCTAGGTAGGGCTGCGACGTGTTGATCTTCTGAGGCCGAGCATTGACCCTAGAAAGGTGTGTCCGGCCAACATGATCGAGCGTGTTGGAAAACGTGGTGCACCCCTGCAGGGAAGATTATCTATTAATAGTCGTGTCCACGGTAACAGACGTTCAGACTTATATCCTGATCTTATACAACTACAAATGGATACTTGAGATATGTGGCTCCGGGATTGCTTTCTCGCAGGGAGTCGAGGAAGGATCTCTGGGCATTAATGTTACAACATGATTGATAAATATAGACTGCTATTCTTTACTCTTCTACTTGCTGCAAGATGCTCGGAGCTGCTTGAAGATGCTAGTCTTCGATAGGCTAGGCCTTCCCCCTTCTATTCTGGCATTCTCCAGTTCAGTCCACAGATACAACCCTTCCATTTGATACAAATGCATACTTAGTATAGATCTGATGCTTGAGAGTACTTTGGATGAGTACTCACGGTTGCTTTGCTACCCCCTTTTCCCCCTTCTTTCTTCTTTCTGGTTGATGCAACCAGATGGTGGATCCGTGGAGCCAGATGCCACCGCCGACGGATACTGCTACGTGGAGACCGTCGACGACCAGGAGTAGTTAGGAGGTCCCAGCCAGGAGGCCTTGCCTCTTCGATCGTGTTGCTTTTGTGCTAGCCTTCTTAAAGTATCTTTGTTTAACTTATGTCTGTACTCAGATATTGTTGCTTCCGCTGACTCTTGTGTATCAAGCTTGTATTTGAGCCCTCGAGGCCCCTGGCTTGTAATATAAAGCTTGTATTATTTTGATTTGTGTCTAGAGTTGTGTTGTGATATCCTCCCGTGAGTCCCTGATCTTGATCGTACACATTTGCGTGTATGATTAGTGTACGATTGAATCGGGGGCGTCACACCTTGACTCTTGCATAATGTAAAAGACATAAAGTTAAAGATAGGCCCTTCGTAGAGGAAAGCAGAGGTTTGTTGGGGAATGTTGCAGAAAATAAAAAAATTCTACGCTTCACCAAGATCAATCTATGGAGTCATCTAGCAACGAGAGAGAGGAGTGCATCTACATACCCTTGTAGATCGCGAGCGGAAGCGTTCAACAGAACGGGGTTGAGGGAGTCGTACTCGTTGTGATCCAAATAACCAAAGATCCTAGTGCCGAACGGATGACACCTCCGCGTTCAACACACTTACGGTTGGGAAAGACGTCTCCTCCTTCTTGATCCAGCAAGGGGAAGGGAGAGGTTGATGGAGATCCAGCAGCACGACGGCGTGGTGGTGGAAGCAGCGGTGATCTCGGCAGGGCTTCGCCAAGCTCAGCGAGAGGGAGAGGTGTTACGGAGGGAGAGGGAGGCGCCAGGAGCAAGGGTTCACAGACCTCCCTCCCCCCTCCTTATATAGGGGCCCTGGGAGGGTGCCGGCCCCCTAGAGATTGAATCTCAAGGGGGGGTGGCGGCCAAGGGGGGGACTTGCCCCCCAAGCCAAGTGGGGCGCCCCCCACCCCTAGGGTTTCCAACCCTAGGTGCAGGGGGAGGCCCAAGGGGGGCGCACCAGCCCACCAAGGGCTGGTTCCCTTCCCTCTTCATCCCACGGGGCCCTCCGGGATAGGTGGTACCACCCAATGGACCCCCGGGACCCTTCCGGTGGTCCCGGTACAATACCGGTGACCCCCGAAACTTTCCCAGTGGCCGAAACTAGACTTCCTATATACAATTCTTCACATCCGGACCATTCCCTAACTCCTCGTGACGTCTGGGATCTCATCCGGGACTCCGAACAAATTTCGGGTTACCGCATACTAATATCTCTACAACCCTAGCGTCACCGAACCTTAAGTGTGTAGACCCTACAGGTTCGGGAATCACGCAGACATGACCGAGACAGCTCTCCGGCCAATAACCAACAGCGGGATCTGGATACCCATGTTGGCTCCCACATGTTCCATGATGATCTCATCAAATGAACCATGATGTCGAGGATTCAAGTAATCCCGTATACAATTCCCTTTGTCAATCGGTACGTTACTTGCCCGAGATTCGATCGTCGGTATCCCAATACCTCGTTCAATCTCGTTACCGGCAAGTCACTTTACTTGTACCGTAATGCATGATCATGTGACCAAACACTTGGTCACATTGAGCTCATTATGATGATGCATTACCGAGTGGGCCCAGAGATACCTCTCCGTCATACGGAGTGACAAATCCCAGTCTCGATCCGTGTCAACCCAACAGATACTTTCGGGGATACCTGTAGTATACCTTTATAGTCACCCAGTTACGTTGTGACGTTCGGTACACCCAAAGCACTCCTACGGCATCCGGGAGTTACACAATCTCATGGTCTAAGGAAATGATACTTGACATTGGAAAAGCTCTAGCATACGAACTACACGATCATGTGCTATGCTTAGGATTGGGTCTTGTCCATCACATCATTCTCCTAATGATGTGATCCCGTTATCAATGACATCCAATGTCCATAGTCAGGAAACCATGACTATCTGTTGATCAATGAGCTAGTCAACTAGAGGCTCACTAGGGACATGTTATGGTCTATGTATTCACACATGTATTATGAGTTCCGGATAACACAATTATAGCATGAATAATAGACAATTATCATGAATAAGGAAATATAATAATAATCATTTTATTATTGCCTCTAGGGCATATTTCCAACAGTCTCCCACTTGCACTAGAGTCAATAATCTAGTTACATTGTGATGAATCAAACACCCATAGAGTTCTGGTGTTGATCATGTTTTGCTCGCGGATGAGCTTTAGTCAACGGATCTGCGACATTCAGATCCGTATGCACTTTGCAAATATCTATGTCTCCATCTTGAACATTTTCATGAATGGAGTTGAAGCGACGCTTGATGTGCCTGGTCTTCTTTTGAAACCTTGGCTCCTTGGCGAGGGCAATAGCTCCATTGTTGTCACAGAAGAGAGTGATCGGCCCCGACGCATTGGGTATGACTCCTAGGTCGGTGATGAACTACTTCATCCAGATTGCTTCATGCGCTGCCTCCGAGGCTGCCATGTACGCCGCTTCACATGTAGATCCCGCCACGACGCTTTGCTTGCAACTGCACCAGCTTACTGCCCCTCCATTCAAAATATACACGTATCCGGTTTGTGACTTAGAGTCATCCAGATCTGTGTCGAAGCTAGCGTCGACGTAACCCTTTACGACGAGCTCTTCGTCACCTCCATAAACGAGAAACATATCCTTTGTCCTTTTCAGGTACTTCAGATATTCTTGACCGTTGTCCAGTGTTCCATGCCGGGATTACTTTGGTACCTTCGTACCAAACTTACGGCATGGTTTACATTAGGTCTGGTACATAGCATGGCATACATGATAGACACTATGGCCGAGGCATAGGGGATAACACTCATCTTTTCTCTATCTTCTGCCGTGGTCGGACATTGAGCTGAGCTCAATTTCACACCTTGCAACACAGGCAAGAACCCCTTCTTGGACTAATCCATATTGAACTTCTTCAATATCTTATCAAGGTATGTGCTTTGTGAAAGACCTATGAGGCGTCTCGATCTATCTCTATAGATCTTGATGCCTAATATGTAAGCAGCTTCTCCAAGGTCCTTCATTGAAAAACACTTATTCAAGTAGGCCTTAATGTTGTCCAAAAGTTCTATATCATTTCCCATCAAAAGTATGTCATCCACATATAATATGAGAAATGCTACAGAGCTCCCACTCACTTTCTTGTAAACACAGGCTTCTCCATAAGTCTGCATAAACCCAAACACTTTGATCATTTCATTAAAGCGAATGTTCCGACTCCGAGATGCTTGCACCAGCCCATAGATGGAGCGCTGGAGCTTGCATACCTTGTTAGCATTCTTAGGATCGACAAAACCTTCCGGCTGCATCATATACAATTCTTCCTTAAGAAAGCTGTTAAGGAATGCCGTTTTGACGTCCATTTGCCATATCTCATAATCATAGTATGCGGCAATTGCTAACATGATTCAGACGGACTTCAGCTTCGCTACGGCTGAGAAGGTCTCATCGTAGTCAACCCCTTGAACTTGTCGATAACCCTTAGCGACAAGTCGAGCCTTATAGATGGTAACATTACCATCCACGTTCGTCTTCTTCTTAAAGATCCATTTATTCTCTATCGCTCGCCGATCATCGGGCAAGTCTGTCAAAGTCCATACTTTGTTTTCATACATGGACCCTATCTCGGATTGCATGGCTTCAAGCCATTTGTTGGAATCTGGGCCCGCCATTGCTTCTTCATAGTTCGAAGGTTCACCATTGTCTAACAACATGATTTCTAGGACAGGGTTGTCATACCATTCTGGTGTGCAACGTGTCCTTGTGGACCTTCGAAGTTCAGTAGCAACTTGATCCGAAGTACCTTGATCATCATCATTAACTTCCTCTCTAGTCGGTGCAGGCACCACAGGAACATCTTCCTGAGCTGCGCTACTTTCCGGTTCAAGAGGCGGTACTTCATCGAGTTCTACTTTCCTCCCACTTACTTCTCTCGAGAGAAACTCTTTCTCCAGAAAGGACCCGTTCTTGGCAACAAAGATCTTGCCTTCAGATCTGAGGTAGAAGGTATACCCATGTAGCGACCCGACCCGAATGGATCAAGTCTCTATGCTTAAGTGTCATCCCTGGATCGGTATGCTGACACACATAGTACTCGAGGATTTATAACAGAAGTAAATCACATGTATAAAGTAACGTAAATACCATTACCTCAATCCAAATAGCGGAAGTAACAAGGTTGTGGATTCCCATCAACACCAACGGCAAAGTTGAGTATAGGAAATCGTAACCCTAACGTATCACTTACTCATCGTAAGATCCCGCAACATGAGACGTTGTAGCCACAAAGGGTCAGTACATTGAATGCACTGGCAAATTCACACCATAGAGCAATGATGAATAAAGGCTATCACTACATGCATATATGGCTGGTGGAAAAGCTCTATGGTTACAGTTTTGCGTAAAGCCAATTTTTCCCTACTGCAAAGGAATAAATTTATTTAACTATCATGGTGGTTGTTAAACATTGAGAATGGTTGACAGCATTCTCAATCCCAATTAAAAGTACTCATTAACAACCCAACAATATTAATTAAAGTAACATGATGAGATTCATAGGAAAATCAAGTACTAGATACTCAGGATGTCCATAACCGGGGACACGGCTAATCATGATTAGTTTGTACACTCTGCAGAGGTTTGCGCACTTTTCCCACAAGACTCGATCGCCTCCGTTTGATTTCTCGCACTACATGATGTTTGAGAAACGGATGACTGAGACATAGTCTTTCGGAAGTGCTAGCACCTTACATGTGGGTAGACCGGTACACCTACTTTCCCCTACATCTGCTAGTCTACCCGTAAGAGTTTGCACAACTTAATCAACTATGCCAGAGCCCATAATGGCTTGTGGCTGCACATGGAAGTTTCTAGTTTGAATAATCTCATAATCCCTTTGAACCTGGGTGGCTGTCTGAAGAAAAACAGGCAAGTCCTGGAAACCCAGGTGCCTAGACAGGCAAGTCCTGGAGTAACCAGGTGCCTCAATCCACCCAGATGTGTATTAATGTTGCCACCTTAAATAAACCATTAATTAACAATCCCACATCTGTCATGGAAATTCACTCAAACCCAATCCACGTCTACGAGCATAGCATGGCATAATAAGCAAACGTAGAAGTAACTCCCAAGGGTTTGATAATAAAACAGGTAATAGGTACTACCTCATCTACTTCCCAAAACCCACAATTTAATTCAGATCCTAATCATGCAATTGTTTGGAGGATTGATCTAATGCATAAAAACTGGGTATGAAAAGGGATATGATCAAAGTGTGAACTTGCCTGCAATGTTGATGAAGATGATTCGCACTCATAACTCCTGATAGTTCTACTCGTCACACTCCGGTCAGTCTATCGTGAGCAAGGAATAGTAACCACACATAAGCAATCACTCAAAAGATCGGAAAGAACGAAGAAGACGATTCGGAAAACATCAAAACCAAACAAATAACTCTTGCAACATAAAACAATTTCTAGCAGTACCAAAATTAAGTGAATTTGGCCTTATTAGAAATTTTAGGTCAAGAGCTTCGAGTTGCAAAAGGAATCACTCAAATCGAAGTTATAAAACTCAAGTTACAATCAAACGTAGTTCAAAAACTAATCTGAACTAAACTCAATTTTTAAATTTTCAAAAACATGTTTAAGTTGTTTATCTGGATAGAGGGGATCATAACGAAGAAGTGGGCGTTGGTTTCGTTGGATTTGGACAAACGAGCGAGAAGTTGTGAGGGTTTGAAGTCCAGGGGCTAATCTGTAAATAAAATATTCACAGTCAGGTCCCTGGCCGAAATTAAAAAGAAAAAGAAAAAATCTACCGAGCGAACGTTCGCTGCCGAACGCTAACTAACGAAAACCATTCGCTACAAATCCCTAACTAATGAACGCTTGCAAAATAAACTAAAATATATAATAAACCGTATTTAAAAAAAAACAAAACGAAGTAAACCTAAACCCAAAAAAATAAACCGGACCGGGCGCTTTATTACCGGTTCGGGGTGGATCGGATCAGGCGGTGGCGGATCGGTCAACTCCGGCAGCTTCCCGCGGCGGCGAGGGCGTCGGTCGTTGTTGCTGGCGGTGCTCCGGTGGCACAGGTGAAACGGAGAGGCGGCGGCGCAGCGAGGTGCGCGGCAGCGGCGGCGGCGAGACGAGCATCGAGGCGGCGGCGGCGACAACTGACGGCGGCGGCGGCGGATCTGGCAGCAGCGGCGGCGGCGAGATGCGGGAGGGGCGACATGGTGCGGCAGAGAGAGAGGCGGGGCCCGGGGCCGCTATTTAAGGAGGGGAGGGGAGGCGCAAGGCGTGGAGGAGGGGCAAGGCAAGGCGGCGCGGCGGCGTGGCTCGCTCGGACTCCGGCGAGTCCGGGTTGAGCACGGGAGGAGGAAGGCGGCGCGACTTGGGCCGGCTGGCTGGGTTTCGGCCCAGCTGGCCCGGGGAACTCTTTAAAAAAACATTTTCCGGGAAACAATAGAAATAAACCACCAAAATGAAAATATACTATAGGCATATTATATATCAAAATTTTCAGAAAAAGATTTTCTATGACGTGGACATTTTTCTAGAGTCAAATAAAATCCTCAAAAGTTCAGATAAATCAAACACTGCTGCTGTTCTAATAAAATCCAACGAAAATCATTTTAAAAATACCAAAATGAATTCAAATTTATTTCTCTCCAATTTTATATTGTAGGGAATCATGTTACCCTAATTTCTGTATATTTTATTTTTGGAGAAAAATAATTTGAATAAAACTCCAATAACTCCAAATTGAAATAAATTCAAAAGAACTTTGAATTTAATTCTTTTAAAACTCCCAACTCATATTTCATATAATTTGAAGAAGTCATTTTATCTTTGCTCGTGAAAATCAATGAGTTGCATGAAGTTTATGAATTAAAATATTTCCAAATGAAATTCAAATATTTTCAAATACCCTTTCATTTAATTAAATGGAAGAAGTCATATCATCTTCGCTCAAGGGTTTTGTATTTGAAAAGAATTTGAATTCATGAAGATCAGAAAAGAAAAATGGAAGTTTGGGAAAGTCCTCTTATTTCCTCTCATTTAACTTTCAAAGAGTTTCGAATTTCACTCAATCAAGCAAACAATCAATCAAATCTATCTATTTGTATACATTCCAAAATTTAGAATTTTGGGATGTTACAAACCTACCACCCTTAAAATGAATCTCGTCCTCGAGATTTGGAGAGGCTAGCAAGAATTAGGTTAGGGTTTGGGGGTCTTCAGAATCCATCGATCGTCTCCGGGGTCTCGGGTGCTACCACCCTTAAAAGCATTGTTACGGTTCCATCAAAACTCATATACTCCATCCTTATTTTTGACAGTGTCGGTCTTCTCAGATCTCGGAAAAATTCCTTCTCTGGGCTCTTCCGGTAGTGGCATAACCTTTTCCTCAATACTTCTGTCCTTTCATCTTGGTAAGGTTATTCCGAGACTGGGTCTTCTTAGCTGACGGGTCTGGTGCCAATACTAAACAACTATCGATATCTCATGGTGGTCAACAATTTATGGTTTCTCCTGCAGAAAATGGGTCTGGGTTGAACCTCACCGTACGACCTACGTTTGGCAACAGCGGCCTTGTACAAGGGAAAATACTTATACCATTCTAAGGTTTAAACAAGGTTTTGATCGTCGTCTCTCTACTATAGGTAAGTCACTCAGATTTACCATCTCATATAGCAAGGCGAACAATAAGAGTAAGTCGGTATGGTGATCAATCCATCCCGCACCCAAATCATTACCTTGTATACGGTTTAGCGAATCTCGTATTCTAACACTCGGTCATCCTCACAAGCATTGCAGAGTTTCTCTTGTCGACGAACCAAGTTCGGATAAATCCATTGATTCTGCAAGCCAAACAAACATCTATCGTTCCTTAACAACTCTCAGGTTTTGCGTAAACTCCTATAGAATCGTCGGTTGATAAAATCGTAACTTCTTCCAGGGTTTTCCCTTCAGCAAGAATGTGCTTGCTTCTTGGCAGGTCCTGGGGCCTGTGGGTTATGGCCCATCTCATCACTTGTAAACCTTGAACTCATCCTCTGGACAACTAATCGTTATTCCAACATCAAACTTCCTAGCATTTTTATTTCCATCCAATTGTACTGTCTTTCTTCCTTCTATTGGCACCAAACTAGGACATGATTACTCAAACTCATCATGGAATTTCCATTGATCCATATTTCCAACATCATATCTCCTTTATACCCAATAGTAAAACATCTCTTCATCCTCATGGGATATCCCACATATCGAGATAAAAACTTATACTTATGAAGTCCATACTCCACTTCGTGGAACATCATTATCCTTTCCAGGGTCAAGCGTCCTTACAGGGGAATATTGGCCATCTCTGCATGGCACTTCTTCAACTGGGAAACGTGAAACACATCATGAACTCCTGACAGTCCTTCGGGTGACTCCAACTTGTTGGCCACTTCTCCCATACGCTCCAAACTCGGTGTGGTCCTACAAATCTTGGGGCTAACTTTCCCTTAACTCCAAATCGTTTAACTCCTCGCAGAGGGGACACACGAAGACATGCTATGTCTCCAATTTCATAGACTTCCTCCTTGCATTTTTGAGTCTGCATAACTCTTCTGCCAGGACTGAGCTACCTTCAGTCTATCTCAAAGCAACTTAACATTCTCTTCTGAATCCTTGATCACATTTGGTCCAAACAACTGACGGTCTCCAACTTCATCCCACATCAACGGTGTCTGGCTCCTTCTCCCATACAAAGCTTCAAAAAGGGGCCATCTTCAAACTGGCTTGGTAACTGTTGTTGTATGAGAACTCCACGTAAGGTAGACTATCATCACTACTAGATCCATAACCTGGCGCACACGCTCTCAACATGTCCTCTAGAATCTGATTGACTCTCTCGATTTATCCATCTGTCTGCGGATGAAAGGCTGTACTGAACTCTAGCCTAGTACCCAAAGTCCGGTGCAGCTGATTCCAAAACTTTGAGGTAAACTTGTTCCTCTATCTGATACGATGGTCCTCGGAACTCCATGCAGACATACGATCCTGGTCAAATATATCTTGGCCAACTTTGCACTTGTATAGGTGGTTTTCACTAGGATAAAGTGAGCCACTTTGGTCAAGCGAATCAACTACTACCCAGATAGAATCATATCCCGATCGGGTTCTGGGAAATCTGGTAATGAAATCCATGCCAAGCTTATCCCCACTTCCATTCGGGTATCGGCATAGGCTGTAGTAATCCTACTGGCTTCTGATGCTCTGCTTTTACTCTCTCTGGCATACATCACCTATGACTACATACTCTGCAATATCCTTCTTCATACCAGTCCACCAGAAACACTCCTTCAAATCCAAATACATCTTGGTGTTTCCAAGGCGAATCGAGTATGGTGAGTCATGAGCCTCTTGAAGTATTTACTTCCTGATCTTTGCATTATTGGGAACATATACACGGTACTCGAACCATAAGATGTCGTGCTCATCCTTACGAAAACCTTTGGGAACAATCTCCAACCGAAGTTCCCTGAGATACTTGGCTAACTCATTTGGTAATCCCCCCGCTTATGAGGGTATTCGTTCCTTGTTTTCTTTATGGTTGTGTCCTATTTCTCCACAAAGCTTGTTTGCATAAGGTTTCTTCATATCCTTTCCATAAGGCTTCAACTTCTGGGACACAAGCCGAGACTTTAGCAGAGTCAACTTAAATTCTTCCCAAACGGTTACTCCTTTCCATCCATTGATGGTTTGGTACATCCTCCATCAGGTAGCAGCACTTCTTTCAAAGAACGGAAGAGCATGCTGGGCCATATCCTTTCCGGCTATAGTGTTATAATTCATGTGATCCTCCATGTTCTGAATCCATTGGTCTATCTCCTATTGACTCATCGGTCCAGAAAATATGAGCTCATCTCCATTCATCCTCTATTGGGTCCATGGGTTTGGGGTGGGATAAGAGAGGCCGAGAGGGATGCACACCATACAAACAAAAGTTTTGAAAAGATAGGTTTTATTTGTGGCTGTCGGAAAACAACAAACAAATGACAGCTCACAATCGTCGCATCTAACGTAAGTATAACGGGGTTTGGTCTTCTAATGGTCTATAGATCTCAACGTCATCAAACTCTTCAAGTCTTAGTCATGTCTCCGATAGCTTCTTCCGATCATGCTTGTCCTTCTCAAGTTCTTTCGCCAGATCATCTCTATTGACGAGAAGTCTCTCGTGACGTCCTTTAATGTTCTCGAGTTGCACTCCAAACCTCTGGGTTTCAATATCTTGAACCATGTCCTTCTATCCTTCAGCTCCTGACGAATCTTTGGTATCTAGAGGTTTTGCTTCCTCCAGTTTGGCTATTTCAGCTTTAGGTTCCTGAGTTCTTCACGAGTTTCCTCCTTGTCAAATATGACTTCCTAAAGTCCATCTTAAAATCCTTGATGTAATACTCCAGATCCTAGTGATACACCAGCTAAGGTTAAAACTGCATCCTTTGCTGACATATGCTCCTTTAGTCTTCTACCATCCAATCTTTCCATGCATCTGCATGCTTAACTCCGCACGATGACACAAAACTTTGCGTTCTAATGCTCCATGTTCCGGTCTTTCTCCGATACACCTTGATCTCGGGTGTTGATAAGTTCCATAGTCTACCAAGTTCCATAAGTGTAGCCTTCCTTGGTCATGCAAATCTGGAAAATCTTCAAAGCCTTCAAATTCTCCTAGTCTTCAAAGTCTTTATCCGTCGTAGTTTCCATCATTATAATGCTCGGTAAAATTCTCTTCATTCCGAAGTAGTCTTAGTTGTCCGATATCTTGTACTCCTTGGAGTGGTCTCGTCAGTCGAATCTTCGAGTGGTCAAAAGGGAAGAGGGGTATAGTCTCACTAAAGGGATTATTTGAATAAGCTCAGAAGAGAAGAGAGGTAAAAGATCCTTTTGAAAAAGAAGGTTGTAGAGAAAAATCTTTCCTATGGGCTTGCCAGTTTCTAGGGTCACGTCCTACAGTCAACATGTGCTCTGATACCATCTCGTAGCGATCCGACTCGAATGGATCAAGTCTCTGTGCTTAAGTGTCATCCCTGGATCGGTATGCTGACACACACAGTACTCGAGGATTTATAATAGAGGTAAATCACATGTATAAAGTAACGTAAATACCATTACCTCAATCCAAATAGCGGAAGTAACAAGGTTGTGGATTCCCATCAACACCAATGACAAAGTTGAGTATAGGAAATCATAACCCTAACGTATCACTTACTCGTCGTAAGATCCTGCAACATGAGACGTTGCAGCCACAAAGGGTCAGTACATTGAATGTACTGGCAAATTCACACCATAGAGCAATGATGAATAAAGGCTATCACTACATGCATATATGGCTGGTGGAAAAGCTCTATGGTTACAGTTTTGCGTAAAGCCAATTTTTCCCTACTGCAAAGGAATAAATTTATTTAACTATCATGGTGGTTGTTAAACATTGAGAATGGTTGATAGCATTCTCAATCCCAATTAAAAGTACTCATTAACAACCCAACAATATTAATTAAAGTAACATGATGAGATTCACAGGAAAATCAAGTACTAGATACTTAGGATGTCCATAGCCGGGGACACGGCTAATCATGATTAGTTTGTACACTCTGCAGAGGTTTGCGCACTTTTCCCACAAGACTCGATCGCCTCCATTTGATTTCTCGCACTACATGATGTTTGAGAAACGGATGACCGAGACATAGTCTTTCGGAAGCGCTAGCACCTAACAGGTGGGTAGACCGGTACACCTACTTTCCCCTACATCTGCTAGTCTACCCGTAAGAGTTCGCACAACTTAATCAACTATGCCAGAGCCCATAATGGCTTGTGGCTACACACAGAAGTTTCTAGTTTGAATAATCTCAATGGCCTGGGTGGCGGTCCGAAGAAAAACAGGCAAGTCCTGGAAACCCAGGTGCCTAGACAGGCAAGTCCTGGAGTAACTAGGTGCCTCAATCCACCCAGATGTGTATTAATGTTGCCACCTTAAATAAACCATTAATTAACAATCTCACATCTGTCATGGAAATTCACTCAAACCCAATCCACGTCTACGAGCATAGC
This sequence comes from Triticum timopheevii, assembly GCA_963921465.1. Lineage (NCBI taxonomy): Eukaryota > Viridiplantae > Streptophyta > Magnoliopsida > Poales > Poaceae > Triticum > Triticum timopheevii. The sequence continues at coordinate 316,622,994 of OY997270.1, forward strand.
ATGGTATAATAAGCAAACGTAGAAGTAACTCCCAAGGGTTTGATAATAAAACAGGTAATAGGTACTACCTCATCTACTTCCCAAAACCCACAATTTAATTTTGATCCTAATCATGCAATTGTTTGGAGGATTGATCTAATGCATAAAAACTGGGAATGAAAAGAGATATGATCAAAGTGTGAACTTGCCTGCAATGTTGATGAAGATGATTCGCACTCATAACTCCTGATAGTTCTACTCATCACACTCCGGTCAGTCTATTGTGAGCAAGCAATAGTAACCACACATAAGCAATCACTCAAAAGATCGGAAAGAACGAAGAAGACGATTCGAAAAACATCAAAACCAAACAAATAACTCTTGCAACATAAAACAATTTCTAGCAGTACCAAATTTAAGTGAATTTGGCCTTATCAGAAATTTTAGGTCAAGATCTTCGAGTTGCAAAAGGAATCACTCAAATCGGAGTTATAAAACTCAAGTTACAATCAAACGTAGTTCAAAAACTAATCTGAACTACACTCAATTTTTAAATTTTCAAAAACATGTTTAAGTTGTTTATCTGGATAGAGGGGATCATAACAAAGAAGTGGTCGTTGGTTTCGTTGGATTTGGACAAACGAGCGAAAAGTTGTGAGGGTTTGAAGTCCAGGGGCTAATCTGTAAATAAAATATTCACAGTCGGGTCCCTGGTCGAAATTAAAAAGAAAAAGAAAAACTCTACCGAGCGAACGTTCGCTGTCGAACGCTAACTAACGAAAACCATTCGCTACAAATCCCTAACTAATGAACGCTCGCAAAATAAAATAAACTATATAATAAACTGTATTTTTAAAAAAAAACAAAACAAAGTAAACCTAAACCCAAAAAAAATAAACCGGACCGGGCGGTTTATTACCGGTTCGGGGTGGATCGGATCCGGCGGTGGCGGATCGGTCAACACCGGCAGCTTCCCACGGCGGCGAGGGCGTCGGTCGTGGTTGCTGGCGGTGCTCCGGTGGCACAGGCGAAACAGAGAGGCGGCGGGGCATCGAGGTGCGCGGCAGCGGCGGCGGCGAGACGAGCATCGAGGCGGTGGCGGCGACAACCGACAGCAACGGCGGCGGATCTAGCAGCGGCGGCGACGGCGAGATGCGGGAGGGGCGACGCGGTGCGGCAGAGAGAGAGGCGGGGCCCGGGGCCGCTATTTAAGGAGGGGAGGGGAGGCGCAAGGCGTGGAGGAGGGGTAAGGCAAGGCGGCGCGGTGGCGTGGCTCGCTAGGACCCCGGCGAGTCCGGGTTGAGTACGGGAGGAGGAAGGCGGCGCGACTTTGGCCGGCTGGCCGGGTTTCGGCCCAGTTGGCCCGGGGAACTCTTTTTTAAAAAAAAAGAACATTTTCCGAGAAACAATAGAAATAAACCACCAAAATGAAAATATACTATAGGCATATTATATATCAAAATTTTCAGAAAAAGATTTTCAACGATGTGGACATTTTTCTAGAGTCAAATAAAATCCTCAAAAAATCAGATAAATCAAACACTGCTGCTACTCTAATAAAATCCAACGAAAATCATTTTAAAAAATACCAAAATGAATTCAAATTTATTTCTCTCCAATTTTCTATTGTAGGGAATCATGTTACCCTAATTTCTTTATATTTTATTTTTGGAGAAAAATAATTTGAATAAAACTCCAATAACTCCAAATTGAAATAAATTCAAAAGAACTTTGAATTTAATTCTTTTAAAACTCCCAACTCATATTTCATATAATTTGAAGAAGTCATTTTATCTTCGCTCGTGAAAATCATTGAGTTGCATGAAGTTTATGAATTGAAATATTTCCAAATGAAATTCAAATATTTTCAAATACCCTTTCATTTAATTAAATGGAAGAAGTCATATCATCTTCGCTCAAGGGTTTTGTATTTGAAAAGAATTTGAATTCATGAAGATCAGAAAAGAAAAATGAAAGTTTGGGAAAGTCCTCTTATTCCCTCTCATTTAACTTCCAAAAAGTTTCGAATTTCACTCAATCAAGCAAACAATCAATCAAATCTATCTATTTGTATACATTCCAAAATTTAGAATTTTGGGATGTTACAACCCAATGGTTTCCTTAGGGTATCTTATGAAGACGCATTTTTCCGACTTGGGTTCGAGCTTTTCAGGTTGAAGTTTCTTGACATAAGCATCGCATCCCCAAACTTTTAGAAACGACAGCTTAGGTTTCTTTCCAAACCATAATTCATACGGTGTCGTCTCAACGGATTTAGATAGTGCCCTATTTAAAGTGAATGTAGCTGTCTCTAGAGCGTATCCCCAAAATGATAGCGGTAAATCGGTGAGTGACATCATAGATCGCACCATATACAATAGAGTGCGATTACGATGTTCGGACACACCGTTACGCTGAGGTGTTCCAGGCGGCGTGAGTTGTGAAATGATTCCACATTTCCTTAAGTGCGTACCAAATTTGTGACTTAAATATTCTCCCCCACGATCTGATCGTAAGAACTTTATCTTTCGGCCACGTCGATTCTCTACCTCATTCTGAAATTCCTTGAACTTTTCAAAGGTCTCAGACTTGTGTTTCAGCAAGTAGACATACGCATATAGACTTAAGTCATCAGTGAGAGTGATAACATAACGATAGCCACCGCGAGCCTCAACGCTCATTGGACCGCACACATCAGTATGTATAATTTCCAATAAGTTGGTTGCTCGCTCCATTGTTCCGGAGAACGTAGTCTTGGTCATTTTACCCATGAGGCATGGTTCACATGTGTCAAATGATACAAAATCAAGAGACTCCAAAAGTCCATCTGTATGGAGCTTCTTCATGCGTTTGACACCAATGTGACCAAGGCGGCAGTGCCACAGATATGTGGGACTATCATTATCAATCTTACATCTTTTGGTATTCACACTATGAATATGTGTAACATCACGTTCGAGATTCATTAAGAATAAACCATTGACCAGCGGGGCATGACCATAAAACATATCTCTCATATAAATAGAACAACCATTATTCTCGGATTTAAATGAGTAGCCATCTCGTATTAAACGAGATCCAGATACAATGTTCATGCTCAAAGCTGGAACTAAATAACAATTATTGAGGTTTAAAACTAATCCCGTAGGTAAATGTAGAGGTAGCGTGCCGACGGCGATCACATCGACCTTGGAACCATTACCGACGCGCATCGTCACCTCGTCCTTCGCCAGTCTCCGCTTATTCCGCAGCTCCTATTTTGAGTTACAAATATGAGCAACCGCACCGGTATCAAATACCCAGGAGCTACTACGAGTACTGGTAAGGTACACATCAATTACATGTATATCACATATACCTTTAGTGTTGCCGGCCTTCTTGTCCGCTAAGTATTTGGGGCAGTTCCGCTTCCAGTGTCACCTTCCCTTGCAATAAAAGCACTCAGTCTCAGGTTTGGGTCCATTCTTTGGCTTCTTCCTGGCAACTGGCTTACCAGGCGTGGCAACTCCCTTGCCGTCCTTCTTGAAGTTCTTCTTACCCTTGCCTTTCTTGAAACTAGTGGTTTTATTGACCATCAACACTTGATGTTCCTTTTTGATTTCCACCTCCGCTGATTTCAGCATTGAAAATACTTCAGGAATAGTTTTCGCCATCCCCTGCATATTGTAGTTCATCACAAAGCTCTTGTAGCTAGGTGGGAGCGATTGAAGGATTCTGTGAATGACCGCCTCGTCCGGGAGGTTAATGTCCAGCTGGGACAAGCGGTTGTGCAACCCAGACATTTTGAGTATGTGCTCACTGACAGAACTATTTTCCTCCATCTTACAACTGTAGAACTTGTCGGAGACTTCATATCTCTTGACCCAGGCATGAGCTTGGAAAACCATTTTCAGCTCTTCGAACATCTCATATGCTCCGTGTTGCTCAAAACGCTATTGGAGCCTCGGTTCTAAGCTGTAAAGCATGCCGCACTGAACGAGGGAGTAATCATCAGCACACGACTGCCAAGCGTTCATAACGTCTTGGTTCTCTGGGATGGGTGCTTCACCTAGCGGTGCTTCTAGGACATATGCTTTCTTGGCGGCTATGAGGATGATCCTCAGGTTCCAGACCCAGTTCGTATAGTTGTTGCCATCATCTTTCAGCTTGGTTTTCTCTAGGAACGTGTTGAAGTTGAGGCTGACATGAGCGTGGGCCATTTGATCTACAAGACATTTTGCAAAGGTTTTTAGACTAAGTTCATGATCACTAAGTTCATCTAATCAAATTATTTAATGAACTCCCACTCAAATTAGACATCCCTCTAGTCATCTAAGTGATACATGATCTGACTCAACTAGACCGTGTCCGATCATCACGTGAGACGGACTAGTCATCATCGGTGAACATCTCCATGTTGATCGTATCTTCCATACAACTCATGTTCGACCTTTCGGTCTCTTGTGTTCCGAGGCCATGTCTGTACATGCTAGGCTTGTCAAGTCAACCTAAGTGTTTTGCATGTGTAAATCTGTCTTACACCTGTTGTATGTGGACGTTGGAATCTATCACACCCGATCATCACGTGGTGCTTCGAAACAACGAACTTTCGCAACGGCGCACAGTTAGGGGGGACACTTTCTTGAAATTATTGTGAGGGATCATCTTATTTACTACCGTTGTTCTAAGCAAATAAGATGCAAAAAACATGATAAACATCACATGCAACCAAATAGTGACATGATATGGCCAATATCATACTGCTCCTTTGATCTCCATCTTCGGGGCGTCATGATCATCTTCGTCACCGGCATGGCACCATGATCTCCATCATCATGATCTCCATCATCGTGTCTCCATGAAGTTGTTCGCCAACTATTACTTCTACTACTAAGGCTAACGGTTTAGCAATAAAGTAAAGTAATTACATGGCGTTTATTCATTGACACGCAGGTCATACAATAATAAAGACAACTCCTATGGCTCCTGCCGGTTGTCATACTCATCGACATGCAAGTCATGATTCCTATTACAAGAAGATGATCAATCTCATACATCACATATATATCATTCATCACAACCTTTTTGGCCATATCACATCACAAGGCATATGCTTCAAAAACAAGTTAGACGTCCTCTAATTGTTGTTGCATGTTTTTACGTGGCTGCAATAGGGTTCTAGCAAGAACGTTTCTTACCTACGTAAAACCACAACGTGATATGCCAATTTCTATTTACCCTTCATAAGGACCCTTTTCATCGAATCCAATCCGACTAAAGTGGGAGAGACAGACACCCGCTAGCCACCTTATGCAACTAGTGCATGTCAGTCGGTGGAACCTATCTCACGTAAGCTTACGTGCAAGGTCAGTCCAGGCCACTTCATCCCACGATGGCGCCGAAACAAGATAAGACTAGTAGTGGCAAGAAAATTGACAACATCTACGCCCACAACAAGATTGTGTTCTACTCATGCATAGAAACTACGCATAGACCTAGCTCATGATGCCACTGTTGGGGAACGTTGCAGAAAATAAAAATTTCTATGCTTCACCAAGATCAATCTATGGAGTCATCTAGCAACGAGAGAGAGGAGTGCATCTACATACCCTTGTAGACCGCGAGCGGAAGCGTTCAAGAGAACGGGGTTGAGGGAGTCGTACTCGTCGTGATCCAAATCACCGAAGATCCTAGTGCCGAAAGGGCGGCACCTCCGTGTTCAACACACGTACGGTTGGGGAAGACGTCTCCTCCTTCTTGATCCAGCAAGGGGAAGGGAGAGGTTAATGGAGATCCAGCAGCAAAACGGCGTGGTGGTGGAAGCAGCGGTGATCTCGGCAGGGCTTCGCCAAGCTCAGCGAGAGGGAGAGGTGTTACGGAGGGAGAGGGAGGCGCCAGGAGCAGGGGTTCGCAGCCCTCCCTCCCCCCTCCTTATATAGGGGCCCTGGGGGGGCGCCGGCCCCCTAGAGATTGAATCTCAAGGGGGGCGGCGGCCAAGGGGGGGACTTGCCCCCCAAGCCAAATGGGGCGCCCCCCACCCCTAGGGTTTCCAACCCTAGGCGCAGGGGGAGGCCCAAGGGGGGCGCACCAGCCCACCAGGGGCTGGTTCCCTTCCCTCTTCAGCCCACGGGGCCCTCCGGGATAGGTGGCCCCACCCGATGGACCCCCGGGACCCTTCCGGTGGTCCCGGTACAATACCGGTGACCCTCGAAACTTTCCCGGTGGCCGAAACTGGACTTCCTATATACAATTCTTCACCTCTGGACCATTCCGGAACTTCTCGTGACGTTCGGGATCTCATCCGGGACTCCGAACAAATTTTGGGTTACCGCATACTAATATCTCTACAACCCTAGCATCACTGAACCTTAAGTGTGTAGACCCTACAGGTTCGGGAATCACGCAGACATGACCGAGACAGCTCTCCGGCCAATAACCAACAGCGGGATCTGGATACCCATGTTGGCTCCCACATGTTCCACGATGATCTCATCGAATGAACCACGATGTCGAGGATTCAAGTAATCCCGTATACAATTCCCTTTGTCAATCGGTATGTTACTTGCCCGAGATTCGATCGTCGGTATCCCAATACCTCGTTCAATCTCGTTACCGGCAAGTCACTTTACTCGTACCGTAATGCATGATCCTGTGACCAAACACTTGGTCACATTGAGCTCATTATGATGATGCATTACTGAGTGGGCCCAGAGATACCTCTCCGTCATACGGAGTGACAAATCCCAGTCTCGATCCGTGTCAACCCAACAGATACTTTCGGGGATACTTGTAGTATACCTTTATAGTCACCCAGTTACATTGTGACGTTTGGTACACCCAAAACACTCCTACGGCATCCGGGAGTTACACGATCTCATGGTCTAAGGAAATGATACTTGACATTGGAAAAGCTCTAGCATACGAACTACATGATCTTGTGCTATGCTTAGGATTGGGTCTTGTCCATCACATCATTCTCCTAATGATGTGATCCCATTATCAATGACATCCAATGTCCATAGTCAGGAAACCATGACTATCTATTGATCAACGAGCTAGTCAACTAGAGTCTCACTAGGGACATGTTATGGTCTATGTATTCACACATGTATTATGAGTTCCGGATAACACAATTACAACATGAATAATAGACAATTATCATGAACAAGGAAATATAATAATAATAATTTTATTATTGCCTCTAGGGCATATTTCCAACAAGGTTGTCATGTGCTTTTATGGTTGGATGCACGAAATCTTAATGCAAAAGAACGTCACTTTATATTGCCACTTGTGATATGAACCTTTATTATGAAGTCTGTCGCTTTTATTACTTCCATATCACACGATCGTATAAAGCTTATTTTCTCCGCACTAATAAGTCATACATATTTAGAGAGCAATTTTTATTGCTTGCAATCATGACAACTTACTTGAAGGATCTTACTCAATCCATAGGTAGGTATGGTGGACTCTCATGGCAAAACTGGGTTTAAGGATATTTGGAAGCACAACTAGTATCTCTACTTGGTGCAAGGAATTTGGCTAGCATGAGGGGGAAAGGCAAGCTCAACATGCTGAACGATCCATGACAATATACTTTAACTGAGATGTGAGAAAACATAACCCATTACATTGTCTTCCTTGTCCAACATCAACTCTTTAGCATGTCGTACTTTAATGAGTGCTCACAATCATGAAAGATGTCCAAGATAGTATATTTATATGTGAGAACCTCTCTTTCTTTATTACTTCCTATTAATTGCAACGATGACCAAAACTATGTTTGCCAACTCTCAACAACTTTTAAGCCTCATACTCTTCATATGTGAGGTCGTCACTATCCATAAGATCAATATAAACTCTTCTATTCTTTTATTCTTTTATGCACTTAAGATCATAGCAAGATAGCAAAACCCTTGACTCAACACTAATCTTTATTATATATATAGCTCACGGACTCGATTACATAGAGGGATCACAAAGCAAAAATCAAAACTAATTCATACCAAAACTTTATTCTACTAGATCAAGATATTACCAAAAGGATCGAACTAAGAAAACGGTAAAGATAGGAGTGTGATGGTGATACGATACCGGGGCACCTCCCCCAAGCTTGGTAGTTGCCAAGGGGACTTCCCATACCCATGTGATTATGTCTCCTTCTTCAGAGTTGGTGGTGTGATCTTCTTGGTGATGATGCCCCTCAGGATACGATTCTCCTCCTCAAGCTTATTGACCTGCTGCTTGAGGTTCATATTTTCATCGCGGAGCTTACCCGTGACAGCTAGAGATCCTTTTACCCAAGGATGTTGCATAGCTTCTGGAGAACAAGTGACACTCTTTTTCATATTTTCATAAGAAAGAAATTTAACATTGGAAGGGATGACCAAATTTGGAATAGCTGAGCTCTGTAGTTCCCCCATCATGAATCCTGCTTGGAAGCGAGAGGTAACTTATTGATCCTCCTCCATGGCATCTATCCTTTTCAAGCCGGCCTCCATCTCATCCTCCGTTGATGGCCAAAAGTGATAAGCATCGCTGTTTGCTCCTAGACCTGGTGTTGGTGAGACACCCGACTCTCCCCGACTGACTCTTGAGAAGACATCTTGCTCTAAATCTGTAACCGAAACAGCTCAAAACAAAAACAGAGGATTTTTGCATGATACGGTGGTCAAAACCTTCGGGAGATTATATAATGAATTTTTATCGACCAAAAGAAGTATCGTGCAAGAAAATGGAGTACGGAGAGCACACGAGGTGCCCACGAGGTAGGGGGCGCGCCCTGTAAGGGTGGGCGCGCCCTCCACCCTTGTGGACGCCCCGTGTCCTTCCCAGACTACTTCTTGTTTTCCTATTTCCTTAAATATTCCAAAACAGAGAAAAATTGCTATTAGAACTGTTTTGGAGTCGGTTTACTTACCGTACCACATACCTATTCCTTTTTCGAGTCTGAAACATTATGGAAAGTGTCCCTTATATACTCCTCCGGGGTTACGGTTTCAATAACATTAGTTTCAACATTTATAGGATTACCTGAGATATAATGTTTGATTCTTTGACCGTTCACCACCCTTGGATTTGTGCCTTCAAAGTTGTTGATTTTTATGGCACCGGAACGATAGACCTCCTCGATAACATAAGGGCCTTCCCATTTAGAGAGAAGTTTTCCTGCAAAAAATCTTAAATGAGAGTTGAAAAGCAAAACATAATCACCTACGTTAAACTCACACTTTTGTATCCTTTTGTCATGCCATCTTTTAACTTTTTCTTTAAACAGCTTGGCATTCTCATAGGCTTGGGTTCTCCATTCATCAAGTGAGCTAATGTTAAATAACCTCTTCTCACCGGCAAGTTTGAAATCATAATTGAGCTCTTTAATGGCCCAATATGTCTTATGTTCTAGTTCGAGAGGTAAGTGACAAGCTTTTCCATAAACCATTTTATACAGAGACATACCCATAGGATTCTTGTATGCAGTTCTCTAGGCCCATAATGCATCATCAAGTTTCTTGGACCAATTCTTTCTAGATCTATTAACAGTCTTTTCGCAAAATTAATTTGATCTCTCTATTACTCAATTCTACTTGACCACTAGACTGTGGCTGATATGGAGATGCAATTCTATGATTAACATCATACTTAGCAAGCATTTTACGAAAAGCACCATGAATAAAATGTGAACCACCATCAGTCATGAGATACCTAGGGACTCCAAACCTCGGAAAAATAACTTCTTTAAGCATCTTAATAGAGGTGTTATGATCAGCACTACTAGTTGGAATAGCTTCTACCCACTTAGTAACGTAATCAATAGCAACTAAAATATGTTTATACCCATTAGAGGCAGGAAAAGGTCCCATATAATCAAAGCCCCAAATATCAAATGGTTCAATAACAAGAGAATAATTCATATGCATTTCTTGACGTCTACTAATATTACCAATTCTTTGACATTCATCACAAGACAAGACAAACTTACAGGCATCTTTGAAGAGAGTAGGCCAATAAAAACCGGATTACAATACCTTATGTGCAGTTCTATCTCCAGCATGGTGTCCTCCATATGCCTCGGAGTGACACTTGCGCAGGATATGTTCCTGTTCATGCTCAGGTACACAACATCTAATAACACCATCTACTCCTTCTTTATAAAGGTGTGGGTCATCCCAGAAGTAATGTCTTAAATCATAAAAGAACTTTTTCTTTTGCTGGTATGTGAAGCTAGGTGGTATAAATTTAGCAACAATGTAATTAGCATAATCAGCATACCATGGAGCAGTACGGGAAGCATTAATGATAGCTAATTATTCATCAGGAAAGCTATCATCAATAGGTAGTGGGTCATCAAGAACATTCTCTAACCCAGACAAGTTGTCTGCAACGGGGTTCTCAGCTACCTTTCTATCAATAATATGCAAATCAAATTCTTGGAGCAAGAGAATCCATCTAATAAGTCTAGGTTTAGCATCTTTCTTTTCCATAAGATATTTAATAGCAGCATGATCAGTGTGAATAGTTACTTTAGAATCAACAATATAAGGTCTGAACTTATCACAAGCAAATACAACTGCTAAGAATTCTTTTTCAGTAGTAGCATAATTTCTCTGGGTAGTGTCTAGAGTTTTACTAGCATATTGAATAACATTTAGTTTCTTATCGACTCTTTGCCCTAGAACAGCACCTACAACATAATCGCTAGCATCACACATAATTTCAAAGGGTAAATTCCAATCAGGTAGTTGAACAATAGGTGCAGTGATCAAAGCTTTCTTAAGTATTTCAAATGCTTCTACACAATCATCATCAAAGACAAAAGGAATATCTTTTTGCAATAAAATTAGTCAGAGGCCTAGAGATTTTAGAAGAGTCCTTAATGAACCTCCTATAAAAACCGGCATGACCAAGGAAACTTCTTATACCTTTAATGTCCTTAGGGCACGACATCTTTTCAATAGCATCAACTTTAGCTTTATCAACTTCAATACCTCTTTCAGAAATTTTATGCCCCAAGACAATGCCTTCATTAAGCATAAAGTGGCACTTCTCCCAATTCAAAACAAGACTAGTATCTTCGCATCTCTGCAAAACTCGATCAAGGTTGCTCAAGCAATCATCAAAAGAGGATCCATAAATGGAGAAATCATCCATGAATACCTCACAAATCTTTTCACAAAAGTCAGAGAATATAGCCATCATGCATCTTTGAAAGGTAGCAGGTGCATTACATAAACCAAAAGGCATACATCTATAAGCAAAAGTACCGAAAGGGTAAGTAAAAGTAGTCTTTGCTTGATCGTCCGCCGACACAGGTATTTGAGAGAAACCAGAATAACCATCTAGAAAACAGAAATATGTATGTTTGGATAGTCTTTCTAGCATTTGATCAATAAAAGGTAAAGGGTAATGATCTTTCTCAGTAGCTTTATTTAATTTGCGGAAATCAATTACCATCCTATAACCTGTAATAATTCTTTGCGGGATCAATTCATCTTTATCATTAGGAATGACAGTAATACCTCCCTTCTTAGGGACACAATGGACAGGACTTACCCACTGACTATCAGCAATGGGATAAATTATACCTGCCTCAAGGAGCTTTAGTATTTCCTTTCTTACCACTTCCTTCATCTTAGGATTTAATCGTCATTGGTGATCTCTAACTGGTTTGGCATCTTCTTCCAAATTTACTTTATGTTGGCATAGAGTGGGACTAATGCCCTTAAGATCATCAAGAGTATATCAAATAGCAGCATGGTGCTTCTTTAGAGTTTTCAATCATCTTTCCTCTTCCTGCTCAAAAAGGTTAGCACTAATAATAACAGGATATATCTTCTTTTCATCAAGATAAGCATATTTAAGAGTATCAGGTAATGGTTTAAGCTCAAACACGGGATCGCCCTTGGGTGGAGGGGGATCCCCTAGGATTTCAACAGGCAAGTTGTGTTTCAAAATAGGACCCCATTTAAAGAATACTTCATCTATTTCCCTTCTTTCATTCATAAACATATCATTTTCATGGTCTAGCAAATATTTTTCTAACGGATCAGTAGGAGGCACGGCAATAGAAGCAAGACCAATAATTTCATCCTTACTAGGCAATTCTTTATCATGGGGTTGTCTATGGAACTTAGCAAAATTAAACTCATGTTTCATATCCCCCAAGCCAATTGTAACATCCTTTTCACATTCAATCTTAGCATTAACAGTATTCAAGAAGGGTCTACCAAATATAATGGGACAAAAGCTATCTTGTGGGGAACCAAGAACAAGAAAATCAGCAGGATATTTAACTTTCCCACACAAGACTTCAACATCTCTAACAATCCCAAATGGTGAAATAGTATCTATATTGGCAAGCTTAATTGTAACATCAATCTCTTCTAACTCAGCGGGTGCAATATCATGCATAATTTCTTCATATAAGGAAAAAGGTATTGCACTAGCACTAGCACCCATATCACATAAGCCATGATAACAATGATCTCCTATTTTAACAGAAATAACTGGCATGCCTACAACGGGTCGATGTATCTTAGTATCGGATCTAGCAATATTAGCAGCTTCATCACAGAAATAAATAGCATGCCCATCAATATTATCGGCCAAGAGATCCTTAACCATAGCAATACTAGGTTCAACTTTAATTTGCTTAGGAGGTGTATATGTTCTAGTATTACTCTTACGAACCACAGTTGAAGCTTTAGCATGATCCTTTATCCTAACAGGGAAAGGTGGTTTCTCAACATAAGTAGTAGGAACAATAGGATCATTATAAGTGATAGTATTTTCTTCAACTGTAACAGGTGCAACTACTTTTACTTTAGTGGGAGGATTATATTTAAACCATTTCTCCTTAGGGAGATCAACTTGAGTAGCAAATGATTCATAGAAGGAAGCTACTATCTCAGAGTCAAGTCCATATTTAGTGCTAAATCCACGAAAAGCATCGGTATCCATAAAAGATTTAACACAATCAAACTTAGGTGTCATACCTGACTCCTTACCATCGTCGTAACCCCAATCTTCAGAGTTGCGTTTAATTCTTTCCAATTAGCCCCACTTGAATTCAATAGTCTTCAGCATATAAGAACCAGGACAAGAAGTATCGAGCATGGTGCGATCATTGAGAGAAAGCCGAGCATAAAAGTTTTGAATAATCAGTTCTCTTGAGAGCTCATGATTGGGGCATGAATATAACATTGACTTAAGCCTCCCCCAAGCTTGAGCGATGCTTTTTCCTTCGTGAGGCCAAAAATTATATATATAATTACGATCACGATGAACAAGATGCATAGGATAAAACTTCTGGTGAAATTCCAATTTCAATCATTTATAGTCCCAAGATCCCATATCATGACATAACCTATACCATGTCAATGCATCTCCCTTCAAAGATAAAGGGAAGACCTTCTTCTTAACAACATCATTAGGCATACCTGCAAGCTTAAATAACCCACAAACTTCATTCACATAGATAAGGTGTAAATCGGGATGCAATGTTCCATCTCCTGCAAAGGGATTAGCTAGCAGTTTCTCTATCATACCCGAAGGAATTTCAAAGTAAAAATTTTCAGTAGGTTCAGTAGGTTGAGGAGCAACTCTTTGCTCTACTGGTCGGGGTGAAGATACCCCGAACAAGCCCCTCAAAGGATTAGTTTCCATAGTAACAAGTGACTGTAAATTTCAGCACACTATATAAATGTTTCCTTACCAAGTTCCACTCACCAAAGGCGCTTCACTCCCCGGCAACGGCGCCAGAAAAGAGTCTTGATGACCCACAAGTGTAGGGGATCTATCGTAGTCCTTTCGATAAGTAAGAGTATCGAACCCAATGAGGACCAGAAGGAAATGACAAGCGGTTTTCAGTAAGGTATTCTATGCAAGCACTGAAATTGTACGTAACAGATAGTTTTGTGATAGGATAATTTGTAATGGTAACAAGCAATAAAAGTAAATAAGGTGCAGCAAGGTGGCCCAATCCTTTTTGTAGCAAAGGACAAGCCTGGACAAGTTCTTATAATGAGAAAAGCACTCCCGAGGACACATGGGAATTATCGTCAAGCTAGTTTTCATCACGCTCATATGATCCGCGTTCATTACTTTGATAATTTGATATGTGGGTGGACTGGTGCTTGGGTACTGCCCTTTCTTGGACAAGCATCCCACTTATGATTAACCCCTATTGCAAGCATCTGCAACTACAAAATAAGTATTAAGGTAAACCTAACCATAGCATGAAACATATGGATCCAAATCGGCCCCTCACGAAGCAACTTATAAACTAGGGTTTAAGCTTTTGTCACTTAGCAACCCATCATCTACTTATTACTTCCCAATGCCGTCCTCTAGGCCCAAATAATGGTGAAGTGTCATGTAGTCGACATTCACATAACACCACTAGAGGAGAGATAACATACATCTCATCAAAATGTCGAATGAATACCAAATTCACATGACTACTAATAGCAAGACTTCACCCATGTCCTCAGGAACAAACGTAACTACTCACAAAGCATATTCATGTTCATAATCAGAGGGGTATTAATATGCATTAAGGATCTGAACATATGATCTTCCACCAAATAAACCAACTAGCATCAACTACAAGGAGTAATCAACACTACTAGCAACCCATAGGTACCAATCTGAGGTTTTGGTACAAAGATTGGATACAAAAGATGAACTAGGGTTTGAGATGAGATGGTGCTGGTGAAGATGTTGATGGAGATTGACCCCCTCCCGATGAGAGGATCGTTGGTAATGACGATAGTGATGATTTCCCCCTCCCGGAGGGAAGTTTCCCCAGCAGAACAGCTCCGCCGGAGCCCTAGATTGGTTCCGCCAAGGTTCCGCCTCGTGGCGGCGGAGTTTCGTCCCGAAAGCTTGCTTATGATTTTTCTTCCAGGGTAAAAGACTTCATATAGCAGAAGATGGGCACCAGAGGGCTGCCAGGTGGCCCACGAGGTAGGGGGGCACGCCCTGTAAGGGTGGGCACGCCCCCCACCCTCGTGGACGGTGGGTGGCCCCCCTCAGGTATTTCTTCTGCTGGATATTTTTCATTAATTCCAAAAATGACTTTCGTGGAGTTTCAGGACTTTTGGAGCTGTGCAAAATAGGTTTCCAATATTTGCTCCTTTTCCAGCCCAGAATCCCAGCTGCCGGCATTCTCCCTCTTTATGTAAACCTTGTAAACTAAGAGAGAATAGCCATAAGTATTGTGACATAACGTGTAATAATAGTCCATAATGAAATAAATATTGATATAGAAGCATGATGCAAAATGGACGTATCAGAAGCCCAAGGTGGTGAGCGGCCAACAAGCAAAGTGCGGAGGTGCTATGGTGGGCAAGATACCCAATATCACCTGGCCCGAAGGCTCCTTTGTGGAGACTGTAAAGGGGTGGCATTCGGGGTGGTTCTACATCATCGAGCCGCGCGGCACCAACTGGACGGCGGCCCCCGAATTCCGATCCGGAGTCCCGATGCGGCTCACCTCCTGGCAAGAGAAGGGCCTGACCTGGAGCTCTTCGGACGAGCTGACGGGGCTCTAGACGTGCGTCCAGAACATGATAAGAAAGAGAATCAAACTTGTCAATGTGGTCCAGGTTATGCTCGTCCGCCGAATTCTTCCATGCCAATGCCGGACTTGCAATTTGTGGGAGTTTGACCCGGCCAAGCACCAGACGCTACTAGAGCTCTTCAGCATGACGCACGAAGACATCTGGAAAGTGCTCTTCAAGGCCGGTGGGACACCACCGCCCACTACCGAGGATCGTGGACTTAGCTCAAAACGCCAGGCTAATCCGGTAAGTTCTTTCATGTTTTCAAGGTAAACCCTTTACTGGCATTTTTGAGGGAGGAATCTAAGCCTCCCTACCAATTTTTTCAGGGCCTGGACAGAGATAGCGAGGCGTATTAACTGTCCGGCTCCGCTGCCCAAAGATCCAAAAACCCCTCTTCTAACAAAGATACTGTTTCCGGCGCCTTATGAGGTGCCGGAGAAGAAGGCCAAAAAGAAGGCCCCGGGGACACGAGGTGGTCTCCGTCGCAAGGGCACTTCGGACGTGATGTCCAAAGACGCCGAGACGCACTCCTCAACGAAGACAACGAGGGAGGGGAGGAGGAAGAAGAAATCCATTCCCCCCCCCCCTACTGGGGGAATAAAGAAGAGGAAGGCCTCCACACATGGGGAGGCCGAGGCATCCAAGAAGGGGAAAACTTCCCTTCCGGACAACTCCGCAGCGGCCACCAACAGCGGCAGGGAGTGGGAGCCTGATACGTCTCCAACGTATCTATAATTTTTGATTGTTCCATGCTATTATATTACCCCTTTTGGATGTTTATGGGCTTTATTTTACACATTTATATCATTTTTGGGACTAACCTACTAACCGGAGGCCCAGCCCATATTGTTGTTTTTTTGCCTATTTCAGTATTTCAAAGAAAGGGAATATCAAACGGGGTCCAAACAGAATGAAACCTTCGGGAGCGTGATTTTTGGAACGAACATGATCCGGAGAGCTTGGAGTGCAAGTCAAGAAGCAGCCGAGGGCTCCACGAGATAGGAGGCCGCGCCCCTCCCTGTAGGGCGTGCCCCCCTGTCTCGTGGGCCCCTCGGGCGGCCACTGACGTACTTCTTCCTCCTATATATACCTACGTACCCCGAAAACATCCAGGGGCACCACGAAACACAATTTCCACCATCGTAACCTTCTGTATCCGCGAGATCCCATCTTGGAGCCTTCGTCGGTACTCTGCCGGAGGGGGAATCGACCACGGAGGGCTTCTACATCAACATCCTTGCCCCTCCGATGAGTTGTGAGTAGTTTACCACAGACCTACGGTTCCATAGTTATTATCTAGATGGCTTCTTCTCTCTTTTTGGATCTCAATACAATGTTCTCCCCCTCTCTTGTGGAGATCTATTCGATGTAAACTCTTTTTGCGGTGTGTTTGTCGAGATCCGATGAATTGTGGGTTTATGATCAAGTTTATCTATGAATAATATTTGAATCTTCTCTGAATTCTTTTATGTATGATTGAGTTATCTTTGCAAGTCTCTTCGAATTATCAGTTTGGTTTGGCCTACTAGATTGATCTTTCTTGCCATGGGAGAAGTGCTTAGCTTTGGGTTCAATCTTGCGGTGTCCTTACCCAGTGACAGAAAGGGTTGCAAGGCACATATTGTATTGTTGCCATCGAGGATAACAAGATGGGGTTTATATCATATTGCTTGAGTTTATCCCTCTACATCATGTCATCTTGCTTAATGCGTTACTCTGTTCTTATGAACTTAATACTCTAGATGTAGGCAGGAGTCGGTCGATGTGTCGAGTAATAGTAGTAGATGCAGGCAGGAGTCGGTCTACTTGTTATGGACGTGATGCCTATATACATGATCATGCCTAGATAATCTCATAACTATGTGCTTTTTTATCAATTGCTCGACAGTAATTTGTTCACCCACCGTAATACTTATGCTATCTTGAGAGAAGCCTCTAGTGAAACCTATGGCCCCCGGGTCTATCTCTTATCATATCTGCTTTCAATCTACTTTTATTTGCATCTTTACTTTTTGCATCTATATTATAAAATACCAAAAATATATTTATCTTATCATACTATCTCTATTAGATCTCACTTTTGCAAGTGGCCGTGAAGGGATTGACAACCCCTTTATTGCGTTGGTTGCGAGTTCTCAATTTGTTTTTGTAGGTGCGTGGGACTTTTGAGGAGCCTCCTACTGGATTGATATCTTGGTTCTCAAAAACTGAGGGAAATACTTACGCTACTATTGCTGCATCACCCTCTCCTCTTCGAGGAAAACCAACACAAGCTCAAGACGTAGCAAGAAGGATTCCTGGCGCCGTTGCCGGGGAGGTCTTCACTCAAGTCAAGACATACCAAGTACCCATCACAAACCCATCTCCCTCGCATTTACATTATTTGCCATTTGCCTCTCGTTTTTCTTTCCCCCACTTCACCCTTGCCGTTTTATTCGCCCTCTCTTTCCCAATCTCCTCCTCTCTTTTCGCTTGCCTTTTTCTGTTTGCTCGTGTGTTAGTTCATTTACCTTGTCGTTATGGCTAGTCCTCCTATCCTTATTCTCACTCCCGAACAAGAAATTCTCAATTTTAAGCAAAGGGAGAGAGAAAGTTTAAAAGATGCTTGGCATAGAATTTGTAATGCCCAATACAAAGCTACTAGGAAGCTTGCTACTTCCGTTCTTCTTTGCAATTTTCATGTAGGCATTACTCCTTGGAATAGATGTGTTCTTGATATTGCTACCGGAGGTGATTTTATGAGTAGCCATACGTTTGATGCTTATAATGCTATGTTAGATTTGTTTGGCCCACCACCTCTTTTGGTTAATGGAACGGTTCTAACTTTAGAACATGTGATGCAATGGCTTGATATTATTGAAAATAAAATTGCCACTGTTGAGTTGATTGAAAATTTGGATAAAAAGATTCATAATCACATTAACCAATTTG
This sequence comes from Triticum timopheevii, assembly GCA_963921465.1. Taxonomy (NCBI): domain Eukaryota; kingdom Viridiplantae; phylum Streptophyta; class Magnoliopsida; order Poales; family Poaceae; genus Triticum; species Triticum timopheevii. The sequence goes on from OY997270.1 coordinate 316,641,449, forward strand.
GATATAGGGTTGGAGTTACCTTGAAAAATCTTAAAGAAAAAGAACCTATAGTTAATGAGAAAATAGATCTAGACTCTGCTAGAATCGGTAAACTTGAGGATATCATAACAAACTTAGGTTCCGCGTTTTCCTCCATGAAAAACACTCCAAAAACCCCTATTAAAACTTCCAAGTTTATTTATGTTCCTAAAAATAAGGGTGAATCTTCGAGTAAGGGAGACGCGGATCTCAAATCCATAAGCGTTCATCCCAATTGTCTCTCCATTGTTAAGGAACCTTTTGCTACCAATGAATTTCTTGAATTTTTGCCTAAAGGTTTAGCTATTGCTAAAGAGGGAGAAACCCCTAGAGATCACAAGCGCTCTATTGATAAATTTAGTGCCAAAGATGGCACTCGTTAGATCTATCTTTGCTTTTTATGCCTAGCTAGGGGCGTTAAACGATAGCGCTAGTTGGGAGGCAACCCGATTTTATTTATGTTTTTTGTTTTTGCTCCTGATTAGTAATAAATCTTGCATCTACCTTCTGTTTAGATGTGTTTTTATCTTTTAATTAGTGTTTGTGCCAAGTAGAACCTATAGGATAACCTACGATGATAGTTGATTTGATTCTGCTGAAAAACAGAAACTTTGCGCACACAAATATAATTTTGTAAAATCACAGGAACGTGATTTTGCGTTTATTCTTTTTGATGATGTTCAATAAACAAATTGTCCAGAACTTCCTATTTTTTTAGGATTTTTAGAGTTCAAGAATTTTGTGTTAGTAACAGATTGCTACAGACTGTTCTGTTTTTGACAGATTCTATTTTTTGTGTGTTGTTTGCTTATTTCAATGCATCTATGGCTAGTAAATTAGTTTATAAACCATAAGGAAGTTGGAATACAGTAGGTTTAACACAAAAATAAATAAATAATGAGTTCATTGCAGTACCTTATGTGGTGGTTTTGTTTTCTTTCACTAACGGAGCTTATAAGATTTCCTGTTGAGTTTTGTGTTGTGAAGTTTCAAGTTTTCGGTAAAGCTTTTATGGACTATGGAATAAGGAGTGGCAAGAGCCTAAGCTTGGAGATGCCCAAGGCACCCCAATATATTCAAGAATAGCCAAAAGCCTAAGCTTGGGCATGCCCTGGGAAGGCATCCCCTCTTTCATCTTCGTTCATTGGTAACTTTACTTGGAGCTATATTTTTATTCGCCACATGATATGTGTTTTGCTTGGAGCGTCGTGTGTTATATTAGTCTTTGATTTTTAGTTTACCACAATCATCCTTGCTTTACACACCTTTTGGGAGAAGCCTATTTGATTATAATTTGCTAGAATACTCTATGTGCTTCACTTATATCTTTTGAGCTTGATAGTTTTTGCTCTAGTGCTTCACTTATATCTTTTAGAGCATGGTGGTGTCTTAATTTTGAAGAAATTATTAGTCTCTCATGCTTCACTTATATTATTTTGAGAGTCTTTTAGAACAGCATGGTATTTGCTATGGTCATAAAGTTGGTCCTAGAATGATGAGCATCCAAGTTGGGTATAATAAAAACTATCGTAGGAAGTGAATTGGATGCTATGATCAATTTGATACTTGATAATTGTTCTGAGATATGGAGGTAGTGATATTAAAGTCATGCTAGTTGGGTGATTATGAATTTAAAGAATGCTTGTGTTGAAGTTAGCAAGTCCCGCAGCATGCACGTATGGTTAAAGTTGTGTAACAAATTTGAAACATGAAGTGTACCTAGCTTGTGCATCCTTATGAGTGGCGGTCGGGGACGAGCGATGGTCTTTTCCTACCAATCTACCCCCCCTAGGAGCATGCGCGCAGTACTTGGTTTCTGATGACTTCTAAATTTTTGCAATAAGTATATGAGTTCTTTTGACTAATGTTGAGTCCATGAATTATACGCACTTTTACCTTTCCGCCATTGCTAGCCTCTTCGGTACCGTGCATTGCCCTTTCTCACCTTGAGAGTTGGTGCAAACTTCGCCGGTGCATCCAAACCCCGTGATATGATACACTCTATCACACATAAACCTCCCTATATCTTCCTCAAAACAGCCACCATACCTACTATGGCATTTCCATAGCCATTTCGAGATATATTGCCATGCAACTTTTCACCGTTCCGTTTATCATCATCATGACATACTTTACTTTTGTCATATTTCCATTGCATGATCATGTAGTTGACATCGTATTTGTGGCAAAGCCACCATGCATTATTTTTCATACATGTCACTCTTGATTCATTGCACCATCCCGGTACACCGCCGGAGGCATTCATTTAGAGTCATATCGTGTTCTAGTTTCGAGTTGTAGTTCATTTGTTGTAATCAATAGAAGTGTGATGATCATCATTATTAGAACATTGCCCAAAGAAAAAAAAGAAAAAAGAAAAAGGCCAAAAGAAAAAAAGAAAGGCCCAAAAAAAATATAAATAAAAAGGGCAATGTTACTATCTCTTTTTCCACACTTGTGCTTCAAAGTAGCACCTTGTTCTTCATGTAGTGAGTCTCATATATTGTGCTTCAAAGTAGCACCATGTTTTTCATATAATGAGTCTCATAAGTTCTCTTTTTTCATACTAGTGGGAATTTTTCATTATAGAACTTGGCTTGTATATTCCTACGATGGGCTTCCTCAAATGCCCTAGGTCTTCGTGAGCAAGCAAGTTGGATGCACACCCACTAGTTTTCTTTTGTTGATCATTCATTTATAGCTCTAGTGCATCCGTTGCATGGCAATCCCTACTCCTCATATTGACATCAATTGATGGGAATCTCCATAGCCCATTGATTATCCTCGTCAATGTGAGACTTTCTCCTTTTTTGTCTTCTCCACACAATCCTCATCATCATATTCTATTCCACCCATAGTGCTATATCCATGGCTCACGCTCATGTATTGCGTGAAGGTTGAAAAGTTTGAGATTAATTAAGTATGAAACAATTGCTTGGCTTGTCATCGGGGGTATAGAAGTTGGGAACATCTTTGTGTGACGAAAATGAAGCATAGCCTAACCATATGATTTTGTAGGGATGAACTTTCTTTTGCCATGTTATTTTGAGAAGACATGATTAATTTGATTAGTATGCTTGAAGTGTTACTATTTCTTTTATCAATATGAACTTTTATTTTGAATCATTTGGATCTGAACATTCATGCCACAATAAAGAAAATTACATTATGAATTATGCTAGGTAGCAATCCACATCAAAAATTCTCTTTTTATCATTTACCTACTCGAGGACGAGCAGGAATTAAGCTTAGGGATGCTTGATACGTCTCCAACGTATCTATAATTTTTTATTGTTCCATGCTATTATATTACCCCTTTTGGATGTTTATGGGCTTTATTTTACACATTTATATCATTTTTGGCACTAACCTACTAACCGGAGGCCCAGCCCATATTGCTTTTTTTTGCCTATTTCAGTATTTCGAAGAAGAGGAATATCAAGCGGAGTCCAAACGGAATGAAACCTTCGGGAGCGTGATTTTTGGAACGAACGTGATCCGAAGAGCTTGGAGTGCAAGTCAAGAAGCAGCCGAGGGCTCCACGAGATAGGAGGCCCCCCCTGTAGGGCGCACCCCCTATCTCGTGGGCCCCTCGGGCGGCCACCAACATACTTCTTCCTCCTATATATACCTACATACCCCGAAAACATCCAGGGGTACCACGAAACACAATTTCCACCACCGTAACCTTCTGTATCCGCGAGATCCCATCTTGGAGCCTTCGCCGGCACTCTGCCGGAGGGGGAATCGACCATGGAGGGCTTCTACGTTAACATCCTTGCCCCTCCGATGAGTTGTGAGTAGTTTACCATAGACCTACGGGTCCATAGTTATTAGCTGGATGGCTTCTTCTCTCTTTTTGGATCTCAATACAATGTTCTCCCCCTCTCTTGTGGAGATCTATTCAATGTAAACTCTTTTTGCGGTGTGTTTGTCGAGATCCGATGAATTGTGGGTTTATGATCAAGTTTATCTATGAATAATATTTGAATCTTCTCTGAATTCTTTTATGTATGATTGTGTTATCTTTGCAAGTCTCTTCAAATTATCAGTTTGGTTTGGCCTACTAGATTGATCTTACTTGCCATGGGAGAAGTGCTTAGCTTTGGGTTCAATCTTGCGGTGTCCTTACCCAGTGACAGAAAGGGTTGCAAGGCACGTATTGTATTGTTTCCATCAAGGATAACAAGATGGGGTTTATATCATATTGCTTGAGTTTATCCCTCTACATCATGTCATCTTGCTTAATGCGTTACTCTGTTCTTATGAACTTAATACTCTAGATGCAGGTAGGAGTCGGTCGATGTGTGGAGTAATAGTAGTAGATGCAGGCAGGAGTCGGTCAACTTGTTATGGACGTGATGCCTATATACATGATCATGCCTAGATAATCTCATAACTATGCACTTTTCTATCAATTGCTCGACAGTAATTTGTTCACCCACCGTAATACTTATGCTATCTTGAGAGAAGCCTCTAGTGAAACCTATGGCCCCCGGGTCTATCTCTTATCATATTTGCTTTCAATCTACTTTTATTTGCATCTTTACTTTTTGCATCTATATTATAAAATACCAAAAATATATTTATCTTATCATACTATATTTATTAGATCTCACTTTCGCAAGTGGCCGTGAAGGGATTGACAACCCCTTTATTGCGTTGGTTGCCAGATCTCAATTTGTTTGTGTAGGTGCGTGGGACTTTTGAGAAGCCTCCTACTGGATTGATACCTTGGTTCTCAAAAACTGTGGGAAATACTTACGCTACTATTGCTGCATCACCCTCTCCTCTTCGAGGAAAACCAATGCAAGCTCAAGACGTAACAGAGCCCTGGGTCAAGCCCCTAGCGAACTCGTAAGTGTCCGGACACAGTATTATATCCGGCATTTTTGCTTCATTGTTTTAATGTGCTGGATCGTGCACTTGCAGCCCGGCCAGTTCCAATATCGCGCTGTCCTCCTCTTCAGAGGGGTTGCTAGACCCGTCCGTGATGAACAACACGTCCCATCCGACGGCCTCCTCCCCCAAGGCTGCGGACAACACCGAGGTGTTGTCTCGATGGATCCCAGGCCAGGGGAGGCTCAAGAGGCCATCCCGGTGGTGCCGGAGGGTAAAACCCCGGTTGCCGAACACATGGGGGGACAAGCCGATTCGCCCCCCAGCCGAATACAGCTCCGGAGACCCATGTGGCTCCGGATTCAGGCAGGCCGCTCTTCCAAACGAGGGGGGGTGAGCCAACTCCACCGGTGACCTCTGTCCATCCAGAGGCACCGGATTGATTGCTGGAAGCGCTGCGAGGCGCTTCCATTGTTGAAGAACACCGTACTTTTTATGAGCACGGTGATTGAGAAGATCTAGTCCGCCAAAAGCAGACCGACCGAAGCCTGCACTAGCCTTCTAACAGGCTTTGAGGTAAGCAACTTAATTAGAGAAAGAATGTCATAGTATAGACAGTAGCCCCTGATACTCTGTCCGGTGTTTGGAAAGAAAACCTGAATAGAGGATTAAAATAATTTTCGCAGGAGTCTAACATAATATGTCTATGTGAATAAGCAGGCGTCGCTGCTAGCCACGTCCACTCATACTGCGGAGGTCTCTGAACCGAAGCAGAATCTGGATCGGGCCGAGGAGGAGCTCGGCCACGTGAAGAAGCAGCTGGAGGAAAGCAAAGGTATGTATTTAACCTGCGCATATATTTAGGAAGGATGAATGGTTTGTGCTGACTAAAGTGGCATGAACTTTATTAGGGGCCACGACCGAGGTGGCGGCCCTCAAGAAGACGTTAGCCAAGGCCGAGGACAAAGCGTCCAAGGAACTCACCGCGCGCGAAAAGCAGGAGGCCCGGGTCATCGAGGTCCAGCAAGAGCTCCAGGACGCCGTCAAGAAGTACGAGTCCTTGGAGCGTGATTCTAAGACTCGAGAGTCTGAACTTGCCAAGGCCCGCCAGAGCACACAACATGCCCGAGCTGAAGCCCAGAGCGCCCTCCAGGAAATCCAGGCGGCCAAGAAGATCGCGGTGGGTAAGGCTTTCATTATGCAAAGCAAGTATGTGAAGGAGACGTTCCTTTTACTTACCCGAATTTGGAGCTCTCCAAGGGCGTTTGCAGATCTGCTGCGCAGCATATCAGATGCTGCCAAATTTTATTGAGCCGGAGAAGGGAGATCTATGGGGAAGTTGTTTTGGTCGCAATACCTTGGACCACAACATCCAGTGCCCTTTGGCGACCAGCTGAAACAGCTGGTCGAGCTGCATAAGGCGGCCAAACCAGCCATGAAGGACCTAATAGTCCGGCTATGGTCTGCCGAGCCCATGCCCAGCAGCTACTTTGGACCCGTGAAGCGGCTTGTGAGTGCCTGCTCACGGCTTGAAGTTATAAAGCGGTCGGTCTGCATTGAGGGTGCGCGGATGGCCTTTGCCCGCTCCAAGGTGCACTGGGCGAAGATGGATGCCAAGAAGCTGATGACCGAGGGGCCGCCTGAGGGCAAGGAGCACCGCCGACCCGAGCAGTACTTTGACAGTGTCCCGGTGGGATCCCACCTTGTGGTGGAGCAATGTGCTAAGGATGTCATATTCCCATGAACGCACTCATGTTATCCTGTCCTGTAATATTAAACAGACCCGTTATGCAATATAATGTCTGTTAGTTTACAATTTTACCTCCTGTGCGGCCGTTTATGAAAATCTGAGAGTTGGCCAGTCGTTGGCTTTTTCCGCCACATAGATAGTATGGGGGTGTTTGGGATAAATCTAACACTCTTTACCCCACCTTTTGGTCCTTAAAGGAGGTGTTTAGCGCAACGAACAAGGCAATCGGACTATACGGCTTTATCACCCTCACTTGGCCATAGGAGTTTGGCAATGAAAGTTTTGGCGCAGCCCCTGGTGTTCGGAAGGCCAAACTTGGGGCGCTATACACGCCTAATCGGACAAAAACCGGTTCCTCGCATAAAGCGGAAAAAATCTCTAAGGATTTGAAAACCTCTCGAACAGCTGACTAGCTCTCGCCGCATCATGACAGTCTATTTTCGGCTTTCTCTACTAAGGTGCTCGTCCGGAAGAACCGGGACACAATCGCAGTAGTTCTCCCTTTACGGCCCTAGCCAATATAGCAGAACGTAAGGTAGTAAGCACAGGAGCCGGGCAACCCAACTATTGACCAAAGACATGATTCGGAGCCGATGCATATAATGCTATAAGTTCGGGGTGCCGAACTGTATTGTAAAAGTGTTCGGAATTTATTGCCGTATTGCGGGGCATGGTAAAGCCCCTGGCGAAGTAATACGTACCAGAGTGTACGGGTGCAATAGATAAAAATACAAAGACAAGGAAAAAAATCAAGTAATAAGCTGACGCTGCAAATTATTTTCCGTTGTAATTTGATTAATACGTCGAGGCGTACTTGTACTAGTAATGCGATAAGCAAGTAAGGCTATTTAACATGCCATGACCAAGGGCGAGCTGCGTGCGGGTATTTAAAATAGGTATAACGATCATTAGCAGAGACCACCTGGGAATTCCCTTGTACGTCAAAGCCCTTGCCTTCTTGGTGTGTCCGTCCCGCGATGGGTCCGATGACCAGGTTATCAAAAAAGCCTCGAGAAGAGAAAAACCCTGAAAGAAAGAGAAAAAGTGAAGGTATGGGGATCCAGGGGCAGTTGAGCCGCATTGTGGACCGCGGTCTAGTTGTGCCTCCGTCCATGCCCATGGTATTTTAAGTGTGTAGTTATGTACGCGTGGCATGCATGTCACTGCTTGATTGGGACTGGGACGGAGGCCGAACTGCTAGTCACGCTCTGGACGAGCTGGACCGTCCTACTGCAGAGTAGTTCAGACTCTCTTAACGGTATCCAGGGGCTTTACTGCCGAGTTGAGATTCTGCCTAAAAAGACTACTCTGTACTTCTGCTACAAGGGTCACGGTGTGCTCCTCAGTACGGAGGGAGTGCTCCGTCATTCCATTGACTGTGGTAACACCGCATGGTCTGGGCATCTTGAGCTTGAGGTAGGCGTAGTGCGGCACCGCGTTGAATCAAGCAAATGCGGTTCGTCTGAGCAGTGCATGATAGCCACTGCGGAAGGGGACGATATCAAAGATTAACTCTTCGCTTCAGAAATTATTCGAGGATCCGAAGACCACTTCCAAAGTGATTGAGCCCGTATAGCAGGCCTCTACACCTGGTATGAAACGTTTAAAGGTGGTTTTTGTGGGCTTGATCCTTGAGGGATCGATACCCATTTTGCGCACTGTATCCTGATAGAGCAGGTTCAGGCTGCTGCCACCATCCATGAGGAGGACTCGCGTGAGGTGGAATCCGTCGATAATTGGGTCAAGGACCAGTGGGCTGAACCGCCATGACGGATACTGCTCGGATGGTCCTTGTGATCGAAGGTGATCGGATAGGAGGACCATGGGTTGAACTTTGGGGCGACTTGCTCCATCGCGTAGATGTCCCTAAGTGCACGCTTGCGCTCCCTCTTGGGGATATCGGTGGCGTATATCATGTTCACCGTTTTGATTTGGGGGGGGGGGATTTCTTTTGTTCCCCTGTGTTTGGTGGTCGGGGTTCCTCGTCATCATCATCGCTTTGCAACCCTTTCTCCTCATACTCGGCATTTAACTTGTCGGCCTATTTGAAAACCCAACATTCCCTGTTGGTATGATTGGCTGGTTTATCAGGAGTGCCATGAATTTGGCATGGTCGATCTAGTATGCGGTCCAAACTGGATGGGCCCGGATTGTTTCTCTTAAATGGATTCTTCTGCTGACCGGACTTAGAGCCACTGAATCCGGCATTGACCGCCGTGTCTTCGGTGTTGTCACCGTTGTTTTGACGCTTGTTTCTATTGCGTCGGGGCTTGCCGTTGCTGTTTCTGGCTTCAAAGGTGCCAGGTTCGCTTGTATTGTTGTTGCTACGGGCTAGCCAACTATCTTCGCCCGCACAGAAGCGGGTCATGAGTGCCATAAGGGCTGACATGGACTCCGATTTTTCCTGGCCGAGGTGTCTGGCCAGCCATTCGTCGCGGATGATGTGCTTAAAGGCCGCTAGGGCTTCGGCGTCTGGACAGTCGATGATCTGGTTCTTCTTAGTTAGGAACCTAGTCCAGAATTTCCTGGCTGACTCTCCGGGCTGTTGGATTATGTGACTTAGGTCATCGGCATTCGGAGATCGGACATATGTGCCTTGGAAGTTGTCGAGGAAGGCGTCCTCCAATTCCTCCCAGCTGCCAATAGAGTTTTCGAGCGGATTGTTTAACTAGTATCTAGCTGGTCCTTTGAGTTTGAGCGGGAGGTATTTGATGGCATGAAGATCGTCGCCGCGAGCCATATGAATGTGGAGAAGAAAGTGCTCAATCCACACCGCGGGGCCTGTTGTGCCATCATATGATTCGATGTTCACTGGTTTAAACCCTTCTGGGAAATCATGTCCCATTACTTCGTCAGTGAAGCAAAGGGGGTGCGCAGCGCCTCTATATCGGGCCAAGTCGTGACGTAGCTCGGATGGAGATCGTCTGCGGTTTTTGGCCCGGGCGTGATTATGTTTGTCACGTTCAGCCGGATGGCCATCGTTGCGCGTCGAGGCACGTCCGCGTGATCCATAGATTGATCTTGTTTAACCTGCTCTCTTTTCCAAATCGCGCCGCAGGTCATGTGTATATCCCAGAGCTGTTATATTTCTGTTTGTCCGGCGAGGTAATGCGGGCTGGTGTTCGGCTTGAGGTGCCACTTTATCCCGGCCACGTAGTGGTCGGTCAGCCACATTGTACCTTGGTAGGATGGGCTTCAGAGCCTCATCATCGAACTATGGTAACAGTTTGTGCTTCGGGTAGCTTTTGGTTGGGCGCTCGAGGCCATATTCCTCGGCTGCCAGGACATCAGTCAATCTTTCATTGAGTAGATCTTGATCAGCTTGAAGCTCCTGCTGCTTCTTTTTTAGGCTTCTTGCAGTGGCAATTAACTGACGCTTAAAGCGTTCCTGTTCGGCGGGCTCTTCAGGCACGATGAAATCTTCATCACCGAGGCTAACCTCGTCCTCGTGGAGCGGAAGGTAGTTGCTATCCTTCAAGTCTTCGTTCATGGCCTGTTCGCCAGAGCTGACTCGCCCATCCTCCCGTTCCTCATGTTCGGAGGTTGGCTCAACGGGGTCTTCATTGTTTTCGGCACCATCCGGAGTGTTATCCTCTTCTGTGACGGTATTGCTGTTTCTACGACGGCGTGGCTTAGAGCGGCGCCGCTGACATCGGTGCTTCGATTGTATCTCAGGAGGTTTATCCTTGACTAGATTTTCATTATCGTCGTTATTTTCTTTGGGTGTGTCCACCATGTATATGTCGTATGAGGAGGTGGCTGTCCAACACCCTGTGGGCAGTGGTTCCTGCTCATCTCCGGCATCGTCGTCCATACCGTCGATGTCTTCGGAGTCGTAGTCGAGCATGTCGGTTAAGTTGTCGACAGTGGCTATAAAATGGGTGGTGGGTGGGACACAAAATTCTTCGTCGTCCGCTTCCCACATGAGCCGGACATAGTTCGGCCAAGAGTCCCCCGACAAGGAGAGGGATTTTAATGAGCTTAACACGTCACCAAAAGGCGAGTGCTGGAAGATGTCCGTGGAGCTGAACTCCAAGATCGGCGCCTAATCAGGTTCGATGGACACGGATGCATGCAGTCCGGAATCCATGGCCGGAGACGAGTCCGGGGTTCCGGTGACACAAGCCCCGGTTGATGCTGGGTCTGTGTGCGACTCAAGCGCCGCTGAGTCTGCGGCCTCCGCGGCGGGGTTGAGCTTCCCGTCTTCGGACAACAAAGCCCGCTCCGGCTCTAGGGCCAGGGCGGTCACGGGCGCTATCTCCTGTGTGCGGCCAGATGACAGATCTAGGTCATGTTCATCGTGGTGGCCGAGGATAGCCGTCATGGGCTCGAATCCGTCAAAGATCAAGTTTCCGCGGATATTGGCCACAAAATTCAGGCTTCCAAATATGACCTGATGGCCAGGGGCGTAGCTATCGATCTGCTCTAGATGGCCAAGCGAGTTGGCCCGCAATACGAAGCTGCCGAATACGAAGATCTATCCAGGGAGGAAGATCTCCCCCTGGACTGCATTGTTGTAGATGATTGATGGAGCCATCAAGCCTATCACTGACGTCACAGCGGAACTCTCAATGAAAGCAACAATGTCGATGTCAAAACTGGCGGATCTCGAGTAGGGGGTCCCGAACTGTGCATCTAAGGCTAATGGTAATAGGAGGCGGGGGACACAATGTTTACCCAGGTTCGGGCCCTCTCTATGGAGGTAATACCCTACTTCCTGCTTGATTGATCTTGATGAATATGAGTATTACAAGAGTTGATCTACCACGAGATCGTAATGGCTTAACCCTAGAAGTCTAGCCTATGAGGTTATGATGGTTGTGGCTAAACCGTAGAAGTCTAAACCCTCCGGTTTATATAGACACCCGGGGGGCTAGGGTTGTACAAAGTCAGTTACAGAGAAAGGAATCTACATATCCGAATTGCCAAGCTTGCCTTCCATGCAAAGGAGAGTCCCGTCCGGACACGGGACGAAGTCTTCTATCTTGTATCTTCATAGTCCAACAGTCCGGCCAAAGTATATAGTCCGGCTGTCTGAGGACCCCTTAATCCAGGACTCCCTCACCCGCGCCAGCGACCATCCCCATAGTATTTGATGGGCTGGTTGCCGAGCACTATCGTAGAGCTGGAAGCCGCGGGCATCAGCGAGGTCTCCGCGGACCCGCGTGATCTCGTGTACATGCCAGCGCCCGTGCCCGTGCCTGTGCACGCCCCTCCACCCACGGCGGCGCCGGTCCCCGTGCGTTTGGATGCACCCGCCACGCCCGTGCCCGTGCGCGCGCGCCCCTTAGTGGCATGGGACGCCACCGTCGACCGCTACCTCTCAGCGCCGCCAGTTGCCATCCTCCCGCACCCCGCCCATCGATCGCGTGATGACATGATGTTTGATTTACAAGTGAAGAACATTTTGTGCTGCCTTGAAGACTTCAACAACGGCGTCCAGGAGGACGACAACGACGGCGTGGCACACCGTCGCTGGAAATAGTTTTTTTGGGGTTTAGTAATGTATCTCGATCATATGAATATAAATTTGCAGTGTGACTGAATGAAAGATATAGTTTGAACGAACTTGCATTTTTCTCTCTTAATGTACAGACTTATCAAACAATTTTCTTTTGAAAAAAAACGTCAATGGTTTTTAAATATAAAACACTCATCGCAAACGTTTTAGTTAGAACACCCGTATGCAAACTGGCAGCTTGCACAGGAAGCCAAGGGAAAATGTTCCGAGCAAGATTTGTGCAGCTCTTGATCGCAAACGTTTTAGATAGAACATCCGTATGCAGAGTGAGAGCTATGGTCTTCCCCCTTAAGTCAGGGGAAATTTTGCAGCGTGGGATTTGTGGATCTCTTCAACGCAAATGGTTCAGATTGAATACGGTATGCAAATCCAGACTTCGGCACTAATTAAGCCAAGAGAAAATGTGCCGAGCAGGATTTCTACATCCCTTCAACGCAAATGGTTGTTTTGGACGACCCGTGTGCAACCACTTACAAACAATTTAGTAAGATTTGCATCTATCATATTGGGTATGTTGTTATTTGTCAAACTGGAAAGACTGACATTTGATCTTGTAACATTGCCATTTGTCAACTTTGTAACACTGCGATTTATCAAAATATGCAGCTAAAAATCACTAGCAGTAACTAATTTTTTCAACTAAAAATCAGTAATTAAGCATAATTTTCATTCATAGATTAAGCAGTCATTCTTTATACAATCAGTTCAACTCGACAGCTGAACCGACCAAAATTTTCCCCAATTGTTGCCAACCACGTACTGAAATAGCTAGTTCTACTTTATATACTAGCTAATTTTAAGTACGTTGTACAGTTCCACCACATCTATAGTCAGATAAACTGAACAAAATAGCCCGTAAATACTACTACTACTATGGAGGTGCTTTGTACTACTTCCGGCAGCCTCTCGTCTGCTGAGCGCGCTCAGTAAGAGGTAGAAGAGGAGGAGCCTAACGACAAGTTGGACAACTGCAATACGGTGCCTGCCGGTGTTGCGCCTTCAGCAACGCTCACCTCGAACGCCCTCTGCCACTCCAGACGACCCCTCTCGAAGCGGTGGTTCTCCTCGTAGATCTCCTGATTCCCCGCCTCTGAGGCAGCGTGTGCCACGGCCATGGCGGCGGTAAGGATCTTTGCGTGCTCCACGAGGCGCTCCTCCTCCTCCTGCAGGAACTCGGTGTAGCGCGCAAGGTCGCTGATGCACGTGCTGGCATCCACCTCCGCCTTCTGCCTTCGGGTAGCGGTGGCGGAGAGGGTGATGACCTCAGCGGTTGACGGTGGGATGGCGGCCACGGCGGCCGATGATGGGGTGGCGACCACAACCACCACCTCCCGCCTTTGGGCCGTGGTGGCACAGCGGGTGATGGCCACGATGGCCGGCAGTGGGGTGGTAGCCACGACGACCACCTCTCGCCTTCGGGCCGCGGCGGCGGAGCGGATGATGGCCCTGGCTTTCGATGGTGGTGTGGCGGCAATGGCGGCCGACAACAGCTACCGACGGGTAGCGGCGACGGAGCGTGTGGTGGGTGTTTCGTGCACACCCAAAAGGGACGTCACGCGCACTACACTATGCCGGGGACTGCGCCGCCGTTGCGGTGTAGCCTCCCATCTGGAGCTTTCCTCTGATGACGGCGGAGTGGCTGAGTGACGATGACGTACCGGTGCCATTAGCGATTGTGGGGGAAGCATGCGAGATAAGCTACAGGGAGGGAGGGGAATATGCGGTGCAAGACTCGCCGGCCGTGAGGGTTTATATAGCAGGCCGGTAAGCATTGGGATTTTGGGGGATTTCACCGAGTCAGGCAGGAAGCTTGCTCGGGAACCTGTGAGGTTGCGCGGGAACATGCTCACCGATGATTCATTGGCGCCACCGTTTGGCCAAAAGAACGCCCCCGTGCGCTGCGCAAGCTTGCGCTGTAAGCCGTCTGCGGCAGCGGGGTGACAAGACGTGCGAGAGGAGGACGAAAGCCCACGTACACATACGGTTAATAAAAAAATGTCTGTGATTTAATTACCTATTGATACGTCTCCAACATATCTATAATTTTTTATTGTTCCATGCTATTATATTATCTGTTTTGGATGTTTAATGGGCTTTACTATACGCTTTTATATTATTTTTGGGACTAACCTATTAACCGGAGGCCCAGTCCAAATTGTTGTTTTTTGCCTATTTCAGTGTTTCGCAAAAAGGAATATCAAACGGAGTCCAAACAGAATGAAACCTTCGGGAGAGTTATTTTTGGAACAAATGCAATCCAGGAGACTCGGAGTGGACGTCAAGAAAGAAACGAGGCGGCCACGAGGCAGGAGGGCGCGCCTAAAGGGGGTAGGCGCGCCCCCCACCCTCGTGGCTCCCCTGACCGACTTATTTCACCTATATATACTCATATACCCTGAAAACATCCGGGGGCACCACAAAACCCTATTTCCACCGCCGCAACCTTCTGTACCCATGAGATCCCATCTTGGGGCCTTTTCTGGCGCTCCGCCGGAGGGGGAATCGATCACGGAGGGCTTCTACATCAACACCATAGCCTCTCCGATGAAGTGTGAGTAGTTTACCACAGACCTTCGGGTCCATAGTTATTAGCTAGATGGCTTCTTCTCTCTCTTCGGATCTCAATACAAAGTTCTCCTCGATCTTCTTGGAGATCTATTCGATGTAATTCTTTTTGCGGTATGTTTGTCGAGATCTGATGAATTATTGGTTTATGATCAAGATTATCTATGAACAATATTTGAATATCCTATGAATTCTTTTATGTATGATTTGTTATCTTTGCATTTCTCTTCGGATTATCAGTTTGGTTTGGCCTACTAGATTGATCTTTCTTGCAATGGGAGAAGTGCTTAGCTTTGGGTTCAATCTTGCGGTGTCCTTTCCCAGTGACAGCAGGGGCAGCAAGGCATGTATTGTATTGTTGCCATCGAGGATAAAAAGATGGGGTTTATATCATATTGCTTGAGTTTATCCCTCTACATCATGTCATCTTGCCTAATGTGTTACTATGTTCTTATGAACTTAATACTCTAGATGCATGCTGGATAGCGATCGATGTGTGGAGTAATAGTAGTAGATGCAGAATCATTTTGATCTACTTGTCACGGATGTGATGCCTATATACATGATCGTGCCTAGATATTCTCATAACTATGCACTTTTCTATCAATTGCTCGACAGTAATTTGTTCACCCACCGTAAGACTTATGCTATCTTGAGAGAAGCCACTAGTGAAACCTATGGCCCCCGGGTCTATTTTCCATCATATAAGTTTCCGATCTATTTTATTTTACAATCTTTACTTTCCAATCTATATCATAAAAATACCAAAAATATTTATCTTATTATCTCTATCAGATCTCACTTTTGCAAGTGGCCGTGAAGGGATTGATAACCCCTTTATCGCATTGCTTGCAAGGTTCTTATTTGTTTGTGCGGGTACGAGGGATTTGAGTGTAGCCTCCTACTGGATTGATACCTTGGTTCTCAAAAACCAAGGGAAATACTTACGCTACTTTGCTGCATCACCCTTTTCTCTTCAAGGGAAAACCAACGCATGCTCAAGAGGTAGCACCTACTATACCCCCGTCCTGGTTTATAAGTAGGATTTAACTAATAAAATACGAATGCATGTCGCTAAAGGTTATATAGTTGGATTCCTATTTGCACATAGTTTCCAATTATATAATTTTTATAACATGCATTAACATTTTGTTGGTTAAATTTGAGGCCAAAGTATGGCACAAAATATAAAGGGGACTATAGACCAAGACGGAGGTAGTAGCACACAGCCGCTCTCTACGCAGCGATGCAACTATTGGCCGGCTTGTAGGCGACCATTTCCTGCGTGTTCAACTGCTCTATGCGTGTGGTTGCTTGCAGTTGAGGCGGCCACGGCATGCACTACTCGCATCCCGCCATGCGTGCTCTGCTCTCCAGGCCTTATGGGTGCTCTGTCCTCGTCCCTCCACACGCGCTGTCAGTGTTTGGGGCTAGCGCATGATCACGCACGTTCGTGTGCATGCGGTTGCACCGGGCCCGGCGCGACAATGCAGTTACCCGCAACAAAAACTGCCATGCGGACGCGTCGAGAATCCAGGCCGCCCGACCCCCATTTATTCCTGCGGCCATTTACCTTCATCTCTCATGTCACACTACACAATAAGCACACCCATGATGACACATATACAGAGAGGACATCCAACGGTTCCAATGGCGATCCCCGTGGCTCCAATGGCGCTCTCAGCGGCCGACGACGACAATGGCAGGCAGTTCACCATGCATCATGTAGTGGACACCCACGTGAGGGGGAACGCCCTCTCGGTGGTGTACATGAACGATCCAGTGTCGGTGGAGAGCTCCATCCAAACTATGGAGGAGTTCCTTGCCAAGGACAAGTACCAGGTGGTCGGCTTCGACCTCGAGTACACCATCGGTCGTGCCGGGCACGATCAGAAGGTTGTCATCGCCCAGTTGTGCGTGCGACATGACGTCCTCTTCTACCACTACCACCTGGCCACAAGGCCTTACAAGCGTTTCTCCAGGTTTATCAACCGCTCCGACTGCAGTTTCGCTACGATGGACACCACCAACGATCTAAAAGCGCTCAAGGTTTTGGGCTTGAAATGCCGAAATCTTGTCAACATCCAGGACCATTACAAGGTCTGGGGCAGCGACAACAACAAACTGAACTCCCTGGTTGACTTCGCCTCGGCCATCATCGACCCCTACTACATGAAGATGAAGGATGAGAGCAAGAAGGACAAGAACACCTGGAATAGTGTTTGGCATGAGAGACTGGATGAACAACACGTCAAGTACGTGACCAAGGACGCATACACAAGCTACGAGATGTACAGGCGGATTGTTGACATGAGGAAGTGTCTTCTTCCTGCCCCAGACGAGGGACCGAGCCACAGAGCAGTGGCAGGAGCGTCACAAGAAGTAGATGACTAGACGATCGTTTCTCCTACTTTAGAATGCATGCAATTGTTTATTGAGGCGTGTATGTGAATGATCTATATAGTCACTTATGTAATTGGATGTTTATTTCAATTATATATATACATGTTATTCTTCTGCAGACAGAGAAAATCACACGGCCTATTAGCAGCAATTGTCTGTTTTATTATTGGTCTTCACACACATTTCTGATTACAAACCTGTTTGCCGCGTATCACACACATCTTGTTCAGTTGAACCGTTTCCATTGTGTTGCCTAATCACACACAGTTCATCCTAGTGAACTGTATGCCGTATATCACACACACCCTCATCTGGCTACCCGTTTCTATTGTTCTGCATCATCAAAAACAGTTCTTCTGGATTAACCATTTGCCACTCATCCAATGGAGGGAAGCTTCTACATTCGCGGGGGGCGTAGAATTGACCATTGGGAGGCAACAGTCGGTCATCCGGGCACACAATAAAGGATGCAAAGAGGGATCCTACAACAGCAAGGACCAGCCTTCCTACCGATAGCTCATCTAACAGAACTCTCAAGTTAACTGTGGTGAGGCTTGAGTAGTCATCAGATGGGTGACTGGATGGGAACTGGCCTCGATGTTAAATTAACTAATTGGATGGGTCACTCTAAACATTTAATTGTCTTAAATGTATATAGTGCTCCCTCCTATTAGTTGAAGTAACCTCGAGGTCCTTATTTTGTAATTTTTAACATTTTTTTTATTTTCAACACATGTTGATTGGTTTGAAGAAGGTCTATCTCGTTACTTTTTGATAATTTTTGTTTTTTTTTGAACACATGTTGATTGGCTTGAATGAAGGCTTATCCCGTTACTTTATGACATGTTTCTAAAACATGGACCTCGAGGTTAATTCAACTAATAGGACGGAGCACTATATACATTCAACGCAATTACATGTTTTCCAAAAAAAGTGATATGATTTCTGTGAAACTTATAAGTCATGTATGTCAAATTAACTTCTGTGTACTTGTTCTCAAATTAACCCCCGAGCATGTTTGCCGCGTATCACACACATCTTGTTAAGTTGAACCGTTTATGTTCTCTTCCCTAATCGAAAACAGTTCATTCGAGTGAACCGTATGCCGTATATCACTCACACCTTGATTTGGTTGACCGTTTCTGTTGCTTTCCCTAATAGCAAACACTTCATCGGAGCAAACTGTATGCTGTATATTGCACACACATTGATATGGCTGCCCGTTTCTATTGCTCTATCTAATCGCAAATAGTTCGCCTGAATCAACTGTATGCCCAACATCGCACGCGCAAGTAAAATCTAAACCCAGTTTGATGTGCCCGCCATCGCAAATGTTTAGCATATTTTTGACGGTTTTTTACATCACCTTTTGCGATTAATGCATCGCACACAGTTTCGTCAAAGGGTCTCTGATCATAGTGTTGCGTTAGCAGCATCCTGCAGTAGTGTATGTTCATGATAATGGGTTTAGTAAACCAAATTACTAGTGAACTCCCACTTAAATCAACATACCTCAAGTTGCCTAAGTGTTTACATGATCCAAATCAACTACCCATATCCGATCATCACGTGAGATGGGTTTGTCATCAATGGTGAACATCTCCATGTTGATCATATCTACTACATGACTCATGTTTGACCTTTCGGTCTTCCGTGTTCCGAGGCCATGTCTATACATGCTAGGCTCGTCAAGTTTAACCCAAGTATTATGCATGTGTAAAACTAGCTTACACCCGTTGTATGTGAACGTAGAGTCTATCACCCCCGATCATCACAAGGTGCTTCGAAACGCTAAACTTCCGCAATGGTGCATACTTAGGGAGAACACATTTTATCTTTAAATTAAGTGAAGGGATCATCTTATAATTCTACCGCCGTCCTAAGCAAAATAAGATGCATAAAAAGATAGACATCACATACAATCAAAATATGTGACATGATATGGCTATCGTCATCTTGTGCTTTTGATCTCCATCTCCGAAGAAATGACATGATCTCCACCGTCACCGGCATGACACCATGATCTCCATCATCGTGTCATCACGTGGTCGTCTCGCCAACTATATTCTACAACTATTGCTAGCACATAGGGATAAGGTAAAGCAACTACATGGCGCTATTTGTTGACACGCAGGTCAGACAATAAATTAAAGACAACCCTATGGCTCCTACCGGTTGCCGTACTCATCGACACGCAAGTCATGAACCTATTACAAAACATGATCATCTCATACATGAACACATATCACATCATGTTTTGGCCATACGACATCACAACATGCCCTGCAAAAATAAGTTAGACGTCCTCTATTTTGTTGTAATTTTTACGTGGCTGCTAGGGCAAACTATAAGAATCGTTCTTATCTACACAAAGCCACAACAGTGATATACAAGTTGCCTTTTAACCTTCTACAAGGACCGCCCTCATCAAATTATATTCAACTAAAGTGGGAGAGACAGACACCCACAAAGCCACTTTCATGCAATACAAGTTGCATGTCAAACAGTAGGACCTGTCTCATGTACATGGACATGTAAGGTTGGTCCGAGCCGCTTCATCCCATAATACCGCCAAATCCAAATAAGACAAGGGAAGTAAGCAATTTGAACATCAACACCCACAAATTCTTTGTGTTCTACTCGTTCATATACATCTACGCATAGACCTAGCTCTGATAGCACTGTTGGGGAACGAAGCATGAAAATAAAAAAAAAATCCTATGAACACCCAAGATATAATCTAGGATATGTATAGCAACGAGAGGGTAGTGGTGTCTACATACCCTTATATACCAAAAGCGTTAACAATCTAGAGATCGTGGTTGGCGTTGTCGTACTCGCGCCGCGATCCAATCCGATCCAAGTACCGCACATGCGGCACCTCCGAGTTTAACACCCGTACGGCTCGGCGACGCCCTCTCCTTCTTGATCCATCAAGTGAGGGAGATGAGGTAGATGAGATTGATACGTCTCCAACATATCTATAATTTTTGATTGTTCCATGCTATTATATTACCATTTTGGATGTTTATGGGCTTTATTTTACACATTTATATCATTTTTGGGACTAACCTACTAACCGGAGGCCCAGCCCATATTGTTGTTTTATTGCCTGTTTTAGTATTTCGAAGAAAAGGAATATCAAACGGAGTCCAAACGGAATAAAAGATTTGGCATCATGATTTTTTGGAAGAATATCATCCTGGAGGCTTGGAGATCAAGTCAGAAGACCCTCAAGGAGCCCAGGAGATAGGGGGCGCCCCCGCCCCCCCCCCCCTACAGGGCGCGGTGCCCTATCTCGTGGACCCCTTGAGCACTCCCCGACCGACTTCTTTCGCCTATATAACCCTACGTACCCTATAACCATCGAATATCAAGATAGATCGGGAGTTCGCCACCGCAAGCCTCTGTAGCCACCAAAAACCTCTTGGGAGCCCGTTCCGGCACCCTGCCGGAGGGGGAATCCATCACCGGTGGCCATCTTCATCATCCCGGCGCTCTCCATGATGAGGAGGGAGTAGTTCACCCTCGGGGCTGAGGGTATGTACCAGTAGCTATGTGTTTGATCTCTCTCTCTCTCTCTCGTGTTCTCTCTCGTGTTCCCTCCATGGCACGATCTTGATGTAGCCCGAGCTTTGCTATCGTAGTTGGATCTTATGATTTTTCTCCCCCTCTACTCTCTTGTGATGAATTGAGTTTCCCCTTTGAAGTTATCTTATCGGATTGAGTCTTTTATGAGAACACTTGATGTATGTCTTGCCGTGCTTATCTGTGGTGACAATGGGATATCATGTGCCACTTGATGTATGTTTTGGTGACCAACTTGAGGGTTCCGCCCATGAACCTTTGCATAGGGGTTGGCATACGTTCTTGACTCTCTGGTAGAAACTTTGGGGCACTCTTTGAAGTACTTTGTGTTGGTTGGATGAATCTGAGATTGTGTGATGCATATCGTATAATCATGCCCACGTATACTTGAGGTGACAATGGAGTATCTAGGTGACATTAGGGTTTTGGTTGATTTGTGTCTTAAGGTGTTATTCTAGTACAAACTCTTTTATAGATTGATCCGAAAGAATAACTTTGAGGTGGTTTCGTACCCTACCATAATCTCTACGTTTGTTCTCCGCTATTAGTGGCTTTGGAGTGACTCTTTGTTGCATGTTGAGGGATTGTTATATGATCTATCTATGTTATTATTGTTGATAGAAATTGCACTAGTGAAAGTATGAACCCTAGGCCTTGTTTCCTATCATTGCAATACCGTTTACGCTCACTTTTATCATTAGTTACATTGCTGTTTTTATTATTTCAGATTACAAATACCTATATCTACCATCCATATTGCGCTTGTATCACCATCTCTTCGCCGAACTAGTGCACCTATACAATTTGCCATTGTATTGGGTGTGTTGGGGACACAAGAGACTCTTTGTTATTTGGTTGCAGGGTTGTTTGAGAGAGACCATCTTCATCCTACGCCTCCCACGGATTGATAAACCTTAGGTCATCCACTTGAGGGAAATTTGCTACTGTCCTACAAACATGTGCACTTGCAGGCCCAACAACGTCTACAAGAAGAAGGTTGTGTAGTAGACATCAAGCTCTTTTCTAGCACCGTTGCCGTGGAGGTGAGTGCTTGAAGGTATATCTTTAGATCTTGCAATCGAATCTTTTTGTTTCTTGTTTTATCACTAGTTTAGTTTATAAAAGAAAACTACAAAAAATGGAGTTAAGTTTGTCTCATATGCTTCGTCTTTTTAATATCTTTCGTGAGTATGATGGAAAGGAAAATTGTGCTCAAGTGCTAGAAGAAGAATGCTTTAAAATGCCCATCGTGACAGTGCGGCGCGATTGGCTGTGGCTCGAACCCGTCGAAGATCAAGTCTCCGCGGACGTCAGCCGTATAGTTCAAACTTCCAAATCTGACCTGATGGCCAGGGGCGTAGTTTTCGATCTACTCCAGATGGCCAAGTGAATTGGGCCCCAGTGCAAAGCCGCCGAATACGAAGATCTATCCGGGGAGAAAAGTCTCACCCTGGACCGCGTCATTGTTGATGATCGAAGGAGCCATCGGGCCTATAGGTGACGACACAGAGGAACTCTCAATGAAAGCACCAATGTCGGTGTCAAAACCGGCGGATCTCGAGTAGGGGGTCCCGAACTGTGCGTCTAGGCGGATGGTAACAGGAGACAAGGGACACGATGTTTTTACCCAGGTTTGAGCCCTCTCGGTGGAGGTAAAACCCTACTCCTGCTTGATTAATATTAATGATATGGGTAGTACAAGAGTAGATCTACCACGAGATCAAAGAGGCTAAACCCTAGAAGCTAGCCTATGGTATGATTGTTGTTCGTCCTACGGACTAAAACCCTCCGGTTTATATAGACACCGGAGAGGGCTAGGGTTACATAGAGTCGGTTACAATGGTAGGAGATCTACATATCCATATCGCCAAGCTTGCCTTCCACGCCAAGGAAAGTCCCATCGGGACACGGGACGAAGTCTTCAATCTTGTATCTTCATAGTCTAGGAGTCCGGCCAATGGTGATAGTTCGGCTATCCGGACACCCCCTAATTCAGGACTCCCTCACCCGCAAGGACCAAAAAGTACCTCAACCAAATGCTATGGAAATCTTCAAGGATTGTCACACCAGCAAGAAGAAGGGCATGACTACACCAGTCAAAGCCGCTCTTGTAAGTCCTTAATCCTCATGCCTTTTAACTACTACTTACTCTGACTTGTGCCTTGAACTGCATGGTTTGCAGCCAATGTCTATTACTCTTTTCAATTTTATACACAATTGTCTTAGCGTATCATTGCACCTTACAAGGTTTAAAAGGGAGGAGTGATGTTCATTTGATCTTGACCCGTAATCTAGTTGCGTGCTGGACTTGCCCACACAACATTACAATTGCTTGTTTGTCTGTTCTCAGTTGTTTTGTGATATGAATGATGGCATACTATGCTTACCGTATTATAAACTTCGTCTCTTTATCCTTAGCCCTCAATACAATGTGAAGAAATAGACAATACATTAGCGATGGTACATGGTCATATGTTTGGAACCTGGTTTTATTATGTACTTTGCAATAAAATACAACTAATATTTTACATGGGTTCACCAGAATAAGTTCTGTATATAGACCAAAGCTATTTTGTTTGGTTTTGCTACCTCCTTAATATCTTCTGTTCTGGCACTACTAATGTAAAACCTCAACTTTTCAGCGAGCTATGGAAAAAATGGTGGAACCGCCACCTTCTGAATGTGGTGAGGCAACTATAACCGCAATGTCAGCTCTTGCTGCAGTGGGTCAGTACCTGTCCACTAACAGTGCCAAAAGCACGTTCCTGCGTAATACTGGATTGGTTGTTAAGGCAATATCGTCCAAACTGCCTCATGATCAAGATAGGCAAGCTCAAAGCAATGTTGTATCTACGCTCCACACACAAGTCCATTCCCTAACAGTGGCCCTTTGTGAAACAAGGAGAAACATTGCTCAATGTCGTCAAGATATGCATGGTTTTGAAACCGGACTATCAGACATTTGCTATGTTGTTCAGGAGCCTAGGGGAAATGAAGGCGAGGGTTATGGTGTTCCATCGGACAATACAGCATGAAAACGTAACAGTCAGGTCAAATGAACCGAGCTTCTGAACTTCTGGTGGTGCATTTATCTGCTAGACTGTTAAGTTTTATGCCAACCTTCCTTTTGTTATATAGTTGTAATTTGTTTTGGTGCGATACAAAATTTATTCTTAACGTGCAGCCACCGGCTGAAGAAAACAGCAAGCCATTTTTGTATAGTGTAGGTTGTTCCCTATATTTGCACTGGTGGCGATATTTGATGCCGAGTGTGGATGTAATCTGTGCAATCGCCTTAATAGCCTAGCGTTAGTTTGGGCCTTATTTATTTCCTAGTCTTCTTTTTCCCTGGTTTGCTAGTGGCCGCAACTACCCATTGGCCATATACGGGCCGTAGGATCCATGGGTCTCCTACGGGCCGTCGATAAATGGGCCTGTAATCGGTGGGCCTCGGGTCGTCGATAAATGGGCCTCGGGCCATCGGATAAATGGGTCTACATGGGCCGTAATCGGGCGTAATTGGTATCGGCCCAGCATGGTAATGGGCCGTTAATAGGCCATAGGACTGCAAAAGCTTAATTCTGTCACAGGCATAACGGGTCGTTAATGGGCCAGAATATAGGACGGGCTGGCCAGAAATGGGCCGACTCTTGCCATGGGCCAAATTTGTCCCATTAGGGTAACAGGCCAGTAACGGGCCGACTCTTGCCATGGGCCAAATTTGGCCCATTAGGGGAACAGGCCAGTAACGGGCTGGAAGTAATCGAGGGCCGAAAAGGAGCCCAAGAACGTATGGGCCGTCAATAGGCCGAAAGCTAACACGGGCTGGAAACGGCCCATGTAAATCACGGGCCGTTAAGGGGTACAAAGAAAATTACTGTTCATTATGGGCTAGAGTCACCGTGGGCCTGTAAAGGGCCGAAAGATACGAAGGTCTCATATGGGCCGAAAGACGTCGTGGGCCATACATGGGCCGAAAGTGAAATGGGCTGGTGTTATATTCGACGGGCCACATGACGTTGTTCGGCCGATTTCCTTTAGTGCCTAACGGGCCGTAAAATTGGATATTTGCAAAGAGACCGTTAACAGGCTTTTCATGGGCCAGCCCGTTAACTTTTGACCAAGTCAAACGGGCCGGCTTTGTAAGCTAAATGGGCCAGTGGTGGGCCGTGGCACGTGTCGACATATCATAGGCGCCTATCTAACCCAGTGACAAGCTGACACGTGTTTCGTCCGGCCAATAAGAATTTTGCACGTGGAAATTTCCCATTGGTCGGGGCTGTTAACGGGTTATCGGATCAAAAACCCGACCTGATAGCTTAACTGCGTTCCGTTATGGTGGATGCCACGTGTTGGTCACCCTTGACGAAAGCACTTCTGTGACACGCGATTTATCGTCATGGAAGTGGACACTTCCGTGATGATAATTTTGGTAATGTCATGGAACACTTCTACGACAGCACAGGTATGACTATCTTGATTCTGTCATAAATTTGTCATGGATGTACATGCATGAAAAAAAACGCGACCTACTGTGACAAACACGTATCATCACGGAAGTGTATTTTTTTGTAGTGAATAGTGGCCATGTCATCATGATCACTTTGCCATCTGACACTTGTCTAAAATCAAAGCCATTTTTTCCTTTTGAAATGCATGTCAAATATTTGTTTCTTCCGTCATGCAATCAAAATAGCCCATCCTATGGAAAATAATCCCTAAATATTTTTCATGTTGAAACCAACATTTTTGGAATCCCCAAATTGCCCCTGGAAATTATTCCAGTGGTCCAACAACACTATTTCGGCTCTTTGCATTTTCCAAAAATGTTTGCACCATTTAAATTGCCCTCAAACTTTTTGGTGCCCTCTCAGTTTATTGTTAAGTAATTATGTGCCAAGTCTCATGATCAACCAAATCGTTTGCTAGCTCTCTAATCACAGGTAACTATTTCGTTTCTTAAAAAAAGGCTAACAAGCTCATGTGCACTTAAGCCTGCTAGCTACAGTACACCACAGCCCAACCCACCTCCACCAACCCCCACTCCCCAGGTCCTCTCCCTCCCCACTGTTCGAACGACCGGGGCGATCGCGTTCGTCCCCGACCACCTCGCCTGCCCGCGCCGCTATAGTCCCCGGAGGGGATAAGGTCGCTGACGCCGCGCCCCCTCGATCCCCTCTCCCACTTGCCCCCTCGCTCCCCACTCCTCCTCTCTCCCTCTCCCCAGATCCCTTTCTCCCCCCCACCGAACGCGTTCGTCGTCGGCCACCTTGCCCCGCCGTGGCCGTCGTCCTTCCTGCGTCAAGCCGATGTGCCCACGAGCTCCGCCTCGTCCTCTGCTCCTTCTCCGTCAAACCACGAGACCCGGAGCGCTCCACAATGCCGGCGCCGGCATCGTCTTCCACCTCCGGACGCGCCGGAGCTCGCCGTCGATCCGCGCCGCCCCGAGCACCTCGAGCCGTCCCCATGCCTTCTCTGCAACGGCCGTGAGCCTCTTTCCCTGCTCTCCCCTCTCTTGTCCATCGCCGTAGCCGTCACTCCCACCCACCCGCGCCCGACCGCCCGCAACCCTTGCCTCTGCCTCGCGCGAACTCGCCCCTGAACTCCGTCTCGCGCCTCCTCTGCTGACCGCACGGGCCACGGCCAGTCGCCGGCCCTGCTTGCCGGACCGCCCCGCAGCCGCTCCTTCCCGGTACCTCCCTCTCCCCGCGACGCCCAGGCCGCGCCCGCTTGCCCCCCCCCCCTCGCGCCTGGCTGGCCATGGCCGCGCTCGGGGCCTCTTCCCCTGTAGCGTGGCCGGCCCGGCCCCGCCGCTCGCCGGCGCTGGCCAGCCCGAGAAACTAGGGCCGAGCTCGATCTACGCGCAGAAACTAGGGTTCATGGCGAATTTGGGGAAATTTAGGCAGCGTGTTTATCCTCCCAACCTCCCTCACAGTGCTGTCAATTACAATCGGCCACAGCCGCCGGTCTGTCCAAAGCCAAGTTCCAGTCGAACGTTACAACGGTATTTAAACTAAACCCAATCCGGGCCGGCGTGCCACCTGGGCTTCGTCTTGACTCGAGTGGGCCGCGGAGCAGGCCCACAAGAGCCCTTGAACCTTCCGGCCTTGTCACTGCTTGTTGGATGATGAACAGTGCCCTCGCCCGTTGTCGCTGCCGCCTGATTACCTGAATCCTCCTCCGGTGTGCTGACATTCCCCCTACCTCGCCGGCCTCTGGCGCCCCGCCGTGCCCCGGTGACCTCTGCCTGCGCCCCGGGTTCCCATACGGGCGCCCGCGCCCAGCGCCCGTAGTCGATAGCCCACCGCCCCGCTATGGCCTCTAGGCCACTGGCTACTGGGCCCAGCACCCTGGCAAAAAAAAGAGTTAAAAAATGTTTGTAATAATAATAATTAATTTAATTAATTAATTAGGATTAATTAGCCTAATCACATGTTTAGTTGGAAACTGGATTAATTAGTCTAAATAGTCAATGACAGGGGGGCCCACGCCCTGTTAACCAGTCAAACGTTAACTGGTCAACTGGGACCCCCTGGGTGCGTCTAGCATTTAAGCATTATTTTCAAAATATTAAGTAAATCCAAAATATAGTTTAAACCTTTGAAAAATCATATAAATTAATCCGTAACTCGGATGAAAAAGTTTTATACATGAAAGTTGCTCAGAACGACGAGATGAATCCAAATACGCGACCTGATTGTCCGCCACACGCCCCTAGCATAGCAAACATGCAACATTTCCCCTCCATTTCGTCTGCCTGAAAATGCCAAACTTCGCGAAAACATTCCCGGATGTTTCCCCCCTTCGCCGGTAGCGTGTAGCACCGCGCTAGAACACGTCTAGCTCTGTCTATTGTCCTGTTATGCTCTTGCTTGCTATGTATTTACTGTTTCTTCCCCCTCTTCTCTCCAGTAGACCCCGAGACCGATGTTGATGCTACTGTGATCAACTACGTCACCGACGACCCTCCTTCTTGTCTGAGAAACTAGGCAAGCCCCCCCCCCCTTGATCATTCCGATATCGCCCATTCTATTCTCTCATGCTTGCATTAGATTTTGTTACTATATTTGATTGCTCCTATTCTATTGCATAGCCTGCTTTTCTACCTGCTTATTGTTACCTACCTGCTTATCCTAAACTGCTTAGTATAGGTTGGCTAGTGATCCATCAGTGACCCCCACTTGTCCTTGTTGCCCCTGCTTCATCATCGACGCCTCAATCAGCGTGATCGACGACCAGATCCCGACACCTCACATCACAGCACGCCCCTTTTGTTGCTCGACTCTGTGGAGCTACTATCGAGTGCTGAGGGTGATCCCTCATAACGCACTCCTGATGATAATTCTGTAGTGTAGCTATTCGGTCGTGGTCATCGAGGGTGATTTCCTCTTTCACCATTCCCGATATGGCTCTGTCGTTCAACACCTCAAGTGTGAACCTCGAGGGTGGTCCCTCTTACGTTCACCTTGATGATTACATTGAGTGGAATTCACGGGGGGTGATTCCTTGGGTTTCGCCTTGATGTCTGGACACACAGTTACCTTGACTTTACTTCAGACCTTGGTGAAAGTCGGGCGGGCCCGGAGAGCACCCGCAAGAAAATGACGTGGCACGGCCGGGCATTCTAGGCCCTTGTCGTAAGTCCACGAGACGGGGCGACGGGGTCACTTTCGATCGTGAGTGTCTGCTCGTCTCCGCAAGCTAATAATACACCATGGTTTGAGTATTTGTTCTGAGTTGGCCTTTGGCCTTTACGCACCAACCACCATGTGAGAATAGTTATGGGCCTCGACGTCGCAGTATCAGCCAAAGCTTTGTCAGACGTCCAGTTCAGCATTGCGGCATGGCCCGTTCGGCGCCCTAGTGGAGGTGGCCTGTATCGCCCTGCACGTAACGACCCGGAGTGCACCGGGCGATGGGCCCAGACCCCGGAGTGCTTAGGATGTAGACCGGCGGGGACCTCTCTGCTGAGCCTAGGTAGGGCTGCGACGTGTTGATCTTCTGAGGCCGAGCATTGACCCTAGAAAGGTGTGTCCGGCCAACATGATCGAGCGTGTTGGAAAACGTGGTGCACCCCTGCAGGGAAGATTATCTATTAATAGTCGTGTCCACGGTAACAGACGTTCAGACTTATATCCTGATCTTATACAACTACAAATGGATACTTGAGATATGTGGCTCCGGGATTGCTTTCTCGCAGGGAGTCGAGGAAGGATCTCTGGGCATTAATGTTACAACATGATTGATAAATATAGACTGCTATTCTTTACTCTTCTACTTGCTGCAAGATGCTCGGAGCTGCTTGAAGATGCTAGTCTTCGATAGGCTAGGCCTTCCCCCTTCTATTCTGGCATTCTCCAGTTCAGTCCACAGATACAACCCTTCCATTTGATACAAATGCATACTTAGTATAGATCTGATGCTTGAGAGTACTTTGGATGAGTACTCACGGTTGCTTTGCTACCCCCTTTTCCCCCTTCTTTCCTCTTTCTGGTTGATGCAACCAGATGGTGGATCCGTGGAGCCAGATGCCACCGCCGACGGATACTGCTACGTGGAGACCGTCGACGACCAGGAGTAGTTAGGAGGTCCCAGGCAGGAGGCCTTGCCTCTTCGATCGTGTTGCTTTTGTGCTAGCCTTCTTAAAGTATCTTTGTTTAACTTATGTCTGTACTCAGATATTGTTGCTTCCGCTGACTCTTGTGTATCAAGCTTGTATTTGAGCCCTCGAGGCCCCTGGCTTGTAATATAAAGCTTGTATTATTTTGATTTGTGTCTAGAGTTGTGTTGTGATATCCTCCCGTGAGTCCCTGATCTTGATCATACACATTTGCGTGTATGATTAGTGTACGATTGAATCGGGGGCGTCACACCTTGACTCTTGCATAATGTAAAAGACATAAAGTTAAAGATAGGCCCTTCGTAGAGGAAAGCAGAGGTTTGTTGGGGAACGTTGCAGAAAATAAAAAAATTCTACGCTTCACCAAGATCAATCTATGGAGTCATCTAGCAATGAGAGAGAGGAGTGTATCTACATACCCTTGTAGATCGCGAGCGGAAGCGTTCAACAGAACGGGGTTGAGGGAGTCGTACTCGTTGTGATCCAAATAACCAAAGATCCTAGTGCCGAACGGATGACACCTCCGCGTTCAACACACTTATGGTTGGGAAAGACGTCTCCTCCTTCTTGATCCAGCAAGGGGAAGGGAGAGGTTGATGGAGATCCAGCAGCACGACGGCGTGGTGGTGGAAGCAGCGGTGATCTCGGCAGGGCTTCGCCAAGCTCAGCGAGAGGGAGAGGTGTTACGGAGGGAGAGGGAGGCGCCAGGAGCAAGGGTTCACAGCCCTCCCTCCCCCCTCCTTATATAGGGGCCCTGGGAGGGTGCCGGCCCCCTAGAGATTGAATCTCAAGGGGGGGTGGCGGCCAAGGGGGGGACTTTCCCCCCAAGCCAAGTGGGGCGCCCCCCACCCCTAGGGTTTCCAACCCTAGGTGCAGGGGGAGGCCCAAGGGGGGCGCACCAGCCCACCAAGGGCTGGTTCCCTTCCCTCTTCATCCCACGAGGCCCTCCGGGATAGGTGGTACCACCCAATGGACCCCCGGGACCCTTCCGGTGGTCCCGGTACAATACCGGTGACCCCCGAAACTTTCCCAGTGGCCGAAACTAGACTTCCTATATACAATTCTTCACATCCGGACCATTCCCTAACTCCTCGTGACGTCTGGGATCTCATCCGGGACTCCGAACAAATTTCGGGTTACCGCATACTAATATCTCTACAACCCTAGCGTCACCGAACCTTAAGTGTGTAGACCCTACAGGTTCGGGAATCACGCAGACATGACCGAGACAGCTCTCCGGCCAATAACCAACAGCGGGATCTGGATACCCATGTTGGCTCCCACATGTTCCATGATGATCTCATCAAATGAACCATGATGTCGAGGATTCAAGTAATCCCGTATACAATTCCCTTTGTCAATCGGTACGTTACTTGCCCGAGATTCGATCGTCGGTATCCCAATACCTCGTTCAATCTCGTGACCGGCAAGTCACTTTACTTGTACCGTAATGCATGATCATGTGACCAAACACTTGGTCACATTGAGCTCATTATGATGATGCATTACCGAGTGGGCCCAGAGATACCTCTCCGTCATACGGAGTGACAAATCCCAGTCTCGATCCGAGTCAACCCAACAGATACTTTCGGGGATACCTGTAGTATACCTTTATAGTCACCCAGTTACGTTGTGACGTTCGGTACACCCAAAGCACTCCTACGGCATCCGGGAGTTACACAATCTCATGGTCTAAGGAAATGATACTTGACATTGGAAAAGCTCTAGCATACGAACTACACGATCATGTGCTATGCTTAGGATTGGGTCTTGTCCATCACATCATTCTCCTAATGATGTGATCCCGTTATCAATGACATCCAATGTCCATAGTCAGGAAACCATGACTATCTGTTGATCAATGAGCTAGTCAACTAGAGGCTCACTAGGGACATGTTATGGTCTATGTATTCACACATGTATTATGAGTTCCGGATAACACAATTATAGCATGAATAATAGACAATTATCATGAATAAGGAAATATAATAATAATCATTTTATTATTGCCTCTAGGGCATATTTCCAACAGTCTCCCACTTGCACTAGAGTCAATAATCTAGTTACATTGTGATGAATCAAACACCCATAGAGTTCTGGTGTTGATCATGTTTTGCTCGCGGATGAGCTTTAGTCAACGGATCTGCGACATTCAGATCCGTATGCACTTTGCAAATATCTATGTCTCCATCTTGAACATTTTCATGAATGGAGTTGAAGCGACGCTTGATGTGCCTGGTCTTCTTTTGAAACCTTGGCTCCTTGGCGAGGGCAATAGCTCCATTGTTGTCACAGAAGAGAGTGATCGGCCCCGACGCATTGGGTATGACTCCTAGGTCGGTGATGAACTACTTCATCCAGATTGCTTCATGCGCTGCCTCCGAGGCTGCCATGTACGCCGCTTCACATGTAGATCCCGCCACGACGCTTTGCTTGCAACTGCACCAGCTTACTGCCCCTCCATTCAAAATATACACGTATCCGGTTTGTGACTTAGAGTCATCCAGATCTGTGTCGAAGCTAGCGTCGACGTAACCCTTTACGACGAGCTCTTCGTCACCTCCATAAACGAGAAACATATCCTTTGTCCTTTTCAGGTACTTCAGATATTCTTGACCGTTGTCCAGTGTTCCATGCCGGGATTACTTTGGTACCTTCGTACCAAACTTACGGCATGGTTTACATCAGGTCTGGTACATAGCATGGCATACATGATAGACACTATGGCCGAGGCATAGGGGATAACACTCATCTTTTCTCTATCTTCTGCTGTGGTCGGACATTGAGCTGAGCTCAATTTCACACCTTGCAACACAGGCAAGAACCCCTTCTTGGACTAATCCATATTGAACTTCTTCAATATCTTATCAAGGTATGTGCTTTGTGAAAGACCTATGAGGCGTCTCGATCTATCTCTATAGATCTTGATGCCTAATATGTAAGCAGCTTCTCCAAGGTCCTTCATTGAAAAACACTTATTCAAGTAGGCCTTAATGTTGTCCAAAAGTTCTATATCATTTCCCATCAAAAGTATGTCATCCACATATAATATGAGAAATGCTACAGAGCTCCCACTCACTTTCTTGTAAACACAGGCTTCTCCATAAGTCTGCATAAACCCAAACACTTTGATCATTTCATTAAAGCGAATGTTCCGACTCCGAGATGCTTGCACCAGCCCATAGATGGAGCGCTGGAGCTTGCATACCTTGTTAGCATTCTTAGGATCGACAAAACCTTCCGGCTGCATCATATACAATTCTTCCTTAAGAAAGCCGTTAAGGAATGCCGTTTTGACGTCCATTTGCCATATCTCATAATCATAGTATGCGGCAATTGCTAACATGATTCAGACGGACTTCAGCTTCGCTACGGCTGAGAAGGTCTCATCGTAGTCAACCCCTTGAACTTGTCGATAACCCTTAGCGACAAGTCGAGCCTTATAGATGGTAACATTACCATCCACGTTCGTCTTCTTCTTAAAGATCCATTTATTCTCTATCGCTCGCCGATCATCGGGCAAGTCTGTCAAAGTCCATACTTTGTTTTCATACATGGACCCTATCTCGGATTGCATGGCTTCAAGCCATTTGTTGGAATCTGGGCCCGCCATTGCTTCTTCATAGTTCGAAGGTTCACCATTGTCTAACAACATGATTTCTAGGACAGGGTTGTCATACCATTCTGGTGTGCAACGTGTCCTTGTGGACCTTCGAAGTTCAGTAGCAACTTGATCCGAAGTACCTTGATCATCATCATTAACTTCCTCTCTAGTCGGTGCAGGCACCACAGGAACATCTTCCTGAGCTGCGCTACTTTCCGGTTCAAGAGGCGGTACTTCATCGAGTTCTACTTTCCTCCCACTTACTTCTCTCGAGAGAAACTCTTTCTCCAGAAAGGACCCGTTCTTGGCAACAAAGATCTTGCCTTCAGATCTGAGGTAGAAGGTATACCCATGTAGCGACCCGACCCGAATGGATCAAGTCTCTATGCTTAAGTGTCATCCCTGGATCGGTATGCTGACACACATAGTACTCGAGGATTTATAACAGAAGTAAATCACATGTATAAAGTAACGTAAATACCATTACCTCAATCCAAATAGCGGAAGTAACAAGGTTGTGGATTCCCATCAACACCAACGGCAAAGTTGAGTATAGGAAATCGTAACCCTAACGTATCACTTACTCATCGTAAGATCCCGCAACATGAGACGTTGTAGCCACAAAGGGTCAGTACATTGAATGCACTGGCAAATTCACACCATAGAGCAATGATGAATAAAGGCTATCACTACATGCATATATGGCTGGTGGAAAAGCTCTATGGTTACAGTTTTGCGTAAAGCCAATTTTTCCCTACTGCAAAGGAATAAATTTATTTAACTATCATGGTGGTTGTTAAACATTGAGAATGGTTGACAGCATTCTCAATCCCAATTAAAAGTACTCATTAACAACCCAACAATATTAATTAAAGTAACATGATGAGATTCATAGGAAAATCAAGTACTAGATACTCAGGATGTCCATAACCGGGGACACGGCTAATCATGATTAGTTTGTACACTCTGCAGAGGTTTGCGCACTTTTCCCACAAGACTCGATCGCCTCCGTTTGATTTCTCGCACTACATGATGTTTGAGAAACGGATGACTGAGACATAGTCTTTCGGAAGCGCTAGCACCTTACATGTGGGTAGACCGGTACACCTACTTTCCCCTACATCTGCTAGTCTACCCGTAAGAGTTTGCACAACTTAATCAACTATGCCAGAGCCCATAATGGCTTGTGGCTGCACATGGAAGTTTCTAGTTTGAATAATCTCATAATCCCTTTGAGCCTGGGTGGCGGTCTGAAGAAAAACAGGCAAGTCCTGGAAACCCAAGTGCCTAGACAGGCAAGTCCTGGAGTAACCAGGTGCCTCAATCCACCCAGATGTGTATTAATGTTGCCACCTTAAATAAACCATTAATTAACACTCCCACATCTGTCATGGAAATTCACTCAAACCCAATCCACGTCTACGAGCATAGCATGGCATAATAAGCAAACGTAGAAGTAACTCCCAAGGGTTTGATAATAAAACAGGTAATAGGTACTACCTCATCTACTTCCCAAAACCCACAATTTAATTCAGATCCTAATCATGCAATTGTTTGGAGGATTGATCTAATGCATAAAAACTGGGTATGAAAAGGGATATGATCAAAGTGTGAACTTGCCTGCAATGTTGATGAAGATGATTCGCACTCATAACTCCTGATAGTTCTACTCGTCACACTCCGGTCAGTCTATCGTGAGCAAGGAATAGTAACCACACATAAGCAATCACTCAAAAGATCGGAAATACGAAGAAGACGATTCGGAAAACATCAAAACCAAACAAATAACTCTTGCAACATAAAACAATTTCTAGCAGTACCAAAATTAAGTGAATTTGGCCTTATTAGAAATTTTAGGTCAAGAGCTTCGAGTTGCAAAAGGAATCACTCAAATCGAAGTTATAAAACTCAAGTTACAATCAAACGTAGTTCAAAAAATAATCTGAACTAAACTCAATTTTTAAATTTTCAAAAACATGTTTAAGTTGTTTATCTGGATAGAGGGGATCATAACGAAGAAGTGGGCGTTGGTTTCGTTGGATTTGGACAAACGAGCGAGAAGTTGTGAGGGTTTGAAGTCCAGGGGCTAATCTGTAAATAAAATATTCACAGTCAGGTCCCTGGCCAAAATTAAAAAGAAAAAGAAAAACTCTACCGAGCGAACGTTCGCTGCCGAACGCTAACTAACGAAAACCATTCGCTACAAATCCCTAACTAATGAACGCTTGCAAAATAAACTAAAATATATAATAAACCGTATTTAAAAAAAACAAAACGAAGTAAACCTAAACCCAAAAAAATAAACCGGACCGGGCGGTTTATTACCGGTTCGGGGTGGATCGGATCAGGCGGTGGTGGATCGGTCAACTCCGGCAGCTTCCCGCGGCGGCGAGGGCGTCGGTCGTGGTTGCTGGCGGTGCTCCGGTGGCACAGGCGAAACGGAGAGGCGGCGGCGCAGCGAGGTGCGCGGCAGCGGCGGCGGCGAGACGAGCATCGAGGCGGCGGCGGATCTGGCAGCAGCGGCGGCGGCGAGATGCGGGAGGGGCGACATGGTGCGGCAGAGAGAGAGGCGGGGCCCGGGGCCGCTATTTAAGGAGGGGAGGGGAGGCGCAAGGCGTGGAGGAGGGGCAAGGCAAGGCGGCGCGGCGGCGTGGCTCGCTCGGACTCCGGCGAGTCCGGGTTGAGCACGGGAGGAGGAAGGCGGCGCGACTTGGGCCGGCTGGCTGGGTTTCGGCCCAGCTGGCCCGGGGAACTCTTTAAAAAAACATTTTCCGGGAAACAATAGAAATAAACCACCAAAATGAAAATATACTATAGGCATATTATATATCAAAATTTTCAGAAAAAGATTTTCTACGACGTGGACATTTTTCTAGAGTCAAATAAAATCCTCAAAAAATCAGATAAATCAAACACTGCTGCTGTTCTAATAAAATCCAACGAAAATCATTTTAAAAATACCAAAATGAATTCAAATTTATTTCTCTCCAATTTTATATTGTAGGGAATCATGTTACCCTAATTTCTGTATATTTTATTTTTGGAGAAAAATAATTTGAATAAAACTCCAATAACTCCAAATTGAAATAAATTCAAAAGAACTTTGAATTTAATTCTTTTAAAACTCCCAACTCATATTTCATATAATTTGAAGAAGTCATTTTATCTTCGCTCGTGAAAATCAATGAGTTGCATGAAGTTTATGAATTAAAATATTTCCAAATGAAATTCAAATATTTTCAAATACCCTTTCATTTAATTAAATGGAAGAAGTCATATCATCTTCGCTCAAGGGTTTTGTATTTGAAAAGAATTTGAATTCATGAAGATCAGAAAAGAAAAATGGAAGTTTGGGAAAGTCCTCTTATTTCCTCTCATTTAACTTTCAAAGAGTTTCGAATTTCACTCAATCAAGCAAACAATCAATCAAATCTATCTATTTGTATACATTCCAAAATTTAGAATTTTGGGATGTTACAAACCTACCACCCTTAAAATGAATCTCGTCCTCGAGATTCGGAGAGGCTAGCAAGAATTAGGTTAGGGTTTGGGGGTCTTCAGAATCCATCGATCGTCTCCGGGGTCTCGGGTGCTACCACCCTTAAAAGCATTGTTACGGTTCCATCAAAACTCATATACTCCATCCTTATTTTTGACAGTGTCGGTCTTCTCAGATCTCGGAAAAATTCCTTCTCTGGGCTCTTCCGGTAGTGGCATAACCTTTTCCTCAATACTTCTGTCCTTTCATCTTGGTAAGGTTATTCCGAGACTGGGTCTTCTTAGCTGACGGGTCTGGTGCCAATACTAAACAACTATCGATATCTCATGGTGGTCAACAATTTATGGTTTCTCCTGCAGAAAATGGGTCTGGGTTGAACCTCACCGTACGACCTACGTTTGGCAACAGCGGCCTTGTACAAGGGAAAATACTTATACCATTCTAAGGTTTAAACAAGGTTTTGATCGTCGTCTCTCTACTATAGGTAAGTCACTCAGATTTACCATCTCATATAGCAAGGCGAACAATAAGAGTAAGTCGGTATGGTGATCAATCCATCCCGCACCCAAATCATTACCTTGTATACGGTTTAGCGAATCTCGCATTCTAACACTCGGTCATCCTCACAAGCATTGCAGAGTTTCTCTTGTCGACGAACCAAGTTCGGATAAATCCATTGATTCTGCAAGCCAAACAAACATCTATCGTTCCTTAACAACTCTCAGGTTTTGCGTAAACTCCTATAGAATCGTCGGTTGATAAAATCGTAACTTCTTCCAGGGTTTTCCCTTCAGCAAGAATGTGCTTGCTTCTTGGCAGGTCCTGGGGCCTGTGGGTTATGGCCCATCTCATCACTTGTAAACCTTGAACTCATCCTCTGGACAACTAATCGTTATTCCAACATCAAACTTCCTAGCATTTTTATTTCCATCCAATTGTACTGTCTTTCTTCCTTCTATTGGCACCAAACTAGGACATGATTACTCAAACTCATCATGGAATTTCCATTGATCCATATTTCCAACATCATATCTCCTTTATACCCAATAGTAAAACATCTCTTCATCCTCATGGGATATCCCACATATCGAGATAAAAACTTATACTTATGAAGTCCATACTCCACTTCGTGGAACATCATTATCCTTTCCAGGGTCAAGCGTCCTTACAGGGGAATATTGGCCATCTCTGCATGGCACTTCTTCAACTGGGAAACGTGAAACACATCATGAACTCCTGACAGTCCTTCGGGTGACTCCAACTTGTTGGCCACTTCTCCCATACGCTCCAAACTCGGTGTGGTCCTACAAATCTTGGGGCTAACTTTCCCTTAACTCCAAATCGTTTAACTCCTCGCAGAGGGGACACACGAAGACATGCTATGTCTCCAATTTCATAGACTTCCTCCTTGCATTTTTGAGTCTGCATAACTCTTCTGCCAGGACTGAGCTACCTTCAGTCTATCTCAAAGCAACTTAACATTCTCTTCTGAATCCTTGATCACATTTGGTCCAAACAACTGACGGTCTCCAACTTCATCCCACATCAACGGTGTCTGGCTCCTTCTCCCATACAAAGCTTCAAAAAGGGGCCATCTTCAAACTGGCTTGGTAACTGTTGTTGTATGAGAACTCCACGTAAGGTAGACTATCATCACTACTAGATCCATAACCTGGCGCACACGCTCTCAACATGTCCTCTAGAATCTGATTGACTCTCTCGATTTATCCATCTGTCTGCGGATGAAAGGCTGTACTGAACTCTAGCCTAGTACCCAAAGTCCGGTGCAGCTGATTCCAAAACTTTGAGGTAAACTTGTTCCTCTATCTGATACGATGGTCCTCGGAACTCCATGCAGACATACGATCCTGGTCAAATATATCTTGGCCAACTTTGCACTTGTATAGGTGGTTTTCACTAGGATAAAGTGAGCCACTTTGGTCAAGCGAATCAACTACTACCCAGATAGAATCATATCCCGATCGGGTTCTGGGAAATCTGGTAATGAAATCCATGCCAAGCTTATCCCCACTTCCATTCAGGTATCGGCATAGGCTGTAGTAATCCTACTGGCTTCTGATGCTCTGCTTTTACTCTCTCTGGCATACATCACCTATGACTACATACTCTGCAATATCCTTCTTCATACCAGTCCACCAGAAACACTCCTTCAAATCCAAATACATCTTGGTGTTTCCAAGGCGAATCGAGTATGGTGAGTCATGAGCCTCTTGAAGTATTTACTTCCTGATCTTTGCATTATTGGGAACATATACACGGTACTCGAACCATAAGATGTCGTGCTCATCCTTACGAAAACCTTTGGGAACAATCTCCAACCGAAGTTCCCTGAGATACTTGGCTAACTCATTTGGTAATCCCCCCGCTTATGAGGGTATTCGTTCCTTGTTTTCTTTATGGTTGTGTCCTATTTCTCCACAAAGCTTGTTTGCATAAGGTTTCTTCATATCCTTTCCATAAGGCTTCAACTTCTGGGACACAAGCCGAGACTTTAGCAGAGTCAACTTAAATTCTTCCCAAACGGTTACTCCTTTCCATCCATTGATGGTTTGGTACATCCTCCATCAGGTAGCAGCACTTCTTTCAAAGAACGGAAGAGCATGCTGGGCCATATCCTTTCCGGCTATAGTGTTATAATTCATGTGATCCTCCATGTTCTGAATCCATTGGTCTATCTCCTATTGACTCATCGGTCCAGAAAATATGAGCTCATCTCCATTCATCCTCTATTGGGTCCATGGGTTTGGGGTGGGATAAGAGAGGCCGAGAGGGATGCACACCATACAAACAAAAGTTTTGAAAAGATAGGTTTTATTTGTGGCTGTCGGAAAACAACAAACAAATGACAGCTCACAATCGTCGCATCTAACGTAAGTATAACGGGGTTTGGTCTTCTAATGGTCTATAGATCTCAACGTCATCAAACTCTTCAAGTCTTAGTCATGTCTCCGATAGCTTCTTCCGATCATGCTTGTCCTTCTCAAGTTCTTTCGCCAGATCATCTCTATTGACGAGAAGTCTCTCGTGACGTCCTTTAATGTTCTCGAGTTGCACTCCAAACCTCTAGGTTTCAATATCTTGAACCATGTCCTTCTATCCTTCAGCTCCTGACGAATCTTTGGTATCTAGAGGTTTTGCTTCCTCCAGTTTGGCTATTTCAGCTTCAGGTTCCTGAGTTCTTCACGAGTTTCCTCCTTGTCAAATATGACTTCCTAAAGTCCATCTTAAAATCCTTGATGTAATACTCCAGATCCTAGTGATACACCAGCTAAGGTTAAAACTGCATCCTTTGCTGACATATGCTCCTTCAGTCTTCTACCATCCAATCTTTCCATGCATCTGCATGCTTAACTCCGCACGATGACACAAAACTTTGCGTTCTAATGCTCCATGTTCCAGTCTTTCTCCGATACACCTTGATCTCGGGTGTTGATAAGTTCCATAGTCTACCAAGTTCCATAAGTGTAGCCTTCCTTGGTCATGCAAATCTGGAAAATCTTCAAAGCCTTCAAATTCTCCTAGTCTTCAAAGTCTTTATCCGTCGTAGTTTCCATCATTATAATGCTCGGTAAAATTCTCTTCATTCCGAAGTAGTCTTAGTTGTCCGATATCTTGTACTCCTTGGAGTGGTCTCATCAGTCGAATCTTCGAGTGGTCAAAAGGGAAGAGGGGTATAGTCTCACTAAAGGGATTATTTGAATAAGCTCAGAAGAGAAGAGAGGTAAAAGATCCTTTTGAAAAAGAAGGTTGTAGAGAAAAATCTTTCCTATGGGCTTGCCAGTTTCTAGGGTCACGTCCTACAATCAACATGTGCTCTGATACCATCTCGTAGCGATCCGACTCGAATGGATCAAGTCTCTGTGCTTAAGTGTCATCCCTGGATCGGTATGCTGACACACACAGTACTCGAGGATTTATAACAGAGGTAAATCACATGTATAAAGTAACGTAAATACCATTACCTCAATCCAAATAGCGGAAGTAACAAGGTTGTGGATTCCCATCAACACCAATGACAAAGTTGAGTATAGGAAATCATAACCCTAACGTATCACTTACTCGTCGTAAGATCCTGCAACAAGAGACGTTGCAGCCACAAAGGGTCAGTACATTGAATGTACTGGCAAATTCACACCATAGAGCAATGATGAATAAAGGCTATCACTACATGCATATATGGCTGGTGGAAAAGCTCTATGGTTACAGTTTTGCGTAAAGCCAATTTTTCCCTACTGCAAAGGAATAAATTTATTTAACTATCATGGTGGTTGTTAAACATTGAGAATGGTTGATAGCATTCTCAATCCCAATTAAAAGTACTCATTAACAACCCAACAATATTAATTAAAGTAACATGATGAGATTCACAGGAAAATCAAGTACTAGATACTTAGGATGTCCATAGCCGGGGACACGGCTAATCATGATTAGTTTGTACACTCTGCAGAGGTTTGCGCACTTTTCCCACAAGACTCGATCGCCTCCGTTTGATTTCTCGCACTACATGATGTTTGAGAAACGGATGACCGAGACATAGTCTTTCGGAAGCGCTAGCACCTAACATGTGGGTAGACCGGTACACCTACTTTCCCCTACATCTGCTAGTCTACCCGTAAGAGTTCGCACAACTTAATCAACTATGCCAGAGCCCATAATGGCTTGTGGCTACACACAGAAGTTTCTAGTTTGAATAATCTCAATGGCCTGGGTGGCGGTCCGAAGAAAAACAGGCAAGTCCTGGAAACCCAGGTGCCTAGACAGGCAAGTCCTGGAGTAACTAGGTGCCTCAATCCACCCAGATGTGTATTAATGTTGCCACCTTAAATAAACCATTAATTAACAATCTCACATCTGTCATGGAAATTCACTCAAACCCAATCCACGTCTACGAGCATAGCATGGTATAATAAGCAAACGTAGAAGTAACTCCCAAGGGTTTGATAATAAAACAGGTAATAGGTACTACCTCATCTACTTCCCAAAACCCACAATTTAATTTTGATCCTAGTCATGCAATTGTTTGGAGGATTGATCTAATGCATAAAAACTGGGAATGAAAAGGGATATGATCAAAGTGTGAACTTGCCTGCAATGTTGATGAAGATGATTCGCACTCATAACTCCTGATAGTTCTACTCATCACACTCCGGTCAGTCTATTGTGAGCAAGCGATAGTAACCACACATAAGCAATCACTCAAAAGATCGGAAAGAACGAAGAAGACGATTCGAAAAACATCAAAACCAAACAAATAACTCTTGCAACATAAAACAATTTCTAGCAGTACCAAATTTAAGTGAATTTGGCCTTATCAGAAATTTTAGGTCAAGAGCTTCGAGTTGCAAAAGGAATCACTCAAATCGGAGTTATAAAACTCAAGTTACAATCAAACGTAGTTCAAAAACTAATCTGAACTACACTCAATTTTTAAATTTTCAAAAACATGTTTAAGTTGTTTATCTGGATAGAGGGGATCATAACAAAGAAGTGGTCATTGGTTTCGTTGGATTTGGACAAACGAGCGAAAAGTTGTGAGGGTTTGAAGTCCAGGGGCTAATCTGTAAATAAAATATTCACAGTCGGGTCCCTGGTCGAAATTAAAAAGAAAAAGAAAAACTCTACCGAGCGAACGTTCGCTGTCGAACGCTAACTAACGAAAACCATTCGCTACAAATCCCTAACTAATGAACGCTCGCAAAATAAACTAAACTATATAATAAACTGTATTTTAAAAAAAACAAAACAAAGTAAACCTAAACCCAAAAAAAATAAACCGGACCGAGCGGTTTATTACCGGTTCGGGGTGGATCGGATCCGGCGGTGGCGGATCGGTCAACACCGGCAGCTTCCCACGGCGGCGAGGGCGTCGGTCGTGGTTGCTGGCGGTGCTCCGGTGGCACAGGCGAAACAGAGAGGCGGCGGGGCATCGAGGTGCGCGGCAGCGGCGGCGGCGAGACGAGCATCGAGGCGGTGGCGGCGACAACCGACAGCAGCGGCGGCGGATCTAGCAGCGGCGGCGACGGCGAGATGCGGGAGGGGCGACGCGGTGCGGCAGAGAGAGAGGCGGGGCCCGGGGCC
Organism: Triticum timopheevii; assembly: GCA_963921465.1. Classification (NCBI taxonomy): domain Eukaryota; kingdom Viridiplantae; phylum Streptophyta; class Magnoliopsida; order Poales; family Poaceae; genus Triticum; species Triticum timopheevii. Next base: position 316,683,955 of record OY997270.1, read on the forward strand.
GCTATTTAAGGAGGGGAGGGGAGGCGCAAGGCGTGGAGGAGGGGTAAGGCAAGGCGGCGCGGTGGCGTGGCTCGCTAGGACCCCGGCGAGTCCGGGTTGAGCACGGGAGGAGGAAGGCGGCGCGACTTTGGCCGGCTGGCCGGGTTTCGGCCCAGTTGGCCCGGGGAACTCTTTTTAAAAAAAAGAACATTTTCCGAGAAACAATAGAAATAAACCACCAAAATGAAAATATACTATAGGCATATTATATATCAAAATTTTCAGAAAAAGATTTTCAACGATGTGGACATTTTTCTAGAGTCAAATAAAATCCTCAAAAAATCAGATAAATCAAACACTGCTGCTACTCTAATAAAATCCAACGAAAATCATTTTAAAAAATACCAAAATGAATTCAAATTTATTTCTCTCCAATTTTCTATTGTAGGGAATCATGTTACCCTAATTTCTTTATATTTTATTTTTGGAGAAAAATAATTTGAATAAAACTCCAATAACTCCAAATTGAAATAAATTCAAAAGAACTTTGAATTTAATTCTTTTAAAACTCCCAACTCATATTTCATATAATTTGAAGAAGTCATTTTATCTTCGCTCGTGAAAATCATTGAGTTGCATGAAGTTTATGAATTGAAATATTTCCAAATGAAATTCAAATATTTTCAAATACCCTTTCATTTAATTAAATGGAAGAAGTCATATCATCTTCGCTCAAGGGTTTTGTATTTGAAAAGAATTTGAATTCATGAAGATCAGAAAAGAAAAATGAAAGTTTGGGAAAGTCCTCTTATTCCCTCTCATTTAACTTCCAAAAAGTTTCGAATTTCACTCAATCAAGCAAACAATCAATCAAATCTATCTATTTGTATACATTCCAAAATTTAGAATTTTGGGCTGTTACAACCCAATGGTTTCCTTAGGGTATCTTATGAAGACGCATTTTTCCGACTTGGGTTCGAGCTTTTCAGGTTGAAGTTTCTTGACATAAGCATCGCATCCCCAAACTTTTAGAAACGACAGCTTAGGTTTCTTCCCAAACCATAATTCATACGGTGTCGTCCCAACGGATTTAGATAGTGCCCTATTTAAAGTGAATGTAGCTGTCTCTAGAGCGTATCCCCAAAATGATAGCGGTAAATCGGTGAGTGACATCATAGATCGCACCATATACAATAGAGTGCGATTACGATGTTCGGACACACCGTTACGCTGAGGTGTTCCAGGCGGCGTGAGTTGTGAAATGATTCCACATTTCCTTAAGTGAGTACCAAATTTGTGACTTAAATATTCTCCCCCACGATCTGATCGTAAGAACTTTATCTTTCGGCCACGTCGATTCTCTACCTCATTCTAAAATTCCTTGAACTTTTCAAAGGTCTCAGACTTGTGTTTCAGCAAGTAGACATACGCATATAGACTTAAGTCATCAGTGAGAGTGATAACATAACGATAGCCACCGCGAGCCTCAACGCTCATTGGACCGCACACATCAGTATGTATAATTTCCAATAAGTTGGTTGCTCGCTCCATTGTTCCGGAGAACGTAGTCTTGGTCATTTTACCCATGAGGCATGGTTCACATGTGTCAAATGATACAAAATCAAGAGACTCCAAAAGTCCATCTGTATGGAGCTTCTTCATGCGTTTGACACCAATGTGACCAAGGCGGCAGTGCCACAGATATGTGGGACTATCATTATCAATCTTACATCTTTTGGTATTCACACTATGAATATGTGTAACATCACGTTCGAGATTCATTAAGAATAAACCATTGACCAGCGGGGCATGACCATAAAACATATCTCTCATACAAATAGAACAACCATTATTCTCGGATTTAAATGAGTAGCCATCTCGTATTAAACGAGATCCAGATACAATGTTCATGCTCAAAGCTGGAACTAAATAACAATTATTGAGGTTTAAAACTAATCCCGTAGGTAAATGTAGAGGTAGCGTGCCGACGGCGATCACATCGACCTTGGAACCATTACCGACGCGCATCGTCACCTCGTCCTTCGCCAGTCTCCGCTTATTCCGCAGCTCCTATTTTGAGTTACAAATATGAGCAACCGCACCGGTATCAAATACCCAGGAGCTACTACGAGTACTGGTAAGGTACACATCAATTACATGTATATCACATATACCTTTAGTGTTGCCGGCCTTCTTGTCCGCTAAGTATTTGGGGCAGTTCCGCTTCCAGTGTCACCTTCCCTTGCAATAAAAGCACTCAGTCTCAGGTTTGGGTCCATTCTTTGGCTTCTTCCCGGCAACTGGCTTACCAGGCGTGGCAACTCCCTTGCCGTCCTTCTTGAAGTTCTTCTTACCCTTGCCTTTCTTGAAACTAGTGGTTTTATTGACCATCAACACTTGATGTTCCTTTTTGATTTCCACCTCCGCTGATTTCAGCATTGAAAATACTTCAGGAATAGTTTTCGCCATCCCCTGCATATTGTAGTTCATCACAAAGCTCTTGTAGCTAGGTGGGAGCGATTGAAGGATTCTATGAATGACCGCCTCGTCCGGGAGGTTAATGTCCAGCTGGGACAAGCGGTTGTGCAACCCAGACATTTTGAGTATGTGCTCACTGACAGAACTATTTTCCTCCATCTTACAACTGTAGAACTTGTCGGAGACTTCATATCTCTTGACCCAAGCATGAGCTTGGAAAACCATTTTCAGCTCTTCGAACATCTCATATGCTCCGTGTTGCTCAAAACGCTATTGGAGCCTCGGTTCTAAGCTGTAAAGCATGCCGCACTGAACGAGGGAGTAATCATCAGCACACGACTGCCAAGCATTCATAACGTCTTGGTTCTCTGGGATGGGTGCTTCACCTAGCGGTGCTTCTAGGACATATGCTTTCTTGGCGGCTATGAGGATGATCCTCAGGTTCCAGACCCAGTTCGTATAGTTGTTGCCATCATCTTTCAGCTTGGTTTTCTCTAGGAACGTGTTGAAGTTGAGGCTGACATGAGCGTGGGCCATTTGATCTACAAGACATTTTGCAAAGGTTTTTAGACTAAGTTCATGATCATTAAGTTCATCTAATCAAATTATTTAATGAACTCCCACTCAAATTAGACATCCCTCTAGTCATCTAAGTGATACATGATCTGACTCAACTAGACCGTGTCCGATCATCACGTGAGACGGACTAGTCATCATCGGTGAACATCTCCATGTTGATCGTATCTTCCATACAACTCATGTTCGACCTTTCGGTCTCTTGTGTTCCGAGGCCATGTCTGTACATGCTAGGCTTGTCAAGTCAACCTAAGTGTTTTGCATGTGTAAATCTGTCTTACACCCGTTGTATGTGGACGTTGGAATCTATCACACCCGATCATCACGTGGTGCTTCGAAACAACGAACTTTCGCAACGGCGCACAGTTAGGGGGGACACTTTCTTGAAATTATTGTGAGGGGTCATCTTATTTACTACCGTTGTTCTAAGCAAATAAGATGCAAAAAACATGATAAACATCACATGCAACCAAATAGTGACATGATATGGCCAATATCATACTGCTCCTTTGATCTCCATCTTCGGGGCGTCATGATCATCTTCGTCACCGGCATGGCACCATGATCTCCATCATCATGATCTCCATCATCGTGTCTCCATGAAGTTGTTCGCCAACTATTACTTCTACTACTAAGGCTAACGGTTTAGCAATAAAGTAAAGTAATTACATGGCGTTTATTCATTGACACGCAGGTCATACAATAATAAAGACAACTCCTATGGCTCCTGCCGGTTGTCATACTCATCGACATGCAAGTCATGATTCCTATTACAAGAAGATGATCAATCTCATACATCACATATATATCATTCATCACAACCTTTTTGGCCATATCACATCACAAGGCATATGCTTCAAAAACAAGTTAGACGTCCTCTAATTGTTGTTGCATGTTTTTACGTGGCTGCAATAGGGTTCTAGCAAGAACGTTTCTTACCTACGTAAAACCACAACGTGATATGCCAATTTCTATTTACCCTTCATAAGGACCCTTTTCATCGAATCCAATCCGACTAAAGTGGGAGAGACAGACACCCGCTAGCCACCTTATGCAACTAGTGCATGTCAGTCGGTGGAACCTATCTCACGTAAGCTTACGTGCAAGGTCAGTCCAGGCCACTTCATCCCACGATGCCGCCGAAACAAGATAAGACTAGTAGTGGCAAGAAAATTGACAACATCTACGCCCACAACAAGATTGTGTTCTACTCATGCATAGAAACTACGCATAGACCTAGCTCATGATGCCACTGTTGGGGAACGTTGCAGAAAATAAAAAATTTCTATGCTTCACCAAGATCAATCTATGGAGTCATCTAGCAACGAGAGAGAGGAGTGCATCTACATACCCTTGTAGACCGCGAGCGGAAGCGTTCAAGAGAACGGGGTTGAGGGAGTCGTACTCGTCGTGATCCAAATCACCGAAGATCCTAGTGCTGAAAGGGCGGCACCTCCGTGTTCAACACACGTACGGTTGGGGAAGACGTCTCCTCCTTCTTGATCCAGCAAGGGGAAGGGAGAGGTTAATGGAGATCCAGCAGCAAAACGGCGTGGTGGTGGAAGCAGCGGTGATCTCGGCAGGGCTTCGCCAAGCTCAGCGAGAGGGAGAGGTGTTACGGAGGGAGAGGGAGGCGCCAGGAGCAGGGGTTCACAGCCCTCCCTCCCCCCTCCTTATATAGGGGCCCTGGGGGGGCGCCGGCCCCCTAGAGATTGAATCTCAAGGGGGGCGGCGGCCAAGGGGGGGACTTGCCCCCCAAGCCAAATGGGGCGCCCCCCACCCCTAGGGTTTCCAACCCTAGGCGCAGGGGGAGGCCCAAGGGGGGCGCACCAGCCCACCAGGGGCTGGTTCCCTTCCCTCTTCAGCCCACGGGGCCCTCCGGGATAGGTGGCCCCACCCGATGGACCCCCGGGACCCTTCCGGTGGTCCCGGTACAATACCGGTGACCCTCGAAACTTTCCCGGTGGCCGAAACTGGACTTCCTATATACAATTCTTCACCTCTGGACCATTCCGGAACTTCTCGTGACGTTCGGGATCTCATCCGGGACTCCGAACAAATTTTGGGTTACCGCATACTAATATCTCTACAACCCTAGCATCACTGAACCTTAAGTGTGTAGACCCTACAGGTTCGGGAATCACGCAGACATGACCGAGACAGCTCTCCGGCCAATAACCAACAGCGGGATCTGGATACCCATGTTGGCTCCCACATGTTCCACGATGATCTCATCGAATGAACCACGATGTCGAGGATTCAAGTAATCCCGTATACAATTCCCTTTGTCAATCGGTATGTTACTTGCCCGAGATTCGATCGTCGGTATCCCAATACCTCGTTCAATCTCGTTACCGGCAAGTCACTTTACTCGTACCGTAATGCATGATCCTGTGACCAAACACTTGGTCACATTGAGCTCATTATGATGATGCATTACTGAGTGGGCCCAGAGATACCTCTCCGTCATACGGAGTGACAAATCCCAGTCTCGATCCGTGTCAACCCAACAGATACTTTCGGGGATACTTGTAGTATACCTTTATAGTCACCCAGTTACATTGTGACGTTTGGTACACCCAAAACACTCCTACGGCATCCGGGAGTTACACGATCTCATGGTCTAAGGAAATGATACTTGACATTGGAAAAGCTCTAGCATACGAACTACATGATCTTGTGCTATGCTTAGGATTGGGTCTTGTCCATCACATCATTCTCCTAATGATGTGATCCCATTATCAATGACATCCAATGTCCATAGTCAGGAAACCATGACTATCTATTGATCAACGAGCTAGTCAACTAGAGTCTCACTAGGGACATGTTATGGTCTATGTATTCACACATGTATTATGAGTTCCGGATAACACAATTACAACATGAATAATAGACAATTATCATGAACAAGGAAATATAATAATAATAATTTTATTATTGCCTCTAGGGCATATTTCCAACAAGGTTGTCATGTGCTTTTATGGTTGGATGCACGAAATCTTAATGCAAAAGAACGTCACTTTATATTGCCACTTGTGATATGAACCTTTATTATGAAGTCTGTCGCTTTTATTACTTCCATATCACACGATCGTATAAAGCTTATTTTCTCCGCACTAATAAGTCATACATATTTAGAGAGCAATTTTTATTGCTTGCAATCATGACAACTTACTTGAAGGATCTTACTCAATCCATAGGTAGGTATGGTGGACTCTCATGGCAAAACTGGGTTTAAGGATATTTGGAAGCACAACTAGTATCTCTACTTGGTGCAAGGAATTTGGCTAGCATGAGGGGGAAAGGCAAGCTCAACATGCTGAACGATCCATGACAATATACTTTAACTGAGATGTGAGAAAACATAACCCATTACATTGTCTTCCTTGTCCAACATCAACTCTTTAGCATGTCGTACTTTAATGAGTGCTCACAATCATGAAAGATGTCCAAGATAGTATATTTATATGTGAGAACCTCTCTTTCTTTATTACTTCCTATTAATTGCAACGATGACCAAAACTATGTTTGCCAACTCTCAACAACTTTTAAGCCTCATACTCTTCATATGTGAGGTCGTCACTATCCATAAGATCAATATAAACTCTTCTATTCTTTTATTCTTTTATGCACTTAACATCATAGCAAGATAGCAAAACCCTTGACTCAACACTAATCTTTATTATATATATAGCTCACGGACTCGATTACATAGAGGGATCACAAAGCAAAAATCAAAACTAATTCATACCAAAACTTTATTCTACTAGATCAAGATATTACCAAAAGGATCGAACTAAGAAAACGGTAAAGATAGGAGTGTGATGGTGATACGATACCGGGGCACCTCCCCCAAGCTTGGTAGTTGCCAAGGGGACTTCCCATACCCATGTGATTATGTCTCCTTCTTCAGAGTTGGTGGTGTGATCTTCTTGGTGATGATGCCCCTCAGGATACGATTCTCCTCCTCAAGCTTATTGACCTGCTGCTTGAGGTTCATATTTTCATCGCGGAGCTTACCCGTGACAGCTAGAGATCCTTTTACCCAAGGATGTTGCATAGCTTCTGGAGAACAAGTGACACTCTTTTTCATATTTTCATAAGAAAGAAATTTAACATTGGAAGGGATGACCAAATTTGGAATAGCTGAGCTCTGTAGTTCCCCCATCATGAATCCTGCTTGGAAGCGAGAGGTAACTTATTGATCCTCCTCCATGGCATCTATCCTTTTCAAGCCGGCCTCCATCTCATCCTCCGTTGATGGCCAAAAGTGATAAGCATCGCTGTTTGCTCCTAGACCTGGTGTTGGTGAGACACCCGACTCTCCCCGACTGACTCTTGAGAAGACATCTTGCTCTAAATCTGTAACCGAAACAGCTCAAAACAAAAACAGAGGATTTTTGCATGATACGGTGGTCAAAACCTTCGGGAGATTATATAATGAATTTTTATCGACCAAAAGAAGTATCGTGCAAGAAAATGGAGTACGGAGAGCACACGAGGTGCCCACGAGGTAGGGGGCGCGCCCTGTAAGGGTGGGCGCGCCCTCCACCCTTGTGGACGCCCCGTGTCCTTCCCAGACTACTTCTTGTTTTCCTATTTCCTTAAATATTCCAAAACAGAGAAAAATTGCTATTAGAACTGTTTTGGAGTCGGTTTACTTACCGTACCACATACCTATTCCTTTTTCGAGTCTGAAACATTATGGAAAGTGTCCCTTATATACTCCTCCAGGGTTACGGTTTCAATAACATTAGTTTCAACATTTATAGGATTACCTGAGATATAATGTTTGATTCTTTGACCGTTCACCACCCTTGGATTTGTGCCTTCAAAGTTGTTGATTTTTATGGCACCGGAACGATAGACCTCCTCGATAACATAAGGGCCTTCCCATTTAGAGAGAAGTTTTCCTGCAAAAAATCTTAAATGAGAGTTGAAAAGCAAAACATAATCACCTACGTTAAACTCACACTTTTGTATCCTTTTGTCATGCCATCTTTTAACTTTTTCTTTAAACAGCTTGGCATTCTCATAGGCTTGGGTTCTCCATTCATCAAGTGAGCTAATGTTAAATAACCTCTTCTCACCGGCAAGTTTGAAATCATAATTGAGCTCTTTAATGGCCCAATATGTCTTATGTTCTAGTTCGAGAGGTAAGTGACAAGCTTTTCCATAAACCATTTTATACAGAGACATACCCATAGGATTCTTGTATGCAGTTCTCTAGGCCCATAATGCATCATCAAGTTTCTTGGACCAATTCTTTCTAGATCTATTAACAGTCTTTTCGCAAAATTAATTTGATCTCTCTATTACTCAATTCTACTTGACCACTAGACTGTGGCTGATATGGAGATGCAATTCTATGATTAACATCATACTTAGCAAGCATTTTACGAAAAGCACCATGAATAAAATGTGAACCACCATCAGTCATGAGATACCTAGGGACTCCAAACCTCGGAAAAATAACTTCTTTAAGCATCTTAATAGAGGTGTTATGATCAGCACTACTAGTTGGAATAGCTTCTACCCACTTAGTAACGTAATCAATAGCAACTAAAATATGTTTATACCCATTAGAGGCAGGAAAAGGTCCCATATAATCAAAGCCCCAAACATCAAATGGTTCAATAACAAGAGAATAATTCATATGCATTTCTTGACGTCTACTAATATTACCAATTCTTTGACATTCATCACAAGACAAGACAAACTTACAGGCATCTTTGAAGAGAGTAGGCCAATAAAAACCGGATTACAATACCTTATGTGCAGTTCTATCTCCAACATGGTGTCCTCCATATGCCTCGGAGTGACACTTCCGCAGGATATGTTCCTGTTCATGCTCAGGTACACAACATCTAATAACACCATCTACTCCTTCTTTATAAAGGTGTGGGTCATCCCAGAAGTAATGTCTTAAATCATAAAAGAACTTTTTCTTTTGCTGGTATGTGAAGCTAGGTGGTATAAATTTAGCAACAATGTAATTAGCATAATCAGCATACCATGGAGCAGTACGGGAAGCATTAATGATAGCTAATTATTCATCAGGAAAGCTATCATCAATAGGTAGTGGGTCATCAAGAACATTCTCTAACCCAGACAAGTTGTCTGCAACGGGGTTCTCAGCTACCTTTCTATCAATAATATGCAAATCAAATTCTTGGAGCAAGAGAATCCATCTAATAAGTCTAGGTTTAGCATCTTTCTTTTCCATAAGATATTTAATAGCAGCATGATCAGTGTGAATAGTTACTTTAGAATCAACAATATAAGGTCTGAACTTATCACAAGCAAATACAACTGCTAAGAATTCTTTTTCAGTAGTAGCATAATTTCTCTGGGTAGTGTCTAGAGTTTTACTAGCATATTGAATAACATTTAGTTTCTTATCGACTCTTTGCCCTAGAACAGCACCTACAACATAATCGCTAGCATCACACATAATTTCAAAGGGTAAATTCCAATCAGGTAGTTGAACAATAGGTGCAGTGATCAAAGCTTTCTTAAGTATTTCAAATGCTTCTACACAATCATCATCAAAGACAAAAGGAATATATTTTTGCAATAAAATTAGTCAGAGGCCTAGAGATTTTAGAAGAGTCCTTAATGAACCTCCTATAAAAACCGGCATGACCAAGGAAACTTCTTATACCTTTAATGTCCTTAGGGCACGACATCTTTTCAATAGCATCAACTTTAGCTTTATCAACTTCAATACCTCTTTCAGAAATTTTATGCCCCAAGACAATGCCTTCATTAAGCATAAAGTGGCACTTCTCCCAATTCAAAACAAGACTAGTATCTTCGCATCTCTGCAAAACTCGATCAAGGTTGCTCAAGCAATCATCAAAAGAGGATCCATAAATGGAGAAATCATCCATGAATACCTCACAAATCTTTTCACAAAAGTCAGAGAATATAGCCATCATGCATCTTTGAAAGGTAGCAGGTGCATTACATAAACCAAAAGGCATACATCTATAAGCAAAAGTACCGAAAGGGTAAGTAAAAGTAGTCTTTGCTTGATCGTCCGCCGACACAGGTATTTGAGAGAAACCAGAATAACCATCTAGAAAACAGAAATATGTATGTTTGGATAGTCTTTCTAGCATTTGATCAATAAAAGGTAAAGGGTAATGATCTTTCTCAGTAGCTTTATTTAATTTGCGGAAATCAATTACCATCCTATAACCTGTAATAATTCTTTGCGGGATCAATTCATCTTTATCATTAGGAATGACAGTAATACCTCCCTTCTTAGGGACACAATGGACAGGACTTACCCACTGACTATCAGCAATGGGATAAATTATACCTGCCTCAAGGAGCTTTAGTATTTCCTTTCTTACCACTTCCTTCATCTTAGGATTTAATCGTCATTGGTGATCTCTAACTGGTTTGGCATCTTCTTCCAAATTTACTTTATGTTGGCATAGAGTGGGACTAATGCCCTTAAGATCATCAAGAGTATATCAAATAGCAGCATGGTGCTTCTTTAGAGTTTTCAATCATCTTTCCTCTTCCTGCTCAAAAAGGTTAGCACTAATAATAACAGGATATATCTTCTTTTCATCAAGATAAGCATATTTAAGAGTATCAGGTAATGGTTTAAGCTCAAACACGGGATCGCCCTTGGGTGGAGGGGGATCCCCTAGGATTTCAACAGGCAAGTTGTGTTTCAAAATAGGACCCCATTTAAAGAATACTTCATCTATTTCCCTTCTTTCATTCATAAACATATCATTTTCATGGTCTAGCAAATATTTTTCTAACGGATCAGTAGGAGGCACGGCAATAGAAGCAAGACCAATAATTTCATCCTTACTAGGCAATTCTTTATCATGGGGTTGTCTATGGAACTTAGCAAAATTAAACTCATGTTTCATATCCCCCAAGCCAATTGTAACATCCTTTTCACATTCAATCTTAGCATTAACAGTATTCAAGAAGGGTCTACCAAATATAATGGGACAAAAGCTATCTTGTGGGGAACCAAGAACAAGAAAATCAGCAGGATATTTAACTTTCCCACACAAGACTTCAACATCTCTAACAATCCCAAATGGTGAAATAGTATCTATATTGGCAAGCTTAATTGTAACATCAATCTCTTCTAACTCAGCGGGTGCAATATCATGCATAATTTCTTCATATAAGGAAAAAGGTATTGCACTAGCACTAGCACCCATATCACATAAGCCATGATAACAATGATCTCCTATTTTAACAGAAATAACTGGCATGCCTACAACGGGTCGATGTATCTTAGTATCGGATCTAGCAATATTAGCAGCTTCATCACAGAAATAAATAGCATGCCCATCAATATTATCGGCCAAGAGATCCTTAACCATAGCAATACTAGGTTCAACTTTAATTTGCTTAGGAGGTGTATATGTTCTAGTATTACTCTTACGAACCACAGTTGAAGCTTTAGCATGATCCTTTATCCTAACAGGGAAAGGTGGTTTCTCAACATAAGTAGTAGGAACAATAGGATCATTATAAGTGATAGTATTTTCTTCAACTGTAACAGGTGCAACTACTTTTACTTTAGTGGGAGGATTATATTTAAACCATTTCTCCTTAGGGAGATCAACTTGAGTAGCAAATGATTCATAGAAGGAAGCTACTATCTCAGAGTCAAGTCCATATTTAGTGCTAAATCCACGAAAAGCATCGGTATCCATAAAAGATTTAACACAATCAAACTTAGGTGTCATACCTGACTCCTTACCATCGTCGTAACCCCAATCTTCAGAGTTGCGTTTAATTCTTTCCAATTAGCCCCACTTGAATTCAATAGTCTTCAACATATAAGAACCAGGACAAGAAGTATCGAGCATGGTGCGATCATTGAGAGAAAGCCGAGCATAAAAGTTTTGAATAATCAGTTCTCTTGAGAGCTCATGATTGGGGCATGAATATAACATTGACTTAAGCCTCCCCCAAGCTTGAGCGATGCTTTTTCCTTCGTGAGGCCAAAAATTATATATATAATTACGATCACGATGAACAAGATGCATAGGATAAAACTTCTGGTGAAATTCCAATTTCAATCATTTATAGTCCCAAGATCCCATATCATGACATAACCTATACCATGTCAATGCATCTCCCTTCAAAGATAAAGGGAAGACCTTCTTCTTAACAACATCATTAGGCATACCTGCAAGCTTAAATAACCCACAAACTTCATTCACATAGATAAGGTGTAAATCGGGATGCAATGTTCCATCTCCTGCAAAGGGATTAGCTAGCAGTTTCTCTATCATACCCGAAGGAATTTCAAAGTAAAAATTTTCAGTAGGTTCAGTAGGTTGAGGAGCAACTCTTTGCTCTACTAGTCGGGGTGAAGATACCCCGAACAAGCCCCTCAAAGGATTAGTTTCCATAGTAACAAGTGACAGTAAATTTCAGCACACTATATAAATGTTTCCTTACCAAGTTCCACTCACCAAAGGCGCTTCACTCCCCGGCAACGGCGCCAGAAAAGAGTCTTGATGACCCACAAGTGTAGGGGATCTATCGTAGTCCTTTCGATAAGTAAGAGTATCGAACCCAATGAGGACCAGAAGGAAATGACAAGCGGTTTTCAGTAAGGTATTCTATGCAAGCACTGAAATTGTACGTAACAGATAGTTTTGTGATAGGATAATTTGTAATGGTAACAAGCAATAAAAGTAAATAAGGTGCAGCAAGGTGGCCCAATCCTTTTTGTAGCAAAGGACAAGCCTGGACAAGTTCTTATAATGAGAAAAGCGCTCCCGAGGACACATAGGAATTATCGTCAAGCTAGTTTTCATCACGCTCATATGATCCGCGTTCATTACTTTGATAATTTGATATGTGGGTGGACTGGTGCTTGGGTACTGCCCTTTCTTGGACAAGCATCCCACTTATGATTAACCCCTATTGCAAGCATCTGCAACTACAAAATAAGTATTAAGGTAAACCTAACCATAGCATGAAACATATGGATCCAAATCGGCCCCTCACGAAGCAACTTATAAACTAGGGTTTAAGCTTTTGTCACTTAGCAACCCATCATCTACTTATTACTTCCCAATGCCGTCCTCTAGGCCCAAATAATGGTGAAGTGTCATGTAGTCGACATTCACATAACACCACTAGAGGAGAGATAACATACATCTCATCAAAATGTCGAATGAATACCAAATTCACATGACTACTAATAGCAAGACTTCACCCATGTCCTCAGGAACAAACGTAACTACTCACAAAGCATATTCATGTTCATAATCAGAGGGGTATTAATATGCATTAAGGATCTGAACATATGATCTTCCACCAAATAAACCAACTAGCATCAACTACAAGGAGTAATCAACACTACTAGCAACCCATAGGTACCAATCTGAGGTTTTGGTACAAAGATTGGATACAAAAGATGAACTAGGGTTTGAGAGGAGATGGTGCTGGTGAAGATGTTGATGGAGATTGACCCCCTCCCAATGAGAGGATCGTTGGTAATGACGATAGTGATGATTTCCCCCTCCCGGAGGGAAGTTTCCCCAGCAGAACAGCTCTGCCGGAGCCCTAGATTGGTTCCGCCAAGGTTCCGCCTCGTGGCGGCGGAGTTTCGTCCCGAAAGCTTGCTTATGATTTTTCTTCCAGGGTAAAAGACTTCATATAGCAGAAGATGGGCACCAGAGGGCTGCCAGGTGGCCCACGAGGTAGGGGGGCACGCCCTGTAAGGGTGGGCACGCCCCCCACCCTCGTGGACGGTGGGTGGCCCCCCTCAGGTATTTCTTCTGCTGGATATTTTTCATTAATTCCAAAAATGACTTTCGTGGAGTTTCAGGACTTTTGGAGCTGTGCAAAATAGGTTTCCAATATTTGCTCCTTTTCCAGCCCAGAATCCCAGCTGCCGGCATTCTCCCTCTTTATGTAAACCTTGTAAACTAAGAGAGAATAGCCATAAGTATTGTGACATAACGTGTAATAATAGTCCATAATGAAATAAATATTGATATAGAAGCATGATGCAAAATGGACGTATCAGAAGCCCAAGGTGGTGAGCGGCCAACAAGCAAAGTGCGGAGGTGCTATGGTGGGCAAGATACCCAATATCACCTGGCCCGAAGGCTCCTTTGTGGAGACTGTAAAGGGGTGGCATTCGGGGTGGTTCTACATCATCGAGCCGCGCGGCACCAACTGGACGGCGGCCCCCGAATTCCGATCCGGAGTCCCGATGCGGCTCACCTCCTGGCAAGAGAAGGGCCTGACCTGGAGCTCTTCGGACGAGCTGACGGGGCTCTAGACGTGCGTCCAGAACATGATAAGAAAGAGAATCAAACTTGTCAACGTGGTCCAGGTTATGCTCGTCCGCCGAATTCTTCCATGCCAATGCCGGACTTGCAATTTGTGGGAGTTTGACCCGGCCAAGCACCAGACGCTACTAGAGCTCTTCAGCATGACGCACGAAGACATCTGGAAAGTGCTCTTCAAGGCCGGTGGGACACCACCGCCCACTACCGAGGATCGTGGACTTAGCTCAAAACGCCAGGCTAATCCGGTAAGTTCTTTCATGTTTTCAAGGTAAACCCTTTACTGGCATTTTTGAGGGAGGAATCTAAGCCTCCCTACCAATTTTTTCAGGGCCTGGACAGAGATAGCGAGGCGTATTAACTGTCCGGCTCCGCTGCCCAAAGATCCAGAAACCCCTCTTCTAACAAAGATACTGTTTCCGGCGCCTTATGAGGTGCCGGAGAAGAAGGCCAAAAAGAAGGCCCCGGGGACACGAGGTGGTCTCCGTCGCAAGGGCACTTCGGACGTGATGTCCAAAGACGCCGAGACGCACTCCTCAACGAAGACAACGAGGGAGGGGAGGAGGAAGAAGAAATCCATTCCCCCCCTACTGGGGGAATAAAGAAGAGGAAGGCCTCCACACATGGGGAGGCCGAGGCATCCAAGAAGGGGAAAACTTCCCTTCCGGACAACTCCGCAGCGGCCACCAACAGCGGCAGGGAGTGGGAGCCTGATACGTCTCCAACGTATCTATAATTTTTGATTGTTCCATGCTATTATATTACCCCTTTTGGATGTTTATGGGCTTTATTTTACACATTTATATCATTTTTGGGACTAACCTACTAACCGGAGGCCCAGCCCATATTGTTGTTTTTTTGCCTATTTCAGTATTTCAAAGAAAGGGAATATCAAATGGGGTCCAAACAGAATGAAACCTTCGGGAGCGTGATTTTTGGAACGAACATGATCCGGAGAGCTTGGAGTGCAAGTCAAGAAGCAGCCGAGGGCTCCACGAGATAGGAGGCCGCGCCCCTCCCTGTAGGGCGTGCCCCCCTGTCTCGTGGGCCCCTCGGGCGGCCACTGACGTACTTCTTCCTCCTATATATACCTACGTACCCCGAAAACATCCAGGGGCACCACGAAACACAATTTCCACCATCGTAACCTTCTGTATCCACGAGATCCCATCTTGGAGCCTTCGTCGGTACTCTGCCGGAGGGGGAATCGACCACGGAGGGCTTCTACATCAACATCCTTGCCCCTCCGATGAGTTGTGAGTAGTTTACCACAGACCTACGGTTCCATAGTTATTATCTAGATGGCTTCTTCTCTCTTTTTGGATCTCAATACAATGTTCTCCCCCTCTCTTGTGGAGATCTATTCGATGTAAACTCTTTTTGCGGTGTGTTTGTCGAGATCCGATGAATTGTGGGTTTATGATCAAGTTTATCTATGAATAATATTTGAATCTTCTCTGAATTCTTTTATGTATGATTGAGTTATCTTTGCAAGTCTCTTCGAATTATCAGTTTGGTTTGGCCTACTAGATTGATCTTTCTTGCCATGGGAGAAGTGCTTAGCTTTGGGTTCAATCTTGCGGTGTCCTTACCCAGTGACAGAAAGGGTTGCAAGGCACATATTGTATTGTTGCCATCGAGGATAACAAGATGGGGTTTATATCATATTGCTTGAGTTTATCCCTCTACATCATGTCATCTTGCTTAATGCGTTACTCTGTTCTTATGAACTTAATACTCTAGATGTAGGCAGGAGTCGGTCGATGTGTCGAGTAATAGTAGTAGATGCAGGCAGGAGTCGGTCTACTTATTATGGACGTGATGCCTATATACATGATCATGCCTAGATAATCTCATAACTATGTGCTTTTTTATCAATTGCTCGACAGTAATTTGTTCACCCACCGTAATACTTATGCTATCTTGAGAGAAGCCTCTAGTGAAACCTATGGCCCCCGGGTCTATCTCTTATCATATCTGCTTTCAATCTACTTTTATTTGCATCTTTACTTTTTGCATCTATATTATAAAATACCAAAAATATATTTATCTTATCATACTATCTCTATTAGATCTCACTTTTGCAAGTGGCCGTGAAGGGATTGACAACCCCTTTATTGCGTTGGTTGCGAGTTCTCAGTTTGTTTGTGTAGGTGCGTGGGACTTTTGAGGAGCCTCCTACTGGATTGATATCTTGGTTCTCAAAAACTGAGGGAAATACTTACGCTACTATTGCTGCATCACCCTCTCCTCTTCGAGGAAAACCAACGCAAGCTCAAGACGTAGCAAGAAGGATTCCTGGCGCCGTTGCCGGGGAGGTCTTCACTCAAGTCAAGACATACCAAGTACCCATCACAAACCCATCTCCCTCGCATTTACATAATTTGCCATTTGCCTCTCGTTTTTCTTTCCCCCACTTCACCCTTGCCGTTTTATTCGCCCTCTCTTTCCCAATCTCCTCCTCTCTTTTCGCTTGCCTTTTTCTGTTTGCTCGTGTGTTAGTTCATTTACCTTGTCGTTATGGCTAGTCCTCCTATCCTTATTCTCACTCCCGAACAAGAAATTCTCAATTTTAAGCAAAGGGAGAGAGAAAGTTTAAAAGATGCTTGGCATAGAATTTGTAATGCCCAATACAAAGCTACTAGGAAGCTTGCTACTTCCGTTCTTCTTTGCAATTTTCATGTAGGCATTACTCCTTGGAATAGATGTGTTCTTGATATTGCTACCGGAGGTGATTTTATGAGTAGCCATACGTTTGATGCTTATAATGCTATGTTAGATTTGTTTGGCCCACCACCTCTTTTGGTTAATGGAACGGTTCTAACTTTAGAACATGTGATGCAATGGCTTGATATTATTGAAAATAAAATTGCCACTGTTGAGTTGATTGAAAATTTGGATAAAAAGATTCATAATCACATTAACCAATTTGGATATAGGGTTGGAGTTACCTTGAAAAATCTTAAAGAAAAAGAACCTATAGTTAATGAGAAAATAGATCTAGACTCTGCTAGAATCGGTAAACTTGAGGATATCATAACAAACTTAGGTTCCGCGTTTTCCTCCATGAAAAACACTCCAAAAACCCCTATTAAAACTTCCAAGTTTATTTATGTTCCTAAAAATAAGGGTGAATCTTCGAGTAAGGGAGACGCGGATCTCAAATCCATAAGCGTTCATCCCAATTGTCTCTCCATTGTTAAGGAACCTTTTGCTACCAATGAATTTCTTGAATTTTTGCCTAAAGGTTTAGCTATTGCTAAAGAGGGAGAAACCCCTAGAGATCACAAGCGCTCTATTGATAAATTTAGTGCCAAAGATGGCACTCGTTAGATCTATCTTTGCTTTTTATGCCTAGCTAGGGGCGTTAAACGATAGCGCTAGTTGGGAGGCAACCCAATTTTATTTATGTTTTTTGTTTTTGCTCCTGATTAGTAATAAATCTTGCATCTACCTTCTGTTTAGATGTGTTTTTATCTTTTAATTAGTGTTTGTGCCAAGTAGAACCTATAGGATAACCTACGATGATAGTTGATTTGATTCTGCTGAAAAACAGAAACTTTGCGCACACAAATATAATTTTGTAAAATCACAGGAACGTGATTTTGCGTTTATTCTTTTTGATGATGTTCAATAAACAAATTGTCCAGAACTTCCTATTTTTTAAGGATTTTTAGAGTTCAAGAATTTTGTGTTAGTAACAGATTGCTACAGACTGTTCTGTTTTTGACAGATTCTATTTTTTGTGTGTTGTTTGCTTATTTCAATGCATCTATGGCTAGTAAATTAGTTTATAAACCATAAGGAAGTTGGAATACAGTAGGTTTAACACAAAAATAAATAAATAATGAGTTCATTGCAGTACCTTATGTGGTGGTTTTGTTTTCTTTCACTAACGGAGCTTATAAGATTTCCTGTTGAGTTTTGTGTTGTGAAGTTTCAAGTTTTCGGTAAAGCTTTTATGGACTATGGAATAAGGAGTGGCAAGAGCCTAAGCTTGGAGATGCCCAAGGCACCCCAATATATTCAAGAATAGCCAAAAGCCTAAGCTTGGGCATGCCCCGGGAAGGCATCCCCTCTTTCGTCTTCGTTCATTGGTAACTTTACTTGGAGCTATATTTTTATTCGCCACATGATATGTGTTTTGCTTGGAGCGTCGTGTGTTATATTAGTCTTTGCTTTTTAGTTTACCACAATCATCCTTGCTTTACACACCTTTTGGGAGAAGCCTATTTGATTATAATTTGCTAGAATACTCTATGTGCTTCACTTATATCTTTTGAGCTTGATAGTTTTTGCTCTAGTGCTTCACTTATATCTTTTAGAGCATGGTGGTGTCTTAATTTTGAAGAAATTATTAGTCTCTCATGCTTCACTTATATTATTTTGAGAGTCTTTTAGAACAGCATGGTATTTTCTATGGTCATAAAGTTGGTCCTAGAATGATGAGCATCCAAGTTGGGTATAATAAAAACTATCGTAGGAAGTGAATTGGATGCTATGATCAATTTGATACTTGATAATTGTTCTGAGATATGGAGGTAGTGATATTAAAGTCATGCTAGTTGGGTGATTATGAATTTAAAGAATGCTTGTGTTGAAGTTAGCAAGTCCCGCAGCATGCACGTATGGTTAAAGTTGTGTAACAAATTTGAAACATGAAGTGTACCTAGCTTGTGCATCCTTATGAGTGGCGGTCGGGGACGAGCGATGGTCTTTTCCTACCAATCTACCCCCCCTAGGAGCATGCGCGCAGTACTTGGTTTCTGATGACTTCTAAATTTTTGCAATAAGTATATGAGTTCTTTTGACTAATGTTGAGTCCATGAATTATACGCACTTTTACCTTTCCGCCATTGCTAGCCTCTTCGGTACCGTGCATTGCCCTTTCTCACCTTGAGAGTTGGTGCAAACTTCGCCGGTGCATCCAAACCCCGTGATACGATACACTCTATCACACATAAACCTCCCTATATCTTCCTCAAAACAGCCACCATACCTACTATGGCATTTCCATAGGCATTTCGAGATATATTGCCATGCAACTTTTCACCGTTCCGTTTATCATCATCATGACATACTTTACTTTTGTCATATTTCCATTGCATGATCATGTAGTTGACATCGTATTTGTGGCAAAGCCACCATGCATTATTTTTCATACATGTCACTCTTGATTCATTGCACCATCCCGGTACACCGCCGGAGGCATCCATTTAGAGTCATATCGTGTTCTAGTTTCGAGTTGTAGTTCATTTGTTGTAATCAATAGAAGTGTGATGATCATCATTATTAGAACATTGCCCAAAGAAAAAAAGAAAAAATAAAAAGGCCAAAAGAAAAAAATAAAGGCCCAAAAAAATAAAAAAAATATAAATAAAAAGGGCAATGTTACTATCTCTTTTTCCACACTTGTGCTTCAAAGTAGCACCTTGTTCTTCATGTAGTGAGTCTCATATATTGTGCTTCAAAGTAGCACCATGTTTTTCATATAATGAGTCTCATAAGTTCTCTTTTTTCATACTAGTGGGAATTTTTCATTATAGAACTTGGCTTGTATATTCCTACGATGGGCTTCCTCAAATGCCCTAGGTCTTCGTGAGCAAGCAAGTTGGATGCACACCCACTAGTTTTCTTTTGTTGATCATTCATTTATAGCTCTAGTGCATCCGTTGCATGGCAATCCCTACTCCTCATATTGACATCAATTGATGGGAATCTCCATAGCCCATTGATTATCCTCGTCAATGTGAGACTTTCTCCTTTTTTGTCTTCTCCACACAATCCTCATCATCATATTCTATTCCACCCATAGTGCTATATCCATGGCTCACGCTCATGTATTGCGTGAAGGTTGAAAAGTTTGAGATTAATTAAGTATGAAACAATTGCTTGGCTTGTCATCGGGGGTATAGAAGTTGGGAACATCTTTGTGTGACGAAAATGAAGCATAGCCTAACCATATGATTTTGTAGGGATGAACTTTCTTTTGCCATGTTATTTTGAGAAGACATGATTAATTTGATTAGTATGCTTGAAGTGTTACTATTTCTTTTATCAATATGAACTTTTATTTTGAATCATTTGGATCTGAACATTCATGCCACAATAAAGAAAATTACATTATGAATTATGCTAGGTAGCAATCCACATCAAAAATTCTCTTTTTATCATTTACCTACTCGAGGACGAGCAGGAATTAAGCTTAGGGATGCTTGATACGTCTCCAACGTATCTATAATTTTTTATTGTTCCATGCTATTATATTACCCCTTTTGGATGTTTATGGGCTTTATTTTACACATTTATATCATTTTTGGCACTAACCTACTAACCGGAGGCCCAGCCCATATTGCTTTTTTTTGCCTATTTTAGTATTTCGAAGAAGAGGAATATCAAGCGGAGTCCAAACGGAATGAAACCTTCGGGAGCGTGATTTTTGGAACGAACGTGATCCGAAGAGCTTGGAGTGCAAGTCAAGAAGCAGCCGAGGGCTCCACGAGATAGGAGGCCCCCCCTGTAGGGCGCACCCCCTATCTCGTGGGCCCCTCGGGCGGCCACCAACATACTTCTTCCTCCTATATATACCTACATACCCCGAAAACATCCAGGGGTACCACGAAACACAATTTCCACCACCGTAACCTTCTGTATCCGCGAGATCCCATCTTGGAGCCTTCGCCGGCACTCTGTCGGAGGGGGAATCGACCATGGAGGGCTTCTACGTTAACATCCTTGCCCCTCCGATGAGTTGTGAGTAGTTTACCACAGACCTACGGGTCCATAGTTATTAGCTGGATGGCTTCTTCTCTCTTTTTGGATCTCAATACAATGTTCTCCCCCTCTCTTGTGGAGATCTATTCGATGTAAACTCTTTTTGCGGTGTGTTTGTCGAGATCCGATGAATTGTGGGTTTATGATCAAGTTTATCTATGAATAATATTTGAATCTTCTCTGAATTCTTTTATGTATGATTGTGTTATCTTTGCAAGTCTCTTCAAATTATCAGTTTGGTTTGGCCTACTAGATTGATCTTACTTGCCATGGGAGAAGTGCTTAGCTTTGGGTTCAATCTTGCGGTGTCCTTACCCAGTGACAGAAAGGGTTGCAAGGCACGTATTGTATTGTTTCCATCAAGGATAACAAGATGGGGTTTATATCATATTGCTTGAGTTTATCCCTCTACATCATGTCATCTTGCTTAATGCGTTACTCTGTTCTTATGAACTTAATACTCTAGATGCAGGTAGGAGTCGGTCGATGTGTGGAGTAATAGTAGTAGATGCAGGCAGGAGTCGGTCAACTTGTTATGGACGTGATGCCTATATACATGATCATGCCTAGATAATCTCATAACTATGCACTTTTCTATCAATTGCTCGACAGTAATTTGTTCACCCACCGTAATACTTATGCTATCTTGAGAGAAGCCTCTAGTGAAACCTATGGCCCCCGGGTCTATCTCTTATCATATTTGCTTTCAATCTACTTTTATTTGCATCTTTACTTTTTGCATCTATATTATAAAATACCAAAAATATATTTATCTTATCATACTATATTTATTAGATCTCACTTTCGCAAGTGGCCGTGAAGGGATTGACAACCCCTTTATTGCGTTGGTTGCCAGATCTCAATTTGTTTGTGTAGGTGCGTGGGACTTTTGAGAAGCCTCCTACTGGATTGATACCTTGGTTCTCAAAAACTGTGGGAAATACTTACGCTACTATTGCTGCATCACCCTCTCCTCTTCGAGGAAAACCCACGCAAGCTCAAGACGTAACAGAGCCCTGGGTCAAGCCCCTAGCTAACTCGTAAGTGTCCGGACACAGTATTATATCCGGCATTTTTGCTTCATTGTTTTAATGTGCTGGATCGTGCACTTGCAGCCCGGCCAGTTCCAATATCGCGCTGTCGTCCTCTTCAGAGGGGTTGCTAGACCCGTCCGTGATGAACAGCACGTCCCATCCGACGGCCTCCTCCCCCAAGGCTGCGGACAACACCGAGGTGTTGTCTCGATGGATCCCAGGCCAGGGGAGGCTCAAGAGGCCATCCCGGTGGTGCCGGAGGGTAAAACCCCGGTTGCCGAACACATGGGGGGACAAGCCGATTCGCCCCCCAGCCGAATACAGCTCCGGAGACCCATGTGGCTCCGGATTCAGGCAGGCCGCTCTTCCAAACGAGGGGGGGTGAGCCAACTCCACCGGTGACCTCTGTCCATCCAGAGGCACCGGATTGATTGCTGGAAGCGCTGCGAGGCGCTTCCATTGTTGAAGAACACCGTACTTTTTATGAGCACGGTGATTGAGAAGATCTAGTCCGCCAAAAGCAGACCGACCGAAGCCTGCACTAGCCTTCTAACAGGCTTTGAGGTAAGCAAATTAATTAGAGAAAGAACGTCACAGTATAGACAGTAGCCCCTGATACTCTGTCCGGTGTTTGGAAAGAAAACCTGAATAGAGGATTAAAATAATTTTCGCAGGAGTCTAACATAATATGTCTATGTGAATAAGCAGGCGTCGCTGCTAGCCACGTCCACTCATATTGCGGAGGTCTCTGAACCGAAGCAGAATCTGGATCGGGCCGAGGAGGAGCTCGGCCACGTGAAGAAGCAGCTGGAGGAAAGCAAAGGTATGTATTTAACCTGCGCATATATTTAGGAAGGATGAATGGTTTGTGCTGACTAAAGTGGCATGAACTTTATTAGGGGCCACGACCGAGGTGGCGGCCCTCAAGAAGACGTTAGCCAAGGCCGAGGACAAAGCGTCCAAGGAACTCACCGCGCGCGAAAAGCAGGAGGCCCGGGTCAGCGAGGTCCAGCAAGAGCTCCAGGACGCCGTCAAGAAGTACGAGTCCTTGGAGCGTGATTCTAAGACTCGAGAGTCTGAACTTGCCAAGGCCTGCCAGAGCACACAACATGCCCGAGCTGAAGCCCAGAGCGCCCTCCAGGAAATCCAGGCAGCCAAGAAGATCGCAGTGGGTAAGGCTTTCATTATGCAAAGCAAGTATGTGAAGGAGACGTTCCTTTTACTTACCCGAATTTGGAGCTCTCCAAGGGCGTTTGCAGATCTGCTGCGCAGCATATCAGATGCTGCCAAATTTTATTGAGCCGGAGAAGGGAGATCTATGGGGAAGTTGTTTTGGTCGCAATACCTTGGACCACAACATCCAGTGCCCTTTGGCGACCAGCTGAAACAGCTGGTCGAGCTGCATAAGGCGGCCAAACCAGCCATGAAGGACCTAATAGTCCGGCTATGGTCTGCCGAGCCCATGCCCAGCAGCTACTTTGGACCCGTGAAGCGGCTTGTGAGTGCCTGCTCACGGCTTGAAGTTATAAAGCGGTCGGTCTGCATTGAGGGTGCGCGGATGGCCTTTGCCCGCTCCAAGGTGCACTGGGCGAAGATGGATGCCAAGAAGCTGATGACCGAGGGGCCGCCTGAGGGCAAGGAGCACCGCCGACCCGAGCAGTACTTTGACAGTGTCCCGGTGGGATCCCACCTTGTGGTGGAGCAATGTGCTAAGGATGTCATATTCCCATGAACGCACTCATGTTATCCTGTCCTGTAATATTAAACAGACCCGTTATGCAATATAATGTCTGTTAGTTTACAATTTTACCTCCTGTGCGGCCGTTTATGAAAATCTGAGAGTTGGCCAGTCGTTGGCTTTTTCCGCCACATAGATAGTATGGGGGTGTTTGGGATAAATCTAACACTCTTTACCCCACCTTTTGGTCCTTAAAGGAGGTGTTTAGCGCAACGAACAAGGCAATCGGACTATACGGCTTTATCACCCTCACTTGGCCATAGGAGTTTGGCAATGAAAGTTTTGGTGCAGCCCCTGGTGTTCGGAAGGCCGAACTTGGGGCGCTATACACGCCTAATCGGACAAAAACCGGTTCCTCGCATAAAGCGGAAAAAATCTCTAAGGATTTGAAAACCTCTCGAACAGCTGACTAGATCTCGCCGCATCATGACAGTCTGTTTTCGGCTTTCTCTACTAAGGTGCTCGTCCGGAAGAACCGGGACACAATCGCAGTAGTTCTCCCTTTACGGCCCTAGCCAATATAGCAGAACGTAAGGTAGTAAGCACAGGAGCCGGGCAACCCAACTATTGACCAAAGACATGATTCGGAGCCGATGCATATAATGCTATAAGTTCGGGGTGCCGAACTGTATTGTAAAAGTGTTCGGAATTTATTGCCGTATTGCGGGGCATGGTAAAGCCCCTGGCGAAGTAATACGTACCAGAGTGTACGGGTGCAATAGATAAAAAATACAAAGACAAGGAAAAAAATCAAGTAATAAGCTGACGCTGCAAATTATTTTCCGTTGTAATTTGATTAATACGTCGAGGCGTACTTGTACAAGTAATGCGATAAGCAAGTAAGGCTATTTAACATGCCATGACCAAGGGCGAGCTGCGTGCGGGTATTTAAAATAGGTATAACGATCATTAGCAGAGACCACCTGGGAATTCCCTTGTACGTCAAAGCCCTTGCCTTCTTGGTGTGTCCGTCCCGCGATGGGTCCGATGACCAGGTTATCAAAAAAGCCTCGAGAAGAGAAAAACCCTGAAAGAAAGAGAAAAAGTGAAGGTATGCGGATCCAGGGGCAGTTGAGCCGCATTGTGGACCGCGGTCTAGTTGTGCCTCCGTCCATGCCCATGGTATTTTAAGTGTGTAGTTATGTACGCGTGGCATGCATGTCACTACTTGATTAGGACTGGGACGGAGGCCGAACTGCTAGTCACGCTCTGGACAAGCTGGACCGTCCTACTGCAGAGTAGTTCAGACTCTCTTAACGGTGTCTAGGGGCTTTACTGCCGAGTTGAGATTCTGCCTAAAAAGACTACTCTGTACTTCTGCTACAAGGGTCACGGTGTGCTCCTCAGTACGGAGGGAGTGCTCCGTGATTCCATTGACTGTGGTAACACCGCATGGTCTGGGCATCTTGAGCTTGAGGTAGGCGTAGTGCGGCACCGCGTTGAATCAAGCAAATGCGGTTCGTCCGAGCAGTGCATGATAGCCACTGCGGAAGGGGACGATATCAAAGATTAACTCTTCGCTTCAGAAATTATCCGGGGATCCGAAGACCACTTCCAAAGTGATTGAGCCCGTATAGCAGGCCTCTACACCTGGTATGAAACGTTTAAAGGTGGTTTTTGTGGGCTTGATCCTTGAGGGATCGATACCCATTTTGTGCACTGTATCCTGATAGAGCAGGTTCAGGCTGCTGCCACCATCCATGAGGAGGACTTGCGTGAGGTGGAATCCGTCGATAATTGGGTCAAGGACCAGTGGGCTGAACCGCCATGACGGATACTGCTCGGATGGTCCCTGTGATCGAAGGTGATCGGATAGGAGTACCATGGGTTGAACTTTGGGGCGACTTGCTCCATCGCGTAGATGTCCCTAAGTGCACGCTTGCGCTCCCTCTTGGGGATATCGGTGGCGTATATCATGTTCACCGTTTTGATTTGGGGGGGGGATTTCTTTTGTTCCCCTGTATTTGGTGGTCGGGGTTCCTCGTCATCATCATCGCTTTGCAACCCTTTCTCCTCATACTCGGCATTTAACTTGTCGGCCTATTTGAAAACCCAACATTCCCTGTTGGTATGATTGGCTGGTTTATCAGGAGTGCCATGAATTTGGCATGGTCGATCTAGTATGCGGTCCAAACTGGATGGGCCCGGATTGTTTCTCTTAAATGGATTCTTCTGCTGACCGGACTTAGAGCCACTGAATCCGGCATTGACCGCCGTGTCTTCGGTGTTGTCACCGTTGTTTTGACGCTTGTTTCTATTGCGTCGGGGCTTGCCGTTGCTGTTTCTGGCTTCAAAGGTGCCAGGTCGCTTGTATTGTTGTTGCTACGGGCTAGCCAACTATCTTCGCCCGCACAGAAGTGGGTCATGAGTGCCATAAGGGCTGACATGGACTCCGATTTTTCCTGGCCGAGGTGTCTGGCCAGCCATTCGTCGCGGATGATGTGCTTAAAGGCCGCTAGGGCTTCGGCGTCTGGACAGTCGACGATCTGGTTCTTCTTAGTTAGGAACCTAGTCCAGAATTTCCTGGCTGACTCTCCGGGCTGTTGGATTATGTGACTTAGGTCATCGGCATTCGGAGATCGGACATATGTGCCTTGGAAGTTGTCGAGGAAGGCGTCCTCCAATTCCTCCCAGCTGCCAATAGAGTTTTCGAGCGGATTGTTTAACTAGTATCTAGCTGGTCCTTTGAGTTTGAGCGGGAGGTATTTGATGGCATGAAGATCGTCGCCGCGAGCCATATGAATGTGGAGAAGAAAGTGCTCAATCCACACCGCGGGGTCTGTTGTGCCATCATATGATTCGATGTTCACTGGTTTAAACCCTTCTGGGAAATCATGTCCCATTACTTCGTCAGTGAAGCAAAGGGGGTGCGCAGCGCCTCTATATCGGGCCAAGTCGTGACATAGCTCGGATGGAGATCGTCTGCGGTTTTTGGCCCGGACGTGATTATGTTTGTCACGTTCAGCCGGATGGCCATCGTTGCGCGTCGAGGCACGTCCGCGTGATCCATAGATTGATCTTGTCTGACCTGCTCTCTTTTCCAAATCGCGCCGCAGGTCATGTGTATATCCCAGAGCTGTTATATTTCTGTTTGTCCGGCGAGGTAATGCGGGCTGGTGTTCGGCTTGAGGTGCCACTTTATCCCGGCCACGTAGTGGTCGGTCAGCCACATTGTACCTTGGTAGGATGGGCTCCAGAGCCTCGTCATCGAACTATGGTAACAGTTTGTGCTTCGGGTAGCTTTTGGTTGGGCGCTCGAGGCCATATTCCTCGGCTGCCAGGACATCAGTCAATCTTTCATTGAGCAGATCTTGATCAGCTTGAAGCTCCTGCTGCTTCTTTTTCAGGCTTCTTGCAGTGGCAATTAACTGACGCTTAAAGCGTTCCTGTTCGGCGGGCTCTTCAGGCACGATGAAATCTTCATCACCGAGGCTAACCTCGTCCTCGTGGAGCGGAAGGTAGTTGCTATCCTCCAAGTCTTCGTTCATGGCCTGTTCGCCAGAGCTGACTCGCCCATCCTCCCGTTCCTCATGTTCGGAGGTTGGCTCAACGGGGTCTTCATTGTTTTCGGCACCATCCGGAGTGTTATCCTCTTCTGTGACGGTATTGCTGTTTCTACGACGGCGTGGCTTAGAGCGGCGCCGCTGACATCGGTGCTTCGATTGTATCTCAGGAGGTTTATCCTTGACTAGATTTTCATTATCGTCGTTATTTTCTTTGGGTGTGTCCACCATGTATATGTCGTATGAGGAGGTGGCTGTCCAACACCCTGTGGGCAGTGGTTCCTGCTCATCTCCGGCATCGTCGTCCATACCGTCGATGTCTTCGGAGTCGTAGTCGAGCATGTCGGTTAAGTTGTCGACAGTGGCTATAAAATGGGTGGTGGGTGGGACACAAAATTCTTCGTCGTCCGCTTCCCACACGAGCCGGACATAGTTCGGCCAAGAGTCCCCCGACAAGGAGAGGGATTTTAATGAGCTTAACACGTCACCAAAAGGTGAGTGCTGGAAGATGTCCGTGGAGCTGAACTCCAAGATCGGCGCCTAATCAGGTTCGATGGACACGGATGCATGCAGTCCAGAATCCATGGCCGGAGACGAGTCCGGGGTTCCGGTGACACAAGCCCCGGTTGATGCTGGGTCTGTGTGCGACTCAAGCGCCGCTGAGTCTGCGGCCTCCGCGGCGGGGTTGAGCTTCCCGTCTTCGGACAACAAAGCCCGCTCCGGCTCTAGGGCCAGGGCGGTCACGGGCGCTATCTCCTGTGTGCGGCCAGATGACAGATCTAGGTCATGTTCATCGTGGTGGCCGAGGATAGCCGTCATGGGCTCGAATCCGTCAAAGATCAAGTTTCCGCGGATATTGGCCACAAAATTCAGGCTTCCAAATATGACCTGATGGCCAGGGGCGTAGCTATCGATCTGCTCTAGATGGCCAAGCGAGTTGGCCCGCAATACGAAGCTGCCAAATACGAAGATCTATCCAGGGAGGAAGATCTCCCCCTGGACTGCATTGTTGTAGATGATTGATGGAGCCATCAAGCCTATCACTGACGTCACAGCGGAACTCTCAATGAAAGCAACAATGTCGATGTCAAAACTGGCGGATCTCGAGTAGGGGGTCCCGAACTGTGCATCTAAGGCTAATGGTAATAGGAGGCGGGGGACACAATGTTTACCCAGGTTCGGGCCCTCTCTATGGAGGTAATACCCTACTTCCTGCTTGATTGATCTTGATGAATATGAGTATTACAAGAGTTGATCTACCACGAGATCGTAATGGCTTAACCCTAGAAGTCTAGCCTATGAG
The DNA here is from genome assembly GCA_963921465.1 of Triticum timopheevii. Taxonomy (NCBI): domain Eukaryota; kingdom Viridiplantae; phylum Streptophyta; class Magnoliopsida; order Poales; family Poaceae; genus Triticum; species Triticum timopheevii. The sequence goes on from OY997270.1 coordinate 316,712,643, forward strand.
GTTATGATGGTTGTGGCTAAACCGTAGAAGTCTAAACCCTCCGGTTTATATAGACACCCGGGGGGCTAGGGTTGTACAAAGTCAGTTACAGAGAAAGGAATCTACATATCCGAATTGCCAAGCTTGCCTTCCATGCAAAGGAGAGTCCCGTCCGGACACGGGACGAAGTCTTCTATCTTGTATCTTCATAGTCCAACAGTCCGGCCAAAGTATATAGTCCGGCTGTCTGAGGACCCCTTAATCCAGGACTCCCTCACCCGCGCCAGCGACCATCCCCGTAGTATTTGATGGGCTGGTTGCCGAGCACTATCGTAGAGCTGGAAGCCGCGGGCATCAGCGAGGTCTCCGCGGACCCGCGTGATCTCGTGTACATGCCAGCGCCCGTGCCCGTGCCTGTGCACGCCCCTCCACCCACGGCGGCGCCGGTCCCCGTGCGTTTGGATGCACCCGCCACGCCAGTGCCCGTGCGCGCGCCCCCCTTAGTGGCATGGGACGCCACCGTCGACCGCTACCTCTCAGCGCCGCCAGTTGCCATCCTCCCGCGCCCCGCCCATCGATCGCGTGATGACATGATGTTTGATTTACAAGTGAAGAACATTTTGTGCTGCCTTGAAGACTTCAACAACGGCGTCCAGGAGGACGACAACGACGGCGTGGCACACCGTCGCTGGAAATAGTTTTTTTGGGGTTTAGTAATGTATCTCGATCATATGAATATAAATTTGCAGTGTGACTGAATGAAAGATATAGTTTGAACGAACTTGCATTTTTCTCTCTTAATGTACAGACTTATCAAACAATTTTCTTTTGAAAAAAAACGTCAATGGTTTTTAAATATAAAACACTCATCGCAAACGTTTTAGTTAGAACACCCGTATGCAAACTGGCAGCTTGCACAGGAAGCCAAGGGAAAATGTTCCGAGCAAGATTTGTGCAGCTCTTGATCGCAAACGTTTTAGATAGAACATCCGTATGCAGAGTGAGAGCTATGGTCTTCCCCCTTAAGTCAGGGGAAAATTCGCAGCGTGGGATTTGTGGATCTCTTCAATGCAAATGGTTCAGATTGAATACGGTATGCAAATCCAGACTTCGGCACTAATTAAGCCAAGAGAAAATGTGCCGAGCAGGATTTCTACATCCCTTCAACGCAAATGGTTGTTTTGAACGACCCGTGTGCAACCACTTACAAACAATTTAGTAAGATTTGCATCTATCATATTGGGTATGTTGTTATTTGTCAAACTGGAAAGACTGACATTTGTTGATCTTGTAACATTGCCATTTGTCAACTTTGTAACACTGCGATTTATCAAAATATGCAGCTAAAAATCACTAGCAGTAACTAATTTTTTCAACTAAAAATCAGTAATTAAGCATAATTTTCATTCATAGATTAAGCAGTCATTCTTTATACAATCAGTTCAACTCGACAGCTGAACCGACCAAAATTTTCCCCAATTGTTGCCAACCACGTACTGAAATAGCTAGTTCTACTTTATATACTAGCTAATTTTAAGTACGTTGTACAGTTCCACCACATCTATAGTCAGATAAACTGAACAAAATAGCCCGTAAATACTACTACTACTATGGAGGTGCTTTGTACTACTTCCGGCAGCCTCTCGTCTCCTGAGCGCGCTCAGTAAGAGGTAGAAGAGGAGGAGCCTAACGACAAGTTGGACAACTGCAATACGGTGCCTGCCGGTGTTGCGCCTTCAGCAACGCTCACCTCGAACGCCCTCTGCCACTCCAGACGACCCCTCTCGAAGCGGTGGTTCTCCTCGTAGATCTCCTGATTCCCCGCCTCTGAGGCGGCGTGTGCCACGGCCATGGCGGCAGTAAGGATCTTTGCGTGCTCCACGAGGCGCTCCTCCTCCTCCTGCAGGAACTCGGTGTAGCGCGCAAGGTCGCTGATGCACGTGCTGGCATCCACCTCCGCCTTCTGCCTTCGGGTAGCGGTGGCGGAGAGGGTGATGACCTCAGCGGTTGACGGTGGGATGGCGGCCACGGCGGCCGATGATGGGGTGGCGACCACAACCACCACCTCCCGCCTTTGGGCCGTGGTGGCACAGCGGGTGATGGCCACGATGGCCGGCAGTGGGGTGGTAGCCACGACGGCCACCTCTCGCCTTCGGGCCGCGGCGGCGGAGCGGATGATGGCCCTGGCTTTCGACGGTGGTGTGGCGGCAATGGCGGCCGACAACAGCTACCGACGGGTAGCGGCGACGGAGCGTGTGGTGGGTGTTTCGTGCACACCCAAAAGGGACGTCACGCGCACTACACTATGCCGGGGACTGCGCCGCCGTTGCGGTGTAGCCTCCCATCTGGAGCTTTCCTCTGATGACGGCGGAGTGGCTGAGTGACGATGACGTACCGGTGCCATTAGCGATTGTGGGGGAAGCATGCGAGATAAGCTACAGAGAGGGAGGGGAATATGCGGTGCAAGACTCGCCGGCCGTGAGGGTTTATATAGCAGGCCGGTAAGCATTGGGATTTTGGGGGATTTCACCGAGTCACGCAGGAAGCTTGCTCGGGAACCTGTGAGGTTGTGCGGGAACAGGCTCACCGATGATTCATTGGCGCCACCGTTTGGCCAAAAGAACGCCCCCGTGCGCTGCGCAAGCTTGCGCTGTAAGCCGTCTGCGGCAGCGGGGTGACAAGACGTGCGAGAGGAGGACGAAAGCCCACGTACACATACGGTTAATAAAAAAATGTTTGCGATTTAATTACCTATTGATACGTCTCCAACATATCTATAATTTTTGATTGTTCCATGCTATTATATTATCTGTTTTGGATGTTTAATGGGCTTTACTATACGCTTTTATATTATTTTTGGGACTAACCTATTAACCGGAGGCCCAGTCCAAATTGTTGTTTTTTGCCTATTTCAGTGTTTCGCAAAAAGGAATATCAAACGGAGTCCAAACAGAATGAAACCTTCGGGAGAGTTATTTTTGGAACAAATGCAATCCAGGAGACTCGGAGTGGACGTCAAGAAAGAAACGAGGCGGCCACGAGGCAGGAGGGCGCGCCTAAAGGGGGTAGGCGCGCCCCCCACCCTCGTGGCTCCCCTGACCGACTTATTTCACCTATATATACTCATATACCCTGAAAACATCCGGGGGCACCACAAAACCCTATTTCCACCGCCGCAACCTTCTGTACCCATGAGATCCCATCTTGGGGCCTTTTCTGGCGCTCCGCCGGAGGGGGAATCGATCACGGAGGGATTCTACATCAACACCATAGCCTCTCCGATGAAGTGTGAGTAGTTTACCACAGACCTTCGGGTCCATAGTTATTAGCTAGATGGCTTCTTCTCTCTCTTTGGATCTCAATACAAAGTTCTCCTCGATCTTCTTGGAGATCTATTCGATGTAATTCTTTTTGCGGTATGTTTGTCGAGATCTGATGAATTATTGGTTTATGATCAAGATTATCTATGAACAATATTTGAATATCCTATGAATTCTTTTATGTATGATTTGTTATCTTTGCATTTCTCTTCGGATTATCAGTTTGGTTTGGCCTACTAGATTGATCTTTCTTGCAATGGGAGAAGTGCTTAGCTTTGGGTTCAATCTTGCGGTGTCCTTTCCCAGTGACAGCAGGGGCAGCAAGGCATGTATTGTATTGTTGCCATCGAGGATAAAAAGATGGGGTTTATATCATATTGCTTGAGTTTATCCCTCTACATCATGTCATCTTGCCTAATGTGTTACTATGTTCTTATGAACTTAATACTCTAGATGCATGCTGGATAGCGATCGATGTGTGGAGTAATAGTAGTAGATGCAGAATCATTTTGATCTACTTGTCACGGACGTGATGCCTATATACATGATCGTGCCTAGATATTCTCATAACTATGCACTTTTCTATCAATTGCTCGACAGTAATTTGTTCACCCACCGTAAGACTTATGCTATCTTGAGAGAAGCCACTAGTGAAACCTATGGCCCCCGGGTCTATTTTCCATCATATAAGTTTCCGATCTATTTTATTTTACAATCTTTACTTTCCAATCTATATCATAAAAATACCAAAAATATTTATCTTATTATCTCTATCAGATCTCACTTTTGCAAGTGGCCGTGAAGGGATTGATAACCCCTTTATCGCATTGCTTGCAAGGTTCTTATTTGTTTGTGCAGGTACGAGGGATTTGAGTGTAGCCTCCTACTGGATTGATACCTTGGTTCTCAAAAACCAAGGGAAATACTTACGCTACTTTGCTGCATCACCCTTTCCTCTTCAAGGGAAAACCAACGCATGCTCAAGAGGTAGCACCTACTATACCCCCGTCCTGGTTTATAAGTAGGATTTAACTAATAAAATACGAATGCATGTCGCCAAAGGTTATATAGTTGGATTCCTATTTGCACATAGTTTCCAATTATATAATTTTTATAACATGCATTAACATTTTGTTGGTTAAATTTGAGGCCAAAGTATGGCACAAAATATAAAGGGGACTATAGACCAAGACGGAGGTAGTAGCACACAGCCGCTCTCTACGCAGCGATGCAACTATTGGCCGGCTTGTAGGCGACCATTTCCTGCGTGTTCAACTGCTCTATGCGTGTGGTTGCTTGCGGTTGAGGCGGCCACGGCATGCACTACTCGCATCCCACCATGCGTGCTCTGCTCTCCAGGCCTTATGGGTGCTCTGTCCTCGTCCCTCCACACGCGCTGTCAGTGTTTGGGGCTAGCGCACGATCACGCACGTTCGTGTGCATGCGGTTGCACCGGGCCCGGCGCGACAATGCAGTTACCCGCTACAAAAACTGCCATGCGGACGCGTCGAGAATCCAGACCGCCCGACCCCCATTTATTCCTGCGGCCATTTACCTTCATCTCTCATGTCACACTACACAATAAGCACACCCATGATGACACATATACAGAGAGGACATCCAACGGTTCCAATGGCGATCCCCGTGGCTCCAATGGCGCTCTCAGCGGCCGACGACGACAATGGCAGGCAGTTCACCATGCATCATGTAGTGGACACCCACGTGAGGGGGAAGGCCCTCTCGGTGGTGTACATGAACAATCCAGTGTCGGTGGAGAGCTCCATCCAAACTATGGAGGAGTTCCTTGCCAAGGACAAGTACCAGGTGGTCGGCTTCGACCTCGAGTACACCATCGGTCGTGCCGGGCACGATCAGAAGGTTGTCATCGCCCAGTTGTGCGTGCGACATGACGTCCTCTTCTACCACTACCACCTGGCCACAAGGCCTTACAAGCGTTTCTCCAGGTTTATCAACCGCTCCGACTGCAGTTTCGCTACGGTGGACACCACCAACGATCTAAAAGCGCTCAAGGTTTTGGGCTTGAAATGCCGAAATCTTGTCAACATCCAGGACCATTACAAGGTCTGGGGCAGCGACAACAACAAACTGAACTCCCTGGTTGACTTCGCCTCGGCCATCATCGACCCCTACTACATGAAGATGAAGGATGAGAGCAAGAAGGACAAGAACGCCTGGAATAGTGTTTGGCATGAGAGACTGGATGAACAACACGTCAAGTACGTGACCAAGGACGCATACACAAGCTACGAGATGTACAGGCGGATTGTTGACATGAGGAAGTGTCTTCTTCCTGCCCCAGACGAGGGACCGAGCCACAGAGCAGTGGCAGGAGCGTCACAAGAAGTAGATGACTAGACGATCGTTTCTCCTACTTTAGAATGCATGCAATTGTTTATTGAGGCGTGTATGTGAATGATCTATATAGTCACTTATGTAATTGGATGTTTATTTCAATTATATATATACATGTTATTCTTCTGCAGACAAAGAAAATCACACGGCCTATTAGCAGCAATTGTCTGTTTTATTATTGGTCTTCACACACATTTCTGATTACAAACCTGTTTGCCGCGTATCACACACATCTTGTTCAGTTGAACCGTTTCCATTGTGTTGCCTAATCACACACAGTTCATCCTAGTGAACTGTATGCCGTATATCGCACACACCCTCATCTGGCTACCCGTTTCTATTGTTCTGCATCATCACAAACAGTTCTTCTGGATTAACCATTTGCCACTCATCCAATGGAGGGAAGCTTCTACATTCGCGGGGGGCGTAGCATTGACCATTGGGAGGCAACAGTCGGTCATCCGGGCACACAATAAAGGATGCAAAGAGGGATCCTACAACAGCAAGGACCAGCCTTCCTACCGATAGCTCATCTAACAGAACTCTCAAGTTAACTGTGGTGAGGCTTGAGTAGTCATCAGATGGGTGACTGGATGGGAACTGGCCTCGATGTTAAATTAACTAATTGGATGGGTCACTCTAAACATTTAATTGTCTTAAATGTATATAGTGCTCCCTCCTATTAGTTGAAGCAACCTCGAGGTCCTTATTTTGTAATTTTTAACATTTTTTTTATTTTCAACACATGTTGATTGGTTTGAAGAAGGTCTATCTCGTTACTTTTTGATAATTTTTGTTTTTTTTTGAACACATGTTGATTGGCTTGAATGAAGGCTTATCCCGTTACTTTATGACATGTTTCCAAAACATGGACCTCGAGGTTAATTCAACTAATAGGACGGAGCACTATATACATTCAACGCAATTACATGTTTTCCAAAAAAGTGATATGATTTCTGTGAAACTTATAAGTCATGTATGTCAAATTAACTTCTGTGTACTTGTTCTCAAATTAACCCCCGAGCATGTTTGCCGCGTATCACACACATCTTGTTAAGTTGAACCGTTTATGTTCTCTTCCCTAATCGAAAACAGTTCATTCGAGTGAACCGTATGCCGTATATCACTCACACCTTGATTTGGTTGACCGTTTCTGTTGCTTTCCCTAATAGCAAACACTTCATCGGAGCAAACTGTATGATGTATATCGCACACACATTGATATGGATGCCCGTTTCTATTGCTCTATCTAATCGCAAATAGTTCGCCTGAATCAACTGTATGCCCAACATCGCACGCGCAAGTAAAATCTAAACCCAGTTTGATGTGCCCGCCATCGCAAATGTTTAGCATATTTTTGACGGTTTTTTACATCACCTTTTGCGATTAATGCATCGCACACAGTTTCGTCAAAGGGTCTCTGATCATAGTGTTGCGTTAGCAGCATCCTGCAGTAGTGTATGTTCATGATAATGGGTTTAGTAAACCAAATTACTAGTGAACTCCCACTTAAATCAACATACCTCAAGTTACCTAAGTGTTTACATGATCCAAATCAACTACCCATATCCGATCATCACGTGAGATGGGTTTGTCATCAATGGTGAACATCTCCATGTTGATCATATCTACTACATGACTCATGTTTGACCTTTCGGTCTTCCGTGTTCCGAGGCCATGTCTATACATGCTAGGCTCGTCAAGTTTAACCCAAGTATTATGCATGTGTAAAACTAGCTTACACCCGTTGTATGTGAACGTAGAGTCTATCACCCCCGATCATCACAAGGTGCTTCGAAACGCTAAACTTCCGCAATGGTGCATACTTAGGGAGAACACATTTTATCTTTAAATTAAGTGAAGGGATCGTCTTATAATTCTACCGCCGTCCTAAGCAAAATAAGATGCATAAAAAGATAGACATCACATACAATCAAAATATGTGACATGATATGGCTATCGTCATCTTGTGCTTTTGATCTCCATCTCCGAAGAAATGACATGATCTCCACCGTCACCGGCATGACACCATGATCTCCATCATCGTGTCATCACGTGGTCGTCTCGCCAACTATATTCTACAACTATTGCTAGCACATAGGGATAAGGTAAAGCAACTACATGGCGCTATTTGTTGACACGCAGGTCAGACAATAAATTAAAGACAACCCTATGGCTCCTACCGGTTGCCGTACTCATCGACACGCAAGTCATGAACCTATTACAAAACATGATCATCTCATACATGAACACATATCACATCATGTTTTGGCCATACGACATCACAACATGCCCTGCAAAAATAAGTTAGACGTCCTCTATTTTGTTGTAATTTTTACGTGGCTGCTAGGGCAAACTATAAGAATCGTTCTTATCTACGCAAAGCCACAACAGTGATATACAAGTTGCCTTTTAACCTTCTACAAGGACCGCCCTCATCAAATTATATTCAACTAAAGTGGGAGAGACAGACACCCACAAAGCCACTTTCATGCAATACAAGTTGCATGTCAAACAGTAGGACCTGTCTCATGTACATGGACATGTAAGGTTGGTCCGAGCCGCTTCATCCCATAATACCGCCAAATCCAAATAAGACAAGGGAAGTAAGCAATTTGAACATCAACGCCCACAAATTCTTTGTGTTCTACTCGTTCATATACATCTACGCATAGACCTAGCTCTAATAGCACTGTTGGGGAACGAAGCATGAAAATCAAAAAAAAATCCTATGAACACCCAAGATATAATCTAGGATATGTATAGCAACGAGAGGGGAGTGGTGTCTACATACCCTTATATACCAAAAGCGTTAACAATCTAGATATCGTGGTTGGCGTTGTCGTACTCGCGCCGCGATCCAATCCGATCCAAGTACCGCACATGCGGCACCTCCGAGTTTAACACCCGTACGGCTCGGCGACGCCCTCTCCTTCTTGATCCATCAAGTGAGGGAGATGAGGTAGATGAGATTGATACGTCTCCAACATATCTATAATTTTTGATTGTTCCATGCTATTATATTACCATTTTGGATGTTTATGGGCTTTATTTTACACATTTATATCATTTTTGGGACTAACCTACTAACCGGAGGCCCAGCCCATGTTGTTGTTTTATTGCCTGTTTTAGTATTTCGAAGAAAAGGAATATCAAACGGAGTCCAAACGGAATGAAAGATTTGGCATCATGATTTTTTGGAAGAATATCATCCTGGAGGCTTGGAGATCAAGTCAGAAGACCCTCAAGGAGCCCAGGAGATAGGGGGCGCCCCCGCCCCCCCCCCCCCTACAGGGCGCGGTGCCCTATCTCATGGACCCCTTGAGCACTCCCCGACCGACTTCTTTCGCCTATATAACCCTACGTACCCTATAACCATCGAATATCAAGATAGATCGGGAGTTCCGCCGACGCAAGCCTCTGTAGCCACCAAAAACCTCTTGGGAGCCCGTTCTGGCACCCTGCCGGAGGGGGAATCCATCACCGGTGGCCATCTTCATCATCCCGGCGCTCTCCATGACGAGGAGGGAGTAGTTCACCCTCGGGGCTGAGGGTATGTACCAGTAGCTATGTGTTTGATCTCTCTCTCTCTCTCGTGTTCTCTCTCGTGTTCCCTCTATGGCACGATCTTGATGTAGCCCGAGCTTTGCTATCGTAGTTGGATCTTATGATTTTTCTCCCCCTCTACTCTCTTGTGATGAATTGATTTTCCCCTTTGAAGTTATCTTATCGGATTGAGTCTTTTATGAGAACACTTGATGTATGTCTTGCCGTGCTTACCTGTGGTGACAATGGGATATCATGTGCCACTTGATGTATGTTTTGGTGACCAACTTGCGGGTTCCGCCCATGAACCTATGCATAGGGTTTGGCATACGTTCTTGACTCTCCGGTAGAAACTTTGGGGCACTCTTTGAAGTACTTTGTGTTGGTTGGATGAATCTGAGATTGTGTGATGCATATCGTATAATCATGCCCACGTATACTTGAGGTGACAATGGAGTATCTAGGTGACATTAGGGTTTTGGTTGATTTGTGTCTTAAGGTGTTATTCTAGTACAAACTCTTTTATAGATTGATCCGAAAGAATAACTTTGAGGTGGTTTCGTACCCTACCATAATCTCTACGTTTGTTCTCCGCTATTAGTGGCTTTGGAGTGACTCTTTGTTGCATGTTGAGGGATTGTTATATGATCTATCTATGTTATTATTGTTGAGAGAAATTGCACTAGTGAAAGTATGAACCCTAGGCCTTGTTTCCTATCATTGCAATACCGTTTACGCTCACTTTTATCATTAGTTACATTGCTGTTTTTATTATTTCAGATTACAAATACCTATATCTACCATCCATATTGCGCTTGTATCACCATCTCTTCGCCGAACTAGTGCACCTGTACAATTTGCCATTGTATTGGGTGTGTTGGGGACACAAGAGACTCTTTGTTATTTGGTTGCAGGGTTGTTTGAGAGAGACCATCTTCATCCTACGCCTCCCACGGATTGATAAACCTTAGGTCATCCACTTGAGGGAAATTTGCTACTGTCCTACAAACCTGTGCACTTGCAGGCCCAACAACGTCTACAAGAAGAAGGTTGTGTAGTAGACATCAAGCTCTTTTCTAGCACCGTTGCCGTGGAGGTGAGTGCTTGAAGGTATATCTTTAGATCTTGCAATCGAATCTTTTTGTTTCTTGTTTTATCACTAGTTTAGTTTATAAAAGAAAACTACAAAAAAATGGAGTTAAGTTTGTCTCATATGCTTCGTCTTTTTAATATCTTTCGTGAGTATGATGGAAAGGAAAATTGTGCTCAAGTGCTAGAAGAAGAATGCTTTAAAATTCTTGGTACTAAATCTTTGAATGATGAGCATGATTGCAATGTTGTTAGTATAAACTCCTTGAATATCCATAGTATTAATGATGGTTGCTCTAGTCATGATGAAAATATCTCTTATGAGCGTGTCAACTTTTGTGGAGTGCATGTTTGCATGAACACACCAAATAGAGAAGATATTTATTGCAAGAGGCATAAGCACTTAGAAACTAAATGGTTGCATGAAAGGCTAGGTGTGAGTGGTGAAAATTTAAAATTCCTTTGCCGTACTTGTGAACTTTGCAATGAACGTAGTCATTTACATCTCCTATGCAAATTGTTTCATGATCGAATCGTGTCCAAAAATTGTGATGATTTGATCTCCATTGCTCATTACAATGAACTTAGTTTGCTTTTGGGTTATGAAGAATTGAAACGTTTACTTAAGGACCTTCCAGAATTTGCCCATAAGAAATTCCTTGATATTGATCTAGAAAAGATTTATTTGTTTTGTGCGAGAATTGCATTGAAAATCCTTATATTGCCAATTACCTAAAGAAAAGAAAGCAAATAGAAGATGATGAAAATACTAATGAAAGGGAAGAAGCTTCCCAATATCCTCCTATTATTTCTCATGATGAATCAGGTAACGAGGAGGAGCTTTCTATTCAACCAATCTCATCAATAAGGAGCTCAAAGAGGAAGGTTGAACCCACACATAATATGAAGAATAAGAAGAAAAGAAGGAGCAACAAAGGTAGAAAGGTATCCCTCCCAAATGATGTTGCTCCTACTACTCATTGTGATGATGATAATTGTTATACTATTGGTGCTATCAATATTTTTAATGATGAGAGTGATTATGCTTATGATATGAAAGGGCCCAAGCTTGGGTAAGCTATGTTTGATGAGGATGAAATATTTGAGAATATATTTGCTGAAATTAATGTTTGTCCCAAGCTTGGGGATGCTATGTTTAATGAAGATGATATTTTTAGCATCCCAAGTTTTGATATGCAAAGTTGTTATGATGATAGCATGCCTCTTACCTATGATGATTATATTGATGAAAGTGGGTTTGGAAGAGTGTCAACTTTAGGAAGTAGTTATCCCACTATTTTGGAAGATATTGAATTTTATTGTGATGAATACGAAAGTGGATTTGGAAGAGTGTCAACTTTATTTAGTGATTCCACTATCTTGGGAGAGGTTTCGATCGATTATGATGAGAACGAAGTTGCTACTTATGATGATTATTGTGATGAAACTTATGCTATAAAAAGTAGTGATGATTATATTTACAAACCTTGTCATGATTATGATTACCCTTTTTCTGAACATTACTCTTTTAATGTGGAAACAATTTTTATTGTTCAAGTCTCTTATGATATTCCCACTATTCCGAATAAGAAGAATTTTGCTTATGTGGAGAGTAGTAAATTTTCTATGCTTGTAGATCATGAAAAGAATGCTTTAGGTGCTGGTTATATTGTTGAATTCATTCATGATGCTACTGAAAATTATTATGAGGGAGGAACATATGCTTGTAGGAATTGCAATAATGTCAAGTTTCCTCTCATGTGCTTAAAATCTTGAAGCTATACTTGTGTTACCTTCCTATGCTTGTTGATTATTGTTTCCATAAGTTGTTTGCTCACAAAATCCCTATGCATAGGAAGTTGTTTAGACTTAAAAGTGCTAGTCATATGCTTCATGATGCTCCCGTTATGTTTCAATTCTTATCTTTTATGTGAGCATCATTGTCATCATCATGCCTAGCTAGAAAGGCGTTAAAGAAAAGCGCTTGTTGGGAGACAACCTAATATTTATCCTTACTGTTTTTGTGTGTTCACATGATTATTCTACTGTAGTAATCATGTTTTATAGCTTTTGTTTCAATAAAGTGTCAAGTAAGACCTTTAGGATAGCTTACGGTGATAGTTGTGTTGATCCTGCTGATCAGAAACTTTTGCACCCAGTAAATTAGTTTTTTTTAATTCACAGAAACATGATTATGATCTGATTCTTTTTTATCTGTATTGGTACACTAATTTCTTATGACTTCCTAATTTGGTAGGATGTTTGGATTTCCATAGGTGTACGTTTGATACAGATTACTACAGACTGTTCTGTTTTTGACAGATTCTGTTTTCTATGTGTTGTTTGCTTATTTTGATGAATCTATGAGTAGTATCGAAGGGTATGAACCATATATAAGTTGAATTACAGTAGACATTACACCATTATGAATTTAGAATGAATTCATTACAGTACCTAAGTGGTTGTTTTATTTTCTTATACTAACGGAGCTTACGAGTTTTCTGTTGAGTTTTGTGTTGTGAAGTTTTCAAGTTTTGGGTAAAGATTCGATGGACTATGGAATAAGGAGTGGCAAGAACCTAAGCTTGGGGATTCCCTAGGCACCCCAAGGTAATATTCAAGGACAACCAAGAGCATAAGCTTGGGGATGCCCCGGAAGGCATCCCCTCTTTCATCTTCGTTCATCGGTAACTTTACTTGGAGCTATATTTTTATTCACCACATGATATGTGTTTTGCTTGGAGCGTCATTTTCTTTTGTTAGTATTTGCTTGCTGTTATTTAGATTAATTTTTCGCATCTTTAGTTTCAATAAAAAAGTCAAGGATAGCCTTTGCCATGCTTATTTTGCTAGTATACATGTTGCTGTTTGAAAACAGAAAGTTTACCGCTGTTGCAAAAATTCCCTAGAAAATTCAGAGAGTGCTATAATGTTGAAACTTCTTGCATATTGAGCTCTGATAAATTTATTTCAGTGGGAATTTTATTTCATAACTTTTGGGGTTAGTTAAGTATTGATACTCTTGCATTCTTTACAGACTGTACTGTTTTGGCAGATTGCTGTTATGTTTGCATTGTTTGCACATGTTTGCTTGTTTAATGATTCTATTTGAGGATAGGAGTATTAAATATGCAGAGGCATTTAGTATGCAATGTTGAATAATTATTTTACTGATTTGTTACAGTAGAAAATGATAAGGTTTTGCATTGGTTTATACTAACCTATCTCACGAGTTCTTGTTGAGTTTGTTGTGGATGAAGCTTTTGATAAAAAGAGAAACCATGGTATGAGAGGAATTAAGGAGACACAAAAGTTCAAGCTTGGGGATGCCCAAGGCACCCCAAGATAATATTTCAATAAGTCTCAAGCATCTAAGCTTGGGGATGCCCCGTTAGGCATCCCACCTTTCTTCTTCAACAACTATCGGTTAGTATCGGTTGAGCCTAAGTTTTTGCTTCTTCACATGAGTTGTGCTATCCTTGCAATGTCATTTTATTTTGTTTTGCTTGCTGTTTGAATACAATACCAATTTCTGAAATTCCTTAATATTAGAGAGTCTTCACATAGTTGCACAATTATTCGACTACTCATTGATCTTCACTTATATCTTTCGGAGTAGTTTGCCATTTGCTCTAGTGCATCACTTATATCTTTTAGAGCACGGCAGTGGTTATATTTTGTAGAAATTGCTAGTCTCTCACGCTTCACTTATATATTTTTGAGAGTCTTTTAGAACAGCATGGTATTTGCTATGGTTATAAAATTGGTCCTAGAATGATGAGCATCCAAGTTGGGTATAATAAAAACTATCATAGAAAGTGAATTGGATGCTATGATCAATTTGCTACTTGATAATTGTTTTGAGATATGGAGGTAGTGATATTAAAGTCATGCTAGTTGGGTGATTATGAATTTAAAGAATGCTTGTGTTGAAGTTAGCAAGTCCCGTAACATGCACGTATGGTTAAAGTTGTGTAACAAATTTGAAACATGAAGTGTACCTGGCTTGTGCATCCTTATGAGTGGTGATCGGGGACGAGCGATGGTCTTTTCCTACAAATCTATCCCCCTAGGAGCATGAGCGTAGTACTTGGTTTTTGATGACTTCTAAATTTTTGCAATAAGTATATGAGTTCTTTTGACTAATGTTGAGTCCATGGATTATACGCACTTTTACCTTTCCGCCTTTGCTAGCCTCTTCGGTACCGTGCATTGCCCTTTCTCACCTTGAGAGTTGGTGCAAACTTCGCCGATGCGTCCAAACCCCGTGATATGATACGCTCTATCACTCATAAACCTCCTTTTATCTTCCTCAAAACAGCCACCATACCTACCTATTATGGCATTTCCATAGCCATTCCGAGATATATTGCCATGCAACTTTCCACCGTTCCGTTCATCATCATCATGACATACTTTACTTTTGTCATATTGCCATTGCATGATCATGTAGTTGACATCGTATTTGTGGCAAAGCCACCATGCATTATTTTTCATACATGGTACATCGCCATAGGCATTCATATAGATTCATATCTCGTTCTAGTTTCGAGTTGTAATTCATATGTTGTAATCAATAGAAGTGTGATGATCATCATTATTAGAGCATTGCCCAAAAAGAAAAAAAGAAAAAAAAGGAAGAAAGGCCAAAAGAAAAAAAGAAAGGCTCAAAAAAAAGGGAAAAAAAGAAAAAGAAAATAAAAGAAAATAAATAAAAGGGCAATGTTACTATCTCTTTTTCCACACTTGTGCTTCAAAGTAGCACCTTGTTCTTCATGTAGTGAGTCACATATATTGTGCTTCAAAGTAGCACCATGTTTTTCATATAGTGAGTCTCATAAGTTGTCTTTTTCATACTAGTGGGAATTTTTCATTATAGAACTTGGCTTGTATATTCCTACGATGGGCTTCCAATGCCCTAGGTCTTCGTGAGCAAGGAAGTTGGATGCACACCCACTAGTTTTCTTTTGTTGAGCATTCATTTATAGCTCTAGTGCATCTGTTGCATGGCAATCCCTACTCCTCATGTTGACATCAATTGATGGGCATTTCCAGAGCCCGTTGATTATCCTCGTCAATGTGAGACTTTCTCCTTTTTTGTCTTCTCCACACAATCCCCATCATCATATTCTATTCCACCCATAGTGCTATATCCATGGCTCACGCTCATGTATTGCGTGAAGGTTGAAAAAGTTTGAGATTATTTAAGTATGAAACAATTTCTTGGCTTGTCATAGGGGGAATAGAAGTTGGGAACATCTTTGTGTGACGAAAATGAAGCATAGCCTAACTATATGATTTTGTAGGGATGAACTTTCTTCTGCCATGTTATTTTGAGAAGACATGATTACTTTGATTAGTATGCTTGAAGTGTTACTATTTATTTTATCAATATGAACTTTTATTTTGAATCATTTGGATCCGAACATTCATGCCACATCAAAAATTATGCTAGGTAGCATTCCACATCAAAAATTCTGTTTTTATCATTTACCTACTCGAGGACAAGCAGGAATTAAGCTTGGGGATGCTTGATACGTCTCCAACGTATCTATAATTTTTTATTGTTCCATGCTATTATATTACCCTTTTTGGATGTTTATGGGCTCTATTTTACAGATTATATCATTTTTGGGACTAACCTACTAACCGGAGGCCTAGCCCATATTGCTGTTTTATTGCATGTTTCAGTATTTCGAAGAAAAGGAATATCAAACGGAGTCCAAACGGAATGAAACCTTCGGCCTCGTGATTTTTTGGAAGAATATCATCCTGGAGGCTTGGAGATCAAGTCAGAAGACCCTCGAGGAGCCCAGGAGATAGGGGGGCGCCCCCCCCCCCCCTACAGGGCGCGGCCCCCTATCTCGTGGACCCCTCGAGTACTCCCCGACCGACTTCTTTCGCCTATATAACCCTACGTACCCTAAAACCATCGAATATCAAGATAGATCGGGAGTTCCGCCGACGCAAGCCTCTGTAGCCACCAAAAAACCCTCGGGAGCCCGTTCCGGCACCCTGCCGGAGGGGTAATCCATCACCGGTGGCCATCTTCATCATCCCGGCGCTCTCCATGACGAGAAGGGAGTAGTTCACCCTCGGGGCTGAGGGTATGTACCAGTAGCTATGTGTTTGATCTCTCTCTCTCTCTCTCGTGTTCTCTCTCGTGTTCCCTCTATGGCACGATCTTGATATAT
Organism: Triticum timopheevii; assembly: GCA_963921465.1. Lineage (NCBI taxonomy): Eukaryota > Viridiplantae > Streptophyta > Magnoliopsida > Poales > Poaceae > Triticum > Triticum timopheevii. The sequence continues at coordinate 316,729,144 of OY997270.1, forward strand.
CCCGAGCTTTGCTATGGTAGTTGGATCTTATGATGTTTCTCCCCCTCTACTCTCTTGTGATGAATTGAGTTTCCCCTTTGAAGTTATCTTATCGGATTGAGTCTTTTATGAGAACACTTGATGTATGTCTTGTCGTGCTTACCTGTGGTGACAATGGGATATCATGTGCCACTTGATGTATGTTTTGGTGACCAACTTGCGGGTTCCGCCCATGAACCTATGCATAGGGGTTGGCATACGTTCTTGACTCTCCGGTAGAAACTTTGGGGCACTCTTTGAAGTACTTTGTGTTGGTTGGATGAATCTGAGATTGTGTGATGCATATCGTATAATCATGCCCACGTATACTTGAGGTGACAATGGAGTGTCTAGGTGACATTAGGGTTTTGGTTGATTTGTGTCTTAAGGTGTTATTCTAGTACAAACTCTTTTATAGATTGATCCGAAAGAATAACTTTGAGGTGGTTTCGTACCCTACCATAATCTCTACGTTTGTTCTCCGCTATTAGTGGCTTTGGAGTGACTCTTTGTTGCATGTTGAGGGATTGTTATATGATCTATCTATGTTATTATTGTTGAGAGAAATTGCACTAGTGAAAGTATGAACCCTAGGCCTTGTTTCCTATCATTGCAATACCGTTTACGCTCACTTTTATCATTAGTTACATTGCTGTTTTTATTATTTCAGATTACAAATACCTATATCTACCTTCCATATTGCGATTGTATCACCATCTCTTCGCCGAACTAGTGCACCTATACAATTTGCCATTGTATTGGGTGTGTTGGGGACACAAGAGACTCTTTGTTATTTGGTTGCAGGGTTGTTTGAGAGAGACCATCTTCATCCTACGCCTCCCACGGACTGATAAACCTTGGGTCATCCACTTGAGGGAAATTTGCTACTATCCTACAAACCTGTGCACTTGCAGGCCCAACAACGTCTACAAGAAGAAGGTTGTGTAGTAGACATCAGAGATCCGAACCAACATGACAATGTGGTGGTGGCAACAAAACTCCGGCAGGGCTTCACCAAGCGCTGACGGAACGTGGAGGAGGAGTAACGAGAGGGAGACGGGGCAAGCACGGCAGGGTTGGTAGCCCTCTGCGCCTCCCCACTATGTATAGGGGTGAGGGAAGGGCGTGGCATCCCTAGCCCCCCTCCCAAGTCAGGGACGGCTACCAAGGGGGAGGAGTGCCCTCCAAGCCAAGTGGAGGCCCTCCCCCATGTGCATGGGCCTTGTAGGGGCTGGTGCCCCTGGCCCATTAAGGACAGCCCCCCCCCCTACAGCCCATGCTATTATATGGGACGTGGTGGAACCCTCCGAGGACTTCCGGACCCCTCCCGAACCCTCTGGAACCTTTCGGTGGCTTCCTGGTACAATACCGGAAAAACCGGACTTTTTCCTAGAAACCCGACAATAATTTTCCATACATAAATATTTACCTCTGGACCATTCCAGAGCTCCTTGTGACGTCCCGGATCCCATCCGAGACTCCGAACAACGTTCGGATTTTCACTATTAATATCTCAATACTACCCTAGCGCTACCGAACATTAAGTGTGCGACCCTACGGGTTCAGGAACATGAAGACATGACCGAGACTCCTCTCCGATCAATAATCAATAGCTGCACCTGGATGCCCATATTGATTCCTACATATTCAACGAAGATCTTTATCAGTTGAACCACGATGTCAAGGATTCAGTCAATCCATATGCAATGTCCTTTGTCAAGCGATATGTTACTTGCCCGAGATTCGATCGTCGGTATCTCCATACCTAGTTCAATATTGTTACTCGCAAGTCTCTTTACTCGTTCCGTAATACAAGATCCCGTGACTAAACTCATTAGGCACATGAAGCTTTTTATGATGTTGTATTACCAAGAGGGCCCAGAGATATCTCTCCATCACACGGAGTGACAAATCCCAGACTCGATCCATGCAACCCAACAGACACCTTCGGAGATACCTGTAGAGCACCTTTATGATCACCCATTTACGAAGTGAAGTTTGATAGGACATAAGGCATTCCTCTGGTATCCTGGAGTGGCATGATCTCATGGTCTAAGGAACTGATACTTGACATGAAGAAGGCTATAGCAAATAACTAAACGATCTAATGCTAAGCTTGCGGTTGGGTCTGTAATCACATCATTTTCCTAATGATGTGATCCCATTATCAAATGACAACTCATGTCTATGGTTAGGAAACCATAACCATCTTTGATGAATGAGCTAGTCTAGTAGAGGCTTACTAGCAACACGTGTAGTTTATTTATTCACACATGTATTTAAGTTTCCGATCAATACAATTCTAGCATGAATAATAAATATTTATCAATTGAACGGGAATATGATAATAACCATATTATTATTGCCTCTAGGGCATATTTCCAGTAGTGCCATTTGATACAACATTGAGGGACCCTATCTGTCGCTTTTTTGACTCTCTGCAGGAGCATCCGGGACGCTGTCTCGGATGGTCAGGTTCTTTGCTCTGGTCTTCTTCCCCTCCTTCTTTTTTGTCTTGGCTGAGACCATGTAGGGATCCTCAGCTAGTACCTTCTTGAGCTCAGGGCTCCTCCAGCTGCGTTGTCGAGGACTTGATCATCTTCACACACGCGTGCCAACCCTATGCAAAATGCATAAAACCGACCACTCAGTTAAGGAGAAATGGTGGAAGGTTTGGTAGGTAAATTACGAATTTAACGTTACCTCGGCAACAGGGCGTGCTCGACATAAACAGGTGTTCTCTCCCCCAGATGGGAATATGTTGCTCTTGGCTTAAATAGGATCTTCCACATCCCACTGAGATATTTTCCTCGGAAGAACCTCAAGATGACCACCTCCTCATTTTTCGGTGTGTACCTCCACATCGTAATAGCTCGGTCTTGGAGTGGCAGGATCCGGCAATGGATCATCACGTGGACTACATAAACCAAGGTGACAGCCGTGTTGATCTCCTCCACCCCTTTCTGCTTCCCACAACTAAGGCTCTTCTCGGTCCAGGAGTGCATCCTCTGTAAAGGTGTTGCCGAGAAGATAGGGACCCCCTGCTACTTCCTTGATGGCATGTCGGCCATGTGGAACCACTCCTCCTGCCAAGTCTTCACGGTTTCAATGATCATGCCCTTTGGCTAGGGTACACTGGGGATCTTGCTAATCATGACCCCGCCACACTCCACAAGATTAGGGCCACTTCTGTTCGGCTTGACGCAGAATTGCTTTAGCATAGCCTGAAGTGGGGCTCTATACGGAGGAAGGCCTCAGAAAAAGTGATCTAGGTGGCAATATGGAGGGTAGAGTTTGGGGCCACGTGGTGAAGCTGGAGCCCATAGAAGAACAAGAGACCGCGGAGAAAGGGCTGGAGTGGGAAGCCTAAACTTCGGATGAGCTGAGAAATTAAAAACCACCCACTCTCTCTTTCGAGGTATCGGCTTGGAGCTGAGCGATGGTGCCGTCAATGAAAATGAGGGCATCCATTGCCCTCTCTTATTGGTGGTCTTCTCCTAGGCATTGGAGCAGCAACACCCTTCCCCTTGCCAACCATCTTTTCACGGTGGAGGAAGAAAGAATGGCGAAAGTGGAGCGTAAAGCGAATCTCTAGGCGCTGGCGCTGGAGGGAGTTCTTGGTGTTGGACCAGGAATGAGAGTGTGGAGTGAATTAGGTTCATCATTTCACTTTTATAGATCAGTAAAAGACTATGAGGCACCACGTTACGCAGTAAATCCACCAATTCCCAATGTGGCATGCAATATGTGCGTGCGAGGATTAAGGGATCTTGTTAATGATATTGCCGAAACTCCGGAGCACGACCCCTTTATCGATGGGACGTGCCAATAGAAACGGGTTTGGGCCATGATATGCCTAGTATTGACTATTGATGAGAGGGCTCGGTTCCACGGTAAGCGATGATGGTTTGGTTTTTGGCTGAAAAGTTGTTAGGGCTCGACCTGATCAACCTACTACGCCCATGTGGCGTGCCTTCACGGTTAAGATAAGGAATACTTTGGACCTAGTAAAAAAATAAGCTATACAGAAGTGGGCCTTATTAAAAGATGCCCTTGTTGCCCGAAATAAATCATTGCGCAGACTTGTGAGTGGTCGTAATATAAGGGGAAGCCGATGGTCGGACATAAAAAAGACCTCAGATCCAAATAAATCTTCGGATATAGAAACCGATGTGGAAGACGAAACTCGCCTATGAAGCCGAAGACCAGAGATGAAGCTACTCCGAGGAATGTACCAATGCCTTCGTATTGGAGACTAGTTTAGGGGCTACTGATGGTGTCCCGAATTAGGGGGTGCTCACCACGTTGACCTACAATTCATGGGTCGGGCCAAGGACCCACCGACAACTGAAGAATGGGCCACACAAGACGTGGCCCCCGGCGCACTCAAGATGTAATCCTCTGAAGACTTGGCGTATACTTCAAGGCATATTCAAATAATTGGCATGTTTATGCCTAGATGCAATCGACCATGTGTAAACCCTAGATACCCCTGATGCAAGCTAAGGGGTTTAGTCTGCAGAAGCAAGGATTTAAGCTAGAACTCATTCATACAATCTTGAGGTAGATCATCTTGTACTCTGTACCCCATCACAATCAATATAACAAGAGTAGGACGTAGGGTTTTACCTCTTAGAGAGGGCCCAAACCTGGGTAAACATTGTGTCTTTCTCTACTTACCATCTTGCCAAGACCACAAGCTCGAGACCCCCTACCCAGGATCCGGGTTTTAGCACCGATAGGTGGCCCACGCAGGTCCTGTTGCATAGTCACCACGGTACCATGGGAATTCAGATTGGTGACCACTAGTAACTTACCACAACATTGGGTCAGATTGTGCTACTTTGCTAAACCTAGAATACTTTTTGGAATCGTCTAGCCTCTCTGCATAGGTAGGGGTTATCTCCCACCTAGCCTCCTCTATCATGTTCCTTATCCCTTGATATTTGACCATCAACTTAGAACTGATTATATTTTTCATGATTTTAACTAGCTTCGACCTAAGCTCTAGTATGTACCTATTGAAGATTGCACTAATGTTGTTAACAACTAGATCAATCTTGCAATTCAAGTCCATTGTAGGCCTAGTCCAAGTTTCTTTTGGGATTCTATCTAACCATTTCCATGATTCTTCATCCTCATGTTTAAGTTTGACCACTGCGACATCAAATCCATGTTAGGTGTAGGAATAACTGGCTTGGTCCATATACTGCTCTAGCTCCTCGGACCTAAAACCAGCTGCTTAAAAATTTGCATAGATATACCTAAGGCAGTACCTATGGGAAAATTTGGGAAATTTTGCCCAACAGCATTTAGCGAGCCCTGAGGAAATAAATATGTAATTCTCCTAAGTAATGTGATAATTTAGCTAAGTAAATATATAAACATTTCTAAATGAGTACGAAGTGTAACTTGTGGACTAACCTTCTGCCTATCAGAAATGAAAGTGTAAGTGCCAAATTTATTACCCTCTCCAATGCATTGCTTCAATTGATACAAGAACCTGCTCCAGGATGGGGTATCTTCCTTGTCAACCATACCAAATGCAATTGGAAAGAGATTGTTATTTCCATCTCTATCTATTACTGCTAGGATTTGCTGGCCACAACTTAGCTTTATGAAACATCCATCCACACCTGCATCAAATAACCAATCATTTGAGACAAGTGAAATGCAGAACAAAATGAGAGACAAATGTGCACTAGAAAATACCTATGAATGGCATACACCCATTGAGAAAGCCTTCCCTAGATGCATTGAGGCACAAAAACATCATATGGAACCTAGGGTTGGTGCTTGGATGTTTTGGAATGTTTCTTGTTGTCACAGTACACCTGCTGCTAGGATTTATGTATAAAACTGCATGCAAATAGTCCCTGGATCTAGTGTATTGTACTTTAACATCTCCTTCAACAACTTTGAAAGCCTTTCCCCTAGCCATGTAGGCTTTGGTGTTGGGTATTCCCACCTCATACTTCTCCTTTGCATTTTTAAAAGTTGTGTCAACCTTTGTCCTGGGATCCGTTCTAATTCCATGCTCACATTCCTTGGCAACCTAATTTGTTGTAACTTTTGTGTTCTCACTATGCACAAGACATGTATGTGGCATTCTCAATTTTCTGATAATAAATGTATTCTCATTCTTGACTTGTGAAGCTGTCATCATAAAAGGGGCATTCAACCACTTTATAATAAATAATTACCTTATCTTTGCAATTCCTCCAATAAGTGTAGTTCCTCAATTAAACTACTTGGAATTGTCTTAGAGCTCTTTTGAATTAGTACACATTTTCCAAACATAAGTGCTCACAATACTGCTCCTGAGGTTTTTCTGCTTTCTCTTCATATCAAATCCTGCCTTCTTTCTTGTTAGGCCTTCTTTTCCTCTTGCCACATAAAACTATATTCCTTTTAACAGCACCATCATAATCATTGTCATTAACCTCAGGAAGATTGCTCAATTCATCATTGGAAGGCACCCGGTCATGAAAGGGAAGAATTTCTTCTTCATGGCAAGCTCTGCTAGAAGGGTCAACTCTCTTTTGTTTCTACTTCTTTGGAGGAGAAGGCTCAGTCTCAGAATCGTCCATTTCCTCTTCCTCGGCTGATAAACCTCTTCCACATATGTGTCTCCTTCATAGTGATACCAAGGATCCTCTCTTTGCAACTTCAACTGCTCCAATCTATGAAGTAATTCAATATATTCTTCATCAAAACCCAATGGTCTAGGACCGCATCCAAACTCGGGTAGCCAAATAAAATCAGCATTGTAATCCCTTTCTTCTTCATCATCTTCACTTTCATCCTCATCTTCTTCAGACTCCAAAACAAACCTGTTCTTACTCTGGATATTATTGCCCTGCTATGTGTTCAAAACCCCTTGGTTGTCGGCTACTTATACAATAGGCTCCCCTATGGTACTGATGGGGATATGCTCCTCACATATTTGTGACGCTCTGTTTACATCATGTCGTGTTGGGGAATCTCCTTTAATCACATTTATCGTGCTCATACTCTTTAAGCATTTCCTCAACCATTGCATTGTTGTCAAGCACCTCTAAACCTGCTATGTTAGTTCCCTCTTGCTTCACATAATAAATGTAATTTGTACTTCCAAAGCCCTCCAAATCCATAATAGCTAAAGAGCGGTGTATGTAATTTTAGAGCTACAAATTGTCCTATCAAGGTTATCCCTACCATATAATTGGAACCTCACATTCCAAATGTCAGCATGATCCATACTACAAATAAAAAGTATAAAAATATCCAGTTACCAATTGGAGATCAATATTGCATCAACATTTCTAAATGAATACTCATTCCAAAGCATCATTCAGAAATTTAAAAATTTCAGACAGACTAGAACCCTATTTTCAAAACCCTAAATTCAGTCAAACAGGACAACAACATTCAGTAAATTCAGAACACCAAATTCAGTACTTTAGTACATTTAGTCAAACAAAACAACAACATCCATGAATTTAGAACCATCCATAAACTAGTATCAACCAGCTAACAAGTACTACATTCCAATTATTAATATATTAACAATATTTCAAACCTACATTCCAAATCTAAAACCTAATTTGCAGCAATGAAATGGATACAAAGAGAGGGGAGAGCTATAGAGGGGAATGCAGCTCATGTAGGGGGGGGCACATTTGCAGTGGGTGGCTCCTCCACCACCCTGCAGGTGGCATCTGTTGATGTTGGCAGTGGCAATGATGAACGGAATAGGCTGCTGCCGCAGCAATCCTCCTCCTCGTCGCAGGTGCCCCCTGCCACGCCGCCATCCGCCCCCAGCTGCACTTCATACTCTGTTCCCACCCCGCCATCGTCGATGGATCTGATTCCGCCTTCGACAAATCCCGCCGCCTTTGTTTTCAAGGCGTCCCTAAGGCGTCGCCTAGGCGACGCTTAGGCGTCAGGGCACCCTGCGAGGGCAAGGCGTCCACCTCGCCTTAGGTGGGTGTCTAAGGCGTCCGCCTTAAGCTATAAGGCATCCGAGGCGTCTGCCTAGGCGTCTGAGGCGTTGCCTTAGTCCATTTTGGACGCCTTAGCTTGCCAGGCAGGCAGGGGAGCTGTTTTAGGCGGGAAACAGAGTTTTGGCGTGAAACTGGAATAATGTTGGCGCCAACAGGTAAGAGGGGAGAAAGAGAGAGAGAGAGAGAGAGAGAGAGAGAGAGAGAGAGAGAGAGAGAGAGAGAGAGAGAGAGAGAGAAACAACCCCCAATCCACACACTCCTCCCCTTCCTTCTCTTCAGTGGCTCCTCTCCAGCAGATCTGGTTCCTCCTCCTCACCAGCAGCTCCTCCCCCTCCTCTCCTCCTCTTCCTCCTGTCCAGCAGCTCCTCCTCCTCTTCCTCCTGTCCAGCAGCTCCTCCTCCTCTTCCTCCTGTCCAGCAGCTCCTCCTCCTCCTCCTGTCCAGCAGCTCCTCCTCCTCTCCAGTACAGCAACAACAAGCAAGAGCAACAGTAAGGTATACCTCCCTCTCCCTTCTCCCACACCCTCCTCTGCTCTCGTTCTTCTTTGCTGGACTGTTTTGTGCTAGCTGGTTGGTGGTTGCTCACTTGTCTCTTATAGTGGTTAGTGCCTTAGTGGCCAGGCATATGTTAGTGATTAGTTTAATGATAGTGGGGTTAGTGCCTTAGTGGATGCTCCTTGGTTGAATAAAATAATGCATGTCGTTGGCCTGTTGGGTGGATTAGAATAAAGGCTAGTTGAATACTGATGCATGATGTGTTATGCTCAACAATGGATTAGTTTAATGACTAGTTGAATGTTGATTAGTTTAATGGCTAGTTGATTGTCGTTGTTTGCTACATCTGCATGAGTAGAGTAGTTTAGTTGCTGCCACAGAAGCCTTTTCATATGTCTGGTACCCTTTTGTCTATCTAGTAAGTACTTTATTGTTTGTTGCCTTGTTGCCATTGCAGCCCTTTTATCAGTTATGCTAATATTCCTTTGTGTTTGGTTGTTTGCTGCAGGTAGTAGAAGTGTAGCACCATGGATGGAAAAGTAGCAGCTGATGGGGGTGAGCCCACCTATGATCCAATGAAAGATCCAACAAGGAAGCCACAATGGTCAAATGATCCGGGATGGAACTATGGATATTGATCTGAGCCTCCAAATCGGCATCTTGTTGTGTGCGCTCTTTGTGGCAAGATAACTTCTGGAGGGATCAAGAGGCATAAAGAGCATCTTGCGGGCGTCGGGGGAGATGCAATTGGTTGTCCTAAGGCCACCACACAATTGAGGAGAGAAATGGGAACATATTTGGAGCAAAATAGGAGGATCAAGGGAGTAGTAGATGTAGATGATGTTTAGGAGGTTGTGGAGGTGAGTTCAGTTGGAGCAAACATCGCCTCTAAAAGGCCAAGCTCAGGGAAAATAGCCAAACAGAATAAGAAAGCGTTTATCACCAACATGCAAGGTAAAAAGAAGTCTGTTGTGTCTGCCGCCAATAGTTCCAAGCCAATTGTTGCCATGCTACGAAGAACACCGGAGGATCTTGTAGATGAAAGACGCTCTGGGTGTTCTCATAGCACCATGGAGTCCAGCACAAAGACTCCGGAAGAGAGGCAGTATGTCAATATGCAGTGGGCATTGTTCTTTTATGAGTGTGGCATTCCATTCAACGCTGCAAGTAGTAGGCAGTTTGAGGTTGCAATTGAAGCATCTTGTCAATATGGGTCAGGTTACAAGCCTCCTAGTGCACATGGGCTGAGAGATAAATTGCTTAATGATTGTGTGAAGGAAACGGGACTTTTGAGGAGGCAACACGAGGCAGCATGGAAAAAATATGGATGCACACTCATGTCGGATGGCTGGTCGGATAAAAGAGGACGCCATTTGATTAACTTCCTTGTTAATAGTCCAGAGGGCACTTTCTTCTTGGAGTCGGTTGATGCCTCAAGTGTATGTCATGATGGTGATATGATAGCTGATTTGCTTGAGAAGAAAATTCTGGATGTTGGAAAAGAGGATGTGGTACAAGTTATCACCGATAATGGTGCTAATTACAAGAAAGCTGGCCACCTTCTAATGGAGAGGATGCCTACTCTATATTGGAGCCCGTGTGCATGTCATTGCTTGGACCTAATGTTGGAAGATATAGGAAAGTTGAAGGCATTTAAGAAGCCTATTGCAGGGGCTAGACGTGTCACAACTTTCATCTATAGACATGGAAGACTTCTTAGTCTAATGAGGAAGGCCACGGGTGGGGATCTTGTGAGACCAGCAGCCACTCGTTTTGCCACAGCCATCCTCACACTTAGGAGTTTGGTCAAGAACAAGGCTGCATTGAGGAGTTCATTTACATATGAAGAATGGGTTGGAAACAAGTTAGCAAAAACACAAGTTGGCTTGAATGTGCAAGAGATTATACTTTCAACGGAGTGGTGGAGCGCAATTGAGGACTGCCTTAGAGCTTCAACTCCACTTCTTAGAGTTCTTAGAGTAGCAGATGGTGATGAGAAGCCTGCCATGCCAGAGATTAAACCACTTATGATTTATGCAAAGGAGAGGATCAATCTAGGTTTCCCTCAACAAAACAAGCAACCATTGCTCAAGAAGATCTTGGCCATTGTTGATAAGTGTTGGGAGAATCAAGTGGATCATCCATTGTATGGGGCTGCTCTATTTTTGAACCCAAGAAAGTTCTTTCCTATTGTAAGCAGAAATGATGATGCCTTAGTTGGGGAGCTTAGGAGCTGCTTTAATGATGTGCTTGCAAAAATGGTACCGGATGCCAATGTTCGAAAAAATATTGATCAACAATCTGTGCTCTATGAGCAACAGCGAGAAAGCTTTTCTAATCCATTGGCACTCGAGACCATGAGCACAAGAAACCCTCGTAAGTCATATTAAATGCATCATGTTAATTTCAGCATGTTAGTTCCAGTTCCAGCAATGTAATTTCTGTACAAATTCTTAATATGTGTCAGTTTTTATCATTTTATTTGATTGGTGGAGTTCATTTGGTGGTCGGGCCATTGACCTACAAAGGTTTGCAAAGCGCATTGTTAGTCTTTGTGCTTCATCATCTGGTTGTGAGAGGAATTGGAGCACGTTTGAATTTGTAAGTCAACTAGTAAAGCAGTATTTGTGTTTGTTCAATGATGATTTCAGCAAGTTATTTACTTATTTCACTTGTTGTTTCTACTTTGTAGATCCATACAAAGAAAAGGAACATATTACAATCGAAAAGGTTGAATGATCTTGTCTTTGTTTCATACAACCGGAAGAATATGCAACGGTTTCAAAAGAGGCGTGAGAAGGTGGGCGAGAATAGCTTTGAGGCTTTGGTCATTGAGGATTTTGATTGGGGCAATGAGTGGGTGGACCCATCACTATCACAACCTCAAGGTGCTCGAGGTTGTCCTGAAGACAATCAAGACATTACATGGGAGGATGTTGATGTGGCTATTGGTGCATCTTCAAACCTTCGAGGCCGCAATCTGCATAGGACAGCAACTACACTTCGTAGGGGCCAGACAAATGTCTGTCTGCACTACGCACGCAAGAGACCTACTACAACACGACCTATAATTCCTGAAGAAGATGAGGTAGAGGAGGACTTGGAGCAAGAGCAACACTCAAGTATGCCCAATGCGGAGGGGGAGGATTCAGACTACGTTGAGGATGATGATGATGTGAGCAATGACGATCAAGAGCCAACTAATGTTGACCAAGATGGTGAAGACAGCACCAATGCCAATGAGTTTGATGATGATGACTTTTGATTGATACTTTGAGAGTGGAGAGACATGAGAGAGCTGAGCTGGCCACCTTTATCCCTTTTGCTATGTTGGAATTATCTATTATTATGTTTGTCTTATATGGACCTTTGTTATGTGGACTACTGGACTTGTGTCATTTGAATTGGTTAATTGTTATGTAATATGCCATGCATTGCAGATTGCAGTTGCACTCATACTTGCTATCTTTCTTTCCACTTTTGTTCGCTGCCTCACTTTTATTTCTATTTTTTGTGGAATGTGCACTGGTAAGTGATACATTATTCTAACATATTTGTTCATGACTTCATGTTGATGCAGAATTCTGCTGGGGAGAAAAGCAAGTGCAAAGAGGATGGGGGCTCTACAACAATCAGTTGCAAGGTGTGTATGGTTGTATGCCTAGTTGCTTAATGCCTACCAAATTCTACTTAATTCTGTTGCTTACAAGTCTCTAAGGCGTCGCCTCGCCTTATGCATCAGTGCTTAGGCAGTGAGGCGCCCCCCAGCGCCTCGCCTCGCCTTACCGCCTTAAAAACATAGCCCGCCGCCGCCATGCCCTGCGTGAGAGATGAGGAAAATCAAGGTGGAAAGGGAGAGTGCGAGTGAGAGTGAGAGAGTGCGCTCGGGTTCATTCCGACCCAGCCGCTTCTGACAGAGCAGTCAACGGTCGTTGACGCCGCGCTGTCATCGATGTCGGCCCGAGAGGGATCAACCACGTCAAAACGTGCTCAGAAAGTAGCTCAGTGTTATTTTGTCACTGTCAAAAATTTGGTGCAGTTCAAAATGCCACGAATCGTAAAGTGATGGGTTTTACCTAATCATAGCACATATGTGGTGATTCTGTGCATTTTGCTATTCATTTTACTAAATGTTTCTATGTAAACTCTCTTGGCGGTAAAACGAACACCCTTCTCTCACGCACGCTGTGGGGTCATACCTATCTCGCACCTCATCAAACTCACCAGCAGGCAGCAGCCCGTTTAGCCAGAGCCATCTGGGTTCAACCACTGCGTGGCACCATTGGTCACATTTTCTCCCTCGCGCTTACGGTAGATCCCCCGTAGCAAGTGAATGATTGCTGTTCGTCGGACACACCAGCAGCTCGTTTAGTAGTATCAGACTATCAGGTGTCCCTGTAAACCAAAACCCCAAATGGGCCATCTCGGTGTGACCAGAGCGCCGCACCAACTAGTATCAAATATTCAGTGCGCTCTCTCTTCCTCTCTCGATCCTTCTCTCGCAGACTCCAGAGTCCAGGCACACACGTACGCAACCATGCCTAGATCCTTCGTGATCACCATCTTCGCCTTCGTCGCCGTGGTCAGCATGCTCGCCACCATGGCAGTGGCGGACACGCCGGCCGACTGCCCGTACCCGTGCCTCCCACCACCAACCTCAGGAGGCGTCATCAACAGCTACCCGCCACCGCCACCAGCAGGAACGGGAACCGGAACAGGTGGCGGCGACGGCTTCGGCGGCAGCTACCCGCCACCTCCGCCAGGGAGCTTCCAGCTGACCCCGCCTGGGGTCATGCCGGGGTTCCTCGCGCCACCGTTCAGCGCCGTCCCGGCCGGGCCGGCTCCTCCGCCGCCGAACCCGGTCCTGCCGTGGTTCCCGTGGTACTACCAGCACGACAACCCGATCACGGGGTCGACCGCGTCGGCGTCCTCGCCACCGGCGGTGCACCGTGGGACGACGTGCATGGTGGCCCTGCTGCTCCAACTGTGTTTAGCGATTCTTCTTCGGGCGCCGTAGGGTACTTTGTCTCTTTGTTAACCATGGTGTGTTAATTAGTTGGCACGACGCAGTGTTTTCGTTAATTGAGGTGTTCTTTCAAGTTTTTGTAGCTACAAGCCCGTAGAAAAGCTTACAACTACCGTTCTTATTAATTATAGATTATACACTGTTGTCAAGCATATAGGAGTAGACCACAAGAACACGTAATTTTGAGAGGTAATTATTGTACACATGGATGTCCTGTTGCTCTTTGGCGGTTAGTTTGGTGAAGATTTGCCCCCGTCCTTTGTGCTTATATATATATAGTCCAGATCCTTGTATAATCTGAACTTTGAAAATAGTGTGTGCTCTGTTAAAGTCTGTAATTTTCTGAAGCAGCCGTGCGGCGCATTTCCTGCTTTCTTCACTGTACAGTTTCCCCTCTGAGGGATACAGAAAGGCGCTTTCTCTTTGCCCTCACCATTCAGCAAGCCATCGTGGGCAGGCTAGCGAGGTTTCGTGCCAGCCTTTATCGATCCATTGGTTTGTTGAGATGTCCAAATCTGTACATTCAACTCAATAGCAACGCATCAGCGGCTATATCGGTTTTGGGGCCACAAAAGCGAGGCATGCTGCGCGCGGTGCGCTTGCACGCCCCCTTTTTTGGGGCTCAATTTTCTCAAGAGGTTTTCGAGCCCGATCGCATTATCTCAAGCCTCTCAAAAAAAATCGCAGTATTTCAAGCCGAGTGAGCTGTTGCTACACGCCGATAATTTGTTGATTGCGATCGGCTGGTAAATCAGCGGACAAATTATTGGGTTGACGTACGTCATGGCGTAGAAGATTGAGAACAACGTCGGACACGTTGCCCTTCTGGATGCTGCTTGTTACGTCAGTAGTGCTAGCTGCGCTCCACCGTTCCTACCTGAAGCCTGAAGGATCATGCACGTACAGCCAATCGTGGCCACGGTTTTGGAGACACGTATAGTGACGTTCGGCCTGCTTGTCTTTGGCTTCTCTCGGATTTGCTCCTACTTATCCCTCATAAAATCACTATTCCCCGTTTCATATTAGTTATCGCTGATTTAAATGGAGGGAGTACCATTTTCTTCGTTTTTAAGCTTTTGAGTCATGAGTTTTTATCTACAAAGTTTTTCTTGCCACTTATTGTAGGGACATGAAGTTTTTCACCCGAGTTCACATGCTTCCTCATGATCAGTAGTTTTTTTTTAAAGTCAAAAGAATTTTGTGCTAAACATCGATTAATGTTTCAACCACGTGCAATTTTTTTATGATGAAATGATAGTCGGGTCATAGAAGAAATATTGATGCCCCGAAAAGACTATTGTGGAGGCATTTTGAGTTAATTGCACGAAGGTACCACAATTGGGGCAGTGCGTGCGGATTGGTACCACTTTCCGTAATTTTTACATGTCAGTATCATATTTGGGGCAGTCTGTTACAAAATAGTCTAAACCGCGTATAACAGTGTATTGACGGTGTATCTGACCGTTGGGGCCCTCCTGTCAGGAGCTAGCGAGGCATGTTCTTTCGCAAAAAAAAACTTACTTTTTATTTAATCACACACCCATCCTTTGTTTGCCTAAAAGAGGGTCCTGCCGGGAAAAATGGGAAACAAGCGGTTACAAAAATGTCGTCCACATGGGTGGGCATCTTTTTTGATAAGGAAGAACAAGAAGGAGGAGAGGTACAAGCTCATGTTGGATGCACAAAAGGAGAGGATGGAGTGGAACCGGAAGATGGCGGAGAAGAAGCTCAAAATTGAGAGGGAGAAGGTCGAGTTGGAGAAGCAAGAGGCGGCCATCAAATAGGAACTCGAGAAGGCCAAGACATTTGGCGCGATAGAGCTTGAGAAGGAGAGGTTGTAACTCGCACGGGACGCGGAGGATGTGAAGATCATGTTGGAGGACGAAACCCTCTTGGATGAGCATGCAAATAAGTGCCTTGCGGACAAGAAGAAGGAGATCAACGATCATAGGGAATATGAGGCGGCGAGGGCGGCAGCGGCAGCGGCAGCGGATCATGCGGTCCGGATGCAGGCGGAGCAGGCAGGCCGGATGCAGGCGGAGCAGGCAGCCCGGATGCAGGCGGAGTAGGACGAGCATGACGCATTCCACTCGGTGCAGGCGCCCGGCCAGTGATCCGAAGCCATCCGTCACACTCGGACATTGATTTCATTTTGGCATTTCCGACTTGTTGAACTATGATTTGCTTTGCTTTGTTTGAACTATTGAATTCGGACAATTTATATCATATGATTGATGTGCATGGATTGCATGGGTTTGAGAATCGCATTTGAAGTATGTGGATGTGCGGCGCAATATATGAGAGGCTGACGGGCGCTGTCCATGAACACGTCCGGACGCGCCCATGGATGTATGGGAGGCCGGATTTGCCAAGTACAGTTGTAATGCTCTAACAAATCTTCACCCAAAAAAGCTTCAACACTTGCAATAGTTTGGACAGTACGGAGTTGTAGCCTTGTGAGGGCTTTTTTCGGTTGAGAAATGGATACCTTGTAGGTGGGCCGTAGTGCTAACCATCCGGTCGATTAAGGTCTGGTCCAAAAACATCGGTGCTGAATGGGCCGAGGTTTGAAGTGGGTCAGGGCCGACCGCACTAGCTCAGCAAAGCATTCGGGCCCCTCAAGAAAAAGGCAAAGCATTCGGACCCCTAAAAAAACCCTCAAAAAAAATTCGGACCCCTAAAAGAAAAAAGAGCAAAGCATTCTGAACGCGAGAAATCTCCGTTTTCTCGTTGGCATTCCGTCGAGCACCGCCGGGGCTCCGTGACGTCCGTCGATCGCCTCGTCACGCTGGTGAGTTTCCTCTCCGCCGCTAATCGCCGCATATGTCTCGCCTCTTCGCGACGCCTTGCGTACCTTCTGCGCTGAGAAACAGCGGGCGCGATTTTACCATTTTTGTGGATCGAGCTCTTATCTAGTTCAATTGGTGTTCGAATTTCAGTGCAATCGGTCATCCGGAAGTTTCATAAATTGAATCCGTGTATGGTTTCCCCCCACGATTCCTGACAGCTTGTGCGAATTTCGCTATCCGTATCAGTTCTATTGGTCAAATTTCGAGTACAGCATGCCACCATTTTGTTTTGTGAGCGCTCCAAAGGTGTTAGAGCAAATCGACGGTGTGGCAAATTACTTGATTTATACAACTTGCAAAACTGTACTCCTAGGGCACTGGGCACAATGTGCACTGCCACTATACATTCGATCTGGGCACCGTGCTCCCAAAATATATGCTATGCTAGTATTCACATGTACTCTAATAGAATTACAAGGACCTGGTCTTGTTGTGTTGTCACTGCGTAGCGGGCGCTGATCAAACTCGGATATGTTCTTCCTTGATCACTTATCTCTTCTGGAAGTTGAATAGCTTGATTGAGAGCCCGAAAAGGAAAGCAAAGAGAAGAGCGAATGAGACGACCACCACAGCGACCACCCACAGGAAGTCATGATGGTACCCAAAATAGCTTTCTACGAAATCGGATACCCGCACGCCATTATCAAACTTTTCGGTTACATCCCCAAACTGTGAAGTGACCAGACCATTCAGTGTCCATGCAATAGGGCTGAGCCAGTAGTACCACCTCCACCATATCGGGATTCTCTGTAGAATAAAGTAGCCAGTTCACATAATATTACTTTTTGCATAAGAGCTTGCATAGTATTAGGAAAAGAAGGAGCAAAATTTGGTTATTGGTTATAGAGGTGGAAGTATAGGGAGTTGAAACATTGAGAGCAAATAGTATACTTACAGTTCTTGGTGTAATAAATCCCGAGAAAAGGTTCCAAAGAGCATAGAATGCCGTGGAAGCAACAGAGGCAACGTTGTAGTTTGGAGTCAGGCCCACCGACATCATTCCGTAAAATGTGAAGTAAGCTAGAGTGAAGTACATGAAGAACAGGTACCAAAAGAATTTGACAGCTGTCCACTCGAATCCAATCATAGCATATACTAGCACACCATATATTAAGGACTGGACAAAGATGTATGGAAGTTCAATTGCAACCTGCAAAGGGAAGGATGTTAGGGCTCTTATTGTCTTACCGTTGCTTTCCACTTAGGGGATTTGTTTTAACTATCTGTACCATCTTTTCTGGCTGTAATTCAATATTATCTGAAACCTTTTATGAAGCCTCGTTTGCATCTGTTTATTATTCTTTACATGAGAATGTGATGCCATCTGTTTGTTGAGCTCCCTTTTTTACTTGGCATATAAAATAACTACACACGAATGTTAATGCAAAGTAAATTTACCTGTCCCAATGCATATGGCAAAGGTGAGTACATGTGAGCCGCTCTTTCCCTGTAAAAGACCGTGCGCTCAACAGCCACAACTGGCTGAACTGAGGCAGAGTTCTGCACCCCCATGAACAAAACTGAGGAATACATGGAACCCATAGCATTGAACAAGTCCTGTTGATTGTGTCTGCAAGAGTAAAATGTTTCTAGTGAATTTTGAAGGTAAGAACCATATGTAATCTCCTCAACAAATACCATGTATTATTTTGTACTTTCTTTTATTACATATTATCTTACCTTTTTTTGCCAATGCCCCAGAACATTGTCCCAAACAACAGTGCAATCACTGTAGTATAGAAGTACTTGACAGCTGTGTATGGAGGGTTTCTCCAGTATGACAGGCTTTGCTTCCACAGGCAAGCAAAACACTGTGTGAGGAAAGTTTGTGAGTATTGGGTTGGAAAGGATAGGTCGCTTGAACCTTCAGGAGGTGTGCTTAGCTCCTTTATTAGATTTTTGTTCCTCCTGAAATGCAACAAAACCGACAATATTAGTGCACATTTAAGACACTATTCAGTTGCAGAAGATTAAACTGAACACTAGTATGATACTAGTGTTGTCATGCTTTTAAAACGGGCCATATATGATTTCAATGTTGTTTGTAATGCATATTTGTCCGAAAATATTCTGGTGTTTTGTAGTTTAGAGATCTCTCTCTTAAATACTAGTTTAAACTTTAAACGTGCTGAAGAAAATGTTGATTTTTGCTCTTTGTTTCGAAATATAAGATTTCATAGCTTAAATCAATATTTTTCAGTCTTTCATTCTTTAGTTATTAAATCATGAAGTAATGCAACCAGAAGCCTACCGATATAGTTCAGAATTCTTGTATACTTGACTGAAGTTAATCCCAGTCATCTGTTCTTGTGTTGCACTAGTCACTTCCAGCATCCATGTTGAAGGATTGTAACCGTCTTTAATCTTTCTGACATCTTCAATAGCCTGTGTAGAACCAAAGGAAAACAATTCAGTAACATTTTCGTTCCGTGCGAGGCTGCATATATAAACATGCACTAATTTATGTTCTCTTTCGTCACCTCAAAATATCTGATCAGTTCACATGAGTGCCGGCCTAGTGGACCTACATAAATCTCTTCACCTCCTCGTTTCATCAGGAAGAGCTACAAAGACACACAGGATCATCAGGTATTAAAAGCGTTGATAAACAGTATGAATTGTCCTTGTGTTGCTTTACTGTTTTTTTCTTTACTACATGTAGGCACTGCATTTAGTACCTCATCAAAAGACTCAAATATGTCGATGCTTGGTTGATGAATGGTGCAAACAACTGTCCGTCCTGTATCTACAGTATTCCTTATTGCCCTCATGACAATGGCTGCTGCCCGTGCATCAAGTCCAGATGTTGGTTCGTCCATGAAAATGATGGAAGGGTTAGCAACCAGCTCCACTGCTATTGTTAGCCTTTTCCTTTGCTCAGTCGACAATCCACTCACACCAGGTAATCCAACCAATGCATCTCTTAAGGGGGAGAGTTCCACCAATTCCATGACCTCATCAATGAACATCTGCAGACCAGGTTTCATGTGTTAGAACAGTCAGCAGGTATTGTCACCCTTGCCAAGATATGACTAGTACATAAATGTGATCAACAGTCACGTCAAAATATCTGTCTGAATCATTTCGGTGAATTTGAATTCTACAGTTATCAATTTTATATTTTATATCGCACAACATTTAAGATCAGTTGCCAATTTGTTTTACGGAACATAATCAGTTGCAATATTAGTTTTCTCACTTAATCATGTTTCATACAATTTTATAATAAATATATATACTCCTATACTATGAAAACATTAAAAAAAGCAAATTGTTCTTTGCAAACCTTTCTTGTTGAGGAATCAACATTGGAAGGTAATCGGAGCCATGAAGAGAATGCAAGAGACTCATAGACGGTCACATTTGGTGAATGAATGTCGTTCTGCTCACAGTATCCCGATACACGAGCAAAAGTTTCTTGCTTCTTTGGATAACCAGAGATTGTAATGTTGCCCTCTATGTATCCACTGGTCTTCCGTCCAGCCAACACATCCATCAGTGTTGTCTTACCG
The DNA here is from genome assembly GCA_963921465.1 of Triticum timopheevii. Taxonomy (NCBI): domain Eukaryota; kingdom Viridiplantae; phylum Streptophyta; class Magnoliopsida; order Poales; family Poaceae; genus Triticum; species Triticum timopheevii. Next base: position 316,749,028 of record OY997270.1, read on the forward strand.
GCACCACTGACACCCATAAGAGCTGTAAGCACTCCTGGCCTAAATGAACCACTGATACCCTTCAGTAGTTCCAACCGGCTCTCTGCCACACCTTGTGCTTTAATTTCCTACATTTTTTGTTGGATAAAGGAGTTACGCATGATATTTTCACTCATTTATGTTCCATATATTGTACATATCTGTACTTTATAGAATTTTTAGAAAGAAAATACCTGTGGCATGTCTACACTGTATTTTATATCATCGAATGTGATGGAGAGAGGCACAAAAGGGAGGACCATTCCTTTCTTGCCTGGACTAGAATTCACTGTTGCATGATTGGAAGTTGATTCATCATTGCTCCCATCCTCAGTATCTGGTAGACATATGCAAGTGGTAATTTTAAATTATACCTCAACTATCAGGCTGGGAAGTCAAACTTATTGAGCTTTGCCAATTGGCCATTATGTTATATCTTCTTCAAATTGATGAATATGGAATCAGTAAGTACCTCTAGATGCTATTGTACTGTTGGTAACCCGTCCTCTCGATGATGCTTCTAAAACTTCACCAGTGAGATTAGCTTGTTTTATCTTCAATGTTTCTTCAGATACTGTTGGCTGGTTGCTGTCAAATGCTGCAGATAGGAGAATGTATGAGATTAGAATTTACAGCATTGTTTTTTGAAATTGCAAAATTAGCTACATATTTGCATTCTAAATACAAGTTATTTCTGACTCACGGTCGAGGAATGTGAGGCAGACGGTATAGAGGATATTAAATAGTAGCACATATCCGAGCAAGGCACCAGCACCAATCCAGTACCACTTCGTATCAGGAAAGACGCCTCGAGATTTCAGAACTAGGTTTCCAAGTGGTTCGTTGAAACCGGGGATTGTCTGTAGTATAGCAGTAACAATATGCTTTAGCCAGACATATTCAGAAAGACAATTGTTTATCCTTTTTCACAAAAGTCTATTTACCTTGTTCCAGCTGTGACCTAGGAACTCATTCACCGATAGTGCATTTTGTGCGTACATCAGGGGTGATATCCAGTACCCCCATATCCACCATTTCTTTACATTCTCTGTTAAATCAAAGGAATGTTTTAATCTATGATTCACAGATACCACATCCAATGAGGAAAAAGTAACTGAACTGAGGAAATTTAGTCCAGGTGTTCTTAGGTGGACACTTCAAAATCAGTTTTGGACTTTAGCTTAGCTACTTTTGCATACCTCTTGCCAGGACGAATCCACCAGTGAGCATAAAAATTAGTATGCAGAAGGAACCGAGGGTGCTTGAAACAACCTGATGCCTTGCAAGACCAGCAATGAAGCGAAAGAGTCCAGACGATGCCTCGTTCATTAAAAAGAGCAGCAGGAACTGCCTAAAAAATCTGTAGCATTGCATTGTTTTCATTAGCTTCTGCAATACATTAAAAAAGATCATGTATGTTAGAATTCCACCCTTACCTCTGTACGTTGGGATCAAATCCAATGCCATAGTATGTTATGCCGACCCAAATTGTTACATTGAGCAAGGAGAGAGGGGTCTTAATGAGCCATGACGGCAACGTGTATGTCCATGCCGGAAAGAAGAGAAGATTCCGTTGCTTGAAAAAAACAGGGAGCTTTGCAATAGTTAGACCTACTTCTGCTAAACCATTGAACATGATCATCAAAATCCCAAAGAAGAGAGCACCCATGTATATGCCTCCATCTGTCACCGAGTCGTGATGCATATTGATGCGCAGAAAGACGGTCATTGCAATGATCGCCATGATTGTCAACTGAAGAACAAAGAGAAATAGTAAGAAAATGTATGTTATGTTCTTGTATACTCATCTAGGAATAACAACGAAATTAGTTAGTGTTGAGCTTTTTGTAGATTTTGCCTTTTTGGAATCATCACCTGAGTTGCCTTGAATATATACACAAAGGAGTTTCTTTTCATGAGCAGTATCTCTCTGTTGATATTAGCTTTGAGTAGTTCCTTCATGCTGGCACCGTATTGTGATGTTTTCAGAGCTGCAGGATGACTTCCATTCTTGTCAAACGGCACTGCTAACTCACTCTTTATAGCTTGACCAACATGGAAAGCTTGAAATGCCTCCGCAAACTCCTTAACAGGAACATATCGGTATGTCTCATCACTGTTTATCCAGTATTGTCCTTGATCTTTTCTTGATGTAACCTAATAAATTTCCAGTTATAGTCAGTCACACATAAACATCGTAGCCAATTATGATCCTGGTATTGACATTGTTGAGGAAATCGTTAACTGGTAACTGCTCGGTTGGCTAGCAAGTAGGGGATTAATGGGCTAATTGGCAAGTTAATCGACCATTTAATAAATTAATTGGATGATTTATTGGTTTATCGGCTACTCGGTGACCCTAGGAGTAGGGGTTAATCGGCAAGTTAATTGGTTAATCGGACGAATTCTTGAACAGGGGTATTAAGAAAACCCCAAGTTATTTTGGGGTGAAAAAAAATCCCAACTTATGACAGTTTTCTACAACTATCAATTTTGCAGCTTGCCATATTTTGCCCAAGATGCAAACTGTATGAAATATTAAAATATGTCGCTCCATTCGTTCCACTTGTGAGCATACTTTACATTTATGAAATTCCCTAGAGATTTAACGTTTTGTATTTTGAAGGTATTTCGCGATAATGCATTTTTTAAATAAATCCATAATTAGAGAAAGCTTCATACAAAAGTTGATGACACTCACTTCTTGCAAGAAGTCTGCTACGCCTTTTCGCTCAGGACATTTGAATCCCATTGAGTCAAAGAACTCGAGCACATGTTCTCGAGGGCCATTGTAGACAACCTGACCGTCTGAGAGGAGAATTATATCATCAAACAATTCATATGTCTCTGGTGCAGGTTGTAGCAAGGCAATGACTGCTGTTCCACCAATAATGTGGATTGTTTGTCGGATGGAGTTCACAATCTGGAAGGTTGTTGAGCTGTCAAGTCCAGTTGATATCTCATCCATGAAAAGGGCTCGTCCTGGTGTAACAAGCATCTCAGCTGCACAACCATGTCAGAGAATGGATGAGTTGGATTGTGTAGGAGTACAAAGTAATTTAGTTCCATAATAACACATAAGCATCTGGTAGGTTTCCTACTCATAGGCTATATTTACCTGTAGTTACTCTCTTTTTTTGCCCTCCTGATATGCCTCTCAACATAGTATTGCCTACCAGTGTATCAGCACAGATATCCAACCCCAAGACCTTCCATAATTAAAAAAAATCAAAGAATTAGTAATGTAGTCACTTTTTAATTTTCTAGAACTTTCTGTGGACTTAAAGTAAGGAACTTGGTAGCATTCTTGTTAAAACTGTGTAATTCTATGTAAACTACAACTGAGCTATAAAATAAGTAGCTGATTCGCACACACCTTCAGAATGTGATTTGTGACCACCTCGGCTTTCTGCTCTCCTGTCGCAGCAGCCTAGATAAGAAAAAGCAAAGATTGATATGCATCAAACTTCCTATTGAAATGTCCTCAAGTCTCAACCATGGAATGCGGTGAACTATGGTTTAAAATGTAACGACTGGAGTACCTTCAAGTAGATATCTGTTTCTGGATCTGGTTTGATATTTTCTTCCTTTTCTCTCCTCGATAGCTCCATTAGCAGGTCTGATCATTTCGTACGAAATTCAGGTTACTCAATGCAATATGCTACCATGATGAGTTTTGAGGTCTCCATTTTTCTTGTTCTTACCGTAACGGTGACCAATTCCTTGACATTTTGCAGAGAAGTTGACCGTCTCACGGACAGTCAGTTCCGCCATATGCAGATCATGTTGGCTAACATAAGCTGCCGATCTCCGTGGCACAAACTCATCCATGGTATGGCCATTGTAAATTATGTCCCCTGACATCTTTTGTGATCGCAATGTTTTTTTCATGTCAGTACTAGCAAGTTACAATCATGGTGCACCAAGAACAAATGAAGTACCATGATGAAGAAGAGAACGACCAAAAGAAAAAATGACGCACCTTAAGACTCGAAGGCAGGGTTCCGGCCAAGGCCAAAAGCAGTGAGGTTTTTCCCGCGCCAGGGGGGCCCAAAAGCAAGGTCATCCTAAATATGGAGGGGATAAGGTACAATTCAATGGAGATGATTCGCCAAGTGCAAGCGTGTCTGTTTGTTACCTGTGAGGCTTGATGATTCCACTGACATTGTGAAGGATTGATATTTTCTGCTTCCTGTTTGTTGTTAGGTGAAGAGCATTTGCCAGGCCCTGTTTGAAGACGATTGCCACCATGTAAGTACACATATTATGCAAGTACAAAAATCAAGGCAAATGAATGCATGGAGTCCTACACGTTTGTAACTCCTAACACTGAAGCTGCATAATAGACCATTACGCTGGATTTGCAGTTATCCTAACGTTCGGAGCTTCAGTGAGCAAACTTGACTTTTTATCCGAGGCAGTTTCCTTACTGACTCCGAATGGAGAATAATGTTGTTGCTTTTTAAAATCTTTAGGATTGGTGTGTTAGCACGGGATCAAAATGTCGCGGCAGTTAGGCACATCACTGCTTAACATGGCCTGTGGATTTGTACAGCTAGCTCCTCTTATGCTTCCGACTTTGTTTGCTTCTGCTTGGAACGAGAAATATTTGTGAGGAACGTGTGTCAGCTGTCAGTGCCATCGCAAAGATGAGTAAAATATCATCCAGTGGAAGGATGATGACATGCGAGGCCTAGTGCCACTTGACACTTGTTGTTGACACCTTGTGGTATTACCAGCTCAGTGACCGTTTTGGTGGTAATATTATTGCTCTTGTTTAATTGACGCTTACCAGATTAGAAACAGATGGGGGAGAGAAAATGGGTAGCCAAGTCTGCCGATCTTTATCGGAAACCAGTCAGCATCAGTGTGTTGTGTTTTCTCTCCTAGCCACAGTTTTCGCTGTTGGTCGTGCACTCAATCTATTTCTGTTAACTCTCGCCGCAGGCTCAACAGTCAACGTGCAGAAAAGGAAAAATGAAGTGTAAGAGTACTGATTTCCTTGTGGAAGTTCTTGTGTTGGACGACGTACCTCGAGTACATTGGCGTAGGTGTTGAGGATGGTGGGCAGGCCCCTGCTCCCCACGTACGCCTCCGCCTCTACGTTGAGGTTGTCGTACCTCACCTCGATCGTCGGCAGCTGGATCCCTACTCTGCATCACCCATCAGCACGCGACCAATGTTAGGTGCTACCCTGGCCGGCGTTGGCGGGAGGGGAGGAGCTCAGGCTAGGCGAGTAGGGAGGCGTACCGGTCGACGCGGTCCTTGAACTTGGAGAGGAAGCGCTCGTGGTCGTCGCCGACCCAGGCGATGCGCTGCAGCAGCGCGTGCTTCTCCTGCGCGCCCAGCTTCTCCACGTTCACCTCCTTGAGCTCCCCCTCCGGCATGGCCAGCACCGCCGTGCGCGCGCGGTCGTAGGTGGGCAGCTTCTCCAGCGCCGCCCATCGCAGCGCCTCCTCGTCGTCCTCGTCCCGCGACGACCGTGAGAACAGGTCGTCCCCGCCGCGCGACCACACCGAGCTCTCCCGCCGCAGGCTGCGCCCGAACGCGTGTATCTCGCCGGCGTCGTCCATCCTCTACCTACCGCGCGCCGCCGCCGCAGTCGGCGGCAGCACGGGAGAGAAAGAGTAACCCGGTCGACAGGGGAGAGTGGGCCGCCGCTGCTGTCCCCCTCGTGCGTGCTTTGCTTTCTTCCTTGGCCGTTGGCCCTGCAGATGAGGAGATGCGGATGAGAAAGAGATTGGCACTTATATAGAGTGGTGGAGCCGAGGAAGGAGAAGCAGCTAACGTACCCCGTGACGCCGCATGATCTGTCTATGGGCTAACGTCAGGGACTTGTGGGGGCGAATTCGTTTTGTGCGGGCTGCGAACTCGTGGACAACTTTTGCATCATCTGTGCTGGGTTAAATGTGGAGATAGGTAGACTCCCGTGCTGCTACGAAACTAGCTGCCGCATGAATAAACCCTTCTAGAAACAAATTGAGCTGGATACTACGTACATATGCACCCCCAAAATCAGCAAGCGTGAAGGGGAGGAAGAACGGTTTGACATGAGAAACAAGCTGGCACAGCCGCCAAATCTTTGTAGAAAAACTTATACTACGTGACGAGAGCATGGAATTCTGCATAGAATGTATTCATACGCCACGCTGACACATTTTGCACATGCATGATTGGTTGGTATATATGCGGTGCACGTGTTTTTTCTTTGTTTGTTGCTCGCTTCCTAGTATTATTTTTTTCCATTTTTGTGGGGAGGACGTACAAAGTGGCACTGCTACACTATCGGGAGAAAATCACCATCTGATAGCAGATTTGATCTCAAAAGAGAAAATAATTGATATCAATTAGTGAAGGCTCTGATTTGATCCGTGCACCCCCAGGCTGGAGGGGAGCGCTGTCCAATGCCATCCTACAGTACGTAGCATCATCGACTTCATTATTGGATCAAATAGTGCAATGTATGTATGTACATATGTATGCATATATTTTCATGGTGGCTACTCTTTTCTTTTTTTAGTTATATGGCGGCTACTCAGGCAGTGCCAAAAGGGCAGTTGGCCATGAACGAACATCACGTGAAAACGCCACGTGGTTTTGGGCCTTTGCATCAAAAGAAAGAGATACCACTACCAGTGCACTGTCAGAGTGCCAGTGGGGCACTTAAACTTTCTTTTCACAGCACTAAATGAGGCTTTACTTTATACACGGCCGTCGTTTTCGTGCTTGACCCCGGCTGCGCGGTCCCGGGATTCTTGATCATCGGTCTCTTTTTTTCCGTAGAATATACAGGCCGGGCGGACATGACCCATCTCCAAATGCATTATTGCCGCATATCTCCATATGTACCTCTATATACATTTCGGAAAATAATGAAGGCTCCAATCAAAACATCTGGAACACGGTTACGTGATGGTTCCATTAAGACCTCTCGTAGTGAGGTATCATAATAAGTACTCCCTCCGTTTCTTTTTAGTCCGCATATAAAATTTGTCTAACGTCAAGCTTCAATAAGTTTTGACGACTTTATTGAAAAAAAATATATCAACAATCACGATATAAAAATAATATCATTGGATGCATCATGAAACTAATTTTCATACTATATAACTTTAGTATTGGTGATGTTGATAATTTCTTTGTATAAATTTGGTCAAACTTTGTATGGTTTGACTTCAATCAAATCTTGGAGCAAAAAGAAACGAAGAGAGTATTATGCATGTCAACTCGACCATTTCGCTAAGATGGCATACAATTAAATGAAAAAAAAAGGTTGATATTATATAATATGATACCGTGATATGATAAAATACTACTAACCTAAAATATTAGCCTAAGTGTGTCTTACGTGCATGTGTATGTATGTATCCACTAACAAGGGACGCGCCGAAATCAATTATGTGATAAATCATGAGGGGTCACCACGCTTGGCTGATGAGCTAACCATCATAGTGAAGTTTGGATTGCAATTTTTATAAAACTAGATGGTATCTTGTGTTGTATGTGAGCGTATATGTTTGTACAGTGCTGTTGAAAAGAAGGATGGTATCCCGTGCGTGGTAATTGGTTGCAATATATTTCAATGATATTTATAAATGAATTTTTCGGATTAATAATATGAAAATGAAAACTGAAAATACATATCATTTGTTGTGTTCATTATTCTTGCAAAATATTAACTGAATATAAGTAGCATAATAAAATAAAAAAGCGAAGCATTTTGCCCTGCATTGTTGCATGCTGATGTATTTCCTTTTCCTATACATGTTTATATATTGAAGGTTTTTTTTGCGGGTGCTTATATATTGAAGTTTACATGATTGCATGTTGAAAGGAATATGTTAGTGTGGATCATCTATTTAGTTATACAAGATTTGCGGGATCAGATGACAGATGCATGAAGCATGATATAAAAATACAGAAAATGAAAAATGAAGCCGAAAAAGAGAAAATGAATGAAAAATGAAATAAATAAATAAATACCAGTGCTTTGTGCGCATCATTGTCGTTGGATTTGTGGGAGATATAACTATGCATGTCTGGCTGCTAACAACCTATGATTACCATATATTTTTGTGGCCAACTAAGGTGGACACTTCATTACCTTTTTTTTTTTTGCGAATCTGATTCTTTTCTTTACTTAATTGCACATCATATCACGTAGCGAGCAACATACGCTAGTGGTGGCATGTTGCCATCATGCTGTTAAAGTGTTATACGCATCTTTGCACCTCCGTTTTTCAACCACCGTTGTGTTAGTAATATACTTGGGACCCAACAAAGATCCCGAGTATAACATTTTAACAGCTCGGATGCATCCAAAAAGCTCCCGAGTCATTGATGTGGAGTGTAGGTAATAAACAACGCCAATATACAGGTACAACCAGAGTGCGAAGTTCCTGACGACGGGGACATTGGAGGATTTTACTTCAAATGATTCAAGAATGATATTTCTAAGTTTCAATTTTTTTTGAAAAAATCTATGAAAACATATACGTATTCACGATAAATCTGTAAATTTTCGTGCAAAAATATAATGTTTTGCAAGCTGCATAAAAATCATGTATGAAAGTATATTGTTATGAAAATTTCCTTGAGCGTGTTATATATGTATTTGTGTATATACAATTTTTTGGGTTTTTTTTTTTGCAACATGGAAATATGTTTTCTTTTATGTCCTCCACTGTCACACCGTCCTCAGTTTGCACTTTTCGGGTAAAACCACTATTACATTTGGGCCGAACCGTGTGAGATGTAGTCATTGCACACGATCCTCTAAAGTGCATGTATAATGCGTGGTACACAGAACTTCTTTAAACATCTTTCAAAGTGTCCTGGCAAGCAGGTTTAACTAGACGAAATAGAATAATTGTAGAGTAATTACTTTAACCGAGTTAATTAACTGTTTTGGCGGTGTGGAAGCTTGTCTGGAATGCGGCTGCTCCCCCCAAGATGCGGCACTTTGCCTGGCAGGTCATCTCGGGATCGCTTCCTACAAATGCTGAGAAATATCGGAGACATATAGGAACATCCGCATACTGCAGTCTCTGTAATCGGGATGAGGAGACATCATTTCATGCGCTGCTTGTATGCCCTAATGCTGCTCTTCTCTTGGATACAATGCAGCTAATCTGGCCACTACCTAATAGGACTGATATCATATGCACGTGCTCGGAACGGTTGCTTCATCTTCTAACTGAGTCGAACGAGCATATCAGGAGCAGGATCATCATGGTTCTATGGCGGACCTGGCAATTGCGGAATGAAATCACACATGGTAAATCCATCCCCCCATTGGAAGCTTCACGCTCGTTTCTATCGAGCTACTATAATACCTTCCAACAAATCTCGTTGAGTGTCGAGGAGATTATGAAACGGAAAGCACCGGTGATAGCAGATGCGCTTATACAGGTGCCCCCACCTGTGATACGTACACCTCGCAAGCCATGGCCTTCCCCGGGGGCGCATGAGGTGGCACTGTCAGTTGATGGATCGTTCGATCCTGCGAACGGGTCAGCGGGCTCTGGTATGATTCTTAGAGACAATACAGGGGCGGTTATTTTTTGCATCCTACCGCAAACTGTTCCACTCCAATGAAGCTCTCGAGGCAGAACTACAAGCCGTGATGGAAGGGCTAAACCTGGCGGTAGAGCATTCTCAGGCCATTATCCTACTTCAGTCCGATTGTGTTGTGGCTCTGAAGATGCTCATGGATGATTCCTTTGACAGATCGGCGTATGGTCATCTAGTGTCGGAGATCAAGAGGTACCTGAGTGATAGGGTTGTTATTCCTGTTAAAATTCTTCGGGAACAAAATAGGATTGCACATTGTTTAGCGAACTTTGGTAGGTGTGGTGATAGCACAGCGTGCTGGTTGGGCCATTCACCCCCATGTATTAGCAAGCTAGTCGCTGAAGATTGTAACTCTATCACTTTGGAATAAAAACCCTATGATTCTTCGCAAAAAAAATTTAACTGTCTTGGCCTAACAAACTTGTATAATAACCTTTGCCACCGCTACAACTATACTAAATTTTTAGGTAAGAAAAAGTTGTGAGCTATCTAGGTGCACACGTAAGTGGGCCAAAATCTTTTTGTTATTTCCGTTTAAACATTGAGTTTCTTCGATTTTATTCTTGCTCAGGGATGTCTTTAGGAATTCGGGGCCACTACGGGACATGGATAATAGGGCCCTAAAATTAGAAAAATCCTTATAAAGATATGAGATACCTTGCCATGTCCAATACTACTTATTCTTGTCTTGTTGGTGCTTTTCATCACCAACGAGATTGAAGGTACATAATGAAATTTGTGTATACAATGCAGCGAGAAGCATGTGGCACAGAATTCAAGACCTTGCTGTGACATGGATAATAGGGCCGCATTTTTTATAAAAATACCCTTAATAATATAACTAAAGAGAACATTATAAACAAAAGAGATTACTTAAATGGGATAATCTCGAAATCACTAGTTAAGGGATACCCCTTGCAAAGTTCACTTCACCTTCTTAGCCGATGACAAGTGACGCATTGCATGTGTGCGACTTGTCGCAACCTGAGAATTTTTTCCTTTTTTGTAGACTTGTCGCAACAAAAGAGATTACTTAAATGAGATAATCTCGAAATCACTAGTTAAGGGTTACCCCTTCCAAAGGTCACTTCACCTTCTTAGCCGATGACAACTAACGCATTGCATGTATGCGACTTGTCGCAACCTGAGAAATTTTCCCTTTTTCATAGATTTGTGTATTCAAAATGTTTTATCTCTTGAACCATGCGTCCAAATCGTGAATTATTTTCATCGTTGGAATACTTAATAGGTTTGGACAAAGTTTTTTTCCACGAAAAACAGCGAATCAGAAAGAACTGAAAAAAAATACAATACAAATAAAGAAGAAGAAAAAAGAAACCAAAAAATGAATGACAAAAAAGGGGGCCGGAAGCTTGGATTTTGCCCTTTCCGAGAAGCACATTCACAAGCAACTCTGTGCATCCACGAGAATGCACACACATTTTGTAATTCTGTACATTTTCTAAAAACATGAAATATTTTTGAACATTTTTCAAAAACAAATGTGGCATTTCAAAATTGTAAACAAATTATTGAAAACACAATTATTGAAAATTGTGATATTTCAAAATTTCGAAAATGCCATGCATTTTTCAGATTAATTTTTGAAAATGCGATTTTTCTTTAATTTTTAAGATCTTTTTAAAAACATGAACAGTTTTTTAAAACATGAAAAGAAATTGAAAATTATTTGAAAACAAGAACAATTTTTGAAAAATCCAACACCAAACATTTTTGTTTTTGAACAAATTGAAAACATGAACATTTTTTGTAATTAATAAAAAATGCTAACGTTTTCAAATTTTTGAACAATATTTGAAAACATGAACAATTTTTAAATTTTTCAAAAAATGAAAACACCACATTTTTGGAAAATGCAAACAAAATTTGAATTTGGATATTTTTATGGGAATGTAAAGAATATTTTAGGAATGTGAACAGAATTTGTATTTTCTAATTATTTTTTGAAAAAAGTATACTCTAAAAATTTGAAACATTTTTAGGAAAATCCTTTTTAAAAATTATATTTTTTTGAAAAGAAAAAAGTAAAGAAGGGGAAAACAAAAAGAAATAAATAGAAACAGGGAAAAATAAAAAGAAAAAAGAAAAAAACTGGTTCAGATAACCTTCTAGAAGGTTCCTAAAACTGGTAAAATGGACAGGAACCTGCTAGATGGTTCCTAAACCCGAACGAACAGATCGGGCAACTAGATCGTCCGAGTGCGCTTCATTCTTATGTGTTTGGTCCACATTTTGATGCAACAAAGCGTCATATAGGGATTTCCGCATTCATAAACCAGGAGACAAAAGGCTCGAGCCGACAAAGCACACGAAACCCAAATGGAAAGCTCCAGCCGACCAGGCTGAGAAGTCACCAAAACAGGATCCCGTTGCACCATAAATGGACCTATGCAAGAAATTTGGCCCAACTTGAGGGCCTGAGTTGCAAAACCGGGAGATAAAAGGCTCGAGCCGACAAGGCACACGCGGCCCAAATGGAAAGCTCCAGCCGACCAGGTCAACAAGGCCCCAAAACAGGACCACGCTGCACCATAAATAGACATGCAAGAAATTCGGCCCAACTTGGGCCCCCGTGTGAGGGCACAACCCGGAGAGGCCTATCAATGGCCCTGTTCTTGATCGAGAACGATCAAGGTTTAAGCTTGAGGAAGTTGGTAAGTGTAGTTTGGCACTCATGTTTACTCATGTTTAAACCGGATAATAACATATTTTTCTAAGATAATCATTTCGATTTGATTGCTAATGACTAATGAATGCAGAAAATGCAAAATCTCTTTCTTTATTTTGTTAATTGCAAGAATGAATCATTTTAGGTGCAAAACCATGCTATAAAAGAAAGATAATAAGCGAGGTGATCCATCCCGATCAACCGAAGGCATACAAGTAAGTTTAGAGGAGAATACGAAGCCCGAGACAACCGTGGGCGCTCGTATCAGCGGCTGCACCGCGTGCTGTTGCCTCCAGACGTCATCCCAGGCATCTTCCATGAAGGCACCTAAAATCAAATCGTCTAAAAGACGGCCCCAAAACCCTATTCCGCTCACATGTACTCCCTCCATTCCGAATTACTTGTCTTGGATTTGTCTAGATACGGATGTATCTAGACACATTTTAGTGTTAGATACCTCCGTATCTAGACAAATTTAAAACAAGTAATTTGGAACGGAGGGAGTAGTATACAGTGGTGTAGAAGCCTTCTATTCAAATGGTTTTTACCCACTTTCCGCGGCAGAATTTTAAACCGTCGCCTTGCCTGTGTGTGCCATAGGAGGCCCTACCCGCACGACCCTAAAACCGCCGGTGATAGGTCCTCCGGTCACACACGCGGGGCAAAAAGAGCTCGTGTGCGATTGGGCGAGCCATCGCAGACAATTATACAGGCCCAATCGTTTCCGTTCGTATGTACATCCCACACAGTGAATCCTAGACAAACGTTTACGTTCGTATATACATCACACATAATATTTATGTGGAAACATTTGTGCAAGGTGGCCTAATGCAAGCATTTGTCGGGCGGAAGTCGTGTGTGATTGTTCATTGCTCCAACACGCCTACTTTCTAGAAACTGTGTGGGTTGCTTGAGTTCACCGCCCGCGGTATTGTCTGAGAAACCTTTGGCAATAGAAAAACCCAATAAGCAAGCTAATTGGCATATTATTGATAATCCATTTAGTAATCAAATTGAAATTTCATATCATACACATCAACTCATTAACCAGTTAACTTGCCGATTAATCCCTACTCACATGGTCACCGAGTAACCGATAAACTGATTAATCCTCTAATTAATTGATTAACAAGCCAATTAGTTTGTCGATTAGCCTATTAATCTCCTACTCGCTAGCCCACCGAGCCGCTACCAATTAACGATTTCCTCAACAATGCCAAAAATGCGTTCATAAAAGAAAACAACAAGCTCCCGAGGGGTGCGTCCCATGTGTAATATGTGGTGATGGCTGGGCGCACCAATTGATGCGCTCCCAACCCACCAAAAGTCCCAGCTGGGTTCCCCCCAGAAGGGGCGAACCCTCAAAAGCACAGCCTACCGTGCGCCTCTTCCGTTGCATGGGCTTGCCATTCTGGTTTTTTCCCCAACGGTTTTGGGAAGGTTCTAAATCAGGTTCCTTTCTTTTATCTTTTGTTTTATTTTTCTTTATGTTTTTCTTTTCCTTTCGTTTCAAATATGTGAACCTTTTTCAAACACGTGAAGATTTCCAAAGTCATGAATGTTTTTCCAAATTTGTGAATTTCTTTTGGTAAATCATGTACATTTTTCAAATTCGCTCATAATTTTGCAGTTCATGAACAATTTTAAATATACTTGAAGAATGTTTTAAAATACATGAACTTTTTTCAAATTCAAGAAGAGTTTTCCAAACTCATTAAAAAAATTGAATTCGTGAATAATTCTTGAAATCACAGATATTTCACGAATTCGTGATTTATTTTGTATTTCACGAACATTGGTAGAATTCATAAACATTTTTTAAATTGTGAACATTTTCTAAAATCTCAAATATTTTTTAAGTCGTGAACATTTTAATTAAGGAACATTTCTTGAAAAATCTAATATTTTTGAAATCATGAACATTTCACGAATTCAGAAACAATTATCAAATTAAGGAACATTTTGTGAGTTCATGAACAATTTGAAAATTCACAAAAAATGTTTGACCGACATTTATTAATTCATGAACATTTATTGAGTTTGCAAATTTCTTTGAAATCCACAATTTTTCTGAATTTCAGATTCGTGATTTTTTTCTCAAAGTTAACAGTAAAAAGAAAACCAAAAATAGCAACGTGCCCTGCACCGCACTTGGGCTGGCCGACATGCACGTACGGGGACGTGGGTGGGGGGTGGGGGTCCTATGTGCCGCTCGCCGGCGGCAAATTGGTGAGTGTTTGATGAAGGTAGCCGCGAATGGGCGAGCCCATTTGGAGCTAAGAACACGAGGCGCGCAAAAAAAAAATCATAGAATGTACTCGAAATCACCAATTGAGAAGCGCTCTTTGTAAAGGTCACTCCCATCTTCTCAGGTTGTGACACGTGGTGCATTGCATGTGCGCGGTGCGCCACATATCGCAACATGGGAGTTTCTCTTTTTTCATAGATTCATTTATTCAAAACATTTTATCTCTTAAACCGCACATCCAAATTTCAAACCATTTTCGCTGTTGGATTCCGCGCGTCGAGTTCATCAAACTAGAACACATGTTGATTGGTCTCAAGAACTTTGTTTTTCATGAAAAAAATCAGATGAAAAAACTGAATCAGGAGCACGATTTTTTTCCCTTTTCGAAGAGGAACATTTGTACCTCCACGAGAAGCAAATATGGGCCTCACGCGAAAGAAAAAACATATTTTTTTTCCTTTTCCAATAGGCACTTTGTAGCTCTTATGGGAGGAAAAGTAACATGTTTTCCCCTATTCCGAGAGGCATAGTTGTGCCTCTCCAGGAGGCAAATCCGTTCATCTACGAGAAGTAAATCTGTGCCTCTCGCGGAAGCAAAAAAAAAACTTTTTTCCCTTTTTCTGAGAGACGTGACTGTGACTCCACGAGAAGTAATCTATACCTCTCAGGAAAGAAAAAAAATTGGATTTTTTCGTGTAATTTTTTTTATTTTTTCTACAAAACCGAGGAAAACCCGAAAGGACGAAAAAAAAAAGAAAAAACATATAGCAGCCAAAAACACGTACAGAAAAGAAATCCAGTGACCCTTGCGGGGGCTTCCCAAGTAGTACTCGTTGATTAGTTGCTCTCGGAAGTACTGCGCAATCGAGAGATCGAGCGTCCGCTGAAGGCAGTCATGAATGGGCTGGCCCATTGGGAGCTAAGAACTCGGGGCGCGCAAAAAAAATTGCCACAAAGTACTGCGTGAGTGAGAGATTGAACTCACGATGGTTATCACGTGATCCTAACCCGAAGATCTGACGATTTCTACTTCTTCATTCGCAGCGTCAGGCTATAAGAACCAATTACAGCGGTATAACCGATTTTTATTGAAAATTTCTGAATAATTCATGTAATTTTTTCATGAAAGTTCACAAATAACGTAAATAATATTTGAAAACTTGTGAAAAAACTTTGAGTTCGATCAAACTTTTAATCGTGAATGGTTTTTTCAATAGTAAAAAAACTTGAAAATGTGATTTTTTAAGAAATAATCCGGAAATTTAAGGAAATGTTTATGTAAGATGAAAAAACTGGAACTATAGGCTAAATTTTTCTTAAATACACACTTTAGAATATTTAAATACAAATTGAACATTTTTGAGATATACATTGAACAATATTTAAATATGCAATGAATATGTTTTCTATATATGCTGAACAATTTCGAAATACACAATGAACTTGTTTTAAAATATGTTGAACATTGTCTCAATATAGTTTCAACAGTTCCTTAACTATACGAAGAATATTTTCAAATATAAACACGCAACGAACTTTGTATAATACATGGAAGAAAGGAAAAGGAAAGAAAAAGAAGAAAATAAAAGAAAAGATAAGAAATAAAAACAGAAACAGAAAAAAAACAGAAAAAAAACGGAAAAGGGAAGAACCAGCCTCGTGACCGAGCGTCAAATAGGATCTGCTGCTTGCACCTCGTCACGCGGGGAATACGCGCAAGAATGGGCCAGCTCAAGTAGCCGCCAGAATGGGCCAGCTCAATGTGGACCACAGGCCTTCAGCGCTCCTTTTTCGTCCTTTTTTCATCACTTTTTTGTTTTCTTACGTTTGCTTATATTTTAAAGTAGTCAAAATATATTTGTTATATAAATCACAATACATGTAAATTTTTAAAACTTTAATATGGCATTTGTAAAATGTTGAATGTGTACAGAAAAATAGTTCTAATGCATAGTAAAATTGTATAATGTGTACGAAAAAAGTAGACATAAAAGCATATATATGAAAAAATATTACACATGCATTTGAAAATGTTCAACTTGTATATAAAGAAAATTCCTGACGTATACAGAAAATGTACAGTGTGTATGGAGAAAAATAGAAATCAAAAGATATATGTCTTCAAAAATGTTAAATGTGTATATAAAAAGGGTCTTGATGTATTAAAATATGTTCAATGTGTATGGAAAAAAGTGGACTTCACAAAAATATAAGTTTTCAAAAAAATTGATCAGGTATTTTAAAAATGTTAAACGTGCATGTAGAAATGTTCCTGGTGTATACGTAAAATGTAGGATGTGTATGAAAGAAAATTTGACATGAAAATATATGTTTCAATAAAATGTTAATCTTGTATTTGTGAAATGTTCAACGTTTACATAAACATACTTATACAATGTAACCAAAATGTGTATGACATTTTGAATTAAATATTCAGGTGTTTCCAAAAAAAATCCTTGAAATTGTAGAAATCGTTTATACAATGTTAAAAAATGTTTGCATAATTTAAATAAATGTTTATTGTCAGTAACAAAATGTTAAATGTGTACTTGAATTTTTTTACCTTCTATTTGAAAAAGTGTTCAAAACTATATATTAAAAGAAAAATGTACACCGTGTATTTGAGTAATTTTTTACGTGTATCAAAATAAATGTTTCATGTGTACACTATAAATGTCTATTTGTGTACTGAAAATAGACATGTGTAAAAAAACACCAATGAAAACCGACAAAAGAAACAAAACAGAAAACCAAAGAAAAAGAAAAAAATAGTGAAACATGGAAAAGAAACAAAGTCAACCACTGAAAACCCAAAGAAAAGAAGGAAACTGGTGAAAACCGAGAAAGAAATGAACAAACCCGGTGAAAAACTAAGAAAATTGACCACCGGAGAAAAGAAGTGAAGATACAACGGAAACAAAAGAGAAGAGAAAAAAAATATTACCCCCCCCAGGAAAAACAAAAAAAAACATGAGCCAAAACCATTGCAACGACCGAATCGAACGAAATGACTCCAAGTGAACGAAAAATAGTCTGGCCTAGTAGCTACACGGGGGAGGGGGCGTTCAGGCCAGACGGACGCTATACTCGCTATAAGCGAGATATAGTCTTCGAACGCCGAAATGGGTAGTTTTTTTTAGATGAAAGGGTCCGCTTAATTATTTGCTCACGTCAAACAAGTAGGCCACAATTATTGAATACAATTATTGAATTTGGGTGTCCAAGTAGGCCCATAGTAGGGACAAAGAAGCAATTAGCAGTTTGTCGGGTTTCTCTAAGAAAAGGTAGCATTATCAGATATCCAGCGGTCATCACTCCCTTGATGAATTTGGCACTACATTATAAATGGAAATCAATTTTATGAAAACATGTGAAGGAGAGACAACTTGGAGCTTCACACTGCCTTGACAAGCTAGCTCAGTGCCTTCCTAGACATTTCAAATTAGAGTAACTTGTTTCCTTTTAATCAAAAGCTAAATTAATCATTTAAAGTTACAATTTATGAATACTTTTAAAATTGTGTGTTCACCGAGCTCCATAAGGGTGGAAGCTCTCTTAATCAATTTGAGGTTTGGTCCACGGTTCCGACTTGGTCAATACGTTGTGCTTTATGGAGTAATATGTTGATGGGTGGGCATGTTGGTATGTGACTCAGTGGTGCAGCGATATGAGTTGATTCAGAGCAACAGTTTCAAGAGCCCATATCCAAGGTGGATGTTTATCTGATCAGGCCAAAGTTTGATGCATGGATGTGCATTGAGTGCGATATATTGTTCTAGCGTATGTATACATACAAGGAAGCCACAGTCCATGTATGGAAGCAGCACAACAAAGCGCGAACCACACTGCCAACCACTCATGCACACCACTCAGCCACCACAGCATTAACAGGCGGCTAGATCCTAAAACAAATGACTGAATACTACTGTTTAAACCCAGACTAACATACAAAAGAACTACAACAAGTACAACGCAGATTACAGACACTGACGCAGAGACCTGCTATACGAACGGTTTTTAACCCCTTTTCAAGACGGTGTTTGGACCGTCGCCAAGTGAGTGTGGGCGATAGGGGGCACTACTAGGGAAAACCTTATACACAGGACCTGAGCAGTAGTGGGGGTTAAAAAGAGGCGTTGCTGGTACTTAGCAGCAGCGCGTATGCACATAAGGCGCTACTGCTAAAGATATAGCAGTAGTGCGGCAAGGACGAAACCGTTGCCGCCATGCAAAGTGTAGTAGTAGCGCGTACGCCTGAAACGCGCCATTGCTAAGAAGTATAGCAGTAGCGCTTTCCCCTAACACGCGCTACTGCTAAACCCATCCTATCTTCTTCCCCCAACCATCCCTCACTCTCCCCCTCTCCACTCCCACTCTCACTCTCCCACGCACATCGTCCGCCGCCGCCGACGTCGTCCACTACGCATTGCCGCCGCAGCCCTCGCTTCTCCTTCCTCAGTATGTGGCGCCCCTCCTCCTCCTCCTCCCTCCTCCTGTCGCGCCCTCCTCCCTCCGGCCACGTTCTCCTCCCTCCTCCGTTCGCGTCCTCCTCCCTCCTCCGTCCGTGACCCTTCTCCCTCATCCTCCTCCTCCTCCTCCTCACACCACCCTCCTCCCCTCCTTCTTCCTCCTCCTTCCTCCTCTCTCCTCTCTCCTCCCTCCTCCTCTTCCCTCCTCCCTCGGCCTCCCACCCCTCCTCCTCTCTCCTCCCTCCTCCTCCTCCCTCCATCTCTCCTCACTGATAATGTAGTTTATTTACCGTTTTTAGTAAGTGCTTAATTTAGTTTATTTAGTAAGTGATATTTAGTAAGTACTTAATAGAAGTAGATTATTTAGTAAGTGCTTAATTTAGTTATGTTAGGTTTATATATAAGATAATTTAGGGTTTCACTAAGATATTTTTAGTAAATGTTAGGGCTAGAACTAGGATGTTTTAGACATAGTTTGTTAGGGCTAGAACTAGAAATTTTAGTAATAGAAAACTAGGGAATAGTTTTTTTGAATATAAAATAGTTTTTGAATAGGATAGAAAACTAGTGAATAGGTATAGAAATTTTTTGTAATTTTGTTTTCAATATAGTAATGTATTGGAAATTTAATTCTTTTTATGTCATTATCACTTTGTCATCAAACAATGCTAATGAGATTTGATGATTTAAAATTTTCACTCGGTGGAATATGCAGGCTTTGTAGAGTCGTGTCTCCTTGGAGTGATCGTCATCGGGGCTACCTCTAGCTACTTCCTCTACACCCGAGTCAGTGAGCTAAAAGTCCATCTCCTCCTTCTCTACTCCTTGGTGTGTTGAATAGAGTAGAACTATGGTATTGAGTCAGTGAGCTCATGTGCGTGCTTATGATAATTGATCCGGATGGAATTGCAATTTAAGCATCGTTGTATGTGTATGAACATCTTTGTATCGCAGGGAAAATCCGAGTGACCTATGTTTTGCTGGAGTGTTGATTCATTTCCGTTCCGGCAAATTTCAGGCTCTCGATATGTCCTATTTTAGCAAAGGTCATGCCGGATTTTTCCATGAATTTAAGCATGACTTGTGCTAGAATATGTAGGAAATATCAAGTGCCCCGGATTTGCTAGAAAGAGAATTAAACGACATTTTGAGTTGACTTTAAGTCTATCGGGGCTCCATACTTGTGCTAGAAGAAGAATGCCGACTGTTGTCATGGGGGTCGCTTCTCCTTCTTCTCTTTGTGCTAGACCTTTGTTACGCACTAGGGGAAGAAGGAGTAGCGACCATCATCGACGGTCAAAAACGGTGAGGGAGTGTCCACCATATATGAGAGAAGAAGAATGCCGACTGTTGTCGTGGGGGTCGCTTCTCATTCTTTTCCTTGTGCTAGATATTTGTAATGCACTAGGGAAAGGAAGAGTAGCGACCATCACCAACGGTCGCAATATCAGAGAGGGAGTGCCCACCATATACGTGAGATGAGAGTTTAGAAAGGAAGACTCGACAGACCTAAAGTCAACCCGTTGCATATTGAGTAATAGTGATCTATCTGTTGAGTTTCCTGGTAGTTGCCTTCGGTCGATTTTTAATTAATGTTTCAACTATGAACATAGGAAATGTCTGATGACGAAAAGGAATTCAGTATGTATGAATACTGCAAAGACAGGCGCGGCATGTGCGACAGGCCTCACCTAGTTGGTGGTAGGCGCTTCAGCATCAAGCTGGATGAGACCTTCGAAGTGGATATAGTAAGTCACAACGACAAGTCTTTTTTTGTAATTAAGCATGAACTCTGCTTATTTTGCTTCAACTTATAATTTTAAATTTTTACTATTCTACTAGTGTATGCCTTACCATGCAAGAATGTATGTCTTGGATAGGGTTGGTTTCAGTACTATGGAAACTATGGAGGTAAAAAGAGTTAACTTGAGGACCGAGCATGGTTATAGTTTTGCCGCAAAATTATACAATTCACACACCTACACCCATTTTGAATGCAAACAATGGAGAGCACTATGAAAGGCTTATGCATTTGAGCCTGATATGCTTATCACCTTTGATATTCGTCCGGAAGATGATATTGAAGATAATATCGACATCTGGGTCAATGTGCAGTCGCCTCCAGTTCTACCATTATGTGAGTTTCTCAATCATATTTATGTCTTGGATATTGTTTATTCAAAAATAGTTGACAACTAATTTCTATTGACAGCTTATTTCCATTCAAGCAAACATGTCCGCCGCTTGGTAGACATGACCTACAATTGTCCCGGGGCTGAACTAAACTGCGAGGGGATAAGTCATTAATTTTCATGGCTTGAGGATCTTCATACTGTCAAGACAAATTATTTTCCTAAACTTGAAAATCTTAGTACTCAAAACGTACGACCAATAGTGTTTGTACTGAACTACGGTCACATCTATTTAAGAAAGATGATAAGATTTTTACTATTTGTCCTCAGTGCATCTTTTGCATACATTATTTTTTAAGCTAAACTTCATTGCTAAGTATGTTACTACGATGTTCTTCAACAGGGACTCCCAATGATAGTTGTGCCTCAGTGGATCGAGGCTAAAGGTCGCATGTCCATGTTTAGCATACGGCCAAGACATCCTACATTGGACATGAGTGCATTCATGATTTCTAGAAGCGAGCAAGTCTTAATAGTCAAAGACTGGAACAAAATTGTGAAGGATCGCAGAGAAGTACTAGGGGGCAGCAATCAGAAGCGCAGCCCACAATTAGGAGACAGGTTCATCTGCATGCTTCAATATGATGAATCAGGAGTGCTACACATGTTCTATGCTATTTTACCTGAGAGAGAGCAGCAGGAGTGATTAGCTAGCTAGAATGAGTGTTGGTGGTGATGACTATGATGATTATTATTAGCTAGTGTTGGTGGTGATTAGCTATGACTATGATGATTAAATAGTGTTGGTGGTAACTATGATGATTATTAGCTAGTGTTGTTGGTGATGATATGATGCAAGAGTTTTATATTAATATGATGATGATGATGATGATGATGATGATGATGATGAGTAGTATGTTATTATATCATTGGGTGAAAGAACCGTGGTTAATTTTAAGTGGATGTATCCTAAGTGATCAAGTCATGGATTATCATGACAATCCATGACTTGGTCACTTAGGATCCATCCATTTGAAACTAATCCGCGGTTCTTTCACCTAGTGATTTAATAACTCATTATAATGTAAAAACAATCTCTAAATTGCTACTGTATGAAAATTTGTATAAAGGAGTATGAATATGACCTAAAATTAAAAAGAAATAAAATACAGAATAATAGTAGTAACGCGGGCAGTGAGAACCGCTACTAGTAAATACCAGTAGCGGCTGTTGCAGCACGCGCTACTACTAAGTAGATATAGCAGTAACGCGTGCCAACAAGCGCTACTGCTAACCTTTAGCTGTAGCGCTGTATCAGTAGCGCAATTACCTGCGCTACTGATAGGCCAATAACCCGCGCTACTGCTAGGATTTTCTGTAGTAGTGGGGTCCTTCCCACACAACTAAGAAACCGTCGGGATAGGTCCTCCTGGCACACAGGCTGGGGCAAAATGAGCTCGTGTGCGATCTGGCCAGGCATCGAAAGCCAATTGTTTTCGTTTGCATGTACATCCCACACGGTGAATCCCAGAAAAACATTTTCGTTCTTATGTATATCACACACAGTTTTTTGTGTGGAAACGTTTGTGCAAGGTGGCCTAAACAGTTTTCTGCCGGAAGCCGTGCGTGATTGTTAGTTGATCGAACACACCTACTTTCTAGAAACTATGTGGGTTGTTTGAGTTCATCGCCCATGGTGTTGTCTGAGTAACCGTCTGCAATAGCAAACCCCAATAAGCAGGGTAATTAACCTATTATTGATAATCCATGTACTAATCAAATTGATATTTCTTATAAAACACACCAGATATTTCATATCTGTATAATAGCAACTAGGATTTCATAATCGAATTACATCAGATAGCTTCGGCACTCAGTTACGCCATTACACAACAGCACCAAATTTCACATGCAACATCGAAAACCTTTGAAAAGTAGCATCATACACGGTAAATAGACAGATGAATCTCATCTGGAAAATTGCAGAAGCGGAATGCAAATATTGAGACTTCAGTGATGTTGAATGTGCTTGCAACTTTCGGTCAGTGGCTATGGATAATTGCCCGCCCAACTCTCGTCCTCTTCAGGAAGACTTCAATATTGTATCGTGGGTCTTGAATGAATACCTTCCTCGCCTCTTGACCATGCAGGTGGTTTCAGAGGTAATCATCGGTGAACTACTTTCAAAAGTACTGAAAACAAAGATATGCATAAATCATTGTTATGAATTTTGAAATAACGCAAGGGATAAAAAAAGGTAAAAGAGTTAGTACCATCCTATAGTTGACTAATGTCTTCTTCATTGTGTAAACAAAGATCTTGTTGTTATTCGTCGCAAGTTTCTTCATCCTAACAATCTTTCTGAGTTTCTTGACTTGACTGATATTCATCGACATCTCATTTCCCCATATGAAAAATGGTTCGAACAGTGGGTCTAAGCCTCTAACAGCAGGACCTACATGTGCAAGACCAAATTGTAAGAAATTAACCTAAATATTAGATGGATTCCTGCAACTGCACAATAATGTGCTATTAGCGGAAGGACCATGCATGAGCAAACCTCGATGGTAAACCACAGTGTCTCCCATTGTTTCCCTGCAATACACATAAGGAAGATCTTAATTAGGTTAACTGAGAATTTCCATACTATCAGTAGAATATGTATTGAGTACAGCCAAATTCGATTTATTTCACATGCATAATAATACAAAATTGTACCCAAAACAAATGAAATCAAATTGCAGAACTGAACCAAATGGTTAAATGGGCAGCAGGCCAAATGAACCAAAATAGTTAATTGAGCACGACATTACAGAACAGAAACATGTACTAGAAGATAAGACAGTTAACAAAACAAAGAATGCTTGAGTAGAGTACCACCAAATGTAGCAATTGTTGGACCAAACTGTTAACTCAACATTACATTTCAGAGGACCAAATTGTTAACTAAACATTACATTTCAGAGGACCAAACTGTTAACTGAACATCAGATTGCATATTAACATTACAGAGGACAAATCACTAGAAGGCACTGGCGGTGGCCTCGAGAAAACAACATGAACTGTATTTTAAAGTAGACAACCGCATGGCGGTTTCGACAGTGGAGGAGGACAGTGATTTTGGCAGAAGGTGTCGCGCCGTCGGTCGGGGCATGTGGGACGGGAAAGGAGTGGGATGGTGTGGGTGGGGTGTGGATTACCTAACCATATCAACGAGGCCGCGCAGCAAGAAGAAGGGTCAGCGGCGAGGAGGTCACATAGCAAGAAGAAGGGTCGCCGGCGAGGAGGCGGCGCTGCAAGAAGAAGGGTCAGCGGCGAGGAGGTCACATAGCAATAAGAAGGGTCGCCGGCGAGGAGGCGGCGCTGCAAGAAGAAGGGTCATCGGTGAGAAGGCGGTGCTACAAGAAGAAGGGTAACCGGTGAGGAGGCGGCGCTACAAGAAGAAGGGTCGCCAGCGAGGAGGCTGAACTGCCAGTAAGCAGAAGTGAAGGTTTGAACTTGTAAAGCAAGGAGCATTAGTGGAAATGTAGCTTTTGGTGGGAGAGAGGGGGCGGGTAGATATATATTTCCGCGATGGCAGAAAAATTTCGCTCGGTTCTGCGAGAAACTGGTGCGCAAGTGCGGTTCAAGCGGGGTGGTGGACTATAGTTGACGAATCTTGCGTAAGCCAGACGAGAAGGTGCGCCAAGATATTTTATATCGCATCCCACAAGATTCTTTCTAGTAAACTGTTTGTGGTATACCTGATTTTTTTCGTTATGTTTTGAAAGACAAAATGGTGTTACAGAGGGAAAGGATGGTGTTTGAATTGCTAGAACATTTATGTACAGTGAACACGCAACTACATGAGTGTCGTGTTTAAATTTGGAATTATTTCGGGTTCATTTGGCATTTTTATGCATTAATTGAGTTTCTAGGCATTTAATGTGCATAATTCAAATTTGAATTACAAGCACATGCTCCAGTGCACCAAAGTTTGTTGAAAAATCACATATGTGTCTTTGGGTGAATTTATAGGTTTCATGCAAGAAATGAGAATGAAATTCAAACATCTGGGCGTCGTGGCTCGACCGGGAACAATGAGAAAGTTGGTTTTTAAATTCCTGGAAATTCAAAACTCGCCTGAAAATCATGAAACTTGGCATGGTGTCAAATGACACCAACATGCTGTGGTAAAAAAATTGGACGCATTGGACAAGTTTTTGGTATAAGCTTCTTGCAAATTAACCGGAGCTTCTCTCGAGAAGACTCGTGGTTCCTGGGGGGGATGTGTCACCATTGTGTGCGAAATGATATACGCTGCCTCCCCCCTCCTTGATTTTTTACAAAGGCAACATAGAACTATATGAGTGTCGTGTTAAAATTTAGAATTATTCCGGGTTCACTTGGACATTCTTATAAATTAATTGAATTTCTGGTCATTTAATGTGTATAATTCAGATTTGAACTACAAGCACATGCTCTTGAGCACCAAAGTTGGTTGAAAAATCACATGTGTGTCCTTGGGTGAATTTCTAGGTCCCATGCAAGAAATGGGAATTAAATCAAACATCTCGGCGTCGTGGCTCGGCCGGAAAGATTGAGAAACTTGGTTTTTTAATTCATGTAAATCCAAAACACGCCTTAAAATCATGAAACTTGGCATGGTGTCATGACATGGCACCAACATGTTGCGGTAAATTTTTTGGCTGAATTGGGACAAGTTTTGGTATAATCTTCTTGCAAACCAGAGCTTCTCTCAAGAAGGCTCGTGGTTCCGAGAGGGAACATGTCACCTCCGTGTGTCAAATGACATACGTACATTGCCTTCTCCCGCCTTATTTTTCTTGCACAGACAGATTAGACCAAATAGAAGTATCGTGCTAAATTTTGGAATTATTTCGGGTTCGTTTGACTTTTTTATACTTAATTGAATTTATGAGCATTTAATGTGCATAATTTAAATTTGAACTACAAGCACATGCTCCGGTGCAGCAAAGTTGGTTGAAAAATCATATGTGTGTCCTTGGGTGAATTTCTAGGTCCCATGCAAGAAATGGGAATGAAATTCAAACATCTGGGCGTCGTGGCTCGGCTATAAAGATTGAGAAACTTGATTTTTTTTAATTCCCGTAAACCCAAAACACGCCTGAAAATCATGAAACTTGGCGTGGTGTCATGACATGGCACCAACATGCTGTGGTAATTTTTTTGGCCGAATTGGTACAAGCTTTGGTATAAGCTTCTTGCAAACCGGAGCTTCTTTCAAGAAGGCTAGTGGTTCCGAGAGGGACTGTGTCACCTCCGTGTGCGATACGACATACACTGCCTTCTCCCGCCTTAATTTTTTTACACGAGCAGGTTAGACCAAATAGAAGTATCGTGCTAAATTTTGAAATTATTCCGGGTTCGTTTGGCCTTTTTTATACATTAATTGAATTTCCGGGCATTTAATGTGCATAATTCAGATTTGAACTACATGCGCTCCAGTGCATCAAAGTTGGTTGAAAAATCACATGTGTGAATTTGTAGGACCCATGCAAGAAATGCGAATGGATTCAAACATCTGGGCGTCGTGCCTCGACTGGAAATATTGGGAAAGTTGGTTTTTTAATTCCTGTAAATTCAAAACACACCTGAAAATCATGAAACTTGGCATGGTGTCATGACATGGCACCAACATGTGGTAATTTTTTTGGCCGAATTGGGACAAGTTTTGGTATAATATTCTTGCAAACCGGAGCTTCTCTCAAGAAGGCTCATGGTTTCGAGAGGGAAAGTGTCACCTCCGTGTGCGAAATGACATACACTGCCTTCTCCCGCCTTGATTTTTTTACACAGGAAGCTTAGACCAAATAGGAGTTCCGTGCTAAATTTTGGAATTATTCCGGGTTCGTTTGGCCTTTTTATACATTAATTCATTTTTCAGGCATTTAATGCACATAATTCAAATTTGAAGTACAAGTGCATGCTCCAGTGCGCAAAAGTTAGTTGGAAAATCATTTATGTGTACTTGGGCGAACTTCTAGGTACCATGGAAGAAGTGGGAATGGAATTCAAACATCTGGGCGTCTTGGCTCGGTCAGAAACATCAAGAAACTTAGTTTTAAAATTCCCGTAAATCCAAAACTCGCCTGAAAATCATGAAACTTGGCATGGTGTCATGACATGGCACCAACATGTTGTGGTAATTTTTCTATCCGATTTGCGAAGGTTCACAATTAACAATCAACAAAGTCATTTTGGAACAAGTGTTGTCATGTTACAAATCAGAAACAGAAGTATTATTAAAACTGTGGGCGTTCTACTTACCAATTACGTGCCGCCACGCGTCCCCATTTTTTTTATTGGCTAGGAGGTGCTATGCGGGGTAGCTATTTGAGTACGGGAGGGGCGTGATCAGACCCCTGCACGTGCTCATATGGAGGAGAGCCCTTTGACCTCTATCCATCGCGCACCCTCCTCCCAACGTCTCCATTAATGGCACCCGAACCCCTGTTTCACGGCATGGCTATGTCTCACCGGACTGAAAATTAAGAGAGAAAAATGAAAATCTGAAAATAAAGTTTTGCATGGATCTTGATGTAAGATCTGACGGACCTATATAGCGTCGACTACGACTTAGCAAGCATGATGAACATAAGGACGATGACAGTGTCTAATAATTGTCTTACACATTTAGGAACATAATTAAAAAAAGCCACATGCGGCAACGCTTGAAATACACAAGGGCAAAAGAAGAAGGAAGAAAATGATCTGGCTCGCTGATCTCTACTTTCTGGATGCATTGCTGTAGGCCACGGGAACTTGTCTCTGTGGCGAGTGACAATGAGCTCTTTCCTGTCCTTAAGATGCTGCTTAAGAGCAACCACGGATTCCTCCAACAACCTTTTGCGCTCGATGCGCAACACGACATTCTCTTCCATAAGTTTCTCGACGATGATGTCGGTCCTCTTCAACAAGGCAGTGGTCTCCTCCCGCTGCTCCGCACTTCCGACGATCTTCGCCCTCAGCAGGTCGCGCTCGGCCCGGAGCTTCGCATTGCTCTCCCTTAGTTGTCGGATCACGTCGGTAGCATGTTCAAACGAAGCTTTCATGTCGTCCTGCAACCTCGCCCAACCGGAGATCTGATCCATCTGGCTATGGACGATCGCATGCATGCGCTTGTAAGAGTCCTCGCCTGCCCGCGAGACATTTTCCCAAGCCGCCGCGGCGCGGGAGGACATCTCTGCTGCATTCGCGGCATGGCGGGACATCTCTGTTGCTTCCGCAACGCGGCCGGACCAGTCTGCTGCATCGACGGTGCGACAGCACCTCTGTGCTGCTTCAGCGGTGTTGTGGGACCTCTGTGCTGCTACGGTCGCGCGGCGGGACATGTCGGCTACTTTTGCGGTGAGGCGGGACATCTCTTATGCTTCCACTTCCATGCTCGCCTCTCCCTGGTGGCAATCTCTCGACCCAGAACTCATGCTGGCCATGGCAGACGCAAGGGAACGATGATGGATGACTTTTTTATTTTTTTGGATGAGGAGTTGAGGAGGAATGTCCAGTCATCTTGGAGGAGTTATATTTATAGCTGAGTACTAATACGCTCCTAAGTGGGAAACCGTATAGGTTTTGATCGGTGTGATCAGGTTTGTAATTTGGAATGTGATGGGACGCAGGCTCAAAATTTATTGATGGTTCTATAATTTCTAAGTGCGGCACTATTCCCGGACGGCGTGACGTGGGCACGCTTTCTCGGCCGCGTAGGTGGCGTTTGCACCATAGGGTGTACCGCAATAGGTAATGTCAGCACACGTCTTGTTCCAACAACCGTGCGCGCTCGTTATTACCATCGCGCACGCTTGTTTTAATTAGAATATGTGCTTGTCTACCGCACACGTGTTGATCTATCTAACTGTTTCTGTTTGTTGTGGATAATCGCAAATAGTTCATCCGTGTGAAATGTATGCCATCAATCGCAGACACTTTGATCTGGCTGACCATTTCTGCTCTGTTGCCTAATCGCAAACAGTTAATTCTTCTGAAGCGTATGCCCTCAATCGCACACACCTTTATCTAACTGCTCGTTTCTGTTATTCTGCCTCATCACAAACAGTTAATCCGAGTGAGCTGTATGTCGTATATCGCACACGCCTTCATCTGGCTGCCCGTTTCTGTTCTTCTTCCTTATCGCAAACAGGTCATTGAACTGAACCGTATGCCCTGCATCGCACACGCAACTAAAATCGGAACCGTGTTGATGCATCCGTCATCGCAAACGTTTTGCACCTTTTTTGACGGGTGTTTTACATCACCGTTTGTGATTAATGCATCGCACACAGTTTCCTCAAAGGGTCTCTGATCGTAGTGTTGCATTGGCAGCATCCTGCAGTTGTGAGATAACACAGCGCCGCAAGGCAATCTCTAACAAATATTACCAGCAACCTCTTGGTCATCAATGCCCATCCAGTGCGCCGAGTGAAAACCTCAGACACAGCCTTTGCTTAAGAAGTGCCACGCCGCGACATCATTGTTGTTCTCTTGGTTCCGCGGACCAGCCTAGATTAACCGAAAGATGATACATCTCTTCCCATAATCTAGTACTAAACCCATTACCTATTTATTTTCTACAAAAACTAAAGTTTTTTCCTTTCATCAGCCCCTCCCAAAAATGGGGCACACCCATTTTCTTCTTGCACAAGAGCAAGTACAACTCATAACATATTTTACTTCGATCAACCCCTGCCAAAATTGGGATACACCCGCTTCCTTCCTGCACAAAGGGACACCCCTAACATTGGCATTGAATGTTAAATTGTATAGTCTATAGTAATTAACACCTAAGGCTGGTCATAGTGGAGAGTAACATAGACTAGTAACATGCATATATTACTAGTCTATGTTACTACCTTTATAGTAGGTAGTGTTATATGTGTGGTAACATATATGTGTTCACGTATTACTTTGTAGACTCATTTTGCATCAGAAAGAGTTATGTGATGGTAACATATTATGTTACTCTATTTGCCTCTCTTCTCATTAATTACTTGTCACCTCATCATTTTTGCTTATGTGGTGTCTATATTACTACTTATGTTACTCCTACTATGACCAGCCTAAAACGGATTATCCCCGACCCCCTTTACCCAGCAAGGATAAATTCATTATTACATGTAATAATTGTACCACCCCTAGAACACAATAATCTGGTTTGACAAACTAGTTTCCAGTTAACTACTCCTACATGATACTTGTTGGCACAATCATCCTCTTGCCATAACAGCCTTTTCCCAAAGAACATCTATTAATTGCCAAAGCAGATTTCGACTTTGGTTCTTAATGTAACTGGTACAAGAAAAGAACGTCATCTAGGCTGGTCGTAATGGGAGTATCCTAGCTAGTATCATGCATGCCAACTAGGCAATTTTGATGAGGTGTCATAGAATTAAATGAAGGACGATAGGATTGAGTATCATATAATGATACCGTATCATAATAAATGTTATGCTACTATGTGTCATAAATGGCAATAAACAAAGTGCTACATGATACTAATATATGATAATATGTATTATTAAGGTAGTATCATACACTAGTAGCATATGCATGATACTAGTATATGATACTTCTCATTACAATCAGCCTTACACCTATGTTCTGATGTGACTGCTGACTATTGGTCAAACGAGTATAGTTCAGTGTGTCGTTCTAGTCATTTGACTAATATCATACCAACTGATCAAGTTTATAAATAAGTCCTAGAACTACAAACACGTAGCATCCAAGTCCGTTTGCATCAATAATTTGAGGTTGCTAGCAAAAGAGCATGTGCATTGCAATGGGAGAAAAATAACACTCCCCTAAATCAATAACCACGAGTTAAGACCTAAGTAGATCAATGTCCTTCCTTTCAACACATGGTATCCCATTTGTATTGTCACTTATCCTCCCTTCCACCCTCGCCGACAATCGCCTCAATGCTCACACGATCCTTATTTTTTTTGCTTTTGAATGTTGTCAATCGTAAGGCGTTTCTCCCTCGGCATAAGATAAGAAATCGGCTTCTTCTTCCTATTAGGTTTTGACGAGGCGTGTATGTGTGACCACAAATGGTCTTTGTTGTCTCAAATCCTGATTTTACTGAGGTATTCATTTTCAATCCAGATCTACAGCGATACAAAAGAAAGACGGATCATGCGCTATTGATTAAGGTTGTAAGTAAAATAACACCATATTCAGATTCTACACATTTCTCTAATCAAATTTCATATATAACATGTTAAATTTGGAGCTAAAGGTTTTAAAGAGATGGATATTTTTTAAAGTATTTGATATGTACTGTGGGTTGAGATCTAACTTAAACTAGCATGCAGGTTGTTTACGCGAAACATCAGGGTTTTTTCAACAAAATCAAAAATCTGATTTAAAACAATATTTTGAGTTGATTACCAGAAACATCGGGTATTTTCTGTAAAATAATATGACGGTCCAAGAATACCTATTTCTTTTATTAGTAAATAAAGGTATAGGTATAGATATGCAACCGGTATTTGACGACCATAATGTATAGTGCACTGTCATGTATAGTGCACTTAAATAACTCATTGCAAGTCGCAAGACCATGAAGTCGGCTAACTTACTGAATTTGCCTCTCATATTTCTCATACGGCAGAACCTTGAGCATATATACTAAATATACATGTGTGTGTGTGTGTCTGTGTTGCCGAAAAAATAGTTATACCTGCGTTGATGAAGAAGCACGGCCTTCAATATCTCTACTACATAAAAAGAACTTAAGGTTTCCATCTCACCTTTCTTCTAGTCACCCCTTTATCTAACCTTCCATGTATGATAATAAATCAACTTAATTTATTTACCTTTTGAACTAGTTTCACTTTAATTTACTTATCAAACTTCGGAACCAAATATAAGGTAATTCATGGTCAGAAATTGATGATCATTTATTTACACAATCGCATTATTATACCTCTACTACATTAAAAGAACTTAAGGTTCCCATTTCACCTTTCTTCCAAGTCAACCCTTTATCTAACCTTCCATGTATGATAATAAATCAACTTAATTTATTTACCTTTTGAACCAGTTTCACTTTAATTTACTTATCAAACTTTGGATCAAAATATAAGGTAATTAATGGCCAGAAATTGATGATCCTTTATTTACACAATTGCATTATTATAGCAGGTAAAAAAGATTCATGGGCAAAAACGGATGATCATTTATTTACACATCGCATTATTATAGACAGGTAAATCACAAGCCAACATACTAGAAGATTTATATCCCGTTGCAACGCACGGGCATTGTTCTAGTGTACAAGAAAAATTGAACTCTGCATGTTAGGATATATATTTCCTCAACATATCTTGATTACGTCTATGTTGTTACTTGTACTCCAGTAGGATCCTTCCTATATCGGATAATTTCCCTTCATCTACCTGGTGCAAGGCAGCTTTCTGTGTTCCCAATCTATCTGAATTTCAGAGAGGAGACACGCAGACGCTGGTCGCTGTTCTCTTAAGGCCAACTCCAACGCTAGACCTCACCCGGAATTCGTCTGTTTTGTCCGGAATTCGTCTGTTTGGGATGGGGTGGGAATGGGGTGGCCGATGTTCGTGTCGGATCAGCCTGGCATCGAGGCGCCCAACGCGCGGCCCCAACCGCAACTTGTCTGCGGTGGACATAGGGGAAAAATATGTGAAAGCACAAGTGCTCCCTGGGTGATTTTGGTAATTATGTCAACATATCTTTTGTTGGACTAATACTTTTATCCAGTATATCTCAGATAAGTTCAACAGTGGAGTGGCATGGACAAGAGGATGTGGAACCCCTTCAAGATGCTAAGGACAAAGGATTGGCTCAAGCTCTAAAAGCTCAAGACTCAACATTTTACTTTTAGTGATCCAAGATCACATTGAGTCCATAGGAAAGCCAATACTATTAAAAGGGGATGAGGTGTTGCTTAATGGCTTGCCTGCTCTTAAAGTTCTTAGTGATATGCTCCAAAGCCCTCAACCACTTTCTCATATCCACATATGTTCCAAACCAAAAGTCAAACTCGACCCACCGATTTGATCTATCCGGCGCCACCGAGTTCATTTGACATAGCCACTGCCAGAAAGCCTAGTCACTTCGGTCTAACCGATAGGGATCTCAGACTCGCCGAGATGGGATTGCAAACTCCCTGTTTCCCTTCGTAACATTTCGGTTTAACCGAGATGAGCGATCGGTACCACCGGGTTCGCAATGCAAACTCCTTGTTTCCTTTTCGTAACGTTTTGGTCCCACCGAGATGAGCGAATCGGTCCCACCGAGTTTGCCTGACCAACTCTCTGCTTAGCTTATTACCAAAGTTGGTCCCACCAAGTTTGTGTAATCGGTCTCACCGAGATTACGTTATGCCCTAACCCTAATAAAATCGGTCCCACCGAGTTGACATGTCGGTCCCACCAAAATGCCTAACAGTCACATTTTGAACTAAATCGGTCTAACCGAGTTTTATGGTTCGGTCCCATCGAGTTTGGTAAATTGTGTGTAACGGTTAGATTTTGTGTGGAGGCTATATATACCCCTCCACCCTCTCCTCATTCGTGAGGAAAGCCATCAGAACGTGCCTACACTTCCAGCATTCATTTTCTGAGAAAGAACCACCTACTCATATGTTGAGGCCAAGATATTCCAATCCAACCATATGAATCTTGATCTCTAGCCTTCCCCAAGTTTCCTTCCACTCAAATCTTCTTTCCACCAAATCCAATCCTATGAGAGAGAGAGAGAGTTGAGTGTTGGGGAGACTTATCATTTGAAGCACAAGAGCAAGGAGTTCATCATCAACACACCATCTATTACCTTTTGGAGAGTGGTGTCTCCTAGATTGGTTAGGTGTCACTTGGGAGCCTCCGACATGATTGTGGAGTTGAACCAAGGAGTTTGTACGGGCAAGGAGATCGCCCACTTCGTGAAGATCTACCCTAGTGAGGCAAGTCCTTCGTGGGCGATGGCCGTGGTGGGCTAGACAAGGTTGCTTCTTCGTGGACCCTTCGTCGGTGGAGCCCTCCGTGGACTCGTGCAACCGTTACCCTTCGTGGGTTGAAGTCTCCATCAACGTGGATGTACGATAGCATCACCTATCGGAACCACGCCAAAAACATCTATGTCTCCTATTGCGTTTGCACACTCCAATCCCATCCCTTTACTTTCTTGCAAGTTGCATGCTTTACTTTCCGCTGCTCATATACTATTTGCATGCTTGCTTGAATTGTATTATGTATGCTTGAAATTGTGCTAATCTACCACCTCAACTTGAAAAACTTAAAAACTGCCAACTTTGTGTGTTGAGGGTCTATTCACCCCCCCCCCCCTCTAGACACCTCTTTTCGTTTCTTTCAATTGGTATCAGAGCTTTGGTCTCCATTGCTTTGGTTTAGTCACCATCGGAGGAAGATGGATGATTCTACGTTGGGGAGTCTTAGACATAGAGTGCCTATACTTGATGGAGAGTACTTTCATGAGTGGAAAAATGAGATTCTTGTGATTTTCACTGAATATCATTTGAACAAGTATATTACTAGCCCTTGTGCACCTCATGTTGATCCTATGCATCCTACCCTTGATGAGTCCATTGACATGATTCACAATCTTAGAACTGTTAATCTTATCACTAGAGGTTTGCCTACAAAATTGATTGGTTGCTTGCCTACTCTTGATTGTGCCTACACTATATGGAGATTTCTTGAGGAACGATTTCCAAACTATTCCTTGCAAAACTTAGATGAAATCCTTCATAAGTCTATTGCCTTGAATAAGATGAATTCCAATGATCCTAAGTTTGGTGATTGTCTATTTGAGCTTACCAATATTATGTGTGCCAAAGGAGATGTTGGAATTATAAGCAATATTATTTCGGAAGCTATTAGAATTCATAGAGGTGAACATTGTCAAAATCATTTATCTAATGAATCACTCTCTCTAGGAATTGATCCGTCACATGACGATGTTGAACATGGATACTATGATGAGGATGATGATAGTGACTATGATCTTGATGATGCAATGAGACACTTTGGTCTTATGGCTAATCTTCGCGGCTACATGGCCGGAGGAAAGGAATGGGTCCTTGATAGTGGATGTACCGATCACATGACCGGAGATAAAGATATGTTTCGTGAGCTTGCTGAAAACAACGGCCCTCGAAAGTATGTCACTTTTGATGATAGCTCAAAGGGTAAGGTGGTTGGCCTTGGTAAGGTGGCCATCTCACATGATAGCTCCATATAAAATGTCATGCTCGTTGAATCTCTTGGCTACAATTTACTTTCGGTATCTAGACTTGTTGATTTTGGTTTCAATGTCCTATTTACTAAAGTATATTGCCAAATGTTTCGAAGAGATAATCATAAAATGGTATTTACATAGAGGTGATCTATACATTGTTGATTTCACTAAAAAGGCTCAACCTAGAACTTGCTTAATTGCTAAATCTTCCAAAGGCTGGTTGTGGCATAGACGGTTAGGTCATGTGGGCATGCGAAACCTTGACAAGCTTATTAAAGGTGATCATATCCTTGGTGTTAAAGATGTCATATTTGATAAGGATAGACTTTGCAGCGCTTGCCAAGCAGGAAAACGGGTTGGAGGAAGTCACCCCATGAAGAACATCATGACCACGAGAAGACCGCTCGAGCTACTTCACATGGATCTTTTCGTTCCCAACGCTTACAAAAGTCTCGGTGGAAACTCATTTGGTCTAGTTATAGTTGATGATTTTTCAAGATTTACGAGGGTGTTCTTTCTCGATGATTAATCGCAGGTCCAAAAGATCTTCAAAAACTTCGCTAGGAAGGCCCAAAATCAATCTGAAGTGAAGATCAAAAAGGTTAGCAACGACAACGGAACTGAGTTCAAGAACGCTAATGTGGACACCTTTCTTGACTAATAAGGTATCTCACATGAGTTCTCGGCTACGTACACACCTCAACAAAATGGAGTTGTTGAGAGGAAGAACCGGATGCTCATCGAAATGGCAAGAACAATGCTTGATGAGTACAAGACGCCAAAGCACTTTTGGGCAGAAGCGGTTGAGACAGCTTGTAATGCAACAAATCGCTTGTATCTTCACAAGCTACTCGGCAAGACGCATACGAGCTCCTCACCAGTAACAAACCCCAAGTTGGATACTTTCGAGTATTCGGCTCAAAGTGCTACATTCTTGATAAGCATCGTCATTCTAAATTTGCTCCCAAATCTCATGAGGGTTTCCTACTTGGTATGGCTCAAACTCTCATACTTACCGTGTCTACAACAATTTCACCCGAAAGGTTGGTAGATGTGAAGTTTGATGAATCTAACGGCTCGCAAGTAAAGCAATTACCAATTGATGTAGGAGATAAAGACCCTTCAAAAGCAATCCAAGACTTGTCTATTGGCAAGATCCGACCAACGGAGGTGAAGGAGAGTACCTCGTCCGTCCAAGTGGAAGCTTCTACCTCACGACAAAGTGAACCAAGAGTTGACATGGAAGTATCCACAAGTGGGACACACCAAGATGAAAAAACAAGGAAGCACACCAAGATGAACCTCATCAACCTCCTTCTCCACCACGACAAGAGAACGACAACGTCAACAATGACGAAGGCCAAGAAGAAGAACAAGATGATGAAGAAGATGTTCCACCCCAATCAAAACAGAAGCTCTCATGAGTTCGAGCAAGAGTCGCCAAAGACCATCCCATCGAGCAAATCTACAATGATATTCAAACCGGGAGAATCACTCGCTCTAAATCTCGTTTGGCTAATTTTTGTGAACATTATTCATTCATCTCTAGCATTGAACCCATGAAGGTTGAAGAAGCATTGGAAGACTCGGATTGGATAAATGCCATGCATGAAGAGCTACACAACTTTGAGAGAAACCAAGTGTGGATATTAGTCGAGAAGCCCGACAATAACCACAACATCATCGGTACCAAATGGGTGTTTCGCAACAAGCAAGATGAAGATGGAGAGGTAGTTCGCAACAAAGCACGTCTCGTCGCCCAAGGCTACACTCGAGTCGAAGGTATGGTCTATGGTGAGACATATGCCCCCGTTGCTAGACTTGAGTCCATTCGCATATTGCTTGCCTATGCTAATCACCATGATATCACATTGTACCAAATGGACATTAAAAGTGCTTTTCTAAATGTTGAAATTGAGGAGGAATGTAAGTGCATCTAGTTCCCCTTAGTGATTTTGGTGTATTGAAGACTTATAGGTTAAGGGACTGATGCGTTTGTGAGTGTACACAGGACTATAAGTCTATGAGGAGTTTGATATTTACAGAGAAAGTCGACCCCTAAAAATGAAGTTCTTCAACTGAAGACTTTGGATTTCTGAAGA
Organism: Triticum timopheevii; assembly: GCA_963921465.1. NCBI lineage: Eukaryota > Viridiplantae > Streptophyta > Magnoliopsida > Poales > Poaceae > Triticum > Triticum timopheevii. Next base: position 316,786,518 of record OY997270.1, read on the forward strand.
CTTTGAAAGTGAAGAAATTGGTGTGACCTTGAAGACTTAGCAATCATTCGAGGAACATGAAGCATGAAGACTTTTGTTTTCGTAGTTTAATTATCTCTTTCTTGAGTCATATGAAACACCGTATTGTTAAAGGGGGTCGAGGAAATACTAAGGAAAAATTTCCATGTGATGCTCAACTCAAAATCCTACACCTACCAATCCCTTCGAGTGAAGCCATTGGAAATCTCATACAGTTCAGTCATATTCTTCAGTGACAGAGACGAAGTTCTTATGGTCTCTGAGGAATTTGTTCTGACTGAGGAGTTAGGAATTCACCATTGTGAATTACATACACAGTGAGGATCATGATAGCCCTGAGGATTTTGATAGTCAAAATTCCGACCGTTGTTGTGCTATGCGCCTGCGGTTCCAAAATATCTACCGACCTAACGGTCATATCAGACAAGGGCATTTATGTCTTATCATGTCGGGCTGCTCTCTAGGCTATAAATAGCCGCCCCCTTCAACCACTAGCTGGTTGGCTGCTCCGAGAGAAACTGACACTTGTCAATTGAGAGCAACCCATCCTCCGAGGACTTTGAGCGAAAATCATCAAGTGAGGAAAACCCAAACCCAACACCTACAAACCCAAAGTGATTGAGCATCACTGAAGAGATTGATCCTACGTGGATCCGACGCTTGTTTCCTTTGAAGACTGTGCTTCTTCCAGACGGTTAGGCGTCAAGGTCTAGAGCACCCAAGAGGGATTGTGGATCGCCGAGTGACCGAGTTTGTGAAGGTTCGGAAGTAACCTGAAGACTTAACACGAGTGATTGGGCGAGGTATGTGTGACCTTAGTTCAAGGAGAATACGGTGAGGACTGTGTGTCCGGGACTGGGTGTCCTCGAGTTTAAATACTCAGCCGCTCCAACTAAATGTACAAATGAGACAGTAGTTGGAACTGATCTACCAAATCATTGTCTTCACCAAGCTAACTGGTTCTATTTCCTCAACTCTTTCATTTCCTCATATCTATTCGAAGACTTTGACTGAAGACTTTCTCAATGTCCTCAGATCAATTTCTTCAGTCTATCCGTCTTCTTTCTTGTGGTATCCGGTGTTTACGCTTTCTGTACTCTGTGCTTGTCTTCATTTCATCATGATGACTATGCTTGTGTTCTGTTATGTTTACTTCTGAGTACTTATTCCGCTGCTAGTAGTTCTTCATTTAGGAATTTCCTCACCAGCAAATTCCTCAGTGAAGAATTCATAAAAATCGCCTATTCACCCCCCCTCTAGTCGATATAACGCACTTCCAATTGGTATCAGAGCAAGGTACTCCCTTGTTCTGTGTGATTTTGGTTTAACCGCCTGGAGTTTTAGTTATGTCGACCGCAGGTATGATCAAGGTCTCTGTTGGGTGTCCTACCTTTGATGGAACGAACTACCCCTACTGGAAGAACAAGATGCGAATGCATCTTGAGGCAATTGACAACGATCTCTGGTATGTTGTGGAAAATGGTGTTCCCTCAGTCACACCTTCTCTGAACGCTACTGATGTGAAGAGATTCAAGCAACTCGATTCTCAAGCGAAGAATATCATATGTGGCCATCTGAGCAAAGGACAGTATGGAAGAGTCAGTGCTTTGGAAACTACTAAGCTTATCTGGGATAGGCTGTCCAAAGTGAATGAAGGAGTATCAACTTAACGTGACTCTCGTGTTGATGTTCTTTGCAATCTCTTCAACTGCTTCAAAAGACTCGACAATGAAAATGTTCAGCAAACCTTCGATCGCCTCACTGACATCTCAAATGAGCTTCAAGCTCTTGGCGCCACTAATATCACCGACCATGAGGTGGTGAAGAAATTGCTGAGATCGCTAGATTCTTCATTTGATACTCTGGCACTGATGATTCAAGAGCGTGCTGACTATAAGTCACTTGATCCCGCTGATATCCTCGAGAGGCTAAATACTCATAAGTTCCAGCTTGCTGAGAAGAGAGATCTCTATGGTTCGAGCTATGGCAGATCACGTGCTTTGAAGGCCAAGGCAACCTCCGAGTCTGAAGATGAAGACTCTACCAGCAGCCTTGGTGACCCTGAAGAACTGAGCCAGGAACTTGCACTGCTCGTGAAGAAATTTCAGAAGTTCTCAAGACGTGGTCGCTTTGGAAAACCCTCAAGGAGCAATGATTCCTCATCCAGTGACTACAAGAAGAGGCTATGCCACAAATGCAAGAAACCTGGTCACTACATCCAAGATTGTCCTCAGTGGGATAAGGAATCAAAGAAGAATAAATACAAGGATTACAGTTCTGATGACGCAAAGAAGAAGAAGAAATCTTCAAAGTCTTCACCATCAAAATCCTCGAGGTCTTCATCTCACAAGAAGAGCAGCTCCAAGAAGGCTCGGGCATTCATTGGCAAGGAAATGGACTCTGAGGCTGAATCTGAGGAACATGAGGACGAGGAGGCATCTGAGGAGTCTGAGTCTGGTGTGGCGAGCCTAGCTCTTGCTACTGCATTCGTCAGCAAGTCTATCTTCAACTCTGAAGAAAACGACTTCACCAACAAGGCTCATGAAGGAAATGATGACTATGCTCCCACCTATTGCTTCATGGCAAAGGGTGCCAAGGTAACTAAATACGCCTCCTCTGACTCTAGTGAGGATGAATCTGATGGAAATCTCAAACCCAGCTACTCTAAACTTGCTAAAATTGCTGTGAAACAACAAAAGGCCTTTGAAAAGGTTCAAAACATGCTAGACAAAAGTGATGATATGTTGGGTGAAGAAATGGATCGCACTAAAACCTTGACTGGAAATCTTCATAGACTTCAGTCCAGATTTGACAATCTTCAAGGTCATCATAACACTCTCTTATCTGATCACGAGAAGCTTTCTTATGAATTCCTTCAAAGAAAGCAAGATCTTGAAAAGCTAAGAGTGGATTATGAAGATCTTCAGAAGGAGCGCGATTCATTACTTGCTCAACAAATCAGCGCTACATGGGAAGAATTTGTTCCTCCATGTCTGAAGTGCATTGAACGTGAAACTGCTAATTCTTCACCTGAATGTTAAAATGCTGCTAATGCTACAAATTCTTCATATGTCTCTCCTATCACTAATTCCTCATCTGGGGACAATGCAAGTATCACTGATGATGTAGGGCTGAAGGAATTGTACATGATAGGCATGTACAAAAGCCTCAAAGGGCATCAGACTCTTTGTGATGTGCTCAAAAAGCAGATCCGAAACAGAAACCCTAGGAAAGAGGGTATTGCCTTTGAGAGGAAACTCAATGCTGATGGAACATATTGGAAGCCTGAGCAGTACCCCAAAACCTCATGGGTTGCTGCAAAGGGACCTCCAGTTGATCCATCCAACTTATCTGGCTTTACATGTGAATCTCCTCATTCTTCTGATGAGTCATTTGACTCTAACTACAAACTGTTCAAAAATCAGAATGGTGAAGTATTTGCTAGATATGTTGGGACTAACTGCAGGAACGATTCCCCTATGAAGAAAATCTGGGTTCCCAAAAGTAGCCTTGAAAGTCTTCAGGTGGAACTCCAGAGTCCACATTGTACAAGTCTTCGAAGGCTTTAGGAGAGGAGACTTGTACATTGTTGATTTCTCTACAGGACCACAGCCTGCCGTGTGCTTACTTGCAAAAGCTTCAGAAGGCTGGCTATGGCATCGACGACTTGGTCATGCTGGCATGAGGAATCTGCACACGCTCGCGAAGAAGAAGCATGTCATTAGCATTGAAAATGTCAAATTCCTCAAGGATCACTGATGCGGAGCCTGTGAAGCTGGGAAGATGACAAAGGCCAAGCATCCAGCGACGACTATCATGACTACCACTCGACCATTTGAATTGCTTCACATGGATCTCTTCGGTCCTAATCATTATTCTACTGTTACAAATGATGCATCTCTATATGGCTTTGTTATTGTTGATGATTATTCTCGGTACACATGGGTACACATTGTCACTTACAAACATGAGGTGCAGGAAGTCTTCAAATGATTTTCCTCGAGGGCTTCAACCAACTTTGGTGTGAAGATCAAGCACATCAGGAGTGACAATGGAACTGAGTTCAAGAATTCCAGCCTTGATGACTATCTTGATGAACTTGGTATTACTCATGAGTTATCTGCTCCTTATACTCCTCAACAGAATGGCGTCGTGGAGCGCAAGAATAGAACTCTTGTTGAGATGGCTCGCACTATGCTTGATGACTACAAGATGCCTCATCGTTTCTGGAGTGAGGCAATTGATACTGCCTGCCATATCATCAACAGAGTATATCTTCACAAATTCTTCAAGAAGACTGCCTATGAACTCCTCACCGACAAGAAACCCAATGTAAGTTACTTCAAAGTCTTCGGAGCTAAATGTTGGATTAGAGATCCTCATCACAATTCTAAATTTGCACCGAAAGCACATGAGGGTTTCATGCTTGATTACGGAAAGGACTCGCACACCTACAAAGTCTTCAACAACATTCTTCACAAGGTTGTTGAAACTGTGGATGTGCGGTTTGATGAAACTAATGGCTCGCAAAAAGAGCACCTACCTTCTGTGATTGATGAACCAGCACCTGAGGATTCTATCAAGTTCAAAGCCACTGAGGATGTCATTCCTACTAAAGAATCTGCTGAAGAATTCATTCCAAAACATGATGAACGTCAAGCTGGAGCACCTAAAGAAAATGGTACCGAGGAAATGCTCCTGAAGAAAATGCAGATCAAATTCCTCGAAGACAACCCGCTCATCCTCGTATTGTAAACGAAGTGCAAATCGAGAAGATCATCGATGACATTGAAGCACCAGGTCCTCTCACACGCTCAAAAGCTTCACATCTATCTAACTTTTGTGGGCACTTTGCGTTTGTCTCTATCACAGAGCCCACTAAGGTAGATGAAGCATTTCTGGAGCCTGAGTGGATTCAAGCTATGCAAGAAGAATTACATCAGTTCGAGCTCAACAACGTCTGGGAACTGGTCAAACGTCCAGATCCTCGCAAGCACAACATTATTGGCACAAAGTGGATCTACCGCAACAAGCAAGATGAAAATGGCCTTCTGGTGAGGAATAAGGCACGATTTGTAGCTCAAGGCTACACACAGGTTGAAGGAATTGACTTCGATGAAACTTTTGCACCTGTTGCTAGACTTTAGGCTATTCGCATATTACTTGCTTATGCTAACCATCATGATATTATCTTACAACAAATGGATGTGAAAAGTGCATTCCTCCATGGTAAGCTTGAGGAAGAAGTATATGTTGCTCAACCCCCAGGTTTTGAAGATCCAAAGAATCCCGACAAAGTCTTCAAGCTCAACAAGGCCTTGTATGGCCTCAAGAAAGCCCCTCGGGCGTGGTATGATACTTTGAAGGAATTCCTCATGAAGAAAGGCTTCAAACCCGGTTCACTCGACCCAACTCTTTTCACTAAGTCTTATGATGGTGAATTGTTTGTGTGCCAAATATATGATGATGATATCATTTTCGGCTGTACTGGCCAACGATATAGTGATGAATTTGCCTATTTGATGAGTGAAGAATATCAAATGTCTATGATGGGAGAGTTGAAATTCTTTTTAGGTCTTCAAATTCTTCAACAGCGCAATGGAATATTCATATGTCAGGAGAAATACCTCAAGGACGTACTGAAGAAATTCGGCATGCAAGATTGCAAAGGGGTCAAAATTCCAATGCCCACAAATGGCCATATGAAAATAGTAAGGACTTCGATCAAAAGGTATACCGCTCCATGATTGGTTTTTTATTGTACCTATGTGCATCTAGGCCGGATATTATGCTTAGTGTTTGCATGTGTGCCCGATTTCAAGCTACACCGAAGGAATCACACCATAAGGCTGTGAAGCATATTCTTCGATACTTGGCTCACACACCAACACTTAGATTATGGTATCCCAAGGGCTCTACTTTTGATCTCATTGGATATTCAGACTCTGACTATGCTGGCGATCGCGTGGACCACAAGGCAACGTCTGGCAAATGTCATTTCCTCGGACGATCTTTGGTCTGTTGGTCCTCGAAGAAACAGAACTGCGTATCACTCTCCACTATAGAAGCTGAGTACATTGCTGCTGGATCGTGTTGTGCTCAACTACTATGGATGAAGCAAACACTCAAGGACTATGGCGTCAACGTGAAGAATGTGCCTCTCTACTGTGACAATGAGAGTGCCATCAAGATTGCTCATAACCCAGTTCAGCACTCGAAGACCAAGCACATCCAGATTCGTCATCATTTTCTTCATGATCATGTGTTGAAGGGCGACATCTCCATCGACCACGTCAGCACTGAAGATCAACTGGCCGATATCTTCACTAAGCCCTTGGATGAGAAGAGATTTAGCAAGTTGCGGTGTGAGCTAAATATCGTAGAATCTTCGAATGTTCTCTGAAATGGACACACCTCCTAACACTTATGCTGACTTGATGACTTAGATGCGCAACACACGAAGTAACGTTTTTCTTCAATCAATGAAGACTAACTCTCTAAGTGTGAAGAAATTAATGAATAAATTGATTCTCAGAGCCCTAAGACAATTGTACGCGGTGTCTGAAATCAGCTTTCTTATACGGTGGGTTACGCCACCAACCAAAGTTGAAAACCTTCAATATGAGTTTTTCTTCGTTTTTGAAATTCCTCAGTTTCTCAAATTCTTCAACTTTGCATTGTATACAGACAGTCTATTCTGCTAATATTAGCAGAATAACTATTCTGCACACCATTTCGGCACTGCACGCTCAACAGAAGCGCACTGCATCATTTTGACGACGAGCACTGCAATAGAGACTAGTGAACTTCTCGTCGGAAAAAACTGCACGCGGTGTTTTTTCGGTACTGTTTTCGCTCTAATTTTTTAACCATTTATCGGAATGAGGCGTGTAATATAACATTGAAAAGCTATGGATTAGGCGCAACTTCGACATGTTGAACACTTTTCGAGATTCCACACGGTTTAAGAGCAGTTTTGAAAATAGTGCGGCGGATGACGAGTGGCAGCGAGCGTTTTTTCGCGTTTTTTTCTAAACCGCTTGTCGGAATGAAGCAAATGATACGCCGTTGGATAGATATCGTTGAGGCACATCTTTTTCATATACAAATCTTTCTCTAATTCATTACGGTTTAAGAGCAGTTTCAAATTTACTAAATCGCGGAACTCTGTTTTTCAAATTTTTTGAAATTTTTGGTACTGTTTTCGCTCCAGTTTTTTAACCGTTTGTCGAAACGAGGCATGTGATACGCTGTTGGAAAGATACGAACAAGGCGCAACTTTCATATGTAGGAATGGTTTTGAGATTCCTTACAGTTTTAAGTTAATTTTGAAAATCGTGCGGCGGATGACAAGTGGCAGCGGCTGTTTTTTCGTGAAATTTTTGCAAACCGCTGGTCGGAATGATTCAAACGATACGCCGTTGGAAAGATATCGACGAGACGCAACTCTTTCATGTAGAACACTCTCTCTAATTCCTTACGGTTTAAGAGCAGTTTCGATTTTACCGAAAAGCGGACACTGTTTTTCGCGACACCCAAATTGACGTGGGTAATTCATCCGACTAAAAACCGCACTGCAACGGACGAAAAACCGCACTTCATCACACGGATAAGAGAACTGCATGGTTCTTTTTTGTGGGAGGTAAATTTTTAAAGACAAAGAAGAAAACCGCACTGATTTTAGACCGAAAACCGCACTGCATCAGGCGGACTAGCGAACTGCATGATTTTTTTATGGGACATAAATTTTTGAATACAAGGATGAAAACCACACTACTTTTAAACTGAAAACCACACTGCATCAAACGGGCAAGCGAACTTCATGATTTCTTTTATTTTTATACATTTTTTAATAATGAACTTTGAAAATTGCACTTCTTCGGTTCGTTGAGCGCACTGCTTTTACAAAGAAAAGATTTTACAAACTAAGTAATCCATACAAATAGTCCTTTTTTCTATCTCCACACTACAATCACACACAAAATACAACCCTACTGCACTTTTTATAAAATGCACTAAACCGCACAGATTAACATAGCGAGAATTGCTTCAACTGCACGAAGGCGTTGCCAATGTAGTGTACCAGCAAGCGAGCTGCAAAGCAAACTTCAAATGAGCTGCAAAACAAACATTAGTGAGCTACAACCGGGGCCATCGCCAACCTGGACCCATCATCCATCCACTCCGGCGCCATTGAGGATCCCACGGCCGGATCACGGCAAGGAGCCCGAACGGAGTAGGAGGGGGTTGATTGGCGACAAACTGCTCAACGCACTTCTTACATCTGCACCGCCACCGGACTGCACGAACGCGTGCACCGCACTGCACAGACACATGCCGGAGACTGCGAGGGCTCACACAAAACCGAAAAAGTTTATTGGAACACGTCAGTGAGCTGCACACGGGCCATCAACTGCACTGCACGGCCACACGCGTCGAACGGGTCGACCGTCAAAAGCTTGCAGCAACACTGATCCATGGCGATTGAGCTCTGTGAAGGCGCGGGACAAGGCATCGGCTTGCAGGTCGGGCGACTATGCGAGAGGTGGGGGCAGGAGAGGGAGCCTGCGGTCGAGCCTGCACCTTCACCGGGAGCTCGCGATGGCGTCACCGTCGGCCTTCTCGCTGGGATTTGGGGTGCGTCCAGCTCGCGGGCACGGGATCTGGCGATTTCTCGTCGGCGCTCATCGGATCCGGTGGCGGGAGAAGCCACGAGGGGAGCCGTCTTGGGCATGGTGGCGGATCCGGTGGTGCAGGGCATGGTGGCGGGAGGAGCCCGGGGTCGCGTCATCGAAGCCGCAAGAGGAGGAAGAGGGGTCGTCGGACCAAGCACCGGCGACCGGATCCGCAACGGCGTGGGCAGGCTGGGTGGCACGGCGGCCGGATCTGGTGCTGGTGGATCCCCAGTGGTGCGGGGCGACCGGCAGCGTGGCGCTTCTGGGGCGGCTGGTGGGATGTGGTGGGGTGGTGACGCGGCGGCGAGGAAGGACGGCGGTGCGCGGCGGGAGGCGGGACGGGGGCGCGCGGCGGTGCGAAGGCGCGGGTGGAAGGTGGGGCGGGAAGTGGGGCGGCGGCAGGCTGGCACCAGGAGATCGTGCGAAGGAGGTCGTGGGAAGCACAGGGAGAGAGAGGAGTGGGCTGGTTTCAAGAATGGATAAGGTGGGGGTTGGATTTTTTCTTCGTGGGTGAGCGTCTGGTCGGGTGTTAGCAGAATAAGGGTTCGGTGTGCAGAATAAGACTCTAGAGGGTGTTATCATAATAGACCCACCCTATATATATATATATATATATATATATATATATATATATATATATATATATATGAGTTTAATGTCCTCTACCGCATTCACTTATTGTTATTTCTTCAAGTTGATTTATGCTGCTAAGTGAATGTGATCGGACCCTTCCCCCTCTATGCTAAACTCAACCCAGTCTATTCAAAAATTCCTCATATGCGTTCTATTTGAAACTCATTCAAATTCTTCACTGTGTCCTTGACAGCTGAAGAAATTGCGAACGGAACCTTTTAACTTATCTTATCTGAATTTTCGGCTTTGCGGCTCAAACCGTTCCGCTTCTCATGACAATACTTATCTATTCACCCATGATCCTACACGATCGCCACCTCTCAGTACGTGGGTGACACATGTCAAGCGAATGGGAAGGGGCCAGGGGCATGTTCATCCGATTTCCTCGGTTGAACAGTTTTCCGCTCCCTCTATAAATACCCATGTCTCTTCCTCACTTCATTTTCACCTCGCTCGCGCTCTCTCACGCTCGTGCTTCCCAAAACCCTAGCGCCGCCACTACTTCATCGTCACCGGTGAGGAAGAGCTTCACTGCCTCGACCTCATCGCCGTCGTACCCACGCCGGTTGCTGATTTCTTCACTCCGCCGTTGCCGTAGTCGTCTTCCTCTGCCGAGTTAGGGAGTGGAAGATCTGACCTGACGAACTTCACATCTGTTCTTCCCAGTTCGTCGTGTTCTTCACTTCGGGTAATTAAAAGTTACTTTTACTGCTCGCTTTAATTCTCAAGCTTTCCTCAAAATCTTCAAAGGTGTTTATTCTTCAAATCTTCACACACATGAACACCTCACACGTCATCTGCTCTTGATTCGTTTCTCTAAGCAATGATTTTCTTCAAGATTCCTCAATTGTGTGGATTCTCAATCTATACAACTCTAGAACCTAAGACAAAGAACGCTTAGTGAAATTCCTCAAGACTCATCTGGTCAAATTCCTCAAAACCTTTTTTTTTGAAAAACCTTCTGAGAACGCATATGACCTCTCCAAATTCCTCGCAACTATACTCTGTTCACAGGTACAAATGTCCGCTACTGAATCACTAGGTTCTCATCAACTTAACTCATTTGCAACGTTCCTCGAAGAAAAGTTGCATACCTCTTCAGAAACTTCAGTTGTTCATATTCCTCAACTGAAGAAAATGGGTGACAAAAGGCCACAGAAGGGAGGAAAGAGGCCTGAGGTCAATACTGCGTTCGAAATCCCTGAGGACATATACAAGGACTACTGCACTCCTGATGAAGCCAAATTCGGCAAAGAGGACAAGAATCAGCGCAAGGTGCGCATACAAAGGATCGAGAGGAGATGAGCACGAGAATGGAGGGAGTACAGATATGTCACTCCCAAGTATATGAAGAAATTAGCAATCAACCCTCCATGCCCAAGACCTCCATTGGCACCAGGCCAGTTGGCAGATCCCACCAGCCTCAAGCGTGGTGAGGATTATCCTGATGAATGGGCAAAGCGCCAAGCCAAACTGGCTAAGCAAGCAAAGGAAGCAGTGAAGAAATTCAACGCAGATTCTGCTACTGCTGCTGCCTCTGCTGAGGCCTCTGCTAGTCAGCCAAAGAAGGCAATGCACAAGAAGCCTCCACATAAGTCCAGTGCTTCACCTTCAATGCCCTCACGGCCAAGCTCCTCTGCTATGCCATCAAGGCCCGATTCCTCAAGGCCCTCACGACAAATTCCTCACTGCTCCTTCAAAGTCCTCAGCTCCTCCGTCAAAGTCTTCAGCTGCTCCGACAAAATCCTCGGCACCTGTGCATCTCGCCACGTGCCAAAGGACTCAAGGCTTCTCCATTGCCTCAGGAGCATCTGCAAGCTCCTCAGCTCCTCGTAATTCCTCAGCTGGTCCCTCTCTGCTGAAGAAAAAGGTCACAGTTGGACGAGGCACTCGAACAAGTCCTCACAAGAAGCAGGTCGCCTTCCATGTACCCTCTAATGACGATGAGGCTGATGATGAAGAACTTGCTGAAATCATCAGACAGGCAAGCCAGGGCCACTAGAGCCAAAGGCAGCAATGTGCCGCTTGTTGGAAATATGCCCTAGAGGCAATAATAAATGGTTATTATTATATTTCTTAGTTCATGATAATTGTCCATTATTCATGCTATAACTGTATTATCCCAGAAATCGTAATACACGTGTGAATACATGGATCACAACATGTCCCTAGTAAGCCTCTAGTTGACTAGCTCGTTGGTCAACAGATAGTCATGGTTTCCTGACTATGGGCATTGGATGTCGTTGATAATGGGATCACATGATTGGGAGAATGATGTGATGGACAAGACCCAATCCTAAGCATAGCTCAAAGATCATGTAGTTTGTTTAGCTAGAGCTTTTCCAAGTGTCAAGTATCATTTCCTTAGACCATGAGATTGTGCAACTCCCGGATACCGTAGGAGTGCTTTGGGTGTGCCAAACGTCACAACTTAACTGGGTGAATATAAAGGTGCACTACGGGTATCTCCGAAAGTGTCTGTTGGGTTGGCACGAATCGAGACTGGGATTTGTCACTCCGTATGACGGAGAGGTATCTCTGGGCCCACTCGGTAATGCATCATCATAATGAGCTCAATGTGACTAAGTGTCTGGTCACGGGATCATGCATTACGGTACGAGTAAAGTGACTTGCCGGTAACGAGGCTGAACGAGGTATTGGGATACCGACGATCGAATCTCGGGCAAGTAACGTACCGATTGACAAAGGGAATTGTATACGGGGTTGATTGAATCCTCGACATCGTGGTTCATCCGATGAGATCATCGAGGAGCATGTGGGAGACAACATGGGTATCCAGATCCCGCTGCTGGTTATTGACCGGAGAGGCATCTCGGTCATGTCTGCATGTCTCCCGAACACGTAGGGTCTACACACTTAAGGTTAGGTGACGCTAGGGTTGTAGAGATATGAATATGCAGTAACCCGAAAGTTGTTCAGAGTCCCGGATGAGATCCTGGACGTCACGAAGAGTTCCAGAATGGTCCGGAGGTGAAGAATTATATATAGGAAGTGCTGTTTCAGCCATCGGGAGAGTTTCGGGGGTCACCGGTATTGTACCGCGACCACCGGAAGGGTCCCGGGGGTCCACCGGGTGGGGCCACCTATCCCGGAGGGCCCCGTGGGCTGAAGTGGGGAGGGAACCAGCCCCTGGTGGGCTGGTGCGCCCCCCCCCCTGGGCCCCCCTGCGCCTAGGGTTGGGAACCCTAGGGGAGGGGGCGCCTCCACTTGCCTTGGGGGGCAAGTCTCCCCCCTTGGCCGCCGCCCCCCTAGGAGATCCCATCTCCTAGGGCCGGTGCCCCCCTGGGGACCCTATATAAAGAGGAGGGGAGGGAGGGCAGCCGCACCCTTGCATCTGGCGCCTCCCTTCCCCCTGCTACACCTCTCCCTCCCGCAAACGCTTGGCGAAGCCCTGCCGGATCCCTGCTGCATCCACCACCACGCCGTCGTGCTGCTGGATCTTCATCAACCTCTCCTTCCCCCTTGCTGGATCAAGAAGGAGGAGACGTCATGCTGACCGTACGTGTGTTGAACGCGGAGGTGCCGTCCGTTCGGCGCTAGGATCTCCGGTGATTTGGATCACGACGAGTACGACTCCCTCAACCCCGTTCTCTTGAACGCTTCCGCTCGTGATCTACAAGGGTATGTAGATGCACTCCTCTCTCTCGTTGCTGGATGAACTTCTAGATTGATCTTGGTGAACTTAGGAAATTTTTTATTTTATGCAACGTTCCCCAACAGTGGCATCATGAGCTAGGTCTTTGCGTAGTTCTCTTTGCACGAGTAGAACACAATTTGTTGTGGGCGTAGATCTTGACAACTTTCTTGCCACTGCTAGTCTTATTTTGCTTCAACAGTATTGTGGGATGAAGCGGCCCGGACCGACCTTACACGTACGCTTACGTGAGACAGGTTCCACGGACTGACATGCACTAGTTGCATAAGGTGGCTAGCGGGTGTCTGTCTCTCCCACTTTAGTTGGAGCGGATTCGATGAAAAAGGTCCTTATGAAGGGTAAATAGAAGTTGGCAAATCACGTTGTGGCTTTAACGTAGGTAAGAAAACATTCTTGCTAGATCACCTATAGAAGCCACGTAAAAACTTGCAACAACAATTAGAGGACGTCTAACTTGTTTTTGCAGCAAGTGTTTTGTGATGTGATATGGCCAAAGGATGTGATGAATGATATATGTGATGTATGGGATGATCATGTTCTTGTAATAGGAATCACGACTTGCATGTCGATGAGTATGACAACCGGCAGGAGCCATAGGAGTTGTCTTTATTTTTTGTATGACCTGCGTGTCATTGAAGAACGCCATGTAAACTACTTTACTTTATTGCTAAACGCGTTAGCCATAGAAGTAGAAGTAGTCGTTGGCGTGACAACTTCATGAAGACACGATGATGGAGATCATGATGATGGAGATCATGGTGTCATGCTGGTGACGAAGATGATCATGGCGCCCCGAAGATGGAGATCAAAGGAGCAATATGATATTGGCCATATCATGTCACTATTTGATTGCATGTGATGTTTATCATGTTTTTCATCTTGTTTACTTAGAACGACGGTAGTAAATAAGATGATCCCTCATAATAATTTCAAGAAAAGTGTTCCCCCTAACTGTGCACCATTGCGAAGGTTCGTTGTTTCGAAGCACCACGTGATGATCGGGTGTGATAGATCCTAGCGTTCGAATACAATGGGTGTAAGCCAGATTTACACACGCAATACACTTAGGTTAACTTGACGAGCCTAGCATGTACAGACATGGCCTCGGAACACGGAAGACCGAAAGGTCGAACATGAGTCGTATAGAAGATACGATCAACATGAAGATGTTCACCGATGATAACTAGTCCGTCTCACGTGATGATCGGACACGGGCTAGTTGACTCGGATCATGGATCACTTAGATGACTAGAGGGATGTCTATCTGAGTGGGAGTTCATTATTTGATTAGATGAACTTAATTATCATGAACTTAGTCTAAAATCTTTGCAATATGTCTTGTAGATCAAATGGCCCACGCTAATGTTGCCCTCAACTTCAACGCGTTCCTAGAGAAAACCAAGCTGAAAGACGATGGCAGCAACTATACGGACTGGGTCCGGAACTTGAGGATCATCCTCATAGCTGCCAAGAAAGCATATGTCCTAGATGCACCGCTAGGTGAAGCACCCATTTTCCCAGCAACTCAAGACGTTATGAACGCCTGGCAGTCGCGTAGTGATGATTACTCCCTGATTCAGTGCGGCATGCTTTACAGCTTAGAACCGGGGCTCCAAAAGCGTTTTGAGCAGCACGGAGCATATGAGATGTTCCAAGAGCTGAGAATGGTTTTCCAAGCTCACGCCCGGGTTGAGAGATATGAAGTCTCCGACAAGTTCTACAGTTGTAAGATGGAGGAGAATGGTTCTGCCAGCGAGCACATACTCAAAATGTCTGGGTTGCACAACCGCTTATCTCAACTGGGGGTTAATCTCCCGGATGACGCGGTGGTCGACAGAATCCTCCAGTCGCTCCCACCTAGCTACAAGAGCTTTGTGATGAATTTCAATATGCAGGGGATGGAGAAAACCATTCCTGAGGTATATTCAATGCTGAAATCAGCGGAGGTGGAGATCAAAAAGGAACATCAAGTGTTGATGGTGAATAAAACCACTAAGTTCAAGAAAGGCAAGGGTAAGAAGAACTTCAAGAAGGACGGCAAGGGAGTTGCCGCGCCCGGTAAGCCAGTTGCCGGGAAGAAGTCAAGTAATGGACCCAAGCCTGAAACTGAGTGCTTTTATTGCAAGGGAAGCGGACACTGGAAGCGGAGCTGCCCCAAGTACTTAGCGGACAAGAAGGCCGGCAAAACCAAAGGTATATGTGATATACATGTAATTGATGTGTACCTTACCGGTGCTCGTAGTAGCTCCTGGGTATTTGATACCAGTGCGGTTGCTCATATTTGTAACTCAAAGCAGGAGCTGCGGAATAAGCGGAGGCTGGCGAAGGACGAGGTGACGATGCGCGTCGGGAATGGTTCCAAGGTCGATGTGATCGCCGTCGGCACGCTACCTCTACATTTACCTACGGGATTAGTTTTGAACCTCAATAATTGTTATTTAGTACCAGCTTTGAGCATGAACATTGTATCAGGATCTCGTTTAATTCGAGATGGCCACTCATTCAAATCCGAGAATAATGGTTGTTCTATTTATATGAGTGATATGTTTTATGGTCATGCCCCGCTGGTGAATGGTTTATTCTTGATGAATCTCGAGCGTAATGTTACACATATACATAGTGTGAATACTAAAAGATGTAAAGTTGATAACGATAGTCCCACATACTTGTGGCACTGCCGCCTTGGTCACATTGGTGTCAAGCGCATGAAGAAGATCCATGCTGATGGACTTTTAGAGTCTCTAGATTATGAATCATTTGACACATGCGAGCCATGCCTCATGGGCAAGATGACCAAGACTCCGTTCTCCGGAACAATGGAGCGAGCAACGAACTTATTGGAAATCATACATACTGATGTGTGCGGTCCAATGAGCGTTGAGGCTCGCGGAGGATATCGTTATGTTCTCACTCTCAGTGATGGATTGAGTAGATATGGGTATGTCTACTTGATGAAGCACAAGTCTGAGACCTTTGAAAAGTTCAAGGAATTTTAGAATGAGGTAGAGAATCAACGTGACAGAAAGATAAAGTTCTTGCGATCAGATCGTGGGGGTGAATATTTAAGTCACGAATTTGGTACGCACTTAAGGAAATGTGGAATCGTTTCACAACTCACGCCGCCTAGAACACCTCAGCGAAATGGTGTGTCCGAACGTCGTAATCGCACTCTATTGGATATGGTGCAATCTAGGATGTCACTTACCGATTTGCCGCTATCATTTTGGGGATACGCTCTAGAGACAACTACATTCACTTTAAATAGGGCACCGTCTAAATCCGTTGAGACGACACCGTATGAATTATGGTTTGGGAAGAAACCTAAGCTGTCGTTTCTAAAAGTTTGGGGATGCGATGCTTATGTCAAGAAACTTCAACCTGAGAAGCTCAAACCCAAGTCGGAAAAATGCGTCTTCATAGGATACCCTAAGGAAACCATTGGGTATACTTTCTACTTATGATCCGAGGGCAAGATCTTTGTTGCCAAGAACGGGTCCTTTCTGGAGAAAGAGTTTCTCTCAAAAGAATTAAGTGGGAGGAAAGTGGAACTTGATGAAGTACTGCCTCTTGAACCGGTGAGTAGCGCAGCTCAGGAAGATGTTCCTGTGGTGCCTGCAACGACAAGAGAGGAGGTTAATGATGATGATCAAGATACTTTAGATCAAGCTCTTACTGAACTTCGAAGGTCCACAAGGACACGTTCCGCACCAGAGTGGTACGGCAACCCTGTCTTAGAAATCATGTTGTTAGACAACGGTGAACCTTCGAACTATGAAGAAGCGATGGCGGGCCCAGATTCCAACAAATGGCATGAAGCCATGCAATCTGAGATAGGATCCATGTATGAAAACAAAGTATGGACTTTGACAGACTTGCCCGATGATCGTCGAGCAATAGAAAACAAATGGATCTTTAAGAAGAAGACGGACGCGGATGGTAATGTTACCATATATAAAGCTCGACTTGTCGCTAAGGGTTATCGACAAGTTCAAGGGATTGACCACGATGAGACATTCTCTCCCGCAGCGAAGCTGAAGTCCATCCGAATTATGTTAGCAATTGCCGCATACTATGATTATGAGATATGGCAAATGGACGTCAAAACGGCATTCCTTAACGGTCACCTTAAGGAAGAACTGTATATGATGCAGCCGGAAGGTTTTGTCGACCCTAAGAATGCTAACAAGGTGTGCAAGCTCCAGCGCTCTATTTATGGGCTAATGCAAGCATCTCGGAGTTGGAACATTCGCTTTAATGAGATGATTAAAGCGTTTGGGTTTATGCAGACTTATGGAGAAGCCTGCGTTTACAAGAAAGTGAGTGGGAGCTCTGTAGCATTTCTCATATTATATGTGGATGGCATACTCTTGATGGGAAATGATATAGGACTTTTGGACAGCATAAAGGCCTACTTGAATAAGTGTTTTTCAATGAAGGACCTTGGAGAAGCTGCTTACATATTAGGCATCAAAATCTATAGAGATAGATCGAGACGCCTCATAGGTCTTTCACAAAGCACATACCTTGATAAGATATTGAAGAAGTACAATATGGATCAGTCCAAGAAGGGGTTCTTGCCTGTGTTGCAAGGTGTGAAATTGAGCACGGCTCAATAACCAACCACGGCAGAAGATAAAGAAGAGATGAGTGTCATCCCCTATGCATCAGCCATAGGGTCTATCATGTATGCCATGACCTGTACCAGACCTGATATAAACCTTGCCGTAAGTTTGGTAGGAAGGTACCAAAGTAATCCCGGCAAGGAACACTGGACAGCGGTCAAGAACATCCTTAAGTACCTGAAAAGGACTAAGGACATGTTTCTCGTATATGGAGGTGACGAAGAGCTCGTCGTAAAGGGTTACGTTGATGCTAGCTTCGACACAGATCTGGATGACTCTAAGTCACAAACCGGATACGTGTATATTTTGAATGGTGGGGCAGTAAGCTGGTGCAGTTGCAAGCAGAGCGTCATGGCGGGATCTACATGTGAAGCGGAGTACATGGCAGCCTCGGAGGCAGCACATGAAGCAATCTGGGTGAAGGAGTTCATCACCAACCTAGGAGTCATACCCAATGCGTCGGGGCCGATTACACTCTTCTGTGACAACACTGGAGCTATTGCACTTGCCAAGGAGTCCAGGTTTCACAAGAAGACCAGGCACATCAAGCGTCGCTTCAACTCCATCCGTGAAAATGTTCAAGATGGAGATATAGATATTTGTAAAGTGCATACGAACCTGAACGTAGCAGATCCGTTGACTAAACCTCTCCCTAGAGCAAAACATGATCAACACCAGGACGCAATGGGTGTTCGATACATCACAATGTAACTAGATTATTGACTCTAGTGCAAGTGGGAGACTGTTGGAAATATGCCCTAGAGGCAATAATAAATGGTTATTATTATATTTCTTTGTTCATGATAATTGTCCCTTATTCATGCTATAACTGTATTATCCGAAAATCATAATACACGTGTGAATACATGGATCACAACATGTCCCTAGTAAGCCTCTAGTTGACTAGCTCATTGGTCAATAGATAGTCATGGTTTCCTGACTATGGGCATTGGATGTCGTTGATAACGGGATCACATCATTGGGAGAATGATGTGATGGACAAGACCCAATCCTAAGCATAGCTCAAAGATCGTGTAGTTCGTTTAGCTAGAGCTTTTCCAAGTGTCAAGTATCATTTCCTTAGACCATGAGATTGTGCAACTCCCGGATACCGTAGGAGTGCTTTGGGTGTGCCAAACGTCACAACGTAACTTTGTGACTATAAAGGTGCACTACGGATATCTCCGAAAGTGTCTGTTGGGTTGGCACGAATCGAGACTGGGATTTGTCACTCCGTATGATGGAGAGGTATCTCTGGGCCCACTCGGTAATGCATCATCATAATGAGCTCAATGTGACTAAGTGTCTGGTCACGGGATCATGCATTACGGTACGAGTAAAGTGACTTGCCGGTAACGAGGCTGAATGAGGTATTGGGATATCGACGATCGAGTCTCGGGCAAGTAACGTACCGATTGACAAAGGGAATTGTATACGGGGTTGATTGAATCCTCGACATCGTGGTTCATCCGATGAGATCATCGAGGAGCATGTGGGAGCCAACATGGGTATCCAGATCCCGCTATTAGTTATTGACCGGAGAGGCGTCTCGGTCATGTCTGCATGTCTCCCGAACCCGTAGGGTCTACACACTTAAGGTTAGGTGATGCTAGGGTTGTAAAGATATGAATATGCAGTAACCCGTTAGTTGTTCGGAGTCCCGGATGAGATCCTGGACGTCACGAGGAGTTCCGGAAAGGTCTGGAGGTGAAGAATTATATATAGGAAGTGTTGTTTCGGCCATCGGGAGAGTTTCAGGGGTCACGGTATTGTATCGGGACCACCGGAAGGGTCCCGGGGGTCCACCGGGTGGGGCCACCTATCCTGGAGGGCCCCGTGGGCTGAAGTGGGGAGGGGACCAGCCCCTGGTGGGCTGCTGCGCCCCCCCCCCCTTGGGCCCCCCCTGCGCCTAGGGTTGGGAACCCTAGGGGAGGGGGCGCCTCCACTTGCCTTGGGGGGCAAGTCTCCCCCTTGGCCGCCGCCCCCCTAGGAGATCCCATCTCCTAGGGCCGGCGCCCCCCTGGGGACCCTATATAAAGAGGGGGGAGGGAGGGCAGCCGCACCCTTGCATCTGGCGCCTCCCTTCCCCCCTGCTACACCTCTCCCTCCCATAGACGCTTGGCGAAGCCCTGCCAGATCCCTGCTGCATCCACCACCACGCCGTCGTGCTGCTGGATCTTCATCAACCTCTCCTTCCCCCTTGATGGATCAAGAAGGAGGAGACGTCACACTGACCGTACGTGTGTTGAACGCGGAGGTGCCGTCCGTTCGGCGCTAGGATCTCCGGTGATTTGGATCACGACGAGTACGACTCCCTCAACCCCGTTCTCTTGAACGCTTCCGCTCGCGATCTACAAGGGTATGTAGATGCACTCCTCTCTCTCGTTGCTGGATGAACTCCTAGATTGATCTTGGTGAACGTAGGAAATTTTTTATTTTATGCAATGTTCCCCAACACCGCTGATGCTAGATCCAAAGTTGATCCTCGACTACATTGACCTATGGCACAAGGATCCTAACATGCCTTTGCCGGAGATGAACCTCACTCCTAGTCAAAGTCATGTTCTTACTGCCTTCATTGAGGAAGAAAAATGGAAATTTGAACAAGGCAGAAGTTTGAAGAAAGCGCAGTACAAGAAACAGCGCTACCTCAAGGGCAATGTCCTCACTCTCACTCCTGATCAGCTCCTTGCCTTGCAAGTTGAAATCAAACAACTGAGTGATGAATTTGATCGCTACCATGCTTTGGAAGGGCACCAAGGTGCATTTCGTTAATCTGACGAAGAAATTCACTTCAAGTGATGCTCCACCAGTGCACGTTGAAGTTACTCAGGCTGAGGCATCTGCTCAGCCTACTGAAGAACATGCCAACACCACTGATGATATTCAGGCTGCTGAAGAAAATGAGAGTGCCAGGGCTGATGACTCCATTCCATCCACTGAAGATATTGCCAGGGCATCCACTAGTGATGCGCCTGAGGAAAGTGAACAAGTCAGGACAACTGCATCAGTTGTGCCTGAGGAAAATGAACCAAAGTCCTCTGCACCTCCTGCGCCTACACCAACTCCGATCCTTCAGTCTGCATCAGACGCGAAGAAGACCAAGGCTGCAGAACGTGCAGTTGTGAAGAAAAGGAAGGCATCAACTTCTTCAAATTCTTCAGCTCTGAAGAAGATGAAGACTCTGATCAGTTCAATTGACAATCCAATTGATGTCATTCTAGTCTCATCAATGCCATCAAAGGACCTTGTTCCTTTTGGTGAAGATTATGTGATTCCTGATGAATCTGATGAAGAAACTCCTTCTGCTGCTTCGTCAGAGCAGTTGGACGAAGAAATTGAAGTGGATAAAATCCCTTCAACCCCAGTCATTTCCTCACCTATGCCTCAGTTTATTGCTGAAGAGGCAGGTGTTGAAGAAATTGAAGATGAGGATGTGGACATTGGTTGTACCACTCCTGTACTCAATGATGAATTTTGGGACAGTCAACATCCAAACTCTCCAATGTTCACTCCACTCCAAGCTATTCCTCAGTCTGCTGCTGCCACTGAAGTGCAAATGGGATCTGAAGAACCTCATGCAACCCCAAGTGTTCATGAAGAAATTCCATCCACTAGTGCTGAAGAAATTGTCAATGAAGAATTGACGACCCAGGCTGAAGCTGCTGAAGAGCCTGAAATTCCTCGGCCTAAGGAACCTGAGATTGCGATTCCTGAAGTGGTGCTGCAATTGACTGACACTCCTCAGCCCAAGCCAAAGGATCCCTTCTCCAAGAAGCAAAAATTCAAGGCTGATGATTTCTTCGGCGAGCACGTATTCTTCACTTACTTCAACCCCTATGACAATGCTCGTCTTAGAAGGAAGCGTTTCTGGACTGCCAGCCAGGACAACTTCTATTCCTCGGTGCTCTTCAACAAGGACAAAGTCTTCGATCATGAGCATATTCCTCATGTGGACATGGAATCCATGTCTTGCTTCTCTCAAGTCCTCAGCATGATTCATGACGCTGGCTTGCTCAACTTCTGCTCTGACATAGTTGATTGGAATGAAGAGCTCATTCTTCAGTTCTACGCAACTTTGCATATCACAGGCGATGCTGTTGACATCAACTCGTGGGTGTTGGACTGGATGACTAAAAACACTCATTACAAGGCACCAGCCTCTGAATTGCTTTGTGCCTTACCAATCAGTCCTCCACCTGACGGTGCTCGTTGTCTGTATGATGAGCCTGAACTCACTGATCACTATATGCAAGTGCTCATGAAGCCGCTGAAGCCAGGTCAAGTTCCAAGGACCAAATTCCTCGTGAAGGAATTGCTCTATGTACCAAGAACAATCTACCGCATTCTGACGAAGACCATGAGTCCCATCAAAGGCCATGACTCATCCGATGAAGAAATTATCGGAATGATGAAGAATATGCTTTTCAACATCATGCATGGCATCCCCATAAATTATCATGATTTCTTCATGAGGACTCTGGCGAATGTTGCACTTTCTCCATTTGAGCTGAAGCCTTACGCGCCGTGGATCATGAGATTCCTCAGAACAAGGTCTTCACTCAACTACAAGGCTGATTTTTAGAATCACCTCAGCTACTTGCCCCCAATTAAAGTCCTCAAGCGGACAATTTCCTCATCAGATGAGAAGGGCAAGTTACCAGCCGTTATCGATGAAGGCATTCGTCCATTGGATGGTCAGTTCCGCAAAGTTGCATCTTACTCCACCAATGATGACTCTGCCACTCATGATACTGCTGCCAATGCTACCAAGACAAGTCCTCAAGCTACTGCTCCTCGTGTGCTGACTGATCGTGAACTGCTGATAAGTCTTCAACAGAAGGTGGATCGAACCCACAAGTGGGTTAAGCGTCAGTTTGGCTCTATTATTCACAACATGACTTCTACACATAATGCAGTGAAGAAAAACCACTACTACCTCCATGAAGTGTTTGATCGCACCTGGGCTATTCTGTCACATCTATATGGTGAAGAAGATCTGAGGCAAATGGGCTTCAAGGAAGACTTTGACTGGTCTGCACCTCCACCGAAGAGATTCAAGAAGGTCAAGGTTCGTTCCTTGGTGGCCAGCTCATATTATTCATCGCGTGCCACGGATGAGCATGAAGACTTGGACGACACTGCAGTAGGCCCTACAACAACTCAAGACCCTGACAACGCTGGCGCTCCTCCATCTTCATGATATTCTTCAGGGGCGTTAGTCCTCAGTTTCAACCCTTTTGGTCATTCGATGACAAAGGGGGAGAAATTTGAGTTAGTCTTCAAGCGGGTCTATCTTATTTGGGTGTTTTTTTGCTAAGTTACAACTCTCGTTCTTCTGATGACTTTGCTGGATCGAGTTGTAATCTTAAACTCTATGGTGACCTGATACTTTTGTTGTGTTCTTCTGCATGCTTATTCCTCATTAATGTTAATGCACACATGCTGAATTACATCAGTCACCATATTTCATCATGCATTTCAAATTCTTCATATTATATATCAAATGCGTGTATGAATTACAAGATATAGGGGGAGATCTCCATGATTATACTCAAGTGTGCATTGCTTCAAAAGCAAATTCCTCACTATGCACATCTTCAGGGGGAGTTCTTCTATATCTTGCAATTGAATTCCTCAACATCAGTATTTACACTTCATATGTTTATCCCCGTTGAGAACTTAACCTATATTGTCATCAATCACCAAAAAGGGGGAGACTGTAAGTGCATCTAGTGCCCCTTAGTGATTTTGGTGTATTGAAGACTTATAGGTTAAGGGACTGATGCGTTTGTGAGTGTACATAGGACTATAAGTCTATGAGGAGTTTGATATTTACAGAGAAAGTCGACCCCTAAAAATGAGGTTCTTCAACTGAAGACTTTGGATTTCTGAAGACTTTCTGAAGACTTTGAAAGTGTAGAAATTGGTGTGACCTTGAAGACTTAGCAATCATTCGAGGAACATGAAGCATGAAGACTTTTGTTTTCGTAGTTTCATTTTCTCTTTCTCGAGTCATGGGAAACACTGTACTGTTAAAGGGGGTAGAGGAAATACTGAGGAAAAAATTCCATGTGATGCTCAACTCAAAATCCTACACCTACCAATCCCTTCGAGTGAAGCCATTGGAAATCTCATACAGTTCAGTCATATTCTTCAGTGACAGAGATGAAGTTCTTCTGGTCTCTGAGGAATTTGTTCTGACTGAGGAGTTAGGAATTCACCAGTGTGAATTGCCTACACAGTGAGGATCATGATAGCCCTGAGGATTTTGATAGTCAAAATTCCGACCGTTGTTGTGCTATGCGCCTGCGGTTCCAAAATATCTACCGACCTAACGGTCATATCAGACAAGGGCATTTATGTCTTATCATGTCGGGCTGCTCTCTAGGCTATAAATAGCCGCCCCCTTCAACCACTAGCTGGTTGGCTGCTCCGAGAGAAACTGACACTTGTCAATTGAGAGCAACCCATCCTCCGAGGACTTTGAGCGAAAATCATCAAGTGAGGAAAACCCAAACCCAACACCTACAAACCCAAAGTGATTGAGCATCACTGAAGAGATTGATCCTGCGTGGATCCGACACTTGTTTCCTTTGAAGACTGTGCTTCTTCTAGACGGTTAGGCGTCAAGGTCTAGAGCATCCAAGAGGAATTGTGGATCGCCGAGTGACCGAGTTTGTGAAGGTTTGGAAGTCACCTAAAGACTTACCACGAGTGATTGGGCGAGGTCTGTGTGACCTTAGCTCAAGGAGAATACGGTGAGGACTGTGTGTACGGGACTGGGTGTCCTCGAGTTTAAATACTCAGCCACTCCAACCAGATGTACAACTGAGACAGCAGTTGGAACTGGTCTACCAAATCATTGTCTTCACCAAGCTAACTGGTTCTATTTCCTCAACTCTTTCATTTCCTCATATCTGTTTGAAGACTTTGACTGAAGAATTTCTCAATTTCCTCATATCAATTTCTTCAGTCTGTCCGTCTTCTTTCTTGTGCTATCCTGTGTTTACGCTTTCTGTACTCTGTGCTTGTCTTCATTTCATCATGATGACTATGCTTGTGTTCTGTTATGTTTACTTCCGAGTACTTATTCCGCTGCTAGTAGTTCTTCATTTAGGAATTTCCTCAGCAGCAAATTCCTCAGTGAAGAATTCATAAAAATTGCCTATTCACCCCCCTCTAGTCGATATAACGCACTTTCAAGGAAGTTTATGTCAAACGACCTCCCGGGTTTATTAATCCTAAGAAACCCAATCATGTTTACAAACTTCACAAAGCCCTTTATGGTCTTAAACAAGCTCGTAGAGCGTGGTATAAATGCTTGACCAAGTTCCTTATCGAAAAAGGCTTTGAGATTGGAAAAATTGATTATACTCTTTTCACTAAAAGGGTTAATGGAGAATTATTTGTGTGCCAAATTTATATTGATGATATTATATTTGGTTCGACTAACCCTCATTTTAGTGAGAAGTTTGGAAATATTATGTCGAAGAAGTTTGAGATGTCTATGATGAGTGAACTCAAGTTCTTTCTTGGTTTGCAAATCAAGCAAACTAAGGAAGTTACCTTTGTCTCTCAAACGAAGTACACCAAGGACTTATTCAAGAAGTTCAATATGCAAGAATGCAAAGGTATGAGGACACCCATGCCTACTAGTGGACATATTGACTTGATTGAAGATGGTGAACCCATTGATCAAAAGGTTTACCGCTCTATGATTGGTTCATTGTTATATCTATGTGCCTCTCGTCCCGATATCATGCTAAGTGTGTGCATGTGTGAACGATATCAAGCGGCCCCTAAAGAATGTCATCTTAAGGCTGTGAAAAGGATAGTGAGATACTTAATACATACACCAAATTTTGGCATTTGGTATCCTAAGAGGTCTTCCTTTAATCTTGTTGGCTACTCCGATTTGGACTATGCCGGTGACAAGGTTGATAGAAAGTCCACTTCGGGTACTTGTCAATTTCTTGGTAGATATCTTGTGTCTTGGTCCTCCAAGAAACAGAACTCGGTATCCTTATCCACCGCCAAAGCGGAATACATTGTCGCCGGTTCATGTTGTGCTCAATTGCTTTGGATGACCCAAACTCTAAAAGATTATGGGATATATGTGAAACATGTTCCATTGCTTTGTGACAACAAAAGTGCTATTAAGATTGCTCACAATTCCATGCAACATTCTCGAACTAAGCATATTGAAGTGCGTCATCATTTCATTCGAGATCATGTTGCTAAGGGTGATATCAACCTTAAGCATGTTCGTACCGACAAGCAATTGGCGGATATATTCACTAAACCACTTGATGAGAAAGTGTTTTGCAGGTTGAAGGTGAATTGAACATCATTGATGCTTCAATCTTGGAGTAGGAACTCCATTCGGTAGGCATGAGCCTATGACTAATCCTTGATATTTCTCTTATGATGATAATCACATGTTTTGGATATACTTGCACCTTGCATGTTATCTAACCCTTGTAGGTACTTGGATGGATATAAATCTATGAGATTGCAAGTCACTCACATCTTGAGCAATCTCTACATCACCAAGTCTCTACAGTACAGTGGTTGAAGACAAGGAAGCTTGAAACCCTTCAAACATATCCTTTGACAATTTATAAATATCATATATCATGATTGTCATCTTGGATACACAAGTGCTATTCCTTGCAAGGCTAACTCATGTAGGTAGATGAACTCCAATTACAAGTGGTGCTCCCAATGAACTACATCAACATTGAGCATACCACACAAGTTCAACTACATGATCAAGATCAACACCATCACCCAAGGTATGTCATTCCATCTTAGAGAAGCTTTACCCCAAGTCATGGGTCAAAGCAGCTCAACAAGATGAGAATACATCAAGATGCTTAAACGAAAAATGGCAACCCCATTTTGAGCTTAAACGATGAGTATGGCCTATGATCAAGTGACTTCACTTGACTCCTAAGTCAATATACTCTAACATAGGTGACTTTGTCGCCGACCAATTCTAGATGAAATTCTCTGTTGTTTCTTTGTGCCCTTGCATTTGTCTCTTGCATGCTAGTTCCCCTTTCAAAAAAACTTCATCTAGATTTCTTTTCTTTTCTCTTTTGTTCTGCATTTCCCTACATCCAATTCATTGCAAATCCTTTAGTTAATTCCCTGAAAATCCTTGTGAGATCTTATTTGATTAGTGAGCTGAGGTGACTAGTGCTTTTTCTCTGTGATGAACTCGGACACACTGACTTGCCTCTTTCGGTCAAACTGAAACATTTCGGTGCCACTGAAGAAAACAACTCGGTATAGCCGATCTCAATGCTGAGAAAACACTTTGTCATTTGCATCCTGCACATTTTGTTCCAGCTCCACTCGATGATTCTTATCCTCTACCAGCACCTTATTTTTCCCTGCTACTTTGCCATGTGACTCAAGGACCAATCCTATTTTGACTCACACTCCAGAGAAGACCCTTCTTGGAAATTGATGTCAAAGGGGGAGAGAGAGTTCACATCAAAGCTTAATCATATCAAAAGGGGGAAAGAGAGATAAATAATCACATCAAAGAGAGACCCTAGTTGCTTGGTATTCAAAGAGGAGAGAAGTCACATGTCCTTAGAGGGGAAAGACATGTTCATGTTGTTTCTTGTGTTTGTTTTGCTCTGATTTTCTATTCCCTATCTTCTCCCAATATCCCATATAAGATTCAGGGGAAGCAAGACATCTAAGGGAAGGAAATCTTCGAATTCATTGCATATATTTACCTTTGGGGACGTGTCTACACTCAAATTGAGTACCTAGTACTCACTCTCCACATGTCATCCCAATCTTGGTACTTTTGTGGTTTGCTGCTTGCTCTGTTTAGTAGATGTTTCTGTGTTGTCTAACCTTGTTTTCTCAGGTTCATCTCCTCCAAAGCTAGCTCAAGACCACAAGGTAAGTATATGCATCACACTCATGTGCATGAGGATCTCTTGCTGTTGTACATATTGTTTCCAAGGAGGACTCATGAGCATGAAGGTACATTTTCCTTATTCACATCATTTGCTCTGATGCATATAGCCAAGTTACATGTAAATCATTGCTTGCTCTGTCATGATTATGCACTAACATGATCTTATGTTCCATATTCACATGATTGCATACATGTAGGGGGAGCCTATGCATGTTACATGTCCTTCCAAAGCTTTACCTGCCTTTCTCTATATCTTTATCTAAAGCTTTGATGTATGTTGTCATCAATTACCAAAAAGGGGGAGATTGAAAGCACAAGTGCTCCCTGGGTGATTTTGGTAATTAATGTCAACATATCTCTTGTTGGACTAATACTTTTATTTAGTATATTTTAGATAAGTTCAACAGTGGAGTGGCATGGACAAGAGGATGTGGAACCCCTTCAAGATGCTAAGGACAAAGGATTGGCTCAAGCTCTAAAAGCTCAAGACTCAACATTTTACTTTTAGTGATCCAAGATCACATTGAGTCCATAGGAAAGTCAATACTATTAAAAGGGGATGGGGTGTTGCTTAATGGCTTGCTTGCTCTTAAAGTGCTTAGTGATATGCTCCAAAGCCCTCAACCACTTTCTCATATCCACATATTTCCAAACCAAAAGCCAAACTCGACCCCATCGATTTGATCTATCCAGCGCCACCGAGTTCATTTGGCATAGCCACTGCCAGAAACCCTTGTCACTTCGGTCTAACCGATAGGGATCTCGGACTCACCGAGATGGGATTGCAAACTCCCTGTTTCCCTTCGTAACGTTTCGGTCTAACCGAGATGAGCAATCGGTCCCACCGAGTTCGCAATGCAAACTCCTTGTTTCCTTTTCGTAACATTTTGGTCACACCGAGATGAGCGAATCGGTCCCACCGAGTTTGCCTGACCAACTCTCTGGTTAGCTTATTACCAAAGTCGGTCCCACCGAGTTTGTGTAATCGGTCTCACCGAGATTATGTTATGCCCTAACCCTAATAAAATTGGTCCCATCGAGTTGACATGTCGGTCCCACCAAAATGCCTAACGGTCACATTTTGAACTAAATCGGTCTGACCGAGTTTTATGATTCGGTCCCACCGAGTTTGGTAAATTGTGTGTAACGGTTAGATTTTGTGTGGAGGCTACATATACCCCTCCACGCTCTCCTCATTCATGAGGAAAGCCATCAGAACGTGCCTACACTTCCAGCATTCATTTTCTGAGAAAGAACCACCTAGTCATGTGTTGAGGCCAAGATATTCCAATCCAACCATATGAATCTTGATCTCTAGCCTTCCCCAAGTTGCTTTCCACTCAAATCTTCTTTCCACCAAATCCAATCCTATGAGAGAGAGTTGAGTGTTGGGGAGACTATCATTTGAGGCACAAGAGCAAGGAGGTCATCATCAACACACCATCTATTACCTTTTGGAGAGTGGTGTCTCCTAGATTGGTTAGGTGTCACTTGGGAGCCTCCGACAAGATTGTGGAGTTGAACCAAGGAGTTTGTATGGGCAAGGAGATCGACCACTTCGTGAAGATCTACCCTAGTGAGGCAAGCCCTTCGTGGGCGATGGCCATGGTGGGATAGACAAGGTTGCTTCTTCGTGGACCCTTCGTGGGTGGAGCCCTCCGTGGACTCGCGCAACCGTTACCCTTCGTGGGTTGAAGTCTCCATCAACATGGATGTACGATAGCGCCACCTATCGGAACCACGCCAAAAACATCTGTGTCTCCTATTGCGTTTGCACACTCCAATCCCATCCCTTTCCTTTCTTGCAAGTTGCATGCTTTACTTTCCGCTGCTCATATACTCTTTGCATGCTTGCTTGAATTGTATTATGTATGCTTGAAATTGTGCTAATCTACCACCTCAACTTGAAAAACTTAAAAACTGCCAACTTTGTGTGTCGAGGGTCTATTCACCCCCCTATAGACCCCTCTTCTCATTCCTTTCAATATACAAAAGCTAAATAGGACATTTTAACATAGCTAAAAAACTTAAAAACATAGTTAAAAGTCCGCCGTCCTGAGGGCCCAACCACAACACTTAGTTTAATTAAACTTAAAACAGTAAAAAAACAAATCAAAAGATAATGCGGCCGCCCCGCGTGCCGTAGATGATCTCGTCGTCGTCGCTGATGTCGTCGCCGCCGCCGTCTTCAGGCGCCACCATCCTCGCTGTCGCTCGTCAGGTCGATGTTGGGTGGGGGCATCCAGAGGTGCGGTGGCCACATATTGAACCAGGGGCATACTATGCAGGCGGCGGAGGATGCGGGGGCGGCGGTGCTAGGGGTGGTGAGAACGACGCCCATGCACGCTCCTCCGTTGGCTCCTCCTTGACCTCCTACTTGACGTCCAGCTTCGGGACGTACACGTCCCCGGAGGCCGAGAGGTCAAGCATGTACTGCAGCCCTTGATGAAGTCATGTACCTAGGGTAGGGTCATAGACCTGATCAAAGTACCCTACCCCAGGACACCTTCAGAAGAAACTACCTTCCAGTCGACCAAGAGAGACTTCACTCGACGGACTCGAAGGACTCGACCATGAAGACTCACTCGACCACCAGAAGATCAAGAACCACTCTGCATCGTAATGGTCTGTAATTAAGTAGTCTTTATGACATTTAGGACACTTTATGTGAGGCGTTACTAGTAACGCCTAGACTTAATGTACTTTAAACCCTGCATTACTGAGGGCCGGAGGGGTCTGGCGGACACTATATAAGCCACCCCCCTCCTCGGTGTAAGGGGTTCGTACCCATGTAATCCATACACATATAATCCACTCGACCGCCTCCGGGCTCCGAGACGTAGGGCTGTTACTTCCTCCGTGAAGGGCCTGAACTCGTACATCCTTGGTGTTTACAACTACTCCATAGCTAGGACCTTGCATCTCCATACCTACCCCCCACTCTACTGTCAGACTTAGAACCATGACAGTTGGCGCCCACCGTGGGGCCGGTGTCTTAGCGATTTTTGGAGAAGTTGCAGTTTTTCCGATTACTTTCATCATGGTTGCTGGTGGAGTTTTGGTCGAGGGCCGCAAGATCCGTCTCGGCGCTCTCACCTTCGTCGCCGACGACTCCGCTTGGCTCCAGGAGGCTCCACTCGACGTTGATGCGCTCCCCGTCCGCGACGCGACGCATTTTCGCGCATGTATCCGCGGCGTTCTGCTGCGGCAACTGTCGACTCCATATCGGTTGACTCCCCTATCGTCCGCCCTCCCGGTCTCCCGCCAGCGCAAGCGCTCTGGTCGGTCGAGGCTCCAGCGGTGGGTGAGGCACGCGGTGGCTCGCCAGACGGCCACCACCCAAGTTGCGGCAATCGAGCCCGATTAATCCCTCTACGGCCTGTTCGATCTGTCGGCTGGCTCCGTAGAGACTGCATCCGAGTGCGACAGCAGTGATCCAACGGCGGAAGTCTTGATGGTCAACGGACCTCGCAGCCCTCCCGATTTCCCCCGCGAGGACGGGGTAGACGATGGAGGCGACCCCGCACAAGTCCACGAAGAGTACCAACCCAAGCCACTCAATTCCCTGCAAAGGGAAGAGCTTCGCCGCAGGAACGTGGATGCCCTGCATACTCCCATCACAGGAGAAACCCCCGAGGCTCGCGCCTTGGAGGAGGCACGTTTGGCCAACTTGGCTGAACGCGCTCGTCTGGAGAATCTTCAGCGAGCACTCGACGAGCGCGCGCGGCAACGAGTACCCGACTCCAATCGGCGTCAACTCTTCCCGCCGACTCAGGTATATCGAACCCCGATTCAGAATTTAGCAGCTGCAACCCGTATAGCAGAGTCCATTCATCCCTCTCAGTCGGAGGCTGGCAGAGGCTTGATGCAGATCAGAGATTTGCTCCGGGCAGCAGGAGATCAAAATTCAGCCGTGTCGCAGTCACGCAACAGAATTCACAGTCGATCCGTCGCTGCGAATACGGTTCAGTCGGCTCACAGCCCCAGATCGCCTCCGCAGCATGAAGGACGCGAGAATTGACGGGACCAATATGGTGACCGATACGATTGTGATGATAGGCGTCGAGTGCCCACTCCTCCCCCGAGAGGTGGGTCTTACGCTCCTCGGCAGCAAGATGATAGGCGTCAACTCAGTGTGGGGCGAAGAGCTCCGGTCGACCCCCGGGAACCAGGCTTCGACGCGCGATCCATCATCGTGCAAGGCCTGGTCGATCGAAACAGGGCTCATCGAGGCGGCCCTGACATAGATGCACCCACTAGCAGTCGAGTGCATGTTTCTGGTCCGGAATGTTTCAGCAGGGCTATCAGAGCCGCAGTGATTCCCCCCCAACTTCAGGTTGGCAACTGGAGTAAGCAAGTTCATCGGTGAGTCTAAGCCTGAAACTTGGCTTGAGGACTACCGAGTGGCTGTACAGATCGGCGGTGGGAATGACGAGGTGGCCATGAAGCACTTACCGCTCATGTTGGAAGGTTCTGCCAGAGCATGGTTGAATCAGTTACCTCCAAGCAGCATTTACACTTGGGAAGATCTTTCCCGAGTGTTTGTCAGAACATTTGAGGGAACTTGCAAGCGACCAGCTGGGTTGACAGAGCTGCAAGTTTGTGTGCAGAAGTCGAATGAGACTTTAAGAGAGTATATTCATAGATGGATCACTTTGCATCATACCGTGGAGAACGTGTCTAATCATCAGGCAGTCTGCGCCTTCAAGGATGGTGTTAAGAACAGAGAATTAAGTTTGAAGTTTGGTCGAACCGGAGATATGACCCTCAGTCGGATGATGGAAATTGCCACCAAGTACGCCAACGGTGAAGAGGAGGACCGACTCCGGAGCGGCAAGTACAAGCCGAGTCAGTCGGAGAAAAGAAACTCCAGTCAGAAGCAAAAATGGAAGGCCGAACCAGCGGCTCCTGGGGAGGCTCTGGCCGTGACTCAGGGCAAGTTCAAGGGTAAACCCAAAGGATCCTGGAACCCTAAGAAGGTGAAGGATAAAGAAGGAAATGACGTGATGGATATGCCATGTCACATCCACACGAAGAAAGACGAAGAGGGTAATATCATCTACCCGAAGCATACCACTCGCCAGTGTCGACTCCTGATCCAGCAGTTCCAAGGTAAACAGCCCAAGGACAAGGAAAAGGAGTCGGACAAAGCCAAAGACAAGGAGGACAGTGAGGGAGGATATCCTCATGTTAACTCCACTCTGATGATCGTTGCGCATGTGGAAAGCAAGAGCCGACTGAAGGTTATTAACCGTGAGGTGAACATGGTCGCCCCGGCGACACCCAGTTATTTGAGATGGTCCCAAACTCCCATTACATTCGACCAGTCTGATCACCCGACTCATATAGCCACCCCTGGGAGGCAAGCTTTGGTGGTTGACCCGGTGGTCGAAGGCACTCGACTCACGAAGGTGCTAATGGACGGTGGTAGCGGACTGAACTTATTGTATGCGGACACGCTGAAAGGAATGGGCATTCCGATGTCCCAATTGAGCACCAGTAACATGAGTTTTCACGGAGTTATACCAGGAAAGAAAGCTGAGTCACTCGGCCAAATAGCTCTGGACGTGGTGTTTGGTGATTCGAAACATTTTCGCAAAGAGAAACTGACGTTTGAGGTCGTGGATTTTCAGAGCGCTTACCACGCTATTTTGGGGAGACCAGCTTACGCACGATTCATGGCTCGACCATGTTATGTGTACCTCAAACTGAAGATGCCCGGCCCCAAAGGAGTGATCACTGTCACTGGTGATCGGAAAAAGGCAGAAGAGTGTTTCCAGAAAGGCTCAAAGATTGCCGATTCCCAGGTGACAGCGGTCGAGTTTGAAGAATATAAGTAGAATGCAGATCCGAGTGATTTGCTGCGAGCCAAGAAGCCAGCCACGGAGTCAGCATTTCAGTCGTCCGGTGAGACGAAGCCCGTCCACATTCACCCGACTGACCCCAACGCAGCTCCGACCCATATCTCCACAACACTCGACCCAAAATAGGAAGAAGCGCTCATCCAGTTCCTCCGTGAGAACTGGGACATCTTTGCATGGAAGCCAGCTGACATGCCAGGTGTTCCGAGGGGACTGGCTGAGCATCGCCTTAGAGTCGATTCAACCGCAAAGCCGGTCAAGGAACATCTTCGGCGGTCCGCCGTCCAGAAGAGAAAAGCTATTGGTGAGGAGGTGGCTCGACTATTGGCGGCAGGATTTATCCGAGAGATATACCACTCCGAGTGGCTCGCCAATGTCGTCATGGTTCCTAAGAAGGACAACTCACTCCGAATGTGCATCCATTTCAAGCACATCAATCGGGCCTGCCCGAAGGATCATTTTCCTCTCCCTCGCATTGATAAAATTGTTGACTCGACTGCGGGATGCGAGAGATTGTCTTTTCTAGACGCCTATTCCGGGTACCATCAGATCCGTCTGTACGGACCCGATGAGATAAAAACAGCTTTCATCACTCCATTCGGGTGCTTCTGCTATATCACCATGCCATTCGGCCTCAAGAATGTCGGATCCACGTTCATGCGAATGATTCAGAAGTGTTTGCTCACTCAAATCAGTCGAAATGTGGAAGCGTATATGGATGATATCGTGGTCAAGTCGCGAAAGGGTTCCGACCTGCTGACTGACCTCGCCGAAACATTTGCCAACCTCACAAGGTATGATATCAAGCTCAATCCATCAAAGTGCACATTCGGAGTTCCTGGTGGAAAGTTACTCGGTTTTCTCGTTTCCGAACGAGGAATCGACGCTAACCCAGAAAAAATTGGCACTATACTCCGAATGAAACGCCCTGTGCGGGTGCACGATGTCTAGAAGCTTACTGGATGCTTGGCCGCATTAAGTCGATTCATCTCACGACTCGGTGAAAAGGCATTGCCTCTTTACCGACTAATGAAGAAGGCCGACAAGTTCGAGTGGACTCCAGAAGCTGATGCAGCGTTTGCCGAGCTAAAAGCTCTGCTTTCCACCCAGCCAGTGCTTGTTGCTCCAATCAGCAAAGAGCCTCTATTGCTTTATATTGCAGCCACAAGACAAGTCGTCAGTAGAGTGCTTACGGTCGAGCGGGAAGAAGAAGGAAAAGCCTTCAAAGTTCAGCGCCCAGTGTACTATCTGTCTGAAGTTTTGACTTCATCAAAGCAACGATATCCTCATTATCAGAAGCTTGTGTATGGGATCTACATGACCACAAAGAAGGTTGCTCATTATTTCTCTGATCATTCTATTACAGTCGTCAGCGACGCTCCACTTTCAGAGATTCTGCACAACAGAGATGCAACTGGTCGAGTGGCGAAATGGGCGATTGAACTTCTTCCCCTTGATATCAAGTTTGAGGCAAAGAAAGCCATTAAGTCCCAAGCAATAGCAGATTTCCTTGCCGAGTGGATTGAACAACAGCAGCCAGCTCAAGTTCACTCGGAGCATTGGACCATGTTTTTTGACGGCTCTAAGATGTTGAATGGTTCCGGTGCTGGGGTTGTCTTGGTTTCCCCCAGAGGAGATAAGCTCAGGTATGTGCTCCAGATTCACTTTGATTCCTCCAACAATGAGGCAGAGTATGAGGCCCTTTTGTATGGGTTGTGCATGGCCATTTCACTCGGCGTCCGTCGCCTTATGGTTTAGGGCGACTCAGATTTGGTGGTCAACCAAGTGATGAAGGAGTGGGACGTGAGAAGCCCAGCCATGACTGGATACTGCAATGCAGTGAGGAAGCTGGAAAAGAAGTTTGAGGGGTTAGAGCTCCATCATATACCCCGACTGAATGAATCAAGCGGCTGATGATCTGGCAAAGATAGGTTCCAAGAGAGAAGCCATTCCGAGTGGTGTGTTCTTGGAGCATATCCATACTCCATCAGTCAAAG
The DNA here is from genome assembly GCA_963921465.1 of Triticum timopheevii. Classification (NCBI taxonomy): domain Eukaryota; kingdom Viridiplantae; phylum Streptophyta; class Magnoliopsida; order Poales; family Poaceae; genus Triticum; species Triticum timopheevii. The sequence continues at coordinate 316,821,946 of OY997270.1, forward strand.
AAGATCCTTTCACCGAAGAAGCTCCGCAGCCCAAGAGTGCCACAGATCCGACTGAGGTAGAAGTCCCAGCAGTGGTCGACTTGGTCATGGAAGTTTTAGTGATCACTCCCGACTGGACAGTTCCATACATCGCGTATATCCTGAGAAAAGAGCTCCCGGAGGACGAGGAAGAGGCTCGACAGATCGTCCGTCGATCCAAGGCCTTTACCGTGATCAAAGGACAGTTGTACAGGGAGAGCGCGACTGGAGTTGGTCAGAAGTGTATAACGCCAGAGGAAGGTCGAATCATCCTTGATGATATCCACTCGGGGACCTGTGGTCATCATGCATCCTCTCGGACCATCATGGCCAAAGCATACCGAGCCGGATTTTACTGGCCAAGGGCAAATGAGATGGCAAAAGAAATAGTGGACAAGTGCGAAGGATGCCAATTTTACTCCAACATGTCACACAAGCCTGCGTCAGCTCTGAAGACTATACCACTCGTATGGCCCTTCGCAGTATGGGGATTGGATATGGTGGGCCCCTTGAGGATAGGTCGAAGCGGTTTCACGCATGTGCTGGTGGCAGTCGACAAGTTCACCAAGTGGATTGAGGCTAAACCCATCAAGAACCTTGACGCCGGTACTGCTGTTAGCTTCATCAGGGAACTGATATTCAGATATGGGGTCCCGCACAGCATCATCATAGACAATGGGTCAAACTTTGACTCGAAGGAATTAAGGGATTTCTGCACTTCTCAAGGCACACGCGTTGACTACGCTTCGGTCGCCCATCCACAGTCGAATGGACAAGCGGAGCGAGCCAATGGCTTGATCCTCAAAGGGTTGAAACCCCGACTGATGCGTGACCTTAAGCATGCGGCTGGAGCATGGGTCGATGAACTTCCCTCGGTGCTTTGGGGTCTGAGGACCACGCCTAATCGGTCGACCGGAAGAACTCCATTCTTCTTGGTCTATGGAGCTGAAGCGGTCTTGCCGAGTGATCTGCTCCACAATGCTCCTCGAGTTGAGCTCTACAACGAAGCTGAAGCGGAACAAGCGCGGCAGGACGCAGTCGACCTTTTAGAGGAATAAAGAGAGATGACTCTGATCCGATCGACCATCTATCAATAGGACTTGCATCGCTTCCACGCTAGAAATGTGAAGAGTCGAGCCTTCCAGGAAGGAGATTTGGTTCTCCGAGTGGACCAGCAGAAACAACACAAGCTTGCTCCTTCTTGGGAAGGACCCTTCATCGTCACCAAGGTTCTCCACAACGGAGCGTACCGTCTCTACAACGTCAAGCACAATATCGACGAGCCCCGAGCTTGGAACGCGGAGCTACTCCGCCCATTTTACACTTAAATTTTCACTCGGAATGAGTTGTAATAAAAGTTCTTCTGTAGTTCATGTCTTGCAAGATAATAGTGTCATAATTTCCCCAATGATTTTTGTCACTTTTATTTGTTCAGTAAAATTTCCCCCTCAGTGGGTGACTTAGCTGCGAATCCGTTTCGCCTAAGTTTGTAAAAAAAAATCCTTACCGAGTGGTGAGCCAGACTCTCACTCGGGGGCTTAGCTGCAAATCCGTTTCGCCTAAGTTTCAATAAAATCCTACCGAGTGGCGAGCCAGACTCCCACTTGGGGCTTAGCTGCAGTCCAAGTACTCGCCTAAGTTTCAATAAAATCCTTACCGAGTGGTGAGCCAGACTCTCACTTGGGGGCTTAGCTGCGAATCCGTTTCGCCTAAGTTTCAATAAAATCCTACCGAGTGGCGAGCCAGACTCCCACTCGGGGGCTTAGCTGCAGTCCAAGTACTCACCTAAGTTTCAATAAAATCCTACCGAGTGGCGAGCCAAACTCCCACTCGGGGGCTTAGCTGCAGTCCAAGTACTCGCCTAAGTTTCAATAAAATCCTACCGAGTGACGAGCCAGACTTTCACTCGGGGGCTTAGCTGCAGTCTAAGCACTCGCCTAAGTTCAAATTCAACGTGCGCTCGCAAGGAGGACGAGGTGCAGGTCGACTGTGACCCTCTCCTCTGAGCTATGCCACAAGTACAATGTGCGGTCGCAAGGAGGACGAGGTGCAGGTCGACTACGACCCTCTCCTCTGAGCTACGCCACAAGTACAATGTGCGGTCGCAAGGAGGACGAGGTGCAGGTCGACTGCGACCCTCTCCTCTGAGCTACGCCACAAGTACAATGTGCGCTCGCAAGGAGGACAAGGTGCAGGTCGACTGCGACCCTCTCCTCTGAGCTACGCCACAAGTACAATGTGCGGTCGCAAGGAGGATGAGGTGCAGGTCGACTGCGACCCTCTCCTCTGAGCTACACCACAAGTACAACGTGAAAACCCTACCGAGTGGAGAGCAAACCTCCCACTCGGGGGCTTAGCTGCAGCCCAGTGCTCGCCTAAGTTATAAAAAATCCTACCGAGTGGAGAGCGGACCTCGCACTCGGGGGCTTAGCTGCAGCCCAGTGCTCGCCTAAGTTATAAAAAATCCTACCGAGTGGAGAGCAGACCTCTCACTCAGGGGCTTAGCTGCAGCCCAGTGCTCGCCTAAGTTATAAAAAATCCTACCGAGTGGAGAGCAGACCTCCCACTCGGGGGCTTAGCTGCAGCCCAGTGCTCGCCTAAGTTTTTGAAAATCCTACCGAGTGGAGAGCATGTTTCCCACTCGGAGGCTTAGCCGCAGCCCAGTGCCTGCCTAAGTGAATTGAAGAATAAGTCGACTACAGTAAGCATCTCGCTTTAAACCTGCAAAAGACATTTCAAACCAAAGGCAAGCATATTCAAAACGTCGAACCCAAGTTCGGATAAAAACCTAACGGAACCGAAAGTGCTCAGGCGCTAAGCCTGTTAAGGTTTATCGGTTACAAAATCACTCAGCATACCGAGGCAAATTTAAAGTGTTGAGCTCAAGAAGTTTTTTACCCCTCCTGTGGAGGGCTGGAAGGTGCAACAAACTCATCAAGGTCGATCTCATCCGCGATCTGAGTGGCAGCGGCGATGAAAGTCTCCATGAAGGACCGGAAATCATGCTTCTTGGTGTTAGCCACCCGAAGAGCCGCCAGCTTGTCCTCACGCGCATCCTTGCAATGGACTCGGGCTAGACACAGAGCGACATCTGCACCGCACCTGGCAGAAGACTTCTTCCACTCTTGCACTCGGTCAGGGACTGTGTTTAGTCGAGTCATCAGAGACTCGAGGTCATTTTGGAGCGTCTCCTTGGGCCAGAGCGTGGAGTCAATACGGGAAGTGGTGACCTTCAGCCGTGCGAGATAATCAGTGACAGCAGCAACACGAGACTCGAGCCGGAACACGTTCATGGCGACTTCATCATTCACCGGAGAGTTGATGGGGTCCAGGTTTGGCTCCAGTCGACCAGTCTCCTCTTCAAAGTTTTGGCAAAATTCTGCAAGCACAACCACGAGTCAAGACAACAGTCGAATGGAAAGAACACTGTAAAAAATACTTTCTTGGTGCAAAGGTTTACCTTCGAGCATGAGGAACAGCTTCTTGGCGAGTCCGCCCAGATAAGCCTCCAGATCTTTCTTCTTCCCAACCAGCTCACTGGCTTTGTCATTCAGGGCAATCTTGTCGCTTTTCAGTCGACTCACTTCTTTGTTGGCAATATCAAGAGCAGCTTTCAGATTGGTGTTTTCTTCTTCAAGCCTGGTGACCGAAGCCAACTTCTCGTCCGCGAGCTTGGTCTTCTCTAAGGCTATCTTCTGCATCTCAGCTAGCTCAAGGTCTTTCTTCTTCTGGGCCTCCTTCACTTTGCCTGCAAAGTTACAGCAAGGTCAGACTTTGAAACAAATAAGGGGCAAAAGCATTCGTCGAGTCCTCACCAAACATACCTTTGCTCTCCTCCTTTGCCTTCGCCAAGTTCTCCTGGACCAGCTTCAGATCAAGCTCAAGTTGGATATGTTTGTTCTCCAACTCCATGTAACGAGCCGCCAGGTCGCAGGATTTCTACGAAGAACCAATCGACAAAATGTCAAAGATAATTCACTTCCGAGTGACTGAGGAAAAATCACACGTCTCTAAGACTTCAGCCGAATTCAAACATTCGATCCATTCGGGGGCTAATGATGAAGTCATGTACCTAGGGTACGGTCATAGACCTGATCAAAGTACCCTACCCCAGGACACCTTCAGAAGAAACTACCTTCCAGTCGACCAAGAGAGACTTCACTCGACGGACTCGAAGGACTCGACCATGAAGACTCACTCGACCACCAGAAGATCAAGAACCACTATGCATCGTAACGGTCTGTAATTAAGTAGTCTTTATGACATTTAGGACACTTTATGTGAGGCGTTACCAGTAACGCCTAGACTTAATGTACTTTAAACCCTGCATTACTGAGGGCCGGAGGGGTCTGGCGGACACTATATAAGCCACCCCCCTCCTCAGTGTAAGGGGTTCGCACCCCTGTAATCCATACACATATAATCCACTCGACCGCCTCCGGGCTCCGAGACGTAGGGCTGTTACTTCCTCCGTGAAGGGCCTGAACTCGTACATCCTTGGTGTTTACAACTGCTCCATAGCTAGGACCTTGCCTCTCCTTACCTACCCCCCACTCTACTGTCAGACTTAGAACCACGACAGCCCTTGCAACTCCTCCTCCTGCTGGCGCCTGTACTCCCTCTCGGAGTCATCCATGACAGCCTAGAGGAGCCGCTCTTCCTCCTCGTCTGTCATGGCAGGAGGTTCCAGGGGTGGCGGCGATGGAGAGGGAGACGGCGTCGGCGTCAGGCAACGGTTCCGCGTGAGGCCGCGCACGCTTGGCTCGCTCGGCACACGCGGACGAGACGTAGGCCGCGCACTGTGGGACACGCGGGGCGGGCTACGACCCCGACCGGCAAAATAGGTGGCGTGGCGCATGTTGTGCTCATCCTGAAACCAGGTGTCCCACAGTGGCGAGTCCACGGCATACCTGCGGGCGGCGATCTCTTGGAGGCGGGCGCGACTTGTCGCCGACATGGGAGGAATGGGCATCCGATCAGGGCTCAGATGCCACCCATTGGGGAGGTGGGCATCTGACCACGGCAGTGGAGTGCCTGTCTCCCAGTACCGGCGGCACACCTCCACTTTGACGTAGGGCCAGAAGTGTGGCGCGGCCGCTAGACGGGAGATGGAGAACGGCGCCGAAGAGGTGGAATGGCTGGCCGCGCTACCAGAAGACGAGCCGGCCTCGTGGTCGTGCTTGGCCTTCTTGCCTGTGTGCCACTTCTAGAACCCCATGGCCGTCGGAGGAGCGAGGTCGACGGTGGCTAGGATTTTCGGTGTCGCCGATAGGGGAGGTTGTGGTAGGGAGTGGTGGGGAAGTGGATGGGGACAGCGACTGGAAGTCCACGGCTTGCCCATAAAAAAGGACGTGGCCGGGGGGGCGCCTGTGTGGCTGACTTGCGGGCCCAACTTCCCTTTGCGCATTGACTGCGAGCGGTGGGAGGTAGTTGGACCACCGACACGCGGGCCTGACACAGACGTGGAGAGGACGCGTGCCCCGTCCGTTCGTTGTCCGCACGAGTGCAAAGCTGGCCCAAGTATGCGCCTGAAATGGGTCGAGCCGGACCGAAAACGAACAAGTTTTGAGAATGAGATTGCTCGTTGGGCCGGGTCGTGTGTCCGTTTGGGTCCAGACGGACGCACCCGGACAGGATGTAGTCTAGCGTTGAAGTTGGCCTAATCTATCTGAATTTCAGTGAGAAGACATGCAACTCGCTGTCATCCGAATCATCTGAATTTCCAAGAAAAGACATGCAGTTAGTTGTCATCCGAATCTATCTGAATTTTAAAGAAAAGACATCCAGTTAGTTGTCATCTGAATCTATCTGAATTTCAGAGAAAAGACAGGCAGCTAGAGCTAGCTAGGTTCAGCACTACTCTTCCACCTTTTGACTTGCTCAAACATATATTCTGTAGTAGATTTGGATCGGACGGCGCCCGAGGGTGTGCGCTCCGGACGCCCAAGCAGCACAGCCGCACTTTTTAGAATTTGAGTTTCTTTTATTAATAGGTATAGATATAGAGGTGTAGATAGATATGCAATCGGTATTTGACGGCCATAATGTATAGTCCTCTTAAATAACTCGTTGCAAGTTGCAAGAGCATGAAGCCAGTTAACTTACTGAGTTTGCCTCCCATATTTCTCATACGGCAGAACCTTCAGCATATAAATGTGTGTGTGTGTGTGTCGCTAAAAAAACATATATACATATGCGGATGAAGAAGCACGGCCTTCAATATGTACAAGAAAAATGGAAGTCTGTTCTGTCATGTTAGGCTATATATCTCCTCAACATATGTAGATCACGTTTATGCTGTTACTTGTGCGCCAGTAGGCAGGATCATTGCGATCATCGGATGATTTCCCTTCCTCGCAAGGAAGCTTGCTGTCTTCCCAATCTATCTGAATTTCAGAGAGGAGACACGCAGGTCGCTGTCATCCCAATCTATCTGAATTTCAGTGAGAAGACGCGCATCTGGCTGTCTTCCCAGTCCATTTGAATTTCAGGGAAAAGACAGGCAGCTAGCTGGGCTCAGCACTACTCTTCCAACTTTTGACCTGCTCAAACATTCAGTACTAGACACGCACCGCCTCAGTTGCTACTCCACCACTCGTATATTTACCTGCTGAAATGCTGAAAAACAACCAATTCGTAAAATTAGGAGATGAAAGTTGAGCAAGAACGTGCAGCCCGGGACGGCAAAAGCTGGGTAAAAAGGAACGTAGGCAGTACGCGTTGCGTGGTACGCTGTGGCCGTAACTCGCAGAGCCGTCCAGGTCATGACCGAGCCCCCACCCCTCTGGAAGCAGACACCCGCCTCCTGGGAAATTTACCGGTCATTCATACGCCAGACACCGGACGGAAAACTCCCAAGGAAAAGAGCGAGCAACACACGGCGCGTGTGTGCTCCACATGGATGCATGTCCCCCATGTGCGCGGCAGCAGGGGCCGGTCAGGAACAAGACCGCGTCGTGCCAGAGTACTACTACTACTACTAAAGTACATCCATGGATTGTACTGGGAAGGAAGGGGATAATTACTCCGTCGAGTCGAGTAAAGGCGACGACGCCTTTTCTTGTTGCTGGCTGCGCCCGCGCGTACTCTACTCGCACGCAGGCACAGATGCTGCGTCCATTGGCACGGCCCCACGCGGTGCCCGCCGCGTACTCCCGTCCCAGTCCCGCCGGGGGGATCGCACGCGGCCAGCCACGCGGGGCTTTCCTTGTCGCCTTGTCACTTGATTAATCGATGCGTAGTTAGTAGGAAACCTGGGGCCGGTTTTCCCTGGGCGGGAGGTGATCTCTCGGAAGAAGAAAAGAAAAAAAAAAAGGCTTGTTTGTTCCATTCCATGGTTGCAGTTGACAAGGGAAGGGACCAGTTCGTTTATGATGAGCAAGTTGCTGCTCCCTGCGCGCCCATCGCCACCACCACTTGGCACTCCCCTCCCAAGTTGCAGGTAGATAGACGGTGGAGGAGCCAACGGAGGGCGGGGACGCCCTACAGGTGTTTAGTGCCATGTGGGAAATAAGCTCGGGAGCTGCTAGTGAGCATCTATGACGCTCATCACTCTCTGCGCCCGCGTGGGTGGGTACATACATGTATGTGGGGTGGGGCCACCCACAAGTGGACGGGGAATCCCGCGGGAACTGATGTTGTGTCACGCTCACATGGCCTCTCTTGCCAGTTGCCATTTCCAGGGTAAACCAATTAGGGCATGTACAATGCATAGCTTTAAGGTGATGCCTCGCGTGCTATGTAGGATCGGATATGACGTAAAGTAGGTTCGGATAGGGAAGCAGGATCCTCTCCAGGAGGCGGGTGCTTGAAAAGAAAAAGTGTGGTCCAATGACAAAAGCTGAAAAGATTGGAGTGAAAAGTAGAGATGCATGTGTACTAGAGTCTTTATTTTTTATTTCTTAATTAGGCCCACTAGTGATAGCTTGCATTGAAGAGAAAAAATTAATGTAGATGCTTCAAATTACTTTTTGTCATGGGGCATATCTATCCATATGCCACCATTGTACATGCCCTTACGGCATGGCCAACGGGCTGCCTCAAACCTAGTGCCCCATAGTCTACGTCGGTTCGGATGCCACGCTGGAATAAAAGTAGGTGCCTTGCAGAGCAAACGGGCTCCTGCAGAAGAGCCGGTTGTTAGACTGTATATACGTAGCCTCTGTATATCTGTACTGTAACGTTGTATTGTACCCCTTGGGTACCTCTATATAATGAGAAAGCCATACCCCGGGTTAGGGGTGTCGTGCAGTTCCCAAAATACTTTGTTCTACATGGTATCAGTTTAGGTTACGATGTCTTCCGCTGCTCCCGCCGCCGCCGCCGTCGCGCCGACCTCCGTCGCCGCGGCCGCCGCCGCGCCGGTCCTCGCCCCTACGTTGTCGTTTCTCGCCTCCCGGCCTCTCGTGGCGGCCTATGGGGCCCCGCCGCCGCCTAGGTCCCCGATCGGATCTCATCCGCATGGCGCGCCCTTGGGTGACCCAGCCCCGATCGCGGCAGAAGCTGCTGCGCCGCCGTCCTATGGCGCCGCTGCACCACCACCGTATGGCGTCGCCTCCTCGATTCCCTACGGCATCGTCGCGTCCTCGCCCTACGGCCATCACCCGTATGGCGCTCCCCCGATGGCCCCTGGTGCTCCGCCGCTGCCGCCGTCTTCATGGCCGGCGTTTGGTGCGTCGCCTCCGCATCAACCCCATGCGGCGCCACCGAGCCACCCCTACGGGCCGCGGCCTCCTATGCAGGGGGGGCGGCCGCGTCGCAGCAGCAGCCTCCCGGGGGCGCGGTCGTCTCGCCCTATGGGGCTCATGCCGCGTCGAACTACGGCGCCTCTGCCGCTGGTCCTCCCGGGTTCCACGCACTGTATTCGGTGCCTCCTGCTCATGCCGACCCGGTCGTCGCGCCGTCACCGTTCTACTTTTCACATCTGCTACCGGTGAAGCTTGCGCCGGATAATTACTTGTCCTGACGTGCCCAGGTGTTGCCTTTTCTGCGGAGCCGCTACTTGGAGGGATATGTTGACGGGTCCATACCGTGTCCGCCCCCACACCACCTGGCATACCACACCTGGGTGGCTCAGGATCAGGCCATCCTCTCCGCCATCCAGTCCTCGCTCACCCCGAGCGTCTCGTCGCTGGTCATCTTCGCCGCTACGTCCCGGGAGGCGTGGGCGGCGCTTCACACCAGTTTTGCCTCTCAGTCTCAGGCGCGTGCTCACTCTATACGCACCGAGTTGGATGAGATGAAGCTTGGCGACCTCAGCATCACCGACTACTTCAACAAGATGCGGGGTCTCGCCGACACGTTGGCCTCAATCGGCCAGTCGCTGCAGGATGAGGAGTTCACCACCTTCGTGCTGAATGGGCTTGATGATGATTATGACAATCTCATCGAGAATGTTCATGGTCGAGATGACCCGCTTCCACCTCGTGAGCTCTATGCCCGTCTGCTTGGCCGTGAGCAGCGCATTAAGGCGCGCCGAGCCTCCCCCAGTTTCGCCTCCGCCAGTGCCGCAACTCGCGGCAAGCCTCAGCGGTCATCATCGTCAGGAGGCAGACCGGCACCGCCTTCATCACCGGCCTCGAGGGGCAGCGCTCCGACCATCACAGGTGGTAACCGGCCGATGGCGTGTTGTTCTTCTTGTGGTGCCCAACAAGCCTGCCAGTTGTGTGGCCTGGAGCGCCACATTGCTTCTCGCTGCCATCGTCGCTACAAGCAAGATTTTCTGGGCCTCGGCAACAACGGCAAATGGAACGACAAGCAGGTCGCCGCTGCCGTGACGAGTCATGATCATGGTCGTACTCCGTCCTACTCCGTTGATCCTGCATGGTACATGGACACTGGAGCTACCAACCACCTCACCGGTGAGATGGGTAAGCTCTCTACTCAGGAGCCATATCGCGGTCATGATCAGGTGCACACCGCTAGTGGAGCAGGTATGCGCATCTCCCATGTTGGTCAGGCTTCTCTTCTTGCACACAATTTTCGCACATTGCATCTATCTAATGTCCTTCGTGTTCCTTCTGCTACACGTAGTTTGTTGTCCATTCCTCAACTTACTCGTGATAATAATGTCCTTGCTGAGTTTCACCCTTTTCGTTTCTTTATCAAGGATCGGGACACGAGGGCCATTCTGCTTAGCGGTCGTCTTCGCCGTGGCCTGTATGCACTTGATGCGCCGCACTCATCTTCCATGTCGTCTTCTCCTCCGGTGTTCAGTGGTGTTCGTGTGTCGCCTACACACTGGCATGCGCGCCTTGGTCACCCGGCGGCTCCCATAGTTCGACATGTTTTGCATTGTCATGATCTACCAGTTGTGTCCAATAAAACTACTGAAACTATTTGTGATGCCTGTTAGCAGGGCAAGAGTCATCAGCTTGCGTTTTCAGAGTCTAGTCGTGTTGTGAAACATCCTCTTGAGCTTGTGTTTTCTGATGTATGGGGCCATGCCCAGACATCGGTTAGTGGTCACAATTATTATGTCAGTTTCATTGATGCTTACAGCCGTTTCACTTGGTTATATCTTATTAAACGTAAGTCTGATGTGTTTGATGTCTTCATTCAGTTTCAAGCACACGTTGAGCGTATTCTTAAGCAGAAAATCATCCATGTCCAATCCGACTTGGGGGGTGAATACCACAACCTCAACTCGCTCTTTAACAAGCTTGGGATTTCGCACCGCGTGTCATGCCCCCCCACACATCAGCAGAATGGTGCTGCCGAGCGTAAGCATCGTCATCTTGTTGAAACTGGCTTAACCTTGCTAGCTCATGCGTCTGTCCCATTTCGGTTCTGGAGTGATGCTTTCTCCACAACTTGTTTTCTTATAAATAGGCTTCCCTCGAGACTCCTGAAAATGCAAACCCCTCTTGAGCTCCTGCTTAATGAGATTCCGGACTACACTTTCTTCAGAGTGTTTGGGTGTGCATGTTGGCCTCACCTCCGTCCATACAACAAGCGCAAGCTAGAGTTTAGGTCTAAGAAGTGTGTTTTTCTCGGGTACAGTTCTCTTCACAAAGGGTACAAGTGCTTACATGTTCCTACCAACCGCGTCTACATCTCTCGTGACGTTGTGTTTGACGAAAATGTGTTCCCTTTTTGTGCACTTCCGACTGACCTTACCACTTCCACTTCCACACCACCAGTGCTTGTGTCTACACCTACGCCTGATCAGTTTGTGGATGTTGCATATGCCCCTGCGTTGCTCCCTAATCATGCTGCAGGTATTGGACGCGGTGCTCGGCTCGAGCTGCTTGATGAACAGGTTGCGGATGATCCTCCTGGTCGGGACGTGCATGCGCCATGCATGACGGGCGGCACCCTCCAACCCGTTCTCCTATCGCCTGAGGAGGCCACCCCGACTGCCTCTCGGGTGCCGGGTCCGTCTGGATCCATGCTGGTCCCGCCCACGCCAGCGCCAGCAGCCTCCTCTGGCTCGCGCGCACTGCCCACGCCAGCGGCCGCCTTGCCCGGCTCGCGGGCCCCGTCCGCACCAGCGGCCGTCTCGCCCGGCTCGCCTGGCTCACGGGCATCGCCAGCCTTGCGTGGCTCGCCCGGGCCCCTGGCGGGTGCTTCTCCTGGGCCGGCTGCTGCTGCCGCTAGCCCGGCGGCCCCGTCACCTGCTTCGGCCCGGTCCACCTCGGAGCCAGGGTCGCCGAGCCGCTCTGCTTCGGCCGCTGATGAGCCTGACTCGTCGGACTCGACTCCGGCCTCGTCCACGTCCTCTGCTGCATCGTCGTTGCCGGCAGACTCTGCTGTCACACTTCGGCCGCGCACGCGGAGTCAGTCCGGTGTCTTTCATCCGAAGGAGTGGACGGATGGCACGGTTGCGTGGCTTGCTGCATGCATGGCTCACACTACTGGCGATCCTACTGCAGAGCCTCGTCACTTTCAGGCTGCGTTGAGTATTCCTCATTGGCGTGCTGCAATGGAACAAGAGTTTCATGCCCTCCAACAGAATGATACTTGGCGTCTTGTTCCTCCAAAGTCTGGCGTCAACATCATTGATTCCAAGTGGGTGTTCAAAGTCAAGCGACATGCTGATGGCTCCATTGAACGTTACAAGGCACGGTTAGTCGCCAAGGGCTTCAAGCAGAGGTATGGTCTTGATTAGGAAGACACGTTCAGTCCAGTCATCAAGCCTACTACCATTCGGTTACTACTGTCTCTTGCGGTTACTCGTGGATGGTTTCTTCGTCAGCTTGATGTGCAGAACGCTTTTCTCCATGGCATTCTGGAGGAGGAGGTTTATATGCGTCAGCCGCCTGGTTTTGTTGATCCGACACGACCTCACCATCTCTGTCGTCTGGTTAAGGCGCTGTATGGACTCAAACAGGCTCCTCGTGTATGGCATGCTCGCCTTGGATCTGTTCTTCGGGCTCTTGGGTTTACTCCCTCCACTGCTGATACGTCACTGTTTCTCCTCCAGCGCCCTGAGGTTACGATGTATATCTTGGTTTATGTTGATGATATCATCCTTGTCAGTTCCTCGGCTGCTGCTGCTGATCGCCTTGTGATTGCTCTTCGTGATGATTTTGCTGTCAAGGATTTGGGTGCTCTTCACTTTTTCCTTGGTCTTGAGGTTTCACGGTCCTCTGCTGGCTTGACTCTCACTCAGAAGAAGTACTCCTTGGACTTGTTGCGTCGTGCTGGAATGCTCAAATGCAAACCTGTTTACACTCCGATGTCTGCTACTGATCGGTTGTCTGCTCTTGATGGTGACTCTCTCTCGTCTGATGATGCTACTGAGTATCGCAGTATCGTTGGTGGTCTGCAATATCTCACTATTACCAGGCCTGATATCTCCTATGCAGTTAACCATGTCTGTCAGTTTTTGCATGCACCCAGGACGTCTCACTGGTCAGCTGTGAAGCGTATTTTGCACTATGTCAGTCTTACTGCTGCCTATGGTCTGCTTCTTCAGCCTGCACCGTCGTATGAGCTCTCGGCCTTCTCTGATGCCGATTGGGCTGGTAGTCCGGATGACAGGCGATCCACGGGGGGTTATGCGGTATTTCTGGGTCCTAACTTGATCACGTGGAATGCTCGCAAGCAAGCAACTGTGTCTCGCAGTAGTACTGAGGCTGAATACAAAGCTGTTGCTGATGCAACTGCTGAGATCATATGGGTACAGTCTCTGTTGAGAGAGTTGCGTGTTCCTCAAGCTCGTCCTCCGGTCCTGTGGTGTGACAACATTGGTGCTACATATCTTTCTTCTAATCCAGTGTTCCGTGCGAGGACAAAACACATTGAGGTGGATTATCACTTTGTTCGGGAACGTGTTGCACAGAAGCTACTCTGTATCAAGTTCATCTCATCAAAGGATCAACTTGCTGACATCTTCACGAAGCCTCTTCCACAACCACAGTTTGTAGGCTGTAGGCGCAATCTTAACTTGCTTTGTACTTCAGGACATAGCTAAGATTGAGGGAGGGTGTTAGACTGTATATACGTAGCCTCTGTATATCTGTACTGTAACGTTGTATTGTACCCCTTGGGTACCTCTATATAATGAGATAGCCACACCCCGGGTTAGGGGTGTCGTGCAGTTCCCAAAATACTTTGTTCTACACCGGTCGCTCCATGCAAAAAGTAAGGAAAAAGAAGGAGAGAGATAGGAAAAGGAGAAGAGAAAGAGGAACGCCCTGGGAGGAAGAAGATGGGTAGCAAATAGTGGGGCTCATTGAGATGGGGCCCATCTATAGATGCCTCCATTGGGTGACGTAAAATAAAAAATAATAGCCCTAGAATTTTACATCGATGTGGAGGATGGGACATCACCATACCAGTGCTTCCATTGCTCATGCCCTTAATCGGCTGTGTACTACTCCTAAATTAGATATATTTTAAAAAAAAAGGAGGATGACCCCCGGCCTCTGCATCTGGGAGATGCATACGGCCACTTTATTAATTATTCTCGAGGACCTTACAAAGTATTACAAACAATAAACCTGAATCCACCATCTTGGCAACATATGCCGCTACTCTTATCCATATGATGAAGGGATGCTAGCTGGGCCCCTACCCAAACCACTCACGTAAACCTAACATCAAAAGCCGGAAGCCCCAGCCGAGCCACATACCGGGTCTGGGGCACAATCCGGTCAGACGCACTCTTGCGTCGTCGCCGCCATCTTCCACAGGTCCGTCTTCAGATGATATTGAGTCTTCTACCTTGTGAAGGCCACATCAGCCATCGACGTCACCATGACGCCAGACAGCTACCTCCTCCTGCGCGAGTCCATCTCCGTGCATCGGACGCCGAGCCTCCACGGCGCCATGCCGCCGATCTCCGCCGCCATCAATGAGTGAGATGAAGTACCGCTCCACCATGGCAAGTACACGGTGAGGAAGGGCGAGGTAGCCATCGGAGACACGGCCGGAAGATAAGCATCGCAGCCACGGAGCTGCAACGCGGTAGATCAGACGGGCCGCCACCAGGAACCAGACAAACTCGCCATGCACACCCAGCATCCCCAGGCCCAAGTCGGCACCTTCAAGAAGGTGACGACGCTGTGGCGCCGCCGTCGCTTAGCCAACGGGGCTAGGGTTTTCACCCGGGCGTAGGGGAAGGGGGGAGGCAGGGGAGGTATAGCCTCGGCGCCGCCACCAAGGAGGGAATGGCGTCCGGGACGCCATCGACGCCGTGACCGCCACCGGCGGCCAAAGGTTTCCCCCGGCCAAGCACCTTGCCGCCACCTTCGAATCAGCCACAACATGAGCCAGGCCGGCCGGAGGTCATGCATCACGAGCGGACCAGATCGCCTCCGATCTGACGAGGGGAACCCGGGGCCTCCCCGTGCCATGACTAGCGCCCACCGGGACCTCGCTGCCCGCGCAGCCGAGGGGATCCGGCCTACCTCACCGACGAGCACTCCCTGCCGTCGGAATAGTGCCGTCCGCACCAGCGAGGCCGCCGCCTCAGATCCCACCAGCGCGCGCCACCCGACGCGCCGGCCGCCGAGTTCCACCGCCGCACCCGAGGAAGGAGCCCCCCGCGGCCCCTACTCCAGGCGAAGGCAGGCGAGATCCCGCCGCCGCCGGCACCGCGCGGGCTTTGCCCGGCGGCGCCCGCCGGCGTCGGCGGGAGGAGAGGAAGGAGGTGGGGGTTGGGTCGGCGGCGGCTAGGGTTGGGCGCCCGGGTCGCCCGCAGGAAGGCGACGCGGGGCTGATGGCGGCGGCTAGGGTTGGGCGCCCGGGTCGCCCGCGGGGGGGGGGGGGGGGGGGGGGGGGGGCGACACGTGGAGGCCAAACTCAAAATATATAGTCCTGGTCACGTTTAGCATAGACAGGGTTGATGATTATGCCATTATTTCTGAGTTCTGTATGATCTTTGATGATCGTATCGTGCTCTAGGCCGTTCCACCCCATTCGAATTCCAAAATGTTTAGGGGGTGAAAAAAGAATCCTAGAAAACGAGCAAACAGTTTGCGAAAACCAGCGCACCTTTCAGAGATATAGTATGAGCCACTTATTTAATCTACCTTTTCGTCTGAAAAATGCCCCTGTCTTCGGTACTGTACTCCACTTGTACCGTATTCTTTTGGCAGTGGCTCCCACCGACTCATGTGGTAGTAGTACAACTAAAGGCTCTCCGTGTCACCTCCGTAGAGTAGAAAACGTGCATGCATGCATTCACACACAATAAACTGTTACCTTTGCTTATCTTTTCCTTGCGTGCAGTCTGTGGTGGGCCTATTTCTCCACGGGTGCTTCCCCTGACCCCTGCCATGTCTGTTGCACACTGGCAGTGGCTCTATTTGTCGCTACAAATTTACTACTCCGAAGACAGTATAGGAACTACCACGAAGTTTTCAACCGTCGGATGTTTTCACACTATCACCACGGTCCGTTAAATCCAACACCATTTCAGTTTAATTAATTAGCTTAGCTGCTCTGCTGCTGGACTTAGAGAATCGCTTCAGGAAACAAATATAGCGGCAGGCTCATCAAAACCGCACATCAGAAATTTTACTCTTGCCGGTAAGGTAGTACGGCAGTGCGTGCGTTGGTACAGTACTGCACATCGTTTAGGTACGGAGAAGATGCCCATCGATCGGTCACCACTTGCTTTCTCTCTCCGACGTCAGTGCTTCTCCCGGCGCTGACGTACACGCGCAAGGATGCATGAACCTGGTCAGCTTCCACGTTGCTTCGCTTCGCCAACAGCCAATGGCGTGCATGCTAGCTCTGACTTCACCACACATCAGACCCCACTAGTAATCTTAATCCCGCTAGAAACGGGGGGTTCCCTTTTCCAATTTCCACGCCCACAAAGCGCGCACGGGTGGCTAAATATCAAAATAAAAATGTTTCATGCCATGTAGTACCAAGTAAAAATAAGTTCAAAACAAAAATAGTACCAAGTAAAAATAATTCTCAAAAATACTAAATTAACACAGACGAAAATGTATACCTACTAAAGTATTTTCTGCTGAAGACGGAAATTAAGTGCGACGTGAATAATTACTTTAATTATTCTAATGATACTTACTTGAAAAGTCCACCGATCGATCGGACCTGAATAACGGCGGGAGAAATGCTTGAGACTTGAGAGCACATGCTCCAGTTTTGGGATACAAATTTTGTACTCTCTGGAACCCTTCGTAGTTTAGAGTTTCTGCATGGATAGACAAATATCTCCGTTGGTTGGATCGAAGGCCAGCTGCTACTACTGCGGTTCCTGTTCAAGCATGCAAAGGGGCAAGATGGAATTGGTCAGCATCGTGATTTCTCAACAAAATAATAGAATTAGAAATTGGTCAGCGTCATGGGCAACTGAGCTTATAAATTCCACATCGATCTCTCCTTTCAGGTCTAAGATTCCTGCAGCGTTGGCAGGGAGTGCCAGCGCTTAATGGGTCTTGCCAATTTTTGCTGGTGACCCGTTAGTAGTGACTCTGAAATTTTTGCATGCTAATACAAAATAAAAACGGCCAATGTGGATGGTCGGGTACGCGTCTATCTGTATCCCTGGCAAGAAGGGCCAGTGGAGCTGTGGAGGTGATGCATGATCACTACCACAGTGCTGATGGGTGTATTCTACCCCCGTCATTTTCTAAGTTTAATGTTAACATTCTATAGAAATCTTATGTATCTCTTTAAATTGCTTATTAATGATAAATTACCTCCCCCTCCCACGCACACACAATCATCCTCTGGTTCGCTCCACCTCCCGATCCCCTCCGCCCCTCCCGATCTCCTCCGCCTCTCGTCTGCCTCCCCTCCCGCTGCCGCCGGATCCCGGCCAGGCAAAGCCCGTGCAGGGGGGTGATGGCGACGGCGGAGCGTCCCTCCGTCGTGGCTTGAAGGCTTGGCTATGATGGTGGATTTTGAGGGGGCGCCTCGAGACGACGTGTGTGTGGCCATGGCGTCGGTCACGCAACGATGTGACCTTCTCTACCTTTGGTTCTCTTCATCGTCGGTCCAAAGAGATCTGGTTGGTGGGTGTTGCCCCGTGGTGGCTTCTCGGCGACGGATCAACTGGAGGAGGAGATGGTGGCCTAGCTGCTGAAGTGGGTAGGGATGCCACCATCGTCGGCAGCGCCTGTGGGTGTCGTTTACCTCGTTGGAGGCGATGGTGGGGCGTCCCCGCTCCATTGTTTTCGGGGGAAACCTCAGATCTGGAGGAGGCTACCATTGACGGCGGCGCCCGTGGGCGTCATAGCCCTCGTTGAAGGCGTTGAGGGGCCTCCTGGATCAGATGATGGTGACGTTTCGTCGTCACCCCCGTGGGGGCATCATCTTTGGAGACATTCATCGGCTGGACGGACATGTGGATGGCTTGGTGGTTGGGCGTCGGTAGGTGGTGGAGCGGTGCTTCATCCTACACATCAATGGCGGCGGATCTCGATGGCGTGGCGCAATGGAGACTCGGCGTCCGATGGGTGGCGATGGACACGCGCAGGAGGAGGACGTTGTCTGGCGTCGTGGTGGCGTCGATGTCAGAGAGGTCTGCCAAGGTCGATGTGTCAGTATCTGATCCGAGGATGGATAAATGGATGACGAAGGTGACGGCCCTTGCAGCGTGTGCCAGACCAGTGTGTAACCCAGTGCAAGTATTGTGGTTTGGATGCGGCATCCGACATTAGACGTTAGGTGTTCGTGCGATGTCTGTTTGGTATTAGACTCGGACATTTGGCTCCCCTTTCATCACGGGGATAGGAGTAGCGACTGATGTTGCCAAGATGGTGGCTTCAGACTTACTGATGTATTACCTTGCAAGGGCTTTGTGAATAATTAATAAAATAGTTGCATGCATCACCCAGATGCAGAGGCCAGGTGTACATCCTCCTTTTCAAAATAATAATAATGAGAAATTACTTACAAGATGTACAAATCTTCTTATTTTGATATTTTGTTGCGGATATGATGGATAAAATAGAAAACTGACACAATTTTGTAATTTCCTCCCAATTTGGAGTATTTTCATATGTGGTGTGATGTGTTAACCGTCTCTCTAAACTGCAAGACGAGCACTGGTCCACTTGCAGCCGGTTTGGTCGTATGGTGGTTGTACCAAGTGGGGACACCTCATGAACATGAAGTCGACGATTTTAGCCCTGCTATGAGAATAGCCAAATATCTGTCACAATATTAAACAAAATTGACGAAATGAGGTCACCTTGCCTTAATCCCTTCTAGGTTAGAAAGTAATGACCGGTGTCATCTGACCTTAACCCCAATACTCCCGTCCTGAATGGAACGTAACGAGCCACTTGTTGCCTTCGTTCAGCCACAAAACCTTTCATTTGAAGAGCTTGTGGAAGAAAAAAAACATTTTAGTTTGTCATAGGCCGTTTCAAAGTCCACCCTAAAGATAACTCTATCAAGTTTATTAGTGTGGAGCTTAGAGATCGTCTCATGAAGGACAACTACTCCCCTGACCGTATTGTGACCGGACATAATGGCAGTTTGCGTTGGGCGCACAACTATATGAACAACATTAGACAACCTATTAGTGTCCACCTTTATGAAGACTTTGGGATGTAGCGGCGTTGTTAGTTGAAACAACTAGAGTATTTACTGAAATGGGGGCAAAAATATTTGTCTCAAATATTAATTAAGAGGAGGAAAGAGTTTTGTTACAAGTCCCAAAACACAAAAGGAATCACACTACTGGTACAATTGTTCTTAGTTTTTGTTCGCGTTGGCGGTTGTCCATAGTTGGACCTTGTCCTTAATGTTGTTTAGAAGGACCGCCAGTTGCGTGCTCTTGTGGCGAAAGATCCGGGCATTCCTTTCATTCCAATTCCAAATAGGCCAACCAATGAGCATTGTAAGAGATGCCACAACCTTCCTATTGGCCAGGGGTGCTTCAGTCGGACCGCTTGATCCACCACTCATCGATGGATCTTTTGAAATGCCTAGTGGCAGTGTCAAAGCCATCGAGATGGAGCCTATCATTTATCAAGTTCCAAAGACGGATTGTGTAGCGGCAATTAAAGAAGGAATGCACTCCTTATTCTTGCACTTGCTTACATAAGGGGCAAAGACCGCAACTTGGCCATCCATGTTTGGCTAAACTATCAGCGGTTCAAATCCTATCTTGAATGGCCAACCATGCAAAGACATGACCTTGGGAGGGGCCCAAGTGTGTTCCATAGGGGAGTAGAATGTTCCCATAAATTCCACCATGTACATGGTAGCCACGGAGTAAACACCACTAGAAGTGTGCTTCCAAACAATAGCATCTTCAGCATGGGCGTCAAAGTGGAAGTCGCAAAGGATGGTCCAAAGAGCCACAAACTGGCGGATGTGCTCTAAGGAGGAGTTGACGGTAATCTTTATTTTTGGAACCCAAGCGTCCTCATTGAGAGCCTCATTCACCTTCCAATTTGTTTTTATTTTATTTTCTCGTGGATGTGTCAAAGATGAGAGGTGCGATCTCCTTTGGTTTCGTTTATTGATCCAAGGTGCCTACTAGAATGGAGTTTTAGCTTCATCTTCAATGGTGATGTTGGTGCAAGCATAGAAAAGGTCAAAGTCATGTTCATCACATGGGTTGTCCATGCAAACCAAAATTTTTGATGTTTCTTTCCATTCAAACTATGGTCATCAAAGTCTCAAAGAATGCACAAACTTTGCAGTGCTGAGCACCTGGAGCCTCCATGTTCATAAGGCCGACACACCATATCTCAATTTACATTGCATTTCATCCCGATAGTCTTGTCCGATTCAGACAAAAAAAAGCTTGCTCAAGCTTGTTGGTGTTGCTAACCTTTTTCATACTCCAGTTGTTTATATCACTTATGATTCATAAGTGATATAAACAACGGGAGTATAAAAAGTGTCATAAGCTGAAGGTTCCTGCATGTAAGATTGTTTGCTAACGGTAGAGATCCGTTAGCTTCAAGTTTGCAACCCGACCCGGCAAGGGATTGGCCAATCAAATCACAGTCTCTACTAAGCCCGCCGGTCAAAAATACTGTTCAGCTTGTTCACCTTAACCCAGACGCGGTTTGGTGACCATTATATAAGACCGCCTCCTTTCGCTTCACTCACCATCTCATCTCAACTCTCCGATCACATCTCGATTTTTCCTCTTCTACACAGACACACAGTCGCTGCGCAATTCGTTTCTGGGACAGAGACTTCCGCAGCGGCAAGAAAATTAGCAGCGCAGAGCGATGGAGAGCGTGGATGAAAATGGAGGAAGCCGCCTTGTGGTGACCGAGCTGGGCTACATCAAGGAGCTGGTGAGGCAGCTGGACGTGAACCTGGGAGGCTTCCCCGACCACTGCAAGCGCCTGGCCGCCCAGATCTTCGCTGTGACCGAGAGGTCCATCGGCATGATCAGGTCCGGGCACTTCGACTGCCGGAAGCGCTCCGCCGCCGGCCTCGACTCGCCGCCGTTCTCCGCGACGCCCAGCCCCCTGAGCGACGTTTCGGGCATGCCTTTCCATACCAACAACAAGAAGAGGTGCATACTTTATGAAACTATTCGATCTTGTCACGATTAATTGATGAATAGTCAGTCGTATTTTGGATCTTTTTAGTGTAGATTTTTAAGTGCCTTCTTTCTTCTTGGATTTGCAGGAAGACAATGGAGAAACGGAAGCATCAGGTCAGGGTGAGCTCGGAGGGAGGAGGAGCAGAGACCCCAGTCGACGACGGCCACAGCTGGAGGAAGTACGGCCAGAAGGACATTCTTGGAGCCAAGCACCCAAGGTTGGTAGTAGTAATTTTCTTTTGGTACATCCGCACATGTTTAAATTACACGAGTGGCAAGTGGCACCACAATCATCCGCTTTCGCTTTCTGTGAGGTCACGGGGATTTTTACTTTTGGATTTGGGCACTGGTTCTTCTTCGAGGTGTTCTTTTCAGTTGGTGAATCTTGCAGCCTTTCCACTGTTGCCAATTATTCGGCATCCACTAGTCAGATAGTAGTACACCTGTTGCATCCGATTGAACCGCTCCAGAGGAATTGTGTTTGCCGTCCCTGACCTGAACTGTGTAACACTGCAGGGGGTACTACCGCTGCACGCACCGGAAATCCCAGGGATGCGCGGCGACCAAGCAGGTGCAGCGCGCCGACGAGGACCCGGCGCTCTTCGACGTGATCTACCACGGCGAGCACACCTGCGTTCATAAGACGGTGGCGGCCGCGGCGGCCATGGTGCAGCCGGCGGAGGAGAACCCGGACGCGCGTAGGCATCTGCAGAACCTGAGCACGAGCCTGACGGTGAACACCGAGGGGCTCACGGCGGGTCATCAGGGCTGCAGCACCACCACGTCCTTCTGCTTCTCCTCGCAGGCGGCGGGCGTGCTGACGACGCCGCAAGAGCACTACCCGTTCTCCATGCCGTCGACGCCGGAGAACTGCTTTGGGCAAGGCGCGTCGCTGTCGACGTCCCTTGAGCCCTCGCCGGTGACCTCGGACTCGAACCGCTTCTCCATGAGCCCGTTCCAGGCGGAGTGGAGGGCGCGGTCTGAGTACGACGAGGTGGTGTCCGCGCTCGTGGCCGCGGGGACGATGCCGGCGCTCGCCATGGAGATGGAGGAGACCGCCTCGTTGGACGAGTTTGAGTTTGACGTTTCTTGCTTCCTTGCATGAGATGATGGTAAAAAAAAAAAGCTGGAAAAGAAACGGGACTGTAGATATTAGAGATATCACCCGCTGAGCTCTGATTTTGGTTAGCGACAGAGGAAGAATAACAACAAATAAGTTCTTCATGGGTCAGTGTGGGTGTTTGTGTAAGCTTTAGGAGATGAGATTAGCTCCTTTTCTTCATATTCTTTTAATTTATTTTTATTCCAGAGATTTTTCTTCTAAATTCAGCTACTAGTAGTTCCCAAGAAGGGTGGCAAAAACAAATTGTAAGCAATGCGTATTCCTCCACCTAAGTTTTTTTTTTGCCACCCAATCCTAATGTATGTGTTTTGCTCCGCCACAAAAAGTTGCTTAAACTTTGGACGAAAATCGTAAATGAACACCATGCTTATATAAAAAAACCTTCCAAAAATTGGTTACAGTGCACGTTTTTTGTTGTTGAACCATGCAGGAGAATTGCATATATAACAACCCGACGATCCTTACATCGCCGAATATGGCACGACCCCAAGTCCCCAAGTACACCATGACCCAAGCAACAATTTGCAACACGAGGACACGACCAACTCCGAACCAAACTACAATCAGAGCACTCAAGCGACCCAGCCAAAGAGCAAATCGTTGAACTACATCCAAGTGAAGGGCCTCGTCGACATGAGGAGCTCGCAACTGAAACCACAAAGAACCGACCACGACCACAACAAAGCGACACAAATATCACAGGGGCACTCACCCAAGGAGCCTGACGAAGCCACCACTGCACGAGTAGGGGCAACAATAGGATCCAGAGCATAAGAGCTTCAAGAAGGAGGAACACTGATGTAGGGTAGGATGGCACTCCAACTGGCAACACCAAAGCCAACCAAAGAAGGAAACAACGATCTGGGGGAAGGGGATTTACCCCAGGAGATGGATGTGACAAGGAGGGAACGACGAGGACCAGCCGCCCAAACAAATAAGGACCGACGAGGAGATGCACACGCTTTAGTGGCACAACCCGTTGGTCTATCGGAGTGGACCACAAATCTGATGGGGCGGCACCCAGATCTGGCCAAAGGAGCATTGGAATCCCACGGGATGGGGGGCAAGAGATTTCGGATGGCCGCAACATCGGCTCTCAAAGGAGCCGCCATCGCACGAGGATCCACCAAGCACACCTCCAAATGACAGCTGATAAGGCAGCATAGCACATCCAAACAACGACTAAGAAATATTTGCCTCTTAAGATTCTTTACCATAGAAACATGATTCTGAAGAGGTAATTCACACACATCGGTCAACACTCTTGCTCAACAGAATTTGCCAGGAAACTCATTTGATTCCACATTAGCAGTTCTAGTTTGCCTACTTAGCTCGCAAGGGACTTGACTATTGGGGAACTTTGCATGGAAAACAAAAAAAAAATCTATGCACACGCAAGATCTATCCATGGAGATGCATAGCTACGAGAGGGGGAGAGCATCCACATATCTTTGTAGATCGCTAAGCGCAAGCGTTTATCAATGCGGTTGATGTAGTCGTACACCTTCACGATCCGTTTCGATCAAGCATCGAACGCACGGCACCTCCGTGTTCAGTACACGTTCAGCTCGATGACGAACTCGCCTTCTTGATCTAGCAAGAGGAGCGAAGTAGTAGATGAGTTATGGCAGCACGACGGCGTGATGGTGGTGGTGGTGAGTTTATTTCCATAGGCTTCACCAAGCTAAACGGTTTTAGACGGAGGATGAACTAGAGGGGGAGGGGGCGCCAACACACGGCTTGGGATTTGTGTTCAGTCACGCCCCCTCTCCTCCTCACACACACACACACACACACACACACACACACACACACACACACACACATATATATATATATATAGGTGGAGGGGGGAAGGGAGGTAATATGTTCCTAACGTATCTATAATTTTTTATTGTTCCATGCTATTATATTATCTGTTTTGGATGTTTTATATGCATTAATATGCTATTTTATATTATTTTTGGGACTAACCTATTAACCTAGAGCCTAGTGCAAGTTTCTGTTTTTTTCCTTGTTTTTTGAGTTTTACAGAAAAGGAATATCAAACGGAGTCCAAACGGAATAAAACTCTCTAGATGATTTTTCTTGGACCAGAAGACATCCACAGAGCTAGGAGAAGGGACCAGAAGGTTCCCGAGGAGGCCACAAGCCTCCTAGGCGCGCCCCAGTGGGGCGCGGCGCGCCTTGATGGCTTGTGGGACCCTCGGCAGTCCTCCAACCCTAATCTTTGCACTATAAGTTCCCAAATATTCCCAAACCATCGGAGGCATCCACCAAAATACTTTTCACCATCGCAAGCCTCTGTTCCCATGAGATCCCATCTTGGGGCCTTTTCCAGCGATGTGCTGGAGGGGGATTCGATCACGGAGGGCCTCTACACCTACCTTGTTGACCTACCGATGTTGTGTGAGTAGTTGACCACAGACCTACGGGTCCATAGCTAGTAGCTAGATGGCTTCTTCTCTCTCTTTGATCTTTAATACAATCAATGTTCTCCTCGATGTTCTTGGAGATCTATTCGATGTAATACTTTTTTGAAGTGTGTTTGTTGAGATCCGATGAACTGTGGATTTATGATCAGACTATCTATGAATATTATCTGAGTCTTCTCTGAACTCTTTTATGCATGATTGAGATATCTTTGTATGTCTCTTCAAACAATCGATTTGGTCTGGCCAACTAGATTGGTTTTTCTTGCAATGGGAGAGGTGCTTAGTTTTGGGTTCAATCTTGCGGTGTCCTCACCCAGTGACATAGTAGGGGTAGCGAGGCACGTATTGTATTGTTGCCATCAAGGATAAAAAGATGGGGTTTATACCATATTGCTTGAGTTTATCCCTCTACATCATGTCATCTTACTTAAGGCGTTACTCCGTTCTTATGAACTTATTACTCTAGATGCATGCTCGATAGCGGTCGATGTGTGGAGTAATAGTAGTAGATGCACGCAGGAGTCGGTCTACTTATCACGAACGTGATGCCTATATTCTTGATCATTGCCTTAGATATCGTCATAACTTTGCGCTTTTCTATCAATTTCTCAATAGTAATTTTTTATCCACCGTATGCTTTCTTCAAGAGAGAAGCCTCTAGTGAAACCTATGGCCCACATGTCTATCTTCCGTCATATATTTTCAGATCTATAAACCCCAAAAAAACCCAAAATGCCTTGCTTCAATTTATTTACTTTTACTTTGTTTTACGTTTTAGTAATCTTTTATATCCATCTCTATTAGATATCATCCTTGCAAGTGACCGTGAAGGACAACCCCTTTATCGTGTTGGGTGCAAGTGTTTGATTGTTTGTGCAGGTGCATAGATTGGAGACTTGCTTGTACCTCCTACTGGATTGATACCTTGGTTCTCAAACTTAGGGAAATACTTATCTCTACTTTGTTGCATCACCCTTTCCTCTTCAAGGGAAAAACCAACTCAAAGTCAAGAAGTAGCAGGAAGAATTTCTGGCGCCATTGCCGGGGAGGTTCTACATCAAGCCTACCAAGTACCCATCAGAAACTCTCATCTCTTGCATTACATTATTTGCCATTTGCCTCTCATTTTCCTCTCCCCCAATTCTAAAACATTTTCAAAAAACAAAAAAAAACATTTGCCTTTTTGTTCGGACTACTTTCGTTAGTTTTTCGTTTCCTTTTTGGTTGCTTGTGTGCTAGATTGCTTTCTTTGTCACAATGTCTCAAGAGAATACCAAGTTGTGTGACTTTTCCAACACTAATAATAATAATTTTATTAGTACTTCGATTGCTCCCGCTACTAGTGCGGAATCTTATGAAACTAATGCCGCTTTATTGAATCTTGTTATGAAAGAACAATTTTCCGGCCTTCCTAGTGAACATGCCGCATCCCATCAAAATACTTTCATTGAGTTATGTGTTATTCAAAAGAAAAAAGATGTGGATACCGATATTGTTGAATTGAAGCTATTTCTGTTCTCACTATGAGATCGTGCTAAAACTTGGTTTTCATCTTTGCCTAAAAATAGTATTGATTCATGGAACAAGTGTGAAGATGCTTTTATTTCCAAGTATTTTCCTCCCGCTAAGATCATCTCCCTTAGGAATGATATAATGAATTTTAAGCAACTTGATCATGAACATGTTGCACAATCTTGGCAGATGATGAAATTGATGACAAGAAATTGCCCTACGCATGGTTTGAGTTTATGGGTGATCATACAAAAATTTTATGCCGGATTGAATTTTTCTTCTAGAAATCTTTTAGATTCCGCCGCGGGAGATACTTTTCATGGAAATTACATTAGGAGAAGCTAATAAACTCCTCGATAATATTATGGAAAATTACTCTCAGTGGCATACCGAAAGATCTTCCACTAGTAAAAAAGTGCATGCAATTGAACAAATTAATACTTTGAGTGGAAAGATGGATAAACTTATGAAATTGTTTGCTAGTAAGAGTGTTCCTATTGATCCTAATGATATTCCTTTGTCCACTTTGATTGAGAATACTAATGAATCTATGGATGTGAATTTTGTTGGTAGGAACAATTTTGGTAATAACGCGTATAGAGGTAATTTCAACCCTAGGACGTTTCCTAGTAATTATCTAAGAATTATGGTAATTCCTATAACAATTCTTATGAAATTGTGATGAAATACCCTCTGATCTTAAGGATAATATTAAAGATTTTATTAATTCTCAAAAGAATTTCAATGCTATGGTATAAGAAAAATTGCTTAAGATTGATGATTTGGCTAGAAACGTTGATAAAATTTCTCTTGAGATCGATTCTTTGAAGATGAGATGTATGCCACCCAAGCATGATATTAGTGAATCTCTAAAAGCTATTAGGATTTCTATGAATGAGTGTAAAGAAAGAACCGCTAGGATGCGTGCTAAGCGAGATTGGTTTGTAAAAGCATGTTCATCTATTTCTTGTGATAATAATGACGAAGATCTTAAAGTGATTGGTGTGACTCCTATTGAATCTTTATTTGGTAATATAAATGATGATAAATATGTGACTGGAGATGAGTCAACTTTAGCTAGAAGGCATCCCAATAATTTGGAGTTTAAAGATCTTAATGAAAAAATTTGATAAAAGTGGGATTGGAGAGGTCAAGACTTTAGGTAGCGATGAACCCAATATTTTGTATTTCAAGAACTTTAATTATGATAATTGTTCTTTGATAAATTTTATTTGCTTGTTGCAATCCATGTTGAATTTACCTCATGCTTATAATCAGAATAAAGCTTTTACTAAACATATCGTGGATGCTATGATGAAATCGTTTGAAGAAAAACTTGAGTTGGAAGTTTCTATCCCTAGAAAGCTTTATGATGAGTGGGAACCTTTGAAATTAAACATTATGAGTGCTTTGCTTTCTTTGATTTGGGTGCTAGTGTTTCCAATATTCCGAAAACTCTATGTGATGTGCTCGGTGTCCACAAATTTGATGATTGTTCTTTGAATTTGCGTCTAGCGTATTGTACTGTTAAGAAACCTATGGGAAGGATTAATGATGGTGTTATTGTTGAAAATATGAATTATGTGCCCATAGATTTTATTGTGCTTGATATAGATTGCAATCCTACATGTCCTATTATTCTTGGTAGATCTTTCCATAGAATGATTGGTGCAATTATTGATATGAAAGAAGGAAACATTAGATTTCAATTTCCGTTAAGGAAGGGCATGGAACACTTTCCAAGAATTAAAATTAAGTTGCCAAATGAATCTATTATGAGAGCTACTTATGGATTAAATACCAAAGATGACAATGCCTAGATCTATTGCAATATGCCTAGCTAGGGGCATTAAACAATAACACTTGTTGGGAGGCAACCCAATGTTATTTTTATGTTTTTTTTGCTACTATTCTTCAATAAATACACATTATTACCTCTGTAGTAATTGTGTTTTGGTGTTTTAATTAGTGTTTTATCCAAGTAAGACCTTTGGGATGGTCTACGGTGATAGTTGATTTGATCTTGCTGAAAAACAGAAACTTTTGCGTCTAGTAGCATAATTTCGAAAATTCACAAAAGCGTGATAAGAGTCTAAATTTTTACACAAGATTGATATAGAAATTGCCCAGGTTGTACTATTTTTTTTGGAATTTTAGAGTTAGAGAAGTTTGAGCTAAATTCGGATCTTCATAGACTGTTCAATTTTTGTAGATTCTGTTTTCTCCGTGTTGTTTGCTCATTTTCATGAATCCATGGATAGTAAAGGGGGGTATGAACCATGGAGAAGTTGGAATAAATTACATATAAAACCATTATAAATTTAGTATGAGTTCACAACAATACCTAAAGTGGTGATTTGGCTTTCTTATACTAACGGATCTTATGAGTTTTCTGTTGAGTTTTGTGTTGTGAAGTTTTCAAGTTTTGGGTAAAGATTTGATGGGAAACGGAATAAGGAGTGGCAAGAGCCTAAGCTTGGGATGCCCAAGGCACCCCAAGGTAATATTCAAGGACAACCAAGCATCTAAGCTTGGGGATGCCCCGGATGGCTTCCCCTCTTTCGTGTTCAATCAATTGGTAAATTAACTTGAGGTTATATTTGTATTCACCCCATGATATGTGTTTTGCTTGGAGCATCTTAAATGATATGAGTCTTTGCTTTTTAGTTTGCCACAATCATCCTTGCTGTACACACCTTTTGAGAGGAACATACATTAATCATTATTTATTAGAATACTCTATGTGCTTCATTTATATCTTTTGAGCTAGGTTGTTTGCTCTAGTGCTTCAATTATATCTTTTTAGAGCACGACGGTGGTTTCATTTTATAGAAATTAATGAACTCTCATGCTTCACTTATATTATTTCGAGAGTCTTTAAAAAGCATGGTAATTTGCTTAGGTATTTTAGTCCTAATATGATGGACATCCAAGAGGGATATAATAAAAACTTTCATATAAAGAGCATTCAAGATATGAGAAGTTTGATTCCTTGCATTTGTTTTGAGATATAAATATGGTGATATTAGAGTCATGCTAGTGAGTAATTGTGGGTTGGTAGAAATACTTGTGTTAAAGTTTGTGATTCCCGTAGCATGCATGTATGGTCAACCATTATGTGATGAAGTCAGAGCATGATTTATTTTTTGATTGTCTTCCTTATGAGTGGCGGTCGGGGATGAGCGATGGTCTTTTTCTACCAATCTATCCCCCTAGGATCATGCGTGTAGTGCTTTGTTTTGATGGCTAATAGACTTTTGCAATAAGTATGCGAGTTCTTTATGACTAATGTTGAGTCCATGGATTATACGCACTCTCACCCTTCCACCATTGCCAGCCTCTCTAGTACCGCGCAACTTTTGCTGGTGCATTAAACCCACCATATATCCTTCCTCAAAACAACTACAATACATACCTATAATGGCATTCCATAGCCATTCCGTGATATATTGCCATGCAACTCCCACCGTTCCGTTTATTATGACACATACCATTATTGTCATATTGCTTTGCATGATCATGTAGTTGGCATAGTATTTGTGGCAAAGACAACGGTCATATTTTTTTAATACATGTCACTCTTGATCATAGCACATCCTGGTACACCGCCGGAGGCATTCATATAGAGTCATATCTTGTTCTAGAATCGAGTTGTAATTCTTGAGTTGTAAGTAAATAAAAGTGTGATGATCATCATTATTAGAGCATTGTCCCATGGAGGAAAGTATGATGGAGGCTATGATTCCCACACAAGTCGGGATGAGGCTCCGGACGAAAAAATAAGAAAAGGGAAAAAAGGAAAAAAAAAGAAGAAAGAAAAAATGAGAGAAAAGAGAGAAGGGACAATGTTACTATCCTTTTTCCATACTCGTGCTTCAAAGTAACACCATGTTCTTTGATAACCCACAAGTATAGGGGATCAATTGTAGCCTCTTTTGATAAGTAAGAGTGTCGAACCCAACGAGGAGCTAAAGGTAGAACAAATATTCCCTCAAGTTCTATCAACCACTAATACAACTCTACGCACGCTTGATGTTCGCTTTACCTAGAACAAGTATGAAACTAGAAGTACTTTGTAGGTGTTGTTGGATAGGTTTGCAAGAATAAAAAGAGCAAGTAAATATAAACTAGGGGCTGTTTAGATAAAGAAGCAATAAAGTTAGTATAGCAAGTGTGGAAAAGTGGTGGTAGGAGTTGCGAAATTGTCCCTAAGCAATTGACTACTTTAATAGACCGATAGCAAGTTTTATGTGGGAGAGGCCACTGCTAGCATGTCATCCCTGACTTGGAATTCTATGCACTTATGATTGGAACTATTAGCAAGCATCCGCAACTACTAACGTTCATTAAGGTAAAACCCAACCATAGCATTAAGATATATTGGTCCCCCTTCAATCCCGTATGCATCAATTTCTATGCTAGGTTGAAGCCTCTGTCATTCTTGCCCTCCAATACATAGTGCTATCAACATACAACTAACCCTATGATGTGATCCACACGCGCGCTCATATGATGGGCACCAAAGGAAGCAACATAACCACAAGCAAATTAAACCAATCATAGCAATTCACCAATTACCGATAGGACAACGAAAATCTACTCAGACATCATAGGATGGCAACACATCATTGGATAATAATATGAAGCATAAAGCACCATGTTCAAGTAGAGGGTACAGCGGGTTGCGGGAGAGTGGACCGCTATAGATAGATGGGGGAAGGTGATGGAGATGTTGGTGAAGATGACAGAGGTGTTGGTGTAGATCGCGGTGATGATGATGGCCCCGACGGCGTTCCGGCGCCACCGGGAGAAAGGGGGAGAGAGCCCCCCTTCTTCTTCTTCTTCTTCTTCTTCTTCTTCTTCTTCCTTGACCTTCTCCCTAGATGGGAGAAGGGTTTCCCCTCTGGTCCTTGGTCTCCATGGCGTGGAAGGGGCGAGAGCCCCTCCGAGATTGAATCTGTCTATCTGTCTCTCTCTGTTTCTGCGTTCCCAGATTTTGCCCTTTCACCGTTTCTTATATTCCCGGAGATCCGTAACTCTGATTGGATTGAAACTTTGAACACGATTTTTCTCTGTATATTAGCTTTCTTGCGGTGAAATAAGGGCAACAATCGCCTTACGGGGTGTCCACGAGGGTCAGGGGCGCCCTCCTGCCTCGTGGCCCCCTCGAGCATCGTCTCGCGTTGATTCCACTTCACAAAATTCATAAATATTCCAAAAATAATCTCTGTCCGTTTTTATCCTGTTTGGACTCCGTTTGATATGGATTTTTCTGCGAAACAAAAACATGCAACAAACAGGAACTGGCACTGGATCAATATGTTAGTCCCAAAAATAGTATAAAAAGTTGCCAAAAGTATATGAAAGTTGTATAATATTGGCATGGAACAATCAAAAATTATAGATACGATGGAGACGTATCATTCTTCATGATAGAGAGTCTCCTATTTTGTCACTTTCATATACTAGTGGGAATTTTTCATTATAGAGCTTGGCTTGTATATTCCAATGATGGGCTTCCTCAAATTGCCCTAGGTCTTCTTGATAAAGCAAGTTGAATGCATACCCACTTAGTTTCTATTTGATCTTTCATACACTTATAGCTCTAGTGCATCTGTTGCATAGTAATCCCTACTCACTTGCATCAATATCAATTGATGGGCATCTCCATAACCCATTAATTTGCCTAGTTGATGTGAGACTTTCTCCTTCTTTTTGTCTTCTCCACAACCACCATATCCTATTCCACCTATAGTGCTATATTCATGTCTCACACACATGTATTGTGTGAAAGTTGAAAAAGTTTGAGAACATCAAAAGTATGAAACAATTGCTTGGCTTGTCATCAGGGTTGTGCACGATGAAATACTTTGTGTGATGAAGATGGAGCATAGCCAGACTAAATGATTTTGTAGGGATAACTTTCTGTTGCCATGTTATTTTGAAAAGACACGATTGCTTTATTAGTATTCCTGAAGTATTATTGTTTTTATGTCAATATTAAACTTTTGTTTTGAATCTTATGGATCTAAATATTCATGCCACAATAAAGCAAATTGCATTGATGAATATGTTAGAAAGAATTCCACATCAAAAATTCTATTTTTTATCATTTGCCTACTCTAGGACGAGCAACAATTAAGCTTGGGGATGCTTGATACATCCCCAACATATCTATAATTTTTATTGTTCTATGCTATTATATTATCTATTTTGGATGTTTTATATGCATTAACATGCTATTTTATATTATTTTTGGGACTAACCTATTAACCTAGAGCCCAGTGCCAGTTTTTGTTTTTTCCTTGTTTTTGAGTTTTACAGAAAAGGAATATCAAACGGAGTCCAAACAGAATAAAAAATTCATGATGTTTTTTCTTGGACCAGAAGACATCTATGGAGCTTGGAGAAGGGGCCAAAAGGCTCCCGAGGAGGCCACAAGCCTAATCTTTGTACTATAAATTCCCACATATTTCCAAACCATCAGAGGCATAAAAAAAATACTTTTCCACCGCCGCCAGCCTCCGTTCTTATGACATCCCATCTTGGGGCCTTATTCGGTGATCTGCCGGAGGGGGATTCGATCACGGAGGGCCTCTACACCAACCTTCCTACCCTACCGATGATGTGTGAGTAGTTTACCACAGACCTATGGGTCCATAGCTAGTAGCTAGATGGCCTTTTCTTTCTCTTTGATCTTCAATACAATGTTCTGCTCGATGATCTTGGAGATCTATTCCATGTAATACTTTTTTGCGTGTGTTTGTTGAGATCCGATGAATTGTGGATTTATACTCAGATTATCTGTGAATACTATTTGATTCTTCTATTAACTCTTTTATGCATGATTACGATATCTTTGTATTTCTCTTTGAACTATCGATTTGGTATGGCCAACTAGATTGGTTTTTCTTGCAATGGGGGAGGTGCTTAGTTTTGGGTTCAATCTTGCGGTATCCTCACCTAGTGACATAGTAGGAGTAGCGAGGCACGTATTGTATTGTTGTCATCAAGGATAAAAAGATGGGGTTTATATCATATTGTTTGAGTTTATCCCTCTACATCATGTCATCTTACTTAAGGCGTTACTCCATTCTTATGAACTTAATACTCTAGATGCATGCTGGATAGTGGTCTATGTGTGGAGTAAAAGTGGTAGATGCAGGCAGGAGTCGGTCTACTTATCACGGGCGTGATGCCTATATTTATGATCATTGCCTTAGATATCATCATAACTTTGCAATTTTCTATCAATTGATCAATAATAATTTGTTTACTCACCGTATGCTTTCTTCAAGAGAGAAGGCTCTAGTGAAACCTATGGCCCCCGGGTCTATTTTCCATTATATATTTTCAGATCTATAAACAAAAAAAAACCCAAAAATACCTTCTGTAGTTTATTTACTTTTACTTTGTTTTACGTTTTAGTAATCTTTTATATCCATCTCTATTAGATCTCATCCTTGCAAGTGACCGTGAAGGGATTGAAAACCCCTTTATATGTTGGGTGCAATTGTTTGATTGTTTGTGCAGGTACATAGATTGGAGACTTGCTTGTACCTCCTACTGGATTGATACCTTGGTTCTCAAACTGAGGCAAGTACTTATCTCTACTTTGCTGCATCACCCTTTCCTCTTCAATGGAAAAACCAACGCAAGCTCAAGAAGTAGCAGGAGGCAGCCTAGGGCGCGCCCCAAGGGCGCCCGCGGCTGCTCTAGGCGCCTGCTGATAAGTCCATTTTGTATCATGCTTTTATATTGATATTTATTGCATTATGGGCTGTTATTACATGTTATGTCACAATACTTATGGCTATTCTCTCTTATTTTACAAGGTTTATCATGAAGAGGGAGAGTGTCGGCAGTTGGGATTCTGGCTGGAAAAGGAGTAAATATTGGAAACCTATTCTGCACAACTCCAAAAGTCCTGAAACTCCACGAAAGTCATTTTTGGAATTAATAAGAATTATTGAGCAAAGAAAGTACCAGAGGGGGCCCATACCCTGGCCAGGAGGGTGGGGGGCGCCCCCCCACTGGGCGCGCCCCTGTCTCCTAGGCCCCCTGGTGGCCCTCCGGTGCCCCTCTTCTGCTATATGAAGGCTTTTACATTGGAAAAAAATCATAAGCAAGCTTACAGGACGAAACTCCGCTGCCACGAGGCGGAACCAATCTAGGGCTCCAGCGGAGCTGTTCTGCCGGGGAAACTTCCCTTCGGGAGGGGGAAATCATCACCATCTTCATCACAAACGATCCTCTCATCGGGAGGGGGTCAATCTCCATCAACATCTTCACCAGCACTATCTCCTCTCAAAACCCTAGTTCATCTCCTGTATCCAATCTTGTATCAAAACCACAAATTGGTACCTGTGGGTTGCTAGTAGTATTGATTACTCCTTGTAGTTGATGCTAATTTGTTTACTTGGTGGAAGATCATATGTTCAGATCCTTAATGCATATTAATACTCCTCTGATCATGAACATGAATATGCTTTGTGAGTAGTTACATTTGTTCCTGAGGACATGTGTGAAGTCTTGCTATTAGTAGTCATGTGAATTTGGTATTCCTTTGATATTTTGATGAGATGTATGTTGTCTCTCCTCTAGTGGTGTTATGTGAACGTCGACTACATGACACTTCACCATTATTTGGGCCTAGAAGAAGGCATTGGTAAGTAATAAGTAGATGATGGGTTGCTAGAGTGACAGAATCTTAAACCCTAGTTTATGCGTTGCTTCGTAAGGGGCTGATTTGGATCCACTAGTTTCATTCTATGGTTAGCTTTACCTTAATACTTCTTTTGTAGTTGCGGATGCTTGCAATAGGGGTTAATCATAAGTGGGATGCTTGTCCAAGAAAGGGCAGTACCCAAGCACCGGTCCACCCACATATCAAATTATCAAAGTAACGAACGCGAATCATATGAGCGTGATGAAACTAGCTTGATGATAATTCCCATGTGTCCTCGGGAGCGCTTTTCTCATTATAAGAAATTGTCCAGGCTTGTCCTTTGCTACAAAAAGGATTGGGCCACCTTGCTGCACTTTATTTACTTTCATTACTTGTTACCCGTTACAAATTATCTTATCACAAAACTATCTGTTACCTACATATTCACTGCTTGCAGAGAATACCTTATTGAAAACTGCTTATCATTTCCTTCTGCTCCTCGTTGGGTTCGACACTCTAACTTATCAAAAGGACTACGATAGATCTCCTATACTTGTGGGTCATCAAGACTCTTTTCTGGCACCGTTGCCGGGGAGTTAAGCGCCTTTGGTGAGTGGAACTTGGTAAGGAAACATTTATATAATGTGCTGAAATTTTCTGTCACTTGTTACTATGGAAACTAATCCTTTGAGGGGCTTGTTCGGGGCATCTTTGCCCCGACCAGTAGAGTAAATAGTTGGTCCTCAACCTACTGAACCTACTGAAAATGTTTACTTTGAGATTCCTTCGGGTATGATAGAGAAACTGCTAGCTAATCCCTTTGCAGGAGATGGAACATTGCATCCCGATTTACACCATATCTAT
Source organism: Triticum timopheevii (assembly GCA_963921465.1). Lineage (NCBI taxonomy): Eukaryota > Viridiplantae > Streptophyta > Magnoliopsida > Poales > Poaceae > Triticum > Triticum timopheevii. Next base: position 316,857,513 of record OY997270.1, read on the forward strand.
GTGGATGAAGTTTGTGGATTATTTAAGCTTGCAGGTATTCCCAATGATGTTGTTAAGAGGAAGCTCTTTCCTTTTTTTTTTGAAGGGAGACTCATTGACATGGTATAGGTTATGTGATGATACGTGATCTTGGAACTATAAACGATTGAAATTGGAATTTCACCAGAAGTTCTATCCTATGCATCTTGTTCATCGTGATCGTAACTACATATATAATTTTTGGCCTCGCGAAGGAGAAAGTATCGCTCAAGCTTGGGGGAGGCTTAAGTCAATGTTATATTCATGCCCCAATCATGAGCTCTCAAGAAAAATGAGTATTCAAAACTTTTATGCTCGGCTTTCTCTCAATGATTGCACCATGCTTGATACTTCCTGTGCTGGTTCCTATATGTTGAATACTACTGAATTCAAGTGGGATTTATTGGAAAGAATTAAACGCAACTCTGAAGATTGGGGTTCCGACGATGGTAAGGAGTCAGGTATGACACCTAAGTTTGATTGTGTTAAAATCTTTTATGGATACCGATGCTTTTCGTGGATTTAGCGCTAAATATGGACTTGACTCTGAGATAGTAGCTTCTTTCTGTGAATCTTTTGCTACTCACGTTGATCTCCCTAAGGAGAAGTGGTTTAAATATAATCCCCCCACTGAAGTAAAAGTAGTTGCACCTATTACAATTGAAGAAAAGACTATTACTTATAATGATCCTATTGTTCCTACTACTTATGTCGAGAAACCACCTTTTCCTGTTAGAATAAAGGATCATGCTAAAGCTTCAACTGTGGTTCGTAAGAGTCATACTAGAACATATACACCTCCTAAGCAAATTAAAGTTGAACCTATTATTGCTATGGTTAAAGATCTCTTGGATGATAATATAGATGGGCATGTTATCTACTTCTGTGATGAAGCTGCTAATATTGCTAGACCTGATGCTAAGATACATAGACCTGTTGTAGGCATGCCTGTTATTTCTGTTAAAATAGGATATCATTGTTATCATGGCTTATGTGATATGGGTGCTAGTGCTAGTGCAATACCTTTTTCCTTATATGAAGAAATTATGCATGATATTGCACCCGCTGAGTTGGAAGATATTGATGTTACAATTAAGCTTGCCAATAGAGATACTATTTCACCATTTGGGATTGTTAGAGATGTAGAAGTCTTGTGTGGGAAAGTTAAATATCCTGCTGATTTTCTTGTTCTTGGTTCCCCTCAAGATAGCTTTTGTCCCATTATATTTGGTAGACCCTTCTTGAATACTGTTAATGCTAAGATTGATTGTGAAAAGGATGTTGTTACAATTGGCTTGGCGTTATGAAACATGAGTTTAATTTTGCTAAGTTTCGTAGACAACCCCATGATAAAGAATTGGCTAGTAAGGATGAAATTATTGGTCTTGCTTCTATTGTCGTGCTTCCTACTAATCCGTTAGAACAATATTTGCTAGACCATGAAAATAATATGTTTATGAATGGAAGAAGGGAAATAGATGAAGTATTCCTTAAACAGGGTCCTATTCTGAAACACAACTTACCTTTTGAAATCCTAGGGGACCCCCCTCCACCCAAGGGTGATCCCGTGTTTGAGCTCAAACCTTTACCTGATAATCTTAAATATGCTTATCTTGATGAAAAGAAGATATATCCTGTTATTATTAGTGCTAACCTTTCAGAGCAAGAAGAGGAAAGATTACTGAAAACTCTGAAGAAGCACCATGCTGCTATTGGATATACTCTGGATGATCTTAAGGGCATTAGTCCCACTCTATGCCAACACAAAATTAAATAGGACGAAGGCTCCAAACTAGTTAGAGATCATGAATGATGATTAAATGCTAAGATGAAAGAAGTGGTAAGAAAGGAGATACTAAAGCTCCTTGAGGTAGGTATAATTTATCCCGCTGCTGATAGTGATTGGGTAAGCCCTGTCCATTGCATCCCTAAGAAGGGAGGTATTACTAGCGTTCCTAATGATAAAGATGAATTGACCCCGCAAAGAATTATTACTGGTTATAGGATGGTAATTGATTTTCGTAAATTAAATAAAGCTACTAAGAAAGATCATTAACCTTTACCTTTTATTGATCAAATGCTAGAAAGACTCTCCAAACATACACATTTCTGCTTTCTAGATGGTTATTCTGGTTTCTCTCAAATACCTGTGTTAGCGGAGGATCAATCAAAAACTACTTTTACTTGCCCTTTCGGTACTTTTGCTTATAGACGTATGCCTTTTGGTTTATGTAATGCACCTGCTACCTTTCAAAGATGCATGATGGATATATTCTCTGACTTTTGTGAAAAGATTTGTGAGGTATTCATGGATGACTTCTCCGTTTATGGATCCTCTTTTGATGATTGCTTGAGCAACCTTGATCGAGTTTTGCAGAGATGTGAAGACACTAGTCTCGTCTTGAATTGGGAAAAGTGACACTTTATGGTTAATGATGGCATTGTCTTGGGGCATAAAATTTCCGAAAGAGGTATTGAAGTTGACAAAGCTAAAGTTGATGCTATCGAAAAGATGCCGTATCCCAAGGACATTAAAGGTATAAGAAGTTTCCTTGGTCATGCCGGTATTTATAGGAGGTTCATTAAGGAATTTTCTAAAATCTCTAGGCCTATGACTAATTTATTGCAAAAAGATATTCCTTTTGTCTTTGATGATGATTGTGTAGAAGCATTTGAAATACTTAAGAAAGCTTTGATCACTGCACCTATTGTTCAGCCACCTGATTGGAATTTACCCTTTGAAATTCTGTGTGATGCTAGTGATTATGCTGTAGGTGCTGTTCTAGGGCAAAGAGTTGATAATAAATTAAATGTTATCCAGTATGCTAGTGAAACTCTTGATACTGCCCATAGAAATTATGCTACTACTGAAAAAGAATTATTAGCAGTTGTATTTGCTTGTGATAAGTTCAGACCTTATATTGTTGATTCTAAAGTTACTATTCACATTGATCATGCTGCTATTAAATATCTTATGGAAAAGAAAGATGCTAAACCTAGACTTATTAGATGGGTTCTCTTGCTCCAAGAATTTGATTTGCAAATTATTGATAGAAAAGGAGATGAGAACCCCATTGCAGACAACTTGTCTAGGTTAGAGAATGTTCTTGATGACCCACTACCTATTGATAATAGCTTTCCTGATGAACAATTAGCGGTCATTAATGCTTCTCGTACTGCTCCATGGTATGCTGATTATGCTAATTACATTGTTGCTCAATTTATACCACCTAGTTTCACATACCAACAAAAGAAAAAGTTCTTTTATGATTTAAGACATTACTTCTGGGATGACCCACACCTTTATAAAGAAGGAGTAGATGGTGTTATTAGACGTTGTGTACCTGAGCATGAACAGGAACAAATCCTACGCAAGTGTCACTCCAAACCATATGGAGGACACCACGCTGGAGATAGAACTGCACATAAGGTATTACAATCCGGTTTTTATTGGCCTACTCTCTTCAAAGATGCCCGTAAGTTTGTCTTGTGTTGTGATGAATGTCAAAGAATTGGTAATATTAGTAGACGTCAAGAAATGCCTATGAATTATTCTCTTGTTATTGAACCATTTGATGTTTGGGGCTTTGATTATATTGGACCTTTTCCTGCCTCTAATGGATACACACATATTTTAGTTGTTCTTGATTACGTTACTAAGTGGGTAGAAGCTATTCCAACTAGTAGTGTTGATCATAACACCTCTATTAAGATGCTTAAAGAAGTTATTTTTCCGAGGTTTGGAGTCCCTAGATATCTTATGACTAATGGTGGTTCACATTTTATTCATGGTGCTTTTCGTAAAATGCTTGCTAAGTATGATGTTAATCATAGAATTGCATCTCCTTATCACCCACAATCTAGCGATCAAGTAGAGTTGAGTAATAGAGAGCTCAAATTAATTTTGCAAAAGACCGTTTGTAGATCTAGAAAGAACTGGTCCAAGAAACTTGATGATGCATTATGGGCCTATAGAACTGCATATAAAAATCCTATGGGTATGTCTCCGTATAAGATGGTATATGGAAAACCATGTCACTTACCTCTTGAACTTGAACATAAGGCATATTTGGCTATTAAAGAGCTCAACTATGACTCCAAACTTGTTGGTGAGAAGAGGTTATTTGATATTAGCTCACTTGATGAATGGAGAACCCAAGCCTATGAGAATGCCAAGCTGTTCAAAGAAAAAGTTAAAAGATGGATGACAAAAGGATACAAAAGCGTGAGTTTAACGTAGGTGATTATGTGTTACTATTCAACTCCCGTTTAAGATTTTTTGCAGGAAAACTTCTCTCTAAATGGGAAGTTCCTTACGTTATCGAGGAAGTCTATCGTTTCGGTGCCATAAAAATCAACAACTTCGAAGGCACAAGTCCGAGGGTGGTGAATGGTCAAAGAATCAAACATTATATCTCAGGTAATCCTATCAATGTTGAAACTAATATTATTGAAACCGTAACCCCGGAGGAATACATAAGGGACACTTTCCATAACATTTCAGACTCCAAAAAGGAATAGGTATGTGGTACGGTAAGTAAACCGACTCCAAAACAGCTCTAATGGCAATTTTTCTCCGTTTGGAATATTTAAGAATTTAGGAAAATAAGAAGTAGTCTGGGAAGGACACGAGGCCTCCACAAGGATGGAGGGCGCGCCCACCCTTACTGGGCATGCCCCCTGTCTCGTGGGCACCTCGTGTGCTTTCCGGACTCCTTTTTCTTGCACAATACTTCTTTTGGTCGGTAAAAATTCATTATATAATCTCCCGAAGGTTTTGACCACCGTATCACGTAAAAATCTTCTGTCTTTGTTTTGAGCCGTTTCTGTCGCAGATTAGAGCAATATGTCATCCCAGGATTCGGAGGGAGAAAGCTATGTGGCTGAATACCTTGCAGACCCTAAAGTCTACGGAGACTTGGATCATTGTGGCTGGACCACTAAGGAAGAAGAAGACTACGAGCCTAAGGGAAAGGAGGAGACGAGCTCAGACGAAGACGAAGTCCCGTTACCTCAAGCTGGGGATATGCATGTGGAGTTTAAAAAGTCAAGCTTCCCTGATAGGGAAAAGAAGCCCAAGATCGAGTTTATCCCTTTTTGTCTCTTGCAGGAAAATAGACAGGAACTATGCAAAAGGATATTATGCCTTGAGCGGGAGATCGATGATCTAAGGGAGCAAAATGCCATTCTCAAGCGCAAATTAAGGAAGAAGCCTGCATCATCAACAACTCCTTCTTCACCACCTCCGAGAACATAATCACATGGGTATGAGCACTCCCCTTGGCAACTGCCAAGCTTGGGGGAGGTGGCCCAGTATCATATCACCATCACACTCCTATCTTTACCAGTTTTCTTAGTTCGATCCTTTTAGTAATATCTTGATCTAGTAGAATGAAGTTTTGGTATGAATTAGTTTCGAGTTTTGCTTTGTGATCTCTTTATGTAATCGAGTCTGTGAGCTATATATAATAAAGATTAGTGTTGAGTCAAGGGCTTTGCTATCTTGCTATGATCTTGAGAAAATAGAAAAGAATAAAAATAATAAAAGAGTTCATATTGATCTTATGGATAGTAATGACTTCACATATAAAGAGTATGAGGCTTAAAAGTTGTTGAGAGTTGGCAAACATAGTTTTGGTCATCGTTGCAATTAATAGGAAGTAATAAAGAAAGAGAGGTTTTAACATATAAATATAATATCTTGGACATCTTTTATAATTGTGAGCACTCATTAAGTATGACATGCTAAAGAGTTGATGTTGGAAAAGGAAGACAACGTAATGGGTTATGTTTTCTCACATCTCAGTTAAAGTATATTGTCATGGATCCTTCAAACATGTTGAGCTTGCCTTTCCCCCTCATGCTAGCCAAAATTCCTTGCATCAAGTAGAGATACTACTTGTGCTTCCAAACCTTAAACATAGTTTTTGCCATGGGAGTCCACCATACCTACCTATGGATTGAGTAAGATCCTTCAAGTAAGTTGTCATGCTGCAAGTAATAAAAAATGCTCTCTAAATATGTATGACTTATTAGTGCGGAGAAAATAAGCTTTATACGATTGTGTGATATGGAAGTAATAAAAGCGACGGACTGCATAATAAAGGTTCATATCACAAGTGGCAATATAAAGTGACGTTCTTTTGCATTAAGATTTTGTGCATCCAACCCTAAAAGCACATGACAACCTCTGCTTCCCTCTGTGAAGGGCCTATCTTTTACTTTATGTCTTTTACATTATGCAAGAGTCAAGGTGATCTTCACCTTTCCCTTTTTCATTTTGTCCTTTGGCAAGAACCTCGTGTTGGAAAGATCCTGATATATATATATCAAATTGGATGTAAGTTAGCATGAACTATTATTGTTGACATCACCCGAAGGTGAATACGTTGGGAGGCAACACTATAAGCCCCTATCTTTCTCTGTGTCCGACTGAAACTCCATAACCATAAGTATTGCGTGAGTGTTAGCAATTGTAGAAGACTATATGATAGTTGAGTATGTGGACTTGCTGAAAAGCTCTATTCTTGACTCTTTCTGATGTTATGATAAATTGCAATTGCTTCAATGACTGAGATTATAGTTTGTTGGTTCTCCATGAAGTTTCTGAACCACACTTGACATTGTGAATAGATTGTTACTTGAGCATAAGAAATCATATGAGAAAATCTATATATGTTGCTGTTATAAGAATAATCATGATGCCCTCATGTCCGTATTTTATTTTTATCGACACCTCTATCTCTAAACATGTGGACATATTTTCGATTTCGGCTTCCGCTTGAGGACAAGCGAGGTCTAAGCTTGGGGGAGTTGATACGTCCATTTTGCATCATGCTTTTATATCGATATTTATTGCATTATGGGCTGTTATTACATGTTATGTCACAATACTTATGGCTATTCTCTCTTATTTTACAAGGGTTATCATGAAGAGGGAGAATGCCGACAGCTGGGATTCTGGCTGGAAAAGGAGCAAATATTGGAAACCTATTCTGCACAGCTCCAAAAGTCCTAAAACTCCACGAAAGTCATTTTTGGAATTAATAAGAATTATTGAGCAAAGAAAGTACCAGAGGGGGCCCACACCCTGGCTAGGAGGGTGGGGGCGCGCCTCCCCCCTACTGGGCGCGCCCCCTGTCTCCTGGGCCCTCCAGTGCCCCTCTTCTGCTATATGAAGGCTTTTACCCTGGAAAAATCATAAGCGAGCTTACTGGATGAAACTCCGCCACCACGAGGCGAAAACTTGGCGAAACCAATCTAGGGCTCCGGCGAAGCTATTCTGCCGGGGAAACTTCCCTTTGGGAGGGGGAAATCATCACCATCGTCATCACCAACGATCCTCTCATCGGGAGGGGGTCAATCTCCATCAACATCTTCACCGGCACCATCTCCTTTCAAAACCCTAGTTCATCTATTGTATCCAATCTTGTATCAAAACCACAAATTGGTACCTGTGGGTTCCTAGTAGTGTTGATTACTCCTTGTAGTTGATGCTAATTGGTTTACTTGGTGGAAGATTGTAACATCCCAAAATTCTAAATTTTGGAATGTTATAATAAATAGATAGTTTTGATTGATTGTTTGATTGCTTAAGTGAAATTGAGTGAAATTCAAAACTTTTTGAAAGTTAAATGAGAGGGAATAAAAGGACTTTCCCAAACTTTCATCTGGCTTTATGATCTCTGTGAATTCAAATTCTTTTCACCACAAAACCCTGGAGAGAAGATGACATGACTTCTTCCATTTATTTAAATGACAAGGGGTGTTGAAAATATTTGAATTTCATTTGGAAAGTATTTCCAACCCAGGAATTTTATGCAACTCAATGATTTTCACGAGCGAAGATAAAATGACTTCTTCAAAACATATGAAGTATGAGTTGGGAGTTTCAAAGAATTAAATTCAAAGTTCTTTTGAATTTATTTTCAATTTGGAGTTATTTGGATTTTATTCAAATTATTTTTCTCCAAAAGTAAAATATATAGAAAATAGGGTAACATGATTCCCTACACTAGAAAATTGGAGAGAAATTAATTTGAAATTATTTTGGTATTTTTAAAATGATTTTTATAGGATTTTATTAGAGCAGTAGCATTATTTGATTTATTTGAATCTTTGTAGATTTTATTTTAAGCTAGAATAATATTCATCTTGTAGGAAATCTTTTTCTGAAAATTTTGATATATTATATGCCAATATAATATAGTTATATATTTGGTTTATTATTATTATTATTATTTTGTTTGCCTGGAAAATGTTTAAGAAAAAACTTCCTTTTCCCGCGGGCCAACTGGGCGGAAGCCCAGCCAATCGGCCCAGCCCAGCGCCGCACCCCGCTCGTCCCCAAGCTCGGGACGAACTCCCGCACCCGCACGGCCGCGCCGCCGCCGTACGCCGGCCGGACTCCGCGCCGCCTGGACCCCTTCCCTACCCCCCCGCGCCTCCCATCCTCCATAAAAAGTCGCACCCGGGGCCCCCTGGACCCAGTTGTCGCCGCCGCACCCTCCCGCCGAGATCCGCGCTGCGCCGGAGCTCGCGTGCCGCCGCCGCGGAATCCCGCCGACCGCCACCGCACTTCGCCACGCCGCCGCCATGGAGCGTCGCGCTCGCCACTGTGCCACCTCGCCCTGCCTCGCCGGAGAGCCATCGCCGCCGGAATCCCGCCGCCGGACGCCGCCGCCCCGCCGGAGTTCGTTCGCCGCTGCCGCCGGTTTTATTCGGTGAACCGGTATAAACCGCTAACCCGCTCGGTTATTCTTTATAGTTTCTAGATCGGTTTTTATATTTTAGATTAGTTTATTTTGTGAGCGTTCATTAGCTAGGGTTCGGTAGCGAACGAAATTCGTTCGTAGCGATTGGTAACAAACATTCGCTATTTAGTCCTTTTCATTTATTTTAGTTTTCTGCCAGGGATCCGTATGTAATTATTTATCTTCACAGATTAGTCCCTGATTTTCAAATCTTCGCTACTTTTTACTCGTTAGTCCAAATCCAACGAAACCAATGCCCACTTCTTCGTTATGATCCTTTCTATCCAGTAATCCAACTCCAACATGTTTTTTGAAGTTTAAAATTTGAATTAGACCAGATTTGTATTCAAGCTTCGTTTGATCATAACTTGAGTTTTATAAATCCGTTTTAGTTGATTCTTTTTGCTAATTGAAGCTCTTGACCTAAACTTTCTGATAAGGCCAAAGTCACATATTTTTTGGTACTGTTAGAAATTGTTTTATGTTGCAAGAGTTGTTTTCTTGATTTTGATGTTTTCCGAATTGTTCTCCGTTCTTTCCGATCTTTTGAGTGATTGCTTATGTGTGGTTACTATTGCTTGCTTATGATAGATTGACCAGAGTGTGACGAGTAGATCTATCAGAGATTATGAGTGCAAATCATCTTCATCAACAGTACAGACAAGTTCACACTTTGATCATATCCCTTTTCATACCCAGTTTTATTGCATTAGATCAATCCTCAAACAATTGCATGATTAGGATCTGATTAATATGTGGGTTTTGGGAAGTAGATGAGGTAGTACCTATTACCTGTTTTATAATCAAACCCTTGGGAGTTACTCTACGTTTGCTTATTATGGCATGCTATGCTAGTAGACGTGGATTGGGTGAGTGTATCCATGACAGATGTGAGATTATTAATTTAATGGTTTATTTAAGGTGGCAACTTTAATACACATCTGGGTGGATTGAGGCACCTGGGTATTCCAGCGATTGCCTGTTTTTCTTTATGGACCGCCACCCAGGCTCAAAGGGATCATGAGATTATTCATGCTAGAAACTTCCGTGTGCAGCCACAAGCTATTATGGGCTCTAGCATAGTTGACTAAGTCGTGCGAACTCTTACAGTGGTAGACTAGCAGATGTAGGGGATGTAGGTTGGTACTATCTACCCGATCGTAAGGTGCTAGCGCTTCTGAAAGACTATATCTCGGTCATCCGTTTCTCAAACATCATGTAGTGCGAGAATCCCAACGGAGGAGATCGAGTCTTGTGGGGAAAAGTGTGCAAACCTCTGCAGAGTGTATAAACTAATCATGGTTAGCCGTGTCCCCGGTTATGGACAACTTGAGTATCTAGTACTTGGATTTTCCTATGAATCTCATCATGTTACTTTAATTAATCTTGTTGGGTTTTAATGATGATGTTACTTAATTGGGATTGAGAATGCTGTCAACCATTCTCAATGTTTTACAACCACCATGGTAGTTAAATAAAAATATATTCCTTTGCAGTAGGGAAAAATTGGCTTTTTCGCAAAAACGTTATAACCATAGAGCCTCCACCAGCCATATATGCATGTAGTGATAGTTATTATTCATCATTGCTCTATGGTGTGAATTTGCCAGTACATTCAATGTACTGCCCCTTTGTGGCTGCAACATCTCATGTTGCAGGATTCTTACGACGAGTAAGTGATACGTTAGGGTTACGATTCCTATACTCAACTTTGCCGTTGGTGTTGATGGGAATCCACAACCTTGTTACTTCCGCTATTTTGGATTGAGGTAATAGTATTTATGTTATTTTATGATTTACCTCTGTTATAAATCCTCGAGTACTGTGTGTGTCAGCATACCGATCCAGGGATGACACTTAAGCACAGAGACTTGATCCATTCGGGTCGGGTCGCTACAAGATGGTATCAGAGCACATGTTGACTGTAGGGCGTGACCCTAGAAACCGGCAAACCCATAGGAAAGATTTTTCTCTACAACTTTCTTTTCAAAAGAATCTTTTACCTCTCTTCTCTTCTGAGCTTATTCAAATATTCTCTTTTAGTGAGACCATGCCCCTTCCCCTTTTGACCCCTTGAAGATTCGAATGATGAGACCACTCCAAGAAGGACCAGATATCGGACAACTAAGACCACTTCGGAATGAAGAGGATTTTACCGAGCATTATAATGATGGAAACTACGACGGATAAAGACTTCGAAGACTAGGAGAATATGAAGAATTTCTAGATTTGGTATGACCAAGGAAAGCTACACTTATGGAACTTGACAGACTATGGAAGCTGTCAATACCCGAGATCAAGGTGTATCAGAGAAAGACCTGAACATGGAGCATTAGAACTCAAAGTTTTGTCAAGAAAACCCTAAGGCAAGAGATATCAACTATGGAATAAAAGTTCATGTCAATGACCTGGGCAGAAATATGGATATCCAAGATGTTATCGCTCTCTTATGCTATTATTACCGTGTTGAGTTAAGCATGCATTCCTTCAGAAATATTGGATGGTAGAAAGCTGATGGATCACCCATCAACAAAGGATGCAGTTTAACCTTAGCTGGTGTATCGCCAGGATCTGGAGTATTACATCAAGGATTTTAAGATGGACTTTAGGAAGTCATATTTGACAAGGAGGCAATTGGTGAAGAACTCAGGAACCAGAAGGTGAAGTAGCCAAACTAGAGGAACAAAACCTTGCGATACCGGAGATTAGTCAGGAGCTGAAGGATAGAAGGACATGATTCATGTCAAGGAGGTTGAAACCCAGAAGTTTGGAATGCAACCCCAGATATATTAAAGGATGTCATGAGAGACTTCACGTCAACAGAGATGATTTGGCAAAAGAACTTGAGAAGGACAAGCATGATCAGAAGGAGCCATCGGACACATGACCAAGACTTGAAGAGTTTAATGACGTTGAGATCTATAGACCATTAGAAGACCCAACCCCTGTTATATACTTACGTTAGATGCGACGATTGTGAGCTGTCATTTGTTTGTTGTTTTTCTGATAGCCACAATAAAATCTATAGTTTCAAAACTTTTGTTTGTATTGTGTGCATCCCTCTCGATCTCTCTTATCCCACCCCAAACCCATGGACCCAATAGAGGATGGATGGAGATGAGCTTATATTTTCTGGACCGATGAGTCAATTGGAGATGGACCAATGGATTCAGAACATGGAGGATCATATGGAGAGTGACACTATAGCCAGAAAGGATATGACCCAGCATGCTCTTCAGAGTTTTGAAAGAGGTGCTGCTACTTGGTGGAGGATGTACCAAACCATCAATGGATGGCAAGGAGTAACCACTTGGAAAGAATTTAAGTTGACTTTGCCAAAGTCTCGGCTTGTGTCCTAGAAGTTGAGGCCTTATGGAAAGGATATGAAGAAACCTTGTGCATACAAGCTTTGTGGAGAAACAGGACACAACCATAAAGAAAACAAGGATGAATACCCTCATAAGCGAAGGATTTCCAAAGGAGTTAGCAGAGGAACTCAGGGAACTTCGGTTGGAGATTGTTCCCAAAGGTTTTGTTGCAGCAATGGAAGTTCAGTCTACATTATTGGGAAAGACTCGTGAAGCTTAGAAGGATGACAAAGAGATTGCTGAGGTAAAAGAGAGGATGAGCCAAGGAAAGGCCAAAGGTTTTTGTAAGGATGAGCACGACATCTTATGGTTCGAGGACCGTGTATATGTTCCCAATAACGCAAAGATCAGGAAGTCAATACTTCAAGAGGCTCATGACTCACCATACTCGATTCGCCCTGGAAACACCAAGATGTATTTGGATTTGAAGGAGTGTTTTTGGTGGACGGGTATGAAGAAGGATATTAAAGAGTATGTAGTCGTAGGTGATGTATGCCAGAGAGAGTAAAAGCAGAGCATCGGAAGCCAGCAGGATTACTACAGCCTATGCTGATACCCGAATGGAAGTGGGGATAAGCTTGGCATGGATTTCTTTACCGGATTTCCCAGAACCCGATCGGGATATGATTTTATCTGGGTAGTAGTTGATTCGCTTGACCAAAGTGGCTCACTTTATCCCAGTGTAAACCACCTATACAAGTGCGAAGTTGGCCAGGATATATGTGACCAGGATCGTATGTCTGCATTGAGTTCCGAGGACCATCGTATCAGATAGAGGAACATAGTTTACCTCAAAGTTTTGGAATTAGCTGCACCAGACTTTGGGTACTAGGCTAGAGTTCAATACTGCCTTTCATCCGCAGACAGATTGATAGACCGAGAGAGAGTCAATCAGAATTCTGGAGGACATGTTGACAGTGTGTGCGCTAGATTATGGATCTAGTAGGGATGATAACCCACCTTACGCGGAGTTGTCATACAACAACAGTTACCAAGACAGTTTGAAGATGGCCCCTTTTGGAGCTTTGTATGGGAGAAGGAGCCAGACACCATTGGTGTGGGATGAAGTTGGAGACCGTCAGTTGCTTGGACCAAACGTGATCAAGGAGTCAAAAGAGAATGTTACGTTGATTCGATATAGACTGAAAGTAGCTCAGTCCAGGCAGAAGAGTATTGCAGACTCAAAAACGCAAGGAGGTAGTCTATGAAATTGGAGACAGAGCATGTCTTCGTGTGTCCCCTCTGCGAGGAGTTAAACGATTTGGAGTTAAGGGAAAGTTAGCCCCAAGATTTGTAGGACCATACCGAGTTTTGGAACGTATGGGAGAAGTGGCCAACAAATTGGAGTCACCCCGAAGGACAGTCAGGAGTTCATGATGTGTTTCACGTTTCCCAGTTGAAGAAGTGCCATGCAGAGATGGCCAATATTCCCCCTGTAAGGACGCTTGACCCTGGAAAGGATAGTGATGTTCCCCGAAGTGGAGTATGGACTTCATAAGTATAAGTTTTTATCTCGGTATGTGGGATATCCCACGAGGATGAAGAGATGAATTACTATTGGATATAAATGAGGTATGATGTTGGAAATATGGATCAATGGAAATTCCATGATGAGTCTGAGTAATCACGTCTTAGTTTGGTACAAATAGAAGGAAGAAAGACATTACATTGGATGGATTTTAAGTATGCTAGGAAGCTGGAAGTTGAATGTTGGAATAACGATCAGTTGCCCAGAGGATGATTTCAAGGTTTGCAAGTGATTAGATGGGCCATAACCCACAGGCCCAGGACCTGCCAAGAAGCAAGCACGCTCTTGCTGAAGGAAAAACCCTGGAAGAAGTTACAACGTTATCGACAGACGGTCTTATAGGAGTTTACGCAAAACCTGAGAGTTGTTAAGGAACGATAGATGTTTGTTTGGCTTGCAGAATCAATGGATTTATCCGAACTTAGTTCGTCGACAAGAGAAATTCTGCTATGCTTGTGAGGATGACCGAGTGTTAGAATGCGAGATTCACTAAACCATATACAAGATAATGATTTGGGTGCGGGATGGATTGATCACCATACCGACTTACTCTTATTATTCGCCTTGCTATGTGGGATGGTAAATCTGAGTGACTTACCTATAGTAGAGCGACGACGATATTAAACCTTGTTTGAACCTTAGAATGGTATAGCAATTTTTCACCTTGTACACGGCAGCCGTTGCCAGTCGTAGGATATACGGTGAGGTTCAACCCAGACCCATTTCCTGCAGGAGAAACCATAAATGGTTGACCACCATGAGATATCGATAGCTGTTTAGTATTGGCGCCAGACCCGTCAGCTAAGAAGACCCAATCATGGAATAACCTTACCAGGATGAAATGGATACAGGAATTAAGAAAAAGGTTATGCCACCACCGGAAGAACCCAAAGAAGGAATTATCCTGAAGATCTGAGAAGACTGCCACTGTCAACAATAAGGAGGGAGTATATGAGTTTGAATGGAACCGTAACCATGCTTCTAAGGGTGGTAGCACCCGAGACACCAAAGACGATCCATGGATTTTGAAGACCCCTACTGAGGGAGTCCCGGACTAGGGGGTGTCCGGATAGTCGAACTATCATCATCGGCCAGACTCCAAGACTATGAAGATACAAGATTGAAGACGTCGTCCCGTGTCCGGATAGGACTTTCCTTGGCGTGGAAGGCAAGCTTGGCGATACGGATATGTAGATCTCCTACCATTGTAACCGACTCGGTGTAACCCTAGCCCTCTCCGGTGTCTATATAAACCGGAGGGTTTTAGTCCGTAGGACACAACAACAATCATACCATAGGCTAGCTTTTATGGTTTAGCCTCCTTGATCTCGTGGTAGATCCACTCTTGTACTACCCATATTATCAATATCAATCAAGCAGGAGTAGGGTTTTACCTCCATCGAGAGGGCCCGAACCTGGGTAAAAACATTGTGTCCCTTGTCTCCTGTTACCATCCGCCTAGATGCACAGTTCGGGACCCCTACCCGAGATCCGCCGGTTTTGACACCGACATTGGTGCTTTCATTGAGAGTTCCTCGGTGTCGTCACTTATAGGCTCGATGGCTCCTTCGATCATGAACAACAACGACGTAGTCCAGGGTGAGACTTTTCTCCCCGGACAGATCTTCGTATTCGGCGGCTTTGCACTGCGGGCCAATTCGCTTGGCCATCTGGAGCAGATCGAAAGCTACGCCCTTGGCCGTCAGGTCAGATTTGGAAGTCTGAACTTCACGGCTGACATCCGTGGAGACTTGATCTTCGACGGATTCGAGCCACAGCCGAGCGCGCCGCACTGTCACGATGGGCATGATTTAGCTCTACTGCCGGACAGTGCCCTGGGGGCCACACACGAGTCCGCTCCGACCCTCAATTCGGAGCCGGCTGCGTAGATCGAGGACGGGTGGCTAGACACCGCCTCGGGGGCTGCAACCTCTACGGCGATGGAGCCGAATAACGACCTTGTCCCTTGTGAAGCTCGTGACTCCGAGGTGCCAGACTCCTCGCCGGACTCCGAACCTCCCGCACCCCCCCCAATCGAATACGACTGGGCGCCGATCATGGAGTTCACCGCTGCAGACATCTGTAGTGACCCGACCCGAATGGGTCAACTCTCTGTGCTTACGTGTCATCCCTGGATCGGTATGCTGACACACACAGTACTCGAGGATTTATAACAGAGGTAAATCACATGTATAAAATAACGTAAATACAATTACCTCAATCCAAATAGCGGAAGTAACAAGGTTGTGGATTGCCATCAACACCAACGGCAAAGTTGAGTATAGGAATCGTAACCCTAACGTATCACTTACTCATCGTAAGATATCCTGCAACATGAGACATTGTAGCCACAAAGGGTCAGTACATTGAATGTATTGGCAAATTCACACCATAGAGCAATGATGAATAAAGGCTATCACTACATGCATATTTGGCTGGTGTAGGCTCTATGGTTACAATGTTTTTGCGAAAAGCCAACTTTTCCCTACTACAAAGGAATATATTTTATTTAACTACAAAGTTGGTTGATAAAATATTGAGAAGGTAAACCGCCTCTCAACCCTAATTAAAAGTAATCATTAACAACCCAACAATATTAATTAAGAGTGTTGAGATACATGTGAATACTCAAGTACTAGATACTCAAATTGTCCATAACCGGGGACACGGCTAGCCATGATTAGTTTGTACACCCTGCAGAGGTTTGCGCACTTTTCCCCACAAGACTCGATCGCCTCCGTTGGATTTCTCGCACTACATGGTGTTTGAGAAACGGATGACCGAGACACAGTCTTTCAGAAACATTAACTCTCTACTCTGGGTAGACCATACCAAACCTACAAAACCCACTACCTGCTGATCTACCTCTTCAAGAACTTCACGTAACTTACTCAAACTATGCTAGAGCCCATAATAGCTTGCGGCTGCACACGGAAGTTTCTAGCATGAATAGACTCAGTTCCCTTTGAGCCTGGGTGGCGGTCCATAGGAGAATCACACGGTAACCCCGGGATTTCCAAAAATAAAACAGGCAATCACTGGTAACCCCAGGTGCCTCAATCCACCCAGATGTGTATTAAAGTTGCCACCTTAAGTAAACCGTTAATTATCAATCTCACATCTGTCATGGATATCACTCAAACCCAATCCACGTCTACGAGCATAGCATGGCAATATAAGCATAACGTAGAAGTAACTCCCAAGGGTTTGATAATAAACAGGATAATAGGTTCTACCTCATCAGCTACTTCCCAATACCCACATGTTAAAGGCATCCTAGTCATGCAATGTTTGAGGATTGAATCTAATGCATAAAAACTGGGTATGAAAAGAGTATGACCAATGTGTTACTTGCCTGCAATGTTGAAGAAGATGATTCGCACTCGAAACTCTTGATAGTTCTACTCGTCACACTCCGGTTAATCTATCATAAGCAATCAATAGTAACCACACATAAGCAATCACTCAAAAGATCGGAAAGAACGAGGAAAACAATTCAGAAAACATCAAAACCAAGCGAATAACTCTTGCAACATAAAACAATTCCTAACAGTACCAAAATTATGTGAATTTGGCCTTATCAGAAAGTTTAGGTCAAGAGCTTCGATTCGCAAAAAGAATCAACTCAAACGGAGTTATAAAACTCAAGTTATGATCAAACGAAGTTCAAATACAAATCTGTTCTAAATCAAATTTTAAACTTTCAAAAACATGTTTGAGTTGGATTACTGGATAGAGGAGATCGTAACGAAGAAGTGGGCGTTGGTTTTGTTGAATTTGGAGTAACGAGTAAAAAGATGTGGTCGTTTGAAAATCAGGGACTAATTTGTAAAAGAAACTACTACAAATAGGTCCCTGGACAGAAATTAAAAAGAAAAAGGAAAAAATCTATCGAGCGAACACTCGCTAACAGAACTAATCTAATGAATCTGTTAACTATCGATCCTAAACGAACGAACATTCGTTAAATAACCGGTAAAACGAGTTTTCAAGAAAAACCGAAGAGAAAACCTAACCCTAATAAAATAAACCGAACTAAAGAAAAACCTAAAAATAAAACCGGGTCGGTTTGTATCGGTTCGGGGCACTTTTCCATTGAAAACCGCCGGCGGCACTTAGTGGGTCCGGCGGCAGCGAGGTTTGCCACGGCGAGGCGAGGACGGCGGCGGCATCGGCGGGCGTCGGCGCGGGGCGAAAGCAGCGACACGGCGGCGCGTTGGTGGCCAGCAGCAGCGGGCGGTGAAGCCAGGCGGCGACGGCGGCGCGAGATGTGCGGCGGGCAGGCGGCGGCTGCGGGAGAGGGAGGGCGGCGGCGGATCACGATCCAGGGGGCCCCGGTGCGGCTTAAATAGAGGGGGGGGGGGGTGGGCGATGGACTTCGGGAGGCGTGCCCGGATCGGAGTCCGGCGGCGGCGGCGACGTACAGGAGCCGGTCTCCTGCCGGAGGTCGGTAGCGGCGCGACGCGGGCTGGGCCGCGACCTGGCTGGCTAGCTGGGCCGGCCCAGTCGGGGAGGGAAACATTTTTTTTAAACAGACAAAAGAAAATTATAAAACGATAAGATTTAAAAAAACAAACTATAGGCATATAATATATCAAAATTTCCAGAAAAGGATTTCCTACAGCATGAACATTTTTTATAACTTCAAATAAAATCCACACAAATTTAAATAAAGCAAACACTGCTGCTGCTCTAATAAAATCCAACGAAAATCATTTTAGAAATACCAAAATGAATTCAAATTTATTTTTCTCCAATTTTCTATTGTAGGGAATCATGTTACCCTAATTTCTGTACATTTTATTTTTGGAGAAAAATAATTTGAATAAAACTCCAATAACTCCAAATTGAAAATAAATTCAAAAGAACTTTGAATTTAATTCTTTGAAACTCCCAACTCATATTTCATATGTTTTGAAGAAGTCATTTTATCTTCGCTCGTGAAAATCATTGAGTTGCATAAAGTTTCTGAATTTGAAATATTTCCAGGTGAAATTCAAATATTTTCAAAAACCCTCTTCATTTATTAAAATGGAAGAAGTCATGTCATCTTCTCTCTAGGGTTTTGTATTTGAAAAGAATTTGAACTCACGGAGATTATAAAAGCAAGATGAAAGTTTGGGAAAGTCCTTTTTATTCCCTCTCATTTAACTTTCAAAAAGTTTCAAATTTCACTCAATTTCAGTCAATCAATCAAACAAATCTATCTATTGAATATAACATTCCAAAATTTAGAATTTTGGGATGTTACAAACCTGTCACCCTTAAAATGAATCTCGTCCTCGAGATTCGGAGAGGCTAGCAAGAAATAGGTTAGGGTAGGGGGTCTTCAGAATCCATCGATCGTCTCCGGGGTCTCAGGTGCTACCACCCTTAGAAGCATGGTTACGGTTCCATCAAAAC
The DNA here is from genome assembly GCA_963921465.1 of Triticum timopheevii. Lineage (NCBI taxonomy): Eukaryota > Viridiplantae > Streptophyta > Magnoliopsida > Poales > Poaceae > Triticum > Triticum timopheevii. Next base: position 316,876,583 of record OY997270.1, read on the forward strand.
TCATATACTCCATCCTTGTTGTTGGTAGTGTCGGTCTTCACAAATCTTCAAGACCATTCCTTCTCTGGTTCTTCCGGTGGTGGCATAACCTTTTTCTCAATTCTTGTATCCATTTCATCTTGGTAAGGTTATTCTGAGACTGGGTCTTCTTAGCTGACGGGTCTGGCGCCAATACTAATTAGCTATCGATATCTCATGGTGGTCAACAATTTATGGTTTCTCCTGCAGGAAAGGGTCTGGGTTGAACCTCACCGTATGACCTATGATTGGCAACAACTGGCTTGTACAAGGAAAAAAATTACTATACCATTCTAAGGTTCAAACAAGGTTTTGATCGTCGTCTCTCTACTATAGGTAAGTCACTCAGATTTACCATCCTGTATAGCAAGGCGAATAATAAGAGTAAGTCGGTATGGTGATCAATCCTTCCCGCACCCAAATCATTACCGTGTATACGGTTTAGCAAATCTCGCATTCTAACACTCGGTCATCCTCCCAAGCATTGCAGAATTTCTCTTGTCGATGAACCATGTTCGGATAAATCCATTGATTCTGCAAGCCAAACAAACATCTATCGTTTCTTCACAACTCTCAGGTTTTGCGTTGCTCCTATAAAATCGTCTGTGGGTAAAGGCATATCCTCTTCCAAGGGTTTTCCTTCAGCAAGAGCGTGCTTGATTCTTGGCAGGTCCTGGGGCCTGTGGGTTATGGCCCATCTCATCACTTGTAAACCTTGAACTCATCATCTGGGCAACTGATCATTATTCCAACATCCAACTTCCTAGTGTTCTTAAATCCATCCAATTGTACTGTCTTCCTTCCTTCTATTTGCACCAAACTCAGACATGATTACTCAGACTCATCATGGAATTTCCATTGATCCATATTTCCAGCATCATACCTTCTTTATATCCAATAACACTTCATCTATTCATCCTCGTGGGGTATCCCACATACCGCAATAAAAACTTATACTTATGAAGTCCATACTTCACGTCATGGAACATCATTATCCTTTCTAGGGTCAGACATCCTTATAGGGAAATATTGGCCATCTCTGCATGGCACTCTTCAATTGGAAAACGTGAAATACATCATGAACTTCTGACAGTCCTTCGGGTGACTCCAACTTGTTGGCCACTTCTCCCATACGCTCCAAAACTTGGTATGGTCCTACAAATCTCGGGGCTAACGTTCCCTTAACTCCAAATCATTTTAACTCCTTGCAGAGGGGACACATGAAGACATGCTCTGTCTCCAATTTCATAGACTTCCTCTTTGCATTTTTGAGTTTACATAACTCTTCTGCCAGGACTAAGCTACCTTCAGTCTATCTCGAAGCAACTTAACATTCTCTTCTGACTCCTTGATCACATTTGGTCCAAACAACTGACGGTCTCCAACTTCATCTCACATCAACGGTGTCTGGCTCCTTCTCCCATACAAAGCTTAAAAAGGGGCCATCTTCAAACTAGCTGGGTAACTGTTGTTGTATGAGAACTTAGCGTAAGGTAGATTATCATCCCTACTAGATCCATAATTTAGCGCACACGCTCTCAACATGTCCTCCAGAATCTGATTGACTCTGTCGGTCTATCCATCTGTCTGCGGATGAAAGGCTGTATTGAACTCTAGCCTAGTACCCAAAGTCTGGTGCAGCTTATTCCAAAACTTTGAGGTAAACTGTGTTCCTCTCTCTGGTGCGATGGTCCTCGGAACTCCATGCAGACATACGATCCTGGTCAAATATATCTTGGCCAACTTCTCACTTGTATAGGTGGTTTTCACTGGGATAAAGTGAGCCACTTTGGTCAAGCGAATCAACTACTACTCAGTTAGAGTCATATCCCATTCGGGTTCTGGGAAATCCGGTAATGAAATCTATGCCAAGCTTATCCCACTTCCTTTCGGGTATCGGCATAGGCTGTATTAATCCTGCTGGCTTCTGATGCTCTACTTTTACTCTCTCTGGCATACATCACCTACGACTACATACTCCACAATATCCTTCTTCATACCAGTCCACCAGAAACACTCCTTCAAATCCAAATACATCTTGGTGTTTCCAGGGTGAATCGAGTATGGTGAGTCATGAGCCTCTTGAAGTATTTACTTCCTGATCCTTGCATTATTGGGAACATATACACGGTCCTCTAACCATAAGATTTCGTGCTCATCCTTACGAAAACCTTTGGCCTTTCCTTTGCTCATCCTCTCTCAACAATCTCTTTGTCATACTTCCGAGCTTCACGAATCTTTCCCAACAATGTAGACTGAACTTCCATTGCTGCAACAAAACCTTTGGGAACAGTCTCCATCCGAAGTTCCCTGAGATCCTCCATGTTCTGAATCTATCGATCCGTCTCCAATTGACTCATCGGTCCAGAAAATACAAGCTCATCTCCATTCATCCTCTATTGGGTCCATGGGTTTGGGGTGGGATAAGAGAGATCGAGAGGGATGCACACAGTACAAACAAAAGTTTTTGAAAAGGCAGATTTTATTGTGGCTGTCGGAAAAACATCAAACAAATGACAGCTCACAATTGTCGCATCTAACATAAGTATATAACAGGGGTTGGGTCTTCTAATGGTCTATAGATCTCAACATCATCAAACTCTTCAAGTCTTGTTCATGTTTCCGATGGCTTCGTCTGATCGTGCTTGTCCTCCTCAAGTCCTTTTGCCAGATCATCTCTGTTGACGCGAAGTTTCTCCTGACGTCCTTTAATATTCCTGACGTCCTTTAACATCATCAAACTCTTCAAGTCTTGTTCATGTTTCCGATGGCTTCGTCTGATCGTGCTTGTCCTCCTCAAGTCCTTTTGCCAGATCATCTCTGTTGACGCAAAGTTTCTCCTGACGTCCTTTAATATTTCTGGGGTTGCATTCCAAACTTCTGGGTTACAACATCCTTGGCATGAACCATGATCCTAATGTCCTTCAGTTCCTGACAAATCTCTGGTATCTCAAGGTTTTGTTCCTCCAGCTTGTCCACTTTCAGCTTCAAGGTCCTGAGTTCTTCACAAAATGCTCCCTTATCAAATACAGCTTCCTGAAGGTCCATCTTAAACTTCCTGATGTAATACTCTAGATCCTGGTGATAAACCAGCTAAGGTTAAAGCTGCAACCTTTGCTGACAGATGCTCCATCAGCCTTCTACCATCCAATCCTTCCATGCATATGCATGCTTAACTCCGCATGATGACACAAAACTTTGAGTTCTAATGCTCCATGTTCCGGTCCTTCTCCGATACACCTTGATCTCGGGTATTGACAACTTCCATAGTCTGCCAAGTTCCATAAGGGTAGCCTTTCTAGGTTAAGCAAATCTGGAGATCCTTCAAAGCCTTCAAATTCTCCTAGTCTTCAAAGTCTTTATCCGTCATAGTTTCCCTCATTATAATGCTCGGTAAAAATCCTCTTCGTTCCGAAGTGGTCTTAGTTGTCTGATATCTTGTACTTCTTGGAGTGGTCTCATCAGCCGAATCTTCATGTGGTCAAAAGGGGGAAAGGGGTATAGTCTCACTAAAACATAATATTTGAATAAGCTTAGAAGAGAAGAGAGGTAAAAGATTCTTTTGAAAAGAAAGTTGTAGAGAAAAATCTTTCCTATGGGCTTGCCATTTTCTAGGGTCACGTCCTACAGTCAACATGTGCTCTGATACCATCTTGTAGCGACCCGACCCGAATGGGTCAAGTCTCTGTGCTTACGTGTCATCCCTGGATCGGTATGCTGACACACACAGTACTCGAGGATTTATAACAGAGGTAAATCACATGTATAAAGTAACGTAAATACAATTACCTCAATCCAAATAGCGGAAGTAACAAGGTTGTGGATTCCCATCAACACCAACAGCAAAGTTGAGTATAGGAATCGTAACCCTAACGTATCACTTACTTGTCGTAAGATATCCTGCAACATGAGACGTTGCAGCCACAAAGGGTCAGTACATTGAATGTACTGGCAAATTCACACCATAGAGCAATGATGAATGAAGGCTATCACTACATGCATATTTGGCTGGTGGAGGCTCTATGGTTACAATGTTTTTGCGAAAAGCCAATTTTTCCCTACTACAAAGGAATATATTTTATTTAACTACAAAGTTGGTTGATAAAATATTGAGAAGGTAAACCCCCGCTCAACCCCAATTAAAAGTAATCATTAACAACCCAACAATATTAATTAAGAGTGTTGAGATACATGTGAATACTGAAGTACTAGATACTCAAATTGTCCATAACCGGGGACACGGCTAACCATGATTAGTTTGTACACTCTGCAGAGGTTTGCGCACTTCTCCCCACAAGACTCGATCGCCTCTGTTGGATTTCTCGCACTACATGGTGTTTGAGAAACGGATGACCGAGACACAGTCTTTCAGAAACATTAACTCTCTACTCCGGGTAGACCATACCAAACCTACAAAACCCACTACCTGCTGATCTACCTCTTCAAGAACTTCACGTAACTTACTCAAACTATGCTAGAGCCCATAATAGCTTGCGGCTGCACACGGAAGTTTCTAGCATGAATAGACTCAGTTCCCTTTGAGCCTGGGTTGCAGTCCATAGGAGAATCACACGGTAACCCCGAGATTTCCAAAATTAAAACAGGCAATCACTGGTAACCCTAGGTGCCTCAATCCACCCAGATGTGTATTAAAGTTGCCACCTTAAGTAAACCATTAATTATCAATCTCACATCTGTCATGGATATCACTCAAACCCAATCCACGTCTACGAGCATAGCATGGCAATATAAGCATAACGTAGAAGTAACTCCCAAGGGTTTGATAATAAACAGGATAATAGGTTCTACCTCATCAGCTACTTCCCAATACCCACATGTTAAAGGCATCCTAGTCATGCAATGTTTGAGGATTGAATCTAATGCATAAAAACTGGGTATGAAAAGAGTATGATCAATGTGTTACTTGCCTGCAATGTTGATGAAGATGATTCGCACTCAAAACTCTTGATAGTTCTACCCGTCACACTCCGGTCAATCTATCGTAAGCAATCAATAGTAACCACACATAAGCAATCACTCAAAAGATCGGAAAGAACGAGGAAAACAATTCGGAAAACATCAAAACCAAGCGAATAACTTTTGCAACATAAAACAATTCCTAACAGTACCAAAATTATGTGAATTTGGCCTTATCAGAAAGTTTAGGTCAAGAGCTTCGATTTGCAAAAAGAATCAACTCAAACGGAGTTATAAAACTCTAGTTATGATCAAACGAAGTTCAAATACAAATCTATTCTAAATCAAATTTTAAACTTTCAAAAACATGTTTGAGTTGGATTACTAGATAGAGGAGATCGTAACAAAGAAGTGGGCGTTGATTTCGTTGAATTTGGAGTAACGAGTAAAAAGATGTGGTCGTTTGAAAATCAAGGACTAATTTGTAAAAGAAACTACTACAAATAGGTCCCTGGACAGAAATTAAAAAGAAAAAGGAAAAAATCTATCGAGCGAACACTCGCTAATAGAACTAATCTAATGAATCTGTTCACTATCGATCCTAAACGAATGAACGATCGTTAAATAACCGGTAAAACGAGTTTTCAAGAAAAACCGAAGAGAAAACCTAACCCTAATAAAATAAACCGAATTAAAGAAAAACCTAAAAATAAAACCGGGTCGGTTTGTACCGGTTTGGGGCGCTTTTCCATTGAAAACCGCCGGCGGCAGTTAGCAGGTCTGGCGGCGGCGAGGTTTGCCGCGGAGGCGAGGACGGCGGCGGCAGCGGCAGGCGTCGGCGTGGGGCGACAGCAGCGACGCGGCGGCGCGATGACTGCGGGAGAGGGAGGGCGGCGGCGGATCGGGATCCAGGGGGCCCCGATGCGACTTAAATAGAGGGGGGGGGGGGCGATGGACTTCGGGAGGCGTGCCCGGATCGGAGTCCGGCGGCGGCGGCGACGTACAGGAGCCGGTCTCCTGCCGGAGGTCGGTAGCGGCGCGACGCGGGCTGGGCCGCGACCTGGCTGGCTAGTTGGGCCGGCCCAGTCGGGGAGGGAAACATTTTTTTAAACAGACAAAAGAAAACTATAAAACGATAAGATTTAAAAAAACAAACTATAGGCATATAATATATCAAAATTTTCAGAAAAGGATTTCCTACATCATGAACATTTTTATAACTTCAAATAAAATCCACACAAATTTAAATAAAGCAAACACTGCTGCTGCTCTAATAAAATCCAACGAAAATCATTTTAAAAATACCAAAATGAATTCAAATTTATTTTTCTCCAATTTTCTATTGTAGGGAATCATGTTACCCTAATTTCTGTACATTTTATTTTTGGAGAAAAATAATTTGAATAAAACTCCAATAACTCCAAATTGAAAATTAATTCAAAACAACTTTGAATTTAATTCTTTGAAACTCCCAACTCATATTTCATATGTTTTGAAGAAGTCATTTTATCTTCGCTCGTGAAAATCATTGAGTTGCATAAAGTTTCTGAATTTGAAATATTTCCAGGTGAAATTCAAATATTTTCAAAAACCCTCTTCATTTATTAAAATGGAAGAAGTCATGTCATCTTCTCTCTAGGGTTTTGTATTTGAAAAGAATTTGAACTCACGGAGATCATAAAAGCAAGATGAAAGTTTGGGAAAGTCCTTTTTATTCCCTCTCATTAACTTTCAAAAAGTTTCGAATTTCACTCAATTTCAGTCAATCAGTCAAACAAATCTATCTATTTAATATAACGTTCCAAAATTTAGAATTTTGGGATGTTACAACATCTTTCAACACTCACCTTTCGGCGACATCCTGAACTCGCTAAAATATCTCTCGTTATCAGGAGAGCCCTGGCCGGACTGCGGTCAGGATGGTTGGGATGCGGACGACGAAGAAATTCAAAACCCACCCACCACCCGCTTAGTAGCCACTGTCGACGATCTAACCGACATGCTAGACTTCGACTCCGAAGACATCAACGGTATGGACGACGATGCCGGAGACGACCAAGAGCCAGCGCCCACTGGGCACTGGAAAGCCACCTCGTCTTACGACATATACATGGTGGACATCCCAAAGGATGGGAATGGCGATGGAACAGCGGAGGAAGACCCCTCCAGGAAACAGCCTAAGCGCCGGCGTCAGCGGCGCCGCTCTAAATCCCGCCACAACAAGAATTGAGATTCCGGCACCGGAGATAATAACACCCCAGACAGTGCCGAAGACAACCCCCTCCAGCAAGATTCAGCACAGTAGGACGGAGAAGCCAGCCCTCACGAGAAAGCGGCAGACGAAGAGGTAGAGGACGATAATTACATGCCTCCCTCCGGAGACGAGGCAAGCCTCGACGACGACGAATTCGTCGTGCATGAGGATCCCGTCGAACAAGAGCGTTTTAAACGCAGGCTTATGGCCACGGCAAACAGCCTCAAGAAAAAGTAGCAACAACTTAGAGCTGATCAAGATCTGCTAGCCGACAGATGGACTGAAGTCCTTGCGGCCGAAGAGCATGAACTCGAACGCCCCTCCAAAAGCTACCCCAAGAACAAGCTGCTCCCCCGATTAGAGGAGGAGGCATATAAACCTGCATCACCAGCGCACAATACGGCTGACCGACCACCTCGTGGCCGCGACAAAGAGGCCTCTAGGCCCTCCACTAGAACCATACCCCGGCATCGCTCGAAAAGCACAAAGCCACAGGGGAACGCTCCGGACTTGTAAGATATATTGGAGGATAAGGCAAGACAATCAAGATCGATCTACGGATCGCGTGGGCGCCCCATGATACGCGACGACATCCGTCGCGCCGGACACAGCAAGTCCGGCCGGGCCGAACACAGTCGACAAAGCTCGTTTGAGCTACGTCGTGATATAGCCCAATACAGAGGCGCCGCACACCCACTATGCTTCACAGATGAAGTAATGGATCATCAAATCCCCGAAGGGTTTAGACCCGTGAATATTGAATCCTACAATGGCACAACAGACCCCGCGGTTTGGATCAAAGACTATCTCCTTCATATCCACATGGCCCGCAGTGATGATCTTCACGCCATCAAATACCTCCCACTCAAGCTTAAAGGACCAGCTCGACATTGGCTTAACAGCGTGCCAGCAGAATCAATTGGGTGTTGGGAGGACCTGGAAGCCGCATTCCTTGATAACTTCCAGGGCACGTATGTGCGACCACCAGACGCTGACAACCTAAGCCATATAATTCAGCAGCCAGACGAATCGGCCAGATAATTCTGGACACGGTTCTTAACTAAGAAAAATCAAATCGTCGACTGTCCGGATGCAGAGGCCCTCGCGGCCTTCAAACATAACATCCGCGACGAGTGGCTTGCCCGGCACCTGGGACAGGAAAAGCCGAAATCCATGGCAGCCCTCACATCTCTCATGACCCGCTTCTGCGCGGGAGAGGACAACTGGCTAGCCCGCAGCAACAACCTCAATAAATATTCTGGCAGTCCGGATACCAAGGACTGCAACGGCAGGTTGCGTCACAACAAGCACAAACGCCGCATTAACGGCGACAATACTGAGGATACGGTAGTCAATGCCGGATTCAGAGGCTCCAAACCCGGTCAGCGGAAAAAGCCATTCAAAAGAACTACTCCGGGTCCATCCAATTTGGACTGAATACTCGACCGCTCGTGCCAGATACACGGCACCCCCGAAAAGCCAGCTAATCACACCAACAGGGACTGTTGGGTATTCAAGCAGGCAGGCAAGCTAATTGCCGAAAACAATGACAAGGGGCTGCATAGCGATGACGAGGAAGAGACCCGACCGCCGAACAATAGAGGATAGAAGGGTTTCCCCCCACAAGTGCGGACGGTGAACATGATATACGCAACCCACATACCCAAGAGGGAGCGGAAGCGTGCACTCAGGGACGTACACACGATGGAGCCAGTCGCCCCGAAGTTCAACCCATGGTCCTCCTGCCCGATCACTTTTGATCGAAGGGACCACCCCACCAGCATCCGCCACGGCGGATTTGCCGCATTGGTTTTAGACCCAATCATCGATGGATTTTACCTCACTAGAGTCCTGATGGACGGCGGCAGAAGCCTGAACCTGCTTTATCAGGATACAGTGCGCAAGATGGGCATAGACCCCTCAAGGATTAAACCCACAAAGACGACCTTCAAAGGCATCATACCAGGTGTAGAGGCCAATTGTACAGGCTCAGTCACACTTGAAGTGGTCTTCGGATCCCCGGATAACTTCCGAAGCGAGGAGTTAATCTTCGACATAGTTCCGTTCCGCAGCGGCTATCATGCTCTACTCGGACGAACCACGTTTGCAAAGTTCAATGCGGTGCCGCACTACGCATACCAGATGCCAGGCCCTCGAGGAGTCATCACGGTCAACGGAAACACTGAACGCTCTCTCCGAACGGAGGAACATACAGCGGCTCTCGCGGCAGAAGTACAGTGCAGCCTCTTAAGGCAATTCTCGAGTCCGACCGTTAAGCGACCGGACACGGCTAAACGCGCCCGGAGTAACCTACAACAAGACCACCTGGCACGTTCTGAGCACGCGTAGCAATGCGGCCCCAACCCCAGCCCCTGCAAAATTGCAAGACTAATCCTTCGCGTACATCATTACGCTCTGGAGATACCATGGGCATAGGGGGAGGGGCACGACCACGACAGGCCCAGAATGCGGCTTAACCACACCAGGGGCTCCCAAGTGTGTCATTTCTTTTTCCTTTTTTTTCTCCTCTTCTTACCCATAGGACTCCATTCACCAGAGGCCCTGTCCGGCAGTAGACCTGCCGAACTCACGATGCAATAGCCAGAGAAGGAGAAAGGCTACGACGAGTATCCAGGTGGTCTCCATTACGAGCATTAAATCTGTTTTATACACCATTCCGCAGCCTACCCCTGGAGGGGGACATGTTTAATAGTCCCATCCCTTGCTTACCGCACTATTTGTATCGTTCTGCATTCATGGCAGTATTCCTTGAATAAACAATGCATCGCTTTTTTGCTTATAATTGCATTCCTTTCTTACACATATGTTCATTTATGACATGTTGCATCCGTAAACTTTGGTACGGCTAAATACACCAGGGGCTTAAGTTCCCCACATTATGGTGTGATAAGTCCGAACACTTTCACAAGTGCGGCACCCCGAACTTATAGCATTATATGCATCGGCTCCAAATCATGTCTTGGGTAAATAGTTGGGTTTGTCCGGCTCCCATGTTTTGGTACCTTACGTTCCGTTATATCGGCTATGGTAGCGCTGGGAGAACCACTGCGATTGTGCCCTAGTTGAGCTGGGCGAGCGCCTCAGTGGAGAAAGCTAAAACTGACCGTCATGATGAGGCGAGAGCCGGTCGCTGTTCGAGAGGTTTTTTCGAGTCCCTAAAGACTTATGCCGCTTAGAGCGAGGAACCGGTCTTGTCCGGTCCAGGCGTGGATAGCGCCCCGAATTCGGCCTTCCGAACACTAGGGGCTTCGCCGAAATTTAAAATTATAGAATTCTATGGCTAAGTGAGAGTGTTCAAGCACTATAAGTCCGGTTTGCCTTGTTCGTTGTGTTGAACGCCTCCCTAGATGGACCCAAAAATGGGAACAAGAGCGCTCAAGTTTATCCCGAACACCCCAGCACTCATGGCATGGGGGCTGAAGCCGACGACTTGCCATCTCTCAGATTTGATAAACGGCCACACAGAAGGTAATATTTTAAATTAACAAGCGTTGCTTAGCGCATACGGACAAAGTTTTCGGCGCACAGGATAACAAAATGCGAGTCTACTCAAATATTACATCTTTGGAGCACTCACCCGCAATAATGCGGGCACCCTTTAGGACACCCTTATAATACATCTCGGGTGTGCGATACTCCTTGCCCGGCGGTGGCGCATCCGTCACAAGCTTCTCAGTGTCCATCTTGCCCCAGTGCACCTTAGCACGGGCAAGGGCCCGACGGGCACCTTCAATGCAGGCGGAGTGCTTGATGACTTCAACCCATGGACAAGCATCCACCAGCCGCCGCACCAGGCCGAAGTAGCTCCCAGGCATGGCCTCCTTGGGCCACAGCCGAATTATAAGGCCCTTCATGGCCTGTTCGGCCACCCTGTGGAGCTCGACCAGCTGCTTCAGCTGGTCGCTAAGGGGCACCGGATGACCGGCCTCAGCATACTGAGACCAGAATACCTTCTCCATCGAGCTCCCCTCCTCGGCTTTGTAGAAAGCGGCAGCATCGGACACGCTGCGGGGCAGATCTGCGAACGTTCCTGGAGAGCTCCGAATTCGGGTAAGTAACAGGTAATTCACTTTAACATGGTTGCTTTGCATGAAGAATGCCTTACCCGCCGCTATTTTCTTCAAATCCTCGATTTCCTGGAGGGCCTTGTGGGCATCGGCCTTAGCGGCTTTGGCACTATCAAGAGCCGACGCAAGCTCGGACTCTCGAGTCTTTGAGTCACGCTCCAAACTCTCGTGCTTTTCCACGAGAGCCTGGAGCTCTTGCTGTACCTCCACCACCCGCGCCTCCTGCTTCTCTCGCTCGGCTCGTTCCACGGCCGCATCGCATTCAGCCGCGGACACCGCCTCCTTCAGGGTTGCCACCTCGTTCGTAGCCCCTGGAGTACCCACGTTATCCTTGTTATTTCTCTTGCAACCAAATCCTTTTCCATAAGGTACTACTTTAATACGGTGTTACTCACCTTCCTTGTCCTCGAGCTGCTTCTTGGCACGGCCGAGCTCGCTCTCGGACCGCCCGAGGCTCTGCTTCAAGGTATTGACCTCCGCAGTCAGTGCGGCAGAGGTCAGCAGCGCAACCTGCATTCCCATATGGACATATTGTTTAAGACTCCTGCGTATATCTTCTTAGATCCTCAGTCCGGCTTTTGTTTCCGAACACCAAACCGAGCATCAGGGGCTACTGTCTATGCGGTACTATATTACATATCTTAAAATTCTTACCTCAAAGCCTATTAGAAGGCTGCTGCAGGCCTCGGTCAGCCCGCTCTTGGCGAGCTGAACCTTCTGAATCACCGCACTCATGACAGTGCGGGGTTCTTCTTTGATGGAAGCGTCGTTGAGCGCCTCCAGCAAGTTATCCGGCGCCTCCGGTTGGACGGAAGCCGCCGGTGTCACAGTCTTGCCCTTCTTACAAAGGGGCCGCTCGTCGGACTTCGGAACCACTGCAGGTTCCGGTGCGGAGTCCGGTGCAAAGTCCGGGAGGTTGCCCTGCGGCACCTCCAGCGCCTCCTCCTCCTGGTGGGTCCCTTCCCGGGATCCCACCTTGGCGTCGTCAGCGTCACGGGGGGTGGAGGCGGTCGGAAGAGAATCCATATCCGACGTGCCCAAGGACCCGCTCGACGAAGCGGGAAGATCGTCCTTGGGCGGACTACAGGGTTGTATGCGGCATTAGAAAGACACCATGCGACAAAAAGAAAAATTATAACTCATCTAGGAGTCGGGATACTTACGATCTCGCCAGGGGCTTGGCCCTTGAGGGCCACTCCTCGTCACCATCGCCGATGTTGGCGGAATAGTCCGGGGGAAGGGTCCTTCCCTTCTTGGACCCTTCGGCCTCCCTTGTTGGGGAGGCCTTCCTCTTCTTCTCTCCCCCCGCTGGGGGAGAGGCCTCTTTCTTCTCCTCCTCGTCCTCGTGGGAGGAGTCCGCCTCGGAGTCATCGGACGATGAGTCCGATACCACCTGACGTCGGGAATTCCTTCGGGTTCCCGTGGCCTTCTTCTTGGCCTTCTTCTCCGTTACTACGTAAAGTGCTGGGACCAGCAGCCCTGTCAAACAGGCATCCGCTGGGTTCTCTGGAAGGGGAGCCGGACAGTTAACCTGCCCGGATGTCGCCTGCCAGGCCTGCTAAAGGTATTGGGAGTTTAGATCCCGCATAAAGTTAAAACATGAAAAGCAAGTGTCCCATAAAGGATAACATGGCTTACCTCGCCAGCCGGACGCTGCGAGCTGAATCCGCGATCTTCGGTAGCGGATGCGGGATCTTCGGCACCCTTGAACAGCACCCTCCAGGCATCTTTGTACGTAGTCTCGAAGAGCCCGCTTAAGGTCCGGTGCTGTGCCGGATCAAATTCCCACAAATTGAAGTCCCGTTGCTGGCAGGGGAGAATCCGGCGGACGAGCATGACCTGGATCACGTTGACAAGCTTGAGCTTCTTGTTCACCAGGGTTTGGTGACAGGACTGGAGTGCGGTCAGCTCTTCCGAACTACCCCATAGCAAGCCCTTCTCTTTCCAGGAGGTGAGCTGCATGGGTATGCCAGATCTAAATTCGGGGGCCACTGCCCATTTAGGGTCACGCGGCTTGATGATGTAGAACCATCCCGATTACCACCCTTTGATGGATTCCACGAAGGCACCCTCGAGCCAAGTGACATTGGGCATTTTGCCCACCATGGCGCCTCCGCACTCCGCTTGGCTGCCCTTCACAACCTTCGGCTTGACATTGAAGGTCTTTAGCCACAAGCCGAAGTGGGGATGGATGCAGAGGAAGGCCTCACACACGACGATAAACGCCGAGATATTGAGGATGAAATTTGGGGCCAGATCGTGGAAATCCAGGCCGTAGTAGAACATGAGCCCCCGGACAAAGGGGTGGAGTGGGAAGCCCAGTCCGCGGAGGAAATGGGGAAGGAATACCACCCTCTCATGGGGCCTGGGGGTGGGTATGAGCTGCCCCTCGTCGGGGAGCCGGTGCGCGATGTCGCTGGACAGATATCCGGCGCTGCGCAGCTTCTCGATGTGCCCCTCCGTAACGGAGGAGGCCATCCACTTGCCTCCCACTCTGGACATGGCTGGAGAAGGTCGAGGTGAGATGTGCGGACTTGGGCGCAGGAGAACGAGTGCGCGGAGATGGATAAGCAAAGGAGGAAGAAGGTGTAGGTAAAAAAGGTGGATCCTTATCCCCTTATATATGGGCGGATGAAACTATGCGTCCCTACTGGCCTGGTAAAACTCGCTTATCTCCCAAGCGCCGCAATCAATGGCGCGGTTGGGTTACCCATGTCCGCATTGATGGGAATCCCGGAATAAAGGGAACACGATCTCTGCTTCGAGTAAAAGCTTGGTTGTGGTGTGAGGTCATGCCACAAAATACGTCAGCAGATTGAACTTGTGTAAATATTATTCTCTCTACGGTGGCATGTGGAATTTATTTTACAGAGCCGGACACTATCCTAGTGTTCATAATCTTCTATGAATTATTCGGAGGAGGAACCCGCCTTGCAATGCCGAAGACAATATGCGCGCCGGACTTGTCGTTATTGAAGCCTGGTTCAGGGGCTACTGAGGGAGTCCCGGACTAGGGGGTGTACAGATAGCCGAACTATCATCATCGGCCGGACTCCAAGACTATGAAGATACAAGATTGAAGACTTCGTCCTGTGTCCGGATGGGACTTTCCTTGGCGTGGAAGGCAAGCTTGGCGATACAGATATGTAGATCTCCTACCATTGTAACCGACTCTGTGTAACCCTATCCCTCTCCGGTGTCTATATAAACAGGAGGGTTTTAGTCCATAGGACACAACAACAATCATACCATAGGCTAGCTTTTAGGGTTTAGCCTCCTTGATCTCGTGGTAGATCCACTCTTGTACTACCCATATCATCAATATCAATCAAGCAGGAGTAGGGTTTTACCTCCATCGAGAGGGCCCGAACCTGGGTAAAAACATCGTGTCCCTTGTCTCCTGTTACCATCCGCCTAGAAGCACAGTTCGGGACCCCCTACCCGAGATCCGCCGGTTTTGACACCGACACCTAACCTAACCTATTTCTTGCTAGCCTCTCCGAATCTCGAGGACGAGATTCATTTTAAGGGTGGTAGGTTTGTAACATCCCAAAATTCTAAATTTTGGAATGTTATAATAAATCAATAGTTTTGATTGATTGTTTGATTGCTTGAGTGAAATTGAGTGAAATTCAAAACTTTTTGAAAGTTAAATGAGAGAGTATAAAAGGACTTTCCCAAACTTTCATCTGGCTTTATGATCTCCGTGAATTCAAATTCTTTTCACCACAAAACCCTGGAGAGAAGATGACATGACTTCTTGTCACATCCTAGCTAGTCCATGCATTAGAGTGTTGCATCATGTTTACCTTTCATCAGAAATTTGAAATGGGGAAGACAGAACCCCCAGAAACCTCTGAATCCAACTAGGGTTTACTAAAAATATTTTCAATGAACCTGAAATGCCCTTCTAAAATGTTCATCACCTTTGCCTTGGTCCTAAACCACTGTCAGAAGTGATGCACAGATTTCTAGGTCACTCTAAGGTCACTGGATTAAATCTCTAACTATTTGAATTTGGGCATTTAAATTATATAAAATATTTCAAATGCTCAAATAATCCCAAACTAAAATGTTCCATGCTGGAAATATTCCATCTAAGGATCAGGTGCAGTTTGGTGATTTTTGGAGTTGCCTAGGTATTTTTAGAAATGCAACAACCTACAGAATATTAAAAAAAACAGGAACAAAAGAGAAAGTCTAACCTGGCGGCCCGCAACTGTAGCCGGCCCAGCTCCTGTGCAGCAGCCCAGCCGGGCAAAGCCGGCCCAGCCCACAGGGGCACGCCCGTCTTCTTCCTTCAGCCAGTGGGCAGAGGAGAGGCGTGGCACGCGCGCGTGCGGCTTCGGCCACCTCCTGCTTCCACCTGGGAGCCCCGATCCTTCCCTCGTCGCCGCCCTGGACCCCTCTCTGCCTCTCCCCGTTACTCTCTGCTCTCACCCCCTCCTCTAACCCTCTCTCTCGCGCGCAACCGAGCGTTGCCGTCGTCGCCGCTTGCAGCCACCGCGACCACCGCCGTCCCCTTGCCCCGTGGCCGTGCCCCCGAGCTCCGCCCAGACTCCAGCTACCTCTCCGCCAACCCACGCAAGCTCGGACGACTCCAAGACAACGCCGGGAGCCCTGCATCGCCGCCCACGCCGTCTTCTCCTTCTCCAGCCGCCCGAGATTGCCGGCTTCACTACGTCGCCGTCCGACCTCCCCCGAGCTCACCGTCTGCTCCAATCGACTCCTCGTGAGCTCCTCTTCTCTTCCCCTCACTCCGTGCACTCGATTTCGTCCCCTAGCTAGCTGCCCCGCCGAACCCGAGCTCCGGCCGCCGCCATGGACGATGAGCTTCGTGCTCCCTAGTTCCTCCACCTGCGCTCGTTGCCTCCGCGTGTTCCTGGTGATCCCAGCAACCCGTAGAGCCCATTGGCCGCGCCCGCCGTGCCCCGTAATGCCTAGAGCTTGGATTTCCGAACTCCGGCGGCCGCCCGGCTCGCCACCGACGCTGCTACACACACCCCCAACACACCACGTGGCCACCACCGGATGCGCCTCACTGCCAGCGTCCCGTAGCTGCAAACCCCGAGCGAAACGATGCTCCGTAGCTCCGTCCTGAGCATCTCCGGCGAGCCACCGCCGTGCTTTTGGTCGCCGGCGTCGACCGCTGACGTGGCCGTGATTAGGGCCTAAACATACCGCTAACCAACCCCCTGGGCCACTGACGCATGGGCCCCGCGCCCTAATTATTCCCAGTTTTGTTTCTGTTTAGGTTAGTTTAAAACCCAGCGGGACCCACATGCCTGAGTTGACCCGCTGACGTGGCCGTTGATTGGGCCCACACGTCAGCGACCTAACCGGCACCGTGTGACTGACCAGTGGACCCCACTGGTCAGGTTTGACCCTGGTCAGCCGTAGTTGACTTTCTGACGTCATGCTTGCTCAATGCTGACGCAATAAAGTATTTTTCTGGATTTATTTATATTCAGGAAATTCCAGAAAATTTCCTAAACTTCTAAAAATCATAGAAATTCAATCGTAACTCCAAATGAAATAAATTATATATGAAAAATGATCAGAAAAATCCAATCTATCCATCTGTATCATTTTCATGCATGTTAGAACACCTTATGCCTGCTGATCAGGTCAAATAAATTAAATGGCATTTAAATAATCACATATGGAGTTTGAATTTGAATCTTGTATTCAAACCAACTTTATTTAACTTGTTGCTAGATGCATTAGCTCAATCAACAGCATATTGCCATGTCACCTTGATGCATCATGTTGTTGCATTGCATTGATTGTGTTCTTCCTTGTTTGCCGGTTATTCCCTCCTGGTAGACGACGTTCCGACGACGTGTTCGATGACACCGATGAAGAACTATATTATCTTCAGAAGTGCCAGGCAAGAAAAACCCCCTTGTTCATTCCGATACAATCCCACTCTCTTGCTCCTCCTCTATTTTACTGCATTAGGACAACAATGATACAACTGTTACTTGCTGCGGTAGTTGAACCCCTTCATCCTCTGCATGACCTGTCATTGCCACAGTAAATAGATGAAACCCACTAGCATGAGTAGGAGTTGTTTGAGCCCTGATGTGCCTACTCATTCATGCTTGTTTGTCATGCCTGCTACTGCTTAGAGTTGAGTCAGGTCTGATTCATCGGGAATGAATTGGAAAGTGGTGAACATGTCCTACTGTGTGTGAGCTAAGTGTGTGAACACGATTTGGTAAAGGTAGCGGTGAGAGGCCATGTAGGAGTACATGGTGGGTTGTCTCATTGAAACCGTCCTCAGGAACTGAGTTCTGTGTTTGTGATCCATGAACAGCTACTACCACTCATTGGGATCCTTAATTGACCCTCTCGGCTTCTTAATCACCCTTGATCTCTGTCCAGGAGTTGCAACTAGTTTCTGGTGTTTGTAGGTAGTGTTAGTAGTCTACCAAGTGGCACCCGGTACAGGTGGGCTTGGGACAGACTAGGCACAGTGGCCCGGTGTACCAAGTAGCACCCGGATGGTGGGCTTGGGAACCCTGCACACATCGTTTGGGGCCGTGAGCGACACCCCGGCCGGATCTCCTTGCGGATGGAACCCGAATAGGCAATAAACCTGGACGAGAGACTTGAGTGTTTAGGTAGGCCGTGGCCGACTCCCTCGCCTGGCTTCCGCTTGAAGGTTGCCGAGGTACATGACGTGTACATGGCGATAAGTGGCGAGAGCGTGTGTGAAGAAGTACACCCCTGCAGGGTTAACATTATCTATTCGAATAGCCGTGTCCGCGGTAAAGGACTTCTGGGTTGCCTGTACAGTTCATAGACAAGTGAAAGTGGATACTCTAAAATGCGCAAGATAAGCGTGAGTGCTATGGATGGGGTTCTCGTAGGGAGACGGGAGCGGATCCATAGTGGTGTATTGACATGGTGAATATGTGGACTCGTGTGCGCCACCTCAAAGAGTTACATTGCAGTCGTAGTTCAGGATAGCCACTGAGTCAAAGCTGGCTTGCTGCAGTTAAACCCCACCATCCCTTTGTTGATAATGATGCATATGTAGATAGTTCTGATGTAAGTCTTGCTGGGTACATTTGTACTCACGTTTGCCTATTTTACGTTTTTGCAGAGAGACTTCAGTCTCGCTAGTAGTTCCGCGTGGACTTCGACGTTTAGCTTGTTACCTCAGCTACGATCTTGTGCCCTCGGCAGGATCTAGTAGATAGTCAGGCTTCTCAGCCTTTTTCATTTGTAGTTGTCTGTACTCAGACATGTTAAGCTTCCGCATGTGCTTTGACTTGTATGCTCTGAATGTTGGGTCATGAGACCCATGTTTGTAATATCTCGCTCCACGGAGCCTATTGAATAAATACTTGAGTTGTAGAGTCATGTTGTGATGCCATGTTGTATTTGCACATATCGAGCATATTGTGTGTATGTTATTGAAATGCTTGGTATGTGTGGGATCTGACTATCTAGTTGTTTATCCTTAGTAGCCTCTCTTACTGGGAAATGTCTCCTAGTGTTTCCACTGAGCCATGGTAGCTTGCTACTGCTCCGGAACACGTAGGCTGGCTGGCATGTGTCCTTCTTCGTTCCTGTGTCTGTCCCTTCGGGGAAATGTCACGCGATGAATATCGGAGTCTTGTTAGCCCGCTACAGCCCGGTTCACCGGAGTCCTGCTAGCCCAGTGCTACAGCCTGGATTCACTCGCTGATGACCGACACGTTCGATGCTGGGTCATGGATGCCTGTCCCTGTAAGTTTGTGCCACTTTGGGTTTACGATTGGCCATGTCAGCCCGGGCTCCTTATCATATGGATGCTAGCGACACTATCATATACGTGTGTCAAAAGGCGCAAACGGTCCCGGGCAAAGGTAAGGCGACACCCGTGGAATACTGTGCGTGAGGCCACAAAGTGATATGAGGTGTTAAATGCTAGATCGATGTGGCATTGAGTCAGGGTCCTGACAGCTTTGGCATCAGAGCTTGACTGCCTGTAGGATTACCAAGCCAAACTGGTCGAAGTTGTGTCTAGAAATGCTTTAGTTATGTAAGGGAATTGATTGTGGGATGGAACGTAAGGCTCTTTTTACTCCTTATACCTTATGGCCTTCTGATCTGAGTCATCCTATCTTTCCTACGAGGTTAAGGAACTAGGCTCTCTCCTTTTTCTATCAGGATCACGTGTTACTAATCTGTAGACTTATAGGATTGTTGGATCCAAGCCTCAGTTCTGTTTCTACTATCTCCGTGTATTCATAGTTGATCTCAGAACCTTGATATTATGATGATCGAGTGGTTATGCCACCATTTGTAGGATGTCTTAAATCTTTTTCAAGCATTTACAGCCGTTATGCTATCCGAGTCATCCCAGGTTTCTAAACAGTCTGATGCATTTGCAAATCCCTTCTTACTGTTCCGATGTTCCTTGGGCCAGGTTAATCACACTAATTGCTGAGTTGAGGTATTCTATTGCCTCGACATATATGTTGGAGTTCTTATTATGACCCTAGGTGTCTTAGGGGATCATCTAGTAATCTAGCCATGATTTGCATTCCCAGTGTGATGATTCTGGCCATCAGTCTCGAAAGCATCCCGTGATGCCACTTAGTATGTAGGTATTCCACTTCTGGGTTTTGAACCCGAGACTCACACTACTTACTTCAGTGTTGATAGTATTTGCTAGTTCCCTAAGGATATTAGTAACCTTTGTGATAGTCCTCAAGATTCGTGGTATATCCTTCTTCCAATACCATGAACCAATATGGCAGAAGTTCGAGAACCAAAAGATCACGACCAGTGTGCTCTTGACGAGTTCTCCATTCTATATTGTGACTCTGCCAGTTCTGACCTTTTGCATGGGTTGTCCGGAAGAAATATGTTGAACTCGTTCGACATGCTAATCCATGCATCCACAACTCAGAAAATCATATGTTCTTTTGGGTTGTCCCATTTTAGTTGTCTTCCGACCCTCGTCTATCAATTCATAGTCAAGAGTATGCGTGCATTCGTTCATCGATGCCTGTTACTCTTGTGGTCCGTCAAGCCATTCTATTCTGGAATGACTAGGAGAAACAAACTCCAGTACCTCTTCCATAGCCGGGATTGGGTCAAAGTAGTTGTATTCCGCAGATCAAAATGCCAATCCAGCTTTGGATCTGTTCTACCCTGGAGTGTTACCATCTTTATGTCAAGAGTGTCATGAGAATTGCACCACCTCTTATAAATTCTTGACGCAGTAATATTTCTTGCCATCATTGTTCATTCCTCGGTACCCGTGTTATTGTAACCGGAATGCCGACAAGTGTACTGTGATGTGCGAATTTAATACTTCGAGCAACTCGTTGCTTGGTAGTAAATGGACAATATTCTCATTCTTAGCGTGTTGGTTATTAAATCATCATCCTAAGATTGATCGTGCTACCTAGTCCTTATTTCTGGTGCACTCTTCGATCAATGAGTTAGGATTGTGTCAACCCCTCACTCTATTGATCATATCGTCTTGCCTGAAAAGCAAGACTGTTCTCGAGCTTAATAACATATCGGTGGTTCGTGATTTTCCGAATATCTTCTCGGAGGTATCACCAGGTTGTCACCTGACCGCTATGTTGAGTTCGTGATCTAGTTGGTTCCTTGTAACCACCCCCTTCTCCAAGAATCTGTGTTGGATACCCCTGAGCTAGTTGGTTAAGCTAAACAACAACTTGGAGAGTTGGAAGATGAAAGCTTGTCCGACTTAGTTCATTGTAAGGGATATCTTGTATGTGTGTTGAAGAAAGGTGATATCTTCATTGATTGATCCTCGCGATCAATTGCTGGACCTACCGTCCTAACAAAAACTTTGATTTGAGTGTGGGCTATCCTCAAATCAAGTCAGAACCAACGATGTTCGTAATGTTGTCTTACTCGTGGATTTTCCTCGAGCATACACCATTATATCTTTTGGGTCTGACCAATACTATCACCTTGTTCACATAGTTATGGAATTCCATCTCCATGGGAATCTGGATGAATTGTTGTTGAGCCCATCGACAACATCCTTGTCTTCTCCATGATTTTGTTGAGAATTAAGCTAGTGTTGGAAACTTTTGAAAGCATTTGTTCATGCTAGCTCATGAAGCATATGTTCGGATGTAGGAAGCGACTTCCTCCAGTTCATGTGCATTTGGTGCAAGTTGCCGTCGTGAATTCGAGAAAGTCAATGTTGCTTCCTTTGGAATCGTCCCAAGTCAGTCATGCATATGTGCGAAGTATTCTGTGGTTTGGAGACTTGCAACCTTCATTCCATATGTATCCCTAGCACACCAAGCGACTAACTGATTTGTTGAAGGAGAAGAAGTTCCTTCATAAGAGCTGATCATATGACTTATGGAAGGACTTCGTTATCCGCGGTGATGATTCCCAACTAGAACTCGGTAGTGTTTTATTGTAAGACTACCATGTGGTCATGCTTGTCTAGGACAGTGTGTTCACAGGTGTGTAGCAGAACCAGCTCATGTTTTGGAGCTTGCTATCGTAGTTCATTTCCCAAGAATCTCGCAACGCCATCTCATCGAATTGTGTTGCTAACGTTCTTTCAAACATGCTGAGTCTGAAGTATCCTATCACCAGTCGGATCTGAATCTCAGGCAGATATGATGGTTGGAACATTTCCGACATTGCATTTTGTTCCAAGCTTGCACCGCCTTGTGCCAAACTCCCTTGGATTGCCCTTCTCAGCAGTTGCTGTCCAAGATCATCTTTAATATGGACTTGTCATGGGTCCCATCCATTTCCAGTGATAAGCAAAAGTCATCCATTGTGTTGTCTTCAACAAGGTAGTCCACATCATCCATTCTGGCCCGAGAATGTCTTTCTTTCGGACTCCTTCAAATGATCGATTGTGATTTGCCTTAAGCTGGTATAAAGAGCCTCAGTGATCTTTGAATCAAAGGTAATTCTTTTTGCCACTTAAGGGATGATTCTACAAGCCACCTTCCCTAAGGTGCCCCGTTATGGAATCATGGCAGTTTATCCTCGCTACTTGGAACCCTCGTCAAATTTCTTCCTCTGTCCCTCCTGATGCATGTTTTGCCTCTTAGCTCCAGAGATGTTTCTATGTCTCATTACATGAATTGATCTTGTGATCATTAATATGATCCTAAGTTGCTCAAATCTCAGGAAGATCGATTCTTCTAAAATTCTTCCTTTCTACTTGTTGTCATGTGGGATGGAGTTCTCAGAGCAAGACTTTGAGACAATGATGGTGATCGAATCAACGTCCATTTGAAGTGCAACTTGGATCGTGAAGATTATATTAGTTTGCGCTTCCCTTTCATCTTACCCTACGCTTGGATCTCGGGTCGAGATTCTTGTTTAGTGGGGGTGAGTTGTCACATCCTAGCTAGTCCATGCATTAGAGTGTTGCATCATGTTTACCTTTCATCAGAAATTTGAAATGGGGAAGACAGAACCCCCAGAAACCTCTGAATCCAACTAGGGTTTACTAAAAATATTTTCAATGAACCTGAAATGCCCTTCTAAAATGTTCATCACCTTTGCCTTGGTCCTAAACCACTGTCAGAAGTGATGCACAGATTTCTAGGTCACTCTAAGGTCACTGGATTAAATCTCTAACTATTTGAATTTGGGCATTTAAATTATATAAAATATTTCAAATGCTCAAATAATCCAAAACTAAAATGTTCCATGCTGGAAATATTCCATCTAAGGATCAGGTGCAGTTTGGTGATTTTTGGAGTTGCCTAGGTATTTTTAGAAATGCAACAACCTACAGAATATTAAAAAAACAGGAACAAAAGAGAAAGTCTTACCTGGCGGCCCGCAACTGTAGCCGGCCCAGCTCCTGTGCAGCAGCCCAGCCGGGCAAAGCCGGCCCAGCCCACAGGGGCATGCCCGTCTTCTTCCTTCAGCCAGTGGGCAGAGGAGAGGCGTGGCGCGCGCGCGTGCGGCTTCGTCCACCTCCTGCTTCCACCTGGGAGCCCCGATCCTTCCCTCGTCGCTGCCCTGGACCCCTCTCTGCCTCTCCCCGTTACTCTCTGCTCTCACCCCCTCCTCTAACCCTCTCTCTCGCGCGCAACCGAGCGTTGCCGTCGTCGCCGCTTGCAGCCACCGCGACCACCGCCGTCCCCTTGCCCCGTGGCCGTGCCCCCGAGCTCCGCCCAGACTCCAGCTACCTCTCCGCCAACCCACGCAAGCTCGGACGACTCCAAGACAACACCGGGAGCCCTGCATCGCCGACCACCCCATCTTCTCCATCTCCAGCCGCCCGAGATCGCCGGCTTCACTACGTCGCCGTCCGACCTCCCCCGAGCTTGCCGTCTGCTCCAATCGACTCCTTGTGAGCTCCTCTTCTCTTCCCCTCACTCCGTGCACTCGATTTCGTCCCCTAGCTAGCTGCCCCGCCGAACCCGAGCTCCGACCGCCGCCATGGACGGTGAGCTTCGTGCTCCCTAGCTCCTCCACCTGCGCTCGTTGCCTCCGCGTGTTCCTGGTGATCCCAGCAACCCGTAGAGCCCATCGGCCGCGCCCGCCGTGCCCCGTAACGCCTAGAGCTTGGATTTCCGAACTCCGGCGGCCGCCCGGCTCGCCACCGCCGCTGCTACACACACCCCCAACACACCACGTGGCCACCACCGGATGCGCCTCACTGCCAGCGTCCCGTAGCTGCAAACCCCGAGCGAAACGATGCTCCGTAGCTCCGTCCTGAGCATCTCCGGCGAGCCACCGCCGTGCTTTTGGTCGCCGGCGTCGACCGCTGACGTGGCCGTGATTAGGGCCTAAACGCACCGCTAACCAACCCCTGGGCCACTGACACATGGGCCCCGCGCCCTAATTATTCCCAATTTTGTTTCTGTTTAGGTTAGTTTAAAACCCAGCGGGACCCACATGCCTGAGTTGACCCGCTGACGTGGCCGTTGATTGGGCCCACACGTCAGCGACCTAACCGGCACCGTGTGACTGACCAGTGGACCCCACTGGTCAGGTTTGACCCTGGTCAGCCGCAGTTGACTTGCTGACGTCATGCTTGCTCAATGCTGACGCAATAAAGTATTTTTCTGGATTTATTTATATTCAGGAAATTCCAGAAAATTTCCTAAACTTCTAAAAATCATAGAAATTCAACCGTAACTCCAAATGAAATAAATTATATATGAAAAATGATCAGAAAAATCCAATCTATCCATCTGTATCATT
The DNA here is from genome assembly GCA_963921465.1 of Triticum timopheevii. Taxonomy (NCBI): domain Eukaryota; kingdom Viridiplantae; phylum Streptophyta; class Magnoliopsida; order Poales; family Poaceae; genus Triticum; species Triticum timopheevii. Next base: position 316,901,042 of record OY997270.1, read on the forward strand.
TCCATGCATGTTAGAACAACTTATGCCTGCTGATCAGGTCAAATCAATTAAATGGCATTTGAATAATCACATATGGAGTTTGAATTTGAATCTTGTATTCAAACCAACTTCATTTAACTTGTTGCTAGATGCATTAGCTCAATCAACAGCATATTTCCATGTCACCTTCATGCATCATGTTGTTGCATTGCATTGATTGTGTTCTTCCTTGATTGCCAGTTATTCCCTCCCGGTAGACGACGTTCTGACGACGTGTTCGATGACACCGATGAAGAACTATATTATCTTCAGAAGTGCCAGGCAAGCAAAACCCCCTTGTTCATTCCGATACAATCCCACTCTCTTGCTCCTCCTCTATTTTACTGCATTAGGACAACAACGATACAACTGTTACTTGCTGCGGTAGTTGAACCCCTTCATCCTCTGCATGACCTGTCATTGCCATAGTAAATAGATGAAACCCACTAGCATGAGTAGGAGTTGTTTGAGCCCTGATGTGCCTACTCATTCATGCTTGTTTGTCATGCCTGCTACTGCTTAGAGTTGAGTCAGGTCTGATTCATCGGGAATGAATTGGAAAGTGGTGAACATGTCCTACTGTGTGTGAGATAAGTGTGTGAACACGATTTGGTAAAGGTAGCGGTGAGAGGCCATGTAGGAGTACATGGTGGGTTGTCTCATTGAAACCGTCCTCAGGAACTGAGTTCTGTGTTTGTGATCCATGAACAGCTACTACCACTCATTGGGATCCTTAATTGACCCTCTCGGCTTCTTAATCACCCTTGATCTCTGTCCAGGAGTTGCAACTAGTTTCTGGTGTTTGTAGGTAGTGTTAGTAGTCTACCAAGTGGCACCCGGTACAGGTGGGCTTGGGACAGACTAGGCACAGTGGCCCGGTGTACCAAGTAGCACCCGGATGGTGGGCTTGGGAACCCTGCACACATCGTTTGGGGCCGTGAGCGACACCCCGGCCGGATCTCCTTGCGAATGGAACCCGAATAGGCGATAAACCTGGACGAGAGACTTGAGTGTTTAGGTAGGCCGTGGCCGACTCCCTCGCCCGGCTTCCGCTTGAAGGTTGCCGAGGTACATGACGTGTACATGGCGATAAGTGGCGAGAGCGTGTGTGAAGAAGTACACCCCTGCAGGGTTAACATTATCTATTCGAATAGCCGTGTCCGCGGTAAAGGACTTCTGGGTTGCCTGTACAGTTCATAGACAAGTGAAAGTGGATACTCTAAAATGCGCAAGATAAGCGTGAGTGCTATGGATGGCGTTCTCGTAGGGAGACGGGAGCGGATCCATAGTGGTGTATTGACATGGTGAATATGTGGACTCGTGTGCGCCACCTCAAAGAGTTACATTGCAGTCGTAGTTCAGGATAGCCACTGAGTCAAAGCTGGCTTGCTGTAGTTAAACCCCACCATCCCTTTGTTGATAATGATGCATATGTAGATAGTTATGATGTAAGTCTTGCTGGGTACATTTGTACTCACGTTTGCCTATTTTACGTTTTTGCAGAGAGACTTCAGTCTCGCTAGTAGTTCCGCGTGGACTTCGACGTTTAGCTTGTTACCTCAGCTACGATCTTGTGCCCTCGGCAGGATCTAGTAGATAGTCAGGCTTCTCAGCCTTTTTCATTTGTAGTTGTTTGTACTCAGACATGTTAAGCTTCCGCATGTGCTTTGACTTGTATGCTCTGAATGTTGGGTCATGAGACCCATGTTTGTAATATCTCGCTCCTCGGAGCCTATTGAATAAATACTTGAGTTGTAGAGTCATGTTGTGATGCCATGTTGTATTTGCACATATCGATCATATTGTGTGTATGTTATTGAAATGCTTGGTATGTGTGGGATCTGACTATCTAGTTGTTTATCCTTAGTAGCCTCTCTTACCGGGAAATGTCTCCTAGTGTTTCCACTGAGCCATGGTAGCTTGCTACTGCTCCGGAACACTTAGGCTGGCCGGCATGTGTCCTTCTTTGTTCTTGTGTCTGTCCCTTCGGGGAAATGTCACGCGATGAATATCGGAGTCTTGTTCACTCGCTGATGACCTGCTAGCCCAGTGCTACAGCCTGGATTCACTCGCTGATGACCGACACGTTTGATGCTGGGTCATGGATGCCTGTCCCTGTAAGTTTGTGCCACTTTGGGTTTACGACTAGCCATGTCAGCCCGGGCTCCTTATCATATGGATGCTAGCGACACTATCATATACGTGTGCCAAAAGGCGCAAACAGTCCCGGGCAAAGGTAAGGCGACACCCGTGGAATACTGTGCGTGAGGCCGCAAAGTGATATGAGGTGTTAAATGCTAGATCGATGTGGCATTGAGTCGGGGTCCTGACACTTCTTCCATTTATTTAAATGACAAGGGGTGTTGAAAATATTTGAATTTCATTTGGAAAGTATTTCCAACCCAGGAACTTTATGCAACTCAATGATTTTCACGAGCGAAGATAAAATGACTTCTTCAAAACATATGAAATATGAGTTGGGAGTTTCAAAGAATTAAATCCAAAGTTCTTTTGAATTTATTTTCAATTTGGAGTTATTTGGATTTTATTCAAATTATTTTTCTCCAAAAATAAAATATATAGAAAATAGGGTAACATGATTCCCTACAGTAGAAAATTGGAGAGAAATTAATTTGAAATTAGTTTGTTATTTTTAAAATGATTTTTATAGGATTTTATTAGAGCAGTAGCGTTATTTGATTTATTTGAATCTTTGTAGATTTTATTTTAAGCTAGAATAATGTTCATCTTGTAGGAAATCTTTTTCTCAAAATTTTGATATATTATATGCCTATATAATATAGTTATATATTTGGTTTATTATTATTATTATTATTATTTTGTTTGCCTGGAAAATGTTTTTTTAAACTTCCTTTTCCTGCGAGCCAACTGGGCCGAAGCCCAGCCAGCCGGCCCAGCCCAGCGCCGCGCCCTACTCGTCCCCGAGCTCGGGATGAACTCCCGCACCCGCACGGCCGCGCCGTTGCCGTACGCCGGCCGGACTCTGCGCCGCCTTGACCCCTTCCCCACGCCACCGCGCATCCCTTCCTCCATAAAAAGCCGCACCCGGGGCCCCCTGGACCCCGTTGTTGCCGCCGCACACTCCCGCCGAGATCTGCGCCGCGCCGGAGCTTGCGTGCCGCCGCCGCCGCGGAATCCCGCCGACCGCCGCCGCCGCCGTGTAGCGCCGCCCTCGCCACCGTGCCACCTCGCCCTGCCTTGCCGGAGAGCCACCACCGCCAGAATCCCGCCGCCGGACGCCGCCGCCCCACCGGATTTCGTTTGCCACCGCTGCCGGTTTTATTCGGTGAACCGGTATAAACCGCTAACCCGCCCGGTTTTTCTTTATAGTTTCTAGATCGGTTTTTATATTTTAGATTAGTTTATTTTGCGAGCGTTCATTAGCTGGGGTTCGGTAGCGAATGATTTTCGTTCGGTTGCGATTGGTAACGAACGTTCGCTATTTAGTCTTTTTCTTTTATTTTAGCTTTCCACCAGGGACCCGTATGTAATTATTTATCTTCACAGATTAGTCCCTGATTTTCAAATCTTCGCTACTTTTTACTCGTTAGTCCAAATCCAACGAAACCAACGCCCACTTCTTCATTATGATCCCCTCTATCCAGTAAGCCAACTCCAACATGTTTTTGGAAGTTTAAAATTTGAATTAGACCAGATTTGTATTCAAACTTCGTTTGATCATAACTTGAGTTTTATAACTCCGTTTTAGTTGATTATTTTTGCTAATTGAAGCTCTTGACCGAAACTTTATGATAAGACCAAAGTCACATAATTTTTGGTACTGTTAGAAATTGTTTTATGTTGCAAGAGTTGTTTGCTTGATTTTGATGTTTTCCGAATTGTTCTTCGTTCTTTCCGATATTTTGAGTGATTGCTTATGTGTGGTTACTATTGCTTGCTTACGATAGATTGACCAGAGCGTGACGAGTAGATCTATCAGAGGTTATGAGTGCGAATCATCTTCATCAACAGTACAGGCAAGTTCACACTTTGATCATATCCCTTTTCATACCCAGTTTTATTGCATTAGATCAATCCTCAAACAATTGCATGATTAGGATCTGATTAATATGTGGGTTTTGGGAAGTAGATGAGGTAGTACCTATTACCTGTTTTATAATCAAACCCTTGGGAGTTACTCCACGTTTGCTTATTATGCCATGCTATGCTAGTAGACGTGGATTGGGTGAGTGTATCCATGACAGATGTGAGATTGTTAATTTAATGGTTTATTTAAGGTGGCAACTTTAATACACATCTGGGTGGATTGAGGCACCTGGGTATTCCAGCGATTGCCTGTTTTTCTTTATGGACCGCCACCCAGGCTCAAAGGGATCATGAGATTATTCATGCTAGAAACTTCCGTGTGCAGCTACAAGCTACTATGGGCTCTAGCATAGTTGACTAAGTCGTGCGAACTCTTACAGTGGTAGACTAGCAGATGTAGGGGATGTAGGTTGGTACTGTCTACCCGATCGTAAGGTGCTAGCGCTTCTGAAAGACTATGTCTCGAGCATCCGTTTCTCAAACATCGTGTAGTGCGAGAATCCCAACGTAGGAGATCGAGTCTTGTGGGGAAAAGTGCACAAACCTCTGCAGAGTGTATAAACTAATCATGGTTAGCCATATCCCCGATTATGGACAACTTGAGTATCTAGTACTTGGATTTTCCTGTGAATCTCATCATGTTACTTTAATTAATCTTGTTGGGTTTTAATGATGATGTTACTTAATTGAGATTGAGAATGCTGTCAACCATTCTCAATGTTTAACAACCACCATGGTAGTTAAATAAAATATATTCCTTTGCAGTAGGGAAAAATTGGCTTTCTCGCAAAAACATTATAACCATAGAGCCTCCACCAACCATATATGCATGTAGTGATAGTTATTATTCATCATTGCTCAATGGTGTGAATTTGCTAGTACATTCAATGTACTGACCCTTTGTGGCTGCAACGTCTCATGTTTCAGGATTCTTACGACGAGTAAGTGATACGTTAGGGTTACGATTCCTATACTCAACTTTGCCGTTGGTGTTGATGGGAATCCACAACCTTGTTACTTTCGCAATTTTGGATTGAGGTAATAGTATTTACGTTATTTTATACATGTGATTTACCTCTGTTATAAATCCTCGAGTACTGTGTGTGTCAGCATACCGATCCAGGGATGACACTTAAGCACAGAGACTTGATCCATTCGGGTCGGGTCGCTACAAAGATCATATGTTCAGATCCTTAATGCATATTAATACTCCTCTGATCATGAACATGAATATGCTTTGTGAGTAGTTACGTTTGTTCCTGAGGACATGGGTGAAGTCTTGCTATTAGTAGTCATGTGAATTTGGTATTCGTTCGATATTTTGATGAGATGTATGTTGTCTCTCCTCTAGTGGTGTTATGTGAACGTCGACTACATGATAATTCACCATTATTTGGTCCTAGAGGAAGGCATTGGGAAGTAATAAGTAGATGATGGGTCGCTAGAGTGATAGAAGCTTAAACCCTAGTTTATGTGTTGCTTCGTAAGGGGCTGATTTGGATCCACTAGTTTCATGCTATGGTTAGGTTTACCTTAATACTTCTTTTGTAGTTGTGGATGCTTGCAATAGGGGTTAATCATAAGTGGGATGCTTGTCCAATAAAGGGCAGTACCCAAGCACCGGTCCACCCACATATCAAATTATGAAAGTAACGAACGCGAATCATATGAGCGTGATGAAACTAGCTTGATGATAATTCCCATGTGTCATCGGGAGCACTTTTCTCATTATAAGAAATTGTCCAGGCTTGTCCTTTGCTACAAAAAGGATTGGGCCACCTTGTTGCACTTTATTTACTTTCATTACTTGTTACCCGTTACAAATTATCTTATCACAAAACTATCTGTTACCTACAATTTCAGTGCTTGAACAGAATACCTTACTGAAAATTGCTTATCATTTCCTTCTGCTCCTCGTTGGGTTCGACACTCTTACTTATCGAAAGGACTACGATAGATCCCCTATACTTGTGGGTCATCACCTGCCTAGCCGCCCCCTTCCATATTTGGTGCACGGGGGGAAGGAAATGGGGACGACTGCCCTAGGGCGCCCCCCTTCCTTCCTTTAGCGCGTGCACAGGGGAGTTGGAGCATGCGGTGCACCTCCCTCCTTTGGCCCATGAGGCCCACCAAGTAGGTATAACCTACCAGTGGCCTCCCGGAACCCCTTCCGGCACTCCGATGGTAATCCGGTGCATTCCGAAACCTTTCTGAAACCCAAATACCTTCATCCTATATATCAATCTTTACCTCTGGACCATTCTGAAGCTCCTCATTATGTCCGTGATCTCATCCGTGACCCCAAACAACATCCATCACCAGCATACATAACTCATCTATACCTACTAATAAAAGAAATAGGTATTCTTAGTCTGTCATGCTATTTTGTCGAAAACCCCTTGATGTTTTGACATTAAACTTGCAGTACATATTAATTTTTTTCTAAAATACTCATATATTTTAATCTGTAACTTCAATTTTAACATATTATGTGTGAATTTGATTAGAAAATTATGTAGAATCTAAATATGATGTTATTTTACCTGCTAACAACTTAAAAAAAATACTATCTAGGCTGCAATGCTAATCAACAATGCATCATCCTACTTTTCCTCATACCGGTACTGATTTAGATTGGGGATGAACACCTCAGCAAAATCAGGATTGGACATCAGATTGAAGATAAATTTGTTAGAGACACCCAATAAATAAGGACATGCATAAAAAGAAATAAAAGGACCCGATAAAGATGGGATGTCTGCTATAAAATAAATAAAAGAGAAAATGCAGAGGAGATCCAATAAAGATGAGATGTTGCGCTATTCTCCTATATATAAGAAGAAGAAAAAGAGGACATGCATGAAAAAAAAGTAAAAAGGAGGCATGTATGACAAAAAAATAAAATAAAAGACAAGTTTGATAAGAAATAAATAGTGATGAAACAAGGACCAATACCTATGACATGTATGGAAAGAAATAGTGATGAAATAGGGGCGCAAGTGCCTGCGTCAACATGAGACCATAAAAATGTCCATTTCCCGATAAAAAAACCCTCTTTTATGTTTAAAAAATCATGTATCATTTTAACAACCTTTTTAGCGCTTCATGTATTTAAGAAATAGCTACAAATTCTCAGATTACAAAACATTTTTGGTAAATTAAGAGCGTGTGGTATTTTTTTCTCCCGTTGCAACACACGGGCCTTTTTGCTAGTATAGTACTATATCATCAACGAACATTAAGCCTGTGGACCCTATGGGTTCGAGAATGATGTAGACATGACCGAGATGTTCTGCGATGCCCATATTGGTTCATACATATTCTACGAAGATCTTTATCGGTCGAACCTTCATGACACCCCGTTGTCCGTCGGTATGTTACTTGCTCGAGATTCGGTCATCAATATCTCCATACCTAGTTCAATGTCGTTATCTGCATGTCTCTTTACTCGTTCCGTAATACAACATCTTATAACTAACTCCTTAGTCACTTTCTTTGCAAGATTCTTGTGATGCTATATTACCAAGAGGGCCAGAGATACCTCTCTGTCATACGGAGTGACAGATCCCAATCTCGGTTCACGCCAACTCAACAAATACCTTCGGAGATACCGGTTGAGCACCTTTATGATCACCCAGTTATGAAGTTATTTTTGATAGCACACAAGGCATTCCTCCGGTATCCAGGAGTTGCATGATCTCATGGTCAAAGGAATATGTATTTGACATTAAGAAAGGAGTAGTAAAACTGAATGATCATATACTATGCTAACGGATGGGTCTTGTCCATCACATCATTCTCCTAATGATGTGATCCCATTATCAAGTGACAACACATGTCTATGGTTAGGAAACCTTAACCATCTTTGGGTCAACGAGCTAGTCTAGTAGAGTCTTACTAGGGACACGGTATTCGTTGATGTATCCACACATGTATTTAAGTTTCCGGTCAATATAATTCTAGCATGAATAATAAACCTTTATCATGATTAAGGAAATCTAATAATAATCACTTTATTATTGCCTCTAGCGCATATTTCCAGCAGTCTCCCACTTGCGCTAGAGTCAATAATCTAGATTAGTTAGTAATAAATCTAACACCCATGGAGTCTTGGTGCCAATCATGTTTTGCCCACGAAAGAGGTTCAGTCAACGGGTCTGCCACATTCAAATCCGTATGTACTTTGCAAAGTTATATGTCTCCATGCTTGACATACTCACGAATGGAGTTGAAGCATCGCTTGATGTGTTTGGTTCTCTTTTGAAACCCGGGCTCCTTGTCTATGGAAATTGCTCCAGTGTTGTCACAAAAGATTGTCATTGGACCCGATGCACTTGGTATTACACCTATATCGGATATGAACTCGATCATCCAGACTCCTTCATGCGCTGCTTTCAAAGCAGCTATGTACTCTTTTTCACATGTAGATCCCACCATGATGTTGTGCTTAGAACTACACCAACTGACAACTCCACCATTCAATATAAATATGTATCCAGTTTGAGACTTAGAGTCATCGGGATTTGTGTCGAAGCTAGCATCGACGTAACCCTTTACGGCGAGTCCTTCATCACCTCAATAAATGAGAAACATATCCTTGGTCCTTTTCAGGCACTTCAGGATATTCTTGACTGCTGTCAAATGATCCACTCCTGGATTACTTTGGTACCTCCCTGCCAAACTTATGGCATGACACAGATCAGGTCTGGTACATAGCATGACAAACATTATAGAACCTATGGTTGATGCATAGGGAATGACTTTCATTCTCTCTCTATCTTTTGCCGTGGTCGGACTTTGAGTCTGACTCAATTTCACACCTTGCAAACCAGGAAAGAACCCTTTCTTTGACTGATCCATTTTGAACCTTTTCAGAACTTTGGCAAGGTATGTGCTTTGTGAAAGTCCTATTAAGTGTCTCAATCTATCCCTATAGATCTTGATGCCTAATATGTAAGCAGCTTCACTGGGGTCTTTCATTGAAAACAAATCTTTAAATATCATTTTATGCTACCCAGAAATTTTATATCATTTCCAATCAGCAATATGTCATCCACATATAATATCAGAAAGGCTATAGAGCTCCCACTCACTTTCTTGTAAATACAAATTTCACCATAAGTCTGTATAAAACCAAGTTCTTTGGTCACCTCATCAAAGCGTATATTCCAACTCTGAGATGCTTGCACCAGTCCATAGATGGATCGCTAGAGCTTGCACACTTTGTTAGCATCCTTAGGATCGACAAAACCTTCTGGTTGCATCATATACAACTCTTCTTTAAGGAACCCGTTAAGGAATGCAATTTTGACGTCCATTTGCGAGATTTCATAATCATAAAATGCGGCAATTTCTAACATGATTCTTACAGACTTAAGCATTGCTACGGGTGAGAAAGTCTCATCGTAGTCAACACCTTGAACTTGTCGAGAACCTTTTGTGACAAGTCAATCTTTGTAGACAATGATATTACCATGAGTGTCTGCCCTCCATCTTGAAGATCCATTTATTCTCAATGGCTTGCCGATCATCGGGCAAGTACCCCAAAGTCCACACTTTGTTCTCATACATGGACCCTATCTCAGATTTCATGGCCTCGAACCATTTATCAGAATCTAGGCTCATTGTAGCTTCTTCATAGTTTGCAGGTTCGCCGTTGTCTAACAACATGACTTTCACAACAGGATTACCGTACCACCCTGGTGCGGTACGTGTTCTGGTCGACCTACGAGGTTTAGTAGTAACTTGATCCGAAGTTTCATGATCATCATTAGCTTCTTCTCTAGTTGGTGTAGGAATCACGGGAATGGTTTTCTCTGATGTGCTACTTTAAAATTCGAGAGAAGGTAAAACTACCTCATCAAGTTCTACTTTCCTCCCACTCACTTCTTTTGATAGAAATCCTTCTCTAGAAAATGACCCATTCTTAGCAATAAAGATTTTGCCTTCGGATCTATGGTAGAAGGTATACCAATAGTTTCTTTAGGGTATCCTATGAAGACGCACCGCTCCGCTTTGGGTTTGAGCTTATCAGGCTGAAACCTTTTGACATAAGCGCCGCATCCCCAAACTTTAAGAAACAACAACTTAGGTTTCTTGCCAAACCATAGTTCATATAGTGTCATATCAACGGATTTAGATGGTGCCCTATTTAACGTGAATGCAGATGTCTCTAATGCATAACCCCGAAATAATAAAGGCTAATCGATAAGAGACATCAAAGAATGCACTGTATCTAATAAAGTAGGGTTAGGACGTTCAGACACACCATTACATTGTGGATGTTCTAGGTGGTGTGAGTTGTGAAACAATTCCACACTGTTTTAAATGAAGGCCAAACTCGTAACTTAAATATTCACCTCCATGATAAGATCATAGAAATTTTATTTTCTTGTTACGATGATTCGCCACTTCATTCTGAAATTCTTTGAAGTTTTCAAATGTTTCAGACTTGTGTTTCATTAAGTAGATATACCCATACCTACACAAATCATCTATGAAGGTCAGAAAATAACGATACCCGTCGTGGGCTTCAACACTCATCTGACCGCATACATCGGTATGTACTATTTCCAATAAGTCGTTAGCTCGCTCCATTGTTCCAAAGAACGGAGTTTTAGTCATCTTGTCCATGAGGCATGTGATGACCCACAAGTATAGGGGATCTATCGTAGTCCTTTCGATAAGTAAGAGTGTCGAACCCAACGAGGAGCAGAAGGAAATGACAAGCGGTTTTCAGTAAGGTATTCTCTTCAAGCATTGAAATTATTGGTAACAGATAGTTTTGTGATAGGGTAATTCATAACGGGTAACAACTAACAAGAGTAAACAAGCTGCAGCAAGGTGACCCAATCCTTTTTGTAGAAAAGGACAAGCCTGGACAAACTCTTATATAAAGCAAAGCGCTCCTGAGGACACATGGGAATTATTGTCAAGCTAGTTTTCATCATGGTCATATGATTCGCGTTCGTTACTTTGATAATTTGATATGTGGGTGGTCCAGTGCTTGGGTGTTGTCCTTACTTGGATAAACCTCCCACTTATGAATAAGCCCTCTCGCAAGCATCCGCAACTACGAAATAAGAATTAAGGTAAACCTAACCATAGCATGAAACATATGGATCCAAATCAGCCCCTTACGAAGCAACGCATAAACTAGGGTGTAAGCTTCTTTCACTCTAGCAACCCATCATCTACTTATTACTTCTCAATAACTTCCCCTAGGCCCAAATCATGGTGAAGTGTCATGTAGCTGATGTTCACATAACACCACTAGAGGAGAGACAACATACATCTCATCAAAATATCGAACGAATACCAAATTCACTTGATTACTTATAACAAGACTTCTCCCATGTCCTCAAGAACAAATGTAACTACTCACAAAGCATATTCATGTTCATAATCAGAGGGGTATTGAATAGCATTAAGGATCTAAACATATGATCTTCCACCGAATAAACCAACTAGCATCAACTACAAGGAGTAATCAACACTACTAGCAACCAACAGGTACCAATCTGAGGTTTTGAGACAAAGATCGGATACAAGAGATGAACTAGGGTTTGAGAGGAGATGGTGCTGGTGAAGATGTTGATGGAGATTGACCCCCCCTCTCGATGAGAGGATCAATGGTACTGACAATGGCGGTGATTTTCCCCTCCCGGAGGGATGTTTCCCCGGCAGAATAGTGCTAACCCACAGGTATAGGGGATCACAACAGTTTTCGAGGGTAGAGTATTCAACCCAAATTTATTTATTCAACGCAAGGGGATCCAAAGAATATTCTTAGGTATTAGCAGCTGAGTTGTCAACTCAACCACACCTGAAAGACTTAATATCTGTAGCAAAGTATTTAGTAGCAAAGTAGTATGGAAGTAACGGTAACGGTGGCAAAAGTAACAGTGGCAGTTTTGTAGCAATCATAATAGTGGCAATGGAGAACTTAGCAAAGATCAATACGTGAAAGGCTTGTAGGCAATAGATCAAATATGGATAATTATGTCAAATAGCATTCATCATGCAACAGTTATAACATAGGGTGACACAGAACTAGCTCCAGTTCATCAATATAACGTAGGCATGTATTCCAAATATAGTCATACGTGCTTATGGAAAAGAACTTGCATGGCATCTTTTGTCCTACCCTCCCGTCGAAGCGGGGTCCAATTGAAAGTAAGGAATATTAAGGCCTCCTTTTAATAGAGTACCGGACCAAAGCATTAGCACTTAGTGAATACAAGAACTTCTCAAACTACGGTCATCACCGGGAAGTGTCCCGACTATTGTCACTCCGGGGTTTGCGGGATCATAATGATGTCTACTGCACAACCTTCTTCTTGTAGACGTTGTTGGGCCTCCAAGTGCAGAGGTTTGTAGGACAGTAGCAAATTTCCCTCAAGTGGATGACCTAAGGTTTATCAATCTGTGGGAGGCGTAGGATGAAGATGGTCTCTCTCAAACAACCTTGCAACCAAATAACAAAGAGTCTCTTGTGTCCCCAACACACCCAATACAATGGTAAATTGTATAGGTGCACTAGTTCGGCGAAGAGATAGTGATACAAGTGCAATATGGATGGTAGATATGGGTTTCTATAATCTGAAAATATAAAAACAGCAAGGTAACTAATGATAAAAGTGAGCGTAAACGGTATTGCAATGGTAGGAAACAAGGCCTAAGGTTCATACTTTCACTAGTGCAAGTTCTCTCAACAATAATAACATAATTGGATCATATAACTATCCCTCAACATGCAACAAAGAGTCACTCCAAAGTCACTAATAGCGGAGAACAAACGAAGAGATTATGGTAGGGTACAAAACCACCTCAAAGTTATTCTTTCTGCTCGATCTATTCAAGAGTCTGTAGTAAAATAACACGAAGCTATTCTTTCCGTTTGATCTATCATATAGTTCGTACTAGAATAACACCTTAAGACACAAATCAACCAAAACCCTAATGTCACCTAGATACTCCATTGTCACCTCAAGTATCCGTGGGTATGATTATACGATATGTATCACACAATCTCAGATTCATCTATTCAACCAACAAAAAGTACTTCAAAGAGTGCCCCAAAGTTACTACCAGAGAGTCAAGACGAAAATGTGTGCCAACCCCTATGCGTAAGTTCACAAGGTGAACCCGCAAGTTGATCACCAAAACATACATCAAGTGGATCACGTGAATATCCCATTGTCACCACAGATAAGCACGGCAAGACATACATCAAGTGTTCTCAAATCCTTAAAGACTCAATCCGATAAGATAACTTCAAAGGGAAAACTCAATCCATTAAAAGAGAGTAGAGGGGGGAGAAACATCATAAGGTCCAACTATAATAGCAAGCTCCCAATACATCAAGATTGTATCACCTCAAGAACACGAGAGAGAGACGTCAAACACATAGCTACTGGTACATACCCTCAGCCCCGAGGGTGAACTACTCCCTCCTCGTCATGGATAGCACCGGGATGATGAAGATGGCCACCGGTGGGGGATCCCCCTCCAGCAGGGTGCCGGAACGGGCTCCCGAGAGGTTTTTGGTGGCTACAGAGGCTTGCAGCGGCGAAACTCCCGATCTATTGTGTTCCCCGAAGGTTTTAGGCTATATTGACTTATATAGGCGAAAGAAGTCGGTCAGGGGAGCCACGAGGGGCCCACGAGGGTGGAGGGCGCGCCCCCCTGCCTCGTTGGCTCCTCGAAGCTTTCCTGACTTCAGCTCCACGTCTCCTGGATCACATTCGTTCCAAAATTCACGCCCCCGAAGGGTTCATTCCATTTGGACTCCATTTGATATTCCTTTTCGTCGAAACACTGAAATAGGCAAGAAAACAGTAATTTGGGCTGGGCCTCCGGTTAATAGGTTAGTCCCAAAAGTAATATAAAAGTGTTTAGTAAAGCCCATAAACATCCAAAACAGAAAATATAATAGCATGAATGCTTCATAAATAATAGATACGTTGGAGACGTATCAGCATCCCCAAGCTTAATTCCTGCTCGTCCTCGAGTAGGTAAATGATAAAAGAAAGAATTTATGAAGTGTGAATGCTAGCAGGTGCACAAGTTTGATCAATGATAATTTCAATCACCTTTTCTAGCATGATTATATGTCATAACAGTAGTTCATCTCATAAAACTTCTCAGGATAAAGTAACAAGCTATTCACATGTTAAAGCATAGACCATAAACTTTTTGAAAACTAGCAAACTTCATTCTCAGTCATCAAACAATTACAATTCATCTTATTTTCAGGAAGGGTCTATGTCAGAGCTTTGATTTAGCAAACTCCACATACTCAACTATCATATAGTCTTCCATGATTGCTACCACTCGAAGCATATTCTTAGAACAAATAGCATCCATCGAACACAGAGAAAGATAGGGGCTTAGTGTTTCGCCTCCCAACTCACTTATCATATAGATAATTGTCAACAATAATAATTCATGATCAAATATATTTGCATGGCCATATATGCTTAGATCTTTCCCCAACACACGATGCTTGCCAACTAAAGAGTAGGTAGGAATGAGAAGGAATACTACTGACTCTTGCATAAAAGTAAAAGATAGGCCCTTCGCAGAGGAAAGCAGGGATTTGTAGAGGTGCCAGAGCTCGATTTTGAAATAGAGATAAATAATTTTGAGAGGTATGATCTCATTGTCAACATAACAACCAAGTGTTCCCAATATCTTCCATACTACATACATTATAGGCGGTTCCCAAACAGAATGGTAAAGATTTTACTCCCCCTCCACCAATAATCACACTCCACGGCTTGTCTGAAACAACGAGTGCCGTCCAACTAACATCAATCCTGGGGGAGTATTGTTTGCAATTATTTTGATTTGATTTTGATCTTTTTGATCATGGGACTGGGCATCCCGGATACCAGCCATTTTTCTCATGAATGATGAGCGGAGTCCACTCATCATGAGAATAACCCACCTAGCATGGAAGATACTGACAGCCCCTAGTCGCTACATGAGCGATTCGGGCATACAAACAGATTATTATTTGAAGGTTTAGAGTTTGGCACATGTAAATTTACTTGGAACGACAGGTAAATACCGCATATAGGTAGGTATGGTGGACACTCATGGAAGAAACTTGGTTCAAGGAATTTGGATGCACAAGCAGTATTCCCGCTTAGTACAGATATTTTGGCTAGCAAAGGATTCTAAATAGCAAGCACCACATGTTGGAGGATCTATAACAATATAACTTCTATACAAATATACCCAAGTATAACTCATTATGTTGTCTTCCTTGTCCAACTTCAACTAATTTTCTCAGGTTTGGAAATAATTAATGGGGCTCACAATCATAGAAGATGTCTAAGATAGCATATTTATATGTGAAATTTCTCTTCCTTCAATATTCTTTCATGAATTGTTCAAGTGACCAATACAATGCTTGCTAACCTTCAATAAATTTACTACCTCTACTTCTTAGATGTGAAGTCATTACTCCCAACGGGGTAAGCATATGAAACATATATAATTTCAGATTTATGACATTCAACTCATTCAACCATTTACTCATAGGATATAAGTGAAGCACACGAGTAAATGACAAACTACTCCAACAAGATATAAGTGAAGATCAATGAGTAGTTAAATAATTCTGTAACCATGTGAAGACTCTCTCTCCTTTAAGAATCTCAGATCTTGGTATTTTATTCAAACAGCAAGCAAAACAAAATAAAATGACATTGCAAGGATAGCACAAGTCATGTGAAGAAGCAAAAACTTAGGTTCAACCGATACTAACCGATAATCGTTGAAGAAGAAAGGTGGGATGCCTACCAGGGCATCCCCAAGCTTAGATGCTTGAGACTTCTTGGAATATTATCTTGGGGTGCCTTGGGCATCACCAAGCTTGAGCTTTTGTGTCTCCTTAATTCCTCTCATATCATGGTTTCTCTATTTCTCAAAAACTTCATCCACATAAAACTCAACAAGAACTCGTGAGATAAGTTAATATAAACCAATGCAAAACCTTATCATTTTCTACTCTAACAAATCACTAAAATTATTATTCAACGTTTCATACTAAATGCCTCTGCATATTTAATACTCCTATCCTCAAATAGAATCATTAAACAAGCAAATTTATGCAAACATAACAGCAATCTGCCAAAACAGTACAGTCTGCAAAGAATGCAAGAGCATCAATACTTCCCTAACTCCAAAAATTATGAGAGAAAATTCCCACTGTGGTAAATTTATCAGATCTTATTATGCAAAAGGTTTCAACAAGTTATCACATTCTCAGTTTTCTAGGGAATTTTTGCAACAACGGTAAACTTTCTGTTTTGAAACAGCAACATGTATACTTGCAAATAAGCATGGTAAAGGCTATCCTTGACATTTTTATTGAAACTAAAGATGCAAAAAATTATTCTAAATAACAGCAAGCAAAAAAAAACTGACGCTCCAAGCAAAACACATATCATGTGGTGAATAAAAATATAGCTCCAAGTAAAGTTACCGATGAACAAAGACGAAAGAGGGGATGCCATCCGGGGCATCCCCAAGCTTATGCTCTTGGTTGTCCTTGAATATTAGCTTGGGGTGCCTTGGGCATCCCCAATCTTAGGCTCTTTCCACTCCTTATTCAATAGTCCATCGAATCTTTACCCAAAACTTGAAAACTTCACAACACAAAACTCAACAGAAAACTCGTAAGCTCCGTTAGTATAAGAAAATAAAACAACCACTTAGGTACTGTAATGAACTCATTCTAAATTCATATTGGTGTAATATCTACTGTATTCCAATTTCTCTATGGTTCATACCCTCCGATACTACTCGTAGATTCATCAAAATAAGCAAACAACACATAGAAAACATAATCTGTCAAAAATAGAACAGTATGTAGTAATCTGTATCAAACGTATACTTCTGGAACTCCAAAAATCCTACCAAATTAGGAAGTCATAAACAATTTGTGTACCAATCCATATCAAAAATAATAAGATCATAAACACGTTTCTGTGAATTATCAAAACTAATTTACTGGGTGAAAAAGTTTCTGATTTTCAGCAGGATCAACACAATTATCACCGTAAGCTATCCTAAAGGTCTTACTTGGCACTTTATTGAAACAAAAGCTATAAAACATGATTACTACAGTAGCATAATCATGTGAACACACAAAAACAGTAAGGGTAAATATTGTGTTGTCTCCCAACAAGCGCTTTTCTTTAATGCCTTTCTAGCTATGCATGATGATGTCAATGATGCTCACATAAAAGATAAGAATTGAAACATAACGGGAGCATCATGAAGCATATGACTAGCACATTTAAGTCTAACCCACTTCCTATGCATAGGGATTTTGTGAGCAAACAACTTATGGGAACAATAATCAACTAGCATAGGAAGGCAAAACAAGCATAACTTCAAAACTTTAAGCACATAGAGAGGAAACTTGATATTATTGCAATTCCTACAAGCATATGTTCCTCCCTCATAATAATTTTCAGTAGCATCATGAATGAATTCAACATATAACCAGCACCTAAAGCATTCTTTTCATGATCTACTTGCATAGAAAATTTACAACTCTCCACATAAGCAAAATTTTTCTCATTCGGAATAGTGGGAGTATCATAAGAGACTCGAATACTATAAATTGTTTCCATATTAAAAGAGTAATGTTCAGAAAAATGGTAATCATAATCAAGACAAGTTTTATAAATATAATCATCACTACTTTTTATAGCATAAGTTTCATCACAATAATCATCATAAGTAGCACCTTGGTTCTCATCATAATCAATTGAAACCTCTTCCAAGATAGTGGAATCATCACTAAATAAAGTCATGACCTCTCCAAATCCACTTTCATATTCATCACAATAAGATTCAACATCCTTCAAAATAGTGGGATCACTACTTCCTAAAGTTGACACTCTTCCACACCCACTTTCATCAATATAATCATCATAGATAAGAGGCATGCTATCATCATAACAACTTTGCATATCAAAACTAGGGAGGCTAAAAATATCATCTTCATTAAACATAGCACCCCCAAGCTTGGGACAAACATTAATTGCATTAAATATATTCTCAAATATTTCATCCTCATCAAACATAGCTTCCCCAAGCTTGGGCCTTTTCATATCATAATCACTCTCATCATTAATAGTATGTATAGCACCAATAGTATAGCAATTATCATCATCACACTGAGTAATAGGAGCAACATCATTTGGGAGGGATACCTTTCTACCTTTGCTTCTCCGTTTTTTCTTTTTTCTTCTTCACATTATGTATGGGTTCAACCTTCTTCTTTGTGCTCCTTATTGATGAGATTGGTTGAATAGAAAGCTCCTCCTCGTTACCTGATTCATCATAAGAAATAATAGGAGGATATTGGGAAGTCTCTTCCCTTTCATTAGTATTATCTTCATCCTCTATTTGCTTTCTTTTCTTTATGTAATTGGCAATATAAGGATTTTCAATGCATTTAACCGCACAATACATATAAATCTTCTCTAGATCAAAATCAAAAACTTTCTTAAGGACAAATTCTATAATATTCTTAGTTAAAGGTTTCATTTCTTCATAACCCAAAGGCAAACTAAGTTCATTATAATGTGCAAGGGAAATCAAATCATCACAATTTTTGGACACGATTCGATCATGAAATAATTTGCATCGGAGATGTAAATGACCACGTTCATTGCAAAGTTCACAAGTACGGCAAAGGAAATGTAAATTTTCAGCATTCTTATCTAGCCTTTCTTGCAACAATTTAGTTTCTAAAAGCTTATGCCTCTTGCAATATCTATTTTCCCTATTTGGTGTGTACTTGCAAACCCAATGCACTCCACAAAAATCGACATGCTTATAGGAGACATTTTCATCATAACTAGTGCAATCATCATTAGTACTATGGATATTCAAGGAGTTCATACTAACAACATTGCAATCATGCTCATCATTCAAAGATTTAGTACCAAATATTTTATAGACTTCTTCTTCTAGCACTTGAGCACAATTTTCCTTTTCATCAAACTTACGAAAGATATTAAAAAGATGAAGCGTATGAGACACTCAATTCCATTTTTTTGTAGTTTTCTTATATACTAAACTAGTGATACAACAAGAAACAAAAAGATTTGATTGCAAGATCTAAAGTTATACCTTCAAGCACTCACCTCCCAGGCAACGGCGCCAGAAAAGAGCTTGATGTCTACTACACAACCTTCTTCTTGTAGACGTTGTTGGGCCTCCAAGTGCAGAGGTTTGTAGGACAGTAGCAAATTTCCCTCAAGTGGATGACCTAAGGTTTATGAATCTGTGGGAGGCGTAGGATGAAGATGGTCTCTCTGAAACAACCCTGCAACCAAATAACAAAGAGTCTCTTGTGTCCCCAACACACCCAATACAATGGTAAATTGTATAGGTGCACTAGTTCGGCGAAGAGATAGTGATACAAGTGCAATATGGATGGTAGATATGGGTTTTTGTAGTCTGAAAATATAAAAACAGCAAGGTAACTAATGATAAAATTGAGCGTAAACGGTATTACAATGGTCGGAAACAAGGCCTAAGGTTCATACTTTCACTAGTACAAGTTCTCTCAACAATAATAACATAGTTGGATCATATAACTATCCCTCAACATGCAACAAAGAGTCACTCCAAAGTCACTAATAGTGGAGAACAAATGAAGAGATTATGGTAGGGTACGAAACCACCACAAAGTTATTCTTTCTGCTCGATCTATTCAAGAGTTCGTAGTAAAATAACACGAAGCTATTCTTTGCGTTTGATCTATCATAGAGTTTGTACTAGAGTAACAAACTTTGACACAAATCAACCAAAACCCTAATGTCACCTAGATACTCCATTGTCACCTCAAGTATCCGTGGGTATGATTTTACGATATGTATCACACAATCTCAGATTCATCTATTCAACCAACACAAAGTACTTCAAAGAGTGCCCCAAAGTTTCTACCGGAGAGTCAAGACGAAAATGTGTGCCAACCCCTATGCATAAGTTCACAAGGTGAACCCGCAAGTTGATCACCAAAACATACATCAAGTGGATCACGTGAATATCCCATTGTCACCACAGATAAGCAAGGCAAGACATACATCAAGTGTTCTCAAATCCTTAAAGACTCAATCCGATAAGATAACTTCAAAGGGAAAACTCAATCCATTACAAGAGAGTAGAGGGGGAAGAAACATCATAAGATCCAACTATAATAGCAAAGCTCGCGATACATCAAGATTGTATCACCTCAAGAACACGAGAGAGAGAGAGAGAGATCAAATACATAGCTATTGGTACATACCCTCAGCCCCGAGGGTGAACTACTCCCTCCTCGTCATGCATAGCACTAGGATGATGAAGATGGCCACCGGTGAGGGATCCCCCCCTCCAGTAGGGTGCCGGAACGGGCTCCCGAGAGGTTTTTGGTGGCTACAGAGGCTTGGGGCGGCGGAACTCCCGATCTATTGTGTTCCCCGAAGGTTTTAGGGTATATGGACTTATATAGGCGAAAGAAGTCGGTCAGGGGAGCCATGAGCGGCCCATGAGGGTGGAGGGGCACCCTCCTGCCTTGTGGCCTCCTCGAAGCTTCCCTAACATCAGCTCCACGTCTCCTGGATCATGTTCGTTCCAAAATTCTTGCTCCCGAAGGTTTCATTCCGTTTGGACTCCGTTTGATATTCCTTTTCTTCGAAACACTGAAATAGGCAAGAAAACAACAATTTGGGCTGGGCCTCCGGTTAATAGGTTAGTCCCAAAAGTAATATGAAAGTGCTTAGTAAAGCCCATAAACATCTAAAACAGATAATATAATAGCACGCATGCTTCATAAATTATAGATACGTTGGAGACGTATCACATAACACGTAGTAGGTGACTATAACTTGCAAGATAGGATCAAGAACACTCATATATTCATGAAAACATAATAGGTTCAGATCTGAAATCATGGCACTCGGGCCCTAGTGACAAGCATTAAGCATGGCAAAGTCATAGCAACATCAATCTTAGAACATAATGGATACTAGGGATCAAACCCTAACAAAACTAACTCGATTACATGGTAAATCTCATCCAACCCATCACCGTCCAGCAAGCCTACGATGGTATTACTCATGCACGGCGGTGAGCATCATGAAATTGGTGATGGAGGATGGTTGATGATGACGATGGTGACAAATTCCCCTCTCCGGAGCCCCGAACGGACTCCAGATCAGCCCTCTCGAGGAAGAACAAGGCTTGGCGGCTGCTTCGTATTGTAAAATACGATGAATCCTTCTCTCTGATTATTTTCTCCCTAAACGTGAATATATGAAGATGGAGTTGAGGTCAATGGACTAACCATATTCACAATAACGTTTACTCATATCAATGGCATCATCAACTAGAGAGCAATGATAATAAATCCCGGATGACAACACTTTCTCAAAACAATCATGATATGATATAACAAGATGGTATCTTGCTAGCCCTTTCTAAGACCGCAAAACATAAATGCAAAGCACCCTTGAAGATCAAGGACTGAGTAGACATTGTAATTCATGGCAAAAGAGATCCAGTCATAGTCATACTCAATATCAATTAATAACAATGCATACAAATGAAAGTGGTGCTCTCCAATTGGTGCTTTTTTATAAGAGAATGATGACTCAACATAAAAGTAAACAGACAGGCCCTTCACAGAGGGAAGCAGGGATTTGCAGAGGTGCTAGAGCTTGAGTTTGAAACAGAGATAAATAATATTTTGAGCGGCATACTTTCATTGTCAACATAACAACCAAGAGATCTCGATATCTTCCATGCTACATACATTATAGGTGGTTCCCCAACATAATGGTAAAGTTTATACTCCCCCACCACCAACAAGCACATTCCATGGCTAGTCTGAAACAACGGGTACCGTCCAACTAACAACAATCCTGGTGGAGTTTTGTTTGCAATTATTTTGATTTGATTTGAGCATGGGACTGGGCATCCCGGTTACCGCCGTTTTCTCGTGAATGATGAGTGGAGTCCACTCATCGTGAGAATAACCCACCTAGCATGGAAGATATAGACATCCCTAGTTGATACATGAGATATTCGAGCATACAAAACTGAATTTCACTTGAAGGTTTAAAGTTTGGCACATGCAAATTTACTTGGAACCGCAGGTAAATACCACATATAGGAAGGTATGGTGGACTCATATGGAACAACTTTGGGGTTTATGGAAGTGGATGCACAAGCAGTATTCGAGCTTAGTACAGGTGAAGGCTAGAAAGAGACTGGGAGGCGACATACTAGAGAGCGACAGAGTCATAAACATGCATTAAGATTAACCAACAATGAGTGCAAGCATGAGTAGGATATAAATCACCATGAATATAAATATCGTGGAGGCTATGTTGATTTTTTTTCAACTACATGCGTGAACATGTGCCAAGTCAAGCCACTCGAATCATTCAAAGGAGGATACCACCCTATCATACTACATCACAACCATTTTAATAGCATGTTGGCACGCAAGGTAAACCATTATAAACTCCTATCTATTAAGCATGGCATGAGTAACTATAATCTCTAATTGTCATTGCAGACATGTTTCATTCATAATAGGCTGAATCAGGAACAATGAACTAATCATATTTACAAAAACAAGATAGGTCGAGTTCATAGCAGCTTTTCCTCATGTCAACAATTTCATCATATATCATCATTATTGCCTTTCACTTGCAGGACCGAACGGTGTGGATCATAATAAAAGTGCACATGCATTGGACTAAGGTGGAATCTGCAAACATTTATTTCAAAGGAGAAGACAAGGTAATATGGGCTCTTTGTTAGATCAACAATAATGCATATGGGAGCCACTCATCATTTTCATCGTGGTCTTCTCCTCTCGACACCCAAAGAAAAGAAAATGATTTCAAAGGAAGACAAAACTATTTACACGGGAAAGCTCCCAACAAGCAAAAGAAGAACGAGAAATCTTTTTGGGTTTTCTTTAATACTACTACTACAAGCATGGAAAGTAAACTAGCTAAAAGTTGTAACTAATTTTTTTGGTTTTTCTCAAAGTTTTTCAAACACACATGACAAAAACAAGAAAATAAAATAAACTAGCATGCATAGTACAATGAAAAAGTATGAACACCGACAACTAGAATGAGTGTGGGAACATGAATGTAATGTCGGTGAGAAATACGTACTCCCCCAAGCTTAGGCTTTTGGCCTAAGTTGGTCTATGCCCATGGATCAAAGTGGTCCTCTCCGGTGTACTGAGGAGGATCCTCGGGGTGCCACTGGTTAGCGAGCTCCTGCGGATCTCACTGATAAATAGACTCCTGATATGTATTAGGGGATGGCTCAGGCTTAGGCTCTGGGGACCATGTCCGCTCCCAGTATGCATAAATGTCATCGGGCAGGATGAGGTATGTGCCTGAATATATGTTAAACAAAGACGGTGCAGGCAAGGGAATAATCCGACAAGTAGTTTTAGTAAATAACAAGTTATACATAAGTCTCTTCTCCTTATCATTCCAATAAAATCATGTGCTGCCATACTTTTATAGTCTAAGAAAACAGTGGACAACACCTTTTCCTCTTTCTCATAATGCCTAATAGGTATCTCAAAGTATTTAGCAAGGCGTGAAGCAAAGATACCTCCAAAAATGGGGCCCTTTGTACGGTTTAAACTCAACCGTTTAGCAACCATAGCGCCTAAACTGAAAGTTCTATCACGAAGTAAAGCATGGCGCAAAATAGTAAGATCAGGAGCACTGAGCCCCCACTGTTCCCGCGACCAATTAAACATCTACTAGAAAATATTGCATAGTAACATAGAATAGGAAAATGTATACTAGTAGTTCTTGCATCTCACACTTTTCTCATTTCCCCTACAACAATTTTTTCAACAAATTCATCCACATCACTAGGATGTGGTTCCTCGACGCTGACCTCAAAGGGAAACTTGCAAACCACACAAAAATCATAGAGTGACATCTCCTTAAACTCATCATATAAATAGAGATCTATCGAAGGTGGTGATCTCCTACCATGGAAATGGAAGTTTTGCACGAAAATACTAGTGAGTAGGAGGTACTGGTCACACTTATCGTGGATGAAGTCGGTGATGTCTGCAGTCTCAGCCAAGTAATAAAAGTCTTCATAAATTCCATCGGCCCTCAAGAATGCATCACAAGGCCATTCACACGGCCGAACCTCCGATGTGCGGGGAAGGTTGTACTTGGGCTTTTTATTCTCTTCATTCTGATTTTCCTTTGAACTTTGGCTCGAGAAGCCTCTCAACAATCTCTTCAACATTTTCTTCCTCTTATAACTTCATCCATCTCATGCTCATCAAAGGGAATCCACTCAACAGGGATATGCATGCCCCCAACAATAAGAATATCATATTTATTTTTGACAATAGGAAGAGGGAATTCAAAACCTCCAATAGTAATAGTTGAAATTTTTCCAATAGAATTGATACTATGAACTTGAGGTTGTTTCTTCAGAAAGTGTACCGTATGCTCATTACCATTAACATGAAAAGTGACATTGCCTTTGTTGCAATCAATAACAGCCGCTACAGTATTCAGAAAGGTCTACCAAGGATGATCGACATACTGTCATCCTCGGGGATATCAAGAACAACAAAGTCCATTAAAATAGTAACATTTGCAAACTACAACAAGCACATCCTCACAAATACCGATAGGTATAGTAGTTGATTTATCGGCCATTTGCAAAGAGATTTCAGTAGGTGTCAACTTATTCAAATCAAGTCTATGATACAAAGATAAAGGCATAACACTAACACCGACTCCACGATCACATAAAGCAGTTTTAACCTAGTTTCTTTTAATGGAGCATGGTATAGTTGGTACTCGTGGATCTCCTAGTTTCTTTGGTATTCCACCCTTAAAAGTATAATTAGCAAGGATGGTGGAAATTTTAGCTTCCGGTATCTTTCTTTTATTTGTAACAACATCTTTCATATACTTAGCATAGGGATTCATTTTAAGCATATCAGTCAAACACATACGCAAAAAGATAGCACTAATCATTTCAGCAAAGCGCTCAAAATCCTCATCATCCTTTTTGTTGAATGGGTTAGGAGGAAAAGGCATGGGTTTCTGTCGTGGAATTGTCACATCAGATGTCCTCATGAAAGGACTTAGTTGTGGAGCCATCACAACTAGGAAGCTTGAAGGGGTTAAATCGGGACAAAGGACACAAGAGAGTTTATACTAGTTCGGCCCTTACGATGAAGGTAAGGCCTACGTCTATTTGGGTTTGGTATTGATGTTTCGATGACCAGGGAGCAAGATACGCTATGCCCGGCTCTCGATGAGTTGTTTCTTGCCCTAAGTCGCCAGCAGGTCGTCCCCTTATATACACGGGTTGACGCGCTATGGCTTGCAGAGTCCCGGCCGGCATATAAACAGTGTTCGGCTCGGTGACTAGTTAAATCTACCTTATGTTACAAGTCATGTCATCATGGCGGTTTACTACAACGGGCCTTAAGTCGCCTGTGGGCCTTAAGCCCTTTGTTGAATCGCCATCTTCATGCTTGGTCTTGGGCTTCTCTCTGATGAGTCTTCTTTGTGTAACCCGACCCCTCCTGGGCGGCTTACACAAATAGTTAAACTGAACCCATGGTTCTCTTTCTTTACCGTGCTTCCTAGCAACGAAGTCTCTCTTATCATAACATTGATTCTTTGATTGTGGGTTATCAAGATCAACAACGGGTTCAATCTCTACATCGTTATTATTACTAGGTTGAGCATCAGCATGAACATCATTTAACATTACCACTAGGTTCATGTTCATCACCAGATTGTGTTTCGGCATCAGAAATAGAAAAATAATTGGGATTCTCAGGTGTGTCTATAATAGGTTCACTAGAAGCATGCAAAGTCCTATCCTTATTCTTTTTATTTTTCTTAGAAGGACTATGTGTATCAGTATTAGTTCTCTGAGAATCTTGCTCAACTCTCTTAGGATGGCCCTCAGGATACAAAGGTTCCTGAGTCATTTTACCACCTCTAGTCATAAATCTAATAGCATTATAATCGTTCTTAATATTTAACTGATTGAGCAAATCATCTTGTGCCTTAAGTACTTGTTCTACTTGAGTCGTAACCATGGAAGCATGTTTACTAATAAGTTTAAGATCACTTTTAACTCTAGACATATAATCACTCAAGTGTTCGACCATGTAAGCATTACATTTCAATTGTCTACCAACATAAGCATTGAAGTTTTCTTGTTTAACAATGAAATTATCAAAC
Source organism: Triticum timopheevii (assembly GCA_963921465.1). NCBI lineage: Eukaryota > Viridiplantae > Streptophyta > Magnoliopsida > Poales > Poaceae > Triticum > Triticum timopheevii. The sequence continues at coordinate 316,927,426 of OY997270.1, forward strand.
TCATCCAAGCATTGACTAGCAGACTTATTACAAGGAATATCACCTTCATCAAATCTATAGAGATAATTTACCTTTACTACCTGTGTCTGGTTATCAAGACCATGTATCTCTTCAATAGGTGGTAAATTCTTAACATCTTCAGCTTTAATACCTTTTTCTTTCATAGATTTCTTTGCCTCTTGCATATCTTCAGGACTGAGAAATAGAATACCCCTTTTCCAGAGTTGGCTTAGGAGTTGGTTCAGTAAGTGTCCAATCATTTTACTCAATATGTTATTCAATAGCAATTCAGCTTGCTCAATAGTTCTTTCCCTGAAAACACAACCAGCACAACCATCCAGGTGGTCTTTGGAAGCATCGATTAGTCCATTATAAACCATATCAAGTATTTCATTTTTCTTGAGAGGATGATCAGGCAAAGCATCAAGTAATCGGAGAAGCCTCTCCCAAGCTTGTGGGAGACTCTCTTCTTCAATTTGCACAAAATTAAATATTTCTCGCAAGGCAGCTTGTTTCTTATGAGCAGGGAAATATTTTGCAGAGAAGTAATAAATCATATCCTCGGGACTACGCACACAACCAGGAGCAAGAGAATTAAACCATATCTTAGCATCACCCTTTGATGAGAAAGGAAACAATTTAATAATATAGTAATAGCAAAGTTTTTCCTCATGAGTAAATAGGTTGGCTATATCATTCAATTTAGTAAGATGTGCCACAACAGTTTCAGATTCATAGCCATAGAAAGGATCAGATTCAACCAAAGTAATTAGCTCAGGATCGACAGAGAATTCATAATCCTTATCAGTAATATAGATAGGTGAAGTAGCAAACGTAGGGTCATATTGCATTCTAGCATTCAAAGACTTTTCTTTCAATTTAGCTAACAGTTTCTTAAGATCATATCTATCATTGCAAGCAAGAAAGTCTCTAGAAGTTTCTTCATCCATACCATAACCCTTAGGTATAACAGGAAATTTATATCCTGGGGGAGAATCTTCATCATCACTTTCATTAATATCATCAGTTTCAGTAATTTCCTTCTCTCTAACCCTAGCAAGTTGTTCATCAAGAAATTCACCTAGTGGCACATTATTATCAAACAGAGAAGTAATATCATCATAAGCATCATGCATAGCAGAAGTGGCATCATCAATAACATGCGACATATCAGAATCAATAGGAGGTATAGGTGTCGCAAGTTTACTCAAAATAGAAGGTGAATCAAGTGCAGAGCTAGATGGCAGTTCCTTACCTCCCCTCGTAGTTGAGGGATAGATCTTCATTTTGTTGTCTTTCAGATTCCTCATAGTGATCAATAGATATAAATCCCAAGTGACTTAGAGAATAGAGTTATGCTCCCCAGTAACGACGCCAGAAGAAGGTCTTGATAACCCACAAGTATAGGGGATCGCAACAATTTTTGAGGGTAGAGTATTCAACCCAAATTTATTGATTCGACACAAGGGAAGCCAAAGAATATTTTCAAGTATTAGCAGCTTAGTTATCAATTCAACCACACCTGAAAGACTTAATATCTGCAGCAAAGTATTTAGTAGCAAAGTAGTATGGAAGTAACGGTAACAGTGGCAAAAGTAACAGTAGCAGTTTTGTAGAAATAGTAACAGTGGCAACTGCCACCTCTTGCATGCGTTGGTTTTCTCTTGAAGAGGAAAGGGTGATGCAGCAAAGTAGCGTAAGTATTTCCCTTAGTTTTTGAGAACCAAGGTATCAATCTAGTAGGAAGTTACACGCAAGTCGCCTTGTACCTGCACAAACTAATAAGAACCTTGCAACCAACGCGATAAAGGGGTTGTCAATCCCTTCACGGCCACTTGCAAAAGTGAGATCTGATAGAGATAATAAGATAAATATTTTTGGTATCTTTTTTGTATAGATTGAAAAATAAAGATTGCAAAATAGTAAACGAGATGCAATGTAAATAAAAGAGATATAATATGGTGGAAAATAGACCCGGGGGCCATAGGTTTCACTAGTGGCTTCTCTCAAGATAGCATATCTTACGGTGGGTGAACAAATTACTGTCAAGCAATTGATACAAAAGTGCATAGTTATGAGAATATCTAGGCATGATCGTGTATATAGGCATCGTGTCCGTGACAAGTAGATCGAAACGATTCTGCATCTACTACTATTACTCCACACATCGACCACTATCCAGCATGCATCTAGAGTATTAAGTTCATAAGAATAGAGTAATGCATTAAGCATGATGACATGATGTAGAGGGATAAAATCAAGCAATATGATATAAACCCCATCTTTTTATCCTCGATGGCAACAATACAATATGTGCCTTGTTGCCCCTGCTGTCACTGGGAAAGGACACCGCAAGATTGAACCCAAAGCTAAGCACTTTTCCCATTGCAAGAAAGATCAATCTAGTAGGCCAAACCAAACTGATAATTCGAAGAGACTTGCAAAGATATCAAATCATACATACAAGAATTTAGAGAAGAATCAAATACTGTTCATAGATAATCTTGATCATAAACCCACAATTCATCGGGTCTTGACAAACACACCGCAAAAAGTATTACATCGAATAGACCTCCAAGAAGATCGAGGAGAACTTTGTATTGAGAATCAAAGAGAGAGAAGAAGTCATCTAGCTAATAACTATGGACCCGAAGGTCTGTGGTAAACTACTCACACATCATCAGAGAGGCTATGGTGTTGGTGTAGAAGCCCTCCGTGATCGATTGCCCCTCCGACGGAGCACCGGAAAAGGCCCCAAGATGGGATCTCACGGGTACAGAAGTTTGCGGCGGTGGAAATAGGGTTTCGTGGTGCTCCTGGATGTTTTCGGGGTATATGAGTATATATAGGCGAAAGAAGTAGGTCGGTGGAGCCACGAGGGGCCCACGAGGGTGGGAGGCGCATCTACCCCCCTGGGCGCACCCTCCTACCTCGTGGCCGCCTCGTTGCTTCCTTGACGTCCACTCCAAGTCTCCTAGATTGCGGTTGTTCCAAAAACGACTCCGAAGGTTTCGTTCCGTTTAGACTCTGTTTGATATTCCTTTTCTGCGAACACTGAAATAGGCAAAAAACAACAATTTGCACTGGGCCTCCGATAAATATGTTAGTCCCAAAAATAATATAAAAGTGCATAATAAAGCCCATTAAACATCCAAAACAGATAATATAATAGCATGGAACAATCAAAAATTATAGATACTTTGGAGACATATCAAGCATCCCCAAGCTTAATTCTTGCTCGTCCTCGAGTAGGTAAATGATAAAAACAAAATTTTTGATGTGGAATGCTACCTAACATAATTTTCAATGTAATTCTCTTTATTGTGGCATGAATGTTCGGATCCAAAAGATTCAAGATAAAAGTTTAATATTGACATAAAAATAGTAATAGTTCAAGCATGCTAACCAAGCAGTTTATGTCTTATCAAAATAACATAGCCAAAGAAAGCTTATCGCTAAAAAATCATATAGTTTGGTCATGCTTCATTTTCGTCACACAAAATGCTCCCATCATGCATAACCCCGGTTTCAGCCAAGCAATTGGTTCATACTTTTTAACGCACTTTAGCCTTTTCAACCCTCACGCAATACATGAGCGTAAGCCATGGACATAGCACTATGGGTGGAGTAGAGTATGATGATAGGGATTATGTGAGAAAACCAAAAGGAGAAAGTCTCACATTGACGCGGCTAATCAACGGTCTATGAAGATGCCCATCAATTGATGTCAATACGAGGAGTAGGGATTGCCATGCAACGGATGCACTAGAGCTATAAATGTATGAAAGCTCATCAAAAAGAAACTAAGTGGGTGTGCATCCAACTTGCCTGCTCACGAAGACAGTGGTTTGAGGAAGCCCATCATTGGAATATACAAGCCAAGTTCTATAATGAAAAATTCCCACTAGTATATGAAAGTGGCAAAATAAGAAACTCTCTATCATGAAGATCATGGTGCTATTTTGAAGCACAAGTGTGGAAAAAGGATAGTAACATTGTCCCTTCTCTCTTTTTCTCTCATTTGTTTTTTTTATTTGGGCTTCTGTGGCCACTTTTTTTATTTCATCCGGAGTCTCATCCCGACTTGTGGGGGAATCATAGTCTCCATCATCCTTTCCTCACATGGGACAATGCTCTAATAATGGAAATCATCACACTTCTATTTATTTACAACTCAAGAATTACAACTCAATACTTAGGACAAAATATGAGTCTATGTGAATGCCTCCGGCGGTGTATCGGGATATGCAATGAATCAAGAGCGACATGTATGAAAGAATTATACAGGTGGCTTTGCCACAAATACGATGTCAACTACATGATCATGCAAAGCAATATGACAATGATGGAGCGTGTCATAATAAACGGAACGGTGGAAAGTTGCATGACAATATATCTCGGAATGGCTATGGAAATGCCATAATAGGTAGGTATGGTGGCTGTTTTGAGGAAGATATAAGGAGGTTTATGTGTGATAGAGTGTATCGTATCACGGGGTTTGGATGCACCGGCGAAGTTTGCACCAACTCTCAAGGTGAGAAAGGGCAATGCACAGTACCGTAGAGGCTAGCAAATTGTGGAAGGTAAGAGTGCGTATAATGCATGGACTCACGTTAGTCATAAAGAACTCATATACTTATTGCAAAATTTTATTAGCCCTCGAAGCAGAGTACTACTACGCATGCTCCTAGGTGAATGGTTGGTAGGAGTTAACCATTGTGCGATCCCGACCTCCACTCATAAGGAAGGCAATCAAAGAACACCCCATGCTTCAAATTTGTCACAGAACGTTCACCATACGTGCATGCTACGGGACTTGCCGACTTTAACACAAGTATTTCTTAATTTCATAATTACCCAACTAGAATGACTCTAACATTACCACCTTTATATCTTAAAACAATTATCAAGTATCAAATTTATCATAGTGTTTAATGCACTCCATATGAAAGTTTTTATTTTACCCAACTTGGATGCCCATCATATTAGGACTAATTTTATAACCAAAGCAAATTACCATGCTGTTCTAAAAGACTCTCAAAATAATATAAGTGAAGCATGAGAGATCAATAATTTCTACAAAATAAAACCACCACCGTGCTCTAAAAAGGTATAAGTGAAGCACTAGAGCAAAATTATCTAGCTCAAAAGATATAAGTGAAGCACATAGAGTATTCTAATAATTTCCGATTCATGTGTGTCTCTCCAAAAGGTGTGTACAGTAAGGATGATTTTGATAAACTAAAAAGCAAATATTCAAATCATACAAGACGCTCCAAGCAAAACACATATCATGTGGTGAATAAAAATATAGCCTCAAGTAAAGTTACCGATAGACGAAGACAAAAGAGGGGATGCCTTCCAGGGCATCCCCAAGCTTAGGCTTTTGGTTGTCCTTGAATTTTACCTTGGGGTGCCTTGGTCATCCCCAAGATTAGGCTCTTGGCACTCCTAATTCCAAAATCCATCAAATCTTTACCCAAAACTTGAAAACTTCACAACACAAAACTCAACAGAAAATCTCATGAGCTCCGTTAGTGCAAGAAAACAAACCACCACTTTAAGGTACTGTAATGAACTCATTCTTTATTTATATTGGTGTTAAACCTACTTTATTCCAACTTCTCTATGGTTCATACCCTCCCCCCCCCCCCGATACTAGCCATAGATTCATTACAATAAGCAAACAACACACGAAAAACAGAATCTGTCAAAAACAAAACAATCTTTAGCAATCTGTAACTCTAGAATACTTCTGGAATCCCAAAAATTCTACCAAATTAGGAAGTCCAAGGTAATTTTCTTATTAATCCTCTTCAAAAATAATCAACTGAAAAACACGTTTCTGTGATTTATGAAAACTAATCCCGTGCGTGCAAAAGTTTCTGTTTTCCAGCAAGATCAAATTAACTATCACCGTAGGTTATCCTAAAAGTTTTACTTGGCACAAACACTTATTAAAACACAAAACCACATCTAACCAGAGGCTAGATGAATTATTTATTACTAAAGAGGAACAAAAAGTAAAGAACAAAAATAAAATTGGGTTGCCTCCCAACAAGCGCTACCGTTTAACGCCCCTAGCTAGGCATAAAAACAAGAATAGATCTAGGTATTACCATCTTTGGTTGGCAATTCTTCAATTGAACACTTATAACCCTTAGGAGTTTCCTTCTTTTTATTAATGATCAAACTCCTAGGCAAGAAATCAAGAAATTCATTTGTAGCAAAAGGTTCCTTAATGATAGCGAAAATGTTGGGGTGAACACTTATTGATTTGAGATCCGTAGTTTCTTTACTAGAAGATCCACCGTTATTATTAGGAACATACATAAATTTAGCAACTTTGGTAGTAGGAGGATTTGGAGTATTTCTCATGGCAAAAAAAGCAGAACCTAAGTTGGTAATAATATCCTCAAGTTTATCAATTCTAGTGGAATCTTGATCTAATTTTTCGTCAACTATGGGTTCTTTTTCTTTAAAACTTTTCAGAGTAACTCCTACCTTAGATCCATATTGGGTAATTTGGTTGTGGATCTTTTTGTCCAAATTCTCAATCAACTCCACAGTGGCAACTTTATTTTCAAGAATTTCAAGCCTTTGCATCACGTGTTCCAAAGTTAAAATAGTTCCATTAACCAAAAGAGGTGGTGAGCCAAACAAATCTATCATAGCATTATAAGAATCAAAAGTATGGCTACCCAAGAAATTCCCTCCGGTAATGGTGTCAAGAATATTTTTGTTTGAACGAGTGATGCCAACATAAAAATGCGAAGAAGAATGGAAGTAGATTGCTTCCTAGTGGATCTACTCTGAGCATTGCAAATTCTGTACCAAGCATCTTTTAAATTTTCTCCCTCCCTTTGTTTAAAATTAAGAACTTTATTCTCGGGAGTACTAACAATGATAGAAGGACTGGCCATGATGGCGAAACAAACGATCTAACACACGGACACAAAAGAAGCAAGCAAAAAGAGATGGACGGAAAAAGGGCAAATAAAACGGCAAGGGTGAAGTGGGGGAGAGGAAAACGAGAGGCAAATGGCAAATAATGTTATCGGAGGGATAAGAGTTTGTGATGGGTACTTAGTATGTCTTGAGTTGTGCGTAGATCTTTCCGGCAACGATGCCTGAAATCGGCGAGTTTTCGAGAGATCAAATCTTGACTTGACTTGGCGTAAGCCTCCCCGGCAACGGTGCCAGAAATCCTTCTTGCTACCTCTTGAGCATGCATTGGTTTTCCCATGAAGAGTAAAGGGTGATGCAGCAAAGTAGCATAAGTATTTCCCTCAGTTTTTTAGAACCAAGGTATCAATCCAGTAGGAGGTTACACGCAAGTCGCCTTGTATCTGCACAAACTAATAAGAACCTTGCAACCAACGCGATAAAGGGGTTGTCAATCCCTTCACGGCCACTTGCAAAAGTGAGATCTGATAGAGATAATAAGATAAATATTTTTGGTATTTTTGTTGTATAGATTGAAAAGTAAAGATTGCAAAATAGTAAACGAGATGCAATGTAAATAAAAGAGATATAATATGATGGAAAAAGAGACCCAGGGGCCATAGGTTTCACTAGTGGCTTCTCTCAAGATAGCATATCTTACGGTGGGTGAACAAATTACTGTTGAGCAATTGATAGAAAAGCGCATAGTTATGAGAATATCTAGGCATGATCATTGTATATAGGCATCACGTCCATGACAAGTAGACCAAAACGATTCTGCATCTACTACTATTACTCCACAGAACAACCGCTATTCAGCATGCATCTAGAGTATTAAGTTCATAAGAACAGAGTAACGCATTAAGCAAGATGACATGATGTAGAGGGATAAACTCAAGCAATATGATATAAACACCATCTTTTTATCCTCGATGGCAACAAAACATACGTGCCTTGCTGCCCTTGCTGTCACTAGGAAAGGACACCGCAAGATTGAACCCAAAGCTAAGCACTTTTCCAATTGCAAGAAAGATCAATCTAGTAGGCCAAACCAAACTGATAATTCGAAAAGACTTGCAAAAACAATGGACCCGAAGGTGTGTGGTAAACTACTCACACATCATCGGAGAGGCTATGGTGTTGGTGTAGAAGCCCTCCGTGATTGATTCCCCCTCCGGCGGAGCGCCGAAAAAGGCGCCAAGATGGGATCTCATGGGTACAGAAGGTTGTGGCGGTGGAAATAGGGTTTCGTGGTGCTCCTGGATGTTTTCGGGGTATATGAGTATATATAGGCGAAAGAAGTAGGTCGGTGGAGCCACGAGGGGCCCACGAGGGTGGGGGGCACGCCTACCCCCCTGGGCGCGCCCTCCTACCTTGTGGCCGCCTCGTTGCTTCCTTGACGTCCACTCCAAGTCTCCTGGATTGCGTTTGTTCCAAAAACGACTCTCCCGAACTTTTCATTCTGTTCGGACTTCGTTTGATATTCCTATTCTGTGAAACACAAATAGGCAAAAAACAGCAATTTGCACTAGGCCTCCGGTTAATAGGTTAGTCCCAAAAATAATATAAAAGTGCATAATAAAGCCCATTAAACATCCAAAACAGATAACATAATAGCATGGAACAATCAAAAATTATAGATACGTTGGAGACATATCAACAACGGAGAAGTAACTTAGCAAAGATCAATATGTGAAAGGCTCATAGGCAATGGATCAATGATGGATAATTATGTCGGATAGCATTCATCATGTAACAGTTATAACATAGGGTGACACAGAACTAGCTCCAGTTCATCAATATAATGTAGGCATTTATTCCGAATATAGTCATACGTGCTTATGGAAAAGAACTTGCATGACATCTTTTGTCCTACCCTCCCATGGCAGTGGCGTCCTATTGGAAACTAAGGGATATTAAGGCCTCCTTTTAATAGAGTACTGGACCAAAGCATTAGCACTTAGTGAATACATGAACTCCTCAAACTGCGGTCATCACCGGGAAGTGTCCCGACTATTGTCACTCCGGGGTTTGCCGGATCATAACACATAGTAGGTGACTATAACTTGCAAGATAGGATCAAGAACACTCATATATTCATGAAAACATAATAGGTTCAGATATGAAATCATGGCACTTGGGCCCTAGTGACAAGCATTAAGAATGGCAAAGTCATGGCAACATCAATCCTAGAACATAATGGATACTAGGGATCAAACCCTAACAAAACTATCTCGATTACATGGTAAATCTCATTCAACCCATCACCGTCCAGCAAGATTATGATGGGATTACTCACGCACGGCGGTGAGCATCATGAAATTGGTGATGGAGGATGGTTGATGATGACGATGGCGACGGATTCCCCTCTCTGGAGCCCCGAACGGACTCCAGATCAGCCCTCCCAAGGAAGAACAGGGCTTGGCGGCGGCTCCATATAGTAAAACGCGATGAATCCTTCTCTTTGATTTTTTTTTCTCCCCGTACGTGAATATATGGAGTTGGTGGAGCTCCAGGGGGCCCACGAGGCAGGGGGCGCGCCCTAGGAGGGCGTCCCTCACCCTCGTGGCCAGGGTATGGGCCCCCTTCTATTGATTCTTTCGCCAGTATTTTTTGTTAATTCCAAAACGTGACTCCGTGAAGTTTCAGGTCATTCTGAGAACTTTTATTTCTGCACAAAAATAACACCATGGCAATTCTGCTGAAAATAGCGTCAGTCCGGGTTAGTTCCATTCAAACCATGCAAATTAGAGTCCAAAACAAGGGCAAAAGTGTTTGGAAAAGTAGATACGTTTGAGACATATCAAATAGTTCCGCCGGAGCCCTAGATTGGTCCTGCCCAGGTTACGCCTTGAGACGGCGGCGCTTCGTCCCAAAAGCTTCTCTATGATTTTTTCCAGGGTGAAAGACACCATATAGCAGAAGATGGGAGTCGGGGCCTGCCAGGGGGCCACGAGGCAGGGGCGCGCCCAGGGGGTGGGGCGCGCCCTCCACCATCATGTCTGACCGGTGGCCCCCCTCTGGTGCTTTCTTCACCCAATATTTTTCATATATTTCAAAACTGATCTCCGTGAAGTTTCAGGACTTTTGGAGTTGTGCAGAATAGGTCTCTAATATTTGCTCCTTTTCCAGTCTAGAATTCCAGCTGCAGGCATTCTCCCTCTTCATGTAAACCTTATAAAATAAGAGAGAAAAGGCATAAGTATTGCGATATAACGTGTAATAACAACCCATAATACAATAAATAATGATATAAAAGCATGATGCAAAATGGACGTATCAACTCCCCTAAGCTTAGACCTCGCTTGTCCTCAACCGAAAGCCGATATCAAAAAATATGTCCACATGTTTAGAGATAGAGGTGTCGATAAAATAAAATATAGACATGAGACATCTTTAGAACATCAACATATATTTTCATATGATTTCTTATGCTAAAGTTACAATCTATTCACAATGTAAAGTATGAATCAGAAAGTTCATTGAAAACTAACAAACTATGATCTCAGTCATTGAAGCAATTGCAATTTATCATAACATCATAAAGAGTCAATATAAGAGCTTTTCAGCAAGTCCACATACTCAACTATCATTTATTCTTTCACAATTGCTAACACTCATGTGATACTTATGGGTACAAAGTTTCAATCGGACACAGAGAAAGATAGGGACTTATAGTTTCGCCTCCCAACCTTTTACCTCAAGGGTAATGTCAACAATAGTACTTTATAAAAACCTACATCCAAGTGTATGTATATATATATATATATAGTGCTTATCAAAGGATAAAGTGTAAAAAGAAAAGGTGAAGATCACCATGACTCTTGCATGAGGGTAGAAGGTAAAAATAAAAGATAGGCCCTTCACAGAGGGAAGCAGAGGTTGTCATGCGCTTTTATGGTTGGATGCACAAAATCTTAATGCAAAAGAACGTCACTTTATATTGTTACTTGTGATAGGGACCTTTATTATGCAGTCTGTCACTTTTATTTCTTCCATATCACAAGCTCGTATAAAGCTTATTTTCTTCACACTAATAAATCATACATATTTAGAGAGCAATTTTTATTGCAACTTACTTGAAGGATCTTACTCAATCCAAAGGTACGTATGGTGGACTCTCATGGCAAAACTGGGTTTAGGGATATTTGGAAGCACAAGTAGTATCTCTACTTGGTGCAAAGAATTTGGCTAGCATGAGGGGGAAATTCAAGATCAACATGTTGGATGATCCATGACAATATAACTTATTCAGATATAAGAAAACATAACCCATTACGTTGTCTTCCTTGTCCAGCATCAACCTTTTAGCATGTCATATTTTAATGAGTGGTCACAATCATAAAAGATGTCCAAGATAGTACATTTATATGTGAAAACCTCTGTTTCTTTATTACTTCTTATTAATTGCAACGATGACCAAAACTATGTTGGTCAACTCTCAACAACTTTTATTCATCATACCCTTTATATGTGAAGTCATTACTTTCCATAAGATCAATATGATCTTTTTATTTCTTTTTATTCTTTTTTAATTCCCTCAAGATCATAGCAAGATAGCAAAGCCCTCAACTCAAAACTAAAATAAAACTCAAAGCTAAATCATACTAAACCTTTATTCTACTAGATCAAGATATAACCAAAAGGATCGAACTAAGAAAAACGATAAAGATAGAGGTGTGATGGTGATACGATACCGGGGAACCTCCCCGAGGCTTAGTAGTTGCCAAGGGGAGTGCCCATACCCATGTATTTATGTCTCTTTCTTTGGAGGCGGTGATGATGGAGTTGTTGATGATGTAGGCTTGTCATCCATCTTCCAAGGCATAGGCTCACCATCATAGAAAAATGAACGAGTCTCCGAGATCCTCAAATCTGCAGCCAAACTCATCCTCTTGAATCTATATTCATACTCGCAGTTTTGGTTTTGCAGGTCATAGATCTGGGCCTGGAGGTGCTCGATTTTCTGATGAAGCTTGAAGATGGCCTCCTCGATGTTCTTGGCAGCCAACTTGTGATTGTTGGTGAACTCCGCGATCATCATGTGATTGGCATTGAGTCCACGTTCCACCATCCCTTGGCACTTGAAAACTTCTTGCTCCATTGCTTCGAGTCTTGTCTCCACGCTTTCGGTCCTGTTCGGTCCCTCAACATCGTGGATGTGCAGCACCCCCTCACACATCTTAATGGTTTGAGGGTGTTGCAGCACCTCCGCGAGGTAAGCATGGATGACCTTCTCGAAAAACTTGTCCTTGGGGGCGCTTGGAGAAAAATAGTTCAAAACAAAAACAGAGGATTTCGTCATGATATAGTGGTCAAAACCTTCGGGAGATTATATAATGAATTTTTACCGACCAAAAGAAGTACCGTGCAAGAAAACGGAGTCCAGAGGGCACACAAGGTGGCCACGAGGCAGGGGGCGCGCCCAGGGGGTAGGGCGCCCTCCATCGTCGTGGCTGCCACGTGTCTCTTTCGGACTACTTTTAATTTCACTAATTTGAAAAATATTCCAAAATGGAGAAAGATTGCTATTAGAACAGTTTTGGAGTCGGTTTACTTACCGTACCTCATACCTATTCCTTTTGAGAGTCTGAAACGTTCTGGAAAGTGTCCCTTATGTACTCCTCCGGGGTTACGGTCTTAATAACATTGGTTTCAATATTTATGGGATTACCTGAGATATAATGTTTGAATCTTTGACCGTTTACCACCTTCATATTTGTGCCTTCGACATTGTTGATTTTGATGCCACCGGAATGATAGAACTCCTCGATAATGTAAGGACCTTCCCATTTAGAGAGAAGTTTTCCTGCAAAAAATCTTAAACGAGAGTTATATAGCAAAACATAATCACCTACATTAAACTCATGCTTTTTTATCCTTTTATCATGCCATCTTTTAACTTTTTCTTTAAACAACTTGGCATTCTCATAGGCTTGGGTTCTCCATTCATCAAGCGAACTAATGTCAAATAACCTCTTCTCACCGGCAAGTTTGAAATCGTAATTGAGCTCTTTAATAGCCCAATATGCCTTATGTTCTAGTTCGAGAGGTAAGTGACATGCCTTCCATGAACCATTTTATACGGAGACATACCCATAGGATTTTTATAAGCAGTTCTATAAGCCCATAATGCATCATCAAGTTTCTTGGACCAATTCTTTCTAGATCTATTAACAGTCTTTTGCTAAATCAATTTAATCTCTCTATTACTCAATTCTACTTGACCACTAGACTGAGGATGATATGGAGATGCAATTCTATGATTAACATCATACTTAGCAAGCATTTTACGAAAAGCACCATGAATTAAATGTGAACCACCATCAATCATTAAATATCTAGGGACTCCAAACCTCAGAAAAATAACTTCTTTAAGCATCTTAATAGAAGTGTTATGATCAGCACTACTAGGTGGAATATCTTCTACCCACTTAGTAATGTAATCAATAGCAACTAAAATATGTGTATATCCATTAGAGGAAGGAAAGAGTCCCATATAATCAAAGCCCCAGACATCAAATGGTTCAATAACAAGTGAATAATTCATAGGCATTTCCTGACGTCTACTAATGTTACCAATTCTCTGGCATTCATCAAAAGACAAGACAAACTTACGAGCATCTTTGAAAAGAGTAGGCTAATAAAAACCAGATTGCAATACCTTATGTGCAGTTCTATCTCCAGCGTGGTGTCCTCCGTAAGCCTCGGAGTGACACTTGCATAGGATCTATTCCTATTCATGCTCAGGTACACAACGTCTAATAAAACCATCTACTCCTTCTTTATAAAGGTGTGGATCATCCAAAAAGTAATGTCTTAAATCATAGAAAACTTTTTCTTTTGCTAGTATGTGAAACTAGGTGGTATAAATTTAGCAACAATGTAATTAGCATAATCAGCATGCCATGGAGCAGTACGGGAAGCATTTATGACAGCTAATTGTTCATTGGGAAAGCTATCATCAATAGGAAGTGGGTCATCAAGAACATTTTCTAACCTAGACAAGTTGTTTGCAACGGGTTTCTCAGCTCCCTTTCTATCAATAATATGCAAAACAAATTCTTGTAGCAAGAGAACCCATCTAATAAGTCTAGGTTTAGCATATTTCTTTCCCATAAGATATTTAATAGCAGCATGATCAGTGTGAACAGTTACTTTTGAGTAAAAAATATAAGGTCTGAACTTATCACAAGCAAATACAAGTACTAAAAATTCTTTTTCAGTAGTAGCATAATTTCTCTGGGCACTGTCTAGAGTTTTACTAGCATATTGGATAACATTTAATTTCTTATCAACTTTTTGTCATAGAACAACACCAACAACATAATCACTAGCATCACACATAATTTCAAAGGGTAAATTCCAATCTGGTGGTTGAATAATAGGTGCAGAAATCAAGGCTTTCTTAAGTATTTCAAATGCTTCTACACAATCATCATCAAAAACAAAAGGAACATCTTTTTGCAAGAGATTAGTGAGAGGCCTAGAAATTTTAGAGAAGTCTTTAATAAACCTCCTATAGAAACCAGCATGGCCAAGGAAACTTCTTATACCTTTGATATCTTTAGGACACTTCATATTTTCAATAGCATCAACTTTAGCTTGATCAACTTCAATACCTCTTTCAGAAATTTTATGCCCCAAGACAATGCCTTCATTAACCATAAAGTGGCACTTCTCCCAATTCAAGACAATATTAGTTTCTTCACATCTCTACAAAACTCGATCAAGGTTGCTTAAGCAATCATCAAAAGAAGTTCCATAAACAGAGAAACCATCCATGAAAACCTCAACAATCTTTTCAAATTAGTCAGAGAATAGAGCAGTCATACATCTTTGAAAGGTAGCAGTGCATTGCATAAACCAAAAAGGCATAAGTTTATAAGCAAAGGTACCGAAAGGACAAGTAAAAGTGGTCTCTTCCTGATCCTCTTTTGACACAGGTATTTGAGAGAAACCAGAATAACCATCAAGGAAGCAAAAATGTGTATGTTTGGATAGTCTTTCTAGCATTTGATCAATAAAAGGCAGAGGGTAATGATCTTTTCTAGTAGCATTATTTAATTTGCGGAAATCAATTACCATTCTATAACCTGTAACAACTCTTTGTAGGACCAATTCAGTTTTATCATTAGGAACATGTAACATCCCAAATTTTCAATTTGGAATGTTATACTTAGATCATCATTGCATAGCATATTTTGTTGCATTGTTGGCCCGGTCCTAGAAATTCTACGCAACTCAAGGACCCACGGAGAGAGTTGGGGATTTCGTTATTTTCATATTTGGGTTTTCACAAATTTTGAAAATAGGATCATTTGATTTTATTTATTTTATCTTCAATTATTTCTCCTACCAAAATTTCAGAGAGGGAATAAAATGACTTTCCCAAAATAAAGAAATAATGAAGATTTAATAAAAAAATCAAATAAGATTTATTTTCAGTTTTTCGCCTTTTTGTTTGAATTTAGGAAAAAAATGCGCGTTTTTCAAAATTGTCTTTATGCCCCAAATAAATGTTCATCTAGTCCGGCTTGATTTTAGAAGCCGGGGAAAATTTATTTTGGGATTTTTGGAGTCCGTTTAGTATTTCTTTCGTTTGATTTTCTGCGCATAATTATTTAAAAAAAACGCGAACCGACCTTGGGCCGTGCCCGAGCGGGACTCCGCCCGGGGGCGCTTTTAAATAGCGCCACCCCGAGCCCCAGGCCCGTCAGCCACCGCCGCCTGAGCCCACCCGCGCCCCGCCGCCGGCCCACACCCCGCCCAAACCCTAACCCTAGATCCGCGCCGCCGCCGCCACATCCGCCGCCGCCGCCGCCCGCCGCCGCCGCCTGCCGTCGCTAGAGCTGCCGTCGCTGCCGCCGACCCCGCCGCCGCCGCCGCCGACCCCGCCGCCGCCGCCGCCGACCCCGCCGCCGAGGTTCGCCGCCGCAACGTTTTGCTTGCCACCGTTTTTTTTAAAAACGAACGGTTTCTTTGGTTTTTTTCGGTTTATTTTATTAGATCGGTTCTTTTTTCTGTTCGGTTAAATCGCGAGTGTTCACTCATTCGTTCGTTTTAACGAACGTGTTCGTCAGATTAGGTTTAGTTAACAAACGTTCGTTCGTTAACCCGTTCGTCGTTTTTCTTTTTCTCGGATTTAATCCGCGATTTTTCTGATCGCGATTCCTGATCCGATTTTCGTTTTAGTATAACTTTTCGCTCGTTTGTCGGAATTAGGCGATTCAAGCGCCTGGAGTTTCGTCTCGAAACCCTCTCTCCAAATAATCAACTTAAACAAGTTTTTGCTTCTGTAAAATTTGACTTAGATCCAGATTAGTAAAACAAAGCTGTTTTCTTTCGCCGTTTGACTTCCGTTGCTTCGTTTGTTTTGTTTCTTTTTGCAAACCGGAGTTCTTAAGTTGAACTTTCTTGTTAGTTCTTTTATTTGAGTTTTACCTGTGCATTGGATGAGTACTTATTGTATGTTTGTTTGTTTGTCTGCGATAGAATACCCGGAGTGCGCCGCCTGTTACTTCGAGTCTCTAGGTTTCACGGATCATCAGCAAGGCAAGTAACACTTTGATCATACCTTTTCTCATACCCAGTTTTTATGCATTAGATCAATCCTCAAGCATTGCATGATTAGGATCTAATTAAATTGTGGGTTAGGGGAATTAGTTGAGGTAGTACCTATTACCTGTTTTATTTTCAAACCTCAGGGAGTTACTTCTATGTTTGCTTACTATGCCATGCTATGCTAGTAGACGTGGATTGGGTGAGTGAATCCATGACAGATGTGAGATTGTTAATTAATGGTTTATTTAAGGTGACAACTTAAACACACATCTAGGTGGATTGAGGCACCTGGTTTCCAGGACTTGCCTGTTTTTCTTCGGACCGCCACCCAGGCTCAAAGGGAGCATGAGATTATTCAAACTAGAAACTTACGTGTGCAGCCACAAGCCATTATGGGCTCTGGCATAGTTGATTAAGTCGTGCGTACTCTTACGGGTGGACTAGCAGATGTAGGGGAAAGTAGGTGTACCGGTCTACCCTTTATGTAAGGTGCTAGCGCTTCCGAAAGACTATGTCTCAGTCATCCGTTTCTCAAACATCATGTAGTGCGAGAAATCCAACGGAGGTGATCGAGTCTTGTGGGGAAAAGTGCACAAACCTCTCCAGAGTGTATAAACTAATCATGGTTAGCCGTGTCCCCGGTTATGGACATCTTGAGTATCTAGTACTTGGATATCATGTGAATCTCATCATGTTACTTCTAATTAATATTGTTGGGATGTTAATGAGTACTTTTAATTGGAATTGAGAATGCTGTCAACCATTCTCAATGTTTAACAACCACCATGATAGTTAAATAAATTTGTTCCTTTGCAGTAGGGAAAAATTGGCTTTATGCAAAACTGTAACCATAGAGCTTTCCACCAGCCAAATATGCATGTAGTATAGCTTAATCCATTGTTATTCTCTATGTGTTACATTGCCAGCATATTCCATGTGCTGACCCGTTTTCGGGCTGCAACGTTTCATGTTGCAGACTTTTCAGACGACGAGTAAGGTGCTTTTAGGTCGTGGTTCTATACTCAGTGATGCCATTGGAGTTGATGGACACGCTTATCTTCCAAGTATTCCGATGTTATCGTATTTAGATGGCTTTAAGCCATATTTATTTCAATAAGTTCTCTCTTGAGACATTCATGTAATAAGTGTGTGATTGCTACTTTTTTATAAATCCTTCAAGTACTGTGTGGTGTCAGCATTACTGATCCAGGGATGACACTGAGCATAGAGATCAGACTGTTTGAGGTCTGGTCGCTACAAAGATGGTATCAGAGCACACGCTGACTGTAGGACACGGCCACTAAGTTAAAGCCCTAGATCACTACTCTTTCTTCTCATTTCTGACTCCTCATCTTTTCTATTCTTTAGGATGGCGGATGCAAGGAACAAGTTTACACAACCAGATGAAGACTCACCTTTCCGATATCACTTGAAGGAAGTCACTAGATACCTGAACATAGGAGTACCAAGCTTCACCGGGACCTTCAACGCCACTTTACCCGAAGAGGAGCGCTGGATGATTCAAGTCTACATTCTAGGAAGGACATTTTCACCAGTCACGGAGCCCATAGAGTTTTCCTTTGATGCACCAACATGGAGCCTAGGAAAGAGCATGGCAGCTCACATCGCCATGGGACGAATTGGAGAAGTTTACCACAAGGATCTCAAGAATACTATCTATCAGATTTGTGGGCGCCGAGATGAGCATTGGGAGATGATCAACACCAGGAAGGACAGATCAATCGCAGCTTATATCCAGGAATTAAACCAACACATCCGACGCCATGAGAATCAGATGTGCGCAGATATGGAAGATCTGCAGAAGGCTATGACCAAGATCAAGGAGCTAGAAGAAGAACTCAAGGCTACACGTAAAGACTATATGGAAGAAAATGTCGCTCTAGTAAGACAGAACGGCGACCTTAAGGAGAAGATTGGAGTATTCATGGGAGGATCAGCACCCAGAGTAGAAGAGGATGAACCTACTTGTCTAGATAATTATATCATCATCGACGACACCGACTCGGATCCCGACGACAGCGATGATGACTATGTTGATGAAGCTGGAGTAGATATCATGGAATCTTCATCGGAGCAGTTTTTCTAGTTGACCACCATAACAGTAGTAGAATTTTCCACCATTTAATTAGTCTTAGTCCAAGCACTTTGTAACGATAGTTAGACCGTTGTATGCCCTTGTTTGAATTGATTGGAGTGATATTGTGTGCTTTTGTCTCATGTGCATATGGGCAGTGTTTTCTCACTAGACCTCATTCTATTCTTAACTCTCATCTTTTCTATAAACCCTCAGATGCCTCCGAGATGCGACCCCGAATTTGTTTTCCCGCCGGAGATCACTCAGTTGATTCAGCAGCAGAATGCCTTGATTCAAACATTGGTACAGAACCAAGGCAACAACAACAACAACAACAACAACAACAACAACAACAACAACAACAACCCACCACCACCACCTCCTGTTGACCATCTGGCTCGTTTCTTAAGGCTGAATCCGCCGGTGTTTTCCAGTAGCACCGAGCCGATAGTAGCAGATGATTGGCTCCGTAAGATAGGGAGGGAGTTGACCACTGCAGGATGTACAGATGGGGAAAAGGTGAAGTTTGCCGCACATCAGCTTGACGGACCCGCAGCAGTATGGTGGGCAAATTTTACAGCCACTTACCCTGTAGACACTGTCACATGGGATCAGTTTCAGCAAGCCTTTCGTACTGCCCATGTTTCAGCAGAAGCTATGGCCATGAAGAAGCGTGAGTTTAGCAAGTTACGCCAAGGAGGACGGACAGTTGGCCAGTATGTGGATGATTTCAGTAAGCTAGCACGTTATGCCCCAGATGACGTTGCTACGGATGCAGCTAAGCAGGAGAAGTTTCTAGAAGGACTGAATGATGAGCTGAGCATGCAGTTGATGGTAGCCACTTTCAATAACTACCAGGAGTTAGTAGATCGTGCTCTTATGATTGAAGGAAAGCAGCAGCAGATTGACAATCGTAAGAGGAAGTATGGACAGGGGAAGAACAATTCTAGAACTCGGCAGAAGCTATGCTTTACCCCGAAGTCAGGAGGGCAATTTCAGCATACTCACGGAGGAGGCAGCTCGCACAATCATAATGGCACGAAGAATGGAAACGGGAATGGAGGAAGCAATGGACAAAACCGCACCAACCCGCCAACACCATCCAAGGTAGACCTGAGCCATATCACTTGTTATAAGTGCCGTAAGACTGGGCATTATGCAAATGATTGCCCAGAAGCCCAAAATGGTAATGGCAATGGAAGCTCAGGAAAGAAGCCGAACCCTTTCAACAGAGGACAAGTGAACCACGTTACCATGGAGGAGGTTGAAGCCCAGCCAAACGCAGTAATAGGTAAGTTTCTGGTTAAGGTTTTTACTGCAGTTGTTTTTTTTAATACGGGTGCATCGCATTCATACATATCAAGGGGATTTGTGGATAAGTTTAGCCTTCCCACTAGAACTCTTAAGACACCCATGCTAGTAAGTTCACCGGGAGCTGAGTTTATGGTCAGTCAAGGATGTTTTCAGGTGCCATTAAGTATAGGAAGGCATGTTTTCCCAACGGATTTAATTATATCGGAATCCCAAGGTTTGGATGTAATTCTTGGTATGGATTGGCTGCCGATGTATGGAGGA
Organism: Triticum timopheevii; assembly: GCA_963921465.1. Classification (NCBI taxonomy): domain Eukaryota; kingdom Viridiplantae; phylum Streptophyta; class Magnoliopsida; order Poales; family Poaceae; genus Triticum; species Triticum timopheevii. Next base: position 316,947,605 of record OY997270.1, read on the forward strand.
AACATTGATTGCGCTAGTAAGACAATTTTGCTTACAACACCAGAAGGAAGAAGAATCAAGTATGTATCACGGCATGAGCCGAGGAGGGCACATGTAAATTCCTTATCAGGAGTTGTGCAGGAGGAAGTACCAGTGGTAAGGGATTTCCCCGATGTATTTCCAGAAGAGTTGCCAGGCATGCCACCGGATAGAGACATTGAGTTCCTAATTGAACTACTGCCAGGCACTGGGCCGATATCCAAGAGACCGTACAGGATGCCAGCCCAAGATTTGGAGGAAATTAAGAAGCTAAAATAAGGAGTTGCTGGACAAAGGTTTTATTCGCCCAAGTTCTTCGCCTTGGGGATCACCAGTACTTCTGGTGGAGAAGAAGGATGGATCGTTAAGAATGGTTGTTGATTATCGCGGATTGAATGAAGTAGCAATCAAGAACAAGTACCCACTACCGATGATCAACGATCTGTTTGATCGGTTGCAAGGAGCTAAGGTGTTTTCCAAGATCGATTTGCGATCAGGGTACCATCAGTTGAAGATTCAGGAGCAAGATATACCGAAGACGGCTTTTACCACCAGGTACGGGCTGTATGAGTATACCGTTATGTCATTTGGTCTGACTAACGCCCCAGCCTATTTTATGAACATGATGAACAAGGTGTTTATGGAGTTTTTGGATAAGTTCGTCGTGGTGTTCATTGATAATATTTTGGTTTACTCGAAGAATGAAGAGGAACATAAAGAGCACTTGCGTTTGGTACTCGAGAAGCTCAGAGAACATCAGCTATATGCCAAGTTCAGCAAGTGTGAGTTTTGGCTGAAGGAAGTTGGATTTCTCGGACATGTTATATCCGGAGAAGGTATAGCAGTAGACCCCACTAAAGTTGCCACTGTGACAAGCTGGGAAGCACCAACAACAGTTGGAGAGATAAGGAGTTTCCTTGGACTCGCAGGATAATACCGGAGATTTATTGAAAATTTCTCGAAGACTGCGAAGCCTATGACAGAATTGTTGATGAAGGATACCAAGTTCATATGGACTGAGGAGTGTGAGGCTAGTTTCCAAGAGTTGAAGAAACGTTTGGTTACCTCACCAGTGTTAATTCTGCCAGATCAGACCAAGGATTATGAGGTGTATTGCGATGCTTCACGTCGAGGACTTGGAGCAGTACTTATAAAGGAGGGAAGAGTTGTTTCGTATGCTTCACGACAGCTTAAGCCTCATGAGTTGAATTATGCTACTCATGATTTGGAGTTAGCAGCCGTAGTGCACGCACTGAAAACGTGGAGACATTTTCTCATTGGAAACCATTGTGAGGTGTATACGGATCACAAGAGTTTGAAGTACATTTTCACGCAGAAGGAATTAAACCTCAGACAAAGGAGATGGTTGGAGCTCATCAAGGATTATGATATGAGATTGCATTATCATCCCGGAAAGGCTAACATTGTAGCAGACGCATTGAGCCATAAGAGCCATGTCAACACACTAATGACAGGAGAAATACCCAAGGAGTTAGCCAAGGATCTTCATGAGCTATGTTTGGAAATAGTTCCGAGAGGCTATGTAGCAGCATTGGAGATTCAGTCTACATTGATGGATAAAATCAGGGAAGCCCAAAAGACAGATAAGGAAGTTGCCTCTATAAAGGAGAAAATGAGCGAAGGGAAGGCCAAGGGATTTCGTGAGGATGAGCACGATACCCTACGGTTTGAAGACCGTGTTTATGTGCCCAATGACCCGGAGATCAGGAAGTTGATTCTGCAAGAGGCACATGATTCACCATATTCGATTCACCCAGGAAATACCAAGATGTATTTGGATTTGAAGGAAACTTTCTGGTGGACCGGAATGAAGAAGGATATTGCAGAGTATGTAGCAGTTTGTGATGTATGTCAGAGGGTGTAGGCAGAACATCAAAAGCCAGCAGGATTGTTACAACCATTGCCTATACCCGAATGGAAGTGGGATAAACTAGGCATGGATTTCATCACGGGATTGCCCAGGACTCGTTCAGGCTATGACTCCATTTGGGTTGTAGTCGATCGTTTGACGAAGGTAGCTCATTTCATTCCAGTAAAGACTACCTACATCAGTGCCAAATTAGCTAAGATATACATGACCAGGATTGTATGCCTGCATGGTGTTCCGAGGAGTATCGTATCGGATAGAGGAACCCAATTCACCTCGAAGTTCTGGAAGCAGTTGCACAAAACATTGGGAACCAGGCTGGAGTTTAGCACAGCTTTCCATCCACAGACAGATGGACAGACCGAGAGAGTCAATCAGATTTTGGAGGATATGCTTAGAGCTTGTGTTTTGGATTATGGATCAAGTTGGGATGACAACTTGCCATACGCGGAGTTTTCTTACAACAACAGTTATCAATCGAGTTTGAAGATGGCCCCTTTCGAAGCCTTGTACGGAAGGAGGTGCAGAACCCCGTTGTTGTGGGATTAAGTTGGAGACCGCCAGTTGTTTGGACCGGATTTGATTAAGGAGTCTGAGCAGAAAGTAAAGTTGATTCGCGATAGGCTCAAGGTAGCCCAGTCAAGGCAGAAGAGCTATGCAGATTCAAAATGCAAGGAGACAGAATACGAAGTCGGAGACAGAGTTTATCTTTGAGTATCTCCGCTTCGAGGAGTTAAGTGTTTTGGAGTTAAAGGAAAGTTAGCGCCACGTTTTGTGAGGCCATACAAAGTTTTGGAACGCATGGGAGAAGTAGCGTACAAGTTGGCTGATATACCACTGAGAGATGGCTGATATACCATGTGTTCCATGTTCCATGTTTCTCAGTTGAAGAAGTGTCACGCAGAGATGGCTGATATACCACTGAGAGATACAGTGCCACTGGAAGCGATTCAGTTGAATGATGATTTGACCTATGAAGAGATACCAGTTAAGATTCTGGAATATGCCAGCCGAGTTACCCGCAGTAAGGTTATCAAGTTTTGCAAAGTTCAGTGGAGCCACCACACCGAGGAAGAAGCCACCTGGGAGCGAGAGGAAGATCTGCTCAAGGCCCACCCTCACCTATTTGCTAGCCAACCCGAATCTCGGGGGTGAGATTCATCCTAAGGGGGGTAGGTTTGTAACATCCCAAATTTTCAATTTGGAATGTTATACTTAGATCATCATTGCATAGCATATTTTGTTGCATTGTTGGCTCGATCCTAGAAATTCTACGCAACTCAAGGACCCACGGAGAGAGTTGGGGATTTCGTTATTTTCATATTTGGGTTTTCTCAAATGTTGAAAATAGGATCATTTGATTTTATTTATTTTATCTTCAATTATTTCTACTACCAAAATTTCAGAGAGGGAATAAAATGACTTTCCCAAAATAAAGAAATAATGAAGATTTAATAAAAAAATCAAATAAGATTTATTTTGAGTTTTTCGCCTTTTTGTTTGAATTTAGGAAAAAATGCACATTTTTCAAAATAGCATTTAGGCCCCAAATAAATATTCATCTAGTCTGGCTTGATTTTAGAAGCCGGGGAAAATTTATTTCGGGATTTTTGGAGTCCGTTTAGTATTTCTTTCGTTTGATTTTCTGCGCGTAATTATTTAAAAAAAAGCGAACCGGCCTTGGGCCGTGCCCGAGCGGGACTCCGCCCGGGGGCGCTTTTAAATAGCGCCGCCCCGAGCCCCAGGCCCGTCAGCCGCCGCCGCCCGAGCCCACCCGCGCCCCGCCGCCGGCCCACACCCCGCCCAAACCCTAACCCTAGATCCGTGTCGCCGCCGCCAGATCTGCCATCGCCGCCGCCCACCGCCACCGCCGACCCCGCCGACCCCGCCGCTGAGGTTCGCCGCCGCATCATTTTGTGTGCCGCCAGTTTTTTTTCAAAAACCGAACGGTTTCTTTGGTTTTTTTCGGTTTATTTTATTAGATCGGTTTTTTTTCGGTTCAGTTAAATCGCGAGCGTTCGCTCGTTCGTTCGTTTTAACGAACGTATTCGTCAGATTAGGTTTAGTTAACCCGTTCGTCGTTTTTCTTTTTCTCGGATTTAATCCGCGATTTTTCTGATCGCGATTCCTGATCCGATTTTCGTTTTAGTATAACTTTTCGCTCGTTTGTCGGAATCAGGCGATTCAAGCGCCTGGAGTTTCGTCTTGAAACCCTCTTTCCGAATAATTAACTTAAACAAGTTTTTGCTTCTGTAAAATTTGACTTAGATCCAGATTAGTAAAACGAAGCTGTTTTCTTTCGCCGTTTGACTTCCGTTGCTTCGTTTGTTTTGTTTCTTTTTGCAAACCGGAGTTCTTAAGTTGAACTTTCTAGTTAGTTCTTTTATTCGAGTTTTACCTGTGCATTAGATGAGTACTTATTGTATGTTTGTTTGTTTGTCTGTGATAGAATACCCGGAGTGCGCCGCCTGTTACTTCGAGTCTCTAGGTTTCGTGGATCATTAGCAAGGCAAGTAACACTTTGATCATACCTTTTCTCATACCCAGTTTTTATGCATTAGATCAATCCTCAAACATCGCATGGTTAGGATCTATATAAATTGTGGGTTAGGGGAATTAGTTGAGGTAGTACCTATTACCTGTTTTATTTTCAAACCCTAGGGAGTTTCTTCTACGTTTTCTTACTATGCCATGCTATGCTAGTAGACGTGGATTGGGTGAGTGAATCCATGACAGATGTGAGATTGTTAATTAATGGTTTATTTAAGGTGGCAACTTAAACACACATCTGGGTGGATTGAGGCACCTGGTTTCTAGGACTTGCCTGTTTTTCTTCGGACCGCCACCCAGGCTCAAAGGGATCATGAGATTATTCTAACTAGAAACTTACGTGTGCAGCCACAAGCCATTATGGGCTCTGGCATAGTTGATTAAGTCGTGTGAACTCTTACGGGTGGACTAGCAGATGTAGGGGAAAGTAGGTGTACCGTTCTACCCTTTATGTAAGGTGCTAGCGCTTCCGAAAGACTATGTCTCGGTCATCCGTTTCTCAAACATCATGTAGTGCGAGAAATCCAACGGAGGCGATCGAGTCTTGTGGGGAAAAGTGGGCAAACCTCTGCAGAGTGTATAAACTAATCATGGTTAGCCGTGTCCCCGGTTATGGACATCTTGAGTATCTAGTACTTGGATATCATGTGAATCTCATCATGTTACTTCTAATTAATATTGTTGGGATGTTAATGAGTACTTTTAATTGGGATTGAGAATGATGTCAACCATTCTCAATGTTTAACAACCACCATGATAGTTAAATAAATTTATTCCTTTGCAGTAGAGAAAAATTGGCTTTATGCAAAACTGTAACCATAAAGCTTTCCACCAGCCAAATATGCATGTAGTATAGCTTAATCCATTGTTATTCTCTATGTGTTACATTGCCAGCATATTCCATGTGCTGACCCATTTTCGGGCTGCAATGTTTCATGTTGCAAACTTCTCAGACAATGAGTAAGGTGCTTTTAGGTCGTGGTTCTATACTCAGTGATGCCGTTGGAGTTGATGGACTCGCTTATCTTCCAAGTCTTCCGTTGTTATCGTATTTAGATGGCCTTAAGCCATATTTATTTCAATAAGTTCTCTTGAGACATTCGATGTAATAAGTGTGTGATTTCTACTCTGTTATAAATCCTCCAAGTACTGTGTGGTGTCAGCATTACTGATCCAGGGATGACACTGAGCACAGATATCAGACTGTTTGAGGTTTGGTCGCTACAGAACAACAGTAATACCTCCCTTCTTAGGGACACAAGGAACGAGACTTACCCACTAACTATCAGCAATAGGATAAATTATACCTGCCTCGAGAAGCTTTAATATTTCATTTCTTACCACTTATTTCATCTTAGGATTTAACCGTCGTTGGTGATCAACAACTAGTTTAGCATCCTTTTCCAGTTTTAGTTTGTGCTGACATAGAGTGGGACTAATGCCCTTAAGATCATCAAGAGTATATCCAACAGCGGCACGCTGCTTCTTTAGATTTTCAATAATTTATCTTCTTCATGCTCTGAAAGGTTAGCACTAATAATAATAGGATATATCTTCTTTTCATCGAGATAAGCATATTTAAGAGTATCAGGTAACTGTTTAAGCTCAAACACGGGATCACCCTTGGGTGGAAGAGGATCTCCAAGAATTTCAACAGGAAAATTGTGTTTCAAAATAGGTCCTTGCTTAAAGAATACCTCATCTATTTCCCTTCTTTCATTCATAATCATATCATTTTCATGGTCTAGAAAATATTGTCCTAAAGGATCATTAGGAGGCACGGCAATAGAAGCAAGACCAATAATTTCATCCTTACTAGGAAATTCTTTATCATGGGGTTGTCTATGAAATTTAGCAAAATTAAAGTCACAAGACATATCCCCTAAACCAACTGTAACGATATCCTTTTCGCAGTCTATCTTAGCATTAACAGTATTCCAAAAGGGTCTACCAAATATAATGGGACAAAAGTCATCTTGCGGGGAACCAAGAACAAGAAAATCAGTAGGATATTTAATTTTCCCACACAAGACTTCAACATCTCTAACAATCCTAACTGGTGAAATAGTATCTCTATTGGCAAGCTTAATAGTAACATCAATACCTTATATCTCAGCAGGTGCAATATCATGCATAATTTGGTTGTACAAGGAATGAGAAATTGCACTCACACTAGCACCCATATTACATAAGCCATGATAACAATGATCTCCTATTTTAGCAGAAACAACAGGCATGCCAACAACAGGTCTATGTTTATCTTTAGTACCGGGTTTAGTAATCCTAGCAGCTTCATCACAGAAATAAATAACATGCCCATCAATATTATCGACCAAGAGATCTTTAACCATAGCAATACTAGGTTCAACTTTAATTTGTTCAGGCAGTGTAGGTGTTCTAGTAAAACTCTTACGAACCGCAGTTGAAGCTTTAGCATGATCCTTTATTCTAACAGGGAAAGGTGGTTTCTCAATATTAAGCAGTAGGAACCATAGGATCAACATTATACGTAATAGTTTCTTCTTCAACTTTAATAGGTTATACTACTTTCACTTCAATGGGAGGATGATATTTAAACCACTTCTCCTTACGGAACTCAACATGAGTAGAAAATGATTCACAGAAAGAAGCTACTATCTCAGAGTCAAGTCCATATTTAGTGCTAAAATCACGAAAAGCATCGGTATCCATAAAAGATTTAACACAATTGAACTTAAGGTTTATACCTGACTCCTTACCTTCGTCGAGTTCCCAATCTTCAGAGTTGCGTTTAATTCTTTCCAATAAGTCCCATTTGAATTCAATAGTCTTCATCATAAAAGAACTAGTGCAAGAAGTATCAAGCATGGAGCGATCATTATGAGAAAGCCGAGCATAAAATTTTTGAATAATAATTTCTCTTGAGAGCTCATGATCGAGGCATGAATATAACATTGAATTAATCCTCTAACAAGCTTGAGCGATACTTTCTCCTTCACGAGGCCAAAAATTATATATATAATTCCGATCACGATGAACCAGATGCATAGGATAAAACTTCTGATGAAATTCCAATTTCAATCGGTTGTAGTTCCATGATCCAATATCATCACATAGCCTATACCATGTCAATGCCTTTCCCTTCAAAGATAAAGGGAAGACCTTCTTGTTGACAACATCCTCGGGCATACCTGCAAGCTTAAATAATCCACAAACTTCATCCACATAGATTAGGTGCATATCAGGGTGTAATATTCCATCTCCTGTATAGGGATTAGCTAGCAGTTTCTCTATCATACCCGAAGGAATTTCAAAGTAGATAATTTTAGTAAGTTTAGTAGATTGAGGAGCGACACTTTGCTATTCTGGACGGGGTGAAGATACCCCGAACAAGCCCCTCAAAGGATTATTTTCCATAGTAACAAGTGACAGTAACTTTCACCACACTATATGAATCTTTCCTTACCAAATTCCACTTACCAAAGGCGCTTCACTCCCCAGCAACGGCGCCAAAAAAGAGTCTTGATGACCCACAAGTGTAGGGGTCAGTTGTAGTCCTTTCGATAAGTAAGAGTGTCGAATCCAACGAGGAGTAGAAGGAAATGACAAGCGGTTTTCAGTAAGGTATTCTCTGCAAGCACTGAAATTATCGGTAACAGGTAGTTTTGTGATAGGGTAATTCATATCGGGTAACAAGTAACAAGAGTAAACAAGCTGCAGCAAGGTGGACCAATCCTTTTCATAGCAAAGGACAAGCCTAGACAAACTCTTATATAAAGAAAAGCGCTCCCGAGGACAAATGGGAATTATTGTCAAGCTAGTTTTCATCATGCTCATATGATTCGCGTTCGTTACTTTGATAATTTGATATGTGGGTGGACCGGTGCTTCGGTGTTGTCCTTACTTGGACAAACCTCTCACTTATGATTAACCCCTCTCGCAAGCATCCGCAACTACGAAAGAAGAATTAAGGTAAACCTAACCATAGCATGAAACATATGGATACAAATCAGCCCCTTACAAAGCAACACATAAACTAGGGTTTAAGCTTCTGTCACTCTAGCAACCCATCATCTGCTAATTACTTACCAATGCCTTCCCCTAGGCCCAAATCATGGTGAAGTGTCATGTAGTCGATGTTCACATAACACCACTAGAGGAGAGACAACATACATCTCATCAAAATCTCGAACGAATACCAAATTCACATGATTACTTATAACAAGACTTCTCCCATGTCCTCAGGAACAAATGTAACTACTCACAAAGCATATTCATGTTCATAATCAGAGGGGTATTGAATAGCATTAAGGATCTGAACATATGATCTTCCATCGAATAAACCAACTAGCATCAACTACAAGGAGTAATCAACACTACTAGCAACCCACAGGTACCAATCTGAGGTTTTGAGACAAAGATCAGATACAAGAGATGAACTAGGGTTTGAGAGGAGACGGTGCTGGTGAAGATGTTGATGGAGATTGACTCCTCTCTCAATGAGAGGACCACTGGTGATGACGATGGCGGCGATTTTCCCCTCCCGGAGGGATGTTTCCCCGACAGAACAACTCCGCCGGAGCCCTAGATTGGTCCTGCCCAGGTTCTGCCTCAAGACGGCAGCGCTTCATCCCAAAAGATTCTCTGTGATTTTTCTAGGGTAAAAGACACCATATAGAAGAAGATGGGAGTCGGGGGCCTTCCAGGGGGGCCATGAGGCAGGGGGCGCGTCCTTCCCCATCGTGGCTGACTGGTGGCCCCCCTCTGGTGCTTTCTTCGACCAATGTTTTTAATATATTCCAAAACTGATCTCCGTGAAGTTTCAGGACTTGTGGAGTTGTGCAGAATAGGTCTCTAATATTTGCTCCTTTTCTAGTCTACAATTCCAGCTGCCGGCATTCTCCCTCTTCATGTAAGCCTTATAAAATAAGAGAGAAAAGGCATAAGTATTGTGATATAATGTGTAATAACAACCCATAATGCAATAAATAATGATATAAAAGCATGATGCAAAATGGACGTGTCAGCATGGTTCACAAATATCAAATGATTCAAAATCAAGTGATTCCAAAAGTCCATCCACATGGAGTCTCTTTATATGCTTTACGCCAATATGACATGAACGGCAGTCCCACAAGTATGTTGCACTATCATTATCAATTTTGCATCTTTTTGCATCAATATTATGAATATGTGTATCACTACGATCGAGATCTAACAAGAATAGACCATTTACTAAGGGTGCATGTCCATAAAAGATGTTACTCATGAAAATAGAATAACCATTATTCTCTGACTTAAATGAATAACTGTCTCGCAATAAACAAGATCTAGATATAATGTTCATGCTCAATGCTCACACCAAATAACAATTCTTGAGGTCTAAAACTAATCTCGAAGGTAGATGTAGAGGTAGTGTACCGACGGCGATCACGTCAACCTTGGAACCATTTTCAACGTGCATCCTCACCTCGTCCTTAGCCAATCTTCGTTTATTCCGAGCAACTGAACCTGTATCAAATACCAGACGCTACTATGAGCATTAGTAAGGAACACATCAATAACATGTATATCAAATATACCTTTGTTCACTTTGCCATCCTGCTTATCTGCCATGTACTTGGGGCAGTTCCGCTTCTAGTGACCATTTCCCTTGCAATAGAAGCACTTAGTTTCAGGCTTGGGTCCAGCTTTGGGCTTCTTCACGGGAGTGGCAACTTGCTTGCCATTCTTCTCGAAGTTCCCTTTCTTTCCCTTGCCCTTTTTCTTAAAACTGGTGGTCTTGTTAACCATCAACACTTGATGCCCTTTCTTGATTTCTACCTCCGCGGCTTTAAGCATTGCAGAGAGCCCGAGAATTGTTTTATCCATCCCTTGCATATTATAGTTCATCATGAAGCCTTTGTAGCTTGGTGGCACTGACTGAAGAACTCTATCAATAACACTCTCAGCTGGAAGATCAATTCCCAACTGAGTCAAGTGGTTGTGGTACCCAGATATTCTGAGTATGTGTTCACTGAAAGAATTGTTCTCCTCCATCTTATAGCTAAAGAACTTGTTGGGGACTTCATATCTCTCAACCCGGGCATTTTCTTGAAATATTAACTTTAGTTCTTGGAACATCTCATATGCTCCGTGGCGTTCAAAACGCTTTTGAAGTCCCGGTTCCAAGTTGTAAAGCATGCCACATTGAACTATCGAGTAGTCATCGGATCGAGCCTGCCAAACGTTCACAACGTCTGCATCAGCTCCTGCGGCAGGCCTGTCACCTAGCGGTGAATCAAGGACATAATTCTTCTGTGCAGCAATGAGGATAATCCTCAAAATACGTACCCAGTCCGGGTAGTTGTTACCATCATCTTTCAACTTAGCTTTCTCTAGGAAAGCACTAAATTCAAGGGAACGGTAGCACGGGCCATTGATCTACAACATAGATATGAAAAAACTATTAAGACTATATTTCATGATAAATCTTAGTTCAAATAACCAAATTACTAATGAACTCCCACTTAAATCAACATCCCTCAAGTTGTCTAAGTGATACATGATCCAAATCAACTAACCCATGTTCGATCATCACGTGAGATGGGGTAGTCTTCAATGGTGAACATCTCTATGTTGATCATATCTACTATATGACTCACGTTCGACCTTTCAGTCTCCAGTGTTCCGAGACCATGTCTGTACATGCTAGGCTCGTCAAGTTTGAACCAAGTATTCTGCATGTGCAAAACTGGCTTACACCCATTGTATGTGAATGTAGAATCTATCACACCCGATCATCACGGGGTGCTTCGAAATGACGAACTTTATCAATGGTGCATACTCAGGAAGAACACTTTTATCTGGAAATTAAGTGAAGGGATCATATTATAATGCAACCGTCATTCTAAGCAAAAAATAAGATGCATAAAGGATAAACATCACATGCAATCAAAATATGTGACATGATAAGGCCATCATCATCTTGTGCTTTAGATATCCATCTCCAAAGCAACGGCATGATCTCCATCGTCACCGGCGCGACACCTTGATCTCCATCGTTTCATCGGGGTCATCTCACCAACTATTGTGTCTACAACTATTGCTAATGTATAGAGATAAAGTAAAGCAATTACATGGCCCTTAGTGATTGACACGCAGGTCATACAATAATTAAAGACAACCCTAGGGCCCTGCCGGTTGTCGTACTCATAGACATGCAAGTCGTGAACTTATTACAAAACATGATCATCTCATACATCAACATATATCATATCACGTCTTGACCATATCACATCACAACATGCCCTACAAAAACAAGTTAGACGTCCTCCACTTTGTTGTTGTAAGTTTTACATGGCTGCTATGGGCAACTAGCAAGAACCATTCTTACCTACGCATAACCACAATGGTAATTATCAAGTTGCAATTTAACCTTCTGCAAGGACCGCCGTAGTCAAATTTGTTGGGAAACATAGCATGCAATTTCAAATTTTCCTATGCTCACGCAAGATCTATCTAGGAGATGCATAGCAACAAGAGGGGGAGAGTGTGTCCATGTACCCTCGTAGACCGAAAGCGGAAGCGTTTGCTTAACGCGGTTGATGTAGTCGAACGTCTTCTCGTTCCAACCGATCAAGTATTGAACGTACGACACCTTCGAGTTCTGCACACGTTCAGCGCGATGACGTCCCTCGAGCTCTTTATCCAGTAGAGGGTCGAGGAAGTAGATGAGTTCCGTCAGCACGACGGTATGGTGACGGTGATGATGATGTGATCCGCGCAGGGCTTCACCTAAGCATAGCGAGAATATGACTGGAGGCATAAACTGTGGAGAGGAGAGCCGCACACGGCTTGGTACCATTCATGTGTGTTGTAGCCCCCCCCCCCCCCCCCACATATATATATAAAGGAGGGAGGGAGAGGAGGCCGGCCCTAGGCACGCCCAAGTAGGAGGAATCCTACTTGAGCTCCTAGTTGGATTCCCCCCCCCCCTTTTCCTTTTACCGGAGGGGGAAAAGGGGAAGGAAAGAGAGGAGGAGATGGAAAGGGGGCGCCGTGATATGTCTCCAACGTATTTATAATTTATGAAGTATTCATGCCATGTTTACAATAGTTTTATATGACTTTGGTATGATTTGATTAGAACTAACCCGGACTGACGCTGTTTTCAGCAGAACTACCGTGGTGTTGTTTTTGTGCAGAAATAAAAGTTCTCGGAATGCGCTGAAAATCAACGGAGATTTTTTTGGGAAAATATAAAATATACTGGAACAAAAATCTACCGGAGGGGAGTCCCGTGGGCTCCACGAGTGTGGGGGTGCGGCCGTGTGCCTCGTGGACTCCCTGTGGGGCCCCTTGACTTGTCCTTGACGCCAACCTCTTCTATAAATACTAAAACCTCCAGAAAATAACCTAGATCGGAAGTTCCGCCGCCGCAAGCCTCTGTAGCCACGAGAAATCAATCTAGGCCCTCTCTGGCACCCTACCGGAGGGGGCCATCATCACCAGAGGCCATGGTGAAGGATCTCAGAGGGGCCATCATCGCCATGAAGGCCAAGGACCAGAGGGGGAACCTCTCCCCATCTAGGGGGGAGGCCATGGAGGAGAAAGCACAAGGGGGAGAACTTCTTCTCCTCTCTCTCGGTGGCGCCGGAGTGCCATCGGGAGGGGAATCATAGCCGCGGTGATTGTCTTCATCAACATCACCATCACCATCACCATCCTCATCTCTTTTATGCGGTCCACTCTCCCGCACCCTGCTGTAATCCCTACTTGAACATGGTGCTTTATGCCACATATTATGATCCAATGATGTGTTGCCATCTTATGATGTTTTGAGAAGATATCCTTTGTCTTTGGGTTGATTGATGATCTAGATTGGTATGAGCTGTATGATTTATTTTGGTGCTATCCTATTGTGCCCTTCGTGTCGCGCAAGCATGAGGGATTCCCGTTGTAGGGTGCTGCAATATGTCCTTGGTTTACTTATTGTCTGCGTCGCTTGAGTGACAGAAGCATAAACACGGATAAGTGGGTCACGATGTATGGGAATAAAGGGGACTTGATATGTTAATGCTATGGTTGGGTTTTACCTTAATGATCTTTAGTAGTTGCAGATGCTTGCTAGAGTTCCAATCATAAGTGCATATGATCCAAGAAGAGAAAGTATGCTAGCTTATGCCTCTCCCTCATATGAAATTGCAATAGTGATTATCGGTCTTGTTATAAATTTCCTAGGATAATTCTGCACACCGACCCATCATTATTCCACACTTTCTATTTATAATATTTAGTAATATATTCTAAATTTATGATAACAGCACCTACTTTCATATTTTAGCTCTTCAATATCATACAAAGTTATGCTCTTCATACCCACAACGTAGTTTTATTTCTCGTTTCTAGTTGGAACCAAATGTTCGGTGTACGTAGAGTCGTATCAGTGGCAGATAGGACTTGAGAGAATATTGATCTTGCCTTTAGCTCCTTGTGGGTTCGACACTCCATGCTTATCAATTCCACCTTTGGAAATTGCTACGATGATTCCCTGCACTTGGGGATTATCAAGCTCTTTTCTGGCGCCGTTGCCGGGGAGCAATAGCGTGGGGTTGATATTCTCGTGTGTGCTTGTTTGATTTCCTCACTAAGTAGTTTTTGTTTTCCCTTTTTGACTTGCTTAGTTGTGGGTGAAACATACAAAAAAAATCAAAAAAATGAAAATACAAAAACATGCACTTGCCTCATATGCCTAAAAAGTTTTTCAAGAAGAGAAGTGATTGGAAAGTTATGCATTGGAGAAGTGAGGGTCGACCTTGAGCACTTGTGTTCATGCTCATGGAAACAATGTAGAATTTTTCATGGAAGTTTCTCTGTAAATAATTATCCCCTTGTATATATCCTTTCTATTACAAAAATAATGTGCCAAGCCTTGGTTTTAGGATGATTAGATTGCTTGTTTACTATGTGCAGTACAAAAACAGAAACTTTGGCTTTAGCACGTGAATTTAAATTTTTTACTGGAAAGTCAAATGGGTCTGAAACTTTTTGCGCATTACTTCTCTACAAATTGTTTAAATTTTCTTTATTTATTAGGAATTTTTGGAGTTACAGAAGTTTACTAGATTTCCAGATTACTACAGATTGTCCTGTTTTTGACAGATTCTGTTTTCTATGTGTTGTTCGCTTATTTTGATGAATCCATGGGTGGTATCGGGGGTATGAACCATGGTGTAGTTGGAATACAGTAGATAAAGTTCTAATACTAAATTGAAATGAGTTTGCAACAATACATAAAGGTAGTGATTTGCTTTATTATACTAACGGATCTCACAAAGTTTTTGTTAAGTTTTGTGTGGATGAAGTGTTCGAAGAACGAGCAGTTACCGATGTGAGAAGAATAAAGAGAGGCAAGAGTTCAAGATTGGGGATGCCCAAGTCGCCCCAAGTAAATACTTCAAGGATACTCAAGCATCTAAGCTTGGGGATGCCCCGGTTGGCATCCCATCTTTCTTCTTCAACAATTATCGGTATACCTCGGTTTTTGTTTTGTTCACATGATTTCTGTCCCTTGTGTTTTCCTTTTTCTTTAGGAACCATGCTAGTATGATATATCCCTTCAATGATTTATAGAATGCTTCATGTGCTTCACTTATATCTTTTGAGTATGGTTTTACAGAATTCTTCGTGTGCTTCACTTATATATTTTGAGCTTGGATATTGGTTAGTCTATATTAATTGTAGAATGCTCCATGATCTTCACTTATATCTTTTGGAGTATGAATAATACTATCATCTAAAGTGGGTTTGGAAGAGTGTCAACTTTAGGAATTAGTGATCCCACTATTTTGGAGGGTGTTGAATCTTAGTGTGATATTTATGAAAGTGGATTTGGAAGACTGTCAACTTTAGTTAGTAATGATTCCACTATTTCGGAAGAGGTTCCAGTTGATTATGAGAACAAAGTTGCTATCTATGATGATTAATGTGATGACATGTATGATATAAAGAATAATGTTAACCATGAAACTTGTTATCATGATTTTAATTTTCAATTGGATTATGCCTCACATGACGGTTATTTTGTTGAGTTTGCTCCCACTATTCCGAATGAGAAGAATTTTT
This sequence comes from Triticum timopheevii, assembly GCA_963921465.1. NCBI lineage: Eukaryota > Viridiplantae > Streptophyta > Magnoliopsida > Poales > Poaceae > Triticum > Triticum timopheevii. The sequence goes on from OY997270.1 coordinate 316,963,146, forward strand.
GCTTATGTGGAGAGTAGTAAAATTTCTATGCTTGTAGATCATGAAAAGAATGATTTATGTGATGGTTGTATTGTTAAACTCATTCATGATGCTACTGAAAATTATTATGAGGGAGGAATATATGCTTGTAGGAGTTGCAATAATATCAAGTTTCCTCTTTATGTGCTTAAAGTTTCGAAGTTACACTTGTTTTGCCTTCCTATGCTAGTTGATTCTTGTTCCCTTAAATTGTGTGCTCACAAAAACCCTAGGCATAGGAAGTGGGTCAGGTTTAAATTTGCTAGTCATATTCTTCATGATGTTGTCTTTATGTTTCAATTCTTATCTTTTATGTGAGCATCATTGAAATCATCACGCCTAGCTAAAAAGCATTAAAGAAAAGCGCTTGTTGGGAGACAACCCAATATTTACCTTTACTGTTTTTGTGTGTACACATGATTAAGCTACTGTAGCAATCATGTTTTATAGTTTTTGTTTCAATAAAGTGCCAAGTAAGACCTTTGTGAAGTCTTGGGTGAAAGTTAATGTGATCTTGCTGTAAAAAACATAAACTTTGCACTCACAAGATTAGCTATCATATTTTACAAAAGAGTGCTTTTGAGTCGATTATTTTTGCAGAAGATTAATAGAAAAATTCCTAACATCCACCAATTTATTTCAGAATTTTTGGAGTAGCAGAAGTATGGTTGTTGTTGATCATTACAGATTGTTCTGTTTTTGGCAGATTCTGTTTTTAATGCATAGTTTGCTTGTTTTCTAGTTTCTATGGCTTATATTGCTCAATATAAATTGTATAAATGATATGCTGCAGTAGGAATTGTGTGAGAACAATTATGAATCTTGTCTTTGACAGTACCAAAGTGAATGATTTACTCTTTATCATACTAACCCATCTCACGAAGTTCCGTTAAGTTTTGTGTGATTGAAGTTTTCAAGTTTTGAGTGAGATATCGATATGACGAGAATAAGGAGTGGAAAGACTCTAAGCTTGGAGATGCCCAAGGCACCCCAAGGTAATATTCAAGGAAGACTCAAGCGCCTAAGCTTGGGGATGCCCCGGGAGGCATCCCCTCTTTCGTCTTCAAAACCATCGGTATACCTTACCCGGAGCTATATTTTTATTCGTCACATGATATGTGTTTTGCTTGGAGCGTATTTCCATTTTACTTGCTGTTTGAATAAAATCATTGGATCTGAAATCGTGAATGAAAAAGAATCCTCCCATGGCTAGTTAATTATTTGACTACTCAGTGTTCTTCACTTATATCTTTTTGGGGTAGTTTGCCATTTACTCACGTGCTTCACGTATATCCTATGAATAAATGGTTGAATGAATTGAATATCATAAATCTAAATTTATATACGTTTCATATGCTTATAACATGGGGAGTAATGACTTCACACATAATAAGTATAGGTAGTAAACTTATTGAAAGTCAGCAAACGCAGCATTGGTCACTTGAACAATTCATGAAAGAATATTAAAGGAAGAGAGATTTCACATATAAATATACTATCTTGGACATCTTTTGTAATTGTGAGCACTCATTAAAATATGACATGCTAAATGGTTGATGTTGGACAAGGAAGACAACTTAATGAGTTATGTTTTCCTATATCCTAAACATGATATTGTCTTGGATCATCCAACATGTTGAGCTTGCCTTTCCCTTTCATGCTAGCCAAATTCTTTGCATCAAGTAGAGATACTACTTGTGCTTCCAAACATCGCTTAAACCAGTTTTGCCATGAGAGTCCACCATACCTACCTATAGATTGAGTAAGATCCTTCAAGTAAGTTGTCATCGTGCATGCAATAAAAATTGCTTCTTAAATATGTATGATCTATTAGTGAGAAGAAAATAAGCTTTATACGAACTTGTGATAGGGAAGAAATAAAAGCGACAGACTGCATAATAAAGGTCTTTATCACAAGCGGCAATAAAAAGTGACGTTCTTTTGCATTAAGATTGTGTGCATCCAACCATAAAAGTGCATGACAACCTATGCTTCTCTCTGCAAAGGGCCTATCTTATACTTTTATCTTCTACCCTTATACAAGAGTCATGGTGATCATCACCTTTCCTTTTTACACTTTTTCCTTTGGCAAGCACTTTGTGTTGGAGTGATCCGGATATATATATCCACTTGGATGTAGGTTTTGATAAATTATTATTGTTGACATTACCCTTGAGGTAAAAGGTTGGGAGGCGAAACTATAAGCCCCTATCTTTCTCTATGTCCGATTGAAACTTTGAAACCATAAACACATGAGTGTTAGCAATTGTGAAAGATTAAATGATAGTCGAGTATGTGAAGTTTGCTGAACCAAAGCTCTTACATAGACCCTTCCCAAAAATAATATGAACTGCAATTGTTTGATGACTAAGAGCATGGTTTGTTAGTTTTCAAGAAAGTTTATGACCTATACTTTAACTTGTGAATAGCTTGTTACTTGATCATGAAAAGTTTTATGAGTAGAGCTATTTTTATGATATATAATGATGCTAGAAAAAGTGATTGAAACTATCATTGATCAAACTTAAGCGCTTGCTAGCATTCACACTTCATAAATTATTTCTTTTATCATTTACCTACTGGAGGACGAGCAGGAATTAAGCTTGGGATGTTGATACGTCTCCAATGTATCTATAATTTATGAAGTATTCATGCCATGTTTACAATATTTTTATATGATTTTGGTATGATTTGATTAGAACTAACCCGGACTGACGTTGTTTTCAGCAGAGCTACCGTGGTGTTGTTTTTGTGCAGAAATAAAAGTTCTCGAAATGCGCTGAAAATCAACGGAGATTTCTTTTGGGAAAATATACAAAATGCTGGAACAAAAATCTACCGGAGGGGAGTCCCGTGGTCTCCATGAGGGTGGGGGCGCGCCCCTATGCCTCGTGGACTCCGTGTGGGGCCCCATGACTTGTCCTCGACGCCAACCTCTTCTATAAATATCCAAACCTCCAGAAAATAACCTAGATCGGAATTTCTGCCGCCGCAAACCTCTGTAGCCATGAGAAATCAGTTTAGGCCCTCTCTGGCACCCTGCCGGAGGGGGCCATCATCAGCGGAGGCCATGGGGAAGGATCTCGGAGGGGCCATCATCGCCATGAAGGCCAAGGACCAGAGGGGGAACCTCTCCCCATCCAGGGGGGAGGCCATGGAGGAGGAAGCATAAGGGGGAGAACTTCTCCTCCTCTCTCTCGGTGGTGCCGGAGTGCCATCGGGAGGGGAATCATCGCCGCGGTGACCGTCTTCATCAACATCAACATCATCATCACCATCCTCATCTCTTTTACGCGGTCCACTCTCCCGCACCCCGCTGTAATCCCTACTTGAACATGGTGCTTTATGCCACATATTATGATCCAATGATGTGTTGCCATCTTATGATGTTTTGAGTAGATATACTTTGTCTTTGGGTTGATTGATGACCTAGGTTGGTATGAGTTGTATGATTTATTTTAGTGTTGTCCTATTGTGCCCTCCGTGTCGCACAAGCATGAGGGACTCCCGCTGTAGGGTGTTGCAATATGTCCTTGGTTTACTTATTGTCGGTGTTGCTTCAGTGACAGAAGCATAAACACGATAAGTGGGTCACGGCGTATGGGAATAAAGGGGACTTGATATGTTAATGCTATGGTTGGGTTTTACCTTGATGATCTTTAGTAGTTGCGGATGCTTGCTATAGTTCCAATCATAAGTGCATATGATCCAAGAAGAGAAAGTATGCTAGCTTATGCCTCTCCCTCATATGAAATTGCAATAGTGATTACCGGTCTTGTTAAGAATTTCCTAGGATAATTCCGCACACCGACCCATCATTATTCCACACTCGCTATTTATAATATTTAGTAATATATTCTAAATTTATGATAACAACACCTAGTTTTATATTTTAGCTCTTTGATATCATACAAAGTTATCCTCTTCATACCCACAACATAGTTTTATTTCTTGTTTCTAGTTGGAAGCAAACGTTCGGTGTACGTAGAGTCGTATCAGTGGCAGATAGGACTTGAGAGAATATTTATCTTGCCTTTAGCTCCTTGTGGGTTCGACACTCCATGCTTATCACTTCCACCTTTGGAAATTGCTATGATGATTACCTGCACTTGGGGATTATCACGTCGCCCCCTCCCCTAGTCCAATTCGGCCTCCTTCCCTGGTGGGGGCGCACCACCCCTTGTGGGCTGGTGTGCCTCCCTCCTATGGCCCGTATGGCCCATATCTTCCCCTGGGAACCCCCCTCCCTCCCCCCCCCCCCCCGGTACTCCAGAACACTTCCGGTGTCTGAATACTACCTTCCAATATATCAATCTTTACCTCTCAACCATTTCGAGACTCCTCGTCATGTCCGTGATCTCATCCGGGATTCCGAACGACATTCGGTCACCAAAACACATAACTCATATAATACAAATCATCCTCGAACGTTAAGCGTGCGGACCCTACGGGTTCGAGAACTATGTAGACATGACCGAGACACCTCTCTGGTCAATAACCAATAGCGGAACCTGGATGCTCATATTGGCTCCCACATATTCTATGAAGATCTTTATCGGTCGAACCGCTATGACAACATACGTTATTCCCTTTGTCATTGGTATGTTACTCTCCTGAGATTCGATCATCGGTATCTTCATACCTAGTTCAATCTCATTACCGGCAAGTCTCTTTACTTGTTCCGTAATGCATCATCCCGGAACTAACTCATTAGTCACATTGCTTGCAAGGCTTCTTATGATGTGCATTGCTGAGAGGGCCCAGAGATACCTCTCCGATACTCGGAGTGACAAATCCTAATCTCAATCTATGCCAACCCAACAAACACCTTCGGAGATACCTATAGAGCATGTTTATAATCACCCAGTTACGTTGTGATGTTTGATAGCACACAAGGCATTCCTCCAGTGTCCGGGAGTTGCATAATCTCATAGTCGGAGGAATATGTATTTGACATGAAGAAAGTAATAACAATAAAACTGAATGATCATTATGCTAAGCTAACGGATGGGTCTTGTCCATCACATCATTCTCCTAATGATGTGATCCCATTCATCAAATGACAACACATGTCCATGGCTAGGAAACTTAACCATCTTTGATCAACGAGCTAGTCAAGTAGAGGCATACTAGGGATACTGTGTTTTGTCTATGTATTCACACATGTATCAAGTTTCCGATTAATACAATTCTAGCATGAATAATAAACATTTATCATGAATAAGGAAATATAAAATAACAACTTTATTATTGCCTCTAGGGCATATTTCCTTCAGTCTCCCACTTGCACTAGAGTCAATAATCTGGATTACAAAGTAATGATTCTAACACCCATGGAGTCTTGGTGTTGATCATGTTTTGCTCGTGGAAGAGGCTTAGTCAACGGGTCTGCCACATTCAGATCCGTATGTATTTTGCAAATCTCTATGTCTCCCTCCTTGACCAAATCTCAGATGGAGTTGAAGCGTCTCTTGATGTGTTTGGTCTTTTTGTGAAATTTGGATTCCTTCGCCAAGGCAATTGCTCCAGTATTGTCACAAAAGATTTTCATTGGACCCGATGCACTAGATATTACACCTAGATCGGATATGAACTCCTTCATCCAGACTCCTTCATTTGCTGCTTCCGAAGCAGCTATGTACTCCGCTTCACACGTAGATCTCGCCACGACGCTCTTCTTGGAACTGCACCAACTGACAGCTCCACCATTCAATATAAAAATGTACCCGGTTTGTGACTGAGTCATCCAGATCAGTGCCAAAGCTAGCATCAAGGTAACCATTTACGATGAGATCTTTGTCACCTCCATAAATGAGAAACATATCCCTGGTCCTTTCCAGGTACTTTAGGATGTTCTTGACCGTTGTTCATTGATCCACTCCTGGATTACTTTGGTACCTCCCTGCTAAACTTATAGCAAGGCACACATCAGGTCTGGTACACAGCATATCATACATGATAGAACCTATGGCTGAGGCATAGGGAATGACTTTCGTTTTCTCTCTATCTTCTAAAGTGGTCGGGAATTGAGTCTGCATCAATTTCACACCTTGTAACGCAGGCAAGAACCCTTTCTTTGACTAATCCATTTTGAACTTCTTCACAACTTTATCAAGGTATGTGCTTTGTGAAAGTCCTATCAAGCGTCTTGATCTATCTCTATAGATCTTGATGCTAATATATAAGCAGCTTCACCGAGGTCTTTCATTGAAAAACTTTTATTCGAGTATCCTTTTATGCTATCTAGAAATTTTACATCATTTCCAATCAAAAATATGTCATCCACATATAATATTAGAAATGTTACAGAGCTCCCACTCACTTTCTTGTAAATACAGGCTTCTCCAAAAGTCTGTATAAAATCATATGCTTTGATCACCTCATCAAAGTGTATATTCCAACTCCGAGATGCTTGCACCAGTCCATAAATGGATCGCTGGAGCTTGCACACTTTGTCAGCACCTTTAGGATCAACAAAACCTTCTGGTTGCATAATATACAACTTTTCTTTGAGAAATCCATTAAGGAATGCAGTTTTGACATCCATTTGCCAGATTTCATAATCATAAAATGCGGCAATTGCTAACATGATTTGGACAGACTTAAGCATCGCTACGGGTGAGAAAGTCTCATCGTAGTCAACTCCTTGAACTTGTCGAAACCCTTTTGCAATAAGTCGAGCTATATAGACAGTAACATTACCATCAACGTTAGTCTTCTTCTTGAAGATCCATTTATTCTCTATGGGTCGCCGATCATCGGGCAAATCCACCAAAGTCCACACTTTGTTCTCATACATGGATCCTATCTCAGATTTCATGGCCTCAAGCCATTTATCAAAATTTGGGCTCATCATATCTTCTTCATAGTTCGTAGGTTCGTCATGGTCAAGTAACATGACTTCTAGAACAGGATTACAACGCGGTTAATGTGGTTGTACACCTTCACGATCTGTTCCGATCAAGCACTGAATGCACAACACCTCCGCGTTCAGCACACGTTCAGCTCGATGACGTCCTCTCCTTCTTGATCCAGCAAGAGGGGCGAAGTGTAGATGAGTTCTGGCACACGACGGCATGACGACAGTGGTGGTGAAGTTATTTCCGCAGGGCTTCACCAAGCACAACGATTTTGGACGGAGGATGAACTAGAGGGGGAGGGGCGCCGATACACGGCTTGGGATTTGTGGTCTGTGGAGCCCCATCTCCTCCTCACATATATATAGGTGGAGGGGGAAGGGAGGCAGCCTAGGGCGCGCCCCAAGGGGGCCGACGGCTGCCCTAGGTGCCTGCCTAGCCCCCCCTCCATATTTGGTGTGCCGGGGGGGTGGAGGGGGCCGGCTGCCCTAGGGCACCCCCCTTCCTTTAGCGCATGGGCAGGTTAGGTGGAGCACGCCCAACCCCTTGTGGGCTGGTGCGCCTCCCTCCTTTGGCCCATGAGGCCCACCAAGTAGGTATAACCTACCGGTGGCCTCCCGGAACCCCTTCCGGCACTCCGATGGTAATCCGGTGCATTCTTAAACCTGAATACCTTCATCCTATATATCAATGTTTACCTCCAGACCATTCCGGAGCTCCTCGTCATGTCTGTGATCCCATTCGAAACTCCTAACAACATTTGTCACCAACATACATAACTCTATAGTACTATATCGTCAAAGAACGTTAAGCTTTCGGACCCTACGGGTTCAAGAATGATGTAGACATGACCGAGACGCTTCTCCAGTCAATAACCAATAGCGGGACCTAGATGCCTATATTGGTCCCTACATATTCTACGAAGATCTTTATTGGTCAAACCTTTGTGACAACATACGTAGTTCCCTTTTTCCGTCGGTATGTTACTTTCCCGAGATTCGATCGGCGGTATCTCCATACCTAGTTTAGTCTCGTTACCGGCAAGTCTCTTTACTCATTCCGTAATACATCATCTTGTAACTAACTCCTTAGTCACTTTGCTTGCAAGCTTCTTGTGATGTTGTATTATCGAGAGGGCCCGGAGATACCTCTCCATCATACGAGTGACAAATCCCAATCTCGATTCATGCCAACTCAATAGATACCTTCAGAGATACCTGTAGAGCACCTTTATGATCACCCAGTTACAAAGTGACATTTGATAGCACATAAGGTATTCCTCTGGTATCCAGGAGTTGCATGATCTCATGGTCGAAGGAATATGTATTTGACATTAAGAAAGCAGTAGCAAATAACGATTGTATGCTATGCTAATGGATGGGTTTTGTCCATCACATCATTCTCCTAATGATGTGATCCCGTTATCAAGTGACAACACATGTCTATGGTTAGGAAACCTTAACCATCTTTTGATCAACGAGCTAGTCTAGTAGAGACTTACTAGGGACACGGTAATTGTTTATGTATCCACACATGTATTTAAGTTTTCGGTCAATACAATTCTAGTATGAATAATAAACCTTTATCATCATTAAGGAAATATAATAATAACAACTTTATTAGTGCCTCTAGGGGCATATTTCCAACGTTGACCATCAAAACAGAACCCGTCTGGTAGATTAGGGATCTGAATCCAAATTTTGAATACACAGTTAAATTGTTCATGACTTTGGAAAACCATCATAAGGAGCTAATATCACAGGGCAACCACGGAAGGTCCACGACCTTCCATCCATCACTTTATCCTAGACCCCAAGATATGAAAATTGAGCAGTATGGAGATTTGATCCAAGTGATCTAACTTAACCTCTTTAGCACAGTCGCAAGCAGTTATCATATTTTTGTAAAACCACTACTCACTATATTCTTTCTCCATGTGCAAACGCGGAACCGCAAGCAAGCGAGTGGATTCTGTCGGCGGCGGTTCCTCCTCTTCAAAGACGACGTCGTCAAGGTCTTCCTATTTGATCCCTAGTCGACTCATTGTCTCGTCTAGATCACTTTTCCCAGGATCTCCTGAGCCTGATGCAGAAGAACTCATCATGCCAAAAAAAACCGCACAAGCCCCACCAAGGTCGGTGAGCAGCACAACGGTCACCCCTCAGTCAGCCCGACTGCGACGCCGGCGGTAGAACGGAGAAGGGGAAGGGAGGCTTGACATCGCGAGAGGTGGTGCGAGGATAAAACCCTATCGAGAAGGGAATATGTCAGGGCTATGCATAAACTCTTGGCAGTTAGTGTAGTCCCATATATAAGGATAACTATTGTTTGGATACACTAATTATGTAAAATCTAATAATGCAATTTCGGTATGGCTTTCTATTGAGAGTAATGTTTAGCACTTTCTTAACTACCCCCTCTGATCCATAACAAGTGTCGCCGTTTTGAACGAAGGTTAAACTAAATTTAGTTCAGAAAACCGCGGCACTTCTTTTGGATCGGAGGAGGTAAGTAAATACCGTACTAGTAGATGTGCGAGATGCAGTTGAACAAGTAGTTGAAACAACCGCATCACTGTCAAGCGGACGTTGACAATGGTTATCCAGGTGATAATGGAAGTGGATCCTCTAACATTAAGGAGGAAAGTCACCTAAGCTACAGTGCAATCTAGTGCAAAACAAAAAAGAAAAGTCAAGGGCACTGTAGCAAATATTGTATTTAGCTACTGTAGCAGGTTATGTGTGTGGTTATTGTTCATGTAAATAAATTTAAAATTAATTTTATTACATCATAATTTTGTTTGTATGTAATTTTTGTAAATGTATACCATAGATTTGTACTTTGCAAATTAAATCAAGTCATTCTAGCCTTAATCATATGGATGCGAAGGAGGGAAGTTAGGGAATTGTAGCTTAGGTGACTTCTCTTCTTCATGTTAGAGGATCCACTTCCGGTGATAATAGGTACCCACCTGAGCTTGGTTCGTTGCTAACACAGATGCCCGATCATATACTATCATTGTCTTGCTAATATACTATACCTGAAGGGAAAACTCCAAGAGAAGAGAAAGAAAGAGCGCGGGACACACGGCACGTGCATATGCGCGAAAGGCAGGCAGAGGCGACGCGGAGGAAGAAAGAAGACGGCGTCGGGGCGGGGTGCCATTTTCCATCGTCTACCCTACCCTACGCGGTTCTCGCCGCGTATCGTGCCCCCACTTGCACTTGGGCAGATGAGGAAATCAGAATCACACGCGGACGGGCGCATGCATGCACCCGTACGCGGTAACTATCTTCTTTTGATCCGTTATTATACTACTACTACAACTCCAAAACCTGGGGCCGGTTTGGTGAGAGTCTCGGAGTGGGAGGCGATCGGTCTGCTCCATCATTGCGGTTGGCAAGGGCCCGACGTACGGAGTATACTACTACTACTACTCTAGCAGCGTGACAGCGAGTTGCAGCCAATGGGAGAGTGTGTGTTTTAGCGCACATGCATGTGATGCATCTGCAGCTCGGTGCCCCTAGTAGTAGTACTATATACGACGTACTAGTAGGGCTGATTTCAACCGCCGTATGGAGTACACTCCTTACCTTTTTTTGTGTTGATTAGTGGTACATCCTACATTGTTCAAAACATACTTCCTCCGTTCCAAAATAGATGACCCAACTTTGTATTAAAGTCAGTACAAAGTTGAGTCATCTATTTTGGAACGGAGGGAGTACATGTGATCGATGGTCCCGGCGGGTGAGACGCCGTGGAAACAGATGCTATTTTCTGTAAAAAAAAAGGTGCTAACTAATTCGTGAGCTAGCACTTTTTCCTAGCACACGTTTTGGCCGCATTCACGAAAGCAAAAGCGGTGAGACGCTTTAGAATGAAAAATGCCTTTTTTTTTTGCCTCCCGCTTTAGAAAATGCCGGTCTCGGAACCTCAGCAAATTAGACCTGTTCCGGCTGCCTCTTAAAGAAAAGGATTAAAGGAAAGAGCTCCTGATTCCCGAGCTAGTAGTACTACTAGCAAGAGAGAAGAGAAGAAACCCGCGTTGATGTAGCCAGTGCACCTTCCAGTGCCGGGGAAATATAGGTAGTTAGAGCTTAGGGCAGGGCGGGCTACTTATTGTTTTTGGCAGTTTGCCCCCACCCACTCTGTCCTTGTCGTGCTGAGAAGCCATGGGTTCAAATTACTTTTGTTTGTGTTGCACATGTAGTTTCAACTGAGCTTATCCCGTGCTTAGCCCCACCTGATATTCTACCTCCCATCATCATGTGTGGTAGGGTGTTTCTATTATGAAGTTTGTGCTAGCTATAGGGGGTGGTGGCATGGTACTAGCAAGTTCTCTAAGATATTGCACGCTATCACCTACTAGCATCCTTCCGATAGAATTTGTCATGTTCACCTCTCAAGCTACTAGGGTAACAAAATCATACTTTCGAATCTTCAATCAATGTTAGCTTATGCTTTTACTCCAGTTCCCAAGAAGTTTCTACATGGCAAACAAAATCCAAGCTAGCTAGTAGCATGAACTCTACATCAAATGCCTTCCAAATCTAATCAAACCCAAGGGCCAAGGTTAACACACGGACACGTATCTGTGAGGATCTAGCTAGGCATGCATAGCCAGGAATGAAGGATGCGACCGATGGGCACGGCCGGGCTTTCTGGGCGACGTCACGTGCTGAGGCCAGCGTGACGCTAACGCGCCTTAGGCTTGAAGATTCCCCCATCCGGTCAGCTTCCAGGTTGCTTCGCCGATGGGGATTACGGGATGCTAACTCTGACTTCTCCCCTCATCATCAAACCCCAATTTCTTTTTAGTCCCACTAGCTACGTAGAAGACAGTCGCTTTACGACCAAAGACGATAACCTTTTCTTTCTATTTCTAATCTGTATGTATGATCAGATATTAACCTGACAGAAGATGTCGTGTCACGACGCAAAACGGAAACTTTCTCCGGCCAGTTGAACGTCTGCACGCACTCGCTCTGAATTGACAAGATCATGATCCGTATGAGCTTGGTACGTACATGCTCCCAAGTACTCATCTTGTTAGTGACTGTTAAACATTGTATTTGGTATATACACGGTGTATGTATAAACCGTGTATATCCCGCGTATGTGTGCGTGCGTGTGTACCAAGTCAGGTCGTTGGGGCTGGTAGGATCGATCTCCTCTCCTTGTAGTTATCCTGTAGATAATAGGATCGATCCTAACCTCCTCTAACCTCCTGCGCCCATGTAATCTGTTGGCCTAGAGCCCTATTTAACACGTACGCGTCCCTGCCGCCACGGTATACGCTTAACCTAGTTCTTCACATGGTATCAGAGCCATCTCTCTTCACCGCATCTAGCCATGTCGAGTTCTTCGTCTTCTGTCGCCATGACTGCACCCTCAATCGCTGCTCTCGGCCACACCATCACCGAGAAGCTCACGCGCGAGAACTTTCTCGTGTGGAGGGCGCAAGTCCTGCCGCACATCAAGGCGGCAGGGATGACCGGCTACATCGACAGCTCCATCAAGGAGCCCGCCGCCGAGATCACCACGGAGAAAGACGTCGCCGGCAAGAAGGTGGCCACCGCCGTGGCCAACCCCGAGCACGCCATATGGGTCACCCAGGACCAGCAGGTTCTCACTTTTTTGATTGCATCGCTGTCTCGAGAAGTGTTGATGCAGGTCAGCACATGCACTACCGCGGCGACGCTCTGGGCTACGCTCCTGCAGAGCTTCTCGTCACAATCCAGGGCGCGGGTGATCCAGCTCCGCTCACAGCTCAAGCATACCCGCAAGGGCGACCTTTCGGCGGCGGCCTACTTCACCAAGATGAAGGGCATCGCCGACGAACTTGCAGCCGCCGGCAAGCCGCTTGATGAGGACGATGTGGTCGACCACATCATCCAAGGCCTTCTTCATGAGCCCGACTACAGTGGGTTCGTCTCTGCCATCTCCACGCGCACGGCGACCGAGCAGCCGATTGGGCTCAACGAGCTCTTCTCACTGCTGCTCTCAGCGGAGGCCCGCATCGCCGCCCAGAACGCCTCCTACTCCGCGAACCTTGCGGCCAGGGGTGGTGGCCGCGGCGGCGGCAACTACAACCGCCCTGGTGGCGGCAACGGCGGTGGCTCCCGCGGCTCCAACAACAACTACGCGGGTGGCCAGCGCTACCCCGACAACTCTGGCAACGGCACGCCGCGACAAGGTGGCGGTGACCGCGGTGACCGCGGTGACCGTGAGAAGTGTCAGATCTGCAAGCTTGAGGGGCATGGAGCTTGGCGCTGCAGACGGCGCTATGATCGCAACTACAACAACAACGTGCGCAACCCTGCTGGTGGCGGCAACGGCGGAGGCGGTGGTGGAGGAAATCGTTCGGCCAATGCTGTTCACTCCTATGGAGTGGACACCAATGTTGGAAATATGCCCTAGAGGCAATAATAAAAGGATTATTATATTTCAATGTTCATGATAATTGTCTTTTGTTCATGCTATAACTGTATTATCCGGAAATCGTAATACACGTGTGAACACTTAGACCCAATGAGTCCCTAGTGAGCCTCTAGTTGACTAGCTCGTTATGATCAATAGATAGTCATGGTTTCCTGACTATGGACATAGGATGTCGTTGATAACGGGATCACATCATTAGGAGAATGATGTGATGGACAAGACCCAATCATAAGCATAGCATAAAAGATCGTATAGTTCGTTTGCTAGAAGCTTTGCCAATGTCAAGTATCTATTCCTTCGACCATGAGATCGTGTAACTCCCGGTTACCGTAGGAGTGCCTTGGGTGTATCAAACGTCACAACGTAACTGGGTGACTATAAAGGTGCATTACAGGTATCTCCGAAAGTATCTGTTGGGTTGACACGGATCGAGACTGGGATTTGTCACTCCGTATAACGGAGAGGTATCTCTGGGCCCACTCGGTAATGCATCATCATAATGAGCTCAATGTGACCAAGGTGTTGGCCACGGGATCATGCATTACGGTACGAGTAAAGTGACTTGCCGGGTAACGAGACTGAACAAGGTATTGGGATACCGACGATCGAGTCTCGGGCAAGTAACGTACCGATTGACAAAGGGAATTGTATACAGGGTTTGATCGAATCCTCGACATCGTGGTTCAACCGATGAAATCATCGAGGAGCATGTGGGAGCCAACATGGATATCCAGACCCCGCTGTTGGTTATTGCCCGAGAGTCGTCTCGGTCATGTCTGCGTGTCTCCCGAACCCGTAGGGTCTACACACTTAAGGTTCGGTGACGCTAGGGTTAGTAGGAAGTCAAGTATGTGACTACCGAATGTTGTTCGGAGTCCCGGATGAGATCCCGGACGTCACGAGGAGTTCCGGAATGGTCCGGAGGTAAAGATTTATATATGGGAAGTCCTGTTTCGGGCATCGGGACAAGTTTCGGGGTTATCGGTATTGTACCGGGACCACCGGAGGGGTCCCGGGGGCCCACCGGGTGGGGCCACCTGCCCCGGGGGGCCACATGGGCTGTAGGGGGTGCGCCTTGGCCTGCATGGGCCAAGGGCACCAGCCCCACATAGGCCCATGCGCCTAGGGTTCAAGGGGGCAAGAGTCCTAGGAGGGGAAGGCACCTCCTAGGTGCCTTGGGGGGGAGGGAAACCCCCCTTGGCCGCCGCCCCCTAGGAGATTGGATCTCCTAGGGCCGGCCACCCCCCCCTTGGCCCTCCTATATATAGTGGGGGAGAGGAGGGACTTCATACCTTGAGTCCTTGGCCTTTGGTTGCCTCCTTCTCCCTCCCCAACACCTCTCCTCCTCCGTTGTGTGCTCAGCGAAGCCCTGTCGGAGTACTGCTTCTCCACCATCACCACGCCGTCGTGCTGCCGGTGGAGCTGTCTTCCTCAACCTCTCCTTCCCCCTTGCTGGATCAAGAAGGAGGAGACGTCGCTCGTCCCGTACGTGTGTTGAACACGGAGGTGCTGTCCGTTCAGCACTTGGCATCGGTGATCTGAATCACGTTCGAGTACGACTACATCATCACCTTGCAAGCTTCCGCACGCGATCTACAAGTGGTATGTAGATGCAAACTCTCTCCCATGACTCGTTGCTTAGATGAACTCATAGATGGATCTTGGTGAAGCCGTAGGAAAATTTTAATTTTCTGCAACGTTCCCCAACAGTGGCATCATGAGCTAGGTCTATGCGTAGTTCTCTAATGCACGAGTAGAACACAATTTGTTGTGGGCGTTGATCTTGTCATCTTACTTGCCTCTACTAGTCTTTTCTTGCTCAACGGTATTGTGGGATGAAGCGGCCCGGACCAACCTTACACGTACGCTTACGTGAGACCGGTTCCACCGACTGACATGCACTAGTTGCATAAGGTGGCTGGCGGGTGTCTGTCTCTCCCACTTTAGTTGGAGCGGAATCGATGAACAAGGCCCTTATGAAGGGTAAATAGAAGTTGACAAAATCACGTTGTGGTGATTCGTAGGTAAGAAAACGTTCTTGCTAGAACCCAATCGCAGCCACGTAAAAGATGCAACAACAACTAGAGAACGTCTAACTTGTTTTTGCAGCGATTGATCATGTGATGTGATATGGCCAGAAGTTGTGATGAATGTTGAATTGTGATGTATGAGATCATGTTCTTGTAATAGGATTCACGACTTGCATGTCGATGAGTATGACAACCGGCAGGAGCCATAGGAGTTGTCTTTATTTTTTTGTATGACCTGCGTGTCATTGAAGAACGCCATGTAAACTACTTTACTTCATTACTAAACGCGTTAGTCATAGAAGTAGAAGTAGTCGTTGGCATGACAACTTCATGAAGACACGATGATGGAGATCATGATGATGGAGATCATGGTGTCAAGCCGGTGACAAGATGATCATGGAGCCCCGAAGATGGAGATCAATGGAGCTTGATGATATTGGCCATATCATGTCACAACCATATAATTGCATGTGATGTTTATTATGTTTATGCATCTTGTTTACTTAGGACGACGGTAGTAAATAAGATGATCCCTTACAAAATTTCAAGAAGTGTTCTCCCCTAACTGTGCACCGTTGCTACAGTTCGTCGTTTCTAAGCACCACGTGATGATCGGGTGTGATGGATCCTTACGTTCACATACAACGGGTGTAAGACAGTTTTACACAGCGAAAACACTTAGGGTTAACTTGACGAGCCTAGCATGTGCAGACATGGCCTCGGAACACGGAGACCGAAAGGTCGAACACGAGTCGTATGGAAGATACGATCAACATAAAGATGTTCACCGACGATGACTAGTCCGTCTCACGTGATGATCGGACACGGGCTAGTCGACTCGGATCGTGTAACACTTAGATGACTAGAGGGATGTTTAATCTAAGTGGGAGTTCATAATTTTGATTAAGAACTTTATTATCATGAACTTAGTCTAAAACCTTTGCAAATATGTATTGTAGATCAATGGCCAACGCTAATGTCAACATGAACTTCAACGCGTTCCTAGAGAAAACCAAGCTGAAAGATGATGGCAGCAACTATACGGACTGGGTCCGAAACCTGAGGATCATCCTCATAGCTGCCAGGAAGCAATATGTCCTAGAAGGACCGCTAGGTGCCGCTCCCGTCCCAGAGAACCAAGACGTTATGAACGCTTGGCAAACTCGTGCTGATGATTACTCCCTCGTTCAGTGCGGCATGCTTTACAGCTTAGAACCGGGGCTCCAAAAGCGTTTTGAGCATCACGGAGCATATGAGATGTTCGAAGAGCAGAAACTAGTTTTCCAAGCTCATGCCCGGGTCGAGAGATATGATGTCTCCGACAAGTTCTACAGTTGTAAGATGGAGGAGAACAGTTCTGTCAGTGAACACATCCTGAAGATGTCTGGGTTGCACGCACGTATGACCCAGTTGAACATTAACCTCCCAGATGAGGCGGTCATTGACAGAATCCTCCAGTCGCTCCCACCAAGCTACAAGAGCTTTGTGATGAACTACAACATGCAGGGGATGGTAAAGACCATTCCTGAAGTGTTCTCGATGCTGAAGTCAGCAGAGGCTGAAATCAAGAAAGAACATCAAGTGTTGATGGTCAATAAGACCACTAAGTTCAAGAAGGGCAAGGGTAAGAAGAACTTCAAGAAGGACGGCAAAGATGTTGCCGCGCCCGGTAAGCCTGTTGCCGGGAAGAAGTCAAAGAATGGACCCAAGCCTGAGACTGAGTGCTTTTATTGCAAGGGGAAGGGGCACTGGAAGCGGAACTGCCCCAAATACTTAGCGGATAAGAAGGCCGGCAACACCAAAGGTATATTTGATATACATGTAATTGATGTGTACCTTACCAGTACTCGAAGTAACTCCTGGGTATTTGATACCGGTGCCGTTGCTCACATATGTAACTCACAGCAGGAGCTGCGGAATAAACGGAGACTGGCGAAGGACGAGGTGACGATGCGCGTCGGGAATGGTTCCAGGGTCGATGTGATCGCCGTCGGCACGCTGCCTCTACATTTACCTACGGGATTAGTTTTAAACCTCAATAATTGTTATTTAGTGCCAAGTTTGAGCATGAACATTGTATCTGGATCTCGTTTAATACGAGATGGCTACTCATTTAAGTCTGAGAATAATGGTTGTTCGATTTATATGAGAGATATGTTTTATGGTCATGCTCCGATGGTCAATGGTTTATTCTTGATGAATCTCGAGCGTAATATTACACATGTTCATAGTGTGGATGCCAAAAGATGTAAAGTTGATAACGATAGTCCCACATACTTGTGGCACTGCCGCCTTGGTCACATTGGTGTCAAGCGCATGAAGAAGCTCCATGCTGATGGACTTTTAGAGTCTCTTGATTATGAATCATTTGACACATGCGAACCTTGCCTCTTAGGCAAAATGACCAAGACTCCGTTCTCCGGAACAATGGAGCGAGCAACCAACTTGTTGGAAATCATACATACCGATGTGTGCGGTCCAATGAGCGTTGAGGCTCGCGGAGGATATCGTTATGTTCTCACTCTCACTGATGACTTGAGTAGATATGGGTATGTCTACTTAATGAAACACAAGTCTGAGACCTTTGAAAAGTTCAAGGAATTTCAGAGTGAAGTAGAGAATCAACGTGACCGAAAGATAAAGTTCCTACGATCAGATCGTGGGGGAGAATACTTAAGTCACGAATTTGGTACACACTTAAGGAAATGTGGAATCGTTTCACAACTCACGCCGCCTGGAACACCTCAGCGAAACGGTGTGTCCGAACGTCGTAATCGCACTCTATTAGATATGGTGCGGTCTATGATGTCTCTTACCGATTTACCGCTATCATTTTGGGGATACGCTCTAGAGACAGCTACATTCACTTTAAATAGGGCACCGTCTAAATCCGTTGAGACGACACCGTATGAATTATGGTTTGGGAAGAAACCTAAGCTGTCGTTTCTAAAAGTTTGGGGATGCGATGCTTATGTCAAGAAACTTCAACCTGAAAAGCTCGAACCCAAGTCGGAAAAATGCGTATTCATAGGATACCCTAAGGAAACTGTCGGGTATACCTTCTACTTAAGATCCGAAGGCAAGATCTTTGTTGCCAAGAACGGATGCTTTCTGGAGAAAGAGTTTCTCTCGAAAGAAGTAAGTGGGAGGAAAGTAGAACTCGATGAAGTACTACCTCTCGAACGGGAAAGTGGTGCAGCGCAGGAAACCATTCCTGTAATGCCCACACCAACTGAAGAGGAAAATGTTGATGATGATCAAGGTACTTCAGATCTAGTTGCTACTGAACTTCGAAGGTCCACAAGGACACGTTCCGCACCAGAGTGGTACGGCAACCCTGTCATGGAAATCATGTTGCTAGACAACAATCAACCTTCGAACTATGAAGAAGCAATGGCGGGCCCGGATTCCAACAAATGGCTTGAGGCCATGAAATCCGAGATAGGATCCATGTATGAAAACAAAGTATGGACTTTGACAGACTTGCCCGATGATCGGCGAGCGATAGAAAATAAATGGATTTTTAAGAAGAAGACGGACGCGGATGGTAATGTTACCATCTATAAAGCTCGACTTGTCGCTAAGGGTTATCGACAAGTTCAAGGGATTGACTACGACGAGACATTCTCTCCCGTGGCGAAGCTTAAGTCCGTCCGAATCATGTTAGCAATTGCCGCATACTATGATTATGAGATATGGCAGATGGACGTCAAAACGGCATTCCTTAATGGACATCTTAAGGAAGAGCTGTATATGATGCAGCCGGAAGGTTTTGTCGTTCCTCAGAACGCTAACAAAGTATGCAAGCTCCAGCGATCCATTTATGGACTGGTGCAAGCATCTCGGAGTTGGAACATTCGCTTTGATGAGATGATCAAAGCGTTTGGGTTTACGCAGACTTATGGAGAAGCCTGCGTTTACAAGAAAGTGAGTGGGAGCTCTGTAGCATTTCTCCTATTATATGTAGATGACATACTCTTGATGGGAAATGATACGAAACTCCTGGACAGCATTAAGGCCTACTTGAACAAGTGTTTTTCAATGAAGGACCTTGAAGAAGCTGCTTATATATTAGGCATCAAGATCTATAGAGATAGATCGAGACGCCTCATAGGTCTTTCACAAAGCACATACCTTGATAAGATTTTGAAGAGGTTCAAAATGGATCAGTCCAAGAAGGGGTTCTTGCCTATGTTACAAGGTGTGAGATTGAGCTTGGCTCAGTCACCGACCACGGCAAAAGATAAAGAAGAGATGAGTGTCATCCCCTATGCTTCAGCCATAGGGTCTATTATGTATGCCATGCTGTGTACCAGACCCGATGTAAACCTTGCCGTAAGTTTGGTTGCAAGATACCAAAGTAACCCCGGCAAGGAACACTGGACAGCGGTCAAGAATATCCTGAAGTACCTGAAAAGGACAAAGGACATGTTTCTCGTTTATGGAGGAGATGAAGAGCTCGTCGTAAAGGGTTACGTCGACGCTAGCTTCGACTCAGATCTGGATGACTCTAAGTCACAAACCGGATACGTGTATATGTTGAATGGTGGAGCAGTAAGCTGGTGCAGCTGCAAGCAGAGCGTCGTGGCGGGATCTACATGTGAAGCGGAGTACATGGCAGCCTCGGAGGCAGCGCATGAAGCGATTTGGATGAAGGAGTTCATCACCGACCTAGGAGTCATACCCAATGCGTCGGGGCCGATCAAACTCTTCTGTGACAACACTGGAGCTATTGCCCTTGCCAAGGAGCCCAGGTTTCACAAGAAGACCAGGCACATCAAGCGTCGTTTCAACTCCATCCGTGAAAATGTTCAAGATGGAGACATAGAGATTTGCAAAGTGCACACGGATCTGAATGTCGCAGATCCGTTGACTAAACCTCTCTCGCGTGCAAAACATGATCAACACCAGAACTCTATGGGTGTTCGATTCATCACAATGTAACTAGATTGGTGACTCTAGTGCAAGTGGGAGACTGTTGGAAATATGCCCTAGAGGCAATAATAAAAGGATTATTATATTTCAATGTTCATGATAATTGTCTTTTGTTCATGCTATAACTGTATTATCCGGAAATCGTAATACACGTGTGAACACTTAGACCCAATGAGTCCCTAGTGAGCCTCTAGTTGACTAGCTCGTTATGATCAATAGATAGTCATGGTTTCCTGACTATGGACATAGGATGTCGTTGATAACGGGATCACATCATTAGGAGAATGATGTGATGGACAAGACCCAATCATAAGCATAGCATAAAAGATCGTATAGTTCGTTTGCTAGAAGCTTTGCCAATGTCAAGTATCTATTCCTTCGACCATGAGATCGTGTAACTCCCGGTTACCGTAGGAGTGCCTTGGGTGTATCAAACGTCACAACGTAACTGGGTGACTATAAAGGTGCATTACAGGTATCTCCGAAAGTATCTGTTGGGTTGACACGGATCGAGACTGGGATTTGTCACTCCGTATAACGGAGAGGTATCTCTGGGCCCACTCGGTAATGCATCATCATAATGAGCTCAATGTGACCAAGGTGTTGGCCACGGGATCATGCATTACGGTACGAGTAAAGTGACTTGCCGGGTAACGAGACTGAACAAGGTATTGGGATACCGACGATCGAGTCTCGGGCAAGTAACGTACCGATTGACAAAGGGAATTGTATACAGGGTTTGATCGAATCCTCGACATCGTGGTTCAACCGATGAAATCATCGAGGAGCATGTGGGAGCCAACATGGATATCCAGACCCCGCTGTTGGTTATTGCCCGAGAGTCGTCTCGGTCATGTCTGCGTGTCTCCCGAACCCGTAGGGTCTACACACTTAAGGTTCGGTGACGCTAGGGTTAGTAGGAAGTCAAGTATGTGACTACCGAATGTTGTTCGGAGTCCCGGATGAGATCCCGGACGTCACGAGGAGTTCCGGAATGGTCCGGAGGTAAAGATTTATATATGGGAAGTCCTGTTTCGGGCATCGGGACAAGTTTCGGGGTTATCGGTATTGTACCGGGACCACCGGAGGGGTCCCGGGGGCCCACCGGGTGGGGCCACCTGCCCCGGGGGGCCACATGGGCTGTAGGGGGTGCGCCTTGGCCTGCATGGGCCAAGGGCACCAGCCCCACATAGGCCCATGCGCCTAGGGTTCAAGGGGGCAAGAGTCCTAGGAGGGGAAGGCACCTCCTAGGTGCCTTGGGGGGGAGGGAAACCCCCCTTGGCCGCCGCCCCCTAGGAGATTGGATCTCCTAGGGCCGGCCACCCCCCCCTTGGCCCTCCTATATATAGTGGGGGAGAGGAGGGACTTCATACCTTGAGTCCTTGGCCTTTGGTTGCCTCCTTCTCCCTCCCCAACACCTCTCCTCCTCCGTTGTGTGCTCAGCGAAGCCCTGTCGGAGTACTGCTTCTCCACCATCACCACGCCGTCGTGCTGCCGGTGGAGCTGTCTTCCTCAACCTCTCCTTCCCCCTTGCTGGATCAAGAAGGAGGAGACGTCGCTCGTCCCGTACGTGTGTTGAACACGGAGGTGCTGTCCGTTCAGCACTTGGCATCGGTGATCTGAATCACGTTCGAGTACGACTACATCATCACCTTGCAAGCTTCCGCACGCGATCTACAAGTGGTATGTAGATGCAAACACTCTCCCATGACTCGTTGCTTAGATGAACTCATAGATGGATCTTGGTGAAGCCGTAGGAAAATTTTAATTTTCTGCAACGTTCCCCAACAACCAATTGGTACCTCGACACCGGAGCAACTGATCACGTGACAGGAGAACTTGAAAAGCTTGCTGTTCGGGATCGGTACACTGGCACTGAACAAATCCACACCGCAAGTGGTCAAGGTATGGACATTGCTCACATTGGTCATTCGGTTCTCACTACCCCTCATGGCTCCCTCAAACTAAATAACATCATCCATGCACCAGAATCAGATCAAAGTTTACTTTCTGCCTACAAGCTTATTCGTGATAACAATGCCTTTCTTGAAGTTTACCCTGAAATTTTCTTTGTTAAGGATCGAGCCACCCGGAGAACCGTTCTTCAAAGCAAGAGTAGGGGCCGTTTGTTCCCTGTTTCTGGCCGCCATGATGCTCCTCCTTGTCAAGCTCTCAGTGTGATCAAGCCATCTACCTCAAGATGGCACAAGCGCCCAGGGCATCCTGCTTTTCCGGTGGTCCAGAAAATTCTTCAAGATTTTAGTCTTCCAGTTTCCAATAAAAAGGATCATCTCCTTGTGTGTGATTCATGTCATATGGCCAAGAGTCATCAGCTCCCTTATTCTCGTTCTACTAGTGAATCAAAGGCTCCTTTAGAGCTAGTTTTTTCAGATGTGTGGGGTCCTGGACCCGTTTCTGTTGGCAGACAAAAATACTATGTTAGCTTCATTGATGATTTCAGCAAGTTTAGTTGGATCTATTTGCTTAAAAATAAGTCTGATGTATTTGCCAAGTTTCACCTTTTCCAGCAACATGTTGAGCGGCTCTTTGATCACAAAATTCTTGCCATGCAAACAGACTGGGGTGGTGAATACCAAAAACTCCACTCCTTCTTTGAGCGCATAGGTATCACTCATCATGTTTCCTGTCCACACGCTCACCAACAGAACGGCTCCGCTGAAAGAAAACATAGGCACATAGTGGAGGTGGGTCTCTCCCTCCTTGCACATGCCTACATGCCACTCAAGTTTTGGGACGAAGCATTCCTCACAGCAGTATATCTCATCAATCGTATTCCTAGTAGAGTCATTAATAATCAAACCCCTCTTGAACGTCTTTTTGGCACCAAACCAAATTACACATTTCTTCGCATTTTTGGCTGTGCCGTTTGGCCAAATCTACGTCCTTTTAATAAGCACAAGCTCGAGTTTCGTTCGAAACAGTGTGTATTTCTGGGGTACAGTAGCCTTCATAAGGGATATAAGTGTTTGGATGTTGCTACTGGACGTATCTATGTTTCTCGCGATGTGGTTTTTGATGAACAAGTGTTTCCTGTTGCCAAACTTCACCCAAATGCCGGTGCTCAACTTCGCAAGGAGCTTGTTCTTTTACCCGCCCATCTCCTCCCATCGTCCAACTTTATCCCCGGGGGTATAGTAGATCCGGCTGATCATGTGTCAATGTCTCATAACCCCATTGATCAAAACTCTGCTGAAAGTGTGCAGGAATATAATGAAGCAACAGGAGAAAATTCGTATGATTTTATGTCAGGATCCGCCGCTACCGCACACGCCGCAGAAGATCCGGACGGCGATCGCCGAGCTGATCTGGGCGGGATCTCCTTGGGATCAGCCTCGTCAGGCGTCCTAGGCGGGCCCGGCGCATCGCCTCTGGGATCCGTGCCGGTGTCAGCCAGGCGGGCTGCACCTGCGGCTGGATCTGGTGGGCTAGGCGCACGTAGCCCTGGTCGGCCTTTGTCGCACCCGCGGGTCAACCCCGTGGCAGGGCCAGGCGGGCCCTCTGCATGCGGCTCCGGTCGGCTGCCGCCCGACCAGCCGCTGGAGCCCAGTCCAGATGCGCCAAGTGGTCGTTTCGGGGAGGCGGCTCCCTCGTCGTCTGCTGATTCGCTGCTGCCGTCCCAGGAGCTGCAACAGGAGTTCCCTTCTGGATCTTCTGTGGACTCCGGATCGGCTGTGTCTTCTTCCTCAAATCGACTCCAGCAACGTGATTTGCAACCTGCTCCACCGCCACCAGCCCGCTCCCATACCAGGTCCCAAAGTGGTATTGTTAAGCCTAAAATCTATAAAGATGGTTGTGTTCGTTGGGGTTCTTTTTGTGCCACAGGAGAACCGCAGAGTCTGGGCGAAGCATTAGGTGAACGCCGATGGAAGGAGGCCATGGACGAGGAATATGATGCTCTTATGAAAAACAAGACGTGGCGTTTGGTTCCACCTGTCAAAGGGAGGAATCTTATTGACTGCAAGTGGGTCTATAAGGTCAAGCGCAAATCTGATGGCACTATTGACAGGTACAAGGCACGTTTAGTCGCCAAAGGTTTCAAGCAGAGGTATGGGCTTGATTACGAGGACACATTTAGTCCTGTAGTAAAAGCAACTACTATCAGAATAATTCTTTCAGTTGCAGTCTCTAGAAACTGGTGCATTCGACAGCTAGATGTCAAGAACACGTTTTTGTATGGTGTTCTTGAAGAGGAAGTGTTCATGAAGCAACCTCCTGGGTATGAAAACTCCAGATTTCCACGTCATGTTTGTAAGCTTGAAAAGGCATTGTATGGGCTGAAACAGGCACCTAGAGCTTGGTACTCTCGGTTATCTTCAAAGTTGCAATCTCTGGGGTTCTCTCCATCTAAGGGAGACACCTCGTTGTTCTTTTATCATAGGCATGGGATAACCATTTTTATGCTCATTTATGTTGATGATATTGTTGTTACAAGTTCCTCATCTCAAGCAGTTGAAGCTCTCCTCATGGACTTGAGAAAGGATTTTGCACTCAAGGATCTGGGCAATCTGCATTTCTTCCTTGGCATTGAGGTAAAACATGTACCAAGTGGAATTGTGTTGTCACAGGAAAAATATATACAAGAAATACTTCAGAGGATGGGCATGAAGACATGTAAGCCATCACCTACACCTTTGTCTGTTTCTGAAAAGCTGTCCCTTCATGATGGAGAGGCACTTGGGGCAGAGGATGTCACAAGGTATAGAAGTATTGTAGGAGCATTGCAATACTTGACTTTGACTAGGCCAGATATTTCATACTCAGTAAACAAAGTTTGTCAATTTTTACATGCTCCTACTAGTGTCCATTGGACAGCTGTTAAAAGGATACTTAGGTACCTTCAAGGAACCAAAGGTCATGGTTTGAAATTTCGAAAGTCAGATTCTATGCTAGTCAGTGCTTTTTCAGATGCAGACTGGGCAGGCTGTCCTGATGACAGGCGGTCTACAGGAGGCTTTGTAGTATTTCTTGGAGGTAACTTGATATCCTGGTGTGCTCGCAAGCAACCTACTGTTTCTCGGTCCAGTACAGAAGCTGAGTACAAAGCATTAGCCAACGCTACTGCTGAGATTATTTGGGTCCAAAATTTGCTGACAGAACTGGGTGTTCATCATCCAAAAGCTGCATCACTTTGGTGTGATAATCTTGGTGCCACATATCTATCCGCTAATCCTGTGTTTCATGCCAGGACAAAACATATTGAAATTGACTATCATTTTGTTCGTGAACGGGTGGCTGAAAAATTGTTGAATATCAGGTTTATACCTACGGGTGATCAAGTTGCCGATGGATTCACTAAGCCGCTTACTTTGCACCAGCTGAAGGCTTTCAGGCGCAATCTCAACTTGGATAGTTGTGATTGAGGGGGAGTGTTAAACATTGTATTTGCGTATATACACGGTGTATGTATAAACCGTGTATATCCCGCGTATGTGTGCGTGCGTGTGTACCAAGTCAGGTCGTCGGGGCTGGTAGGATCGATCTCCTCTCCTTGTAGTTATCCTGTAGATAATGGGATCGATCCTAACCTCCTCTAACCTCCTGCGCCCATGTAATCTGTTGGCCTAGAGCCCTATTTAACACGTACGCGTCCCTGCCGCCACGGTATACGCTTAACCTAGTTCTTCACAGTGACAGCGTCAATTTTCCATTCTTCTGGAACTAGAATTAGCACTTCTTTCATTGAAGAATATGCTGACGAAATTAACATCCTAGTGCAGATTAATGAATTCAAGCTGGACCTGAAAAGAGCTCAATGGACCGGGCCTGAATAACGGCGGAAGAAATGCTTGAACGCACATGACCACCTAGCATAACATGGTTGAAGATTACGGTATCAACAGCAACATAAGAATATTGATGAAGAAACAAGGCATTTTTTTTAGATGAAGATAAACAGTACTACACATAAACTAATCCCCATATGCCAACGACAACTCTGGGGTTGCAATACTAATCTGTGGCTCCGATTGTACTTTATGGTTTCCGTATCTATAAAGATATCGTCCATTGGATCGATATATAGATGATTGTAATGCGGCTCCTGGTTGAGGCATGCAAAGGGGCAGCATTGAACTGGTCAGCATCATCGGCAACTGAGCTTAATATTCCACATCTCCTTCTCCTGCTTGGCCTAAGATTGTTGCGGCGTTGGCGGGCCATGGGAGCGGGTTGTTGGCTACCACTCACCAATTGTGTTCGACGGACCCGTTAGGAGATGATGGATGGGATTGTTACATTCAAGCCAGCATCATTTTACTGATTGACACTGTCCTAAGTAATAGAAATATACTCCCTCTGTAAAGAAATACAAGAGCGTTTAGACCATTAAAGTAGTGATGTAAATGCTCTTATATTTCTTTAGAGAGGGAGTACCAAATAATCACTAGAGTACATATTAACCAGTGTACCCGAGGGGTTGTGAAGAAGTAATATCATTACTAAATAACTTTGTGTGAAGAAGTCATATGAAATCACTATATAAGACCAGTAATACAAGATTATGTGTACACACATCACACCGATCGGAGTGGAGTATAGTGCCCCGCAAAAAAGAAAAGAAAAAGGTGGAGTGTAGTGGAGTGCTGTCAAAGAGTCATACGAAACAACTTAATTAAGACCATGTCGATATTCCTTTCGGAACGGAAGTAGATTTACCTATCCTCAAATTCTCAACGTTCAAATATAATACTCCATCCGTTCCTAAATATAAGTCTTTTTAGTGGTTTTAAATAAACTACTCCCTCCGTTCCTAAATACTTGTCTTTCTAGAGATTTCAATAAGTGACTACATACGGCGCAAAATGAGTGAATCTACACTTTAAAATATGTCTACATACATCCGTATGTTGAGTCCATTTAAAATGCCTAGAAAGACAAGTATTTGGGAACGGAGGGAGTACAACATAAGGATATATATAGACGTATTTTAAAATGTAGATTCACTCATTTTGCTCTGTATATAGTCCCTTGTTGAAATCTCTAAAAAGACTTATATTTAGAAACGGAGAGAGTACCATTCATGAACGTAGCGCTGCCAGAAAAAACAGCAGGTGCAATGTAAAAGAGACAGAATACATAGAAAAGACCAAAAAAAATTGGCCGTATGCATGCAGAGGCCGGGGTGACCCCCCTTTTCAAAAAAAAATAGACAGAGACCATTTTAATGATCCATATGAGCTTGGTACACGCTTCCAAGAACTGATCTTGCTAGCGACAGTGCTAATTTCCATATTATGCAGGAAGGAATTAATTAGCCTACGCGCGCTCGGAGAGCACTACTTCCATTGAAGAATATGCTGACGAAATTAAGATAGTGTAGATTAATGAATTCAAGCTAGACCTTAAAAGACCTCAAGGGATCGGACCTGAATAACGGCGGAAGAAATGCTTGAACGCACATGACCACATAGCATAACATGGTTCAAGATTACGGTATCAACAGCAACATAAGAATATTTTTATGTATGTAGACCTAGATGAAGAAACAACGCATTTTTTAGATGAAGATATTAATCCGATCCCCATGGCTAACGACAAGTGTGGGATTATACAATATTAATCTATGGTTCCAATAGTACTTTATGGTTTCCGTATCTATAAAGATATCGTCCATTGGATCGATATGTAGTACTGTATATGATGGTAGGAGCAACTGCTAATGCGGTTCCTGGTTGAGGCATGCAAAGGGGCAACATTGAATTGGTCAGCATCATCGGCAACTGAGCTGAATATTCCACATCTCTCTCTTCTTCTCCAGTGTCTGGCCTAAGATTGTTGCAGCGTTGGCGGGGCATGAGAGCGGGTGTGGATGCCTATACTCGTCAAGCCAATCGTGTTGGATCCATTAGGAGATGATGATGGGGTTGTTTGTTACATTCAAGCTCAGTAGCAACATTTCCTGATTAACACCGGCACATACACACATACTGTAACAGACAATCACTATTTAGTAACCAGTGTAGCGGAGGGGTTGCCAAGAAGCAGTCACATGAAACGACTTTAGTAAGGAACCACATGAAATCACTGTATAAGACCAGTAATACTACAAGATTTTGCACCAACATGACATTGATCAGTGACTCGGGGTGGAGTGTGGTGGAGTGCTGTCAAGGAGTCGTACGAAACAACTTAACTAAGACCCTCTCGATATTCCTTTCAGAAAGGAAAGTGGATTTCACCTACCCTCTGCACGCTGGGAACAAACTCCCAACATCCGATCGAATATATATGTAACACCATGAACGTAGCACTGCCAGAGAAAAGCAGCAGGTGTAAAAGAGACAGAATATATAGAAGAAAAGAGATATCAGCCGCCATGCATATTTTTTCCCTGACTGATCTCGTTGAGATATCAGCCGCATCATGACATTGCTTTCAGTGTGGAACTGGGTGAAAAAGCAGGCTCACGGTCTCGCCACAAGATCGCAGCCAAAAGGCGCGGCGAGTATCGCCCGGGAAGCATCGCCGAACACGCGGGAAAGCGACGGTTCGAACCTTCTTGCATGCGTCGTCCATGCACCATTCGGCTCCATCATTCCCGGTATGAACAAGACAAGGCTACCACGTCACGAATTTTACAGAAAAATTAAGAGAAAGAAAGTCCATGAGCGTGTACGGGGTATCCATCACGATTTACTTTGCATATATGTGGCCTTTAGGAGTGGCAAAGGAAAGACATGTATGCGTACGCGTCCATCCATGTACAGTCATGTGACCGCCGTGGTTTGCAACATGAAGTCGGGGCTTTTCACAAGGCGCGCCGTCTTGTTTCGAAAAGCCGGGCATGAACAACCTCTGCCGTTGCTATTAAGAAGAAGAATCCAAGCGCGTATATATAGCCAATAGATCTCGATCGAATTGCCTCCCCCATTTTTCTCTTTCTTTTGATGATGGCTTTCATTTCTGCAGACAACTAAAGGTCTCTTAATTCGGGACACTGACAGGGTGCCGATGTCGTGGCTTTGTGGTTTTTAGAACACTAAAACACACGAAAGCATGAATATTGCCCGTAGGATTCTATATGAGAATTTCACAGAAACTTTAAGAGAAAGAAAGTCCATGGGATGGAAGACAAAGAGAGAATGTTGCATGGGACCACCTCTTGTTAGAAATCCTTGGGGCAGTGCATAGAAAACTTGGGAGATTACTCCTCTGCTATCCATAAGAAAATTGGGCGGTTTCCTGCCTCCCCCAGGAAAGATGTCAGGCATGAATTAAATTTCTCTGAAATATCCACGAAAATCTCTGAAGCTGCTGCGAAAACAAAGCCAAAGGGAAATTTATTTCGGTATTTAGCATTTTTGCTGTTGTGGTGCAGGTGCAGTTGGCCCAAACTAATAAATCAGTGTCCAAGCTCCTGCAGGGCCCGGGCTTCGCTAGCAACCGTCTATCTAGGAATCCATTAACTCCGACCCGGTTGGGCATGGCACTGGCCAATCAGATCACTCCCTGCTAAGCTCGCCGCGGTCACTGTCCTCTTGTTTTTGAGCCCGGACGCGGTTCCTCCCCCCATTAAATACAGCTCCTCCTCCCTTCTCCCCGATCACATCCCCATTTTGCCTCTCCTCCGCTCTCCACACACACACGCACACACAGACACACACTCTCAGACACCCTTCTGATCTTACATTTCCTGCCTTGCTCTGAGAAATCAGATAGGAATCCTGCCCCGGCGAGAAAGAAATTCGTTGCAAAGAGAGATGGAGGCCGTGCATGAGGGCAATGGAGGGAGCGGCCTGGTGGTGACGGAGCTGAGCCACATCAAGGAGCTGGTGAAGCAGCTGGACGTGCACCTGGGGGGCTCGCCCGACCTCTGCAAGCTCCTCGCCCAGCAGATCTTCGCCGTCACCGAGAGGTCCATCGGCATGATCAAGTCCGGCCACTTCAACGGCCCCAAGCGCTCGGCCGCCGCCGCCGGCCTCGACTCGCCGCCGCTCTCCGCCACGCCCAGCCCCGTCAGCGGCGTCTCCAACACGCCGTTCAAGCCCAACAAGAAGAGGTGAGCCAAAACCCCTTGCAGTTGCAGAGAAAGTTTTTAAAATCTTTTTTTGCTGGATTGTTGAGTGATTGGTTTCTTCTTGGATTCGCAGGAAGACGTCGGAGAAAGGGGGGCGTCAGATCAGGGTGAGCTCGGCGGCGGGAGGAGCGGACGCCCCCGCCGACGACGGCCACAGCTGGAGGAAGTACGGCCAGAAGGACATCCTCGGAGCCCAGCACCCAAGGTTGGTCTCGGCGCATTCCGGCCAAAGTTTCATCTTTCATTTCAAATAGTAATCCGCACAAGCTTTCCTTCCGAAGTGGCAACGAAATCATTCGCTTTTCCTTGCGTGAGATGATGGAGATCTCTGTTTTGGATTTGGAACACTGTTCCCGAATTCATGGCGTCCACATGTCAGATAGGAATAGGGTAGCGAGTGCACAGCGTCCGGTTGGATATGTTCCAGAAAGGAGCTGCTGTTATCGGATAGGTGATGATGATGGCGTGATGCCGCTTTGCGCCAGTAGTGATTTTGTTCTGGCTTCAGAATCGCAAACTTTTCTGTAAAGAGGAAAAAAGTTCAGGGTTCGGAACTGGGCATGCCGCCATGGTGTTTCTTTTTTGAGCCGTGCCTGACCTGGATCGTGCACAACATTGCAGGGCGTACTACCGTTGCACGTACCAGAAGACCCAGGGATGCGTGGCGACGAAGCAGGTGCAGCGCGCCGACGAGGACCCGGCGCTCTTCGACGTGGTCTACCACGGCGAGCACACCTGCGTCCATAAGGCGGCGGCGGCGGGGGCGGGCATGGTGCAGCCGGCCGGGCAGAACCCGGACGCGCAGAGCCTTCTGCAGAGCCTGAGCTCGAGCCTGACGGTGAAGACCGAGGGGCTCACGGCGGCGGGAACGCAGGGCTGGAGCGCCACCACGCCCTTCAGCTTCTCCTCGCCGGCGGTGAGCGGCATGACGCCGCCGGAGCACCTCCCGTTCTCCACGCCGTCGACGCCGGAGAACTGCTTCGTGTCGATGCCCACGTCGCTCGAACCCTCGCCGGCGACCTCAGGCTCGAACCACATGTGCATGACCCCGTTCCATGCGCAGTCCGAGCTCCAAACAATGGTGTCTGCGCTCGTGGAGGCGACGAGCATGCCGGCGGCCGACACGGAGGAGGCCGCCTTCTCCTACTGGGGCTTCGACGATTCTGCCTTGCACGTTAACAACCTCGACGAGGACGTCAACAACTTCGACATTTCTGCCTTCTTCGCATGAGATGTTTGCAAAGAGAGAATGCAAACAAAGAAACAGAGAAGATGAGCAGTAGAAATTAGAGAAGCAGCTGGAGGTGACTGGCCGCCCTCTGAGTTCTGGCACTTGTCCAGGGACAGAGGAGGGAAGAACACACCAGTTCTTCCTCAGTGCAGGTCTAAAATTTAGGACATAAGATTAGTGCCTCCTCCCTTCACCCCAATTCTTTTTTCCCCAGTTCCTTTTTGCCACCAGGGCGTTGCATTGTATTATATTTTTATGTCAAGGAAAATAAAAACCTGTCGTTGATGTTATGCATCTCGTGCAATTCACCATCTCTTGGGAATCAGTAAGACAGTAACCGTAATTTCGATCGATATATTGGACATAGAATGCCACTCTTCAAAAAGGAAAAATGGAGTAATCAGCTATGACACGAAACAAAACGAATCCTTTTGTTACACTTGTCTTGCATGATCTCGCAAATAAGCCAGCAAAATGAAGGATCACCTCTTACTAATTACTACTGTGTCCATCAAGGTTAATTCATGGAGAAAATGGACAGTATGAGCCAGATGAAAATTCATACGTGGCATGCTAGGAATGACAGAGTTTTCAACTCCAAGATTTGGTCTGCACAATACACATGCCTATATGCAGCAGATATGCTTCGTCTTTGGAGTTTCAGAACTCAAAACCAGCGCATCAAGGAGGTTCTCCAAGTTTGGAGACAAAAACTGCTGCATAGTGAATAGACGAATAATGTAATCCTTCTCCTCTCTTCTCCCCTCCCCTATGTTCATCTTCCCGTTTTTCGACATGCTTGTGTTTTGCACCTTTGGTGCACCCAACAAGCTGAACTTGTACCTGTTACTTCACCAGGCTGTGGCCTGTTTTGAAATATAAGGTCGGCAGCCTGCCACCTTCTTTTTCAAAAAAAAAAAAAATTCATACGTGCCCCCTTAAGCCCAACAGTGTGAAATTCTTTGACAGCTGAGGCAAGACCAGAGGAAAACTTGACTCAGCAAAGCTTTCTTTGAATGGAGTAAAGCCTCTCATTGTCATGCAAGGAAACAATAAGAAAAGTTGGCCCGGTTCCTTGTCTGCTCTGAGAAAGTTCCATAAATAAATCTAAGGAAACATATCTTCTTGAATGAAGAGATAAATCTCGGAAAACATTCAGGACACAGAAATAGTCCATGGTCGGGTCACACACTGCTACTAGTATGAATAAGCAGGAGGTCAAACATGAAATCAGAACCACACAGCTGGGGGCCCGGGAGCAGTCCTCATCACCATTAGGAAACGGTTTCGTTCGTCGTCGTCATCTTCAGAAAATTGCAGACGAGCGCATGGGTTCACACTTGGAAGCTTTTACAGCCTCTCCTCCTCATCAGTCTTCCAATTTGCCGATGCAGAAATCCTCAATGATGTCAAAGACTCGTGTGCCATGCTGCGGGCTGAAAGCATGTCGGGCTAGTATTGTTATGTGAAATACAGTTATTAATACAATGACGTGCGAGCTTCACGCGCTCCTGAACGAAAAGTATAATGGAATGGAAATACAAGTAGGAAAATCAGATGTAGCTCTCCTTGACAAAGCTAGCGAATAAGAAACATCCCCATCAGGATAAGAAACATCCACATCAGTGTTGTTGTTTAAACTTAATTTTCTCCTTTGGACCATCCATCATCTAGATCTATTAATTTACTTGTGCAAATATCTTTTGTCTTGCTTTGGATAACAACATCCACATGTTATCAGATATCATGGGTATGGACCAAGAAAGATTTTTTAGAGGACTATAACACACAGAGTTTCAGTGATAACAAAAGAAATACATGGGCACTATTCAACATAACAAAATCATTGCACCATAACTTGGAACATGCGATCAACAGCAAATCATGGAAGGGAACAATGAGAGCAAAATTGCCTTTGCATGCTGTTGCAACTGGGAAACCGGAAATACCCTTTATATGCATTTATTAAGTTGGGTCAATTAAGCAATTTAAAATGTGATATACATTCAAAAATTTAAATGGGGTAAAAAGATCCATAAGTGTAACCCTGTCACTTACTGAATTACCATCCAGAAAAAAAGATAACTAAATTACTAATGATCTTCAATAAGTTGAACCTCGAAAGGTGCAGTAAATGAACACCCGAGCAGTCAGGTGATACATCAGTAACGTCAACGCGAATCATCATTTAAGAACAATGTTGACAGGATATGATGTAAACAATATTTATGAGATGTTACAAACCCGAAAAATCCCTCTGTCGAATCGCCACCAGCATTGTTTAGAATGGCATCACCACCTGGATGTTCCTCCACGTATGGAGTTACATCGTAAACCTGGATCATGGCAAATATGAGAACATAAATTTCCCAATTTCAAACTAGATGGTAAAGCGAGATGATGGCAGTTGGTAAACTAGTAGAATGTTTTGTTCCAACCTTGTCCTTGATTATGATCCAACAATCCTTCCTTGTGTTGTGTGTTGACACCTCTTTCTTTGAATAGCTCTTAGATGTCTGAATATGAAATATCAGTAAGCAAATACAGAAAATGCCATGCATTTTGGATTAACCTAGAGCAATCTTGTCATTAGATTAGCAACCATAAGCAACACTCTAAAGCATAAAGGCATACGTTCAAGACAAAACTGCATGTTAAAGCAAGTGCATTTTGGATTAATCAACGACAATCTTGTCTGCAGATAAACAAACGTAACTGGCAATTCCAGGAAAAAGTTGCTTGTTAAACTACAGTATTCAAATACGAAGGATGAAATTCACCGTTCCATTTCCGGCTGAACGTGCATCCTTTCCTTCACCTGCATTGCAACATTTACTCAGCGCCAATAAAGTGAAGTCGCCTTCGCTTAAGATTACGAGTCAGGCCCCCCTTTTACCTTTGTTTTTGGATCTTGGGATAACAAAGAGTGCTCCCAGTACAAGAAGCACAACAAGTGAGATGAGGATGATAATTTCCATGGTGCACCTCAGGAACTACTGAACAATGTATTACTGATGAAGTGTTCTGCAGAGCAAAAAAAGCAGCCTCAGTCCCTGACCAAAGATTACAGCAAACATGGGAACACTGACAGGAAGTAATAATACCACGAACAGAATCTTTATCATCCAAATAGTGCGTTTGGGAGCTAAGTATTTTTTAAGTTTTCTAGGAATAGTGTGGTTTCTGAAAAAAACTTTAGTATTAAATACTTAGGTGTTTGGATAAAAAAAAACTGCAGTTTAACAAACCTTAGTATCTTTAAAACTGTGGTATTTTTGTAGTATCTGAAAAAGAGGTTGGGACCTCTTTTTTTAAAACTGAGAAACCCTGGCTCGTTGATCTCTCGTCCACAAAATGACTGGCTGCCCTCGATCTTTATGTCTTGGCCACTTTTCGCCACTGCTTCTTCTAGACGCGCGAGCTGCACCTTCAGTGCCTGTCACAACGACCCGTCTTTGATGGATCACAAGAGATAACTCGACTATGTATCCTAGTATCTAGTAGAGAACGTGCTCATGTCCAGCATGCATACAGCGGCCGTCAGCGCGACTCCATCCGGCCGTGAGTAGCGTAGTTAGGTTCGGCTATTGGTATCGTCAAGATTATCCATGCAACGACAGAACAATCGGTCAAAATCAAAAAAACTGAATAAACTACCATTCGGCAAACGCCTCCACAGTTTTACCAAAACTGAGAAAAACTACGCTTTTTAGAAACCTCAGTATTTATTGCCCACGCATTCAAATACCGAGGTTTTGGAATCCTATGGTTTTGCAAAAACTGCGTTGCCAAACTAGGCAAAATGAAAGAGAGACAGTGTTACAAACTCACTTTTCTAGGTCTAGATTGTTCAGGGTTACTGACAGGGAGTAATACTGCTAGGCGCTAGCTGCGGCCTAGACTGCTTGCTGCCTTTGCTACTGCCATGACACTGTGTTACAGAAGAGCTAAAAAATGGCATCATTGCATCTACCCAGATCTCGTGTCCTACCTCAGACGATCAGGCCCAGGCCTCCAAAGCCGGGCGCTTCCATCAACAAATCCAGTATTTCTTCTGCGCTAGATACTCAAAGTCGAAGCTTCCTCACTAGTACTATTTCCATTCCAAATAGGCGGATCTGACGAACTCGGGCTATTTGATAAAACGAAATGCCCCCATTTGCCCTATAAGGCTCTTCTACTTTGACATACTAGATAAACTGCCCCACTTTACTTTGACTATTTGATAAAATGCCCAATTTCTATTTTAGCAGATTTCTCACAGTCTTCTCCCCTTTGCCCCATGCTCTCTCTCTCCTTTCTCTCCCTCTTACTCTCACGGCTGATGGAGAAGAGAGGGAAAAATCAGAGGAGAAGGTGGATTGATGGAGAACCAGGAGAAGAGATGACAAATCTGTGGAAAAGACTCACCTTTTTGCACTGCTGCTGTCCTTGGTCGTCGCTGACGTCGCCTGAGATGCGGCGGACAGAGGGGTGCCTACGGGCCTCGATCGCGGAAGGAGAGAGGGGTGCAGCCGGGGACGGAGAGGAACACGGGCTAGGCGGGATAGGGGCGAGGAAAGGGGCGTGTCGGCTGCGCCTTGGCCGTATGTCGCGCCGGCCGCCGGCGTTGATGCTGGTTCTGCGCTGCTGGACTGCTAGTACCGGATAGGCTGGAGACGATCAGGCGAACAGAGAGATGTCTCTGTTGTTGCGATCTATCAACTCCACGGGCAAAAACGTAAAAGCCATAGTCAGTGCTTCCTCGTCCGAAAAAGCTTGTCCCTCAATAAATGTATTTAGCACTAAGAGCATCTTCACTCGGCCCCCCAACACGCCCCTTCAGACCCCCTTTTAATCACCAGTTCGAAAAAATCGGCCCAGTCGCACCCTCAGGAGCCTAAATTTCGCCGGTTAGGGGTGAAATGCGGACCCGGGCCAAACCCAGCACGCTAGGGGGCGTCCGGTGATGCCGGGGGAAACGATTTTGGCGTGAAAACTGATGGACCCGGCGAGTCAGCAACGCCGAGAACCCCGACACCGCGACACCGCTTGCCGCCGTCAAGGTTGAGCCCCAAGAGATGCTGAAGCGGCGGCCTTGTCATAAACGAGGGCCGCCGCCGCCAACTTTCTCCTCCTCCCCGCTCCCATCTTCGCCTGGTCAGGCCGAAGAACGAGCCGACGACGCCGCCTGTCGTCGTCAAGCAGGAGCACATCGACATGGCCACCGACCTCGAGACCGGCCTCAAGTGGGCACGGGACGACTACGACCGGGAGGAAATGGAGCGCCAGCGCCGCGCCCTCGAGGAGATCGCCGCTCGTCGCCGTGGTCGGGAAGAGGACGACGTCGTCATCCTCGACGACAGCGACGAGGAGGCGTCAGCACCGTCCGACCCCGTCCGCCTCGGTGACCCAGAATAGGGTTGCAGCAAGGACGGCGGCATCCAAGACGACGACGGTGACTGCACAGCATTCTACCGCCTCCTCGACATGCAGTAGGCTCGGTGTGGGGGTGGCGGCGTATTTTTTTAGTTTTTTAATTATGTCTTTTAAATTTATACAAATGAATGAAAACAACCGAAATTTGGTCCTAATTCGTGTCATTTTTGTCAAAAATTAGCCGAATTTTAATTTCAAATAACGGCGTCTGGGGCGAACTTGGGGGGTCGGCTGGGAATCCGAGCCCCCCACGGTGAATTTACTGCCAGTTGGCTCCCAGGTGGCTATTTCAAGCCCCTGGGGGCCGAACGGTTGGAGATGCTCTAACTGTCCCTTAAATGGATGTATCTAGCACCAAGTTAATGTTTGATACGTCTCCAACGTATTTATAATTTTTGGTTGTTCCATGCTATTATATTATCTGTTTTTGATGTTTTATATACATTATTATGCTATTTTATGTTATTTTTTGGACTAACTTATTAACCTAGACCCCAGTGCTAGTTTCTGTTTTTTCTTTGTTTTTTAGTTTCGCACAAAAGGAATATCAAATGGAGTCCAAACGAAATAAAACTTTACGATGATTTTTCTTGGACCAGAAGACACCCAGAGGACTTGGAGTCCAAGCCAGAAGACCCACGAGGCGGGGGCAAGGGTGGAGGCGCGCCCCCTGCCTTGTGGCCCCGTGCGGAGTCCCTTGACCTACTTCTTCGCCCTATATATTCACATATATTCCAAAACCCTCAGAGAGAGCCACGAAAATACTTTTCCGCTGCTGCGACCTTTTGTTCCCATGAAATCCCATCTTGGGGCCTTTTCCGGCGATCTACCGGAGGGGGTTCGATCACCTCAGCGTCACAGGGGCGTTTCAACGTTGCGTGTCACCTGCAGAAGGCCAAGAAATACTTTGTGAGATCCATGAAGGGGATTGTGGCCATCACGCCGGGTCAAAATCCCTCGTGGCCAAGGCTTTTCGTCACGGTTTCTATTGGTTGACGGCTCACGCTGATGCGGAAGATCTGGTCAGTAAATGTGACGGGTGTCAAAAGTTCTCACGACGTCATGTGCCGGCTCAAGAGTTAAGGATGATCCCAATCACCTGGCCGTTTGCAGTTTGGGGGCTTGACATGGTTGGACCTTTCAAAAGGTCTAAGGACAAAAAGACACATCTGCTGGTGGCAGTGGACAAGTTTACCAAGTGGGTTGAGGTAGAGCCGGTCAGTAAGTGTGATGCAGCCACAGCGGTTCAGTTCATGAAAAAGGTGATCTTTCGTTTTGGCTTTCCACATAGCATTTTAACTGATAATGGCACTAATCTCTCTAAGGGTGCCATGGAAGAGTTCTATCAAAGAGAACATATCCGGCTTGATGTTTCGGTTGTTGCTCATCCTCAATCCAATGGTCAAGCAGAGAGAGCTAATCAAGAGATCCTGAAAGGCATCAAACCCCGGCTCTTGGTCCCATTACAGCGGACTCCGGGTTGTTGGGTGGAGGAGTTACCCTCCGTGTTATGGAGCATCAACACTACGCCTAACAGGTACACGGGATACACACCTTTCTTCATGGTATATGGAGCAGAGGCAGTCCTGCCAAGTGACATCCGGCACGACTCACCCCGAGTGGCGGCTTACATTGAGGCGGATAACAAAAAGGCTCGTCAGGATGCACTTGACTTGTTGGACGAGGAGCGAGAATTAGCAATAGCCCGCTCGGCGATTTACCAGCAAGACCTGCGCCGCTATCACAGCCGCCGGGTTAGGAGCAGAACCTTTTAGGAAGGAGACTTGGTGCTCCGGCTCATCCAGGATCAGTCTGATATGCACAAGCTATCCCCGCCTTGGGAAGGACCCTTTGTGGTCAGCAAGAATCTGCACAACGGGTCATATTATCTCATCGATATTCGAGAGCGCAAGGACTCCTTTAAATCGGAGGAGGAGACCCGCCGGCCGTGGAATATAGCTCATCTCCGGCCTTACTATACTTAAGTTTCTTCTTTAAGATACTTTTTATAATGTACATATTATATAAAGCAATAAAGCAGGACCTC
The DNA here is from genome assembly GCA_963921465.1 of Triticum timopheevii. NCBI lineage: Eukaryota > Viridiplantae > Streptophyta > Magnoliopsida > Poales > Poaceae > Triticum > Triticum timopheevii. Next base: position 317,002,159 of record OY997270.1, read on the forward strand.
TATCCTTTTTTCCCATAAACAAATGTTTCATGATTTCTTTATCAGGTGACGAACACTGCCAACAGGGGGACGGATCATATATGAATCCGGCTTTCCCTTTGGTCCGGCTTATGATCATATCTGAATCTAGCTTTGGTCACCTGGGGGCTTCCTGTTCAAACATAGGTCGTATTCGAACCAAAGAGAACATAGCTATCAATACCCACTTGATCCGCATATTGCCAAACCCACTTGGGGGCTTCCTGATCAAATTTGAATCATAGCTTAACCCCTTTGGGTCTGACGTGGATCGTATTCGAATCAGCATCATTAAACAACTCTAATGTTCACTTGGGGGCTTCCTGTTCAAACATAGGTCGTATTCGAACCAAAGAGAACATAGCTGTCGATACCCACTTGATCGGCATCGCCAAAGCCACTGGGGGCTATACGATCGTATCCGAATCTTAGCTTAACCCCTTTGGAACGGTTTTTTTGATCGTATTCGAATCAGGAGCCTGTGAACATTTGCAAGTATGACTATTTTCACTATCCTTGAAACCCTGTTGAGGAGATGGTTTTTGATCTTTCCGGTTTTATATCAGTTACTTCAGGTTCTATCAAGTGCCAGGTAAAAACTTATATGAGCCGGAGAAGGTATCAAAAAGGGTCGCATGTATGTTGTTATGATTATGTTTTAACTAATCATGAACCGGCTTATACACATGATTTTTTGATCATGTCCGGGTTATCAATATTCTATAACCCGCTGGTGCAGTAAACTGTCCAGGAAGCTTTGCCTGTTTTACGTGCAGATTAAAACGGAGCAAGGAGAAATAGCAAGGAACCACTTGATTAACATAAGCAAGATGGATATAGTACTGGCGGCTTAACAAAAGCAATAAGTACCATAAGGCATGACAAGCATTAAGGAGTTTTTCTATCCTATTACAAGACTCCTCGAGTCTGAATAAGTGAAGCATTGTTCTTTGACAAGTTATAACCCATCTGGCGGCTTATTCCTCCGGCTGGCTTGATGACTCCGGGTTATCCTTCCCCGCCTCTCCTTTGGTTGTTGTGTCCTGGAAGGTGGACGAGGCCCAGTCAATGCCTCTCAAAGCTTCAAATTCAGCTTCATCATCTATTAAACTGGCCGGGTCCACTTCAGGGGCAAAGGTATGCTTACACGTTGGAGGGAGCAGGCTGACTTGGTCATATGGGACATTTGGGATTCTCCGATTCTCGCTATCATAACCCGGCGAATACTTGGTGAGATCAGTATCCTCCCCAATGAGAGTCGCCAGAGGGCGCACGACTTTGACACAGGCAGTGAAGTCCTGTTCGCCAAAAGCAGTACCGTCCTCCTTAAGACTTGGATATCCAAGAGAGAGGTCAGCAAGGTCAAGCTCTGGCACCCATGCTTTTGCCCGACTCAACACAGCCACGGCTCCGGCTCTCGCAGATGCCCGCCTTAAGTCTTGAATGCATTGAGGTAGCACCAACAGATGTCTCAACACGTCTTGCAGGAGCTGGGGACAGGTATTTGATAAGGCCACAGCGGTTAACGCACGCTGTGACCCGGAGTACAGCTGCTCTACCAAGGTATACACCGCCGTAAGCTTGACCAGCATATTTTCCTTAAGGTTGGTACTCCTGGGGCCTGCATATTCACAGGTATAACAAGTAAGCTGGATGCAATTATTATGATAACTCTTGAAAGATAACAATATTTTCGGGCGGCTTACCAAAGATAGCTGAGACCATTTGGGATATGTGCCGCTTTAAGTCGGACAACTCATTTGTTGCCTCGGCAAGAGATGCCTCTGCTGTTTCAGCCTGGGTCACCAGTGAAGCCCTCTCATCAACCCAAGCCTTCTTTTCCGATTCAAAATTTTTCTTCAGCTTCTCTTGTTCAGAGATACTAAATTCAAACTTGGAATTGGCTTTCTGAGCTTCGAGCTCTTGGGTTTTCAACTGGCTCTTCAAATCGGCAATCTCCGCCTCAAATTGACTTACGGTGGCCTGCATTGACATCAGGTTATGGTAAGAATCTTGGTAAGATAACATTTAAAGTCCCAAGTATTTTACAAGTAAAGATACTTGGCACTTGGGGGCTAATGTATGTTTAAAGAATCTTTAGTCTATTTTGCCAAGTCACACATATTAAGTCTCAAGCACTTTACAAGTAAAGGTACTTGACACTTGGGGGCTAATGTAACCCAAATTTAAAGATTCATGTTGTCTCCGAGTTAAACATATTCAATTTAAACCGGACAAAACTAATAGCTAGCAGATTATTAAGTCTACAGCATATTCATTCATAAGTAATAGACTTGGGGGCTGGTACAGTAAGTAAGATTCAGAGTGAAAGCTTAAATTTTACCTCAGATTTATGCTATATTTGCTTCACCATGTCAATTTCCAGATCACGACTACTATGTACTTGGTTCAGATAGCCTAAGACTATATCACCACTACTTAGGTGAGAATAGTCAGTGAGGTCTTGTTTGGACTTACGGCGCTGGGCAAACTCCTCCTTGGCGGTGCATTGGGAAAGGGCAGTAGGCCGACCCGGTTCAACGTATTGGCTTTTCACAATTTCAACCTCTGGGCCAGCCGTCTTGGTCGGGCTAGGAACTTCCGGGTCATCCGAGTTATGAATCACGTCTTCTGCAGGCGGGTCAGAAGTTGGCTCTGGAATGTCAGAAGCCGGTTCAGGTGGCGGCTGATGTGTGGAGCTGTCTGGAACGGATGAGTCAAGCACCGGTTCAGTAACCACCGGGTCTTGGGACGGCTTATTCTTCTTTGCCCTCTTGCTGGGCTTTACTTGCAAGCTGTCAGTCAAGGTGAAAGGATAAGTATCAAAGTATAAGTATGGATAAACTCAAGGTAAGAAAGGTTATATTACCCGGGAGCCGTTTTGAAAGCCGGCATGTTCGACTGCATCGACTCATCAGAAGAAGGGGAGGTATCCTGATAGTTGGAATCAGATGAATTGAGAGGTTGGCGAATCAAACCCATCAAGGGTAAAACAAAACATAAGTCAGAGATAACCTCGGTCCGACGCTTCCTGGTTACATCGGGTAAGCCGGAGGAAAGCTCTGCGTCCTGGTTGGCCCGAGTCTGTCGCCGGTTCTCAAGCTACTGTTTATTCAAAAGAAATTGAGGATCTTGGTAAGCGAGAGGGTGTGAAAACCTTACTTTCTGGGTCACCCTTCGGATTCTTTGTGTTGGCAAAGGCTCTGAGTCGGAGGAAATTATAGTTACCTCTTCGCCAGCTGCTTGACTGTTCCCAGTATCCTCCTGAAAGGATCAAATGTCAGTAAGATAACGGCACAGGAGTTAAAGAAAATCAAAAAAGTTTACCTCTTCCTCATCTGACGAAGAGTCGTCCAATTTAAGCATATCAGAGGCGCTGGGTTTCTTATTTTTAGAGGTACCCGTCCTGGCGGCTTTCCTTTCGGTCTTCTTAGCCGCCCGGGCCAGTTTTGCAGCCTCATGGTCATATTTGACCTTCCAGAAGTTGTCATCGGCCTGTGGAAAAAGACAAAGAATCATAAGTACCAGGAGATAACATATTAAAGAGTATTTGTGAAGACTAGTAACTTACTGCAGGAGCCGGATTCTTCTTGCAGAAGGGAAGCAAACTGAAAGTATTATTGGTTACAATGCCTTCCTTCAACAGTGATTGGACTGTAGCATCTACCACATCATCTGGTAAGTCCTCAGGGCCGTGACGCATTGAGTCGTCCTTTTTGCCTGTGTAAGTACACATTAAGCTGGAGCGGCGACTTAATGGTAGTATCCGCCAGGTGACCCAGACCCAGATCAAATCAATGCCAGTTAACCCGTTGCCTAAGAGGGCCTTGATCTTTCTAATGGTGGGGTTAAGAGGCAGGCGCTCAACAGCAGTTAACTTGTTTGGCAGAGGATAATTGGACTCAAGACGCAGGGCGCGAAAGCCGGGCAGAGGCTTCTCGTTAGCCGGAGAGGTATCTTGGCAGTAGAACCATGTCTGATTCCAGTCTTTGGGGTGACTCGGCAGCTCAGCATAAGGAAAAAGGCAGTCTCTCCGCCGCTGGATTGAGATGCCGCCAAGCTCAAGACTAGGCCCGTTGGCGCGTTCATTCTGCCGGTTTAAGTAAAAAAGCTCTCTGAACAGCAACAGGCTTGGTTCCTCTCCTAAGTAAACCTCGCAGAAGACTTGGAAATTGCACAGGTTGGACACGGAATTGGGTCCAATGTCTTGAGGCCTCAGGTCAAAGAAATTCAGAACTTCCCTGAAGAATTTTGAGCCGGGAGGGGCAAATCCCCGGGTCATATGGTCTGTGAATACTACTACCTCCCCGTCTTTGGGTTGAGGTATCTCCTCCTACGGGTGAGGGGCACGATAGGACATGACCTCCTTTTTTGGCAGATGGCCAGACGTTACAAGCTCGGCAAGTTTGCTTTTGGTTACTGTGGAGGAACGCAGTTGCAAGTCACAGGGGGCTTGGCCGCCTTAGGAGCCATAACGACAGTGGCCTACGACAAAGTAAAAAAGTTCCGGTTCAAATTTAACCCGAGAGAAATATTCAAATTTATTCAAACTGGCGGCTTAAGCAAGGGGCCTAATGATATAAGGGTGATTGTGCAGTAAAGTTTAAGCCGCTATGAGGATCAACAGTCATTCAAGGATTTTTAAACCGGACACCTAGACAGTGGTGATAAAAGTAAGTTTTCCAGAAGAAGCTTTCCGGGCGATAGAAACAAGTCTCACGGACAACAGCCTTTATTATGGATCAAAATATTGTTCTGAAGGAGAAAAATTTCTAGACCTAGAAACAGGGCAGAGAAGTTCATGCATTCAGGGGAGGTCTCCAAACAAGAAAAATGAGATCTATTTCTATACAAGGTCAACGCGAACAACTACCGCAATGGTTCTGCACAGTTCTTATGATCTAAAACAGGCTGCGGAAGTATGAACTATCAAGGGTTTGCATCGGGCGGTGATGAACCCGATGAACTTGGCAGAACTTCAAGATAGATCTAAGGAAGGAGAAGAATAGAACTCACGGATGAAGATGAATCGCGGAGGCTCGCCGTCGATCTCTGGTCAAAGGTCAGGTTGATGCAGCGGCCTGAGTTGACGAAGACGAGGGGGTCGAGGGTGACGGCGGCGGAGCTTGAGAGGCAGAGAGGAGAGGAAGAAGACGACTGGAAGGGTAAAGAAGAAAAGACCCAGGTCGTGGCTATTTATAGGAAGAAGATGACTGAGACGGCGTGGGAAACGAGGAGATAATAATTATTATCCAGCGGCCCTGACGCCTTGATTTTCAAGACAGTCAGTAAAGAAGAGATCCGTTGAAGGATTCGGTGGAATAAAAAATGAGTTAAAGGAAGGATGACGTCACACCGGGTTAAGGCGGATCCAGAAGATGACATCATGGCGGGTTAACAAAAACCCTCTATATAGTCAGAAGACTGAAGATCTAATTCTTTAAAAATGTTTTTTAGACTGACATGAACAGGTTCAAATCAGTGTGGGGCCTAATGTTGGGGATATGACTATTTGTGTAAGCCACCCAGGAGGGGCCGGGTTACGCAAAGAGTACTCATCAGAGGAAGCCCAAGGCCAAGGATGAAGATGGCGGTTCAATAAGGAGCTTAAGGCCCACGGGCGGCTTAAGCCCATCGTAGTAAACCACCATGATGGCATGACTTGTAACGTAAGGTAGATTTAACTGGTCACCGAGCCGGACTCTGTTTATAAGCCGGCCGGGACTCTGTAAGCCAGTGGGCGTCAACCCGTGTATATAAGGGGACGACCTGCTGGCGACTTGGGGCAAGAAACAACACATCGAGAACCAGGCATAGCGTGTCTTGCTCCCTGGTTATCGAAACATCAATATCAACCCAACTAGACGTAGGCCTTACCTTCACCGTAAGGGGCCGAACTAGTATAAACTCTCTCATGTCCCCTTGTCCCGATTTAACCCCTTCAAGCTTCCTAGTTGCGATGGCTCCACAACTAAGTCCTTTCACGAGGACATCTGACGTGACTATTCCACGACAGAGGGTATCTACATCAACCCTATTGCCCTTCCATGAAGCGTGAGTAGTTTACCTCAGACCTGCGAGTCTATAGCTAGTAGCTAGGTGGCTTCTTCTCTCTCTTTGATTCTCAATACCATGTTCTCCTCGATGTTCTTGGAGATCTATCCGATGTAATATTCTTTTGCGGTGTGTTTGTCGAGATCCGATAAATTGTGAATTTATGATCAGATTATCTATGAATATTATTTGAATCTTCTCTAAATTCTTATATGCATGATTTGATATCTTTGTATTTCGAATTATCGGTTTGGTTTGGCCAACTAGATTGGTATTTCTTGCAATGGGAGAGGTGCTTAGTTTTGGGTTCAATCTTGTGGTGTCCTCACCCAGTGACATAATAGGGGTAGCGAGGCACGTATTGTATTGTTACCATCAAGGATAAAAAGATGGGGTTTTCATTATATTGCTTGAGTTTATCCCTCTACATCATGTCATCTTACTTAAAGCGTTACTCTGTTCTTTTGAACTTAATACTCTAGATGCAGGCAGGAGTCGGTCGATGTGTGGAGTAATAGTAGTAGATGCAGAATCGTTTCGGTCTACTTGACACGGATGTGATGCCTATATGCATAATCATTGCCTTGGATATCATCATAACTTTGCGCTTTTCTATCAGCTGCTCGACAGTAATTTGTTCACGCACCATATTATTTGCCTTCAAGAGAGAAGCCTCTAGTGAAACCTATGGCCCCGGGGTCTATTTTCCATCATATTTGTTTCCGATCTACTATTTTGCAATCTTTTATTTTCAGATCTATAAACCAAAAAACTCAAAAATATTTCATCTTTTATTTAGTTTTATCTATCTCTATTAGATCTCACCTTTGCAATTGACCGTGAAGGGATTGATAACCCCTTTATCGCGTTGGGTGCAAGTGTTTGATTAGTTGTGCAGGTGCAAAGATTAGGGACTTGCTTGTACCTCCTACTGGATTGATACCTTGGTTCTCTAACTGAGGGAAATACTTGTCTCTACTTTGCTGCATCACCATTTCCTCTTCAAGGGAAAAACCAACGCAAGCTCAAGAAGTAGCAGGAAGAATTTCTGGCGCCGTTGTCGTGGAGGTCCACGTCAAGCCTACCAAGTACCCATCATAAACTCTCATTTCTTGCATTACATTATTCGCCATTTTCCTCTCATTTTCCTCTCCCCCACTTCTAAAATGATTTTCAGAAAAAACACAAAAAGGTTTGCCTTTTTATTCGCCTTCTCTTTCGTCCTTCTTTTCTTTTGCCCTTATGTCTTACTTGGTTTGTTTGCTCGTTTGCTTGGTATAATTGTGTGTTTATTGAAAATCAGAAATAAAGTTTATGGATCCACTTAAAGTTTTCTACTTGGATCATCTTCGATCCATATCTGCTCGTGCTGAAACCCCAACTAGTTTAGTTGAGGGAAAATCTTTAGATGAGCATGGTCATTTTGGGCATCACTGTTTGACTGAAAAAGGGAGACTCCTATGGAATCAAATAAATTGTTTTCTATGCTACGCTTGGAATCTTTGTGAACTTTGTGATTATGTTGCTCTAAGAACCCTAAAAACACCTTCCCTACCTATGTGAGTTTAATGATAATGAAATCTTATCTTCTTATGAAAAGGTGTTTATACTTACTATGATATCGAACAAATTGAAGAATTTGTTGCTTTTAAGGGTGCTTATGAAGTTGCTTTTTGATTGAAAAGTATGATATTACCCTCTACAAATCTGAAAAATTTGACATACTTAAATATTGCTATGAAAACTATGCTCATAATGCCTATGTCAAAGAATTTATTGAGAGAATGACCGTTGCTTTGGAAGAAAATAATGATATGCATGAATCTATAGATAATTATGATTCCGATGATTTGATTGAGATACCCTCCCTTGATTAGTGTGATGCTTGCTATTCTTGTGGCCATGATGCCAATATTTATGAAGATGAATTTGCTATAGTCCCCTATGTTAAACATGAGATTGTTGCTATTGCACCCATACTTGATAGTTCCTTGAATCAGAAGCATGATTGCAATGGTGTTATTATAAATTCTATTAATGTTAATTGTGCTAATAATATGCAAAACCCCAAGCTTGGGGATGCTAGTTTTGTTATGTCCGCTACTTATTGCAATGATCATGATTGGGGTGATAATGCTTCTTATGATCTTGAAATTTTATTTAAGCCTCATGATGAATATGTTCGCTATAATATTGAAAGTGGGTTTGGAAGAGTGTCAACTTTAGGAAATAATGATCCCACTACTTTGGAGATTGATAAGTCTTTTGCAATTTTTGATAAAAGTGGGTTTGGAGAGGTCATGACTTTATTTGATGATAATCCCACTATTTTGGAAGAGTGTCAACTTTTCATGCATGTGGATCATGTTGAATTTTTTTTAATTTTTTTAGTGATAGTTATATTGTTGAATTTGATTATGATCCTACATGTAATTATTATAAGAGAGGAAAATATGGTTCTAGAAATTTTCATGTTACAAAATTACCTCTCGTGGCTCCAGGAACTCGGCAAGAAGTAACTTCTATACAAAATACGGCCATTTTCTCGATGGCGTCTCCCACCTCTCCTCTCCTCTCCCTCTCCTCCCCCACCTTCTCCACCAAAAATCATGGCGCTTTCTAGATTGATTCAAGATGGAAGGACTCCTGCATTGGAATTTTGCTCCTAGCTTAGCCCTTGCAGATCAGGTGAGAAGAAAGTTTGGTTCTACGGTGCATTTATCCCCTTCTCGAGACTCCAAGGAGTTCTTCCTTGTAGTCACGTTCTCTTCGGCTTCCTTCACACTCACTGAAGAATCCGTGGGTATTGCGCTCCAATGTTGCATTGGAGGGTTTAGGGTTGGCCTCAATGTGCTTCAGATTAATCCTCGAGCCTTTCATTTCTCGGTTGCCAATAATAAGGTTGGACATTTTATTTATGGGCTTAAGGATCGTATTTTGCCGGATTTCATTTGCCACTTCCATCTGTTCAATGGCCGGTTCAATCGTGTGCCCTCGAATAATTTGAGTTGGCACACGGATGAAGAGTTACCAGAGATCACTGTTCGACGTCCCATGGCTATTAAATCGAACTTGGGGTTTTTACATTCTGATTCTTTGTCTCAAGATTCATCCTTGAAGGAGCTAAGTAAGTTTTCCCTCAAACCCATTGATCATATGGTTTTCTCCAACATGCATGCTCTGGAGGCGTCGTCATCCTCAGGCCCAAAGAACAGTCAGGGAATTCAAATTCAGTTTGGGTCATTTCCGGCAGCGGATCATTTGCCAACTGTAATTGAGGAGTCATCGACGGTCTCATTACTTGAGAAATATCATCGTCAAGCGCAATCTAAGGGCACTAATGACATTGAGTATCTATGTTTGGGCAGTTTTAGTTGTCCCATTAATGTGTCTTATCCTAGCCCGCCACAATGCTTTCTTTCCTCGGCTTCCAAATATGCCCCAGCCCATACTATCTGGCCACCCCCGCCTGTCGGCCCATTACAAATTGGATTGGGCCCAGGCCGGATATTCTGAAGATGAGATCGATCTGATTACTACTAATTGGGCGGTTTTGTGTGCTCGTTGCCTTCAATGGGGGCACCGGAAGATTGATTGCCATGCTAGACTGATTTGCATTAATTGCTCCACACCTGATCACAAGGCAAGCAAATGCCCGTCCCGGATTCCTCTACAACAGCTTAGACCAAATTTGGTAATGAATCCACCCAGTATCAATCAGTCCAGTCTCCACTCGGCCTCTGCTCTCATAAAAAATAAACCCAAGACCAAATCGGCCGTTTGATGTGATGTTTGTGGCCATTATGGACACGCGGCGCAATCCTGTAGAAGGAAGCGTTGGCTGGAGCGTTGGAAATGGATCCCTAAAAATCTTCATATTACCAAAACAGCCTCGCACGCTTCCGCTTCTACTCGGTTTCCTCAATCGTCACTGCCCCGCGCCTGCCATTCGCCACCCCTGTCACACCCGTCACCTCAACCTCTCTCTCTCTCTCTGCACCACCATCATGGCGAACTTCACCCTCAACCGGTGCCGTTCCTGCCACCGGCCTTCGCCGTCGAGCCGGGGCCGGCCGATCGAGTCGTCCGGAGTGGGATGGTGGTCGGCCCTATTCCTCCGCTCAACCACGACTACTTGGCAATCGCAGAGACAAGCGCCTATGTGCCTCTGCATCGCCGGGCTGCGGTTCGTTAAGCTGTTCATGCCCTGCTCCAAGAAGCCCAGCTGTTCACCACTGAAGTAAGTGACCACCCTTTTGGGATTGGAATCTTTGGATTTGTCGATTCCTTCATCCGTGATACCGCCGTTGCAACACCATTAGAGCTTGAGGATGAAGATCTGCTTGTCACATTTGTCCCCCACAATGAAGCACTCAGTCGTCGCTCCACCAGTTTTGGACCAGAGATCTGGTTGATGTTTTTGGCTTTCCTTACGACTACCAGACTGACTACTATATCAATAAATCTTTGGGTGGTTTCGGTTCGCTTGTTTCTTGGTACAATCCTCGCCAGGACCGTCGTTTCATGCTCATTAAGGCGAGAGTTCTGAATCTGCGATTGGTGCCAAAGAGTTTTGTGGTTTGGCAGCTTGGTGGCGCAAGGGACTGTTGGACTGTCCAGATCACCATTCTCAGGAGCAATGGCTGGAACGGGCTACTTCCAGAAGTCCTGCCCGTCGGAGAAGAACCACCGCCACCTGATGGAAATCCTCATCCTCAGTTTGGCCCTGATCTGATAGCCGAGCAACTGTATCAGCAACAGGTCCACAATTGGCTCGTACAGAATGCGGCACCCCCCAATGGTGCGCCCGATGGTCCTGCGGCACCACCTCACCATGATCAAGTTGGATGGGGAGAATGGCCTGCTCCGCCAGCCCCACCTCTGCCACAATTGCCACCGTATCTCATGAACTTCCAGGCCTGGCTCGCAGCTCAGGGTTTATAGGTGCAAGATGGCATTGTCCCAGAGAACAATGTCTCTGACAATGCTCTTCAGGCTTGGCATGACTCGCTCACGAGCTCTGAAGATTCTGAGTCCATCCATTCTGCTGATTTGCTCCTGCTCGCTGAAGTTAATGCACCGGAGGTCCAAAGCCACAATGAGGTGCTTACTATATCTATTGATGTTCATCCTCAGGGTCTGCGCTTTGGTCTGTCCGCGCAGGGTGATGTGCTCATGGCTCTCCTGCTTGCAAACCCTATCCCTCGTCAATAGCTGAATGCGGCTCTCTTCTCGGCGCTACGCCCGCTTGTTGCTTCATTTGGCCCCTGGCGCTCGGGCCTTGGCTTTTGTTAAGATTCAGTTCAAGTGGTGGTGCATGTGTCTCTTTCTGGTGAAGACCTTCAGTTCTCTCCGGTCCAGACGGTGATCTCTCCTGCTCAAGTTAGTCTGTCTACTCCGTCTGCTCCCCTGCTCCTCACCATGGAGCAGTCTGAACCCATGATCACCGACACTGTTGAGATACACTCAATGGGTGAGATCCCACAACCTGCTCAGTTTGTTGCTGATGCTCCGGAGCCACTGATGCCACCTCTGTCACTGCCCGAGGAAGGATCGTCAAGCTCCCTGCCCCATTCTGCACAAGCCCTGAAACAGAGGGAAGGTAAGATGTTAGCCCCAATTGACACTGCAACTCTGCGTAGAAGCACAAGAAACAACAAGTACGATGGCTTCCGGGTCCTTCTCGCCTCTGATTCTCGTCAGACCAAGTCCAAAGTCAAGCCTCGTGTCATTCCCTCTGCTCTGGAGGCTACTGAAGATACTCCTGTGGATTCCACTGCTGCTGATGCCCCCGGAGTCGATGATGCTGATTCGATCCCACCACCAACACCCATCCACACCATGCAGGCCATTGGCACCAACCTTTGCGCGGTGCCCGTTGAAGAGCTCACTACCTCGGCCCTGTCCGAGGAATAGGTGGGTTTCTCTTTTATCTTCTGCAGTTATCTGAACTTTTCGTACCTCGATGCTTTTGTGCAACTGGAATGTACTCTGCTGGAATGTGCGTGGTCTTAATGCACCTGAGAAACATTTAGCACTTAGTAATGCGATCCAGGCTAGTGGTTGCGCGGTGATTTGCCTACAAGAATCTAAGATGCCTTCTTTTGACGTTGCCATTCTCAAATCTATATGCCCGCGACGTTTTGATCAATTTGCATATATTCCCTCACACGGTGCTTTGGGTGGCATTATTACAATCTGGAACAGTAGTGTTTTCACGGGCAGGGTTTTCGTGTCTGAGCAATTTGCGCTAGGAGTTGAGTTTACCTCCACGCAATCCAATCACCGTTGGAAACTTGTCAATGTGTACGGCCCCTGTCGGTCTCAAAACCGGCGGATCTCGGGTAGGGGGTCCCGAACTGTGCGTCTAGGCGGATGGTAACAGGAGACAAGGGACACGATGTTTTTACCCAGGTTCGGGCCCTCTCAATGGAGGTAAAACCCTACTCCTACTTGATTGATATTGATGATATGGGTAGTACAAGAGTGGATCTACCACGAGATCAAGGAGGCTAAACCCTAGAAGCTAGCCTATGGTATGATTGTTGTAATGGTTGTGTTGTCCTACGGACTAAAACCCTCCGGTTTATATAGACACCGGAGAGGGCTAGGGTTACACAGAGTCGGTTACAATGGTAGGAGATCTACATATCCGTATTGCCAAGCTTGCCTTCCACACCAAGGAAAGTCCCATCCGAACACGGGACGAAGTCTTCAATCTTGTACCTTCGTAGTCTTGGAGTCCGGCGGACGATGATAGTCCGGCTGTCCGGACACCCCCTAGTCCAGGACTCCCTCAGTAGCCCCTGAACCTGGCTTCAATGACGATGAGTCCGGCGCGCATAATGTTCGGCATTGCAAGGCGGGTTCCTCCTCTGAATAATCCATAGAAGATTGTGAACACCAGGATAGTGTCCGGCTCTGCAAAATAAATTCCACATTCCACCGTAGAGAGAATAATATGTACACAAGCTCAATCTGCTGACGTATTATGTAGCATGACGTCAAGCCACTACCAAGCCTTTACTTGAATTGTTTTTTATTATATCACCTCAGCGCGTTTAGCGAAGCGGTTTCCTTGGCACGTCTTGTCGAAGCAGAGATCGTGTTCCCCTTATTCCGGGTTTCTCATCAATATGGACGTGGGTAACCCAACCGCGCCATTGATGGTGGCGCTTGGGAGATAAGCGAGTTTTACTAGGCCGGTGGGGACGCATAGTCTTCGTCCGCCTATATATAAGGGGATAAGGATCCACCTTTTCACCTACGCCTTCTTCCTCCTTTGCTTATCCATCTTTGTGCACTCGAGCTCCAGCGCCCAAGTTCGCACATCTCATCTCGACCTTCTCCGACCATGTCTGGAGCGGGAGGCAAATGGCTGGCCTCCTCCGTCACGGAGGAGCACATCGCAAAGCTGCGCAGCGCCGGATACCTTTTCGGCGACATCGCACACCGGCTGCCCGACAAGGGGCATCTCATCCCCACCCCCAGGCCCCATGAGAGGGTCGTTTTCCTTCCCCACTTCCTCCGCGAACTGGGCTTTCCACTTCACCCCTTTGTCCGGGGGCTCATGTTCTACTACGGCCTGGACTTCCACGATCTGGCGCCGAACTTCATCCTCAACATCTCGGTGTTTATCGTCGTGTGCGAGGCCTTCCTCTGCATCCAGCCCCACTTCGGCTTGTGGCTCAAGACCTTCAATGTCAAGCCGAAGGTAGTGAAGGGCAATCAAGCGGAGTTCGGAGGCGCCATGTTGGGCAAGATGCCCAACGTCATCTGGCTCGAAGGGGCCTTCGTGGAATCCGTCAAGGGGTGGCAGTCGGGGTGGTTCTACATCACCGAGCCGCGCGACCCTAAGTGGGCGGCGGCCCCCGAGTTCAAATCTGGTATCCCTATGCAGCTCACCTCCTGGAAAGAGAAGGGCTTGCTATGGGGTAGTGCAGAAGAGCTAACAGGACTCCAGTCCTGTCTTCAGACCCTGGTGAACAAGACGCTTAGGCTTGTCAATGTGATCCAGGTCATGCTCATCTGCCGGATCCTCCCCTGCCAACAACGGGCCTTCAATCTGTGGGAGTTTGATCCGGCACAGCACCGGGCTCTGAGCGGGCTCTTCGACACGACGTATGAAGCCGTCTGGAGGGTGCTGTTTAAGGGCGGAGAAGCCCCCGCGTCTGCGACTAAGGATCGCGGATTCAGCACCAAGCGCCCGGCCGGTGAGGTAAGCTTCGTTATCCTCTACGGGACAGTTGTTTTCTTTCATAGTTTGACTCTATATGGGATCTAAAAACTCCCAATGCCTTTGACAGGACTGGCAGAGGACGTCCGGACAAGTAGACTGTCTGGCTCCCCTTCCCGAAGACCCAGCGGATGCCCGCTTAATGGGGCTGCTGGTCCCGGCACTCTATGTGGTGCCGGAGAAGAAGGCCAAGAAGAAGGCCACGGGGACTCGAAGAAGTTCCCGGCGCCAGGTGGTATCGGACTCATCGTCCAATGGCTCCGAGGCGGACTCCTCCCCCGAAGACGAGGAGGAGAAAGAGGACTCTCTCCCAGAGGAGAGAGAGAGAAAGAGGAAGGCCTCCCCAACAGGGGAGGCCAAAGGGTCCAAGAGGGGAAGAACTATTCCCCCGGACTGCTCCGCCAACGCCAACGTTGGCGATGAAGAGTGGCCCTCAAGGGCCAGGCCTCCGGCAAGATCATAAGTATCCGGATTCCTGAATGATTTATAATTTCTTATGTGTCACATAGTGTCCTTCTAATGCCGCACACTGCTTGTAGTCCGGCCGATGATGATCTCCCTGCTTCGTCGAGCGGGTCGTTGGCTCCCTCGGATGTAGATTCGATCCCGACTGCCTCCACCCCTCGCGCCGCTGAGGACGGCGAGGTGGGATCCCGGGAAGGGACCCATCAGGAGGAGGCTCCGGAGGCGCCGCAAGGCAGCCTCCCGGACTTTGTGCCGGACTCCACGCCGGAACCCGCAGTGGTTCCGGAGTCCGACAGGCGGCCCCTTCGCAAGAAGGGCAAGACCATGACGCCGGCGGCCCCCTCCAACCGGAGGCGCCGGACAACTTGCTGGAGGCGCTCAAAGGCGCTTCCATCGAGGAAGAACACCGCACTATCATGAGTGCGGTGATTCAGAAGGTTCAGCTCGCCAAGAGCGGTCTGACCGAAGCATGCAGTAGCCTTCTAATAGGCTTTGAGGTAAGAAGTTAAAATTATGTAATGTAATACCGCATAGACAGTAGCCCCTGATGCTCGGTTCGGTGTTCTGAAAGAAAAGCCGGACTGAGGATCTAGAAAGATATACGCAGGGTTGCTAAAAATTATGTCAATATGGGTTTGCAGGCTGCGCTGCTGACCTCTGCCGCACTGACTGCGGAGGTTGGTGCTTTGAAGCAGGACCTCGAGCGGTCCGAGCAAGAGCTCGGCCGTGCCAAGAAGCAGCTCGAGGACAAAGAAGGTGAGTAATACCTCTTTGAATAGTTACCTTACAAAAAAAGGATTTAGGTTGCAATAAAAGTAACAAGGATAACGTGGGTACTGCAGGGGCCACGAATGAGGTGGCAACCCTGAAGGAGGCTGTGTCCGCGGCCGAACGCAATGCGGCCGCGGAACGGGCAGAGCGAGAGAAGCAGGAGGCGCGGGTGGCGGAGGTGCGGCAAGAGCTCCAGGCTCTCATGGAAAAGCATGAGAGTTTGGAGCGCGACTCGAAGACTCGGGAGTTCGAGCTTGCCTTGGCTCTTGAAAGTGCCAAAGCCGCCAAGGCCGAGGCCCATAAGGCCCTTCAGAAGGTTGAGGATGTGAAGAAAATAGCGGCGGGTAAGGCATTTTTCATGCAAAGCAAGCATGTTAATGTAAACTTCCTGATACTTACCCGAATTCGGAGCTCTCCAGGGGCGTTTGCAGATCTGCCTCACAGTGCGTCCGATGCCGCCGCATTCTACTGTGGCGCGGAGGGGAGCTCAACGGAGAAGGTCTTCTAGTCTCAGTACTCTGAGTCCGGCCATCCGGTGCCCCCTAGCGACCAGCTGAAGCAGCTGGTCGAGCTCCACAAGGTAGCCGAGCAGGCCATGAAGGGCCTCATAGTCCGGCTGTGGCCTGGAGAGGCCATGCCTGGGAGCTACTTCAGCCTCGTGTGGCAGCTGGTGGATGCGTGCCCCTGGGTGGAGGTCATCAAGCGCTCCGCCTGTATTGAAGGTGCTCGTCGGGCCCTTGCCCGCGCAAAGGTGCACTGGGGCAGGCTGGATGCGCAGAGGCTTATCACTGACGCGACGCCAGTGGGCAAGGAGTATCGTACACCTGAGATGTACTATAAGACTGTCCTGAAGGGTGCCCGCAAGATTGCGGATGAGTGCCCCAGAGATGTAATTATTGAGTGAACTCGCTATGTGTTATCCTGTGCACTGAAAACTTTGTTCATATGCGCTAAGCAACGCTTGTTTAATTTAAAATAATACCTTCTGTGCGGCCGTTTATAAAATCTGAGAGATGGCAAGTCGTCGGCTTTAGCCCCCATGCCACGAGTGCTGGGGTGCTCGGGATAAACTTGAGCACTCTTGTTCCCATTTTTGGGTCCATCTAGGGAGGCGCTCAACACAACGAACAAGGCAACCGGACTTATAATGCTTGAACACTCTCGCTTAGCCATAGAATTCTACAATTTTAAATTTTGGCGAAGCCCCTAGTATTTGGAAGACCGAGTTCGGGGCGCTATCCACGCCTTGGCCGGACATTATCCAGTTCTTCGCTCGAAGCGGCATAAGTCTTTAGGGACTCGAAAAGACCTCTCGAACAGCGACCGGTCTCTCGCCTTATCATGCCAGTCAGTTTTAGCTTTCTCCACTGAGGCCCTCGCCCAGCTCAACCGGGGCGCAATCGCAGTGGTTCTCCCAGTGCTACCTTAGCCGACGGAACAGAACGTAAGGTACCAAAACATGGGAGCCGGGCAAACCCAACTATTGACCCAAGACATGATTCGGAGCCGATTCATATAATGCTATAAGTTTGGGGTGCCGCACTTGTGAAAGTGTTCGGACTTATCACACCATAATGCGGGGAACATAAGCCCCTGGTGTATTCGGCCGTACCAAAATATACGGGTGCAAGATGTCATTAATGAACATATATGTAAAGTAATGCAATTAGAGGCAAAAAGTGCTGCATTATTTTTTCAAGGAACTCTGCTATGAATGCGGAATGATACAAATAGTGCGGTAAGCAAGGGATTGGACTAATTAAACATGTCCCCCTCCAGGGGTGGGCTGTGGACTGGTGTGTATAATCAAATTTAATGCTCGTAATGGAGACCACCTGAGTGTTCGTCGCGGCCTTGTTACCTCCCTGGCTGTTGCATCGTGAGTTCGGCGGGTTCGCCGCTGGACAGGGCCTCTGGTGAACGGAGTCCTGTGTATAAAAGGAAGGAAAATAAAGATAAAAAAGGCGACACACTTGGGAGCCCCTGGTGTGGTCGAGCCGCACTCTGGGTCTGTTGTGGTCGTGCCCCTCCCCCTATGCCCATGGTATCTCCAGAGCGTAATGATGTACGCGGAGAGCTGGTCTTGCAATCATGAGAGGGCTGGGGTTGGGGCTGCATTGCTACGCGTGCTCGGAATGTGCCAGGTGGTCTTGATTGATGTTGCTTCGGGCGCGTTTGGCCGTGTCTAGTCGTTTAACGGCCGGACTTGAAAATTGCCTTAGAAGGCTGCTCTGTACTTCTGCCGCGAGAGCCGCTGTATGTTCCTCCGTTCGAAGGGAGCGTTCCGTATTTTCGTTGACCGTGATGACTCCACGAGGGCCTGGCATCTTGAGCTTGAGGTATGCATAATGCGGCACCGCGTTGAACTTTGCGAACGCGGTTCGTCCGAGCAGAGCGTGATAGCCGCTGCGGAATGGAACTATGTCGAAGATTAACTCCTCGCTTCGGAAATTATCCGGGGATCCGAAGACCACTTCCAGTGTGACTGAGCCTGTACAATTGGCCTCAACACCTGGTATGACGCCTTTGAAGGTCGTCTTTGTAGGTTTAATCCTTGAGGGGTCTATGCCCATCTTGCACACTGTATCCTGATAAAGCAGGTTCAGGCTACTGCCGCCGTCCATCAGGACTCTCGTGAGGTGAAATCCATCGATGATTGGGTCTAAAACCAATGCGGCGAATCCGCCATGGCGGATACTGGTCGGATGGTCTCTTCGGTCGAAAGTGATCGGGCAAGAGGACCATGGATTGAACTTTGGGGCGACTGGCTCCATCGCATATACGTCCCTTAGTGCACGCTTCCGCTCCCTCTTGGGTATATGGGTTGCGTATATCATGTTTACCGTCCGCACTTGTGGGGGGAAACCTTTTTGTCCTCTACTGTTCGGCGGCCGGGTCTCCTCCTCGTCGTCGCTGTGCAGCCCCTTGTCGTTGTTTTCAGCAATTAACTTGCCTGCCTGCTTAAATACCCAACAATCTCTGTTGGTGTGGTTAGCTGGTTTTTCGGGGGTGCCATGTATCTGGCAAGAGCGGTCGAGTATTCGGTCCAAATTGGACGGACCCGGGGTGGTTCTTTTAAATGGCTTCTTCCGCTGACCGGGTTTAGAGCCTCGGAATCCGGCGTTGATTGCCGTATCCTCCTTATCGTCGCCGTTAACGCGGCGTTTATTTTTGCTTCACCACGACCTGCCATTGTGGTCCTTGGTATCCGGACTACCAGCATTTTTACTGAGGTTGTTGCTGCGAGCTAACCAGCTATCCTCTCCCGCACAGAAGCGGGTCATTAATGATGTGAGGGCTGCCATGGATTTCGGCTTTTCCTCTCCTAGGTGTCGGGCTAGCCACTCGTCGCAGATGTTATGTTTGAAGGCTGCGAGGGCCTCTGCATCCGGACAGTCGACGATTTGATTTTTCTTTGATAAGAACCATGTCCAGAATTGCCTGGCCGATTCGTCTGGCTGCTGAATTATGTGGCTTAGGTCATCGGCGTCTGGTGGTCGCACATATGTGCCCTGGAAGTTGTCGAGGAATGCGGCTTCCAGGTCCTCCCAACACCCAATTGACTCCGCGGGCAAGCTGTTAAGCCAATGCCGAGCTGGTCCTTTAAGCTTGAGTGGGAGATATTTGATGGCGTGGAAATCGTCTCCGCGGGCCATATGGATATGAAGGAGATAATCTTCGATCCAAACCGCGGGGTCTGTTGTGCCATCGTAGGATTCAATGTTTACGGGTTTAAACCCTTCATGGATTTGATGATCCATTACTTCGTCAGTGAAGCATAGTGGGTGTGCGGCGCCTCTGTATTGAGCAATATCACGACGTAGCTCAAGGGAGCGTTGTCTGCTATGTTCGGCCCGGCCGGAGTTGTTGTATCCGGTGCGACGGTATTCGTCGTGGGTCGTGGGGCGCCCACATGATCCGTAGATGGATCTGGATTGCCTTGCTTTGTCCTCCAATATATCTCGCAAGTCCGGCGCGTTCCCTCGTGGCTTCGTACTTTTGGAGAGATGCCGGGGTACGGTCTTGGTGGTGGGCCTGGATGCCTCTCTGTCGCGACCACGGGGTGGTCGGTCGGCCGTATTGTGCGCTGGTGATGAAGGTATGTATGCTTCCTCCTCTAATCAGGGGAGCAACTTGCGTTTTGGGTAACTCTTGGAGGGACGTTCGAGTTCATACTCTTCGGCCGCGAGGACCTCGGTCCATTTGTCGGCCAGCAGGTCTTGATCAGCTTGAAGTTGCTGCTGCTTTTTCTTTAGGCTGTTTGTTGTGGCCATTAGCCTACGTTTGAAATGCTCTTGTTCGACGGGATCCTCGGGCACGACGAATTCGTCGTCGTCGAGGCTTGCCTCGTCTCCGAAGGGAGGTATGTAATTATCATCCTCGACCTCTTCGTCTGCCGCTCTCTCGTGAGGGCTTGCTTCTGCATCCTCCTGCGCTGAATCTTGCTGGAGGGGATTGTCTTCGGCACTTTCTGGGGTGTTATTATCTCCTGTGCCGGAATCTCCATTCTTGTTGTGGCGGGATTTAGAGCGGCGCCGCTGACGTTGGCGCTTGGGCTGTTTCTTTAAGGAATCTGTCTCCGCTGCTTCTTCGCCGTCCCCATCTTTTGGGGTGTCCACCATGTATATGTCATATGACGAGGTGGTCTTCCAGTGCCCTGTAGGCGCTGGTTCTTGTTCGTCTCCGGCATCGTCGTCCATACCGTCGATGTCTTCGGAGTCATAGTCTAGCATGTCGGTTAGATCGTCGACAGTGGCTACAAAGTGGGTGGTGGGTGGGCTTTGAATTTCTTTGCCGTCCGCATCCCATCCATCCTGGCCATAGTCCGGCCAGGGCTCTCCGGATAGTGAGAGATGCTTTAGCGAATTTAAGATGTCGCCAAAGGGCGAGTGCTGAAAGATGTCCGCAGCGGTGAACTCCATGATCGATGCCCAATCGGATTCGATTGGTAGGGGCGCAGGAGGTTCCGAGTCCGGCAAGGAGTCCGGCACCTCGGAGCCACGAGCTTTATAAGGGACAGGGTCAGTGTTCGGCTCCATCGCCGTGGAAGTTGCAGCTCCCGAGGCGGTGTCCAGCCACCCGTCCTCGATCTGCGCGATCGGCTCCGGACTATGGGTCGGAGCGGATTCGTGTGCGGCCTCCGAGGTACTGTCCGACGGCAGAGTTAGATCATGCCCATCGCGACAGTGCGGCACGCTCGGCTGCGGATCGGATCCATCAAAGATCAAGTCTTCACGGATGTCCGCCGTGAAGTTTAGGCTTCCAAATCTGACCTGATGGCCAGGGGCGTAGCTTTCGATCTGCTCCAGATGGCCAAGTGAATTAGCCCGCAGTGCGAAGCCGCCGAATACGAAGATCTGTCCGGGGAGAAAAGTCTCACCCTGGACGTCGTTGTTGTTGATTGAAGAAGCCATCAAGCCTATCGGTGATGACACAGAGGAACTCTCAATGAAAGCACCAATGTCGGTGTCAAAACCGGCGGATCTCGGGTAGGGGGTCCCGAACTGTGCATCTAGGCGGATGGTAACAGGAGACAAGGGACACGATGTTTTTACCCAGGTTCGGGCCCTCTCGATGGAGGTAAAACCCTACTCCTGCTTGATTGATATTGATGATATGGGTAGTACAAGAGTGGATCTACCACGAGATCAAGGAGGCTAAACCCTAGAAGCTAGCCTATGGTATGATTGTTGTAATGGTTGTGTTGTCCTACGGACTAAAACCCTCCGGTTTATATAGACACCAGAGAGGGCTAGGGTTACACAGAGTCGGTTGCAATGGTAGGAGATCTACATATCCGTATTGCCAAGCTTGCCTTCCACGCCAAGGAAAGTCCCATCCGGACACGGGACGAAGTCTTCAATCTTGTACCTTCGTAGTCTTGGAGTCCGGCAGACGATGATAGTCCAGCTGTCCGGACACCCCCTAGTCCAGGACTCCCTCAGCCCCTGTCAAGGTGATCTTCGTACGTCTTTCACTAGGTGGTTATTTGACTTGGATATCCTTGCTGCTGAAGACTGGCTTATTCTTGGCGACTTTAATTACATTCATTCACCCGATAACCGCAACAAACTTGGTGGGAATGTCCAGGATATGTTCACATTTAATGACTTTATTCATGAACAAAACCTCAGTGAATTACCCATTAAGGGCAGAGCTTATACCTGGTCCAATATGCAGCAACAACCGCTCCTGGAACAACTAGATTGGTTTTTTACCACACTAAATTGGACCATATCGTTCCCTAACACTTTGGTGAATCCTTTAGGGAAGCCAGTCTCCAACCATACTCCTTGCTCTGTGGTCATCCAAACAACTATTCCAAGAAGTAAGCTCTTCAGGTTTGAAACATTCTGGATTGCCCATCCAGGGTTTATGGAGGTTGTGGCACAAGCTTGGAATAAACCCATCAAATACAACAGACAGTCCAATGCGGCCGCCAGGATTGGACAAAAACTCAAGGCTGTGCGATACACTCTCAAGAAATGGAGTAAGAAGATTTCCCTTTTAAATATTGCTATTGAAAATACTAATAAAACGCTCCTGGAGCTAGATAATATTGAAGATCGCCGGCCACTTACCACTCCTGAGTGAAACTTTCGCAATATGCTAAAAAAACATCTATTGAGGCTTCTCCAACATCAGAAAGATTATTGGAAAAAATGATGCACCATTAGATGGATCCAATTCGGGGATGAGAATTCAAAAAAATTTCAAATTGTGGCTACTGAACATTACAGAAGGAATTACATCAGCTCTCTAAAAACTGTTGATGGCAGTGTTGTTGAGGATCATGCAGGTAAGGAATCTGTCCTCTTTGAGGCTTTCAAGACTCGGATGGGGCAAGCCAACCCCTTGCCTATGAAGTTCAACCTAGATAATCTTCTCAAGGAAGAGGAGCTATTCGCCACTCTTGTGGCTCCATTTACAAACAAAGAGATTGATGTTGTGGTTGTGGCAATGCCGCCTGATCGGGCCCCTAGCCCCGATGGTTTCAATGGCGCCTTTTTGAAAGCTTGCTGGCCTATCCTAAAAGAAGACTTCTATCTCCTCTGTCAGGAATTTCATCAGGGTGGTCTCAGCCTGGAAAGTATCAATGCGGATTATATCGCGTTGATTCCAAAAAATAACTTGCCTGACAACGTGAACGACTACAGGCCCATCACCCTTCTCAACTGTTATATGAAGTTAATCACTAAATTCTTGGCTGATCGCCTGCAACACATTATTCTTCAGTTAGTACATAAAAATCAGTACGGCTTTCTTCGGGGCAGGTCCATCCATGACTTCCTAGCTTGGGCCTTCGAATACATACATCAGTGTCAAGCCTCCAAGAAAGAAATCATTCTCCTCAAAATGGACTTTGCCAAGGCATTCGATACCATTGAGCATTCGGCTATGCTCCTCATCATGAAGAAAATGGGTTTCCCACCTGCATGGCTGGGTTGGATGTACAATATCTTATCTTCCGGCAAGCCTTCAGTGCTTCTCAACGGTGTTCCTGGTCGACAGTTTCGTTGCAAGTGCGGGGTCCGCCAAGGTGATCCTATGTCACCCCTCATTTTTGTAATTGCGGCCGACCTCCTTCAAACTGCCATCAATGATGCACTTGCGCAGGGCTTGCTCAGTCACCCGATTCCTCCTAAAGGTGAAGCTAAGTACCCTGTCATCCAATATGCCGACGATACTATCGTTGTATTGCCTGCATGCCTTCTCCAAGCGGCCAAGTTGAAACAAATCCTTGAGGACTACGCCACGTCGATCGGGCTCAAAATCAACTTTCATAAATCCACGATCGTCCCTATCAGCACCCCGGTCGACAAGTGCAATGCCCTGGCAAATCTCTTTGGTTGCACACAAGCAACTATGCCGTTCACCTACCTTGGGCTGCCCCTTGGGACCACACATCCAACGGTCTTGGATTTGACGCCGTTTGTGTGCAAAGCAGAAAGAAAAATCACGGCTGCCATGTCTCTCATGTCTCATGCTGGCAGATTGGCGTTGATCAATTCACTCATTACCTCTCTGGCCATATATCCGATGGGCACTTTGAGACTGCCACAGAAAATTATTGCCCAGCTGAACAAGATTTGTAGGCATTGCCTCTGGTTAAAAAAGACAGCCGATGGTGATAAACACAACTCTCTTGCTGCTTGGCCCATGGTATGCCGTCCCAAAACTAGCGGTGGCCTCGGTATTCTTGACTTGCGGATTCAAAATGATGGCCTGCTTCTGAAATTCCTCCATAAATTCTTCAATAAACTGGACATTCCTTGGGTGCAGTTGATTTGGGATACGTACTACTTGGACTCAATCCCGCATGCAACTGAGATTTGCGGCTCCTTTTGGTGGCGAGATCTCGTTCACCTCATGCCAATATACCGTGGTATCTCCCATGTTCAAGTCAACAATGGTAAATCTGCGTTGTTTTGGAAAGACAGTTGGAATAAAGATGTTTATGCTGACAAGTATCCTAGGGCATTCTCGTACGTCCATCATGAAGATCTTTCGGTCCGGGATTTTTTGATGACCGCCACCCTGCACGAAACCTTTCAGCTCCCCCTGTCCGTACAAGCCCATGATGAGCTAAAGCTTTTGCAGCTTGACGTTGCGGAAATTACACTTGATGAACGACGGGATGTGTGGGCCTATTGCTGGGGGCCACTGTTTTCAAAATTGCTGCATATTACAAATTTTTCTTTCGGGACATGGTGGCTCATGTGGCGTACAAGTGGCTTTGGCGGACCAAATGTACCCCGAAGATTAAAGTCTTCGGTTGGTTTTTGCTCTCTGACCGCCTCAACACACGCAACATGCTGAAACGCCGGCACTATAACATTGGGACCAACCTTGATTGCCTGCTGTGTGGTCATCACGTCGAAGAAACGGTGGAGCACCTTTTCTTCCACTGCACCTTCAGCAATGTTTGTTGGCAACGCCTGAACATCGTGTGGGGGACGGTTGACAACTGGCTGGATCTTATTGAACAAATGAAGACTCAGCACCCGCGCAAGATGATCATGGAAATCTTTCCGATTGCTGCTTGGAGTCTCTGGAAAGAGCGTAACAACAATTATTTTAGACATGTGGTGCCTTCCGTTGACTCATGGTGGACTAGGTTCAAGATTGACTTTGGTAACCTTCTTTATAGATTGCCAGAACACAAGAGACATGTTGTCTCTTCCATTTTGCAAACTCTAAACAAAGGCTCTCATTAACTTTGGGGCTTGTAGCTTAGTAGTGTCTAACTCCCCCCACTTTGTAATTATCACCATGTAACCACTTTTGTTTTATACTTAATATATATGCAGTAGGAGCCTTTCCTACTGTCCCAACCATAAAAAAAATTTACCTCTCGTGATGTTGAGATTGCTATTGCTTTTTCTTCTTCCTTGCATATGGTAATTTGTTTGCTTACAAAATCCCTATGCATAGGAAGCATGTTAGAATTAAACTTGTTTGTAACATGTTTTATGATGCTCTTTTTGTGTTTCAATTGCTATCTTTCATGTGAGCATCATTAAAATTACCAATGCCTAGCTAAAAGGCTTTAAAGAAAAGCGCTTGTTGGGAGACAACCCAATATATTTCCTTTCTGCTTTTGAATATTTTCTTCATCTTTCCTCTGGTTAGATGTGTTTTATGTTTTAATTAGTGTTTGTGCCAACTAAGACCTTTGGGATGGCTTACGGTGATAGTTGATTTGATCTTGCTGAAAAACTGAAACTTTTGCACCCAGAAAAATAATTTTCATTTTAACAGAAGCGTGATAAAATACTTATTCTTTTTGCATCAGATTAAGATACAAATTGCCTCTGTTGTACTAATTTTTCAGAATTTTTGGAGTTACAGAAGTATTAGAAGTTTACAGATTGCTACAGACTATTCTGTTTTTGACAGATTCTATTTTCTATGTGTTGTTTGCTTATTTTGATGAATCTATGGGTAGTATCGGGGGGGTTGAACCATGGAAAAGTTGGAATACAATAGATATTACACCAATATAAATAAATAATGAGTTCACACTAGTACCAAAAGTGGTGATTTTATTTTCTTATACTAACGGATCTCACGAGTTGTCTGTGAGTTTTCTGTTGTGAAGTTTTCAAGTTTTGGGTAAAGATTTGATGGACTATGGAATAAGGAGTGGCAAGAGCTTAAGCTTGGGGATTCTAAGGCACCCCAACGTAATACTAAAGGACAACCAAGAGCCTAAGCTTGGGGATTCCCCAGAAGGCATCCCCTCTTTCGTCTTCGTCTATCGGTAAATTTACTTGAGGCTATATTTTTATTCACCACATGATATGTGTTTTGCTTGGAGCGTCTTGTATGATATGAGTCTTTGCTTTTTAGGTTTCCACAATCATCCTTGTTGTACACACCTTTTGAGAGGGACATGCATGAATCGTGATTTATTAGAATACTCTATGTGCTTCACTTATATCTTTTGAGCTAGGCAATTTTGCTCTAGTGCTTCACTTATATCTTTTTAGAGCACGGTGGTGGATTTATTTTATAGAAATTATTGAACTCTCTTGCTTCACTTATATTATTTCGAGAGTCTCTCTAAACAACATGGTAATTTGCTTTGGTTATGAATTTAGTCCTAATATGATGGGCATCCAAGAAGGATATAATAAAAACTTTCATATAAAGTGCATTGAATACTATGTGAAGTTTGATTCTTTATGATTATTTTAAGCTATAAAGATGGTGATACTAGAGTCATGCTAGTGAGTAATTGTGGATTGGTAGAAATACTTGTGTTAAAATTTGTGATTCCCATAGCATGGACGTATGGTGAACCATTATGTGATGAAGTCGGAGCATGATTTATTTATTGATTGTCTTCCTTATGAGTGGCAGTCGAGGACGAGCGATGGTCTTTCCTACCAATCTATCCCAATAGGAGCATGCATCTAATACTTTGTTTTGATAACTAATAGATTTTTGCAATAAGTATGTGAGTTCTTTATGACTAATGTTGATTCCATGGATTATACGCACTCTCACCCTTCCACCATTGCTAGCCTCTCTAGTACCGTGCAACTTTGCCGGTGCATTACACCCACCTTATTCCTTCCTCAAAACAGCCACCATACCTACCTATTATGGAATTTTCATAGCCATTCCGAGATATATTTCCATGCAACTTTCCACCGTTCCATTTTATTATGACACACTTCATCATTGTCATATTGCTTTGCATGATCATGTAGTTGACATCGTATTTGTGGCAAAGCCACCATTCATATTTTTTATACATGTCACTCTTGAGTCATTGCACATCCCAGTACACCGCCGGAGGCATTCATATAGAGTCATATTTTGTCCTAAGTATCGAGTTGTAATTCTTGAGTTGTAAGTAAATAAAAGTGTGATGATCATCATTATTAGAGTTGTCCCATGTGAGGAAAGGATGATGGAGACTATGATTCCCCCACAAGTCGGGATGAGACTCTGGACGAAAAATAAAAAAAGAGAGGCCAAAGAGCCCAAAATTAAAAAAAATGAGAGAAAAGAGAGAAGGGGCAATGTTACTATCCTTTTTCCGCACTTGTGCTTCAAAGTAGCACCATGATCTTCATGATAGAGAGTCCAAAATCTTGTCACTTTCATATACTAGCGGGAACTTTTCATTATAGAACTTGGCTTGTATATTCCAATGATGGGCTTCCTCAAATTGCCCTAGGTTTTCGTGAGCAAGCGAGTTGGATGCACACCCACTTAGTTTCTTTTTGAGCTTTCATAAACCTATAGCTCTAGTGCATCCGTTGCATGGGAATCCCTACTCACTCACATTAATATCTATTGATGGGCATCTCCATAGCCCGTTGATACACCTAGTTGATGTGAGACTATCTCCTTTTTGTCTTCTCCACAACCACCATATTCTATTTCACCTATAGTGCTATATGTTGGGAAACGCGGTAATTTCAAAAATTTCCTACGCACACGCAAGATCATGGTGACGCATAGCAACGAGAGGGGAGAGTGTTGTCCATGTACCCTCGTAGACCGTAAGCGGAAGCGTTATGACAACGTGGTTGATGTAGTCGTACGTCTTCACGATCCGACCGATCTTAGTATCGAAAGCACGACACCTTCACGATCTGCACACGTTCGGCTCGGTGACGTCCCACGAACTCACAATCCAGCAGAGTGTCGAGGGAGAGTTTCGTCAGCACGACGGTGCGATGATGATGATGATGAAGATACTGACGTAGGGCTTCGCCTAAGCACCACAACGACATGACCGAGGTGGATTATGGTGGAGGGGGGCACCACACACGGCTAAGAGATCAACGATCAACTTGTATGTCCATGGGGTGCATCCCTCCCCCGTATATAAAGGAGTGGAGGAGGGGAGGGGCCGGTCCTCTCTATCGCGCACCCTAGGGGAGTCCTACTCCCACTGAGAGTAGGATTCCCCCCCTTTCCCTAGCTAGTAGGAGTAGGAAAGGAAGGGAAGTGTCGGTGTACTAAAGTATGGGTACCTTAGTATCCCGAACTTGTGCACGGGCAGTCGCAGCGCCCCGCGGCAAGGCTTGCCGGGTGCCCGCCAAGATCCTCCGTAGTTCCTATTGGAGCCATTCAAGAACAAAGTGTTTTAACTGAGAAGACAAGGCCCCGGCAAGAGGAGCTTGCCGAGAAGGACGAGGCCCCGGCAAGAGGAGCTTGCCGGGAAGGCTAGCTAAAGCATTTCAAGGAATTTGCCGCGACGCACCGCGCGTCCCGGCAAGACCCGGCGAGCGGCAAGCTTCCGGGCGCGACAAGACAATGACCGTGGCAAGGCGCTTGCCGTGGCGAAGCCACCACTCTGCGCCCATGCTCCAGCGCATCCGTCAACATGTTGCCACAGGACCGTTCTAGGCGCACGTGGCGGAGAGCTGTGTAGCCAAGCGGTGCGAGGTGGCGAGTGGAGATGACGAGAAGGCCATCGTGGCAAGCGATGGCGCCCCTAACGGTCGCTTTTCTACACTGTTTGGGCGATGCGGACGGGCATTCAATGCCTTTGTCCCCTGCCGTCAGAGTTAGGTAGGATCCACTGTAGAAGCGGTTATACCAACCCCCCTTTTTTTTACACCTTTACCCCTGCATGCGTTGCCACCTGTCGGTGACCCCTTTATCCTATAAAAGGAGGCCCATGCGCAACGTATGGGGGGGTTCGACTCATTCCAAACTACAACACTCCCACGCTCTCGAGCAAAGAACATAATACAACCACAAAGCAGCAGTAGGAGTATTATCTCTCCGGAGAGCTCCGAAGCTGGGTAAAATCGCTCGCGCGCTTCGCCTCGATCCGCTCTTCGTGCGCTCTCCGCTCCCTCGCCGGATTGAAAGGGGCCCTGCCCCATAGGTGTTCGTTTCCCACGACATCTTTGGCGCACCAGGTAGGGGTGCGTCGAGGTTGTGTGAACCCGATCCGGCGTTCGCACGGGCTAGATCTTCATCATCTTCATCGACATGCCACCGAAGAAGAAGACTTCGGGGGTGGCTGCTCCGTCCACGTCGATCCCACCGCCGCCGGAGCAAACGGGTGGTGGGATGGACGCCGGCGGAGGAGCGGGCGCCGACGAAGGAACTCATGCTGCCGCCAGGTCCAAGGACAAGGCCGCGCAAACTTCGGCGTCCATGCACGCACCGTACCCGTCTCAGGAGGTGCGGGGCCACCAGCGTCATGGTACTCGCGGTACCATACGCTCGTTGGACCAAAATTGAGCTGGCGGATCTCGAGATGCTCAAGACCAGCACGCACGCCAACCTGCTGGCACAAGCAAGACACGGTCGCCTGGATGGGATCCTGCTCCTTCTAACATAGTTAGAAGTCCGAGCATATCCCGCTCCTCGCACCGTTCGCCACCGCCACCGAAGACTCCATAAGAAGCGTTGGCCCGAGCCCAACTGCTCCTGGATTACCCTCCAACGGCGGACAAGATCGACGGTTGGAGGGCCACCATTCAGAGCCTCATCGGCTTCGCCAACGGCGACACTCCCCGGCAACCGAGCACATCGAAGCCGCGGCAAGACGCCCAGGCGCGAGCCGATGGCGACAAGACTGGTGGGGGTGCAACCACCGTGCACTCCCCGCCCCGAAGGCCAAGATCGCCGAATCGCCGGGTCAACCTCGACACTGACTCCACAGCGTCGTCGGACCCACGAGCCTGTCGTGATCAGCGCCAAGTTCTTCAAGAACGGCAACAAGAGGATGCTCGTACTCGCATCGAGCGTCGGAGAGAAGCGCGGCGTCAGTCAGACCAGTGCGCTGGGCCCACTGTGGACATGCATGCGCCAGGGGAACCAGGCGACTTGCTGTACGCGGTAGGTTGCCCTACGTTCACCCGTGAGATGCGGCAAGTCCAGTGGCCCAGTACAAAGAACTTCAAGCCAGATGTACCAGAGAAGTATGATGGCAGGTTGCATCCGTCGGAGTTCCTCAGCATCTACACCATCGCGGTGCAAGCTGCCGGGGGACGCGACGAGAAGATTCTCGCCAACTACTTCCCACTGGTGCTCAAGCCAATGTCAGATCTTGGCTCATGCACTTGCCGGACGACTCCATTTCTTCATGGGCGGATCTGTGCCATCAGTTTGTCGGCGCCTTCACAGGCGGCCACAAGCCCCATGGTCAGGAGAGCGATCTTCATCTGCTTGCCCAGAAGGAAGGAGAGCCTCTGCGCAAGTACATTCAAAGGTTCAGCCAAGTGCAGCGCAACATCCTAGATGTCCACCCTGCCGCGGTCATCAGCGCGTTCCATCAGAACGTGCGTAACCGCAGGATGAGGGAGGAGATGGCGATGTGCAAGATAAGAGACATCAGTGAGCTATACACCCTGGCCGACAAGTGTGCATGTGCTGAGGAAGGGAGGAAACTCCCCGGAGAGAATGCATGAGCAGGAGGATCTGACAGTGAGGATGCCGCCCCGGCAAAGAAAAACCGGCGACGGAACAACAGGAGAAGGAAAGGCAAAGATGTGGTAGCTGTCGAGCAGTCCGGCAACGAAGGTGGCGCCAAGGAAGCAGAACCTATGGCGGCCGCCG
This sequence comes from Triticum timopheevii, assembly GCA_963921465.1. Lineage (NCBI taxonomy): Eukaryota > Viridiplantae > Streptophyta > Magnoliopsida > Poales > Poaceae > Triticum > Triticum timopheevii. Next base: position 317,032,745 of record OY997270.1, read on the forward strand.
ACAAGCAGGGCGGCTCCGACAAGCAATACTGCAAGATTCACCACACCAAGGGGCATGATCTCCAGAGTTGCAAGAAAGTTGAGCAGCTTGTCGAGCAGCAGAAAGCTGAATACGAGTGACGCGACAAGGAGAAGGCCCAGGAGGGTACTGGTGGATCCGGCAAGAAGCGTCTCGGCCGGGGAGGACGCCGCGGCAAGGCCAAGCAGCGGCAAGGAGACAGACCTCCCCGCGGCCGCGACAAGGATGAAGATGAAGACGAAGATGAGGATATGGATGAAGATGAGGCCGACGAGCAGGAGTTTCAGAAAGCAACAGAGATTCTGTGCGTTGACGGTGGTGCTTCTCTGCATACCTCGCACCGCCAGCTCAAACAGTGGGTGCGGGAAGTCAATGCAGCAGAACCATTAGTTGAGTCATGCAAACCTCTGAAGTGGTCCAGCACGCCTATCATCTTTGACATTGAGGACCACCCTGATCGCATAACTGTGGTCGGGTGCTTGCCGATGTTGGTTTCACCAACTATCCGCAACCTCAAGGTCACAAAGATGCTGGTTGACGACGGGGCCAGCTTGAATCTGATCTCCTCCATGGTACTCAAGAAGCTCCAAATCCCCGACAACAAGCTCGAAGAGACCGGTACATTCCAAGGAATCAATCCGGGAAGGAGCAAGCCGAAGGGGAAAATCACATTGCCAGTGACATTTGGCAGCGAGCTGAATTTCAGGACAGAGAAAGTCACCTTTGACGTTGCTGATTTTCCATTGCCTTACAACGGAATACTCGGCCGTCTAGCACTCGCCAAGTTCATGGCAGCCTCTCACTATGCCTACAACGTGCTCTAGATGCCAGGTCCGATAAGCGTCATCTCTGTCCCTGGCGACAAGAAAGATGCTCTTATCTGTACCGATAAGATTTACCGGGAAGCAGCAGCCGCAGCAGATCACAAGACACTTGCCGCTGAAGCTCCCGGGGGGAAGAAGAAGACCAAGTCCGGCAAGTGCTCTGATGCCCACTCCGGCAAGCGCACCTCTTCGGAGTGCTGCGCTACCGTCGAGGACGCACCATCGAGCTCCACCGGCAAGTGTAAGAAGGCGAAGGCAGCTCCGCCAGAAACCAAGAAGGTGTCCGCCAAGGAGGACGGCACTGGTGGTACCTTCACCATCAGTGCCACGCTTGACCCTAAATAGGAAAGCGCGCTTGTTGCTTTCCTGCGGGCGAATGTCGATGTGTTTGCATGGCAACCATCTGACATCCCCGGTGTTCCCAGGAAAGTAATTGAGCACCACCTTGCCATCTGTCCTCACGCGCGGCCCGTCAAGCAGAAGGTTAGGAAGCAAGCAGTGGAGCGCCAAGAATTCATTGCTGAAGAGATCAAGAAGTTGGAAGCAGCAGGCCTTGTCAGAGGAGTGCTCCATCCTACGTGGTTGGCCAATCCTGTAGTCGTGCGCAAGGCAAACGGGAAATGGAGGCTTTGTATTGACTTCACTGATGTTAATAAAGCTTGTCCCAAAGATCCGTTTCCCTTGCCGCGCATTGACCAGATTGTCGACTCCACGGCAGGATGTGATTTGCTTTCATTTCTTGATGCATATTCAGGATAGCATCAGATCTTCATGGTAGAAGAGGATGAAGAGAAGACCGCATTCATCACTCTGTGTGGCACGTACTGTTTTGTACGAATGCCCTTCGGTTTGAAGAATGCAGGATCAACGTTTGCAAGAGTAGTCAGTCATGCTTTTGAGCCACAGTTACACAGGAATGTGGAAGCCTACATGGATGACATAGTGGTCAAAAGCAAAGACAGAGCAACTCTGATCCAAGATTTGGACGAGACCTTTGCAAATCTGCGCAAGATCAACCTCAAGCTTAACCCCGAGAAGTGCGTGTTTGGAGTCCCTTCTGGCAAGCTTCTCGGGTTCTTTGTGTCTCAGCGGGGGATTGAAGCCAACCCCGACAAGATCAAGGCCATTGAGCAGATCGAAGCACCGAAGCGCGTCAAGGATGTACGAAGGCTTGCCGGCTGCGTGGCTGCTCTAAGCAGGTTTATCTCTAAGTCTGCTGAGCGCGCCCTGCCGTTTTTCAAAATATTGAAAAAGGCAGGTCCCATGAAATGGACTCCGGAAGCGGAGGCTGCGCTGCAGGACTTGAAGAGATACCTGTCCTCCACTCCAATACTTGTCGCACCTAAGCCTCAAGAGAAGTTGCTGCTATATCTAGCGGCAACCAATCAAGTGGTTAGTGCTGCGTTAGTAGTGGAGAGGGAGGCAGATGATGAGCCAGCGGCCACGGCAAGCGCATCCAGTGACAAGGAGGGGGCTTCCCCGGCAAGCTCTGGTCCCGACAAGAATGGATCTACGCAGGAGGAGGTGCAGAAGAAAATAGTGCAGCGCCCAGTTTACTTTGTCAGTTCCCTTCTATAAGGGGCTAGGTCGAGGTACTCTAGTGTGCAGAAATTGCTTTTCGGCCTTCTCATGGCCTCGAGAAAGCTGCGCCACTACTTCCAAGCACATGAGATCACGGTTGTCACTCGCTTTCCGCTGAAGAGGATACTGCAGAATCCAGAAGCAACAGGAAGGATTGTCGAGTGGGCACTGGAACTGTCGAGCTTTGGCCTCAAGTTTGAGAGTACCTCAACTATCCAGAGCCGAGCATTGGCAGAATTCATAGCAGAATGGACGCCAACGCCTGATGAAGAAATCCCAGAAACGAGCATCCCCGTCAAGGAAGCAAGCAAAGAATGGGTCATGTACTTTGATGGTGCCTTTTCGCTGCAAGGCGCCGGTGCGGGTGTGTTGCTTGTCGCACCCACCGGAGAGCACCTCAAGTACGTGGTCCAGATGCACTTTCCCAAGGAGCAAGCAACAAACAATACTGCAGAGTGTGAAGGATTGCTTGCCGGACTCAGGATTGCAGCGGACCTTGGGATCAAGAAGCTTATTGTTAGGGGTGACTCGCAGCTTATCGTCCGCCAAGTTAACAAAGATTATCAGAGTCCGTTTTGTAATCCTACATTGATGAGGTGAGAAAGTTCGAAGAGCACTTTGACGGCCTACAGATGGAACATGTTCCGAGAGCTCAGAACGACATTGCAGATGGCCTGTCAAAGTGCGCCGCACTCAAGTTACCTGTGGAACCAGGGATTTTTGTGCTCAAGCTGAGTCAACCATCTGTAACACCATCAACTGGACAGAGCAAGAAGAGGAAGTTGATTCCCGGTGACTACTTTCCGGCAGAGCTCCCTGAAGCCGCCGCCAAGAAGGTCCCCAAAATTAACACAAAGAGTGCTGAGGGGCAGTCTGCTCCGACAAGCCCTAGGGTTTGCTTCGTTGAAGCAGACGCTCCCGACAAGTTTTGCTCCGGCAAGCTTGCCGGGGAACATCAAGCTCCGGCAGAGCCTCAGGCTCTTGCTGTAGAAGCGGATGTTCCCGCAGCAGCATATGCGCCTTTAGTTCTTGTTGTCGAGCCGCAAGCTCTAGCATAGGCACAACAAATTGTCCATTTCCTTCAGACAGGAGAACTTCCCGAAGAGCAAGAAGAAGCGGAGAGAGTAGCCTGGCAATCAAGTGTGTACCAGTTTGTCGACGACATTCTGTACAGAAGAAGATTCAACAGAGTGAAATTGAAGTGCATTCCCCGGGAAGATGGACAAAAGCTGTTGGCGGAGATACATGGAGGCATATGTGGTCACCACATTGGCGTAAGAGCACTTGCCGGCAAAGCTTTCTGGCAAGGTTTCTTTTGGCGATAGCCCTCCAGGATGCAACTGCACAAGTAACAAAGTGTGAAGCGTGCCAGTTCCATTCCAAACAGATACACCAGCCAGCTCAAGCTCTCCAAACGATCCCTTTATCCTGGCCATTTTCGGTCTGGGGGCTCGACATCCTCGGCCCCTTTCCCCGAGCTGTCGAGGGCTTTGAGTACTTGTACGTAGCAATCGACAAGTTCACAAAGTGGCCGGAAGTGGAAGCAGTGAGGAAGGTGACAGCACAGTCAGCGGTCAAGTTCTTCAGGTCGATTGTTTGCCGTTTCGGAGTCCCTAACAGGATCATCACCGACAACGGCACGCAATTTATGAGCCGCACCTTAATGCAGTACGTCCAAGATCTTGGCGCCAAGGTCTGCTTCGCTTCTATTGCTCACCCGAGAAGCAACGGTCAAGCAGAGAGGGCAAACGCTGAAGTGCTGCGCGGGCTCAAGATCAGGACTTTCGACAGGCTGCACAAGTGCGGAAAGAACTAGATCGAGGAGCTGCCGGTGGTTCTTTGGTCGATCAGGACGACGCCAAATCGAGCCACTGGCCAGACACCTTTCGCTCTAGTCTATGGAGCAGAGGCAGTTCTCCCCACGGAACTCGTATACGGATCGCCTCGAGTGCTCGCCTATGATGAGCTTGAGCAAGAGCAGCTGCGACAAGATGACGCGCTGCTCCTTGAGGAAGATCGTCTTCAGGCTGCTGTACGAGCTGCTCGATACCAGCAAGCTTTGCGTCGCTACCATAGCCGCAAAGTTAATGCCAGAAGTCTCGAGGAAGGCGACCTTGTTCTTCGGCGCGTTCAATCCGCCAAGAATTCCAACAAGTTGACGCCGAAGTGGGAAGGCCCTTATCGGGTGAAGCGAGTCACTAGGCCTGGCGCAGTCCGCCTTGAGACCGAAGATGGCTTTCCGGTGAGCAACTCCTGGAACATAGAACATCTTCGTAAGTTTTACCCATAAGGAGCGGTTGCCGGAACCTGTTCCGGCAACCACCTTTTGTACAAGCCTTGCCGCTGTTGCATGTAACCCTTTGTACAAAGCCGGGCGCAGATCCCGTGCATAAATAAAGATCATATGCTCCGCACATCTTGTCAAATTTCATGCTTTTTTTTGCATGCATTATCTGACACTTTGTGAAGCACTTGCCCCCGGTAAGGAATAATGAGCCTTAAGGCTCCATATCTTTATTTTCTCTTCTTTCTTTTTCCCAAAAAGAAGGTTCCCTCGCCCACAAGTTCACCGGGGGGGGGGGGGGGGGAGGGGGGAAGGAGAAGATTATGATGTGGACCAGGCGTCGTTCAAGAAAAGTATCGCCTTGCCGGGACGCGAACGACAGAAAAGCTAAGTTGCCAAAGTTTGAGCACAATCAGTTTTATTTTTTTTTAAGTTATCTTCCTTGAACGACCGTACTTTGTATGGAAAACCTATGCGCGGAGGAACCAACTCGTAGCTAGATGCGCCCTTACTTTGTTTCGAGTCCGCTCAACAACTTAAGTGTGCTGCGACTAGTTGCGACAAGGTTTCTTGCCGGAGGCGACACTGCCAGCAGGCTGCTGATGTTCCGCACTCAGCGCTCGCGGCAAGGGTGCCTGCGCCAGCAAGTTCCCTGAAAGCGTAGGGTAAAAGCATACAAGGGAAGGAGCCAAGTAAAGAAAATAACATAACAAATACTGCCCAAGATAAAGTTATATTACAAAGGTAACTTGTCGCAGTACTGACTAAATTGTTCTCATAACATAAATGGCAGCGGCAAGGAAAGGAGAAAACACGCGGCCTAATCTACGCGGCCGCCGTCAAGCCTCCTGACTTCGTTCACCTTGTCCACAATGGGTGCGACAAGGGCCTTGAGCTCTTCAAGATCAGCACCCGCCAGCAGCTTCTTGAGGACGTTGGTGAGGTTGAGGCCTGGATTGCGGAAGACCACCTTCACCAACACCTTCTCCAAGACTCTGCCACAGATCGTGCGCGACTCGTCGTCCAGCTGCTTTGGGATCCTTTCCCGGAGTTGCTGGAGAGCCGTCGCCACGCCCTTGAAGAACAGAGTGAGCTTGGCGCTGGGCTGGAGGTTCTCATCAGCAGAGTACCCGAAGCCCTCCAATTCCAGCTGCGCCAGCTCCTCGTCGATAACTGCGGCGATGTTGACGAGACCCTCCGTCCAGAGCTCCACAGTAGCCCTGAAGGTGTTCTGGGTTTCAGCGGCCCTCGTCAGCAGCTCCTCGTTGGCCTTGATCTCCCTTTTCAAGTCCTCCTCCCGCTTCTTGGCGCCGTCCAGTGTCTCAGTCAGCGTGACCAGCTTCAGCTCCATATCAGCATTTGAGTCTTTGGCAGCGCTCAGCTCTTTGCCCCTCTCGAGGAGACGACCCTGCAGCTCACCATGGGCAAGGGCGTCCTTTTCGCGCTCGCGCTGGAGCACGGCAAGCTCTTCATCCTTCGCCTTGAGAGTGGCCTCTAGCTGCGTCACCTTCACCTCCAGCTCCTTCTTGGCGGCCTCGGCAGCTGCGGCTGCATCTTTTGCCTCCTTGAGAGCCCCGCCAAGTGTCTCCTCGTGCGCAGCGAGCTCCTCCTCGTAGCTGTCCAGATTGACCTTCCTCTGCGTCAATTCGCCTTCCCGCGCGGACTGCTCCTCGACGGCAAGCCGCTGTTGCTCTTCGGCTTCTGCCTTCTCGAGGAGGAAGGCCTTTCGCGCCTCGACAAGTTGCGCCCTCTCCTCTGCAATGGACCGGAGGGCCTCTTGGTTGCGACTCTGAAGCTCCTCCGCATGCTTCTCAATGTCAACTCCTGCCCGCGCGACAAGTGCTTCCCGAGACTCCAGCTTTGCTTGTCAGGCGCGGTGTAGTGACAGCAGCTTCCGCAGCAGCTGTTCCTCCTCAGGCTCGCCACTGCTGCTGCTTGGCGCGTCGACCACTCTCAGCCCAGCGGAGGCGAGCACTTCTCCGTCAAAAGCTTCTCCCTCGACCGGCACCCTGGAGCTTGACGCCCAGGGGAGCTTGATGAAGACACCGTCGCTGGCCTTTAAGTAGGCGTCGGGCTGGGGCTCCTTGGAGCCTGCGCTGCGTCAGCGGCAGAGGGATCGGCGGTCCGCATAGCGCCTTGCGCTCCTGCGGCCCCAGGGTCGTCAGTGCGATTGCCGGACCCCTCGCCAGCTCCTGCGCCAGCAGCCTTGGCGGCCTCTTCGTCGGCGGGATCATCAGCGCCGGCCTCCTCCTCGGTGGCGGCGGCATCATCAGTGTTGCCGCGCGCGTTCTCCTCGCTGGTGGCTTCGGTCTCCATTGGCTCCGGGGAAGGTGGGTCTGAAGACAGGAAGAGGGAGAAAAAGTCAAGCAAATATCCAAAAAAGAAGATAAGAAGAAGAAGAACACAAGGGAAGTTTTCTGACAAGAAGGATTACCTGTGCTGGGCTCTGTAACCATGGGCTCCACCACCGGGGGATCACTGGTCCCGTCCCTTGTCGGAGAACTGCCCCTTGCCGGGGACCTCTCCCTTGCCAGAGAGCGCTCCCTTGCCGGGGAATCATCCCTTGGCGGCGTAGTTGAAGCGGATAGCACCTCAGGGGCAGCTTCTGGTTGTTCCTGGTGAACCTGTTCTGCTCCTACACAAGCAAACCAACAATCAAGATATCAGCAAGGAAAGAGCACCCATGCGCGCCCCACAACAGGAAGTGAACAAATACTTACGCTGGGGGCTGCGCTGGGGGCTGCTTCAAGGAGTAGTTGCCAGGTCCGACAAGGTGGTCTCGGACGCATCCTCTGTCGTCACAGCAGGGTCGTCCTTGATGAAAACCACGGGGACCTTGGCCCTCTTCGCCGCTCTCTGGGCCAGAGTCCTGGAAGGGAACAAGGTTCAGAAGGAAGCAGATCAGATACAAGACAAGAATCAACAAGAATTGAAGAAAAATAAGTACAACAGAGAAACTTACTTCTCTTCTTCCTCCTCGTCGGAGCTGAGCGCGGAGAGGTCGAAGTCCGGTCCTCTTTCGGCGCGACGGGGCAGAGGAGTAGGCTCCCTTGGCCGCTTGGCGGGAGCTGCGGCAGGATTAGATGCGGCGGCCTGAGAAGACCCCGCTCCAGTTGCGGCAGCGGCCTGAGGCGCTCCCGCGGCAACAGTGCTTGCCGCGGTGGAGCGTATCCCGCGACGCTGCGGCTGTTGACCCATCTGCCGCCCTGCTATATCTCCGGTTCTACGGAGGCGCCTTCATGGAGGAGCTGGGGGCTGCGCTGGGAGCTCCGCCTGCGGCAAGTTGCTTGAAGACGGCTGGCCACTAGCACCTTCAGCGAGCTCGCCCGATCCAGCTTCGGGCTCTCCCTCGCCGGCGATCTCCCCGGCAAGCTCGTCTCGGTCAGCAAGGCTTGCCGCCTCGGCTGCCTCTGCCTCCTCCACAGTAAAACCAAACTCGCCCGCGGCAGCAGCTGCCGCCGCCTCCTCCGCCCTGGTGGTGATGCGCCGCATCTCGTCATCTGTGGTGTCACGGGTGAGGAGCCTCTGCTCGTCGGCGCGGACCGCCACCTCCACCAAGTCGTCGAAGAATTGCTGCACGACGTTGTCGGCGGGCTCCTGCCAAGTTGGGATAATCCCATGCGAGTTGCACTCCGGCATCATTGCGCGGATGCGATCGAGCGCGGAGTTGTTGCACAATGGGACGACGCCCTGCGGCAGCCTGAACCACTCGGGATGGTTGGGGTCGTGCTTGAACAGCTCCTTGAGCGTCCCATCCAACTCCATGACAGTAAAATTGAAATTGAGGCCAGGGCGCATCCTCATGATGTCCGCCGGACCCACAAACAGCCAGGCGGGTCTCCCCCTCTCCTGCAGGGGGGCAATGCGGCGGCGAAGAAAGTCCGCGCCAACAGCACCTACAGTAAGCCCGGCAAGCCTGAGCCGCAAGATCCGGGTGGTGGCGATCTTCAGTCTAGCATCGTCCGCCGCCAGGGCGCTCCAATCGCCGCCGCGCACTACTCAGGCTTGGCGCAAGTTGGTGAATGGCTGCGGGTTCTCGTCAACAATCCAACACCACTCCGCTCTCCACTCCTCCCATTTGCTACGGAGCTCCCCCTCCAGATAGACCTCCTTCATACCGGCTCTCGAGATCCAGGCGATCCCGCCAGATAAGGGCTCTCCTTTCTTGACCCGGGGCATGAAGTAGTGGCGGAAAAGGGCTACGTTTGGGTGGATTCCGACGAAGTTCTCGCAGAGATGTGCGAAAACCGCCATGGTCAGAACGGCGTTGGGGGTGAAATCGAGGAGATGGAGCCCGTATGTGTTCATGATGTCACAGAAGAAATCGGAAAAGGGCGGGTAGAGCCCGCAATAGAAGAACAATGCGAAGAAGGGGTATCCTTTTGGACACCGTTTCGAAGTGGAAGCTTCGGCGGAGAGTACCTGCGTGCGCGGATGCGCCCGCGTCTCCGTCAACCAGAAGAGGTAGAACCATTCCCTCAGCACCTTCGCGGAGAGATCAGGGGGGAAGAGTGCCCGCTCCTTCCGCAGCACCTCAAGCCGCAGCGCCTCGGCCGACTTCGCACCCTTCCCGGTCTTCGGAGCCATGGCGGAGGCGGTGGGGAGAGCGAGGGCGTTGGCGGCGACGGCGGCGACGGGGGGCGGAGCGCTGCTCTCTTTCGACTTTGGGAAGCGGAGGGGAGCGGCGGAGATTCCTGAGGAAGGAACCGCAAGTGGCGAAGGTGGGGGAACGGCCTCTGTTTCCCCTGCTTATAAAGAGGAGGAGGCGAACGTTACGCTTTTTCCGAATAAAGAATCACCCACGATCTCTCCCACGACACCGCTTTCGACGCGTGCCGTTACGAGAGGGCACAGTGGATACAGAGTTAGATACGGTGTGGACCCAGGCCGCGCGTGCCCGTGCCCTGTTTTGGGCCTGGCCCAACAGCGCTTGGCACCATGTATGGTCCAGGCCGGGGGCTCCTGTCGGTGTACTAAAGTAGGGGTACCTTAGTATCCCGAACTTGTGCATGGGCAGTCGCAGCGCCCCGCGGCAAGGCTTGCCGGGTGCCCGCCAAGATCCTCCGTAGTTCCTATTGGAGCCATTCAAGAACAAAGTGTTTTAACTAAGAAGACAAGGCCCCGGCAAGAGGAGCTTGCCGGGAAGGACGAGGCCCCGGCAAGAGGAGCTTGCCGGGAAGGCTAGCTAAAGCATTTCAAGGAATTTGCCGCGACGCACCGCGCGTCCTGGCAAGACCCGGCGAGCGGCAAGCTTCCGGGCGCGACAAGATAACGACCGCGGCAAGGCGCTTGCCGCGGCGAAGCCACCACTCTGCGCCCACGCTCCAGCGCATCCGTCAACGTGTCGCCACAGGACCGTTCCAGGCGCACGTGGCGGAGAGCTGTGCAGCCAAGCGGTGCGAGGTGGCGAGTGGAGATGACGAGAAGGCCATCGTGGCAAGCGGTGGCGCCCCTAACGGTCGCTTTTCTGCACTGTTTGGGCGATGCGGACGGGCATTCAATGCCTTTGTCCCCTGCCGTCAGAGTTAGGTAGGATCCACTGTAGAAGCGGTTATACCAACCCCCCTTTTTTTACACTTTTACCCCTGCATGCGTTGCCACCTGTCGGTGACCCCTTTATCCTATAAAAGGAGGCCCATGCGCAACGTATGGGGGGGTTCGACTCATTCGAAACTACAACACTCCCATGCTCTCGAGCAAAGAACATAATACAACCACAAAGCAGCAGTAGGAGTATTATCTCTCCGGAGAGCTCCGAATCTGGGTAAAATCGCTCGCGCGCTTCGCCTCGATCCGCTCTTCGTGCGCTCTCCGCTCCCTCGCCGGACCGAAAGGGGCCCTGCCCCATAGGTGTTCGTTTCCCACGACAGGAAGGAGGAGCAGGAGAGAAGGAAAGCCCCCACCCCCCCCAAACCCTTTCCAATTCGGCCTCCTGCCCAAAGGGTGCACACCAGCCCCTTGTGGGCTTGTGTGCTTCCTTCTTATGGCCCATAAGGCCCATAACTTCTCCCAGGAGGTTCTGATAACCTCCCGGTACTCCGGAAAAATGTCCGAACCACTCGGAACCTTTCCGATGTCCAAACATAGTCATCCAATATATCGATCGTTATGTCTCAACCATTTCGAGACTTCTCGTCATGTCCGTGATCATATCCGGGACTCCGAACTACCTTTGGTACATCAAAACACATAAACTCATAATACCGATCGTCACCGAACGTTAAGCGTGCGGACCCTACGGGTTTGAGAACTATGTAGACATGACCTAGACATGTCTCCAGACAATAACCAATAGTGGAACCTGGATGCTCATATTGGCTCCCACATATTCTATGAAGATCTTTATCGGTCAAACCGCATAACAACATACGTTGTTTCCTTTGTCATCGGTATGTTACTTGTCCGAGATTCGATCGTCGGTATCTCAATACCTAGTTCAATCTCGTTACCGGCAAGTCTCTTTACTCGGTCCGTAATGCATCATCCCATAACTAATTCATTAGTCACATATTGCTTGCAAGGATTATAGTGATGTGCATTACCGAGAGGGCCCAGAGATACCTCTACGACAATCGTAGTGACAAATCCTAATCTCGATCTATGCCAACTCAACAAACACCATCGGAGACACCTGTAGAGCACCTTTATAATCACCCAGTTATGTTGTGACGTTTGGTAGCACACAAAGTGTTCCTCCGGTATTCGGGAGTTGCATAATCTCATAGTCATAGGAACAGATTTTTTTTCAAAACTGTGTCATTTTTTGTAGCAATTTCGGAAACTATAGGACGTAATGCAAAAAAACCAAAACTAGGAGCCCGTCGGCCATCTTTAGGCCGAAGTACTACTTTTCGGCCACTGTTAGGCCGAAGTTGAACTTTTCGGCCTTTGCTAGGCCGAAGTAGTACTTTTCGGCCACAGTTAGGCCAAAAAGTGTCTTTTCGGTCAACTCTAGGCCGAAATAAACTTTTTGGTCAAGCCTAGGACGAAAACTCACTTTTTGGTCAACCCTAGGCCGAAGTTGCATGGCTCATGCTGAAATGTATTTTGCCGCCACCCGTTTCCCGCCCACCCCTTCCCGCCACCCGTTTCCCGCCAACCCCTTCCCGCCTTATGTTCCCGCCACCCGTTTCCCGCCAACCCCTTCCCGCCTTATGTTCCCGCCACCCGTTTCCCGCCGACCCCTTCCCGCCTTATTTTCTCGCCAATCCCTTCCCGCCAACCCTTTCCCGCCATACTGCAGTTATTCTTTCCCGCCATTATCTCCTCTGTATCTATAAAACCCCCTTCAGGCGAAGGTGGATAAGCATTCCAGTGTAGTGTAGTCGAGATGTCCCATTATCCATTCGATCGTAGTTTTCACCCTGGGATGAGCAGGACTCTTCTGAGTCTAGTTACCGATTTCAGGATGGACAATAGGATAGTTCCATGGGACGAACTCACTGGTAGTGACACCATAATGAATGAGTTGGCTCACCAATTACGTAGGTCTGGGTGGCCTGAAAGGACCTATGAGGAGGTACGTCAAGAACTTCTTAGGTTGCATGAAAGGTGGAAGAAGGTAGTGGAGCTGAAGAGTGAAACTTTCAGAAAGACTGCAGCAAAGAATACATTTTTATGGACTGAGGAGAGCGAGGACGATGAAGATATCTTCATGCCGCCGCTTCCGGGTTCTGCATCGTCGAAGGGCAAGAGTTCTGTATCGTCCAAAGGCAAGAGTTCTGCATCCTCGAAGGGTAAGAGTTCTGCATCCAGCAAGGGCAAGAATTCTGCATCGACGGAGGGCAAGAGGACCGCATCGTCCAAGGGCAAGAGGGCTGCATCAACGGAGGATGACGATGATGACTTCATGTAGTATGTAAGATGTATTCCAGTTATACCGTTTCATTCAGATGTATTTGCATTATTAGTTTGTATTGTATTATTGTAGGGCATTATGTTCTATCTGAATTTCATTTTGTAGTATGTAAGATGTATCTTAATTATCGGTTGTAGTCTATTTGGAAATGTAACTGGAATAAGAATGCGAATTAATAGTAATATGTCTCTCGCATACATAAAACAATATATGTCTCCTGATCAGATAGAAGGAAGTGCGATAGTAACACATACATGAAGCATGTCTCATACATAAATACTGACACACAGCTGCGAATAGTCTGAAACTAACATAGATAATGAGTCATACATAGATAGATAAGCATATCACTGCGGGGGACGACGACGAGTCTGGGTCTTCCTCGGGCGAGGACCGGAAGGCGATAAGCGCTGAGGCGGTGGACGAGGCTCGCGATAACCACGACCATAGTTAACCTCGTCTCTCACGGTCTGTGTCTCCTGTGTCGGTGGTGGTGGTGGAGTGTGAAACACTGTCTGCGAGAAGCCATAAATGTTTGTAGCTTGGTCATCATACTCGCGGTCGCCCTCAAAGTAATCAGCACCACCACTAAGGATCGGTGACTGCTCTGAATGCATGAACGGTTGCGACTGGTTGCCGCCTGCAGTAAAGTAAAACATGTAAAATTGATACAAATGAATGAACGAAGCACTACCAGTAAGCATCAGTGACTGCTGAGAATGCAAGAATGATTACTACACTGTTAAAAAGAATGTAGTGAGTAGTGTTACCTAGTTCCATCTGATGCCAGTAAGCGCTCCCTAGCTGTGAAGGAGGTGGCTGATGCCAGGAAGAGCTCCCTGGCTGTGAAGGAGGTGGCTCATGCCAGGAAGAGCTCCCTGGCTGTGAAGGAGGTGGCTCATGCCAGGAAGAGCTCCCTGGCTGTGAAGGAGGTGGTTCTACATGGTGCACAGAGGGTCGTGGTTCTGAACGGTGAACAGAGGGTCGTGGTTCTGAATGCTGTATAGAGGGTCGTGGCGGACGATGTGCTGGAGGAGGAAGTGCAACATCCGAAGACCGTCTACACGTAACAACTGCGTAAATCCCGCGTAGCTTGTCATCAAGACGCCTCAACCATGAGACGCTCTCTTGCGGTGGGATAGTTTCTCCCCTCTGACTGCGCCGCATTAAAGCGGAAACCTCCTCTCGCGCCTGTACTGTCAAGTCACACTGTACACGAAGAGTTAACCAATTATATCCTCGTTGTATGATAGACAACACGAATAGACAACCAATCGAATATGTCCAGATTAACAAAAGACTTCACATATGAGAATCAAGGCATTTACCGCATGGTGTCTGGTTCCCACAACAGAGGCAGTTGGGTACATATCGCTGGTGAGAGGGGCTTCGATCTGATCAGGAGCAGCTGATGGAACCAAGTAGATCCTCGTTGTATGCCGGTAACGCTGCGGATACAACCCGAACATTTCCCAGTTAAAGGCCCGAACCTCACCCCAGATATTTGTCGCAGCGGTAGTCCATTCGTCAACATAAGGGGAAATGCTCTTAAGCCAATAAGCCATGGACTTGTTTCCTCCTAGGCGACTGTCCCTGAGATTGACATGCGCGATACATGATTAGGTATATTATGAATGCAGAGCTGACAACTAAAATAGTATTAGTACTTACTTGTGCACGTGTTCTGGCAAGTGTGGAATATCTGGAATCTCAGGCTCTTGATATAGACCGAACTGTCTCATCACCCTATTAAGAGACATCTCCTCAACCGTCACGTCGAACACCAACTTGGCCTTGGTCATCCAAAAGTGCCGATCTCTAGTGCACAATTCAGAAATCCCAACTGGGTACCTCGATGATATAGCCTGAGGCGAGTATGGCTCCCAGATAACTTGATCCTCGTGCAAACTATCAAACTGCGCCGTGAAGGACGGGTAGCATCCCCTAACCTGACTATGCGCAAACTGTCTCTGTGCCATGACAACAAATAAGCATTAGTAATACTATTGAATGGCAAGAAACAATTGAATTAATTGTTACTTAATATAAATGTACCTCTCGCCGTGCCCAAACAGATCCCATAGTAGGTAAGTCGCCGATAGCAGGCACATAAGCCCCAACTAAGTCCTCCAAACCAAAAGGTTTATCAACATAGACATAGGGTCGTCCAATAGGGAATCTCTCGTATGACCAGAGCTGCAACAATAATGGACATCCAACAATACTAGATTTTCTAGACTTCAACTGGCAAGCTTTGCACAGTCCTCTGTACGTAGCCGCTAACACAGCAGAACCAAAACTCCTCTGTAGAATATCCGCAGGGCAACGTGCGTCAGCTATCTCTCGTGCAATACCGATGAGTCGTGCATCGACAGTGGTCACGTGGTTCTCCGTAAACATCATCTTGCCGAACAGCCAAAGAATATATGCCTCTAGGGACCGGTCAATCTGTGCCTCTGACAACTGAACATCGGGATATCCTAACGAGACAATCTACATAGAAACGTAATAATTGTATGAACATCGGACAACTAAAAAACAACATTTGTTTAAGTGGCCATGATGGTTACCTGAAACTGGCTCAACCATCTAAAAAGAGGTCCATGAGGATCATTGTCTATGGCCCTAGCAGTCGGGACTGCAGCCAAAAAACGGGTCTGCATAGCTGCTTCCCACCCAGATTCTGCCTCTAAGGGACCTATGGCAGCACCGGCCAGAGGTAATCCCAACAAGTAAGACACATCCTGTAAAGTAGGCGCCATCTCTCCCCAGGGAAAGTGAAACGTATGTGTCTCTGGTCTCCATCTATCTACTAAGCAGGTAAGGAGTGACTTGTCGTAAGAGAAACGTTTCACTTGCCTCTTGTGTACCTGCAATGGTTCACCTGCCTCATCTAAGTCCGGACCATCAATCCACTCATCCAATGTACCCTCAACCAGCCGTGCCAAGGGTAGAAGTCCAGCCCAACTTAATCTACAAAATTAAGAGAATGTTAGCGGCGTTGAAAAGTATGTCAAACATAGTAAGTCATTATATGGACTCCTTTATATGCACACATACCTATCAACCCATGAATCGTGTATCATCCAGTTAGTCTTTGGGGTACGAGTGACCAACACGTCTAAGTTGTTGCCCGCTTCCATAAGGGCGCCCCGGTGCTTTCTATCGATGTTACCATTAAGCAACGGATACGAAGACATATCTGCAATTCAAACAACAAATCAACGATGCAATTAAAACATAGTCCTGACATATTACAAATTAAAACATAGTCCTGACATATTACAAATTAAAACATAGTCCTGACACATTACATATTAAAACATAGTCCTGACATATTACATATTAAAACATAGTCCTGACATATTACAAATTAAAACATAGTCCTGACATATTACAAATTAAAACCCAATACGACACATTATATAGCTTGTGAGTTGTTTCTTCCTCGTCCGCCCCTTCGGCCTCGACTGCCACGACCACGTCCGCCTCTTGCTCCTGTTGTCGCAGCCGTTGATGTAGAAGCACTCGTCGATGCGGAAGCACCATCTTTGTTCAGGTCGGGACAATATTTCATCCTATGCCCATAAGCCGCGCATAACAAACATTGTCTGGTTGCTCCACCAGCTTCAGACTGGTCCATATCGTTCCGGATGCGACGGGCCTTCCGTCTGCCCCTACTTGTTCGCCGAAGGTCTGGATGCGGGATGTATACTCTCTCACCGTTGTTTACCTTGTTGAAATTGCCGACGACTCTAAACCCTGTCATCTCGCCTGTCCAGGTGTTGAGCACTGCCTCTTTTAAAAAGTATGGGGACACGAAGGAGATAGCATCCAACTCAATCTGGCCACATGCAGCCAACACATGAGAGCAAGGTAGGTGCAACAACTTCGGTTTGTTGCATGTACACTCACACGTTGGATAAAATTCCGTTCCAATTTTTACCTCGTGTGTCTTCACCTCATTTCCAGAACCAAAACCATCGATAGGAAGCTGAACCTCACACCTCCTTTCTTGATTCCCTATGAGTCTGACAGTGTGCTTCTTTGCTTTCTCTATCTTCTTTGCCATGTATTCCATGACACGGCTACAATAAGGTGTGTTCTGATTATCTTCAATATGCTTCTTTGCTAACTCGTGCCTTTCTTTGAAATATCTCAAAGTGCCATGGAATACAGCCTCCACAATAGCTGTGAGTGGCAATGCTCTATTCCCTCTTAGCACAAAGTTATACACCTCTGCAAGATTGGTTGTCATGTGGCCATACCTAGCTCCATGTGTGTCATGCAGCAAAGACCAATTCACTGGAGGCTCTTTCTCTATCCACTCAGAAAAATTCTTTATTGCTCTTCCCTTCTTTCTCTTAGTATTAGGAGGGTCAATTGCTGGCAAGTCACAAAGACCTACTGGCTCCTCTAGCTCCGCGATGAGTGCTGCTAATTTAACCTGATCTTCTTCCATTTTCTTCCTCGCACGGACCTGCTTCTTAGTAAACTCATCTAGTTCTGACCATATAAAATCGTATTTGCGCTGATGGCTTTGCTTGCATAATTTTTTGAACAAGTTCATCAACTGCTTGTTCTTGAATTGTGAGAAAAAATTAGCCCCAAGATGGCGCATGCACCACCGGCTCTGCAAGTCCCTCCAAGGTGTTGGATCGTCATCTGTTGGATTACGAAGTGTCTTCACGACCTTCAATATACCAGCATGTCTGTCATGAATGACACACACATTTGGTCGGTCCTTCACGATGGCAATTTTCACTTCACGGCCTCCTGTAACTAACTCATTAGTCACATATTGCTTGCAAGGCTTATAGTGATGTGCATTACCGAGAGGGCCCAGAGATACCTCTACGACAGTCGTGGTGACAAATCCTAATCTCGATCTATGAAAACTCAACAAACACCATCAGAGACACCTGTAGAGCACCTTTATAATCACCCAGTTACGTTATGACGTTTGGTAGCACACAAAGTGTTCCTCCAGTATTCGGGAGTTGCATAATCTCATAGTCATAGGAACATGTATAAGTCATGAAGAAAGCAATAGCAACATACTAAACGATCAAGTGCTAAGCTAACGGAATGGGTCAAGTCAATCACATCATTCTCCTAATGATGTGATCCCGTTAATCAAATTACAACTCATGTCTATGGTTAGCAAACTTTAACCATCTTTGATTAACGAGCTAGTCAAGTAGAGGCATACTAGTGACACTATGTTTGTCTATGTATTCACACATTTATTATGTTTCCGGTTAATACAATTCTAGCATGAATAATAAACATTTATCATGAAATAAGGAAATAAATAATAACTATATTATTGCCTCTAGGGCATATTTCCTTCATTCACACCACAAGTGATAAGCTAAACTATCAAGTGATAAGCTAATGGAATGGGTCAAGTCAATCACATCATTATCTAATGATGTGATCCTGTTAATCAAATGACAACTCATGTCTATGGTTAGGAAACTTAACCATCTTTGATTCAACGAGCTAGTCAAGTAGAGGCATACTAGTGACACTTTGTTTGTCTATGTATTCACACATGTACTAAGTTTCCGGTTAATACAATTCTAGCATGAATAATAAACATTTATCATGATATAAGGAAATATAAATAACAACTTTATTATTGCCTCTAGGGCATATTTCCTTTAGTCTCTCCCACTTGCACTAGAGTCAATAATCTAGTTCACATCACCATGTGTTTTAACACCAATATTCACATCTGTATGTGATTGACACCCATAGTTCACATCGTCATGTGATCAACACCCTAAGGGTTACTAGAGTCAACAATCTAGTTCACATCGCAATGTGATTAACACCCAAAGAGTACTAAGGTGTGATCATGTTTTGCTTGTGAGAGAAGTTTAGTCAACGGGTCTGTCAATTCAGAGCCGTATGTATTTTGAAAATATTTTATGTCTACAATGCTCTGCACGGAGCTACTTTAGCTAATTGCTCCGACTTTCAATATGTATCCAGATTGAGACTTAGAGTCATCTGGATCGGTGTAAAAGCTTGCATCGACGTAACTCTTTACGACGAACTCTTGATCACCCCCATCACCGAGAAACATTTCCTTAGTCCTTACTAAGGATAATTTTGACCGCTGTCCAGTGATCTACTCCTAGCTAGATCACTATTGTACTCCCTTGCCAAACTCAGTGTAGGGTATACAATAGATCTGGTACACAACAGACATACTTTATAGAACCTATGGTTGATACATAGGGAATGACTTTCATTCTCTTTCTATCTTCTTCCGTGGTCGGGTGCTACGTCTTGATCTTACGTTGGTTTTCCTTGAAGAGGAAAGGGTGATGCAGCAATGGTAGCGTAAGTATTTCCCTCAGTTTTTGAGAACCAAGGTATCAATCCAGTAGGAGGCTCCACAGATGTCCCACGCACCTACACAAACAAACAAGAACTCGCGACCAACACAATAAAGGGGTTGTCAATCCCTTCACGGCCACTTGCGAAAGTGAGATCTGATAGAGATAATATGATAAGAAAAATATTTTTGGGTATTTTTATGATATAGATAAGAAAAGTAAAGATGCAAATAAAAGTAGATTGAAAGCTTATATGATAAGAGATAGACCCGGGGGCATAGGTTTCACTAGTGGCTTCTCTCAAGATAGCATAAGTATTACGGTGGGTGAACAAATTACTATCGAGCAATTGATAGAAAAGCGAATAATTATGAGATTATCTAGGTATGATCATGTATATAGGCATCACGTCCGTGACAAGTAGACCGACTCCTGTCTGCATCTACTACTATTACTCCACACATCGACCGCTATCCAACATGCATCTAGAGTATTAAGTTCATAAAGAACAGAGTAACACATTAAGAAAGATGACATGATGTAGAGGGATAAACTCATGCAATATGATATAAACCCCATCTTTTTATCCTTGATGGAAACAATACAATACGTGCCTTGCTGCCCCTGCTGTCATTGGGAAAGGACACCGCAAGATTGAACCCAAAGCTAAGCACTTCTACCATTGCAAGAAAGATCAATCTAGTAGGCCAAACCAAACTGATAATTCGAAGAGACTTGCAAAGATAACTTAATCACACATAAAAGAATTCAGAGGAGATTCAAATATTTCTCATAGATAAACTTGATCATAAACCCACAATTCGTCGGATCTCGACAAAAACACACGACAAAAAGAGTTACATCGAATAGATCTCCAAGAAGATCGAGGAGAACTTGTATTGAGATTCAAAGAGAGAGAAGAAGCCATCTAGCTAATAACTATGGACCCGAAGGTCTGTGGTAAACTACTCACAACTCATCGGAGAGGCCTTGGAGTTGATGTAGAGGCCCTCCATGGTAGATTCCCCCTCCGGCGGAGCACCGGCGAAGGCTCCAAGATGGGATCTCGCGGATATAGAAGGTTGCAGCGGTGGAATTAGGTTTTCGTGGTCTGTTCTGATGTTCTCGGGGTACGTAGGTATATATAGGAGGAAGAAGTAGGTCGGTGGACGCCCGAGGGACCCACGAGGGTGGGGGGCGCGCCGGGCACCCTCGTGGCTGCCTCGATTGTTGCATGACTTCCACTCCAAGTCTCCAGGTTTGCATTTGTTCCAAAAAGATCGTTCCCGAAGGTTTCATCGCGTTTGGACTCCGTTTGATATTCCTTTTCTTCGAAACACTGAAATAGGCAAAAAAACAGCAATACGGGCTCGGCCTCCGGTAAGTAGGTTAGTCGCAAAAATGATATAGAAGTGTAAAGTAAAGCCCATAAAGATCCAAAACGGGTAATATAATAGCATGGAACAATAAAAAATTATAGATACATTGGAGACGTATCAAGCATCCTCAAGCTTAATTCCTGCTCGTCCTCGAGTAGGTAAATGATAAAAACAGAATTTTTGATGTGGAATGCTACCTAGCATAATTCTCAATGTAATTCTCTTTATTGTGGCATGAATGTTCAGATCCAAATGATTCAAAATAAAAGTTCATATTGACATAAGAAATAATAATACTTCAAGCATACTAATCAAAGCAATCATGTCTTCTCAAAATAACATGGCTAAAGAAAGTTATCCCTACAAAATAATATAGTATGGCTGTTGCTCTATCTTCATCACACAAAGTATTTAATCATGCACAACCCCGATGACAAGCCAATCAATTGCTTCATACTTTAGTAATCTCAAACTTTTTCAACTTTCACGCAATACATGAGCGTGAGCCATGGACATAGCACTATATGGGGAATAGAATGGTGGTTGTGGAGAAGACAAAAAGGAGAAGATAGTGTCACATCAACTAGGCGTATCAACGGGCTATGGAGATGCCCATTAATAGATATCAATGTGAGTGAGTAGGGATTGCCATGCAACGGATGCACTAGAGCTATAAATATATGAAAGCTCAACAAAAGAAACTAAGTGGGTGTGCATCCAACTCGCTTGCTCACAAAGACCTAGGGTATTTTGAGGAAGCCCATCATTGGAATATACAAGCCAAGTTCTATAATGAAAAATTCCCACTAGTATATGAAAGTGACAACATAGGAGACTCTCTATCATGAAGATCATGGTGCTACTTTGAAGCACAAGTGTGGTAAAAAGGATAGTAGCATTGTCCCTTCTCTCTTTTTCTCTCATTTTTTATTTGGCCTCCCTTTTTTTATTTGGCCTTTCTCTTTTTTTGTAAAGTCCGAAGTCTCATCCCGACTTGTGGGGGAATCATAGTCTCCACCATCCTTTCCTCACTGGGACAATGCTCTAATAATGAAGATCATCACACTTTTATTTACTTACAACTCAAGATTACAACTCAATACTTAGAACAAGATATGACTCTATATGAATGCCTCCGGCGGTGTACCGGGATATGCAATGAATCAGGAGTGACATGTTGATACGTTTCCAACATATCTATAATTTTTGATTGCTCCATGCTACTTTATCTACTGTTTTGTACTATATTGGGCTTTATTTTCCACTTTTATATTATTTTTGGGACTAACCTATTAACCAGAGGCCCAACCTAGAATTGCTGTTTTTTTTGCCTTTTTCAGTATTTCGAAGAAACAGAATATCAAACGGAGTCCAAATGGAATGAAACCTTCCGGAACGTCATTTTCCAACCGAACGTGATCCAGGAGACTTGGACCCTACTCCAAGAAGAGCCAGAGGCGGTCATGAGGGTGGAGGGCGCCCCCTGGGCACGCCCCCTATCTAGTGGGCCCCTCGACGCTCCACCGACATACTCCTTCCTCCTATATATACCTATGTATCCCCGAACGGTCAGAACAGGAGCCAAAAACCTAATTCCACTGCTGCAACCTTCTGTATCGACGAGATCCCATCTTGGGGCCTGTTCTAGAGCTCCGCCGGAGGGGCATCCACCACGGAGGGCTTCTACATCATCACCATAGCCCCTCCGATGAAGTATGAGTAGTTTACTTCAGACCTTCGGGTCCATAGCTAGTAGCTAGATGGCTTCTTCTCTCTTTTTGGATCTCAATACAATGTTCTCCCCCTCTCTCATGGAGATCTATTCGATGTAATCTTCTTTTTGCAGTGTGTTTGTTGAGAACGATGAATTGTGGGTTTATGATCCAGTATTATCTATGGAAAATATTTGCTTCTTCTCTGAATTCTTTTATGTATGATTGAGTTATCTTTGCAAGTCTCTTTGAATTATCCTTTTTGGTTTGGCCAACTAGATTGGTAGTTCTTGCAATGGGAGAAGTGCTTAGCTTTGGGTTCAATCTTGCGGTGTCCTTACCCAGTGACAGAAAGGCTTGCAAGGCACGTATTGTATTGTTGCCATCGAGGATAACAAGATGGGGTTTTTATCATATTGCATGAATTTGTCCCTCTACATCATGTCATCTTGCTTAAGGCGTTACTCTGTTTTTACTTAATACTCTAGATGCATGCTGGATAGCGGTCGATGAGTGGAGTAATAGTAGTAGATGCAGAATCATTTCGATCTACTTGTTTTGGACGTGATGCCTATATACATGATCATTGCCTAGATATACTCATAACTATGCTCAATTCTGTCAATTGCTCAACAGTAATTTGTTCACCCACGTAGAATACTTATGCTCTTGAGAGAAGCCACTAGTGAAACCTATTGCCCCCGGGTCTATTCTCATCATATCAATCTCTATCACTTTATTTACTTGCTTTGCTTTTACTTTGCCTTTTACTTTTTTACTTTGCATCTATCTATCAAAAATGCCAAAAATATTATCTATCAGATCTCACTCTCGTAAGCGACCGTGAAGGGATTGACAACCCCTAAGCGTTGGTTGCGAGTTGCTATCGTTTTGTGTAGGTACAAGGGACTTGTGCATGGTCTCCTACTGGATTGATACCTTGGTTCTCAAAAACTGAGGGAAATACTTATGCTACTTTGCTGCATCATCCTCTCCTCTTCGGGGAAATCCAACGCAGTGCTCAAGAGGTAGCAAGAAGAATTTCTGGCGCCGTTGCTGGGGAGGCTCACGCAAGCAAGTCAACAATACCAAGTACCCATCGCAATCCCTATCTCTCGCATTACATTATTTGCCATTTGCCTCTCGTTTTCCTCTCCCCCACTTCACCCTTGCCGTTTTATTTGCCCTCTCTTTCCCAATCTCCTCCTCTCTTTCCCGTTTGCCTTTTTATCGTTGCCTTTCTGTTTGCTTGTGTGTTGGATTACTTGTTGCCATGGCGCAAGATAATACCAAATTGTGTGATTTCTCGAATACCAATAATAATGATTTCCTTAGTACTCCGATTGCTCCTCTTAATAATGATGAGTCTTGTGAAACATACCGCTTTGTTGAATCTTGTTATGAAAGATCAATTTGCCGGCCTTCCCAGTGAAGATGCCGCTACTCATCTAAACAATTTTGTTGATTTGTGTGATATGTAAAAGAAGAAAGATACGGATAACAATATTGTCAAATTGAAGTTATTTCCGTTTTCGCTTAGAGATCGTGCTAAAGTTTGGTTTTCATCTTTGCCTAAAAATAGTATTGATTCTTGGAACAAGTGCAAAGATGCTTTTATCTCTAAGTATTTTCCTCCCGCTAAGATTGTCACTCTTAGGAACGATATCATGAATTTTAAACAACTTGATCATGAGCATGTTTCCCAATCTTGGGAAAGAATGAAATTAATGCTTCGCAATTGCCCTACTCATGGTTTGAATTTATGGATGATCATACAAATTTTTTATGCCGGATTGAATTTTGCTTCTAGAAATCTTTTAGATTCGGCCGCGGGAGGCACGTTTATGGAAATTACGTTAGGGGATGCTACCAAATTGCTTGATAATATTATGACTAATTATTCTCAATGGCACACCGAAAGATCTTCTAGTAAAAAAGTGCATGCTATAGAAGAAATCAATGTTTTGAGTGAAAAGATGGATGAACTTATGAAGATGTTTGCTCCTAAAAATACTCCTCTTGATCCCAATGATATACCTTTGTCTACTTTGCTTGAGAATAATAATGAATCTATGGATGTGAATTTTGTTGGTAGGAATAGTTTTGGAAACAACGCTTATAGAGGGAATTTTAATCCTAGGCCTTATCCTAGTAATCCTTCTAATAATTATGGAAATTCCTACAACAACTCTTATGGAAATTTTAATAAGATGCCCTCTGAATTTGAGAGTAGTGTTAAAGATTTCATGAATTCACAAAAGAATTTTAATGCTTTGCTTGAAGAGAAATTGCTTAAAGTTGATGATTTGGCTAGGAACGTTGATAGAATTTCTCTTGAAATTGATTCTTTAAAGCTTATATCTATTCCTCCTAAGCATGATATCAATGAGTCTCTCAAAGCCATGAGAATTTCAATTGATGAGTGCAAGGAAAGAACCGCTAGGATGCGTGCTTCCAAAGATGCCTTTATTAAAGCGTGTTCTTCCAATTCCTATGAAAATAAAGATGAAGTTCTAAAAGTTATTGATGTGTCCCCCATTAAATCTTTGTTTTGCAATATGAATCTTGATGAAACTGAATATTATATTCCTTTACCTAGAAGGCGTTCTAAGAATTCGGAGTTTCTAGATCTTGATGATGAAATTAATGAAAGTGGGATTGACAGAAATAAAAACCTAGATGTTGCTAAACCCAATATTTTGGATCTCAAGGAATTTAATTATGAAAATTGCTCTTTGATTGGTTGTATTTCCTTGTTGCAATCCGTGCTAGATTCTCCTCATGCTTATAGTCAAAATAAAGCCTTTACCGAACACATTGTTGATGCTTTGATGCAATCTTATGAAGGAAACTTGAGTTGAAAGTTTCTATCCCTAGAAAACTCTATGATGAGTGGGAACCTACTATTAAAATTAAAATTAAAGATTATGAGTTTCATGCTTTGTGTGATTTGGGTGCTAGTGTCTCTACTATTCCCAAAGCTTTGTGTGATTTGCTAGATTTCCGTGATTTTGATGATTGCTCTCTAAACTTGCATGTTGCAGATTCCACTATTAAAAAACCTATGGGAAGAATTAATGATGTTCTTATTGTTGCAAATAGGAAGTATGTGCCCGTAGATTTTATCGTTCTTGATATAGATTGCAATCCTTCATGTCCTATTATTCTTGGTAGACCTATCCTTAGAACGATTGGTGCAATTATCGATATGAAGGAAGGGAATATTAGATTCCAATTTCCCTTAAAGAAGGGTATGGAACACTTCCCTAGAAATAAAATAAAATTACCATATGAATCTATCATGAGAGTCACTTATGGATTGCCTACCAAAGATGGCAATACCAAGATCTATCCTCGCTTTTATGCCTACCTAGGGGCATTAAACGATAGCGCTTGTTGGGAGGCAACCCAATTTTATTTTGTGTTTTTTGTTTTTGCTTCTGTTTAGGAATAAATAATCCATCTAGATTCTGTTTGGATGTGGTTTTATTTTTTAATTAGTGTTTGTGCCAAGTAGAACCTATAGGATAACCTACGATGATAATTGATTTGATTCTGCTGAAAAACAGAAACTTTGCGCGCACGAATATAGTTATGTTAAATCACCGGAATGAGATTTTGCGTTGATTATTTTTTCTGCTGTTCAATAAACAAATTTTACAGGACTTCCTATTTTGGTAGAATTTTTAGAGTTCCATAAGTTTGCGTTATTTACAGATTTCTACAGACTGTTCTGTTTTTGACAGATTCTGTTTTTCGTGTGTTGTTTGCTTATTTTGATGAATCTATGGCTAGTAAAATAGTTTATAAACCATAGAGAAGTTGGAATATAGTAGGTTTAACACCAAAATAAATAAATAATGAGTTCATTACAGTACCTTGAAGTAGTCTTTTGTTTTCTTTCTCTAACGGAGCTCACGAGATTTCTGTTGAGTTTTGTGTTGTGAAGTTTTCAAGTTTTGGGTGAATTCTTTTGATGGATTATGGAACAAGGAGTGGCAAGAGCCTAAGCTTGGGGATGACCATGGCACCCCCAAGATAATCCAAGGACACCAAAAAGTCAAAGCTTGGGGATGCCCCGGAAGGCATCCCCTCTTTCGTCCACTTCCATCGGTAATTTACTTGGAGCTATATTTTTATTCACCACATGATATGTGTTTTGCTTGGAGCGTCTTTTATTATTTGCGTCTTTGCTTGTTAGTTTACCACAGTCATCCTTTCTGTACACACCTTTTGAGAGAGCCATATATGAATTGGAATTTGTTAGAATACTCTATGTGCTTCACTTATATCTTTTGAGCTTGATAGTTTTGCTCATGGTACTTCACTTATATCTTTTGAGCATGATAATTTTTGCTCTAGTGCTTCACTTATACCTTTTAGAGCACGATGGTGGATTTGTTTTAAAGAAACTATTGATCTCTCATGCTTCACTTAGATTATTTTGAGAGTCGTTAATAGCATGGTAATTTGCTTAATGTTAATATACTTGGTGTTCAAGATATGTGAACCTTTATTTTGAGTGCGTTGAATACTAAGATAAGTTTGATGCTTGATAATTGTTTTGAGATATGGAGGTGATAATATCAAAGTCGTGCTAGTTGGGTGATTATGAATTTGAGAAATACTTGTGTTGAAGTTTGCAAGTCCCGTAGCATGCACGTATGGTTAAAGTTATGTAACAAATTTGAAACATGAAGTGTACCTGGCTTGTGCATCCTTATGAGTGGCGGTCGGGGATGAGCGATGGTCTTTTCCTACCAATCTATCCCCCTAGGAGCATGCACGTAGTACTTGATTTTTGATGACTTATAAATTTTTGCAATAAGTATATGAGTTCTTTTGACTAATGTTAAGTCCATGGATTATACACACTCTCACCTTTCCGCCTTTGCTAGCCTCTTCGGTATCGTGCATTGCCCTTTCTCACCTTGAGAGTTGGCGCAAACTTCGCCGGTGCATCCAAACCTCATGATACGATACGCTCTATCACCCATAAAGCTCCTGACATCTTCCTCAAAACAGCCACAATACCTACCTATTATGGCATTTCCATAGCCATTCCGAGATATATGCCATGCAACTTCCACCATCATCATCATGACATACATTACTTTTATCATATTGCCATTGCATGATCATCTAGTTGACATCGTATTTGTGGCAAAGCCACCATGCATTATTTTTCATACATGTCACTCTTGATTCATTGCACCATCCCGGTACACCGCCGGAGGCATTCATATAGAGTCATATCTTGTTCTAAGTTTCGAGTTGTAATCCTTATGTTGTAATCAATAGAAATGTGATGATCATCATTATTAGAGCATTGCCCAAAAAAAAGAGAAAGGCCAAAATATATAAAAAAGAAAGGCCCAAAAAAAGGGCAATGCTACTATCTCTTTTTCCACACCTGTGATTCAAAGTAGCACCTTGTTCTTCATGTAGTGAGTCTCATATAGTGTGCTTCAAAGTAGCACCTTGTTCTTCATGTAGTGAGTCTCATAAGTTTTCTTTTTTATACTTGTGGGAATTTTTCATTATAGAACTTGGCTTGTATATTCCTACGATGGGCTTCCTCAAATGCCCTAGGTCTTCACGAGCAAGCAAGTTGGATGCACACCCACTAGTTTTCTTTTGTTGAGCATTCATAGCTCTAGTGCATTCGTTGCATAGCAATCCCTACTCCTCATGTTGACTTCAATTGATGGGCATCTCCATAGCCCGTTGATTAGCCTCGTCAATGTGAGACTTTCTCCTTTTTTGTCTTCTCCACACAATCCCCATCATCATATTCTATTCCACCCATAGTGCTATATCCATGGCTCACGCTCATGTATTGCGTGAAGGTTGAAAAAGTTTGATATTATTTAAGTATGAAACAATTTCTTGGCTTGTCATCGGGGGTATAGAAGTTGGGAACATCTTTGTGTGACGAAAATGACGCATAGCCTAACTATATGATTTTGTAGGGATGAACTTTCTTTTGCCATGTTATTTTGAGAAGACATGATTGCTTTGATTAGTATGCTTGAAGTATTATTATTTTTGTGTCAATATGAACTTTTGTCTTGAATCTTTCGGATCTGAATATTCATATCACAATTAAGAAGTTTTGCATTGAAATTATGCCAAAGTATCACTCCGCATCAAAAATTCTTTTTTATCATTTACCTACTCGAGGACGAGCAGGAATTAAGCTTGGGGATGCCTGATACGTCTCCAACGTATCTATAATTTTTGATTGCTCCATGCTACTTTATCTACTGTTTTGGACTATATTGGGCTTTATTTTCCACTTTTATATTATTTTTGGTACTAACCTATTAACCAGAGGCCCAGCCCAGAATTGCTGTTTTTTGCCTTTTTCAGTATTTCGAAGAAACAAAATATCAAACGGAGTCCAAACGGAATGAAACCTTCGGGAATGTGATTTTCCAACCGAACGTGATCCAGGATACTTGGACCCTACTCCAAGAAGTGACAGAGGCGGTCACGAGGGTGGAGGGCACGCCCCCTGGGTGCGCCCCCTACCTTGTGGGCCCCTCGACGCTCCACCAACGTACTCCTTCCTCCTATATATATACCTATGTATCCCCAAACAATCAAAACAGGAGCCAAAAACCTAATTCCACCGCCGCAACCTTCTGTATCCATGAGATCCCATCTTGGGGCCTGTTCTAGAGCTCTGCCGGTGGGGGCATCCACCATGGAGGGCTTCTACATCATCACCATAGCCCCTCCGATGAAGTGTGAGTAGTTTACTTCAGACCTTCGGGTCTATAGCTAGTAGCTAGATGGCTTCTTCTCTCTTTTTGGATCTCAATACAATGTTCCCCCCTTTCCCGTGGAGATCTATTCGATGTAATCTTCTTTTTGCGGTGTGTTTGTTGAGACCGATGAATTGTGGGTTTATGATCCAGTATTATCTATGGAAAATATTTGATTCTTCTCTGAATTCTTTTATGTATGATTGAGTTATCTTTGCAAGTCTCTTCGAATTATCCTTTTTAGTTTGGCCAACTAGATTGGTAGTTCTTGCAATGGGAGAAGTGCTTAGCTTTGGATTCAATCTTGCGGTGTCCTTACCCAGTGACAGAAAGGGTTGCAAGGCACGTATTGTATTGTTGCCATCGAGGATAACAAGATGGAGTTTTTATCATATTGCATGAATTTGTCCCTCTACATCATGTCATCTTGCTTAAGGCGTTACTCTGTTTTTACTTAATACTCTAGATGCATGCTGGACAGTGGTCGATGAGTGGAGTAATAGTAGTAGATGCATAATCGTTTCGATTTACTTGTTTTGAACGTGATGCCTATATACATGATCATTGCCTAGATATACTCATAACTATGCTCAATTCTGTCAATTGCTCAACAGTAATTTGTTCACCCACCGTAGAATACTTATGCTCTTGAGAGAAGCCACTAGTGAAACCTATGGCCCCGGGTCTATTCTCATCATATCAATCTCTATCACTTTATTTACTTGCTTTGCGTTTACTTTGCCTTTTACTTTTTTACTTTGCATCTGAGGGAGTCCTGTATTAGGGGGTGTCCGGATGGCCGGACTATAGCCTTTGGCCGGACTCCTGGACTATGAAGATACAAGATTGAAGACTTCGTCCCGTGTCCGGATGGGACTTTCCTTGGCGTGGAAGGCAAGCTTTGTGATACAGATATGTAGATCTCCTACCATTGTAACCGACTCTGTGTAACCCTAACCCTCTTCGGTGCCTATATAAACCGGAGGGTTTTAGTCCGTAGGACGAACAACAATCATACCATAGGCTAGCTTCTAGGGTTTAGCCTCTCTGATCACGTGGTAGATCTACTCTTGTACTACCCATATCATCAATATTAATCAAGCAGGAGTAGGGTTTTACCTCTATCGAGAGGGCCCGAACCTGGGTAATAACATCGTGTCCCTTGTCTCCTGTTACCATCCGCCTAGACGCACAGTACGGGACCCCCTACCCGAGATCCGCCGGTTTTGACACCGACATTGGTGCTTTCATTGAGAGTTCCTCTGTGCTGTCATCTTTAGGCCCGATGGCTCCTCCGATCATCAATAACGATGCGGTCCAGGGTGAGACTTTTCTCCCCGGACAAATCTTCGTATTCGGCGGCTTTGCACTGCGGGCCAATTCGCTTGGCCATCTGGAGCAGATTGAAAGCTACGCCCCTGGCCATCAGGTCAGATTTGGAAGTTTGAACTACACGGCTGACATCCGCGGAGACTTGATCTTCGACGGGTTCGAGCCACAGCCAAGCGTGCCGCACTGGCACGAAGGGCATGATCTAGCTCTGCCGCCGGACAATGCCCTAGAGGCCGCACAAGTGTCCGCTTCGACCCTTAGCTCGGAGCCGACTGCACCGATCGAGGACGGGTGGCTGGACCCCGCCTCGGGGGCTGCTATCTCTACGGCGATTGAGCCGAACACCAACCCTGTCCTTCGCAAAGCTCGTAACTCCAAGGTGTCGGACTCCTCTCCGGACTCCGAACCTTCCGCGCCCCTACCAATCGAATCCGATTGGGCGCCGATCATGGAGTTCACTACCGCGGACATCTTTTAGCACTCACCCTTTGGCAACATCCTGAATTCACTAAAGTCTCTCTCTTTTTTAGGAGAGCCTTGGCCGGATTATGGTCAGGAAGGTTGGGATGCGGACGACGAAGAAATTCAAAGCCCACCCACCACCCACTTAGTAGCCACTGTCGATGATTTAACCGACATGCTCGACTTCGACTTCGAAGACATCGACGGTATGGACGACGATGCAGGAGCCGACCAAGAACAAGCGCCTACAGGGCACTGGAAGGCCACCTCGTCATACGACATTTACATGGAGGACACCCCAAAAGATGGGAATGGCGATGGAACAACGGAGGATGACCCCTCCAAGAAACAGCCTAAGCGCCACAGCGGCGCCGCTCTAAATCCCGCCACAGCAAAAACGGCGATTCCGGCACGAGAGATAATAACACCCCGGATAGTGCCGAAGACAACCCCCTCCAGCAGGATTCAGCGCAGGAGGATGGAGAAGCCAGCCCTCATGAGAGAGCGGCAGACAGAGAGGTGGAGGACGATAATTACATGCCTCCCTCCAAAGACGAGGCAAGCCTCGATGACGATGAATTTGTCGTGCCTGAGGATCCCGTCGAACAAGAGCGTTTCAAACGCAGGCTTATGGCCACGACAAGCAGCCTCAAGAAAAAGCAGCAACAGCTTAGAGCTGACCAAGACTTGCTAGCCAACAGACGGACTGAAGTCCTCGCGGCCGAAGAGTACGAACTCGAACGCCCCTCCAAGAGCTACCCAAAACGCATGCTGCTACCCTGATTAGAGGAGGAAGCACCTAAACCTACATCACCAGCGCATGATACGACCGACCGGCCACCTCGTGGCCGCAACAGAGAGGCCTCTCGGCCCTCCACTCAAGCCGCACCCGGGCGCTGCTCAAAAAATACCAAGGCGCGGGGAAATGCGCCAGACCTGCGGGATATATTGGAGGACAAGGCAAGACAAACAAGATCGATCTACGGATCGCGTGGGCGCCCCATGATGCGTGATGATAACTGTCACGCCGGATATGGCAATTCCGGCCGGGCCGAACACAGTAGACAAAGCTTATTTGAGCTACGTCGTGATATAGCGCCGCACACCCACTATGCTTCACAGACGAAGTGATGGGTCATCAAATCCCTGAGGGTTTCAAACCCGTAAACATTGAATCATACGATGGCACAACAGATCCTGCGGTCTGGATCGAGGACTACCTCCTTCATATCCACATGGCCCGCGGTGATGATCTACACGCCATCAAATACCTCCCACTCAAGCTTAAAGGGCCAGCTCGGCATTGGCTTAACAGTTTGCCAGCAGAGTCAATTGGTTGTTGGGAAGACCTGGAAGCCGCATTCCTCGACAATTTCCAGGGCACTTATGTGCGACCACCAGACGCCGATGACCTAAGCCACATAATTCAGTAGCCAGAAGAATCGGCCAGACAATTCTGGACACGGTTCCTAACCAAGAAAAATCAAATCGTCGACTGTCCGGATGCAGAGGCCCTTGCAGCCTTCAAACATAACATCCGCGACGAGTGGCTTGCCCGGCACCTAGGACAGGAAAAGACGAAATCCATGACAGCTCTCACAACACTCGTGACCCACTTTTGCGCGGGAGAGGACAGCTGGCTAGCTCGTAGTAACAACATGACCAAGAGCCCTGGTAGTTCGGATAACAAGGACAGCAACGGCAGGTCGCGTCGCAACAAACACAAGCGCCGCATTAATGGCGATAATGCTGAAGATACGGTAGTCAATGCCGGATTCAGAGGCTCTAAACCCGGTTAGCGGAAAAAGCCATTCAAAAGAAATACCCCGGGCCCGTCCAATTTGGACCGAATACTTGATCGCTCGTTCCAGATACACGGCACCCCCAAAAAGCCAGCCAATCACACCAACAGGGATTATTGGGTGTTCAAGCAGGAAGGCAAGTTAAATGCCGAAAACAATGACAAGGGGCTGCATAGCGACAACGAGGAGGAGCCCCGGCCGTCGAACAATAGAGGACAGAAGGGCTTCCCCCCACAAGTGCGGACGATGAACATGATATACGCAACCCACATACCCAAAAGGGAGCGGAAGCGTGCACTAAGGGACGTATATGCGATGGAGCCAGTCGCCCCAAAGTTCAATCCTTGGTCCTCCTGCCCGATCACTTTTGATCGAAGGGACCACCCCACTAGCATCTTAAATGGCGGATTCACCACATTGGTTCTAGACCCAATCGTTGACGAATTTCACCTCACTAGAGTCCTAATGGACGGCGGCAGCAGCCTGAACCTGCTTTATCAGGACACAGTGCGCAAGATGGGCATAGACCCCTCAAGGATTAAACCTACAAAGACGACCTTCAAAGGCGCCATACCAGGTGTAGAGGCCAATTGTACAGGCTTAGTTACACTTGAAGTGGTCTTCGGATCACCGGATAACTTCCGAAGCGAGGAATTAATCTTCGACATAGTCCCATTCCGCAGTGGCTATCACACACTGCTCGGACGAACTGCATTTCCAAAGTTGAATGCAGTGCCGCACTACGCATACCTCAAGCTCAAGATGCCAGGCCCTCGAGGAGTCATTACGGTCAACGGAAACACCGAACGCTCTCTCCGAACGAAGGAGCATACGGCGGCCCTAGCGGCAGAAGTACAAAGCAGCCTCTTAAGGCAATTCTCGAGTCCGGCTATTAAACGTCCGGACACCGTCAAGCGCGCCTGGAGTAACCTACAACAAGACCGCCTGGCACATTCCGAGCACGCGTAGCAATGCGGCCCCAACCCCATCCCTCGCAAAATTGCGAAACCAGTACTACGCGTACATAATTACGCTCTGGAAATACCATGGGCATAGGGGAAGGGGCACGACCACGGTAGGCCCAGAATGCAGCTCAACCGCACCAGGGGCTCCCAATTGTGTCATTCTTCTTTTTTCTCTTACTTTCAGGACTCCTTTCTCAAGAAGCCCTGTCCGGAAGTAGAATCGCCGAACACACGATGCAACAGCCAGGGAAGCAGAAAGCTACGTTGAGTGTCCAGGTGGTCTCTATAACGAGCAGTATACTTGTTTTACATATCATCCCGCAGCTCGCTCCTGGAGGGAGACGTGTCAAATAGTCCCGTCCCTTGCTTATCGCACTATTTGTATCGTTCTGCTTTTACCGCAGCTTTCTTGAATAAATAATGCATAGCTTTTGCCTATTACTGCATTCCTTTTTTTATCTATATATGTTCACTTATGACATGTTGCATCCGTACGCTTTATTACGGCCAAATACACCAGGGGCTTAAGTACCCCAAATTATGGTGTGATAAGTGCGAACACTTTCACAAGTGCGGCACCCCGAACTTATAGCATTATATGCATCGTCTCCGAATCATGTCTTGGGTCAATAGTTGGGTTTGCCCGGCTCCCATGTTTTGGTACCTTACGTTCTGTTATATCGGCTAAGGTAGTGCTGGGAGAACCACTGCGATTGTGCCCCGGTTGAGCTGGGTTGAGCACCTCAGTGGAGAAAGCTAAAACTGACCGTCATGATAGTGCCAGAGCCGGTCGTTGTTCGAGAGGTTTTCGAGTCCCTAAAGACTTATGCCGCTTACAGCGAGGAGTCGGCTTGTCCGACCCAGGCGTGGATAGCGCCCCGAATTCGGTCTTCCGAATACTAGGGGCTTCGCCGAAATTTAAAATTATAGAATTCTATGGCTAAGTGAGAGTGTTCAAGCATTGTAGTCCGGTTGCCTTGTTCGTTGCGTTGAGCGCCTCCCTCGAAGGACCCAAGAATGGGAAAAAGAGCGCTCAAGTTTATCCCGAACACCCCAGCACTCGTGGCATGGGGGCAGAAGCCGGCGACTCGCCATCTCTCAAATTTAATAAACGGCCGCACAGAAGGTAAGATTTTAAATTCACAAGCGTCGCTTAGCGCATATGAACAAGTTTTCAAGCATACATGATAACAAATGCGAGTTTACTCAAAAATTACATCTTTGGAGCATTCGCCCGCCATAAGGCGAGCACCCTTCAGGATTCTCGCATAATACATCTCGGGCGTGCAATACTCCCTGCCCGGCGGTGGAGCGTCCGTCACAAGCTTCTCAGCGTCCGTCTTGCCCCAATGCACTTTAGCATGGGCAAGGGCCCTACGGGCACCTTCTAGGCAGACGGAGCGCTTGACGACTTCAATCCATGGACAGGCGTCCACCAGCCGCCTCACCAGCCCGAAGTAGCTCCCAGGCATGGCTTCTTTAGGCCACAGCCGAACTATGAGGCCCTTCATGGCCTGTTTTAGTCCGTAGGACGAACAACAACCATACCATAGGCTAGCTTCTAGGGTTTAGCCTCTCTGATCTCGTGGTAGATCTACTCTTGTACTACCCATATCATCAATATTAATCAAGCAGGAGTAGGGGTTTACCTCCATCGAGAGGGCCCGAACCTGGGTAGTCCCTTGTCTCCTATTACGATCCGCCTAGACGCACATTTTGGGACCCCCTACCCGAGATCCGCCGGTTTTGACACCGACAACATCTATCTATCAAAAATACCAAAAATATTATCTATCAGATCTCACTCTCGTAAGTGACCGTGAAGGGATTGACAACCCCTAAGCGTTGGTTGCAAGTTGCTATCGTTTTGTGTAGGTACGAGGGACTTGTGCGTGGTCTCCTACTGGATTGATACCTTGGTTCTCAAAAACTGAGGGAAATACTTATGCTACTTTGCTGCACCATCCTCTCCTCTCAGGGGAAATCCAACGTAGTGCTCAAGAGGTAGCACATGTATGAAAAATTATGAAGGTGGCCTTGCCACAAATATGATGTCAACTACATGATCATGCAAAGAGCAATATGACAATGATGATGTGTGTCATATAAATGGAATGGTGGAAAGTTGCATGGCAATATATCTCGGAATGGCTATGGAAATGCCATAATAGGTAGGTATGGTGGCTGTTTTGAGGAATGTGTATGGTGGGTGTATGGTACTGGCGAAAGTTGCATGGCACAAGAGAGGCTAGCAATGGTGGAAGGGTGAGAGTGCGTATAATCCATGGACTCAACATTAGTCATAAAGAACTCATATACTTATTGCAAAAATCTACAAGTCTTTGAAAACAAAGTACTACGCGCATGCTCCTAGGGGGATAGATTGGTAGGAAAAGACCATCGCTCGTCCCCGACCGCCACTCATAAGGAAGACAATCAATAAATAAAATTGTGCTCCAACTTCATCACAAAGCGGTTCACCATACATGCATGCTACGAGAATCACAAACTTCAACACAAGTATTCTTTAAATTCATAATCACCCAACTAGCACGACTCTAATATTACCACCTCTATATCTCAGAACAATTATCAAGCATCAAATTGATCATAGCATCCAATTCACTTCCTATGATAGTTTTTATTATACCCAACTTGGATGCCCATCATTCTAGGACCAATTTTATAACCATAGCAAATACCATGCTGTTCTAAGAGACTCTCAAAATAATATAAGTGAAGCATGAGAGATCAACAATTTCTACAAAATTAAGCCACCGCCATGCTCTAATAGATATAAGTGAAGCACTAGAGCAAAAACTATCTAGCTCAAAAGATATAAGTGAAGCACATAGAGTATTCTAACAAATTCCAATCAAGTGGGTTTCTCCCAAAAGGTGTGTACATCAAGGATGATTGTGGTAAACTAAAAAGCAAAGACTAATATCATACAAGACGCTCCAAGCAAAACACATATCATGTGGCGAATAAAAATATAGCTCCAAGTAAAGTTACCGATAGACGAAGATGAAAGAGGGGATGCTTTCCGGGGCATCCCCAAGCTTAGGCTTTTGGCTATTATTGAATATCTTCGGGTACCTTGGGCATCCCCAAGCTTAGTCTCTTGCCACTCCTTATTCCATAATCCATCAAATCTTTACCCAAAACTTAAAAACTTCACAACACAAAACTCAACAGGAAATCTTATAAGCTCTATTAGTGCAAGAAAGAAAAACCACCACATAAGGTACTATAATGAACTCATTCTTTATTTATATTGGTGTTAAACCTACTGTATTCCAACTTCTCTATGGTTCATACCCACCGATACTAGCCATAGATGCATCAAAATAAGCAAACAACACACGAAAAACAAAATCAGTCAAAAACAGAACAGTCTGTAGCAATCTGTAACTGTAGGACCTTGAGAAGAGGTGTCTAGAGGGGGGGTGATTAGACACTAAGTACCAAAGTTGTAGTTTTTAAGTTCTTTATGTTTAAGTGGAGTTTAGGCACAAATTTAACATTCACAATACATAACAAGCAAGCATGCAAAGAGTATATGAGCAGCGGAAAGTAAAGCATGCAACTTGCAAGAATGTAAAGGGAAGGGTTTTGGAGGATTCAGACGCAATTGGAGACACGGATGTTTTTGTCGTGGTTCCGATAGGTGGTGCTATCGTACATCCACGTTGATGGAGACTTCAACCCACGAAGGGTAACTGTTGCGCGAGTCCACGGAGGGCTCCACCCACGAAGGGTCCACGAAGAAGCAACCTTGTCTATCCCATGGCCGTCGCCCACGAAGGACTTGCCTCACTAGCGGTAGATCTTCACGAAGTAGGCGATCTCCTTGCCCTTACAAACTCCTTGGTTCAACTCCACAATCTTGTCGGAGGCTCCCAAGTGACACCTAGCCAATCTAGGAGACACCACTCTCCAAGAAGTAACAAATTGTGTGTTGGTGATGAACTCCTTGCTCCTGTGCTTCAAATTATAGTCTCCCCGACACTCAACTCTCTCTCATAGGATTTGGATCTGGTGGAAAGAAGATTTGAGTGTTTAGCAACTTGGGGAAGGCTAGAGATCAAGATTCATATGGTAGGAATGGAATATCTTGGCCTCAACACATGAGTAGGTAGTTCTCTCTCAGAAAATGTATGCTGGAAGTGTAGGTTCGTTCTGATGGCTCTATCCATGAATGAAGAGGAGGTGAAGGGGTATATATAGCCTCCACACAAAATCTAACTGTTACACACAATTTACCAAACTCGGTGGGACCGAATCAACAAACTCGGTCGGACCGATTTAGCAAATCTAGTGACCGTTAGGATTTTCGGTGGGACCGATATGCAACTCGGTAGGACCGATATGGTTAGGGTCAGGGCATAACGTAATCTCGGTGAGACCGATTACACAAACTCGGTTGGACCGATTTTGGTAATTAGCTAACCAGAGAGATGGTCAGGCAAACTCGGTTGGACCGATTACACAAACTCGGTAGGACCGATTTTGGTAATGAGTCAACCAGGAAGTTTGCATTGTAATCTCGATAGTACCGATTGCTCAAACTCGGTGAGACCGATTTTGGTAATGGACATACACAGAGAGATTACAATCCCATCTTGGTGAGACCGAGATCCCTATCGGTGAGACCGATTTGCCTAGGGTTTGTGGCAGTGGCTATGACATCTGAACTCGGTGGCGCCGGATAGAAAGAATTAGTGTGGCCGAGTTTGACTCTAGGTTTAGGTCATATGTGGAGAAGTGGGAAAGTAGTTTAGGGTTTTGGAGCATATCACTAAGCACTATGGAGCAAGAAACTCATTAAGCAACACCTCGTCCCGTCTTGATAGTATTGGCTTTTCCTATAGACTCAATGTGATCTTGGATCACTAAAATGTAAAATGAAGAGTCTTGAGCTTGAAGCTTGAGCCAATCCTTTGTCCTTAGCATCTTGAAGGAGTTACCACATCCTTTAGTCCATGCCACTCCATTGTTGAACTTATCTGAAACATACTAGATAAAAGTGTTAGTCCAACAAGAGATATGTTGACATTAATTACCAAAACCACCTAGGGAGCACTTGTGCTTTCAGTAACTCTCAAATACTTATGGAATTCTAAAAATCCTACCAAACTAGGAAGTCCTGGGAAATTTGTCTTTTGAGCTACATCAAAAAGAATCAACGCAAAATCACGTTTCTGTGAATTACTAAAATTATTTTCGTGCGCGCAAAAGTTTCTGTTTTTCAGCAGAATCAAATTAACTATCACCGTAGGTTATCCTATAGGTTCTACTTGGCACAAACACTAATTAAAACATGAAAACACGCCTAAACAGAAGCTAGATGAAATATTTATTACTAAACAGAAGCAAAAAGCAAGAAACAGAAATAAAATTGGGTTGCCTCCCAACAAGCGATATTGTTTAACGCCCTAAGCTAGGCATGTTGATTTCATTGATGCTCACATAAAAGATAAGAATTGAAACATAAAGAGAGCATCATGACTAACGCAATAAAGGGTTGTCAATCCCTTCACGGCCACTTGCGAAAGTGAGATCTGATAGAGATAATATGATAAGATAAATATTTTTGGGTATTTTTATGATATAGATAAGAAAAGTAAAGATGCAAATAAAAGTAGATTGAAAGCTTATATGATAAGAGATAGACTCGGGGGCCATAGGTTTCACTAGTGGCTTCTCTCAAGATAGCATAAGTATTACGGTGGGTGAACAAATTACTGTCGAGCAATTGATAGAAAAGAGAATAATTATGAGATTATCTAGGCATGATCATGTATATAGGCATCACGTCCGTGACAAGTAGACCGACTCCTGCCTGCATCTACTACTATTACTCCATACATCGACCGCTATCCAGCATGCATCTAGAGTATTAAGTTCATAAAGAACAGAGTAACGCATTAAGAAAGATGACATGATGTAGAGGGATAAAATCATGCAATATGATATAAACCCCATATTTTTATCCTCGATGGCAACAATACAATACGTGCCTTGCTGCCACTGGGAAAGGACACCGCAAGATTGAACCCAAAGCTAAGCACTTCTCCCATTGCAAGAAAGGTCAATCTAGTAGGCCAAACCAAACCGATAATTCGAAGAGACTTGCAAAGATAACTTAATCACACATAAAAGAATTCAGAGGAGATTCAAATATTTCTCATAGATAAACTTGATCATAAACCCACAATTCATCGGATCTCGACAAACACACCGCAAAAAGAGTTACATCGAAAAGATCTCCAAGAAGATCGAGGAGAACTTTGTATTGAGATTCAAAGAGAGAGAGGAAGCCATCTAGCTAATAACTATGGACCCGAAGGTCTGTGGTAAACTACTCACAACTCATCGAAGAGGCCTTGGAGTTGATGTAGAGGCCCTCCATGGTAGATTCCCCCTCCGGTGGAGCGCCGACGAAGGCTCCAAGATGGTATCTCGTGGATACAGAAGGTTGCGGCGGTGGAATTAGGTTTTCGTGGTCTGTTCTGATGTTCTTGGGGTACGTAGGTATATATAGGAGGAAGAAGTAGGTCGGTGGACGCCCAAGGGGCCCACGAGGGTGGGGGGCGTGCCGGGCACCCTCGTGGCCGCCTCGATTGTTGCGTGACTTCCACTCCAAGTCTCTAGGTTTGCATTTGTTCCAAAAAGATCGTTCCCGAGGGTTTCATTGCGTTTGAACTACGTTTCATATTCCTTTTCTTCGAAACACCGAAATAGGCTAAAAAACAACAATATGGGCTGGGCCTCCGGTTAGTAGGTTAGTCCCAAAAATGATATAAAAGTGTAAAGTAAAGCCCATAAACATCCAAAACGGGTAATATAATAGCATGGAACAATCAAAAATTATAGATACGTTGGAGACGTATCATCGGGCTTTGAGTCTTACTCAATTTCACACCTTGTAACACAAGCAAGAACTCTTTCTTTGACTGTTCCATTTTGAACTACTTCAAAATCTCATCAAGGTATGTACTCATTGAAAAAACTTATCAAGCGCCTTGATCTATCTCTATAGATCTTGATGCTTAATATGTAAGAAGCTTCACCGAGGTCTTTCTTTGAAAAACTCTTTTCAAATACTCCTTTATGCTTTCCAAAAAATTCTACATTATTTCCGATCAACAATATGTCATTCACATATACTTATCAGAAATGTTGTAGTGCTCCCACTCACTTTCTTGTAAATACAGGCTTCACCGTAAGTCTATATAAAACTATATACTTTGATCAACTCATCAAAGCATATATTCCAACTCCGAGATGCTTGCACCAGTCCATAGATGGATCGCTGGAGCTTGCACATTTTGTTAGCACTTTGAGGATCCAAAAAACCTTCTGGTCGCATCATATACAACTCTTCTTTAAGAAATCCATTAAGGAATGTAGTTTTGACATCCATTTTCCAGATTTCATAAAATGTGGCAATTTTCTAACATGATTCGGACAGACTTAAGCATCGCTACGAGTGAGAAACTGTCATCATAGTCAACACCTTGAACTTTGTCAAAAACCTTTTTCGACAAGTCTAGCTATGTAGATAGTAACACTACTATCAGCGTCCATCTTCCTCTTTAAGATCCATTTATTTTCTATGGCTTGCCGATCATCGGGCAAGTCAACCAAAGTCCACACTTTGTTCTCATACATGGATCCCATCTCAGATTTCATGGCCTCAAGCCATTTTGCGGAATCTGGGCTCATCATCGCTTCCTCATAGTTCATAGGTTCATCATGGTCTAGTAACATGACTTTCAGAATAGAATTACCGTACCACTCTGGTGCGGACCGTACTCTGGAAGACCTACGAGGTTCTGTAGTAACTTGATCTGAAGTTTCATGATCATCATCATTAGCTTCCTCACTAATTGGTGTAGGAATCACTGGAACTGATTTCTATCATGGACTACTTTCCAATTCGGGAGAAGGTACAATTACCTCATCAAGTTCTACTTTCCTCCCACTCACTTCTTTCGAGAGAAACTCCTTCACTAGAAAGGATCCATTCTTAGCAACGAATATCTTGCCTTCGGATCTGTGATAGAAGGTGTACCCAGCTGTCTCCTTTGGGTATCCTATGAAGATACATTTCTCCAATTTGGGTTTGAGCTTATCAGGATGAAACTTTTTCACATAAGCATCATAACCCGAAACTTTAAGAAATGACAGCTTAGGTTTCTTGCCAAACCACAGTTCATACGATGTCATCTCAACGGATTTAGATGGTGCCCTATTTAACGTGAATGCAGCTGTCTCTAATGCATAACCCCGAAAATGATAGTGGTAAATCGGTAAGCGACATCATAGATCGCACCATATCAAATAAAGTACGGTTACGATATTCGGACACACCATTACGTTGTGGTATTCCAAGTGGCATGAGTTTGTGAAACTATTTCCACATTGTTTTAATTAAAGACCAAACTCGTAACTCAAATATTCTCCTCCATGATCAGATCGTAGAAACTTTATTTTCTTGTAACGATGATTTTCCACTTAACTCTGAAATTATTTGAACTTTTCAAATGTTTCAGATTTATGTTTCATTAAGTAGATATACCCATATCTGCTCAAATCATCTGTCAAGGTCAGAAAATAACGATACCTGCCGTGAGCCTCAATACTCATTGGACTTCATACATCAGTATGTATTATTTCCAGTAAGTCAGTGGCTCGCTCCATTGTTCCGGAGAACGGAGTCTTAGTCATCTTGCCCATGAGGCATGGTTTGCAAGCATCAAGTGATTCATAATCAAGTGATTCAAAAATCCCATCAGCATGGAGTTTCTTCATGCGCTTTACACCAATATGACTCAAACGGCAGTGTCACAAATAAGTTGCACTATCATTATCAACTTTGCATCTTTTGGTATCAATATTATGAATATGTGTATTACTATGATCGAGATCCAACAAACTATTTTCATTGGGTGTATGACCATCGAAGGTTTTATTCATGTAAACAGAACAACAATTATTCTCTGACTTTAAATGAATAACCGTATTGCAATAAACATGATCAAATCATATTCATGCTCAATACAAATGCCAAATAACATTTATTTAGGTTTAACACTAATCCCAGAAGTATAGGGGGTATGCGATGATGATCATATCAATCTTGGAAGCACTTCCAATATACATCGTCACTTCACCCTCAACTAGTTTCTGTTTATTCTGTAACTCCTGTTTTGAGTTACTAATCTTAGCAACCGAACAAGTATCAAATACCCAGGGGCTACTATGAACACTAGTAAGGTACACATCAATAACATGTATATCAAATATACCCTTGTTCACTTTGCCATCCTTCTTATCCACCAAATTTTCAGGGCATTTCCGCTTACAGTGACCATTTCCTTTGCAGTAGAAGCACTCAGTTTCAGGCTTTGGTCCAGCTTTGGGCTTCTTCGTGAGAGTGGCAACTTGTTTTCCATTCTACTTGAAGCCCTTTCTTTCCCTTTGCCCTTTTCTTGAAACTAGTGGTCTTGTCAATCATCAACACTTTATGCTCTTTCTTGATTTCTACCTTCGTCGATTTCAGCATCACGAAGAGCTCGGGAATCATTTTCGTTATCCCTTGCATACTATAGTTCATCACAAAGTTCCAGTAACTTGGTGATGGTGACTAGAGAACTCTGTCAATCACTATCTTATCTGGAAGATTAACTCCCACTTGATTCAAGCGATTGTAGTACCCAGACAATCTGAGCACATGCTCACTGCTTGAGCTATTCTCCTTCATCTTTAGCTATAGAACTTGTTAGAGACTTTATATCTCTCAACTCGGGTATTTGCTTGAAATATTAACTTCAACTCCTGGAACATCTCATATGCTCCATGACGTTCAAAACTTCTTCGAAGTCCCGATTCTAAGCCGTAAAGCATGGTGCACTAAACTATCAAGTAGTCATCATATTGAGCTTAGCCAAACATTCATAACGTCTGCATCTGCTCCTGCAATAGGTCTGTCACCTAGCGGTGCATCAAGGACATAATTCTTCTATGCAACAATGAGGATAAACCTCAGATCATGGACCCAGTCCGCATCATTGCTACTATCATCTTTCAACTTAGTTTTCTCTAGGAACACATATAAAAACATAGGTAAGCAACAACGCGAGCTATTGATCTACAACATAACTTGCAAAATACTATCAGGACTAAGTTCATGATAAATTAAAGTTCATTTAATCATATTACTTAAGAACTCCCACTTAGATAGACATCCCTCTAATCATCTAAGTGATCACGTGATCCAAATCAACTAAACCATGTCCGATCATCACGTGAGATG
Organism: Triticum timopheevii; assembly: GCA_963921465.1. Taxonomy (NCBI): domain Eukaryota; kingdom Viridiplantae; phylum Streptophyta; class Magnoliopsida; order Poales; family Poaceae; genus Triticum; species Triticum timopheevii. Next base: position 317,076,406 of record OY997270.1, read on the forward strand.
GAATAGTTTTTAATGGTGAACATCACTATGTTGATCATATATACTATATGATTCACGCTCGACCTTTCGGTCTCAGTGTTCCGAGGCCATATCTGCATATGCTAGGCTCGTCAAGTTTAACCCGAGTATTCTGCGTGTGCAAAACTGGCTTGCACCCATTGTATGTGAACGTAGAGCCTATCACACCTGATCATCACGTGGTGTCTCAGCACGAAGAACTGTAACAATGGTGCATACTCTAGGAGAACACTTATACCTTGAAATTTAGTAAGGGATCATCTTATAATGCTACTGTCGAACTAAGCAAAATAAGATGCATAAAGGATAAACATCACATGCAATCAATATAAGTGATATAATATGGCCATCATCATCTTGTGCCTTTGATCTCCATCTCCAAGGCACCGTCATGATCACCATCGTCACCGGCGCGACACCTTGATCTCCATCGTAGCATCGTTGTCGTCTCGCCAACTATTGCTTCTATGACTATCGCTACCGCTTAATGATATAGTAAAGCAATTACATGGCGATTGCATTTCATACAAGAAAGCGACAACCATATGGCTCCTGCCAGTTGCCGATAACTCCGTTACAAAACATGATCATCTCATACAATAAAATTTAGCATCATGTCTTGACCATATCACATCACAACATGCCCTGCAAAAACAAGTTAGACGTCCTCTACTTTGTTGTTGCAAGTTTTACGTGGCTGCTACGGGCTAAGCAAGAACCGTTCTTACCTATGCATCAAAACCACAATGATATTTCATCAAGTATGTGTTGTTTTAACCTTCACAAGGACCGGGCGTAGCCACACTCGATTCGATAAAGTTGGAGAAACTGACACCCGCCAGCCAGCTGTGTGCGAAGCACGTCGGTAGAACCAGTCTCGCGTAAGCATACGTGTAATGTCGGTCCGGGCCGCTTCATCCAACAATACTGCCGAATCAAAGTATGACATGCTGGTAAGCAGTATGACTATTATCGCGCACAACTCACTTGTGTTCTACTCATGCATATAATATCTACGCATAAACCTGGCTCGGATGCCACTGCTGGGAAAAGCGGTAATTTAAAAAATTTCCTACGCACACGCAAGATCATGGTGATGAATAGCAACGAGAGGGGAGAGTGTTGTCCATGTACCCTCGTAGACCGTAAGCGAAAGCGTTATGAAAACGTGGTTGATGTAGTCGCATGTCTTCACGATCCGACCAATCTTAGTACCGAAAGCACGGCACCTCCGCGATCTGCACACGTTCGGCTCGGTGACATCCCACGAACTCACGATCCAGTAGAGTGTCAAGGGAGAGTTTCGTCAGCACAGCGGTGCGATGACGATGATGATGAATATACCGACGCAGGGCTTCGCCTAAGCACCGCAACGATATGACCGAGGTGGATTACGGTGGAGGGGGGCACCGCACACGGCTAAGAGATCAATGATCAACTTGTGTGTCCATGGGGTGCCCCTTCCCCCGTATTTAAAGGAGTGGAGGAGGGGTGGGGCCGGCCCGCTCTATGGCACGCCCTAGGGGAGTCCTATTCCCACCGGGAGTAGGATTCCCCCCTTTCCCTAGTAGGAGTAGGAGAGGAAGGGAAGGAGGAGTAGGAGAGAAGGAAATCCCCCCAAACCCTTTCCAATTCGGCCTCCTGCCCAAGGGGGGCGCACCAGCCCCTTGTGGGCTCGTGTGCTTCCTTCTTATGTCCCATAAGGTCCATAACTTCTCCCGGGGGGTTCCGATAACCTCCCGATACTCCGGAAAAATGTCCGAACCACTCGAAACCCTTACGATGTCCAAACATAGTCATCCAATATATCGACCTTTATGTCTCGACAATTTTGAGACTCCTCGTCATGTCCGTGATCATATCCGGGACTCCAAACTACCTTCAGTACATCAAAACACATAAACTCATAATACTGATCGTCACCGAACGTTAAGCGTGCGGACCCTACGGGTTTGAGAACTATGTAGACATGACCTAGACATGTCTCCGGCCAATAACCAATAGCGGAACCTGGATGCTCATATTGGCTCCCACATATTCTACGAAGATCTTTACCAGTCAAACCGCATAACAACATACTTTGTTACATTTGTCATCGGTATGTTACTTGCCCAAGATTCGATCGTCGGTATCTCAATACCTAGTTCAATCTTGTTACCGGCAAGTCTCTTTACTCATTCCGTAATGCATCATCCCGTAAATAACTCATTAGTCACATATTGCTTGCAAGGCTTATAGTGATGTGCATTACCGAGAGGGCCTAGAGATACCTCTACGACAGTCGTGGTGACAAATCCTAATCTCGATCTACGAAAACTCAACAAACACCATCGGAGACACCTATAGAGCACCTTTATAATCACCCAGTTACGTTATGACGTTTGGTAGCACATAAAGTGTTCCTCCGGTATTCGGGAGTTGCATAATCTCATAGTCATAGGAACATGTATAAGTCATGAAGAAAGCAATAGCAACATACTAAATGATCAAGTGCTAAGCTAACGGAATGGGTCAAGTCAATCACATCATTCTCTAATGATGTGATCCCGTTAATCAAATGACAACTCATGTCTATGTCTAGGAAACTTAACCATCTTTGATTGAACGAGCTAGTCAAGTAGAGGCATACTAGTGACACTTTGTTTGTCTATGTATTCACACATGTACTAAGTTTCCGGTTAATACAATTCTAGCATGAATAATAAACATTTATCATGACATAAGGAAATATAAATATCAACTTTATTATTGCCTCTAGGGCATATTTCCTTCACTATATCCATGGCTCATGCTCATGTATTGCGTGAAAGTTGAAAAAGTTTGAGAACATCAAAAGTATGAAACAATTGCTTGGCTTGTCATCGGAGTTATGCATGATTTAATACTTTGTGTGATGAAGATGGAGCATTGCCAGATGATAACCCACAAGTATAGTGGATCGCAACAGTTTTTGAGGGTAGAGTATTCAACCCAAATTTATAGATTCTACACAAGGGGAGCCAAAAAATATTTCTAAGTATCTGCAGCTGAGTTGTCAATTCAACCACAGCTGGAGATTAATTATCTGTAGCAAAGTGATAAGTAGCAAAGTAGTATGATAGTTTTGATAATAGTAGTAGCAGCAATAGTAACGGTAACAGTGATAGCAGTAGTTTTGTAGCAAGTGTAACGGTAACGATAGCAGTAGTAACTTAGCAAGAACAATATAAGATAAATTTGTAGGCATTGGATCGACAATTTGTTGGATGATATTCATCATGTGACAGTCATAACCTAGGGTGATACGGCACTAGCTCCAGTTCATAAATATAATGTAGGCATGTATTTCGTAAATAGTCATACGTGCTTATGGAAAGAACTTGCATGACATCTTTTGTCCTACCCTCCCATGGCAGCGGGGTCCTATTGGAAACTAAGGGATATTAAGGCCTCCTTTTATAGAGAACTGGAACAAAGCATTAGCACACGGTGAATACATGAACTCCTCAAACTACAGTCATCATCAGGAGTGGTCCTGACTATTGTCACTCCGGGGTTGCCGAATCATAACACGTAGTAGGTGACTATAACTTGCAAGCTCGGATCTAGAACATGGATATAATGGTGATAACATAAACGGTTCAGATATGAAATTATGGATCCCGGGCCCAAAGTGACAAGCGTTAAGCATGGTAAAGGCATAGCAACATCAATCTCAGAACGTAGTGGATACTAGGGATCAAGCCCTAACAAAACTAACTAGATTACATGATGAATCTCATCCAACTCCTCACCAACCAGCAAGCCTACGAAGGAATTACTCACTCCCAGTGGGGAGCATCATGGAATTGGCGGTGGAAAAGGGTTGGTGATTGTCGGTGTCAAAACCGGCGGATCTTGGGTAGGGGGTCCCGATCTGTGCGTCAAGGCTGATGGTAACAGGAAGCAAAGGACACAGATGTTTACCCAGGTTCAGGCCCTCTCGATGCAGGTAAAACCCTACTTCCTGCTTGATTAATTTTGATGATATGGGTAGTACAAGAGTAGATCTACCACGAGATCATAGAGGCTAAACCCTAAGAGCTAGCCTATGATGGTATGATTGTAATTGTGATCGGCCTTCTAAGGACCAACGTCTCCGGTTTATATAGACACCGGAGAGGGCTAGGGTTTACATGGAGTCGGTTACAAGAAAGGAAACACAATATCCGGATCGCCAAGCTTGCCATCCACACAAAGGAGAGTCCCATCCGGACACGGGCCGAAGTCTTGAGTCTTGTATCTTCACGCTTCAATAGTCCAGACATTGTACATAGTCTGGCTGTCCGGATACCCCCTAATCCAGGACTCCCTCAGTAGCCCCTAAACCAGGCTTCAATGACGATGAGTCCAGCGTGCAGTATTGTCTCCGGCATTGCAAGGCGGGTTCCTTTTCCGAATACTCCAAAGTACCTATTACGACAAATAGTGTCCGGCCTCCAATCAATGTTGTGCTCCTCGGCTTCAGTGCCTTAGTAATGACCATCTCCACGTGTCGAGCGAATGCGAGGAGTCGAGGCATTTTTGCATTTTCCACCCTCGATCCTCCGGGCTATCCGTCTATTTGAAGGGACGGGGATTCTTAGATCCAAACCTCACTCACCCTCCCAGAGCTAGCATCCAACAGAGCGCTCTGCGAAAAACCATTCCAGCATGGCCAGCCGTCGTAGCTCTTCTGCTCGCCCTTCTTGTTCCAAGTCGGGGGATTGGGGAGAGTGTTCAGTTCCTCATAGCCATTTGATAGAGTTACAAACCCAAGGGTTTCTCCCACCAGCGTTCATGATCCCCGTCCGAGCCGGAGGGGAACAAGCTGAGGGATCTCCTAACCCATCTCCAGAGGAGCGTATATGCCTCATCCCGCATCTGCTGAGGGGAGTCGGGTTCCCTATCCACCCATTTCTTCGCGGGCTCCTAGAGTTCTACGGCCTCCAGTTACACAACCTTACCCCTGCCTCCATTCTGCACATAGCGGGGTATGTCGCCCTTTGCGAGCTGTTTTTAGGCTGCGAACCACACTTCGGATTATGGAGGAAGCTGTTCTGCCTCGTCCCCCGCACCCAGGGAGAGTCCCTATGTCAAGTGGGCGGGGCCGAAGTATGGCGCATTGCCGAGACCGAATACCTGTCTGGTACTCCTGAGAAGGCACCAGAAAACTGGCCCTCAGAGTGGTTCTATATAGACGACGTTCCCCTCCCGGATCCAGTCCGGACAGGTCTCCCCAAGTTCAGCAACACCCCGCCGAGGGCACGCCTAAGCTGGCGCCCCCGGTGACCTCAAGAAGATGACACAAGCGAAACATACTTCCTGATGAACAGGATAAAGCTACTGGCCAAATCCGGACTGACGATAGTTGAGCTCATGGCGATATGCATAAGGCGGGGAGTGCAACCGCTCCAATATCGGGGGAAGCCCATGTGGCATTTCAACGGGGAAGACGACGCCACCCACTGCGGCCATAAGGATCCGGACTCCGCTTCCACTTTGGCAAGGATATTGTCCGATTTGTACAAAGGGCAAGAGGAGGAATTCCTTCGCATAAAAACTCGGGACGGATTCTCCATGTACGACCCCCCCTGAGTGGGTAAGTTGCCATTCTTTTCCCTGCTTCACTTACCCTAGCGTTCTTCTGCTAAGATTACTTGCATCAATGCTTCTGAGCAGGAACTGAGGAGGGTCGTAGAAGGAATCTTCAGCCCCTCCCCGCAACCAGAGGACCCTGGAAGGGCCCTAGATCCCGGACTCAAAGAAGATCCGGATATCAATGTGGAGCTTGTCAACGGGGTATTTCATCAAGCGAGCTGGGATGGCGCCTTAGTGGCCATTACAGCTGACTATCCTAGACTGCTCCCTGCGTCGCGTGTAAGCTGAACTAAAAACCCTATCCTCTGAAGAGGATTCCCCTCAGGATTATGATTTACCCTTGAGGCGTCATGCTGTTTGCAGAGACGACGGTCGGAGCGCGGGGCCGAGCCCCTAGGGACTCGTCAACCACAGGAGTACGGATCGGGCAGGCTCAAGAGGAAGGCGGTGAGGGTTAACACACTGCTGCAGAGGTAAAGTAATAACCTATCCTGCGGTTTATAGTATTTGAAATATGACAGCACCCTTTGTGTCTGGCAGGAAGAGGAGCAACTGGACTATATCCGGGAATCCCACCAATCACGCCTCCACCAGCCAGGTTCCAGAACCGGCTTCGAGGGCGGAGGCGGACACGGGGCCAGAACCGCGTAGTTCTCCTACAGAGGACGCGGATATGTGTTCGGCCACGAACTCCGAGGTGGATAGCACCATGAATCACCGGCGCCGGAGGGCCGTGCTTCGGAACAACATCTTTTCTAAAGAGGCTTTTAATGCCTTCAATTCGGCAGACGCATACGTCCGAGCTGCTTGAGGCGGGCTTGCCCAAGTGACGAACCAGTACACCAAAGATATACGGGTAAGAAAGTTTTGACAAGTATGTATAGCAGTAGCCCCTGAGACTTGACATAGTTGGGACAACTGTTTGAAGGATCAATATGTGCATAGGTCCTTCTGGACAAGAACGAACAATTGGCTCGGGAGCTGGAGGCATGCAAGGCCTAGCTGATTGATGCGGTAGCCAAGTTAGAGGGATCCCGGAAGGCCCCCTCTGGTAATATTTGTCTCCATTATACGCAGATGTACAAGTTAGTAAATGGCTGGTGCGGTTAGTCTAATAGAAAATTCTGTAGACAATCCCGGGGTGAATCCGGAGGGCGTAATGGATGACGACTCGCATCTCCAACGGCAGCTAAAGGCTGGCGAGCGCATCCTTACGCAGGTGACGCAAGAGAAGAACAAGCTACAAGATGCCAATATTCATCTGGACGTGGAATTAAAGGACGTCCGCGCTCAACTGGCGGACTCCGTGAAGGAGAACAAAAGGCTTCGACGCGACATTTATGGTAAGAGCTCAAACGAACTGTGTGATAGTTCGGCGAGGAAGTTTTTTGAAAAAAATTGCTTGTAGGAATGTTAACGGGTCGCCCTGAAGAGGACATGCCCTCATCTGCAGGTGAGTTGATGCAAGAACTTTCGCAGTTGCACGAGCATGCTCAGCAGGTGATGCACGGCGTTGCTCAGGCCTTGTGGCCATCAAGCCTCCTGCCGAATGACATGGGGGAGCTTGTGGACCTGCTTCAAGGAGCCCGGCGGTGCTTTCATCTGTGGAAGATGTCAGCATGCTGGCAAGGAGCAAGAGAAGCCTGGGCAATGGTGAAGACGTGCTACACCAAGCTGGACCCGAACCATATGGCCGAAGTAGGACCGGCGGGGCCCGATGGGCAAGAAATTCCCAAAGTCTGGTATATGACCAGGTAGCATTAGCCACGAAGTATTCTCAACAGGATTGTAAGCTAGATAGCCTGTTAGATGGTATAGAGGAGGAATATAGTCAGTCCAAGTGATTGTGTAATTTAATGGGCATAAGTAGCCCCTAGCCGGATTAAAATCATTTGTCATGGCGGACCTTTTCACTTCAGCCCCCGGATCCTACAGTCCGGGGTGTGTCCGAATACCCGCTCTGTTATACAAAACCGGGGTATGCGTGGAGACCAGGCGTATGGATCATAGGTGCTTGAACAGACAAGTACCCAACTAGTTATGTTATATTACATGGATAGTAAGAAACATCTTCCAGGGAGAATAGTTCCATTAGGGGTTCCTTTCCCTGGGTACGCATGCGCCAATGCACATGTCCGGACTGCGAATGATGGCGCAGGATACAAAACTTCTGGGTTTTTTTGTTGTAACCAACGAATACATCATTTGTTCACCGATCGAATATTCCCTTAAGGAAACTAGCTTTCGGCTTCACCCAGTCTGAGGTACACATCCGGCTTAACCGGCAGTAACAATCGCAAAGGTGCTCCCCTTATGCCCTAGCCAAATTAAAGGGAACGTAGGGCATAAACACAAGAGCCAGGCAACCCAGCTTGGCCACATCTTAAGTTATATCGATGCATATAATGGTGAAGAAAAGGCGCATATGGATAAAGAACGCATATGCGATGGGCAAAAAGCCATTTAAAGTAATTATGTCTAGCTTCCGAATAGGAAGCCCCCAGGTATAGCTTACACACATAGTACGGCCGGAGTGATCCGGGAGTCCGTACTGTATTAAATACTTTGTGTGAAGAGAAAAAGGGTTGAGAAAGGAGAGCAAAGGGGTGGAGCATAATTAAAAAGGAGGGGTAAGGATACGAACACTGAGTTCGGCGTTAGGCGTAGAATCTCCGGAGTCTGGCCATGTTCCATGGGTTCGGCTCGAGTCTGTTATCGGATGCATTACGTAAATGGTACGCTCCTCCGGTGAGAACTTTGTCAATGACGAAGGGACCTTCCCACTTGGGTTTTAGTTTGTCCTTCTTCTTCTTCTCTGGAAGGCGTAGAACGAGCTCGCCAATATTGTAAGTTTTGGCCCGCACTTCTCTGCTTTGATATCGTCGAGCCTGCTGCTGATAGAATGTGGAACGGGCTTTTGCAACATCGCGCTCCTCCTCTAGGGCATCCAAGTTATCCCGCCGATCTAACTCGGCTTCCTTTTCTTTGTACATGCGCACGCATGGCGAATCATGTATTATGTCGCAGGGTAGTACTGCTTCCGCACCGTACACCATAAAAAATGGTGTATATCCGGTGGTGCGATTCGGTGTGGTCCGGAGCCCCCAGACTATGGAGTCGAGCTCCTCTACCCAGTGCGTATCCGATTCTGTTAAAGATCGCACTAGTCTGGGTTTGATGCCGCTCATAATGAGATCGTTTGCCCGTTTGACCTAGCCGTTTGTTTGTGGGTGGTAGACGGAAGCGTAGTCGAGCTTAATGCCCATTTTGCCGCACCAAGTTTTCACTTCATCGGCTGTGAAATTTGAGCCATTATCAGTGATGATGTTGTGGGGGACACCGTATCGGTGTACGACCCCGGATATGAAGTCTATAACAGGTCCAGATTCGGTCGTTTTAACTGGTTTGCTTCTATCCATTTGGTGAACTTGTCCACCATGACCAATAAGTATTTTTTCTTATGACTTCCCCCTTTAAGGGGTCCGACCATATCCAGCCCCCAGACCGTGAAGGGCCAAGTTATGGGGATTGTTTGGAGAGTGGTAGGGGGCATATGACTCTGATTGGCGAAGAGCTGGCAGCCGACGCAATGTTGGACAAGGTCCTGTGCGTCTGCTCGGGCCGTTGGCCAATAGAAGCATGTACGGAAGGCCTTGCTGACTAGCGCTCAAGCTGTGGCATGGTGTCCGCCCAGTCCGGCATGGATTTCAGCCAAGAGTTGCTGCCCTTCCTTTTCGGAGATGCACCTTTGGAGCACTCCGGTCGCGCTTTTCTTATAGAGTTCCCCTTCGTGGACCTTGTAAGCTTTAGAGCGCCGGACTATGCAACGTGCTTCGTTTTGGCCTTCGGGGAGCTCCTGCCTATTTAGGTAGGCCAAGAAAGGCTCGGTCCACGGGGCAATGATGGCCATGATTTCATGGGCCAAAGATGTTATTTCGGTGGCAGAGCCTCCGATTGTGTCTGATGGTTCGGAATCTGGAGGTGTGTTCGGATCCGTGCTGGTATTGCCGGACTCCCCTTCCCATACTACGGATGGCTTGAACAGCCTTTCCAGGAATATGTTAGGTGGGACAGGGTCGCGTTTGGCGCCGATGCGGGCAAGGACGTCCGCCGCTTGATTGTTTTCTCGAGCCACATGGTGGAATTCGAGCCCCTTGAACCGAGCTGACATTTTGAGGATGGCATTATGGTAGGCCGCCATTTTTGGATCCTTGGCATCGAAGTCTCCGTTTATTTGTGATATTGCAAGGTTCGAATCCCCGCGCACTTCCAGGCGTTGGATGCCCATAGAGACCGCCATCCGAAGACCATGCAACAAGGCCTCATATTCGGCTGCATTGTTGGAGTATGTGTAAAGTATTTGGAGGACGTACTGGACCGTGTCTCCGGTGGGAGACGTCAGGACTACACCTGCTCCCAATCCGGCCACCATTTTAGAGCCGTCGAAGTGCATGATCCAGTTGGAGTATGCGTCGTACTCTTTAGGGAGTTCGGCTTCCGTCCATTCGGCGAAAAAGTTGGCCAGTACTTGCGACTTGATGGCCCGCCGTGATTTGTACATTATGTCAAACGGAAGGAGCTCGATGGCCCATTTAGCAATCCGGCCCGTAGCGTCGCGGTTGTTTATTATGTCATTGAGTGGTACTTCGGAGGCTACTATGATCGAACACTCTTGAAAGTAGTGTCGCAGCTTCCGGGATGCCATGAAGACCGCGTATGCTATTTTTTGATAGTGTGGGTATCGGGATTTGCATGGGGTGAGGACTTTGGATACGTAATAGACCGGCTTTTGGAGCGGGAATTTGTATCCATCAACCTCTCGTTCGACGACGAGTACTGCGCTTACAACTTGATGTGTTGCCGCTATGTACAATAGCATAGGCTCGCCGATGTTCAGAGCTGTTAGGACTGGATTACTGGCCAGTAAGGTCTTTATTTCATCGAGTTCGGCTGCGGCTGCATCCGTCCATACGAAGTGTTCGGTGCGCCGAAGGAGGCGGTAAAGAGGCAATGCCTTTTCTCCTAGCCTGGAGATAAAGCGGCTCAAAGCGGCCACACATCCGGCTAGCTTCTGGATGTGCTTGAGGTCTGTTGGTATAGCCAACTAAGATAGAGCTCGGGTTTTTGCCGGATTCGCTTCAATTCCTCTATCGGAAACAATGAAGCCCAGCAGTTTCCCCGATGGGACGCCAAAGACGCATTTTTCCGGATTCAACTTAATGTCGTATGTCCGGAGGTTATCGAATGTGAGCCTCAAGTCATCTATCAGGGTTTTGACATGTCCAGTTTTTATGACCACGTCGTCCACATATGCTTCCACTGTTTGGCCGATTTGTTTTTCCAGGCATGTTTGGATCATGCGTTGATAGGTCGCACCGGCATTCTTGAGCCTGAAGGGAATAATGTTGAAGCAAAAAGGGTCATATGGCGTTATAAAAGCTGTTGCAACTTGGTCAGACTCTGCCATCTTTATTTGATGGTATCCAGAGTACGCGTCGAGAAAACACAGCGAGTCGTGTCCAGCTGTGGCATCGATGATTTGATCGATGCGAGGGAGGGGAAAGGGATCCTTGGGGCAAGCCTTGTTGAGATCTTTGAAGTCGACGCATATGCGCCAGGATTTGTCCTTCTTTGGTACCATCACCAAATTTGCCAGCCAATCCGGATGTTTAATATCTCTGATGAATCCGGCCTCGGGTAGCTTGGCTAACTCTTCCCCCATTGCCTGTCGTTTGGGCTCTGAGAATCGCCTTAGGGTCAGCTTGACTGGTTTATATCCTTTTAGAATATTGAGGCTGTGTTCGGCCAATCTGCGTGGGATGCCTGGCATGTCCGATGGGTGCCAGGCGAAAATGTCCCAATTCTCGCGTAAGAAATCTCGTAGTGCGGCGTCCATCGCGGGGCTCAGCTGTGTCCCGATGGAAGCTGTCTTCGTGGGGTCCGTTGGATGGACTTGGAATTTGACTATCCCGTCAGCAGGCTTAAATGAGGTGGACTTGGGTCGCTTGTCTAGTATCACGTCGTCCCTATCCACGGTGGCCCACAGTGTTGTTAACTCTTTGGCTGCTAGGGCTTCAGATAATGCTTCGAAGGCTAGTGCTACGGTTTTATTTTTGGTGTGAAGTGCAACGTCCGGATCACTGGCTAGAGTGATGATTCCATTGGGTCTGGGCATTTTAAGCTTCATGTACCCATAATGGGGTACAGCTTGAAAGTTTGTAAACGCGTCCCGCCATAGAAGGGCGTGGTATCCGCTGCTAAAAGGAGCCACCTAGAATGTGATTTCTTCGGACCTATAATTCTCTGGGGTGCCGAATACCACACCGAGTAGGGATAATTCCCCTGAAGGTCGTGCTGCTTTGTTCAATGCGGCCTTTATCAATCTCCATCTTGCTGAGTGTTTCTTCATAAATCAGATTTAATCTGCTTCCGCCGTCCATGAGTACTTTAGTGAGCGGAAAGCCATCTACGATTGGGCTAAGGACCAGAGCGGCTGGTGCCCGGACAGTCTGGAATCGAGGTTCATCACTGGCATTAAAAGTTATAGCAGTGTCGCTCCAGGGGTTTATTTTTGCCACATGGTAAATTTCAGCGGAGCTTCGATGAGCTCGCTTGCGCCTATTGTTCGAGGCAAAAGTCTCGAAGATTGTTAGTATCGTATGGTGTTCACTGGCATGATGTTGTTCTGCTTTATGGCCCACAAGAAGATCCTCGCCACTTTTTGCCACCTGCCGGAGTATCCAACATGCCCTAACTATGAGCTGGTGTTGTATCCGGAGTACTGTGGAGCTTACATGGCCCGTCGAGCCATTCTTCCAATACGGATCCCGTCCTGGGGTGGGCTTTGGTTTCTTGGGGATTGGATCGGACGACTTACGAGAGTTTGTCCGTTTAGTTCGGACAAAGGTCTTGGTGAGAGCAGTACTATCCCAAAATTCTGTTTGGGTCTTCCAAGCGCTCTCCATCGCACAATACTTCCGTACTATGATTGCCAAGTCCGCGAAGCGTACTACGTCACGGCGGCTTATAGCATTGAGGAGTCCTTCGTCCGTGCAGTTTTTGCAGAAGAGTGAGACCATGTTCTCCTCGCGGAAGTCCCTGACCTTGTTAAGCGCAAGGAGGAATCTGGCCTAGTAGCGATGTACGGTTTCCTGGGGCTCTTGCCTGATGCAAGAGAGACAGTTTAAGTCCAGGTAGGTGCTGTTAGCAGAATCCGGATTTTGATCCGATCTAACACCCAAGGGCACGGGCGGTTCCGAGCTTAATAGCTCAGAATCCGGAGTGCTGCCCAATTTCTTCGGCCCAATGCCTGATTCTAAGTCCGGGACCTGGGTCAAGTTTTCCTTTGAGCAGGTCTTCAGCTCAAGGAGTTCAGTGATCCGAACATAATTTGTCCTCAAAGTTGAGGGGCAATCCGCGTGTGGTTCCTCCACTATCGTTATCTCATGGGTAGCCGGCGGGGACCTGATGTCCCTTCGGTCGGGTTTAAGCCCAATCCAGTCATAGTCTATAGCGACTCCCAGAGCGGCGATGTGATCCAAGAGTTCGTTAAGGGAGGAGAGCTCCATTGGATCCATCTGTTCGGCAAGTTCCAAACTGACGCGAAGGTTATGATTGATGACCCGAGAAGCCATCGTCGGCGCCACCGCCGATGGGGCGGCCATGATAAAGCCGCCGAGCCGGAGCATCTGGCCTACAGCCAGAGCCCCCTCCGAGGTAATGTCGTCCTTGACGATGAGACGACCCATCGAGCCTTGCGACGACGTCACAGAGGAACTCTCAATGAAAGCACCAATGTCGGTGTCAAAACCGGCGGATCTTGGGTAGGGGGTCCCGATCTGTGCGTCAAGGCTGATGGTAACAGGAAGCAAGGGACACAGATGTCTACCCAGGTTCGGTCCCTCTCAATGGAGGTAAAACCCTACTTCCTGCTTGATTAATACTGATGATATGGGTAGTACAAGAGTAGATCTACCACGAGATCGTAAAGGCTAAACCCTAAGAGCTAGCCTATGATGGTATGATTGTAATTGTGATCGGCCTTCTAAGGACCAACCTCTTCGGTTTATATAGACACCAGAGAGGGCTAGGGTTTACATGGAGTCGGTTACAAGAAAGGAAACACAATATCCGGATCGCCAAGCCTGCTATCCACGCAAAGGAGAGTCCCATCCGGAAACGGGCCGAAGTCTTGAGTCTTGTATCTTCACGCTTAAATAGTCCGGACGTTGTACATAGTCCGGCTGTCCGGATACCCCCTAATCCAGGACTCCCTCAGTGATGACGAAGATCCAAGATCTGGCCTCCCGATGAAGAACGGGAGGTGGCGGCTGCTCCGTCTCGTGGAAGCGATAATTCTTTCTCCTTGTTCTTTTTCTGGAAATATGTGATTTTATAGCGTCGGTTTCAGGGTCTGCAGGGCCACCAGGTGGGGACAACCCACCTGGGTGCACCTGGATGGGGGGCACGCCCTGGTAGGTTATGCCCACCTAGGTGCCCCCTCTGGTAGTTCTTGGCTCCAGAAATTCTGATGTATTGCATAAAAAATCCTCGTAAAGTTTCGTTCCATTCCAATAACTTTTATTTCTGCACAAAAACAACACCATGGTAGTTCTGCTAAAAACAGCGTCAGTCCGGGGTTAGTTTCATTCAAATCTTGCAAATTAGAGTCCAAAACAAGAGGAAAATCATTAGAAAAAGTAGATACGTTGGAGACGTATCAACTCCCCCAAACTTAAACCTTTGCTTGTCCTCAAGCAATTCAGTTGATAAATTGAAAGTGAAAAAGAAAAACTTTTACGAACTCTTTTGCTCTTGTTTGCATAAATAAGCTTAAACAGCACCCAGGTTTTCAGCCAATAATATAACTAACCATGCCGTCAATAACTCTTAAAAATTATATTAACTCCTATCAATGACATAATCAACTGGTGAGCAATAATAAGACATCTCAAACAGTAACACGTTATCAAAACAACCATGATATAATATGACAATAGTGGTATCTCGCTAGCCCTTTCTGAGACCGCAAAACATAAATGCAGAGCACCTCCAAAGTCCAAGCAGCGACTAAACATTGTAATTCATGGTAGAAAAAATCCAGTCATGATGCACCCAACATTAGCTACACACAATGCATCAGCATGATAGCAATGCTCTCAGGTTCTGGCGCTTATTTTAGAAGGTGATGACACAACACAAAAGTAACTAGATAGTCCCTTCACAGAGGGTGATGTATACTACACAACCGTCTTCTTGTAGACGTTGTTGGGCCTCCAAGTGCAGAGGTTTGTAGGATAGTAGCAAATTTCCCTCAAGTGGATGACCTAAGGTTTATCAATCAATGGGAGGCGTAGGATGAAGATGGTCTCTCTCAAACAACCCTGCAACCAAATAACAAAGAGCCTCTTGCGTCCCCAACACACCCGATACAATGGTAAATTGTATAGGTGCACTAGTTCGGTGAAGAGATGGTGATACAAGTGCAATATGGATGGTAGATATAGGTTTTTGTAATCTGAAAAATATAAAAACAGCAAGGCAGAAAGTAACAAAAGTGAGAGAAAACGGTATTGCAATGCTTGTAAACAAGGCCTAGGGTTCATACTTTCACTAGTGCAAGTTCTCTCAACAATGATAACATATTTGGATATAACAATCCCTCAACGTGCAACAAAGAGTCACTCCAAAGTCACTAATAGCGGAGAACGAACGAAGAGATTATTGTAGGATACGAAACCACCTCTAAATTATTCTTTCCGATCAATCTATTGGGCTATTCCCATAAGTGTCACAAACAACCCTAGAGTTCATAGTAAAATAACACCTTAAGACAAAAATCAACCAAAAACCTAATGTCACATAGATACTCCAATGTCACCACAAGTATCCGTGGGTTTGATTATACAATATGCATCACACAATCTCAGATTCATCTATTCAGACCAACACAAAGAACTTCAAAGAGTGACCCAAAGTTTCTACCGAAGAGTCAAGACGAAAACATGTGCCAACCCCTATGCATAAGTTCAAAAGGTCACAGAACCCGCAAGTTGATCACCAAAACATAAATAAGGTAGATCACGTGAGTATCCCATTGTCACCATAGATAAGCACATGCAAGACATACATCAACTGTTCTCAAATCCTTAAAGACTCAATCCGATAAGATAAATTCAAAGGGAAAACTCAATCAATTACAAGAAGGTAGAGGGGGATAAACATCATAAGATCCAACTATAATAGCAAAGCTCGCGGTACATCAAGATCGTGCCATATCAAGAACACGAGAGAGAGAGAGAGAGAGAGAGAGAGAGAGAGAGAGATCAAACACATAGCTACTGGTACATACCCTCAGCCCCTAGGGTGAACTACTCCCTCCTCGTCATGGAGAGCGCCAGGATGATGAAGATGGCCACCGGTGATGGATCCCCCCTCCGGCAGGGTGCCGGAACAGGGTCTCGATTGGTTTTTGGTGGCTACAGAGACTTGCGGCTGCGGAACTCCCGATCTTCTTTCTATTCTGGAAGTTTGGGGATATATAAGAGGTGTTGGCGTCAGGAACAAGTCAGGGGTTCCACAAGGAAGCCACAAGGTAGGGGGCGCACCCAGGGGGTAGGGCGCGCCCTCCACCCTCGTGGTGGCCTCGGGACTCTTCTGGTCCATCTCTGATGCTCCGTGGGCTTCTTCTGGTCCAAAAACAATCTCCGTGAATTTTTAGGTCAATTGGACTCCGTTTGGTATTCCTTTCTGCGATACTCAAAAATGAGGAAAAAATAGAAACTGGCACTGGGCTCTAGGTTAAGAGGTTAGTCCCAAAAATCATATAAAATAGCATATAAATGCATATGGAACATCCAAGATGGATAATATAATAGCACGAACAATAAAAAATTATAGATACGTTGGAGACGTATCAAGCATCCCCAAGCTTAATTCCTGCTCGTCCTTGAGTAGGTAAATGATAAAAACAGAATTTTTAATGTGGAATGCTACCTAACATATTTATCAATGTAATCTTCTTTATTGTGGCAAGAATATTGAGATCCATAAGATTCAAAACAAAAGTTTAATATTGACATAAAAACGATAATACTTCAAGCATACTAACAAGGCCATTATGTCTTCTCAAAATAACATGGCCAAAGAAAGCTTATCCCTACAAAATCATATAGTATGGCTATGCTCCATCTTCAGCACACAAAATATTTAAATCATGCACAACCCCGATGACAAGCCAAGCAATAGTTTCATACTCTGATGTTCTCAAACTTTTTCAACCTTTACGCAATACATGAGCGTCAACCATGGATATAGCACACTGGTGGAAGAGAATATGGTGGTTGTGGAAAAGACAAAAAGAGGAAGATAATCTCACATCAACTAGGCGTATCAACGGGCTATGGAGATGCCCATCAATAGATATCACTGTGAGTGAGTAGGAATTGCCATGCAACAGATGCACTAGAGCTATAAGTGTATGAAAGCTCAAAAAGAAACTAAGTGGGTGTGCATCCAACAAGCTTGATCACGAAGACCTAGGGCAATTTGAGGAAGCCCATCATTGGAATATACTCCCTCCGTCCCATAATGTAAGGCATTTTTTGAAACTACACTAGTGTCAAAAAACGTCTTACATTATGAGATGGGGGAGTACAAGCCAAGTTCTATAATGAAAATTCCCACTAGTATATGAAAGTGACAACATAGGCGACTCTCTATCATGAAGATCATGGTGCTACTTTGAAGCGCAAGTGTGGTAAAGGGATAGTAGCATTGCCCCTTCTCTCTTTTTCTATCATTTTTTGGGACTTCTCTTTTTTTGCCTCTTTTTTTATTTTATTTTTATTTTTCTTCCGGAGTCTCATCCCGACTTGTGGGGGAATAATAGGCTCCATCATCCTTTCCTCATTGTGACAATGCTCTAATAATGAAGATCATTACACTTACTTACAACTCGAAAAATTACAACTCAACGCTTAGAACAAAATAGGACTCTATGTGAATGCCTCTGGCGGTGTACCGGGATGTGCAATGAATCAAGAGTGACATGTATGAAAGAATTATGAAAGGTGGCTTTGGCACAAATACTATGTCAACTACATGATCATGCAAAGCAATATGACAATCATGAAGCATGTCATAATAAACAGAACAGTGGAAAGTTGCATGGCAATATATCTCGGAATGACTATGGAAATGCCATAATAGGTAGGTATGGTGGCTGTTTTGAGGAAGGTATATGGTGGGTGTATGGTACTGATAACCCACAAGTATAGGGGATCGCAACAGTTTTTGAGGGTAGAGTATTCAACCCAAATTTATTGATTCGACACAAGGGGAGCCAAAGAATATTCTCAAGTATTAGCAGTTGAGTTGTCAATTCAACCACACCTGGATAACTTAGTATCCGCAGCAAAGTATTTAGTAGCAAAGTAGTATGGAAGTAACGATAACAGTAGCAAAAGTAACGATAGCAGATTTGTAGTAATTGTAATAGTAGCAATGGTAAAGTAAATAAGCAAAGCACAATATGTGAAAAGCTCGTAGGCATTGGATCAGTGATGGATAATTATGTCGGATGCGATTCCTCATGTAATAGTTATAACATAGGGTGACACAGAACTAGCTCTAGTTCATCAATGTACTGTAGGCATGTATTTCGAATATAGTCATATGTGCTTATAAAAAAGAACTTGCATGGCATCTTTTGTCCTACCCTCCCGTGGCAGCGGGGTCCTAATGGAAACTAAGGGATATTAAGGCCTCCATTTAATAGAGTACCAGACCAAAGCATTAGCACTTAGTGAATACATGAACTCCTCAAACTACGGTCATCACCGAGAAGTATCCCAATTATTGTCACTTCGGGGTTGTCGGATCATAACACATAATAGGAGACTATAGACTTGCAAGTAGGATCAAGAGCTCACATATATTCATGAAGACATAATAGGTTCAGATCTGAAATCATGGCACTCGGGCCCTAGTGACAAGCATTAAGCATAGCAAAGTCATAGCAACATCAATCTCAGAACATAGTGTATACTAGGGATCAAACCCTAACAAAACTAACTTAATTACATGGTAAATCTCATCCAACCCATCACCGTCCAGCAAGCCTACAATGGAATTACTCACACACGGCGGTGAGCATCATGAAATTGGTGATGGAGGATGGTTGATGATGACGACGGCGATGAATCCCCCTCTCCAGAGCTCCGAACGGACTCCAGATCAGCCCTCCCGAGACAGATTAGGGCTTGGCGGTGGCTCCGTATCGTAAAACGCAATGAAACTTTCTCTCTGATTTTTTCTCTACGAAAGCAAATATATGGAGTTGGAGTTGAGGTCGGTGGACGTCCAGGGGGCCCACGAGGCAGGGGGCGCCTAGGGGGAGGGGGCGCGCCATCCACCCTCATGGACAGGGTGTGGGCCCCTTGACGCTATTTCTTTTGCCAGTATTTTCTATTAATTCTGAAAAGTTGCTCCATGGATTTTCATGTCATTCCGAGAACTTTTATTTCTGCACAAAAATAACACCATGGTAGTTCTGCTGAAAACATTGTCAGTCCGGGTTAGTTCCATTCAAATCATGCAAGTTAGAGTCTAAAACAAGGGCAAAAGTGTTTGGAAAAGTAGATACGACGGAGACGTATCAACTCCCCCAAGCTTAAACCTTTGCTTGTCCTCAAGCAATTTAGTTGACAAACTGAACATGATAAAGAAAAACTTTTACAAACTCTGTTTGCTCTTGTTGTTGTAAATATGTAAAGCCAGCATTCAAGTTTTCAGGAAATATTATGAACTAACCATATTCACAATAACACTTGGGTCTCATGTTTACTCATATCAATGGCATAATCAACTAGCGAGCAATAATAATATAACTCGGATGACAACACTTTCTCAAAGCAATCATAATATGATATAACAAACTAATAGTAATGCATGCAAATGACAGCTGTAGCGACCAGACCTCAAACAGTCTGATCTCTGTGCATCAGTGTCATCCCTGGATCGGTAATGCGGACATGCACAGTACTCAA
Organism: Triticum timopheevii; assembly: GCA_963921465.1. NCBI lineage: Eukaryota > Viridiplantae > Streptophyta > Magnoliopsida > Poales > Poaceae > Triticum > Triticum timopheevii. The sequence goes on from OY997270.1 coordinate 317,096,070, forward strand.
GGATTTATAACATAGTAGCAATCACACATTTATTACATCGAATGTCTCAAAAGAGAACTTATTACAATAATATGGCTTAAGGCCATCTAAAAACGATAACAATGGAAGGAAGATAAAGTGAGTCCATCAACTCCAACGGCATCGCTGAGTGAAAGACAACGACCTATGGCAGCTTACTCGTCGTTTGAAAAGTCTGCAACATGAACGTTGCAGCCCAAAACGGGTCAGCACATGGAACATGCTGGCAAAGTAACACATAGAGTAATGAACAGAATATTTGCTATCACTACATGCATATTTGGCTGGTGGAAGCTCTATGGTTACTAGTTTTGCATAAAGCCAACTTTTCCCTACAACAAAGGAATAAATTTTATTTAACTATCATGGTGGTTGTTAAACATTGAGAAGGTTCCTCCAACTCAATCCCAATCATCATCATTAAACCCAATCAAATTATATTTAGAGTGATGAGGTCAACATGATAATCCAAGAACTAGATACTCAAAACGTCCATAACCGGGGATACGACTAACCATGATTAGTTTATACACTCTGCAGAGGTTTGCGCACTTTTCCCCACAAGACTCGATCTCATCCATTGAATTTGTCGCACTTCATGATGTTTGAGAAACGGATGACCGAGGAACAGTCTTTCTGAAGCATTAACTCTCTACTTTGGGTAGACAGTACCACCTACAACCCACTACATCTGCTAGCCTACCTCTTCAAGAGCTTCACGCAGCTTACTCAACTATGCCAGAGCCCATATTGGCTTGTGGCTGCACACGGAAGTATCCAGCATGAATAATCTTATGATTCCTTTGAGCCTGGGTGGCGGACCGTAGGATGATCACATGGGTACTCTGGGATATCCTAGGACAACACTGGATTCTCCAGGTGCCCTGACAACCACTGGGTACTCCAGGGTGCCTCAAGCAATCCACCGAGATGTGTATTTAAGTAGCCACCTTAAGTCAACCATTAATTAACAATACTCACATCTATCATGGATACACTCACCCAAACCACGTCTACGAGCATAGCATAGCAGTATAAGCATAATGTAGAAGTAACTCCCAAGGTTTGATAATAAAACAGGGCAATAGGTTCTACCTCATCATCTACTTCCCAAAACCCACATATTAATCAGATCCTAACCATGCAATTGTTTGAGGGTTGATCTAATGCAAAAAAACTGGGTAGTAAAGAGATATGATCAAAGTGTTAGTTGCCTTGCTAATGATCTGTGAAACCTAGAGACTCGTAGTAGCACGCTTCGCACTCCGGGTACTCTATCGCAAACAAACAAGTATACAATAAGCACTAAACTAGAAGCACGGGTATAACTCAAATAAGAGATCTAACCAGAAAGTTCAACTGAAGAATTCCGGTTTGCAAAAATAATAATCAAATCAAACGAAGCAACGAAACTCAAACTGTGAAAGAAACAAGCTCCGTTTACTAATCTGGACTTAAGTCAAATTTTACAGTATCAAAATCATGTTCAAGTTGATTAAACAGAAAGAGGGCTTCGAGACAAAGATCTAGGCACTTGAATCGCCTGATTCCGATAAACGAGCGAAAAGATAAACTAAAACGAAAATCAGGGCAGAAATCGCGATCGAAAATAATCGCGGAAAAACCCTAGAAAAAGAAAAATGATGAACAGGCTAACGAATGAACGTTCGCTGTCTGCGGCTAATAGGTGAAAACCGTTCGTTAAAACGAACGTACGAATGGGCGTTCGCTAAATAACTAAACCAGGGAAAAAACCCAATCTAAAAATAAAAAATAACCGCGGGTTCTAAAAAAAAGAACGATTAACCGGCAAAAACCGACGGCGGATCGGGCGGCTACCTCGACGGGACGGCGGCGGCTCCGGCGGGAATTCCGACGGCGGCGGCGAGCAACTCCGGCGGGCGGCGGGGTCGGTGTTGAGGCGGCGGGCGGCGGCGACGGCGTCCGGCGGTGGGGTGGTGGGTGGCGCGGGCAATGGTGCGGGCGGCAGCAAAGTCCGGCGGTGCTGGCGGCGGCGGCGGCGGGCTAGGGTTTGGGTTTCGGCGGCGGGGCGGGCTAGAGGGCTGCGCGGTCGGGGCGCTAGTTATAAAGGCCGGCCGGGCGAGTCCTAGTCGGGCACGGCCCAGCTAGGTCGATTGACTTTTTTTTGAATAATTTCGCACAGAAAACAAAGAAAAGAAATACTAAACGGACTCCAAAAATCTTGAAATAAATTTCCCTGTCCTCTAAAAATATAGCGGACAAAGTGAACATTTATTTGGGCCTCTAATGCAATTTTGAAAAACGCTTATTTTTCCTAATTCAAATAAAATAGCGATAAAACTCTGAATAAAAATTCTTATTTGATTTTAATATTTAACGTCCAATATTTCTTTATTTTGAGGAAGTCATTTTATCCCCTCTCTTTTATTTTCATATATGAAATATTCGGAGAGAAAATAATTAAAATCAAATGATCCTCTTTTCAAAATTTGAGAAAACTCAAATATGAAAATAACGAAATCCCCAACTCTCTCTGTGGGTCCTTGAGTTGCGTAAAATTTCTCGGATCAACCCAAAATGTAATTAAAATATGATATGCAATGATGATCTAATGTATAATATTCCAAATTGAATATTTCGGAATTACAACAGCGGTGCTCTCCAGTGGGTGCTTTTTAATAATAGGGTGATGACTCAACATAAAAGTAAATAGATAGGCCCTTCGCAAAGGGAAGCAGGGATTTGTAGAGGTGCCAGAGCTCGATTTTAAAATAGAGATGAATAACATTTTGAGCGGTATACTTTCACTGTCAACATAAAAGCTATGAGATCTCGATATCTTCCATGCTACACACATTATAGGCGGTTCCCAAACAGAATTTTAAAGTTTATACTCCCCCACCACCAACAAGCATCAATCCATAGCTTGCCCGAAACAACGGCTGCCTCCACCTAGCAACAATCATGGGGGAGTTTTGTTTAATTATTTTGATTTGATTTGATCCTTTTGATCATGGGACTGGGCATCCCGGTTACCAGCCATTTTCTCATGAATGAGGAGCGGAGTCCACTCCCCTTGAGAATAACCCACCTAGCATGGAAGATACAGACAACCCTAGTTGATACATGAGCTGCTCGAGCATGCAAAATAGAATTTCATTTGAAGGTTTGGAGTTTGGCACATACAAATTTACTTGGAACGGCAGGTAAATACCGCATATAGGAAGGTATGGTGGACTCATATGGAATAACTTTGGGGTTTATGGAGTTTGGATCCACAAGCAGTATTCCCGCTTAGTACAGGTGAAGGCTAGCAAAAGACTAGGAAGCGACCAACTGAGAGAGCAACAACAGTCATGAACTTGCATTAAAATTAATCAACACCGAGTGCAAGCATGAGTAGAATATAATCCACCATGAACATAAATATCCTGAAGGCTATGTTGATTTGTTTCAACTACATGCGTGAACATGTGCCAAGTCGAGTCACTCAATTCATTCAAAGGAGGATACCACCCTATCATTACCACATCACAATCATTTTAATAGCATGTTGGAACGCAAGGTAAACCATTATAAACTCATAGCTAAATAAGCATGGCATTAGCAACTATAATCTCTAATTGTCATTACAAACATGTTTATTCATAATAGGCTGAATCGGGAATGATGAACTAATCATATTTAGAAAAACAAGAGAGGTCGAGTTCATACCAGCTTCTCTCATCTCAGCTAGTCCATCATATATTGTCATTATTGCCTTTCACTCGCACGACCGAACGGTGTGTATAATAATAATAGTGCACGTGCATTGGACTAAGCTGGAATATGCAAGCATTCAATTCAAGGGAGAAGATAGGGTAATATGGGCTCATGGTTAAATCAACATCATGCATATGAGAGCCACTAAAACATTTTCATTATGGTCTTCTCCTCTCGACCCCCAAAGGAAAAAAAAGAAAATAAAACTATTTATACGGGAAAGCTCCCAACAAGCAAAAGAAGAACGAGACATCTTTTTAGGTATTCTTTTTAATTACTACTACAAGCATGGAAATTAAACTAACTAATTTTTTTGGTTTTTCTTAAGGTTTTTCAAACACACAAGAAGAAGGCTCGAAAAAGAAATTAAACTAGCATGGATAGTACAATGAAAAAGTATGAGCACCGACAACTAGAATGAGTGTGTGAACATGAATGTAATGTAGGTGAGAAATACATACTCCCCCAACCTTAGGCTTTTGGCCTAAGTTGGTTTACGCCCATGGACTACGGCTACTCTCCCCGGCGTACTGAGGAGTGTTATCGTACTACCACTGGCTGGCGATCTGCTCCAGATCCCACTGATAAGATGATGGACGATAAGGGTCCAGTGGTGGTTCCAGCTCAGGCTCTAGAGCTGAAGTCTGGCCTCGGTGCACGTAAACGGCCGCCGGCAAGACGAGGTAATGGCCTGCAGTTAAATCAAGCAAAGAGGGCGCAGGCAAGATAATAATCTCATTGTGTTTCTTATTAAATCTCAAATTGTACAGAAGCATCTTATCATCATTGTTAACAATAAACTCATGTGCTACCATGCTTTTATAATATAGAAAAGTAGGGGTAGCAGTTTTTCCTCTTTTTCATAATGCCTAATAGGTATCTCGAAATGTCTAGCAAGGCGTGCAACATAGATACCTCCAAAGATGGGACCCTTTGTACGGTTTAGGCTTAAACGTTTGGCAATAACGACACCCATACTATAAGAGTTATCATGAAATAAAGCATGGAACAAAATAATAATACCAGGAACACTAAGGTTTCCACAGTTTTCGCGACCAATTAAACATCGACTAGCAAATATGGCAAAGTAGCATAAAACGGGAGAATGTATCCTAGCTAGTGATTCTTGCATCGGAAACCTTCCTCAATTCCCCTACAGTAATAGTATCAATAAAACCACGCACATCTTTACGATGTGGTTCCTCTAAGCTGTCCTCGAAGGTATTCTGCAAACCGCACAAAAATTACGTAATGACATCTCCCTAGCCTCATCATATAAATGAAAAGCTACCAAAGGAGGTGAATTCTTAGGATAATAGTAGAAGTTTTGCACGAAAGTATTGGTGAGTAAGAGATACTGTTCGATCCGGTCGTGGAGGAAGTCGGTGAGGCCCGCATTATCAGCCAAAGAATAAAAGTCTTCATAAATCCTGGCTACTCTCAAGAAATCATCACAAGGCCACTCACACGGCCGTACTTCCGCCACGCGAGGAAGATTATACTTGGCCTTTTCTTTCTCCTTAGCTTGTTTATCCTTGGAGCCTTGGCTAGAAGAGCCCCTCAAAAATATCTTCATCATTTTCTGAAAATTTCTGAAATTTTTAGTAAATCAAAATAAAAGTAAATCGAACTCAATAAGATTGATAACAACTACTCCCACAAGTGCCTAGAGCCTATATCATGCATTAGAATTACTTGGGACCTCATAAATTTAACATGCAAGCTCAAGAACAGGGTCACCTAGGCAGCAAAAATTTGCAATGAATAAAGCACTAGAACAAAAACTAATTGGACCATTGGAGGAGTCACATACCAAAGAACAATCTCCCAAAGCAGTTTTGTGAATAGAGCTTTGAGCAAGGAGATCGAAAAATTGTAGCAAAATGAGCTAGAACTCGTGCTTGAGCTGGATGGTGATTTTTTGGGAGGAAGATGGAGTGTGTGGGTGCAGGAATAAGTGGAGGAGGGCCACTGTGGGCCCACAAGGCAGGGGCGCCCCTGTAGGGGTGGGCGCGCCCTGGACCCTCGTGGCCAGGTGCCAGCTCCCCCTGCTGTGTTCTCAGTGCCAAATATTCTTAAATATTCCGAAAAAATCATACTAAATTGGGAGGGCATTTGGAGAACTTTTTATTTTTGGGATATTTTTTTATTGCATTGATAATTCAGAAAACATACAGAAAATACTTTTTTTTGCTTTATTTATTTTAAATAACAGAAAGTAAAAAGAGGGTACAGAAGGTTGTGCCTTCTAATTTCATCCATCTCATGCTCATCAAAAGGAATCCACTAACAAGGTTGATCAAGTCTTGTTAACAAACTCATTCCGAATAACATGGAACGGGAGAAATTTCGAATAACACTAGGTTACCTCAACGGGGTTATGCACATCTCCAATAATAAGAATATCATATTTCTTCTTGACAGTAGGAAGAGGAAATTCAAAACCTCCAATAATAATAGTTGGAATTTTTCCAATATAATTGATACTGTGAACTTGAGGTTGTTTCCTCGGAAAGTGTACCGTATGCTCATTACCATTAACATGAAAAGTGACATTGCCTTTGTTGCAATCAATAACAGCCCTTGCAGTATTCAAAAAGGGTCTACCAAGGATAATCGACATACTATCGTCCTCGGGAATATCAATAGTAACAAAGTCCGTTAAGATAGTGACGTTTGCCACCACAACAGGCACATCCTCACAAATGCCGACAGGTATAGCAGTTGATTTATCGGTCATTTGCAAAGATATTTCAGTAGGTGTCAACTTATTCAATTCAAGTCTACGATATAAAGAGAGAGGCATAACACTAACACCGGCTCCAAGATCACATAAAGCAGTTTTAACATAATTTCTTTTAATGGAGCATGGTATAGTTGGTACCCCTGGATCTCCAAGTTTCTTTGGTATTCGACCTTTAAAAGTATAATTAGCAAGCATGGTGGAAATTTCAGCTTCCGGTATCTTTCTTTTATTTGTAATGATATCCTTCATGTATTTAGCATAAGGGTTTACTTTAAGCATATCAGTTAAGCGCATATGTAAGAAGATATGTCTAATCATTTTAGCAAAGTGCTCAAAATCCTCATCATCCTTTTTCTTGGATGGTTTAGGAGGAAAAGGCATGGGTTTCTGAACCCATGGTTCTCTTTCTTTACCGTGCTTCCTAGCAACAAAGTCTCTCTTATCATAACGTTGATTCTTTGATTGTGGGTTATCAAGATCAACAGCAGGTTCAATCTCTACATCATTATTATTGCTAGGTTGAGCATCAACATGAACATTATCATTAACATTATCACTAGGTTCGTGTTCATCACCTAATTGTGTTTCAGCATCAGAAATAGAAATATCATTGGGATTCTCAGGTGTGTCGACAATAGGTTCACTACAAGCATGCAAAGTCCTATCATTTTTCTTTTTCTTCTTTTTAGAAGGACTAGGTGCATCTAAATTATTTCTCTGAGAATCTTGCTCAATTCTCTTAGGGTGTCCTTCAGGATACAAAGGTTCCTGAGTCATTCTACCAGTTCTAGTAGCCACTCTAACAGAAAAATCATGTTTATTATTTAATTCATCGAGCAAATCACTTGGAGCTTTAAGTACTTGATCCGCTTGAGTGGCAACCATAGAAGCATATTTGCTAATGAGTTAAGTTCACCTTTAACTCTAGCCATATAATCACTCAAGCGTTCAATCATGTAAGCATTACTCTTTAATTCTCTACCATCATAAGCATTGAAGTTTTCTTGTCTAGCCATAAAGTCATCAAATTCATCTAAACATTGGCTAGGAAACTTAGTAGACGGGATTTCAACTTTATCATATCTATAGAGAGAATTTACCTTTACTACCTGTGTCGGGTTATCAAGACAATGTGTTTCTTCAATAGGTGGTAGATTAAGACCATGTATTTCTTCAATAGGAGGTAAATTATTAACATCCTTAGCTTTAATACCTTTTTCTTTCATTGATTTCTTTGCCTCTTGCATATCTTCAGGACTGAGAAATAGAACTCCCCTCTTCTTTGGAGTTGGTTTAGGAATTGGCTCAGGAGTTGGCTCAGGAAGAGTCCAATTATTTTCATTAGTCAACATATTATTCAATAACAATTCAGCTTGGTCAACTGTTCTTTCCCTGAAAACGCAACTAGCACAACTATCCAAGTGGTCCTTGGAAGCATCGGTTAGTCCATTATAAAAGATATCAAGTATTCATTTTTCTTAAGAGGATGATCAGGCAAATCATTAAGTAATCGAAGAAGCCTCCCCCAAGCTTGTGGGAGACTCTCTTCTTCAATTTGCATAAAATTATATATTTCTCTCAAGGCAGCTTGTTTCTTATGAGCACGGAAATATTTAGCAGAGAAGTAATAAATCATATCCTGGGGACTACGCACACAACCAGGATCAAGAGAATTAAACCAAGTTTTAGCATCACCCTTTAATGAGAATGGAAATATCTTAAGGATATAATAGTAGCGAGATTTCTCATCATTAGTGAACAGGGTGGCTATATCATTTAACTTAGTAAGATGTGCCACAACAGTGTCAGATTCGTTGCCATAAAAAGGATCAAATTCAACCAAAGTAATTATCTCAGTATCGACAGAGAATTCATAATCCTTATGAGTAACAAATATAGGTGAAGTAGCAAAAGCAGGGTCATATTTCATTCTAGCATTTAGAGATTTCTATTTCCATTTAGCTAATAACTTCTTAAGATCTGATCTATCATTGCAAGAAGAATAGCTCTAGTAGTTTCTTCATCCATAACATAACCCTTTGGAACAACAGGCAATTCATACTTAGGGGGAGAACGTTCGTCATCACTATCTTCAATAATTTCATCTTCAATAATTTCATTCTCTCTAACCCTAGCAAGTTGTTCATCAAGAAATTCACCTAATGGCAAAGTAGTATCAAGCACAAAAGTAGTTTCATCATAAGTATCATGCATAGCAGAAGTGGCATCATAAATAACATGCGACATATCAGAATTCATAGTAGTAGTAGGCTTAGGTGTCGCAAACTTACTCATAATAGAAGGAGAATCTAGTGTAGAGCTAGATGGCAATTCCTTACCTCCCCTCGTAGTTGAGGGATAAATCTTAGTTCTTTCGTCTTTCAAGTTCCTCATAGTGATCAGCAGATATAAATCCCAAGTGACTCAAAGAATAGAGCTATGATCCCCGGCAACGGTGCCAGAAAATAGTCTTGATAACCCACAAGTATAGGGGATCACAACAGTTTTCGAGGGTAGAGTATTCAACCCAAATTTATTGATTCGACACAAGGGGAGCCAAAGAATATTCTCAAGTATTAGCAGTTGAGTTGTCAATCCAACCACACCTGGATAACTTAGAATCTGCAGCAAAGTATTTAGTAGCAAAGTAGTATGGAAGTAACGGTAACAGTAGCAAAAGTAACGATAGCAGTTTTGTAGTAATTGTAATAGTAGCAACGGTAAAGTAAATAAGCAAAGCACAATATGTGAAAATCTCGTAAGCATTCGATCAGTGATGGATAATTATGTCGGATGCGATTCCTCATGTAATAGTTATAACATAGGGTGACACAGAACTAGCTCTAGTTCATCAATGTAATGTAGGCATCTATTCCGAATATAGTCATACGTGCTTATGGAAAAGAACTTGCATGACATCTTTTGTCCTACCCTCCCGTGGCAGCGGGGTCCTAATGGAAACTAAGGGATATTAAGGCCTCCTTTTAATAGAGTACCGGACCAAAGCATTAGCACTTAGTGAATACATGAACTCCTCAAACTACGGTCATCACCGAGAAGTATCCCGGTTATTGTCACTTCGGGGTTGTCGGATCATAACACATAATAGGTGACTATAGACTTGCAAGATAGGATCAAGAACTCACATATATTCATGAAAACATAATAGGTTTAGATCTAAAATCATGGCACTCGGGCCTTAGTGACAAGCATTAAGCATAGCAAAGTCATAGCAATATCAATCTCAGAAAATAGTGGATACTAGGGATCAAACCCTAACAAAACTAACTTGATTACATGGTAAATCTCATCCAACCGATCACCATCCAGCAAGCCTATGATGGAATTACTCACGCACGGCGGTGAGCATCATGAAATTAGTGATGGAGGATGGTTGATGATGACGACGGCGACGAATCCCCCTCTCCGGAGCCCCGAACGGACTCAGATCAACCCTCCCGAGTGAAATTAGGGCTTGGCGGCAGCTCCGTATCGTAAAACGTGATGAAACTTTCTCTCTAATTTTTTTCTCTGCAAAAGCAAATATATGGAGTTGGAGTTGAGGTCGGTGGACGTCCAGGGGGCCCACGAGGCAGTGGGGCGCGCCCCCCCTGACGCTATTTCTTTCGCCAGTATTTTTTGTTAATTCTGAAAAGTTGCTCCGTGGATTTTTCAGGTCATTCCGAGAACTTTTATTTCTACACAAAAATAACACCATGGCAGTTTTGCTGAAAACAACGTCAGTCCGGGTTAGTTCCATTCAAATCATGCAAGTTAGAGTCCAAAATAAGGGCAAAAGTGTTTGGAAAAGTAGATACGACGGAGACGTATCAGGTACCAGCGAAAGTTGCGCGACACAAGAGAAGCTAGCAATGGTGGAAGGGTGAGATTGCGTATAATACATGGACTCAACATTAGTCATAAAGAACTCACATAATTATTGCAAAACTCTATTAGTTATCGAAACAAAGTACTACACGCATGCTCCTAGGGGGATAGATTGGTAGGAAAAGACCATCGCTCATCCCTGACCACCACTCATAAGTAAGACAATCAAAAAATAAATCATGCTCCGACTTCATCACATAACGGTTCACCATACGTGCATGTTGCGGGAATCACAAACTTTAACACAAGTATTTCTACAATCCACAGTTACTCACTAGCATGACTCTAATATTACCATCCTCATATCTCAAAACAATCATAAGGAATCAAACTTCTCTTAGTATTCAATGCACTTTATATGAAAGTTTTTATTATATCCCTCTTGGACGCCCATCATATTAGGACTGAATTCATAACCTAAGAAAATTACCATGTTGTTTAGAGACTATCAAAATAATATAAGTGAAGCATGAGAGTTCATTAATTTCTTCAAAATAAAACCACTGCCGTGCTCTAAAAAGATATAAATGAAATACTAGAGGAAACGGCAAACTACTCAAAAAGATATAAGTGATGATCAACGAGTAATTGAATAATTATGTAACTATGTGAAGACTCTCTAACATTTAAGAATTTCAGATGGGATATTATTCAAACAGCAAGTAAAATAAAATAAAATAAAATAAATTGACGCTCAAGCAAAACATATATCATGTGGTGAATAAAAATATAGATCCAAGTAAAGTTACCGATGAATGAAGACGAAAGAGGGGATGTCATCCGGGGCATCCCCAATCTTAGGCTCTTGGTTGTCCTTGAATATTACCTCGGGGTTCCTTGGGCATCCCCAAGCTTAGGCCCTTGCCCCTCCTTATTCCATAGTCCATCGAATCTTTACCCAAAACTTGAACACTTCACAACACAAAACTCAACAGAAAACTCGTAAGCTCTGTTAGTATAAGAAAATAAATAACCACTTTCGGTACTGTTGTTAACTCATTATTTATTTACATGTGTGTAACATCTACTGTATTCCAACTTCTCTATGGTTCATGCCCTCCGATACTACTCATAGATTCATCAAAATAAGCAAATAACAAATAGAAAACAGAATCTGTCAAAAAACAGAACAATCTGTAGTAATCTGTAACTCTCCAATACTTCTGTAACTCCAAAACTCTTGAGAAATTAGGAAGTCCTAAGAAATCTGTTTATTAATCTTCTGCAGAAAGAATCTACTTAAAATCGCTCTTATTTGAATTATGAAAATTGTTTTCGTGAGTGCAAAACTTTTTGTTTTTCAACAAGATCAAATCAACTATTATCGTAATCCAGCCCAAAGGTCTTACTTGGCACTTTATTGAAACAAAAGCTATAAAACATGATAACTACAATAGCATAATCATGTGAACACATAAAAACATTAGGGGTAAATATTGGGTTGTCTCTCAACAAGCGCTTTTCTTTAATGTCTTTTTAGCTAAGCATGATGATTTCAATGATGCTCACATAAAAGATAAGAATTGAAACATAGTGGGAGCATCATGAAGCATATGACTACAAATTTAAGTCTAACCCACTTCCTATGCATAGGGATTTCGTGAGTGCTACTTCTTGAGCTTGCGTTGGTTTTCCTTGAAGAGGAAAGGGTGATGCAGCAATAGTAGCGTAAGTATTTCCCTCAGTTTTTGAGAACCAAGGTATCAATTCAGTAGGAGGCTCCTCAAAAGTCTCACGCACCTACACAAACAAACAAAGAACTCGCAACCAACGCAATAAAGGGGTTGTCAATCCCTTCACGGCCACTTGCGAAAGTGAGATCTGATAGAGATAGTATGATAAGATAAATATATTTTTGATATTTTATAATACAGATGCAAAAAGTAAAGATGCAAATAAAAGTAGATTGGAAGCAAATATGATAAGAGATAGACCCGGGGGCCATAGGTTTCACTAGAGGCTTCTCTCAAGATAGCATAAGTATTACGGTGGGTGAACAAATTACTGTCGAGCAATTGATAGAATAGCGAACAATTATGAGATTATCTAGGCATGATCATGTATATAGGCATCACTTCCGCAACAAGTAGACCAACTCCTGCCTGCATCTACTACTATTACTCCACACATCGACCGACTCCTGCCTGCATCTAGAGTATTAAGTTCATAAAGAACAGAGTAACGCATTAAGCAAGATGACATGATGTATAGGGATAAACTCATGCAATATGATATAAACCCCATCTTTTTATCCTCGATGGCAACAATACAATACGTGCCTTGCAACCCTTTCTGTCACTGGGTAAGGACACCGCAAGATTGAACCCAAAGCTAAGCACTTCTCCCATGGCAAGAAAGATCAATCTAGTAGGCCAAACCAAACTGATAATTCGAAGAGACTTGCAAAGATAACTCAATCATACATAAAAGAATTCAGAGGAGATTCCAATATTTCTCATAGATAAACTTGATCATAAACCCACAATTCATCGGATGTCGACAAACACACCGCAAAAAGAGTTTACATCGAATAGATCTCCACAAGAGAGGGGGAGAACATTGTATTGAGATCCAAAAAGAGAGAAGAAGCCATCTAGCTAATAACTATGGACCCGTAGGTCTGTGGTAAACTACTCACAACTCATTGGAGGGGCTATGGTGTTGATGTAGAAGCCCTCCATGGTCGATTCCCCCTCCGGCAGAGCGCCGACGAAGGCTCCAAGATGGTATCTCATGGATACAGAAGGTTACGGCGGTGGAAATTGTGTTTCGTTGGCTCCCTGGATGTTTTCAGCGTACGTAGGCTTATATAGGAGGAAGAAGTACGTCGGTGGCCGCCCAAGGGCCCCACGAGACAGGGGTGCGCCCTGTAGGGGGGGCCTACCCTCTCGTGGCCGCCTTGACTGCTTCTTGACTTGCACTCCAAGTCCTCTGGATCACGTTCGTTCCAAAAATCATGCTCCCGAAGGTTCCATTCCGTTTGGACTCTGTTTGATATTCCTTTTCTTCGAAATACTGAAATAGACAAAAAACAGCAATACGGGCTGGGCCTCCGGTTAGTAGGTTAGTCCCAAAAATGATATTAATGTGTAAAATAAAGCCCATAAACATCCAAAAGGGGTAATATAATAGCATGGAACAATCAAAAATTATAGATACGTTGGAGACGTATCAAGCATCCCCAAGCTTAATTCCTGCTCGTCCTCGAGTAGGTAAATGATAAAAACGGAATTTTTGATGTGGAATGCTACCTAGCATAATTCTCAATGTAATTTTCTTTATTGTGGCATGAATGTTCAGATCCAAATGATTCAAAATAAAAGTTCATATTGATAAAATAAATAGTAACACTTCAAGCATACTAATCAAAGTAATCATGTCTTCTCAAAATAACATGGCAAAAGAAAGTTCATCCCTACAAAATCATATAGTTAGGCTATGCTTCATTTTCGTCACACAAAGATGTTCCCAACTTCTATACCCCCGATGACAAGCCAAGCAATTGTTTCATACTTAAATAATCTCAAACTTTTACAACCTTCACGCAATACATGAGCGTGAGCCATGGATATAGCACTATGGGTGGAATAGAATATGATGATGGGGATTGTGTGGAGAAGACAAAAAAGGAGAGATAGTCTCACATTGACGAGGATAATCAACGGCTATGGAGATGCCCATCAATTGATGTCAACATGAGGAGTAAGGATTGCCATGCAACGGATGCACTAGAGCTATAAATGAATGCTCATCAAAAGAAAACTAGTGGGTGTGCATCCAACTTGCTTGCTCACGAAGACCTAGGGCATTTGAGGAAGCCCATTGTAGGAATATACAAGCCAAGTTCTATAATGACAAATTCCCACTAGTATGAAAAAGACAACCTATGAGACTCACTATATGAAAAACATGGTTCTACCTTGAAGCACAATATATGAGACTCACTACATGAAGAACAAGGTGCTACTTTGAAGCACAAGTGTGGAAAAAGAGATAGTAACATTGCCCTTTTTATTTATTTTCTTCTTTTTTTTTCTTTCTTTTTTTTCCTTTTTTTGGGCCTTTTTTTTCTTTTGGCCTTTCTTCTTTTTTTCTTTTTCTTCTTTTTGGGCAATGCTCTAATAATGATGATCATCACACTTTCATTGATTACAACATATGAATTACAACTCGAAACTAGAACAAGATATGACTCAATATGAATACCTCCGGCGGTGTACTGGGATGGTGCAATGAATCAAGAGTGACATGTATGAAAAATAATGCATGGTGGCTTTGCCACAAATACGATGTCAACTACATGATCATGCAAAAGCAATATGACAATGATGGAACGTGTCATAATAAACGGAATGGTGGAAAGTTGCATGGTGACTTTGCCACAAATACGATGTCAACTACATGATCATGCAATGGCAATATGACAAAAGTAATGTATGTCATGATGATGATGATGGAAGTTGCATGGCAATATATCTCCGAATGGCTATGGAAATGCCATGATAGGTAGGTATGGTGGCTGTTTTGATGAAGATATAAGGAGGTTTATGTGTGATAGAGCGTATCGTATCACGGGGTTTGGATGCACCGGCGAAGTTTGCACCAACTCTCAAGGTGAGAAAGGGTAATGCACGGTACCGAAGAGGCTAGCAATGGCGGAAAGGTAAAACTGCGTATAATCCATGGACTCAACATTAGTCAAAAGAACTCATATACTTATTGCAAAAATTTAGAAGTCATCAAAAATCAAGCACTACGCGCATGCTCCTAGGGGGATAAATTGGTAGGAAAAGACCATCGCTCGTCCTCGACCGCCACTCATAAGGATGCACAAGCCAGGTACACTTCATGTTTCAAATTTGTTACACAACTTTAACCATATGTGCATGCTACGGGACTTGCTAACTTCAACACAAGCATTCTTTAAATTCATAATCACCCAACTAGCATGACTTTAATATCACTACCTCCATATCTCAAAACAATTATCAAGTGTCAAATTGATCATAGCATCCAATTCACTTCCTATGATAGTTTTTATTATACCCAACTTGGATGCCTACCATTCTATGACCAATTTTATAACCATAGCAAATACCATGCTATTTTAAAAGACTCTCAAAATAATATAAGTGAAGCATGAGATACTAGCAATTTCTACAAAAATAAGTCACCACCGTGCTCTAAAAGATATAAGTGAAGCACTAGAGCAAAAACTATCAAGCTCAAAAGATATAAGTGAAGCACATAGAGTATTCTAGCAAATTTCTAATTAGGTAGGCTTCTCCCAAAAGGTGTGTACAGCAAGGATGATTGTGGTAAAATAAAAAGCAAAGAGTAATATAATACACGACGCTCCAAGCAAAACACATATCATGTGGCGAATAAAAATATAGCTCCAAGTAAAGTTACCAATGAACGAAGACGAAAGAGGGGATGCCTTCCCGGGGCATCCCCAATCTTTGGATTTTGGCTATCCTTCAATATCTTGGGGTGCCATGGGCATCCCCAAGCTTAGGCTCTTGCCACTCCTTATTCCATAGTCCATAAAAGCTTTACCCGAAACTTGAAAACTTCACAACACAAAACTCAACAGGAAATCTAATAAGCTCCGTTAGTGAAAGAAAACAAAACTACCACATAAGGTACTGTAATGAACTCATTCTTTATTTATTTTGGTGTTAAACCTAATGTATTCCAACTTCTCTATGGTTTATAAATATTTTACTAGCCATAGATGTATCAAAATAAGCAAACAACAGACGAAAAAGAGAATCTATCAAAAACAGAATAGTCTTTAGCAATCTGTAACTAACGCAAACTTATGGAACTCTAAAAATCCTAAAAAAATAGGAAGTCCTGAACAATTTGTCTATTGATCATAAACAAAAAGAATCAACGCAAAATCACGTTTCTGTGATTTAAAAAAACTAAATTCGTGTGCGCAAAGTTTCTGTTTTTCAGCAGAATCAAATCAACTATCATCATAGGTTATCCTATAGGTTCTACTTGTCACAAACACTAATTAAAAGATAAAAACACATCTAAACAGAAGGTAGATGCAAGATTTATTACTAAACAGGAACAAAAAAAATTGGGTTGCCTAATGGTGGAATCAGCAAAGTGCAAATTTAAAGAGCAATCATCAAGACCATGGAAACCTAGAATATCACATAAAGTCTTCGGAATCGTGGAAACACTAGCACCCAAATCACACAAAGAAAAACACTCATGATATTTAATTCTAATCTTTATAGTAGGTTCCCACTCATCATTAAGTTTTCTAGGTATAGAAACTTTCAAATTAAGTTTTTCATCATAAGATTGCATCAAGGCATCAACGATATGTTTGGTAAAAACTTTATTTTGACTATAAGCATGAGGAGAATTAACTACGGATTGCAACAAGGAAATACAACCTTCTAAAGAACAATTATCATGATCAACTTCCTTGAAATCCGAGATAGTGGGTTCAATACTATTTAAAGTCGTGACCTCTCCAATCCCACTTTTACCAAATTTAGCATTAAGATCTAAAAACTCCGAATTCTTGGGACGCCTTCTAGGTAAAGTTGACTCATCATCAGCCCCATAATTATCAAGATTCATATTGCAAAACAAAGATATAATAGGAGACACATCAATAACTTTAAGATCTTCATCACTATTTTCATGGAAACTAGAAGAACACGCCTTTATAAAGCAATCTTTCTTAGCACGCAATCTAGCGGTTCTTTCCTTGCACTCATCAATGGAAATTCTCATTGCCTTGAGAGACTCATTGATATCATGCTTAGGAGTAGAAGATCTAAGTTTAAGAGAATCAACATCAAGCGAAAGTCTATCAACATTCCTAGCCAAATCATCAATTTTGAGCAATTTTTCTTCAAGCAAAGCATTAAAATTCTTTTGAGAAATCATAAATTCTTTCACACTATTCTCAAAATCAGAGGGAATCTTATTAAAATTACCATAAGCATTATTGTAGGAATTTCCATAACTATTAGAGGAATTACTAGGGAACGGTCTAGCATTAAAATTTCCTCTATAAGCATTGTTACCGAAACTATTCCTACCAACAAAATTCACATCCATAGATTCATTATTATTCTCAATCAAAGTAGACAAAGGCATATCATTGGGATCAAGAGGAGTATTTTTAGTAGCAAACAATTTCATAAGTTCATCCATCTTTCCACTCAAAACATTGATTTCTTCTATAGCATGCACTTTTTTACTAGAAGATCTTTCGGTGTGCCATTGAGAATAATTAGCCATAATATTATCAAGAAGTTTTGTTGCATCTCCTAACGTGATTTCCATAAACGTGCCTCCCGCGGCCGAATCTAAGAGATTTCTAGAAGCAAAGTTCAAACCGGCATAAATTTTTTGTATGATCATCCATAAGTTCAAACCATGAGTAGGGCAATTGCGAATAATCAATTTCATTCTTTCCCAAGATTGGGCAACATGCTCATGATCAAGTTGTTTAAAATTCATAATATCGTTCCTAAGAGTGATAATGTTAGCGGGAGGAAAATACTTAGAGATAAAAGCATCTTTGCACTTGTTCCAAGAATCAATACTATTTTTAGGCAAAGACGAAAACCAAACTTTAGCACGATCTCTAAGTGAAAACGGAAATAACTTCAGTTTAACAATATTGTTATCCATATCTTTCTTCTTTTGCATATCACACAAATCAACAAAGTTGTTTAGATGAGTAGCGGCATCTTCACTAGGAAGGCCGGCGAATTGATCTTTCATAACAAGATCCAGCAAAGCAGTATTGATTTCACAAGACTCAACATCATTAAGAGGAGAAATCGGAGTACTAAGGAAATCATTATTATTGGTATTCGAGAAATCACACAATTTGGTATTATCTTGCGCCATGGCAACAAGTAATCCAACACACAAGCAAACATAAAAAGGCAAGCGAAAGAGAGAGGAGGAGATTGGGAAAGAGAGGGTGAGGGAGTCCTGGACTAGGGGGTGTCCGGATAGCTGAACTATCATCTCTGGCTGGACTCCTAGACTATGAAGATACAAGATTGAAGACTTCGTCCCGTGTCCGGATGGGACTTTCCTTGGCGTGGAAGGCAAGCTTGGCAATACGGATATGTAGATCTCCTACCATTGTAACCGACTCTGTGTAACCCTAGCCCTCTCCAATGTCTATATAAACCGGAGGGTTTTAGTTCGTAGGACGAACAACAATCATACCATAGGCTAGCTTCTAGGGTTTAGCCTCTCTGATCTCGTGGTAGATCTACTCTTGTACTACCCATATCATCAATATTAATCAAGCAGGAGTAGGGTTTTACCTCTACCGAGAGGGCCCGAACCTGGGTAAAAACATCATGTCCCTTGTCTCCTGTTACCATGCGCCTAGACGCACAGCTCGGGACCCCCTACCCGAGATCCGCCGGTTTTGACACCGACATTGGTGCTTTCATTGAGAGTTCCTCTGTGTCGTCACCTTTAGGCCCGATGGCTCCTTCAATCATCAACAATGATGCGGTCTAGGGTGAGACTTTCCTCCCCTGACAGATCTTCGTATTCGGCGACTTTGCACTGTGGGCCAACTCGCTTGGCCATCTGGAGCAGATTGAAAGCTACGCCCCTGGCCATCAGGTCAGATTTGGAAGTTTGAACTATACGGCTGACGTCCGCGGAGACTTGATCTTCGACGGGTTCGAGCCACAGCCAAGCGCGCCGCACTGTCACGATGAGCATGACCTAGCTCTGCTGCCGGACAGTGCCCTGGAGGCCGCACAAGTGTCTGCTCTGACCCTTAGCTCGGAGCCGACTGCGCCGATCGAGGACGGGTGGCTGGACACCGCCTCGGGGGCTGCTACCTCTACGGCGATAGAGCCGAATACCAACCCTGTCCTTTGTGAAGCTCGTGACTCCAAGGTGCCGGACTCCGAACCTTCCGCGTCCCTGCCAATGGAATCCGATTGGGCGTCGATCATGGAGTTCACCGCTGCGGACATCTTTCAGCACTCGCCCTTTGGCGACATCCTGAATTCACTAAAGTCTCTCTCTTTATCAGGAGATCCCTGGCCGGACTATTGTCAGGTAGGTTGGGACACGGACGACGAAGAAATTCAACGCCCACCCACCACCCACTTTGTAGCCACTGTCGATGATTTAACCGACATGCTCGACTTTGACTCCGAAGACATCGACGGTACAGAGGAAGATGCCGAAAACGACCAAGAACCAGCGCCTACAGGGCACTGGAAGGCCACCCCAACTCACGATGTATATATGGTGGATACACCTAAAGGAAGCGATAACGAGGAACAACGGGATGCTGTGAAGGATAATTCCCTCGAAAAGCAGTCAAAACGGCGACGTAAGCGCCGCTCAAAGCCCCGCCTCGACAAAGACAGCACCCATACAGACCCAGCCATAGAGCAGGGCGAACCGGTGGACGACGAACATGCCCTCGAGCAACCATCTGAACATGATAACTTGGATAAACAATCCGTCCCCGGCGAAGATAATAGTCCGGATGATCTCACGCCGGACACATCGTTGGAGCAGAAGAACCTCCACAAAAGGCTCGTCGCCACTGCACGTAGTCTGAAGAAGCAGAAGCGGAAGCTCAAAACAGCGGAAGACGTGCTCAGAATGAGATGGAGCAAAGTACTCAACACCGCATACAAATACGGCGATAGTCGCCAAACAAAGAGCTACCCGAAGCGCAAACTACTGCCCGAATTCGATGAGGAGGCCGTAGAGCCCCCACAATCAAAGAACAAAGAGGCCGCCCGGTCGGATAGGCGACCACATGGCAAACATAGAGCGGCAAGCGGCGCCGAACACAAGCCAACACGCGATCCGCATAAGGATCCGCACCAAAAGGATGGCCCACTGAGGTCTATCTATGGGCCAAGAAAACAAGCTCTAGTGAGCAGCGCAACACGTCAAGTATCCAAACATCACGACACACCCAAATATAGGGGTGCCGCGCACCCCCTATGTTTCACCGATGAGGTGCTGGATCATGAATTTCCAGCGGGATTCAAGCCCGTAAACATAGAGGCGTACGACGGAACAACAGACCTTGGAGTCTGGATTGAGGATTACATCCTGCACATACACATGGCCAGAGGAGATGACCTCCACGCCATAAAATATTTACCCCTCAAGCTCAAAGGGCCAGCCCGGCATTGGCTTAAAAGCCTCCCCAAAAATACTATTGGAAGTTGGGAAGAGCTCGAGGATGCTTTTCGGGCCAATTTTCAAGGGGCCTACGTCCGACCTCCGGATGCAGACGATCTAAGTCACATAACCCAACAACCCGGAGAGTCATCCCGAAAATTCTGGAATAGGTTTCTTACCAAAAAGAACCAAATAGTCGACTGTCCAGACGCCGAAGCCTTAGCAGCTTTCAAACATAACGTCCGAGACGAATGGCTCGCCAGACACCTCAGCCAGGAAAATCCAAGAACAATGGCTGCATTAACAAGCCTCATGACCCGCTTTTGTGCGGGAGAGGATAGCTGGCTGGCAAGGTGTAGTACCAGCGACCCAAGTACGTCCGAAGTCAGGGATGGAAATGGGAAACCACGACGCAGCAAGGACCAGCGCCGGACCAAGGGAAACAGTCCGAAGAGCACGGCAGTCAACGCCGGATTCAAAAGCTCTCGGCAGAACAACAAAAACCCGCCTATTAAGGACAACAGCGATGAGCTATCCAACCTAAACAAAATCTTGGACAATATATGCCAAATCCACAGTACTCCCAGGAAGCCTGCAAACCATACCCATAGAGATTGTTGGGTCTTCAAGCAGTCCGGCCAACTTAACGCCGAACACAAGGGGCTCGACACACCAAGTGAGGACGATGACGAACCCCACAAGCAGAGCACCGGAAAACAAAAGAATTTCCCACAAGAGGTCAAAACAGTAAACTCACTTCAAGTGACAACAAGGAAAAATAGAGCGGCGCCCATTGAAATACGCGCTGCATGGTCTACCCTAGCGGAGTCCCAACACTGGTTGTCAAAACCAATCACCTTCGACCATCAGGACTACTCCGGAAGTATCCGGAACACAGGATGGACTATCTTAATATTAGATCCTATAATCGACGGACTTCAATTTACACAAGTCCTAATGGACGGCGGCGGTGATCTAAACCTGCTATATTAGGACACAATCCACAGAATGGGGATAGACCCAACCAAAATTCGCCATAGCAACACTTCCTTTAAAGGAGTGATGCCAGGCCCATATGCCCATTGTACGGGCTCTCTACTACTAGAAGTTGTGTTTGGCTCATCCGACAACTTCCGTCGCGAAAAGTTAGTCTTCCACATCGCCCCATTTAAAAGTAGCTATCAAGCACTATTGGGACACGAAGCTTCCGCCCGCTTTAACGCAATACCGCATTACGCATCTCTTACACTTAAAATTCCCGGTCCACGCGGCATCAACACATTAAAGGGAAACTTCGAGTGTTCCTCGAATACGGAAGAACGTGAGACTGCCTTGACAGCCACACACTAATCCGGCTTTGCTGATCAAAGCACCTAAACAGGTCATTCAGACCCCGGACACGGTTAGGCGAGTCCGGTATAAATAAACAAGGGGCTTACTGGCCGCGTACCCCCCTTACAAGGGCCTCCATGCATGTACAACAAGAGACAATAAAGCTCAATTTTATTCATTTTTTGAATCATACACTGTTTATTTTAAAATATATTTTTCGCACGATCTTTTTTTCCAACTAAGTTCCTCTCTTTTACAGATGAACGCCGTGCTATACCCGTCCAGGATACGGCACAACGGAGACATAGGCGCAGACATGCAGCAGGGACCCGTTGCAAGGATTCTCTTCAGATTAAGACCCTGCGTAAACCTTTTTTACTGTCTCTTGTTGTTACACATCCCCCGGTTTCTTGCTATAACTGAGGAGGAGGCTGGCGTTTTGGCATCGGCCGCGTGAGAAATTTTTGCGCGTACCTGGACACTAGGGGCTTAGGGCATTGCTCTGCCCGTTTTCATAAAGACCGAATACCTTAGGGAGTGTTCGGCGTCTTGAGTTAGGCCTTATATGCATCAGCTCCGAATCATGTCTTTGGTCAAATGTTGGGTTTGCCCGGCTCCTGTGTTTTGCTACCTTACGTTCCGCTCTATCGGCTAACACGGCACCAGGAGAACTACTGCGATTGTGCCCCGGTTCGGCCGGGTGAGCACCTTAGTAGAGAAAGCCGAAAACTGACTGTCATGATATAGCGTGAGACTGGTCAACCACTCGATGACCCACCGGAATGTTTATAATTCCTCTGCATTAATGAAGGACCGTTTCCCGGTCAGGCACATACGTGCCCCGAATTCGGGAGAGCGTGGTGCCCCTAGGGGCTATATAGTAGCCCCACCATCGAACTCTTATGGCTAAGTGAAAGTGATAAAGCATTATAGTCCGGTTGCCTAGTTTGCTACGCTATCACCTCCTTCACAGGACCAAGACATTGGATTAAGTGTGAAAATGCGCTTTTTGCAAACACCCCCGCACTATGTGCGTGGGGGCTGAAGCCAAAGACTGCCATCTTTCAGGTTATATACACATATACATTAGCGGCCGCACAGGAGATATTTCAATACTTGAACGCACAAGTATAAAAAGCCTTTATATTACATTGAAACATCGTTTCACAAATCATACATGTCATAATATCCTTCGAGCACTGCGTCTCTATTAAACGAGCGCCCGGCAGGACTTCCTCAAAATAGTGCTCGGCAGGTACTCGGCTTCTGTCCGAATCCTGGGATGCAACGTCGGTGGCCTTCATCTCCGCCCAGCATGTCTTGACATGGGCAAGAGCCATCCGCGCACCCTCTATGCATGCTGACCGCTTCATTGCACCAATATGCGGCACCGCACCAAGGAACTGCCGCACCAAGCCAAAATAACTCTTCGGCTCGGGCCTGTCCGGCCACAAATGAGTCACGACATCCTTCATGGCAAGTCCAGACAACCTATTCAGCTCAGCCCATTCGGCCAAATGATCGGTCAAAGGAAGCGGACGCTCTGGACTATGGAACTGCGACGAAAAAAGCTCTTTCATTCCGTGATCCTTCTGGCCCCGGAAGTGTGCGACCGCGTCTGCGACACTCGCCGCCAAATCCAGATAAGCATCCTCCGCACCCCACAGCTGGCCCAACTGAGCATACTTAGGATCCGTAAATTTCCTCCGCAGCAGAAAAGGCTTTCCAGCTGTAATATCTTCGGCCTGACGAAGCTCCTCTTTCATAGATCTCATCGCAGAGCGAGCATCCTTGGCCTCAGCGGTGGCCTTCTTCAGGTCCTCTTGATCCGCTCGACGTTCTTTTTCAAGAAACTCGTAGTGGTCGGTAGCATTCTTCAACTTCCCGGCCATTTTGGCCATTTCCTCCCTGCTTCGGCAGTGAGCAGCCTGTTCGGCTTTTAGCTCTTCGGCCGCCCTCAAGGTAGCCGCCTCACTTTTTCTGGCTTGCTCCTTGACTCGGGCTAGCTCTTCCCGAAGATTCTCCATAGTAGCGGCACCATCTGCATAAAGCATAAATGTTGTAAGGCATGGGCGTCAAGCTCCCTTACCAGGTGTCCGCGGAGAAGTTGCATACCTTGTGACTCGTCAAGCCGCTTATTGACAAGCGCGATGTCCGCATCCGCCACGTCAAGTTGCCGCTTCAGTTCGGCAAATTGACCAGTCCGGCTGGCCACCGGACGCTTCGCCACCTATATAGGACAGGCGACATCTTACAACTGAGATTATGATCCTCGGCGCGCTGTCACTTTTGACAACGTACCGAGTCTCAGGGGCTACTATCTATAAAGAGCCCTCGGGCCATGGAGCATCAGCATTTTTGCTTATAACAGCCCCTCCGCACTCTGTCTGCTGCCCCTTGATCATCCTCGGCTCCACTTTGAAGGTCTTGAGCCGTAGTCCGAAGTGAGGGGTAATGCGGAGGAAGGCTTCGCATACGACAATGAACAATGAGATGTGGAGGATGGACTCCAGATCCAAGTCGTGGAATTCCAGCCCATAATAAAACATGAGCCCCCTCATGAAGGGGTCCGTCGGGAAGCCTAAACCCTGAAGGAAGTGAGACACGAACACCACGCTCTCACCAGGCTCGGGAGTAGGAATAACCTGCCCTTGGGCAGGCAGCCTATGCGGAATTTCGCCGATTAGATACCTGGCGTTTCTCAGCTTTAGCACGTCTTCTTCCGTGACGGAAGAAGGCATCCACCGGCCTTGCAGGTCGGAGCCGGACATCATCGAAGGTCCGAAGCGCCTGAATCTGGAGCTTTGGGCGTTGGAACTCGAGGCGAGGGGCGGATTCGATTGAGATTGAAAGAAAGGAGCAGGCCTTGGTCTCGTTATAAAGAGGTTGAATACCAAGAGCCCTCCTCGTGGCCGTTTGGGACTCGCCTTCGATAGAGGGGGCGTGTCAACGGGCATGGTTGGGTTACCCACGCCCATATTGATGAGGATCCCGGAATAAGGGGGCACGATCTCCGCTTTGATAAGACGTGCCAAGGAAACCGCCTCGCTAAACGCGCTGAGGTGGGACAGTAAAAAACGATTCGAATAAAGGCCTGGCCATGGTGTGATGTCACGCCATGGAATACGTCAACAGATTGAACTTGTGTAAATATTATTCTCTCTACGGTAGTATGTGGAACTTATTTTGCAAAGTCAGACACTATCCTTGTGTTCAAAATCTTCTATGAAGTATTCGGAGGAGGAACCCGCCTTGCAATGCCGAAGACAATATGCGCGTCGGACTCGTCGTCATTGAAGCCTGGTTCAGGGGCTACTGAGGGAGTCCTGGACTAGGGGGTGTCCGGATAGCCGAACTATCATCTCTGGCCGGACTCCTAGACTATGGAGATACAAGATTGAAGACTTCGTCCCGTGTCCGGATGGGACTTTCCTTGGCGTGGAAGGCAAGCTTGGCAATACGGATATGTAGATCTCCTACCATTCACCGACTCTGTGTAACCCTAGCCCTTTCCGGTGTCTATATAAACTAGAGGGTTTTAGTCCGTAGGACGAACAACAATCATACCATAGGCTAGTGAGGGAGTCCTGGACTAGGGGGTGTCCGGACAGCCGGACTATCATCGTCCGCTGGACTCCAAGACTACGAAGATACAAGATTGAAGACTCCGTCCCGTGTCCGGATGGGACTTTCCTTGGCGTGGAAGGCAAGCTTGGCGATACGGATATGTAGATCTCCTACCATTGTAACCGACTCTGTGTAACCCTAGCCTCCTCCGGTGTCTATATAAACCGGAGGGCTTTAGTCCATAGGACAACATACATTACAACAATCATACCATAGGCTAGCTTCTAGGGTTTAGCCTCCTTGATCTCGTGGTAGATCCACTCTTGTACTACCCATATCATCAATATTAATCAAGCAGGACGTAGGGTTTTACCTCCATCGAGAGGGCCCGAACCTGGGTAAAACATCGTGTCCCTTGTCTCCTGTTACCATCCGCCTAGACGCACAGTTCGGGACCCCCTACCCGAGATCCGCCGGTTTTGACACCGACATTGGTGCTTTCATTAAGAGTTCCTCTGTGTCGTCACCGATAGGCTTGATGGCATCTTCAACCAACAACGCTGTCTAGGGTGAGACTTTTCTCCCCGGACAGATCTTCGTATTCGGCGGCTTCGCACTGCGGGCTAATTAGCTTGGCCATCTAGAGCATATCGAAAGCTACGCCCCTGCCCGTCAGGTCAGATTCGGAAGCGTAAACTTTATGGCCGATGTCCGCGGACACTTGATCTTCGACGGACTCGAGCCACAGCCGAGCGCGCCGCACTGTGACGATGGGCATGATCTAGCTCTGCCGCTGAACAGTGCCTTGGTGGCCGCACATGAATCGGCTCCGGCCGTCGGTCCGGAGCCAATCCCCCAGATCGAGGATCGGTGGATAGACGCCGCCTTGGGGGCTTCAACTTTCACGGCGATGGAGCCAAACATTAGCCTTGTCCCCCACGAAACTTGTGATTCCGAGGTGCCGGACTCCTTGCCAGACTCCGAACCTCCCGCACCCCTGCCAACCAAATCGGATTGGGCGCCGGTTATGGAGTTTACCACCGCGGACATCTTCCAATACTTGCCTTTTGGCGACATCTTGAATTCACTAAAGCATCTCTCGTTATCAGGAGAGCCCTGGCCGGACTATAGCCAGGATGGTTGGGATGCGGACGATGAAGAAATTCAAAGCCCACCCACCACCCACTTTGTAGCCACTGTCGACGATCTAACCGACATGCTAGACTACGACTCCGAAGACATCGACGCTATGGATGACGATGCCGGAGACGAACAAGACCCAGCGCCTACAGGGCACTGGAAGACCACCTCGTCATATGACATATATATGGTGGATACCCCAAAAGAGGGGGACGGCGAAGAAACAGCGGAGGCAGATCCTTTAAAGAAACAGCCTAAGCGCCGGCGTCAGCGGCGCCGCTCTAAATCCCACCACAGCAAGAATGGAGATTCCGGCATGGGAGATAACAATACCCCAGAGAGTGCCGAAGACAATCCCCTCCAGCAAGACTCAGCGCAGGAGGATGCAGAAGCAAGCTCTCACGAGAGGGCGGCAGACGAAGAGGTCGAGGATCATGACTATATGCCTCCCTCCGAAGATGAGGCAAGCCTCAACGATGACGAATTCGTCATGCCCGAGGATCCCGTCGAACAAGAGCGTTTCAAGCGTAGGCTCATCGCCACAGCAAACAGCCTAAAGAAAAAGCAGCAACAGCTTCAAGCTGATCAGGACTTGCTGGCCGATCGATGGACCGAGGTCCTCGCGGCCGAAGAGTATAAACTCGAACGTCCCTCCAAAAGCTACCCAAGACGCAAGTTGCTCCCCCGATTAGAGGAGGAGGCATACATACCTTCATCACCAGCGCACGATATGGCTGACCGACCACCCCGTGGTCGTGACAGAGAGGCATCCAGGCCCCCAGCCAAGACCGTACCCCGGCATCGCTCCAAAAGTACGAAGCCAAGAGGGAACGCGCCGGACTTGCGGGATATATTGGAGGACAAAGCAAGGCAATCCAGATCCATCTACGGATCACGTGGGCGCCCCACGACCCAGGACGAATACCGTCGTACCGGATATAATAACCCCGGCCGGGCCGAACACGGCAGACAGCGCTCTCTCGAGCTGCGTCGTGATATTGCTCAATACAGAGGCGCCGCACACCCACTATGCTTCACTGACGATGTAATGGATCATCAAATCCCTGAAGGGTTTAAACCCGTAAACATCGAATCCTACGATGGCACAATAGACCCCGCGGATTGGATAGAAGATTATCTTCTCCACATCCATATGGCCCGCGGCGACGATCTCCACGCCATCAAGTATCTCCCACTGAAGCTTAAAGGACCAGCTCGGCACTGGCTTAACAGCTTGCCCGCAGAGTCAATTGGATGTTGGCAAGACCTGGAGGCCGCATTCCTTGATAACTTCCAAGGCACGTATGTGCGACCACCAGACGCCGATGACCTAAGACACATCATTCAGCAGCCAGACGAATTGGCCAGACAATTCTGGACGCGGTTCTTGATGAAGAAAAATCAAATCGTCAACTGTCCGGATGCAGAGGCCCTTGCAGCCTTCAAGCATAACATCCGCGATGAATGGCTAGCCCGGCACCTGGGCCAGGAAAAACCAAAATCTATGGCAGCCCTCACATCATTAATGACCCGCTTCTGCGCGGGAGAGGATAGCTGGCTAGCCCGTAGTAACAATCTCCGCAAACATTCTGGCAGTCCGGATACTAAGGACAACAACGGCAGGTCACGTCGAAACAAAAACAAACGCCGCATTAACGACGATGACAAGGAGGATACGGCAGTCAACGCCGGATTCCGAGGCTCTAAACCCGGTCAACGGAAGAAGCCATTCAAAAGAACCACTCCGGGTCCGTCCAATTTGGACCGAATACTCGACCGCTTATGCCAGATACATGGCACCCCTGAAAAACCAGCCAATCACACTAATAGAGATTGCTGGGTGTTCAAACAAGCAGGCAAGTTAATTGCCGAAAACAACGACAAGGGGCTAAACAGCGATGACGAGGAGGAGACCCGACCGCCGAACAATAGAGGACAGAAGGGCTTTCCCACACAAGTGCGGACGGTGAACATGATCTACGCAACCCATATACCCAAGAGGGAGAGGAAGCGCGCACTAAGGGGCGTCTACGCGATGGAGCCAATCGCCCCGAAGTTCAATCCATGGTCCTCTTGTCCGATCACTTTCGATCGAAGAGACCATCCGACCAGCATACGCCATGGCGGATTCGCCGCATTGGTTTTAGACCCAATCGTCGATGGATTCCACCTCACGAGAGTCCTGATGGACGGCGGTAGTAGCCTGAACCTGCTTTATCAGGATACAGTGCGCAAGATGGGCATAGACCCCTCAAGGATTAAAACTACAAAGACAACCTTTAAAGGTGTCATACTAGGAGTGGAAGCCAATTGTACAGGCTCAGTCACACTGGAAGTGGTCTTCGGATCCCCGGATAATTTCCGGAGTGAAGAGTTAATCTTCGACATAGTCCCGTTTCGCAGCGGCTATCACGCTCTACTCGGACGAACCGCGTTTGCAAAATTCAACGCGGTGCCGCATTATGCATACCTAAAGCTCAAGATGCCAGGCCCTCGTGGAGTCATCACGGTCAATGGGAATACGAAATGCTCCCTCCGGACGGAGGAACATACAGCGGCTCTCGCGGCAGAAGTACAGAGTAGCCTCTTGAGGCAATTCTCCAGTCCGGCCGTTAAACAGCCGGATACAGCAAAACGCGCCCGAAGCCATACCAACCAAGACCACCTGGCGCGATCAGAGCATGCGTAGCAATGCGGCCCCAACCCTCGCCCGCGTATAATCGCAATAATAACACTCCGCATACATCATTACGCTTTGGAGATACCATGGGCGCAGGGGAGGGGGCACGATCGCAACAGACCCAGAGTGTGGTTCGACCACACCGGGGGCTCGGAAGTGTGCCCCCCTTTCCTTTTTTATCTTTATCTTTCTTCTTTATGTACACAGGACTCCGTTAACCCGAAGCCCTGTACGGCGGCGCACCCGCCGAACTCACGATGCAACAGTCAGGGGATAAAGAAGGCTGCGACGAACACTAAGGTGGTCTCAATTACGAGCATTAAATTCGATTATATACACCAAGTCTGCAGCTCACCCCTGGAGGGGGACATGTTTAATTAGTCCAAATCCCTCGCTTACTGCACTATTTGTATCAGTCCGCTCTCTTCGCAGACTTTCTTTAACAAATAATGCAGCACTTCTTCACTGCAATTACATTACCTTTTATATATATATATGTTCATTACATGACATCTTGCACCCGTATATTTTGGTACGGCCGAATACACCAGGGGCTTATGTTCCCCACATTTTGGTGTGATAAGTCCGAACACTTTCACAAGTGCGGCACCCCGAACTTATAGCATTATATGAATCGGCTCCGAATCATGTCTTGGGTCAATAGTTGGGTTTGCCCGGCTCCCACATTTGGGTGCCCTACGTTCCGTTCTGTCGGCTAAGGTGGCACTGGGAGAACCACTGCGATTGCGCCCCGGTTGAGCCGGGCGAGCGCCTCAGTGGAGAAAGCTAAAACTGACTGGCATGATAAGGCGAGAGACTGGTCGCTGTTCGAGAGGTTTTTTCGGGTCCTTAAAGACTCACGCCGCTTCGAGCGAAGTTCCGGACACTATCCGACGAAGGCGTGGATAGCGCCCCGGATTCGGTCTTCCGAATACCAGGGGCTTCGCCGAAATTTAATATTATAGAATTCTATGGCTAAGTGAGAGTGTTCAAGCATTATAAGTCTGGTTGCCTTGTTCGTTGTGTTGAGCGCCTCCCTCGATGGACCCAACAATGGGAACAAGAGTGCTCAAGTTTATCCCGAACACCCTAGCACTCGTGGCTTGGGGGCTGAAGCCAACGACTTGCCATCTCTCATATTTTATAAACGGCCGCACAAAAGGTAATATTTTAAATTAAAAAAAGCGTTGCTCAAAGCGCACATGAACAAAGTTTCAGCGCACAGGATAATACATTGCAAATTCACTCAAAGATTACATTTCCGGAGCACTCATCTGCAATAGCGCGGGCTCCCTTCAGGACAGTTTTATAATACATCTCTGGCGTGCGATACTCCTTGCCCGGTGGCGGTGGGTCCGTGAGAAGCTTCTCCGCATCCAACCTGCCCCACTGCACCTTTGTGCGGGCGAGGGCCCGGCGAGCGCCTTCAATGCAGGCGGAGCGCTTGATGACATCTAGCCAGGGGCAGGCATCCACCAGCCGCCGCACGAGGCCAAAGTAGCTTCCGGGCACGGCCTATTCAGGCCACAGCCGGACTATCAGGCCCTTCATGGCCTCTTCAGCTACCTTGTGGAGTTCGACCAGCTGCTTCAGCTGGTCGCTTGGGGGCACCGGATGGCCGGCCTCAGCGTACTGAGACCAGAAGACCTTCTCCGTCGAGCTCCCCTCCTTGCCACGATAGAATGCGGCGGCATCAGACGCACTACGCGGCAGATCTGCAAACGCCCCTGGAGAGCTCCGAATGCGGGTAAGTGTCTGGTATTTTACATTAACATGCTTGCTTTGCATGAAAAATGCCTTACCCGCCGCTGTCTTCTTTATATCTTCAACCTCCTGAAGGGCCTTATGGGCCTCGGCCTTGGCGGACTTGGCACTTTCGAGAGCCGAGGCAAGCTCGGACTCTCGAGTCTTGGAGTCACGCTCCAAACTCTCATGCTTTTCCATGAGAGCCTGGAGCTCTTGCCGAACTTCCGCCACCCGTGCCTCCTGCTTTTCTTTTTCCGCCCGTTCCACGGCCGCACTGCGTTCGGCCGTGGACACAGCCTCCTTCAGGGCTGCCACCTCGTTAGTGGCCCCTGTAATATACATATTATCCTTGTTCATTTTATTGCAACCTAAATCCTTTTCTGTAAGGTAACCATTCAAAGTGGTGTGACTCACCTTCTTTGTCCTCGAGCTGCTTCTTGGCATGGCCGAGCTCTTGCTCAGACCGCTCGAGATTCTTTTTTAGCACATCGACCTCCGCCGTTAGTGCGGCAGAGGTCAGCAGCGCAGCCTGCAAACCCATATTGACATATGCTAAGCAACCCTGCGTACATCTTATTAGATCCTCAGTCCGGCTTTTCTTTCCGAACACCGAACTGAGCATCAGGGGCTACTGTCTATGCGGTATTACATTACATAATTTTAACTCCTTACCTCAAAGCCTGCTAGAAGGCTGCTGCAGGCTTCGGTCAGCCCGCTTTTGGCGAGCTGAACCTTGTGAATCACCGCACTCATGATAGTGCGATGTTCTTCCTCGATGGAAGTGCCCTTAAGTGCCTCCAGCAAGTTATCCGGCGCCTCTGGTTGGACGGAGGCCGCCGGTGTCACGGTCTTGCCCTTCTTTCGAAGGGGCCGCTTGCCGGACTCTGGAACCACTGCGGGTTCCGTTGTAGAGTCCGGCGCAAAGTCCGGGATGCTACCTGACGGCGCCCCCTGAGCCTCCTCCTGATGGGTCCCTCTCTGGGATCCCACCTCGGCGTCCTCGTTGGCGCGTGGGGTAGAGGTGGCCGGAAGTGAATCCACCTCCGACGGGGCCAATGACCCGCTCGATGAGTCGGGGAGATCATCACCTGCCAGACTATGAACCAAATGCGGCGTTAGAAGGACACTACGCGACATAAAAATATTGCCTATCAAGGATCCGGATACTTACGATCTTGCCGGACGCCTGGCCCTTGGAGGCCACTCCTCCTCGCCAACGTTGGTGTTGGCGAAACTGTCCGGGGGGATAGTCCTCCCCCTCTTGGACCCTTCGGCCTCCCCCATGGGGGAAGCCTTCCTCTTCCTCTCTCCCTCTTCTGGAACTCTTTCGAGTCCCCACGGCCACCTTCTTGGCCTTCTTCTCCGGCACCACGTGCGGTGCCGGAACCAGCAGCCCTGCTAAGCGGGCGTTCGCTGGATCTTCTGGCATGGGAGCCGGGCAGATAAGCTGCCTAGCCTTCTCCATCCATTCTTGTCAAAGGAAAAAGAACCCTCTTATAATTAACTCGATTATTACAAAGTGTCCCGTAATGGGGTCGAATCACTTACCTCGTCAGTTGGATACTGCGAGCTGAATCCGCAATCTTCCATCGCGGATGCGGGGGCTTCGGCGCCCTTAAACAGTACCCTCCAGGCGCCTTCGTATGTTGTATCGAAGAGCCCGCTCAGCGCCTGGTGCTGTTCCGGATTGAACTCCCACAAGTTGAATGCCCGTTCTTGGCATGGGAGAATCCGGCGGATGAGCATGACTTGGACTACATCGACGAGCCTGAGCTTATTGCTCACCAGCTTCTGGATGCAGGTTCGGAGTCCAGTCACCTCCTTCGAATCGCCCCACAGCAAGCCCTTCTCTTTCCAGGAGGTGAGCTGCGTGGGGACGCCAGATCTAAACTCGGGGGCCGCCGCCCATGTGGGCTTGCGCGGCTCGGTGATGTAGAACCACCCCGATTGCCACCCCTTGACGGAGTCCACAAAGGCCCCTTCGAGCCAAAGGACGTTGGGTAACTTACCCAACATAGCGCCTCCGCATTCCGCTTGCGTACCCAGCACAACCTTCGGCTTGACGTTGAAGGTCTTGAGCCACAGGCCAAAGTGGGGCCGGATGCAGAGGAAGGCCTCGCACACGATGATAAACGTCGAGATGTTGAGGATGAAGTTCGGCGCCAGATCGTGGAAATCTAGGCCGTAATAGAACATGAGCCCCCGGACAAATGGATGGAGCGGAAAGCCCAGTCCGCAGAGGAAGTGGGGAAGGAAGACGACCCTCTCGTGAGGCCTGGGGGTGGGGACGAGCTGCCCCTCGTTGGGCAGCCGATGCGCGATATCGCCGGAAAGGTATCCGGCGCTGCGCAGTCTGGTGATGTGCTCCTCCTTAACGGTGGAGGCCAACCATTTTCCTCCCGCTCCGGACATATTCGGAGGAGGTCGAGGCGAGATGCGCGAGCTTGGGCGTTGGAGCTTGAGTGCGCAAAGGTGGATAGGCAAAGGAGGAAGAAGGCGTAGGTGAGAAGGTAAATCCTTATCCCTTATATATAGGCGGACGAAAATTATGCGTCCTGCCGGCCTGATAAAACTCGCTTATCTCCCAAGCGCCACCGTCAATGGCGCGGTTGGGTTACCCACGCACGTATTGATGAGAATCCCGGAATAAGGGGAACACGATCTCTGCTTCGTCAGGACCTGCCAAGGAAACCGCTTCGCTAAACGTGCTGAGGTGGTACAGTAAAAAACGATTTAAACAAAGGCTTGGCTGTGGTGTGATGTCACGCCGCATAATACGTCAGCAGATTGAACTGGTGTACATTTTATTCTCTCTACGGTGGAATGTGGAATTTATTTTGCAGAGCCGGACACTATCCTGGTGTTCATGATCTTCTCTGGATTATTCAAGAGAGGAACCCGCCTTGCAATGCCGAACATTATGCGCGCCGGACTTATCGTCATTGAAGCCTGGTTCAGGGGCTACTGAGGGAGTCCTGGACTAGGGGGTGTCCGGACAGCCGGACTATCATCGTCGCCGGACTCCAAGACTACGAAGATACAAGATTGAAGACTCCGTCCCGTGTCCGGATGGGACTTTCCTTGGCGTGGAAGGCAAGCTTGGCGATACGGATATGTAGATCTCCTACCATTGTAACCGACTCTGTGTAACCCTAGCCTCCTCCGGTGTCTATATAAATCATAGGGCTTTAGTCCGTAGGACAACATACATTACAACAATCATACCATAGGCTAGCTTCTAGGGTTTAGCCTCCTTGATCTCGTGGTAGATCCACTCTTGTACTACCCATATCATCAATATTAATCAAGCAGGACGTAGGGTTTTACCTCCATCGAGAGGGCCCGAACCTGGGTAAAACATCGTGTCCCTTGTCTCCTGTTACCATCCGCCTAGACGCACAGTTCGGGACCCCCTACCCGAGATCCGCCGGTTTTGACACCGACAGCTAGCTTCTAGGGTTTAGCCTCTCTGATCTCATGGTAGATCTACTCTTGTACTACCCATATCATCAATATTAATCAAGCAGGAGTAGGGTTTTACCTCCACCGAGAGGGCCCGAACCTGGGTAAAAACATCGTGTCCCTTGTCTCCTGTTACCATCCGCCTAGACGCACAGTTCGGGACCCCCTACCCGAGATCCACCGGTTTTGACATCGACAGAGGGCAAATAAAACGGCAAGGGTGAAGTGGGGGAGAGGAAAATGAGAGGCAAATGGCAAATAATGTAAATGCGAGGGAGATGAGTTTGTGATGGGTACTTGGTATGTCTTGACTTGAGCGAAGACCTCCCCGACAACGGCGCCAGAAATCCTTCTTGCTACGTCTTGAGCTTGCGTTGGTTTTCCTTGAAGAGGAAAGGGTGATGCGGCAATAGTAGCGTAAGTATTTCCCTCAGTTTTTGAGAACCAAGGTATCAATCCAGTAGGAGGCTCCTCAAAAGTCCCATGCACCTACACAAACAAACAAAGAACTCACAACCAACGCAATAAAGGGGTTGTCAATCCCTTCACGGCCACTTGCGAAAGTGAGATGTGATAGAGATAGTATGATAAGATAAATATATTTTTGGTATTTTATAATATAGATGCAAAAAGTAAAGATGCAAATAAAAGTAGATTGGAAGCAAATATGATAAGGATAGACCCGGGGGCCATAGGTTTCACTAGAGGCTTCTCTGAAGATAGCATAAGTATTACGGTGGGTGAACAAATTACTGTCGAGAAATTGATAGAATAGCGAATAATTATGAGATTATCTAGGCTTGATCATGTATATAGGCATCACATCCGCAACAAGTAGACCGACTCCTGCCTGCATGTACTACTATTACTCCACACATCGACCGACTCCTGCCTGCATCTAGAGTATTAAGTTCATAAAGAACAGAGTAACGCATTAAGCAAGATGACATGATGTAGAGGGATAAATTCAAGCAATATGATATAAACCCCATCTTTTTATCCTCAGTGGCAACAATACAATACGTGCCTTGCAACCCTTTCTGTCGGGGATATACCCCGCGGTGTAAACCGCCAGAAGTATGACCCGCCCGGAGCTTGGCGATTCACGGGTAATCCGCCCGGACTTGGCGGCTCATAGTAACCTGGCGGGCGGGTCAGATGGATGACAAGGCCAAAGGCCCAGAAGGCCGGCTCATGTTAATGGTGGGCCGGTTTATGAGGAAAGCAAAGGAATATTCTCTTATAAAGGAAGCAAGACTAGGACTCCACTTGTAATAAAGTAATCCAAATCCTACTAGGACTAGTCATGTAACCCGCCCCTTCAACTTATATAAGGAGGGGCAGGGCTCCCCAAAGAGGGACAAGCAACAAGAAACAATATCTAGGGCTAGACACAAAGGGGGAGCCGGCTTATACGACGACTCCCTCATGATCATAATGAGACCTGGCCACAAACAGCATGTAGGGCCATTACCGGATGATGTTTCCCGGGGCCCGAAGCTGTCTAAATCCTTGTCTTCTGTTGCGTCTATCGATTCCGCCCAACCCCTCTCAAGCTACCGCATAGATGTGTTGGCCTCGCGACTAAGTCCTCACACTAAGGACATCTGCCGTGACAATTCCACGACACTTTCTGTCACTGGGTAAGGACACCGCAAGATTGAACCCAAAGCTAAGCACTTCTTCCATGGCAAGAAAGATCAATCTAGTAGGCCAAACCAAACTGATAATTCGAAGAGACTTGCAAAGATAACTCAATCATACATAAAAGAATTCAGAGGAGATTCAAATATTTCTCATAGATAAACTTGATCATAAACCCACAATTCATCGGATCTCGACAAACACACCGCAAAAAGATTTTACATCGAATAGATCTCCACAAGAGAGGGGGAGAACATTGTATTGAGATCCAAAAAGAGAGAAGAAGCCATCTAGCTAATAACTATGGACCCGTAGGTCTGTGGTAAACTACTCAGAACTCATCGGAGGGGCTATGGTGTTGATGTAGAAGCCCTCCATGCTCGATTCCCCCTCCGGCAGAGCACCGGCAAAGGCTCCAAGATGGGATCTCGCGGATACAGAAGGTTACGGCGGTGGAAATTGTGTTTCGTTGGCTCCTTGGATGTTTTTGGGGTACGTAGGCTTATATAGGAGGAAGAAGTACGTTGGTGGCCGCCCGAGGGGCCCACGAGACAGGGGGCGCGCCCTATAGGGGGGGCGCCCTACCCTCTCGTGGCCGCCTTGGCTGCTTCTTGACTTGCACTCCAAGTCCTCTGGATCATGTTCGTTCCAAAAGTCACGCTCCCGAAGGTTTCATTCCGTTTGGACTCCGTTTGATATTCCTTTTCTTTGAAATACTGAAATAGGCAAAAAAACAGCAATACGGGCTGGGCCTCCGATTAGTAGGTTAGTTCCAAAAATGATATTGTAAAATAAAGCCCATAAACATCCAAAAGGGGTAATATAATAGCATAGAACAATCAAAAATTATAGATATGTTGGAGACGTATCAGTGAGCAAACAACTTATGGGAACAAGAATCAACTAGCATAGGAAAGCGAAACAAGCATAACTTCAAGATTTTCAACACATAGAGAGGAAACTTGATATTATTGCAATTCCTACAAGCATATATTCCTCCCTCATAATAATTTTCAGTAGAATCATGAATGAATTCAACAATATAACTGTCACATAAAGCACTCTTTTCATGATGCATAAGCATAGAATTTTTATTACTCTCCACATAAGCAAATTTCTTCTCATGAGTAGTAGTGGGAGCAAACTCAACAAAATAACTATCATGTGAGGCATAATCCAATTGAAAATTAAAATCAAGATGACAAGTTTCATGGTTATCATTATTCTTTTTTATAGCATACATGTCATCACCATATTCATCATAGATAGCAACTTTGTTCTCATAATCAATTGGGACCTCTTCCAAAATAGTGGATTCATCACTAAATAAAGTCATGACCTTTCCAAATCCACTTTCATAATTATCACAATAAGATTCAACACCCTCCAAAATAGTGGGATCATTACTTCCTAAAGTTGACACTCTTCCAAACCCACTTCCATAATATAATCATCATAAATAGGAGGCATGCTTTCATCATAATAAATATTCTCATCAAAACTTGGGGGACAAAAAAAATATCATCTTCATCAAACATAGCATCCCCAAGCTTGTGGATTTGCATATCATTAGCATCATGGATATTCAAGGAATTCATACTAAAAACATTGCAATCATGCTCATCATTCAAAGATATAGTGCCAAACATTTTAATGCATTCTTCTTCTAACACTTTGGCACAATTTTCCGATCCATCATTTTCAAGGAAGACATGATAAAGATGAAGCATATGAGGCAACCTCAATTCCATTTTTTTTGTCTTTATGGACTAAACTAGTGATAAAACAAGAAACTAAAAGATTCGATTGCAAGATCTAAAGATATATCTTCAAGCACTAACCTCCCCGGCAACGGTGCCAGAAAAGAGCTTGATGTCTACTACACAACCTTCTTATTGTAGACGCTGTTGGGCCTCCAAGTGCAGAGGTTTGTAGGACAGTAGCAAATTTCCCTCAAGTGGATGACCTAAGGTTTGCCAATCCATGGGAGGCGTAGAATGAAGGTGGTCTCTCTCAAACAACCTTGCAACCAAATAACAAAGAGTCTCTTGTGTCCCCAACACACCCAATACAATGGTAAATTGTATAGGTGCGCTAGTTCGGCGAAGAGATGGTGATAACAAGTGCAATATGGATGGTAGATATAGGTTTTTGTAATCTGAAAAAATATAAAAACAGCAAGGTAGCAAGTAACAAAAGTGAGCGAAAATGGTATTGCAATGCTTCGAAACAAGGCCTATGGTTCATACTTTCACTAGTGCAAGTTCTCTCAACAATGTTAACATAATTGGATCATATAACAATCCCTCAACATGCAACAAAGAGTCACTCCAAAGTCACATAGCGGAGAACAAACGAAGAGATTATTGTAGGGTACGAAACCACCTCAAAGTTATTCTTTCCGATCAATCTATTGGGCTATTACTATAAGTGTCACAAACATCCCTAGAGTTTGTAGTAAAATAACACCTTAAGACACAAATCAACCAAAACCCTAATGTCACCTCGATACTCCAATGTCACCACAAGTATCCGCGGGTTTGATTATACGATATGTGTCGGTGTCAAAACCGGCGGATCTCGGGTAGGGGGTCCCGAACTGTGCGTCTAGGCGGATGGTAACAGGAGACAAGGGACACGATGTTTTACCCAGGTTCGGGCCCTCTCGATGGAGGTAAAACCCTACGTCCTGCTTGATTAATATTGATGATATGGGTATTACAAGAGTGGATCTACCACGAGATCAAGGAGGCTAAACCCTAGAAGCTAGCCTATGGTATGATTGTTGTAATGCATGTTGTCCTACGGACTAAAGCCGTCCGGTTTATATAGACACCGGAGGAGGCTAGGGTTACACAGAGTCGGTTACAATGGTAGGAGATCTACATATCCGTATCGCCAAGCTTGCCTTCCATGCCAAGGAAAGTCCCATCCGGACACGGGACGGAGTCTTCAATCTTGTATCTTCGTAGTCTTGGAGTTCGGCGGACGATGATAGTCCGGCTGTCCGGACACCCCCTAGTCCAGGACTCCCTCAGTAGCCCCTGAACCAGGCTTCAATGACGATAAGTCCGGCGCGCATAATGTTCGGCATTGCAAGGCGGGTTCCTCCCTTGAATAATCCAGAGAAGATTATGAACACCTGGATAGTGTCCGGCTCTGCAAAATAAATTCCACATTCCACCGTAGAGAGAATAAAATGTACACCAGTTCAATCTGCTGACGTATTATGCGGCGTGACATCACACCACAGCCAAGCCTTTGTTTAAATCGTTTTTTATGGTACCACCTCAGCACGTTTAGCGAAGCGGTTTCCTTGGCACGTCCTGTCGAAGCAGAGATCGTGTTCCCCTTATTCCGGGATTCTCATCAATACGTGCGTGGGTAACCCAACCGTTCCCGTCGCCACGCCTCCTCTATCGAAGGTGAATCCCAAACGGTCACGGAGACGGCTCTTGGTATTTTCCCCCTTTATAAGAGGACCAAGGCTCGTCCTTGTTCTTCAATCTCGCATCGAATCTTCTGCTCTCTCCTAGTTCCAACACCCAGAGCCTCAGATTTGAGCGCTTCGGACCCTCAACCATGTCCGGCTCCGACCTTCAGGGCCGGTGGATGCCTTCCTCCGTTACGGAGGAGGACATATTGAAGTTACGTGAGGCCAAGTACCTGACCTACGAGATTTCGCACAGGTTGCCTGCCCAAGGGCAGGCCGTGCCCACCCCCGAGCCCGGTGAATACGTCGTCTTTGTATCCCACCTCCGTCGGGGTTTAGGCTTCCCGATGGACCCCTTCGTGAGAGGGCTCATGTTCTACTATGGGCTGGACTTTCACGACTTGGCTCCGGAGTCCATCCTCCACATCTCCGCATTCATTATCGTCTGCGAAGCCTTCCTCCGCGTCACTCCCCACTTAGGCCTGTGGCTGAAGATCTTCAAGGTGGAGCCGAAGGTGGTCGGGGGGCGTCAAGCGGAGTGCGGCGGGGCGGCCATAAGCAAAAAGGCCGATGCCCCGTGGCCCGAGGGTTCCTTCCAAGGGGAACTCGGGCTGTGGCAGCAGGAGTGGTTCTATATCACCGCTCCGAAGGGCAGCAAGCAAAAGCCACCGCCTTCATTCCGCCCGGGACCTCCACGCCAACTGATGTCGTGGGTTAACCAAGGGCTCAATTGGGGGCCGTCCGAAGACGTGCCCTCAATGCAGGGCCGGATTCGAGACCTCCAAGCAAGGGAGATCAATCTGGTCATGGTGATGCAGGTTATGCTAATCAGGCATCTCCTGCCCTGCAAACGCCGTCCTCTCCGTCTATGGGATTTCAACCCGGAGGGACCTCGGATTCTCCAACACTTCATGGGTGCGACACCCGTGGAGATGTACAAGTTGTTCTTCGGACCACAGGTGGCGTGTCCGGAATTAGCCGAGGACGCAGGCCTAAGCCGCAATCGCCCGGATACTCAGGTAAATAGCTCAGAGTCCGGACATCCTGTTTATATGCCTTTCTAGAGTTCGACTCCTGACCCATTACTCTTTACAGGAGTGGGTGGCGCGATCAAGGCTGATTAGGTGTCCGGCCCCCCTCCCAGAGACCGCACTGGAGCCCGTGCTGGTCAGAATGTTGGAGGCCGCGCCCATAGAAGGGAGCGAAGGGGAAAACAAAGGAGCTAATATTTTGCCCAAAGGGGCGCCTGAAGAGGGGGGAATTAAGAACCCCTCCTTCCAGGGGGAGAAGAGGACTGCCTCCAAAGATCCGGAGGCCAAAGCCCCTAAACGGGGGAAGAGATCTACCCCGGGGGTTCCGGTATCCGGGGAGAGTCCGGACGCACAATCACCGCCAAAGGATCATCCCTCCAGCGAGCCGTGAGTATGAAAAAAGGGAGTTAATTAGTAAGAAAATACCTTCTTTTAAGCTTCTGTGGGTAACCAAAATATGTATATTGCAGTTCGGATCTGCAGCCTTCTCAGATGAGTTCATCTTCGGGGGACCTTCTTCCGGAGATGATGGAGAGCGAGACGCCTCCGTCTGCAGTGCCGTCGGATAAGGCAGGCGAGCCTGAAGTATCGTCACTGAGGGTATCCCCGAGTTCGGAGGGGCCAGAGAGTTCGGCACCCACTAGTATCCAGCCGGGAGAACTGAAGAATCTGCTTGAGAGGGCGTCCATTTCAAAAGATCATTGTGCGTTGATGCACATGGTGATTGGAAGGATTTCGTCCGCCGAGAGCGGATTGCGTAATGCCACTATGAGTTTGCTGGCGGGATTTGAGGTACGCAAAAGTGATGTACCTTCTATTTTTTAACAGTATTGCATGTGAAAGTGTGCTCTGTATGGATAGTAGCCCCTGAGACTCGGTAGGTTGTCGAAGACGACAGCGTGCCGAGGATCGAAATCTCAATAAATGAATGTTGTCGTTCCTATGTAGGTGGCGGATAGTCCGAGGGCTAGCCGGACTAGTGGGGTTGCCGAGTTAATGCGGCAACTCGACGTGGCGGATGCGGACATCGCACTTGTCAACCGGCGACTTGACGAGTCGCAAGGTAAATGAGTTCTCCACAGTCGCTTTATTACGGGGGTCAAAGCCCTCCTTTTGATAAATTATATGCTGTTGTACAGACGGTGCTGCTGCTGTGGAGAGCCTTCGGGCCGAACTTGCTCAAGCGAAGGAGCAAGCCCGAAGGAGTGACGCGGCTGCCTCGAGGGCGGCCGAGGAGTTGAAAGCCGAAAAGGCTGCTCACTGCCTAAGCAGGGAGGAGGTGGCCGAATTGGCCGGAAAAGTGAAGGATGCTACCGACCGCAATGCGACTCTCGAAAAGGAGCGCATATCGGAGCGGGAAGACCTGAAGAAGGCCACCGCCGAGGCCAAGGATGCCCGTTCTGCAATGCGGGCAATGAGGGAGGAGCTGCGCCGGGCCGGAAATATCGTGGCTGGCAAGCCTTATCTGCTGCATCGCCGGTTTATGGATCAGAAGTATGCTCAATTTGAGCGGCTGTGGAGTCCGGAGGATCCGTATATGGATTTAGCTGCAAGTGCAGCTGATGCCGTTGAACACTTCCGGAGCCAGGAGGATCATAAGACGGAAGAGCTATACTGGTCTCAATTCCATAGTCCGGATCGCTCACTTCCTTTGAATGACCGGTTGGCCGAGTGGGCCGAGCTAAATAGATTGTCCGGACTTGCCATGACTGACATCGTGGCTCATGTCTGGCCAGAGAGGTCCAAGGCGACGGGCTACTTCGGCTTACTGCAGCAATTCCTTGGAGCGGTGCCGCATATCAAGGATATGAAGCGGTCGGCCTGCATCGAAGGCGCGCGGATGGCACTTGCCCGCGTAAAGGCGCATTGGACAGAGATGGACGCCACCGCTGTTGCCTCCCAGGGTTCGGATGGAAGCCGGCTCCCCGCCGAGCACTATTTCGGGGAAGTTATGCGTGGCGCTCGTGTAATAGAGTTGCAGTGCTCGAAAAATATCACGTTCAAATGAACGTTTTAGCTTGTAAAAGAATGATTATGTAATAGCTGCTTTTTATACTTGTGCGTCCCAAGTAGTAAAACTGCTCCTGAGCGGCCGTTTTCGTATACGTTTGTATAACCTGAAAGATTGCAGTCTTCGGCTTTAGCCCCCACGCACAAAGTGCGGGGGTGCTCGCAAAAATAGCGCTTTTTCACACTTAATCCGGCGTCTCGGTCCTGTTAAGGAGGTGGTAGCGTAGCAAATGAGGCAATCCGGACTATAATGCTTTATCACTTTCACTTAGCCAGTGGAGTTCGAGGGTGGGGCTACGATATAGCCCCTTGGGGCACCGCACTTCTCCGAGTTCGGGGCGCGTGTGTGCCTGACCGAGAAACGGTCCTTCGTCAAAGCTGGGAATTCTAAACATTCCGGTGGTCGATCGAGTGGTTGACCAGTCTCTCGCTATATCATGACAGTCAGTTTTCGGCTTTCTCTACTGAGGTGCTCGCCCAGCCGAACTGGGGCACAATCGCAGTAGTTCTCCTGGTGCCGCGTTAGCCGATGATACGGAACGTAAGGCAGCAAAACACAGGAGCCGGGCAAACCCAACATTTGACCAAAGACATGATTCGGAGCTGATGCATATAATGCCTAACTTGAGACGCCGAACACTCCCTGAGGTGTTCGGTCTTTATAGTAATGGGCAAAACAGTGCCCTAAGCCCCTGGTGTCCAGGTACGGGCATGGTCTTCTGACGTGGCCGATGCCAAAACGTCAGGCTCCGCTTTGGCTATAGGAAGAAACCAAGGGAGAATAACAACAAGAGACAGTAAAAAAGTTCTACGCAGGGTCTTAATCTGAAAAGAATCCTCACAACGGGTCCCTACTGCACGTCTGCGCCTGTGTCTCTGTTGCGCCGTTATCCTGGACGGGTACGCACTTTGTTCATCTGTAAAAAGAGAGGAACGCTCAGTTTGAAAACAATTTGTGCGAAATATATAAAAGAAGAAATATAAATAAGTAGAGCGGGGTTTGTGTGAACCCACGTTTGTTTGTGCGTGCAGCCCCCTGTGAAGAGGTGTGCGGCTAGGGAAGCCCTAGCCTGCTGAAGCCGGACTCGTCTACTCGAGTCCGAGGTCCTTGAGTGACCCTCGCACTGAAATGACGCCACGCGGACCGGGCATCTTGAGTGTAAGAGACGCGTAATGCGGTATGGCGTTAAAGCGGACGAA
Organism: Triticum timopheevii; assembly: GCA_963921465.1. Taxonomy (NCBI): domain Eukaryota; kingdom Viridiplantae; phylum Streptophyta; class Magnoliopsida; order Poales; family Poaceae; genus Triticum; species Triticum timopheevii. The sequence continues at coordinate 317,139,887 of OY997270.1, forward strand.
AGCCTTTCGTCCCAGGAGTGCTTGATATTCACTTCTAAATGGGACGATATGAAAAATTAATTTTTCGCGCCGAAAATTGTTCGGTGATCCGAACACAACTTCGAGCAATAGGGAGCCTGTGCACTTGGCGTGAGGGCCTGGCGTCACTCCTTTGAAGGAAGTGCGGCTGTGTCGAATTTTTGTAGGGTCTATCCCCATCTGACGGATTGTGTTTGAATACAGCTGGTTTAAGTCGCTGCCTCTGTCCATTAGGACTTTAGTGAATTGTAGTCCGTCTATTATGGGATTCAATATCAGGGGAGTCCGTCCCGCGTTTCGAACGCTTCTGGAGTAATCCAGGTGGCCGAAGGTGATTGGTTTTGATATCCAATCTCTATGGTCTGCTGGGTTGGACCATGCGAGGCACTTTTTAGGAAGTGCCGCACTATTTTTCCGTATTATCATACGAATTGAATTTACTGCTTTGACCCCTTGTGGGAAAGTCTTTTGTTTTCCGGTGCTCTGCTGGTGGGGTTTATTGTCTTCGCTTGACGCGGCGAGCCCCTTGTGTTCGGCGTTTAGTCGGTCGGACTGTTTAAAAACCCAACAATCCCTATGGGTGTGGTTTGCAGGCCTTCCGGGGGTGCTGTGGATTTGACATATCCGACCCAAAATTTTGTTCAAGTTAGACAGCTCATCGTCATCATCCTTAAGAGGCGATGTTTTGTTGTTTGGCCGCGAGCTTTTGAATCCGGCGTTGACTGCCATGCTCTTCGGGCTGTTCTCTTTATTCCGGCGCTGCTATTTTCTGCGCCGTGATTTTCCGTTTCCATCTCGTATCTCGGATGTACTTGGGTCGCTGGTACTGCATCGTGCTAGCCAGCTGTTCTCTCCCGCACAGAAGCGGGTCATGAGGCTTGTTAGCGCGGTCATTGTCCTCGGTTTTTCTTGGCCGAGGTGTCTGGCAAGCCATTCGTCGCGGACGTTGTGTTTGAAAGCTGCTAAGGCTTCGGCGTCCGGACAGTCGACTATTTGGTTCTTTCTAGTGAGAAACCTGTTCCAGAATTTCCGTGCTGACTCTTCGGGTTGTTGAGTTATATGACTGAGATCATCTGCATCCGGAGGGCGGACATAAGTCCCTTGAAAGTTTGCTCTAAATGCTTCCTCGAGCTCTTCCCAACTTCCAACAGTGTTTTCTGGGAGGCTTTTAAGCCAATGACGGGCTGGCCCTTTGAGCTTGAGGGGTAGGTATTTTATGGCATGGAGATCATCTCCTCTGGCCATGTGTATATGTAGTATGTAATCTTCTATCCAGACCCCAGGATCTGTTGTTCCATCATAGGCCTCTATGTTTATGGGTTTAAACTCTGCTGGGAATTCATGGTCCAACACCTCATTGGAGAAACATAGTGGGTGTGCGGCGCCCCTGTATTTGGGTGTGCCGCTATTTTCGGACACTTGACGTGTTACCTTGCTTCCTGGGGCCTTCTTCTTGGGCCCGTAGATGGACCTGGCTGGGCCTTTTGACGGTGGAGGTTCTATGGCCTCCTCGTCGAATTCTGGTAGCAGCTTACGCTTCGGGTAGCTCTTCGATTGGTGGCCATTACCGTATTTATCTGCGGTTTTGAGCACTTTGCTCCATCTCATTCTGAGTGTGTCTTCCGCTGTTTTGAGCTTCCGCTTTTCCTTCTTCAGGCTTCTTGCTGTGGCGATAAGCCTGCGCTTGAAACGCTCTTGTTTGACGGGATCCTCAGGTACGACGAATTCGTCATCGTTGAGGCTTGCTTCGTATCCAGAGGGAGGCATATAGTCATGATCCTCGACCTCTTCGTCTGCCGCCCTCTCGTGAGGGCTTGCTTCTGCATCCTCCTGCACTGAGTCTTGCTGGAGGGGATTGTCTTCGGCACTCTCTGGGGTATTATTATCTCCCATGCCGGAATCTCCATTATTGCTGTGGCGGGATTTAGAGCGGCGCCGCTTACGCCGGCGCTTGGGCTGTTTCTTTAAAGGATCGGCCTCCGCTGTTTCTTCGCCGTCCCCCTCTTTTGGGGTATCCACCATATATATGTCATATGACGAGGTGGTCTTCCAGTGCCCTATAGGCGCTGGGTCTTGTTCGTCTCCGGCGTAGTCGTCCATAGCATTGATGTCTTCGGAGTCGTAGTCTAGCATGTCGGTTAGATCGTCGACAGTGGCTACAAAGTGGGTGGTGAGTGGGCTTTGAATTTCTTCATCGTCCGCATCCCAACCATCCTGGCCATAGTCCGGCCAGGGCTCTCCTGATAACGAGAGATGCTTTAGTGATTTCAAGATGTCGCCAAAAGGCGAGTATTGGAAGATGTCCGCGGCAGTGAATTCCATAACCGGCGCCCAATCTGATTTGTTTGGCAGGGGTGCGGGAGGTTCAGAGTCCGGCAAGGAGTCCGGCACCTCGGAATCACAAGTTTCACGGGGGACAAGGCTAATGTTTGGCTCCATCGCTGTGAAAGTTGAAGCCCCCGAGGCGGCGTCTATCCACCGATCCTCGATCTGGGGGATCGGCTCCGGACCGACGGCCGGAGCCGATTCATGTGCGGCCACAAAGGCACTGTTCGGCGGCAGAGCTAGATCATGCCCATCGTCACAGTGCGGCGCGCTCGGCTGTGGCTCGAGTCCGTCGAAGATCAAGTCTCCGCGGACATCGGCCGTAAAGTTTAAGCTTCCGAATCTGACCTGATGGGCAGGGGCGTAGCTTTCGATCTGCTCCAGATGGCCAAGCGAATTAGCCCGCAGTGCGAAGCCGCCGAATACGAAGATCTGTCCGGGGAGAAAAGTCTCACCCTGGACAGCGTTGTTGGTTGACGATGCCATCAAGCCTATCGGTGACGACACAGAGGAACTCTCAATGAAAGCACCAATGTCGGTGTCAAAACCGGCGGATCTCGGGTAGGGGGTCCCGAACTGTGCATCTAGGCGGATGGTAACATGAGACAAGGGACACGATGTTTTACCCAGGTTCGGGCCCTCTCGATGGAGGTAAAACCCTACGTCCTGCTTGATTAATATTGATGATATGGGTATTACAAGAGTGGATCTACCACGAGATCAAGGAGGCTAAACCCTAGAAGCTAGCCTATGGTATGATTGTTGTAATGCATGTTGTCCTACGGACTAAAGCCCTCCGGTTTATATAGACACCGGAGGAGGCTAGGGTTACACAGAGTCGGTTACAATGGTAGGAGATCCACATATCCGTATCGCCAAGCTTGCCTTCCACGCCAAGGAAAGTCCCATCCGGACACGGGACGGAGTCTTCAATCTTGTATCTTCGTAGTCTTGGAGTCCGGCGGACGATGATAGTCCGGCTGTCCGGACACCCCCTAGTCCAGGACTCCCTCAATATGCATCACACAATCTCAGATTCATCTATTCAAACCAACACACAGAACTCAAAGAGTGCCCCAAAGTTTCTACTGGAGAGTCAAGACGAAAACGTGTGCCAACCCCTATGCATAAGTTCACAAGGTCACAGAACCCGCAAGTTGATCACCAAACATACATCAAGTAGATCACGTGAATATCCCATTGTCACCACAGATAAGCATATGCAAGACATACATCAAGTGTTCTCAAATCCTTAAAGACTCAATCCGATAAGATAACTTTAAAGCGAAAACTCAATCCATTACAAGAAGGTAGAGGGGGAGAAACATCATAAGATCCAACTATAATAGCAAAGCTCGCGGTACATCAAGATCGTGCCATATCAAGAACACGAGAGAGAGAGAGAGAGAGAGAGATCAAACACATAGCTACTGGTACATACCCTCAGCCCCGAGGGTGAACTACTCCCTCCTCATCATGGAGAGCGCCGGGATGATGAAGATGGCCACCAGTGATGGATCCCCCCTCTGGCAGGGTGTCGGAACAGGGTCCTGATTGGTGTTTGGTGGCTATAGAGTCTTGCGGCGGTGGAACTCCCGATCTTCTTTTTGTTCTGGAAGTTTGGGGATATATAAGAGGTGTTGGCGTCGGGAACAAGTTAGGGGGGGTCCACGAGGAAGCCACGAGGTATGGGGCGCGCCCAGGGGGGTAGGGCACGCCCTCCACCCTCGTGGTGGCCTTGGGACTCTTATGGTCCATCTCTGATGCTCCGTGGGCTTCTTCTGGTCCAAAAACAATCTCCGTGAATTTTCAGATCAATTGGACTCCGTTTGGTATTCCTTTTCTGCGATACTCAAAAATAAGGAAAAAAACAGAAACTGGCACTGGGCTCTAGGTTAGTAGGTTAGTCCCAAAAATCATATAAAATAGCATATAAATGCATATAAAACATCCAAGATGGAAATATAATAGCATGGAACAATCATAAATTATAGATACGTTGGAGACGTATCAGAGGGCAGCAGCGATTTGCAGCGGTGCCAGAGCTCAAGTTTTTAAAACAGAGGTAAATGAAATTTTGAGACACGCACCCTTCTTGTTTACTTCACGACCATCAGTTATCAATATCTTCCATGCTATACACGCTAGTAGCGATTCCCAAGCGATAAAGTAAAGGTTATGACTCCGTTTGGAGTTTTTGTTTGATTATTTGAAAGATTAGTTCTTTTGTAGTTTGGGACTGGGCATCCCTATTACCGCCCTTTTCTCGTGTGATGGTGAGTGAATAAACACTCATCCTGAGAATAACCCACTTAGCATGGAAGATACCGACTACCTCATGTCATTCCATGAACGATCCAGGCACACAAAAAGGATATTCATTTGATGTTTTTGAGATGGCACATGCAAATTTACTTAGGACGGCAGGGTAATACCGCATATAGGTAGGTGCAGTGGAGTCATCTGGAATAACTTGGGTTTAAGGTTTTTGATTCACAAGCAGAAATCCCAGTTAGTACAAGCGAAGGCTAGCAAATAGGTTGAGAAGGGGCCAGCTAGAGAGCAACAACGGTCATGAACATGCATTATGCATAAGTAATATTGGACACTAGCATGAGTAGGATATGGACACCATGAACATAAATATCATAGAGGCTATGTTGGTTTTGATTCAACTACATGCATGAACATGTGCCAAGGCAAGCCACTCGAACATTCAAAGGAGGATACCATATCATCATACTACATCGCAATCATTTTAACGCAATGTTGATATCCAAGATAAATCATTATCCAGCCCTAGCTACTTATGCATGGCATGAGAAACTATAATCTCTAATTGTCATTGCAAACATGTTTAATCATAATGGGCTGAATCATGGATACTAGGTTAAACATATTTACAAAAACAGAACAAAACAAGTTCATACCCGTTTCTCTCTGCCACGGCCAGTTCATCAAATATCGTCATTATTGCCTTTCACTTGCACGACCGAACGATATTGAAATAATAATAGTGCAAGAATGTCGTGGACTAAGCTGGAATATGCAAACATTTTATTCAACAGGAGAAGGCAAGGTAAAATGGGCTCTTTGTTAGATCAATAATAATGCATATGAGAGCCACTCAACATTTTCATCGTGGTCTTCTCCTAGGTATGACTCAATAAAAAGAAAAGAAATTCAGAGAAACACACTAAAATATTTTTGGAGTTTTTGGTTTTCTTGAACAAGCAAATAAAAGGGAAAAGCAAAAAGAGAAAAGTAATTACACGGGAAAGCTCCCAACAAGCAAAATAAGAACAAGGAAATCTTTTTGGGTTTTCTATTTAGTACTACAACTAACTACTCTACAAAGAAAAATAAAAGAGAAGAGGGAAATATTTTTGGATTTCCTCAAAGTTTTCAAACACACAAGAAGAAAGCAGGAAAATAAATTTAACATGGATAGTACAATAAAAAAGTGTGGACACCGACAAATGAAATGTGTGAACATGAAAAAAAAGTCGATGGAAATACGTACTCCCCCAAGCTTAGGCTTTTGGCCTAGCTTGGCAATCAGTCAGTAGTCGAAGAAACCATGAGGTCCCATGTCAAAGTGCTGAGGAGCAGGCACCTGTGGATCCCACTACTGAGGCTCCTCCTCTGCTGTAACTTGTTTCGGTAGGTGATGATGTCCGCATGCATAATCATGTATCCACCATGTTCACTTTCAGCTGCAATGAATTCGGTGAGGCTGGCATTAGCAGCATATTGTGCAAACTCTTGAAGGATTCTGGCCCTTCCATGAACGGGGCATGCAGTCACTTGCACGGCCGTACTTCCGCTATTCTCCGGGTATGGAGATCACTGTCGGATGACTCCCCAATCACTCCCTTGGAGTCCTTGTTGGAAGCAAACTTCCTAAAGATACTCATGTTTTTCCTATGAACAAAAATTCTGAAATTTTTAGTCTAGAAATTTTTCTCAACAAAACTTTACAAAATTGGTAGCAACTACTCATAGGGATACATAGAGGCCATAGCAAGCATTCAAACTACTTAGAAATATAAGAATTTAACATGCAAGATCATCTACAGCAACACCAAGAGTAGATAATTATTCAAAATATAAACCACTAAAGCAAAAACTAATTGGACAAACGGAGGGGTCACATACCAAGCAACAATCCCCCGAAATAGTTTTGAAAACAGAGCTTCGAGTAGAGAGATCGAAATCCGCGGGTTTGAGAGCAAGAACACGAGAGAGAGAGAGAGAGAGAGAGAGAGAGAGAGAGAGAGAGAGAGAGAGAGAGGGAGGGAGGGAGGGAGGGAGGGGGAGAGAGAGAGAGCAATGGTGATTTTTTTCTGGAGGTAGGTGATGAAGTCATATGAAGAGATAAGTGAGGGGGCCCACGTGGGGACCACAACCCACCAGGGCGCCCCTGGGGGTCCTGGCGCGCCCAGGTGGGTTGTGCCCATCTGGTGCACCTCCCTCTGATATTATTTGCACCATAAATTCTTAAATATTTGGAAAAAATCGTATTAAATTTTCAGAGCATTCTGAGAACTTTTATTTTTGGGTCTTTTCTTATTGCACAGGAAATTCAGAAAATAGACAAAACATGGCATTTTATTTTATTTAACTAACAACAAAAAGTAGGGACAGAAGGTAGTGCTCACTAAATTCATTAACTTTATACCTCTAAAAATGATCCATTAATAAGGTTGATCAAGTCTTATTAACAACCACTTTCGATTAGCATGAAATCGAAGAACTTTCGTAAGTCACTAAGTTACCTCAACGGGGATATGAATGTCCCCAACAATAAGCATTTCATATTTCTTTTTAACAGTAGTAGAGGTAGTTGAAAACTTCCAATAGTGATTGTCGGAGATTTTTGAATAACAATAATACCATTCACTTGGAATTGTTTCTTCGGAAAGTGCACCGTATGCTCATTACCATTGACATGAAAAGTGACCTTGCTTTTATTGCAATCAATAACAGCCCCTACACTATTTAAGAAGGGTCTACCAAGGATAATCGACATGTTGTCGGTGTCGGTGTCAAAACCGGCGGATCTCGGGTAGGGGGCCCCGATCTGTGCGTCTAAGGCTAATGGTAATAGGAGGCAAGGGACACGATGTTTTACCCAGGTTCGGGCCCTCTCGATGGAGGTAAAACCCTACTTCCTGCTTGATTGATCTTGACGATATAAGTATTACAAGAGTTGATCTACCACGAGATCGTAGAGGCTAAACCCTAGAAGCTAGCCTATGATGATTATGATTGTTATGATCGTCCCTATACGGACCAAACCCTCTGGTTTATATAGACACTGGAGGGGGCTAGGGTTTACATAGAGTCGGTTACAAAGAAGGAGATCTAATATCCGGATCGTCAAGCTTGTCTTCCATGCAAAGGAGAGTCCCATCCGGACATGGGACGAAGTCTTGAGTCTTGTATCTTCATGGTCCATCAGTCCGGCCGAGGTATATGGTCCGTCTGTCTGGATACCTCCTAGTCCAAGACTCCCTCAGTAGCCCCTGAACCAGGCTTCAATGACGATGAGTCCGGTGCGTAGATTGTCTTTGGCATTGCAAGGCGGGTTCCATCTCCGATATTCCAAAGTAATTACCGAACACTTAGATCGTGTCCGGATCTGCAAGATGATCTTCACATACTACCATAGAGAGAACGATATTCCACAAATGTAATCTGCTGACAACTTCAGACAACGTGACATGACACTACGGTCGAGTCATTATTCGAACCATTTTCCCACAACCAGCCACAGCGCATATTGCAAGGCGGTTTCCTCGGCACGTCTTGTCGAAGCATAGATCATGTCCCCTTATCATGGGATTCCCATCAATATGGGTATGGGTAACCCAACCGCGCCATCAATCGTGGCGCTTGGGAAATAAGCAATCTTCAACGGGCAAGCGGGGAGGCGCACCGCTTTCGTTGCCTCTATAAAGGGATAAGGATTCCCCCTTTTTACCCACGCCTTCTTCCTCCTCCGCTTATCCATTCTCGCACCCTCGAGCTCCAGTGCCCTAGTTCATACCTTCTCCGCACAGACAAACATGTCCGGAGTAGGAGGCAAGTGGGTGGCCTCCACCGTGAAGGAGGAGCATATTATGAAGCTCCGGGCGGCCGGATACTTGGCCGCAGATATCTCGCACCGGCTGCCGGACGCAGGGCAGGTCATTCCGACTCCGGGACCCCTTGAGAGGGTCGTGTTCCTTGCCCAATTCGTCCGTGGACTGGGATTTCCACCTCATCCCTTCGTCCGCGGGCTTATGTTTTACTATGGGCTGGACTTCCATGATCTATCCCCAAAGTTCGTTCTCAACATCTCGGCGTTCATCGTCGTGTGAGAGGCCTTTCTCCACATCAAGCCTCACTTTGGCTTGTGGCTACGAATCTTCTGCGTGAAGCCGAAGATCGTGAGCGGCCAGCAAGCGGAGTGCGGAGGCGCCATGGTGGGCTGGATGCCCAATGTTACCTGGCTCGACGGCTCCTTCGCGGAGATAGTGAAAGGGTGGCAATCGGGGTGGTTCTACATCACCGAGCCACGCGACGCCAACTGGGCGGCGGCCCCCGAATTCCGATCCGGAATTCCCATGCGGCTCACCTCCTGGGAAAAGAAGGGCCTGGCCTGGGGCGAACCTGCGGAGCAGACCAGACTTCAGAACTGCATCAAGAACATGATGGACAAGAAAATCAAGCTTGTCAACGTGGTTCAGGCCATGCTCGTCCGCCGAATTCTTCCGTGCCAAAGATGGGCTTTTAATCTGTGGGAGTTCGTCCCGGCCGAACACCAGACACTTCAAGAGCTCTACGGCACGACACACAAGGACGCATGGAAGGTGCTGTTCAAGGCCGCCGAAATACCTCCTCCCACATCCGAGGACCGCGAACTTCACGCCACGCGGCTCCCCCGTCTAGTGAGTTTTCTGACCATCATCAGGTGTAGCTTTCTTAGCATACTCATGGGAGGATTTTAAGTCATCGTGTGTGTTTAATCAAGAGTATGTGGTGACGGCGGAGCGGATTGACTGTCCGGCTCCACTGCCAGAAGGTCTAGCAAATTCTCTCCTGACGGAGATGCTAGTCCTGGCGCCCTACAAGGCGTCAGAAAAGAAGGCTGAAAAGAAGGCCCTGGGGACCAGGAAGGGTCTCCGGCGTAAGGTCGTACCGGACGCCTCGTCCGAAGATGATGAGGCACACTCCTACCATGAAGGGGAGGAAGAAAAGGAAAGGGCCGCCCCATCTGGGGAGGCCGAAGGGCCTAAGAGGGCGGCCCAGGGGACCAGGAAGGGTCCCCGGCGCAAGGCCGTCATAGGCTCGTCGTCCGAGGATGATGAGGCAGATTCCTCCCGTGGAGGCGGGGGAAAACACGAGGAAATTCCGCCTCCCCGCACTGGGGAGGAGAACAAAAGGAAAGCCACTTCGGAGGGGGAGGCTAGGACGCCCAAGAAGGGAAAGGCTTTCCTTCCGGATTACTCCACCACGGCCGCCTACAGCGAGGAGGAGTGGCTGCCCAGGGGGAAGCCCCTAGTAAGATCGTAAGTATCTGCACTCTGTTGTACTTTAGTGCACTTCGTTTCATAGTTTCTTATAATGCCGAACACGTATATGCAGTCCGGCCAGGGTCCATCCCGAGGTATCCTCTTCGGATGGGTCTTTGAGCGATTCAGCGATGAATTCGCTCCCGACGGCCACTTCCCCTCGGCCTGCGGACGACACGGAGGTGTTGTCCCAAAGGCTCCCAGAGCAGGGGGAGGCGACTCTGGAGACGCCCCAAGGCAAAATTCCAGACGCCGGGCACACGGGGCGTAAGATCCTCGCGGATTGTGCCGATGAGAGCCGCAGCAAGTTGGGCTCCCAGCCGGACACTATACCGGAACCTCCGAAGGTTCTGGATTCGGGCAGGCAGCCCCTCGCAAAGGAGGTCGAGCCGACCGTGCCGATGACTTCCGTTACACCAGAGGCGTCGGATAGTCTGCTGGAAGTGCTTCGCGGCGCTTCCATGGATGAAGAGCACCGTACTCTTATGAGTGCGGTGATTCAGAAGGTTCGGTCCGCCAAAAGCGGGTTGACCGAAGCCTGTACCAGCCTCCTGACAGGCTTTGAGGTAAGTAATCAAAAGTGTGTGAAATTATCACCCGATAGACAGTAGCCCCTAATACTCTGTTTGGTGTTCGGAAAGAAAAGCCAAATGAAGGGTCAATTTTAATCCGTAGGAGTCTAATAGTAGGTGTCTATGTGAATAAGCAGGCGGTGCTGCTTGCCGCTGCTGCCCGCACAGCGGAGGTCACCAGACTCAAATGGGACCTGGAGCAGGCCAAGGAGAGCTCAGCCTCATGAAGAGGCAGCTCGAAGAGAACAAAGGTAAGTGATACCTCGTTCATATATCACAAAGAATAGAAAAAAATGGTGACGCTAACAAAAAAAGCGTCATGATTTTGTAATAGGGGCCACAACTGAAGTGGCGTCCCTGAAGAAAGTGCTATCCGAGGCCGAAAACAGCGGCCATGGAGCGCATTGAGCATGAAAAGCAAAATGCTAGGGTGGGCGAGGTGCAGAAAGAGCTCCAGGAGCTCGGCAGGAAGTTCGAGTCCTTGGAGCGTGACTTCAATACGAAGGAGTCCGAACTTGTGAAGGCCCTTTTGAGCATGAAAGACGCCACGGCCGAAGCCGAAAAGGCCTAGCAGGAAATCCAGGCGGCCAAGAAGATAGCGGCAGGTAAAACATTCTTTATGCAAAGCAAGCATGTGGAGGAGACGTTTCTTTTACTTACCCGAATTCGGAGCTCTCCAGGGGCATTTGCAGATCTGCCACGCAGCATATCGGATGCCGCGGAGTTCGAGCTCAACGGAGAAGCTGTTCTGGTCCCAGTATGCTGGAGCCGAACACCCGATGCCTCTGAGTGACCAATTGAAGCAACTGGTTGAACTCCACAGTGCGGCCGAAGTGGCTATGAAAGATTTCATAGTCCGGATGTGGCCTGGTGAGCCCCTGCCCGCCAGCTACTTCGGCCTGATAAAGCGGATGGTAAATGCCTGTCCACGGCTTGAAGTGGTCAAGCGATCCGTTTGCATTGAGGGTGCCCGCCGATCCTTTGCCCATGCGAAGGTGCATTGGGGCAAGTTGGATGCGGAGAAGCTGGTGAAGGATGGATCACCGGAGGGCAAGGCGCATACTGTCCCGAGAAATATTATGATGGCGTTATGAACGGTGCTCACCTCGTGGCCGATGAATGTACCCAGGACACGATCTTTGAGGGAATGTACTCCTGTCGTTTTTGTAATATAAAAACGAAGTTATTTGCGCTATATAGCGCTTTGTTGATTTAAAATATTACCTTCTGTGCGGCTATTTATAAAATTCTGAAAGTAGGCCAGTCGTTGGCTTCCGCCCCCATGTAACTAGTACTGGGGTGTTCGTGGAAAACCAAAAACACTCTTTTATCCAAATTTTTGGTCCGTGAAGGAGGTGTTTGGCGCAGCAAACAAGGCAATCGGACTATGCAGCTTTATAACTCTCACTTAGCCATAGAAGTCTATAATTTTAAATTGCGGTGAAGCCCCTAGAATTTGGAAAGCCGAATTGGGGCGCTATACACGCCTAAATCGGACGAGGCCGATTCCTCACCTAAAGCGGAAAAAATATTTAAGGATTTTAAGACCTCTCGAACAGCGACCAGCTGTCGCCGCATCATGACAATCAGTTTTCGGCTTTCTCTACTGAGGTGCTCGTCCGAAAGAACCGGGACACAATCGGAGTAGTTCTGCCTGCGCTACCTTAGCCGATATAACGGAATGTAAGGTACCAAAACAAGGGAGCCGGGCAAACCCAACTATTGACCCAAGACATGATTCAGAGCTGATGCATATAGTGCTATAAGTTCGGGGTGCCGCACTGTTGAAAGTGTTCGGACTTATCTTACCATATTATGGGGCGCCATAAGAAGCCCCTGGCAAACTGAACGTACCAAGATGTACGGATTCAATATTAAATAAACATTTATAGGAAAAATGTGAAGATAGGAATAATGAGCTGACGCTATATATTGTTTCCCATTGTAAGACAATACGTCCGGGCGTATGTGTACAATTGATGCGTTAAGTAGAATCAAAATAGGATTATTTGACATGTGCTATCCAAGGGCGGGTCGCATATAGGTATATAAAACAGGTATAATGATCATTAACAGATACCACCTGAGTATTCCCTTTGTGTGCAAAGCCTTTTGCCTCCTTGGTTTTCCCTCCTATGAGGAATCCGGTTATCCGGCTCTCTGAAGAGGCTGCCTGAAAGTAGGGTCCTGAAAGATAAAGGGGGTTATTAAAGTATGTTGCGGCTGAACCGCACTGTTGACCACATCACTATTGCTCCTCCGCCTATGCCCATGGTATTTTGAGTGCGTAATTGTGTACGCGCGACACGAATGCTGCCTGAATGGGGCTGTGGCGGAGGCCGGACTGCTAGTCGCGCTCTTGGCGTGCCTGGCGATCCTGTTGCAGGGTACTCCGGACTCGCTTTACGGTGTTCGGGGTTGTTGTCGCCGGATTGGTGGCTTGCTAGAGAAGGCGGCTTTGTACTTCTGCCGCGAGGGCAACGGTATGCTCTTCTGTACGGAGAGAGCGGTCCGTGTTTCCGTTGACTGTTATGACCCCGCGAGGTCCTGGCATCTTGAGCTTGAGGTATGCATAGGGTGGTACTGCATTGAATCGAGCGAATGCGGTTCGTCCAAGCAGTGCATGATAACCACTATGGAAAGGAACGATATCGAAGATGAACTCCTCGCTTCGGAAGTTATCCGGGGATCCGAAGACCACTTCCAGTGTTATGGAGCCCGTGCAGTGGGCCTCTACTCCTGGAATTACACCTTTGAAGGTGGTTTTGGTGGGCTTGATCCTTGAAGGGTCGATGCCCATTTTGCGCACTGTGTCCTGATAAAGCAGGTTCAGGCTACTGCCGCCGTCCATAAGGACTCGCGTGAGGTGGAATCCGTCGATGATTGGGCCTAGGACCAGTGCGGCTGAACCACCGTGACGGATGCTGGTAGGATGATCCCTACGATCAAAGGTCATCGGACAGGCTGACCATGGGTTGAACTTTGGGGCGACTGGCTCCATTGCATAGACGTCCTGCAGTGCTCGCTTTCGTTCCCGTTTAGGAATGTGGGTGGCGTAGATCATGTTGACTGTTTTCACCTGGGGAGGAAATTTCTTCTGTCCCCCTGTGTTCGGACGCCGGGGCTCTTCGTCATCGTCGCTGTGCAGCCCCTTGTCCTTGTTCTCGGCATTTATTTTACCAGCATGCTTGAACACCCAGCAGTCTCTGTTAGTGTGGTTCGCTGGCTTATCCGGGGTGCCGTGAATTTGGCACGAGCAATCAAGTATGCGGTCCAGACTGGACAGTCCCTGATTGTTTCTTTTGAATGGCTTTTTCCATTGACCGGATTTTGAGCCACCGAATCCGGCGTTGACTGCCGTATCTTCAGTGTTGTCGCCATTATTCCGACGCTTATGTCTGTTGCGTCGTGGCTTGTTGTTATTGTCGCGGATATCTGAAGTGTCGGATTTTATTGGTGTGGTGCTACTGCGAGCCAACCAGCTATCCTCGCCCGCACAAAAGCGGGTCATGAGTGTCTTGAGGGCCGCCATGGATTTTGGTTTTTCCTATCCGAGGTGTCGGGCGAGCCACTCATCGCGGATATTATGCTTAAAGGCCGCTAGGGCTTCGGCGTCTGGACAGTCGACAATTTGGTTCTTTTAGTTAGGAACCGAGTCCAGAATTTTCTGGCTGATTCTCCGGGCTGTTGGGTAATGTGGCTCAAGTCATCGGCATCCGATGGTCGCACGTACGTGCCTTGGAAGTTTTTGAGGAATGCATCCTCTAGGTTTTCCCAACTGCCAATGGAACTTGTCGGCAGGCTATTTAGCCAGTGCCGGGCCAGTCCTTTGAGCTTAAGGGGAAGATACTTGATGGCGTGTAGATCGTCACCGCAGGCCATATGAATGTGGAGAAGGAAATCTTCGATCCATACTGCGGGGTCTGTTGTGCCATCGTATGATTCAATGTTTACGGGTTTAAACCCTTCTGGAAATTCATGATCCATCACTTCATCAGTGAAGCAGAGGGGGTGTGTGGCGCCTCTTTGCCGGGCTATGTGGCTATGCAGTTCGAATGAGTCTGGTTGGTTGTGTTCGGCCTGGCCGGACTTGTTGATAGTGTATCCGGCATGACGATCATCGTCACGTGTTGGGGCGCGTCCGCGTGATCCGTAGATCGATATTGGCTGTCCTACCTTGTTTTCCAATATGTCTCGCAGGTCCTGCCTATTACCTCGGGCCGTAGTGTATTGGTGTGGGGGGTGTGGGCTAGTATTCGGGCTGATACGTCGTTTTATTCCAGCCACGAGGTGGCTGGTCAGCCTCATCCTGTGCTGGCAGGATAGGCTCCTCCTCGAGTTGAGGTAGCCACTTGTGCTTTGGATATCCTTTGGTGTGGCGCTCGAGTCCATATTCTTTGGCCGCCAGGACTTCAGTCCATCTGTCTGTGAGTAGATCTTGATCAGCTTGGAGCTGCTGCTGCTTCTTTTTCAGGCTCCTCGCAGTGGCCATAAGCCGGCGCTTGAAGCGCTCCTTCTCTACGGGGTCCCCAGGCACGCCGAATTCGTCGTCGCCGAGGCTAATCTCATCTTCGGAGGGGGGCATGTAGTTGTCCTCCTTCGGGTACCCGTCCGTCGCCTGTTCGTCTGGGCTAACCTGCCCATCTTCCTGTTCGGCCTGCTCGAAGGCAGGCTGATCGGGGTTGTATTCATCTTCGGCACCATCCGGATTGTTTTCGTCTCTTGTGCCGGTATTGCTGTGGTGGGGCTTGGAGCGGCGCCGATGACGCCCATGCTTTGCTTTCTTCCTTGAGGGGTTATCCTCCATTACCTCATCGCCATTGGTTTCTTTCGGAGTGTCCACCATATATATATATCATATGAGGAGGTGGTTGTCCAGCGCCCTGTGGACGGTGGTTCCTGTTCTTCTCCTACATCGTCGTCCACATCGTCGATGTCTTTAGAGTCGAACTCAAGCACGTCGGTCAAATCATCGATCATGGCAATGAAGTGGGTGGTGGGTGGGCAATGAATTCCCTCATCGCCTGCTTCCCACTCGAGCCGAACATAGTTCGGCCAAGAGTCTCCTGACAAAGAGAGAGACTTTAATGGGTTCAGCATGTCGCCAAAGGGCGAGTGCTGGAAGATATCCGTAGCTGTGAACTCCATTACCGGAGCCCAGCCAGAATCGGCGGGCTCGGGGGCATGCGGTCTGGGACCTACAACCGGACACGAGTCCAGGGGTTCGGAGACAGAGGCTTCCTTGGGGATGAAGTCTGTGTTCGGCTCTATCGCTGATGAGTGTGCGTCCTCCGGGGCGGGGTCCATCCACCCGTCCTCGGACGACCCAATCTGCCTCGGATTTAGGTCCGGGGCTCCTACAGGTGCGATATCCCGAGTATTGTCCGATAGCAGGTCTAAGCCGTGCTCATCGTGACTATTCGGTGCTCCTGGCGTAGGCCCGAATCCGTCGAAGATCAAGTCCCCGCGGATATCGGTCATGTAGTTCAAGTTTCCGGACCTGACCTGATGGCCAGGGGCATAGCTGTCGATCTGCTCTAGCTAGCCGAGCGAATTGGCCCGCAGTACGAAGCCGCCAAACACGAAGGTCTGTCCGGGGAGAAAAGTATCACCCTGGACCACATTGTTGTTGATGATTGAAGGAGCCATCGACCCTTGCAGCGACGACACAGAGGAACTCTCAATGAAAGCACCAATGTCGGTGTCAAAACCGGCGGATCTCGGGTAGGGGGTCCCGATCTGTGCATCTAAGGCTAATGGTAACAGGAGGCAAGGGACGCGATGTTTTACCCAGGTTCGGGCCCTCTCGATGGAGGTAAAACCCTACTTCCTGCTTGATTGATCTTGATGATATGATTATTACAAGAGTTGATCTACCACGAGATCGTAGAGGCTAAACCCTAGAAGCTAGCCTATGATGATTATGATTGTTATGATCGTCCCTATACGGATCAAACCCTCCGGTTTATATAGACACCGGAGGGGGCTAGGGTTTACACAGAGTCGGTTACAAAGAAGGAGATCTAATATCCGGATCGCCAAGCTTGTCTTCCATGCAAAGGAGAGTCCCATCCGGACACGGGACGAAGTCTTGAGTCTTGTATCTTCATGGTCCATCAGTCCGGCCAAGGTATATAGTCTGGCTGTCCAGATACCCCCTAGTCCAGGACTCCCTCAGTCGTCCTCAGGCATCTCAAGTATAACAAAGCCAGTCAAAATAGTAACATTAGCAACAACAACAGGCACATCCTCACAAATACCAGTAGGTATGGCAGTTGATTTGTCAGCCATTTGCAAAGATATTTTAGTAGGTGTGAGTTTATTCAAATGAAGTCTTTTATATAAAGAGAAAGGCATAACACTAACACTAGCTCCTAAATCACATAAAGCAGTTTTCACATAGTTTCTTTTGATGGAGCAAGGTATATTTGGTATTCTAGATCTCCAAGTTTTTTAGGTACTCCATCCTTAAAAGTATAATTAGCAAGCATGGTGGAGATTTCAGCTTTCGGTATTTTTCTCTTCTTGGTGATGATGTCTTTCATATACTTTGCATAAGGAGGCATTTTAAGGATACCAGTCAAGCGAGTACGCAAAAAGACTGGCCTCGACATTTCAGCAAAGCGTTCAAATTCTTCATCATCTTTCTTTTTAGTTGACTTAGGTGGAAAGCACACAGGTTTTTGAACCCACGGTTCTCTTTCCTTACTGTGTTTTCTAGCAACAAAGTCTCTTTTATCATAACATGTATTCTTGGGTTGTGGGTTATCAAGATCAACTGCAGGTTCTGTCTCGACATCATTGTCTGGTTCTTTATTATTTGTTTGAGTGTCTTCCTGAACTTCATTATTGTCTTTTTCATTATCACAAGGTGAGTGTTCACTACCAGATTGAGTTTCTGCATCAGAGATAGAAATTTCATTATCATTATCAGGAGATTTTTCTACTTCAGGTTCATTAGAGGCATGCAAAATCCTATCATTTTTCTACTTTTTTTTCCTTTTTAGAAGGACTACATGCATCAGTGTTAACTCTTTGAGAATCTTGTTCATTTCTTTTTGGGTGTCCCTCAGGATAAAGTGGTTCCTAAGTCATTCTACCTCCTCTAGTCATTACTCTAACAGCATGATCATTGATATTATTATTCATTTCATCTAACAACTCTCTTTGAGATTTAGCAACTTGTTCTAACTGAGTTTGAAGCATAGAAGCATGCTTTACAACACCTCTAACATCATTTGAGATTCTAAATAACAAGTCACTTAAGAGAGCAATCATATCATAATTGCATTTCAATTGTTTCATAACATTTGCATTGAAGTGATCTTGCTTTCTAATATAATTCTCAAACTCCTAAAGGCATTGACTAGGATGCATATTGTGAGGGTTATCATTATCATTGAATTTCATTAGAGAATTTACCTCTACCACCTTAGGCAGTGGTGGTGTATTGAGCCCGTGTATTTCTTCAATAGGAGGTAAATTTTAACATCCTCAACTTTAATACCTTTTTCCTTCATAGATTTCTTTACCTCTTGCATATCTTCAGGACTGAGATATAATATACCCATCTTCTTTGAGTGGGTTTAGGCGGTGGTTCAGGAAGAGTCCAATCATCATAATTTTTCAATATGTTATTCAATAATTCTTCAGCTTGCCCAATAGTTCGTTCCCTGAAAACACAACCAGCACAACTATCTAGGAAATCCCTAGAAGAATTGATTAGTCCATTATAGAAGATATCAAGTATTTCATTTTTCTTAAGAGGATGATCAGGAAAAGCATTAAATAATTTGGAAAGCCTCCCCCAAGCTTGTGGGAGACTCTCTTCTTTAATTTGCACAAAGTTAAATATTTCCTGTAAGGCAACTTGTTTCTTATGAGCAGGGAAATATTTTTCAGAGAAGTAATAAATCATATCCTGGGGACTACGCACACAACCAGGAGCAAGAGTGTTGTACCAAGATTTAGCATCACCCTTTAATGAGAACAGAAATAATTTTAGAATATAGTAGTAGCGAGTTTTCTCATCATGGGTAAAAAGGGTGGCTATGTCATTCAACTTAGTAAGATGTGCCACAACAATTTCAGTTTCATAACCATGGAAAGGATCAGATTCAACCAAAGTAATTAACTCTGGGTCGACAGAGAATTCATAATCCTTATCATCAATAAAGATAGGTGAAGTACCAAACTTAGGATCATATTGCATTCTAGCATTCAGAGATTTTTCTTTATACTTGCATAATAATTTCTCTAGATCATCTCTATCCTTACAAGCAAGAATATCTCTAGTTGTCTCCTAATTCATAACATAACCTTCCGGCACTTTTGGCAATTGATGTCTGCTAGAACTACGTCGGTATTTCCCCAAAGAGGAAGGGATGATGCAGTATAGCGACGGTAGGTATTTCCCTCAGTGATGAGACCAAGGTTATCGAACCAGTAGGAGAACCTCCTCACACCACGTAAACAACACCTGCACACAAATAACAAATACTCGCAACCCAACATGTTAAAGGGGTTGTCAATCCCTTCCGGGTAGGGCACCTCAAGATAGGAAAATAACGTGAGGTAAAAGTGGTAGATAGGATAAATAGATCGCGGAACAAATAAATTGCAGCAAGGTATTTTTGTATTTTTGGTTTAATAGATCTGAAAATAAATGTAAGGGAAAATAGATCGCAAAGGCAAATATGATGAAAAGAGACCCGAGGGTCGTAGGTTTCACTAGTGGCTTCTCTTGAGAAAAATAGCAAATAGTGGGAAAACAATTATTGTTAGGCAATTGATAAAACATCAAATAATCATGACGATATCTAGGCAGTGATCATTATATATGCATCACGTCCAAGATTAGTAGACCCACTCCTGCCTGCATCTACTACTATTACTCCACACATCGACCGCTATCCAGCATGCATCTAGTGTATTAAGTTCATGAGAAAATAGAGTAATGCAATAAGAACGATGACATGATGTAGACGAGATCTGTTTATCTATTCGGAGATATAGATCTCATCTTTTTATACTTAATAGCAACGATACATACGTGTCGGTTCCCCTTCTGTCACTGGGATCAAGCACCGTAAGATCAAACCCACTACAAAGCACCTCTTCCCATTGCAAGATAAATAGATCAAGTTGGCCAAACAAAACCCAAATATCAGAGAAGAAATACGAGGCTATAAGCAATCATGCATATAAGAGATCAAAGAAGACTCAAATAACTTTCATGGATAAAAACATAGATCTGATCATAAACTCAAATTTCATTGGATCCCAACAAACACACCACAAAAAGGCTTACATCATAAGGATCTCCAAGAGACCATTGTATTGATAATCAAGAGAGAGAGAGGAAGCCATCTAGCTACTAACTATGGACCCGTAGGTCTACAAAGAACTACTCACGCATCATAGGAGAGGCACCAATGGAAGTGGTGAACCCCTCCATGACGGTGTCTAGATTGGATCTGGTAGTTCTGGACTCTGCGGCGGCTGGAATTGATTTTCGTTGACTCTCCTAGGGTTTCTGGAATATTTGGGTATTTATAGAGCAAAGAGGCGGTTCAGGGGGCACCCGAGGTGGGAAGCACCCACCAGGGCGCGCCTGGGCCTCCTGGCGTGCCCTGGTGAGTGCTCCTCCCCTCGAGCAGCCCCCAGGTGCTTCCTTGGCCCACTGGCTTTCCTATGGCCCAAAACAATCCTCCAGGAGTTTCGTTGCGTTTGGACTCCATTTGATATTGATTTCCTATGATGTAAAAAACATGCAGAAAGCAACAACTGACACTGGGCACTGTGTCAATAGGTTAGTACCAAAAAATGATATAAAATGACTATAAAATGATTGTAAAACATCCAAGAATGATGTTATAACAACATGGAACAATCAAAAATTATAGATACGTTGGAGACGTATCAGCATCCCCAAGCTTAATTCCTGCTCGTCCTCGAGTAGGTAAATGATAAAAACAGAATTTTTGATGTGGAATGCTGCCTAACATGTTCCTCATATTCTTTTCTTTATAGCATGGACATATGGACTTTTATATGAGTCAAAGCAATAGTCTAGTTTTGACATGAATACTTTAATACTCAAGCATACAAACAAGCAACCATGTCTTTCAAAATATCAACACTAAAGCAAGTTATGCCTAGCCCATCATGCTCAATCATTGATCCATTCATGAAACACACTCGAATATTAGCTACACCCAGTGCTCAAATACGATCATAGTGCCCCTTAGTTGGTGCTTTATAATAGAAAATGGAGACTCAAATTTTCAAAATAAAAATTGCATAAGTAAAAGAAAGGCCCTTTGCGGAGGGAAGTAGGGATTTGTAGAGGTGCCAGAGCTCAAAGCTTAAATTGAGAGATAAAAAATTATTTTTGAGAGGCATACTTTTCCCACCAACGAAAACGACTTGGAGCATCCCAACACTTTCCATGCTAGATACATCATAGGCGGTTCCCAAACAGAAAATAAAGTTTATTCCTTTTTCCACCATAACTTTCACTTTCCATGGCTAACCGTATCCACGGGTGCCCTCCATACCAACACTTTCCAAGGAATTTATTATTTGATAACATGAAGTAAATTCATTATTCATTTCAGCACTAGGCATCCCTAGTACCTTTGTCGTACTCTTGTGCAATGACAAGTGAATAAACACTCATCATGAGAATAACACATCTAGCATGGAAAATATTGGCTACCCTTTACCGCTTCGCGAGTAGTAGAGCACACAAAAGAGAAATTTATTTTGAACATTGGAGATGGCACATGCAAATTTGCTTAGAACGGCATGGAAATACAGCATATAGGTAGGTATAGTGGACTCATATGGCAAACTTGTTTAAAGGGTTTTGGATGAACAAGTAGTGATCATACTTAGTGCAAAATGAAGGCTAGAAAAAAGATTGAGAAGCGACCAACCAAAAAGCAAAAAATCTCGTACCCAAGCATTAAGCATAAGTAACACCGAATAATGCACCATAAGTAGGATATAAATTTCATTGCATAACTATTGACTTACGTGCTTGCATAGGGAATCACAAACCTTAACATCAATATTCTTACTAAAGCACAATTACTCATCAACATGACTCACATATCATATCGTCATACCGCAAAACCATTACTGAGAATCAAGTTTATTTTGTCCAATGATCTTCATGAAAGTTTTTATTATATCCTCCTTGGATATCTATCACTTTGGGACTATTTTCATATGTTGCTTTTGATAAGCTCAAACAAATATAAGTGAAGATCATGAGCATAATTTTTTTTCTTTCTCTCAAAATAATCTAAGTGAAGCAAGAGATAATTTCTTAAAAATTTACTAACTCCCAAATAAATCTAAGTGAAGCATGAGAGAATTTCCTGAAAATTAACAAAGCACACTGTGCTCAAAAAGATATAAGTGAAGTACTAGAGCAAATCCATGGCTCTAAAAATTTAAGTGAAGCATAGGAGCAAGCATAGCATAATTTTTGGCTCTCTCAAAAGGGTGTGTCCAGCAAGTATTCAACACTTAAAACACAAAGCAAAACAAGCAAAGACTCATATCATAAAAGACGCTCCAAGAAAAACTCATATCATGTGACGAATAAAAATATAGTTTCAAGTAAAGTACCGATGGTTGTTAGAAGAAAGCGGGGATGCCACTCGGGGGCATACCCAAGCTTAGTTGCTTGCTACTTATTTGAATATTATCTTGGGGTGCCTTGGGCATCCCCTAGCTTAGCCTTTTTCTTATCCTTATTCCTTCATCCATTGTAAGATAACCCAAAACTTGAAAACTTCAATCGAACTCAAACAAAACCTTCGTGAGATCCGTTAGTATAAGAAACCAAACCAGTACTATAAGTACTGTAGAAAACCTATTTTTATTTTGTGTTTTCATTATATTTAATGTATTCCAACTTTTCTATGTCAAAAACTCATCAAAGGAAACCATAGAATCATCAAAACAAGCACACAACACAAAGAAAACAGAATCTGTCAAAAACAGAACAGTCTGTAGCAATCTGAAAATTTCGAATAGTTCTCTAACTCCAAAATTATGAAATAAATTGGTAGACGTGATAAATTTGTCTATTAATCCTTTTCAAAAAATCATCCTAAAAGCACTCTTCTGTTAAAAATGACAAATAATCTCGTGAGCGCAAAAGTTTATGTTTTTCAGCAAGATCAAATAAACTTTCACCCAAGTCTTCCCAAAGGCCTTGCTTGGCACAAACACTAACTAAAACACAAAAAACACAATCATAACAATAGCATAATTGTGCTAACACACAAGAACAGAAAGCAAAAAGCAAAAAAAAATTATTCATTGGGTTGCCTCCCAACAAGCGCTATCGTTTTACGCCCCTAGCTAGGCATAACGCGTAGGATCTAAGTTTTGTCATCTTTGGTTGTAGATCCATAAGATGCCCTCATGATTGATTCATATGGTGGCCTAATTCTTGTTCTAGGGAAGTTTTCCATTCCCTTCCTTAGTGGAAATTGAAATTTAATATTGCCTTCTTTCATATCAATCATGGCACCAATAGTACGCAAAAACGGTCTTCCAAGAATAATTGGACAAGACGGATTGCAATAAATATCAAGAACAATAAAATCTCTGGGCACATAATTCCTATTTGCAAGAATAAAAACATCATTAATTCTTCCCATAGGCTTTTTAATAGTAGAATCCGCTAAGTGCAAATTTAAAGAGCATTCTTCAATATCGGTAAGACCAAGCACATCACATAGAGATTTCGGAATTGTAGAAACACTAGCACCCAAGTCACATAAAGAAAAACACTCATAACTTTTAATCTTGACTTCTATAGTAGGTACCCACTCATCATGCAATTTTCTAGGAATTGAACCTTCTAATTCCAACTTTTCTTCAAAAGCTTTCATCATAGCATCAACAATATGTTTAGTAAAAGCTTTATTATGTTCATAAGCATGGGGTGAATTTATCATGGATTGCAACAAAGAAATACAATCAACCAAAGAGCAACTATCATAATTTAAGTTTTTGTAATCCAAAATAGTGGGCACATCACTAGTTAAAGTCTTGACCTCTTCAAACCCACTTTTATCAATTTTTTCAACAAGATTTTCACCCTCCGAATCATAGGGACGCCTTCTAACTAAAGTTGACTCTTCTCCAGTCCCTTTTTCATCAATCTTGAATTTACTAAACAAGGAATCAATATAAGAAACACCAATCACTTTAAGATCCTCATCACTTTTATGATAGTAATCGCTAGAAAACGCTTTTTCTAAAAATTCCCTTTTAGCTCTAAGCATAGCGGTTCTTTTCTTACTTTCATCCATAGAAACATAAAGAGCTTTAGTTGATTCTTAAACCTTAGGCACAAAAGTTTTCATCTTGAGAGTACCTACATCATGAGTAATTCTATAAACACTTCTAGACAATTCATCAATTTTATTCAACTTTTCTTCTATCAAAGTATTGAAAGCCTTTTGCGTATTGATAAATTCTTTAATATTGCTCTCAAGATTAGAGGTGTTTATATTATTATTATAGGTGGGATTACCATAGGAATTACCATAATTATTAGAGGAATTACTAGGAAAAGGCCTAGCATTAAAATTACCTCTATAAGCATTGTTGTTGAAATTATTTCGCGAGACAAAATTCACATCTATGGCATCACTATTTTACTCAATCAAAGTAGACAAAGGCACACCATTAAAATCAATAGGAGCACTTTTATTAGCAATCAACTTCATAAGAGCATCAACTTTTTCACTCAAAGAATTTATTTCTTCTACCGAATTGACTTTTTTACTAGTAGGAGCTCTTTCGGTATGCCATTGCGAGTAGTTTGCCATAATATTATCTAGCAATTTAGTAGCTTCACCCAAAGAAATTTTCATAAAAGTATCCCCCCCCCCCCGCGGCGGAATCTAAAAGATTACGAGAAACAAAATTCAATCCTGCATAAAAAATTTGTATGGTCATCCAAAGATTTAACCCATGAGTTGGGCAATTCCTTAGCATGAATTTCATCCTTTCCCAAGATTGTGCAACATGATCATGTTCAAGTTGCTTGAAATTCATGATCTGGGTTCTAAGGGAAATAATTTTTGCGGGCAGAAAATACTTAGTGATAAAAGCATCTTTGCACTTGTTCCAAGAATCAATACTATTGTGAGGCAAAGAAGAAAACCAAATTTTTGCACGATCTCGCAAAGAAAACGGAAATAATTTCAACTTCACAACATCATTGTCCACATCTTTTTTCTTTTGCATGTCGCATAATTCTATGGATGTGTTAAGATGGGACGCGACATCCTCATTAGGAGTACTGACAAATTGATCTTTCATAACAAGATTCAGCAAAGCAGTATTAATATCACAAGACTCTGCACTAGTGGCGGGAGGAGCAATCGGAGTGCTAATAAAATCATTGTTGTTGGTATTTGAGAAATCACACAACTTGGTGTTCTCTTGAGTCATGATGACTTCACAACAAGATTGCACTCAAAAACAGATCTGGCGAGAAAACGGCGAACAAAAAAGAGGGCGAATAAAATGGAAATTTTTTGTGAAGCGGGGGAGAGGAAAACAAGAGGCAAATTGCAAATAATGTAAATTGCGAGGAGATTTGTGATTAGGAACCTGGTGTTGAAGATCCTCCTCGGCAACGGCGCCAGAAATTCCTTGTGATGTCTGCTAGAACTACGTCGGTATTTCCCCAAAGAGGAAGGGATGATGCAGTATAGCGACGGTAGGTATTTCCCTCAGTGATGAGACTAAGGTTATCGAACCAGTAGGAGAACCTCCTCACACCACGTAAACAACACCTGCACACAAATAACAAATACTCGCAACCCGACGTGTTAAAGGGGTTGTCAGTCCCTTCCGGGTACGGCACCTCAAGATAGGCAAATAACGTGAGGTAAAAGTGGTAGATAGGATAAATAGATCGCGGAACAAATAAATTGCAGCAAGGTATTTTTGTATTTTTGGTTTAATAGATCTGAAAATAAATGTAAGGGAAAATAGATCGCAAAGGCAAATATGATGAAAAGAGACCCGAGGGTCGTAGGTTTCACTAGTGGCTTCTCTTGAGAAAAATAGCAAATAGTGGGAAAACAATTATTGTTAGGCAATTGATAAAACATCAAATAAGCATGATGATATCTAGGCAGTGATCATTATATATGCATCACGTCCAAGATTAGTAGACCCACTCCTGCCTGCATCTACTACTATTACTCCACACATCGACCGCTATCCAGCATGCATCTAGTGTATTAAGTTCATGAGAAAATAGAGGTGCCCGGTAGTGGGTTCGATCTTACGGTGCTTGATCCCAGTGACAGAAAGGGAACCGACACGTATGTATCGTTGCTACTAAGGATAAAAAGATGGGATCCATATCTGCCGCAATAGATAAACGGATCTTGTCTACACCATGTCATCGTTCTTATTGCATTACTCCGTTTTTCCATGAACTTAATACACTAGATGCATGCTGGATAGCGGTCGATGTGTGGAGTAATAGTAGTAGATGCAGGCAGGAGTTGGTCTACTAATCTTGGACGTGATGCCTATGTAATGGTCATTACCCAGATATCGTCATGATTATTTGAAGTTCTATCAATTGCCCAACAGTAATTTGTTCACCCACCGTTTGCTATTTTTCTCGAGAGAAGCCACTAGTGAAACCTACGGCCCCCGGGTCTTCTTTCTCATATATTTCCCTTGCGATCTACTTTTTCTTTGTGTTTATTTTCAGATCTATTAAACCAAAAAATACAAAAATAGCTTGCTGCAATTTATTTTTTCTGTGATCTATTTATCCCATCTACAAATTTACCTCACGTCCTTTGCCTATCTTGAGGCACCGTACCCCAAAAGGAATTGACAACCCCTTTAACACGTCAGGTTGTGAGGTGTTGTTCTTTGTGTGCAGGGGATGTTTACGTTGTGTTGCTTGGTTCTCCTACTGGTTCGATAACCTTGGTTTCATATCTGAGGGAAATACCTACCACCGCCATGCTGCATCATCCCTTCCTCTTTGGGGAAAAAACCGACGTAGCTTTAAGCGACATCAAAAGGAATTTCTGGCGCCGTTGCTGGGGAGGATCTTCAACATGACCAGGTTCCTAATCACAAATCTCATCTCCTTGCAATTTACATTATTTGCCTCTCGTTTTCCTCTCTCCCACTCCACAAAACATTGCCGTTTTATTCGCCTCTCTTTTTCTGTTCACTTTTTCTTGTCGGATCTGTTTTTGAGTGCAATCTTGTTGTGCGGTTATCATGACTCAATAGAACACCAAACTATGTGACTTCTCAAAGACCAACAACAATGATTTTATTGTCACTCCGCTTGCTCCTCCCGCCATTAGTGCGGAGACTTGTGATATTAATACTGCTTTGCTGAATCTTGTTATGAAAGACCAATTTTCCGGTACTCCTAATGAGGATGCCGCCGTCCCATCTTAATATCTTCGTGGAATTATGCGATATGCAAAAGAAAAAAGATGTGGACAATGATGTGGTCAAGATGAAATTATTTTCGTTTTCCTTGCGTGATTCCGCAAAAATTTGGTTCTCTTCTTTGCCTCGCAATAGTATTGATTCTTGGAATAAGTGCAAAGATGATTTTATCACTAAGTATTTTCCTCCCGCAAAAATTATTTCCCTTAGAATCTAGATCATGAATTTAAAGCAAGTTGAACATGAGCATGTTGCACAATCTTGGGAAAGGATGAAGATGATGCTAAGGAATTGCCCAACTCATGGGTTAAATCTTTGGATGATCATACAAAAAATTTATGCGGTATTGAATTTTGTTTTTCGTAATCTTTTAGATTCCGCCGCGGGTGGTACTTTTATGGAAATTACTTTGGGTGAAGCCACCAAATTGCTTGATAATATCATGGCAAATTATTTACAATGGCATACCGAAAGGGCTCCTACTAGTAAAAAAAGTTAATTCGGTTGAAGAAATTTCTTCTTTGAGTGAAAAAGTTGATGCTCTTATGAAATTGGTTGCTAGTAAAAGTGCTCCTATTGATTTTAATGATATGCCTTTGTCTACTTTGATTGAGCAAAATAGTGATGCCATAGATGTGAATTTTATTTCTCACAATAATTTTAACAACAATGCTTATAGAGGTAATTTTAATCCAGGCCTTTTCCTAGTAATTCCTCTAATACTTATGGTAATTCCTATGGAAATCAATCTTACAATAATAATAGGCATACCTCTGATCTTGAGAGCAATATTAAAGAATTTATCAACACACAAAAGGTTTTCAACACTTCCATAGAAGAAAAGTTGAATAAGATTGATAATTTGTATAGAAGTGTTGATAGAATTGCTCATGATGTGGAAAATCTCAATGTGAAAATTTGTGTGCCTAAAGTAGATGAATCAATTAGAGCTCTTTATGTTTCTATGGATGAAAGTAAGAAAAGAACCGCTATGCTTAGAGCTAAAAGAGAATTTTTAGAAAAGGCGTTTTCTAGTGATTTCTTTCGCAAAAGTGATGAAGATCTTAAAATGATTGGTGTTTCTTCTATTGATTCCTTGTTTGGTAAAAATAAAATTGAGGAAAAAGGGACTGAAGAAGAGTCAACTTTAAGTAGAAGGCGTCCCAATATTTTTGAGGGTGAAAATCTTGTTGAGAAAATTGATAAAAGTGGGTTTGAAGAGGTCAAAACTTTAACTAGTGATGTGCCCACTCTTTTGGATTACAAAGACTTTAATTATGATAGTTGCTCTTTGATTGATTGTATTTCTTTGTTGCAATCCATGATAAATTCACCCCATGCCTATGAACAAAATAAAGCTTTTACTAAACATATTGTTGATGCCATGATGAAAGCTTTTGAAGAAAAATTGGAATTAGAAGTTTCTATTCCTAGAAAATTGCATGATGAATGGGAACCTAGTATCAAATTCAAGATTAAAAATTATGAGTGTTTTGCTTTGTGTGACTTGGGTGCTAATGTTTCTACAATTTCGAAATCTTTATGTGATGTGCTTGGTCTTACCGATATTGAAGAATGCTCTTTAAATTTGCACTTAGCGGATTCCACTATTAAAAAGCCTATGGGTAGAATTAATGATGTTCATATTCTTGCAAATAGAAATTATGTGCCCATAGATTTTGTTGTTCTTGATACTGATTGCAATCCGTCTTGTCCAATTATTCTTGGTTGACCGTTTTTACGCACTATCGGTGCAGTGATTGATATGAAAGAAGGCAATATTAAGTTCCAATTTCCTTTGAGGAAGGGTA
The DNA here is from genome assembly GCA_963921465.1 of Triticum timopheevii. Classification (NCBI taxonomy): domain Eukaryota; kingdom Viridiplantae; phylum Streptophyta; class Magnoliopsida; order Poales; family Poaceae; genus Triticum; species Triticum timopheevii. The sequence continues at coordinate 317,168,654 of OY997270.1, forward strand.
TGGAACACTTTCCTAGAACAAGAATTGAGCCACCATATGAATCGATCATGAGGGCATCTTATGGATCTAGCACCAAAGATGACAAAACTTAGATCCTTGCTTTACGCCTAGCTAAGGGCGTAAAACGATAGCGCTTGTTGGGAGGCAACCGAATGAATAAAATTTATTTTTGCTTTTTGCTTTATGTTATTGAGTGTTAGCACAATTATGCTACTGTTATTATTGTGTTTTTTGTGCTTTAGTTAGTGTTTGTGCCAAGTAAAGCCTTTAGGATCTTCCGGGGTGATAGTTGTTTGATCTTGCTGGACAAAAACTTTGTGCTCACAAAAATAATTATCATAAATCACAGAAAAGAGATTTTGCCCTAATTCTTTTTGAAGAAGATTAATATAAAAAAATTTGGTCTTCCTAATTTGGTAGAATTTCTGGAGTAACATAAGTATTCGAAAGTTACAGATTACTACAGACTGTTCTGTTTTGACAGATTCTATTTTATTTGTGTTGTGTGCTTATTTTAATGGCTCTATGGTTTTCTTTGATGAGTTTTTGCCATAGAAAATTTGGAATACAGTAGATATAATACAAAAACAAAATAAGAATTGGTTTGACACAGCACTTATAGTAGTGGTTTGCTTTCTTTTACTAATGGATCTCACAAGGGTTTTGTTGAGTTTTGTGTGATTGAAGTTTTGAAGTTTTGGTATCTCACGATGGATGAAAGAAGAATAGAAGAGCCTAAGCTTGGATGCCCCGGCATCCCAAGCTATTATCGAAGAACGAACAACCAACTAAGCTTGGGGATGCCCCCGAGTGGCATCCCCTCTTTCTTCTAACGACCATCGGTAGTTTACTCGAGACTATATTTTTATTCGTCACATGATATGTGTTTTGCTTGGAGCGTCTTGTATGATATGTGTCTTTGCTTGTTTTATTTTGTGTTTTAAGTCATCAATCGTTGCTGGACACACCTATTTGAGAGAGCCAAAATTATGTGTAACATCCCAAAATTCTAAATTTTGGAATGTTATATTAAATAAATAGTTTTGATTGTTTGTCTGATTGTGGTATGATTGCTTGTGCGATTTGCTTGTGTGAAATTGAGTGAAATTTGAAACTTTTTGAAAGTTGAATGAGAGGGAATAAAAGGACTTCCCAAACTTTCATTTCTTTCTTTTGGTTCCATGGAATTCAAAATTTAAATTCAAAACTAACACTAGAGTGAAGATAATATGACTTCTTCCATCAAAGAAATGAAAAGGGATTTGAAAATGATTTGAATTCCATTTGAAATATTTTCAAACCAGGAACTTCAAGCCACTCAAGGATTTTCATGAGGGAAGATAACATGACTTCTTCAAAATTGAAATAGGGTGGGAAGTAGGAGGCCATATTCAAAATGGCATTTGAGATACTTTTGAAAATACTCCATATGGGTTTCAAAATCATTTCCAATTATATTTCAAATTAAATAAAGAGAGAAGGTAATATGACTCCTTCAATTATTGAATGTAAATATGAGAAATGAATATTGGAACCAATTCAAAATGGTTTGAAAGAAATATCCAATTGGAATAGCCATATGGATTTAATTGAATTTTGCTTTATTTGGGTTTTATTCAAATTATTTTTCTCCTAAAAATAAATATATAGAACATAGGGTCAAATGATTCCCTACAGTAGAAATATGGATAGAAATGATTTTGAAATCACTTTGGTATTTTAAAATATTTTTATTTGGGTTTTAAATGAACCAGTAGCACTGTTTGTTTTATTTTAATTTTTGTGCAATTTATTAGCCGGTAAAAAAATGTTCACCCTTTAGGAAATATTTTTCCGAATATTTTGGCATATAGTATTATTATATAAAATTTCATTTTGTTTTCTTTATTTAGTTTTCTTTTTCTGTTTTAGTTTAGAAAAATGCGCGTACGCCATAACTATATGTCACCAACATGCGCAGCATAGTGGCAGCGGTGCCCCAATTTTTTTTCTCTTTCCTACATGGGCCAGGCCCAGCCAGCAATTTCCTTCTCAGTTTTTTTTCTTTTTCTTTTTTCTTTGGCCGAAAAAAAACTGCAGCGGGCGCACGGCCGGCCCGTGGTGCTTTTTAGCCCATGCGATTCTCTCCTTTTGTTATTATGTTCATCTACGTTTAGTTCTATATTGCCTAGCCTTTTAACCCCTAAACCTCTCTTTCACCTATAAATATAGACCCATAGAGCCTTCAAAAATCATCCACAGCAGGTTAAATCAATATTTTAGTTTGACTAGCTTAACAAAAGAAAAAAATATATTTCTTCTCTCCGGCGGGACTTCTAGAAGTTGTCTCCTCTCTCCGAAGTCGTCTTTTCTCTGTCTTATAAAGGTATCTTTCTTCATATTTTTTCATACTTCCATAGCTTATTATTTTTAGGCTAGTGTACGGTAGAATAATTAGATTTATAAATTAGTCTCTGTATTTAGATTTTAAGACTAGAATTCTTATAGCCATAACCTTTTTCTTCCATAAAATAGCTTGGCCCTGATTTTTCAGATAGCCATAACTTTTTACTCGTTCATCCAAATTAGACAAAACCAACACCAATATTTTTGTCTTGATTCCACATATCTGATGAATCTATCAAATAACTTTTTGCAACTTTCAAATTTCGAAATTTGTTCAGATTCATACTCAAATTTCTTTTGATCATATCTTTTTATCGGTACCTCCGTTTTTGATGAAACCAACGCCTAAATCTTTGTAACGATCCCCTCTCTCCAGTAAACCAACTTAAACATGCTTTTTACAATTTAAAATTTGAGTTTAGTTCAGATTAGTATTTGATCTTGTTTCGTCTCTTTCTTGAGTTTCATAACTCCGTTTGAGTTGATTCTTTTTGCAAATCGTAACTAATCACATGTACCTACTGTTAAGATCTAATTCACACAAATATAATGTTTTTAAAATTTGTTTTCTGTTTAGATTCGTTATTTGCTTGTTTTCGAGTTTTATTTGAATCTTTCCTCGATTTCCCTTTACATCTTTTGCTTGAATGCTTATGCATGTAATTGCTTGCTCACGATAGATTGAACGGAGTGTGACAAGTAGAACTATCAGGAATTATGAGTGCGAAGGATCTTCATCAATAGTACAAGGCAAGTTCACACTTTGATCATATTCTTCCTATACCCATTTTTGACTTGCATTAGTCTCACCCCTCAAAGATTGCATGAGTAGGATTGAGAATATGTGGGTATTGCTATGTAGTTGATGAGGTAGGAACCTATTGCCTTTTCGATTCACCCCGGGTTTATTCGTTATGTCATATATTGCTTAGCCATGCTCGTAGATGGGGATTGGATCGAGATACACATGGAAGTTGTGAGAGTTATTAATCTGGGATAACATTAAGGTGGCAACTTTGATATACATCTGGGTGGAATGGTTGGAGCACCCTGGGGATATACCAAGTGGCTTGCCTGGACACATGGGGAATCCAGTGTTGTCCTAGGAGATCCCGGGGGACCCGTGTGATCATCCTATGGAATGCCACCCAGGCTCAAAGGGGTCATATGATATTTCATAACTAGAAACTTCCGTGTGTAGCCACAAGCCATTATGGGCTCTGGCATAGTTGAGTAAGTTGTGTGAGCTCTTAAAGAGGTGGACTAGCAGATGTAGGGGGATTGTAGGTGTACCGGTCTGCCCGGAGTAGAGAGTAAATGCTTCAGAAAGACTGTGTCTTGGCCATCCCGTTCTCAAACACCAGGCAGTGCGAGGACCTCAAGGGAGGTGATCGAGTCTTGTTGGGAAAAGTGCGCAAACCTCTGCAGAGTGTATAAACTAATCATGGTTAGCCGTGTCCCCGGTTATGGACAATTTTGAGTATTTGGAAGTGAATATTTTGTTGATCTCATCACTTTTTATTTAATGTATTGGGTTTAATGATTAATTATGGGATTGAGTTGGGGGAACCTTCTCAATATTGGTATAAACTTTGTAGTAAATAAAATTTATTCCTTTGTTGTAGGGAAAAATTAGCTTTATGCAAAAATAAATAAACTTAGAGCCTCCACCAGCCAAATATGCATGTAGTGATAGCTATTATTCATCATTATCCTATGGTGTGAATTTGCCAGTACATTCAATGTACTGACCTACATGGCTGCAACGTCTCATGTTGCAGGAATCTTACGATGAGTAAGTGATACGTTAGGGTTACGATGTCTACACTCAACTTTGCCGTTGGCGTTGTTGGGAACTCCACAACCTTGTTGTTACTTCCGCTATATGGATTGAGGTAATAGTATTTACGTTACTTTATACATGTGATTTACCTCTGTTATAAATCCTCGAGTACTGTGTGTGTCAGCATACCGATCCAGGGATGACACTTAAGCACAAAGACTTCGATCCATTCGAGTCGGGTTTCTACATTATGTCATGACTTGTTAGAATTGCTCTCTATGCTTCACTTAAATTTTTATGAGCAATGGACTTGCTCTAGTGCTTCGCTTATATCTTTTTGAGCACGGTGTGCTTAGTATTTTTGAAGAAATTCTCTCTTGCTTCACTTAGATTTATTTGAGAGTTAGTAAAATTTTGAAGAAATTCTCTCTTGCTTCACTTAAATTATTTTGAGAGAAAGAAATATGTTATGCTCATGATCTTCACTTATATTTGTTTGAGCTTATGAAAAGCAACACATGAAAATTAGTCCCAAAATAATAGATATCCAAGAAGGATAAAGAGAAAATATATGTCATGAAGATTATTTGACAAAATAAACTTGATTCTTAGTAATAGTTTTGAGATATGATGATGTGATATGTGAGTCATGTTGGTGAGTAATTGTGCTCTAGTAAGAATATTGTTGTTAAGGCTTGTGATTCCCTATGCATGCACGTAAGTCAATAATCATGCAATGAAAATTATATCCTACTTGTGATGCATTATTAAGTGTTAATTATGCTTAATGCTTGCTTATGAGATTATTTCATTTCTTGGTTGGTCGCTTCTTAATCTTCTTGCTAGCCTTCATTTTGCACCAAGTATTGCATCTACTTGTGCATCCAAAATCCTTTAAACCAGTTTTGCCACATGAGTCCACTATATCTACCTATATGCGGTATTCTTTTGCCGTACTAAGCAAATTTGCTTGTGCCATCTCTAATTTTCAAAATGAACTTCTCTTTTGTGTGTTTGTTTCGCTCGCGGAATGGTAACGGGTAACTAATATTTTCCATGCTAGATGTGTTATTCTCACGATGAGTTTTTATTCACTTGTCATTGAACGAGAGTAAGGCAAAGGTATTAGGGATGCCAAGTACCGAAATGCAAAAATGAATTTACTTTATGTTGTCAAATAATAAATTCCTTGGAAAGTGTTGGTATGGAGGGCACCCGTGGATACGGTTAGCCATGGAAAGTGCAAGTTATGGTGGAAAAAGGAATAAACTTTATTTTCTGTTTAAGAACCGCCTATGATATATCTAGCATGCAAAGTGTTGGGATGTCGTTTTCATTGGTGCGAAGGATACACCTCCCAAAATGCTTTTACCTCTAATTTTTTTTCGCTTTGAGCTCTGGCACCTCTACAAATCCCTACTTCCCTCTGCGAAGGGCCTTTCTTTTACTTTATGCAATTTTTATTTTTGAAATTGAGTCTCCATCCTCTCTTATAAAAACACCAATTAGGGGACAATATGATCGTACTTAAGTATTGGGTGTAGCTAATATTCGAGTGTGTTTCATGAATGGATCAATGTTTGAGCATGATGGGCTAGGGATAACTTGTTGTAGCATTGATATTTTGAAAGACATGGTTGCTTGTTGATATGCTTGAGTATCTAAATTATTATGTCAAAACTAGACTATTGTTTTGAATCACATAAAAGTCCAAATGTCCATGCTATGAAGAGAAGAATATGATATGACATGATAAACAACACTCCACATCAAAAATTCTGTTTTATCACTTACCTACTCGAGAACGACCAGGTGTTAAGCTTGGGGATGCTGATACGTCTCCAACATATCTATAATTTTTGACTATTCTGTACTGTTTTATTATCAATCTTGGATGTTTTATAATTATTATATAGTCATTTTATATCATTTTTTGGTACTAACCTATTGACATAGTGCCAAGTGCCAGTTGTTGTTTTCTGCATGTTTTTTACATTGCAGGAAATCAATATCAGAAGGGGTCCAAATACCCCGAAAATTTACGATGATTTTTTATGGACTAGAAGGAACACAATGGGGCCCAGTTGCACCTGGGGGGAGTCCCGAGGAGGGGACAACACACCTGGGCGCGCCAGGAGGCCCAAGCGTGCCTACGTGGGTTGTGCCCACCTCGGGTGCCCCCTGGACCGACTCTTTGCTCTATAAATACCCCAATATTCCAGAAACCTTAGGGGAGTCGACGAAATTTTCATCCAGCCGCCGCAGAGTCCAGAACACCGAGATCCAATCTAGACACCATCACGGAGGGGTTCACCACTTCCATTGGTGCCTTTCCAATGATGCATGAGTAGTTCTTTGTAGACCTTCGGATCCGTAGTTAGTAGCTAGATGGTTTCCCCTCTCCCTCTCTTGATTATCAATACAATGATCTCTTGGAGATCCATATGATGTAAGTCCTTTTTGCAGTGTGTTTGTTGGGATCTGATGAACTTTGATTTTATGATCAGTTATATCTTTTTATATCCATGAAAGTTATTTGAGTTCTTTTACCTCTTATATGCGTGATCTCTTATAGCCTCGTATTTCTTCTCCGATATTTGGTTTTTGTTTGGCCAACTTGATCTATTTATCTTGCAATGGGAAGAGGTGCACGATAGCGGGTTCGATCTTACGGTGCTTGATCCCAGTGATAGAAAGAGAACCGACACGTATGCATGGTTGCTACTAAGGATAAAAAGATGGGATCCATATCTGCCGTAATAGATAAATGGATCTTGTCTACATCATGTCATCGTTCTTATCGCATTACTCCGTTTTTCCATGAACTTAATACACTAGATGCATGCTGGATAGCGGTCGATGTGTGGAGTAATAGTAGTAGATGCAGGCAGGAGTCGGTTTACTAATCTTAGACGTGATGCCTATGTAATGATCATTGCCTGGATATCATCATGATTATTTGAAGTTCTATCAATTGCCCAACAGTAATTTGTTCACCCACCGTTTGCTATTTTTGTCGAGAGAAGACACTAGTGAAACCAACGGCCCTCGGGTCTTCTTTCTCATATATTTGCCTTGCAATCTACTTTTTCCTTGCATTTATTTTCAGATCTATTAAACCAAAAAATACAAAAATACCTTTCTGCAATTCATTTGTTTCGCGATCTATTTATCCCATCTACAAATTTACCTCACATCCTTTGCCTATCTTGAGGCGTCGTGCCCCGAAAGGGATTGACAACCCCTTTAACACGTCGGTTGCGAGGTGTTGTTCTTTGTGTGCAGGGGTTGTTTACATTGTGTTACTTGGTTCTCCTATTGGTTCATAAACTTGGTTTCATATCTGAGGGAAATACCTAGCACCGCTGTGCTGCATCATCCCTTCCTCTTTGGGGAAAAACTGACGTAGTTTCAAGTGACATCATTGGGCAATTGATAGAACTTCAAATAATCATGACGATATCCAGGCAATGATCATTATATAGGCATCACATCCAAGTTTAGTAGACCGACTCCTGCCTGCATCTACTACTATTACTCCACACATCGACCGCTATCCAGCATGCATCTAGTGCATTAAGTTCATGAGAAAACGGAGTAATGCAATAAGAACGATGACATGATGTAGACGAGATCTGTTTATCTATTGCGGAGATATAGATCTCATCTTGTTATCCTTAGTAGCAACGATACATACGTGTTGGTTCCCCTTTTGTCACTGGGATCAAGCACCGTAAGATCGAACCCACTACAAAGCATCTCTTCCCATTGCAAGATAAATAGATCAAGTTGGCCAAACAAAACCTAAATATCGGAGAAGAAATACGAGGCTATAAGCAATCATGCATATAAGAGATCAAAGAAGACTCAAATAACTTTCATGGATAAAAACATAGATCTGATCATAAACTCAAAGCTCATCGGATCCCAACAAACACACCACAAAAAGGCTTACATCATATGGATCTCCAAGAGACCATTGTATTGATAATCAAGAGAGAGAGAGAGAGAGAGAGAAAGGAAGCCATCTAGCTACTAACTACGGACACGTAGGTCTACAAAGAACTACTCACGCATCATAGGAGAGGCGCCAATGGAATTGGTGAACCCCTCCATTACGGTGTCTAGATTGGATCTGGTGGTTCTGGACTCTGCGGCGGCTGGAATTGATTTTCGTCGACTCTCCTATGGTTTCTGGAATATTTGGGTATTTATAGAGCCAAAAGGCGATTCAGGGGGCACTCGAGGTGGGCAGCACCCACCAGGGCGCGCCTGGGCCTCCTGGTGCGCCCTGGTGGGTGCTGCTCCCCTCGAGCAGCCTCCAGGTGCTTCCTTGGCCCACTGGCTTTCTTCTGGCCCAAAAAAATCCTCCAGGAGTTTCGTTGCATTTGGACTCCGTTTGATATTGATTTCCTGCTATGTAAAAAACATGCAGAAAACATCAACTGGCACTGGGCACTATGTCAATAGGTTAGTGAAGGAAATATGCCCTAGAGGCCATAACAAAGTTGTTATTTATATTTACTTATATCATGATAAATGTTTATTATTCATGCTAGAATTGTATTAACCGGAAACTTAGTACACGTGTGAATACATAGACAAAACAGAGTGTCCCTAGTATGCCTCTACTTGACTAGATCGTTAATCAAAGATGGTTATGTTTCCTAACCATAGACATGTGTTGTCATTTGATAAACAGGATCACATCATTATGAGAATGATGTGATGGACAAGACCCATCCGTTAGCTTAGCATTATGATCGTTACAGTTTCATTGCTACTACTTTCTTCATGACTTATACAATGTGCCTCAGACTATGAGATTATGCAACTCCCAAATACCGGAGGAACACCTTGTGTGTTATCAAACGTCACAATGTATTATAACTATGCCCTACAGGTATCTCCAAGGTGTTTGTTGAGTTGGCATAGATCGAGATTAGGATTTGTCACTCCGTGTATCGGAGAGGTATCTCTGGGCCCTCTTGGTAATGCTCATCACTATAAGCCTTGCAAGCAATGTGACTAATGAGTTAGTTGTGGGATGAAGCATTACGAAACGAGTAAAGAGACTTGCCGGTAACGAGATTGAACTAGGTATGGTGATACCGACGATCGAATCTCGGGCAAGTGACATACCGATGACAAAGGAAACAACGTATGTTGTTATGCAGTTTGAACGACAAAGATCTTCGTAGAATATGTAGGAGCCAATATGAGCATCCAGGTTCTGCTATTGGTTATTGATCGGAGATGTGTCTCGGTCATGTCTACATAGTTCTCGAACCCGTAGGGTCCGCACGCTTAACGTTTGATGACAATTTGTATTATGAGTTATGTGTTTTGATGACCGAAGTTTGTTCGGAGTCCCGGATGAGATCACGGACATGACGAGGAGTTTCGAAATGGTCGATACATAAAGATTGATATATTGGAAGGCTATATTTGGACATCGGAATGGTTCCGGAGCAGTTTGGGTATTTTCCGGAGTACCGGGAGGTTACCGGAACCCCCGGGGAGTTGATGGGCCTTAGTGGGCCTTAGTGGGAAGGAGAGGCAGCGGCCAGGAGGTGGCGCGCGCCCCCCAAGCCCAGTCCGAATTGGACAAGGGGTTGGGGGCGCGGCCCCCCTTCTCCCTTCCTTTCCCCTTCCCCTTGAGGTGGAATCCTACTAGGACTTGGAGTCCTAGTAGGACTCCCCTCTCCCGGCGTGCCTAGCAAGGTCCGGCCGGCCTCCCCATCCCTCCTTTATATACGGGGGCAAGGGGCACCCTAGGACACACCAAGTTTTGCCTTAGCCGTGTGTGGTGCCCCCCTCCACAATTACACACCTTGATCATATTGTTGTAGTGCTTAGGCGAAGCCCTGCGCCGGTAACATCATCATCACCGTCGCCACGCCGTCGTGCTAACGGAACTCACCCTTGTCCTCAACTGGATCAAGAGCACGAGGGACGTCATCGAGCTGAACGTGTGCTGAACGCAGAGGTGCCGTACGTTCGGTACTTGGATCAGTTGGATCGCGAAGACGTTTCACTACATCAACCGCATTACTAAACGCTTCCGCTTTCGGTCTACGAGCGTACATGGACACACTCTCCCATCTCGTTTCTATGCATCTCCTAGATATATCTTGAGTGATCTAGGATTTTTTTTTTTTGAAATACTACGTTTCCCAAGAGTTAGTACCAAAAAATGATATAAAATGACTATAAAATGATTGTAAAACATCCAAGAATGATAATATAACAGCATGGAACAATCAAAAACTATAGATACGTTGGAGATGTATCATCAATTCATATCTAGGAGGACTAGTTCTAGTAGGTGTTTCAAGAATTTCAGTTTCAAGCTCATCATTAGTTTCAACAATGTCATGTTGTCTTACTCTAGCATTTGTTCATCAAGAAAATCACCTAGTGGCACATCATCATCAAGCAAGGTACTAGCATCATCATAAGTATCATTCATAGCAGAAGTAGCATCACCAATAACTTGCAACATATCAGGATTGATAGCATGTGGTGGTGTTGCAACTTTACTTGTAACAGAAGGTAAATCTAAAGCAGAGCTAGATGGTAGTTCCTTACCTCCCCTCGTCTTAGAGGAAAAAAAACATAGTCTTAGCATCCTTCAGATTCTTCATAGCGATAAATTGATAATAATCCCAAGTGACTCAACAAATATAGCTATGCTCCTCGGCAACGGAGCCAAAAAAAGGTCTTGATAACTCACAAGTATAGGGGATCGCAACAACTTTCAAGGGTAGAGTATTCAACCCAAATTTATAGATTCGACACAAGGGGGCCAAAGAATATTTGTAAGTATTGGCAGCTGAGTTGTCAATTCAAACACACCTGGAGATTAATTATCTACAGCAATGTGATCAGTAGCAAAGTAGTATGCTAGTTTTGATAATAGTAGCAGCAGCAATAGTAACGGTAGCAGTGATAGCAGTAGTTTTGTAGCACGTGTAACAGTAACGATAGCAGTAGTAACTTAGCAAGAACAATATAAGATAAATTCGTAGGCATTGGATCGACGATTTGTTGGATGATATTCATCATGTGACAGTCATAACCTAGGGCGATACGGCACTAGCTCCAGTTCATAAATATAATGTAGGCATGTATTCCGTAAATAGTCATACGTGCTTATGGAAAGAACTTGCATGACATCTTTTGTCCTACCCTCCTGTGGCAACGGGGTCGTATTGGAAACTAAGGAATATTAAGGCCTCCTTTTAATAGAGAACCAGAACAAAGCATTAACACACGATGAATACATGAACTCCTCAAACTACGGTCATCATCGGGAGTCATCCCGACTATTGTCACTCCGGGGTTGCCGGATCATAACACGTAGTAGGTGACTATAAATTGCAAGATCGGATCTAGAACATGGATATAATGGTGATAACATAAACGGTTCAGATCTGAAATCATGGCACCCGGGCCCAAAGTGACAAGCATTAAGCATGGCAAAGTCATAGCAACATCAATCTCAGAACATAGTGGATACTAGGGATCAAGCCCTAACAAAACTAACTAGATTACATGATGAATCTCATCCAACTCCTCACTGACCAGCGAGCCTATGAAGGAATTACTCACTCCCGGTGGGGAGCATCATGGAATTAGCGATGGAGAAGGGTTGGTGATGACGAAGATCGAAGATCCCCCTCTTCGGAGCCCCAAACGGACTCCAGATCTAGCCTCCCGATGAAGAATAGGAGGTGACGACGGCTCCGTCTCGTGGAACGTGATAATTCTTTCTCCCTGATTTTTTTCCTAAAAATATGTGATTTTATAGCGTCGGTTTCAGGGTCTGCGGGCCACTAGGTGGAGACAACCCAGCTGGGCGCGCCTGGAGGGGGCACGCCCTGGTGGGTTGTGCCCACCCAAGTGCCCCCCTCCGGTAGTTCTTGGCTCCAGAAATTCTGATATATTGCATAAAAAAATCCTCATAAAGTTTCCTTCCATTCCGAGAATTTTTATTTCTGCACAAAAACAACACCATGGTAGTTCTGCTAAAACATCATCAGTCCAGGGTTAGTTTCATTCAAATCATGCAAGTTAGAGTCCAAAACAAGAGGAAAAGCATTAGGAAAAGTAGATACGTTGGAGATATATCACCAGACTATATGATTTTGTAGGGATAACTTTCTTTGGCCATGTTATTTTGAGAAGACATGATTGCTTTATTTGTATGCTTGAAGTATTATTGTTTTTATGTCAATATTAAACTTTTGTTTTGAATCTTACGGATCTGAATATTCATGTCACAATGAAGAAAATTACATGGATAAATATGTTAGGTAGCATTCCACATCAAAAAATTTGTTTTTATCATTTACCTACTCGAGGACGAGCAGGAATTAAGCTTAGGATGCTTGATGCGTCTCCAATGTATCTATAATATTTTACTGTTCCAAGCTATTATATTATTTGTTTTGGATGTTTTATATGCATTTATGCCATTTTATATTATTTTTGGGACTAACTTATTAACCTAGAGCCCAGTGCTAGTTTTTGTTTTTTCCTTGTTTTTGAGTTTCGTAGAAAAGGAATATCAAATGGAGTCCAAATGGAATAAAACTTTACGATGATTTTTCTTGGACCAGAAGACACCCAGAGGACTTGGAGTCCAAACCAGAAGACCCACGAGGCGGCGGCAAGGGTAGAGGGCGCGCCCTAGGGGGGCGCCCCCTGCCTTGTGCCCCCCTCTGGAGTCCCCTGACCTACTTCTTTGTCCTATATATTCACATATATTCCAAAACCCTCAGAGAGAGCCACGAAAATACTTTTCCGCTGCCGCAACCTTCTGTTCCCGTGAGACCCCATCTTGGGGCCTTTTCCGGCGATCCACCGAAGTGGGATTCGATCACGGAGGGCATCTACATCAACCCTATTGACCTTCCGATGAAGCGTGAGTAGTTTACCTCAGACTTACGGGTCCATAGCTAGTAGCTAGATGGCGTCTCCTCTCTTTGATTCTCAATACCATGTTCTCCTTGATGTTCTTGGAGATCCATCCGATGTAATATTGTTTTGCGGTGTGTTTGTCGAGATCTGCTGAATTGTGGATTTATGATCAGATTATCTATGAATAATATTTGAATCTTATCTGAATTCTTATATGCATGATTTGATATCTTTGTATTTCTCTTCGAATTATCGGTTTGGTTTGGCCAACTAGATTGGTATTTCTTGCAATGGGAGAGGTGCTTAGTTTTGGTTCAATCTTGCGGTGTCCTCACCCAGTGACATAGTAGGGTAGCGAGGCACGTATTGTATTGTTGCCATCAATGATAAAAAGATGGGTTTTTTAGCGTATTGCTTGAGTTTATCCCTCTACATCATGTCATCTTACTTAAAGTGTTACTCTGTTCTTTTGAACTTAATACTCTAGATGCAGGCAGGAGTCGGTCGATGTGTGGATTAATAGTAGTAGATGCAGAATCGTTTCGGTCTACTTGACATATACGCGATGCCTATATGCATAATCATTGTCTTGGATATCTTCATAACTTTGCGCTTTTCTATCAATTGCTCGACAGTAATTTGTTCACACACCATATTATTTGCCTTCAAGAGAGAATCCTCTAGTGAAACCTATGGCCCCGGGTCTATTTTCCATCATATTTGTTTCTGGTCTACTATTTTGCAATCTTTCATTTTCAGATCTATAAACCAAAAAACCCAAAATATTTTATCTTTTATTTAGTTTTATCTATCTCTATCAGATCTCACCTTTGCAATTGACCGTGAAGGGATTGACAACCCCTTTATCGCGTTGGGTGCATGTGTTTGATTGTTTGTGCAGGTGCAAAGATTGGGGACTTGCTTGTACCTCCTACTGGATTGATACCTTGGTTCTCTAACTGAGGGAAATACTTATCTCTACTTTGCTGCATCACCCTTTCCTCTTCAAGGGAAAAATCAACGCAAGCTCAAGAAGTAGCAGTGCTAGATATATTCATTTGAGGGACAAACTTGGGACAAGTTTTTTCAGACACAGGGAGTATGAGTTTAGTTTAACGATCCCTCCATCCCATAATATAAGAGCGTTTGGGACGGAGGGAGTAGTTGATACCAATGTGTTGGACAGAGGTAGTATTACTACTTATAAAAGTTTACAGAGGTGCTAATCCATTATATTAAATATAAATATTTGGATCAATAATATGAAAACTATCAATAAACACACATAAGCTTTATGGTATTTAATTATTTATGTGAGCTTTTTCTCATGCATATTTACTTGTTGAGGTGATTCTTTTCATGCATGTTTACATGATGCTAAGGGTGGCATATGTGCACATGATGCTGAGGGTGGCATATGTGCATGTTAAGAGAAATATCTAAGTGAAGGTTGACTATTTAGATATTTGAATATTAGCAGTAAACCAAGTAAATTGGGCATCTTATCAAATTAACAAAGTAAAGTACAGACATGTTATCCATATCATTTTTAACGGAATGCAGGGCCACTGCTTCCATTGCGAGTAGAAGGAGTAACTTTTACAAATTAAAAGAAGAGGAGGAGAGAGTAGAGCGTGAAATTTAAATTGCAACATGCAATAATCTTAGTTTGGCTCAAGAGGTCTTTCAACTAGAGTCATCACCCTTCGCATTCCGACATCCACCCGTTCCCTTCACCCATCCCTTTGCTTCTTCAGAAGCATATGGAAAACGTGTTTGAACCGTGCTGAAGCATTTCTAAAGATCCTCCATAAATTCCACCAAACCAATGCAATGACCGAGCGCTATGATTTTGTCAATTCCTTGTTCATGTTCGCGGAGGAGCGCTGCCTCCAAGAACTAGAGTCTCGTTTTTAGTGCGCAGTAAGGAGACATTTAGTCGAAGTATATCGAGTATGGATTTCCACAACTCCTTCGAATAAGGGCAGGCTGTCAGCGGATGAGTCGAGTCCTCTTACGACTGAAGGCGGAGGGGGCATGTTGGGTTATGAGGCCATCCTTCCTTTGTCAGGTTATGAGTGGTTAAACAACGACCCTTAGGTTACACCCACACAAAAAATTGGCATTTTGGCAGAGCATCTGATTTCCAAGTCAACGTGGTGAAATGAGGCTAGATGCATGTAATGAAGAGCAACGCATATGTGGATGTCATGCTAAATTTGTCATTTGCCGTCCATCTCCAGCTGAGAGAGTCATGCCTTTGTGGATGCAAACGAATATACTGCAATTCGTTACATGGGCCTAGGAACTGATTGATGGAGGTGGCCGAGAGGTTGTCCTTGAAGTCCCACAACCATTTATTTCCCTGCATTGCTACCTGGATCATCCATGGCGAAGTAAAAGAGCCTTGCAGGGCAAATGAAAAAGTAAAATGGGGCATCTTCTATATCTAAATAGTTATCCCTCACTAACCTATTTATCTTAACATGCAAGCATGCCATCTCAGTATGCAACATGCACGGGAAAAAACCCATCTCAATAAAATTTTGCATAGGAAAAATCTCACCTCAACATGCAAATGATCCCCACTAACATATTTCTTTTCACATGTAACCATGCCACCTCAGCATGCAACATGAATGGGAAAATATCAATCTCAACATGCAATTATGCATAGGAAAATTCAACCTCAACATGCAAACATGCATGAGAATTTCTATTTTATAATGCTACTTATATTTCATAAAAAATTACAACTATACAGTATCAGACACAATAAATCATATATGTATATATTAACTCTTAGTTACCATAGTATCACTTCAAATACTCATGTTCCATACAATCATATTCATTGAAAGTTGTTATAAAACATTCCCACAACAACATGTGAGGTATCATCTAGTTTTATCAAATAGTTGCCAAATTTACCCCCTTCCCATGTTCCCCCCACTTGAAGCTCAAAATATACCAGAAAAATCGGATGAGTGAGAAAGGAGGTTGCGTGTGGGAGGTTCCCGAAGCCTACCTGGAGAATGTGGGAGGTTCCCGAAGCCTACCTGGAGAACTGGGTAGGAGAGATCCCACATCTACAAGCCGAGCGTAGCAATGTAACATGCACATGCGGGAGGCGACCGACCAACTAGCAAGTACATAAATGTGGAATTTTTTCGCAGGGAATGCTACAATGTGGATCGAATTGAACAAAGGCCACAAAATTCGTCTCAACTGGTTTATACCATGATGCGATTTGTTTTGCGTGAAAAAATATTAATTGGTTGTGCAAAGGCAACAATCCCATTTCATGATGGCAAGATCTAAGTTACAAACAGAGAAGAGAAGTGTTTAACAAGTTAACTGAAGTAAACAACGCTAGCCTGATTAATCAAACCGTACCCCGTATCAGTCCTAGCCTGGTTAACCTGATCGTACCCTTGGGCTCTACAAACTGACCATACCCCGTATAGGTCCTAGCCCGGGGTGTAGCCGATGTTTAGTGAACCTCGTTAACAAATCTAGGTGTCGTGCCTTATGTGGTTGCTTGATACTCAGATGATCGATGATGGCATCAGATTATTCTAACAGAGGGGAAAGGAGCGGACCAAAGATAGGGGTGCTTTGGAGCTCCTATTATAGGTGATGGGAGGTTGATTCGAGCGAGGGGGTGTAGAGGCAGTCGATGTCGGTTTCGCGCATTGGTCCTAATGGCTACTAGGGAGGCTTTCAAGCACACTAGGAGAAGGAGAGGTCGCGGAGGAGTGAGGGTTTGCGCCTGGACAGGTCCACGAGCTCAGGGATGGAGTGGGAAAGTAGCACCACGCGTCTCCGTGGCTTCACCTATTTCCATGGCAATGGTGAGAGGTACAAAACAACTGATGTGTGGGCTCCGTCGGTCAGTGAGAGAAAGAGAGGGAAGGGCGAAAGGGTATGTGTCATATCTAGCCGTGGCTGTGAGACGTAGATCACACAGCCGAAACGATTGTCTCACTTATAATAAAGATGGTGTTGATACTAAGCGTAAGATCTGGATCGAACAGATCTGAGAGTTATCAGTTTTCGCAGGGATTGTTTAGAAATAGTTTTTCTTTTACAAAAATAATTCTAGAAATGATTTTATATCATTTAAAAATGCTAAACCACTTCTAACAATTCTGAGAAAAAACCTAAAATTCAAGCATATAAAATTGGGCTTAATAAAATTATTTCAACCTAGCTTGACTCTGGGAAATGATGAAATCTTCCAGAAACCCTTTTCTAGGTGATTAATCAAGATCTCCATCCTGCAGTCTGAACCGGAAAACATTCTAGTCACAGATTACATATGAAACCATGAGAAAGTAAGTGTAATAATACTATTGGGAAGCTATGTGAATTCAATCACTCCTAGACAAAGAGAGCAGATTTTCCAACTGGGCGTGACTGTTTAAATGTTACACATTGATTCTGTTTCGTGTCTACCTAGAAAGCATCAACTTCACAATGAAAACCCAGTCTGGCGGTAGCATCAGTTACTCGGTTCTGCATCAGAACCAACTGCAGTGCAGTCACTGGAGGACGTCCACACCGACAGATCGGTGTAACCATGTTCCCACATGGCAAGAACAGGCTCAGCCCTGTAAATCTGCGGCCGAAGCTCCGGCAGCTTGGCATCCTCGGACTGCAGGACATGCATCGCCTGTGCCATAGACGGCCGCTCGCTCCGGTCGGGGTGCGCGCACCAGAGCCCGACGACCAGCACGCGCTCCATCTGCCGCTCGTCCATCTCATCACCACCCCTCAGTCTCTTGTCCACCACTTCAAGTATAGTGTTCTTGATGTGCAGGTCCCAGACCCATCTCAGCAGCACAAAGAACTTGTCCTCTGACTCCGCCACAGGGTGTCGGCCAGACACCACCTCCAGGAGGACGATGCCGAAGCTGTAGACATCCGACCCAGTGCTCGGCCTGCGTGTGTTGACGAGCTCAGGATCGATGTATCCGGCGGTTCCCATCACGACTTTGGTTGTCTCTGACTTGGCTCCATGGTCCACGAGCCTTGCCAAGCCAAAGTCCCCCAGCTTGGTGTTGTATGATGTGTCGAGCATGATGTTGCTTGGCTTGATGTCGCCGTGCACAATGCTCTGCTCCCACTCTGAATGGAGATAGCGCAGAGCAGAGCCGAGGCCAATGATGATATTGTACCTGTCAATGGAAGGTTATCGTTAACCAAGTGAAGTACTTAATTTCAGTTGGTTCGACTTCACAATGTTGACCTGAAAATAAGCCAATATACCCCTTCATAATAAAAAGGCCAGTTAAGTGTAACATCAGGGAAGACATAGAGTGGCAGAGAGTAATTGTTGGTAATGGACTAATGGGTCCTTACCGTCATAGCTTAGTGCTCTGATGAATACTATTGCAATAATCTTAATACCAATTTATTGTCCTCTTGGTATCGAGTTTAGAGCTGTGTTGGTTCCTTTTTTTTTTGCAAATGGCTCACTTTCTCTTTTGGGTTCTCACATAGTCGCAAGTTTCTGTTGGTTTTCATCTAGCCTAACCTAACTAGCTTGGGATGAAAATTGTTGTTGACAAATGGTTCTCTTCTCAAGATGCCAATAGGTAGAGACGTAGAGTTCTCAAGATGCTTATGGATATTGGGTGCAACCGCTGGGAGACAGTTGCACCAGATACTTACAACCGGTTTTGATGGCGGTCCAACAATAGGATAGGTGTTTAGTCATCTTACCCTATTTTCGCCGGTTGTGGCAACTTTTTTTAAGCTTTTGTTTGAGCTTTGTTTGAGACTTGGTTTGGAACCTGACACTATCATTACTAGGAAAAACCTTATACACAGAAGTTTATCAGTAGCGCGGTTTAAAAATGGGCGCTACTGCTAATTAGTAGTAGCGGGGGTATAAAAACCGCGCTACTACTAGTAGTAGCGAGGGTTATAAACCCGCGCTGCTACTAAATGGTCTCCAACAATACCCTGGGGATAGGCCATAGTAGTAGCGAGGGGTATAAACCGGCGCTACTAGTAAGTAAGTAGTAGTAGCGCAGGTAAGACCCCCACGCTACTACTAAGCGTGTCCACCCCGGCCCGGTCCACACTCCCACCCCACCAACCGTCCCACACCACCAACCCCCCGTCTGTCTCAGAAAAAAAAACACGCAGCCCGAATCCCCAACCTCCTCTCCTCTCCCAACTCACTCGCCGCCAGCCTCCCTTCCACCTCCTCTCCTCCGTCCGTCAGCCCCCATGGCCCCCGCCGCGTGCGCCACGCCGGCGGCCGCGCGCCCAACGCTCCCCGTCTCGCGCCGCTGCCCGCCCCCGCCCCCCTCCGCCGCGCACGTGCCCGCCCGCCGCGGCGCCAGCTCCTCCTCCACCGCGGCCCCGATCCAGATCCCCTCCACCGCGGCCCCGATCCAAACCCCCACCTCCTCTCCTCTCCAAACGGCATGGCCGGCTTCCCGGGGGCCGGTGGCTACGACGCCATGGCCGGATCCGGCGATGACGAGGACGAGGAGGCCATGAAGAGCCTCTACGCCGGCGCGGCCCCCGCTCCCGTGGAGGAGTAGGAGGAGGTCGACGAGCGGTACGCCGTCGTGGCGATGAAGGCGGGGGAGACGGGGATTGGGAAGGAGGGGCTGCGGAAGAGGCTGGTCAGGGAGGGGAGGGGCCGCAGCTCCCCGGCGCCGGCGACGAGGTCGAAGGTAACGCGCCCTCCTCACTCGATGCTTCTCCGGCGTGGATGGGTTCGATTGGGTTGACTTGGGCGTTGACTTGGTTCTTCGTTTGTCCCGCAGTGCACTACACTGGGACGCTGGCGGACGGCACCAAGTTCGACTCCAGCCGGGATCGCGACGCCCCATTCAGGTTCACCCTCGGCCAAGGTACCGCCGCGCTCTGAGTCTGACTGACAGTCAACTCCTCCTCCTCTGCTTCTTCTCAACTGAATCTTTTTCAGCTAGTTAGGATCGGAACTTTGTAGATTAGGGGTACACGTTTACGACTAGCAACCAGGCAGATTGGCAGCAAATCTGGCATTTACAACGCTCACGCTTACAAGGGCTCATTAGGATCCAGTTTAGTGTGATTCAAGGTTTCAAATAGCGGCTGCTACCCCCGCTATTGCGGCCGCTATTACGGTAGCACTCCCCTAGCGCTATCTCTTTTGTGTTGCGTTATGATATAGCGGCTTTGGCATGATTCATCCGCTATTGCGTGTGTCAGAGCGATATTGCGGGCGCTATAGCGTTTTTGTGTTGCGGGAATAGCGCTCTGGCTACATAAACTTTGTTAGACACCAGTCGCCGGTGCTAGCATGTGTCTTGTCCAACCTTCAATCGTCAGCGCCTGCATGCGTCTGATGCTACTGCCCAAGCTCCAGTTCATGACCACTATTGGTTCTGCTGCATGTCAAGTTGTCAAGGAACCAAAATGCTGCTAACCCTCTACACACTGGAAAGTGGATGGCCTCTCTCGAACCAAACAAAACTGCTGCTACACGTGCTCATGTCTTTCCAAGTTGGTTAATTTGAGATGGTGCTACCGGCCAGATAGGTTATTTAATTCAAAATATTTGAGCGTAACTGTGTAAGCCTTGATGCATGAGGACCATATATTTTCTTTAGTGTTTAGACTATACCAACGAACTTTTGACCATTAAGATAACTTGTGTGCATTTAACTTAGTGACAAAGAGCCTATACGAATCGATCGGTGCCTTTTTCTTTTATATCTGCATTGCTGTTTGTAGCTAACTGTTAATCTTGTGCATTGGTCACTCAAGTGAGGATGAGAAGTTGTTGCTCATGCATGACTCATTCAAGTGACAAAGCTAAACTCAACCCTTGGCTTGTTACGTGAGCTCAAACTAGTGACTAGTGAGTGTTTCATGTACTGAGCTTGGATTTACAGCCAGAGTCACCCCACGAACAGGCCCAATGTATGTATTGTAGATCTGAAAGTCCGCTTCTCTAATTCTTCTTATTTAAATGAGGCCAACTTTGTTCAAAGCAGAGTTGAGTTGAATGAATCATTAGGTTCGCTGGGATTCCACCTATTTGTGGTGTCCTTCCTCTAGCTGCTGACTATTATTGGGAATTATTACTAGTTCATGAACTATTATTGAATGAATCATTAAGTAGTATGTGTGTGTATGACAGGCCTGTTGTTGTGTTCATGTGAATATCATCATACTGTCATGTGAAAAT
Source organism: Triticum timopheevii (assembly GCA_963921465.1). NCBI lineage: Eukaryota > Viridiplantae > Streptophyta > Magnoliopsida > Poales > Poaceae > Triticum > Triticum timopheevii. Next base: position 317,189,944 of record OY997270.1, read on the forward strand.
CCACCTTATGCATATATTCATTTATTTTTGAAGTTACTATTAAGAAAAACTCGAATATGAAAAAATCCACCTTCATTTTAATATTCTGCACAATATTGGATCATAGTTCACTTTTCATTTTATAGTTGTTTGCTTTGTGCTATTTAAATTACATATTGTAGTAAACTGAAAGATGCTCTTGTCTGGTCCTTGAATGAAATTCCACTAGGCCTATGCGCCGTTGGACGGGGGTCATCCTCCTGTTCTAAAAAAATGCGCAGTTGGACTAGGTTTCCTTTTGTTCAGTTAGAATCTTGATGTTTTGTTTCCCCTATAAGTTAGCTAACTTCCCTTTTCTTGATGAAATTGTCAGGAGTGATGCTTTCTTCATATGTAATTCTATCAGAGATATGTTCGATGTTCATGCAGAGCCATGGACCATTCTATTCTCTATGACCCCGGCGACGGAGGCTGCCAGGACGGAGCCGATGGCTCCGGCCAGCGAAGGGAAGGCAGATGGCGAGTGGGTCAATGTATTTGGGTGAGGAAACCATGATGCTCTTCTTTACTTGTTTTTTGAGGAAGCTGTAGCCTCCCGCATGCGCATGGTAGATTCAGTTGTGCAAGTGGGTAGTATCTTGATTTCCACTGGACATGTTGCCATGGAGCTGAAAACAATTGATGCTTTGCATAGGTTCATGGCCCTGCCATGTGCTTGCTCATGTCTATGTCCATGAGCAACAGCAAAAACAATCATTTAGTAGCATATCGTCTTAGACATTAGTACTTGCCCTAGCAACTGGATATACCGGACTCTATAGTGCTAGTGCACTTTCATTTTTGTTAAATTTGTACACCCTGCCTGAGAAAACAGTAGCCGTCACTTAGCTTTTTGTTGGGTGCCTTATATAGGATGCACTTCCTCTATTACCGGACGACATCCACTAGGTTGATGATCCTAAACAGCCTGGGAGAGTGAATGCGTCAATGCTCATCACATACGTGTATGTAGAGTCTGGACTAGTTCATAATCTGTTTTCAACATTTGCGCTACTAGATAAGTAGTAATTTTGAACAACTTTGTGGCTTGCAAAAACCAGATTGCAAGTAATTCTTAACATCTTTGTAGCTTGCAAGAACATACTTGAAATCAGTTGACACATGACCCCTGCGACAGAAGGCACTGATTAATGCTAATGATTTAGTAACTACAAATTTCTGTATTTTTCTTTGCCTTGTCCCGCCCAGCAATGTATTGTATTTGTCTTCCAAGACTGAACTTGGTGCCAAACATTGCGGCGCGAAGTAAACACATCACCCTGCCTGATGTGGTACTATATATAGTGAATGACCTAACAAGAAATCTGCTAAGACACAAAGTAATTTAGTTCACATATGCATTTCTGTGTTTCTTTTGGACTTTATGTTTTTCTATGCATTTGCCAAATCTATATATTTAGTTTGAATAAGAACTGAGGAATTAAGCATATATATTCGGCATGAGCCCCTTTAAATTGCTAGATGATAAGGAATCTTAACTTAATGGGTCTTGTGAATTGTAATATGCTATTTAGTTTAACTGATGCAATTTGCGTACTAACAAGTTTTCACTTTCCCGACGTGGGCGCAGGGGTGATCGACGCTGACTAGCGTGGCCCGGTGGGCGTTGTGCTCTTCAACCACTTGGAGGCGGACTTTGTGAAGCACGGTGGCCACGTCGAACAGATGAACGTCCAGGTGATTTTGACACCGGAGGTCTTTGAGGTGGAGGTCCTTGACGCCATCGTCCGGGGGAAGGAGGATTCGGGTACATTGGCGTCTGAACTCCAAGCCTTGGTAGATACATCTAGAGAAGTGATTTGTTTAGGTTGGTGGTGGACCACTAGAGTAGCACTTGGTGATGATGGTTGTGTCTGATGTTAAATGGAATCCTGAGATGGTTCTGTGACGTTGGTTTTCTTTGCAATGGACGTATTACCATTCATGAATACCACATCTAACTTTTATTTTTTTTAATTCCTAAATTGTTAGTAGTAGCGTGGGTTAAAAGTGAGCGCTACTAGTAGTTAGGTTAGTAGTAGCGTGGGTGTTAGCTTAGTAGTAGCGTGGGTGCACCCGCGCTACTACTAATCATTTAGTAGTAGCGCGGGTTTAGCCCACGCTACTAATAACAGTTAGCTGTAGCGCCTTATTGGTAGCGCGGCTGTGCGCGCTGCTGATAGCCTAAAAACCCGCGCTGCTGCTAGCCTTTTCCCTAGTAGTGTATGGTTAATAAAATGGCTGTGTGCATCATGAGATGCAGAGGCCAGGGGTAATCCTCCTTTTCGAAAAGAAAAAAAATAAGAGACATAGAGTGCTATCTGTTATGTAAGCCCTATACAGAGTAATCTGATGATGCTGAGGCCTACAGCAAAACAACTATGTGCTAAATTAGATAGCATATTCAAAGGTTAACTTGACAGTAGCATTGATATGGATGGAAACATTGATCTGCAGACTAATAAGTAGGATTTATGTGCATTTTCATCACTGGACTCCAATTATCATTTTGAAAAGAATTTATGGTCTTAGACTTCAATTAGTTCTCCTATGAACTGATCAATTAATCTTAAGTACAATTATGCTTATAAATGTAAGAAATTCCGCAAGAAACCAGATAATTCCTCGTACCTTTCAGGCCATTTTAGCAGCCTGCCTCTATTATATATATGCTTGTCAAGACTTCCTTCAGATACCAGCTCATAGACAATCAAGAGCCCCTTGCAACTGTCACACCACCCAATTAACTGGACAAGGTTCCGATGCCTGAGCCGACTTATGATCTTGATCTCAGCCTCAAACTCCTTCCTGCCTTGAACAGATGATTCAGACGAGAGCTTCTTTATCGCAACATGGCGATCCTTGTCATCAATCCGCAGGCAGCCCTGGTAAACATGGCCGAATCCACCTCTCCCTAGCTTCTTTTCTTCTGCAAAGTTGCCTGTCGCAGCAGCAAGCTCACTATAATGGTACCTCCTAGGGCCAACCCCTTTCTCGAATTCAGCCTTATCATTTTCATCTTCGAATTCACCATCGGAGGTTTGATTTGCTTTCTTCCATACTCGTTGCTTCCGTAGAAGAAAACCCATGAAAGAACACACCAACACAGAAAATATTGCAACTGAAAATGCTATTGTAGCCTGTACTTTTCCTTGTGATTTGGAGCTCACAGTTTCAGGAGGCACTGCTCCTGGTAGCAATGTCGACGAACTCTTACCTGCTAGGGTTGAGTTGAATGACCATGATAGAACCCGGTGTACCTCGATGGAGCTACCAGTAGCCGCTGAGAAGCCAATTGCCACCTCCTCTGGCAAGCATATTTTCATGTCAATACTTGTGTTGATTCGGTATGAGGTTTCACTGATCCAGAGAATAACTGACAATTTCTCTGTGCTATTCTCGTAGCTGATCTCCGCGGTCATTGTGGTACCTAGTGTAAGTTCCTTATCAGGTGAGGTTGACACAACCGAAACAATGGAGTTGACATCGATACCGACATGGTTGTCATCGTCGTCCACTTGCAGGTTCCTGAAGGTGTCAAACTCGACCGCCACAATACGGTCACTACCGGTTGCATTCTTGTTGTTGCTGCCATTGAAAAGTCCGAGATTCCCACCATAGCTCCCCAGAGGGATGCCCGACGGGTAGTGCCCAAGGAAGAAGGCCATCCCATCGGCGCTGTAATCCGCGTTGACCGGCCTAATTTGGAAGGAGAAAGAAGTGTTAAAGCTGGCCACCTCGCCGGTGGCCTTGTCCCAGAGCGGCACCGGCTGCGCGTACCATACGCGACCGATGCTATGGTTGTTGCCTTCACTGATATCGTTCATGGTCAGCTCCATGAAAGGGGCGTGGAAGAAGGCATCACCAGCGCAGGCAATATCCGCATCCGGGGCGCAGTAGGAGCCGGGATCGGAGAAGTTGAAGTTGAAGGAAAGTGAGGTAGCAAAAGGGGCATGGATAGAAAACAATAAGGAGCAGAAGCAAAACACCATGATTACAAAGTGGTGAGAACTCATTGCTGCTGCCGCTGTTGGTGTTTGGGAGGACAACTACATTTGGTAGGAGAATTGAACAGAACGAAACCAAGCTTTTGCAATGGAGCCGGCCAGCCAAGGCTTTGTTTTCTACATGGTAGCCTGGACCTTTTCAAACCACCCAAAGCTTGCAACAATGTTCCAGCTGGTCCATTTGGCAGGTTTAGAAACTGCGAAGACGTAAACTAATATCCTGATTGTGCAATGCAGCTGAGCACCCAAATAAGCCATAGACAAACTACAAACAAACAAATAAAAAGTACATGGGCAGTGCAGTGTAGAGGTGGGAGAAAGTTCGCCATTTGGGAGTACTTCTTGCATTTGTAGAGGTGGACAAACGTTCGCTGGCTTGTTAATGTGCAACCAACTTTTGTTACAACCTGCTGAATGAACAGAATTTTCCGACGCCTTATAAAGACACAGAACATAGTGATCTCAGAATCAAAAACTAAACATCTGTTAGGATTTTTTATTTCTTCAGACTACATTTACACCCAAATTTTATCCCCCCCCCCCCCCCCCCCTCTTATTAACATGAAACAATTTCTCGGTGCAGGTCCGGCCATGTCCTTGATGTGTTTATTGTACTGTATAATCCCTTTCTGTCTATCAAGTGAATCAGCAAAAAAAAAGGCTAATTGTGGTCTGTGGACATAGATAACGAACTTGTTTATATAACAGCAATAAATCCAGAAATCCCCCAGCACTTGGTACGAAATCCAGCAATAAATCTGAAGTTTATGGTTTGGCCTGTGGTTGACCTTAGCGCACCTGGCAATCAGCGACGGGAAGCGTCCGCAGGCGCTGGTTGCGCGCGTCCATGAGACCATAACCAGGCCGGGCCCGCGCCGGAGTAGAGGTCATCCCTCTCCAGCCGCCACACGGCCCTCGCTTGCTTCTTACTGGCGTAGTGGCGTGCACCGCCGCCGCCGCTCCTCCATGCCCATCGGTGCTACTGCAGCACTGTGGTGACACCGCCTATGGGCCCTTGCGCACAGTTGGCCTGAGATTTTGTATCGAGTTCGATTGGGCTCAGATTAATAGATGGGTTGGCCGAGAATCATATCCGAAAATTGGGTGGATCCTATATGGCGCGCAGGGCACTTTTTTGTAAACTTTCTTTTCAAATTCACAAACACATTTTCGTTCATCGAATTCAAAAAATGTTCATCATTTTAAGAAACGTGTTCAACAATTCAAATAAAATGTTCACCAAAATTCAAAATTTGATCCTAAAAAATGTTCATTAAATTCAATTTTCGTTCATCATTGTCAAAAACCTTCATTGAATTCAAATTTTTTGTTCATCCGATATAGAAAATGTTCACCAACCTAAATTTTTTCATTAAATTCAAATTATGTTCATCATTTTAAAAAAAAATCATCAAATTCAGCTTTTTTGTTCATCAGATTTCAAAAATGTTCATCAGAATTCAAAAAATGTTTACCGACCTAAAAAATGTTCATTAAATTCAAATTTTGTTCATCATTTTAGAAAAATGTTTGTCAAACTCAAAATTTGTTAATTGATTTGAAAATTTATTCATTATTTTTTCAAACAAATGTTCTTGAATACAAATTTTGTTCATCAAGTTAAAAAATTGTTCATCGAATTCAAAACTTGTTCATGAAATATAAAAAATGTTCATTGTTATTAAAAAAATGTTCATTAAAATTTAAAACATGTTCATTCTTTGGAAACGTAAAAAAAATTGAATTCAAGAATGCTTTTATGACAAATCACAATATTTTGAATTTTAGAATTATTTTAATATAGAATAAAACAAAAACAGAAAATATAAAAGGAAATTAAAAAAAGAAAAATGAAGAAAAACATGAGCGCCCGCCCCCGCATGGGCCGGCCCAACTGGGCGCGCGCGGGGGGGGGGGGGGGGGGGGGTGTGGGGGTGGGGTGCGCACTGCCACGCTGTATATGAGATCTCCGAAAATTGGTTGACCACCTATGTAATTTTTTCTTCAAAAAAAGCCTCGTGCCAGGATCTCTTTGCATGGGCAGCCCGGCGTGATGACCCAGGCTCGGGCCTCCATTTGCAGTCCCAGATAGAATTTGGGTTGGGTCTGAGGCTTCGATATTTAGCCCAAAATAAGCCTGGCACGGACCGAACAACATTCGTTGTGAGATCTGAAACACGGTCCACCCCCGAGTAAACTCCCGTGAACTACCGCAGTATAAACAACATTTTTAATCATTCGCACCCCACCTCCCTAGCTCTAGCCACACTTCCTCTAAGCCCGCTTCTTCTTCATCTGTGGCCCTTCCACTCCACGCCTCCAGCACCTTCTCACCGAGACAAATGGTCACCATGTGCGGCAGTGCTCACCACATCAGCCACGAGTTGATGACGTCCTCCCATATGAGATCCAGGCGAGGAGGAGGCGCACTCCCGCACCAGATCTAGCGAGGATGTGCTCTCGCATTCAGCTTCCCCACTGCGACGCTCCTGCAACCCCCTTCCTCGTGACGAAGGCCTCGTAATAGCATGTGTTGGGCATTGCCCCGACCCCCCATGGCGCTCCATGCACATCCGACTTCGCATGACACATGCTCCTATGACATTCAACCTCTCCTTGCGGTGCTCCATCGACAACGCTCACCTTGGCCGACCGCATACAGGAGGTCACCGTCGCTGCCCATCACCAACGTCAGTTGCCCTGGTAGTTATGCCCGTGCATCATTGAGGTCTCCTAGAAAACAATGGTGCAAGATATGCTCATGCATCATCATCACATTCAACACACGCATGTGTAGTTCTTAGTTTTCGTTGAATCTGATGCGTATATGCCAAATCGGTTTTTATTATAGATAAATTCCCCCAACTTGCATTCGTCAAAATTGCTTTTTTTTAAAAAAATTTAGATGACAAAAAATGTGTTTCGTGCATATGTTTAGACAAATTTGACTTCTGAGTTCATTGTTAATTGTTGATTTTTTTTAGTAACTGTTAATTGTTGAATGCGCATTGTATCCTAGGCTTTCTCCTTGGGCTCGATCTCCGGGTTTTTCACCAGGCCGGGTTTGGGCTTAAGGGATGAGTTGCTTTCATGCTTCAGGCTTCGTGTTTTTGCAAGCCTGACCAGACCCGACAAAATGCCCATGTTTACCTTTTTTTAGCTTAATGCCCATGTTCACGTAGACGCCTCTATTTCTCGCATGGTGTGAGTGGAGTTTGCCCACAACACAGGGCAGCAACATACTTCATCCGTCCTATAATGTAAGACCTTTTTTTGATACTTGTAAGATTTTTTTTGGTGTCAAAACAAAGTCTTATATTATGGGATGAAGGGAGTAGTAATGAACGTGACATTTATTGATTTTGTTGGTTTGCTTCGTTTCTTTTCTCTTTTTGTTTTTTAATTTTTTAAATATAAATATAATTTATGAATTTCTTTATTTTTAAAAAAATGTACTCCATGCACTAAAATTATTAGTAAAATGCAAAAAATTGTCTGTGCAGTTTTAAAAACTTTATACCATTCAATAATATGTTCATGTCATTTAATAAATATTCATGAAATGTAAAATTTTGTTTGTGTAATTGTATTAAAATGCTCACAAGTTTATAAATATGTTTGTTACGAGAAGTTTATAAATATGTTCATGAATTTATTGTAAAAAAGTTATGAAATGCAAACTTTAGTTTACTTAATTGTTAAAAAGCTTCAGACCATTTGAAAAGGTGTTCATGACATTTATAAAATGTTTACACGTTTGAATATTACGTTCCTCCTTCGTGGCCTCGAACGTGGCATCGGACTGGGTCGTGGATCGAGCCAGGACCATCACATAGACGTCCGCTTACCGCTGGTATCGAATCAACGACCAACTCTACAAGATCGAGCTGGCCAAGTCCAACTGCACCACTTGTTCCCTCATCGACAAGGGCAAAGGGCGGGCAATGTGGGTCGGAGTCCACGCCCGACTGTTGCTGTTAGCTGGACGTAGTCGATCGTCTACAAAAGAGGAGCGGTTGTCGCGCAAGCACACAACGACGCCCGATCAGGGCTACCACAACCACTGGATGATGAAGGTGCCAACGATCTTGGAGGCCATGCCTACGAGGTCACCGTCAGGTACCTCATTTAGTATAGTTTAGGTTTAAATTTCATACTTTGGTTGTAAATACATCAAAATTTACAGACGCGATTATATCATCTTGAGATTTTATGAAGTCATTGTAGGCGTCTCGTAGTCGACGGAACGTGCGAGCATCATGACTTAAACCTTTGTGGGCTGGAGATGTCACTGTCTTTTTAACCATTCAACCACGGGTTAGTTCACGTGTTTTTTCGTTTTTGAAAGGTTGATGCACGGTGAAGATGCCCTATAAAGTTTTGTTTTAATTTTCTTTTTTTTGAGCATTAAAACTTTATTAATAATCAAAAAAGAGCAAGATCATTTACATAAGAATGCGATGCCGTAGATAGGGTTTGTCGAGAACACGCCCACCGCAACGAAAACCTGGGCCGAACCGGCGCGTGGCTTTCATCAGGATGCGATTCGTCGGCTCGTTGCGTCTTGCGTGCCCAATTTCCCTTAGCCCAGTCTCCACCGCCTATCCACCACCACGTCGACGCTCCCCCAAGGCCGCAAACCCTCCCCGTCTCGTCTCCGCGTAGCCATTCTCCCCAAATCGCCCCTCCGCAGAAACGGGAGCAGCGCGGCGGCACCCCTGAACCCTACCTCTCCCCACCCATGGCCCTCCCCCGCCGCCTCCTCCCCCTCTTCCTCCGCCGCGGCGGCCGCCTCCCCTCCTCCCCCGCCCCCACACCCGCCCGCGCCCTCTCCACGGCCGCCTTGCCGGCCGACGCCCTCGCAGCGGAGGAGGAGGACGACTCCATCACCATCAAGGGCGTGCGCATCTCCGGCCGTCCGCTCTACCTGGACATGCAGGCGACCACGCCCGTGGACCCGCGGGTGCTCGACGCCATGCTCCCCTTCTACCTCTCCCGCTACGGCAACCCGCACTCCCGCACCCACCTCTACGGCTGGGAGTCGGACGCCGCCGTCGAGGAGGCCCGCGCGCGCGTCGCGAGGCTCATCGGCGCCGACCCCAGGGAGATCTTCTTCACCTCGGGCGCCACCGAGTGCAACAACATCGCCGTCAAGGGCGTCATGCACTTCTACCGCGACCGCCGCCGCCACGTCATCACCACCCAGACCGAGCACAAGTGCGTCCTCGACTCCTGCAGGTACCTCCAGCAAGAGGGCTTCGAGGTCACCTACCTCCCCGTTCGCCCCGACGGCCTCATTGACGTCGCACAGCTCGCCGATGCCATCCGCCCCGACACTGGGCTCGTATCCGTCATGGCCGTCAACAACGAGATCGGCGTTGTCCAGCCGCTCGAGGAGATTGGCCGCATCTGCCGCGAGAAGGGCGTGCCCTTCCACACAGACGCGGCGCAGGCTCTCGGGAAGATCCCAATTGATGTCAACCAGATGGGGATTGGACTCATGTCACTGTCGGCGCACAAGATTTATGGACCCAAGGGTGTGGGTGCGCTCTACCTGCGCCGCCGCCCTCGCATTCGTGTGGAGCCACAGATGAGTGGAGGTGGCCAGGAACGGGGCATCCGCAGTGGCACGGTGCCCACGCCCATTGTTGTTGGATTTGGTGCTGCCTGTGAAATTGCAGCGAAGGAGATGGATTACGACGAGAGGCGAGTTAGCGCTCTGCAGCAGCGTCTGCTTGATGGCATCCGTTCCAAGGTTGATGATGTTGTCATCAACGGTAGCATGGAGCACCGGTATGCGGGCAACCTGAACTTGTCATTTGCATATGTCGAGGGCGAGAGCTTGCTGATGGGGCTCAAGGAGGTGGCTGTGTCAAGTGGCAGTGCATGCACCAGTGCTAGTTTGGAGCCTTCCTATGTGCTCCGGGCGCTTGGTGTGGATGAGGACATGGCACACACCTCCATTCGCTTTGGCATTGGCCGCTTCACCACCGAGGAAGAGGTGGACAGAGCAACTGAGCTCACTGCCCATCAGGTGCTTAAGCTCCGTGAGATGAGTCCACTCTATGAGATGGCTAAGGCAGGCATCGACATCAAGAGCATCCAGTGGTCGCAGCACTGAGACTCTTTTCACAATGCTGTTCGCTGGACTGCTTTAGATGTGCTCGGATGGACACATACATAGGTATATGGCCTTTAACTGTTCTTGTTATATCTTGTTTTTTTCATAAGGGAATATGTACTATACCTGCTAGTGGAAGTGCTTGACCTTGAACACTCATTAAATCTGGTAGGCCACCGCTGGCTAAGTTTTGAGAATGTTACCGTGTGTGTAATGTTTTCTCAGTAATAAGCTACAATCATTTGTTTGTGGCAGTTTGTTTTTTATGTAAAATTACCTCAGATTACTTTGAGAACCTGATTAAGAGTAGAACATAATATGCAACGATGGTTAAAATGCAAGGTTAAGTGCAGCAGAACATGAAATCGTTGGTTGTTGATCCCTTCATTACCATGTTATTTCTACAACGGGATGTTGCAAATTTTGTGCTAATAAAGAAATGGACAACACAATGTCTTGCGTGAAGGATATCTTTAAATGGAAAAAAGTTATCTCCAAGCTGAATGTCTGAAATTAATATGTTGTTCACTTGACAGTGTTCAAAGAAGCGGAAACCGTAAGCGAATCGGAAGGCCACAGCTTAGAGCAATGGGCGCTTTAGCGTTTTTTGAAATTGGCTAGAATTTGACAGATTTTGAATAATATACACAGGAAAATAGGAAACATGGCACATGGGTAATTAAATAGCATCTAAAATACAGTTCACACCATAGTGAATACACACATCAGGTTCACATGGCAAGCAAAATAACAACTAAAATGCAGTTCAGTTCAAACAGTCATAACTAATAGAGATCATGTGGCCAGAATTCTGCCAGAATATGAAGGAAATAGTTTCTGAACAGAGCCTAATAAGAAGATAAATGGCATATTGCCATTATTGTGCAAGCAGACAAGCAAACCTAGTTTAAAAACAGCCAAATTCTGGCCAACTTTTTTCTAAAAACGCTTAATCTACCCGCTTAGGGCAAAAGCGAAGCAGTTTGCCATATCGCTCAGCGCTTAAGCGTCGCTTAAAAAAGCTTCCTTGAACACTGTCACTTGATGACTTGATGTCTTAGTTTGTTTGCTTTGCAACAGGGCATCATGAAATTCAAAGGGCATGCTTACTTTGCAGCCGGATTTTGTAGAGCACCTTACACCAAAGTGACCTGATCATATGACATTGTAACTGAATTGCATTTTGCCAATAACTCAAATGTCACATGGTTTTCTGTTTTTTATAGGTTGTCTGTTTACTTGTTCCATGCATCCTTTGTTCTGTATGTTGTTTATGATTCTATCTGATGTTTGCATATCCATTTTAGTTCTTTGACTTCTCAACTCCTGTTTATTTTAGTTCATAATTGTGTTTTAGATAGATAAGTTTATAACTATCAATCTCAGTCTTACATTCTATGTTCCTTCCTGTCTGGTGTTTTGCTTCTCACATACTTTTGCTATTCGCATCAAAGAATCTAATCTTACTAATACTAAGAGCATGGCTTCATACTAATTTACCATATGAATTCATCTAGACAAAATTCTGTGTGTATATGTTGTTCTCCTGTTCCTTGGGTTGTATACCTGTGTATTGTCCAATTTTAATCATACTCTTGGTTGTGTTCTTCACCAATATTCTGGTGCATTCAGTATCCTTATCTTTTTCTGCATCAGCGTTTCTCTACCTTTGGTCAATTTTTGGTGCCCTTTTTTTGTAGAAAATTCTAGGCTTAGCAAGGTGTCTAATTCTCATGTTCACATATTGTAACTGCTCTTTCAATGATCTACATAAAAATGGTATGTTCAGAGTAGTATATAATCATGATTTGGCCACTTGGTCTCGTAACTGGGTCAGTGCTGCAGGTATTTCTGCAATACTAAGATCAATTTTCAGTAGTCATGGTTTATATGCAAGGCATTCTTAGAAAGAAAACTCATGCTTCAGTAATTTCTATGACTTTTCAGTACTGGGAAGAACTACAATTGCTATATACTCTGATTCGGTACAACTGTCTAATACAGTACATGGTTGAATCATTTCAGGCACGTTTGGTAGTTGAAGATAGTGTTGGCATCCTAATCATAATGATAGATCTGCGAAGATGATCGATGAGTATTATGTAAGGAGGCATGTTTGGCAGCACTCAAACAATCTGGCGAGAGTTAGACTTGTTCTCTAGCTGGAATGTATCAAAACACGAAATAATGATACTACTTGCTGTTGTATCTTTTGAAGGACAGTTTGAACTAGTTACAGCGCTGTGTATGTATTATTGCTGCAGATATGGTTTTGGTATTCTCTCAGTTTGTTATGACAAGAGATACGTACTCTTTGCTTCTGATTTATTGTTATTCTGGTAACATCTGAATAATCTAGTGGGGGCAATGTTCAACTTGTGTTGTGGGTGGCTTCGAGCTTGAGTTGCCATATCATCTGATCTGATCCATTCCATTCACTGCATCTATTGTGAATACTATTCCCTCCTTTCCTAAATATAAGTCTTTTTAGAGATTCCAATATGGACTACATATGGACAAAATGAATGAATCTACATTCTAGTTCTAAATTACGTCTATATATATATATCTGTATAAGACTTATATTTAGGAACGGAGGGAGTAGAAGCCGGTAGTTTTCATCTATACTACGCCCAAACTATGTAGACCGAATTAAGTAGTCGTGTTTTCAGTTCAGAAAAAGTAATGTACTGGTGATGCATGGTGTGGTCGGTGTCTGGAGTATTTAGAGAAATTCAGAAATAGTTCAGTTGTGTGGGAATTTCAGAGTAAACCACCTACCGAGGCCACTTATAATGTTATTGCTCTGTTTTATGGTTCCTGTACAGCACATAGGAATTCTGCAACATGAGTAAGTTAGCAAGCACCAAGCAGGGCTCTGAAGTGCGCTCTAGGGCGTGCGGATTGCATCAGCGTTCACATATTTGGTATTTCTCTCCTCTGTCTCACTGTTCATTCCGCAGCTTCTGCTACCCATAGACAACCAGGGTTCATTCCTCTCCGCCGACGAAGCTGTGCTGCAGTCCGATACATCAAGCTTGGCAGCAAGATTGTCGCACCTTTGTCCTACCCAAGGACTGGATAGGCTGGCAACTACTGTAAACGTCATTGCTCGGCTTGCTCTATACACTGTCAAGGCAGGCCAACCAAGGCATGTGCTTTTCCTCAAAAGTATTATTGAACATTTTCATAGAGAAGCTAATACTAGTAGGGTAGCTCGTGAACTTGCAAGGATGGCCAGATGCCCTGTATTGCTTGAGGATGTAACTGTAGTTATAATCTAATAAAGAGGTCACGATGATTTTTTTTAAAAGGCACATCTTTGAAATATCAGTCATTTCCAGTTGTAAGAGACACAAGAGAAGTGAGAATATTGGAGGAAGGACACTGGTATATGAACATGTGCTGTTTCTCCCAAGCACTCAATAGCTTGCTGCCAGTTGCATCAACAGCCAAACTAACTTCTATCAAAAAACTGAGAGAAAGGATAGCCAAACTTAACCGCTGCTGACTGTATAAGTTGTCCCATGCACTGGAGTCATTGTAAACTGTTCCCACTTGTCCCCAATAATAGAGTAATGCTAGGCGCCAGGTGATTTTTTCACGGCGACACTAGCTAACCACCATGGATCAAGTTGCTACTTAAAAAATGGGACACAGGATCACAGTGAGGTTGTTACTTACAAAATGAGACACGGGATCACAGTGAGGTTGGACGTAAAAGGTCGTGTCCAGAGAAATTCCGCCAATAATATGACAAATGTAGCATAAATTTTCATTTCAACTTGCCACTGTTGCTTAAACTAAAAGGCTAGATATAAACAGGCACAGAAGAACAGCATACAGCTGGGATGCAGTTGTTGGCATGTCTTCTCTAGAAATCGAACGGTAACCTGAAGCCATGATCGCTACGTTAGGAGTACTCTACTGCAAAATAGTACTAAGCACAAAGGATAGTGGACGAAGGGAATGCCAATATAACAGGCTTGGAATAACCAAACATTTCTGTATCACCATTCCATTATCATGCCTAATATACTCTAGTTTACCCTAGCTTTCTTGTGTGAACCAGGTTCAACGATGGTCGGTTTTCCATGCGCTATCTTGAACCTATTCCGCGCTTCAACCAAGAGAGTCGGAAAGTTCTGCATCAAATGGAGGTACTCACTTGACGTCGCGACCATCTTGAAATTGTCACCATCGGTGAGGAAATCAAAGCACCTAGCTTTGAGTTTGGGGCAGACATGGGCCTCCGCAAGTTCCAACATTGAAACCACAGTGTCCGTCGTGATACCATTGCAACATAGTTTGTCCTCACAGATCTTCTTTAGCCCCTCCACCCCATACCTATCAGCGGCTACAAGCAGATGCTGGTACTGTGCCATGGGGGAAGAAATATCCACCTTGCCAGCATCAGGCAGCGAACTATGATATATGTAATGGAGCATTGATCTGAAGGTTAAGGCCTCCATGTCATGGATGGTGATAGATGACATCTTGCTCTCAGCCATCACACCATAGAGCTCTGCTCTGAAGACTGGCGATCGGGTAGCGAGCACGAGACGATGTGCACTGAAGCTCTCCCCGCCAACATGAAAGGAAACATCGGTGAGATCTTGTTTATCCCACAACATGGCAAGATCATGACCCAAACTCGGGAGCTCCTGCTTCAGCGGTGAAGTTGGAGGTGTCCAGTTGATGTCCACAGAGCACAACACCACAAAGTAGTTGTCGACCACACAGTTCGCCTTGACTTCATCTCTCCTTGCTATCAGAATGCAACCTCCAATTAAGCCAGGGATAGAGCTGCCTATGTTCGTCGCCGTCCCCGTCCCCATGGAAGGCGCTGGTGAGCCGGTCTTGTCGAGTAAAACCATGTGTGTAGACACCTTGGGATCGCCCTCCAGATCGGGGTTACGCCGCACTGTGATGAGGACTATGATTTTGGGGCTCGACTGTCGGTAAACAGCTTTGCATTTGCATCCAGCAACGACGGTGCTCGCGTTTACATCACTAGTATCCTCGGGCGACGAGAGTCTTACCCGGAAATGGAAGATGCGACTGTCTCTTGTTGGGAGTATTTCGCAATCTGATGGGGCCATGATGAACCCTCGGATTTGACCTCACCTGATTCTAATGGGGGAACCGGCAGCGGCAGACGGCAGCGATATGCAAATCCGGGAAGCGGCGGCGTCGGCGATTTTACATGGATCTTCGCAGGCTGCTGCCGGCGGGGATGGTGGGTGGCGGCAGGAAGAGGGGTGCGATGGGGACCGGGGAGAGGAACTGAGAGTGTGGAGTGCGGCTAGGGTTGGGACTGGTGGTACTCGAGCGTTGCGTGGACGTGGCTGCGTGTTGAGCAGACCTGTCCATATGGGCAGGCCCGGCACCACATGGCCCGACCGTAAAAGGGCCTGGCATGGGACGAGCTGTGTCCACCCTTTTATATAAAAGGGTAATGATTCTAAAAGTGGACTCGGCCACAAGCGTCTGAACCGAGCTGTCCGGCTGCAGTCAACATCCAACTGCGTCCTGCATCGATCCATGGAACAGTCTGGACGTCTGTTTTCTTGCAAACCGAAAGCAAGCTAGGAGGGCTTTGCGGGAGTTCGAGCATCATCCACGTAGGACTCCGACACCCCTGGCCCATCAAAAAACCCACCCAAAACCCTGTGTCGCCATTCTTCCCTCTTTCTCTGCATCTGTTTTCTTTCCAGTCGACGCTGACGCTCTACCATCCCGGCCACCTGCCAAGCCCTTATCGGAACTCCGTGACCTCCACTGCTACACCCAACCTTCACGCCGCTTGTCCTGTGCCGTCGGTCCACACCTCTCGTCCATCCGCCGCATAAGTACCTTCTGCCCCTACGGTAGTCACTACGCCAGCCAAGTGTTTGGTGAAATGCCCATGCTAATTTTTTTTGTCATTTCTTTGAAGCAATGGATTCAGACATGGAGTACATATACGAGCACTAGTCTCCGATGACTCGTCCAACGAGGAGGACTACACAGATGAAACAACGATGATGCATGCGGTCCTTGCAGATGCGAAACGTGCGGGATAGCATGTTCTTAATTTTAAGGGACCGATTAAGGGTCATCAAGTGATCAATCATCCAGACTCCTTGGGAACACTTTAATTTGATGCATTAAAAAATGTTGGTCAATTGTTTCGTAAATTTCAAAAACTGTATCCAAATTATAAAAAATGTTTGCCAATTTAAAAAAAAATCTCATGAGTTTGCAATATATTCACATTTTTTAAAAAAATATCCATGAATTCATAAAAAATACAAACGAATTCAAAAGATGTTCACGATTTCAAAAAAGTTCACGCATTTCTAAAATTATTCCTGTTTCAGAATATTGTCCACGGATTTAAAAGATGTTCGCAAAAGAGTAATAAAAAGAAAAAAAAGAAAAAAACAAACATGAATAAAAGAATAAGAAACAAAAAAAGGAAAAATGGAAATTAAAAAAAAAACAGAAAAGGAAAAGGAGAAGGAAAAGGAAAAATTAAATTAAACTAAATAACCATACAAAAAACAAAAGAAAAAAAGACCGCATCAGGGAAGGTTATAGAACCATCCCAAAACCCATGAAAAAACTCAAAATGGGCCGACCCATACAGTGGAGAGGTGCTCAGGGCATACGCACTAGGTCGCTGCACAGTGACCTATGCGCCTAGGAGCCGTGATTCTAGACAACCTAGATCGTTAAAAAATTCCACTACGGAAACTACTCCCTCCATCCCATAATATAAGAACATTTTTTAACACTAGTATATTGTTAAAAACGTTTTTATATTATGAGATGGAGGGAGTATTTGGTTTGCCCGCCTAGGACTAGGAGTGTGCTAAGGGGAGCTTCTAGTCAGCGCTTTAAGCACCAACTAGGGGTTCTGGCGCCCACGCAACCACCTCTTAGGCCGGGCCGAAAAACGCGTGTGCTCTCTGGCTACCTCCTGGCTCGGTCTGGTTGGTTTGCTCATGATTGGACATGGTAGACGGTCAATCATTGACTTAAAAAAACAAAAAAGTGAATTAAAAAATGCACAGGATTTTTTTAAAAGTTCTTAAATTTGAAAAAATATCAAAGTTGAAAAACGTTAATTGAATTTGGAAAAAAATCATCAAATTCGGGAATTTCAAAAACATTCATCAAATTTGGGAAAAGTTCATCAATTTTGAAAAAAATCTTCAGTTTGAGAAAAGCATTGATTTTGAAAAAAAGTTCATCTATTTTCAAAAGAAGTTCATCCAATTCAAAAAAAGTTCCCCGATTTTGAAAAAAGAGTTCAGTGGTATTTTTTCTAAACCATCATATTTGAAAAAAAGGTTCACCAATTTTGAAAAAGTTCATCGATTTTGAAGAAAAGGTTCACGAATTTTAAAAAGTTCATTGACTTTTGGGAAAAAGTTCACGCATTTTGGAAAAGGAACACCAAAAAAAGAAAAAAAAGAAGAAGACGAGATAAAAGATGAAAATGAAGCAATAAGGCACGTCGCGTGTAGTGGCTAGAGTGGTTACTGCAGCGAACTTCGAACAACGACGGCTCCGGTTTGAATCACATCAGGAGCACATTTCTTTTGCGGGATTTAAAGAATGATACATGGACCGGCCCATCTCGCGGCACGAGTTGTGCACTTCATGCGATCGTTAGCAAAATGGCCTATGACGAATGGCTAAAGAGTCAAATGGGAAGTGCCGTGTGTTAAGGGCTGGTTTTCTATCTTTACCTACTAATAAAATACCAATTTCTTTTGCCCGTTCATCGCCAGCAATTTTATAGAATAGTCCCTATTGATTTAGATATTTAACACATAGTCCCTGTGTGGATATCCAAGAAAATGTTTCGTCTTTACAAAAAAATCCTACATTTGTAAATATTCAGCCCGCTATCCTTTATTTTGTGTTTATCTTATCCAGCCGCGGCGTAGGACAACGTGAGGAGACGGCTACAACCGCGACGGAGGACGAGAAGACGGACATTGTTGGGAAACGTAGTAGAAAACAAAAAAATCGCCCTACAAACACCCAGGAACAATACGAAGATGCATATAGGGTTTGGATCAACGATCATTACCGACTCCGGAGTGTAGCGGAAATAGATGAGTTACTGTAGATCGTACTTGGAGTCCCTCGAACTGTTGATGACGATCCCGCGAACCGCCCTCGAACAAAAGACCGAAAGCACGGCCTCTCTACTTGGTTGCAAGCATACAGTCTTCACGATCCGGCAGCGCTTCGCTGTCCAGAGCTAATCGTCACCGGAGAATTAGAGGGAGGATATTAGAACCACACTGGGCTAATAATTATGAGGACTAGAGGAACTATGTCTAGCTCTAATTAGTCAACTAGGACCAACTAGAACTAACACTAGATGAACTAGAGGAGGCTCCAAAACTTGTATCTGAATTGTGGCCAATACCTCAAGTATATATAGGTTAGAGGGAGAGAAGAGGGCAGCCACCAAGGAGGTGTTGGGGAACGTTGCAGAAAATTAAAATTTTTCCTACGGTTTCACCAAGATCCATCTATGAGTTCATCTAAGCAACGAGTCATGGGAGAGAGTTTGCATCTACATACCACTTGTAGATCGCGTGCGGAAGCTTGCAAGGTGATGATGGAGTCGTACTCGACGTGATTCAGATCACCGATGTCCAAGTGCTGAACGGACAGCACCTCCGCGTTCAACACACGTACGGGACGGGAGACGTCTCCTCCTTCTTGATCCAGCAAGGGGGAAGGAGAGGTTGATGATGATCCAGCAGCACGACGGCATGGTGGTGGATGCAGCAGTTCTCCGGCAGGGCTTCGCCAAGCGACTACGGGAGGAGGACGAGGTGTAGCAGGGGGAGGGAGGCGCCAAGCACAAGGGTACAGCAGCCCCCCTCCCTCCCCCCCTTTATATAGGCCTCCAAGGGGGGGCGCCGGCCCCTGGAGATCCAATCTCCAAGGGGGGGGGGGGGCGGCCAAGGGGGTGGAGTGCCCCCCAAGCCAAGTGGGGCGCCCCCCCACCCCTAGGGTTTCAACCCTAGGCGCAGGGGGTGGGCCTAGGGGGGCGCACCAGCCCACTATGGGCTGGTTCCCCTCCCACTTCAGCCCATGGGGCCCTCCGGGATGGGTGGCCCCACCCGGTGGACCCCCGGGACCCTTCCGGTGGTCCCGGTACATTACCGGGAGACCCCGAAACTTTCCCGATGGCCGAAATACCACTTCCTATATATTATTCTTTACCTCCGGACCATTCCGAAACTCCTCGTGACGTCCGAGATCTCATCCGGGACTCCTAACAACATTCGGTATGCTGCATACTCATATTCATACAACCCTAGCGTCACCGAACCTTAAGTGTGTAGACCCTACGGGTTCGGGAGACACGTAGACATGACCGAGACGACTCTCGGGCAATAACCAACAGCGGGATCTGGATACCCATGTTGGCTCCCACATGCTCCTCGATGATTTCATCGGTCGAACCACGATGTCGAGGATTCGATCAAACCCTGTATACAATTCCCTTTGTCAATCGGTACGTTACTTGCCCGAGACTCGATCGTCGGTATCCCAATACCTTGTTCAGTCTCGTTACCGGCAAGTCACTTTACTCGTACCGTAATGCATGATCCCGTGGCCAACACCTTGGTCACTTTGAGCTCATTATGATGATGCATTACCGAGTGGGCCCAGAGATACCTCTCCGTCATACGGAGTGACAAATCCCAGTCTCGATCCGTGTCAACCCAATAGATACTTTCGGAGATACCTGTAGTGCACCTTTATAGTCACCCAGTTACGTTGTGACGTTTGATACACCCAAAGCACTCCTACGGTATCCAGGAGTTACACGATCTCATGGTCGAAGGAAAAGATACTTGACATTGGCAAAGCTCTAGCAAACGAACTACACGATCTTTGTGCTATGCTTATGATTGGGTCTTGTCCATCACATCATTCTCCTAATGATGTGATCCCGTTATCAACGACATCCAATGTCCATAGTCAGGAAACCATGACTATCTGTTGATCACAACGAGCTAGTCAACTAGAGGCTCACTAGGGACATATTGTGGTCTATGTATTCACACGTGTATTACGATTTCCGGATAATACAGTTATAGCATGAATAAAAGACAATTATCATGAACAATGAAATATAATAATACTTTTATTATTGCCTCTAGGGCTATTTCCAACAGTCTCCCACTTGCACTAGAGTCACCAATCTAGTTACATTGTGATGAATCGAACACCCATAGAGTTCTGGTGTTGATCATGTTTTGCCCGCGAGAGAGGTTTAGTCAACGGATCTGCGACATTTAGATCCGTGTGCACTTTGCAAATCTCTATGTCTCCATCTTGAACATTTTCACGGATGGAGTTGAAACGACACTTGATGTGCCTGGTCTTCTTGTGAAACCTGGGCTCCTTGGCAAGGGCAATAGCTCCAGTGTTGTCACAGAAGAGTTTGATCGGCCCCGACGCATTGGGTATGACTCCTAGGTCGGTGATGAACTCCTTCACCCAAATCGCTTCATGCGCTGCCTCCGAGGCTGCCATGTACTCCGCTTCACACGTAGATCCCGCCACGACGCTCTGCTTGCAGCTGCACCAGCTTACTGCTCCACCATTCAACATATACACGTATCCGGTTTGTGACTTAGAGTCATCCAGATCTGAGTCGAAGCTAGCGTCGACGTAACCCTTTACGACGAGCTCTTCGTCTCCTCCATAAACGAGAAACATGTCCTTTGTCCTTTTCAGGTACTTCAGGATATTCTTGACCGCTGTCCAGTGTTCCTTGCCGGGATTACTTTGGTATCTTGCTACCAAACTTACGGCAAGGTTTACATTGGGTCTGGTACACAGCATGGCATACATAATAGATCCTATGGCTGAAGCATAGGGGATGACACTCATCTCTTCTTTATCTTTTGCCGTGGTCGGTGACTGAGCCGAGCTCAATCTCACACCTTGTAACATAGGCAAGAACCCTTTCTTGGACTGATCCATTTTGAACCTCTTCAAAATCTTATCAAGGTATGTGCTTTGTGAAAGACCTATGAGGCGTCTTGATCTATCTCTATAGATCTTGATGCCTAATATATAAGCAGCTTCTCCAAGGTCCTTCATTGAAAAACACTTATTCAAGTAGGCCTTAATGCTGTCCAGAAGTTTTGTATCATTTCCCATCAAGAGTATGTCATCTACATATAATAGGAGAAATGCTACAGAGCTCCCACTCACTTTCTTGTAAACGTAGGCTTCTCCATAAGTCTGCATAAACCCAAACGCTTTGATCATCTCATCAAAGCGAATGTTCCAACTCCGAGATGCTTGCACCAGTCCATAAATGGATCGTTGGAGCTTGCATACTTTGTCAGCATTCTTAGGATCGACAAAACCTTCCGGCTGCATCATATACAGCTCTTCCTTAAGATGTCCGTTAAGGAATGCCGTTTTGACGTCCATCTGCCATATCTCATAATCATAGTATGCGGCAATTGCTAACATGATTCGGACGGACTTCAGCTTCGCTACGGGAGAGAATGTCTCGTCGTAGTCAATCCCTTGAACTTGTCGATGACCCTTAGCGACAAGTCGAGCCTTATAAATGGTAACATTACCATCCGCGTCCGTCTTCTTCTTAAAAATCCATTTGTTTTCTATCGCTCGCCGATCATCGGGCAAGTCTGTCAAAGTCCATACTTTGTTTTCATACATGGATTCTGTCTCGGATTTCATGGCTTCAAGCCATTTGTTGGAATCCGGGCCCGCCATCGCTTCTTCATAGTTCGAAGGTTCACCGTTGTCTAACAACATGATTTCCAGGACAGGGTTGCCGTACCACTCTGGTGCGGAACGTGTCCTTGTGGACCTACGAAGTTCAGTAGCAACTTGATCCGAAGTACCTTGATCATCATCATTGGTTTCCTCTTCAGTTGGTGTGGGCATCACAGGAACATTTTCCTGAGCTGCACCACTTTCCCGTTCGAGAGGTAGTACTTCATCGAGTTCTACTTTCCTCCCACTTACTTCTTTCGAGAGAAACTCTTTTTCCAGAAAGCATCCGTTCTTGGCAACAAAGATTTTGCCTTCGGATCTTAAGTAGAAGGTATACCCGACAGTTTCCTTAGGGTATCCTATGAATACGCATTTTTTTGACTTGGGTTCTAGCTTTTCAGGTTGAAGTTTCTTGACATAAGCATCGCATCCCCAAACTTTTAGAAACGACAGCTTAGGTTTCTTCCCAAACCATAATTCATACGGTGTCGTCTCAACGGATTTAGATGGTGCCCTATTTAAAGTGAATGTAGCTGTCTCTAGAGCGTATCCCCAAAATGACAGCGGTAAATCGGTAAGAGACATCATAGACCGCACCATATCTAATAGAGTGCGATTACGACGTTCGGACACACCGTTTCGCCGAGGTGTTCCAGGCGGCGTGAGTTGTGAAACGATTCCACATTTCCTTAAGTGTGTACCAAATTCGTGACTTAAGTATCCTCCACCACGATCTGATCGTAGGAACTTTATCTTTCGGTCACGTTGATTCTCTACCTCATTCTGAAATTCCTTGAACTTTTCAAAGGTCTCAGACTTGTGTTTCATTAAGTAGACATACCCATATCTAC
This sequence comes from Triticum timopheevii, assembly GCA_963921465.1. Lineage (NCBI taxonomy): Eukaryota > Viridiplantae > Streptophyta > Magnoliopsida > Poales > Poaceae > Triticum > Triticum timopheevii. The sequence continues at coordinate 317,212,728 of OY997270.1, forward strand.
TCAAGTCATCAGTGAGAGTGAGAACATAACGATATCCTCCGCGAGCCTCCACGCTCATTGGACCGCACACATCGGTATGTATGATTTCCAACAAGTTGGTTACTCGCTCCATTGTTCCGGAGAACGGAGTCTTGGTCATTTTGCCCATGAGGCATGGTTCGCATGTGTCAAACAATTCATAATCAAGAGACTCTAAAAGTCCATCAGCATGGAGCTTCTTCATGCGCTTGACACCAATGTGACCAAGGCGGCAGTGCCACAAGTATGTGGGACTATCGTTATCAACTTTACATCTTTTGGCATCCACACTATGAACATGTGTAATATTACGCTCGAGATTCATTAAGAATAAACCATTGACCATCGGAGCATGACCATAAAACATATCTCTCATATAAATCGAACAACCATTATTCTCAGACTTAAATGAGTAGCCATCTCGTATTAAACGAGATCCAGATACAATGTTCATGCTCAAACTTGGCACTAAATAACAATTATTAAGGTTCAAAACTAATCCCGTGGGTAAATGTAGAGGCAGCGTGCCGACGGCGATCACATCGACTCTGGAACCATTCCCGACGCGCATCGTCACCTCGTCCTTCGCCAGTCTCCGTTTATTCCGCAGCTCCTGCTGTGAGTTACAAATATGAGCAACGGCACCGGTATCAAATACCCAGGAGTTACTACGAGTACTGGTAAGGTACACATCAATTACATGTATATCAAATATACCTTTGGTGCTGCCGGCCTTCTTATCCGCTAAGTATTTGGGGCAGTTCCGCTTCCAGTGACCCTTCCCCTTGCAATAAAAGCACTCAGTCTCAGGCTTGGGGTCCATTCTTTGACTTCTTCCCGGCAACTGGCTTACCGGGCGCGGCAACATCCTTGCCGTCCTTCTTGAAGTTCTTCTTGCCCTTGCCCTTCTTGAACTTAGTGGTCTTATTGACCATCAACACTTGATGTTCTTTCTTGATTTCAGCCTCTGCTGACTTCAGCATTGAGAACACTTCAGGAATGGTCTTCACCATCCCCTGCATGTTGTAGTTCATCACAAAGCTCTTGTAGCTTGGTGGGAGCGACTGGAGGATTCTGTCAATGACCGCCTCATCTGGGAGGTTAATGTTCAGCTGGGTCATACGGTTGTGCAACCCAGACATCTTTAGGATGTGCTCACTAACAGAACTGTTTTCCTCCATCTTACAACTGTAGAACTTGTCGGAGACATCATATCTCTCGAACCGGGCATGAGCTTGAAAAAACTAGTTTCAGCTCTTCGAACATCTCATATGCTCCGTGATGCTCAAAACGCTTTTGGAGCCCCGGTTCTAAGCTGTAAAGCACGCCGCACTGAACGAGGGAGTAATCATTAGCACGAGTTTGCCAAGCATTCATAATGTCTTGGTTCTCTGGGACGGGAGCGTCACCTAGCGGTCCATCTAGGACATATTGCTTCCTGGTAGCTATGAGGATGATCCTCAGGTTCCGGACCCAGTCCGTATAGTTGCTGCCATCATCTTTCAGCTTGGTTTTCTCTAGGAACGCGTTGAAATTCATGTTGACATTAGCGTTGGCCATTTGATCTACAAGACATATTTGCAAAGGTTTTAGACTAAGTTCATGATAATAAAGTTCTAATCAAATTATGAACTCCCACTTAGATTAGACATCCCTCTAGTCATCTAAGTGTCACACGATCCGAGTCGACTAGCCCGTGTCCGATCATCACGTGAGACGGACTAGTCATCGTCGGTGAACATCTCCATGTTGGTCGTATCTTCCATACGACTCGTGTTTGACCTTTCGGTCTCCGTGTTCTGAGGCCATGTCTGTACATGCTAGGCTCGTCAAGTTAACCCTAAGTGTTTTCGCTGTGTAAAACTGTCTTACACCCGTTGTATGTGAACGTAAGAATCCATCACACCGATCATCACGTGGTGCTTAGAAGCGACGAACTGTAGCAACGGTGCACAGTTAGGGGAGAACACTTCTTGAAAATTTTGTAAGGGATCATCTTATTTACTACCGTTGTCCTAAGTAAACAAGATGTATAAACATAATAAACATCACATGCAATTATATAGTTGTGACATGATATGGCCAATATCATATAGCTCCATTGATCTCCATCTTTGGGGCTCCATGATCATCTTGTCACCGGCTTGACACCATGATCTCCATCATCGTGTCTTCATGAAGTTGTCACGCCAACGACTACTTCTACTTCTATTAGCTAACGCGTTTAGCAATAAAGTAAAGTAGTTTACATAGCGTTCTTCAATGACACGCAGGTCATACAAAAAAATAAAGACAACTCCTATGGCTCCTGCCGGTTGTCATACTCATCGACATGCAAGTCGTGAATCCTATTACAAGAACATGATCTCATACATCACAATTCATCATTCATCACAACTTCTGGCCATATCACATCACATGATCAATCGCTGCAAAAACAAGTTAGACGTCCTCTAATTGTTGTTGCTTCTTTTACGTGGCTGCGATTGGGTTCTAGCAAGAACGTTTTCTTACCTACGAATAACCACAACGTGATTTTGTCAACTTCTATTTACCCTTCATAAGGGCCCTTTTCATCGAATCCGCTCCAACTAAAGTGAGAGAGACAGACACCCGCCAGCCACCTTATGCAACTAGTGCATGTCAATCGGTGGAACCGGTCTCAGTAAGCTTACGTGTAAGGTTGGTCCGAGCCGCTTCATCCCACAATACCGTTGAAGCAAGAAAAGACTAGTAGAGGCAAGCAAGTTGACAAGATCCACGCCCACAACAAAATTGTGTTCTACTCGTGCATTAGAGAACTACGCATAGACCTAGCTCTGATACCACTGTTGGGGAACGTTGCAGAAAATTAAAATTTTTCCTACGGTTTCACCAAGATCCATCTATGAGTTCATCTAAGCAACGAGTCATGGGAGAGAGTTTGCATCTACATACCACTTGTAGATCGCATGCGGAAGCTTGCAAGGTGATGATGGAGTCGTACTCGACGTGATTCAGATCACCGATGTCCAAGTGCTGAACGGACAGCACCTCTGCGTTCAACACACGTACGGGACGGGAGACGTCTCCTCCTTCTTGATCCAGCAAGGGGGAAGGAGAGGTTGATGATGATCCAGCAGCACGACGGCGTGGTGGTGGATGCAGCAGTTCTCCGGCAGGGCTTCGCCAAGCGACTACGGGAGGAGGACGAGGTGTAGCAGGGGGAGGGAGGCGCCAAGCACAAGGGTACAGCAGCCCCCCTCCCTCCCCCCTTTATATAGGCCTCCAAGGGGGGGGGGGGCGCCGGCCCCTGGAGATCGAATCTCCAAGGGGGGGGGGGGCGGCCAAGGGGGTGGAGTGCCCCCCAAGCCAAGTGGGGCGCCCCCCCACCCCTAGGGTTTCAACCCTAGGCGCAGGGGGTGGGCCTAGGGGGGTGCACCAGCCCACTATGGGCTGGTTCCCCTCCCACTTCAGCCCATGGGGCCCTCCGGGATGGGTGGCCCCACCCGGTGGACCCCCGGGACCCTTCCGGTGGTCCCGGTACATTACCGGGAGACCCCGAAACTTTCCCGATGGCCGAAATACCACTTCCTATATATTATTCTTTACCTCCGGACCATTCCGAAACTCCTCGTGACGTCCGGGATCTCATCCGGGACTCCTAACAACATTCGGTATGCTGCATACTCATATTCATACAACCCTAGCGTCACCGAACCTTAAGTGTGTAGACCCTACGGGTTCGGGAGACACGTAGACATGACCGAGACGACTCTCGGGCAATAACCAACAGCGGGATCTGGATACCCATGTTGGCTCCCACATGCTCCTCGATGATTTCATCGGTCGAACCACGATGTCGAGGATTCGATCAAACCCTGTATACAATTCCCTTTGTCAATCGGTACGTTACTTGCCCGAGACTCGATCGTCGGTATCCCAATACCTTGTTCAGTCTCGTTACCGGCAAGTCACTTTACTCGTACCGTAATGCATGATCCCGTGGCCAACACCTTGGTCACTTTGATCTCATTATGATGATGCATTACCGAGTGGGCCCAGAGATACCTCTCCGTCATACGGAGTGACAAATCCCAGTCTCGATCCGTGTCAACCCAATAGATACTTTCGGAGATACCTGTAGTGCACCTTTATAGTCACCCAGTTACGTTGTGACGTTTGATACACCCAAAGCACTCCTACGGTATCCAGGAGTTACACGATCTCATGGTCGAAGGAAAAGATACTTGACATTGGCAAAGCTCTAGCAAACGAACTACACGATCTTTGTGCTATGCTTATGATTGGGTCTTGTCCATCACATCATTCTCCTAATGATGTGATCCCGTTATCAACGACATCCAATGTCCATAGTCAGGAAACCATGACTATCTGTTGATCACAACGAGCTAGTCAACTAGAGGCTCACTAGGGACATATTGTGGTCTATGTATTCACACGTGTATTACGATTTCCGAATAATACAGTTATAGCATGAATAAAAGACAATTATCATGAACAATGAAATATAATAATATTTTTATTATTGCCTCTAGGGCATATTTCCAACGGGAGGGACTTCCCTCCTTGGGGCACCGGCAAGGGAGGGGAGGAGGAGTCCTCCCCCTTCCCCAGTTCAGCCTCATTCCATGCCAAAGGGGGTGCCTCCCCCACTTGGGCCTTGGTGGCCCAAGTTGCCTTCCACCACATGGACTTTTTAGGCTCGTTGATGTTAAATTAAATATAAAAGCCCTCTAACAATAGAGCATATTATATATAATTTAACATCTTTGGATACATTTTCTACCTACATATTATTTATCGACAATACCCAGTATTGCTCGGTAAACACCGACACCCTTCCGGTGACCCGAAACACTCCCGGTTCCTCTCAAAACTATTCTGAATAAACAATTCCACTAATAAATCCTTGATATTCTCGTCCTACTAGCACTCAGCATGTCGTGATTACCTTAAACTTGTGACCCCATAGGTTCAGTGAATCATAGACATGAACAGAACCCCTTCGTTCAATGACCGATAGTGGAACCGTGGACATCCATATCGATCCCTATAATTACATGAATGACATTCGAGTGAACCTTTGGTTATAATGCGATGTTTCCTTTGCTTTGCTATACTTCACAAAACCCGAGATGCATCGGTATCCTCCCGAGTCATACACATGCTCACTATACCATCAATCTCGTTGTTTTGTTCTTCTTTCTTGTTAAAGTGTTTCAACATCCCCGTGACATAGTCACCCATGTCTGGCCATATGATGATGGATGCCATCACACCGAGAGGGCCCTAAGAATATCTCTCCATCGTCGGAGGATCAAATCCCACTCTCGAGCTATCTAGTACCTTATCAAACTTTTTGATGAACCCATAAGTTATCATTATGATCACCATGTTACAAATGACGTTTAAGCAACCCCAAAGCTCACTGCACTATAGGAAATGAATACAATACTCTCATGGTTTGAGGAACTAAAATGCATGATAACACTCCATGTTATAACAATTGATTCTAGACGATATTATCTTAAAGTATAACAAATAAGATTGGATTGATTCAATATGATCGTTCTTCTAATGTCATACTATCATTGTTATTTCAGGACTAGCATTACACTTAATGATATCCCGAGATCCGAAAAACATGATCACCAACAACACTTGAGCCAGTCTTAGAGGCAAGACTAGAAACATATTCTTTACCGTTTATCATTCCACACATGCATATGAGTTTTCCACTGAATCACATATTCCAGGATCATAGCAGTTATAACATGAAATATAAACTCTTAATTATGAAAATGGAAATATATTAATACAATATTATTGCCTCTAGGGCATATTTCCAACAAATGTTGTGGGTGCTTTCTCGGGTAAGGGAGGCTACCCTTGCTACGCTCATGGGCGTTGATGGAGGATGGAAGGGGGATAGCTTCTGGTGGATACATTGGCTGCTAGCGCCGTTGTGAATTGTTTGCCGTCGCTAGTCCTCTCTGGCCTCCTCCACCGTAGCCTTCTCAATCTCCTGTCTCGTGATTTAGTCCCACCTTGCTCCTTTGCATACAATTCAATCAATTTATATACGTAAGTTACTTTGCCGCATCAGAAATCAACAGGCGTACAAGGGTGGACAGAACGAAGGAATTAATTCCTCAAGTGGGAAGAGGGAGCAAAGGAATACGCAATCCTAAGCTTCGAAGGGAACTCCAAATCAGACAAGCACAATCGACATGCAACAACCATGGGTGTGGCCCAAACCAAATCTGGGAGCAGAGGAGGGCCAGACGATGCAGCAGCTTGCTGGTGCATGATGCAGAGGCAAGGTTGGCATGTGGATATGTGGAGAGGTGAGGCCGGAGGCGTCGTTGAGCAGAGGAGGCCAATGCAGAGAGGTGATGCTATGACCGTGCAACAGAGGACGAGCGGGAGGCGATCGACGGGTGATGATCAGCAACACAATAGCGGCAACGACGCCATGGGCGAGCGGCGTGAGGCAAAGAGGAGGAGGCAAGGCGCAACCTATCATGAGCAGCCAGAGAAAGAAAGAAATGTGTGGGAGCTCGAGGGTGAGAGGAAATTGGGGGGACGATGCGCGACAGCGACCTGCTTGGTGGTTGCCGACGACAGCGGGTGGCAAGAGGCCATCAGAGGGGTGCAAGGAGGCGCTGGATCGGGCGAGGGCACTCCTCCTGGTGGCGGCACTATGATGAACGAGGGGAGGTCGAGGGAGGATCGATGGGTGAAGAAGAGAGATGAGGGAATAGGATAGGCTTTTTCCAGAGGAAGGGGAAGCCACCACCTGAAATTTACATGAAAAGTTTTCCTTTTTATGGCCAAGTTCAAATAGTGCAAAAAAATCAAACAACCAACATTTTCTAAAAATAATAATCTGGGAGTAGAGGAAGGGTTGGATGAGGCAGCGGCTTGCTGGCGTGTGATGAAGAGGCAAGACTGGCATGTGGAGATGTGCAGAGGCAAGGCCAGAGGCATCATTGGGAAGTGGAGGTCAATGCAGGGAGGTGATGGCACGGCTGTACAATAGAGGACGAGTGGGAGGCGCTCGGTGGGTGAGGATTAGCAGCGACAACGATGCCATGGGTGCGCAACGCGTGACAAAGAGGAGGAAGCAAGGCACGATCCGTCATGAGCATAAAGAGAGAGACACGCGAGAGCTCGAGGTTGAGAGAAAAACGAGGGGACGACACGAGGCGGCGGCCTGCTTGGTGGTAGCCGGCGGCGGCGGGTGGCGAGGGGCCATCGGAGCGGTGCAAGGAGGTACTGGATCGGGTAAGGGTGCTCCTCCTGGTGGCATCGCTACGACGAACATGAGGAGGACGAGGGGTGGGGTGGGGGTGGGGTTGATGGGTGAGGAAGAGAGATGATGGGAGATGATAGGCTTCTTCCATAGGAAGGAGAAGCCACCACGTGAAATTTATCATAAAAGTTTGCCTTTTATGGCCAAGTTGAATAAGTGCAAAAGAAAAATCAAACAACCCACATTTTCTAAGAATAATAATCTGGAAGCAGAGGAGGGGCCAGACGACGCAGCGGCTTGGTGGAGCGTGCAGCAGAGGATGACCGGGAGGCGCTCGGCAGGTGAGGTTCAGCAGCAGAGGAGCGGCAATGGCGCCATGGGCGAGTGGCATGCGACAAAGAGGAGGAGGCAAAAGGCGCAACCCGTCATGAGCAGCCAGAGAAAGAGAGAGACACGATGGAGCTCGAGGTTGAGAGGAAAACGGGGGAACGACGCGGGGCGACGTTGTGCTTGGTGGTCGCCGGCAATGGCAGGTGGCAAGGGGCTGTCAGAGCGGTGCAAGGATGCGTCGGATCAAGTGAGGGTGCTCCTCTTGGAGGCGGCACTACGACGATAGAGAGGAGGACGAGGGGGGATTGATGGGTGAGGAAGAGAGATGATGTGAGAGGATAGGCTTCTTCCAAAGGAATGGGAAGCCACCACCTGAAATTAACCAGAAAAGTTTGCCTTTTTATGGCCAAGTTCGAATAGTGCAAAAGAAAAACCAGACAACCAACATTTTCTAAAAATAATAATCAACATAGTAAAAACATGTTCGCTTTCGAATATTAACAAAAACAACTGTATATAAACAATCCCACTACAATGCGCCACTACTCTCCCCTACAAAATAAATTTGCTTGCATTCAAATATTTTTTAAATTCTAAGATAGACTTTTGGATTAGTTATTAAATTCTCGAATAGTATACAACAATTCCACGTCTGTATATCCCGCTAAAAACACTTATACCATTCCTCTCCCACCTGATGATAGTGCTAAAATGAAGGCGGAGCCATTAAAGGACATCCCGACGACTTTCTCAACTTTCTACTACATGGTCTTGAAACAAACAATTCTTTTTTTATTGCGGATACCGAGCATGTGATTTTTTAAGATAAAGAGTGCTTCAAATTCTTCTTGTTAAAAAAATCAGGCTTTTATATATGTTCATGCTTTTTAAAAAATGCATAAAAATAGCAAAAATATTCCAATTTTTTAACTAAAACATTTAAAATTGATCACAAAGTTTTCAAAATTCATATTTAAAAAACATGTGTTCAAAAATTGTTGATCTCCAAAACATGTTTCACTTCTAATAAAAATTTCAAAACTCTTTAGTTATTTTAAAATAAAGAAATATTTGCTTTTTCAAGAAAGTAAAAAATAGCAGACTATTCCATGCACCACTACTCCTTTATCAGATGAAAGATGTTAGGGTGGCTTCTTTACGTTCACGTGTCACTCCTGCGATAACATTATAAACTTATTACCGATGTTTATCACAATTAGATATAAAAAATGGTACGTACTGTCACATGAAACAGGTTTTACGATATTTTTAGGCGAATGCAACATACGAACATTTGTACTAGTATAAACCAAGATGCATACAGCGCAACAGCCTAGCATGTTCAAAAGGCTCACATGTATTAATTTTGCCAACATTTGGTTTTTTTTGGACAAATGATGGATTTTATTTTTTCAAAATGGAGTATCAAAAGGATACAAATACAATGAGTATACACCCGGCCTCTGTATAGTTAGGATGCACACAGTCAATACCAACACACACATAAAAACACCTCAGCAAATAGCAAAGTCATATAAGACCAAAGCTATGTGTATGTGAGGAAAAAAATGCCATTAGATCCGCGATCGGCAAACTACAACTTTAACCATATCCGGAACAATCATATCATGACACCACATGAATGACGATATTCTTCAACAACAAAGTCTTTAGGAAGGGAATGACGCTTAAGCGCCGCCGTCACCGGATCCGGCCACCCAGGGCCAGAATCTAGGTTCATCCTGAAGAGTCAGTCCAAGCATATCCGAGAAATGCCTTCAACAAGGTAACGATGTAAAAACACCGCCATCGCTAGGTATAACCAACTCAGGTCAGACCTAGATTTTCACCCCGAAGCTCAAGGCCGGGTGCTCGAGTAGCACCACCAACGACGTTAGTCATGTGTTGGCACCACCACTTTTCCGTAATCCTAGTAATTACATGCAATGTGCAATCGCCGCCGCTGCACAACCATCCCTCCGCATCAAGCCATCGTCCGTTGTTTGCATTTCGCTAACGAAGTCAGCCACTGGATCTAGAGGGAATAACCCTCACAAAGACCTTCATGTGGCCACTGCAATCCGGAGTCCGCAACGAAGTCAGCCAGGACGTTTGGTAGATTCATATCACAAAAATATATCATTAGAATTTTCAAATGTTATATTTCCTAAATTGTAAATTCTTTGCGGGGACTATTGTGGTACTAACTTTTATGGCATATAATTTGTATTATATTGATCAAATTATCGATCTAAGGATTCACGTGAGCCCTTTAATTAAACCAAAAAAAAAGGAGCAGCGGAGAACCTGATTCTTTCTGGTGACCACTCATTGTGAAATGTGAAGCACATCACTTCCAGCAAGGCGCTGAGGGATGGTGATAGGCAGATCACATGAGGACCGGGGACCACGTATGGGAAAATTGTTGCCGTAGATCGAGGATAAAGGCATCAGCTTCTCTCGCCACAGACGGATGCCACTCAAGCGCTGGTGCCGGATATTTTCGGCAGCAGAGATTGTGCCTACATTTTTCTTTGCAACATTTTGGAAATTTGGCCTAGGATGTGTAAATGTAACGATTAGATGCAGGGTGTGAGGTGTCTGGCGAAGTTATGCATGTTTTAACCCATGTTCTTTATGATCGAAGTTCTGAACCTTGCTCTCAAGTTTAAATTTTGAAAGTAATTCGTGAAAGAAAAAATTCGTTAGGCACGTAGTGGTTGCTGAGATGGGGTTGGAGAGAAAGTGGGTGCTGGGCGTTTTCTTGAACCAAACCAGCGGCCGCCTACAAAAGTAGAAGTGGCTGGGAAGCCATTTCAGGCATAAGCTGATGTGACAGACCTTGGTTTGGAGTTTTTTTAAGGATCCGTGAAACGCTACGCAAAATACCGCTTAAAAAACTTCCTGGATAAAAAGAGCTAAAGCTGGCAATTGAATAAGACACACTACTTTCATAGGATACCTCAGCAAGCATTCTTTCTAGAAAAAACATTCTTTATAGAGAAGAGCCTTGTCGTAGAAAGCTATTCCCGGAATTCACATCAGCAACTATTGATAAATCCAACGTCAGGGAGTAATAAAGTAGTATAGGCTAACTCCAACATGGATCACTAAATCGCCTCAACATGTTCGAATCGAACAGTTCGGACGTTTGTTACGACCCAAAAGTGGTCCTGATCGATGCGGATGTTTGAAATCTCATAAATTGAAACCAAGCTACCTGAGGTTTAGGATAATCTGGACGTCCGCCACCCCGGACTCCGCCACTCCGGACCCACATAAACCCATCTCCCGCCTCTTCCGCGACGTCCGTTCACTCTCCACGCCACATTCATGCCGGTCACAGCTGATCTGACCCTACGGGACGACATCCTACCTGCATTCATGTTGGCTAATCGGCCGTTCGCCTACTTGACATTCACACCGGCGTGGCGAACGAGCAACCTACTCCGGCCCCGCATTCATCCCAACGCTCTGCATGCCTGGGCTATTTAAAGTCGTCCGACAACGCCCCCAAAACCCTAACCCTCCGAGCACCTACTCCCTATGTCCTAGCCTCTGGCCGACCAACTCAACATCATATGTCTGTTGTCCGCCGTTGCATTGTCCGGGACCTCTGGTGGCTAGAGTAACTCGTTGTTGTTGCAGCGCTACAGTGCGGAGGCCGGGCGCCAGGCTCGCATTGCACCGGGCCAACCTCCGAGCTCTCCAGAGCAGAGCTCAAACGTGTCAGAGATGAAGGAGGAGGGCGACCCCATGGCAATAGTGGAGATCACCATGGACGAGGAGAAGGAGGAGGGTTAGGTGCCTGCACCGATGTAGGTGTCGCACTACAACAGTGTGTTGGCAGAGGCGGAGCAGGAGCAACTGGCACCGTCGGTGTCCGTGTTCAGTTTTTTCTGTAGAAGGAGCAGCAGTACAACCTAGCACTCCTCGAGGAGCACTGGCTAGTGCAGGACTAACTCTCGGCGGAACGGGCATCCGAAGATGTCTTCACGGCCATGGTCATGGTAGACACTAACATCATTGACGAGCACCAGGCGGTGCTAGATTCCGTACACAATGCACATACCATCCGTCGCGAGCGCTGGCAGCTCTGTATCAACGAGGCGGAGCGCAACCTCCTTTTCAGCGCACTAGATGCAGAGACCGGCGACGCTGGACTACTACAATGACATGGCAGCCAGGCCATGTCGGCAACTTCGCCTCATTCGCGCCGACCAACAATAGTGACGAGGCTAGACCGTCTGGCGTGGGGATTGTTGACCTCACCTCCATCGACGATGACGATGGCCGGACGGACGTCGACGGGGAATAGATTTTTGGTTGTTTTAGATGTTTTATGTACACTACAAAAAAAAAGACACATCCGTGGCATTTTGGGCCGAATGAATTTTTTTCCTGTCATACATATGACACTTCTATGACGATAATTGTGACAAAACCCGGTATCATCATAGATGTGGTGGGCTCCTACTTCTATGACAAAAAATCATCACAGAAAATGGGCTTTTCGTCCTGGGCGGGCAGGAGACGCAGCTGCATGACATTCTTTGGGCCGTCCATGACGGAAAAAAACAGTGGTAGAAGCGAGGGCGAGGAAAACTTCGGGGAATTCCCCGTTACGGTGGGAGGTCGAGGGCCGAGCGATGCGCGTTTCTCTCGTACACGTACGCGCGTGTGTGCGAGGCGTTGGCTCTAACTGAACCTGAGCGAGGCGTTGGGCTCTAATTGAACCCGAGCGATTGCACTGCAGGCTACGCATTACTGAACCCGAGCGATCGATCGATGGCTGTTAACTGAACCTGATCAAGCGATTCCTTCGCTACTGCTGCTAACTGAAGCCGATGGATGCTGCCTCTCTGGATGAACAGTGAGCGTTGCGGGGGGTTTGGATGAACAGTGAGCGGTGGCGTTGCCTTTGGATGAACAGGACCCCGTGGTGTGGAGGGCTGGATGAACAGTAGATGGTGGAGGGGTGGTTGAACAGTAGCCGGTGGAGTAGGGCGCGGTGGAGGCTGGATGAACAGGAGGCCGTGGATGAACAGTCGCAGGTGGAGGATGGAGGAGGTCGACGGTGGATGAACAATAGCCCGTGGAGGCTGGAGGAGGTCGACGGTGGAGATGAACAGTATCCCGTGGAGTCCCGTTTTGTGGTACGCCACACCCCTCCCGATGAACAGGACTCCCGTTTCGACCGTAGTGCTCCAACATAAGTCCGTTTCGTCCGTTTTGTGGCACGCCACACCCCTCCCGATCAACAGGACCCCCCTTTCGACCGTAGGAGGTCCGTTTCCTCCGTTTTGCGGTATGCCACACCCCTCCCGATCAACAGGACCCCCGTTTCGACCGTAGGAGGCTTGTTTCCTCCGTTTTGCGGTACGCCACACCCCTCCCGATCAACAGGACCCCCGTCTCGAACGTGGCCGGTCGAACACAAGGTCGTTTCCTCCGTTCTGCGGTACGCCAGGCCTCATTTCCATCGACTATTCCGTCCAAGCCGGTTGGCTCCCACGCGTTCTGTTGCCTCCCGATGAACACGACACATTCCGTTGCCTCCCCATGAACACGACGCATTCTGTTGCCTCCCCATGAACACGACGACGACGCTATTTCTCCGTTCTGACCCAGCCATATACACGAGCCCTGGCCGTACGTATGCGCGAGTAGGCGTTCGAGACCCTGCCCGTATGTACGTACGTGGCCGTATTTTCTTTCTTGCACCCTGGCCGCTGTACGTACGTGTACATGCTACATGCACGCCTATACTATGACACGTGCGCGCCTCTACATCGACCACTATATATGTACGTACACGTTCGCGACCAGAATGACAACGCTGTTGGGGAACGTAGTAATTTCAAAAAAATTCCTACGCACACGCAAGATCATGGTGATGGTATAGCAAAGAGAGGGGAGAGTGTTCGTCCACGTACCCTTGTAGACCGTAAGCGGCAGCGTTAGCACAACGCGGTTGATGTAGTCGTACGTCTTCACGATCCGACCGATCCAAGCACCGAACGTACGGAGCCTCCGAGTTCAGCACACGTTCAGCTCGATGACGATCTCCGGCCTCCGATCCAGCAAAGCTCCGGAGATGAGTTCCTTCAGCACGACAGCGTGGTGACGATGATGATGTTCTACCGGCGCAGGGCTTCGCCTAAACTCCGCGACGACATAACCGAGGTGGAATATGGTGGAGGGGGGCACCGCACACGGCTAAGGAACGATCCGTAGATCAACTTGTGTGTCTCTAGGGTGCCCCCCCGCCCCCGTATATAAAGGAGCAAGGGGGGGAGGCCGGCCGACCTCTTGGGGCGCGCCAAGGAGGAGGAATCCTCCTCCTAGTAGGAGTAGGACTCCTCCTTTCCTACTCCTACTAGGAGGGGGAAGGAAGGGGGAGAGGGGGAAGGAAAGGGGGGGTGCCCCCCTCCTAGTCCAATTCGGACCAGAGGGTGGAGGGGGCGCGCGGCCCATGCTGGCCGCCCCTCTCTCCTTTCCCCTAAGGCCCATAAGGCCCAATACTCTCCCGGGGGGTTCCGGTAACCCCCCCGGCACTCCGGTTTTCTCCGAAATCACCCGGAACACTTCCGGTGTCCGAATATAGTCGTCCAATATATCAATCTTTATGTCTCGACCATTTCGAGACTCCTCGTCATGTCCGTGATCACATCCGGGACTCCGAACAAACTTCGGTACATCAAAACTTATAAACTCATAATAAAACTGTCATCGTAACGTTAAGCGTGCGGACCCTACGGGTTCGAGAACTATGTAGACATGACCTAGAACTATTCTCGGTCAATAACCAATAGCGGGACCTGGATGCCCATATTGGTTCCTACATATTCTACGAAGATCTTTATTGGTCAAACCGCATAACAACATACATTGTTCCCTTTGTCATCGGTATGTTACTTGCCCGAGATTTGATCGTCGATATCCAATACCTAGTTCAATCTCGTTACCGGCAAGTCTCTTTACTCGTTACGTAATGCATCATCCCGTAACCAACTCATTGGTCACATTGCTTGCAAGGCTTATGATGTGCATTATCGAGAGGGCCCAGAGATACCTCTCCGACAATCGTAGTGACAAAACCTAATCTCGGAATACGCCAACTCAACATGTACCTTCGGAGACACCTGTAGTACTCCTTTATAATCACCCAGTTACGTTGTGACGTTTGGTAGTACCCGAAGTGTCCTCCGGTAAACGGGAGTTGCATAATTCTCATAGTTACAGGAACATGTATAAGTCATGAAGAAAGCAATAGCAGTATACCAAACGATCAAGTGCTAGGCTAACAGAATGGGTCATGTCAATCACATCATTCTTCTAATGATGTGATCCCACTAATCAAATGACAACACATGTCTATGGTTAGGAAACATAACCATCTTTGATTAACGAGCTAGTCAAGTAGAGGCATACTAGTGACTATATGTTTGTCTATGTATTCACACATGTATCATGTTTCCGGTTAATACAATTCTAGCATGAATAATAAACATTTATCATGATATGAGGAAATAAATAATAACTTTATTATTGCCTCTAGGGCATATTTCCTTCAGTCTCCCACTTGCACTAGAGTCAATAATCTAGATTACATAGTAATGATTCTAACACCCATGGAGTCTTGGTGCTGATCATGTTTTGCTCGTGAGAGAGGCTTAGTCAACGGGTATGCAACATTCAGATCCGTATGTATCTTGCAAATCTCTATGTCTCCCACTTGGACTTGGTCCCGATGGAATTGAAGCATCTCTTGATGTGCTTGGTTCTCTTGTGAAATCTGGATTCCTTTGCCAAGGCAATTGCACCAGTATTGTCACAGAAGATCTTCATTGGTCCCGATGCACTAGGTATGGCACCTAGATCGGAAATGAACTCCTTCATCCAGACTCCTTCATTTGCTGCTTCCGAAGCAGCTATGTACTCCGCTTCACATGTAGATCCCGCCACGACGCTTTGTTTAGAACTGCACCAACTTACAGCTCCAGCGTTTAATATAAACACGTATCCGGTTTGCGATTTAGAATCATCCGGATCAGTGTCAAAGCTTGCATCGACGTAACCATTTACGACTAGCTCTTTGTCACCTCCATATATGAGAAACATATCCTTAGTCCTTTTCAGGTATTTCAGGATGTTCTTGACCGCTGTCTAGTGATCCACTCCTGGATTACTTTGGTACCTTCCTGCCAAGCTTATTGCTAAGCATACGTCAGATCTGGTACACAGCATTGCATACATGATAGAGCCTATGGCTGAAGCATAGGGAACATCTTTCATTTTCTCTCTATCTTCTGCTGTGGTCAGGCATTGAGTTTGACTCAACTTCACACCTTGTAGCACAGGCAAGAATCCTTTCTTTGCCTTATCCATTTTGAACTTTTTCAAAATTTTGTCAAGGTATGTGCTTTGTGAAAGTCCTATTAAGCGTCTTGATCTATCTCTATAGATCTTGATGCCCAATATGTAAGCAGCTTCACCGAGGTCTTTCATTGAAAAACTTTTATTCAAGTATCCCTTTATGCTATCCAGAAATTCTATATCATTTCCAATTAATAATATGTCATCTACATATAAAATCAGAAATGCTACAGAGCTCCCACTCACTTTCTTGTAAATACAGGCTTCTCCAAAAGTCTGTATAAAACCATATGCTTTGATCACACTATCAAAACGTTTATTCCAACTCTGAGATGCTTGCACCAGTCCATAAATGGATCGCTAGAGCTTGCACACTTTGTTAGCACCTTTTGGATCAACAAACCCTTTTGGCTGCATCATATACAACTCTTCTTCCAGAAATTCATTCAAGAATGCAGTTTTGACATCCATTTGCCAAATTTCATAATCATGAAATGCAGCAATAGCTAACATGATTCGGACAGACTTAAGCATCGCTACGGGTGAGAAAGTCTCATCGTAGTCAACCCCTTGAACTTGTCGAAAACCTTTCGCAACAAGTCGAGCTTTATAGACAGTTACATTACCATCAGCGTGAGTCTTCTTCTTAAAGATCCATTTATTCTCAATGGCTTGCCGATCATCGGGCAAGTCAACCAAAGTCCATACTTTGTTTTCATACATGGATCCCATCTCAGATTTCATGGCTTCTAGCCATTTTGCAGAATCTGGGCTCATCATCGCTTCCTCATAGTTCGTAGGTTCATCATGGTCAAGTAACATGACTTCCAGAATAGGATTACCGTACCACTCTGGTGCGGATCTTACTCTGGTAGACCTACGAGGTTCAGTAGAAACTTGATCTGAAGTTTCATGATCAATATCATTAGCTTCCTCACTGATTGGTGTATTTGTCACAGGAACCGGTTCTTGTGATGAACTACTTTCCAACAAGGGAGTAGATACAGTTATCTCATCAAGTTCTACTTTCCTCTCACTCACTTCTTTCGAGAGAAACTCCTTCTCTAGAAAGGATCCGATTTTAGCAACGAAAATCTTGCCTTCAGATCTGTGATAGAAGGTTGAAAGATCGAGGATGTCGCCTAGAGGGGGGGGGGGGTGAATAGGCGCTTTAAAATAATTACGGTTTAGGCTTGAACAAATGCGGAATAAACCTAACGGTTAATTTGTCAAGCACAAAACCTAAAACAACTAGGCTCACCTATGTGCACCAACAACTTATGCTAAGCAAGATAAGCAACTATGTGATAGCAAGATATATGACAAAGAACAATATGGCTATCACAAAGTAAAGTGCATAAGTAAAGGGCTCGGGTAAGAGATAACCGAGGCACGCGGAGACGACGATGTATCCCGAAGTTCACACCCTTGCGGATGCTAATCTCCGTTTGGAGCGGTGTGGAGGCACAATGCTCCCCAAGAAGCCACTAGGGCCACTGTAATCTCCTCACGCCCTCACACAATGCAAGATGCCGTGATTCCACTAAGGGACCCTTGAGGGCGGTCACCGAACCCGTACAAATGGCAACCCTTGGGGGCGGTCACCGAACCCGTACACTTTGGCAACCCTTGGGGGCGGTCACCGGAACCCGTCAAGATGCTCAGGGCGATCTCCACAACCTAATTGGAGACCCCGAGGCTTGCCCGGAGCTTTACACCACAATGATTAAGCTCCGAAAACCACCAACCGTCTAGGGCGCCCAAGCACCCAAGAGGAACAAGCTCAAGGGCACCAAGCACCCAAGAGTAATAAGCTTCTCAAACTTCACTTCCACGTATCACCGTGGAGAACTCAAACCGATGCACCAAATGCAATGGCAAGGGCACACGGAGTGTCCAAGTCCTTCTCTCTCAAATCCCACCGAAACAACTAATGCTAGGGAGGAAAATGAAAGGAAGAACAAGAAGGAGAACACCAAGAACTCCAAGATCAAGATCCAAGGGGTTCCCCTCACATAGAGGAGAAAGTGATTGGTGGAAATGTGGATCTAGATCTCCTCTCTGTTTTCCCTCAAAAACTAGCAAGAATCCATGGAGGGATTGAGAGTTAGCAAGCTCGAAGAAGGTCAACAATGGGGGAAGAACACGAGCTCAAAGGATAAGGTTCAATGGGGAAGAAGACCTCCTTTTATAGGTGGGGGAAAATCCAACCGTTATGCTCACAACCCGCACAGAGCGGTACTACCGCTCGTCCTCACGGTACTACCGCTAGGGATCGCGGTACTACTGCTTGCGGTACAAAAAAAATACTTCCGTACCTACCTCTGCAAGACTTGGGACGAGTTTTTTGGTCCGGAGCGGTACTACCGCTGTAGGAGCCGCGGTAGTACTGCTCTAGAGCGGTAGTAAAAAATTACATCCGCTCCAATTCGCGGTAGTACCGCTGCAGCCTTTTCAGAACACTAAAACTGCCACAACTTTTGCAAACAGACTCCGAATTCGATGAAACCAAGTTTGTTGGAAAGCTAGCGACAAGGGCTAACACAATCTTGAAAGAAATATCAATAAGAAGCAAATTAGAAAAGGCCCATACGAAAATGGTGAGAACCCTTCCTCGGATAAGACCGGTAAAACCTCCAACACCGAAAACATCATAGTAGACGCATGCGAACTCCGTTTTCGATGAACTCAAGCTTGTCATCAAGATGACCATAAGCTCTAAGACTCACAAAGAGAACCAAACAAGAACCAAGAAACATGATGCAAGGATGCAATGGTTTGAGCTCTCTACTAACGATACGATCAAGCTACCAACTTGAGAGCCCCCCTTGATAGTACGACAAACGATCCTATAACCCGGTCTCCCAACTACCACCATGAGACCGGTAAAATAGAAAACCTATCAAGGGAAAACCTTTGCCTTGCACATGGTCCACTTGAGCTAGATGATGACGATCTTGACTCCCTCAAGTTGGACCACCTTTCTTGATTGCGTTGGCTCGATGAAGACTAGATGATTGCTCCCCCATAGTCCACTATGGGTGAGCCACTCTTCGGTACATCTTCACAAGTCCATTGAAACCACAATGGATGGCAAGATTCAAGCACTTTATCTCTTCATGATGCTCCACTTGAACTTGCACATGGCAATCTTGATGACGATCACCACTTGATGCCATCCTTTCCATGGGTTGTATGATATCTTCCTCTTGAAGCAAGCCCATGGACACGTACCTAACCCCACAAAGAACTCTCACATAGACCATGGGTTAGTACACAAAGTGCAATGGACAATGCTTACCATACCATGGATCACTTGATCCCTCTTGGTACATCTTCTACGCTTTGTGAGTTGATCAACTTGATTCACTCTTGACTTAGTCTTGATCAACCTTGAATCTTTCCAACTCTCTTCATTTGGATGATGTCTTGAAGGTAAACATGAATGATCACACAATCTTCTTCTTCAAGACATGCTTGCAATAAGCTCAACACTCACATGACCAATCTTTGGATAATTCCTTAATAGCACCTTGGTCAACTCATAAACTCCTTGAAACCAACACATGGACTTCAAGAAAAGCCTATGGACAAATCCTTAAAATATAACTCAAGACAACCATTAGTCCATAGATATTGTCATCAATCACCAAAACCAAACATGGGGGCACCACATGTTCTTTCAATCTCCCCCATTTTGGTAATTGATGACAATCACTTTCAACAGAGTTTATATAAGGAATTATGCATCACAATGCAATGCAACAACCAATGATGCAAGAGAATGAGATGCAAATGCTTAGGAACAAAACCAAAGCAAGGAGAAAACTTTGAAACCTTCTCCACAAAACTCTCTGAAACTTCTCCCCCATTGGCATCGATTGCCAAAATGGGCGAAAAGCTTAGAAGGCCAAAATAAATTGTGGTCCTCCATAAATTGTGTATTTCTCAACAAGAGAGTGGAATGCAATACACATATCCAACTGTCAATACTTGGAGGAAGACAAACTATATTGAGGCCCAAAGATTGCAACAGAGAGATATGCCACAAAGACATAACAAAGAGAGAGACAAGCAATCAGAAGATACCAAAAGAAGCAAGCAATCAACGGATATCAATTGAACCAACTAGAACAATGATCCTACGTGCCAAAAGAATAAAGATATTATGATATGAGCAAAGGATTGTTCTAAAGAAACTAGAGACGCTCCCCATGATTTGTGCACATATAAGAATTTTTGTATTTGAATACAAAGTGCTCAAAATAGGATCATAGCTCCCCCAAAATCAATAGAAACTCACATCCAGTGCAAGTGAGCATATAGGAAACAAAGCCTAGTGCTTGCAACAAGCACATGGTTGAGCAACACGAAAGGGAGGCAACTTAAGAATAGGCTCAACCAAAACCGATGTGTGTGAGTCAAGGCATTGCACTTGAGAAGACTAATGTACGGATGAGCATTAAGCATCAATATAGTCCTGAAAGAAAGAGATACACGGTGCAAGGCATGTCATTCCCACACACAACTTGCAAACGGGTTCACAAGCTCACTAATAAGCATATAAAGAACCAATGCTTGTGACAACCCATGGTGAAGATAGACGATGAAAGCCTCATCAAGACGAGGGATACCAATTAGATGGCAAAGGCCTCATCATGACAAGCAAAAAGAAAAAGATCTTCACCACAAAAGAGTGCATCAAGATGCAACGAAGTAAGACACGCACTCAAGGCAAATGCTTTCACGGAGCCACCAAAGAAATAACATAAGAAAGACAAGGTGGACGTGAAGGAAAGGAAATCAACTAGAGATGTAATTTCTCTCAAGTGTATAAGGTTCTAGGTAGATGAAATCATGATGACATATATCTACGAAGAAGGATGTACACCTGAAATAGTTACAACACGAAGGAACCAGATATCCACAAGGAAGTCATAAATATACCAATAAGATATTTGCTTGCAAGCATAGCACTTGGCTAGATATGGTCTTATTGTATATAAATGAATTCCAATCACACATCCATCAAAGACATCACAACTAGAAACAAGAGATCATTGTTGGGATGCTTTGAGAAAGGAAACAAGTATCACAAGATATGAAATGAATATCATGCCAAGATGCAACCTACACAAGGTTGAATGCAAGAGAGGAAAGCATGGATAGATACTTGTTACCCAGATATCATTGGAAGGATGCAGTAGATACCAATTGAAGGTAGATAGTAGTTCATTGATCATCCTAGCTTGACTCCAATATGCACATGGTGACAACACCTTCCTTGTGAGTGAGCCGAGCATCCAATGTATCTCCAAATGTTCCTACAAGAACAACACAAACTAAATGGTACCCAAACTCATTGGGACCACATAGTTAGAAACACAAATACATAGGACAAACTCCACATAAATATGTGCATATAGATATGAAAATAAACATCATGCACATCTCATCCAATTTGAGACTTGGTGGAGTTTCCCCTATATATTGGGTCAAAGAAAGAAAGCATGCCAAATAAAATACATGAAGTAAACATGCATGCTCAAGACTTTCAAAACCCGAAACCAAAAGATAAAGAAATGCCAAGTGAAAAGGATACCAAATGGAGAAATCATCACTTGGAAGATATCATTAAAGATACATCAAGGAATGAGATATCCATTGATACACACTAAACTAAAGACGTCAAACTCCCAAAGAGAGGATGGTTCCAAACAAACCAAGCTCTCAATAAAGTTTCATGATGGCACAAAGTACCAAAAAGAAATGGCTTGCCTTCCACCAAAACACACTTGATAAGGATCACAAGAAGAGTGTTCTGAAGAAAATAGAATAGCTCCCCCACGAGTTGTGCATTATATAGGATTTGTATTTGAATACAAAATGCACAGGGTGGGATCACCGCTTTCACTATATCTAGAAAACACTAGACAAGAACAAGAAATAAACAAGATCCACAAGTGGTATGGAAGACAACGGGAGTTGACACAAATCTTGGCAAGAGAAAAGGCAAGTAAAACAAAAGCCAATGTAAAGATGATCAATAAATTCTACCACACATAAATGACTACCAATTGTCAAAAGACAAGAAGTAGATGGAAAGAATTCCCGGTGGTAGATAGCAAGGATATCCAACATCATCTTCACACCACACACAAGCAAATTGCAACTTGTAGAGCTAACATGCCACCTAGGAACAAGATAATCTACAATATCAACACCAGGTGACAACATCTCAAATGTACACATTTTCTAGGCTAGTAATATACATAGCATATTACTCCCCCATAATGTGATACCAATGAAGAAAACTTAACAAGAGGCAATAAGAGGATCCAACACGAGATAATTAATGGAATTTTTAGAATTTGAATTTCTCATGAAAGATATACCACCTAGCGACTAGATAATCTTGAAATATCAATACTATATGGTATTACTCATGTGCACACATTTATAGGATTGTGAGGTGCACAAAGCACACCACTCCCCCATAATGGATATTCCGTTAATCTCTCACAAGAGCCAACTAAGAAATAAACAAGATGCACTAAGGCTCAACGAACAACACACAAGTACATGATGTGCAAACCAACATACACAAAGGTAATTTGGAGACACATCATATACAAACACATGCAAGGAACAAAACCAAAACATGCAAGGGGGCAAGTAACTTTCAAGGTAAACAATTTTAGTACAAGTTACCGCAAGGAGGCACATTGGATATAAGATAGAAACTTGATAATCCAATTGACTTGGCTTGAGACAAAGAGAATGATGAAGTCCCCTTAATTCTTCATAATGTAGCCAAGTCTCCAATGCCCTCCAACAACACCTATTGATCAAGTTTGAGCTTGTTGGTCCCCAACCAAGTTGGGTCCTAAGAGGTTAGTCACAATAGGTTTGGCTACCCAAATGGTTCTTTGCTTGACACCACTTTGAGTACCAACAAACTTGGCAAACACATTGCCAACCTTATCCTTACCAAGAGAATAGATATCATAAATAATAATTGGGTTGGATAAGTTACCACTAGTGCATGAAGAAGCGACGTGACCTTTCTCACGACATAAGTAGCAACGTCTACTCTTCACTTTCTTCTCACTTGATTTCTCAATTTGAGAAGCATTAACTTGAGTCTTCTTGGGAAGAGGCCTTTCTTCAACTTGATGTTGAGCATGAGATTGAACTTGTGCCCTCTTACCTTGTTGCTTGACACTAATGGCCTTCTTCTTCAATGGGCAGGATCTAACATGATGCCCTTCGACTTTGCACTTGAAGCAAACAATCTTGGCCGAATGCTTGACTTGTTCTTGGCCCTTCTTCTTGTTCAACTTGGACTTCTTCTTGTTGTTGGAGTTGAATCCATGTCCACCTTTGTCATTGGGGGATTTTTGCACACTCAAGATATTGTTGAGTGTGGCCTTCCCTTCATGACACTTTTCCAAGTCTTTCTTCAAATAAGTGACTTGGGCCTTGAGCTCTTTGATTTCCTCTACATGGTTAGTCTCAACACAAGTACTAGAGGAAGTATAAGCTTCATTGTTAGAGCAACAAGGCAAGGAAAGCAATTCATCACAAGATGTACCAACATTGTGAGTAGATGAATTACAAGGACTAGCACATGGCAATATACTATTTTGACTAGAAGTAGTGCTAGTATCCACATGAGGCTCACTAGATGTTACCTTAGCAATCATGGCCTCATGAGCTATCTTTAGCACACTATGGGATACTAGAAGATCATCATGAGAGCTTGAGAGCTTTTCATGACTTTCTTCCAATTTCCCATAATTGCAAGATAGCACCTCAAGTTGAGCCCGTAGCTCAACATTCTCCTTCAAAATGGATGCTTCACAAGTAATAGAATTAGTAGCACAAGCATCATCATTCACAACAAGAGGAGAAGGCAACTTGGCAAGCTCTTTTAAATAAGCGGCTTCAAGTTGAGCATGAGACTCGGTGAGTTTGATGAGCTCAACCTTGATGACCCTTGAGCCATTTTCGAGGTGCTCAAAATTCTCAAGGAGTCTAGCATGAGCAACTTCAAGCTTAGCATTTTTAGTTTCAAAAACATTGGCCACCTCAAGAGCTCTATCAGTAGATTCCTTCACTCTAGACAATTCTAGAGCAAAAGTCTCCTCAAGAGATTCCTTGGTGGTTTGTTCAAGTTCAAGAGCTTGAGAGAGGTCCGCAATCTCATTAGCGTAATCACGCCCATGACCTTCCATTTTATCAATGGTGACCTCATGCTCCTCAAGACAAGATTCCAACTCATCAATATATTTCTTGCTCTCAATTGCAATGGACATAATTTCCATGAAGTTGGAACGAGCAATTTTATTTTTATGAAGAGCTTTAAAAACGATTTCCCCCTTAATTTTTAAGGAGGCAACATTATCATTCTCTTCATCATTATCCTCATCATCATTAGCATCAACATCATCATCAAGAGACATATTGGGGTACAAAGTAGGAGATACCTTTGACGCCTTAGCCATAAGGCAAAACGCAATAGATGATGATGTAGGATCCCTTGAGGCACCATTAAACACCACATCCTGTTCCATGGAGTGTTTGGTTTCCTCTACATTGTTAGCACAACAATTCGAGGAAATAGATGCATTTTTATCATGGCAACAAGACATAGCAAGCATATCATCATGATATTTAGTCAAGCAATTTCTACATGATATGCAAGGACTATCAACACAAGCACGTGAAACATTTGGAGTGCTCAAAGTGTTAAAGCCCAAAGAGGGAGCATTGCAATAATATAGTGATGAAGGATCATCCACAATAAGCATACTATCATCATTGCAATTACCAACACTACTCACCATATCATTACCTTGTGGAAAACCACATGTAGGTGAAGTAGAAGAAGTTGAGAAGACTATATGACCGGAGGTGGAGGGAGAACAACCATCCCCACAAATCTTGGACACACCATATTTATCTTGAAGCTTTGTCCATAACTCATGAGCATCCCGGAACGGCATGAGTTGAAATATAACTACATTGCTCAAAGCATCGAAAATCACATTAGAGGCTTGAGCATTGAGATAAGAGTTTTTCTCATCCTCTAAAGATAATCTTTGGGGATCCTTTGGAGGAGAAAAACCCATATCTACAATTCGCTCTAAATTTGGGTCCATGACCCTAAAGAGATTAAGCATGCGAATTACCCAAACATCAAAAATTGTGCCATCAAAACTAAGAGTGTCAGAGAATCCTAATCCCCTAGTTGACATATTTACTCTCTAGGCGGTTAAGCCCAACAAAGAGAGACGAGGCTCTGATACCAATTGAAAGATCGAGGATGTCGCCTAGAGGGGGGGGGGGGTGAATAGGCGCTTTAAAATAATTACGGTTTAGGCTTGAACAAATGCGGAATAAACCTAACGGTTAATTTGTCAAGCACAAAACCTAAAACAACTAGGCTCACCTATGTGCACCAACAACTTATGCTAAGCAAGATAAGAAACTATGTGATAGCAAGATATATGACAAAGAACAATATGGCTATCACAAAGTAAAGTGCATAAGTAAAGGGCTTGGGTAAGAGATAACCGAGGCACGCGGAGACGACGATGTATCCCGAAGTTCACACCCTTGCGGATGCTAATCTCCATTTGGAGCGGTGTGGAGGCACAATGCTCCCCAAGAAGCCACTAGGGCCACCGTAATCTCCTCACGCCCTCGCAGAATGCAAGATGCCGTGATTCCACTAAGGGACCCTTGAGGGCGGTCACCGAACCCGTACAAATGGCAACCCTTGGGGGCGGTCACCGAACCCATACACTTTGGCAACCCTTGGGGGCGGTCACCGGAACCCGTCAACATGCTCAGGGCGATCTCCACAACCTAATTGGAGACCCCGAGGCTTGCCCGGAGCTTTACACCACAATGATTAAGCTCCGAACACCACCAACCGTCTAGGGCGCCCAAGCACCCAAGAGGAACAAGCTCAAGGGCACCAAGCATCCAAGAGTAATAAGCTTCTCAAACTTCACTTCCACGTATCACCGTGGAGAACTCAAACCGATGCACCAAATGCAATGGCAAGGGCACACGGAGTGTCCAAGTCCTTCTCTCTCAAATCCCACCGAAACAACTAATGCTAGGGAGGAAAATGAGAGGAAGAACAAGAAGGAGAACACCAAGAACTCCAAGATCAAGATCCAAGGGGTTCCCCTCACATAGAGGAGAAAGTGATTGGTGGAAATGTGGATCTAGATCTCCTCTCTGTTTTCCCTCAAAAACTAGCAAGAATCCATGGAGGGATTGAGAGTTAGCAAGCTCGAAGAAGGTCAACAATGGGGGAAGAACATGAGCTCAAAGGATAAGGTTCAATGGGGAAGAAGACCCCCTTTTATAGGTGGGGGAAAATCCAACCGTTATGCTCACAACCCGCACAGAGCGGTACTACCGCTCGTCCTCACGGTACTACCGCTAGGGATCGCGGTACTACTGCTTGCGGTACAAAAAAAATACTTCCGTACCTACCTCCGCAGGACTTGGGACGAGTTTTTTGGTCCGGAGCGGTACTACCGCTATAGGAGCCGCGGTAGTACTGCTCTGGAGCGGTAGTAAAAAATTACATCCGCTCCAATTCGCGGTAGTACCGCTGCAGCCTTTTCAGAACACTAAAACTGCCACAACTTTTGCAAACAGACTCCGAATTCGATGAAACCAAGTTTGTTGGAAAGCTAGCGACAAGGGATAACACAATCTTGAAAGAAATATCAATAAGAAGCAAATTAGAAAAGGCCCATACGAAAATGGTGAGAACCCTTCCTCGGATAAGACCGGTAAAACCTCCAACACCGAAAACATCATAGTAGACGCATGCGAACTCCGTTTTCGATGAACTCAAGCTTGTCATCAAGATGACCATAAGCTCTAAGACTCACACAGAGAACCAAACAAGAACCAAGAAACATGATGCAAGGATGCAATGGTTTGAGCTCTCTACTAACGATACGATCAAGCTACCGACTTGAGAGCCCCCCTTGATAGTACGGCAAACGATCCTATAACCCGGTCTCCCAACTACCACCATGAGACCGGTAAAATAGAAAACCTATCAAGGGAAAACCTTTGCCTTGCACATGGTCCACTTGAGCTAGATGATGACGATCTTGACTCCCTCAAGTTGGGCCACCTTTCTTGATTGCGTTGGCTCGATGAAGACTAGATGATTGCTCCCCCATAGTCCACTATGGGTGAGCCACTCTTCGGCACATCTTCACAAGTCCATTGACACCACAATGGATGGCAAGATTCAAGCACTTTATCTCTTCATGATGCTCCACTTGAACTTGCACATGGCAATCTTGATGACGATCACCACTTGATGCCATCCTTTCCATGGGTTGTATGATATCTTCCTCTTGAAGCAAGCCCATGGACACGTACCTAACCCCACAAAGAACTCTCACATAGACCATGGGTTAGTACACAAAGTGCAATGGACAATGCTTACCATACCATGGATCACTTGATCCCTCTTGGTACATCTTCTACGCTTTGTGAGTTGATCAACTTGATTCACTCTTGACTTAGTCTTGATCAACCTTGAATCTTTCCAACTCTCTTCATTTGGATGATGTCTTGAAGGTAAACATGAATGATCACACAATCTTCTTCTTCAAGACATGCTTGCAATAAGCTCAACACTCACATGACCAATCTTTGGATAATTCCTTAATAGCACCTTGGTCAACTCATAAACTCCTTGAAACCAACACATGGACTTCAAGAAAAGCCTATGGACAAATCCTTAAAATATAACTCAAGACAACCATTAGTCCATAGAGATTGTCATCAATTACCAAAACGAAACATGGGGGCACCGCATGTTCTTTCAAAGGTGTACCCAATAGTTTCTTTTGGGTATCCTATGAAGACACATTTCTCCGATTTGGGTTCGAGCTCATCTGGTTGAAGTTTCTTCACATAAGCATCGCAGCCCCAAACTTTAAGAAACGACAACTTTGGTTTCTTGCCAAACCACAGTTCATAAGGTGTCGTCGCAACGGATTTTGATGGTGCCCTATTTAACATGAATGCGGCCATCTCTAAAGCATAACCCCAAAACGATAGCTGTAAATCAGTAAGAGACATCATAGATCGCACCATATCCAGTAAAGTACGATTACGACGTTCGGACACACCATTTTGTTGTGGTGTTCCGGGTGGCGTGAGTTGCGAAACTATTCCGCATTGTTTCAAGTGTAGACCAAACTCGTAACTCAAATATTCTCCTCCATGATCAGATCGCAGAAACTTTGTTTTCTTGTTACGATGATTTTCCACTTCACTCTGAAATTCTTTGAACTTTTCAAATGTTTCAGACTTGTGTTTCATCAAGTAGATATACCCATATCTGCTCAAACCATCTGTGAAGGTGAGAAAATAACGATATCCGCCGCGAGCCTCAACATTCATTGGACCACAAACATCAGTATGTATGATTTCCAACAAATCAGTTGCTCGCTCCATAGTTCCGGAGAATGGCGTTTTAGTCATCTTGCCCATAAGGCACGGTTCGCAAGTACCAAGTGATTCATAATCAAGTGATTCCAAAGGCCCATCAGTATGGAGTTTCTTCATGCGCTTTACACCGATATGACCTAAACGGCAGTGCCACAAATAAGTTGCACTATCGTTATCAACTCTGCATCTTTTGGTTTCAACATTATGAACATGTGTATCACTACTATCGAGATTCAACAAAAATAGACCACTCTTCAAGGGTGCATGACCATAAAAGATATTACTCATATAAATAGAACAACCATTATTCTCTGATTTAAATGAATAACCGTCTCACATCAAACAAGATCCAGATATAATGTTCATGCTTAATGCTGGCACCAAATAACAATTATTTAGGTCTAAAACTAATCCCGATGGTAGATGTAGAGGTAGCGTGCCGACCGCGATCACATCGACTTTGGAACCATTTCCCACACGCATCGTCACCTCGTCCTTAGCCAATCTTCGCTTAATCCGTAGTCCCTGTTTCGAGTTGCAAATATTAGCAACAGAACCAGTATCAAATACCCAGGTGCTACTGCGAGCATTAGTAAGGTACACATCAATAACATGTATATCACATATACCTTTGTTCACTTTGCCATCCTTCTTATCCGCCAAATACTTGGGGCAGTTCCGCTTCCAGTGTCCAGTCTGGTTGCAATAGAAGCACTCAGTTTCAGGCTTAGGTCCAGACTTGGGTTTCTTCTCTTGAGCAGCAACTTGCTTGCTGTTCTTTTTGAAGTTCCCCTTCTTCTTCCCTTTGCCCTTCTTCTTGAAACTGGTGGTTTTGTTAACCATCAACACTTGATGCTCCTTCTTGATTTCTACCTCCGCGGCTTTTAGCATTGCGAAGAGCTCGGGAATAGTCTTGTTCATCCCTTGCATATTATAGTTCATCACGAAGCTCTTGTAGCTTGGTGGCAGTGATTGGAGAATTCTGTCAATGACACTATCATCAGGAAGATTAACTCCCAGTTGAATCAAGTGATTATTATACCCAGACATTTTGAGTATGTGTTCACTGACAGAACTATTCTCCTCCATCTTGCAGCTGTAGAACTTATTAGAGACTTCATATCTCTCAATCCGGGCATTTGCTTGAAATATTAACTTCAACTCCTGGAACATCTCATATGCTCCATGACGTTCAAAACATCATTGAAGACCCGGTTCTAAGCCGTAAAGCATGGCACACTGAACTATCGAGTAGTCATCAGCTTTGCTCTGCCAGATGTTCTTAACGTTGTCAGTTGCATCAGCAGCAGGCCTGGCACCTAGCAGTGCTTCCAGGATGCAACTTTTCTGTGCAGCAATGAGGACAATCCTCAGGTTACGGACCCAGTCCGTGTAATTGCTACCATCATCTTTCAACTTTGCTTTCTCAAGGAACGCATTAAAATTCAACGGAACAACAGCACGAGCCATCTATCTACAAACAAACATAGACAAGCAAAATACTATCAGGTACTAAGTTCATGATAAATTTAAGTTCAATTAATCATATTACTTAAGAACTCCCACTTAGACAAACATCTCTCTAGTCATCTAAGTGATCACGTGATCCAAATCAACTAAACCATGCCCGATCATCACGTGAGATGGAGTAGTTTCAATGGTGAACATCACTATGTTGATCATATCTACTATATGATTCACGTTCGACCTTTCGGTCTCCGTGTTCCGAGGCCATATCTGTATATGCTAGGCTCGTCAAGTATAACCTGAGTATTCTGCGTGTGCAACTGTTTTGCACCCGTTGTATTTGAACGTAGAGCCTATCACACCCGATCATCACGTGGTGTCTCAGCACGAAGAACTTTCGCAACGGTGCATACTCAGGGAGAACACTTCTTGATAATTAGTGAGAGATCATCTTAAAATGCTACTGTCAATCAAAGCAAGATAAGATGCATAAAGGATAAACATCACATGCAATCAATATAAGTGATATGATATGGCCATCATCATCTTGTGCTTGTGATCTCCATCTTCGAAGCACCGTCATGATCACCATCATCACCGGCGCGACACCTTGATCTCCATCGTAGCATCGTTGTCGTTACGCCATCTATTGCTTCTACGACTATCGCTACCGCTTAGTGATAAAGTAAAGCAATTACAAGGCGTTTGCATTTCATACAATAAAGCGACAACCATATGGCTCCTGCCAGTTGCCGATAACTTCGGTTACAAAACATGATCATCTCATACAATAAAATATAGCATCACGTCTTGACCATATCACATCACAACATGCCCTGCAAAAACAAGTTAGACGTCCTCTACTTTGTTGTTGCAAATTTTACGTGGCTGCTACGGGCTTAGCAAGAACCGTTCTTACCTACGCATCAAAAAACCACAACGATAGTTCGTCAAGTTGGTGCCGTTTTAACCTTCGCAAGGATCGGGCGTAGCCACACTCGATTCAGCTAAAGTGAGAGAGACAGACACCCGCCAACCACCTTTAAGCACAAGTGCTCGTAACGGTGAAACCAGTCTCACGTAAGCGTACGCGTAATGTCGGTCTGGGCCGCTTCATCTCAGAATACCGCCAAACCAAAGTATGACATGCTGGTAAGCAGTATGACTTGTATCGCCCACAACTCACTTGTGTTCTACTCGTGCATATAACATCAACGCATAAAACTTAGGCTCGGATGCCACTGTTGGGGAACGTAGTAATTTCAAAAAATTTCCTACGCACACGCAAGATCATGGTGATGGTATAGCAACGAGAGGGGAGAGTGTTCGTCCACGTACCCTCGTAGATCGTAAGCGGAAGCGTTAGCACAACACGGTTGATGTAGTCGTACGTCTTCACGATCCGACCGATCCAAGCACCGAACGTACGGAGCCTCCGAGTTCAGCACACGTTCAGCTCGATGACGATCTCCGGCCTCCGATCCAGCAAAGCTCCGGAGATGAGTTCCGTCAGCACGACGGCGTGGTGACGATGATGATGTTCTACCAGCACAGGGCTTCGCCTAAACTCCGCGACGATATAACCGAGGTGGAATATGGTGGAGGGGGGCACCGCACACGGCTAAGGAATGATCCGTAGATCAACTTGTGTGTCTCTGGGGTGCCCCCCCGCCCCCGTATATAAAGGAGCAAGGGGGGAGGCCGGCCGGCCCCTTGGGGCGCGCCAAGGAGGAGGAATCCTCCTCCTAGTAGGAGTAGGACTCCTCCTTTCCTACTCCTACTAGGAGGGGGAAGGAAGGGGGAGAGGGGGAAGGAAAGGGGGGGGGGGGGGCGCCGCCCCCCTGCTAGTCCAATTCGGACCAGAGGGGGGAGGGGGCGCGCGGCCCATGCTGGCCGCCCCTCTCTCCTTTCCCCTAAGGCCCATAAGGCCCAATACTCTCACGGGGGGTTCCGGTAACCCCCCCGGCACTCCGGTTTTCTCCGAAATCACCCGGAACACTTCCGGTGTCCGAATATAGTCGTCCAATATATCAATCTTTATGTCTCGACCATTTCGAGACTCCTCGTCATGTCCGTGATCACATCCGGGACTCCGAACAAACTTCAGTACATCAAAACTTATAAACTCATAATAAAACTGTCATCGTAACGTTAAGCGTGCGGACCCTACGGGTTCGAAAACTATGTAGACATGACCTAGAACTATTCTCGGTCAATAACCAATAGTGGGACCTGGATGCCCATATTGGTTCCTACATATTCTACGAAGATCTTTATCGGTCAAACCGCATAACAACATACGTTGTTCCCTTTGTCATCGGTATGTTACTTGCCCGAGATTTGATCGTCGGTATCCAATACCTAGTTCAATCTCGTTACCGGCAAGTCTCTTTACTCGTTACGTAATGCATCATCCCGTAACCAACTCATTGGTCACATTGCTTGCAAGGCTTATGATGTGCATTACCGAGAGGGCCCAGAGATACCTCTCCGACAATCGGAGTGACAAAACCTAATCTCGAAATACGCCAACTCAACATGTACCTTCGGAGACACCTGTAGTACTCCTTTATAATCACCTAGTTACGTTGTGACGTTTGGTAGTACCCAAAGTGTTCCTCCGGTAAACGGGAGTTGCATAATTCTCATAGTTATAGGAACATGTATAAGTCATGAAGAAAGCAATAGCAGTATACTAAACGATCAAGTGCTAGGCTAACGGAATGGGTCATGTCAATCACATCATTCTTCTAATGATGTGATCCCACTAATCAAATGACAACACATGTCTATGGTTAGGAAACATAACCATCTTTGATTAATGAGCTAGTCAAGTAGAGGCATACTAGTGACTATATGTTTGTCTATGTATTCACACATGTATCATGTTTCCGGTTAATACAATTCTAGCATGAATAATAAACATTTATCATGATATGAGGAAATAAATAATAACTTTATTATTGCCTCTAGGGCATATTTCCTTCAAATGCTACATACGCTTCGACCAGGTGGGTCCCGACTGTCAAGCACTTCCTTGCGTGCGAAAATGTAGCTGGTGGGTCCCAGCAGTCAGGGGACGAATCGTTTTTTTTGCCCGGACGCACTTCTTTGCGTGCGAAGATGTAGCTGGTGGGTCCCAGTAGTTAGGGGGGCGAATCGTTTTTTTTGCCCGGACGCACTTCCTTGCGTGCGAAGATGTAGCTGGTGGGTCCCAGCAGTCAGGGGGGGGGGGGAATCATTTTTTTTGCCCGGACGCACTTTCTTGCATGCGAAGATGTAGCTGGTGGGTCCCAACAGTCAGGGGGGCGAATCATTTTTTTTGCCCGGATGCACTTCCTTGCATGTGAAGATGTAGCTGCCAGCAGTCAGGGGGGCGAATCGTTTTTTTGCCCGGACGCACTTCCTTGTGTGCAAAGATGTAGCTGGTGGGTCCCAGCAGTCAGGGGGCGAATCGTTTTTTTTTGCCCGGACGGACTTCCTTGCGTGCGAAGGTGTAGGTGGTCGGTCCCAACAGTCAAGGGGGAAACATTTTTTTCGCGAAATACGGTGGCCCGTCCGGTGGGTCCCTGCTGTCAGGTGGAGGAATCATTATTTTTCGCGTAATAAGGAGACACTTCCTTGCTGCGGCCGTGGACCCAGCTATCAGCCTCTCCACGTACAGTCCACGTCCGATGGAAGTTGTTCCTTGACCATGTTGACCACGCCGCGCCAAGAGCACCAGGGCGGTGGACGACGGCGAGGCCTAGGAAGGGGACGACGCGGAGCCGGTGAAGACGTGGCAGTGGATGCCCACGCGGAGAGGAGTATGAGGGTTCACTCGTTCGGCTGTGTTGTGAGGCTGCCGTCGCCGCAGGGCCTGGCCAGCGGTGGGAATAGTAGGGGGCGGTGAGGCCTCCACGGCAGCACAGCCGGCCACGGGAGGCAGGAGCAGGCGGCACGACCGGCGCTGCTTTGGGCGGCTGGAGCAAGAAGACCAGAGGTTGAAGAAGCACTACGGCCGTTGGATGGACATCGTACGGTCACTGCAGCTAGAATCGTTTATATTGACTAAGTTGACAAAGCCCTTGGTACGTCAACTTAGTAGGCCCACAGGCCAGCTTCTGAAACGATGCGCCCTAGATGTCAGGGGGAGGAATCATTTTTTGGGAGGGTGAAGCTAGAATATCCGAAATTGAAGAAGAAGCACGACATCCGTTGGATGGACATCCAACGGCCACTGCTGATAGAACCGTGTGTTGACTAGAAGTTGACAAAGCCTTGCATACGCATCAACTTTGTTTTTTTAGGGACGCATCAACTTAGTAAGGCCAGAAGTGTGTGGCAGAGAACTTATAGCCCATTTGAGATTTGTAAGAATGTGCAGCCCATTTTTGAATTCTAATGGAATTTACTACAGCCCATTTACAGTTTGTTAAAAGTACAACCCATTTCAACCAACCATTCAAAACAGAATTCAATAAAATTTCCCACATTTTGATGGGATCCGAAATATTTCTATCCAGAAATTTCTAGTCAGATTAAATACAATTTCAATATAAATTTATATTACGTAAAAATCCAACGAAACATTGTGCTCGCAACAATTAATGAAATTAAAATTTTCAATATCCAAAAATAATATTTTATAAAGTAATTATGTGTTTGGTGCATTTTTTATAGTTACTGCCTAGTTTTTATAATTACATCCCATTTATTATTTATTAAAGCCCATTTTCTTGTTAAGCCTAATGCATCCCTCCTAGAAAAGATTTGCAGCCCAGTAGGGCGGAGAATAACAACTTGACCTTGCGTGGGTATTCCTAAAAAAAGTATAGCTGGGCTAGCCATTTTCAGCTTGAAAAAAATTAATCTCTGGGCTGGATATCTGGCCTGGGCTAGACGGGCCACAAGCCTCCCAGTTAATACCTGCATTGATGTTTTCGTTGTTGTTCAGAGGAGAAAAATTAATATCTGGGCCAAACATCGAAAACCTCTGCAGTGCTCACACCTCAAAAACACAAATACTGCTCGAGCTGCTTGGTCCCAGCTGTCGGCCGCTTCTTGTGCAATTCTCTCATTTATTGACTACTCCCTCCTTTCCGATTTATAGTGCTCAATTCAAAAATCTCACCAATCAAGGTAGATGGCGAGTGGTGGAATACTTTTTATAGTTTTGCAAAAGCACCTAATTAATGCTCTTGTTATCCAAAAAATTATGTTTATCAATGCATTAATTGCAATGCATGCATGCATAAAGTACATGCATTGTTCAATTTTCTCTTAATACTTGCATGCAATGATTTAATGCACCTTGGAATCTGAATATGTGATGGAAAACAACCAAATTGAGCCTTATAAAATGGAAACACTAAAATTTTGAGATAAGCCCTATAAACCGGAAAGGAGGGCGTACATAGGTTGACAATGGTGTGGGACCGTGATGTCAGGAAACCAGGAGGAAGCAAAATAAATTATATATATATATATATATATATATATATATATATAAAATAAGGAGGCACTTGCGTATGTGAGGCTATGGCTCTGGTGGGTCCCCATTGTCATCCTCTCCAAGTAAAGTCATCTCCTCGCCCGCGCGCGCTTTCCGCCCGAAACAGTCAGCGCCGCCCTCCCCGCTTCCCGGTGCAGGCGATTGCTCCGCCTTAAAATGACACAAGTGCCGTCCGTCCTTCCATCTGCCGCCCACATTAATGATACGCGGTTGCCGAGGCGGCTACTCCAGCACCACACGTCCGTCCCTCCGCCGCCCACCATTGCTATATAAACTGCTGCGCCGGCCATAGCCGCAGTCATCCGCATCCATTCCCTTTCTCCTGTCCACACCACTACTGCCCACCATGGCTTCCTCGCGCTCCAGCGCTCTTTGGGACGGGTGGACGACGGACCACAAGGAGATGGCAGCCATTGCTGCCGACCGGCTAGCCGGCAGGCAGCCGGAGGACGACGACGTCCCAATGGAGAACATGGTAGTCGACAATCCAGCGTCAACCCCCTCCTCCCCGCCATCCTTGCCGGTGCATTGCACCATGACCATCGGCGAGGCCCATGCCCAATATATGGACACGGTGAGCCAGATGCGTGAGAAGCAGTTCCGGGAGGCGCAGGCCGACGCCGCCTACAACCACCATCTCCTCCAGGAGCACCTGCAGGTGGAGGAGCAGATCGCGTGGAGCGGGCGGAGCAGGAGGCGCTGCTCGACTCGTACCGCTCCGCCCGCAAGGGCCGCATCGAGCGCTGGTGGTACCGCATGCGGGTGGCGGAGGCTGCGGCCGCCTACAAAGAGGGCGATGAAGCGGGCGAGGCGCTGTTTGGCAAGACCGTGGACGAGGCAGAGGACAATGCCGGCTCCGACGAGTCCCATCTCCGCTGGCGTCGACGAGGCCCTGCTCCACCGAGGCCCCGCGACGCCAACAATGAGGCAGAGGACACCGCCGGCTCCGCCGAGGCCCCGCCCCGCCAACAACGAGGCAGAGGACATCGCCGGCTCAGCCGAGCCCCCACCCTGCCAGCAACGTGGGGGAGGATTTCCATCGCTCCATTGAGGCGCCGCCCGCCGGCAACGAGACATAGGACATCGCCGGCTCCTCCGAGGCCCCGTCCCGCTGCCAACGAGGCCGCACCACACAGAAAACGAGGAAGAGTAGAACACGGTAGGTCGCCACCGCTCGGGTCCAAGTAAGGCCACCCCTGCTACCCTCCGGTTGAAGCCAAGCTAGGCGGGTTGACCACTGATGGCCGGTTAGCTTCTTGGCGGTGACGTGGAGTCGGAGAGCTACGCTGGAGAAGAACGCTGCTTCTACTTAACTGCTGGTGCAGTTGGCTGGCTGACACGTGGGCCCAATAGGCCACATGTTAGTTACGCAACTACACCTGCAGTTAAGTCACTGAAGCTTCTGTTCGGCTCAGTGGGACACAGGTGGGTAGCTTCGGTTAATTAATTATACCTCCAGCACACCCCTTTTTAGTTGAAGAATGTATGAAATGTAATGAAATCCGGCATGTTTATATGAAATCCGACCGTGTATGAATGAATTTATTTCGATTAGTTCGAATTCCTGTATCACTGGCATTGGATGAACATGCAAAACAATACGTACTAGCATTATTCCCAAGGTGATCACCTCGTTTGCAGCAGTTTCACATGTACTTCCTCCGGTCCTTTCTAGTCTGCATACAAGTTTTGTCTATAGTCAAAGTATCTCTACTTTGACCAATCTTATACGAAAAAGTATGCAGTTTCGCAATGTGCGAAGTAAAAAGGAACAGAAGGAGTACAAAGAGTTTGAGCAGCTTTTTAGCGTTTTTGTACACTGCAATCAAACACACAGGGCTGGCAATTCATAGAGAACATTCAAAACAATCGATGATTATGCATCTCAGTGACTCACATGTCAGAGGCAATATTTACTTCACAACTAAAGAATAAAGAAAAAATTGATCAACGCTACTGACAGCAAAGGGCGTCCCATTCGAAAATATCAAACGCATGTCTTGCTAAAATCAATGAGCAAAATTTGACAAGGTTGTCCCATTCCAAAATATCAAGTGCCTACGATTGTGGAATGGGCAGGGTTTGGCATCAGTTCGGACATTGACATGGCACCTCGTGCTAAATAAACCAGTTGTTCTTTTTGTGCAGTTCCACCAAAATCAACCAAATTCGTGGGTAGCTTGTATGATTTCGCCCTTATATGTTGCAACGCCTTGAACTTATTGGCACCTCCTTTCTTGTGGTGCAAATGAATGATTCGATGTATTCATGAACATTTTGTGCAGTTCCCATTGAAATCAAGCTGAGCACCCCTGTTTGCACAAATACAAAAAAGTGACTAGTATAAAGCAAACTGTACTATGAATTGACAGTTTAAACAGGCACCTACATGGTCCATGTAGAGCACACTTTTAGAAAAATGGAACTCACCAGAAAGAATCCTAGAACAACATTGTACTTGCGCATCACGGCACAAAAATGGAGATTTATCAGTCCTTCTGAGTTGAAGTTAGTTTGGTCTTGTGGGGAGTAATGTAACCATCCTTCAACTGCTCCTTCTGATGAGAAGATAGACAGGGCTTCTTCATCCTGGCATAATCGGAACTAGTCACTTCACGTACTCCATATTATTCTTCAAAGGAAGATGATCCTGTTGTGCAAAGACAAGAGGACTACTAAATGCTAGCATCCCTGTTTGCTCGAAAAAAAGGAAAGGAAATATTTAAAACAGCATAAATGAAGCACTTCTCAAGGACAATACCACTTTTTCATGACAGTATCTAAACAGTAGCACAACACCAATAGAGATGACCAAGCTCAATCATATGGATGAAATCAGTGGGCGAGTACCAACCTTTGTCAGGAGGCTTATTGTGTAGAGCATATAGATGAAGCACTTCTCTGGAACCATCTTTTGCTATCTACGGTGGTGGCCATGCTTACTATATACTCCTCAATTATTTTAATGTTTCCAACATCTTCTTGTGCAGTTCCACTAAAATATATGGTATCTTCAAAGAAGATCCCTGTTTGCACAAGTAGAGATAATTATGTATTACATTAAGAGCGGCATCAAATCAATGGCAAAACAACATGCTCGTTCCAGCCATAGCAATAAATTATGATGCAAAACTATATCATTACTTGTGTCATCATAGTTCCAGTGCTTCATTACAACATCGGGAGTTGATTTTTGTTTTTCTTCCGCTTGTTCTTCCCCTTCATCACTTGGTTCAATAATAGACAAGCTTCGCCTTCAATGTAAGATTTGGCATGTCAATTAGGGAGCACAAGTATAGTACTAAACTTAATTTTCTGATGAAAGTGGCAAAATACAGGCCAACAATTGTGAAATATCCTTATCTTACCTCAATGGGATATTACGGTGCACATGCAGATTGGAAGTCTTGTCTCCATTTGTGTAGTTCACTAAAATCAAGCAACATTATCGTACAAGTAGCACAACATATGAAAGCACACTGCAGAATCATGTGAAAGAAGGCTAGTACTGACCTCTCATGATGCAGAATTCAAAGAACTCAGAAGAAGAAGATCTGAACCAAATTTGCCAACACGGATAAGAAGTAAGATCTCCTCTTGTGCAGTTCCACTAAGATCAAGCAATCAAGCAACGTTGTCGGTGTGACATTTTGGTTGAACTGCACAAAACACTCTTAAAACAAAAGTGTTTTGTGCAGTGCAACAAAAGGTCACAATGGCAACGAGGTGAAGTAGATAACCCTGTTTACATAGAGGTGCAAAGGAAACAATTAGTGGTCAATAACGGTGGATGACACAGAAGCAAACAAAAAGAAGCATCTACCTTATCTAAATGGGAAAGAAAGCAAGACAAGAACATTTCTCAAACGGTGGCATTGATTAATATTAACATAGATATTATATTAACAATAAAATTCGTTAAACATGTAATTTGCT
Source organism: Triticum timopheevii (assembly GCA_963921465.1). NCBI lineage: Eukaryota > Viridiplantae > Streptophyta > Magnoliopsida > Poales > Poaceae > Triticum > Triticum timopheevii. Next base: position 317,252,117 of record OY997270.1, read on the forward strand.
TTTAACTATGGCATTGCATCAATTTTCCAACGGCATTATTAGAAGGTGTTTGTTTATAGGGACATTTTGGTGTAGGGACTAAAAAAACTCCATGTCAGTCCCATCTAAACCAAGCAAGAGGGACTTTTAGGGACTAAAAGTGCGCATTTGGGACTAAAGAAAGAAGACCCCGAGGGAGTCTTTTTGGGACTTTTTCCAACAGTTGCCCCTGCCACGCATCGCACCTTGTCTCTATTAGTTCATTACTAGGGGTAACATGGTCTTTTAGCATGTCATTTAATAACCTCTAGTCCATGTTTACTCCGTGGAACCAAGTAGGTAGGGACTAGGGAGTTTTTAACCAAACAGGGCCTTAGATTAACAACAGCTAATGAGTTGCACGGGATAGTGGACGCACCAGCACCATGTGCATCTACCAATGTACTGTGGTCATGCACAGTCTGTTGCGACAAAGAACAAACAACCAAGGAGCATATTTGTGTTGGTCCCAGTTTTGTTATCTTTAGACACCTTTCCCTATGTGAGCGCAGCAAATCTAGTCTTGCTCAAACTCTACAGCCAGTCTGTACTAGTACTTTCGCCCCTTCCTTTCCTCTTTGAACCACGTCCTAGATTTATGCGATACAACTTCGCCCACTACTTTCCCCCATTCCTTTCCTCTTTGAACCACGTCCTAGATTCATGCTATACAACTTCCCCCCTTCATTTCCTCTTTGAACCACGTCCTAGATTCATGCTATATACAACTTTTCCCACAACTTTCCCCCACCCCTTTGCTCTTTGAACCACGTCCTAGATTCATGGTATACATGCAGCTAGAGAAATGCATGTGGAGTAAGTAAATTATACCTTAAGGTTCTTGGGGCGTGGTTCGGTTGGCGACGGGATGGTGGAGAAGAAGAAGGGGTCGGAGGCCCTCCCGTGCTGCCACTGGGTGAAAGTGAACAGCTGCGCTGGTAGTGGATTCCCTCCCTCGCCAACGGCGACAGCATTAAGCCTCCTTCCCTTCCCGGTAGACGGATCCTGCCAGCTCTTTGAGCAGCAGTGAGGGGAGAGAGAGGCCAACGAAGTCTTGTTTAGATCTGGAGAGGGCGAGAGAGTGTGAAGAGAGCAACTACAAGCGCTGAGGCTCCAGCGGGAGAGGGCGAGAGAGTGTGAAGAGAGCAACTACAAGCGCTGAGGCTCCATCGTGTATATATATACTGGAGAGAGAGTGTGAAGTGTGCAAACCCTAGAAAACAAGTGCCGAGGTGATTATACGGTCACTACGAGATCGTATAGCAACTACAAGCGCTGAGGCTCCAACGTGTATATATATACTAGAGAGAGAGTGTGAAGCGTGCAAACGCTAGAAAACAAGTGTCGAGGCTGCAGCTTATATGTGATGAGGTGATTATACGGTCACTACGAGATCGTATAGCTCCGTATCCATCCATTTTGACCAGTCAAAGAATCCTCCTGGCACAAATTATGCTCAAGTGTAGTTATCAAACCCGAGACCTCAAGTTTGATGAGCGAACAGGCTAACCAGCTACACAACCCTCCCATTATGTTCAACGAGAGGAAAATAACATTTTATACATTCCTACATTCGTGTGACAAGCATGCCGTGTTTTTTGTTTTTTTTTGTGTGGGAGTCATTGGGATTTCAATCGTAATCGTGTCATGTGGCTTTGGTGGTAAGACTATCCACAGTGGTGCAGAAATAATGCAGCCTTAGTCACCTTACCTCTCTCCACGTAGTACGTTGGGTCCCACCAGTCAGAGTGTGAAACAAACAAATTAATAAGAAAAATTAAAAGCGCCAGCAATGTATCTTACCTCACACATCTCGCTACTGCTTGGGAAAACTGTCCAATTGATCCCTCTGTTCGCTCACGTACTATTTTAAGTGAATCCTTATTATAACATGCACACAATTTTGGGCACTTGTATTCGACTTAAGTCAGTGTGCCACCGTATCTCGTATACTTACTACTCCCTCTGTCTAGGTGTAATAAGTCACGTTAGAAGGTGCAACGAGACCAAGGTGCGTGTGTGTGTGTGTGTGTGTGTTTGTCTGTGTGTGTGTGTGTGTGTGTGTGTGTGTTTAGCAGCATGTGTGTGTTAGAGAGAGCGACAGATCGACCTACTCCTACAGAGAGATGGTGTGTAGTGTACGATTTTAGCTGCGAGAGTCAGTGCATCCTCTCATTTCCGGGCGTGTCTGGTAGGGACATGCGGACAGCTGCCACGCCCGCTCCTGACCATCCTGGCCCACCCAAAGCCCCTCCATCGCCTGCGCGCGCTTCCCGCCCGAAACGGTCAGCGCCGCTCCAAAGAATCGGTGCCGCATTCATGCCCGGGCAGAGCGGACGCAACCTCTCACTGGCGCAAGAGTGATGGTTTCTTTGTCCGTCCAACTTACTGCCGGGTCTATGTGATTTGACGGCTCGTTGGTCTTTATTACTGAGTTGGTAGGACTGCTGGATTTCCCACGCTTTTGGTGAAAGGAGGTACTACTAGATTACAATTTTCTCCATTCTTATAGCGGAGGCGTGCAAGAGCAGTGAAAACACGCAGGCTCAGTGATTACATGGCCCACCTCATACTATCACCGTGCGACACCTAACTCTTTACATAGTACTCCCTCCGTTCCTAAATATTACTAGATGAGTCCCCGCGCGTTGCCGCGGAACAGCCGTATATCTCTCTGCGCAAAATTATCAATTTCATAGAACTAAAAAAAAACTCTATAACCGCATGACAAATGTGGTAGCCAAACTAAATAAACTCCCATCATCATTTAGATCATCCCACGTACTCCCTCCATCTAGGTTTGTAAGTCGTCTTACAAAAACCAAATATTCCCAAAACACATAGGCGTGGTGCATTAAATTCTATCTCGTTTCTTGTTTCTTGACATACCAACCAATAAGAGATGTGGGGCGTGCATGCTTTTAATGACTTGAGACTACCAAACACAACATGCAGTGGTTAGTTCATTGCATGCAATGCTATTAATTAGCAAATGAACATTAAGTACTCTCATTTTTCCCTCCTCCTTGGTCACGGTGCACAACCTAAGATGACTTACTCACCTAGACAGAGGGAGTAAGGAAAAAAGATCAGCCAACTCCTACTGCATAATGGGATTATATTTTTCTTTTTGACATGTTAATGGGACTTAAAAGCTCACTTACATGCATTCAACCGGTGCATGCTTGCATGCAGACATGTTGATGTGATTTAAAACCCACTCACATGCATGCCATGGTATTTCTGCATGCTTGCATGTGGCTTAGTGCGGAGCCTCTCAACGTCTAGATCAGACGGCTATAATGGACTGATTTAGTTCATCTAATGGCTACATTAATTTTGATGATGTGTCTCAAGGAGAGGATAGAGAATTCCTAGTAGTGGGGGCTAGCTATTACTAGTAGATAAAGTCTTTGTAGAGATTCCACTACATACAGAACAAAATGAATGAATCTACACTTAAAATGCATCTATATACATTCGCATGTGGTTCATGGTGAAATCTCTACAAAGACTTATATTTAGGAACGGAGGAAGTACTAGTATAGTACGTACTGTAATTTATCAACGAGATAAATTTGTACAATGCTATGAAGCCTCCAGCTTCTGTTACATGTAGCTTGCGTCCAAGGTTGCCCGTTGCAACATTTCATCAAATGCAAAGGAGACTAACATGCATGCTATTGCATCTCAATGATTGACAAATCATAGCAAATATGTACTCCCTCCGTTCCAGTAAGTGTCTCAACTTTGTGCAAACTTTAGTACATAGTTGTACTACTACTAAAGTTGACACTTATTTTGGAACAGAGGCAGTTAAAGAAAGAAATGATCCATGCAGTCCCTAGCCCTTGAACCATGAACCCTAACCAGGCTTCAATTTGCTGGCAACGTTCGAGCTTCCTAATAAATGAAGTTTGCAACCTTTTGACCATCGAATCATTTTGTGCAGTTTCACCAAAATCGAAATGAGCATCCCTGTGGCAAAGAAATTGAAGAAGCATGATTAGAATAAGATTACTGGGACTAGTTGATGAGGCATAAACTCATCACAAATACAGTATGTAGAAGCCAGTAGAGGTATGTGCGGGGCAAAGAAGTAGAGAAATATCCACAGGGAGTGATGTGGGCAGCTGGAGCAGTGGTGCAAGCCGACTGTAAAGGGAGTTGTACCTGAGGGACGTAGCTCAACCTTGAGGAGGGCGGCGGGAGGCAGCAACTGCCCACGTCGCGGCAGTGAGCAAGGGACGAAGGCAACCTCACCGGCTTTGTAAGAGAGAACGACGGGTGAGGGAGTCCTGCACTAGGGGGTGTCCGGATAGCCGGACTATCATCGTCGGCCGGACTCCAAGACTATGAAGATACAGGATTGAAGATTTTGTCCCTTGTCCGGATGGGACTTTCCTTGGCGTGGAAGGCAAGCTTGGCAATACGGATATGTAGATCTCCTACCATTGTAACCGACTCTGTGTAACCCTAGCCCTCTCCGGTGTCTATATAAACCGGAGGGTTTTAGTCCGTAGGACGAACAACCATTACAACAATCATACCATAGGCTAGCTTCTAGGGTTTAGCCTCCTTGATCTCGTGGTAGATCCACTCTTGTACTACCCATATCATCAATATCAATCAAGCAGGAGTAGGGTTTTACCTCCATCGAGAGGGCCCGAAGCTGGGTAAAAACATCGTGTCCCTTGTCTCCTGTTACCATCCGCCTAGACGCACAGTTCGGGACCCCCTACCCGAGATCCGCCGGTTTTGACACCGACATTGGTGCTTTCATTGAGAGTTCCTCTGTGTCGTCACCGATAGGCTTGATGGCTCCTTCGATCATGAACAACGACGCAGTCCAGGGTGAGACTTTTCTCCCCGGACAGATCTTCGTGTTCGGCGGCTTTGCACTGCGGGCCAATTCGCTTGGCCATCAGGAGCAGATCGAAAGCTACACCCCTGGCCATCAGTTCAAATTGGAAGCCTAAACTTCACGGTAGACATCCACGGAGACTTGATCTCCGACGGATTCGAGCCACAGCCGAGCGCGCCGCACTATCGTGATGGGCATGATTTAGCTCTGCTGCCGGACAGTGCCCTGGAGGCCGCACATGAGTCCGCTCCGATCCTTAATTCGGAGCCGACCATGCAGATCGAGGACGGGTGGCTAGACACCGCCTCGGGGGCTGCAACTTCTACAACAATGGAGCCAAATACTGACCTTGTCCCTTGTAAAGCTTGTGACCCCGAGGTGCCGGGCTCCTCACCGGACTCCGAACCTCGTGCGCCCCTGCCAATCGAATCCGATTGGGTGCCGATCATGGAGTTCACCGCCGCGGACATCTTTCAGCACTCACCCTTTGGCGACATCCTGAATTCGCTAAAGTATCTCTCGTTATCAGGAGAGCCCTGGCCGGACTACGATCAGGATGGTTGGGATGCGAACGACGAAGAAATTCAAAGCCCACCCACCACCCACTTTGTAGCCACTGTCGACGATCTAACCGACATGCTAGACTACGACTCCGAAGACATCGACGGTATGGACGACGACGCCGGAGACGACCAAGAACCAGCGCCTACCGGGCACTGGAAAGCCACCTCAACTCATGATATATATATGGTGGACACCCAAAAAGGGAGCGATAACGAGGAACAACGGGACGCGGCGAAGCATAATTCCCCCGAAAAACAACCAAAATGGCGACGCAAGCGCCGCCCCAAGTCCCGCCTCGATAACAACAACACTCATAATAACCCAGCCATAGAGCAGGGCAAACCAGTGGACGACGAACATGCAACCAAGCAACCATTCGAACAGGATGAATCGGATAATCAACCCATCCCCGGCGAAAACAACAGTCCAGACGATCTTACGCCGGACACACCACCAGAGCATAAGAACCTTCACAAAAGGCTTGTCGCCACTGCAAGAAGTTTGAAGAAGCAGAAACGGAAGCTCAAAACAGCGGAAGACATACTCAGAATGAGGTGGAGCAAAGTACTCAAGACCGCGGACAAATATGGCAATAGCCACCAAGCAAAGAGCTACCCGAAGCGCAAGCTGCTGCCCGAATTCGACGAGGAGGCCGTAGAGCCCCCACAATCAAAAAGCAAAGAGGCCGCCTAGCCGGATAGACGACCAGATGACAGGCCAAGAGCGGTAAGCGGCGCCGCACACAAGCCAGCACATGACACACATAAATATCATCGCAAAACAGATGGCCCAGTCAGGTCCATTTATGGGCCAAAGAAGAGGGCCCCAGGAAGCAACACAACACGCTGAGGGGGTGAAGATAACGGCACAACTAAATACAGGGGCGCCACACACCCACTATGTTTCACCGATGAGGTGCTGGATCATGAATTTCCAGCGGGATTCAAGCCCGTAAACATAGAGGCATACGGCGGAACAACAGACCCTGGAGTCTGGATTGAGGATTACATCCTACACATACATATGGCTAGAGGAGACGATCTCCACGCCATAAAATATCTACCCCTCAAGCTCAAAGGGCCAGCTCGGCATTGGCTCAAAAGCCTCCCAGAAAATACCATTGGAAGTTGGGAAGAGCTCGAGGACGCGTTTAGAGCAAATTTTCAGGGGACTTATGTCCGCCCCCAGGATGCAGACGATTTAAGTCACATAACCCAACAGCCCGGAGAGTCAGCGCGCAAATTCTGGAACAGGTTCCTCACCAAAAAGAACCAAATAGTGGACTGTCCGGACGCCGAAGCCTTAGCAGCTTTTAAACATAACGTCCGAGATGAATGGCTCGCAGACACCTCGGCCAGGAAAAGCCAAGAACAATGGCCGCGCTGACAAGCCTCATGACCCGCTTTTACGCGGGGGAAGATAGCTGGCTAGCAAGATGCAACACCAGCAACCCGAGTACATCCGAGATCAGAGATGGAAACGGAAAATCACGGCGCAGAAAGGATCAGCGCCGAAATAAAGAAAAGGGCCCAAAGAACACGGCGGTCAACGCCGGATTCAAAAGCTCGTGGCCGAACAACAAAACACTGCCTCTTAAGGACAACAGTGACGAGCTATCCAACCTAAACAAAATTTTGGATCGGATATGTCAAATCCACAGTACCCCCGGGAAGCCTGCAAACCACACCCACCGAGATTGTTGGGTCTTCAAACAGTTCGGCCGACTCAATGCCGAACACAAGGGGCTCGACACGCCAAGCGAGGACGACGATGAACCCCACCAGCAGAGCGCCGGAAAACAAAAGACTTCCCCACAAGAAGTCAAAACAGTAAACTCACTTCATGTGATAATACGGAACAATAGTGCGGCACCCGCTAAAGTACGCGTCGCACGGTCCACCCCAGCAGAATCCCGAGATTGGATGTCAAAACCAATTACTTTCGACCACCTGGATTATTCCAGAAGTATTCGAAACGCAGGATGGACTGCTCTGATATTGGATCCTATAATCGACGGACTACAATTTACACAAGTCCTAATGGATGGCGGCAGCGATTTAAACCTGCTATATCCGGACACAATCCGCAAGTTGGGGATAGACCCTACTAAAATTCGCCATAGCCGCACTTCCTTCAAAGGAGTAACGCCAGGGCCTTAAGCCAAGTCCATGGGCTCCTCACTACTAGAAGTTGTGTTCGGTCCACCCGATAACTTCCGTCGCGAAAACCTACTCTTCCATGTCGCCCCATTTCAAAGTAGCCATCAAGCACTATTGGGACGTGAAGCTTTCGCCCGCTTTAACGCAATACCGCACTACGCGTCCCTTACACTAAAAATGCCCGGTCCATGCGGCATCATCTCCTTACAAGGTCGCTCAAGACCCCGGACACGGCTAGGCGAGTCCGTCACAAATAAACCAGGGGCTTCCTAGCCTCACACCCCTTCACAGGGGGCTGTGCGTATGAACGCTAAGAGCCAATAAAATCTCAACTTTATTCATTTATTCATACTCCGTTTTAAATACATTTTTTGCACAATTTCTTTTCAAGCTAAGTTCCTCTCTTTTACAGATGAACAGCGTGTACACCCGTCCAGGATACGGCACAACGGAGACACAGGCGCAGACGTGCAGCAGGGACCCGTGGCAAGGATTCTTTTTAGATTAAGACCCTGTGTAAACCTTTCTTACTGTCTCTTGTTGATTCACATCCCCCGATTTTTCACCATAACCGACGAGGAGGCTGGCGTTTTGGCATCGGCCGCGTCAGAAATTTTCGCCTGTACCTGGACACTAGGGGCTTAGGGCATTGTTCTGCCCGCTATCATAAAGACCGAATACCTTAGGGAGTGTTCGGCGTCTCGAGTTAGGCCTTATATGCATCAGCTCCAAATCATGTCTTTGGTCAAATGCTGGGTTTGCCCGGCTCCTTTGTTTTGCTGCCTTACGTTCCGTATCATCGGCTAACGCGGCACCAGGAGAACTACTGCGATTGTGCCCCGGTTCGGCCGGGCGAGCACCTCAGTAGAGAAAGCCGAAAACTGATTGTCATGATACAGCGAGAGACTGGTCAACCACTCGATCGACTACCGGAATGTTTAGAATTCCTCCGCTTTGACCAAGGACCATTTCCCGGCCAGGCACATACGCGCCCCGAATTCGAAGAGCGCGGTGCCCCTAGGGTTTATATCGTAGCCCCACCTTCGAACTCCTATGGCTAAGTGAAAGTGATAAAGCATCATAGTCTGGTTGCCTCGTTTGCTACGCTACCACCTCCTTCACAGGACCAAGATGTTGGATTAAGTGTGAAAATGTGCTATTTTGCAAACACCCCCGCACCATGTGCGTGGGGGCTGAAGCCGAAGACTGCCATCTTTCAGGTTATACACAAAGTATACATTAACGGCCGCACAGGAGATATTTCAATACTTGAACCAAGTATAAAAAGCACTTATATTATGAATATCGTTTTACATATCATAAAGATCATTTGAACATGACATTTTTTGAGCACTGCGTCTCTATTACACGAGCACCCCGCAGAACTTCCCCAAAATAGTGCTCGGTGCGTAACCGGCTCTCGTCCGAACCCCGGGTTGCAACATCGGTGGCATCCATCTCCGTCCAGTATGTCTTCACACGGGCGAGGGCCATCCGAGCACCCTCTATGCAGGCCGACCGCTTCATCGCCTTGATATGCGGCACCGCCCCAAGGAATTGCTGCAATAAGCCAAAATAACTCTTCGGCTTGGGCCTATCCAGCTAGATATGAGCCACTACATCCGTCATGGCAAGTCCGGACAATCTATTCAGCTCAGCCCACTCAGCCAACCGATCGGTCAGCGGAAGTGAACGCTCCGGGCTGTGGAATTGAGACAAAAAAGCTCTTCCGTCTCGTGATCCTTTTGACTTCGGAAGTGCACAACAGCATCTGCCGCACTCGCCGCTAAATCCATATAAGGATCCTCCAGACCCCACAGCTGGCCAAGCTGAGCATACTTCGGATCTGTGAACTTCCTGCGGAGCAGAAAGGGCTTGCCAACCGCAATATCTCTGGCCTGACGCAGCTCCTCCTTTATAGCCCTCATTGCAGAACGGGCATCCTTGGCTTCGGCGGTGCCCTTCTTCAGGTCTTCTTGCTCCGCTCGGCATTCTTTTTCAAGAACCTCATAGCGGTCGGTAACATCTTTCAGCTTCGCGGCTATTTCGGCCATCTCCTCCCTGCTTCGGCAGTGAGCAACCCTTTCGGGTTCTAGCTCTTCGGCCGCCTTCGAGGCAGCCACATCACTCCTTCTGGCCTGCTCCTTGGCCCGAGCAAGCTCTGCTCGAAGGTCCTCCACAGCAGCAGCACCATCTGCATTAAGCATACATGTCATAAGGAGTGAGCATCAGCTCCCTTACTAGGTGACCACGGAGAAACAACCTACCTTGTGACTCGTCAAGTCGATTTTTGACCAGCGCGATGTCTGCATCCGCAACGTCGAGTTGCCACTTTAGTTCGGCAACTCCATCAGTCCGGCTGGCCACCGGACTATCCGCCACCTACATAGCAATGGCAAGAGTTAATACCTGAGATTATGATCCTCGGCACGCTGTCGCTTTCGACAACATACCAAGTCTCAGGGGCTACTATCTATACAGGGCGCACTTTATGTGTAAAACTGTCAAAAGGTATGTCATCTTTACGTACCTCAAACCCCGCCAGCAAACTTCTGATGGCATCATGCAACCCGCCCCCGGTGGATGAAATTCTTTCAATCACCATACTCATCAATGTACGGTGATCTTCTGAGATAGACGCCTTCTCAAGCAGATCCTTCAGCTCCCTCGGCCGTACACCAGTTGGTGCCGAACTCTCCGGCCCTGTCGGACTCGGGGATACCCTCCGTGACGACACCTCAGGGTCGTCCGCCCCGCCTGACGGTGCGACAGATGGAGGTGTCTCGCTCTCCATCATCTCCAGACGAAGGTCCCCCGAAGACGAGCTCAGCTGAGAAGGACGGAGATCCGAACTACAAGGTAAAAACTTCGGTTATCCTCAGAAGCAAAAATAGGGATGTCCCTTATTACAAAACTCCCCTTTTCCTACTTACGGCTCGCTGGAGGGCTGATTCCTTAGGGGAGATAGTGCGGCCGGGGCCTCCCCAGACGCAGGACCCTCTGGTGAAGATCTCTTCCCCCGCTTTGAGGCCTTGGCCTCCGGGTTTTCGGAAGCGGTCCTCTTCTCCCCTTGGAAGGAGGGATTCTCGATCCCCCCTTTCTCGAAAGCCTCCTTGGTAGAGGCGGTAGTTTCTCTGTTTTCCCCTTCGCCTTCCTCTGAAGGCGCAACCTCCAGCATCCTGACCAGCACGGGATCTGGCGCGGTCTCCGGGAGGGGGGCCGGACACCGTATCAGTTTTGCTTGCGCTATCCACTCCTATTCAAAGGGCGATTGGTTAAAAGGAAAATTCAAGAATACGCAAACAAATGGTGTGTCCAGACACAGGGCTACTTACCTGAGCATCCGGGCGATTGCAGCTTAGGCCGGCATCCTTGGTCAATTCCAGACACACTTCTTGTGATCCGAAGAACAATTTGTACATTTCCACGGGCGTCGCGCCCATGAAGTGTTGGAGAGCTCGTGGCCCCTCTGGATTGAATTCCCACAGATGGAGGGGGTGATTTTTGCAGGGCAGAAGACGCCGAATCAGCATAACCTGCATCACTACGACCAGATTGATCTCCCTCTCTTGGAGGTCTCGAATCCGGCCCTGCAATAGGGGTACGTCCTTTGACGGCCCCCAGTTGAGCCCTTGGTTGACCCATGACATCAGCCGTTGTGGGGGGCCCGAGCGAAAGATGGGCAGCGGCTTCTGCCTGCTGCCCCTGGGAGCGGTAATATAGAACCACTCCTGTTGCCACAAGCCGAGCTCCTCCTGGAAAGAGCCCTCGGGCCATGGAGCATCGGCCCTCTTGCCTACAACCGCCCCGCTGCACTCTGCTTGACGCCCCTCGATCATCTTCGGCTCCACGTTGAAGGTTTTGAGCCACAAACCAAAGTGAGGGGTAGTGCGGAGGAAGGCTTCGCAGACGATAATGAATGATGAGATGTGGAGGATGGACTCCGGAGCCAAGTCGTGGAATTCCAACCCATAGTAAAACATGAGCCCTCTCACAAAAGGATCCATAGGGAAGCCTAAACCCCGACGGAGGTGGGACACAAACACGACGCTCTCGCTGGGCTCAGGAGTAGGAATGACTTGCCCTTTGGCGGGCAGCCTATGCGAAATCTCATAGGTCAGTTACCTGGCTTCTCTCAGCTTTAGCACGTCCTCTTCCGTGACGGAGGAGGGCATCCACCGGCCCTGTAGGTCGGAGCCGGACATTGTTGAAGGTTCAAGGCGCTCGAATCTGGGGCTCTGGGTGTTGGATCTCGGGGCGAGAGGCAGATTCGATTGAGGATTGAAGAAAAGAAACGTGCCTTGGTCTCATTATAAAGAGGGAGAATACCAAGATCCGTCCCCGTGACCGTTTGGGACTCACCTTCATTAGAGGAGGCGTGGCAATGAGCACGGTTGGGTTACCCACGTCCGTATTGATGGGAATCCCGGAATAAGGGGAACAGGATCTCTGCTTCGACAAGACGTGCCAAGGAAACCGCTTCGCTAAACGCGCTGAGGTGGTATAATAAAAACGATTCAAGTACAGGCTTGGTAGTGGTGTGACGTCACGCCACAAAATACGTCAGCAGATTGAACTTGTGTACATAATATTCTCTCTACGGTGGTATGTGGAATTTATTTTGCAGAGCTGGACACTATCCTGGTGTTCACAATCTTCTATGAATTATTCGGAGGAGGAACCCGCCTTGCAATGCCGAAGACAATATGCGCGCCGGACTCGTCGTCATTGAAGCCTGGTTCAGGGGCTACTGAGGGAGTCCTGGACTAGGGGGTGTCTGGATAGCCAGACTATCATCGTCGGCCGGACTCCAAGACTATGAAGATACAAGATTGAAGATTTCGTCCCGTGTCCAGATGGGACTTTCCTTGGCGTGGAAGGCAAGCTTGGCAATACAGATATGTAGATCTCCTACCATTGTAACCGACTCTGTGTAACCCTAGCCCTCTCCGATGTCTATATAAACCGGAGGGTTTTAGTCCATAGGACGAACAACCATTACAACAATCATACGATAGGCTAGCTTCTAGGGTTTAGCCTCCTTGATCTCGTGGTAGATCCACTCTTGTACTACCCATATCATCAATATCAATCAAGCAGGAGTAGGGTTTTACCTCCATCGAGAGGGCCCGAAGCTGGGTAAAAACATCGTGTCCCTTGTCTCCTGTTACCATCCGCCTAGACGCACAGTTCGGGACCCCCTACCCGAGATCCGCCGGTTTTGTCACCGACAACGGGGACCCCTGATCGGGACGTGCCGATAGTGGGTTTTCGCCGTCGGCAACGGCGACCGCATCTACACTAAGCATTCACCCCTTCCCCGAGCGGACGTGATCTGCCGGGATGTTAGAGATGTGGCCACAGTCATTTTGTGCGAGAGAGGGTGAAGAGAGCAACCCCAGCAAGCAACCGTGTAGGCCGGCCCATCCTGACTATGTATATAGTGGAGCCGGTTCCTTTTCTCTCCATATGAACCTATCATATTGCGTACGTGCCACTGAAGAAAAAAAACTTTATTTGTAAATGACGTGGCACCTAGTACTCGTTCTCCTATAACCTTGCACTTGGCATCTCCAAAATATTAACCTTGCGATTGGCTCTTCGCCTCTTCGGGAAGTCGAGCAATAATGGTAGTGCAGTATATATCGTTCTGGCTATATGAGACCGAATGAATTGTTGCACGTCCACCACGTGGGCGAGGGTCGAGGGGCGAGGGAGAGTTCTACATATGGAGCAAAATGAGTGAATGTACACTCTAAAATACGTCTATATACATCAGTGTTTGGAGTATGTACTAGTAGTTCATATTGAAATCTACTAAAGGACATATATATTCCAAACAATATGATATAATCTCTATAAGCAAGGTAGTAGGGACGAGGAGTAAACGGAGGGAGTAGTAAATTTTTCTCCTCGTCCTGCGAGCCACCGCGCGCATGGGCGAGGGAGCGGGCGTAAGGCGGAGCAAGCTTCACCTCATCCCGCGAGCCACCGCGCCCGTGGGCGGGGGGATGGTGTACTAAGCAAGCTTCTCCTCGCTCTGCGAGTTGATGGGACACATCAAAAGTACTCAAGTGTATAGAGCCTTGCCTCTAAGGTAGGACCCACATGGTTTGCCTTTTTTTTAATTTAACATAACGCGTCAAGTCGCAATTTGTTTGTTCACCCGTGGTAGATGATCCTCCCTCCACCAAGTGGACAACCAGTACACGTGCCAAATTACCACGTGGGCTGCCTTTTTCGTACAGAAATGAGCTCCACCGTGTACCCGCGCGGGTGTGGTTGGGAAAGAGACGGGAGTACGTGCGCCGTGCATGCACCTCTTCTCTTCATGCATGTCCCCCACCTACGTGGGTGTGTGAGAGAGATACAAACCGCGTTCATGAGTGTTTTTTGTTTTGGGGTGGGGGTGGGGGGTGGGGTGGGGGGTTGATTTCGTGAATTATTTGTGGGAATATGTGTCGATGACATCTCAAACAAAATTTTGCATGCAATGTGTGTGAAATGGAGGCCTATCCATATCATATATAGAGGGTTGGGCAATCCACGAGAAAAGAGGGAGGGGTCATAGCTATCGATAGAGTCGAAGAGAGGATCAAGTGGGTGGGTGCGAGATCGATGAAGAGAGCCATCAAAATTGTGTGTGTGTGCAAGTCAAAGATATAGGGCGACTGACCTACGGGAACTTTAGAGGGCACATGTCAAGTTTGTGTGTGGCAGGGAGACATGACTAGAGCGCTCGATGTATCGGTGTGTGTGTGGGGGGAGGGGGTGGGGGGAGGGGTAGGCAGAGGCCTAACTATAGAGGTAGAATGACTCGTATATGTGTTGAGAAGGAGAGACCCAGCTATGTCTTGAGGGAGATCGGTCGACATCCATACATGATGGGAAATATGATGGGACAGAGAGAGAGAGAGAGAGAGAGAGAGAGAGAGGAGAGAGATAGAGAGGGAGAGGGGTAGAGTGCTGGATGGGTGATGGAGTTGCTTCTCCAAGATGGTGGGAGAGAGAGAGAGAGGGAGAGGGGTAGAGTGCTGGATGGGTGATGGAGTTGCTTCTCCAAGATGGTGGGAGAGGCCTACTAGACAAACTGAGGGTGGAACTACAATGTTATCAATAGGAGTGGGGATGTGTTTCTGTGTGTGCGTGTGCATGATAGATCTGTGGGGACGCATCCATGGATGATGAAGGGGAACCATGTGTTTGGTAAGCAAACGTAACTAGATCGGTAGATCAATTGTTGTTTGTCGGAGGAAGGGAGAGACACAACTAACAAGGTAGATCGATTGACACGTGGGTAAAAGCGAGTTATAAGGACCTAGCTAGCTATATGTATAGTGAGAGGTCGGTCGGTGTACATCCATTTGTTAGAGGCAAATAAGGCCCAGTGAGACGGATAGACAGAGAGAATGGAGCTAGGAGGTGGTGCGAGAGGCCCAGCTACTAGCTAGATAGGGGGAGGAGTGTGCGGTTGTGAGATTGATGAAAAGAGGGGCGAGAGTTTACACGTGTGTGTGACCGTATGAGAGACACGAGGCAAGGACACATAAAGAAGGAGCTTGAAGGTGTGTGTGTATGTTGTAGGTAGGCATCGCTGGAGGGGTTTATCGATCGGTGTGTGTTGGAAAGGAGTTGTGGAGACTTTGGGAGAACGACCTAAAGAAAAAAAATGAATGTGCCCGGTGGATAGAATGCCGAGGGAGGGGGAGGGCGAGGAGGGCGTGTGCATGCACGAGAGAGAGTTAGTGGTAGCTACAAAGGTTAGAGGATTGTGTGGGTGTAAGAGACTAACAAAGATCATAATTTGATATGAAAGCGGATTCATATATTTGAATAGGAGATCATAGTGTTTTAAACATTGCATGCATGAATATAGCGGTGATACATGTGATGTGCACATGTTATACCATAATGTGATAATGCATGGCGTTTGCAACTCACAGCTAAATGCCGAACAATCTAAACCATACTATACATCAAACAATCTCACATTTTATTTGAATTTGTGATAATGTGTGGCGTTTGCAGCTTACAACTTAATATCGAACAATCTAAACAATACTATATATCGAACATTCTCACATTTTATTTGAATTTGTGGTAATGTGTGGTGTTTGCAACTCACATCTAAATACTTGTAGGCGTAGGGGCTGGGGCACCATACATAATGTGATAAACACATTATACATATGAGACATGGTTTAGATTATGAAGATCTAGCTAGATCTAGAAATGTAATGTGATTTGAAATCAAAATAAAGTGGATTCAAAAAATCGAGTTCGAGTTCATATAGTACACATAGTTCATATGTAACTCGAGACTAATCATGTGGTGTGCTGTGAAGATAATACACAAACGATGGTTTAACTTGACAATAATGATGATTGTAGATCTTATTAAAACAGAGAAACAAATTCAAATGCTTTGACTTCACAACAATCATTACTGTAGATCTTATTCAAATAGAGAAATGAATTCAAATTTAGTTCATATTGAAGCGGTAGTATATATGTTTGGAATGCACTAAAACGTTCATTTGAGTAGTAGGTTGCATGCATTATACACGTAGCGAAATATTTTAATTGAACATAACATGAATTCAAAGTTTTGAATGACATTTGTAGTGCGCATTGATTTGGTACAGTACACGTTAGGGTTGTCCGGAAATTTCAACCCGCGCCTTGTTAGCCCGAAATATTTAAGATATATCTTTGTCTTGTTGTGCTCCGACAACTCCCTCCATCTCAACCCGCGCCTTGCTATTCTGAAATTACAACGCGAGCGAAAACTCCCACCTCCTGTGAAATCCCGACACGTGAAATGCCCGTGGTACCCCTGAACCGAAAGAACTGCCTCAAATCGGTGGGGGTACTTTCGTAACTTACCCCACATTTCGGACAAGCGCGTCCCTAAGCCATGGTTCCCCACTGCCATCCCATCCGTCCACCCATTCGTACACTGAGGCCGCGAAAACCCGTGACGAAACCCCACACCCTGCTCCGTCCGCCACCCAGCCGGAGCCTTTTCCCCAACGACGTCGTCCACAACAACACCTCGACGTCCCTCATCCACCGTACCGGATGAGGATCTGTCATCGATCTCGTTGTCCCGCCGGTTCAGCCACCCCGTCCTCCACCTCCAAGGAGCTGCCCTGATGTTCCCCTCGTCTTTCGCGCCACCTCCATTCCCATACTGCTGTCTTCACCTGCACCACCGGAAGAGCATCATCATCACCGTTTCCTCGGATGAAGCTGCGGCCTAATCGGCGCCACCAATCGCCGCATTTTCTTCTTGATTTGATCTCACGGTGCTGCCGGCGCTCGGTCCCGAGCCGACACGGCGCGGCTCCATCCACGGCGGCGTTGCCGGCCACTTCCTCCACAACGTCGCTCCCTCGGCAGCGACGTCCACATCAGTAGGAGCTGCTGCTGCTTTAGCTCTCACTCGCGCTGCTGTTGTGCTGTTGCTCTCGGTCCCCTGACTGGTCTACTCTTGCTATTGCTCTTGCTCGCGCTGCTGCTCTCGCTTTTGCTCTTGCTTGTGATGTTGCTCCGATTTAGCTACACTTCAGTCGACTGAATCGACTTTTGGGTCAGCCAATTTTCAGGGGGGGGGGGGCTCACCGGGGTGAAGGAAGAACCAACCGCAGTGGGGAGGGGGCTCGCCGGAGAGGTACCCCACTATCTATCTTAGGGTTCAGGATGGGGGCGGTGGTCGCCGGCGGTAGCGGGGCGTTGGCGGGGCGGTGGCGTGGGGATCGCCGGAGAAAAAGCTCGGCACGAGGGGGGGGCCTAGATGGATGGCCGGGGCCGCGGCGGACTGGCGGTGGGGAGTGTTTTCGGGGCGGGCGGGGTGGCGCACCGCCGGCCGCGGGCGGCGGGGGGCTGCTGTTTGGCCGGTGGTGGTTGGCGGCTCAGGGGGGGGTGGAGATTGAAGATGAACCGCAGGCCCTTGATTTCGTATCCAACGGCTACAAAATCGACTGACCAGAGATGAAAAAGTCAGTCGACCGACGTGTAGTCTCACCTTGCTAGTGCATTCAGTTTCGATAACAAAATTCAGTTTCGACAGCAAAATTCAGTTTTGACAGTTAAGTTCAGTTTCGACAGTTAAGTTCAGTTTCGACAATTAAATTCAGTTTCGACAGTTAAGTTCAGAGATGAGCGGCTGATGTATTTTACATCTAGCACTTTGTGGTTATTTATTTTACGTCATGTATTGGAGATGCTATTAGAATTCCAGTCAGGTTAACGTTGTTCGTTGTCTCTCTTGTCCTGCTTCAGCCTCGGCATCGTACAACTCGCTGGAGCTGCTCCAACGACGAAACCCTCCATCACAGCAGAGCAGTACCTCGGGCTCCATCTCCAGACGCCTAAGATCTTCTTCCCCTCCTCCGACAGCAAACTCAGCCGGAGCATCCTCATCGGCCAACCCAATCACGCTGAGATCGACATGGCTTCGCCAAAGAGGTTGTACACTTGTTGCATCTCTTTTTTACTCTACATGTTATACATATTGTCCATTGAGCACACGGATTTATTCCTTTAGTGCCTCCTTGAAAGAAAAAAGCGTAGGAATTTTAATTTTCACTTGTCCTCCTTTTCAAATTCCTATTCATGAAGCACAAGACTAAGAGATAGTAGCATAATAGCATTATAACCATACATTTTCTTGTGGTTTGACTTAATCTCACCATGCTTCTTTGCATCCTGTGATCTTCCAATTGTTGTGAATCAAACACCCAGATTGGCAGAAATCCTGTGTTTTTAAATTCTCTGTTTTGCACATACATTCCTATCCTATTCCTGTCTATTTCCTATCCCTGCATTGTTGGAATCCTCCAATTCGAACGAGCCCTTACAGAATTACTTCTCTTACAGATAGTTGTCAAAGAAAACCTTGCGTGGTTTGTCCCGCTCCTGCTGCGCCATCGTCCACCCCGGCTCAGCTGCTCCAATGACAGAAGGGTCCAGCACAGCAGGGATCCAGCCTCCAGACTGTCTTTCGCCGCCTCAGATCTTCTTCCCCGCTGCCGGCAGCCATGAAAACTGCATTACCATCATCAACCAAGCAGATGACCTCGAGGACTACACGGATCCGCAAGAGAGGTCGCACTCTTTCGTGTCTGCTTACGTTATGCATCGCTTAATATTACATGCTACTTTATCGTCCTGTTCACCGATTAGACTCTGAGTCAGCTCCAAACTAATGGTCAAACTTGAGTTTTTAAATGGTTGTGGGGTACATATCGGGGCCGCAATCAATAGTATCTATCTACTATCTGGTTAATCTCCGGTGTCTACTATGAGTTTCATGTTGGGTGGGAAACAAACAGTAAAGAAGCCATTATCTGTATTTTTTAACTGAAGCCATTATCTGCCTGCTATTATTGGTTTTGGGTCTATCCACAGGTTGCTACCATCACTCTGGATTTCTGCATGCACTCCTTACATAATCTCACTATGTTTTATTCCTATGCATGAGAGTTATTGTAAAAAATGGAACTGAACATGTAGAGCAAAAGAGACGAGCCTTGCATGGCAATAAAATTTCATGCAAACGTCGCTCCATGGTAGGCGCAAAGACAGCCCCCCTCCACGCATTTCGGATTGTAATCGAGAGGAAGATATATGTTCTGAGGGGGATTCAGAAGGAGAAGACAACTCCTATTTACCCCCTGAGGTCTTCGCTCTAACTTGGCATGCTAATGTTGGTTATATCATGCATATGGTGTCTTGCATTGCTTACTTTATACATCAAATATGTCATCTGCTTATTTTAGACATCCTTTGTGCGAATGCCATATGTTTAGTTTATTCATCGTTTATGTGAATTATGCAACACCATCTTGTTTAGCCGGGCATCATATATGTGAATTTTGCAATGCCATCCTGCTTAGCCAGTCATCTTATATGTAAATTATATCAGGCCATCCTTTTTTCGTTACATATCACATTTTTCAACAATGTTAGTACATTCAACTGCTCTTCGTGTGCATCAACCATTTGACACAGTGATGGAAAATTCTGGAGTGAAAACAAGGTCTTCAGAGCAGACTATGCTATCTGATGGAGCACATATCTCGCTGGTTATGGATAGCTCCTCAGAGGAGGATTCAGAGACAGATGACCAGTCCTATCCCCCCCGAGGTGCATGCTCTCACTTGGCAGGGTTATGTTGCTCATATCGTGCGTATGGTGTCTCGCATTGCTATGTCATTTGATTAGTTGAGACATGCTTTGTGTCAATGCCACCTGTTCAGTGTCTAATTACCATATATGTGAATTATGCATTGCCATATGGTTGCAAGACATTATATATGTGAATTATACAATGCTATCTTGTTGCAAAGGCATTATATATGTGAATTATGCAATGTCATGCTGTTTAGCCAATCATCATGTATGTGAATTATATCATGCTACCATTTTTTTGTATTACGTGTTCCATTTGTCGACAACGTTTGTATATTCAACTACTATTCCTATGCATCAGCCATTTGAAGCGGTGATGGAAGTATCTGGAGCGAAAACAAGGTATTCAGAGCAGACAATGCTACCTGCTGAAGCAGACATCTTGCTGGTTACAGAGAGCTCCTCAGAGGAGGATTCAGAGACTGATGATCAGTCCTATTTCCCCCTGAGGTCTATGCTCAAACTTGGCAGGGTTATATTACCCATGTCATGCATGTTGTCTTGCATTGCTTAGTTCTTACATCATATATGGATTGCCATCTGCTTACTTGCTTACTATATAAATCATATATTTGAATTATATCATGCCATCATGTTTACATAGTACATACACATCATCTATCTGAATTATGGCATGGCAACCCATTTAATAAAGACATCATATAGTTATATCATCTCATCCTGTTTAGTGTTTACAGTCATCATATTTTGAATTATGGCATTCTATCCGTGAATGTATGTGAATTATGGCGTGCCAACCTATTTAATAAACACACTATATAGTTATGTCATGTCATCCTGTTTACATAGTCTCATATTTTGAACTATGTCTTTCCATCTTTTTTAGTTAGCCATCATAATGTGAGATTGTGTCATGCTATCCTGTTTAGTTAGCCATCATATATGTGAAATTGTGTCATGCTATCCTGTTTGGTTAGACAACATAAATATGAATTATGTCATGTCCTCTTTTATTCCCCACTATCCATTGCACCTGTCTATCATACATTGTCTATACTTTCAATTACTTTTCTTGTTTATCATCCATTTGAATTGGAGAGCGTGATGGCAGTATCTAAAGGAGTAACAACACGGTCTTTAGAAAAGATAGTGCTACCAGTTGATGCAGATAGAACCATAGTTGTACTTGCCTAAGGACCAGATCCACCACACATAACCCAGACTCTCATAGATTGTACCCCTACCCAGTTGGACAGAGAACCAGCTACACCCCTTCTAACCCCAACCTCGGCAGATAGTAACCCAGTTCCAGTTGACACAGCACCGTCTCCACCACAGAGCACCCAAACACGTGCATTTAGTAAGGGAACTGCAGTGCCCAAAGCACGAGGACCATCACTCCGAATCCCAACTCAACGCTTAAAGGAGAAGAAGATTTGTTCTCAGGTCAGGTTCTGTAGCTATGGTTCATACTCCTTTGCTCTTGCATTAATGTATTTACTCATACCAACTATTTTCAAATTTGAAGGATGGAATTGAAACTCCAATGGCGCAACAGGTATGTTTTAAACCTGTTTCTTTAACTGATTTGCTGTTGTAACCTGCTCTATGTTGATTTCAGTTTAAATTGAATAAACAGTTATGTTCTCATGTCATGCACATTACAAGTGTTGTTATTGCTCTATAGTTTCCCACACTTATATTCTGTCTATTCTGCTTTGTCTTGAACAAATATTATTTGAACTGTGTCTCTATCTTGATTTGGCAACAAAAACTAGAATGATATAGACCATAAAGTGACCATGGTACATAGATATATGTTTGTTTCATGCTGTTATCCTGTCCACTTTACTACTGAACTCATTTACCAAAATGAATTTCATATACAACATGGTAAACATGTGATGTGTCTGCTTGTTTCTCTTTTAGAATGCGGACAAAATATTGGAGAACAGTACCACATTATCCAATGGTAAAGGAAGTAATGCAGATAAGGTTCAAGATAGTGAGACATCCCTGTTGGTCTCCAAGAAAGCTGATAAAAACTATCTTGACGACAGTGAGAGAACCCAAAAGTCCTGTCTTGATGTAGTGTTCGAGTTACTGACCACTACTACTGGCACAAGCTCTTTGAACTCGATGCCTGAATCAGTTCGTCTTCTTGAGTCTCAACTTCAAGTTGAAAGACATCAATCAGATGTGTTGCGACAGGAAGCTGAAGGACTGAGGAAGTCCCTGCAGAATTTAGATGCATATTTCCTGGTGCAATAGCAAGCGCTGGAGGATTTAAGCGCCAACCAAGAGAAAGTTAATATGCTTGCTAAGCATCTTACCAGAATTATGGGTACCGAGGATATTGTTTCTTGAGATCTTCTAAAGTGGTTTCAGTTCTGGATTTGTTTTGCTGCGGCGTTTATTTGCGCTGGTTGCCAACTTTGACAACCAGTGTATATGATATGCTGCTTTGTTCCCTATATTTGCACTGGTGGAGAACTTTGATGCCAGTGGATGTAATATTGTAATAGCCATGATAGCCTAGCATAAGTTGCTTGCTTATTTATTTCCTTGTTGTCTTGTTTATTTATTTGCTTGTAGTTAGTGCAGTTCTTTTTCTGCGGTTTGCTAGTGGCTGCAATAACCTATTTTTTAAAACTAGGCCACGATAACCATGGGCTAATATTTACTGTAGTGACACTGGGCCTCCTACGGGCCGTAGAAACAATGGGCCTTCTACGGGCCGTAGAAACAGTAGGCCTTCTACGGGCCGTAGAAACAATGGGCCTTCTACGGGTCGTAGGAACAATGGGCCTTCTACGGGCCGTATCATCAATGGGCCTTATACGGGCCGTATGATCGATTGGCCAAACATGGTCCAATAACAGGCCGCATTATGGCCATAAACGGGCTAGAGTTGGAATCGTCCATTCATGGACCGACCATAACGGGACAACGTTAATAGGATGTATTTGATGACGCTATGAAAACGGCCCAACGTATTAACGGACAACAAACGGGCCGACTGTAACCACGGGCTGAATTTGGCCCACAAGCAGACGGGCCGTAAGTAAATGAATGCTAGAAATGAGCCCAAGAATAAATGGGCTCTAAGAAGGCCGAAAGATAACATGGTCTATGAGGGAGTCCTGGACTAGGGGGTGTCCGGATAGCCGAACTATCATCATCGGCCGGACTCCAAGACTATGAAGATACAAGATTGAAGACTTCGTCCCGTGTCCGGATGGGACTTTCCTTGGCGTGGAAGGCAAGCTTGGCAATACGGATATGTAGATCTCCTACCATTGTAACTGACTCTGTGTAACCCTAGCCCTCTCCGGTGTCTATATAAACCAGAGGGTTTTAGTCCATAGGACGAACAACAATCATACCATAGGCTAGCTTCTAGGGTTTAGCCTCCTTGATCTCGTGGTAGATCCACTCTTGTACTACCCATATCATCAATATCAATCAAGCAGGAGTAGGGTTTTACCTCCATCTAGAGGGCCCGAACCTGGGTAAAAACATCGTGTCCCTTGTCTCCTGTTACCATCTGCCTAGACGCACAGTTCGGGACCCCCTACCCGAGATCCGCTGGTTTTGACACCGACATTGGTTCTTTCATTAAGAGTTCCTCTGTGTCGTCATCGATAGGCTTGATGGCTCCTTCGGTCATCAACAACGACGCAGTCCAGGGTGAGACTTTTCTCTCCGGACAGATCTTCGTATTCGGCGGCTTTGCATTGCGGGCAAATTCGCTTGGTCATCTGGAGCAGATCGAAAGTTACGCCCCTGGCCGTCAGGTCAGATTTGGAAGTCTAAACTTCACGGCCGACATCCGTGGAGACCTGATCTTCGATGGATTCGAGCCACAGCCGAGCGTGCCGCACTGTCACGATGGGCATGATTTAGCTCTGCCGCCGGACAATGCCCTGGAGGCCGCACATGAGTCCACTCCGACCCCTAATTCGGAGCCGACCACGCAGATCGAGGATGGGTTGCTAGACACCGCCTCGGGGGTTGCAACCTCTACAGTGATGGAGCCGAATACTGACCTTGTCCCTTGTGAAGCTCGTGACTCCGAGGTGCCGGACTCCGAGCCTCCCGCGCCCCCTCCAATCGAATCCGATTGGGCGCCGATTATGGAGTTCACCGCTGCGAACATCTTTCAACACTCACCTTTCGGCGACATCCTGAATTCGCTAAGGTATCTCTCGTTATCAGGAGAGCCCTGGCCGAACTGCGGTCAGGACGGTTGGGATGCGGACGATGAAGAAATTCAAAGCCCACCCACCACCCAATTTGTAGCCACTGTCGACGATCTAACCGACATGCTAGACTATGACTCCGAAGACATCGACGGTATGGACGATGATGCAGGAGATGACCAAGAACCAGCGCCTACCGGGCACTGGAAGACCACCTCGTTATACGACATATACATGGTGGACATCCCAAAGGATGGGAATGGCGAGGACGCAGCGGAGGAAGACTCCTCCAAGAAACAGCCCAAGCGCCAGCGTCAGCGGCGCCGCTCCAAATCCCGCCACAGCAAGAATGGAGATTCCGGCACCGGAGATAACAACACCCAGAGAGTGCCGAAGACAACCCCCTCCAGCAAGATTCAGCACAGGAGGACGGAGAAGCCAGCCCTCATCCGAGAGCGGCAGACGAAGAGGTAGAGGATGATAATTACATGCCTCCCTCTGGAGACGAGGCAAGCCTCGACGACGACGAATTCGTCGTGCGTGAGGATCCTGTCGAACAAGAGCGTTTTAAACGCAGGCTTATGGCCACGGCAAACAGCCTAAAGAAAAAGCAGCAATAGCTTAGAGCTGATCAAGATCTGCTAGCCGATAGATGGACTGAAGTTCTCGCGGCCGAAGAGCATGAGCTCGAACACCCCTCCAAAAGCTACCCCAAGCGCAAGTTGCTCCCCCGATTAGAGGAGGAAGCACATAAACCCACATCACCAGCGCACGATACGGCTGACCGACCACCTCGTGGCCGCGACAGAGAGGCCTCTAGGCCCTCTACTAGAACCGTACCCAGGCACCGCTCGAAAAGTATGAAGCCACGGGGGAATGCACCGGACTTGCGAGACATACTGGAGGATAAGTCAAGACAATCAAGATCGATCTACGGATCACGTGGGCGCCCCACGATGCGCGACGACTACCGTCGCGCCGGATATAGCAACTCCGACGGGGCCGAACACAGTAGACAAAGCTCGCTTGAGCTACGTCATGATATAGCTCAATATAGAGGCGCCGCACACCCACTATGCTTCACAGATGAAGTAATGGATCATCAAATCCCCGAAGGGTTTAAACCCGTGAACATTGAATCCTACGATGGCACAACAGACCCCGCGGTTTGGATCGAAGACTATCTCCTTCATATCCACATGGCCCACGGCGACGATCTTCACGCCATCAAATATCTCCCACTCAAGCTTAAAGGACCAGCTCGACATTGGCTTAACAGCTTGCCAGCAGAATCAATTGGGTGTTGGGAGGACCTGGAAGCCGCATTACTTGACAAATTCCAGGGCACATATGTGCGACCACCAGACACCGATGACCTAAGCCACATAATTCAGCAGCCAGACGAATCGGCCAGACAGTTCTGGACACGGTTCTTAACAAAGAAAAATCAAATCGTCGACTGTCCGGATGCAGAGGCTCTCGCAGCCTTCAAACATAACATCCGCGACGAGTGGCTGGCCCGGCACCTCGGACAGGAAAAGCCGAAATCCATGGCAGCCCTCACATCACTCATGACCTGCTTCTGCGCGGGAGAAGACAGCTGGCTAGCCTGCAGTAACAACCTCAGCAAAAATTCTGGCAGTCCGGATAACAAGGACCGCAATGGCAGGTCGCGTCGCAACAAAAACAAACGCTGCGTTAACGGCGACAACACTGAGGATACGACAGTCAGCGCCGGATTCAGAGGCTCCAAACCCGGTCAGTGGAAAAAGCCATTCAAAAGAACTACTCCAGGTCCGTCCAATTTGGACCGAATACTCGACCGCTCGTGCCAGATAGACGGCACCCCCGAAAAGCCAGCCAATCACACCAACAGGGATTGTTGGGTATGCAAGCAGGCAGGCAAGTTAATTGCCGAAAACAATGACAAGGGGCTGCATAGCGATGACGAAGAAGAGACCCGGCCACCGAACAATAGAGGACAGAAGGGTTTCCCCCCAAAAGTGTGGACGGTGAACATGATATACACAACCCACATACCCAAGAAGGAGCGGAAGCGTGCACTCAAGGACGTATATGCGATGGAGCCAGTCGCCCCGAAGTTCAACCCATGGTCCTCCTGCCCGATCACTTTTGATCGAAGGGACCACCCCACCAGTATCCGCCATGGAGGATTCGCCGCATTGGTTTTAGACCCAATCGTCGATGGATTTCACCTCACCAGAGTCCTTATGGACGGCGGCAGCAACCTGAACCTGCTTTATCAGGATACAGTGTGCAAGATGGGCATAGACCCCTAAAGGATTAAACCCACAAAGACGACCTTCAAAGGCATCATACCAGGTGTAGAGGCCAATTGTACAGGCTCAGTCACACTGGAAGTGGTCTTCGGATCCCCGGATAACTTCCGAAGCAAGGAGTTAATCTTCGACATAGTCCCGTTCCGCAGCGGCTATCACGCTCTGCTCGGACGGACTGCATTTGCCAAGTTCAACGCGGTGCCGCATTACGCATACCTCAAGCTCAAGATGCCAGGCCCTCGAGGAGTCATCACGGTCAATGGAAACACCGAACGCTCCCTCCGAACGGAGGAACGCACAGCGGCTCTTGCGGCAGAAGTACAGAGCAGCCTCTTAAGGCAATTTTCGAGTCCGGCCGTTAAGCGACCGGACACGGCCAAACGCGCCCGGAGTAACCTACAACAAGACCACCTGGCATGTTCCGAGCACGCGTAGCAATGCGGCCCCAACCCCAGCCCTTGCAAAATTGCAAGACTGGTCCTTCACGTACATCATTATGCTATGGAGATACCATGGGCATAGGGGGAGGGGCACGACCACCACAGGCCCAGAATGCGGCTTAACCGCACCAGGGGCTCCCAAGTGTGTCACTCTTTTTCTTTTTTCCTTTTTTTCTTACCCATAGGACTCCGTTCACCAGAGGCCCTTCCGGTAGTAGACCTGCCGAACTCACGATGCAACAGCCAGGGGAGGAGAAAGGCTACGATGAGTATCCAGGTGGTCTCTGTCGGTGTCAAAACCGGCGGATCTCGGGTAGGGGGTCCCGAATTGTGCGTCTAGGCGGATGGTAACAGGAGACAAGGGACATGATGTTTTACCCAGGTTCGGGCCCTCTCGATGGAGGTAAAACCCTACGTCCTGCTTGATTAATATTGATGGTATGGGTATTACAAGAGTGGATCTACCACGAGATCAAGGAGGCTAAACCCTAGAAGCTAGCCTATGGTATGATTGTTGTAATGTATGTTGTTCTACGGACTAAAGCCCTCCGGTTTATATAGACACCGGAGGAGGCTAGGGTTACACAGAGTCGGTTACAATGGTAGGAGATCTACATATCCGTATCGCCAAGCTTGCCTTCCACGCCAAGGAAAGTCCCATCCGGACACGGGCCGGAGTCTTCAATCTTGTATCTTCGTAGTCTTGGAGTCCAGCGGACGATGATAGTCCGGCTGTCCGGACACCCCCTAGTCCAGGACTCCCTCAGTAGCCCCTGAACCAGGCTTCAATGACGATAAGTCCGGTGCGCATAATGTTCGGCATTGCAAGGCGGGTTCCTCCCTTGAATAATCCAGAGAAGATCAAGAACACCAGGATAGTGTCCGGCTCTGCAAAATAAATTCCACATTCCACCGTAGAGAGAATAAAATGTACACTAGTTCAATCTGCTGACGTATTACGCGGCGTGACATCACACCGCTACCAAGCCTTTGTTTAAATCATTTTTTATTGTACCACCTCAGCACGTTTAGCGAAGCGGTTTCCTTGGCACGTCTTGTCGAAGCAGAGATCGTGTTCCCCTTATTCCGGGATTCTCATCAATACGGACGTGGGTAACCCAACCGCGCCATTGATGGTGGCGCTTGGGAGATAAGCGAGTTTTACCAGGCCGGTGGGGGACGCATAGTTTCGTCCGCCTATATATATGGGATAAGGATTTTCCTTCTCACCTACGCCTTCTTCCTCCTTTGCTTATCCGTCTCCGCACACTCAAGCTCCAACTCCCAAGCTTGCGCATCTCACCTCGACCTTCTCCGAATATGTCCGGAGCGGGAGGCAAATGGTTGGTCTCCACCGTTAAGGAGGAGCACATCACCAACCTGCGCAACGCCGGATATCTTTCCGGCAATATCGCGCATCGGCTGCCCGACGAGGGGCAGCTCGTCCCCACCCCCAGGCCTCACGAGAGGGTCGTCTTCCTTCCCCACTTCCTCCACGGACTGAGCTTTCCGCTCCATCCATTTGTCCGGGGGCTCATGTTCTATTACGGCCTAGATTTCCACGATCTGGCGCCGAACTTCATCCTCAACATCTCGACGTTTATCGTCGTGTGCGAGGCCTTCCTCTGCATCCGGCCCCACTTCGGCCTGTGGCTCAAGACCTTCAATGTCAAGCCGAAGGTTGTGCTGGGTATGCAAGCGGAATGCAGAGGCGCCATGTTGGGTAAATTACCCAACGTCCTTTGGCTCGAAGGGGCCTTTGTGGACTCCGTCAAGGGGTGGCAATCGGGGTGGTTCTACATCACCGAGCCGCGCAAGCCCACATGGGCGGCGGCCCCCGAGTTTAGATCTGGCGTCCCCACGCAGCTCACCTCCTGGAAAGAGAAGGGCTTGCTGTGGGGTGATTCGAAGGAGGTGACTGGACTCCGAACCTGCATCCAGAAGCTGGTAAGCAATAAGCTCAGGCTCGTCGATGTAGTCCAAGTCATGCTCATTCGCCGGATTCTCCCATGCCAAGAACGGGCATTCAATCTGTGGGAGTTCAATCCAGAACAGCACCAGGCGCTGAGCGGGCTCTTCGATACAACATACGAAGGCGCCTGGAGGGTGCTGTTTAAGGGCGCCGAAGCCCCCGCATCCGCGACGGAAGATCGCGGATTCAGCTCGCAGTATCCAACTGACGAGGTAAGTGATTCGACCCCATTACGGGACACTTTGTAGTAATCGAGTTAATTATAAGAGGGTTCTTTTTCCTTGACAGGAATGGATGGAGAAGGCTAGGCAGCTTATCTGCCCGGCTCCCATGCCAGAAGATCCAGTGGACGCCCGTTTAGCAGGGCTGCTGGTTCCGGCACCGCACGTGGTGCCGGAGAAGAAGGCCAAGAAGGTGGCCGCGGGGACTCGAAAGAGTTCCCGCAATCAGGTGTCCGATGACGAGACGGATTCCTCCCCCGAAGACGAGGAGGGTTCTCTCCCAGAAGAGGGAGAGAAGAAGAGGAAGGCTTCCCCCATGGGGGAGGCCGAAGGGTCCAAGAGGGGAGGACTATCCCCCCGGACAGTTTCGCCAACACCATCGTTGGCGAGGAGGAGTGGCCTCCAAGGGCCAGGCGTCCGGCAAGATCGTAAGTATCCGGATCCTTGATATGCAATATCTTTTATGTCGCGTAATGTCCTTCTAACGCCACATTTGGTTCATAGTCCGGCAGGTGATGATCTCCCCGCCTCATCAAGTGGGTCATTAGCCCCGTCGGAGGTGGACTCACTTCCGACTGCCTCTACCCCACGCGCCAACGAGGATGCCGAGGTGGGATCCCGGAGAGGGACCCATCAGGAGGAGGCTCCGGGGGCGCCATCAGGCAGCGTCCCAGACTTTGCGCCGGACTCTACAACGGAACCCGCAGTGGTTCCAGAGTCCGGCAAGTGGCCCCTTTGAAAGAAGGGCAAGACCGTGACACCGGCGGCCTCCGTCCAACCGGAGGCGCCGGATAACTTGCTGGAGGCGCTTAAAGGCGCTTCCATCGAGGAAGAACACCGCACTATCATGAGTGCGGTGATTCACAAGGTTCAGCTTGCCAAAAGCGGGCTGACCGAAGCCTGCAGCAGCCTTCTAACAGGCTTTGAGGTAAGAAGTTAAAATTATGTAATGTAATACCGCATAGACAGTAGCCCCTGATGCTCAGTTCGGTGTTCGGAAAGAAAAGCCGGACTGAGGATCTAATAAGATGTACGCAGGGTTGCTTAACATATGTCAATATGGGTTTGCAGGCTGCGCTGCTGACCTCTGCCGCATTAACGGCGGAGGTCGATGTGATAAAAAAGGATCTCGAGCGGTCGGAGCAAGAGCTCGGCCATGCCAAGAAGCAGCTCGAGGACAAAGAAGGTGAGTCACACCACTTTGAATGGTTACCTTACAGAAAAGGATTTTGGTTGCAATAAAATTAACAGGGATAATATTTGTGTTGCAGGGGCCACTAACGAGGTGGCAGCCCTGAAGGAGGCTGTGTCCGTGGCCGAACGCGGTGCGGCCGCGGAACGGGCGGAGAAAGAAAAACAGGAGGCACGGGTGGCGGAAGTTCGGCAAGAGCTCCAGGCTCTCATGGAAAAGCATGAGAGTTTGGAGCGTGACTCCAAGACTCGAGAGTCCGAGCTTGCCTTGGCTCTCGAAAGTGCCAAGTCCGCCAAGGCCGAGGCCCATAAGGCCCTTCAGGAGGTGGAAGATGCAAAGAAGATAGTGGCGGGTAAGGCATTTTTCATGCAAAGCAAGCATGTTAATGTAAAATACCTGACACTTACCCGCATTCGGAGCTCTCCAGGGGCATTTGCAGATCTGCCGCGTAGTGCGTCTGATGCCGCCGCATTCTATCGTGGCAAGGAGGGGAGCTCGACAGAGAAGGTCTTCTGGTCTCAGTACTCTGAGGCCGGCCATCCGGTGCCCCCAAGCGACCAGCTGAAGCAGCTGGTCGAACTCCACAAGGTAGCTGAAGAGGCCATGAAGGGCCTGATAGTCTGGCTGTGGCCTGGACAGGCCGTGCCCGGAAGCTACTTTGGCCTCGTGCGGCGGCTGGTGGATGCCTGCCCCTGGCTGGATGTCATCAAGCGCTCCGCCTGCATTGAAGGCGCTCGCCGGGCCCTCGCCCGCACAAAGGTGCAGTGGGGCAGGTTGGATGCGGAGAAGCTTCTCACGGACCCACCACCACCGGGCAAGGAGTATCGCACGCCAGAATGTATTATAAAACTGTCCTGAAGGGAGCCCGCGGTATTGCGGATGAGTGCTCCGGAAATGTAATCTTTGAGTGAATTTACAATGTATTATCCTGTGCGCTGAAACTTTGTTCATGTGCGCTTTGAGCAACACTTTTTTAATTTGAAATATTACCTTCTATGCGGCCGTTTAAAAAATCTGAGAGATGGCAAGTCGTTGGCTTCAGCCCCCAAGCCAAAAGTGCTGGGGTGTTCGGGATAAACTTGAGCACTCTTGTTCCCATAGTTGGGTCCATCTAGGGAGGCGCTCAACACAACGAACAAGGCAACCGGACTTATAATGCTTGAACACTCTCACTTAGCCATAGAATTCTATAATTTTAAATTTCGGCGAAGCCCCTGGTATTCGGAAGACCGAATCCGGGGCGCTATCCACGCCTTCGTCGGACAGTGTCTGGAACTTCGCTCGAAGCGGCATGAGTCTTTAAGGACCCGTAAAAACCTCTCGAACAGCGACCAGTCTCTCGCCTTATCATGCCAGTCAGTTTTAGCTTTCTCCACTGAGGCGCTCGCTCGGCTCAACCGGGGCGCAATCGCAGTGGTTCTCCCAGTGCCACCTTAGCCAACAGAACGGAACGTAAGGCACCAAAACGTGGGAGCCGGGCAAACCGAACTATTGACCCAAGACATGATTCGGAGCCGATTCATATAATGCTATAAGTTCGGGGTGCCGCACTTGTGACAGTGTTTGGACTTATCACACCAAAATGTGGGGAACATAAGCCCCTGGTGTATTCGGCCGTACCAAAATATACGGGTGCAAGATGTCATGTAACGAACATATATATATAAAAAGTAATGCAATTGCAGTTAAGAAGTGCTGCATTATTTATTAAAGAAAGCCTGCTATGAGTGCGAACTGATACAAATAGTGCGGTAAGCAAGGGATTTGGACTAATTAAACATGTCCCCCTCCAGGGGTGAGCTGCGGACTTGGTGTATATAATCGAATTTAATGCTCGTAATGGAGACCACCTTAGTGTTCGTCGCAGCCTTCTTTAGCCCCTGACTGTTGTATCATGAGTTCGGCAGGTGCACCGCCGTACAGGGCTTCGGGTTAACGGAGTCCTGTGTACATAAAAGAAGAAAGATAAAGATAAAAAGGAAAGGGGGGCACACTTGCGAGCCCCTGGTGTGGTCGAATCCGCACTCTGGGTCCGTTGCGATCGTGCCCCCTCCCCTGTGCCCATGGTATCTCCAAAGCGTAATGATGTACGCGGAGTGTTGTTATTGTGATTATACGCGGGCGAGGGTTGGGGCCGCATTGCTAAGCATGCTCTGATCGCGCCAGGTGGTCTTGGTTGGTATGGCTTCGAGCGCGTTTTGCTGTATCCGGCTGTTTAACGGCCGGACTGGAGAATTGCCTCAAGAGGCTACTCTGTACTTCTGCCGCGAGAGCCGCCGTATGTTCCTCCGTTCGGAGGGAGCGTTCCGTATTCCCATTGACCGTGATGACTCCACGAGGGCCTGGCATCTTGAGCTTTAGGTATGCATAATGTGGCACCGCGTTGAATTTTGCAAACGCGGTTCGTTCGAGCAGAGCGTGATAGCCACTGCGAAACGGGACTATGTCGAAGATTAACTCTTCGCTCCGGAAATTATCCGGGGATCCGAAGACCACTTCCAGTGTGACTGAGCCTGTACAATTGGCTTCCACTCCTGGTATGACACCTTTAAAGGTTGTCTTTGTAGGTTTAATCCTTGAAGGGTCTATGCCCATCTTACGCACTGTATCCTGATAAAGCAGGTTCAGGCTACTACCGCCGTCCATCAGGACTCTCGTGAGGTGGAATCCATCAACGATTGGGTCTAAAACCAATGCGGCGAATCCGCCATGGCGTATGCTGGTCGGATGGTCTCTTCGATCGAAAGTGATCGGACAAGAGGACCATGGATTGAACTTCGGGGCAACTGGCTCCATCGCATAGACGTCCCTTAGTGCGCGCTTCCTCTCCCTCTTGGGTATATGGGTTGCGTAGATCATGTTCACCGTCCGCACTTGTGGGGGAAAGCCCTTCTGTCCTCTATTGTTCGGCGGTCGGGTCTCCTCCTCGTCATCGCTGTTTAGCTCCTTGTCGTTGTTTTCGGCAATTAACTTGCCTGCTTGTTTGAACACCCAACAATCTCTATTAGTGTGATTGGCTGGTTTTTCAGGGGTGCCATGTATCTGGCATAAGCGATTGAGTATTCGGTCCAGATTGGACGGACCCGGAGTGGTTCTTTTGAATGGCTTCTTTCGTTGACCGGGTTTAGAGCCTCGGAATCCGGCATTGACTGTCGTATCCTCCTTGTCATCGCCGTTAATGCGGCGTTTGTTTTTGTTTCGACGTGACCTGCCGTTGTTGTCCTTAGTATCCGGACTGCCAGAATGTTTGCAGAGATTGTTACTGCGGGCTAGCTAGCTATCCTCTCCCGCGCAGAAGCGGGTCATTAATGATGTGAGGGCTGCCATAGATTTTGGTTTTTCATGGCCCAGGTGCCGGGCTAGCCATTCGTCGCGGATGTTATGCTTGAAGGCCGCAAGGGCCTCTGCATCCGGACCGTCGACGATTTGATTTTTCTTCGTCAAGAACCGTGTCCAGAATTGTCTGGCCGATTCGTCTGGCTGCTGAATGATGTGGCTTAAGTCATCGGCGTCTGGTGGTCGCACATACGTGCCTTGGAAGTTATCAAGGAATGCGGCCTCCAGGTCTTCCCAACACCCAATTGACTCTGCGGGCAAGTTGTTAAGCCAATGCCGAGCTGGTCCTTTAAGCTTGAGTGGGAGATACTTGATGGCGTGGAGATCGTCGCCGCGAGCCATATGGATGTGGAGAAGATAATCTTCTATCCAAACCGCGGGGTCTGTTGTGCCATCGTAGGATTCAATGTTTACGGGTTTAAACCCTTCAGGGATTTGATGATCCATTACTTCGTCAGTGAAGCATAGTGGGTGTGCGGCGCCTCTGTATTGAGGAATATCACGACGCAGCTCGAGAGAGCGTTGTCTGCCGTGTTCGGCCCGGCCGGGGTTATTATATCCGGTACGACGGTATTCGTCCTGGGTCATGGGGCGCCCACGTGATCCGTAGATGGATCTGGATTGCCTCGCTTTGTCCTCCAATATATCCCGCAAGTCCGGCACGTTCCCTCTTGGCTTTGTACTTTTAGAGCGATGCCGGGGTACTGTCTTGGCTGGGGGCCCGGATGCCTCTCTGTCACGACCACGAGGTGGTCGGTCAGCCATATCGTGCGCTGGTGATGAAGGTATGTATGCTTCCTCCTCTAATCGGGGGAGCAGCTTGCGTCTTGGGTAGCTTTTGGAGGGACGTTCAAGTTTATACTCTTCGGCCACGAGGACCTCGGTCCATCGATCTGCCAGCAGGTCCTGATCAGCTTGAAGCTGTTGCTGCTTTTTCTTTAGGCTGTTTGCTGTGGCCATAAGCCTGTGCTTGAAACACTCTTGTTTGACGGGATCCTCGGGCACGACGAATTCGTCATCGTTGAGGCTTGCCTCGTCTTCGGAGGGAGGCATATAATCATGATCCTCAACCTCTTCGTCTGCCGCCCTCTCGTGAGGGCTTGCTTCTGCATCCTCCTGCGCTGAGTCTTGCTGGAGGGGATTGTCTTCGGCACTCTCTGGGGTATTATTATCTCCCGTGCCGGAATCTCCATTCTTGTTGTGGCGGGATTTAGAGCGGCGCCGCTGACGCCGGCGCTTGGGCTGTTTCTTTAAAGGATCTGCCTCCGCTGTTTCTTTGCCGTCCCCCTCTTTTGGGGTATCCACCATATATATGTCATATGACGAGGTGGTCTTCCAGTGCCCTGTAGGCGCTGGGTCTTGTTCGTCCCCGGCATCGTCGTCCATAGCGTCGATGTCTTCGGAGTCGTAGTCTAGCATGTCGGTTAGATCGTCGACAGTGGCTACAAAGTGGGTGGTGGGTGGGCTTTGAATTTCTTCATCGTCTGCATCCCAACCATCCTGGCCATAGTCCGGCCAGGGCTCTCCTGATAATGAGAGATGCTTTAGTGAATTCAATATGTCGCCAAAAGATGAGTATTGGAAGATGTCCGCGGCGGTGAATTCCATAACCGGCGCCCAATCCGATTTGGTTGGCAGGGGTGCGGGAGGTTCGGAGTCCGGCACCTCGGAATCACAAGTTTCGCGGGGGACAAGGTTAATATTCGGCCCCATCGCCGAGGAAGTTGAAGCCCCCGAGGCGGCGTCTATCCACCGATCCTCGATCTGGGCGATCGGCTCCGGACCGACGGGCGGAGCCGATTCATGTGCGGCCACCAAGGCACTGTCCGGCGGCAGAGCTAGATCATGCCCATCGTCACAGTGCGGCACGCTCGGCTGTGGCTCGAGTCCGTCGAAGATCAAGTCTCCGCGGACATCGGCCGTGAAGTTTAAGCTTCCGAATCTGACCTGACGGCCAGCGGCGTAGCTTTTGATCTGCTCCAGATGGCCAAGCGAATTAGCCCGCAGTGCGAAGCCGCCGAATACGAAGATCTGTCCGGGGAGAAAAGTCTCACCCTGGACAGCGTTGTTGGTTGAAGGTGCCATCAAGCCTATCGGTGACGACACAGAGGAACTCTCAATGAAAGCACCAATGTCGGTGTCAAAACCGGCGGATCTCGGGTAGGGGGTCCCGAACTGTGCATCTAGGCGGATGGTAACAGGAGACAAGGGACACGATGTTTTACCCAGGTTCGGGCCCTCTCGATGGAGGTAAAACCCTACGTCCTGCTTGATTAATATTGATGGTATGGGTATTACAAGAGTGGATCTACCACGAGATCAAGGAGGCTAAACCCTAGAAGCTAGCCTATGGTATGATTGTTGTAATGTATGTTGTCCTACGGACTAAAGCCCTCCGGTTTATATAGACACCGGAGGAGGCTAGGGTTACACAGAGTCGGTTACAATGGTAGGAGATCTACATATCCGTATCGCCAAGCTTGCCTTCCACACCAAGGAAAGTCCCATCCGGACATGGGCCGGAGTCTTCAATCTTGTATCTTCGTAGTCTTGGAGTCCGGCGGACGATGATAGTCCGGCTGTCCGGACACCCCCTAGTCCAGGACTCCCTCAGTCTCCATTACGAGCATTAAATCAATTTTATACAGCATTCCGCAGCCTACCCCTGGAGGGGGACATGTTTAATAGTCCTATCCCTTGCTTACCGCACTATTTGTATCGTTCTGCATTCATGGCAGTACTTCTTGAATAAACAATGCATCGTTTTTTGCTTATAACTGCATTTCTTTCTTATATATATGTTCATTTATGACATCTTGCATCCGTACACTTTGGTACGGCTAAATACACCAGGGGCTTAAGTTCCCCGCATTATGGTGTGACAAGTCTGAACACTTTCACAAGTGTGACACCCCGAACTTATAGCATTATATGCATCGGCTCCGAATCATGTCTTGGGTCAATAGTTGGGTTTGCCCGGCTCCCATGTTTTGGTACCTTACGTTCCATTGTATCGGCTAAGGTAGCACTGGGAGAACCACTGCGATTGCGCCCCAGTTGAGCTGGGCGAGCGCCTCAGTGGAGAAAGCTAAAACTGACCGTCATGATAAGGCGAGATCTGGTCGCTGTTCGAGAGGTCTTTTCGAGTCCCTAAAGACTTATGCCGCTTAGAGCGAGGAACCGGCTTTGTCCGGCCCAGGCATGGATAGCGCCCCGAACTCGGTCTTCCGAACACTAGGGGCTTCGCCGAAATTTAAAATTATAGAATTCTATGGCTAAGTGAGAGTGTTCAAGCACTATAAGTCCGGTTGCCTCGTTCGTTGTGTTGAGCGCCTCCCTAGATGGACCCAAAAATGGGAACAAGAGCGCTCAAGTTTATCCCGAACACCCCAGCACTCGTGTCATCGGGGCTGAAGCCGACGACTTGCCATCTCGCAGATTTGATAAACGGCCGCACAGAAGGTAATATTTTAAATTAATAAACGTTGCTTAGCGTATATGAACAAAGTTTTCAGCGCACAGGATAACACAATGCGAGTCTACTCAAATATTACATCTTTCGAGCACTCACCCGCAATCATGCGGGCACCCTTCAAGACACTCTTATAGTACATTTCGGGCGTACGATACTCCTTGCCCGCCGGTGGCGCGTCCGTCAAAAGCTTCTCAACATCCATCCTGCCCCAGTGCACTTTTGCACGGGCAAGGGCCCGACGGGCACCTTCAATGCAGGCGGAGTGCTTGACAACTTCAACCCAGGGACACGCATCCATCAGCCACCGCACCAGGCCGAAGTAGCTCCCAGGCATGGCCTCCTTGGGCCACAGCCGAACTATGAGGCCCTTCATGGCCTGTTCGGCCACCTTGTGGAGCTCGACCAGCTGCTTCAGCTGGTCGCTAAGGGGCACCGGATGTCCGGCCTCAGCATACTGAGACCAGAAGACCTTCTCCGTCGAGCTCCCCTCCTCGGCCTGATAGAATGCGGCAGCATCGGACACGCTGCGGGGCAAATCTGCGAACGCTCCTGGAGAGCTCCGAATGCGGGTAAGTAATAGGTAATTCACATTTACATGCTTACTTTGCATGAAAAATGCCTTACCCGCCGCTATCTTCTTTAACACCTCAACTTCCTGGAGGGCCTTGTGGGCTTCGGCCTTAGCGGCTTTGGCACTCTCAAGAGCCGATGCAAGCTCGGACTCTCGAGTCTTTGAGCCGCGCTCCAAACTCTCATGTTTTTCGACGAGAGCCTGGAGCTCTTGCTGCACCTCCGCCACCCGCGCCTCCTGCTTCTCTTGCTCGGCTCGTTCCACGGCCGCATTACATTCCGCCACGGAC
Organism: Triticum timopheevii; assembly: GCA_963921465.1. Taxonomy (NCBI): domain Eukaryota; kingdom Viridiplantae; phylum Streptophyta; class Magnoliopsida; order Poales; family Poaceae; genus Triticum; species Triticum timopheevii. The sequence continues at coordinate 317,289,876 of OY997270.1, forward strand.
ACCGCCTCCTTCAGGGTCACCAGCTCGTTCGTGGCCCCTGTAGTACCAAAGTTATCTTTGTTATTTTCTCTTGCAACCAAATCCTTTTCTGTAAGGTACATATTTAATATGGTGTTACTCACCTTCCTTGTCCTCGAGCTGCTTCTTGGCACGGCCGAGCTCGCTCTTGGACCGCTCGAGGTTCTGCTTCAAAGCATTGACCTCCGCAGTCAGTGCGGCAGAGGTCAGCAGCGCAGCCTGCAATCCCATATTGACATATTTTTTAGACTCCTGCGTATATCTTTTTAGATCCTTAGTCCGGCTTTTCTTTTCGAACACCGAACCGAGCATCAGGGGCTACTGTCTATGCAGTATTATATTACATATCTTAAAATTCTTACCTCAAAGCCTGTTAGAAGGCTGCTGCAGGCTTCGGTCAGCCCGCTCTTGGCAAGCTGAACCTTCTGAATCACCGCACTCATGACAGTGCGGTGTTCTTCTTTGATGGAAGCGCCGTTGAGCGCCTCCAGCAAGTTATCCGGCACCTCTGGTTGGACGGAGGCCGCCGGTGTCACAGTCTTTCCCTTCTTACGAAGGGGCCGTCTGCCGGACTCCGGAACCACTGCAGGTTCCGGTGCAGAGTCCGGCGCAAAGTCCGGGAGGTTGCCTTGCGGCACCTCCGGAGCCTCCTCCTCCTGGTGGGTCCCCTCATGGGATCCCACCTCGGCGTCGTCAGCGTCACGAGGAGTGGAGGCGGTCGGAAGGGAATCCATATCCGACGTGCCCAAGGACCCGCTCGACGAAGCGGGAAGATCGTCCTTGGCCGGACTACAGGTTGTATGCGGCATTAGAAAGACATCGCGTGACGAAAAGAAAAATTATAAATCTTCCAGGAATCCGGATACTTACGATCTTGCCAGGGGCTTGGCCCTTGAGGGCCACTCCTCGTCGTCGTCACCGGCGTTGGCGGAGCAGTCCAGAGGAAGGGTCCTTCCCTTCTTGGACCCTTCGGCCTCCCTTGTTGAGGAGGCCTTCCTCTTCTTCTCTCCCCCCGCTGGGGGAGACGCCTCTTTCTCCTCCTCCTCGGGGGAGGAGTCCGCCTCGGAGTCATCGGACGATGACTCCGATACCACCTAGCGTCGGGAACTCCTTCGGGTTCCCGTGGCCTTCTGCTTGGCCTTCTTCTCCGGCACTACGTAAAGTGCCGGGACTAGCAGCCCTGTCAAACGGGCGTCCGCTGGGTCTTCTGGAAGGGGAGCCGGACAGTTAACCTGTCCGGACGTCTTCTGCCAGTCCTGTCAAAGGTATTGGGAGTTTAGATCCCACATAAAGTCAAACTATGAAAAGCGAGTATCCCATAAAGGATAACCTGGCTTACCTCGCCAGTTGGACGCTGCGAGTTGAATCCGCGATCTTCAGTAGTGGATGCGGGAGCTTCGGCACCCTTGAACAGCACCCTCCAGGCCTCTTTGTACGTGGTGTCGAAGAGGCCGCTCAAGGTCCGGTGCTGTGCCGGATCAAACTCCCACAAATTGAAGGCCCGTTGCTGGCAGGGGAGAATCCGGCGGACGAGCATGACCTGGATCATGTTGACAAGCTTAAGCTTCTTGTTCACCAGGGTCTGGAGATAGGACTGGAGTCTGGTCAGCTCTTTGGAACTACCCCATAGCAAGCCCTTCTCTTTCTAGGAGGTGAGCTGCATGGGGATGCCAGATCTGAATTCGGGGGCCGCTGCCCATTTAGGGTCACGCGGCTCGGTGATGTAGAACCACCCCGATTGCCACCCTTTGATGGATTCTACAAAGGCACCCTCGAGCCAAATGACGTTGGGCATTTTGCCCACCATGGCGCCTCCGCACTCTGCTTGGCTGCCCTTCACAACCTTCGGCTTGACATTGAAGGTCTTTAGCCACAAGCCGAAGTGGGGCTGGATGTAGAGGAAGGCCTCGCACACGACGATAAACGCCGACATGTTGAGGATGAAATTTGGGGCCAGATCGTGGAAGTCCAGGCCGTAGTAGTACATGAGCCCCCGGACGAAGGGGTGGAGTGGGAAGCCCAGTCTATGGAGGAAGTGGGGAAGGAATACGACCCTCTCATGGGGCCTGGGGGTGGGGATGAGCTGCCCCTCGTCGGGCAGCCGGTGCGCGATGTCGCTGGACAAGTATCCGGCGCTGCGCAGCTTCTCGATGTGCCCCTCCATGACGGAGGAGGCCATCCACTTGCCTCCCGCTCCGGACATGGCTGGAGAAGGTTGAGGTGAGGTGTGCGGACTTGGGCGCTGGAGCTCGAATGCGCGGAGATGGATAAGCAAAGGAGGAAGAAGGCGTAGGTAAAAGAGGTGGATCCTTATCCCCTTATATATGGGCGGACGAAAACTATGCATCCCCACCGGCCTGGTAAAACTCGCTTATCTCCCAAGCACCACAATCAATGGCGCGGTTGGGTTACCCATGTCCATATTGATGGGAATCCCGGAATAAGGGGAACACGATCTCTGCTTCGACAAGACGTGCCAAGGAAACCGCTTCGCTAAACGCACTGAGGTGGTATAATGAAAACGATTCAAGTAAAGGCTTGGTAGTGGTGTGACCTCACGCCACAAAATACGTCAGCAGATTGAACTTGTGTACATATTATTCTCTCTACGGTGGTATGTGGAATTTATTTTACAGAGCCGGACACTATCCTGGTGTTCAAAATCTTCTATGAATTATTCGAAGGAGGAACCCGCCTTGCAATGCCGAAGACAATATGCGCGCCGGACTCGTCGTCATTGAAGCCTGGTTCAGGGGCTACTGAGGGAGTCCTGGACTAGGGGGTGTCCGGATAGCCGAACTATCATCATCGGCCGGACTCCAAGACTATGAAGATACAAGATTGAAGACTTCGTCCCGTGTCCGGATGGGACTTTCCTTGGCGTGGAAGGCAAGCTTGGCAATACGGATATGTAGATCTCCTACCATTGTAACCGACTTTGTGTAACCCTAGCCCTCTCCGGTGTCTATATAAACCGGAGGGTTTTAGTCCATAGGACGAACAACAATCATACCATAGGCTAGCTTCTAGGGTTTAGCCTCCTTGATCTCGTGGTAGATCCACTCTTGTACTACCCATATCATAAATATCGATCAAGCAGGAGTAGGGTTTTACCTCCATCGAGAGGGCCCGAACCTGGGTAAAAATATCGTGTCCCTTGTCTCCTGTTACCATCCGCCTAGACGCACAGTTCGGGACCCCCTACCCGAGATCCGCCGGTTTTGACACTGACAGGCTAGAAACGGCCCAACGGAATAACGGGCCGTTAATGGGTATAAAGTGATACACTGTTCATTACGGGCCAGTTTCACCACGGGCCGTTAATGGGTGTAAAGTGATACACTATTCATTACGGGCTAGTTTCACCACGGGCCGTTACTGGGCCAAGAGTTACATAGGGCCTCATATGGGCCGAAAGACGTCATGGGCCATACATGGGCCAGAAGTGAAAACGGGCTGGAATCATATTGGATAGCCCAGATGACGCTACTGGGCCTAATTCGGATAGGGCGTAACGTGCCTTGGGTTAGCGGGCTGTAAATGGGTTATATGCGAATAGGCTGTTAACAGGCTTTCCATGGGCCGGCCCGCCACCTTTTAACCAAGTCAAACAGGCCATCCTTTTCACAGGAATGGGCCTCTGTTGGGCCGTGCCACATGTCGATGTATCATAGGCTCCTTCTATCCAATGAGTGGATGACATCTGTCCCAACGATGATCCGACACATGTTTCCTCCAGCCAATGATGATTTTACATGTGGAAAATCCCCATTGGTCGGGGCTGTTAATGGGTTATCGGATCCAAAACCCGACCCGATAGCTTAACGACGTTCCGTTATGGTGGATGCCACGTGTCGGTCACCCTTGATGAAAGAACTTCTATGACATGCGATTTATCGTCATGGAAGTGGACACTTCCGTGATGATAATTTTTGTAATGTCATGGAACACTTCTACGACAGCATTAGTATGACTATCTTGATTCTGTCATAAAATCGTCATGGATGTACATGCATGACAGAAAACACGACCTACTGTGACAAACACGTATCATCACGGAAGTGTATTTTTTTTGTAGTGGTATGGCCCTCTGCTATGTAAACTTTTTTTTTTAAAATTATATGCAAAATTTGGTGTCCAGAACAGTTGATGCATGTTGGATGGGCTTCGCCCCTATCTATGTCCACGAACACGTCCATACGTGCCTGTGGACATTTGATGCCTTCTGTTTTGGTGATAACTTTGGAGTTTCCCTAAACTAAGAAAATGAGATGAAGTGAACACCCATGTCTACTGAAAATTAGTTGACTTTCCCATATGGTATGGTCAAAGTTTTCAAATTTGACTATACATATAGTGTTGTTCATTACATTGCCTGTCATGGATCTGAAGATTGTTCAAGCACTCGTGTGCTGCCAAAATACCTCCTAAAATTTAAGTTTGGTTGTGGTTAATCTGCAACAATGCTATTTCTAGTAAAGATAATATAATCATGTGTATGTATGTTGACAGTGCTACCTGCAGATTTGTACTAAAGATGAGACTATTCACCATCTTGTGTTTGAGTGTCCCATTGTAAAATATGTGTGGAGCATAAGTGTCTCCTTGTCTCACCTAGGTGCTTCTCACAATTCTTATGGTGGTTCCCTTAGTATGTGCCAACGAGCATAAGTGTGCAAATCACAGGCCTCACTGAGATATGCTACATAATTTTGTTTAACAAGTCAGGTTTGAGGGGAAACTAATCCGTTCCCCAGTGGAGCTAATATGTTATGCTTGTGTGTTCATTAAATATATTGGACATGACTTCACTGTGAAGGGGATAAGGATGCGTGGGTGTTAGCTATTGAAACCTTACAAAGCATTGCTTTGGATGCTAATGTCGTGGTCGGATGAGCTTTGGATGGCGTGCTGAGGATTGAAGCAGTGTGGGATGATAATGAAGGTGATGCTAATGTATGAACATGAGGAACAACCATGATGCTGCATTTTCGGAATTGATGCTCTGCCCATGTGCTCACTCTTTTGTGTGAAGCTGGTGCTCACATTTCTTTGCTCAGGATAACGGGTGGAGCAGTCCTTGGTGTGGCCAGTAATTAGCTTTTGTTTTGTTTGAACCTCAAACCATAGAACAATAGTTCTACGATATTTTCAATAATATTGATAAGGATATGTACAACAAAGAGAGAGAAAAGGAAAATACAAATGAAGGAAAACATCTATCCAACTAACCAATGCCAGGTTTGGGTCTCATGATCTGATAAGAATTTATTTTTCTTCCATCAACATCAAAGATATGAATCCACCAATTTATTTAGAGGTCCCAAATATTTCTCCATGATTTTGTGCTCAGGAAGTGCAAGATCTTGCCTGAGCATCTATTTCCAAATGTTCCTGAAGTGGTGATAAAGAGTCTCCTTGTATCACCCCTCACCCCCTTTGCATTGATATTGCTTTCGAAGGACACCATTTAACAACACTGAGGAAAATCCAGAGCTCAAAATTATTTTGATCCAATTAATCCATCTGCCACCAAAATCTCTAGCATGTAAGATTTGGAATATTGTTTCATGATAAATCATGTTAAAGGCCTTTTAAAATCTATTGTTTCATGATCAATCATGTTAAAGGCCTTTTAAAATCTAGCTTTAGAATCATAATTTCTTCATTTTTGATTGTTGATCGATGAATGTACTCAAATGCCCAAGCCAAGCAATCCTGGATTGTTGACATCGAAGAATGTACTCAAATGCCCATACCAATCAAGAATTCATACTGATTTGTATGGACCAAGTGAGGATAAATTTCTGAAGTCTACTAGCTAGGAGGTTCGTGATATCTTAATTATGGAGTTAAGTAGTGAGATGGGTCTAAAATCAATGTGTTTTGAGTGCTATCCTTCTTGGGGATCAAGGTGATGAATAAGCCATTGATAGGATGTAATTAATCACTCCATGGTAGAAGTCATCAATGAGCTCATAGAAATATTTTGCAATGTTGCCTCAACAGGTTTTGGTAAGATCCATTAAATCTATCAGGGCCAGGTGCCTTATCAGTAGGATTTTTTTGAATAATATCACCAATCTTTGTGTTTGAGAGTGGTTCATTTAGCTCTAGTAAATGTTCATTAGCTTGCAACAAGATGGGATGGTGAAATAAGCTTGATGTAGTGATAGTGGTGCCAAGTCTGGCTTCCAAATATCTCCAGAAAACAACAACTTTAGCTTCACGATCATGGTGCTCTTTTTGGTTCTCATCCTATAGCATAGAGATTTGGTTATTTCAATATTTTATAGTAGCTTTGGCTCAGATGTTTTTTGTATTTCCATCCCCAAACTTAACCCATTTGATTGTAGCTCTCCCCTTCCAGTAAGTACTTTGGTAATCAAGAAGATTTCCTAGATGTTTCTTGACAATATTCGTTCATTCAACTCTTCCATGTTAAGGGGTCTGTACTGCTCCAAAGTGTCCAGAAGTAAGATCACCTCATTGGAAATTTTAATGTATTGAGATAAATTATATATGCCCTTGGACCAAATTTTTAATTCTTTCCTCAACCTCTTAATGTTGATGAGATCCTTTGAAAAATATCGTCGGCTTGCACATCTTGATTCCAAATATTTTTAACCACATCTTTGGATTCTGGTATTTGTCGGATTTCGGGTTCCGGCAGGCCCTTGAGGTTCAAACACTGGGGTGCGCGCGGAGATTCAACCCTCTGCTGGCTCTCTCCTCGCCGAATCGCTAAGATCTAGACTACCAAACTGAACAACACAAGAGACACAAGATTTATACTGGTTCAGGCCACCATTGTGGTGTAATACCCTACTCCAGTGTGTGGTGTGGTGGATTGCCTCTTGGGATGATGAGGAACAATACAAAGGGAGAATAGCCTCGCGAGGGTCTGTTCTTGGCTGGCGCGATGAACTGCTAGGGGGAGTTCAGTCGCCTTATCTACTGGTTCCTTGGTGAGGATCAGGATCAGGATGCTCTACCTTGAGGGTGGCTAGTCCTATTTATAGGCAAAGGACCTGGGCCTCTTCCCAAATATTGAGCGGGAAGGGCGCCAACAATTGGCCATTTTGAAGGGGAACAACGGGTACACTTATCCTGACTATAGTTGGTCCTCGCCTGTCAAAGGCTCTGGTGATGACGCCGGCTTGGGCTCCACAATGACTTCCTTCCGGCCGTTGGGCTGGTCTTGGTCTTGTTGCACCGAAATGGACGCCTTTGCTTGATGCTCTCGCCTGCGCTTGCTCCCTTTGCACCAAAGAGGAAAGGAGGACACTGCGCGGGCTGGCGCCCGACTGGCACCCGACTGGCACCCTTGGTCGTCATGGCTTGCGTCATGGGCACCTCGCGAGGTACCCTTCCTTGAACTCTCCGCTCATGAGCCAGCCTGACGAGGCCGTGCCTGAGGAAGCTTCTTGTTGTCCGCCCCGCGAGGCTTGGCCCCTCGCGAGGGTCTTGAGCTTGCATTGATGAAGATGGGCTGTGCTGGGCCTCCTTTGAGCCACGCCGCAGGCCGCAGGCAGGCAAGTCTGGGGACCCCCGTTCCTAGAACGCCGACAGTAGCCCCCGGGCCCACAGCGCGCCCGAACTTGGCTGAGCAGAGAGGCAAAAGGGCAAGTGCGAAGCATCGTGGGCCCTAACAGCCTGTGGTCTTGGGCGCCGCGTGGCAGTTGATTGGACGTGGGCGGCACTGCTTCCCCATGACGCCTCGGTAACCGCTCGGATTCGACAAGTCCCTGCATGCAAAGCGGGTCATGATTACCTGTGATCGTGGAGGCCGGCAGTTGGCCTTCGCCGGCTATAAGTACGGAACGGCGCGCGCCCTTCCAGTCTATCCTTCTTCTTATCCTCCTTCCTGGGCCTTGCTCCGTCTTGCTGCAATGGCTCCGATCCGCCGGTTCTCCGCGGAAGAGAAGGGAAAGGCTCCCCAAGAGGATCCTGATCCACTTCCCCCGAAGAAGCGGCTTGCCCTCTAGTGTCCGGGCGAGGGCACTCGCCAGGAAGCATCAAGACCCTGGTGTGAGCGGCCGCCACCAGGGTTCCCTCTTCCCTTGTACGTGCACATTGGCAGCTCTGAAGGAGTCGACGCCGAACGCCACGAGCGGCGCCGTCGACGACGCCGGCGGGTCACGAAGGTGTGCGTCTTCCCCCCTGGAGTCCACGCCGAGGGCTCCAGCCAAGAGTTCGTGCTTCACGCCGCCATGCCTCCTAAGTCTTTGATTCGTCTCCCCTCTTTCTTCGCCTCCGTCGTCCGGCAGGGGGAACCCCTGGGGCTCTGGCTGCAGCACGCTGGCTGCGGCACCCTCGCGACCGGGGTAGAGGTCGCGGTTGTTGCCCCGGCGAGGTCTTCATGACTCGAGGCTGGGGCGAGGTCGCCCGGGTCTGCAGGACGAGGGGTACCCTCGCCATCCATCTGGAGTACGACGGTGCTTCGGTGATGTCCTTCAAGGTCTTCGATGCGGAGGGTCGTCGGCTAGAGTGCTGCCCCGGGAGAGGCGGTCGGGACCCTGCTGCGGCGAGACAGAGGCCGGCTGTCCGCTCCCTTGGCCGCTCCTCAGGCGACGGAGGCACCGGAGGATCTAGTGACTCCGCCGAGCTCTTCGTGACGCCGGAGATGAGCGACAACAGCTACGAGCCCCCGAGCCTGCGCCGTTCCCGGAGCAGGGCTGGCTCGTCAGGTCGTCGCTGCCCCTGATCTGGATGGGGTTGGCATCGGTGCTGGGCGGCCCACTGTTGATGTGGCGTCTGCCGCGATGCCCCCTGTAGTTAGGACTCCTTAGGATTCACGCCTTTTGTCCCTGCGAGGGGCCAAGAATATACCCCACGGGGGCTTGTAAGATGTTTGTAGCTCCGTCTGTCAATATGATCCCTATTGTGGAGCGGTGCGGGATGCTTATTCCGTTTTAGCTTAGTTCCCTCCTTTCAGACCTCGTGAGGGCTTGATGCTCTGCGTCGATAGGTCCCAGTCCCAAGGCGACTTCAGCCATCGCTGGAATGCCAGGTCGCGATGCCGTGGTCAAGGCCAGGAGGTGAGCGGCCCGAGGTCCGGTAAGAGCCCCTGAGTCGCGATGCTCAGGGGGTCCCCCTTAGCGCTCAAGCAGCCATCATTCGGTGAGAAAGGAGAGCAACGTTGCTAACACGGGATTGCATTGAGTGCGGGGATGGTGCTGCGATAACTAGTGTGTCTGGAGGGTGACTTATCTCGAGGGTCAGAAAAATGCTTCCTGGTGCGGCGCTAGCCTTGGCCATCGCGAGGTTGCTTGGCGATGCTTCTTGGAGGGACCCTGCAGGCTCATCACAGAAGGAACGAGGGTTTGTCGCGACAATCGACAGTTAGCCGTTATGTCAGGACCCTGACTCAATGCCACATCGATCTAGCATGTAACACCTCATATCACTTTGCGGCCTCACGCACGGTATTCCCACGGGTGTCGCCTTACCTTTGCCCGGGACCGTTTGCGCCTTTTGGCACACGTATATGATAGTGTCGCTAGCATCCATATGATAAGGAGCCCGGGCTGACATGGCTAGTCGTAAACCCAAAGTGGCACAAACTTACAGGGACAGGCATCCATGACCCAGCATCGAACGTGTCGGTCATCAGCGAGTGAATCCAGGCTGTAGCACTGGGCTAGCAGGACTCCGGTGAACTGGGCTGTAGCGGGCTAACAGGACTCCGGTATTCATCGCGTGACATTTCCCCGAAGGGACAGACACAGGAACGAAGAAGGACACATGCTGGCCAGCCTAAGTGTTCCGGAGACATTTCCCGGTAAGAGGGGCTACTAAGGATAAACAACTAGATAGTCAGATCCCACACATACCAAGCATTTCAATAGCATACACACAATATGCTCGATATGTGCAAATACAACATGGCATCACAACATGACTCTACGACTCAACTATTTATTCAATAGGCTCCGAGGAGCGAGATATTACAAACATGGGTCTCACGACCCAAACAAGCGGAAGCTAACATGTCTGAGTACAGACATCTACAAATGAAAAAGGCTTAGAAGCCTGACTATCTACCAGATCCTGCCGAGGGCACAAGATCGTAGATGAGGTATCAAGCTAAACGTCGAAGTCCACGTGGAACTACTAGCGAGACTGAAGTCTCTCTGCAAAAACATAAAATAGGCAAACGTGAGTACAAATGTACCCAACAAGACTTACATCAGAACTAACTACATATGCATCATTATCAACAAAGGGGATGGTGGAGTTTAACTTCAGCAAGCCAGCTTTGACTCAATGGCTATCCTAAACTACGACTGCAAGTAACTCTTTTGAGGTGGCGCACACGAGTCCACATATTCACCATATCAATACACCAGTATGGATCCGCTCCCGTCTCCCTACGAGAACACCATCCATAGCACTCACGCTTATCTTGCGTATTTTAAAGTATCCACTTTCACTTGTCTATGAACTGTACAGGCAACCCAGAAGTCCTTTACCGCGGACACGACTATTCGAATAGATGATGTTAACCCTGCAGGGGTGTACTTCTTCACACACGCTCTCACCACTTACCGCCGTTTACACGACATGCACTCGGCAACCTTCAAGCGGAAGCCCAACGAGGGTGTCGGCCACGACCTACCTAAACACTAAAGTCCCTAGTCCAGGTTTATCGCCTATTCGGGTTCCATCCATGAGGAGATCCGGCTGAAGTTTCGCTCACAGCCCCAAACGATGTGTACAGGGTTCCGTGACACCAAACGGGCGGCCGGTATACCCGGCCACGTGCCTACCGCATCACAGCCCACCCCTCTGGTCAGCGCTGCCCACGGCCTCCAGCATACTACAAACACCAGAAACTACTTGCAACTCCTGGATAGAGGACAAGGGTGATTAAGAAGCCGAGAGGGTCCATTGGTTCCGAGCCCAATGCGTGGTAGTAACTATATCATGGATCACAAACACAGAACTCAGTTCCTGAGGACGGCTGCAATGAGACAACCCACCATGTACTCCTACATGGCCTCTCACCGCTACCTTTACCAAATCATTTTCACACTCTTTGCTCACACACACAGTAGGACATGTTCACACACCTCTGATTCATCCTCGACGAATCAGACCCGACTCAACTCTAAGCAGTAGCAGGCATGACAAACAAGCATGTATGAGTAGGCGCAACAGGGCTCAAACAACTCCTACTCATGCTAGTGGGTTTCATCTATTTACTGTGGAATGACAGGTCATGCAAAGGATAAAGGGGTTCAGCTACCGTAGCAAGTAACAGATGAATCATTGTTGTCCTAATGCAGTAAAAGAGAGCAGGAGCGAGAGAGTGGGATTGTATCAGAATGAACAAGGGGGTTTTGCTTGCCTGGCACTTCCGAAGATAATATAGCTCTTCATCAGTGTCATCGATCTCATCGTCGAAACCACGTCTATTGAGAGGGGACCAATACCGGCAACAGAGAAGAAACACAATCAATGCAATGCACAATATGATGCGTGATCATGACATGGTAAAATGAGTGTGTTGGGCTAATGCAACTACAACCAGATGGGTTTGAGCTATTTTGAACCAAAGATTCAAAGTTCAAACACATTTGTGATCTTAAATAGTGCTTTATCATGTTTTGCACTAAACAGCAAGTTAACTTGTTTAAACATGCATGAAACTGGTACAGATGGATAGATTGGATTTTTCTGATCATTTTTCATATATAATTTATTTCATTTGGAGTTACGGTTGAATTTATACGAATTTTAGAAGTTTATACTATTTTCTGGAATTTCCTGTATTAAAATAAATCCAGAAAATAGCTTATTGCGTCGGCATGACATCAGTGTGACATCAGCAGGTCAACACGCCAGGTCCAGGTCAAACCTGACCAGTGGGACCCATACGTCAGTGTCTCAGGCTGGTTTAGGTGGATGACGAGTGGGACCGGTCAACGACCACGTCAGCAAAGTCAATATGACATGTGGGCCAGTCAACAGCCATGTCAGTGCGGTCAAAGCTGACGGGTGGGGCCCATGTGGTTAGTTAAGCTTAAAAAGAAAATAAACTAAGATTAATTAAGGGCGTGGGGCCCATATGTTAGTGAGAGGGGGCTTAATTAGCAGGGTCATTAGTGGCTAATGACGGCCACGTCATCAGTCGCCGGAGTGTCGCCGGCGACGACCACGGCCGACGGCGGAGATGCACCGTGTGCTCGCTACAGAGCACCATTCGACGCGTGGTTTGCTCCTACGGGTTCCTGGGAGTGAGGCGCATCCAAAGCAACAAGCGGCAGTAGCTGGGGTGGCCGGAGCTGACGGCGGCGAGCTCTTTTGCGGCCGCCGGAGTTCGGGCAACGGTGGGTTAGGCGATGCGGGGCGCTAGGGGAGGCGTTGGTGTGTGCTACGTGCTCCTGGTGAGGTTTGGAGCACGGTGGTGTGCCCGGCTTTGAGCCACGATGGCTCTGGCCACGACGGCGACGAGGCACAGCGGCGGCGAGCTCTCGGGTCCGGCGGAAACAACGGCTAGAGCGGCCAAACAGCATGGGAAGAAGAGGGGAACGGATCAGCGGCTCACCGCGAGTCCAACGAGCGCGAGGGCGAGGCCGGGGACGCTCTGTGGGCGGCGAATCAAGCGACAGCGACTGTCGGTGCAGAGGACGAAGATGGCGTCGATGACGGCGCTCCAGGGCGTCCGGCGTCTTGTGGCTCGGTGGTAAGGACGGGGACGTGGCCGCGGTGGTGGCGAACGGCGGCGACGAACCCGTTCGGGTAGCTGGGGATCGACGAAGGAGAGGGCAGGGGGAGAGCGAGAGGGTGCAGCGAGTGATGGGAGAGGCAGAGGGGCTGCGGGGCGTCTCCTGACGCGTCGGGGGCGCCTCGGTGGCAAGCATGAGGTGGAGCTCGGGCGCGCGCGCTATCGACACGCCTCTGCCTACTAGCAGAGGTTGAAGACAGCCACTTTAGGCTAGTGGGCTGGGCCGCCAGCTGGAGTTGGGCCAGGTGGGCTGCCAGGTGGGCGTCAGGTAAGAGGCCCAGGTGCGTCTCTCTCTCTCTCTCTCTTTTATTTTAGTTTTTCTATTTCTGTTATTTTGTTTTGGTTTAGTAATAAAGCCAAACCATTTCATAAAATCCTGGAAATAATTATGGGTGCTTTCTGAATTATTCCAGTGACCCTCAACAATTTCCAACATTTTTGGAGCATCTAAAATATATATAGCATTTAAATAGCCCCAATTCAAATATGTTTGAATTAATTCAAAGTCCAAATATGTCCTGCAAAAATGTGAACCATTTTTGGTAGATGCTTCCACCTTGATCCAGAAATGATGAACATTTTTAAAGGGCATTTTGAAATCATTGAAAAATATTTTGGTTGAACCTACTTGAATTCCTCTTTGATGCTAGGGTTTGAACAATCCCCATTTCAGGTTTAAATGAAATGTAAACATGATCCAACACTCTAATGCATGCACTAGGCATTGTCAGAACTTAGGGATGTGACAGCTCACCCCTACTAAACAAGAATCTCGTCCCGAGATTCAAGACGTGAGGTAAGAAGGCAGAGGGATACAAGCTAACATGATCTTCACGATCCAGATGTCTTTCTCGAGGATGTTGATGCAGTGCTCCAATTGATCTTGACGTCTTTGCTTTTGAGATCTTCATCCAACACGAGGACAGAAACACTCTACAAGGATGGATCATTTTAGTGATCACAAGATCAACTCACGGGATGAGATGTAGAACATCTCTTGAGCTGAGAGGCAAGACATGCATCAGGAGGGATGAAAGAAGCAATTTGACGAGGGTTTCAAGTAGCGAGGATAAACTGCCATGATTCCATAACGGGGCACCTTAGGGAAGGTGGCTCGTAGAATCATCCCTTAAGTGGCAAAAAGAATTAGTTTTGATTCAAAGATCATTGAGGCTCTTTATACTAGCTTAAGGCAAATCATAATCGACCATTTGAAGGAGTCCGGAAGAATGACATACCCGGACTAGTATGGATGATGTGGATTACCTTGTTGAGGAAAACACAATGGATGATTTTAGTAACTGGGGAGAAGCTCAACAGTAGAGAGTGAATCCACTGTTGAATTGGTTATAGCATAACCGAGGAAACTGAGAGCAATCCCAGTTAGTGCCGATGATAACACCTAGCGCTTGTGTGTGCTCTCAAGAACTTGAGCATTTCCATATTCATCAAGGTTTTATCAACATCCGTGTCAAGGGTGCTGACAACACAACATACTACCATGATGAGTAGCGATGGACGATGCAGATGCAAAGGAAGATAACACTTTCTCAGATTTCACCTTAGCGAGACCAAGGGGACAAAATCTGGATGATCAACTGAGAGACATTTAGCACTCCGCTTCTCATGTTCTCCATGATGTACCAGCGTATCCCATTCATAGATATGGTTTGATATCTAGAACATCATGTAACAGGTCGGACTTTGGGAGCACAAAAATCATAAGACATACAATTAGGGAATAATTCCTATGAAATCCTTATGGAGAGGTGGCCAACTTCTTCAATCAAGATATTACAATAATAGGTCTTCCGGCTGGGTGTGTTGGCCACGACATCCATTTTACCGGGTTACAGAGAGACCAATAATATAATTCTTGGGAAACGTTCCAACCATCATATCTGCCTGAGATTCAGATCTGGTTGGTGTCAGAATAATCTAGACTCATCGAGTCTAGAAAGTAAAATGAAAGTTTGCAACACAAATCGACGAGATAACGTTGCAAGATTCTTGGGGAATGAATTATGGTAGTAAGCTCCAAAACACGAGCCGGTTCTGCTACAACATGTGAACATGTTGTCCAAGACAAGCATGACCACAGAGTAGTCTTATAATAAAACACTACCGAGTTCAGGAGGGGAACCATCATCACAGATATCGAAGTCCTTGCATAAGTCATGATCCTTAAGAAGGAACTTCTTCTCCTTGAACAAATCAATCAGTGGCTTGGTGTACTAGGGGATACATGTGGAATGGAGGTAGCGAGCCTGTCAAACCATAGCATACTTCGCACATGCATGACTGACTTGGGATGATTCCAGAGGAGGCAACATTGAGTTTCTCGAATCCACGGCGGCAACTTGCATCAAATGCACATGAACTAGAGGAGGTCACTTCTTACATCCAAACATATGCTTCATGAGCTAGCATGAACAAATGCTTTCAAAAGTTTCCAACACTAGCTTAATGTTTAACAAAATTATGGAGAAGACAAGGATGTTGTCGATGGGCTCAACAACAATTCATCCAGATTCCTATGGAGATGGTATTCCATAATTATGTGAACAAGGTGATAGTATTGGTCGGACCCAAAAGATATAATGGTGTATGCTCGAGGAAAATCCACGGGTAAGACAACATTACGAACATCGTTGGTTCTGACTTGATTTGAGGATAGCCCATACTCAAATCAAGGTCTTGGCAAGACAAAAGGTCCACCAACTGATCACGAGGATCAATCAATGAAGATATCATCTTTCTGCAACACACACACAACACAGGATATCCCTTTGGGATGAGCTAAGTCGGACAAGCTTTTATCTTCCAACTCTCCAAGTTGTTGTTTGGCTTAACCAAATAGCTCGAGAACATTCTTGCTTTTCAGGGCAAGATGATATGATCAAAAGAGTGAGGGTTTGACACAATCCTAACTCATTGATCGAAGAGTGCACCAGAAATAAGGACTAGGTAGCACGATCATCCTTAGGGTGATGATTCAATAACCAACACACTAAGAATGGGAATATTGTCCATTTAACTACCAAGCAACAAAGTTGCTAGGAGTATAGATTTCACACATCACGATTCACTTGTCGGTGTTCCGGTTGCGACAACACAGAACCGAGGAATGAGTAATGATGGCGAGAAGTATCACTATGTCAAGAATTCACAAGAGCTGGTGCAATTCTCATGAAAATCCTGACATAAAGACGGTAATACTTTGGGGTAGAACAGAATCAAAAGCTGGGTTGGCGTTTTGATCTGCGGAGCACAACTGCTTTGACCCAATCCTGGATATGGATGGGGTTCTGGAGTTTGTTTCTCCTAGTCACTCCGGAATACAATGGCTTGATGGACCACAAGAGTAGTGGGCATCGAGGAGCACAAAAGCATAGCTACTCCTGACTATCAATTGATAGACGAGGGCCAGAAAACAACTAAAAAGGGACAACTCAAAGAACATATGACTTTCTGAGTTGTGGATGCATAGGTTAGTATGTCGAGTCAAATTCAACATATTTCTTCCGGATAACCCATGTAGAAAGGTAGAACTGGCAGAGTCATGATATAGAATGGAGAACTCATCGAGAGCACTCTTGTTGTGATCTCTTGGTTCAAGGAACTTCCGCCATAAGCAGTTCATGGTATTTGGAAGAAGGAAATACCACGGACCTTGAGGACTATCACAAAGGTTACTAATATCCTAAAGGAACTAGCAACACTATCAACACGAGGTAAGTGGAGTGAGTCTTGGGTCAAGAACCCAGGAGTAGAATACCTACTACTAAATGGCATCACGGGATGCTTTCGAGAAAGGCCAGAATCTTCACACTGGGAACACTAAACATTGCTAGATTACTAGGTGACTCCCTGAAACACCTAGGGTCATAATAATAGCTCCAACATATATGTCAAGGCAATAAATTACCTCAACGCACCGGTTAGTGTGCTTATTCTGACCATAAAGGACATCGGGAACGGAAAGAAAGGACTTGCAAATGCATCAGACTATTTAGAAACCTGGGATGACTCGGATAGCATAACGACTGTAAATGCTCGGAAAAGATTTGAGACATTCACAAGGATTTACATAGTCACTTAACAACATCATATCAAGGTTCTGGTTCAACTGAGAACATACTAAAAGTAGTAGCAACTGAATTGAGGCTTGAAACTATCAATCCTATAAGTCTCTAACATAATAACTCGTCATCCTAGTAGATAGATGAGATACCTAGTTCCTAAACCCCGTAGAAGAGAACATGATGACTCAGATCATAGGGCCATGAGGTAAAGGAGTAAAAAGAGCCTTACGTTCCCATCCAACAATCAATTCCCCTACATATAACTAAAGCATTTCTAGACTCAACTTCGACCGGTTTGGCTTGGTAATCCTACAGGCAGTCAGGCTCTGATACCAAAGCTGTCAGGACCCTGAATCAATGCCACATCGATCTAGCATGTAACACCTCATATCACTTTGCGGCCTCACGCACGGTATTCCCACGGGTGTGGCCTTACCTTTGCCCGGGACTGTTTGCGCCTTTTGTCACACATATATGATAGTGTCGCTAGCATCCATATGATAAGGAGCCCGGGCTGACATGGCTAGTCGTAAACCCAAAGTGGCACAAACTTACAGGGACAGGCATCCATGACCCAGCATCGAACGTGTCAGTCATCAGCGAGTGAATCCAGGCTGTAGCACTGGGCTAGCAGGACTCCGGTGAACCGGGCTGTAGCGGGCTAACAGGACTCCGGTATTCATCGCGTGACATTTCCCCGAAGGGACAGAGACAGGAATGAAGAAGGACACATGCCGGCCAGCCTAAGTGTTCCGGAGCAGTAGCAGGCTACCATGGCTCGGTGGTAACACTAGGAGACATTTCCCGATAAGAGGGGCTACTAAGGATAAACAACTAGATAGTCAGATCCCACACATACCAAGCATTTCAATAGCATACACACAATATGCTCGATATGTGCAAATACAACATGGCATCACAACATGACTCTACGACTCAAGTATTTATTCAATAGGCTTCGAGGAGCGAGATATTACAAACATGGGTCTCACGACCCAACATTCAGAGCATACAAGTCAAAGCACAAGCGGAAGCTAACATGTCTGAGTACAGACATCTACAAATGAAAAAGGCTTAGAAGCCTGACTATCTACCAGATCCTGCCGAGGGCACAAGATCGTAGCTGAGGTATCAAGCTAAACGTCGAAGTCCACGTGGAACTACTAGCGAGACTGAAGTCTCTCAGCAAAAACATAAAATAGGCAAACGTGAGTACAAATGTACCCAGCAAGACTTACATCAGAACTAACTACATATGCATCATTATCAACAAAGGGGATGGTGGAGTTTAACTGCAGCAAGCCAGCTTTGACTCAGTGGCTATCCTAAACTACGACTGCAAGTAACTCTTTTGAGGTGGCGCACACGAGTCCACATATTCACCATATCAATACACCACTATGGATCCGCTCCCGTCTCCCTACGAGAACGCCATCCATAGCACTCACGCTTATCTTGCATATTTTAAAGTATCCACTTTCACTTGTATATGAACTGTACAGGCAACCCAGAAGTCCTTTACCGCGGACACGGCTATTTGAATAGATGATGTTAACCCTGCAGGGGTGTACTTCTTCCCACACACTCTCACCACTTACCGCCGTTTACACGACATGTACTCGGCAACCTTCAAGCGGAAGCCCAACGAGGGTGTCGGCCACGACCTACCTAAACACTCAAGTCCCTAGTCCAGATTTATCGCCTATTCGGGTTCCATCCATGAGGAGATCCAGCCGAAGTTTCGCTCACAGCCCCAAACGATGTGTACAGGGTTCCATGACACCAAATGGGCGCCCGGTATACCCGGCCACATGCCTACCGCATCACAGCCCACCCCTCCGGTCAGCGCTGCCCACGGCCTCCAGCATACTACAAACACCAGAAACTACTTGCAACTCCTGGACAGAGGACAAGGGTGATTAAGAAGCCGAGAGGGTCCATTGGTTTCGGGCCCAATGCGTGGTAGTAACTGTATCATGGATCACAAACACAGAACTCAGTTCCTGAGGACGGCTGCAATGAGACAACCCACCATGTACTCCTACATGGCCTCTCACCGCTACCTTTACCAAATCGTTTCACACTCTTTGCTCACACACACAGTAGGACATGTTCACACACCTCTGATTCATCCTCGACGAATCAGACCCGACTCAACTCTAAGCAGTAGCAGGCATGACAAACAAGCATGTATGAGTAGGCGCAACAGGGCTCAAACAACTCCTACTCATGCTAGTGGGTTTCATCTATTTACTGTGGAATGACAGGTCATGCAAAGGATAAAGGGGTTCAGCTACCGCAGCAAGTAACAGATGAATCATTGTTGTCCTAATGCAGTAAAAGAGAGCAGGAGCAAGAGAGTGGGATTGTATCGGAATGAACAAGGGGGTTGTGCTTGCCTGGCAGTTCCGAAGATAATATAGCTCTTCATCAGTGTCATCGATCTCATCGTCGAAACCACGTCTATTGAGAGGGGACCAATACCGGCAACAGAGAAGAAACACAATCAATGCAATGCACAATATGATGCATGATCATGACATGGTAAAATGAGTGTGTTGGGCTAATGCAACTACAACCAGATGGGTTTGAGCTATTTTGAACCAAAGATTCAAAGTTCAAACACATTTGTGATCTTAAATAGTGCTTTATCATGTTTTGCACTAAACAGCAAGTTAACTTGTTTAAACATGCATGAAACTGGTACAGATGGATAGATTGGATTTTTCTGATCATTTTTCATATATAATTTATTTCATTTGGAGTTACGGTTGAATTTATACGAATTTTAGAAGTTTATACTATTTTCTGGAATTTGCTGTATTAAAATAAATCCAGAAAATAGCTTATTGCGTCGGCATGACATCAGTGTGACATCAACAGGTCAACACGCCAGGTCCAGGTCAAACCTGACCAGTGGGACCCATACGTCAGTGTCTCAGGCTGGTTTAGGTGGATGACATTGGGACCGGTCAACGGCCACATCAGCAAAGTGAATATGACATGTGGGGCCAGTCAACAGCCATGTCAGCATGGTCAAAGCTGACGGGTGGGGCCCATGTGGTTAGTTAAGCTTAAAAAGAAAATAAACTAAGATTAATTAAGGGCGTGGGGCCCATATGTCAGTGAGAGGGGGCTTAATTAGCAGGGTCATTAGTGGCTAATGACGGCCACGTCATCAGTCGCCGGAGTGTCGCCGGCGACGACCACGGCCGACGGCGGAGATGCACCATGTGCTCGCTACAGAGCACCATTCGACGCGTGGTTTGCTCCTACGGGTTCCTGGGAGTGAGGCGCATCCAAAGCAACAGCGGCAGTAGCTGGGGTGGCCGGAGCTGATGGCGGCGAGCTCTTTTGTGGCCGCCGAAGTTCGGGCAACGGCGGGTTAGGCGATGCGGGGCGCTAGGGGAGGCGTTGGTGTGTGCTACGTGCTCCTGGTGAGGTTTGGAGCACGGTGGTGTGCCCGGCTTTGAGCCACGGTGGCTCTGGCCACGACGGCGACGAGGCACGGCGGCGGCGAGCTCTCGGGTTCGGCAGAAACAATGGCTAGAGCGGCCAAATAGCATGGGAAGAAGAGGGGAATGGGTCAACGGCTCACCGCGAGTCCAACGAGCGCGAGGGCGAGGCTGGGGACGCTCTGTGGGCGGCGAATCAAGCGACGGCGATTGTCGGTGCAGAGGACGAAGATGGCGTCGATGACGGCGCTCCAGGGCGTTCGGCGTCTTGTGGCTCGGTGGTAAGGATGGGGACGTCACGGTGGAGCTCGGGGGCGCGTCGGAGAGGCGAGGGGGAGGCGGTGGCCGCGGTGGTGGCGAACAGCGGCGACGAACCCGTTCGGGTAGCTGGGGATCGATGAAGGAGAGGGCAGGGGGAGAGCGAGAGGGTGCAGCGGGTGAGGGGAGAGGCAGAGGGGCTGCGGGGCGTCTCCAGACGCGTCGGGGGCGCCTCGGTGGCAAGCATGAGGTGGAGCTCGGGCGCGCGCGCTGTCGACACGCCTCTGCCTACTAGCAGAGGTTGAAGACAGCCACTTTGGGCCAGTGGGCTGGGCCACCAGCTGGAGTTGGGCCAGGTGGGCTGCCAGGTGGGCGTCAGGTAAGAGGCCCATGTGCGTCTCTCTCTCTATCTCTCTTTTATTTTAGTTTTTCTATTTCTGTTATTTTGTTTTGGTTTAGTAATAAAGCCAAACCATTTCATAAAATCCTGGAAATAATTATGGGTGCTTTCTGAATTATTCTAGTGACCCTCAACAATTTCCAACATTTTTGGAGCATCTTAAATATATATAGCATTTAAATAGCCCCAATTCAAATATGTTTGAATTAATTCAAAGTCCAAATATGTCCTGCAAAAATGTGAACCATTTTTGGTAGATGCTTCCACCTTGATCCAGAAATGATGAACATTTTTAAAGGGCATTTTGAAATCATTGAAAAATATTTTGGTTGAACCTATTTGAATTCCTCTTTGATGCTAGGGTTTGAACAATCCCCATTTCAGGTTTAAATGAAATTTAAACATGATGCAACACTCTAATGCATGCACTAGGCATTGTCAGAACTAGGGATGTGACACGTTAGTTGCTCTGGGGGAGCGTGAAAGTCCTGGCGAGGTGTATCTGGGCACCCGTGAGCTAGCGCAGGACTCACAGGGCCCTACCTCAAGGAGGGTTGCGCCTGGCTCTGGGCCTTATCTTGGAGTGTGTTCCTGCAAATTTGGCCAGATGCCGGTGCTCTACGTCTTCGGGTCCCGGCCCTCGGGCTGGTCTCAGCCGTCGCTGGCATGCCAGATCGCGATGCCGTGGACAAGACCAGAGGGTGAGGGCCGGAGAGCCGGTAGGAGCCCTGAGTCGCGATGCTCAGGCACCCCCCCTTTAACGCGCAAGCTGGGTTAGATGACGAAACTCTACGTCCTCGGGTCCCGGCTCTCGGGCTGGTCTCAGCCGTCGCTGGCATGCCAGGTCGCGATGCCATGGAAAAGACCAGAGGGTGAGGGCCAGAGAGCCGGTAGGAGCCCTGAGTCGCGATGCTCAGGCACCCCCCTTTAACGCGCAAGCTGGGTTAGATGATGAAACTCTACGTCCTCGGGTCCTGGCTCTCGGGCTGGTCTCAGCCGTTGCTGGCTTGCCAGGTTGCGATGCCATGGACAAGACCAGAGGGTGAGGGCTGGAGAGCCGGTAGGAGCCCTGAGTCGCGATGCTCAGGCACCCCCCTTTAACGCCCAAGATTCCGACACCCAGGAGAAAAAGGCACTAAATAACAAGCATGGTGGATTGAAAGCATATCCCTAAGATAAGCGCAAGAAGGATACATGCCACTGGGACATGCCCGAGTGGCTTGGGGATGATGCAGCCCGAGGGGCGCCCCCAATAAGATAAGCTAAGGACATGAAATAAAAGGGGTGCACGCCGCAGGGACGGACCCACGCGGCCTGGGAATAATGCAGCCCTGAAGGCGCTCCCAGCCAGAAACGAGACTTAAAAGATGTCACCTAATGATGTTGGGGACGAAGGGGTGTTGGTGTAGCAGACTCGGTGGGCTGCGGGAGCCGATCCTCACGAGCCCCCAGGCCTAGGGGCCTCTGGAGGCTCCGGAGGCGCTGGTGGCTCCTCGCGGGCCATCTCCACCCCCGCCAGGGCTGCGGCACGCCTGACCTCTTGAGCCTCCAGGATGGCCCTCATGAGGTGCTGGTGCGCAGCAGCCGTGTTCGGCAGGCCGTAAGGCATGCACACGAGCTGTGGGGCGGACCCTTGCAACGTCCCAGTCTCGTGGGCCAGAGGCGCTCTTGAGACGCGGCTCGGTTGAGCCCTGGTATGTCGATGCAGACGCGCAGCCCACCATCCTCGCCTGGATGGGGGGCCACAGTGGGTAGTCGGCGGCTGCCTCTCATGAGCCTTGACTCCTGTAACTCCTGAATGGCCTCGCTGACGAACTCCTGAGGGTTTGGCCCTCCTTGCCTTGCTCCTTCTTGAGGGAAACATGCTTCGAAGCACGCCTCCACGTGGTGCCCAAGCGCCTCCCTCGTGACCCTGGCGAGGTCGGCGGCCCTCCAGGGGAGAGCCCCCGAGCCCTGCCTGAGGAGGGCGCCGGGCGCGCTTCCCTATGCGATGGAAGGAGTCTCCTCCTGGCCAGGTGCGGGCCCTGAGGGGCCTGCCTCCTGAGGGGCCGGGCCGGTTGATGTCTTCTTCTTCTTGGGGGCGGCCTCGGGAAGCCTCCTGCTGCTGCGGTCTGGGTCTTCCAGTGATGCGGCCTGAAAGGCTCGCTCCAGGGAGCACACTGTGTCTCTCTCTTCGCAAGGCACCGTGATGACCCCGCCGCTTCCTGGCATCTTGAGGACGTTGTAGTCGTGGTGGGTTACGGCCATGAACTTGGCCAGCGCCGGGTACCCGAGGATGGCGTTGTACGGCAGGAGAATGTGGGCGACGTCGAAGTCGATGAGCTCAGTGTGGTAGTGGTTGCGAGCCCCGAAGGTGACAGGAAGGCAGACCTGCCCTATCGGGACCGTGGAGCCGTCGGTGACTCCGGAGAAGGGCTTGGTTGGCTGAATCTGACTGTAAGGCACTTGAAGATTGTTGAATGTTTCCACGGACAGGACGTTGAGCCCTGCCCCGCCGTCGATGAGGGTCCTGGTGACTAGCACGTTGCTGATGATCGGGGAACAAAGCATCGAGAGGACTCTGGCTATGGCCGCGCACTTGAGCTGATCCGCTGAGCTGAACGTGATGGCGCACGCCGACCACCTGAGAGGGCGCATGGCCTCGAGCTTGGGGAGGACTGCATTCACTTCGCGGGCGAACTGCTTGAAGATGCGCTGAGAGGCTGGGGCTTGAGCTCCGCCCAGGATGCAGGCGATTGCACGCGGTTCCTAGAAGCCCCCAGCCCCCTCGTCCTGATGACGGTCTTCATTTCTCCTTGGCTGCGGCGGCAGCGGAGGGAGGCCTGCATTCCCTTGCGGGCGATCCTCGCGAGGCTGATCCCTCCAGCCTCCCTCGCGAGGCGGGTCCTGTCAGCGGTCCTCGCGAGGTTGGTCGCGCCACCCTTGGCGCGGGCCGCGGTCTTCCCAGCGTCCTGCATTCCTTCCTCCTCCTCGGCCGTAGCCCCGGTCGTTGCGGTCGGGACGTCTGCTGACCCTTCCTTCACGCACGGCCCGGAGCTCTTTGCCTTCATTTGTGTTGTGAGTGTGGAGGTCGTGGTACACGCAGTACCGACTGCCCTTGGAGGATTCAGGCTGATCTCTGCCTCGCTTGGTGTCTGGCTCAGCCCCGAGTACGGCAGCTCCCTTGCGCTTCACGTCCTTGGCGTTGGGCTTCTTCTCTTCGGGGTCCGCGGCAGGCAGCTCAAGGAGGGAGAGGCGCCCCTCCTCAGCCCTGGCGCACTTGGTCGCCAAGTTGAACAACTCCAAGGAGGTGCATAGGTCCTCATGCATCGCCAGCTCCTCCTTCACCTTGACGTCGCGCACGCCGTCGGAGAAGGCTGAGATGATGGCCTCCTCCGTTACCCTGGGGATCTTGAGGCACGCGTTGTTGAAGCGCTGCATGTACTTCTGCAGGGTTTCCCCTGGTTGCTGCTTGATACGGCGCATGTCGCTCACGGCGGGTGGCCGGTCGGGAGTACCCTGGAAGTTGGCGATGAAGCGGGTGCGCATCTCGTCCCAGGAAGAGATCGTGCCTGGGGCTAGATTCAGGAGCCAGGTGCGGGCTCCGTCCTTGAGCGCCATGGGAAACCAGTTTGCCATGACCGTTTCGTCTCCGTTGGCAGCCTCGATGCCCAACTCGTAGAGTTGGAGGAACTCCACAGGGTCAGCCGTGCCGTCATAGTGAGGGGGCAAGTCTGGCTTGAACTTGCCGGGCCACGCGATGCTGCGCAGCTCGGGGGTGAAGGCGCGACAGCCCGCCGTGGCCATAGGGGGCCTTGGGCGATGGTGAGCTTGGTCCTGCGGGTCTCCATGCGCCGCGGCTGGGGGCAGCGCAGGGTCTTGACTTGCCGGAGCAGGGAGCGCTCGGGCAGCTTCTCGAGGGCGAGGGACTTCTTGGCAGCTCTGCTCTTGCCGCGCTGGCGCCTGACGGAACGGGTTCCGCCCAGGGGCCACGCGCCTTGGGGCCAGTGCACCTTCTTGAGGAGGAGGCGGCTGAGGCGCCCAGGAGCTTCATTGCCCGCGCAGGGCGGGGTGCGGTGCAGCGAGAAGGATGGTGCGGGGGCGCCTCCTGCGGCGCGGACGAGCTCGGCGACTCGGTCGAGCCATTCTTCGTAGACGTCGTCGATGGGGCGGTAGCGCATGAGCTCGTTTGCCGCGATGAGCGCAGCTCGGGCCTCCATGGCCGCGCGAGGCGCGCGTGACGAAGAACCAGCAGGGGTGAGCGAGGGCGTGGCGGTGCGGCCGTCCCGCCTCATGGACGGATGCTGGGACGATGCTTGCTGCTTGTTCCCCGCCGGGCTGGTGGCGGCGTTGACAGCAGGTGACGGGGAACGACGAGGGCGCCCGCCGACGGGAGCCGTCTGGGCGACATGGGAGGCGAGGGCGGCCCGGCGCTCGGCGCGAGCCCGACGAGCGTCAGACATGGTTGCGGTGGTCGGGGAAGAACAAGATGGCGGAAGGAAAATTCCGACGCACCCCTACCTGGCGTGCCAAATGTCGGATTTCGGGTTCCGGCAGACCCTTGAGGTTCGAGCACTTGGGTGCGCGCGGAGATTCAACCCTCTGCCGGCTCGCTCCTCGCCGAATCGCTAAGATCTAGACTACCAAACTGAACAGCACAAGAGACACAAGATTTATACTGGTTCTGGCCACCATTGTGGTGTAATACCCTACTCGAGTGTGTGGTGTGGTGGATTGCCTCTTTGGATGATGAGGAACAATACAAAGGGAAAACAGCCTCGCGAGGGTCTGTTCTTGGCTGGCGTGATGAACTGCTAGGGGGAGTTCAGTCGCCTTATCTACTGGTTCCTTGGTGAGGATCAGGATCAGGATGCTCTACCTTGGGGGTGGCTAGTCCTATTTATAGGCAAAGGCCCTGGGCCTCTTCCCAAATATTGAGCGGGAAGGGCGCCAACAATTGGCCATTTTGAATGGGAACAACGGGTACACTTATCCTGACTAAAGTTGGTCCTCGCCTGTCAAAGGCTCTGGTGATGCCGCCGGCTTGGGCTCCACAATGACTTCCTTCCGGCCGTTGGGCTGGTCTTGGTCTTGTTGCACCAAAATGGACGCCTTTTCTTGATGCTCTCGCCTGCGCTTGCTCCCTTTGCACCAAAGAGGAAAGGAGGACACTGCGCGGGCTGGCGCCCGACTGGCACCCTTGGTCGTCATGGCTTGCGTCATGGGCACCTCGCAAGGTACCCTGCCTTGAACTCTCCGCCTCCTCATGAGCCAGCCTGACGAGGCCATGCCTGAGGAAGCTTCTTGTCGTCTGCCCCGCGAGGCTTGGCCCCTCGCGAGGGTCTTGATCTTGCGTTGATGAAGATGGGCTGTGCTGGGCCTCCTTTGAGCCACGCCGCAGGCTGCAGGCAGGCAAGTCTGGGGACCCCCGTTCCCAGAACGCCGACAGTATTTGCACCCAAAAAATTTCAAATCTAAAAATGTTCGCTTTTGAACTGTTAGTGCCCATTTGAATGATGCATGGAACATGGACAGAGATTGGTTTTGTAAGACAAGTGGCACTGGTGTTAGGATAATTTAAGGTCTCGCGTTCGGAAGAGAAACACCAACCAAGTTTTTCAAGCCAAGGAGCCTCCTGCATGTTACTCCATGTATAATTTCTGCCATTTAGTGGTACTTAAATCAACCCTAGTGCTGTGATAGAGGCATTGAAGTTCATCATATCTTACAAAATTTCCCCATATCTATTCCTATTTTTAGGGCATCTGATATAGTTGAAATCACCCATTAACCAATCTATGTCATTAGGCCCCCAAAACGGGTTTCATTCCATGCCCCCAAGGGCCCTCTATAAGCTCCAATGGAGGAAACAAATTCAAATTTATTTGTTCTCCTTGGGCAGAAACTTTTAAGCGAAGTAGAATCAATGTTTTATCTTTCAGTTACTTGTAAACAAATGATATCACAACAAAATTCCTTGATTTTATTGGAAAAATCTAGCCACTTTGCTTTATCATTCAAATCCTAATGTTCCAATTAAGTATTTTCAATTGTCTCTCCGTTAAAATTTTGATATAAAGTAAGATACCACACTGCCAGTTCCCAAAAGACTGTCCATCATAAGTGCCACTGCCACTACTGTAGGATGCTGCTAATGTGACACTACGACCAGAGACCCTTTCATGAAACTATGTGCGATGCATTAATCGCAGACGGTGGTGTAAAAGAACATCAAAAAAGGTGCAAAACATTTGCGATGGAGGAGCTATGAATCACGGTTCAGATTTTAGTTACGTGTGCGATGCAGGGCACACGGTTAGTCCATTCAAACTGTTTGCGATGAGGCAAAACAATAGAAACGGGCAACCATATCAATGTGTGTGCAATATACGACATACAGTTCGCTCCGATGAACTGTTTGCTATTAGGGAGTGCAACAGAAATGGTTAGCCAGATCAAGGTATGCGTGATATACGGTATACGGTTCACTCAGACGAACTGTTTTTGATGAAGGAACACAACAGAAACGGTTCAACTTAACAAGATATGTGTGATATGCGGCATACATTTCACATGGATGAACTATTTGCGATGAGCCAAAAGAACACAAATAAGACCTATAAACAAGATGTGAGTGATAAGTGGCAAATAGCCGACTCGGATGAACTATTTGTGATGAAAAATTACAACACATGCGATTAATATAGTAAGTTCGTGTGCGATTCAGTGTGTACATAAAACTTTGAAAAATGAAAACTAGTTGCTTGCAGTGGCAAGGAGTATCGCACACGATGTGTCTGCGAGTACTCGTGTGCGATGATTAGTAAGTTACACATACGTTTCCTTATGTTGACATGTGCTTGAATTTGCAATATGGTCAGTTAATATGCAAATGCCTTCTGGACATCAGGCACACGCTTAAACTCAAAGAACTGTGTACTATACTAATACTTTCCATGAAAATTTAAGAACTTGGCTAACAACATTTGAGTAACATATATATAGTGGTTACACTATTTGATAAAAGGAGGATTTTTCGTAACACGGTTTTGACAACTATATGGTCCATATCTACATACTTAACATAGTAACAGCTAGTACATTTTAAGAGGCCGAGGGCCAACAACCACAACTATCCGCTGGAAGCAACTTGATCACGGCGACTCAGCATCTCGTTAATGAAAAGGAAGAGCCCTCCCATGCCTTGGTATCACATGAGTAGAACAATGTCTCCAATTTTGCATTATGGATGCATTGCGACGACAAGCGAGAACTTGTTAATTTGAATGGTTCCATTTCTATGGGAAATGCAGTACCTTGCAATCACTTTGGCGTTATTAGCAGGCACAAGTGTAATTCGACCACGCCGGGAAATCGAACCAAGAACTGCAGCAGCGGGCAATTTCTGCTGAAATGTAGAATAAAAACCAATTGTGACATATCGTTGAAGATATATATAGTTTATGGGCATCAACATTAAAATAAGACTTTTTACCAGCATTGTGTGCACTCAATTGGTCTTGTTCAATGTGTGCATCATAGGTATAATTAATCCCATCCATAGTCCAGTGTTCATACGATGTGCTATCTCTGTCAGATTATCAACAAAGTTTATGACATGTTTCAAGTCCTTCTAGTGAAATTTGGTACGCTCAGTAACATACAGATCATTCACTATGCATCCAAAATATCTTGCTTAAAAGGTGGAAAGGTATTATTTATTCCGAACATGGCAGAAGAATATATAGTGCGCATAATTTGGTAAATAGAATTTGTTACTGCCTAGGAACTGAGTTAGAAAATGAAATCACAATTGGTTGCTTAAATAGTGATCAATTAGTCAGAACAAATACTCCGATTTTGCTAAGTAATATGACAGCATGGAGAAAGTTGAAAGGACACTAACCTCGATCAGACTTTGATCGGCTGATGACGTTGGGGAAGTAAACATCCATGTTAATTAGGCCAGGCTGTGGTGCACGCACTAGAATTTTTTTGCTAGCTTTCAGTTCATAACACTTAGAGATTTTTCTCCAAATGTCTGCATTAAAATAGGAGTGACAATCTTTATCAAGTTTTACGCTAACCGCCATTGTATGTCCATGCTCCATTGTGATATGTCTCCAACGTATCTGTAATTTTTGATTGTTCCATGCAATTATATTATCTGTTTTGGATGTTTTATATGAATTAATATGCTATTTTATATGATTTTTGGGACTAACCTATTAACCTAGAGCCACTGCCAGTTTCTGTTTTTTTCCTTGTTTTTGAGTTTTACAGAAAAGGAATACCAAACGGAGTCCAATTGACCTAAAAATTCATGGAGATTTTTTTTGGACCAGAATAAGCCCACAGAGCATCCGATATGGATCAAAAGAGTCCCGAGGCCACCACGAGGGTGGAGGGCGCGCCCTACCCCCTGGGCGCGCCCCCTACCTCATGGCTCCCTCGTGGACCCCTCGTGACTTGTTCCCGACGCCAACACCTCTTATATATCCCCAAACTTCCAGAACAGAACCAAGATCGGGAGTTCCGCCACCGCAAGCCTCTGTAGCCATGAAAACCTAATTGGGACCCTGTTCCGGCACTCTGCCGGAGGGGGGATTCATAACCGGTGACCATCTTCATCATCCCGGCGCTCTCCATGACGAGGAGGGAGTAGTTCACCCTCGGGATTGAGGGTATGTACCAGTAGCTATTTGTTTGATCTCTCTCTCTCTCTCTCTCTCTCTCTCTCGTGCTCTTGATTTGGCATGATCTTGATGTTCGTGATCTTTGCTATTATAGTTGGATCTTATGATGTTTCTCCCCCTCTACCTTCTTGTAATGGACTAAGTTTTCCCTTTGAAGTTATCTTATCGGATTGAGTCTTTAAGGATTTGAAACCCTTGATGTATGTCTTGCATGTGCTTATCTGTGGTGACAATGGGATATTCATGTGATCCACTTGATGTATGTTTTGGTAATCAACTTGTGGGCTCTGTGACCTTGTGAACTTATGCATAGGGGTTGGCACACATTTTCGTCTTCACTGTCCGGTAGAAACTTTGGGGCACTCTATGAAGATCTTTGTGTTGGTTTGAATAGATGAATATGAGATTGTGTGATGCATATTGTATAATCAAACCCGCGGATACTTGAGGTGACATTGGAGTATCTAGGTGACATTAGGGTTTTGGTTCATGTGTGTCTTAAGGTGTTATTTTACTATGAACTCTAGGGTTGTTTGTGACACTTATAGGAATAGCCCAATGGATTGATCGGAAAGAATAACTTTGAGCTGGTTTCGTACCCTATAATAATCACTTTGTTTGTTCTCCGCTATTAGTGAATTTGGAGTGACTCTTTGTTGCATGTTGAGGAATTCTTATATGATCTAATTATGTTATGATTGTTAAGAGAACTTGCACTAGTGAAAGTATGAGCCCTAGGCCTTGTTTCGAAGCATTGCAATACCGTTTTCGCTCACTTTTGTTACTTGCTACCTTGCTGTTTTTTATATTTTCGGATTACAAAAATCTATATCTACCATCCATATTGCAGTTGTATCACCATCTCTTCGCTGAACTAGTGCACCTATACAATTTACCATTGTATTGGGTGTGTTGGGGACGCAAGAGACTCTTTATTATTTGGTTGCAGGGTTGTTTGAGAGAGACCATCTTCATCCTACACCTCCCACGGATTGATAAACCTTAGGTCATCCACTTGAGGGAAATTTTCTACTGTCCTACAAACCTCTACACTTGGAGGCCCAACAACGTCTACAAGAAGAAGGTTGCGTAGTAGACATCAAGATCTTTTCTAGCACCATTGCCGGGGATGTTAGTGCTTGAAGGTATATCTTTAGATCTTGCAGTCTAGTCTTTTAGTTTCTTGTTTTATCACTATTTTCTTCTATAAAAGAAAATTACAAAAAAATGGAAATGAGGTTGCCTCATATGCTTCATCTTTTTAATGTCTTTCGTGAAAATAAGGATTCCGATAATTGTGCCAAAGTGTTAGAAGAAGAATGGAATAAAAGGTTTGGCATAAAATCTTTGTATGATGAGCATGATTGCAATGTCACTGGTACACGTCGGTGCTATACAAACGGTTTTTAACCCCTTTCCGCGATGGCACTTGGAACTGTCGCCAGGTGAGTGTGGGCGATAGGGGGGGGGGGGTCCTTCCCACACGACCCAGAAACCATCGGGGATATGCCCTCCTGGCACACACGCTCGGTAAAATGAGGTCGTGTGCGACCGACGAGCGAGCAAATACGGTTATACGTATAGTAGTGCTAAAAATACAATTATACAGGCAAAATCGTTTCCGGTCGTAAGTACATCCCACACAGTTAGTCCCCGCTAAACATTTTCATTCGTATATACATCCCACACAGTCGCTCCAAGGAATATGTTTCTGTTCGCTGGTACATCACACACAATTTTCCCCGTTAAATAGTTTGTGGTAGCGTTAACATCGCACACAATATTAACAATTATATCACTTGTGTTATTGAATGCATCACACACGGTTCGTAGAAGAAACTGTGTGGCAAAGGCTGTCCATCACACACAGTTTTTATTCGGTAAATGTTTGCGGAAGGTGGCCTAACGCAAACAGTTTGGAAGAGAATGTCGTGTGTGATTGTTCATCGATCCAACACGGTTTATTCCTAGAAACTGTGTGCGTTCCATTAGGTCATCGCCCACGGTATTTTCTCAATAACCGTTTGCAATTGCAAACACCAATTAGCCGGCTAATTGCCCTATTATTAATAATCCATTTATTAATCAAATTGACATTCATATTAAACACATAATATATTTCATTCCCATATTAAGGAAGCATGATTTCATAATTGAAATACATCAGAGTACAACATGATATAGCTTCAGCACTCAGCTACCCCATTACACAACTGCACCAGCACCAAGTTTCACATGCAACGTCTAGAACCTTTCAAAATTAGCTTCATAGACGGTACATAGACAGATGCATGTCATCTGGAAAACTGCTGAAGCGAAAGGCGAATATTGAGCCTTCAGTCATGTTGAAGGTCTTTGCAACTTTAGGCCAGTGCCTGTGGATGATTTACCGTCCATCCTTCGTCCTCTTCAGGAACACCTCAATATTGAACCGTGGGTGTTGTATCAAAACTTTCCTCGCCTCCTGACCATAGAGGTGGTTTGGGAGGTAATCATCAGTGAACTGCTTTGGAAAGGCCTGAAAACAAGGATGTGCATAAACATGAGTGGTTTGAGAGGTAATCATCAGTGAACTATATAGTGGTATACAAAATATGTTGATGAAAAATAAGCACATTGTAGATTCATCAGATTAATTCAAGCCACATGGAAAACCCATTTATCCAAACCAAGCATGATTAAGAACTAGGAAATATAGCACTTGTATATGTTTCTCATGTATTAGGTGCACCAAATTTGATTTGTTCCTCACATGGTATACAATAACAGAATGCAGCCACAACAATTGAACATCGCATTGCAGAATTGAACCAAGCAGTTAACTAAACACCACAAGAAATGAACCAAACGTTAACTGAGCACCGCATTGGACAATATAAGATCCTCCTAATAGAAGATCAGACAGTTAACCAAACCAAGCATGCTTAACAACTTGGAATATAGCAATTGTATTTGTTTATCATGTATTAGTACAGCCAAATTCGATTTATTGCTCACATGGTATACAATAACAGAATGCACACACAACAACTGAACATCGCATTGCAGAATTGAACCAAACAGTTAACAAAACACCACAACAAATGAACCAATCGTTAACTGAGCATCACATTGCACAATATAACATACTCCTAATAGAAGACCATACAGTTAACAAACCAAGCATGCTGAACAACTTGGAAATATAGCAATTGTATTTGTTTCTCATGTATTTAGTACACAAAATTCGATTTATTTCTCACATGGTATACAATAACAGAATGCACACACAACAATTGAACATCGTATTGCAGAATTGAACCAAATAGTTAACTAAACACCACAACAAATGAACCAACCATTAACTAAGCACCACATTGCACAATATAACATACTCCTAGTAGAAGATCAGATAGTTAACCAAACCAAGCATGCTTGACAACTTGGAAAATTGCACCCTAAAGACTTGAACATCACATTTGCAGAATTGAATCAAACATTTATCTGAACACCACATTGCACGACATATAGAACATATACACTAGAGCAGAAGATTGCATGGTAAAAGTAGATAGAACAATTCACTAGAATTTGTTAAGGAAAGGCAGTAGCTAGCAAACTGAACATGGGTCCTCATGGTGACCTAATAAGACAAGCTACTCATTGTCGGAGATATCGATGACGATTGGCTCCTTGGACATTGAAGAGGGAGGCCTCTACATCTTGGGTGCCCTCATCATAGTGGTGAGTTGCCTGAGCCGCTCTGGGCACCAACCTGCTGGCTCTCGAGATGAGGTAAGCACGTGCACGCTGAGAAAACACCTCGTAGTCTTTGTCGAAGGCACCGACGGTGGCCTCAAGAAAACGCCACGAACTGTCATTTAAAGCAGCCAACCGCACCAAGGCATCGGCACGTGAGGCGTTGACAGTGGCCTCGGCGGCGAGGTGCTCCTCCAACATCTGGGGGTCGGCACGAATGGTAGCCATCGCGACCTCATCCGCGCGTGCGGCTGCGATTTGCTTCTCCGCCGCCAAATGCTCCTTGAGATCCTGGCTATACTGCGTGCACCATGTCTTACGATGGTGCTTATTTGGTGGAGGGTTCGGTGATTTGGATGGAAGGTGTCGCGCTCGTGCCGGTGGTTGGGGCATGTGGGGTGTGGAAGGAGGAGGAGGATGGGGTTCGGGTGTGGATTACCTGCCTAGATAGACGAGGCCAAGCAACGTGAAGGAGGGTCGTCGACAAGGAGGCGGCGCTGCAAGTAAGGAGTGAAGATTTCAACTTGGAAAGCAAGGCAGAAACAGGGGAAATGTGGCTTTTGGTAAGGGGGAGGGGGCGGGGAGGTAGATATTTCCATGGAAGCTGAAAATTTGGAATCGCTTCAGCGAAAAAACTGGCGCGCAAAGTGTCATCAGACACAGTCCCTTATTTAGAGCAGGCTGTGGACTGTAGCCAATGAACCTTCTCGAGTAAGCCATAGGCGTACTATACACCGACGGTGCTCCAGGATATTTTGTACTGCATCTCACATGGTTGGTGATAATAAACTGTGTGGGACCTACTTGATTTTTCATCTTGATTTGAATTACATAATGGGGTCACAACTGCAAAGGATGGTGTTTGAATTGCTAGAACTTCTATCTGTAGTGAACATGCAACTATAGGTGTGTCGTCAAAAAATTTGGTATTATTCAGGGTTCGTTTGGACATTTTTGTAAGGTAACTTGGTTTTCTCGGCATTTCAGGTGCACAATTCAAAATTAAACCACATGCACATGCTCCGGTGCACCAAAATGGGTTGTAAAATGATATATGTGTCCATGATTTGATGCTTACGTCCCATTCAAGAAATGGGGATGAATTTCAAACACCATGGCACCGTGGCTCTCCGGCAAATGTCGAGGTGCATGCTTTTGTAATTCTAGTAAATACAAAACTCGTTTGAAATTCATGAACCTTGGCATGCTATCATGGAACGGCATCAAGATGCTGGGGTAAAAAAATATTGTCCCATTTGGGCCAGGTTATGGTATAAGCTTCTCGCAAACCAGAGCTTCTCTCACAACAAGCATGATGGTTTCGGTAGGGAATGTTTCACCTTTCTAGACAAAATGATATCCGTTGCATCTTCTCGATTTCAATTTTTTTCCTAGTGTCAAAATAAAACAACAGGAGTGTTGTGTCAATTTTTGGGATTTTTCGGGGTTTGCTTAGACATTTTTATATATTAACTGAGTTTTCTATGCATTCATGTGCATAATTCAAATTTGAACCACATGCACATGCTCTAATGCATATAAATTAGTTGAAAATTCAAATATGTGTCCTAGGTTGCATGCTTATTAGGTCCCATGCAAGAAATGAGAACGAATGTCAAACACCCTGCCACCATCACTCGGCCGCAAACATTGAGATACCTGGTTTTTAAATTCTAGTAAATCCAAAGCTCGTCTGAAACTCATGAAACTTGGCATGCTGTCATGGAGCGGCATCAACATGTCGTGGTAATATTTTTGTCCCATTTGGGGCAGGTTTGGGGATATGCTTCTCACAAACCAGAGCTTCTCACAACAAGCCCGATGGTTTCGGTAGGGAACGTTTCACCTTTATGGACGAAACGATATCCATTGCCTCTTCTCGATTTCATTTTTTCCCCTAGTGTCAACATAGAACAATAGGAGTGTTGTGTCAATTTTTGGGATTTTTCGGGGTTCAGTTGGACAGTTTTATACATTAACTGAGTTTTCTATGCATTCATGTGCATAATTCAAATTTAAACTACATGCACATGCTCTAATGCATATAAATTAGTTGAAAATTCAAATCTCTGTCCTTGGTTGCATGCTTATTAGGTCCCATGCAAGAAATGGGAACGAATGTCAAACACCCTGCCACCGTCACTCGGCCGCAAACATTGAGATACCTAGTTTTTAAATTCTAGTAAATCCAAAGCTCGCCTGAAATTCATGAAACTTGGCATGCTGTCATGGAGCAGCATCAACATGCCGTGGTAAATTTTTGTCCCATTTGGGGCAGGTTTGGAGATATGCTTCTCACAAACCAGAGCTTCTCACAACAAGCCCGATGGTTTCGGTAGGGAATGCTTCACCTTTCTGGACGAAATTATATCCATTGCTTCTTCTCGATTTCAATTTTTTTCCTAGTGTCAACATAGAACAACAGGAGTGTTGCGTCAATTTTTAGGATTTTTGGGGGTTCGGTTGGACATTTTTATACATCAACTGAGTTTCTATGCATTCATGTGCATAATTCAAATGTGAACTGTAGGCACATGCTCTAATGCATATAAATTGGTTGAAAAATTCAAATATGTGTCCTTGGTTGCATGCTTAATTAGGTCCCATGCAAGAAATGAGAATGAATGTCAAACACCCTGCCACCGTCACTCGGCCGCAAACATTGAGATACCTGGTTTTTAAATTCTAGTAAATGCAAAACTCATCTGAAATTTATGAAACTTGGCATGCTATCATGGAGCGGAATCAACATGCCGTGGTAAATTTTTTGTCCCATTTGGGGCAGGTTTGGGGATATGCTTCTCACAACAAGCGTGATGGTTTCGGGAGGGAACGTCCCACCTTTGGGGACGAAACGATATCCGCTGCCTCTTATTGCGTTCAAAAATTTTCTAATGTCAACATAGAACGACACGAGTGTTGTGTCAATTTTTGGGATTTTTCGGGGTTCATTTGGACATTTTATGCATTAACTGAGTTTTCTATGCATTCATGTGCATAATTCAAATTTGAACTACAGGCACATGCTCTAATGCATATAAATTGGTTGAAAATTCAAATCTGTGTCTTTGGTTGCATGCTTAGGTCCCATGCAGGAAATGGGAATGAATGTCACACCCTGCCACCGTCACTCGGCCACAGACATTGAGATTCCTTGTTTTAAAATTCTAGTAAATCCAAAACTCGTCTGAAATTCATGAAACTTGGCATGCTATCATGGAGCGGCATCAACATGCTGTGGTAAATGTTTTGTCCCATTTGGGGCAGGTTTGGGGATATGCTTCTCACAAACCAGAGCTTCTCACAACAAGCGTGATGGTTTCGGTAGGGAACGTCCTACCTTTGGGGACGAAACGATATCCTCCGCCTCTTATTGCTTTCAAAAAAAATTCTACTGCCAAAAGAGAACAACAGAAGTGTTGTGTCAATTTTTAGGATTTTTCGGGGTTCATTTGGACATTTATGCATTAATTGTTTTTGATGCATTATGTGCATAATTCAAATTTGAACTACATGCACATGCTCCAGTGCATACAAATTTGTTGGGAAATCAAATCTGTGTCCTTGGGTGCATGCTTAGGTCCCATGCAAGAAATGAGAATGAATTTAAAACACCAGGGCACCATTGATTGCCGGCAAAACATTGAGATACTTTGTTTTTAAATTCTAGTAAATCCAAAACTCGTCTGAAATTGATGAAACCTGTCATGCTATCATGGAATGGCACCCGACATGTTGTGGTGTTTTTGGTGTCCATTTTGAGAGAAGGCGCACTCGAATAACAGCCAACAAAGGCATTTGGAAACAAATAGCTGCCACTTTAATATCCCAAACGTTCGTATAATTCAAATCATGTGTGTTCTGTTAACCATTTACGTGATGCCACGTGTCTTGGTTTTAATGGCCATAGGAGGTGTCGTGCCGACAGCTGCTTGACTGAACAGGAGGCATGCGAGCACAGTCCTGTGCGCAGGCTGACTGAGAGGCTCACCGGGAAGCGTGTGAGCTGTTCAACACAGGATTTGTGCATCTCTTCAACGCAAATGGTTCAGATTGAATACGGTATGCAAATTAAAGCCAGACTTCGGCGCTAAGCCAAGAGACACTGCGATTTATCAAAATATGCAGCTAAAAATCACTAGCACTATCTAATTTTTGCAACTTAAATCACTACCACTATCTAATTCATGCGCATGTTTGCTACGCACTCACCATACGTGGTGTGCTAGTAGCTGTGTGAAATGACGGTAGGCGTGCCAGCAGTCCACCGCGCAGGCTCACCGGGATGCGAGCTAGCCCTTTGACCACCGCCCACCTTGCTCCCACTCCTCCATATTAATGGCGCGTCCACCTTGCTCCGTGAAATGATGGTATAGGAATGCCAGAAGTCCGCCATGCAGGCTCACCGGGAAGCGAGACAGCCTTTGACCACCACCCGCCTCGCTCCCACTGGTCTATATTAATGGCGCGCCCAAGCGGCCGCGCCCCCCATCCTCGCCACACACACAATCCTCTCTCTCTGCCCGCATCCTCGACACTGCTCTCAGTCCTCAAAGTGCACCGGAGCACGAATATGGAGATAGAGGTTTCTGTTACCGCTGACGAGGTGGAGAACGAGGCTGCCAACAAGAAGAGGTGGGTCGAGAAAGAACCGCAAGCGAGTCCAGCAGGCCTAGACTTCATCAACAACCTCCCCGATGATATGTTGAGAGTCATCATATCCCTCCTCCCAATCAAATATGGGGCAAGGACAGCCGCCCTTTCCCGGTGGTGGCGCCCCCTATGGCTCCTCACCCATGTCGACCTCCTCGATGCCCACGAGCTCTGCCATGGCTATTCAAAAGCTTGGGTGCGTTCTCACATATCCTCGGCAGTCACCATGGCCCAATCAGAGGCCTTATCATGGGCAAGTTCCGTTCCAATGGCAAGGACCGAGCCAAGCTTGACGAGTGGTTCCAATCCCCCTCCATAGATCAGCTCGAGAAGCTCAGTTTAGAGATGGGCATAT
Organism: Triticum timopheevii; assembly: GCA_963921465.1. Taxonomy (NCBI): domain Eukaryota; kingdom Viridiplantae; phylum Streptophyta; class Magnoliopsida; order Poales; family Poaceae; genus Triticum; species Triticum timopheevii. The sequence continues at coordinate 317,328,246 of OY997270.1, forward strand.
GCGATCGCTGCCAATGTCCGCGCTCCGCTTCGCGCCCACGCTACACTTCGCCAAGTTCATGAACTACCATCGCCCCCTTAATGATGCGCTCGCTCTTTTTCTACCATGACTGAAGTACCTCGAGCTCGTCACCATCCGCATCCCAAAGGATGACATGGAGCACCTACTCTACAGCTATACTTCACTCGAGTTCCTTCGTCTTCAGGTGATGAATTGGTTGAGTACCTTCCACATCACCTCCAGGACTCTCCGGACTATTTACGTGTGTTGCCGGTGCTGCAACAAGAGATCACAAAAGGTGGACCACAATATGGTCATTGAGGACACACTGTCAGTTATCGGGTTCTGACAAAACCCTTAAGGTTCAAACACTGGGGTGCGCACGAAGATTTCCCCCTACCGAATCACGCCCTCGACCTCGCCGCGATCTCTAAGCTATCTCGATGAACAACACAAGAGACACAAGATTTATACAGGTTCGGGCCACCGTTGTGGTGTAATACCCTACTCCTGTGTGTGGTGTGGTGGATTGCCTCTTGGGCTGATGATGAACAGTACAAGGGAAGAACAGCCTCGCGAGGAGAGGTGTTCTTATGCTTGGTGGTTTTCTCGGGGAGGAATCGATTCGTCCCTCCTATTGTTGTGGCTATCCCTATTTATAGAGGCCCTGGTCCTCTTCCCAAATGTTGAGCGGGAAGGGATCCAACAACGACCATTTTCAAAGGGGACAGCTAGTACAAGCTATCCTGACTAAAGGTGGTCTTCGCCGGTCAAAGGCGCTAGTGGTGATACCGTCTTGGGCTCCACGATGACCTCCATCCTGCCGTCCTGCTGGTCTTGGTCTTGTTGCACCGATATGGAAACTTTTGTTGACGCCTCGGTACTTCGCGCCTGCGCTTGCCCCCTTGGCACCAAAGGGGAAACGAGGACACTGCGCGCCCTGGAGCCCGCCTGGCCTTGGTCGTCATTGCTTGTGTCACGGGAACCTCGCGAGGTACCCCTTGCCTTGATCTCTCCGCCTCCCTGCGAGCCTGCCTAGTGAGGCTGCTCCTGAGGAGGCCTTGTGTCGTACGACCCGCGAGGCTTGCCCCTCGCGAGGGTCTTGAGAGTTGGTTGATGAAGATGGGCCGTGCTGGGCCACTGGTGGAGCCACGCCGCGGGCCGCAGGTAGGCAAGTCTGGGGCCCCCGTTCCTAGAATGCCGACAGTAGCCCCCAGGCCAAAGGCGCGCCCGGATTTGGCTTAGCGGCGAAGCCAAAGGGCAAGTGCGGAGCGCCGCGGGCCCAACAGCCTGCGGCCTTGGTTGATGTGTGGCGACTAATTGGACGTGGGCGTCTCTGCTTCCCCATGCTGCCCCAATATCCGTCTGGCTAGGCGGTCATGGCAGCCTACACAGTTATTTCCTTCTTGCAGGCAGCGTGCTTCCTATTCCCCCTTCTCCCTCGAGCTCCTGCTTCTGCTCCCAATCTGACTTGAGCTCTGCACCCTCCATTGCCATGGCGCCGACCAGCAAGGAGAAGGGGAAGAAGCCTCTGCCCTCAGCCAGTCCGTCCCTGACAATCGAGCCCACCGTTGGCCAGTCACTGGTGCTCAACCTGGAGGCCATGGGCAAGGTCTGCCCCGCGCTCGCTTCCAGCTTCAATGAGTGGAGAAAGACGGTTGCTTGGCCTGGTTCCCCCTTTCTCCGCCTTGTTCAACGCAGTGCTTTCCCATTACCAGATCCACATGATGCATCTTGATCCCCAATCCATTACCCTTCTCACCGTCTTCACCTTTGTTTGCGAAGCCATGGTAGGCATTGCTCCTTCCGTCGCCCTCTTGCGCCACTTCTTCTTGCTACACCTGACCAACCCCTCGGAGCGCTCGGGGTGCGTGAGCTTCCAGGCTGTGGCAGAGACGGCCGCCTCGGGGATTGATTTTGATCTCCCGCCGTCCACAAGCGGATTTCGGACGCGGTGAGTGTATGTGGATGTCGGAGTACTCAGCCCCCTGCTCTCACCTCCGTCGTTGCCCATTGTCCCCAACCCCGATTGGGGCCATGAGAGGCTCGTGAGCCCTCGCCTTTCCTTCATTTGGCTCCGGTTGAAGAGGTTGAGAGATCACGGTGTGACCGCGCCCCGGGTGGTGAAGGAGTTCCTCTAGTGTCGCATTGCCCCTCTCCAGCGCCATTCCTGGCTGATGTGGGCCCTGACTGGTGACCAGGATCGCATGTGGCTTCAGGAGTCGGAGCTCTCGCCCGAAGCACAGAGGACGATGCTTGATGTCTTGATTGGAAACCCCTCGTTGGGCGACATGTCGCAATGTGGTGGTCTCTTGTATCTCTGCTCGAACAGGGTTGAGTTCGTGGGATAGATGTCTTCCTTTGACGAATGGGGGTTGCCTCCGGTTGGCCTTGTGGGGCCTCGCGAGAATCCCGTCATCATAGCTCCCCTCCTTATCGCCAGCACCGAGCTTGCCCCAGGAGTGGGTGCAAGGAGGCAAGCGTCGCTCGATACCGGAGGTGTGGGTGTCGAGGTGCCGACGCTGCTTGGGGTTCCCGAGGCGTCATCCTCCGGAACTCGTGAGGCTCGCTCTGAGGCGGTTGTTGAGGGGGAGAGGCAGCTTGCAGCTCCTGAGGCCGGAGCTCCTGAGGCCTTGGCGAGCCAGCACAAGGCGGAGCCTGACTGCCCTTCCCAGCTTGGCGCTCCTGAGGTCGACCGCCTGGGTGCCTCTCCAGCCATGCGTCACGCTGGCCCCCATGTCCAGCGCCTAGGCCAGTTCCGCGTGGACTTCATCATGCTCCGCAAAAGGAAGGAGTCTTCGAGCTGCAGTGGTTGCACCATCCGACCATTGAAGCATAGGAAGTACTTCGCCATAGACGAGTAAGTACCTTATCCTTGTGATTCCCCAATCGCTGCTTCCTCTCCTGATTGTGGCTTTTCAGGGCTCCTCCTACCAAGCCTGCGGAGTCTCCCGAGAAGCAGCCTCCTCCGGCCTCGCCTTCTTCGCTAGCTTTGAGCGTCCCAGGCAAGCATGCCGCCCCTGGCGCGGGGCCAGCTGGAGAAGCAAGCTTGCCTGCCAGGTGCCTTGAGCCAGTGCCCTTGCCGCCTTTCCTTCGCGACCCCGCCTGGAGCGCGGCCAGCCTACCCAGGGCTTCTCCTTTGGTCGTGGATGGCAGCTGGTTGGTGTCCGTCCTGGGCTCCTCTTCAAGTGGCAAGCACGCGCCGGTCCAGGTCCCTTGTGGGGCCTAGCCAGCGACCATGGGGGCGCCAGCACCCAGCCCCCTGCCGAGAGGGGGCGAACCGCTTCGTCCCCCGCCGATGACGCCCATGCCGTGGGACGACATCAGCAGCATGCTCAAGCTTGCGCACGAACGAAGCATTGTCCGCCTCGAGTCCTTCCAGAAGGCGATGGACACGATGGGTCAGCTTGGTGGAGAACTTGCGGATGTTGACGCGCGCCTTGAAGCCGAGGCCCTGTGGCTGATCAAGGAGCGTCATAAGCTGAAGGTGGCCATCAACCTCGCGTGCCACCAGCTTGACCTTGAAAATGCGAAGGACGAGGCGTCCCTTGCAGCCTCGTGAGAGGCCTGCTCCCGAGCTTTGGAGGAGGCCCGTGAAGCAGATCGTCGTCGCGAGGCTGCTGAGAAGCGTGCGTGGGAGCTCCAAGCCTGGAGTGCCTCCCTGGAGCAGCAAGTGGAGCTGTGCCAAGCCGCCCTTGCGTCACTGAGGGGGACGCCTGTCGAGGAGGAGGAGCTCTGGAAGCACGAGGAAGCGCTGAATCTAGAGGCCACCGGTCGTAGTCTTGATCTTGAGCGGTAGGAGATGAGGGAGCACCAGGTTGCCGAAGCGGAGGACGCCGTTGGCGCGCGTCAGGCTCGGGTCCAGGAAGAGGTTGACTGCCGCGTGGACGTGGCTCACGCGGATCTTGCGAGCAGGTACGACCTGAAGCTGAAGCTGGTTGAAGTCGAGGTCGAAGGCAGGACTGCCGCCTTCAGGTCCAGGCTAACCGAAGCGGAATGGCGCACGGAGGCCGCCGCAACTGCTCTGGTCTCAGCGCAGGCCGAGCTGGCCTCCGCCCGCGTCGAGCTGCCTCTTCTTCAGCAGCGGGTTGCCGACACCGAGTCCATCGCGTAGCAGAACAGAGAGGAAATACTTCAACGACGGACGTTGGAGCACATGCACGGCCCCATGCTCCAGGACCTTAGGAACAGGGCCAACGCAGCCCTAGGGAACATTTGTAACGAGAACGACCCGAATCCCCATGCGACCAATTATGCCAGTCATCTCCGCTTCTTTACGGACGAGGTGACGCGCCTGGAGAACCGCTCCGAGAGAGCTCATCAGCTTGTTGAGGAGAGGAGCTGCAGCCTACTCGGGCGCGCGTTTTCCCGCGTCTTTAGCCATCTTCAGAACATCCATCCTGGCTTCGACTTTGACGCCGCCATCGCCCCTGTGCCCGAGGCCATCCGGGGCAACCTGGCGCGGTGGGTGGAGGATAACATGGATGCGCTTGTTAGGGCCTTTGGCTCCGACGATGACGGGGTGGTAGTCATGGCGGATGGGGGCGACGTGGTCGATGGCGGTGACGGTGGCGCCGGTGATGGTGATTGCGCTGCCAGTGACAGTGACAACGGCGCCAGCGATGCATCTGGGGGCGACCCGGGGGACGCGGTGAGCGATATGTCTGACTGATCCCGTGTTTCTCTGCTGTTTATCCTGCATACAAAAGCTCGGGCGCAACCCCAAAGCTTGTAAGAGCATTTTGGGAGGGGAAGCCCCTCATGTAAAAAGATTGCCGTCCATATGCTTTTAGGAATGATGCTGAACATGCGCCTCCATGATCCTACGGGCCCTGCGACAAGCTTGTTGTTGTGCTTTACCTTTAGCCAGGACAAGTCCTGAATAGGCTCGCGAGGTCGTGAGCCCCCGAGGGTCCCCTGAGGGACCTGTCGACCCGGTCGAGAGGGCCTCGCGAGAGCGAGTGCCAGCCGTGGTACGGCATGCGCGTAGTGTGCGTGCGCTTCGTCCAGCCCCACCCACGAGGGGCTCCTGAGGGGGAGGCAGCTGGTGTGACCTCCAAATTAAGGCAAGGACCAGAACGCAAGAAAAACACACGAATGAGAAAACACACCCTCCCCGCACACGCACACAAAAATTCAACACCAACTTAAATCCGAAGCAAGGAAGCACGACTACAGAAAGGGAGTCAAAAAGCAAATGGCTGCGTCCGGCACCTAGTCTACTCTTCGACGTCTTCTCACCAGCGCGGAGCTAAGTGCTACCACTGGGCATGGGACGGAGCCCCCGAGGTCTGAGGGCGGCACTCAAGAGACTCCGGGGCATGTACAGCCCCATTCATTGTTACGTGAGAGTGTCACATGCGGCGAGCTTCACAAGCATTGGGCCTTCTTCACAGGCACCGGGCCTTGCTTCATATCGCCAGACGAGGGCCCCGCCTTGCGCCACCCTCGACCATCATTGACGGTGGCCGAAGACCAAGGATGATGCCAATGGGGCAAAGGGGACGCCAGCGGCGGCCTCGGCGACCACGGGTCCTCTGCCGGGGGCAGGCTTTGCAACACCTCCCCGGCAGAGGGCCTACCTCCGGGGGACGCCTTGCTCCGTGTGCCGTGGGGAGGGGCCTGGCTCCCAGCCCCTCTTCTGCAGCCCCAGTGCGCTCCTCCTGGCGGAAGGGAGGCTGCCGAGCTGGGGTAGCCGTCCGCTGCTGTGACTTGAACCTCGTGCTACCCATGGTTAGCATAAGCTTGATCCTGAGGAATTAGCGGTACGCGGTAGATGTTGCTACCAGCACGGTTGGTGAGGCTTCCTTGAGGCTCCTGAAAAGGCTCGGCTTCCGGCGTCTCTTGCTCCCAGCCTGACCCGAGGAATGATCTAGGGTCGTCTTCCATTGCGTACTCCCGATCCACCATGCGGGTCACGTAAGCCTCCGAGGCCGCCGCCTCGAAGACTTTGCCATAGTGCCCCACGCTCCATGTGGCCTGGCCTAGCGTGCCGTCTTGAGGATGGTAGGGCAGTGGCCCACCCGGGCCATAGGCAGCGATGCACATGCCCTCCTTCATCGGAGGTGGTGCTGGTGCAGCCTGGCGTCCGGCGCCTACGGTTGAGCTGGTGTCGACGATGCCTTGGGGCGTGCCTAAGGGCACACGGGCGCGGAGAGGCCCGTCGCGTGATCCGACCGGGGCCCGGGGTGGAAGCTGGAAGCAGAAGGGCGGTGCCCTCGAGGCCGCGGCATCCAGGAGCTCGGCAACGCGCTCCAGCAACGCATCCCGGCCGCTCTCCATCAACCTGCATCGTAGTAGCTCCCGAGCCATAGTGAGCGTGGCTCTCATGTTTGTTTGTTCCCGTCGGGTGTGCGGCGCCGTGGCCGCGGCATGGCTTGAGGCCCTTGCGGCTGATCGCACCTACCACGGAGTAAGGGCGGGCAGTGCGTGACCACGCCACCCGTGCCCCGCAGCGTTCTGCGGTGCGCAGGCTGCCTGGGGCGCGGGTTGAGGTCTTTTTGGGCAGGCGGCGTGGCCCGAGCCGGCCACGCGGCCCAGCGGTCGGCACCGATCATCGGGTTGCCGGACATGGATGCGATGAAGCGATGGGATGCGGATCAGCGAAAAGGTTTCGGCGCACCCCTACATGGCGCACCAAATGTCGGATATCGGGTTCCGGCAAAACCCTTAAGGTTCAAAAGGGTGCGCACGAAGATTTCGCCCTACCGAATCACGCCCTCGACCTCGCCGCGATCTCTAAGCTAGCTCGATGAACAACACAAGAGACGCAAGATTTATACAGGTTCGGGCCACCGTTGTGGTGTAATACCCTACTCCTGTGTGTGGTGTGGTGGATTGCCTCTTGGGCTGATGATGAACAGTAGAAGGGAAGAACAGCCTTGCGAGGAGAGGTGTTCTTGTGCTTGGTGGGTTTCTCGGGGAGGAATCGATCCATCCCTCCTATTATGGTGGCTAGCCCTATTTATAGAGGCCCTGGTCCTCTTCCCAAATGTTGAGTGGGAAGGGATCCAACAACGGCCATTTTGAAAGGGGAGAGCTAGCACAAGCTATCCTGACTAAAGGTGGTCTTCGCCTATCAAAGGCGCTGATGGTGACACCGTCTTGGGCTCCACGATGACCTCCGTCCTGCCATCCTGCTGGTCTTGGTGTTGTTGCACCAATATGGAAACCTTTGCTTGACGCCTCGGTACTCTGCGCCTGCGCTTGCCCCCTTAGCACCAAAGGGGAAACAAGGACAATGCGCGTGCTGGCGCCCGCCTTGCCTTGGTCATCATGGCTTGCGTCATAGGAACCTCGTGAGGTACCCCTTGCCTTGATCTCTCTACCTCCCTCGTGAGCCCGCCTGGTGAGGCCGCTCCTGAGGAGGCCTTGGGTCGTCCGCCCCGCGAGGCTTGGCCCCTCGCGAGGGTCTTGAGTGTTGGTTAATTAAGATGGGTCGTACTGGGCCACTGGTGGAGCCACGCCGTGGGCCAGAGGCAGGCAAGTCTAGGGACCCCCGTTCCCAGAATGCCGACACACACCTTCACTTGATAGATTACTTGTAGTTGATCAACAAGGTCCAACAAGAATCAATGTCATTTCTGCGCCGAAATTGGCAGTGGTGGGCTACTCGTCTATCAAATACTACTACTTTCAGGTACAACAGTCGCCTTATACCTCTCTTTCTTGATATCAACATTATTTCTAGTTTTGAAGATGTATGTTCATCTGTCATCCAACAAAGCTTCACCCAGATTCTGGGCACAGTGAAGGTCTTGGCACTAGAATCTGTCGGCCCCAACCTGGACCAAGATGTTCCTTTCCTGTTAAATGTTAACCATAAGGGTGTTCAATTTTTTGCACCTTTTCCCAAGTTTACAATGACAATGTACTACAATTTCTAAAGGAATTTTGGAGGATTTCAGGACATACACCCCCCACCACCACATATTGGTTGCTTGATTCATATGGTTATAATCCATAAGCATTTCTCCTTTGGATTCATCTGTACTAGTTTTCTTAGGGAATTTTTCATCCAATCCAACCTCTTGTGAAGTAGGCTACATGTTTCTAGATTGTAATCAAATGCCCATGTTAATCATGTCAGATCGAAGATGGCATGTTGGTGCATTTTACAAATCCTGCAAACCAAATAGGCGTGTGGTAGTGTTCAAACCTGCATGTAGGCACTAACGTGTTCTCTTCTTTTGCAGATAATAATAGGCCCGGAGGTGGATAATGTTTATAACGACAACCACATCAAATGCCTGGATCTGCATCTTTCAAATATTACTTTGAACTCCTACCGAGGGACCTTACCGGATTACACTCGCCAGGTTCTTTATTGCCAGAGAAAAGGTGCTAATGGTACTAATGTTAATACACACTTAATTAGGACAGATGAATGGTATGTTGATCAGAGCCGGCAGGTACTGCAGAATGGAAGAGGCTCCAAAAAAGCTAAACTTCATTTTGGAAGAGCATGTGACAGAGCAATTGGAAGTCATTGTGTCAAACCCATACATGGCTTGTCAGCGGCTGATCCCTCTGCAGAAATGTCGATGTTTGCAATGTTTGAATTTGGGCCTTGTAATCTTTGAATTTGAACCTTGCAATATTTATGGTATTTGTTATATAACGTAATTGGATGTTTAATTTGGTATTGCAATCATTTCATGTTACAAGTATATATATGTTTTTCTTCTGTACACTGAGCATAGATGTTCTCCACACAGAGCATATCACAACACACACGGACCGCACTAGGTAACCCGTCAGCGATGAATTCATCAATCGCAAACAGTTAATCCAAGTGAACCGTATGCTATACATCACACATGCCTTCGTCTGGCAGCTCGTTTCTTTTGTTCACCCTCATCACAAACAATTAATTGAACTAAATCGTATGCCCTGAATCACACATGCAAAAAAAATCTGAAACGTGTTTGATGCATCACGTCGGGGGCCCCATATACATGCGGTTGCGCCGCGCGCTATGCCACGCGATGCAGTTACGTGCAGCACAATGAAGTTATGCGCTACGAATTAGAACTACCATCAGGACGTGCCGTCCGGCCTCCCATTTAATTCCCGCAACCATTATAACCTTAGCCTCTTCAACCTTTCGATCGTGCTCCACAACACAACAAGCACACCCACGACGACACATAGAGAGGGGATGTCTAGCGGCGCTCCAATGGAGTTCGACGAGCATAAAGTGGAGACCCACGTGAGGGAGACGGATCTCCTGGTGGTGTACACCATCGAGCCGGCCGTGGTGGACGACTACATCAACACCGTTGAGCATTTGCTTGCTGGAGACAAGTACAAGGTGGTCGGCATCGACCTCCAGTACACCGCCGGTAGTCCCGGCATAGATCAGAAGGTTGCCATCGCCCAGTTGTGCATGCGCCATCATGTCCTCATCAATCACTACTGCATGGCCAGAGAGCCTTGCGACCATTTTAACAGGTTTGTCAACAGCACTGACTACACGTTCGCCACGATGGAAACCACCGATGATGTAAAAGCGCTCAGTGTTACGGGCTTGGCTTGCCAGAACCTTGTCGAAATCCGTGACCGCTACAGGGTCTGGGGCAGCACGAAGAAGGACTCGCTGGTCGAACTCGCCTTGGCCATCATCGACCCCTACTACGAAAAGATGAAGCAGGATGCCAGAGAACAAGTGTCGTATCCTGGCACAGGTCCTGGATGCGGCGACGGATGAACCTCACCTCAGGTTTGCAGCCAAGAGTGTGTACACATGCTACGAGATGCATAGGCCAATCGTTGACATGAGGAGTGCCTCGTTACCCAAATCGACGAGCCCGGATCGAGCCACAAGCAGAGAAAGCGTCACAAGAAGTAGGTGATGATCAGATGATCGTTTATGATAGTTAATCATGCATGTAATATATAGTTTACTTTATTGGTGTGTGCAAGTGTCATGTGTTTAGTAGCCACCTATGAAATTATGCATGTAATAGTTTACTTTGGTGTGTGCAAATGCCATGGTTGTAGTAGCCACCTATGTAATTGGATGTTTAATTTGGTTATGCAACCATGTCCTTATAAGTGTGTGTGTGTGTGTCTATATATATATATATATATATATATATATATATATATATATATATATATATATATATATATATATATATATATATATATATATATATATATATATATATATATATATATATGTTGTTCTGTATGCAATCCCATCGCACAACACACACGTCTTATTAGCAGCAATCGCCTGTGTTATTATCGGTCTTCGCACACATTTCTGATTACAGACCTGTTTGTCATGTATCACACACATCTTGTTATATTGAACCGTTTATGTTCTCTTGTCTCAACACAAACAGTTCTTCCGCGTGAACTACATGTCGTATATCGCACACACCTTGATTTGGCTGACCGTTTCTTTTGTGTTGCCTAATCACAAACAATTCATCCTAGTGAACCATATGCTGTTTATCGCACACACCTTCATTTGGCTGCCCATTTCTTTTGTTGCTCCTCATCGCAAATGGTCAATTGCACTGAACCGTATGCCCTAAATCACAGACGGAACTAAAATCTGAACCGTGTTTCATGCATCCATCATCGCAAACGTTTTGTACCTTTTTTGACGGTTTTTTAACACCACTGTTTGCGATTAATGCATCGCACATAGTTTCATCAAAGAGTCTTTGATCGTAGTGTCGCGTTAGCAACAGCCTGTAGTAGTGTGTTGTTAGTATGAATTCCTTGATATCCATGATGCTAATGATATGCAAAGCTACAAGCTTTGGGATGCTATGTTTGATGAATATGATATTTTTAGTCCCCCAAGTTTTGATGATTAAATTTATTATGATGATAGCATGCCTCCTATCTATGATGATTATATTGATGAAAGTGTGTTTGGAAGAGCGTCAACTTTAGGAAGTAATGAGCCCACTATTTTGAATGGTGTTGAATCTTATTGTGATAATTATGAAAGTGGATTTGAGGAGGTCATGACTTTATTTAGTGATGAATCCACTATTTCGGAAGAGGTTCCAATTGACTATGAGAACAAAGTTGCTATCTATGACGATTATTGTGATGACATCTATGCTATAAAGAATAATGATAACCATGAAACTTGTCATCTTGATTTTAATTTTCAATTGCATTTTGCCTCACATGATAGTTATTTTGTTGAGTTTTCTCCCACTACTATTCATGAGAATAAATTTGCTTATGTGGAGAGTAGTAAAATTTCTATGCTTGTGCATCATGAAAATAATGCTTTATGTGATGGTTATATTGTTGAACTCATTCATGATGCTACTGAAAATTATTATGAGAGGAACATGTGCTCTTACATATTGCAATAATAGCAAGTTTCCTCTCTATGTGTTGAAATTTTTGAAGTTGCACTTGTTTTGCCTTCCTATGCAAGTTGATTCTTGTTCCCATAAGTTGTTCGCTCACAAAATCCCTATGCATAAGAAGTGGGTTAGACTTAAATGTGCTAGTCATATGCTTCATGATGCTCCCATTATGTTTCAATTCTTATTGTTTATGTGAGCATCATTGTAATCATCATGCCTAGCTAAAAGGCATTAAAGAAAAGCGCTTGTTCGGAGACAACCCAATATTTACCCCAACTATTTTTGTGTGTTAACATGATTAATCTACTGTATTAATCATGTTTTATATCTTTTTATCAATAAAGTGCCAAGTAAGACCTTTGGGATGGCTTACGGTAATAATTGATTTGATCTTGCTGAAAAAAGAAACTTTTGCGCTCACGAATACAATTTTCTTAATTCACAAACGAGTGATTTTATGTTGATTATTTTTGACGAAGATTAATAAACAAATTGCTTAGGACTTCCTAATTTTTCAGGATTTTTTGAGTTACAGAAGTACGGAAAGTTTCCAGATTACCAAAGATGTCGGTGTACAAAAGTAGGGCCTCTCCTTTTGACCCCTTTACTTGTGCACGGGCAGTCAGAGCCACGCGCCATGGCCGCACATAGCAGGGCAAAGGAGGGAAGCTGGAGAGAAGCCAAAGGCACGAGACAAACAAGGCAACATCAAGGACCAAGGCCACAAAGTGCAGATGGGCCAGCAACGTCCTTGCCGGGGCAGCCCCGGCAAGCCCCTTGCCGGGGTAGCTCGCCCACACCAGCGGAGCGGGCCACCCTCGAGCCACGGTCTGCCAGGCCAACGTCCACGTTGGGCCAGGGCTTGGGAGGCACCTCCATGGTGGCATGCAGATCTTTGTGAAGACAAAGAATACTCAAGATCAGATAAGGATTGGAGGGCAACAATCCTCGTCAAGATTCTTACCAAGGAAAACCCACAAGACCCACGGCAAGACCTTTGCCGGGGACGACAGCGCGCCACGGCAAGACCCTTGCCGGGCCACCCGACAAGAGCCTTGCCGAAGGCAACAGCTGGACCACTTCCAGGCCCGCACCAACCAGATCCCCACCACCGATCGCATGCAGCTGCCAGCCCAACCAGCTGGGCAGGCACCTGCGTGGCAACATGCAGCTTCCAGGCCAACTCAGCACACACCTGCGTGGCGGCATGCAGATCTTCGTGGAGGCTCCACCACCGTGCCACCTCAGTTGCTTGCCTGCCTACATGGCACCGCATGCATCACTGGACAGGGCGTGTGTCGAAGCGAGGAGGAGCGGCGACGGACGGGACGGGCCTCGCTCCCATCCCCAATAAAGTGAAGGGACACCTAACCTACACATTAAATGCGTCTTGTCCTGTAATATGAGCGATAAGCTCGCAGCACTGTAGGCCTTTCCACCTCCTGTGTGCCACTGTGGTAGCCCCTTTCGCCTATAAAAGGAGGCCCATGGCATACAGGAAAAGGATTCGGCCCTTTCGAATCAGGAAGCACCCATAGCTAGTTCGAGAGCTCAAGAACACTCAATACATCCACTAAAGCAGGACTAGGGTTTTACGCATCCTCGCGGCCCGAACCTGGGTAAATGATCCTTGTGCTGGCTACTGATCCTGCTCTTCTCACAACCCCGCGCCCCGCAACCGTAGTAGGGATTCTTGTGATCCCATAGGTGTCGTTTCCCACCGACATCTTTGGTGCGCCAGGTAGGGGGCGCAATTGTGAGGATCTGGTCTAGTAGCTGGCCTAGCTGTTCTTCATCACCATGGCTCCTAAGAAGAAGATGACCACGATGATCGGTTCATCCGAGACCGGATTGCCAGTACCGGTGCGGACCAGTAGTGGGCCAGTCGTGGAGAGAAACTGTGGCGCGGCCCGTGAACATCCACATCACCCTGGCAGTCCAGGCCTGGTGAGTGGCGTCGTTCGTACGCCGGGCGACGAGCCATGCATCACGCGCTCCGGAGGCGGAGTCAGGCCCCCCGCAGGCGGCGCGGGGCCCTCTAGGGGCGCCGTCATGCCGCCAGACGGCGGCGCGGCGGCCTACAAGACGCCAACACCGGAACCCACAGCGCGCTCTTCTCAGGTCATGCACGATGAGCAGCGCCATCCTGCTGGTGACCCTGCGCGCTGCCCTGGGAAGTGTGCCGTGCGCCCATCACATGATGAGGAGGGCAAGCTTGCGCGCCGAGGTGCTGACGGAGGTGGAGAACGATTGTGGGGCCGTGACGCAGCTCCTTCTAATGCGGTTAGAACTTGAGGCACATCATGGTCCACACAGCTTTCGCCGCCGCCCACGCCAGCAGAAGCCCTAGCACGCGCACAGCTGCTCCTCGATTTCCCTCCCGCTGCGGAGAAGCTTGACGAATGGAGGGCCACCGTCTGGAGTCTCGTCAGCATCGCCAACAACGATGAGTTGCGGCCGGCGGGACCCATAGGCCGTCGCTCCGTCTGGCCACCGCATGCCAGCGGAGGCCGAGCCAGAGGCGATGTGGCCACAATGCACTCCCCTCCTCCATCCCGACCACCGCGGGTGTCGGTCCGTCGCGACGACGCTCGGGATGATATCTCCATAGCATCGTCCGACCCGCGAACCCACCGTGACAAACGCAAAGTTCTTTGGGAGCGAGTTCATGAAGATGCTCGAACCACCATTGAGCGCCGGCGTGACGCGCGCCACCAGTCGGATAGGCGGGCAGGCCCCACTACGGACCACCCAGCACTGGGAGGCTACGGTGGCCTACCTTATGAGGTGGGTTGTCCGGCCTTCACCCGTGAGTTGCGGCAGTTCCAGTGGCCCTCCACCACATGTTCAAGCCCGATGTTGGCAAAAAATACAACGGCAAGACTCACCCATCGGAGTTCCTCAGCATCTACACCACGCGGTGCAAGCTGCCGAAGCTCGCGACGATAAGGTGTGCGCCAACTATTTTCCGTTGGCACTCAAGTCCAATGTTATGTCATGGTTGATGCACTTTCCGGTAGACCCTGTTTCTTCTTGGGCGGATCTGTGTCATGAGTTGTTGGCGCCTTTACCGGAGGCCACCAAGCTCATGGCCAGGCGAGTGATTTGCATATCATCCCCTAGAAGGAAGGATAAAACTTGCGCAAGTACATCCAAAGGTTCAGCCGGGTGCAGTACAACATCCCCGACATTCATCCTATCGCCGTGATCAGTGCATTCCATCAGAATGTGCGCAATCATAAGATGCATGAAGAGCAGGCATGAACAATGTCAGGGATGTGGCCGAACTTTATGTTCTGGCCGATTGGTGCGCTCGCACTAAAGAGGGAAGGAAGTACCCCGACGAAGACGCCGGCACGGAAACCGACTCCACGAATGATACCGCCACCCCAGCGAAGAAGGGCCGACACCATAACAGGAAGCGCAGTGGCAAAACCGTGCTTTCCATCGAGGGATACGATGACACCGGCGCCACCAAGAAACCCAAAGCAAGTGACCCCGGCAAGGAGGTTGCCTAGTGTGCCGCTTGCCGGGCCTTGGCGGCTGCTGACAAGCCAGGAGGCTCCGAGAAGCAGTATTGCAAGATCCACCGCACCAAAGGCCACGATCTCCAGAGCTGTCGGCAGGTGGAGCTGCTCGCTGAGAAGCAGAAAGCCGAGTATGAGAGGCGGGACAAAGAGAAGGGTCAAGAGGGTGCCGAAGGATCCGGCAAGAAGCGTGGCGGCCAAGGAGGCTACCGCGGCAAAGATAATCAGCAGGAGAGGCCCGCTCGGGGCCGCGACAAGAAGTAGGAAGACGATGATCATGACGAGGACGATGAGTCCGGCGACCACAAGTTCTAGAAAGCCATAGAGTCCATGTGCGTCGATGGTGGCGCCTCGCTGAATACATCCCACCGCCAGCTCAAACAGTGGGCGCGTGAGATCACAGTGGTGGATCCGTCGCTCGACGCACAGACGCCGTCGAGGTGGTCCAGCACACCCATCATCTTCGACACAGAGGACCATCCTGACCGCACCACTGAGGTCGGGTGCTTGCCGTTGTTGGTCTCACGAACAATCCGCAACCTCAAGGTGACGAAGATGCTGGTTAACGGCGGGGCCGGTCTGAACCTGATCTCGTCTGTTGTGATCTCGAGGCTGCAGACCCCTGATGGAGACCTCGAGGAGACGGGCACGTTCCAAGGGGTCAACCCGAGGAGGAGCCAGCCGAAGGGAAAGGTCACGCTGCCCGTGACGTTCGGAGGCGAGCTGAACCACATGACGGGGAGGATTGTCTTTGATATAGCCGAGATCCCCTTGCCTTACAACGGGATCCTCGGCCGCCCGGCACTAGCCAAGTTCATGGCAGCTTCACATTACGCCTACAACATGCTGAAGATGCCCGGGACGATGAACATCATCACTGTCCCTACCGACAAGAAAGATGCGTTGATTTGCGTCGACCAACTCTACCGGGAAGCAGTTGCAGCAGCTGCCGCCAAGGCACCTGCTCCTGCCAACGGAGCCCCGGGAGGTAAGAAGACCGGCGAGACCCTTCGCACCCACTCTGTCGGATGTGGGGTTCTGGTAAACCCTTGAGGTTCGAACTCTGGGGTGCGCGCGAAGATCTTCCCCCTACCAATCCACGTCCGAACGCCTCGCTGAGAATCTAAGCTACACGATGATCAATGCGGGGGACACAAGGTTTATACTAGTTCGGGCCATCGTTGTGGTGTAATAGCCTACTCCAGTGTGTGGTGTGGTGGATTGCCTCAGGGGCTGATGATGAACAGTACAAGGGGAAGAGCAGCCTCGTGAGAGGTGTTCTTAGGCTGGTGCGAAGAACTACTTGGGTGAGTTCGTTCGCCTCTCGATCTGATGAGAACTTGATGATCTCCCCCCCTCTACTGGGGTGGCTATTCCTATTTATAGAGGCCCTGGTCCTCTTCGCAAAATATTGAGCGGGAAGGGCGCCAACAACGGCCATTTTGAAGGGGAACATCTAGTACAAGTTATCCTGACTAAAGTTGGTCTTCGACTGCCAAAGGCACTGGCGATGACACCGTCTTGGGCTCCACGGTGACCTCCATCCTGCCGCTCTGCTGGTCTTGGTCTCGTTGCACCGAAATGGTAACCTTTGCCTGATGCCTCGTTACTCCGCGCCCATGCTTGCCCCCTTTGCACCAAAGAGGAAACAAGGACACTGCGCAGGCCAACGCCCGCCTGGTCTCGATCATCATGGCTTGCGTCACGAGCACCTTGGAGGTACCCTTGCCTTGATCTCTCCGCCTCCTCACGAGCCTGCCTAGTGAGGCCGCTCCTGAGGAAGCCTTGCGTCATCCGCCCCGCGAGGCTTGGCCCCTCGCAAGGGTCTTGAGCTTGATTTGATGAAGATGGGCCGTACTGGGCCACCACCCGAGCCACGCCGCAGGCCGCAGGCAAGCAAGTCTAGGGACCCCCGTTCCCAAAATGCTGACAGTAGCCCCCGGGCCCAAGGCGCGCTCGGACTTGGCTTAGCAGAGAAGCAAAAGGGCAAGTGCGGAGCGTCGCAGGCCCCAACAGCCTATGGCCTTGGGCGCCGCGTGGCAGTTTATTGGACGTGGGCGTCTCTGCTCCCCATGCTGCCTTGGCAACTGCCCGACTGACAAAAGGTTGGTCCGGGTTAGGCTTACCTTCATTGCTCTCATTCGCCTTGCTCTAGATCCCCTTTCTTGCTCTTGCCTTCTTATCTCCAAAATCTCCAGATCCGCTTCAAGATTTCACCTCCAGCGAGCAATGGCGCCCCGCAAGACCGCGACCGGGGCTCAGTCGGCCTGGTATTTGCCGGCTCTGGATCCTCCGAACATGACAGAGAAGAATCTCACCCTCACGCACCTGATGACAGCGGCGCAAGGCAGCGAGATGGGGAAGACTATGCTCTGCCCGGCTCTGCCCAACCGGAGGACAAAGGGAGCACCTTCTATCCCTTCTTCATGAGCACCGTCATCGGTGGCCTGGTGCCTCCTTTCTCAGAGTTCTTCATGTTTGTCCTCCGCCTTTACAAACTGCATGCTCTGCATCTCCACCCCAACTCTGTTCTCCTTCTGTCGATCTTCGCCTACTACTGCGAGGCACACGTCAGGGTGATGTCCTCCATGGCCTTGCTGCACCACTTCTTCTCGCTCCGGGTCACTGGCGCCAATATCTCGGCGTGCGCGGGCTTTGTTGCGTACTCCAAATCCAATGCAATCTTGAAGGCCGGGAAGAGGGCTGACGGCTTCCGGAGCAAGTGGGTCATGGTGGACGTCAGAAGCACCAACCCCCTGCTGGAGCTGCCCACGGGGCAGCCCTAGGCTGTCGAGGCGTGGTCTCGTGCGAAGCTTGATGACCGGCGGGCGAAGCTGGTACTAGAGAAGATGAACGCTGACCTGAGGCCGGGCAACCTGAGGGCAGCGAAGCTGACCGGGGCCACGCTCCTAAGGGAGTTCTTGGCGCACCGGGTGGCCCCACTTCAGGCGCACTCGCACCCGCTGTGGAGACTCGAGGATGCGGACGCTGCCCTCCGCCTGAGCTCGGAGGCCCTGACTGACGAGGATCTGACCACAACTCTCCGCTTCCTGGTTGGAGAGGACGTGGCGAGCTCGGAGGGCGCTCCGGCCCCCTTGTTCCTCCGCGACGACTGGGAGCGGGTGGTGGACGCCATGCCCACCTTTGACGGGGACGGTCTGGTGCCGGCAGAGGCTCCTGAGGGCTCGGCGGCAATGGCGACGGTGGACTTGTCCTCCGATGATTCCGGCGGTGGAGAGGAGGAAGATGAGGAGGAGGAGGAAGAGCATGACTCGAAGGCGACCATCGAGGGGACGGGGGAGACTTCCCCCTGGCGTAGGTCAAGCGCCCTCCGCTCCATGCCGGACGACGATGAGGCCGGCACCAGGCGAGGGGGAGAGGATCCGCCCGTGATCGCAAAGAAGGACAGGTCTGGGCTGATCTCCCGAGTGTCTACTCCGGCCCTGGTGCCGCCCGAAGCCAGCTCCAGCCCTTCTGGTGCGCCTTCCCCAGCTACTGGACCTCCCGAGGCTGAGCCCCGCAAGAGGCTCTCGGGCTTCAAGCTCGGCCGGAGGCCGTTGGAACCCGCGGCAGCCGACCAGTAAGTACTCGAACTCCGCTTTACGCTTGTTGAGGGATTCCTGGACTAGGGGGTGTCCGGATAGCCGGACTATCATCATCGGCCGGACTCCAAGACTATGAAGATACAAGATTGAAGACTTCGTCCCGTGTCCAGATGGGACTTTCCTTGGCGTGGAAGGCAAGCTTGGCGATACGGATATGTAGATCTCCTACCATTGTAACCGACTTTGTGTAACCCTAGCCCTCTCCGGTGTCTATATAAACCGGAGGGTTTTAGTCCGTAGGACGAACAACCATTACAACAATCATACCATAGGCTAGCTTCTAGGGTTTAGCCTCCTTGATCTCGTGGTAGATCCACTCTTGTACTACCCATATCATCAATATCAATCAAGCAGGAGTAGGGTTTTACCTCCATCGAGAGGGCCCGAACCTGGGTAAAAACACCGTGTCCCTCGTCTCCTGTTACCATCCGCCTAGACGCACAGTCCGGGACCCCCTACCCGAGATCCGCCGGTTTTGACACCGACATTGGTGCTTTCATTGAGAGTTCCTCTATGTCGTCACCGATAGGCTTGATGGCTTCTTCAATCAACAACAACGCAATCCAGGGTAAAATGTTTCTCCCCGGACATATCTTCGTGTTCGGCGGCTTTGCACTGCGGGCAAATTCGCTTGGCCATCTGGAGCAGATCGAAAGCTACGCCCCTAGCCATCAGGTCAGGTTTGGAAGCCTAAACTTCACGGCTGACATCCGTGGAGACTTGATCTTCGATGGATTCGAGCCACAACCGAGCGCGCCGCACTTTCACGGTGGGCATGATTTAGCTCTGTCACCGGACAGTGCCCTGGAGGCCGCACATGAGTCCGCTCCGACCCATAGTTCGGAGCCGACCGCGCAGATCAAGGACAGGTGGCTGGACACCGCCTCGGGGGCTGCAACTTCTACGGAGATGGAGCCGAATACTGACCTTGTCCTTTGCAAAACCCGTGACTCCAAGGTGCCGGACTCCTCGCCGGACTCCGAACCTCCTGCGCCCTTGCTAATCGAATCCGATTGGGCGCCGATCATGGAGTTCACTGCTGCGGACATCTTTCAACACTCACCCTTTGGCGACATCCTGAATTCGCTAAAATATCTCTCGTTATCAGGAGAGCTCTGGCCGGACTGCGGTCAGGATGGTTGGGATGCGGACGACGAAGAAATTCAAATCCCACCCACCATCCACTTTGTAGCCACTGTCGAAGACTTAACCGACATGCTAGACTACGACTCCGAAGACATCGACGGTATGGACGACGATGCCGGAGACGACCAAGAACCAGCGCCTACCGGGCACTAGAAAGCCACCTCAATTCATGATATATACATGGTGGACACCCCAAAAGGGAGTGATAACGAGGAACAACGGGACACGGCGAAGGATAATTCCCCCAAAAACAACCAAAACGGCGACGCAAGCGCTGCCCAAAGTCCCGCCTCGATAACAACAACACTCATAATGACCCAGCCATAGAGCAGGGCAAACTAGTGGGTGACGAACATGCAGCCAAGCAACCATCCGAACAGGATGAATCGGATAATCAACTCATCCTCGATGAAAACAACAGTCCAGACGATCTCACACCGGACACACCACCGGAGCACAAGAACCTTCAAAAAAGGCTTGTCGCCACTGCAAGAAGTTTGAAGAAGGAGAAATGGAAGCTCAAAACAGCGGAAGACATACTCAGAATGAGGTGGAGCAAAGTACTCAAGACCGCGGACAAATATGGCAATAGCCACCAAACAAAGAGCTACCCGAAGCGTAAGCTGCTGCCCGAATTCGACGAGGAGGCCGTAGAGCCCCCACAATCAAAAAACAAAGAGGCCGCCTGGCCGGATAGACGACCAGATGACAGGCCAAGAGCGGCAAGCGGCGCTGCACACAAGCCGGCAGGCGACACACATAAAAAAGATCCTCGCAAAATGGATGGCCCGGTCAGGTCCATTTATGGGCCAAAGAAGAGGGCCCCAGGAAGCAACACAACACGTCGAGTACTTGAAGATAACGACACAGCCAAATACAGGGGCGCCGCACACCCACTATGTTTCACCGATGAGGTGCTGGATCATGAATTTCCAGCGGGGTTCAAGCCCGTAAACATAGAGGCATACGACGGAACAATAGACCCCGGAGTCTGGATTGAGGACTACATCCTGCATATACATATGGCTAGAGGAGATGATCTCCACGCCATAAAATATCTACCCCTCAAGCTCAAAGGGCCAGCTAGACATTGGCTCAAAAGCCTCCTAGAAAATACCATTGGAAGCTAGGAAGAGCTCGAGGACGCGTTTAGAGCAAATTTTCAGGGGACTTATGTCCGCCCTCCGGATGCAGACGATTTAAGTCACATAACCCAACAGCCTGGAGAATCAGCGCGCAAATTCTGGAACAGGTTCCTCACAAAAAAGAAGCAAATAGTCGACTGTCCGGACGCCGAAGCCTTAGCAGCTTTTAAACATAATGTCCGAGACGAATGGCTCGCCAGACACCTCGGCCAAGAGAAGCCGAGAACAATGGCCGCGCTAACAAGCCTCATGACCCGCTTCTGCGCGGGGGAAGACAGCTGGCTAGCAAGATGCAGCACCAGCGACCCGAGTACATCCGAGATCAGAGATGGAAATGGAAAATCATGGCGCAGAAAGGACTAGCGCCGAAATAAAGAAAAGACCCCAAAGAGCACGGTGGTTAACGCCGGATTCAAAAGCTCGCGGCCGAACAACAAAAACTGCCCCTTAAGGACAACAGTGACGAGCTATCCAACCTAAACAAAATTTTGGATCGGATATGTCAAATCCACAGTACACCCGGCAAGCCTACAAACCACATCCACCGAGAATGTTGGGTCTTCAAACAGTCCGGCCGACTCAACGCCGAACACAAGGGGCTCGACGCGCCAAGCGAGGATGACGATGAACCCCACCAGCAGAGCACAGAAAAACAAAAGACTTTCCCACAAGAAGTCAAAACAGTAAACCCACTTCATGTGATACCACGGAACAACAGCGCGACACTCGCTGAAGTACGTGTCGCACGGTCCACCCCAGCGGAACCCCGAGATTGGATGTCAAAACCAATTACTTTCAACCACCTAGTCTACTCCAGAAGCGTCCGAAACGCAGGATGGACTGCTCTGATATTGGATCCTATAATCGACGGACTACAATTTACACAAGTCCTAATGGATGGCGGCAGCGATTTAAACCTGCTATATTCAGACACAATCCGCAAGTTGGGGGTAGACCGTACTAAAATTCGACATAGCCGCACTTCCTTTAAAGGAGTGACGCCAGGCCCTTACGCCAAGTGCACGGGCTCCTTACTACTAGAAGTTGTGTTTGGGTCACCCGACAACTTCCGACGCGAAAAGCTAATCTTTCATGTCGCCCCATTCAAAAGTAGCCATCAAGCACTATTGGGACGTGAAAGCTTTTGTCCGCTTTAATGCAATACCACACTACGCATCTCTCACACTTAAAATGCCCGGTCCACGCGGCATCATCTCATTAAAAGGTCGTTCAAGACCCCGGACACGGCTAGACGAGTCCGACATAAATAAACTAGGGGCTCCCTAGCCACACACCCCTTTACAAGGGGTTGTACGTATGAGCGATAAGGAGCCAACAAAAGCTCAACTTTATTCATTTATTCATGCTCTGTTTTAAATACATTTTTGACACGATTTCTTTTCACACTAAGTTCCTCTCTTTTACAGATGAACATCGTGTTACACCCGTCCAGGATACATCACAACGGAGACACAAGCGCAGACGTGCAGTAGGGACCCGTTGCAAGGATTCTTTTCAGATTAAGACCCTGCGTAAACCTTTTTTACTGTCTCTTGGTTCTATACATCCCCTGGTTTCTAATCATAACCAGAGAGGAGGCTGACGTTTTGGCATCGGCCGCGTCAGAGGATCTTGCGTGTACCTGGACACTAGGGGCTTAGGGCATTGATCTGCCCGTCATCATAAAGACCGAACACCTCAGGGAGTGTTCGGCGTCTTGAGTTAGGCCTTATATGCATCAGCTCCGAATCATGGCTTTGGTCAAATGTTGGGTTTGCCCGGCTCCTGTGTTTTGCTGCCTTACATTACGTATCATCGGCTAATGCGGCACCAGGAGAACTAATGCGATTGTGCCCCGGTTCAGCCGGGTGAGCACCTCAGTAGAGAAAGCCGAAAACTGACTGTCATGATGTAGCAAGAGACTGGTCAACCACTCGATCGACTTCCGGAATGTTTAGAATTCCTCCGCTTTGACGAAGGACCGCTGGCCGGTCAGGCACACACGCGCCCCAAATCTGGAGAGTGCGATGCCCCTAGGGGCTATATCGTAGCCCCACCTTCGAACTCCTATGGCTAAGTGAAAGTGATAAAGCATTATAGTCCGGTTGCCTCGTTTGCTACGCTACCACCTCCTTCACAGGACCAAGACGTTGGACTAAGTGTGAAAATGCGCTATTTCGCAAACACCCCCGCACCATGTGCGTGGGGCCCGAAGCCGAACACTGCCATCTTTCAGGTTATACACAAGTATACATTAACGGCCGCGCAGGAGATATTTCAATACTTGAATGCACAAGTAGAAAAAGCGTTTACATTATAAATATCATTTTACAAGCCATAAAGATCATTTGAACATGACACTTTTTGAGCACTGCGACTCTATTTCACGAGCACCACGCAGAACTTCCCCAAAATAGTGCTCGGCGGGTAACCGACTCTCGTCCGAACCCCGGGTTGCAACATCGGTGGCATCCATCTCCGTCCAGTATGTATTCACACGGGCGAGGGCCATCCGTGCACCCTCTATGCAGGCCGACCGCTTCATCGCCTTTATATGCGGCACCGCCCCAAGGAATTGCTGCAATAAGCCGAAATAACTCTTCGGCTTGGGCCTATCCGGCCAGACATGAGCCACGATATCCGTCATGGCAAGACCGGACAATCTATTCAGTTCAGCCCACTCAGCCAACCGATCGGTCAGCGGGAGTGAACGATCCGGACTATGGAATTGAGACCAAAAAAGGTCTTCCATCTCGTGATCCTTTTGACTTCGGAAGTGCACAACAGCATCTGCCGCACTCGCCGCTAAATCCATATAAGGATCCTCCGGACCCCACAGCTGGCCAAGCTGAGCATACTTCGGATCTATAAACCTCCTGCGCAGCAGAAAGGGCTTGCCAGCCGCAATATCTCTGGCCTGGCGCAGCTCCTCCTTTACAGCCCTCATTGCAGAACGGGCATCCTTGGCTTCGGCGGTGGCCTTCCTCAGGTCTTCTTGTTCCGCTCGGCGTTCTCTTTCAAGAACCTCATAGCGGTCGGTAACTTCTTTCAGCTTCACAGCCATTTCGGCCATTTCCTCCCTGCTTCGGCAGTGAGCAGCCCTTTCGGCTTCTAGCTCTTCGGCCGCCCTCGAGGCAGAAACATCACTCCTTCTGGCCTGCTCCTTGGCTCGAGCAAGTTCTGCCCGAAGATCCTCCACAGCAGCGGCACCATCTGCATTAAGCATATATGTTGTAAGGAGTGGGCTTCGGCTCCCTTACTAGGTGACCACGGAGAAACAACATACCTTGTGACTCGTCAAGTCGCTCATTAACCAGCGCGATGTCCGCATCCGCAACGTCGAGTTGCCGCTTTAGTTCGGCAACTCCATCAGTCCGGCTGGCCACCGGACTATCCGCCACTTGCATAGGAAAGGCGAAAATCAATACCTGCGATTTTGATCCTCGGCACGCTGTCGCTCTCGACAACCTACCGAGTCTCAGGGGCTACTATCTATATAGGGCGCACTTTATGTGTAAAACTGTCAAAAGGGATGTCATTTTTACATACCTCAAACCCCGCCAGCAAGCTTCTGACGGCATCATGCAACCCGCCTTCGGCGGACGAAATTCTTCCAATCACCATACTCATCAGTGTACGGTGACCTTCTGAGATAGACGCCCTCTCAAGCAGATCCTTCAGCTCCCCCGGCCGCACACCAGTTGGTGCTGACCTCTCCGGCCCTGCCGTACTCGGGGATACCCTCCGTGATGACACCTCAGGTTCGTCCGCCCTATCCGATGGTGAGGCAGATGGAGGCGTCTCGCTCTCCATCATCTCCGGACGAAGGTCCCCCGAAGACGAGCTCATCTGAGAAGGACGGAGATCCGAACTACAAGGTAAAAACTTCAGTTATCCTCAGAAGCAAAAATAGGGATGTCTCTTATTACAGAACCCCCCTTTTTCTACTTACGGCTCGCCGGAGGGCTGATTCCTTAGGGGAGATAGTGCGGCCGGGGCCTCCCCGGATGCAGGACCCTCAGGTGAAGATCTCTTCCCCCGCTTCGAGGCCTTGGCCTTAGGGTTTTCAGAAGCAGTCCTCTTCTCCCCTTGGAAGGGGGGATTCTCGATTCCCCCTTTCCCAAAAGCCTGCTTGGCAGAGGCGGTAGTATCCCTGTTCTCCCCTTTGCCTTCCTCTGAAGGCGCAACCTTCAGCATCCTGACCAGCATGGGATCTGGCGCGGTCTCCGGGAGGGGGGTCGGACACCGTATCAGTTTCGCTTGCGCTATCCACTCCTGTTCAAGAGACGATGGGTTAAAAGGCAAATTCAAGAAGGTGCAAAAAATGGTGTGTCCGGACGCAGGGCCACTTACCTGAGCATCCGGGCGATCGCAGCTTAGGCCGGAATCCTCGGTCAATTCCGGACACATCTCTTGTGATCCGAAGAACAATTTATACACCTCCACGGGTGTTGTACCCATGAAGTGTTGGAGAGCTTGTGGCCCCTCTGGATTGAATTCCCACAGGCAGAGGAGGCGATGCTTGTAGGGCAGAAGACGCCGAATCAGCATAACCTGCATCACCATGACCAGATCGATCCCCCTCTCTTGGAGGTCTCAAATCCGGCCCTGCAATAGGGGTACGTGCTTTGACGGCCCCCAGTTGAGCCCTTGGTTGACCCACGACATCAGCCGCTGTGGAGGGCCCGAGCGAAAGATGGGCAGCGGCTTCTGCTTGCTGCCCCTAGGAGCGGTAATATAGAACCACTCCTGTTGCCACAAGCCGAGCTCCTCCTGGAAAGAGCCCTTGGGCCATGCAGCATCGGCCCTTCTGCTTACAACCGCCCCGCTGCACTCAGCTTGACGCCCCTCGATCATCTTCGGCTCCACATTGAAGGTCTTGAGCCACAAACCGAAGTGGGGAGTAGTGCGGAGGAAGGCTTCGTAGACAACGATGAATGATGAGATGTGGAGGATAGACTCCGGAGCCAGGTCATGGAATTCCAGCTCGTAGTAAAACATAAGCCCCCTCACAAAAGGATCCATCGGGAACCCTAAACCCCGACGGAGGTGGGACACGTACACGACGCTCTCGCCGGGCTCGGGACTAGGAATGAATTTCCCTTTGGCGGGCAACCTATGCGAAATCTCGCAGGTCAGGTACCTGGCTTGTCGCAGCTTTAGCACGTCCTCCTCCGTGACGGAGGAGGGCATCCACCGGCCCTGAAGGTCGGAGCCGGACATTGTTGAAGGTCCGAAGCGCTCGAATCTGGGGCTCTGGGTGTTGGAACTCGGGGCGAGGGGTAGATTCGATTGAGGATTGAAGAAAGGAAACGAGCCTTGGTCTCATTATAAAGAGGGAGAATACCAAGAGCCGTCCCCGTGACCGTTTGGGACTCACCTTCGATAGAGGAGGCGTGGCAACGAGCACGGTTGGGTTACCCACGTCCGTATTGATGGGAATCCCGGAATAAAGGGGAACACGATCTCTGCTTCGACAAGACATGCCAAGGAAACCGCTTCGCTAAACGCGCTGAGGTGGTATAATAAAAACGATTCAAGTAAAGGCTTGGTAGTGGTTTGACGTCATGCCACGAAATACGTCAGCAGATTGAACTTGTGTACATATTATTCTCTCTACGGTGCTATGTGGAATTTATTTTGCAGAGCCGGACACTATCCTGGTGTTCGCAATCTTCTATGGATTATTCGGAGGAGGAACCCGCCTTGCAATGCCGAACAATATGCACGCCTGACTCATTGTCATTGAAGCCTGGTTCAGGGGCTACCGAGGGAGTCCTGGACAAGGGGGTGTCCTGATAGCCGGACTATCATCATCGGCCGGACTCCAAGACTATGAAGATACAAGATTGAAGACTTCGTCCCGTGTCCGGATGGGACTTTTCTTGGCGTGGAAGGCAAGCTTTGCGATACAGATATGTAGATCTCCTACCATTGTAACCGACTCTATGTAACCCTAGCCCTCTCCGGTATCTATATAAACCGGAGGGTTTTAGTCCGTAGGACGAACAACCATTACACAATCATACCATAGGCTAGCTTCTAGGGTTTAGCCTCCTTGATCTCGTGGTAGATCCACTCTTGTACTACCCATATCATCAATATCAATCAAGCAGGAGTAGGGTTTTACCTCCATCAAGAGGGCCCGAACCTGGGTAAAAACACCGTGTCCCTCGTCTCCTGTTACCATCCGCCTAGACGCACAGTCCGGGACCCCCTACCCGAGATCTGCCGGTTTTGACACCGACACTTGTTTTTGCCATTGTTGCTTGACATCCTCCATTTGGGTAGGTCGCCACCTGCGGTGAAGAGGCTGAAGGGGGACACGGCGGCCCCACTTGGGGTAGGCTCGCCTGTCGTGGCCGTGTCTTCACCCGCGGGAAAGGGACGCAGCGGGGCTCGCACCTCTCCTGCCCGATCGTCCTCGCGAGGCTAGGAGGGTCGCTCTAACGGGGAGCCAGCCCCCGTGGCCCCACTAACTCTGGAGGCGCCTGCACTTGATACTATCGCCGAGGCTGCCAAGGCTCGGGAGGTCCCTACCTCCCAAGCTGTGATCACACTGCCATCGTCTCCTCCTACTCCGTCGGTTCCCGTCTCCTCTGCCTCCTCCGCCGCCTTGGACCACGCTGCTGACGAGCTGAGTCAGCTGCGAGAAGATCTTCAGGGCGCCGACCCCCGCCTGGTGACCGGGCGCCTGGAGCCGGTCTCCGGCTGGGTTCGCTTTGACGCCTCCGTCCGAGCGGCGCTGAGCCAGGCTGTGATGGCTTCTGAGGAGGAGAAGCAAGTCACCTCCCAGTCCATAGCCGCTCGCGACGCGGCAATGAAGGATGCTTCAACTGTCAAGGGCCACTGCAAGACACTGGAGGGCGAGCTGCAAGGGCTGCGTGATGAGCTTGCCAAGGAGGTTCGCAACCGTCAGGCGAAGGAGGAGGAGATGAAGGCTCGGGAGGCTGCCGTCAAGGACCTGTGACGCCAAACTCTCAGTTGATCGCGGCCGGCTGAAGACGTTGGAGCCGACACTGAAACTAGAGAGAGTTGAGCTGGACGCCAAGGCGAAGGTCTTGGCCGAGGATTGCGCGGCCTTCATGGATTATGAGGTGAGGGCTCGCAAGGCGCTGAAGACACTTTATGAAGAGGGTCTGGAGAAGCCACTGGCCGGAGCCACGGAAGGCCCCGCCAAGCTGCTTCCCTTCCTGGTCGAGGCGCTTGAGGAGGTCATGACCGGCATCGGCCCCATGGCCGAGGTTGAGGCTCGCGTCCTTTCCCCCGTAGCGCTGACGTGGATCCTCAGCCACGTCTACCTCCGCAACCCCGACGCCAACCTTGACGACCTGCTGGAACCTATGGATGCCAAGCGCTCCGCCGCTGCTGCCGAGGCCGTGAAGGGCCGAGCGGAGGCCTTGCTGGTGAAGTTCCGCGCCTTCAACACTGTGCCCAAGCGAGGCACTGCTGGCTCCGCGGCCTCGGGGGGTGGAGCTGACAAGCGCAACTCCACCACGAGCGGCGGCGCTGCCCGAGGGTGATCTTCTCGTGGCTTCTTTCCTGCTCCAATTCCTGTAACATGTACCGTGCCTCGTGGAGGCGTTTGAACTGTGTTTGGTATTGTGGGAACAATTTTTGGTCTGTAATATTTGCTTCTGAATTTCCGAAATTTTGCGGTTTCCTTCCTATTTGCTTTGTGTTCTATGTCGGCGGGGCCCGGCCCCGCGCATACCTCAGCCGCCGTTAGCCCTGACCGGATCACCAGGACGGGACTAAGGAGTGAAGGGCTATGTGGCAAGTTAGGCTCCTGAGTCGCGATGCTCAGGAGTCCCCCTTGACGCGCAAACAGCAAATAGGGAGGGGGTGTAGGAGTGGGTCTGTCGTTCTACGTCGGCAAGGCCCGGCCCCGCGCATACCTCAACCACCGATAGCCTTTCGGAACTAAGGAGTGAGGGGCTACATGACCAGTTAGGCTCCTGAGTCGCGATGCTTAGGAGTCCCCCTTGACGCTCAAACGGTCTTCATACCTTGGCTCCGCTCGGGGAGGGGTGCGCGACGACCAGGTCCGAGGGACCTGGCTGGGTGGCGTGCGCTCGGGCGTGACCCGAGCGTAGCCCCCGTGTCCAACCCCCTCACGCGGCGCTCCCGAGGGGAGGCATTGCGATGAGGCTAGACACTGAGCTCTGGGCTCCCAAAGGTTGATACTGCCGTGGGCTGCCCTCAGTTGTTTATCACCAGTGCGGAGCATGGTGCTTCCACTGATACGTGGGAAGGGGGGCCCTCCGGGAGGAGCCCCCGGGGCATGTACAACCCGGCCCTGACACATGGCCGACATGGTAGGGCTAGACGAGGTTTATTTGGGCACTCGTGAGCCAGTGCGGGACTCACGAGGCTGTACCTCAAGGCGGGTTGTGCCTGGTCTTGAGCCTTGGGCGGCTGAGTGTTCCTACATGATGGTTAGATGCAAATGCTCTACGTCCTCAGGTCCCGGCCCTCGAGCAAGCTCAGCCGCCGCTGGTATGCCAGGTCGCGATGCCGTGGACAAGGCCAGGGGGTGAGGGCTGGAGAGCCAGTAAGAGCTCCTGAGTCGCGATGCTCAGGCACCCCCCTTTTAACGTGCAAGCGATTTGCATGAGGGAGAAAAAAGGGCCGCGATGGGCGAGAGGTGATAATCATAGGCAAGTTGAGCATGAAAAGGCAATCCAACTTAGATAGATGCTGGAAAGACACATGCCACTGAGTCAGGCCCGAGTGGCTTGGGGATGATGCAGCCCGAGGGGCGCCCCCAACAAGGTAAGCTAAAGACATAAGAAAAATGGATACATGCCGCGGGGACAGACCCACGTGACCTGGGAATGATGCAGCCCTGAGGGCGCTCCCAGCTGAAATGAAACTCGAAAGATGTCACCTGATATCATTGCAGAGCGATTGTTGGAGACGACGCGTGGTGAAGAAGCCAATCCTCACGAGCCTTTGGAACCCTGAGCATCGGGAGGCTCTGGAGGTCCGGGCGGCTCGGCAAGGTCCATCTCCATCTCCTCCAGGGATGCGCGGTGCCTGGCCGCCTGAGCCTCCAGAATGCTCCTCATTAGGCACTGGTGAGTAGCAGCCGCGTTTGGCAGGACGAAAGGCATGCGAATGTAGCTGTGAGGTGGACCCTCGCAATGTCCCACGCGGGAAGGCCAGAAGCGCTCCTGAGACGCGACTCGATTGAGCCCTGGGTAGTCGATGCAGACGCGCAGCCCGCCATCCTCGCCTGGATGGGGAGCTACGCTGGGTAGGCGGCGACTGCTGCGCATGACTCTCAACTCTAGCAGCTCCTGAGTGACCTTGGTGACAAACTCCTAAGGGTTGGGCCCTTCTTGCCTCATGCCTTCCTGAGGGAAACGTGCCGTGAAGCACGCATCCAAGTGATGCCCGAGCTCCTCCCTTGTGATCTTGGCAAAGTCAGTGGCCCTCTAGGAGAGAGCCCCATGCCTTGCCCTAGGAGGGCGCCGGGCGCGCCTTCCTATGTGATGGAGGGAGGCGTCCCTTGGATGGGCGTAGATCCTGGCGCGATGCCTCTGGAGGCGCCTGCCTCCTGAGGCCTTGAACTGGGTGATGTCTTCTTCTTCTTGGGAGCTGCCTCGGGGAGGTTCCCATCTTGCTGTCTGGGTCCTCGATTGATGCGGCTTGAAAGGCACGCTTGAGTGAGCATACCACATCCTTTTCTTCACAGGGGACCGTGATGACTCCACCGCTTCCCGGCATCTTTAGGACATTGTAGCCATGGTGAGTCACTGCCATGAACTTAGCCAGGGCTGGATACCCGAGGATGGCATTGTACGACAGGCGAATGTGGGCAACGTCGAAGCCGATGAGCTCGGTACGGTAGTTCTTGTGCTGTCCAAAGGTGACAGGGAGGCGGACCTGCCCTATCGGGGTGGTGGAACCATCGGTGACTCCTGAGAAAGGCTTGGTTGGCTGAAGCTGATCATACGACACTTGGAGATTGTTGAACGTCTTGACGGACAAGGCATTGAGTCCTGTGCCGCCATCGATGAGGGTCCTGGTGACTTGCACATTGCTGATGACTTGGGAACAGAGCATTGTGAGGACACCGGCTGTTGCCGCACACTTGAGCTGATCCGCTGAGCTGAATGTGATGGCGCACGTGTACCACCTGATAGGGCGTGTGGCCTCGAGCTTGGGGAGGACTATATTCACCTCGCGAGCAAACTGCTTGAAGATGCACCGAGAGGCTGGGGCCTGGGCACCGCCCAAGATGCAAGCAATAGCACGCGGCTCCTGGAAGCTCCTAGCCCCCTCGTCCTGATGTTGGTCGTCATTCCTTCTTGGCAATGGTGGCAGAGGAGGAAGGCCTGCGTTGCCTTGTGGGCGATCCTCACGAGGCTGATCCCACCAAGCCCCCTCGCGAGGCTGGTCCTGCTAGCGGTCCTCGCGAGGCCGGTCACGCCACCCTTGGCGAGGGCCACGGTCGTCACATCGTCCTCCACCTCTTCCTCCGCCTCGGCCATAGCCCCGATCGTTGCGCTCAGGGCATCGACCTAGATGTCCTTCTCGCACGGCTCAGAGCTCTTGGCATTCATTGGTGTTGTGGGTGTGGAGATCGTGGTACACGCAGTACCGGCTGCCCTTGGACGACTCCAGCTAGTCCCTGCCGCGCTTCGTATCTGGCTCTGCTGTGAGCACAACTGCTCCTTTGCGCTTCACATCCTTGGCCTTGGCTTTCTTCTCTTCTGGGTCAGCAGCTGGGAGCTCGAGAAGGGAGAGGCGCCCCTCCTCAACCCTTGCACACTTGGTCGCCAAGTTGAACAGCTCCAGAGACATGCATAGATCTTCATGGATCGCTAGTTCCTCCTTCATCTTGACGTTGCCGACGCCGTCGGAGAACGCTGAGACGATGGCCTCCTCAGTCACCTTGGGAATCTTGAGGCGAGCGCTGTTGAAGCGCTGGATGTACTTCTGCAGGGTCTCTCCGGGTTGCTGCTTGATGCGGTGCAGGTCACCCACGGCCGGTGGACGGTCGCGAGTGCCCTGGAAGTTGGCGATGAAGCGGGTGCGCATCTCGTCCCAGGAGGAGATCATGCCGGGAGGCAGGTTCAGGAGCCAGGTGCGGGCACTGTCCTTGAGCGCCATGGGAAACCAGATTGCCATGACCTTTTCATCTCCGTTGGCCGCTTCGATGCCCAGCTTGTAGAGCTGCAGGAACTCCGCGGGGTCGGCAGTGCCCTCATAGCGAGGAGGTAGGTCCGGCTTGAACTTGCCCAGCCAAGCGACACTGTGTAGCTAGGTGGCGAAGGTGCGACAGCCTGCAGTGGCCACCAGAGCTCTTTGCTGATGCGGGACTTGTTCCTGGGGATTCCCGCGCGTCGCCGCCAGGGGAAACGCGGGGTCTTGACGCGCCAGCGTAGGGATGCGGTCATGACGTGCCAGTGTAGGAAGCATGCGAGCACCTTCTTGGGGACGAGGGATTTCTTGACAGCTCCTTTCTTATCGCGCAGGCACTGGATGCGGTGGGTCTCGTCCAGGGGCCGCGCGCCTTGGAGCCAGGGCGCCTTCTTGGGAAGGAGGTGGCGGAGGCACCTCCTGAGCTACATCACCCACGCAGGACGGAGGGCAAGGCAGCGAGAGGGACGACATAGGGGAGCCCCCTACGGCGCTGACGAGCTCGGTGATGCGAGTGAGCCACTCCTCGCAGAGGTCGTCGATGGGACGGTAGTGCAGGAGCTCACGTGCCAGGAGCAACGCGGTGTGCACGTCCGTGGGAGCGTGACGGGCGTGCAACGACGGACCAGCTGGAGTTAGCGATGAGGTGGTGGTGCAGCCTTCCCGCCGCACCGAGGGATGCAGCGACGATGCCTGCTGCTTGTTCCCTGCCGGGCCGGTGGCGGCAGGCGACGGAGAATGACGGGGACACCCGCCGACGGGAGCCGTTTGGGCGACGTGGGCAGCGAGAGCAGCCCGACGCTCGGCGCGAGCTTGGCGAGCGTCAGCCATGGACACGACGAATGATCAAACGCGAAACAGCGGAAGAAAGATTCCCGTGCACCGCTACCTGGCATGCCAAATGTCGGATGTGGGGTTCCGGCAGACCCTTGAGGTTTGAACTTTGGGGTGCGCGCGAAGATCTCCCCCCTACCAATCCACGTCCGAATGCCTCACTGAGAATTGATGTCTACTACGCAACCTTCTTCTTGTAGACGTTGTTGGGCCTGCAAGTGCACAGGTTTGTAGTACAGTAGAAAATTTCCCTCAAGTGGATGACCTAAGGTTTATCAATCCATGGGAGGCGTAGGACGAAGATGGTCTCTCTCAAACAACCCTGCAACCAAATAACAAAGAGACTCTTGTGTCCCCAACACACCCAATACAATGCTAAATTGTATAGGTGCACTAGTTCGGCGAAGAGAGGGTGATACAAGTGCAATATGGATGCTAGATATAGGTTTTTATAATCTGAAAATATAAAAACAGCAAGGTAACTAATGATAAAAGTGAGCGTAAATGGTATTGCAATGATAGGAAACAAGGCATAGGGTTCTTACTTTCACTAGTGCAAGTTCTCTCAACAATAATAACATAGATAGATCATATAACAATCCCTCAACATGCAACAAAGAGTCACTCCAAAGCCACTAATAGCGGAGAACAAACGAACAGATTATGGTAGGGTACGAAACCACCTCAAAGTTATTCTTTCGGATCAATCTATTCAAGAGTTCGTACTAGAATAACACCTTAAGACACAAATCAACCAAAACCCTAATTTCACCTAGATACTACATTGTCACCTCAAGTATTCGTGGGCATGATTATACGATATGCATCACACAATCTCAGATTCATCTATTCAACCAACACAAAGTACTTCAAAGAGCGCCCCAAAGTTTCTACCGGAGAGTCAAGACGAAAACGTGTGCCAACCCTATGCATAGGATCATGGGCGGAACCCGCAAGTTGATCACCAAAACATACATCAAGTGGCACGTGATATCCCATTGTCACCACAGATAAACACGGCAAGACATACATCAAGTGTTCTCAAATCCTTAAAGACTCAATCCGTTAAGATAACTTCAAAGGGAAAACTCAATCCATTACAAGAGAGTAGAGGGGGAGAAACATGATAAAATCCAACTATAACAGCAAAGCTCACGATACATCAAGATTGTGCCATAGAGAGAGATCAAACACATAGCTACTGGTACATACCCTCAGCCCCGAGGGTGAAGTACTCCCTCCTCGTCATGGAGAGCGCCGGGATGATGAAGATGGCCACCGATGATGGGTTCCCCCCTCCGGCAGGGTGCCGGAACGGGCTCCCGAGAGGTTTTTGGTGGCTACAGAGGCTTGCGGCAGCGGAACTCCTGATCTCTCTTCTATCTCGATGTTTTTAGGGTACGTAGGCTTATATAGGTGAAAGAAGTCAGTCGGGGGAGCCTCGAGGGGCCCACGAGAGGGTAGGGCACGCCCAGGGGGGTGGGCGTGCCCCCCTTATCTCGTGGCTTCCTTGTTGCTCCCCTGCCTTGCACTCCAAGTTTCTTGGGTCACGTTCGTTCCAAAAATCACGCTGCCAAAGGTTTCATTCCATTTGAACTCCGTTTGATATTCCTTTTCTTCAAAATGCTGAAACAGGCAATAAAACAGCAATATGGGCTGGGCCTCCGGTTAATAGGTTAGTCCCAAAAGTAATATAAAAGTGTATAATAAAGCCCGTAATCATTCAAAACAGATAATAAAATAGCATGAATTCTTCATAAATTATAGATACGTTGGAGACGTATCAGCATCCCCAAGCTTAATTCCTGCTCGTCCTCGAGTAGGTAAATGATAAAAGAAAGAATTTATGAAGTGTGAATGCTAGAAGGTGCACAAGTTTGATCAACGATAATTTCAATCACCTTTTCTAGCATGATTATATGTCATAACAATGTTTCATCTCATAAAACTTCTCACGAACAAGCAACAAGCAATTCACATGTTAAAGCATAGACCATAAAGTTTCTTGAAAACTAGCAAACTTCATTCTCAGTCATCAAACAATTACAATTCATCTTATTTTCAGGAATAGCAAACTCCACATACTGAACTATCGTATAGTCTTCTACAATTGCTGACACTCAAGCAATACTAATGGTTATGGAGTTTCAATCGGACACTGAGAAAGATAGGGGCTTATAGTGTTGCCTCCCAACGTATTCACCTTTGGGTGATGTCAACAATAATAGTTCATGCTAACTTACATCCAATTGGATATATATATCAGGATCTTCCCAGCACGAGGTGCTTGCCAAAGGATAAAATGAAAAAGGGAAAGGTGAAGATCACCTTGACTCTTGCATAAAGTAAAAGACACAAAGTAAAAGATAGGCCCTTCGCAGAGGGAAGCAGAGGTTGTCATGCGCTTTTAGGGTTGGATGCACAAATCTTAATGCGAATGAACGTCACTTTATATTGCCACTTGTATATGGACCTTTATTATGCAGTCCGTCACTTTTATTGCTTCCATAACAAGATCGTATAAATCTATTTTCTTCTCATTTTTAGAGAGCAATTTTTATTGCTTGCACCGATGACAACTTACTTGAAGGATCTTACTCAATCCATAGGTAGGTATAGTGGACTCTCATGGCAAAACTGGGTTTAAGGATATTTGGAAGCACAATTAGTATCTCTAATTGGTGCAAGGAATTTTGGCTAGCATGAGGGGGAAAGGCAAGCTCAACATGTTTGAATGATCCATGACAATATACTTTAACTGAGATGTGCGAAAACATAACCCATTACGTTGTCTTCCTTGTCCAACATCAACTCTTTAGCATGTCATACTTAATGAGTGCTCCCAATTATAAAAGATGTCTAAGATAGTATATTTATATGTGAAATCTCTCTTCCTTCACTATCCTTTCATGAATTGTTCAAATGAACAATACAATGCTTGCTAACCTTCAATAAATTTACAACCTCTACTTCTTAGATGTGAAGTCATTACTCCCCATGGGATAAGCAAATGAGACATATATAATTTCAGGTTTATGACATTCAACTCATTCAACCATTTACTCATAGGATATAAGTGAAGCACGCGAGTAAATGAAAAACTACTCCAAAAAGATATAAGTGAAGATCAATGAGTAGCTAAATAATTATGTAACTATGTGAAGACTCTCTCTCATTTAAGAATTTCAGATCTTGGTATTGTATTCAAACAGCAAGCAAAACAAAATAAAATGACATTGCAAAGATAGCACAACTCATGTGAAGAAGCAAAAACTTAGGCTCAACCGATACTAACTGATAGTTGTTGAAGAAGAAAGGTGGGATGCCTACCGGGGCATCCCCAAGCTTAGATGCTTGAGACTTATTGAAATATTATATTGGGGTGCCTTGGGCATCCCCAGGCTTGAACTTTTGTGTCTCCTTAATTCCTCTCATATCATGGTTTCTCTTTTTATCAAAAGCTTCATCCACACCAAACTCAACAAGAACTCGTGAGATAGGTTAGTACAAACCAAAATGCAAAATCTTATCATTTTCTACTGTAACAAATCACTAAAATTATTATTCCTCATTGTATACTAAATGCCTCTGCATATTTAATACTCCTATCCTCAAATAGAATCATTAAACAAGCAAACATATGCAAACAATGCAAACATAACAGCAATCTATCAAAACAGTACAGTCTGTAAAGAATGTAAGATTCATCATACTTCCCTAACTCCAAAAATTATGAAAAGAATAATACGCTGTAGAAGATTTATCAGAGCTCATTATGCAAAAAGTTTCAACATGATATCATTCTCTGAATTTTCTAGGGAATTTTTGCAACAGCGGTAAACTTTCTGTTTTCAAACAGCAACATGTATACTAGCAAAATAAGCATGGTAAATGCTATCCTTGACATTTTTATTGAAAATAAAGATGCAAAACATTATTCTAAATAACCGCAATCAAATACTAACAAAATAAAATGACGCTCCAAGCAAAACACATATCATGTGGTGAATAAAAATATAGCTCCAAGTAAAGTTACCGATGAACGAAGACGAAATAGGGGATGCCTTCCGGGGCATCCCCAAGCTTAGGCTATTGGTTGTCCTTGAATATTACCTTGGGGTGCCTTGGGAATCCCCAAGTTTAGGCTCTTTCCACTCCTTATTCCATAGTCCATCGAATCTATACCCAAAACTTGAAAACTTCACAACACAAAACTCAACAGGAAATCTTATAAGCTCCGTTAGTGAAAGAAAACAAAACCACCACATAAGGTACTGTAATGAACTCATTATTTATTTATTTTGGTGTTAAACCTACTGTATTCCAAGTTCTCTATGGTTCATACCACTTAATACAAGCCATAGATGCATCAAAATAAGCAAACAACACACGAAAAACAGAATCCGTCATAAACAGAACAGTCTTTAGAAATCTGTATCAAACATATACTTTGGGAACTCCAAAAATCCTACCAAATTAGGAAGTCCTAAGCAATTAGTTTACCAATCCAGAGAAAAAAGAATTAGATCAAGATTTCATTTCTGTGAATTAACAAAACTAATTTACTGGGTGAAAAAGTTTCTGATTTTCAGCAAGATCAACACAACTATCACCGCAAGCTATCCTAAAGGTCTTACTTGGCACTTTATTGAAAAAAAGCTATAAAACATGATTACTACAGTAGCATAATCATGTGGACACACAAAAATAGTAAAGATAAATATTGGGTTGTCTCCCAACAAGCGATTTTCGTTAATGCCTTTCTAGCTAGGCATGATGATGACAATGATGCTCACATAAAAGATAAGAATTAAAACATAATGGGAGCATCATGAAGTACATGACTAGCACATTTAAGTCTAACCCTCTTCCTATGCATAGGGATTTCGTGAGCAAACAACTTATGGGAACAATAATCAACTAGCATAGGAAGGCAAAACATGCATAGCTTCAAGATTTGAACCACATAGAGAGGAAACTTGACATTATTGCAATTCCTACAAGCATATGTTCCTCCCTCATAATAATTTTCAGTAGCATCTTGAATGAATTCAACAATATAACCAGCACCTAAAGCATTCTTTTCATGATCTACAAGCATAGAAAATTTACTACTCTCCACATAAGCAATTTTTTTCTCATGAATAGTAGTGGGAGCAAACTCAACAAAATAATTATCATGTGAGGCATAATCCAATTGAAAACTAAAATCATGATGACAATTTTCATGGTTTTCATTATTCTTAATAGCACACAAGTCATCACAATAATCATCATAGATAGAAACTTTGTTCTCATAATCAATTGGAACCTCTTCCGAAATAGTGGAATTATCACTAAATAAAGTTGGCACTCTTCCAAATCCACTTTCATGTTCATCACAATAAGATTCAACATCCTCCAAAACAGTGGGATCACTACTTCCTAAAGTTGACACTCTTCTAAACCCACTTTCATCAATATAATCATCATAAATAGGAGGCATGCTTCCATCATAATAAATATTCTCATCAAAACTTGGGGGACAAAAAATATCATATTTATCAAACATAGCTTCCCCAAGCTTGTGGCTTTGCATATCATTAGCATCATGGATATTCAAGGAATGCATACTAACAACATTGCAATCATGCTCATCATACAAAGATCTAGTACCAAACATTTTAATGCATTCTTCTTCTAGCAGTTGACCACAATTTTCCTTTTCATCATTCTCATGAGAGATATTCAAAAGACGAAGCGTATGAGACAAACTCAATTCCATTTTTTGGTAGTTTTCTTTTATAAACTAAACTAGTGATAAATCAAGAAACAAAAAGATTCGATTGCAAGATCTAAAGATATACCTTCAAGCACTCACCTCCCTGGCAACAGCGCCAGAAAAGATCTTGATTGACGGGGTGTGAGTGCCGCTTACCTGGCCTCCCCGGCAACAGCGCCAGAAAAGAGCTTGATGTCTACTATGCAACCTTCTTCTTGTAGATGTTGTTGGACAGGTTTGTAGGACACTAGCAAACTTCCCTCAAGTGGATGAACTAAGGTTTATCAATCCATGGGAGGCGTAGGATGAAGATGGTCTCTCTCAAACAACCCTGCAACCAAATAACAAAGAGTCTCTTGTGAACCCAACACACCCAATACAATGGTAAATTGTATAGGTGCACTAGTTCGGCGAAGAGATGGTGATACAAGTGCAATATGGATGGTAGATATAGGTTTTTGTAATCTGAAAATATAAAAACAGCAAGGTAACTAATGATAAAAGTGAGCGTAAACAGTATTGCAATGATAGGAAACAAGGCATAGGGTTCATACTTTCACTAGTGCAAGTTATCTCAACAATAATAACATACATAGATCATATAACAATACCTCAACATCCAACAAAGAGTCACTCCAAAGCCACTAATAGCGGAGAACAAACGATGAGATTATGGTAGGATATGAAACCACCTCAAAGTTATTCTTTCGGATCAATCTATTCAAGAGTTCGTACTAGAATAACACCTTAAGACACAAATCAACCAAAACCCTAATGTCACCTAGATACTCCATTGTCACCTCAAGTATCTGTGGGCATGATTATATGATATGCATCACACAATCTCAGATTCATCTATTCAACCAACACAAAGTACTTCAAAGAGTGCCCCAAAGTTTCTACCGGAGAGTCAAGACGAAAACGTGTGCCAACCCCTATGCATAGGTTCATGGGCGGAACCCGCAAGTTGATCACCAAAACATACATCAAGTGGCACGTGATATCCCATTTTCACCATAGATAAGCACGGCAAGACATACATCAAGTGTTCTCAAATCCTTAAAGACTCATTCTGATAAGATAACTTCAAAGGGAAAACTCAATCCATTACAAGAGAGTAGAGGGGGAGAAACATCATAAGAGCCAAGTATAATAGCAAAGCTCGCGATACATCAAGATCGTGCCATAGAGAGAACACGAGAGAGAGTGAGAGAGAGAGATCAAACACATAGCTACTGGTACATACCCTCAGCCCCGAGGGTGAAGTACTCCCTCCTCGTCATGGAGAGCGCCGGGATGATGAAGATGGCCACCGGTGATGGGTTCCCCATCCGGCAGGGTGCCGGAACGGGCTCCCGAGAGGTTTTTGGTGGCTACAGGCTTGCGGCAGTGGAACTTCCGATCTATCTTCTGTCTCGATGTTTTTAAGGTACGTAGGCTTATATAGGCGAAAGAAGTCGGTCGGGGAAGCCTCGAGGGGCCCACGAGAGGGTAGGGCGCGCCCAGGGGTGGGCGCGCCCCCTATCTCGTGGCTTCCTCGATGCTCCCCTGGCTTGCACTCCAAGTTTCCTTGGTCACGTTCGTTCCAAAAATCACGCTGCCGAAGGTTTCATTCCGTTTGGACTCCGTTTGATATTCCTTTTCTTTGAAATACTGAAACAGGCAATAAAATAGCAATATGGGTTGGGCTTCCGGTTAATAGGTTAGTCCCAAACTAATATAAAAGTGTATAATAAAGCCCGTAATCATTCTAAACAGATAATAAAATAGCATGAATGCTTCATAAATTATAGATACGTTGGAGACGTATCAAGAATCTAAGCTACACGATGATCAACACGGGGGACACAAGGTTTATACTGGTTCGGGCCACTGTTGTGGTGTAATACCCTACTCCAGTGTGTGGTGTGGTGGATTGCCTCAGGGGCTAATGATGAACAGTACAAGGGGAAGAACAACCTCGTGAGAGGTGTTCTTGGGCTGGTGCGAAGAACAACTTGGGTGAGTTCGTTCGCCTCTCGATCTGATGAGAACTCGATGATCTCCCCCCATCTACTGGGGTGGATATTCCTATTTATAGAGGCCCTGGTCCTCTTCCCAAATATTGAGCGGGAAGGGCGCCAACAACGGCCATTATGAAGGGGAACTCTAGTACAAGTTATCCTGACTAAAGTTGGTCTTCGGCTACCAAAGGCACTGGTGATGATGCCGTCTTGGGCTCCATGGTGACCTCCATCCTGCCGCTCTGCTGGTCTTGGTCTTGTTGCACCGAAATGGTAAACTTTGCCTGATGCCTCGGTACTCTGCGCCCGTGCTTGCCCCCTTTGCAGCAAAGAGGAAACAAGGACACTGCGCAGGCCGGCACCTGCCTGGCGCCCGCCTAGTCTCGATCGTCATGGCTTGCGTCATGAGCACCTCGCGAGGTACCCTTGCCTTGATCTCTCCGCCTACTCGCGAGCCTGCTTGGTGAGGCCTCTCCTGAGGAAGCCTTGCGTCGTCTGCCCCGTGAGGCTTGGCCCCTCGCGAGGGTCTTGAGCTTTAGTTGATGAAGATGGGCCGTACTGGGCCACCACCCGAGCCACGCTGCAGGCCGCAGGCAGGCAAGTCTGGGGACCCCCGTTCCCAGAACACTGACACACTTCGGCAAGCGCACCTCTTCGGAACGTGCCAGAGAGCTCCGCCGGCAAGAGCAAGAAGTCCAGAGCTGCACCACCAGAGACCAAGAAGGTGCCCGTTAAGGAGGACGACACAGGGGGAGATTTCACCATAGGCTCCACCCTCGATAGCAAATAGGAAAGCGAGCTCGTCATTTTCCAGCGGGCAAATGTCGTCGTGTTTGCATGGAAAGCTTCCGACATCCCCGGCGTTCCCAGGGAAGTGATTGAGAACCATCTTGGTGTCTGTCCTCATGCGCGGCCCGTCAAGAAGAAGGTTAGGAAGCAAGCTCTGGAGAGGTGGGAGTTCATCACGGAGGAGATCAGAAAACTAGAGGAGGCAGGCTTGGTAAGAGGAGTGCTCCATCCGACGTGGTTGGCCATTCCAGTAGTGGTGCACAAGGCAAACGGGAAGTGGAGGCTGTGTATTGATTACACAGACATTAATAAGGCTTGTCCAAAGGATCCCTTCGACCAGATTGTTGACTCCACGGCTGGGTGTGACCTTTTATCATTCCTCGACGCCTACTCAGGATACCACCAGATCTTCATGACAAAAGAGGACGAGGAGAAGACATCATTCATCACCTCATGTGGTACATTTTGCTTTTTACGGATGCCTTTCGGGTTGAAGAGTGCTGGCCCAACCTTTGCAAGAGCGGTCCAAATTGGTTTTGAGCCCCAGCTACATAGAAATATGGAAGCCTATATGGATGACATAGTGGTCAAAACCAAAGACAAAACAACACTTGTGCAAGATCTGGAGGAAACGTTTGCAAACCTGTGCAAGATCAACTTCAAGTTGAACCCTGAGAAGTGTGTCTTCGGCGTCCCGTCCGGCAAGCTTCTCGGGTTCTTTGTGTCGCAGTGTGGGATCAAGGCAAACCCAAATAAGATCAAGGCAATCAAGCAGATCGAGGCACCCAAGCGGATCAAGGATGTGCGTCGGCTCACTGGCTATGTTGCTGCCATGAGCAAATTCATCTCCAAGTCTACGGAGCGTGCCCTTCCCTTTTTAAAGATCTTAAAGAAGACGGGCCCAGTGGAGTGGACCCCAGAGGCCGAGGCAGCGCTGCAAGACTTGAAGAAGTACCTCTCCTCTACCCCGGTGTTGGTTGTGCCCAAACCACAAGAACTGTTACTGTTGTATCTAGTGGCAACGAATCAGGTGGTTAGCGCCGCACTAGTGGCGCAGAGAGAGGCCGACGAAGAGCCAGCAGCAGTGGTAGAGTCAACGGATGGCAAGCCGGAACCCTCCCCGGCAGGGCTCGGTCCCGGCAAGACTGAGTCCCCGGCAGGGCTGACGCCAGTGCGACAGGGTCCGTGCGACCGGGTGAAGTGGCGCAAAAGAAGAAAATGGCCCAACATCCTGTTTACTTCGTCAGCTCCCTCTTGCAGGGGGCTAGGTCGAGGTACTCAGGTGTGCAAAAGCTGCTCTTCGGACTCCTTATGGCCTCGAGGAAGCTGCGCCATTACTTCCAAGCGCATGAGATCACGGTGGTCACCCGCCTCCCATTGGAGCAGATACTGCATAACCCAGATGCAACGGGGAGGATCGTGGAATGGGCCCTGGAGCTATCAAGTTTCGGTTTAAAGTTCAAAAGTACCTTGACGATTCAGAGCAGGGTCTTGGCGGAGTTTGTTGCATAGTGGACCTCGACTCCTGACGAAGAG
The DNA here is from genome assembly GCA_963921465.1 of Triticum timopheevii. Classification (NCBI taxonomy): domain Eukaryota; kingdom Viridiplantae; phylum Streptophyta; class Magnoliopsida; order Poales; family Poaceae; genus Triticum; species Triticum timopheevii. The sequence goes on from OY997270.1 coordinate 317,371,091, forward strand.
GTACATGAGACCACTCTCCCCGGCAAGGAAACGAGCCGCAACTGGATCATGTACTTTGATGGGGCTTTTTTGCTGCAAGGCGCCAGTACTGGTGTGCTGCTTGTCGCACCCACCGGAGAGCACCTCAAGTATGTCAGCCAAATGCTTTTTCCTCGGGAGATGTCAACTAACAACACCGCCGAGTATGAGGGTTTGCTTGCCGGTCTCAGGATCACGGCGGACCTCAGAGTCAAAAAGCTCATCGTCAGGGGCGACTCACAGCTTGTCGTCAGGCAGATCAACAAAGATTATCAGAGTCCGTTGATGGAAGCTTACGTAGATGAGGTGAGGAAACTGGAAGAGCGCTTTGACGGTATACAAGCGGAGCACGTCCCTCAGACAGAGAATGACATCGCCGACTACCTATCAAAGCGCGCTGCCCTCATGCTACCTATGGAACCAGGTACTTTTGTGCTTCAGTTAACCCAACCATCCATTAAACCGTCCACCGGGCAGAACAAGTGGAGGAAGCTAGGCTCCGGCAAGTACTTCCCCACCGAGCTCCCCGAAGCCGCTGCCGAAGATGTTGCCGTGGATGCCGATCCTGCCGCGGGGCAACCGACTCCGGCAGGGCCTCAGGCCATGGCCCTAGAGACGGTCGCTCCCGCGGTAGAAGAGATGCCTTTGGTCCTTGTCATCGAGCCACAGGCTCCGGCATGGGCGCAACACACCGTCCAATTCCTCCAAAAAGGAGAGCTTCCTAAGGAGCAGGAAGAGGCAAAAAGAGTAGCCCGCCGGTCTGCTCTGTACCAATTTGTTGACAACATATTGTACAGAAAAATACCGAATGGGGTGAAATTGAAGTGCATCTCCCAGGAGGAAGGACTAAAGCTATTGGCAGAGATACATGGAGGCATATGTGGCTCCCACATAGGGCCGAGGGCCCTTGCCGGCAAGGCTTCTTCTGGCCCACCGCTCTCCAGGATGCGACGGCACTAGTAACCAAGTGTGAAGCGTGCCAGCTCCATTCAAAGAAGCTTCATCAACCAGCTCAAGCCCTTCAAACCATCCCTTTCTCCTGGCCCTTCTTGGTCTGGGGGATCGACATATTGGGCCCTTTCCCCTGTGCCGTCGGGGGCTTTGAGTACTTGTACGTTGCAATCGACAAGTTCACAAAGTGGCCAGAGGTGGAAGCAGTGAGGAAGGTGATAGCACAGTCAGCCATCAAGTTCTTCAAGGGACTAGTGTGCTGTTTCGGGGTACCCAACCGGATCATCACTGACAATGGCACACAGTTCACAAGCGATGCCTTCATGCAATACATTGAGGATCTCAGTAGCAAGGTCTGTTTTGCTTCCATGGCACACCCACGGAGCAACGGCCAAGCAGAGAGAGAGCCAATGCTGAAGTTCCGCGAGGCTTAAGAATGAAGACTTTCGACAGGCTGCACAAGAGTGGAAGGCGCTGGATTGACGAGCTGCCGGCGGTTCTTTGGTCGATCAGAACGACGCCAAATCGAGCCACCGGCCAGACACCCTTTGCCCTGCTCTATGGGGCAGAAGCAGTTCTCCCCACGGAACTCATATATGGGACACCTCGAGTGCTCGCTTATGATGAGCTTGAGCAAGAGAGATTGCGGCAAGATGACGCGACGCTCCTTGAGGAAGATCGTCTTCGGGCGACTGTGAGAGCAACACGCTACCAACAAGCCTTGCGCCGCTACCATAGCCGCAAGGTTCATGCCCAGAGCTTTGAGGAAGGCGACCTTGTTCTTCAACACGTTCAGTCGGCCAAGAATTCCAACAAGTTGACGCTGAAGTGGGAAGGCCCTTATCGGGTAACACGAGTCACCAGGCCCGGCGCAGTCCGGCTGGAGACCGAAGATGCCATTCCAGTGAGCAACTCCTGGAACATCGAGCATCTTCCCAAGTTTTACCCATAAGGCGCGGCTGCCGGGCCTCCCGGCAAGCCACCCTTTTGTACAACCCTTGCCGGCAAGGCATGTAACCCTTTGTACAAAGCCAAGCGTAGACCCTGAGCATAAATAAACGAAGCGCTGGCGCCCTAAGTTATAGCATGCATGCTAGGTTGAGTCTCCTCCTCGGCTAGGGTTGATAGTTCTTGGCAGCGGCTAACCCCTAGCTTAGAGGTCGAGTGAGCATCTCTCTGTTCTTCTCTGTCCTCTTTATTTAGCAGGGCACATAAGCATTGCTGTCGAGCTATTTGGGAGGAAGTAACGGACCGGTGCCCTGACCCCGGGAAGCCAAAGTTACCGGGGGCTGCAAGTACAAGGATCCATCCACGGCGAGCCAAGGTTGCCGGGGGCTGCAGATCCAGATAAGTCTTTTATCCTCTATCATGCATTTTGTTATGGACTGGGGTATGCGAAACCTCATTTTATTTCTAGGCTACCGTGCTCCCCTTTTTCGGCACCCAAGGATTATCTCCTGGGTCTGAATTTGGTCGTAGCCGCGGCAGCAAAGAAGTGGAATGAGGAGCCTAAGCCCACCTCATCCCTGCCTCCGCCAAGGGCGTGAGAAAGGTCGAGCAGAGTGGGGGGACAACAAGGCCTGTTGCCGGGCGAAAAACGTTTATCTTAAAAAATAACGAGGATTCGCTCCTTGTCGTGGGTTCCACCCACGAACGAAAAACCCGACAAACATCCCTTTTTCATTAAAAAACATCCCGTACAGGTACAGTTCATACGAAATAAAAAACATAAGCAAGGGGATCACAAGTTCTAAAGTTAACAAAGGCCTGAAGGCTTACAAGACTAAAAAGAGATAAGATGCCCATAATCCCTTTCTTGTCCCTCTCCTCAGGAGGCAGGTCAAGGAAGCGAAAAAGGGCGAAAGGGGCGCCTAAGCGAGGTACGAACAGCAGAAGGCGCCAGGAGAACATGCCGGCGGTCGCCAAGGAGAGGGTTGGCAGTGGTGGCACCGGAGGGAGAGCTGGAAGATGAGGCAGCGGTCCGTCAATATGCTATGAAGGCGTCGGTGCCTGCGTACCCAACTTGACGGCCCGCCACCCGCCTTCTCCAGCCTTCCTACGCCAGCCGCCCAAGGAGACGGCCCCGGGAAGTTCAAGAAGCTGGCCCCTCCCCCAACGGGTCCTGCCGAAGGAGCGGCCAGGTGCAGATACTACTGCTGCCGCACACGCCCAGGCGTGGGGCGTCCGACGCCTAGTCAGACTCGTCCCTGTCACCTACCCCGCTGTCCTCCTCATCACTCTCGCTTGAGGAAGTGTTTCCATCGTCGGAGGAGCTCTCCACGCAGCACTTCAAGCGAGTCCTAAGATCTCCAAAGACCTTGATGGAGAGCAGGCCGTTCTCCATTAATTTGAAGAAGAGAACGAGCCCAACCGTCAAGTTGTGGACACGGGCGAAGGTCTTCCACCCTCGGCAAAGATACATGACATGAGGGGTGGGGAACTCGACATTGGCCTATGTGCCGCTGTTCCCACAACCCCTCATCTGCAGTCGCAACACCTGCGGCAGATCCAGCTCCATCTCCCATGCAAATGGGTTCGGAAGGCGAAGACGACGGCGCGGCGGCTAGCGCAGCCTGACGAAGAACTTGCAAGGATTATCCCCGACGTGGCCCTCCACCAGAGGAGGCGCCACTGGCGGAGGCGAGGCCGATCTGCCGCCCCGTCCTCCTCTCCCTCGAGCACCGCGATGGCCTCGACCTCGCCCCCCTCCCTCTAATCGCCGGCTCCTCCGCTACGAGATCTTGGGGAGGAGTGATGTGCTATCTAGCCGAGACCCTCATCGCCACCGATGAAGCGTCGCCGTGCCCCCGCTCCCCTCTTTATAACGAGGAAGCAGGAACGAGGAGAGGCGGATGACGAAGGATTGAGGGGTGCCGTTCCTCCCGCTCCCCTCTTTATAAAGGGGCGGGGGCAAGGCTCGGCTGCCCCCTCTCGGCCAATCCGGCCCGTTGAAGTGACAGCAGGCGGGGCCGTCGACCGCCCTCCCCACTCCATTGAAAGCGCATGGGAATTCACCCACGCGCGCGCGACTTCCCGCATCCCGCGCGCCTGTCATTCGCTCTAAATCGTGCATGCAGCGAACATGGCACAAGGGATGGGCGCAGTGGGACGCGTGGAGCGACGGTTCCCAAGTAAGGGCAGTAAATGAACAGCGGCCCTGTGGTCTTGAAGAAACACGCAAGCCGCCTCTTTACTGTCCGCCACATGATGACGCCAGCATGCTTCGGTCACGCGCACGCGCGCACGACCCCCACATCGCGCGTTCAACGCGGGTCGTGGGGAAGCGTAGGGGATGGAGCAGTTACCGCGGTAAAATCTGCCCCGCCTGCCCGCGCACCATTTTGGGCCTGGCCCAACAACGTGTCGCGCTTATGTATGGCCCAGGCCCGGGGGCTCCTGTCGGTGTACAAAAGTAGGGGCTCTCCTTTTGACCCCTTTACATGTGCATGGGCAGTCGGAGCCATGCGCCATGGCCGCACATAGCAGGGCAAAGGAGGGAAGCCGGAGAGAAGCCGAAGGCACGAGACAAACAAGGCAACATCAAGGACCAAGGCCACAAAGTGCAGATGGGCAAAGCAGGTTTCGCCAGCAAGGTCCTTGCCGGGGCAGCCTCTGCAGCCCCTTCAAGCCCCTTGTCGGGGCAGCTCGCCCACACCAGCGGAGCGGGCCACCCTCAAGCCATGGTCTCCAAGGTCAACGACCACATTGGGCCAGGGCTCGGGAGGCACCTCCATGATGGCATGCATATCTTTGTGAAGACAAAGAATACTCAAGATCAGATAAGGATTGGAGGGCAACAATCCTCGTCAAGAATCTTACCAAGGAAAACCCACAAGACCCCCGGCAAGACCCTTGCCGGGGACGACAGCGCTCCACGGCAAGACCCTTGCCGAGTCACCCGGTAAGACCCTTGCCGAAGGCAACAGCAGGACCGCTTCCAGGCCGCACCAACCAGATCCCCACCAGCATTCGCATGCAGCTGCCAGCCCAACCAGCTGGGCAGGCACCTGCGTGGCAGCATGCAGCTTCCAGGCCAACTCAGCACACACCTGTGTGGCGGCATGCAGATCTTCATGGAGGCTCCACCACTGCGCCACCTCAGCTGCTTGCCTGCCTACATGGCACTGCACGCATCGCTGGTCAGGGCGCGTGTCGAAGCGAGGAGGAGTAGCGACGGACGGGACGGGCCTTGCTCCCGTCCCCAATAAAGTGAAGGGACACCTAAGCTACGCATTAAATGTGCCTTGTCCTATAATATGAGCGATAAGCTCGCAACACTGTAGGACTTTCCACCTCCTGTGTGCCACTGTGGCAGCCCCTTTCGCCTATAAAAGGAGGCCCATGGCATAAAAAAAAGGTTTCGGCTCTTTCGAATCAGGCAGCACCCATAGCTAGTTCGAGAGCTCAAGAACACTCAATACATCCACTAAAGCAGGACTAGGGTTTTACGCATCGCGGCCTGAACCTGGGTAAATGATTCTTGTGCTGGCTACTGATCCCGCTCTTCTCACAACCCCGCGCCCCGCAACCGTAGTAGGGATTCTTGTGATCCCATAGGTGTCGTTTCCCACCGACAAAAGACTATTTTGTTTTTGACAGATTATGTTTTCTATGTGTTGTTTGCTTATTTTCATGAATCTATGAGTAGTATCGGACGGTATGAACCATAGAGATGTTGGAATACAGTAGATATTGCACCAATATAAATAAATAATGAGTTCACAACAGTTCCAAAAGTGGTGATTTTATTACTTATACTAATGGAGCTTATGAGATTTTCTGGTGAGTTTTGTGTTGTGAAGTTTTCAAGTTTTGGGTGAAGTTTCGATGGACTACAAAATAAGGAGTAGGTTGGCGATGCCCAAGGCACACCAAGGTAATATTCAATGACAACCAAGAGCCTAAGTTTGGGGATGCCCCGGATGGCATCCCCTCTTTCGTCTTCCTTCATCGGTAACTTTACTTGGAGCTATATTTTTATTCACCACATGATATGTGTTTTGCTTGGAGCATCATGTTGTTTTATTTTGTTTTGCTTGCTCCTTGAATAAAATATTAAGATCTTAAATTATTAATTGTTAAAGAGTCTTCACATAATTACATAATTATTTGACTACTCATTGATCTTCACTTATATCCTTTGGAGTAGTTTGTCGTTTGCTCTAGTGCTTCACTTATATCTTTTTAGAGCACGGCGGTGGTTTTATTTTGAAGAAATAGATGAACTATCATGCTTCACTTATATTATTTTGAGAGTCTTTAAACAACATGGTAATTTACTTTGGTTATGAATTTAGTCCTAATATGATAGGCATCCAAGAGGGATATAATAAAAACTTTCATATAAAGTGCATTGAATACTATGAGAAGTTTGATTCCTTATGATTGTTTTGAGATATGAAGGTGGTGATATTAGAGTCATGCTAGTGGAGTAATTGTGAATTTGAGAAATACTTGTGTTGAGGTTTGTGAGTCTCATAGCATGCACGTATGGTGAACCATTGTGTAACAAATTTGGAGCATGAAGTATTTCTTTGATTGTCATCCTTTGTGTGGAGGTCGGGATCGCGCGATGGTTAACTCCTACCAACCCTTCCCCTAGGAGCATGCGCGTAGTGCTTGGTTTCGATAACTAATAGATTTTTGCAGTAAGCATGTGAGTTCTTTATGACCAATGTTGAATCTATGGATTATACGCACTCTCACCCTTCCACCATTTCTAGCCTCTCTTGTGATGCGCAACTTTCGCCGGTACCATACACCCACCATATACCTCAAAACAGCCACCATAGCTACCTATTATGGCGTTTCCATAGCCATTCCGAGATATATTACCATGCAACTTTTCCACCGTTTCGTTTATTATGACACGCTTCATCATTATCATATTGATTGCATGATCATGTAGTTGACATCATCTTTGTGGCAAAGCCACCTTTCATAATTCTTTCATACATGTCACTCTTGATTCATTGCACATCCCAGTACATCGCTAGAGGCATTCACATAGAGTCATGTTTTTCTCTAAGCATTGAGTTGTAATTTTTTGAGTTGTAAGTAAATAGAAGTGTGATGATCATCATTATTAGAGCATTGCCCCATGTGAGGAAATAAAAAAAAAATAAAAAAGAGGCCAAAGACGCCCAAACAAAAAAATGAGAGAAAAAGAGAGAAGGGGCAATGTTACTATCCTTTTTCCACACTTGTGATTCAAAGTAGCACCATGATCTTCATGATACAGAGTCTCTTATTTTGTCACTTTCATATACTTGTGGGAATTTTTCATTATAGAACTTGGCTTGTATACTCCAACAATGGGCTTCCTCAACCCCTAGGTCTTCATGAGCAAGCAAGTTGGATGCACACCCACTTAATTTTCTTTTTTTGAGCTTTCATACACTTATAGCTCTAGTGCATCTATTGCATGGAAATCCCTACTCACTCACATTAATATCTATTGATGGGCATCTCCATAGACCATAGATACGCCTAGTTGATGTGAGACTATCTCCCTCTTTTTTTTCTCCACAACCACCATTCTATTCCACCTATAGTGCTATGTCCATGGCTCGCGCTCATGGACATTAGCCCATGCAATTTTATATGATTTTTGGGACTAACCTATTAACCTAGAGCCCAATGCCAGTTTCTGTTTTTTCCTTTGTTTACGAGTTTTACAGAAAAGGAATACCAAACGGAGTCCAATTGACCTGAAAATTCACAGAGATTGTTTTTGGACCAGAAGAAACCCACGAAGCATAGGAGATGGATCAGAAGAGTTCCGAGGCCACCACAAGGGTGGAGGGCGCACGCTACCCCCCTAGGCGTGCCTCTACCTCGTGGCTGCGTCATGGACCCCTTGACTTGTTCCCGATGCCAACACCTCTTATGTATGCTCAAACTTCCAGAACAGAACCAAGATTGGCAGTTCCTCTGCTGCAAGCCTCTGTAGCCACGAAAACCTAATCGGGACCGTGTTTTGGCACCCTGCCGGAGGGGAGCCATCACCGGTGGCCATCTTCATCATCTTGGCGCTCTCCATGACAAGGAGGGAGTAGTTCACCCTCGGGGCTGAGGGTATGTACCATTAGCTATGTGTTTGATCTCTCTCTCTCTCTCTCTCTCTCTCTCTCTCTCTCGTGTTCTTGATTTGGCATGATCTTGATGTACCGCGATCTTTGCTATATCATAGTTGGATCTTATGATGTTTCTCCCCCTCTACCTTCTTGTAATGGATTGAGTTTTCCCTTCGAAGTTATCTTATCGGATTGAGTCTTTAAGGATTTGAAAACACTTTATGTATGTTTTGGTGATCAACTTGCAGGTTCTGCGGCCTTGTGAACTTATGCATAGGGGTTGGCACACGTTTTCGTCTTGACTGTCCAGTAGAAACTTTGGGGCACTCTATGAAGATCTTTGTGTTGGTTTGAATAGATGAATCTTAGATTGTGTGATGCATATTGTATAATCAAACCCGTGGATACTTGAGGTGACATTGGAGTATCTAGGTGACATTAGGGTTTTGGTTGATGTGTGTCTTAAGGTGTTATTTTACTACGAACTCTAGGGCTGTTTGTGACACTTATAGGAATAGCCCAATGGATTGATCGGAAAGAATAACTTTGAGGTGGTTTCGTACCCTATAATAATCACTTTGTTTGTTCTCTGCTATTAGTGACTTTGGAGTGACTCTTTGTTGCATGTTGAGGAATTGTTATATGATCTAATTATGTTATGATTGCTGAGAGAACTTGCACTAGTGAAAGTATGAGCCCTAGGCCTTGTTTCGAAGCATTTCAATACCGTTTTCGCTCACTTTTGTTACTTGCTACCTTGCTATTTTTTATATTTTTGGATTACAAAAATCTATATCTACCATCCATATTGCACTTGTATCACCATCTCTTTGCTGAACTAGTGCACCTATACAAATTACCATTGTATTTGGTGTGTTGGGGATGCAAGAGACTCTTTGTTATTTGGTTGCAGGGTTGTTTGAGAGAGACTGATACGTCCATTTTGCATCATGCTTTTATGTCGATATTTATTGCATTATGGGCTATTATTTCACGTTATGTCACAATACTTATGGCTATTCTCTCTTATTTTACAAGATTTACATGAAGAGGGAGAATGCCGGCAGCTAGAATTCTGGCTGGAAAAGGAGCAAATATTGAAGGACTATTCTGCGCAACTCCAAAAGTCCTGAAACTCCACGGAATACCTAAAGAAAGAAAAATCATCGCCAAATATGAAGGCCAGGGGGCCCACACCCTGCTCACGAGGGTGGGGGCGCCCCCCTGGGCGCGCCCCCTACCTCTTGGGCCCCCTGGTGGCTCTCCGACGCCCATCTTCTCCCATATGAAGTCTTTCGATGAGAAAAAATAGAGGAGAACCTTTCGGGACGAGACTCCGCCGCCACAAGGCGGAACCTTGGCGGAACCAATCTAGGCCTCCGGCAGAGCTATTTTGCCAGGGACACTTCCCTCCGGGAGGGGGAAATCATCACCATCGTCATCACCAACGCTCCTCTCATCGGGAGAGGGCAATCTCCATCAACATCTTCACCAGCACCATCTCATCTCCAAACCCTAGTTCATCTCTTGTATCCAATTCTTTTCTCTAAGTCCGGGATTGGTGCTAGTAGGTTGCTAGTAGTGTTGATTAATCCTTGTAGTTGATGCTAGTTGGTTTATTTGGTGGAAGATCATATGTTCAGATCCTTTATGCATATTATTACCCCTCTGACTTTGAACATGAATATGCTTTGTGAGTAGTTACGTTTGTTCCTGAGGACAAGGGAGAAGTCTTGCTATTAGTAGTCATGTGAATTTGGTATTCGTTCGATATTTTGATAAGATGTATGTTGTCTAGCCTCTAGTGGTGTTATGTGAACGTCGACTACATAACACTTCACCATTATTTGGGTCTAGAGGAAGGCATTGGGAAGTAATAAGTAGATGATGGGTTGCTAGAGTGACAGAAGCTTAAACCCTAGTTTATGCGTTGCTTCGTAAGGGGCTGATTTGGATCCATATGTTTCGTGCTATGGTTAGGTTTACCTTAATACTTTTGTTGTAGTTGCGGATGCTTGCAATAGAGGTTAATCATAAGTGGGATGCTTGTCCAAGTAAGGGCAGTACCCAAGCACCGGTCCACCCACATATCAAATTATCAAAGTACCGAACGTGAATCATATGAGCGTGATGAAAACTAGCTAGACGATATTCCCATGTGTCCTCGGGAGCGCTTTTCCTATCATACGAGTTTGTCCAGGCTTGTCCTTTGCTACAAAAAGGATTGGGCCACATTGCTGCACTTTATTTACTTTTGTTACTTGTTGCTCGTTACAGTTTATCTTATCACAAAACTATCTGTTACCACTTATTTCAGTACTTGCAGAGAATACCTTGCTGAAAACCGCTTATCATTTCCTTCTGCTCCTCGTTGGGTTCGACACTCTTACTTATCGAAAGGACTACGATAGATCCCCTATACTTGTGGGTCATCAGAGACCATCTTCATCCCACGCCTCCCATGGATTGATAAACCTTGGGTCATCCACTTGAGGAAAATTTGCTACTGTCCTATAAACCTCTGCACTTGGAGGCCCAACAATGTCTACAAGAAGAAGGTTGTGTAGTAGACATCATGTTGTCAATATGACATCCTGGGAGTCATCAACAAAGTAAAGCCCAAGATTTCCTTCTACTCCTGTTCTTGCAAAGAAAGGGATGTACTGCTTGAAATGAAAATTAAGATCATAAATTAGATATATTGAAATAACAGAGCAAGATTCAAATGTGGGAGTAACTGATAGAACAGAGCAATATATAGGTGAAAGCAAAGTACAAAAATATATAACTAAAAATAGATAATGTAACAAAGATTTTATGCAGATGTATAGATAATGTAGGAACAGACAGTATATGTTCACAAATTTAGGCCATGCCGACCGTGGTAGGTTGAGATTGAACATACTGGGTGCTCCCTGAAGTCTTCCGGAATGGTGATATAGAACTTCGTTTCCAACTGGCCGTGACCACACTTGCCCGATTTGTGCTTGCACTGTGGACACATGAATGAACACCCACAAATCAGCTAGAGCAAAAATGATTCCACAGCGATTTCCGCTGGTTGATTAACAGCGATGGGCGGACTGCGATAAGAGATGAGTGAATGTTTCACTAAGTTGATTACCTTCTCCATGAGAAAAATCCCCGGCCCAATCCTGCAGAAAACCCCAGTCGACCAGAGTCTAGAATGTCAGTGCAGATAGGCGGCGAAAAGCGGTAGGGGCGAATCCCATGCTGTTTGGAGCGCGACATCCACCTGCCGACAACAACGTCATCGATCTTAGGGTGGACGCCACAATAGAAGTTGATGAAGTGCAGAGTTGTGGAGGAGTCTGCGGCGAGTGGGTGGGGACGAAGGGGGCGAGGGTTTTCTTTCTCCTTTTGCATGTGTGAGTGAACACACACGACCGAGGCGACGGAGATGAATCGTGTGCGATAGTAAATCACGGAGATTCAACGGGAATCCATATTTCCTTTGTCCTTTGTCCATGAGTTTTTTCTACGATGAACATACACCCTGCAAATCACCGAGTTCAAATTTGACACTTTTCCGGGTTCGTTTACCATATTTAGGGGATCATGTGCATTTTCTAGGCATTAATGCACATAGTTCAAGTTCAAGCAATTGATGCATGAAACCGTGCACAGGAACGGCCTGGAAAACGATGCTCGTACCATTTAGTAAATTCTCATGCCTTTAATAAGGAATGAACAGATATTTCGATGAAATGGGTTTTCAAATATAGAAAAAATGAAATAAATGCTTGAAAACCATGACGCCTGGCATGGTGCCATGGTATGACCTCACCATGCCCTGGTAAAAAATTGAGAATGTTCTGCCTATGTTGTCATGCACGCCCTTCATAAATCGAACCATCGCTAGGGAAGTTCCATGCTTCCGAGAGGGAATCACCAAGATTGAAGGGGAATCCAAAATTTTCTTTGCTCTTTGCCCTAGAGTTTTTTTTCTATGAAGAACATACACCCTGCAAATCATCATGTTCAAATTTGGCATTTTTCCGGGCTCATGTACCATATTTAGGGGATTATGTGCATTTTTTAGGCATTTGGCGCATATAAATCCAATCCAACTACAGCTGCACGGATGTGATGTGAGGGACGTGGATTGTCGTTCGATCATGGCGCATCCTACGGTGCAAACGCGTGATCCGCGTGGCTGGGGTTCTGGCCAATCATTACGCAACACACAATAGCCTTAGTGCACACTGTTTCTAGAAGCGACGAAGATGAACTGTGTGCGATAATGAACGAGCAAAATTGTAAGGGAAGCCAAATTTTCCTTTGTCGTGTGTCGTTGAGCTCTTAAAAACCACCGCACTGTACGGCTGCAAGACCCCTCCATCCTAGAGCTCTCTCCAAGCGTCGTTCATGGCACCGCGGCGCACAGTAACTGGTAAGGATGCGATGGCATCCCGTCGCGCCGCATTCCTCGCCGCCTCGACCACACACATGGTAAGGAAGCGATGGCATCTCGCCGTGCCGAGTTCATCGCCGCCGGCGGCCACACAGTTACGTGGGCGGACTTTGAGGCTGCCATGGCCGAATGGGCGGTGGATCTAGAGGCGGCCAAAGCCGCAGATGAGGATCGGAAAAGGCAGAAAGCAGTCAAGAAAAGAGAGTCCCACCGCCGCAAGAAAGAAGAGGCTGCACGCCATGGTGAGGAGAGCTTGGCGGAGATCAAAGCACGGTGGGCTGCCGCCTACAAGGCCGGAAGGAGAACGCCGGCGTTTGGCTAGCATGCCCTGATGGCAGCATGTGAGTAGTTTAAGTTTGTAGTATTAGAGCAAATTACCAGTAGTACTTTAAGTTTGTATTATTAACGTACAATGTCGGTAAGAGCACCCTTTGAAGGCTTTGAGCTTTGATTAGCATGTGTGCCCTTGTGTGCTTTTTGTGTTAATCATTAGAAGATCACAAAACACACGGTTTCTATGCCGTACCTGTGTGCGTTTTTTGCGCAAATGATCCATAAGTCAGTTACATGTGCTATGGTTCCTAATAAATCAGGCGTACCATATACCAGAAAAAATTGACTACACATGTACATTTTTTTGGAGACGGGATCTGCCAATTTTCTGTTTTCTCGCACACAAGTATTTTACGAGCTTTGTCTGTGTTATGTGTTTCTTCCGCCCAAGTTTCAAGTTTCGCAGCGAAATTTTCATTAGGCGCGCGATTTCAGAATTTATTCCTCCAACCACATCCCCACCCATCAAATTTCCTCAGTATCTCCCACCCCCACCTCCCCCCCACCTCCCCCCCTCCCGCACCTCCCCCTACCGGCCGCTCAATCTGTCACTACCGCAACCATAGCTTAAACCACATCTACGTTCTACTCGGATCCAGTCAGGTAACCCACCGATCTCTATCGTAGCCCCGTCCCGATTGCTTAAAAAGGCCCCTGCGAAACATCCTCATGCCTCCAAATCCCCATAGCCCCTACCTCCAGAGCATCGCCGCGCAAGCCCAACCACATATCATGTGGAGGTCGAGCAGCTAATGGCGGTCCATGGCGTGATGGCTACTGTGTGTGTTGACCCAGAGGAACACCTCGCCTCCGCCGCCGCCGACATGATGCAGGCTCTGGCCTAGAAGAAGTGCCCCGGCGACTACTGATATGTCTCCAACGTATCTATAATTTTTGATTGTTCCATGCTATTATATTACCTATTTTGGATGTTTATGGGCTTTACTATACACTTTTATATCATTTTTGGGACTAACCTATTAACCGGAGACCCCCCCTGACTTGTTCCCGACGCCAAAAATTCCTAAATACAAACCCTCGAAAAGAAACCTAGAACAGGAGTTCCGCCACCGCAAGCCTCTGTAGCCACCAAAAACCAATCGGGACCTTATTCTGGAAGCCTGCCGGAGGGGGGGATCCCTCATTGGTGGCCATCTTCAGCATCCTGGCGCTCTCCATGATGAGGAGGGAGTAGTTCACCCTCGGGGCTGAGGGTATGTACCAGTAGCTATGTGTTTGATCTCTCTCTCTCTCGTGTTCTTGATTCGGCATGATCTTGATGTATCGCGAGCTTTGCTATTATTGTTGGATCTTATGATGTTTCTCCCCCTCTACTCTCTTGTAATGGATTGAGTTTTCCCTTTGAAGTTATCTTATTAGATTGAGTCTTTAAGGATTTGAGAACACTTGATGTATGTCTTGCTTGTGCTTATCTGTGGTGATAATGGGATATTCACGTGATCTACTTGATGTATGTTTTGGTGATCAACTTGCGGGTTCAGTGACCTTGTGAACTTATGCATAGGGGTTGGCACACATTTTCGTCTTGACTATTCGGTAGAAACTTTGGGGCACACTTTGAAGTACTTTGTGTTGGTTGAATAGATGAATATGAGATTGTGTGATGCATATCGTGTAATCGTGCCCACAGATACTTGAGGTGACATTGGAGTATCTAGGTGACATTAGGGTTTTGGTTGATTTGTGTCTGAAGGTGTTATTCTAGTACGAACTATATGATAGATCGAACGGAAAGAATAGCTTCGTCTTATTTTACTACGGACTCTTGAATAGATCGATCAGAAAGGATAACTTTGAGGTGGTTTCGTACCCTACAATAGTCTCTTCGTTTGTTCTCCGCTATTAGTGACTTTGGAGTGACTCTTTGTTGCATGTTGAGGGATAGTTATATGATCCAGTTATGTTATTATTGTTGAGAGAATTTGCACTAGTGAAAGTATGAACCTTAGGCCTTGTTTCCTAGCATTGCAATACCGTTTACGCTTACTTTTTTCATTAGTTACCTTGTTGTTTTTATAATTTCATATTACAAAAAACTATATCTATCATCCATATTGCACTTGTATCACCATCTCTTCGCCGAACTAGTGCACCTATACAATTTACCATTGTATTGGGTGTGTTGGGGACACAAGAGAATCTTTGTTATTTGGTTGCAGGGTTGTTTGAGAGAGACCATCTTCATCCTATGCCTCCCACGGATTGATAAACCTTAGGTCATCCACTTGAGTGAAATTTGCTACTGTCCTACAAACCTCTGCACTTGGAGGCCCAACAACGTCTACAAGAAGAAGGTTGCATAGTAGACATCAAGCTCTTTTTTGGCGCCGTTGCCGGGGAGGTGAGTTCTTGAAGGTATATCTTTAGATCTTGCAATCGAATCTTTTTGTTTCTTGTTTTATCAGTAGTGTAGTTTATAAAAGTAAACTACAAAAAAATGGAATTGAGTTTGCCTCATACGCTTCATATTTTTAATATCTTTGGTGAGAATGATGGAAAGGAAAATTGTGCTCAAGTGCCAGAAGAAGAAGTCTATAAAATGTTTGGCACTAAATCTTTGAATGATGAGCATGATTGCAATGTTGTTAGTATGAACTCTTTGAATATCCATAGTATTATTCATGATTGCACTAGTCATGATGAAAATGTCCCTTATAAGCATGTCAATTTTTGTGGAGTGCATAGTGTTTGCAAGTACACACCAAATAGGGAAGATAGATTTTGCAAGAGGTGTAAGTATTTAGAAACTAAATGGTTGCAAGAAAAGCTAGATGTTTGTGTTGAAAATTTAAAATTTCTTTGCCATACTTGTGAACTTTTCAATGAACATGGTCATTTAAATCACCAATGCAAATTGTTTCATGATCGAATCGTGTCAAAAAATTGTGATGACTTGATTTCCCTTACACATCATAATGAACTTAGTTTGCTTTTGGGTTATGAAGAAATGAAATGTATAACTAAGCATATTCCAGAATATAACCTTGAGAAATTCTGTGATATTGATCTAGAGGAAATTTATATGTATTGTATGGTGAATTGCATTGAAAAATCTTATATTGCCAATTACATAAAGAAAATAAAGCAAATAGAAGATGAAGAGAATACTAATGAAAGGGAAGAGACTTCCCAATATCCTCCTATTATTTCTTCTGATGAATCAGGTAACGAGGAGGAGCTTTCTATTCAACCAATCTCATTAGTAAGGAGCTCAAAAAAGAGGGTTAAACCCACACATGATGTGAAGAAGAAAAAGAAAAGATGGAGAAGCAAAGGTAGAAAGGTATCTGTAACGCCCCGGATTCGATGCACCAGGTGTCTGCCAGTTATTCGCAGTCGTTGCCATGTCATTTGCTTGTGTGTTGCACTTTGCCATGTCATCATTTGCATTTCATATCATGTCATCATGTGCATTGCATTGCATACGTGTTCGTCTCATGCATCCGAGCATTTTCCCCATTGTCCGTTTTGCAATCCGGCACTCCTATGTCCTCGGGTGTTCCCCTTTTGTCTCTTGTTGTGAGTGGGTGTTAAACGTTCTTGAAATGGCTCGAGGTTTGTCAAGCGGCCTTGGTTTAGCACCGGTAGACCGCCTGTCAAGTTTCGTGCCATTTGGAGGTCGTTTAATACTCCAACGGTTAACCGGGTAACCGTAAAAGCCCTCTTTGTGTTGCAGCCCAACACCCCTTCCAAAGTGGCCCAAAACCCATCTAACTCCCCTCCATGCTCTCGGTCGTTCGATCACAATCGCGTGGCCGAAAACCGCTCCTCATTTGGACTCTCCTAGCTCCCTCTATCTATAAATATGTGCCTCCCCCGAAATTCGCGGTGCAAACCCTAGCCTCTTCCACCTCCGCGCGCCGGACATGTCCACTCCGCTGCCGGACACGTCCAGCCGCCGTCTCCACCGCGGGCCCGCTCGGCCCATCGCGAGCCCGTCCCGGGCCGCCTCGGGCCCGAGCGCCGCCGCCGCGGCCCATCACGCCGCCGCCGCGGTGCCCTCGCCGCCGGTCCCCGCCGCCGGCCGCCTCCTCCGCCCGCCGCCCCCGCAGGCCCGCGCCCGCGCCCCGCGCTCGCCGGCGACCAGCGCCGCCGCCGCCCGTGCCCCGCGTCGCCTCGCCGCCCAACGCCGTGCCCGGCCGCGCCGCCGCGCCCGGCCGCCGCCTACGGCCGCGCCCGGCCCTGCGGCGAGCTCCGCCGGCGCCGCCCCGGACCAGCCCGCGCCTCCCTCCGGCCACCGGACCCACCAGATCCGGCGCCCCCGCGCCGGAGACGCCCCGGATCCGCCTCCCCCGTCCAACTCCGGCGGCGCCCGCGCACTCCGGCGAGATCCCCGGCCATCATCGTTTTCCGTGCAGAGGTTGACCCCCGAAAATTCCTCTAACTCCCTGGTTTATTTCAACATAATCATGCCATGTTTGACCTGCTGCATCTCTGCATCAGTAGCTCCGTTTTGTGCTTATAATATATCAAATTGTTCGTCTCGACGAGTACTTCATTTCATTCCATTGCATCATTTTCATTTGAGCTCATCCCGATGCCTGAAATGCTATTGTAAGAGAGCATGATGTTAATCTGCTGAAACTGTTATAACTTGCTCATTTATCATTTTTGCCATGATTGATGTGTGCATCCTATGAGGTTAATGTCTACATGTGTTTTGATCTATGCCATGTCATCTTTCCAGAGGTGCTTACCATGTATTTTTGTGAGTTGTGTGCTGAGTGCATCGAGCTTGTTAAGGAGGGTACTTGCTGTTGCTGTTTTGCTAGACAGATTCTGTTATATTTTGTTGCTATGTTAACATGCTTCTACTAATCATTCTATGCATAATCTGGAGATGTTCTATAAACATGTTTTGATCTACATGTCATGATCTATCCATTCATGCCATTGGTTGCAATTATAGCCTGCTGTAGCTTGTTGTAATCTTGCTCCAAAGTTGCTTGATGATGTTGCTGTCAGCCTGTTAACATTAAGTTCACTAGTTCCCATGTGTTTTGCTAGTGTTCCATGCACCCTATGACCTTGCTCTTGCCATGTTTAGCTTCACAAACATGCCTTCTTACTGTTGGTTGCCTTGCCATGCCATGTATTGCTCTATGGTGAGTGGTTCAAGCTCACCAACATGCCTACTTATTGTTGTTCCTGCCATGTTTGAATCTGTCATATAACTTGCCATGTTTACATGGGTGCCATCATATTTTCTGTGCCTTTTTGGCTCATGTTCAGTAAGGGTCTTTTGATCTATGCATTTAGTAGTATCATGCCATGCCTTTGTTTGCCATGATAGCTTCCTGTAACATGTTGTTTGATAGCTCTAAACATTGCAACCTGATGTTATTTCTGCTAAAGCCTGAAACTGTTATTATTTGCAATCTTACCATGTGTTTTTGAGCATGATCTAGTGATTTCTGGAGATAGCTCAGTGTTCATGTTTTGTTATGCTTTACCTGTACTTCACGCTCATGCCTTTTGTTATTATGTTGGGGTGCTGTAGCATGTTGTTTTGATGCTTGCAATATGCCTAGTTGCTGTTATGGACAGATTGTTGCTATGACTTGTATAGAGTGTATGTGTTGCACCGTTGCTCCGTTTTGAGTGTGCTCTATATGAAACTTGCTTGTTTTTGCATATAGCTTCATATTATCATGTTGCATCCTTGTTTTGGTGTGTTTGCTTGATGTTTGGGTGCATTTTGCATCAATGCCGTGCTTAACTTGTTTTGCTCATATCTTCTAGGCCGTAGCTCCGAATCTAATGAACTTTATATGTAACTTGACTAGAATTTCGTGTAGATCATCTTGGTGCATCTTAACTTGCTGTTTAACAACTTGAACATAAGGTTTATTCAGTTCTGGACCAATTTCGAAATTTGCATATGAGGACTTACCGAAATTGTTATATGTTGTTTCCCGGCCTCATTTGAACTTGCCTTGATGTGTTGTTCTTGTTTGCATCATCTCTTGCCATGAGTAGCTTCATGTAGCTTGGTCATGCATCATGCTTGTTGTGCATCATGCCTTGTTCATGTGTGGTGTGTATACCTATGTTGTGTGCTTCTTCTTGTTAGTTCCTGTTTCGTTGCGATCGTGAGGATTCGTTCGTCTACGGTTGGTTCGGCTTCATCCGTTCGTCTTCTTCATGGATTCGTTCTTATTCCTTGCGGGATTTCAGGCAAGATGACCGCTACCATGGATCTCACTACTATCATTGCTATGCTAGTTGCTTCGTTCTATCGCTTTGCTGCGTTACCTATCTTTTGATCTTCAAGCCTCCCAAATTGCCATGAACCTCTAACATTTGACACCATTCCTAGCAAACCATTGATTGGCTATGTTACCGCTTTGCTCAGCCTCTCTTATAGCGTTGCTAGTTGCAGGTGAAGTTGAAGATTTCTCCATGGTGGACAGGGTTATGTTGGGATATCACAATATCTCTTATATTATTAATGCATCTATATATTTGGTAAAGGGTGGAAGGCTCGGCCTTATGCCTGGTGTTTTGTTCCACTCTTGCCGCCCTAGTTTCCGTCATACCGGTGTTATGTTCCCGGATTTTGCGTTCCTAACGTGGTCGGGTGATTTATGGGACCCCCCTGACAGTTCGCTTTGAATAAAACTCCTCTAGCAAGGCCCAACATTGGTTTTACCATTTGCCTCACCACCACCTATATTTCCCTTGGGAGTAATTAACCCAAGGGTCATCTTTATTCAGCCCCCCCCCCCCCCCGGGCCAATGCTTGTCTAAGTGTTGGTCCAAACTAGAGCCCTTTGCAGCGCCCCCTCAGGGAAACTTGAGGTCTGGTTTTAGTTGTACGGATTGCTCATCCGGTCGTGGCCTGAGACGAGATACGCGCGGCTACTATCAGGATGTCGGCACGCCGGGAGGTCTTGCTGGTCTTGTTTTACCATTGTCGAAATGTCTTGTAAACCGGGATTCCGAGACTGATCGGGTCTTCCTGGGAGAAGGTCTATTCCTTCGTTGATCGCGAGAGCTTGTCATGGGCTAAGTTGGGACACCCCTGCAGGGTTTAAACTTTCGAGAGTTGTGCCCGCGGTTATGTGGCAGATGGGAATTTGTTAATGTCCGGTTGTAGATAACTTGACACCAGATCCGAATTAAAACGCATCAACCGCGTGTGTAGTCGTGATGGTCTCTTCTCGGCGGAGTCCGGGAAGTGAACACGGTTTCTGTGTTATGTTTGATGTAAGTAGGTGTTTAGGATCACCTCTTGATCATTGCTAGCTTCACGACCGTTCCGCTTGTTTCTCTTCTCGCTCTCATTTGCGTATGTTAGCCACCATATATGCTTAGTCGCTGCTGCAACCTCACCACTTTACTCCTTCTTTTCCCGTTAAGCTTTGCTAGTCTTGATACCCATGGTAATGGGATTGCTGAGTCCTCGTGGCTCACAGATTACTACAACAACAGTTGCAGGTACAGGTTACGCGATGATCATGACGCGAGAGCGATGCTTGCTTGCGTTGAGTTCTTCTTCTACTTCTTCTTTGATCAGGGGATAGGTTCCAGGTCGGCAGCCTGGGCTAGCAGGGTGGATGTTGTTTGAGCTTCTGTTTGTGTTTCATCCGTAGTCGGATGTTGGTCTTAAGTATGATGTATTGTTGTATTCATGTGGCATTGTATGCCTTTTGTATGTATCCCCATCTATTATGTAATGTTGATGTAATGATATCCACCTTGCAAAAGCGTTCCAATATGCGGGTCTATCCTTGGTGGGACCTTCAAGTTCCTTTTGGATAGGGTCGCATATTGGGCATGACAAGTTGGTATCAGAGCCTCGACCGACCTTAGGAGCCCCCTTGATTGATCGTGTAGTTTGGCCGTTGTTGAGTCTAGAAGAAAACTGTTTTCTGAGTCTAGTTATATCGGAGAGTAGGAATTCTT
This sequence comes from Triticum timopheevii, assembly GCA_963921465.1. Taxonomy (NCBI): domain Eukaryota; kingdom Viridiplantae; phylum Streptophyta; class Magnoliopsida; order Poales; family Poaceae; genus Triticum; species Triticum timopheevii. Next base: position 317,391,833 of record OY997270.1, read on the forward strand.
TTTACTCCTCAGCCCCCTTCGTCGCTCTGGTGAGGAATCTTGACGTAGGAGTTTTGAATTACTCCTCTTCCCGTTCAAATTTTTTTAGGATCACGCGGTTAGTTTTTCGTTCGTTGGTTCTCAGCTCTTTTATCCGGTGCAATTCTCGTCAAGTTGACTCGAGTCTCTTCATCTTTGCGTTCAATCCTCAGTTGTTTTCTTTTCCCACCCGCCCACCCCTTTTCTCCTCGGAACCGGAGTCCGTAATCGAGTATCCATCCTACTCGTGCGAAGTCTTTGCTTTCTTTCCTCAATGATTTCAACCGGTGTTTCCTCTTCAAGATATTCGTCAGTTTCCCCTTCCAAGTTGCCTTTGTTTTCCCGCCCTCCCACCCTTCTTCTTCACGGAGCCTGAGTCTTTTTCGAGCATCAATTTCATTCGTGTGGAGTCTCTTCAGTCTTCCCTCAATTATTTCAACCGGTGAATTCTCGTCTCGTTCGACATTCTTCATCTCTTTTCCGGTGCACTTAATTCAAGTTTTTCGGGTTGATCATTTTCTTTTCCGTAGCTCAAGTGTTCTATCTGCTCGTTCGCCTCTTGCCAGTTTATCCTTTCGGAGTGCTCAAGACATCTTAGGAGATTCATCAGTGTTCCAACTAATTCGAGGTTGTCACCTCATTCAAATATTTCAATTGTTCCGGTGCATCATCTATCTGTTCAACAATCCTTTCCAATGGTGTTTTTCTTTTAGTGGGCCCTAACCCACAGGTCTTTTCCCAGGATCTTACTTGACTCTTTTCTTTTCCCCGGAGTTATTGTCAATTCTTTTCAAGTTTGACGTAAGTATGAATTTCATCAGTCACATGCCTTTTCCAAGATCGATTTCAAATTCTTTTCATTCAACTCTTTCAATCCTTTCCGGAGGTTTTGTGTGATGTCTTCATCAAGTATCATTCCATCCTCTCAAGCGCATGTTCTATACTTTCCATGTTCAGCCGGAGTGCTGCCTAAATCCTTTCGGTCTTATCCGTTTCTTTTCTCATTCTAACCACTCCGGTTAGAACGAGTGATTTCATAGTCTATTTGTTTCTGTGAGTTTTCGATTCTCGTCATTCTCGTCGTTCCTCTCTTCTTCTCGAGTGCTCTCGATTCTTTGCTTCTTCTCTTGAGTTTTGTTTCACCTCATCCCATTTCCCTTCCGTCTCGGTCCTAAGATCTCGGGACGAGATCTCTTGTTAGTGGAGGAGTGTTGTAACGCCCCGGATTCGATGCGCCAGGTGTCCGCCAGTTATTCGCCGTCGTTGCCATGTCATTTTCTTGCGTGTTTCACTTTGCCATGTCATCATCTGTATTTCATATCATGTCATCATGTGCATTCAATTGCATACGTGTTCGTCTCATGCATCCGAGCATTTTCCCCATTGTCCGTTTTGCAATCCGGCACTCCTATGTCCTCCGGCGTTCCCCTTTTCTCTCTTGTTGTGAGTGGGTGTTAAACGTTCTCGGAATGGCTCGAGGTTTGTCAAGCGGCCTTGGTTTAGCACTGGTAGACCGCCTGTCAAGTTTCGTGCCATTTGGAGGTCGTTTAATACTCCAACGGTTAACCGGGTAACCGTAAAAGCCCTATTTGTGTTGCAGCCCAACACCCCTTCCAAAGTGGCCCAAAACCCATCTAACTCCCATCCATGCTCTCGGTCGTTCGATCACGATCGCGTGGCCGAAAACCGCTCCTCATTTGGACTCTCCTAGCTCCCTCTATCTATAAATATGTGCCTCCCCCGAAATTCGCGGTGCAAACCCTAGCCTCTTCCACCTCCGCGCGCCGGACATGTCCACTCCGCTGCCGGACACGTCCAGCCGCCGCGCCAGACGAATCGCGCGCCGCCACGTCAGCTCCCCGCCGCCGTCTCCACCGCGGGCCCGCTCGGCCCATCGCGAGCCCGTCCCGGGCCGCCTCGGGCCCGAGCGCCGCCGCCGCGGCCCGTCCCGCCGCCGCCGCGGTGCCCTCACCGCCGGTCCCCGCCGCCGGCCGCCTCCTCCGCCCGCCGCCCCCGCAGGCCCGCGCCCCGCGCTCGCCGGCGACCAGCGCCACCGCCGCCCGTGCCCCGCGTCGCCTCGCCGCCCAACGCCGCGCCCGGCCGTGCCGCCGCTCCCGGCCGCCGCCTCCGGCTGCCCCCGGCCCTGCGGCGAGCTCCGCTGGCGCTGCCCCGGACCAGCCCGCGCCTCCCTCCGGCCGCCGGATCCGCCAGATCTGGCGCCCCCGCGCCGGAGACGCCCCGGATCCGCCTCCCCTATCCAACTCCGGCGGCGCCCGCGCACTCCGGCGAGATCCCCGGCCATCATCGTTTTCCGTGCAGAGGTTGACGCCCGAAAATTCCTCTAAGTCCCCGGTTTATTTCAACATAATCATGCCATGTTTGACCTGCTGCATCTCTGCATCCGTAGCTCCGTTTCGTGCGTATAATATGTCAAATTGTTCGCCTCGACGAGTACTTCATTTCATTCCATTGCATCATTTTCATTTGAGCTCATCTCGATGCCCGAAATGCTGTTGTAAGAGTGCATGTTGATGTTAATCTTCTGAAACTATTATAACTTGCTCATTTATCATTTTTGCCATGATTGATGTGTGCATCCTATGAGGTTAATGTCTACATGTGTTTTGATCTATGCCATGTCATCTTTCCAGAGGTGCTTACCATGTATTTTTGTGAGTTGTGTGCTGAGTGCATCGAGCTTGTTAAGGAGGGTACTTGCTGTTGCTGTTTTGCTAGACAGATTCTGTTATATTTTGTTGCTATGTTAACATGCTTCTACTAATCATTCTATGCATAATCTGGAGATGTTCTATAAACATGTTTTGATCTACATGTCATGATCGATCCATTCATGCCCTTGGTTGAAATTATAGCCTGCTGTAGCTTGTTGTAATCTTGCTCCAAAGTTGCTTGATGATGTTGCTGTCAGCCTGTTAACATTAAGTTCACTAGTTCCCATGTGTTTTGCTAGTGTTCCATGCACCCTATGACCTTGCTCTTGCCATGTTTAGCTTCACAAACATGCCTTCTTACTGTTGGTTGCCTTGCCGTGCCATGTATTGCTCTGTGGTGAGTGGTTCAAGCTCACCAACATGCCTACTTATTGTTGTTCCTGTCATGTTTGAATCTGTCATATAACTTGCCATGTTTACATTGGTGCCATCATATTTTCTGTGCCTTTTTGGCTCATATTCAGTAAGGGTCTTTTGATCTATGCATTTAGTAGTATCATGCCATGCCTTTGTTTGCCATGATAGCTTCCTGTAACATGTTGTTTGATAGCTCTAAACATTGCAACCTGATGTTATTTCTGCTAAAGCCTGAAACTGTTATTATTTGCAATCTTACCATGTGTTTTTGAGCATGATCTAGTGATTTCTGGAGATAGCTCAGTGTTCATGTTTTGTTATGCTTTACCTGTACTTCACGCTCATGCCTTTTGTTATTATGTTGGGGTGCTGTAGCATGTTGTTTTGATGCTTGCAATATGCCTAGTTGCTGTTATGGACAGATTGTTGCTATGACTTGTATAGAGTGTATGTGTTGCACCGTTGCTCCGTTTTGAGTGTGCTCTATATGAAACTTACTTGTTTTTGCATATAGCTTCATATTATCATGTTGCATCCTTGTTTTGGTGTGTTTTCTTGATGTTTGGGTGCATTTTGCATCAATGCCGTGCTTAACTTGTTTTGCTCATATCTTCTAGGCCGTAGCTCCGAATCTAATGAACTTTGTATGTAACTTGACTAGAATTTCATGTAGATCATCTTGGTGCATCTTAACTTGCTGTTTAACAACTTGAACATAAGGTTTATTCAGTTCTGTACCAATTTCAAAATTTGCATATGAGGACTTACCGGAATTGTTATATGTTGTTCCCGGCCTCATTTGAACTTGCCTTGATGTGTTGTTCTTGTTTGCATCATCTCTTGCCATGAGTAGCTTCATGTAGCTTGGTCATGCATCATGCTTGTTGTGCATCATGCCTTGTTCATGTGTGGTGTGTTTACCTATGTTGTGTGCTTCTTCTTGTTAGTTCCGTTTCGTTGCGATCGTAAGGATTCGTTCGTCTACGGTTGGTTCGGCTTCATCCATTCGTCTTCTTCATGGATTCGTTCTTCTTCCTTGCGGGATTTCAGGCAAGATGACCGCTACCCTAGATCTCACTACTATCATTGCTATGCTAGTTGCTTCGTTCTATCGCTTTGCTGCGTTACCTATCTTTTGCTCTTCAAGCCTCCCAAATTGCCATGAACCTCTAACCTTTGACACCATTCCTAGCAAACCATCGATTGGCTATGTTACCACTTTGCTCAGCCTCTCTTATAGCGTTGCTAGTTGCAGGTGAAGTTGAAGATTTCTCCATGGTGGACAGGGTTCTGTTGGGATATCACAATATCTCTTATATTATTAATGCATCTATATATTTGGTAAAGGGTGGAAGGCTCGGCCTTATGCCTGGTGTTTTGTTCCACTCTTGCCGCCCTAGTTTCCGTCATACCGGTGTTATGTTCCCGGATTTTGTGTTCCTAACGCGGTCGGGTGATTTATGGGACCCCCCTGACAGTTCGCTTTGAATAAAACTCCTCCAGCAAGGCCCAACATTGGTTTTACCATTTGCCTCACCACCACCTATATTTCCCTTGGGAGTAATTAACCCAAGGGTCATCTTTATTCAGCCCCCCCCCCCCCCGGGCCAATGCTTGTGTAAGTGTTGGTCCAAACTAGAGCCCTTTGCAGCGCCCCCTCAGGGAAACTTGAGGTCTGGTTTTAGTTGTACGAATTGCTCATCCGGTCGTGGCCTGAGACGAGATACACGCGGATACTATCAGGATGTCGGCACGCCGGGAGGTCTTGCTGGTCTTGTTTTACCATTGTCGAAATGTCTTGTAAACCGTGATTCCGAGACTGATCGAGTCTTCCTGGGAGAAGGTCTATTCCTTCGTTGATCGCGAGAGCTTGTCATGGGCTAAGTTGGGACACCCCTGTAGGATTTAAACTTTCGAGAGCCGTGCCTGCGGTTATGTGGCAGATGGGAATTTGTTAATGTCCGGTTGTAGATAACTTGACACCAGATCCGAATTAAAACGCATCAACCGCGTGTGTAGCCGTGATGGTCTCTTCTCGGCGGAGTCCGGGAAGTGAACACGGTTTCTGTGTTATGTTTGACGTAAGTAGGTGTTCAGGATCACCTCTTGATCATTGCTAGCTTCACGACCGTTCCGCTTGTTTCTCTTCTCGCTCTCATTTGCGTATGTTAGCCACCATATATGTTTAGTCGCTGCTGCAACCTCACCACTTTACCCCTTCCTTTCCCATTAAGCTTTGCTAGTCTTGATACCCATGGTAATGGGATTGCTGAGTCCTCGTGGCTCACAGATTACTACAACAACAGTTGCAGGTACAGGTTACGCAATGATCATGACGCGAGAGCGATGCTTGCTTGCGTTGAGTTCTTCTTCTGCTTCTTCTTCGATCAGGGGATAGGTTCCAGGTCGGCAGCCTGGGCTAGCAGGGTGGATGTTGTTTGAGCTTCTATTTGTGTTTCATCCGCAGTCGGATGTTGGTCTTAAGTATGATGTATTGTTGTAATCATGTGGCATTGTATGCCTTTTGTATGTATCCCCATCTATTATGTAATGTTGATGTAATGATATCCACCTTGCAAAAGCGTTCCAATATGCGGGTCTATCCTTGGTGGGACCTTCGAGTTCCTTTTGGATAGGGTCGCATATTGGGCGTGACAGTATCCCTCCCAAATGATGTTTCTCCTATTACTCATTGTGATGATGATAATTGCCATACTATTGGTGCTATCCATACTATTAATGATGAGAGTGATTATGCTTATGATATGAAAAGGCCCAAGCTTGGGGATGCTATGTTTGATGAGAATGACATGTTTGAGAATATATTTTCTGCAATTGATGTTTGTCCTAAGCTTGGGGGTGCTACATTTAATGAAGATGATATTTTTAGCCTCCCAAGTTTTGATGAGCAAATTTATTAGGGTGATTGCATGCCTCCTATTTATGACTATTATATTGATGAAAGTGGGTTTGGAAGAGTGTCAAGTTTAGGAAGTAATGATCACACTATTTTGGAGGGTGTTGAATCTTATAATATTTATGAAAGTGGATTTGGAGAGGTCATGACTTTATTTAGTGATGAATCCACCATTTTGGAAGAGGTTTCAATTGATTATGATGAGAAAAAAGTTGCTACTTATGATGATTATTGTGATGAAACTTATGCCATAAAAAGTAGTGATGATTATATTTATGAAGTCATGATCATGATTACCCTTTTCTGAACATTACTCTTTTAATGTGGAAACAATTTATAGTATTCGAGTCTCTTATGATACTCCCACTATTTCGAATGAGAAGAATTTTGCTTATGTGGAGAGTAATAAAAATTCTATGCTTGTAGATCATGAAAAGAATGCTTTATGTGATGCTTATAGTGTTGAATTAATTCATGATTCTACTGAAAATTATTATGAGGGAGGAACATATGCTTGTAGGAATTGCAATAATATCAAGTTTCCTCTCTATGTGCTTAAAATCTTGAAGTTATGCTTGTTTTGCCTTCCTATGCTAGTTGATTATTGTTCCCATAAGTTGTTTGCTCACAAAATCCCTATGAATAGGAAGTGGGTTAGGCTTAAATGTTCTAGTCATATGCTTCATGATGCTCCCATTATGTTTCAATTCTTATCTTTTATGTGAGCATCATTGTCATCATCATACCTAGCTAGAAAGGCATTAAAGAAAAGCGCTTGTTGGGAGACAACCCAATATTTACCTTTACTGTTTTTGTGTGTTCACATGATTATGCTACTGTAGTAATAATGTTTTATAGCTTTTGTTTCAATAAAGTGCCAAGTAAGACCTTTAGGATAACTTACGGTGATAGTTGTGTTGATCCTGCAGAAAATCAGAAACTTTTGCCCCCAGTAAATTAGTTTTGATATTTCACAGAAACGTGATTTTGATCTGATTCCTATTGATATGGATTGGTACAAAAATTTCCCAGGATTTTCTAATTTGGTAGAATTTTTTGAGTTACATAAGTATTCGAATGATACAGATTGCTATAGACTGTTCTGTTTTTGACAGATTCTGCTTTCTATGTGTTGTTTGCTTATTTTGATGAATCTATGAGTAATATCGGAGGGTATGAACCATAGAGAAGTTGGAATACAGTAGATATTATACAAATATGAATTTATAATGAGTTCATAACAGTAGCTAAGTGGTGATTTATTTTCTTATACTAACGGAGCTTACGAGTTTTCTGTTAAGTTTTGTGTTGTGAAGTTTTCAAGTTTTGGGTAAAGATTCGATGGACTATGGAATAAGGAGTGGAAAGAGCCTAAGCTTGGGGATGCCCAAGGCACCCCAAGGTAATATTCAAGGACAACCAAGAGCCTAAGCTTTGAGATGCCCCGGAAGGCATCCCCTCTTTCGTCTTCATTCATCGGTAACGTTACTTGGAGCTATATTTTTATTCACCACATGATATGTGTTTTGCTTGGTGCGTCATTTTGTTTTATTTTGTTTTGATTGATGGTTGAATAATATCCCAAGACCTGAAATTCTTAAATGTTAGAGAGTCTTCACATAGTTGCATAATTATTCGACTACTCATTGATCATCACTTATATCTTTCGGAGTAGTTTGTCATTTGCTCTAGTGCTTCACTTATATCCTTTTAGAGCACGGCGGTGGTTTTATTTTGTAGAAATTATTGATCTCTCATGATTCACTTATATTATTTTGAGAGTATTTTAGAACAGAATGGTATTTTCTATGGTTATAAAATTGGTCCTAATATGATGGGCATCCAAATTGGGTATAATAAAAACTATCATAGAAAATGCATTGAATACTATGAGAAGTTCGATACTTGACAATTGTTTTGAGATATGAGGATGGTAATATTAGAGTCATGCTAGTTGAGTAGTTGTGAATTTGAGTAATACTTGTGTTGAAGTTTGTGATTCCCGTAGCATGCACGTATGGTGAACCGTTATGTGATGAAGTTGGAGCATGCTTTATTTTTTGATTGTCTTCCTTTGTGTGGAGGTCGGGATCGCGCGATGGTTAACTCCTACCAACCCTTCCCCTAGGAGCATGCGTTTAGTACTTTGTTTTGATGACTTGTAGATTTTTGCAATAAGTATGTGAGTTCTTTATGACTAATGTTGAGTCCATCGATTATACGCACTCTCACCCTTCCACCATTGCTAGCCTCTCTTGTGCCATGCAACTTTCACCGGTACCATACACCCACCATATACCTTCTTCAAAACAGCCACCATACCTATCTATTATGGCATTTCCATAGCGATTCCGAGATATATTGCCATGAAACTTTCCACCGTTCCGTTTATTATGACACGCTCCATCATTGTCATATTGCTTTTGCATGATCATGTAGTTGACATCGTATTTTTGGCAAAGCCACCTTGATAATTCTTTCATACATGTCACTCTTGATTCATTGCATATCCCGGTACACCGCCGGAGGCATCCACAAAGAGTCATATTTTGTTCTAAGTATTGAGTTGTAATTCTTGAGTTGTAAGTAAATAAAAGTGTGATGATCTTCATTATTTGAGCATTGTCCCAAGTGAGCAAAGGATGATGGAGACTATGATTCCCCAACAAGTTGGGATGATACTTTGGACTTATGAAAAAAGAGAGAAAGGCCATATAAAAAAAGGCCCAAAAAAAGAAAAATGAGAGAAAAAGAGAGAAGGGACAATGCTAATATCCTTTTACCACACTTGTGCTTCAAAGTAGCACCATGATCTTCATGATAGAGAGTCTCCTATGTTGTCACTTTCATATACTAGTGGGAATTTTACATTATAGAACTTAGCTTGTATATTCCAATGATGGGCTTCCTCAAAATGCCCTAGGTCTTCGTGAGCAAGCAAGTTGGATGCACACCCACTTAGTTTCTTTGTTGAGCTTTCATACACTTATAGCTCTAGTGCATCCGTTGCATGGCAATCCCTACTCACTCACATTGATATCTATTGATGGGCATCTCCATAGCCTATTGATACACCTAGTTGATGTGATACTATCTTATTCCTTTTTGTCTTCTCCACAACCACCATTCTATTCCACATATAGTGTTATGTCCATGGCTCATGCTCATGTATTGCGTGAAAGTTGAAAAAGTTTGAGAATACTAAAGTATGAAACAATTGCTTGGCTTGTCATCGGGGTTGTGCATGATTAAATATTTTGTGTGATGAAGATAGAGCATAGAGAGACTATATGATTTTGTAGGGATAGCTTTCTTTAGCCATGTTATTTTGAGAAGACATGATTGCTTGGTCAGTATGCTTGAAGTATTATTGTTTTCATGTCAATATGAACTTTTATCTTGAATCATTTGGATCTGAACATTCATGCCACAATAAAGAAAATTACATTGAGAATTATGCTAGGTAGCATTCCACATCAAAAATTTTGTTTTTATCATTTACCTACTCAAGGACGAGGAGGAATTAAGCTTGGGGGTGCTTGATACATCTCCAACGTATCCATATTTTTTGATTGTTCCATGTTATTATATTACCTATTTTGGATGTTTATGGGCTTTACTATACACTTCTATATCATTTTGGGACTAACCTATTAACCGGAGACCCCCCCTGACTTCTTCCCGACGCCAAAAATTCCTATAAATACAGAAACCCCCGAAAAGATACCTAGATTGGGAGTTCCGCCGCCGCAAGCCTCTGTAGCCACCAAAAATCAATCGGGACCCTGTTCCGGCACCCTACCAGAGGGGGGTGAGGGAGTCCTGGATTAGGGGGTATCCGGACAGCCGGACTATCACTACAAAAAAAACACATCTGTGACATTTTGGGCCGAACGAATTTTTTTCTGTCATACATATGACACTTCTATGACGATAATTGTGACAAAACCCGGTATCATCATAGATGTGGTGGGCTCCTACATCTATGACAAAAAATCATGACAGAAAATGGGCTTTTCGTCCTGGGCGGGCCGAAGACGCAGCTGCATGACATTCTTTGGGCCGTCCATGACGGGAAAAACCGTGGTAGAAGCGAGGGGGAGGAAAATTTCGGGGAGTTGCCGGTTATGGTGGGAGGTCGGGGGCCGAGCGATGCGCGTTTCTCTCGTACACGTGCGAGGCGTTGGCTTTAACTAAACCCGAGCGAGGCTTTGGGCTCTAACTGAACCCGAGCGATTGCACTGCAGGCTACGCGTTACTGAACCCGAGCGATCGATCGATGGCTGTTAACTGAACCCGATGGAGCGATTCCTTCGCTACTGCTGCTAACTAAAGCCGATCGATTGGATGAATAGTGAGCGTTGCGGGGGGGTTTGGATGAACAGTGAGCGGTGGTGTTGCCTCTGGATGAACAGGACCCTGTGGTGTGGAGGGCTGGATGAACAGTAGACGGTGGAGGGGTGGCCGTGGAGGGGTGATTGAACAGGACCCCGTGGTGTGGAGGGCTGGATGAACAGTAGACGATGGAGGGGTGCCCGTGGAGGGGTGGTTGAATAGTAGCCGGTGGAGAAGCGCGCGGTGGAGGCTGGATGAACAGGAGCCCGTGGAGGCTGGAGGAGGTCGATGGTGGAGATGAACAATACCCGTGGAGTCCCGTTTTGCGGTACGCCACACCCTTCCCGATGAACAGGACCCCCGTTTCGACCGTAGCGCTCCAACACAAGTCTGTTTCGTCCGTTTTGCGATACGCCACACCCCTCCCGATCAACAGGACCGTCGTTTCTACCGTAGGAGGTCCGTTTCCTCCGTTTTGCGGTACGCCACACCCCTACCGATCAACAGGACCCCCGTTTCGATTGTAGGAGGTCCGTTTCCTCCATTGTGCGGTACGCCAGACCCCTCCCGATGAACAGGATCCCGTTTCGAACGTGGCCGGTCGAACGCAAGGCCGTTTCCTCCATTGTGCGGTACGCCAGGCCTCGTTTCCATCACCTGTTCCGTCCAAGCCCTCCCGATGAACACGACTACGCACTCCGTTCCGACCCAGCCGGTTGGCTCCCACGCGTTCCGTTGCCGCCCGATGAACACAACGCATTCCGTTGCCTCCCCATGAACACGACGCATTCCGTTGCCTCCCCATGAAAACGACGACGACGTTGTTTCTCCGTTCCGACCCAGCCATGTACGTATGCGCGAGTAGGCGTTTGAGACCCTGCCCGTATGTACGTATGTGGCCGTATTTTCTTTCTTGCACCCTCGCCGCTATACGTACAAGTACATGCTACGTGCGCACCTCTACTACGACACGTGCGCGCCTCTACATCTACCAGTATATATGTACGTACACGTTCGCGACCAGAATGACAATGCTATGTACGCTTTGACCAGGTGGGTCCCGACTGTCAGGCACTTCCTTGCCTGCGAAGATGTAGCTGGTGGGTCCCAGCAGTCAGGGGCCGAATCGTTTTTTTTTGCCCGAACGCACTTCCTTTCATGCAAAGATGTAGCTGGTGGGTCCCAGTAGTCAGGGGGCGAATCGTTTTTTTGCCCAGACGCACTTCCTTGCGTGCGAAGGTGTCGCTGGTGGGTTCCAGCGGTCAGGGGGGAGAATCTTTTTGTTTTTTTCGCGAAATACAGTGGCCTGTCCGGTGGGTCCCAACTGTCAGGTGGAGATTATTTTCCGCGTAATAAGGAGGCACTTCCTTGCTGCGGCCATGGACCCAGCTGTCAGCATCTCCACGTACAGTACACGTCCGATGGAAGTCGTTCCTTGACCACGTTGACCATGCCGCGTCGAGAGCACCAGGGCGGTGGACGACGACGAGGCCTAGGAAGGGGACGATGGGGAGCCGGGGAAGACGCGGAAGTGGAAGCCCATGCGGAGAGGAGTACGAGGGTTCACTGGTTCGGCTGCGGTGTGAGGCTGCCGTCGCTGCAGGGCCTGGCCAGTGGTGGGAATAGTATGGGGCGATGAGGCCTCCGCAGCAGCACAGCCGGCGACGGGAGGCAGGAGCATGCGGCACGACCGGCGCTACTTTGGGCGGCGGAGCAAGAAAACCAGAGGTTGAAGAAGCACTACGGCCGTTGGATGGACATCGTACGGTCACTGGAGCTAGAATCGTTCATATTGACTAAAGTTGACAAAGGCCCCTGTCCTAGTCAACTTAGTAGGCCCACAAGTCAGCCTCCCACCATGGTGGGTCCCAGCTAGCAGGGGGAGTATTCATTTTTTGTGCGTAATAAGGAGGCACTTCTGGTGGGTCCGAGCTGATAGCGCGGGGAACGTTTTTTTCGCGAAATACGCTGGCCCGTCTGGTGGGTCCCAGCAGTCAGGGGGGAAACGTTTTTTCGTGAAATAAGGTGGCCCGTCCGGTGGGTCCCTGCTGTCAGGTGGAGGAATAATTATTTTGCACGTAATAAGGAGGCACTTCCTTGCGGTCGCCTGGACCCAGCTGTCAGCCTCTCCACGTACAGTACTCAGCTGATGGAAGTCGGTCATTGACCACGTTGACCACGCCGCGCCGAGAGCACCAGGGCAGTGGTCTGGACGATGGCGAGGCCTAGGAAGGGGACGACGCGGAGCCGGGGAAGACGCAGCAGTGGTAGCCCGCGCGGAGAGGAGTACGAGGGTTCCCTGGTTTGGCTGCGGCGTGAGGCTGCCGTCACCGAAGAATAACATGGGGTGTGGGTGAGTAGAGGGATACCCCGGGCCAACGGTGGGAGTAGTAGGGGGCGGTGAGGCCCCCGCAGCATCACAGCCGGCCACGAGAGGCAGGAGCATGCGGCACGACCGGCGCTACTTTGGGCGGCTGGAGCAAGAAGACCGGAGGTTGAAGAAGCACTACGGCCGTTGGATGGACATCGTACGTTCACTGTAGCTAGAATCGTTCATATTGACTAAGTTGACAAAGCCCTCCGTCCCCGTCAACTTAGTTGGCCCACAAGTCATCCTCCCACTATGGTGGGTCCCATCTAGCAGGGTGGGTATTCATTTTTTTGGGCGTAAAAAGGAGGCACTTCCTTGTGTGCGAAGATATAGCTGGTGGGTTCGACATGTCAGCGGGGGGAACGTTTTTTCGTGAAATACAGAGGCCCTTCCGATGGGTCCCAGCTATCAGGCGGAGGAATCATTATTTTGCGCGTACAGTCCACGGCCGATGGATGTCGTTCGTTGACCATGTTGACCAGGCCGCACCGAGAGCACCATGGTGGTGGATGACGGTGAGGCCTAGGAAGGGAATGACACGGAGCCGGGGAAGACTCGGCAATGGTTGCCCACGCGGTGGGGAGTACGAGGGTTTACTGGTCCGGCTACCATCGCCGGAAAATAACAGGAGGTGTGGGTGAGTAGAGGAATGGCCTGGCCAGCAATGAAGTAGGGTGGGGCGGTGCGGCCTGTGCGACAGCATAGCCGACCACGGGAGGCGGGAGCAGGCAGTCCCACCGGAGCTGGTTTGGGCGGCTGGAGCAAGAAGATCAGATATTGAAGAAGTAGCACGGCCGTTGGATTAACATCCAACGATCACCGCTGCTAGAATCGTTTGTGGACTAAGTTGACAAAGCCAAAGTACACGTTAACCTAGTAGACCCACAAGTCAGCCTCCAAATCTGTCCCAAACAGCATACAACCCGAAATTTCTAGCTAGATTCAAATTAATTTTAAATCTAAATATACCTTAATTTAAATTCAATGAAATTTTACCCGCACAAAAACAATGAAATTTAAAATATCAAAATCCGAAAGAAAACAATATTTGGGAACTAATTGCCTGTTTGCTGTATTTATTTCATTTTATAGCCCATTTATTATTACTTATAACCCATTTCTTATTACTTATATCCAATTTCTTATTACTTATAGCCCATTTCTTATTACTTATAGCCCATTTTCTGGGCAAAATGCATCCCCCCTCGTCTTGAAAGATTTCCGGCCCAGCATGGCGTAGAAAAGCAAGTAGGCCTATGTTGGTTATTATGCAAAAAAACAAAATAGCTGGCTAGCCATTTTTCAGAAAGGAAAAAAACAAACTGGGCTGGTCATGTGCTAAACATATGAAATAAATCCTGGGCTAGACGGGCCATGGGTCCCGCACAACCCAGTTGATACCCTTCTCCATCCCGAAAAAACAAAATTACTGTGTGCGCTGCTGGGTCCCTACAGTCATCCTCATCATATACAGTCATCTCCTTATTCCTCTTGGTTGTTGACCATGTTGACAACACCGGAGGGCGGCGCCGCGGCGAGCAAACCAAGGCTGAGGACGATGGTGAGGCCTCGGACGGGAACGAACAGGAGCCGGGGACGATCACAGCCAGCCATGGGAGTTGAGAGCAGGCGGTCCCGCCGGCGCTGGTTTGGCTTTGGCGGCTCGAGGAAGAAGAGACTGAAGAAACGCGATAGACGTTGAATGTCATTCCAACGGTCAAAGTTGGCACAATCGTTTTTTGACTAAGCGGACACCAAGTAGCATACTTTTTTATATATAGGAAGAAAACTGCGAGGAAAACGCGTTCGTGTGCCGTCCTCCTCACAGGGAACGTTCGCCACATAAGTGACTAGCACCCTTGGTTTTCAACCAAGAGGTCTTGCGTTCGAGTGCGAGGAACTCTCAATTTTGTCCTCCTTCCTTCCTCGCAAAAAAAGGGAAAGAAAATCAAATACTTAGGAAGGCGTACAGAACAAGCTAGTGCACCAGTAAAGAGACGTTGCCGAGTTTTAGAAAAAAGAAAGACGTGCTCCTGTAGCTGGTTCGAATCCAAACCTAGACTATGACTATATATGGTGCTATGCTACTCTGCAAGTAATGAAACTGACATATCCAACGTTCGCTTCTCCTCTTCTCTACTTACTCTACCTAGCATCAGAAGTTGTGGCCGCAGCAACCATGTCTACTGGCTGCTCGTCCACCTGCTCTTCAGCAGGCAACAACCAGATATGCGCCAAGTCGCCACCCGTACCATCGCATGTGGGTCTCATCACACCCCTGCCGGCATGCGCACCGCAGCCGATTGCTCATCGCAACCCGCTGTCGTTGGTGTGGTGCCACTGCTGCAAATCACGCAGAGTCATCCGTCGCGTCTCAACCACAATTCGCAACCCTGGCCGAGTCTTCTACAAATGCCCGAATCATGGGGTAATAATATGTTTAAGTGTTGTTCTGCTGCTTTCAGTTGCTGATTTTTTTAATAGTTTGGTTGATGATCTTCCAATTTGATTCGTGCATAAAAGGGAAGGTTCGTGTGATTTTTATTTCTGGGAAGTTGCTGATGTGGGGGAATGAAACTACGCTGATTATTTGGTTAGCCGAGGAATCCCAATACCAGCAGGTTGGGGTGTTGGACAAGTAACTGAAGGAACGGCAGAAGAGGAAGATGCAGAGCAGAAGGTTAAAGATGCAGTTCCTCTGATCATGGCCAAGCAACAACTGCTGAACGGCCTTGACAGCAATGATGACATGAAAGAGCTTGTGAAGATAATGGGCAAAATCGATGTGCTCTGTAGGATGACTGTCTCTTTATTTGCAGTGTATGTAGTACTCGTGATGTATTCAGTGGCTACGACATGAGCACTTTGCTGAAACTAGTAATGAATGAAACCTGTGTAGCAGGCTGGGCGTAGTGTTGTGAACATCTAATGATTTCTATTGATGGAAATCAGCGGGTATCCCCTTTTGCTCATATAAATAAATAAATAGCAGAGGCCCTGTCGGTTCAGCTTTGTTCTCATTCAAAGACGTCGATCAAATTGCAGTCCAACAACAAAGTATGTCATCAAATTCAAGTTTCACAGCCAAATATGAGTACAACTAAACAAAAATGTCATCATGTTTTAGTTGTCATACAATCACCAAACACAAATCAGCATACATAACAAGTGATGTGCTCACAGCAAAATACTAAACAACATGTTCATCAGGTTTCAGTTGTCATAGCAAACACAATTTCATGTAGTAGATAAAAAACCGTCTTCTGACAGGCAAATACGACAAAAGCAATGTAATCATCATCTGCAGCAGCAGCGTCAACATCTTCGCCATGTGTATCAGTCTGAATCGTAATTCCCCATGGTGTCATCTTCTTCTTTGTCCTCAACGTCCTCGAACTGGCTTCTTCTTGATCAACTCCCGTATGTCCACAGCACGACAGGCAATCTTTTCGCCGGCGTCATTGATGTGATGGTTCTCAAAGATATTAGGAACATCTGTGTTATCTTGTACATCAGGAGCAGTGTAAGCATCATCTTGTTGTGCAACTTCATTAAACGAATTTCTCTGCTCAAACCTTTGCAATACTCTCCAGTCATCGCTACGTGCAAATGTGTCTTCCAAGAAAAATATCTGTGTTGCTTGATTTGCCAAAATAAAAGGCTTATTGGTCTGGTATGCCGCTTGACATTGATGGATTTGAAATAATCATCAGCTCTGGGTTTTGCGATCCTGGAAAACAGGTTATACCAACGACAGCACAACAGAACCACACACCGATGATCCTCAAAACTGGAGATATACTGCAATTGAACAATGTCTGTTATGTTAGCATACATTTCAGTTGTCTCTTTGTCATATGTATCCGTGCTCATGATGGCACTGTTTTGTGTATTCCTGCCTTCGTCTTGTGCAAGGGTGTTGTAGCGCACATCTCCAACAACGCAAGATTCATAATGTCTTACCCGAGTATCAGGACCCATTGCTAGTGAGTAAAGGGCATCATCAACTGCCTGCCCATCCTCCCGCATCTTCTTAACCTATGGTTAGAAAATAGACAAGCTGATCATCTTATGTACTCAATATAATAGAAAAACTGACAGTGCACTTCAAAAGCCTACATGGTTCTTGAACCATTTCACAAATCCTGCCATAACCAGTTTGCCAATGTTTCTTGGATTTTGCGGCAGTAACTCCTCTTTGTAGATGCTGCACAACATAGTGATCGCATCAAACATCTAAATATATAAGAATGTGCTGCAAGTTTAGTAGATTACGATGTATAAGCTGCAGTACTGCACTTACTTGATATAAGGTAGTATCGCAGGACAGTTATTCAACACATACCAAACCATTTTGTCCAAATCTTTAGGTTTGTCCTCCTGTCGACTCTTCCCTGTAACTCGAACAGAAAAATCGAAAACATTGAGCCCGGGATTGTCTTCACCCACCTCTTTGCTAAGCTGATCAGCTGTTTCAATGTATTTTGAGCAGAATGAACGCTTCTGTAGTAATGTAGGCCTCTGCAATGGAACCCTCGGTTCTAGCTCTGTTCCTAACATAGCCCTTGAAAGTGCCTAGCCGCCTTTCAATAGGGTACATCCAGCCATACTGTACTGGACCTCTAAGTAGTGCCTCATCAGGTAGATGAACAGCCAAATGCACCATCACATCAAAGAAGGCTAGAGGATATATCTTCTCAAGGTCGCATAGGATAGTTGGTATCTTGTCTCTAAGATGCTCCAAAGAATCTATCCTGATATTTCTACTGTAGAGTTCCCTGAAGAATTGTCCCAACTCTGCAACTGCTCTGTATAAGTCAGGGCGGCCCAATCCTCTAAGGATAACAGGTAAAACCCTTTCAAGTAGGACGTGGCAGTCATGAGTTTTCAACCCTTGTACCTTGTTTTCCATCTGCATTGACTCTTCTTTCAGGGTTGGAAGCAAATCCATGTGGGAATCTCACACGTGACAGGACCTCGCAGAATTCGTTTCTTTTTACCTTGTCCAAGACGTACACAGCTGGTGCCATATCCCGTGGTTTACCTTCATCTTGCACCTGCAAATCCTTTCTGATACCTAGGTGTGTCAAATCAATCCTAGATTTTAAGGTATCTTTCGTCTTGCCTTCAATGTTAAGAAGTGTGCCGATAATGCTGTCACATATATTTTTCTCGATATGCATCACATCAAGATTATGCCGCAGATCCAAATCTTTCCAATACTCCAAGTCCCACAAAGTGGACCTGCGGGTAAACAATAATCTCTCTTCTACCGTGCCATGCTTCCTTTTCCCGCTACCATTACCAGGATGGTTTCCTGGTGTAATATGCCTGACCTTCTCTAATTGCACTTGCAAATCATCGGCAGTGAGCCTCTTTGGCGCACCACGGTTTTCATGCTTTGCGTTGAACACATGCCTTCGGTATTTTCTAGGATGCGGCTTGTCCTTGGCAAGGAAATGGCGGTGTCCAATGTAACAGATCTTGCTAAGTATTGCGTATGACAGTGGATTCCTGTCACAGCGAACACATGCATTGTAACCATGTGTTGTTCGCCCTGACATAGTGCCCAAAGCCAGATAATCATGGATGCACCAAATTACAACAGCACGCAGAAAGAAATCAGCTGGTGGGTTGCTATATAGGTCTCGAGTGAGAACACCCTTCCATAGCTGTTGAAGTTCCTCCACAAGAGGCTCCATGAACAAATCAAAATCTTTTCCTGGACTTTTTGGACCTGGGATGAGCAAGGCCATCATGTAGTTTGATTCTTTGGTGCAGACATTTGGAGGCATGTTGTAAGGGATAACAAGCACTGGCCACATGCTATATGTGGCACTCTGGTCACCAAATGGGTTAAATCCATCTGAAGCTAAGCCAAGTCAAATGTTTCTTGGGTCAGCATCAAACTCTTTGTGTTTATCATTGAAGCTTTTCCAGTCACTACCATGAGATGGATGGCTCATTACATTCTGATCTCTGTACTCCTGGTTCCTAGAATGCCACAGTACATCCTCTCTTGTTTCAGCATCATGAAACAACCTCTGCAATCTTGGTGTAATTGGAAAATGTCTCAGAACATTATGAGGAACCCTCTTCACAGCATCGCCATCTTTCCATCTTGATGATTTGCATTTCAGGCATTCACTTAAGTTGGCATAGTCCTTCCGGAACAGAACATAGTTATTCTTACAAACATGGATCATATCATATCCAATTCCAACTGCACGAAGGAAATTCTTCATTTTACTGTAGGTGTGTGGCAGCTCAGATGCATCTGGGAAAGATTTGCGGAAAGCAGCCAACATCGCATCGAATGATTTGTTGGTCATCCGCTCAGATGTCTTCACCTGAACAAAGGTGACCATAGCTGAGAATACTGACAACTTATTTCCTGGGGTGACAGCAACATTGTATTGTTCCAACATGCGGGCCCACCGTTTTTCTTCTGCAGGTGAAAGTTCACGGAATGCACGGGCATTTCATAGCATTGTTTCAATGTTGGTCAAACTCATTGGCTCCGTCACCACCACCTCCCCTCCTCTTCCACCTGAGCATCAGGCAGATCAAGATGGTGATCTGCTGCTTCCACGTAGTCAATAACATTGATGTTCACAGCTTCACCATGATGAACCCACCTAGTATATGTGACCGACATCCCATACAAGTGTAGATGATTTTGCACAGTTGACTGGCGTCTTGTAACTGAATTCATACAACTGCTACACGAGCAGAGCACATCTGATTTCGGACCACCATACTCAGCTCTAATAAAGTTCATGAAGTTTTCAACCCCCTCGACATATGCAGCGGAGAATCTTCGAGCAGAAGTTATCCAAGTCCTGTCCATCTGTTAGACATACAAATTAGTTCTTCTACTAGAAATTACAGGAAAAACATATATGCTTTTTTATGAAGTCCAGAAAAAAATACCTAGGTCGATGTCTAAAGCTATGGCAACATATTTGGACGAGCAGATCTAAGTAACGAAATATATGTAAAGCTAATTCAGCAAACAGATTTGAGTGCTAAATTATGACAGGCTATTTCAGCAGTCAATGAGGCCGAGCACACATCCATCGGGCTATCGAAGGCCATCGCAGCAACAAAGATCGAGTATAAAACGGTGTAGAGCTATTTCACCTAACATATTGGCTACTAGACCATGGCAATCTACGTCACAATAAATATATGGCAGGATATTTTAGCAACTAATCGGCCTTGGAATGCCATCTCAGCTAAGCAGATTGAGTGCAGAACAGGGCAAGGAAGCTTCTTAAGCAGAGCATATTGACAGTAAACTACTTCGGCAAACAGTGAGATTAACAGCGTCTATCAGCTAACATTCAGCGCTACACCGACATGAACGGGGCCTCAGTCTAGAATGCGCGTACCGTGGGAGAAGCTGACCACCAAGCATCTCCACACGAACGTCGCCAGCGGTGGCGGCGCTGACCGCTGTGCACCTCCACAAGAACGTAGGCAGAGGTGGCGGCGTGGCTAGAGGACGGTAGTCTACGAGAGCGTACTGTGGGAGCGAGAGGATCGCCGTGTGTCCCCTCGACGAACCGCGGCACCGACGTATCGACGCGGCAGGGAGGGCGGCTTTGACGGAGCGAATGGAGTGGAGGGGGGCGTGGGGGAGGGGGTTTGGGGAATATTTGGCCGAAGGGCGGTTGAATCGGATTTGGGGGGAATTTTTGTGGGGGGGGGGGGAGGATTTTCGCGCGGTGGGTGGGGGGAGTTTGGCGCATGGTCGGTTTCTCCAAGTGCAGTCCCACATGTTAGTGAAGAGGCAAGCCGAAGCGTGTTCCGTTTGCGTGAGCGTGTGCAGGACCGAACGTGTGTGGGGTGCAATGCGACCGCGACAGGAGTGCTGTGAGTGTACCGCCTTTTTCCTTTTAAACCAGGTGCTTCACCCTCTCAAAAAAATGTTGCTTCGCGCGATCCATCGATACTACGGCCCTGTTTGGTTCATAAGTCCTAGGACTTTTTTAGTCCCAACTTATAAGTCCCAAGTCCCTAATAAGTCCCTACCTGTTTGGTTCCTAGGACTTAACATGGACTAACAGACCATATTACAACAATAAGTCCCTATAAGCCCTCCTTGAGAGTCTTATTTCATAAGTCCCAAATGCCCACTTTAAGTCACTATAAGTCCCTCCTGTTTGGTTTAGATGGGACTTAAAGGGACTTCTTTAAGTCCCTACACCAATAAGTTCCTGTAACCAAACACCCCCTACCACTAGTAATCCGGTAATCCCGACTAAAACGGCGCGGCCGGGTCTTTTCCCGTGCGATATGCTGGGAGGTTGGCTTAGTTGGGTTTTTTGAATTTGTCTTAATAATAAGCAGAGTTGGTGATGATGGTGTGCCTATCATCCTGCAATATAGGTTGTCCGATCTATATCTAACGGATAGGAAGGAAACTATGACAAATTACCTGCACTCCTCTCCACATTTGTAGATAATGCTTTCCCTCGTTCATCCTTTTCTCCCACAAGATCTTGATCTTCCGTGCAACGCATGGGCATCTTGCTAGTACTCCTACAATATGTATATTATTGTGAAAGTTCATATACACCGGCCGAGATTAATGCAAACACAGCAGATTTTCATTACATTTCGAACTTTATAGGACAGAAAAAATAAAAGAAACCCGACCCTAAACCTATTCTATGGCGGCGATTGACGTCCTCCATCTGCGATATCTATGTACGGGGGCGGGGTTCAAGACCCGTGAAGTGAAGGTGCGGTCTCTGGCGAGGAAGAGTAGAACACGGGATACGGACCGACCAGTTGGCACAACATGCCCTGCAGCCTCCCAAGCCCTACTCATCCTCGGAGGAGTCCCCGACCATGGCGGTGCCGGACGTTGGACGACGACAAGTAGGACGCGTGGCTGATGGTTCTCCCGTCATCGACTGCCAGCATGGCCACCGCTTGTGCGGTCGCGTCCGCGTCCGGCTACGCCGCTATTGCGTCGCGAGATCCGACTTGAGCGAGGGTGGCGACCTCGAGCTTCATCCCTGAAGACAAGATCTCCCGCAGAGCGTTCTCACTTGCTGTCATGACGGATGTGGTGCCAGGTAGGAGGACGATGCGCCATGGTGTGGAGGTTAACTGGGCGTTGCCACTTTAAGTAGCGCATTATCGATGAGGCCAAGCGTCCGGGTGCGTCATTAAGTCTCCGGAGTTGGTTCCTCGGGCACCGAGCCTCTTAACGACGACATACGAACGGACGGCATGAATACGAGTAGTTGGTGCCGGCTGGGAACGCACCGCGCCACGGCACGAGGGACGAGGGATTTGGTGTGCCAGGGTAGTCAGCTGTGGTCGTGGCAACGTTGGAGATGCCCTTTGCTCAAATGCAATCCCCGCATGTCATTGAAAAAGCAAGACGACCCACCATGGTCTCAGGTCCAGAGGATGCAGTTGGCCGCGCTACACCACGCCGCGGACGCGTCGCGGCCCCGTGCATCCTCGATGAGCCGGGTGTTGGGGTGTGTTTGGATTGTGGCCAAAGTGCACCTTACCAAAATTTTGGTCATGACCCAAAGATTGGTCTTTGTTTGGATGGTTGCCATTTTTTTGGCATGCCAATGAACTCTAGCCAACTCTAATTCATTTTTCTTGCCAATGTCGGCCAAATCATGGGCAACCAATACCTCAACCAAAATTTTGGTCATGACCCAAAGATTTGTCTTTGTTTGGATGGTTGCCATTTCTTTGGCATGCCAATGAACTCTAGCCAACTCTAGTTCATATTTCTTCCCAATGTCGGCCAAATCATGGGAAACCAATACCTCAACCAAAATTTTGGCTACCCAATGCTTTGATGGGGCAACCTTGGGCACAAGCCAAACATACCGTCGGTCGTGCCACAACACTAACGCCACCCTCGGCACACTGAAACCGACCGTGTCTATTGATTATATGAGCGTGTCGCTCACCACGGTCGCCATGTCCAGAGGCGGTCCTGGAGCTGCGCCCCGTTGTTGGCCCCAACGACCCACATGAACGGTTGTCGGTGGCGAGGAGGTTGTGGGCCAGCTCCTCCATTGGACTAGTCTGTGCTACATCGTCCCGACGGGTGTGCCCCACATGTCGGTTTCCCTGTTTTCCCGGCCATATTTGAGCGTCAGTGCTTCGTGTTGCGCATTAGGCATTTCACTATGTAGGCCAAGCGAGACAACTTATTGTTTATTTGAGCCGTTCAAGTGTAATCATGTGGCGTCTGCTTATTTCCCATTCCTTTCCAACCGTCTTCTCCATCGATCATGTCGCCCTCCAGTCGAGTCCATCCTCCCGCATGCCTCATTTGAACATTCCGCCGAGTATCATTTGCATGTACCCACCCTAGTCCTCTTTCAATAGATCTCCGGACTCCGAGATGAAATCGAGAGGGAACGAGTGGGGACACGTGATACCTAAGGCGGATTCAAAATTTTGAACCGGTGATCATAGCATCCGCAAATCATATATAAAGGGTATTCAATGTTCGTTTCGTTTTTGAACGTACAATATACTCCCTCCTATCCTTTCTACTTTACATATAAGTTTTATGTGTAGTCAAAGTATCTCTACTATGATAAAAAAGGTATCAACATTCAACAACGCCCAATCAATATTGTTAGATTCGTACGTACTCCTAGATTTGTACTCGAGATGGTTTCCAATTTGACTATTGACAAGATTAATAGTACTCCCTCCGTCTAGGTGAGTAAGTCATCTTAGGCTGTGCACCGTGACCAAGGAGGAGGGGAAAACGAGAGACATTAATGTTTATTTGCTAATTAATAGTATTGCATGCAATGAACTAACCACTGCATGTCATGTTTGATAGTCTAAGGTCATTAAAAGCATGCACACCCTCATCTCTTATTGGTTGATATGTCAAGAAACAAGAAACGAGGTAGAAGTTAATGCACCGCGCCTACGTGTTTTGGGACTATTTGGTTTTCGTAAGAATACTTACACACCTAGACGGAGGGAGTACATCAGATGTATAATGTGAAAATTATGTCATTGGAAACTCCTTTCACATACGAAATTGACCGTATGCTTTGTGTAAGTTGCATGTCATATATTATTACTCTAACATTTGTGTAAGTTGCATGTCATATATTATTACTCTAACATTTGGTCAAAGTAGTATAGTGGAAGTGGATCCTCTAATGTAGGTATCCCTGCCTTACCCTCCCTTTCAGTCACTTACTGGCGGACCCCATGCTTGCTAGGCCCCGCATGTCAGTTACTCAATGGGTTCGGCCACGTTAGGGGATCCTCATCCATAGTATACTCCCTCTGTTTTTATTTACTCCGCATAAAACAAAGGGAGTGGTTGTATAATAAATGACGCGGGCGGGGGAGGGGGAGGGACATCGGTTTGCTCTCAACTGCGGTCCCAGAAGCAAGCGAAAACGCAAGACGAAGCGCGTTCCATTCGGTGTGCGACGTGGAGGGTCCAACATGCCGGGCTGCAACGCGAACGCGACAAGAGCGATGTACAGTCAAAACCGATTGACCGGTCGTCATCGGAACCACAATTCACACTAGAACCTTCGCTGCTCAGCCTACGCCAGCCACTACCCTAAAACCACACCAAATCTCCAGCCCATTCCCCCACCTTTCGATCCCCTAGCCCGCATCAAGCGTCCCCTAGTTCGCCAGAAAGCCATGGTGCACCACAAGATCACTTACTACAAGATGCTGACGCCGGAGCGCCGCGTAGAAATCGCGGCGGCGGTCGGCGCCACAGACCTCCGTTCCCAAGCTCTCTTTGCGGCAGGCCAATCCCCGAGTTCTCTGGAGCCAATCTACGAGGAGGAGGAAGCCGATCCAATGTTCACTGCGGAGGTCGCGGCACAGAAGGCCCCCAATGGGTATGAGACGATGGACGTCGACTTCATCCCGGCGTCCGAGTCCCCCATGGTGCAGGCGGACCAGCGGTTCAACATGGCGATACTAAAGGAGGACTGAGAGGCAGAGGCTCAACTCGATGCGGAGCGCGCGCATGCCGCTGCCATCGTGGCTCTCCTGCAGGCGGAACCGGATGTCGAGGATGTGAACCGGGCGGTGTAGGCTCAACTTGAGGCGGAGCGCGCGGATGCCGCTGCCATCGAGGCCCTCCTGCAGGCAGAACCGGACGTCCTGGACATGAACTGGGCGACAGAGGCTCGACTCGATGCAGAGTGCGCGGATGCCGCTCTCATCGACGCTCTCCTGCAGGTGGAACCGGAAGTCCTGGACTTGAACCGGGCGGCGGAGGCTCGACTCGACGCGGAGCACGCGGATGCCGCTGCCATCGAGGCCCTCCTGCAGGTGGAACCGTACGTCCTCGACTTGAACCGGGCTGTGCTCTCGTCCGTGCAGAGCATCCGCACGCTCCGCTTGAACGAGTAGCTGGAGGCCGAGGACAACCACGATGCGGAGACACACGTCGGCAGCGACAACTGGTTCGCGCCGGCAGCCAAAGACGACGAGGCCGTCTCTTTCCGGGAGCAGTGATAGTTTTTCTTTATGTTGTTGTTTTTATGGATCTTTTGCTCTGTAAAAACATAATATTTGTTATGCAAGTCGCCTGACTTGGGTCAGTCTACCATTTCAGGCGGTTGGATGAATATCCAACGTCTCCTAACCCTTCTTTCCTTCTTCCTCACGTCTTCTTCTTCCCCAATAGACCACCGCACGGGTCGTACAGATACTCCCCAACATGCGGTTGGATAAACATACTCTATGAATGAAAATTATGTGTCAGCGATAGGATGGCTGAGTTTGGTTTGTTCACATGCGAGAACACATGTCAGTGAGGGTGCGTTCCCTTGGTTCAGTTTGCGGCGTGCAGGAGCGACTGTGTGAGGGTGCGGTGTGACCGTGGCGTGTAGGAGCGACCGTGTGAGGGTGCGGTGCAACCGCGACAGCCGTGCGCAAGTGTACCTCCTTCTCATTTTGAAAACTTTAGGCAAGCTTGGCAAAACTGTGTGGTGAAGTTTGGCAATGCAAGGCCTAGACCCAAACAGGATAAGTACGTACGTACTAGGAGTACTAGTGTTAAAAAAGAAAGGCGGGTTTTCCATCGCGGGATTTAATCGATACAAATCCTTGTTTCACGTGTCAATTAATGCGTATTTTTTTCTCGAAAGACCAAAGAGCTAACCATCTCACTCCTCATCACTTGATTAATGCAGCGCCATGCAAACGAACCTTCTCACTTCCGCATGCATGCAGGGGATATTAATGTCCTTGGTTGCTAACCCCATCAATTTTGCCTCGATTAGTGTTAGTGGCCCTTTGCAAATTGTAATTTTGATATACTGGCCTTGTGTATAAAAAAATGGAGGTAGTAACTATATTTGAATTCCTTGCCCATTGCGGTGACGTCGACGTTTGTTTTGGTGGTTTGGCGAAGTGCGTTCGACGGAGAACACCATTGAGGGAGACCACGGTAAGTCGTTCGCAAGTGCCGCCTGCAAGCCGAGACAACCACCTTATTTGCATCCAGAAAGTCCTTTACTAGTACTACTACTAGGAGTACTAGTGCGGTGAGATGGTTTCTTGAAGAAGACGATGGAGAAGCGGAGTCAGCCAAGAGTGAAATGATGGTTGCTTCGTCCGTGCTTTGTGATTTGACGCCTCACTGCTTTGTGATTTGTGATAGAAGGGACAGGGGAGTAGACTCTATGCTCTATACTGTACTACATGCGTCCAAGCATGGGAGAAAGAGGAGAGACGTTGCATTTTTCTATTCCTTCAATCAATCAATCAATCAGGGAGCTCCGGTTCCATCTTTTTGGCTTTGGCAACACCGTCCACAATGGCTCCCACGATGCCAAAAGCTATTTTCACATTTGGCTACACAATGTGGATGCCTTTAACCGTACCACTTGGTTTTGCTCCTGTGTGCTATCTATACAAATCTCAATTATATTGATCTAAAAAATTATAGAATCAAAGATTAGTAAAA
Source organism: Triticum timopheevii (assembly GCA_963921465.1). Lineage (NCBI taxonomy): Eukaryota > Viridiplantae > Streptophyta > Magnoliopsida > Poales > Poaceae > Triticum > Triticum timopheevii. The sequence goes on from OY997270.1 coordinate 317,418,529, forward strand.
AGGAGGTGATTTTGCCGCGCGGATGGCGGGGGAGGTTTCTTATTTTCGGAGGACATTGTCCTGGCAGTTTGCTAACATGCGGTCCCACGTGTCAGTGCTTTAACAAGCTGATACGCGTCCCACATGAGGCAGAACAACGGCAGAAGCAACACGTGGTTAAGTTGAAGAAGATGAGGGAGAAATGGATTCAGCAACGAGTGAAATGATAGTTGCTTCGTCCCTCCAACTTCTTTTTTTAGCGTTATTACTTTGTCCCTCCAACTTAACTGCGGGAAAGGTGCAGCTTTGTGATTTGACGCCTCATTGCTCATTACTACGCCGGCGCCATGACTGGGGTGCTTCACCCCGGCTGCTCTGCACTGTATTCCGGTATGGCACGTGGACCCGGTAGCTTGATGCCCCACATGTCGGTGAAAGGGACTAGAAGATTTATGAAAGCGAGCGCTCCACTCTTACGACGGAGGAGTAGATGACACGACGGCCCAGTGAACTGTCACTTGTACTGTATAGTACTATATTTTTGCTGTTTCGCACGATCCATCGATACAGACCCGATTAAACAGGAAAGGGCGGGATTTTTCCCGCGCGGTAGATGATACTGGCCATACATTTCAAAGGCAATATTAATGTATGCAAACTAAATAATTATAAGTAACAATATGATATCTAGTAAAACTAAAAACACATATGATTTATTGTGTTAGAGTGTAGGAGTAGTGCTGTATTGCATAGTTGTTAGATTTAACATGCGAGAACGTGTAGAGCTGTAGTTTTGGAGGGCCTACAGAGAGAAAAGCGTAATACGGTCACCGAACTTCAGAATAAGCTGATTACGGTTTCTATATACGTTTTGCGGTGATTATCCGGTCACTTGATCACAGTTCAGCATCGGATTGCACTCTGTTGACCGGCCAAATAGTCTGCGTGGCGCCATGTTGACTAGTTAAATTGACCATGTTCCTTGTGGGTCCCACCTGTCAGTTCGCATAGGGAAAAGGTCAGATGAACACAAATTTACGCAGGCGCGACAAGGCTCCAACCCGTGCGCAGGAATCACCTGCTTGTGTATGTGTCTGAGGGCCTGATGTGTGCGCATACACATGTAGGTTGAGCACTTGAGCGTGAGAGTGTGTGTTGGTCGTGTGGTGTACTGGTGTGTGCATGCATGCGTGCGTGTGTGCATGTGAGTGTTGCATGCGTGCGTGACTGCGTGTGTACGTGTGAGTGTTGCGTGGGTGCGTGGGTGCATGTGTTTGTGTGAGTGTTGCGTGGATGGAGTTCGTGTGCATGCGTGCGTGTGTGTATAATCACCACACCAGCTCCTGTGTGTTAAAACAGACGGCTCAGCATACCAATACAAGGCCACCTTGTCTGATGTGCCCGCGGTCATGACTTCGAACCACCGTCAAAATATTTTTTGTCGTTTGTTTTCATTCTTACTATCAAGATGTCCGTGCGTTGCACGTAACATCAAGATGCATTTGTATGACTTGTTTATCTTATGAGAGAAAAGGATGAACGAGGGAAGGCCTTATTTGCAAATGTGGAGAGGTGTGTGGGTACCTTTTTGCAAAATTGCCATAGTTTCTTTCCTATCCGTCAGATATAAATCGGACGGCCTATATTGCAGGATGGCAGGCACACCATCATCACCAACTCTGTTTTTTATAAGAGTGCATTTTATGTATTTTATAATAGTGTAGATGTAGAGTAGATACAAGTCGACAGATGGGCACGATGGTAGTGAGATAATGTGATGCAACACTAGAGGTGCCACGTGGAGCGTTTAACTGATCAACTAGTCATATCATGAGCAAACACAAAGTTGTACGGTGAGCCCGTGACTGTATAATAACCACTAAACATCAACGGTGACCGTAATGAGTGGATTATGAAGTCCAATGTATGTATCGTGCTTTCGCTTCAAATACAATGATTGTCATTGCATATATCGCGAGAGAAAGATGAAACACGCATGAATTTTTTGGGGGCTTACTTTTAGAGGACCTGGAGATAGTTTTGTGTGCATACGTGAAAGGGGCATACGGGGGGGGGGGGGGTATGCGATGGAGAGAGAGACGCTCTTCGTTTCTCTTTATTATGACTAACTATGTATATAGTATAAAAATATACAAATTCACAGTGCGGAATAAATATCATTGTGGGCACCATGCAATGCAAATTAGCATTCGTACTCCTCCATATAACTTTGTAATGTTGTATATATGTAGAAACTCTAAAATAATTTTTTGGCCACACTTTATTCAAAAGGAATGTTGTATGCGAAATAAACATGAAGAGACGGCTTTTTAGATCAATGGGGTACGTGATGTAACATGTGTGAATGTGTAGTTGATGCATTTGGCGGGGCCTAGAGAGGTATGTGTGTGTATTACGTATTCGAGAGAGGCATGGATAGAGGGGCCGACGGGGGTGGGGGCATGGGAGAGATAGCACGAGAAATGAGAGTGGTCTAGAGAGAGAGAGACGAATATGACGTCACGACAAGATATTCCATTCCCTTGAGTGTGTATATGCAAGAGGGGAGGGAATAGAGGCACCAGGAGAAATTTCCTGTGTGTGTGGTGTTTGTGTTGGTATGTGTGGGTGTGAGAAGATAATGAGACGTAGGGGCAGAGGGTGTGTCACCGCGTGAGGTCCGGTGGGTTGAGGTGAGGCCCTTCGTTTGGTTCCGTCCTGCGCCACATTGGTCGGCTCATGACACATTTAGGAAGACGCATGGATGACTAGTCGTACAAGACAAAGATAGAAGAATTGTGAAGGACTCTGTGTCCACTGACAAAGCCGGCTAGGATTTGTAACCCTAGGTTCTCGGACTAAGGTAACCCCTTTATCTCTGATATTACTATTCATCCAACCTAACTTTAAGGGGCATCCTACAGAAAGCTCTCCTAGAATCATACTCGTCGATTAGGAAGAGAGGTGTGAGATAATGCGTGAGAGACAGGCGTAAAGGTAATGTGAGTACATGAGACACGTAGTCAGGTCCATGTATATAGAAAGGGTCGATGAGGATTGTGCGTGTGTATGTTTGTGAGAGGAAGAGTGCTTGTGATAAAGGTTAGTGAAAACAGTTGTAAATGGTTACGAGAGGTAGGGAGGGTTATATCTAGAGCATGTGTGCGAGAAAGACACCTCGGGAGAGAGTGTGTGAGCATGTGTGAGAGACCACCGATGGAGAGTGAAACTACACGTAAAAGACTGCTCTACACATTGATTAAAGATATAAATTGTATCCAAATATTAGGATGGGATCATGATATTTGCAATTCGCGTAAGGAGCGGTCATTGATCCATCGGACATCTAGATTCTATCGAATTTGAGCATGTCTATGTTATTATTCGACACAATTGATCCACATAGTTAGTATTTTGAACTCCAAACAATGCATCGCTTTAGCAATCGAATATAAACGTGAGTATAGTTCATGTTGTGTGTGTAAAGCACATTATACATACGAAAGTTACACAATGGACATTTATAAATAGCTACCTATGAACTAGCATACATTTGAATTCAACTTAAGGTGGTTTAAAAAAAATCGAATTCAACATGAAGTCCATTCAATTATTTGAATTTGATATCATGGCATTTGTAAACCATACCTAAATTATGGGGGCACCAATCTTTGCTCTGATTTTGTACATAATAGCATATGTAGTCGTGTACAAAATAGATTCAAATTTAGCTCCTCCATTCCAAAATAATCGTAGTTATAGGATTTTCAAGTGTCAAAATTTCAAAAAGAAGTGGATAATTTAATGAGGTTTTCAAACATACAAGGTCAAATATAACATTGTCTATTTAGGTCAATCCTCATAGTTCAAGAGTACTCTAAACGTGAATGATTGTGTTTCAAAATTTCGAACGAAGCGCCAAAAGAGCCTCTACTCGCCCAAAACCGTGTGAGACCAATGTTTGGTAGTACAAGGGAATTACTTTTCTAATAACTCTGACCCGTGAAACCTACCGGCCCGATGTCCAAAGGTCTAAACCGGGGTAGGTTTGTAGCTTCATCTAGACGCCACGCAACCGCCTCCAAGAAACATTCATACACAATGGCTGCGTAAACACACATGCGCGCGGCTGAAATTGCTCCCGCCAACTATTTGGGACACCTGGGATTACCATCCTACCACCGACCCGCAGTAGGTCCGAAATTTAAGACGGGGGCAAAGTTTGTACTTTCCCCAAATTTCAAACAAGCGCATCCCATCTTCTGTTCAAAAAAGCCAAAAACAAGCGCATCCCAGACCGAAAGATGGTTCCCCCCACCCGTTCGATTCCCCATTCGTACTCCATGGGCGCCAAAACTACCTCTCCACCAGCCGCGAAACCCCGGAGTCCTACGTCCGCCACCCTATCCCACCCATCAACCGCTGCCCTCCTCCATCACGCTGGAGCCGATACCCCGACGTCGTCGTCCACCGCAACCTCAACCGCAACACCCTCCACGACTAGTAATTGAAGCCGAGGCCGAGCCGTCCATACCCGAGCCAGTTCAACCACGCCGTCCTATGCCTCACCGCTGTCGCTCCAACTTCGCCACCCTCCACCGCACCGGAGCTATTCCTGCTACGCCGTCCTTCGCCTCGGATCTGCTCCCCCTCCGCCGACATACGGCCACGGCAACACAGTCAACAATTTGGCCATGGGTTCGTCCAAGCCTGCACCCTCCAAAACATCGGTTTACCCGGTAAAAAGAAGAAGATCGGCGCGACATGTGGAGGTGACCACACTGGTAACCGAAGAAGGTACTCCTCTTCCCGTATTCGTGCAAATCTTACGTCTCTGCTTGCACGGTATTCATCCCACAGAAGACACTAGTTGACCGCTTCTTCTTGATACTAGATGTTCCTAGTAACTCGCGATGCACAAGGTTTCTCCTCATATACTATTTCACCTTAGCTAGAGGTCCGTCGCCCCCCTGAATTTCAGTTTCTGGCCAGTTGATTCCCAATTAACGGAAGCATTCCCCGGAGGAACAGGCGCTAGTACGACTATTACGTCGGGGAAGCAGCGCCTTGGTGTTTATCTTAGGGGTGTGTGCAGCCTAGAGCTACTGGCGCCCGATCTAGAGGTCGGCCGGGATTAAAGGGATGGCTTGGGGGTGCTGCCAAGCACGGCGGTGGTGTGAGGTCGATGGGAGGGCGGGGCGGCGGAGGCATGGGTCTGGGCCGGTGGTCGCTGGCGGTTCGAGAAAGATCGTCAACTATGACTGGCAGGAGGTAGACGAAGGCCATCTGCCCGTTTCTTATAGATCAGACGGTTTATTAAAAAAATTGACTGACCTATTTATTTTCAGCCGACTGTTATCTTAGATATGACCACATGTGGTGGTGTGCTGGAGGAGTACCTGCATTTCCTGTGCTCATATATTACAAAATCATACGGAGTAGAATATAATTTTGTTTGCCATGCAATGTTGTAGAGCTATCATATGTCTCTTGTCATTTATTTTTCAGCCACCTGCTATCTGCTACTTTTACAGTGCACTAGTTCTGCACACGCTTCACCCATACTCTCACATTGTGTTTTTATGCAAGGTTATTTCAGAGTCTGTCGAAAGCGAAGCAAAAAAGAGAAGAGACAAGTCGTGCTAGCTTTCTACGCGGCTAGGCGCGGCATGTTACAGCGCTTTAAAGGGTGCAGTGTCAGCAGATGGAGACGGTAAACGTTGCTCTGGAGTTGATGACCTCGCTCGCAATGAACCACCATCCCAGGTGCTTGCTTTAACTTCGCAGTGTCATATGTGGTTGCATGTTCCATATGGTGTCTAGATTGTATTCGAAAGGCTAAAGTCGGTCTTTATTAAGATAAGGAAAGATATTTTTTACATGAACCACCATCCGGTGAGCACCAGAAGACAAATAGCTAGTCAGGGCACTGGTCGAGCCAGTGACAAGCCCAGCAAAGACAGGCATCACCTGGAAGCCAACTAAAAAGCCGCGATGGTGTCGAAGCAGCCCGCCTCCCACCAGGCTCTCAGGTCCTAGATGATCATGTTCACCACTCCAGCCGGATGTCTAGCTTGTATTGCTTCCAATTTGGTTAAATTGCATCTGCTTAGCTTACACATTATACCTTTGAATATGACATGCCTTTCTGTTTTTGGTACATACTAGTACATTTGTGTATTAACCATGTTCTTACATCAAACTAATGTTCTTGTGTATCCCTCATCAATCACTTATGACAAGGCAGGCAGGCAAGGGGACTACTCCTGATTTAAAGAATGCAGCGTCGGCCTCCCGACATGATTCTCAAGAAACAGAAATGCTAGATGAAGATAGTGAATGTAGCTCTGTAGTTTATTACAGCATTTCCCCTACACTAGCATCGCAGGTGCTTGCTCTAACTTGGCAGCGTGATATGTGGTTGCATGTTGCATATGGTGTCTAGATTGTAATTCTTCCAATCTAGTTAAACTGCATGTGCTAGTCTACTTAGCTTATACTCCTGTAAATGTGACATTATACATGTTAATGTGACATGCCTTCCTGTATTTAGTACATAGTACATCTGTCTATTAAGCATGTCCTTACATAAAACTATTGTTTTTTTGTATCCCGCATCAATCAATATGATGAGACACCTTTAGTATATGCAGTGCGATATTAGTTGCATCTTTCATATGATTTATAGCATGTGCTGCTTCTAATTTGTTGAAATTCCATTTATGATGGGACGCTTTTAACTTGGCAGAGTCATATTGGTTGCATCTTTCATGTGGTGTCTAGCTTGCATTGCTTCTTATTTGCTGGAATGGTTTCTGCTTAGTTTACACAAACAGTTGTGAACATGCCATGCCGTCCTGTTTTTCGTACATATTCCATCCTGGTATCATGTGTTTGCCTTACATCAAAGTAGTGATTGTCAGTATCATGCATGAATGAGTTCTGAAGATAGAATTTTATTGCTTTTTCGTGTCGGTTTTACTTGACAATTCAAAATCAATAAAGCGGAAGGAAGTTAGCAAGGCAGCGGATAAAGGTGCTCCTTCCGAACGGAGGGCCTCTACAGTTTCTACTCCTCCACAGCCCCAAGATGATTTCCAAGACAACACATGCATAGACACTCAACAAAGCTTTGTTTATGATGAGCACATCTCCCCTAGTGCAGCATCACTGGTGCTCCCTCTAACTTGGCACTGTTATATGTGGTTGCATGTTATGTGTGATGTCTAGCTTGTATTGCTTCTAATTTTGTTGAATTCCATCTGCTTACTTTACACATTATACTTGAATAAGACACGTCTTCCTGTTTCTAGAACATACAATATCTGTCATCACACCATGTTCTTACATCAAATTACTACTGTTGTGTAACCTGCAACAATCACTTATCATAAGACACGTTTGACTTCGTAGTGTGATATAGGTTACATCTCACATTCGTTTCTAGCTTGTACTACTAATTTGTTGAAATGACACTTATGACGAGACAGTTCTAACTTGGTAGAGGGATATTCGTTGCATCTTTCATATCGTGTCTAGCTTTCATTGCTTCTAATTTGTTGAAATGCCTTCTCCTTAGTTTACACATCATAAGCTGTGAATATGCAATGTTGTGAATATGCAATGGCACTAATGACGAGAGACCTCTAACATGGTAGTGTGATGTTGTTTCCATCTTGCATATGGTTTATTTCTTGTACTGCTTCACATTTGTTTAAACGCCATTTATGCTGAGACACTGTTAACTTGGCAGAGCGATATTTGTAGGATCTTTCATATGGTGTCTACCTTCCATTGCATTGCTTCTAATTTGGTGAAATGTCTTCTTAGTTTACACATCATTGTTCTGGTTATCTCTTCCGTCCTGTTTTTCATACATATTACATCCTCCTATCATGTGGTTGTCTAACATCAAAGTTCAGTTTGTCTGCATCACGCATCAATTTGTTCTGAAGAACTAAATTGTTATTCATTTTTCTTGTCAGCTTTACTTAACATGGCACAGAGAAAGAGGAAGAAACACAGAATGGCAGGGAATGAGAAGCCGATGAATCCTGCAGATTCTGCTGGTACTGATGGTGCAATAGAAGGTGAAAGTCCAGCGGAAAATTCTACAAACACGGCATCCCATGCTACACGAGCTGCAAAAAAAGCCAAACAGAAACAAATAGCTACCACCAAACAAGCAGAGACAACCCTTGTTCTTGCAATACCTACCACAGTACTACCAGCTGCACGACTTACTCGTGCGTCAACTGAGCTAGAAGCACGTTCCCAAGATCCCTTGCAACCTGACACTACTTCCTAAGCACTCTTGACACAAGACGAGTTGGCCATATTAGATGAACCTTGTGAGCTTCAACAACAAGAAGGTAGTTGCTGGAGTCAAGTTACAATTGCATGCTTCTTTATATGTAGTCTAACAGTTTGATGTACACTAACACTTCCTATGTTCGTTGTTGGACTAGTACCTAGGCGCAAGAGGAAACAAACATCAGGGATAATGCTCAATAGGTTAACAAAATCTAGAGGAGGAAGAATGGAGATCCGTTTTGAGGCAGGTTTAAAAAGGCCACGTGATGCTACAGAGTCAGCCAAGTTAGTATCAGAGGCAGCGATTGCCGTTAGGTGTCATGTACGTATCCTCCCAACATGGATTCAGTACAGGAATGACAAAGATGAAACCCAGTTCAACACCTTCCCCGACCATTTATCTGTAAGTATGGTTATGTATGGAAACTAGTAATATCGTCTTGCTCTGTCCCATACTTTCTAGGTTGCTGATAATGAGACTCCCATAATTTTCAACAGATGAGGTTCAAGTTGGATAGCCAAGATGATGCAACCAGACAAGCTTGCACCCATGTTTTCAAGTCTGCTCTGCGACAGTATTAGTATAACTTGAGGAAAACTCATTTGAAGGCAAGGCTAACAATGAACTTTCCCAAACATCTCCAGTAGAAAATATATCAGATGAAGACTGGAGGGGCCTTGTTAAACACTGGTCTGATCCGAAGTATCAGGTACATTATATATATGTGATCAGATCACATGTTGAAGTCCTATTTACGCATGTGCCACACAAATCTATCTTCTTGTAGGTGAACTGTTCAAAGAACAAGGCCAACCGTACTAAACTGAAATTCCAACAGACGACAGGATCTCGTAGCTATATTGCACACTGCGAGGCTCTTGTAATTAGCTGTTGTTTCACTCTTTTCGTTGTACCATATTATCAGATCTATATTGACTTGTTCGAAATGCAGAGGAAAGCCCGCAAGGACCAAAAAGTACCTGAACCAAATGCTGTGGAAATCTTCAAGGACTGTCACACCAGCAAGAAGAAGGGCATGACTACATCAGTCAAAGCCGCTGTTGTAAGTCCATAATCCTCATGCCTTTTAACTACTACTTACTCTGACTTGTGCCTTGAACTGCATGGTTTGCAGCCAATGTCTATTACTCTTTTGAATCTTATATACAATTGTCTTAGCGTATCATTGACCTTACAAGGTTTAAAAGAGAGGAGTGATGTTCCTTTGATCTTGACCCGTAATCTAGTTCCATGCTAGACTTTGCCACAAAACATTACAATTGCCTGTTTGTCTGTTCTCAGTTGTTTTGTGATATGAATGATGTCATACTATGCTTGCCGTATTATAAACTTCGTCTCTTTATCCTTAGCCCTCAATACAATGTGAAGAAATAGACAATACATTAGCGATGGTACATGGTCATATGTTTCGAACCTGGTTTTATTATGTACTTTGCAATAAAATACAACTAATATTTTACATGGGTTCACCAGAATAAGTTTTGTATATAGACCAAAGCTATTTTGCTTGGTTTTGCTGCCTCCTTAATATCTTCTATTCTGGTACTACAAATGTAAAACCTCAACTTTTCAGCGAGCTATGGAAAAAATGGTGGAACCGCCACCTTCTGAAGGTGGCGAGGCAACTATAACCGCAATGTCAGCTCTTGCTGCAGTGGGTCAGTACCTGTCCACTAACAGTGCCAAAAGCATGTTCCTGCGTAATATTGGGTTGGTTGTTAAGGCAATATCGTCCAAACTGCCTCATGATCAAGATATGCAAGCTCAAAGCAATGTTGTATCTGCGCTCCAGACACAACTCCATTCCCTAACAGAGGCCCTTTGTGAAACAAGGAGAAACCTTGCGCAATGTCGTCAAGATATGCATGGTTTTGAAACCAGACTATCAGACATTTGCTATGTTGTTCAGGAGCCTAGGGGAAATGAAGGCAAGGGTTATGGTGCTCCATCAGACAATACAACATGAAAACATAACATTCAGGTCAAATGAACCGAGCTTCTGAACTTCTGGTGGTGCATTTATCTGCTAGACTGTTAAGTTTTATGCCAACCTTCCTTTTGTTATATAGTTGTAATTTGTTTTGGTGCGATACAAAATTTATTCTTAACGTGTAGCCACCGGCTGAAGAAAACAGCAAGCCATTTTTGTATAGTGTAGGGTGTTCCCTACATTTGCACTGGTGGCGATCTTTGATGCCGAGTGGATGTAATCTGTGCAATCGCCTTAATAGCCTAGCGTTAGTTTTGGCCTTATTTATTTCCTAGTCTTCTTTTCCCTGGTTTGCTAGTGGCCGCAACTACCATGGGTCATATACGGGCCGTAGGATCCATTGGTCTCCTACGGGCCGCCGATAAATGGGCCTGTAATCGGTGGGCCTCGGGCCGTCGGATAAATGGGTCTACATGGGCCGTAATCGGGCGTAATTGGTATCGGCCCAGCACGGTAATGGGACGTTAACATGCCGCAGGACTGCAAAAGCTAAATTCTGTCAGAGGCATAACAGGTCGTTAATGGGCCAGAATATAGGACGGGCTAGCCAGAAACGGGACGACTCTTGCCATGGGCCGAATTTGGCCCATTAGGGTAACAGGCCAGTAACAGGCCAACTCTTGCCATGGGCCAAATTTGGCCCATGTGGGGAACATGCCAGTAACGGGCCGACTCTTTCCATGGGCCGAATTTGGCACATTAGGGGAATAGGCCAGTAACGGGCCGGAAGTAATCGAGGGCCGAAAAGGAGCCCAAGAACGTATGGGCCGTCAATAGGCCGAAAGCTAACACGGGCTGGAAACGGCCCATGTAAATCACAGGCCGTTAACGGGTACAAAGAAAATTACTGTTCATTATGGGCTAGAGTCACCGTGGGCCTGTAAAGGGCCAAAAGATACGAAGGCCTCATATGGGCCGAAAGTGAAATGGGCTGGTGTTATATTCGACGACCCACATGACGTTGTTGGGCCGATTTCCTTTAGTGCCTAACGGGCCGTGAGTTAACGGGTCATAAAATGGGCTATTTGCGAAGAGACCGTTAACAGGCTTTTCATGGGCCAGCCCATTAACTTTTGACCAAGTCAAATGGGCCGGCTTTGTAAGCTAAATGGGCCAGTAGTGGGCCATGGCACGTGTCGACATATCATAGGCGCCTATCTGACCCACTAACGAGCTGACATGTGTTTCGTCCGGCCAATAAGAATTTTACACGTGGAAATTTCCCATTGGTCGGGGCTGTTAACGGGTTATCGGATCGAAAACCCGACCTGATAGCTTAACGGCGTTCCGTTATGGTGGATGCCACGTGTTGGTCACCCTTGACGAAAGCACTTCTGTGACGCGCAATTTATCATCATGGAAGTGGACACTTCCATGATGATAGTTTTGGTAATGTCATGGAACACTTCTACGACAGCACTGGTATGACTATCTTGATTCTGTCATAAATTTGTCATGGATGTACATGCATGACAAAAACGCGACCTATTGTGACAAACACGTATCATCACGGAAGTGTATTTTTTTGTAGTGTATATACATCGTCCGGACTATTGAAGCATGAAGATACAAGACTCAAGACTCCGTCTCGTGTCCGGATGGGATTCTCCTTGGCGTGGAAGGCAAGCTTGGCGATCCGGATGTTATATTTCCTTCCTTGTAACCGACTCCATGTAAACTCTAGCCCTCTCCGGTGTCTATATAAACCCGAGAGGTTGGTCCTTAGAAGGCCGATCACAATTACAATCATACCATCATAGGTTAGCTTCTAGGGTTTAGCCTCTACGATCTCGTGGTAGATCTACTCTTGTACTACCCATATCTTCAATATTAATCAAGCAGGAAGTAGGGTTTTACCTCCATCGAGAGGGCCCGAACCTGGGTAAACATTGTGTCCCTTGCTTCCTGTTACCATCAGCCTAGACGCACAGATCGGGACCTGTCGTGGAATTGTCACGGCAGATGTCCTTAGTGTCAGGACTTAGTCGCGAGGCCAACGCATCTATGTGGTAGCTTGAGAGGGGTTGATCGGGACGAGAGTCGCAACACGCAAGACAAGGATTTAGACAGCTTTGGGCCCCGGGAAACATCATCCGGTAACAACCCTACATGCTGTTTGTGGCTAGGTCTCATTATGATCATGAGAGAGTCGCTGGTAAGCCAGCTCTTTGTGTCTAGCCCTAGAGATTGTTCTTGTTGCATGTTCCTCTTTGGGGAGCCCTGCCCCTCCTTATATATGTTGAAGGGGCGGTTTACATGAACTGTTGCTAGTTGGATTAGGACTACCCTATTACAAGTGGAGTCCTAGTCTTGCTTCCTTTGTAGGAGAATATTCCTTATGACTTCCTCTTAAACCGGCCCACCATAACATGAGCCGGCCTTTCATGAACCTCTCATTGGGCCACCGGGTCTTTGTCGCTCCTCTGACCCGCCTGCCGGATCAGCAATGAATCGTAAATTGCCAGGTCCAAACGGGTCGCTAGTGAATCGCCAAGCTCTAGCCGGGTTATACTTCTGGCCGGGTTACGCCGCGGGGTATATCCCCGACAGGACCCCCTACCCGAGATCCGCCGGTTTTGACACCGACATTGGTGCTTTCATTGAGAGTTCCTCTGTGTCATTGCTACGAGGCTCGATGGCTCGTCTCGTTGTCAGGGACAACCTTACCTCCGGGGGAGCTCTGGCTGTAGGCCAAACTCTCTGACTAGGCAGCTTTGTCATGGCCGCCCCATCGGCTGTCGCGCCGACGATGGCCTCTCGGGTCATCACGCATAACCTTCGCATCAATTCGGAACTCACCGAACAGATGGATCCAATAGAGCTCTCTTCTCTTAGTGAGCTCTTGGATCGCATCGCAGCTTTGGGAGTCGCTATGGACTATGACCGGATTGGGCTCAAACCCGACCAAAGGGACATTAAATCCCCGCCGGCCACCCACGAGATAGCGGTAGCGGAGGAACCACACAAGGATTATCCCCCTATTTTGAGGACGAATTATGTCCAGATCACCGAGCTCCCTGAGCCGGACACCCGCTCAAGGGAAGACATGACCCGGGTCCCGGACTTAGAAATGGGCATTGGGCCGGAGAAATTGGGCGGCCCCCTGTGTCCCAAGCTGTCAAACTCGGAAACTCCCATGCCCCTGGGTGCTAAATCGGATCCGAATTCGGATTCAGCTATTCCCGCCCACACGGACTTAAACCGTCTCTGTCATATCAGGCAAGAGCCCCAGGAGAGAGTGCATCGTTACTCGGCCAGATTCCTCCTTGCTCTAAACAAGGTCAAGGACTGCCGCGAGGAGGACGTGGTCTCACTTTTCTGAAAAAACTACACGAACAAAGGAATCCTTAATGCTATAAGTCGTCGTGACATAGTACACTTCGCGGACTTGCCAACCATAGTACAGAAGTACTGTGCGATGGAAAGCGTCTGGAAAACCCAAACCGAATTCTGGGATAGTCCGGCTCTCACCAAAACCTTTGTTCGAGCTAAACGGGCGAACTCTTGTAAGTCGGCCGATCCAGTCCCCAAGAAACCAAAGCCCACCCCAGGGCGGGGAACCGTATTGGAAGGATGGCTCGATGGTCCATGTAGACTCCACAGCACTCCGGACACAACACCAACTCATAGCCTTAGGGCATGTTGGATACTCTGGCAGGTTGCAAAAAGCGGCAAGGATCTTCTTTCAAGCCATAAGGCAGAACAACATCCCGCCAACAAAAACAATACGGTACTCACGGTCTTTGAGACTTTTGCCTCAAACAATAGGCGCAAGCGAGGTCATCGAAGCTCCGCTGAAATTTGCCATGTGGCCAAAATAAACCCCTGGAATGACACTGCTATAACTTTCAATGCCAGTGACGAACCTCGATTCCAGACTGTCCGGGCACCGGCCGCTCTGGTCCTCAGCCCAATCGTGGACGGCTTTCGGCTCACTAAAGTACTCATGGACGGCGGAAGTGGATTAAACTTGATCTATGAAGAAACACTCAACAAGATGGAAATTTACAAAAGCTGTATTGAACAGAGCGGCACAACCTTCAGGGGAATTATCCCTACCCGGGAAGCGCGGTGTGCGGGAAAAATCACACTCGATGTGGTATTCGGCACCCTAGAGAATTATAGGTCCGAAGAAATCACATTCCAAGTGGCTCCTTTTAGCAGTGGATACCACGCCCTTCTAGGGCGGGACGCGTTTACAAGCTTTCAAGTTGTACCCCATTACGGGTACATGAAGCTTAAAATGCCCGGACCCAATGGAATCATCACTCTAGCTAGTGATCCGGATGTCGCACTTCGCAACGAAAACAAAACCGCAGCACTAGCCCTGGAAGCATTATCTGAAGCCCTAGCAGCCGAAGAGTTAACAACATTGCGGGCCACCATGGACACGGACGACGTGATACTCGACAAGAGACCCAAGTCCACCTCATTTAAACCCGTAGACGAGATAGTCAAATTCCAAGTCCATCCAACGGACCCCACGAAGACAGCTTCCATCGGGACATAGTTGAGCCCCGCGATGGACGCTGCACTGTCAGATTTCTTACGCGAGAATTGGGACATTTTCGCCTGGCACCCATCGGACATGCCGGGCATCCCACGCAGATTGGCCGAACACAGCCTCAATATACTAAAAGGATACAAACCGGTCAAGCAGACTCTAAGACGATTTTCAGAGCCCAAAAGGCAAGCCATGGGGGAAGAGCTTGCCAAACTACTCGAGGCCGGATTCATCAGAGATATCAAGCATCCGGATTGGCTGGCAAATCTAGTAATGGTACCAAAGAAGGACAAATCCTGGCACCTGTGTGTCGACTTTAAAGACCTCAACAAGGCTTGCCCCAAGGATCCCTTTCCCCTCCCTCGCGTCGATCAAATCATCGATGCCACAGCAGGACACGATTCGCTATGTTTCCTCGACGCATACTCTGGATACCATAAAATAAAGATGGCAGAGTCCGACCAAGCTGCAACAGCTTTCATAACGCCATATAGCCCTTTTTGCTTCAACACTATGCCTTTCGGGCTTAAGAACGCCGGAGCAACCTACCAACGCATGATTCAAACATGCCTGGAAAAGCAAATCGGCAAAATAGTGGAGGCATATGTGGACGACGTGGTCATAAAAACAAGACATGTCGAAACCCTAATAGACGACTTGAGGCTTACATTCGACAACCTCCAGACATACGACATCAAGCTGAACCCGAAAAAATGCGTTTTCGGCGTCCCCTCAGGGAAACTACTCGGCTTCATTGTTTCCAATAAAGGAATTGAAGCGAATCCGGCAAAGATCCGAGCTCTGTCACAGTTGGCTATACAAACAGACCTCAAGCACATCCAGAAACTAGCAGGATGCGTGGCTGCTCTAAGCTGCTTTATCTCCAGGTTAGGAGAAAAGGCATTACCTCTTTACCGCCTTTTTGGCGCACCGAACACTTCGTGTGGACGGATGCAGCCGCGGCCGGACTGGATGAAATAAAGACCTTATTGGCCAGTAATCCAGTACTAAAAACGCCAAATATTGGCGAACCTATGTTGTTGTACATAGCTGCAACACATCAAGTTGTAAGCGCAGTGCTCGTCGTGGAATGAGGGGCTGACGGATACAAATTCCCGCTCCAGAAGCCGGTTTATTACGTATCCACGGTCCTAACCCCATGCAAATCCCGATACCCACACTATCAAAAAATAGCATACGCGGTCTTCATGGCATCCCGGAAGCTACGACACTACTTTCAAGAGTGTTCGATTACGGTGGCCTCCGAAGTACCACTCAATGACATAATAAACAACCGCGACGCTACGGGCCGGATTGCCAAATGGGCCATCGAGCTCCTTCCATTCGACATAACATACAAACCACGGCGGGCCATTAAATCGCAAGTATTGGCTAACTTTATCGCCGAATGGAGAGAAGCCAAACTCCCTAAAGAGTACGGTGCATACTCAAACTGGATCATGCACTTCGACGGCTCTAAAATGCTGGCCAGATGGGGAGCAGGGGTAGTCCTGACGTCTCCCACCGGAGACACGGTCCAGTACGTCCTCCAAATATTATACACAGACTCCAACAATGCAGCCGAATATGAGGCTCTATTGCACGGTCTTCGGATAGTAGTCTCTATGGGCATTCAACGCCTAGAAGTGCGTGGGGATTCAAACCTTGCAATATCACAAATAAACGGAGACTTTGATGCCAAGGACCCAAAAATGGCGGCCTACCGTAATGCCGTCCTCAAAATGTCAGCTCAGTTCAAGGGGCTCGAATTCCACCATGTGGCTCGAGAAAACAATCAAGCGGCGGACGTCCTCGCTCGCATCAGCGCTAAACGCGACCCTGTCCCGCCTAATATATTCCTGGAAAGGCTGTTCAAGCCCTCCGTAGTATGGGAAGGGGAGTCCGGCAATACTAGCACGGATCCGAATACACCCCCAGATTCCGAACTATCAGACATAATCAGAGGTTCTACCACCGAAATGACATCCTCGGCCCATGAAATCATGGTTGTAATCGCCCCGTGGACTAAGCCTTTCTTGGCCTACCTAAATAGGCAGGAGCTCTCCGAAGACCACAATGAAGCACGCTGCATCGTCCGGCGCTCTAAAGCTTACAAAGTCTACGAAGGGCAACTCTACAAGAAAAGTGCTACCAGAGTACTCCAAAGATGCATCTCCAAAGAGGAAGGGCGGCAGCTCTTGGCTGAAATCCATGCTAGACTGGGCGGGCACCACGCCTAGGCTCGAGCACTAGTCAACAAGGCCCTCCGTACATGTTTCTATTGGCCGGCGGCCCGAGCAGACGCACAGGACCTTGTCCAACATTGCGTCGGTTGCCAGCTCTTTGCCAATCAGAGTCATATGCCCCCTACCGCTCTCCAAACAATCCCCATAACTTGGCCCTTCGCGGTCTAGCTGGGGGCTGGATATGGTTGGACCTCTTAAAGGGGGAAGCCATAAGAAAAAATACTTATTGGTCATGGTGGACAAGCTCACCAAATGGATAGAAGCCAAACCAATCAAAATGGCCGAATTCAGACCAATAATAGACTTCATATCCAGGGTCGTACACCGATATGGTGTCCCCCACAGCATCATCACTGATAATGGCTCGAATTTCATAGCCAACGAAGTGAAAACTTGGTGCGGAAAAATGGGCATTAAGCTTGATTACGCTTCTGTCTACCATCCCCAAACAAACGGCCAGGTAGAACGGGCAAATGGTCTCATCATGAGCGGCATCAAATCCAGACTAGTACGATCCTTGACAGAGTCGGATATGCACTGGGTCGAACAGCTCAACTCCGTACTCTAGGGGCTACGGACCACGCCGAATCGCACCACCAGATATACACCATTTTTATGGTATACGGCACGGAAGCAGTACTACCCTGTGACATAATACATGATTTGCCACGCGTACGCATGTACGAAGAGAAGGAAGCCGAGTTAGATCGGCAGGATAACTTGGATGCACTGGAGGAGGAGCGCGATGTCGCAAAAGCCCGCTCCGCATTCTATCAGCAGCAGGCTCGACGATATCAAAGCAGAGAAGTGCGGGCCAAAACCTACAATATTGGCGAGCTCGTTCTACACCTACGGGAGAAGAAGAAGGACAAACTCAAATCAAAGTGGGAAGGTCCCTTCATCATCGACAAAGTTCTCATTGGAGGAGCGTAGCACTTACGTAATGCATCCAATAACAGACTCGAGTCGAACCCATGGAACGCGGCCAGACTCCGGAGATTCTATGCCTAACGCCGAACTCAGTGTTCGTCTCCTTACCCCTCCTTTTTAATTATGCTCCACCCATTTTCTTTTCTTGACCTTTTTCCTCTTCACACAAAGTATTCAATATAGTACGGACGCCCGGATCACTCCGGCCGTACTATGTGTGTAAGCAATACCTTGGGGCTTCCTATTCGGATGCTAAACATAATTACTTTAAATGGCTTTTTGCCCATCACATATGCTCTCTTTTTCCATATGTTCCTTTTCTTCACCATTATATGCATCGATATGACTTAAGATGTGGCCAAGCTGGGTTGCCTGGCTCTTGTGTTTATGCCCTACGTTCCCATTAATTCGGCTAGGGCATAAGGGGAGCACCTCTGTGATTGTTACTGCCGGTTCAGCCGGATGTGTACCTCAGACTGGGTGAAGCCGAAAGCTAGCGTCCTTAAGAGAATATTCGGTCGGTGAACAAAAGATGTACTCGTTTATTACAATGTCAATCCCCAGAAGTTTTGTATCCTGCGCCCTTGTTCGCAGTCCTGACATGTGCATCGTCGCATGCGTACCCAGGGAAAGGAAGCCCTAACGGAGCTATTCTCCCTGGAAGATGTTTCTTACTATCCATGTAATATAACATAACTAGTTGGGTACTTGTCTGTTCAAGCATTTATGACCCCTACGCCTGGTGTCCATGCATACCCCGGTTCTGTATAACTGAACGGGTATTCGGACACACCCCGGACTATAGGATCCAGGGGCTGAAGCGAAAAGGTCCGCCATGACAAATGATTTTAATCCGGCTAGGGACTACTTTTGTCCATTGAATTACACAGCCACTTGGACTGACTATATTCCTCCTCTATACCATCCAACATGCTATCTAGCTTACAATCCTATTGAGAATACTTTGTGGCTAACGCTACCTCGTCATATACCAGACTCACGGGAATTTCTTGCCCATCTGGCCCCGCCGGTCCAACTTCGGCCATATGGTTCGGGTCCAGCTTGGTGTAGAGCGTCTTCACCATAGCCCAGGCTTCTCTTGCACCTTGCCGGTAGGTTGATACCTTCCACAATCGGAAGCGCTGCCACGCTCCTTGTAGCATATCCACAAGCTCCCCCATGCCATTCAATAGTAAGCTTGATAGCCACAAGGCCTGGGCAACGCCCTACATCACTTGCCAAGCTCGCTCGTGCAGTTGTGAGAGGTCTTGTAGTAAATCGCCTGTAGATGAGGGCATCTCCTTCTCGGGGCGACCAGTTAACATTCCTACAAGCAAAATCCTTTCAATATGCTTCTGCGCCGAACTATACCACAGTTCGTCTTGGCACTTACCATAGATGCCGCGTCGAAGCCTTTTATTCTCCTTCATGGAGTCCGCCAGCTGAGCGCGGACGTATTTTAACTCCACATCCAGCTGGACTTTGGCATCTTGAAGATTGTTCTTCTCCTGCCTAACTTGCGTAAGAATGCGCTCGCCAGCCTTCAGCAGCCTTTTGAGATGTGATTCGTCATCTCTTATGCACTCCGGATTCACCCTGGGATTGTCTGCAGAATTTTCTGTTAGACTCGTCATACCAGCCACTTACTTACTGGTGCATATTCGTACAATTGAGACAAATGTTACCAGATGAGGGTCTTTGGGATTCCTCTAACTTGGCAATTATGGCCCTCAGCTCGGTCTTGCACTCCTCCAGCTCCCGAGACAGTTGATCATTCTTATCTACAAGGACCTATGCATAAATTGATCCTTAAAACAGTTGTTCCAACCGTTTCAAGTCTCAGGGACTACTGCTATATGTCGTGGGTGGAACGAGCACGAGCACCTATGGGGCAGGGGGGCCCTTCTCGTTCGGCAAGGGGGCGGAGCGCGCGCGCAGAGCGGATCGAGGCGAGAACACGCGGGGGATTTTTACCCAGCTTCGGAGCTCTCCGGAGAGATAATACTCCTACTGCTGCTTTGTGTTTGTATTTTGTTCTTGCTCAAGAGTATGAGCGTCTTTGGGTTGTGGTGTCGAGTGAGTCGAACCGAACTAACCGCCGAACCCCTTCTACGTGCGCATGGGCCTCCTTTTTATAGGCTAAAGGGGTCACCGACAGGTGGCAGCGTAGAAAGAGGGGTAGAAAGGTAAAAACGCAGGTTGGTACAACTACTACCAACAGTGTCCCCTACCTAACTCTGACGGCAGGGGACAAAGGCATTTAATGCCCGTCCGGTCGCCCCAACAGTGCAAGGAAACGACCGTTAGGAGCGCCACCGATCGCCACGATGGCTTCCTTGTCAGCTCCACTTGCCACCTCGCACCGCAATGCTGCACAGCTACCCGCCACGTGCACCAGGAGTGATCTTGTGGCGACACGTCGTCGGATGTGCTGGAGCATGGGCGCAGAGTGGCAGCCTTGCCGTGGCAAGCGCCTTGCCGCGGCCCTTATCTTGCCGCACCAGCAAGCTTGTCGCTCGCCGTGCCTTGCCGGGACGCGCGGAGCGTCGCGGCAAGTTCCTCTGGAGTGCCTTAGTTGGCCTTCCCGGCAAGCTCCTCTTGCCGGGGCCTTTGTCCTTCCCGGCAAGCTTCTCTCGCCGGGGCTTTGTCTTCTTATTTAACACTTTGTTCTTGAATGGCAGTAGATGGCCATGGCGGAGGATCTTGGCGGACGCCCGGCAAGCCTTGCCGCGGGGCGCTGCGACTGCCCGTGCCCAAGTTCGGGGTACTAAGGTACCCCTACTTTAGTACACCGACAGGAGCCCCCGGGCCTGGGCCATACACGGTGCCGAGCGCTGTTGGGCTAGGCCCAAAACAGGGCACGGGCACACGCGGCCTGGGTCCAAGCGAGATCAGACTCCGTACCCGCCGCGCCTCCCCGCAACGGCACGCGTCAATCGCGGCGTTGTGGGGGAGGTCATGGGCAGTTATTAAATCCCAGGAAATGCGTAACGTTCGCATCCCCCGTTTATAAGCAGAGGAAACAGGGCCGTTCCTCCACCTTCGCCACTTGTAGTTTCTTCTTCCGAAAGCTCCGCCACCCCCTCCGCTTCCCGAGCCGAAGGAGAGCAGAGCTCCGCCGCCCGTCGCCACCACCGCCGCCGTCGCCCTCGCCTTTCCCCACTGCTTCCGCCATGGCTCCGAAGAGCGGAAAGGCTGCGAAGGCTGCGAAGTCGGCCGAGGCGCAGCAGCTTGAGGCGCTGCGCAAGAAGCAGGTGCTTCCCCCCCCCCCCCCCCCCCGAGCTCACCCCGGAGGCGCTGCGGTCGGAGTTCTACCTTTTCTGGTCGACGGAGACGCGGGCGCACCCGCGCAAGCTGGCGCTTTCCGCTGAGGCTTCCAAATCGGAAAAGTGCCCCAGAGGGTACTACTTCTTTCCTGTGTTCTTCTATTGCGGGCTCTGCCCACCTTTTTCTGATTTCCTCTGTGACATCATGAACACCTACGTGTTTCATCTTCTTGACTTTACCCCCAACGCCGTTCTGACAATGGCGGTTTTCGCACACCTTTGCGAGAACTTTGTTGGCATCCTCCCCAATGTCGCTCTTTTTCGCCATTATTTCTCCCCACGGGCCGAGAAGGGGGAGCCACTGGCTGGCGGAATCGCCTGGACCTCCCGGATGGGCATGAAGGAGGTGTACTTGACGGGCGAGCTCCGCAGCAAGTGGGACGAGTGGAGGGCAGAGTGGTGGTGGATCTGTGATGCCAATCCGTAGCCGTTCATTGGCCTACGCCAGACTCGGGTGGTGCGTGACGGCGACTGGAGCGCTCTGTCGCCGGACGATGCCAAGCTGACGATCGCCACCACTCGAATCCTCCGGCTCAGGCATGCCAGGCTCACAATAGGGGCGGTTGGCGCGGATTTCCTTCGCCGTCGCATCGCCCCTCTACAGAAGAGGGGGAGGCCCGCCTGGCTATTTGGCGGCCCGGTGGACATCATGAGGTTGCGTCCAGGCCTCAACCACAACTTCACCATTCTGGAGCTCGACGGGATGTTGAGGGAGATGTTCAAGCATGATCCCAACCATCCAGAATGGTTCAGGTTGCCGCAGGGTGTCGTCCCATTGTGCAACAACTCCCAGCGCGATCGCATCTGTGCAATGATGCCAGAGTGCGACTCGCACGGGATAAGTGCAACTTGGATAGAGCCCGCTGCCGAGGTCGTGCAGCAATTCTTCGACAATTTGACGGAGGTAGCCGTCAACCCCGACGAGCAGAAACTCCTCACCCGCGCCACCACCGACAACGAGATGCTGTACATCGCCACCAGGGCCCAGGAGGCGGCAGCAGCCGCTGCCGTGGGCGAGTTCGGCTTCACGTTGGAGGAGATGGAGGCGGCCGAAGCGGCAAGTCTTGCCGATCGGGAAGAGCTTTCCGAAGAGGCCGTTGGCGAGGGGGAGCCCGAGGGGGAGCCCGAGGCCGAAGCGAGCGAGCCCGCCGAGGGTGCGAGTGGCCAGCCGTCTTCGAGCAGCTTGCCGCAGGCGGAGCCCCCAGCGCGGCTCCAATTCCAACCGAGAAGGCGCCTCCGTCGAGTTGGAGATACGGCAGAGGAGCAGGCCGAACAGCAACCACGACGCCGTGGGACACGCTCCACCGCGGCAAGCACTGTTGCCGCGGGAGGGTCCCAGGCTGTGCCGGCAACTGAGGCGGGGTCTTCCCGGGCCGCCACGCCTGATCCTGCCGCAGCCTCCGGCAAACGCTGAAGGGAGCCTACTCCTCCGCCCCATCGTGCAGAGAAGGTACCGGACTTCGACCTCTCCGCGCTGAGCTCCGATGATGACGAAGAGGAGGATGAGGAGGAGTAAGACTTTCTTCTTATTGTACTTGTCTTTCCTTGATCTTTGTTGTTTCTGGTTTTACATCTGATTCGCTTCCTTCTGAATCCTTGTTCCATTCTAGGACTCTGGCCGAGAGAGCGGCGAAGAGGGCCAAGGTCCCTGTGGTTGTCATCGAGGACGACCCTGCTGTGATGGCGGAGGACTCATCCGAGACTACCTTGTCGGACCCGGTTCCTTCTCCACGCAGCAGCCCCCAGTACAGACCCCAGCGAAAGTGTTTGGTTTATTTCCAGTTGTGGGGTGCGCATGGGTGCTTCTTCTTTTGCTGCCATCTTGATTTGCTGATGCATTCGTGTAGGAGCAGAGTAGGCCCATCAGGGGCAATCAGAAACCGCCTCGGAGGTGCCGTCTGCTTCGACTACGCCGCCAAGGGGCGATTCCCCGACAAGGGGGCGCTCTCCGGCAAGGGAGGGGTCTCCGGCGAGGGATGGGACCGACGAGCCCTTGGCGGAGGAGCCCGTGATCACAGAGCCCAGCACAGGTAACCTTCCTTGTCGGAAATCTTCCCTTGGGTCCTTCTTTTGATCTTCTTTCTTCTTTTTTGGATATTCGCTTGACTTTTATTTTCTCTTCCTATCTTTAGATCCCCCTCTTGTAGACCCGATGGCGATCGAGGTCACTGGCGAGGAAGGCGCACGCGGCAACACCGAAGATGCCGCCGCTGGCGAGGAAGAGGCCGGCGCTGATGAGCCTGCCGACGAGGAGGCCGCCAAGGCTGCTGGCGCAGGAGCCGGTGAGGGGTTCGGCGATCGTACTGACGACCCGGAGGGCACAGGAGCGCAAGGCGCTGCACCGTCCACCGACCCCTCCGCTGCTGATGCGGCGCCGGGCTCCGAGGAGCCCCAGCCAGGGGCGTACTTGAAGGCCGGCGAGGGCATGTACATCAAGCTTCCCTGGGCGTCGAGCTCCAGGGCGCCGGTGGAAGGGGAGGAATTTGACGGGGAAGTGCTCGCCTCTGCTGGGCTGGCAGTGGTTGATAAGCCAAGCAGCAGCAGCGGCGAGTCCGAGGAGGAGCAGTTGCTCCGAAAGCTAGTGTCACTCTACCGTGCCCGGCAAGCGAAGCTTGAGTCCCGGGAAGCGCTTGTCGCGCAAGCGGGAGTTGACATAGAGAAGCACGCGGAGGAGCTCAAGAGCCGCAACCAGGAGGCCCTCCGGTCCATTGCTGAGGAGAGGGCGCAGCTCGACGAGGCGAAGAAGGCGTTCATCTTGGAAAAGGCTGAAGCCGAAGAGCAGCAGAGGCTCGTCCCCGAGGAGCTGTCCAAGCGGGATGGTGAACTGATACAGAAGAAGGTGAACTTGGACAGCCACAAGGAGGAGCTCGCCGTCCGGGAGCAATCACTCGGCAGGGCGCTCAAGGAGGCGAAAGATGCCGCTGCGGCTGCTGAGGCCGCCAAGAAGGAGCTGGAGGTGAAGGTGACGCAGCTAGAGGCGGACATGAACAGGAAGAATGAAGAGCTCGCCGCACTCCAGCGCGAACGCGAGAAGGATGCACGCGCCCATGGTGATCTGCAAGTTCAGCTCGCCGAGAAGATCAAGGAGCTGAATGCCGCCAAGGACTCGAGCGCTGATCTGGAGCTGAAGCTGGCCACCTTGTCGGGGACGCTAGATGCCGCCAAGAAGCGAGAAGATGACTTGAGGAAGGATCTCAAGGGCAACGAGGAGCTGCTGACGAGGGCCGCCGAGACTCAGAACACTTTCCAGGCCACGGTGGAGCTCTGGACGGAGGGCCTCGTCAACATCGCTGCAGCCATCGATGAGGAGTTGGCGGAGCTGGACTTGGCGGGCTTCGGGTACTCCACCAACGAGAACCTCCAGCCCAGCGCCAAGCTCACTCTTTTCTTCAAGGAGGTGGTGACGGCCCTCCAGCAACTTCGAGAGAGGATTCCGAAGAAGCTGGCAGACGAGTCACGCGCGATCTGCGCCAAGGTCTTGGAGAAGGTGCTGGTGAAGACCCTCTTCCGCAATCCGGGTCTCGACCTCTCCCGCCTCACCAAGAAGCTGCCGGAGGGAGCTGATCTTGAGGAGCTCAGGGCCATCGTCGCACCCATCGTGGACAAGGTGAACGAAGTCAGGAGGGTCGACGGCGAGCGCGTGGATTAGGCCACCCTTCTTCTCCTTTCATTGTCGCTACTTTTTTTTAAGTTATGGGAACAATTTAGTCAGTGCCGTAATAAGCTATTTTTGTAATATAACTCTATTCTGGGCACTATCTGCTATGCTACTCCCTTTACTCGATTCCATCCCTTGCATGTTTTCGCCCTACGCTTCGAGGGGACTTGCCGGCGCAAACACACTTGCTGAGTGCGGAACATCAGCAGCCCGCTGGCGGTGTTATCTCCGGCAAGAAACCTTGTCGGGGCTAGTTGCAGCGCACTTGTCTTTGTTGAGCGGACTCGAAACAAATCAAGGGCGCAACTTAGCCACGAGTCGGTTCCTCCGCGCACAGGTTCTCCATACAAGGCATGGTCGTTCAAGGAATATAACACAAGAATCTAAAACTGAATCATGCTCAAACTTTGGCAACTTAGCTTTTCTGTCGTCCGCGTGTCCCGGCAAAGCTGTATCTTTCTCTTGAACGACGCCTGGTCCACATCTTTATCCTCTCCTCCCCCCCCCCCCCCCGGTGAACTTGTGGGCGAAGGATCCTTCTTTTTGAACAAAAGAAAGAAGAGAAAATAAAGATATGGAGCTTTGAGGCTCGTTATTGCTTACCGGTGGTTAGTGCTGCACAAAATGTCAGATAAAACATGCAAAAAAGAAAGAATGCATGAAATTTGACAAGATGTGCAAAGTAGTCATGAATTTTATTCGTGCACGGGATCTGCGCCCGGCTTTGTACAAAGGGTTACATGCAACAACGGCAAAGCTTGTACAAAAGGTGGTTGTCGGAACAGATTCCGGCAACCGCGCCTTATGGGTAAAACTTGCGAAGATGCTCTATATTCCAGGAATTGCTCACCGGAAAGCCATCTTCGGTCTCAAGGCGGACAGCGCCGGGCCTAGTGACTCGCTTCACCCGATAAGGGCCTTCCCACTTCGGCGTCAACTTGTTGGAATTCTTGGCGGATTGAACGCGCCGAAGAACAAGGTCGCCTTCCTCGAAGCTTCTGGCATTAACTTTGCGGCTATGGTAGCGGCGCAAAGCTTGCTGGTAGCGAGCAGCTCGTACCGCAGCCTGAAGACGATCTTCCTCGAGGAGCAGCGCGTCATCTTGCCGCAGCTGCTCTTGCTCAACCTCATCGTAAGCGAGCACTCGAGGCGACCCGTATACGAGTTCTGTGGGGAGAACTGCTTCTGCTCCATAGACAAGAGCAAAAGGTGTCTGGCCAGTGGCTCGATTTGGCGTCGTCCTGATTGACCAAAGAACCACTGGCAGCTCCTCGATCCAATTCCTTCCGCACTTGCACAGCTTGTCGAAAGTTCTGGTCTTGAGCCCGCGCAGCACTTCAACGTTTGCCCTCTCCGCTTGACCGTTGCTTCTCGGGTGAGCAACAGAAGCGAAGCAGATCTTGGTGCCAAGATCTTGGACATACTGCATGAAGGTGCGGCTCGTGAATTGTGTGCCATTGTTGGTGATGATCCTGTTAGGGATTCCGAAACGGAAAACAATCGACCTGAAGAACTTGACTGCTGACTGTGCTGTCACCTTCCTCACTGCCTCCACTTCAGGCCACTTTGTGAACTTGTCGATCGCGATGTACAAGTACTCAAAGCCCCCGATAGCTCGGGGGAAGGGGCCGAGTATATCGAGCCCCCAGACCGAAAATGGCCAGGATAAAGGGATTGTTTGGAGAGCTTGAGCTGGTTGATGAATCTGTTTGGAGTGGAACTGGCACGCTTCACACCTGGTTACTTGTGCAGTTGCATCCTGGAGCGCTGTTGGCCAGAAGAAACCTTGCCGGAAGGCTTTTCCGGCGAGTGCTCTTGCACCGATGTGGTGACCACATATGCCCCCATGTATCTCTGCCAACAGCTCCTGTCCTTCTTCCCGGGAAATGCACTTCAATTTCACTCCGTTGAACCTTCTTCTGTACAGTATGTCATCGACAAACTGGTACATACTTGATTGCCGGGCTACTTTTTCCGCTTCTTCTTGTTCCTCGGGAAGTTCTCCTGTTTGAAGGAAACGGATGATCTGCTGTGCCCATGTCGGAGCTTGTGGCTCGACGACAAGGACTAGAGGCGCGAATGCTGCTGCGGGAACATCCGCTTCTACGGCAAGAATCTGGGACCCTGCCGGAGCGTGATGCTCCCCGGCAAGCGTGTCAGGACACCGCTTGTCGGGAGTGCTTGCTTCAACGAAACAAGCCCTAGAGCTTGTCGGAGCAGACTGCTCCTCAGCACTTTCTGAGTTGACCCTAGGGACCTTCTTGGCGGCGGCTTCGGGGAGCTCTGCCGGAAAGTAGTCGCCAGTAACCACTTTCTCTTGCTCTGTCCGGTTGATGGTGTCACAGATGGCTGAGTCAGCTTGAGCGCAAAAATCCCTGGTTCCACAGGCAACTTGAGTGCCGCGCACTTTGACAGTCCATCTGCAATGTCATTCTGAGCTCTTGGAACGTGTTCCATCTGCAGGCCGTCAAAATGCTCTTCTAGCTTTCTCACTTCATCAATGTACGCTTCCATCAACGGACTCTGATAATCTTTGTTAACTTGGCGGACGACAAGCTGTGAGTCACCCCTGACAATAAGCTTGTTGATCCCAAGTTCTGCCGCGATCCTGAGTCCAGCAAGCAAACCTTCATACTCTGCAGTATTGTTTGTAGCTTGCACCTTGGGAAAGTGCATCTGGACCACGTACTTGAGGTGCTCTCCGGTGGGTGCGACAAGTAGTACGCCCACACCGGCGCCTTGCAGCGAGAAGGCACCGTCAAAGTACATGATCCACTCTTTGCTTGCTTCCTTGACGGGGATGCTCCTCTCCGGAGTTTCTTCATCAAGCGTTGGTGTCCACTCTGCTATGAATTCTGCCAAGGCTCGGCTCTGAATAGTTGAAGTACTCTCAAACTTGAGGCCGAAGCTTGACAATTCCAGTGCCCACTCGACAATCCTACCTGTTGCTTCTGGATTTTGCAATATCCTCTTCAACGGAAAGCGAGTAACCACTGTGATCTCATGTGCTTGAAAGTAATGGTGCAGCTTCCTCGAGGCCATGAGAAGGCCGAAAAGCAACTTCTGCACCCCAGAGTACCTTGATCTAGCCCCCTGCAGAAGGGAACTGACAAAGTAAACTGGGCGCTGCACCATCTTCTTCTGTTTCTCCTCTTGTGGCTGTGCTGATCCATCCTTGCCGGAGCTAGGACTTGCCGAATCAGAGGTTGTCGGGCCAGAGCTTGTCGGGGAAGCCCCCTGCTTGTCGCTGGACTTGCTTGCCGCTGCTGTTGGCTCATCATCTGCCTCCCTCTCCGCTACTAACGCAGCACTAACCACTTGATTGGTTGCCGCCAAGTACAGCAGCAACTTCTCTTGTGGTTTAGGTGCGACAAGTGTTGGAGTGGAGGATAGGTATCTCTTCAAGTCTTGCAGCGCAGCCTCCGCTTCTGGAGTCCATTTCATCGGACCTGCCTTCTTCAAAATCTTGAAAAATGGCAGGGCGCGCTCAGCAGACTTAGAAATGAACCTACTGAGAGCGGCAACACAGTCGGCAAGCCTTCGCACATCCTTGACGCGCTTGGGTGCTTCGATCTGCTCGATGGCCTTGATCTTGTCGGGATTGGCTTCAATCCCCCTCTGTGACACAAAGAATCCGAGAAGCTTGCCGGAAGGAACTCCAAACACACACTTCTCGGGATTCAGCTTAAGATTGATCTTGCGCAGATTTGTGAAGGTCTCGTCCAAATCTTGGATCAAGGTTGCTCTGTCTCTGCTCTTGACCACTATGTCATCCATGTAAGCTTCTACATTTCTGTGCAACTGTGGCTCAAAAGCATGACTGACTACTCTCGCAAATGTTGAACCAGCATTCTTTAGTCCAAAGGGCATTCGCACAAAGCAGTATGTGCCACATGGAGTAATAAATGCAGTTTTCTCTTCATCCTCTTCTGCCATGAAGATCTGGTGATATCCTGAGTATGCATCAAGGAACGAAAGCAGATCACACCCTGCCGTGGAGTCGACAATCTGGTCAATGCGTGGCAAGGGAAATGGATCCTTGGGACAATCTTTATTAACATCAGTGAAGTCAATGCAAAGCCTCCACTTCCCGTTTGCCTTGCGCACGACTACTGGATTGGCCAACCACGTTGGGTGGAGTACTCCTCTGACCAGGCCTGCTGCTTCCAACTTCTTGATCTCCTCTGCAATGAACTCTTGACGCTCCACTGCTTGTTTTCTGATTGTCTGCTTGACGGGCCGCGCGTGAGGACAGACGGCAAGGTGGTGCTCAATTACTTTCCTGGGAACACCGGGGATGTCAGATGGTTGCCATGCGAATGCATCGACATTCGCCCACAGGAAAGCAACGAGCGCGCTTTCCTATTTAGGATCAAGCATGGCACTGATGGTGAAGGTACCACCATTGCCGTCCTCCTTTGCGGCCACTTTTTTAGTCTCTGGTGAAGCTGTCTTTGCCTTCTTGCACTTGCCGGTGGAGCTCGATGGTGCGTCGTCGACGGTAGCGCAGCACTCCGAAGAGGTGCGCTTGCCGGAGTGGGCATCAGAGCTATTCTTGCCGGACTTGGTCTTCTTCTTCTTCCCTCCGGGAGCTTCAGCGGCAAGTGGTTTGCGCTCTGCTGCGGCTGCTGCTTCCCGGTAGATCTTGTCGGTACAGATGAGTGCATCCTTCTTGTCGCCTTGGACAGAAATGACACTTATCGGACCAGGCATCTTGAGCACATTGTAAGCGTAGTCTGAGGCTGCCATGAACTTGGCAAGCGCCGGACGGCCGAGTATCCCATTGTAGGGCAATGGGAAATCGGCAACGTCAAATGTGACTCTCTCTGTCCTGAAATTCAGCTCACTGCCAAACGTCACTGGCAGTGTGATCTTCCCCTTCGGCTTGCTCCTTCCCGGGTTGATTCCTTGAAAGGTACCAGTCTCTTCGATCTCGCTGTCAGGGATCTGGAGCTTCTTGAGCACTTCGGAGGAGATCAGATTCAGGCCGGCCCCGCCGTCAACCAGCATCTTCGTGACCTTGAGGTTGCGGATTGTTGGCGAAACCAACATCGGCAAGCACCCGACCGCAGTGATGCGATCAGGGTGATCCTCAACGTCGAAGACGATGGGCGTGCTGGACCACTTCAGGGGCTTGCGCGACTCAACGGAAGGCTCTGCTGCGTTTACTTCCCGCACCCACTGTTTGAGTTGGCGGTGCGAGGCGTGCAGAGAAGCGCCGCCGTCGACGCACAACACCTCTGTTGCCTTCTGGAACTCCTGCTCGTCAGTCTCATCTTCCTCCATCTCATCATCCTCATCTTCGTCTTCGTCCTTGTCATGACCGCGGGGAGGCCTATCCCCTTGCCGCGGCTTGGCCTTGCCGCGGCGCCCTCCCTGGGCAGGGTACTTCTTGCCGGATCCTCCACCACCTTCCCGGGCCTTCTCCTTGTCGCGGCGCTCATATTCAGCTTTCTGTAGCTCCGCCATCTGCTCAACTTTCTTGCAGGCTTGGAGGTCATGGCCCTTGGTGCGGTGGATCTTGCAATACTGCTTGCCAGAGCTATCCTGCTTGTCGGCGGCCACCACAGCCTCGCCGGAGTCACCAGCTTTGGCCTTGTCGGAGCTGCCTCCGCTGCCGGACTGCTCGAGAACTAGCACATCTTTGGCCTTTCTCTTTTTGTTATTCCGCCTACGGTTCTTCCTTGCCGGAGGGGCATCCTCACTGTCAGATCCTTCGGCTCCTATGTTCTCTCCGGGGAGTTTCCTCCCTTCTTCAGCCCGTGCACACTTGTCGGCCAGAGCATATAGCTCGCTGACATCTCTGATTTTGGACATCGCCATCTCCTCCCTCATCCTGCGGTTACGCACGTTCTGATGAAACACGCTGATAACCGCAGCAGGGTGGACGTCTGGGATGTTGCGCTGCACCTGACTGAATCTCTGTATATACTTGCGTAAGGGTTCTCCTTCCTTCTGGGAGAGCAGATGAAGATCGCTCTCCTGTCCATGGGGCTTGTGGCCGCCTGTGAAGGCGCTGACAAACTGATGGCACAGGTCCGCCCACAAAGAAATGGAGCTGTCCGGCAAGTGCATGAGCCAAGATCTGACGTTGGGCTTAAGCACCAGCGGGAAGTAGTTGGCGAGGATCTTCTCGTCTCGCCCTCCGACAGCTTGCACCGCGATGGTGTAGACGCTAAGGAACTCCGACGGATGTATCCTACCATCGTACTTCTCGGGCACGTCTGGCTTGAAGTTCTTGGTACTGGGCCACTGGACCTGCCGCAGCTCACGGGTGAACGCAGGGCAACCTACCGCGTACGGCAAGTCGCCTGGCTCCCCTGGCGCATGCATATCGACAGTGGACCCAGCGCGCTTGTCAGATTGACGCCGCGCTTCTCTTCGACGCTCGATGCGAGTGCGAGCGTCTTCGTGTCGTCGTTCTTGGAGAACTTGGCGTTGATCGCGGCGAGCTCGCGGGTCCGACGACGCGGTGGAGTCGGTGTCGAGATTGGTCCGGCGAGTCGGCGATCTTGGCCTTCGGGACGGGGAGTGCGCAGTGGTGGAACCTCCAGCGGTCTTGTCGGCATCGGCTTGCGCCTGGGCGTCTTGCCAGGGCTTCGATGTGCTCGGTTGCCGGGGCTTGTCGCCGTTGGCGAAGCCGATGAGGCTATAAATGGCGCCCTCCAGTCGTCGATCTTGTCTGGCGCTGGAGGGTAATCCAGAAGCAGCTGGGCCCGAGCCAGCACTTCCTCTGGGGTCTTGGGTGGCGGCGGTGAGCGACGCGAGGTGCGAGACATGCTCAAACTTCTAACAGTGTTAGAAGGAGCAACATCTCGTACAGGCGACCGCACTGCGCTCGTGCCAGCGTGCTGACGTGCATGCTGGCCTTGAGCGTCCCGCGACCCACCAGCTTGGCCTTGCTCCAACGCGAGTACGATGCTGGGAGCGCCGTTGCGTTGTCGATCTTGCACCTCCTGGAAAGGGTGCGGTGGATGTGCAGAAGCTGAGCCTTGCGGGGCTTTGTCCTTGGACCGGGTGACGATGCGCGTCCCCCCGCCGGTGCCCGCTCCTCCGCCGGCGTCCACCCCACCGCCTGTTTGCTCCGGTGGCGGTAGGGAAGTCACAGACGGGGCGGCCACCTCCGAAGTCTTCTTCTTCGGCAGCATGTCGATGAAGATGTTGATGTAGCGCGCGTAGACGCCGGATCAGATACGCACGACCTCGACGCACCCCTACCTGGCGCGCCAAAGATGTCGTGGGTGGAACGAGCACGAGCACCTATGGGGCAGGGGGCCCCTTCTCGTCCGGCAAGGGGGCGGAGCGCGCGCGCAGAGCGGATCGAGGCGAGAACACGCGGGGGATTTTTACCCAGCTTCGGAGCTCTCCGGAGAGATAATACTCCTACTGCTGCTTTGTGTTTGTATTTTGTTCTTGCTCAAGAGTATGAGCGTCTTTGGGTTGTGGTGTCGAGTGAGTCGAACCGAACTAACCGCCGAACCCCTTCTACGTGCGCATGGGCCTCCTTTTTATAGGCTAAAGGGGTCACCGACAGGTGGCAGCGTAGAAAGAGGGGTAGAAAGGTAAAAACGCAGGTTGGTACAACTACTACCAACAGTGTCCCCTACCTAACTCTGACGGCAGGGGACAAAGGCATTTAATGCCCGTCTGGTCGCCCCAACAGTGCAAGGAAACGACCGTTAGGAGCGCCACCGATCGCCACGATGGCTTCCTTGTCAGCTCCGCTTGCCACCTCGCACCGCAATGCTGCACAGCTACCCGCCACGTGCACCAGGAGTGATCTTGTGGCGACACGTCGTCGGATGTGCTGGAGCGTGGGAGCAGAGTGGCAGCCTTGCCGCGGCCCTTATCTTGCCGCACCAGCAAGCTTGTCGCTCGCCGTGCCTTGCCGGGACGTGCGGGGCGTCGCGACAAGTTCCTCTGGAGTGCCTTAGTTGGCCTTCCCGGCAAGCTTCTCTCGCCGGGGCTTTGTCTTCTTATTTAACACTTTGTTCTTGAATGGCAGTAGATGGCCATGGCGGAGGATCTTGGCGGACGCCCGGCAAGCCTTGCCGCGGGGCGCTGCGACTGCCCGTGCCCAAGTTCGGGGTACTAAGGTACCCCTACTTTAGTACACCGACACTATACATGCTTATCAAAAATCTATTACCCGTATATCTTTGGTATACTGGTCCGTCGCTCGGGCAAGCCCGCCTTGAGCAGCTCGGATATACGCGTCTCCCGAATTGAAGGCATTAAATGCCTCTTCGTAAAAGATGTTGTTCTGAAGCATGGCCCGTCGGCGCCAGTGATTCATGGCGCTCTCTACTTCGGAGTTCGTGGCCGAGAGCATATTCGCGTCCTCTGTCGGAGAACTATGCAGCATCGGCCCCGCGTCTGCCTCCGCTCTCAAAGCCGGTTCTGGAATCTGGCTGGTGGAGGCATAATTGGCAGGATCCCCGGATATAGTCCGGCTATTCCTTTTCCTGCCATGGCGCGAAGGGCGCTGTTATACTCCAAATACCATAATCGCAGGACAGGTTTTTCCTTACCTCTGCAGTGGCGTGTCAACCCTTACCGCCTTCCTCTTGAGCCTGCCCAATCCGGACGCCCATGGTCGACGAGTCCCTAGGGGCTCGGCCCCGCGCTCCGACTGTCGTCTCTGCAAAAAAACACGACACTTCAAGGGAAAGGCATGACATCTAAAGGGGGTCTTCTTTGGAGGATGGGGTTTTTCAGTTTGGCTTACACACGACGTAGGTAGCAGTCCGGGGTAGTCGGCAACAATGGCCACTGAGGCGCCATCACAGCTCGCTTGATAAAATATCCCGTTGACAAGCTCTATGGTAATATCCGGATCCGCTTGGAGTCCTGGATCTAGGGCCCTTCCGGGGTCCTCTGGCTGTCGGAAGGGGCTGGAGATTCCTTCTACGACCCTCCTCAGTTCCCGCTCAGAAATGTCGAAGCAGATAATCTTAGCGGAGAATGCCGCGATGAGTGGAGCTGGGAAAGGAACAACAAGTTACCCAGTTTGGGGGATTGTACATGGGGAATCCATCCTGCGGTTTAATGTGAAGGAATTCTTCCTCTTCTCCATTGTATAAATCGAACAATATCCTTGCCAGAGCGGTGGCGGAGTCCGGACCCTTACGGCCACAGCGTGTGGCATCATCCTCCCCGTTTAAGTGCCACATGGGATTCCCCCGGTATTGAAGCGGTTGCACCCCCCGTATTATGCATATTGCCATGACCTCGACAATCGTCAGTCCAGACTTGGCCAGCAACTTTATCCTTCTCATCAGGAAGTGCACTTCCTTGGTATCCTCCTCTTGGGGGTTCGGGGGCGCCAGCTTAGACGTGCCCTCTGTGGGGCGTCACTGAACTGGGGGAGACCCGTCCGGACTGGATCCGGAAGGGGAACGTCGTCAATGTAAAACCACTCCGAAGGCCAGTTCTCTGGTGCCTTCTTGGGAGTGACAGATAGGTACCCGGTCTCGGCAATGCGCCTTACCTTGGCTCTGCCCACTTGACATAGGGATTCTCCCTGGTTGCGGGGGACAAGGCAGAACAGTTTCTTCCATAACCCGAAGTGAGGCTCGCAGCCTAAAAATAGCTCGCAAAGGGCAACGTACCCTGCTATGTGTAGTATAGAGGCAGGGGTAAAGTTGTGTAACTGGAGGCCGTAGAACTCCAGGAGCCCGCGAAGGAATGGGTGGATGGGAAATCCGACGCCCCTTAGCAGATGCGGGATAAGGCATATTGGCTCCTCTGGAGATGGATTGGGAGATATCTCCGCTTGCTCCCCGCCATTATAGGTGGCTATCCCGGCTCGAACGGGGACCATGAACGCTGGTGGGAGAAACTTGGGTTTGTAACTCAATCAAACGGCTATGGGGAACTGAGCACTCATCCCAGTCCCCCAGCTTGGAGCAAGGAGAGCGAGCAGAGGAGCTGCGACGACCAGCCATGTTGGGATGGTTTTTTTGGAGCGCTCTGTTGGATGCTTGCTCCAGGGGGGAGAGTGAGGTTTGGATCTAAGAATCCCCGTCTCTTTAAATAGGCGGCCGGCCCAAAGGATTGAGGGTGGAAAATGCGAAAAAATGCCTCAGCCCCTCGCATTCACTGGACACGTGGAGATGGCCATTACTGAGGCACTGCAGCCGAGGGATACAACATTGATGAAGTGTCGGACACTATTCGTTGTAACATGTACTTTGGAGTATTCGGAGAAGGAACCCGCCCTGCAATGCCGAAGACAAGACTGCGCGCCGGACTCATCGTCATTAACCCTGGTTCAGGGGCTACTGAGGGAGTCCTGGATTAGGGGGTATCCGGACAGCTGGACTATATACATCGTCCGGACTATTGAAGCATAAAGATACAAGACTCTAGACTCTGTCTCATATCCGGATGGGATTCTCCTTGGCGTGTAAGGCAAGCTTGGCGATCCGGATGTTATATTTCCTTCCTTGTAACCAACTCCATGTAAACCCTAGCCCTCTCCGGTGTCTATATAAACCGGAGAGGTTGGTCCTTAGAAGGCCGATCACAATTACAATCATACCATCATAGGCTAGCTCTAGGGTTTAGCCTCTACGATCTCGTGGTAGATCTACTCTTGTACTACCCATATCTTCAATATTAATCAAGCAGGAAGTAGGGTTTTACCTCCATCGAGAGGGCCCGAACCTGGGTAAACATTGTGTCCCTTGCTTCCTGTTACCATCAGCCTAGACGCACAGATCGGGACCCCCTACCCGAGATCCGCCGGTTTTGACACCGATAGGGGGTCCCTCACCGGTGGCCATCTTCATCATCCTGGCGCTCTCCATGACGAGGAGGGAGTAGTTCACCCTCGGGGCTGAGGGTATGTACCAATAGCTATGTGTTTGATCTCCCTCTCTCTCTCTCTCGTGTTCTTGATTCAGCACGATCTTGATGTATCGCGAGCTTTGATATTATTGTTGGATCTTATGATGTTTCTCCCCCTCTACTCTCTTGTAATGGATTGAGTTTTCCCTTTGAAGTTATCTTATCGGATTGAGTCTTTTAGGATTTGGGAACACTTGATGTATGTCTTGCTTGTGCTTATCTGTGGTGACAATGGGATATTCACGCGATCTACTTGATGTATGTTTTGGTGATCAACCTGCAAGTTCAGTGACCTTGTGAACTTATGCATAGGGGTTGGCAAACATTTTTGTCTTGACTCTTTGGTAGAAATTTTGGGGAATGATGACCCACAAGTGTAGGGGATCAATCGTAGTCCTTTCGACAAGTAAGAGTGTCGAACCCAAGAAGGAGCAGAAGGAAATGATAAGCGGTTTTCGGTAAGGTTTTCTCTGCAAGCACTGAAATTGTAGGTGATAGATAGTTTTGTGATAAGATAAATAGTAACGAGTAAAAAGTAAATAAAGTAAATAAAGTACAGCAAGGTGGCACAATCCTTTATGTAGCAAAGGATAAGCCTAGACAATTTCTAATAATGAGAAAGGAGCTCCCGAGGACACATTGGGAATTATCGTCAAGCTAGTTTTCATCACGTTCATATGATTCGCGTTCAGTACTTTGATAATTTGATATGTGGGTGGACCGGTACTTGGGTACTGCCCTTACTTGGACAAGCATCCCACTTATGATTAACCCCTATTTCAAGCATCCGCAACTACAAAAGAAGTATTAAGGTAAATCTAACTACAGCATTAAACATATGGATCCATATCAGCCCCTAACGAAGCAACGCATAAACTAGGGTTTAAGCTTCTATCACTCTAGCAACCCATCATCTACTTATTACTTCCCCATGCCTTCTCTAGGCCCAAATAATGGTGAATTGTCATGTAGTCGACATTCACATAACACCACTAGAGGAAAAGATAACATACATCTCATCAAAATATCGAACGAATACCAAATTCACGTGACTACTAATAGCAAGACTTCACCCATGTCCTCAGGAACAAACATAACTACTCACAAAGCATATTCATGTTCATAATCAGAGGAGTAATAATATGCATAAAGGATCTGAACATATGATCTTCCACCAAGTAAACCAATTAGCATCAACTGCAAGGAGTAATCAACACTACTAGCAACCCACAGGTACCAATTTGTGGTTTTGATACAAGATTGGATACAAGAGATGAACTAGGGTTTTGAGAGGCGATGGTGCTGGTGAAGATGTTGATGGAGATTGACCCCCTCCCGATGAGAGGATCATTGGTGATGACGTTGGTGATGATTTCCCCCTCCCGGAGGGAAGTGTCCCCGGCAGAACAGCTCCGCCAGAGCCCTAGATTGATTCCGCCAAGGTTCCGCCTCGTGGCGGCGGAGTTTCATCCCGTAAGCTTGCCCACGATTTTTTCCAGGGTAAAACCTCTGATATACCAGAAGATGGACGGCGGAGGCCCACCAGGGGGCCCAGGAGATAGGGGGCGCGCCCTATAGGGGGGCGCCCTCCTCTCTCCTGGACAGGGTGTGGGCCCCCTGGTGTATTTCTTTCGCTCAAAAATTCTTATTAAATCCAAAAAGATGTTTCGTGGAGTTTCAGGACTTTTGGAGTTATGCAAAATAGGTTTGCAACGTTTGCTCCTTTTCCAGCCAGAAATTCTAGCTGCCGGCATTCCCCCTCTTCGTGGTAAACCTTGTAAAATAAGATAGAATAGCCATAAGTATTGGGTAATAATGTGTAATGAGAGCCCATAATGCAATAAATATTGATATAAAAGCATGATGCAAAATGGACGTATCAACTCCCCCAAGCTTAGACCTCGCTTGTCCTCAAGCGGAAGGTGAAATCGAAAAATATGTCGACATGTTTAGAGATAGAGGTGTCGATAAAAATAAAATACGGACATGAGGGCATCATGATCATTCTAATAACAGTAACATATATATATATATATATATATATATATATATATATATATATATATATATATATATTATCATATGATTTCTTATGCTCAAGTAACAAACAATTCACAATGTCAAGTATGGTTCAAAAACTTCATTGGGAACTAAGAAACTATAATCTCAGTCATTGAAGCAATTGCAATTTATCGTAACATCAGAAAGAGTCAACCATAGAGCTTTTCAGCAAATTCACATACTCAACTATCTTGTAGTCTTCTATAATTGCTAACACTCACGCAATACTTGTGGTTATGGAGTTTCAGCCAGACACTAAGAAAGATAGGGGCTTATTCTGTTGCCTCCCAACGTATTCACCTTTAGGTGATGTCAACAATAATAGCCCATGCTAACTTACATCCAATTGGATATATGTATCATGATCTTTCAAACACGAGGAGCTTGCCAAATGATAAAATGAAAAAGGGAAAGGTGAGGATCACCTTGACTCAAGCATAAAGTAAAATGTAAAGTAAAAGATAGGCCCTTCGCAGAGGGAAGCAGAGGTTGTCATGTGCGTTTAGGGTTGATGCACAAAATCTTAATGCAAAAGAACGTCGCTTTATATTGGCCCTTGTATGTGGACCTTTATTATGCAGTTCGTCGCTTTTATTACTTCCACAACAAGTTCGTACAAAGCTTATTTTCTCTGCACTAATAAGTCATACATATTTAGATAGCAATTTTTATTACTTGCAACATGACAACTTACTTGAAGGATCTTACTCAATCCATAGGTAGGTATGGTGGACTCTCATGCCAAAACTGGGTTTAAGGATATTTGGAAGCACAAGTAGTATCCCTACTTGGTGCAAGGAATTTGTCTAGCATAAGGGGGAAAGGCAAGCTCAACATGTTTGGAAGGTCAATGACAATATACTTTAACTGAGATGTCAGAAAACATAAACCATTACGTTGTCTTCCTTGTCCAACGTCAACTCTTTTAGCATGTCATACTTAATGAGTGCTCCCAATTATGAAAGGTGTCCAAGATAATATATTTATATGTGAACCCCTCTTTCCTCATCACTTCCTATTAATTGCAACGATGACCAAAACTATGTTCATCAACTCTCAACAATTTTTATGCCTCATACTTTCTATGTGTGAAGTTATCACTATCCATAAGATCAATATGAACTCTTTTATTCTTTCTACTTTCTCAAGATCATAGCAACATAGCAAAGCCCTTGACTCAACACTAATCTTTATTATAGATAGCTCACGGACTCGATTACAAAAAGAGATCACAATGCAAAAGTCAAAACTACTTGATATCAAAACTTCAAACTACTAGATCAAGATACTACTAAAAGGATCGAACTAAATAAAGCGGTAAAGATAGGAGTTTGATGGTGATACGATACCGGGGCACCTCCCCCAAGCTTGGCAGTTGCCAAGGGGAGTGCCCATACCCATGTGATTATGTCCTCGGAGGTGGTGAAGTAGGAGTTGTTGATGATGTAGGCTTGTTGTCCGTCTTCCAAGGCATAGGCTCACCATCATAGAAGGATGATCGAGTCTCCGGGATCCTTAAATATGCAGCCAAACTCATCCTCTTGAATCTATATTCATACTCACAGTTCTGGTTTTGCAGGTCATAGATCCGGGCTTGGAGGTGCTCGATTTTCTCTTGAAGCTTGAAGATGGTCTCCCCAATGACTTTGGCATCTAACTTGTGTTTGTTGGTGAACTCCGTGATCATCATCTGGTTGGCACTGAGTCCACGCTCCACCATCCCTTGGCACTTGAAAACTTGCTGCTCCACGGCTTCGAGCTTTGTCTCCATGCTCCTGGTACGCCTTGGTCCCTCCACATCGCGGATGTGCAGCACCCCCTCACGCATCTCAATGGTTTGAGGGTGTTGCAGCACCTCCGCAAGATAGGGGTTGATAACCCTCTCGAAAAACTTGTCCTTGGGAGCGCTTGGAGACGACATGATGCTTTTAGATCTGAAACAGAAACAGCTCGAAACGAAAATAGAGGATATTTGCGTGATACGGTGGTCAAAACCTTCGGGAGTATATATAATGAATTTTTATCGACCAAAATACGTAACATGCAAGAAAACGGAGTCTGGGAGGCACACAAGGTTCCCACGAGACAGGGGGCGCGCCCTATAGGGGGGGAGCCCTCCACTCTCGTGGGAGCCTGGTGTCCCTTTCGGACTACTTCTTTCTTCCTAAAATTCTCAAATATTCCAAAACTGATAAAAAATTGCCATTGGAGTTGATTTGGAGTCCGTTTACTTACCGTACCACATACCTATACCTTTTCAGAGTTTGGAACATTCTGGAAAGTGTCCCTTATGTATTACTCAGGGGTTACGGTTTCAATAATATTAGTTTCAATATTGATAGGATTATCTGAAATATAATGTTTAATTCTTTGACCGCTTACCACCCTCGGATTTGTGCCTTCAAAGTTGTTGGTTTTTATGGCACCAGAACGATAGACCTCCTCGATAACATAAGGACCTTCCCATTTTGAGAGAAGTTTTCCTGCAAAAAATCTTAAACGAGAGTTGAATAATAATACATAGTCTCCTACGTTAAACTCACGCTTTTGTATGCTTTTGTCATGCCAGCGCTTGACTTTTTCTTTGAATAGCTTGGCATTCTCATAGACTTGAGTTCTCCATTCGTCAAGTGAGCTAATATCAAATAACCTCTTCTCACTGGCAAGTTTGAAGTCATAATTGAGCTCTTTAATAGCCCAATAAGCCTTATGTTCAAGTTCAAGAGGTAAATGACACGCTTTTCCATAAACCATCTTATATGGAGACATACTCATAGGATTTTTGTATGCAGTTCTATAGGCCCATAATGCATCATTGAGTTTTTTGGACCAATTCTTTCTAGATCTATTCACAGTCTTTTGCAAAATTAATTTAAGCTCTCTATTGCTCAACTCTACTTGACCACTAGACTGCGGATGATAAGGAGATGCGATTCTATGATTGACATCATACTTAGCAAGCATCTTACGGAAAGCACCATGAATAAAATGTGAACCACCATCAGTCATAAGATATCTAGGGACTCCAAACCTCGGAAAAATAACTTCTTTAAGCATTTTAATAGAAGTGTTATGATCAGCACTACTAGTTGGAATAGCTTCTACCTACTTAGTAATGTAATCAACAACAACTAAAATATGTGTATAACCATTAGAGGTAGGAACAGGTCCCATATAATCAAAGCCCCAAACATCAAACGGTTCAATAACAAGAGAATAATTCATAGGCATTTCTTGACGTCTACTAATGTTACCTATTCTTTGGCATTCATCACAAGATAAGACAAACTTACGAGCATCTTTGAAGAGAGTAGGCCAATAAAAACCAGATTGTAGTACCTTGTGTGCAGTTCTATCTCCAGCGTGGTGTCCTCCATAAGATTCAGAGTGACACTTGCATAGAATCTGTTCCTGTTCATGCTCAGGCACACAACGTCTAATAACACCATCTACTCCTTCTTTATAAAGGTGTGGATCATCCCAGAAGTAATGTCTTAAATCATAAAAGAACTTTTTCTTTTGCTGGTATGTGAAACTAGGCTAAATTTAGCAACAATGTAATTAGCATAATCAGCATACCAAGGAGCAGTACGAGAAGCATTAACGACCGCTAATTGCTCATCAGGAAAGCTACCATTAATAGGCAGTGGGTCATCAAGAACATTATCTAACCTAGACAAGTTGTCTGCAACGGGGTTCTCAGCTCCCTTTCTATAAATAATATGCAAGTCAAATTCTTGGAGCAAGAGAACCCATCTAATGAGTCTAGGCTTAGCATCTTTCTTTTCCATAAGATATTTAATAGCAGCATGATTAGTGTGAATAGTAACTTTGGAATCAACAATATAAGGTCTAAACTTATCACATGCAAACACAACTGCTAAGAACTCTTTTTCAGTAGTAGCATAATTTCTCAGGGCAGTATCAAGAGTCTTACTAGCATACTGGATAACATTCAATTTCTTATCGACTCTTTGCCCTAGAACAGCACCTACAACATAATCACTAGCATCGCACATAATTTCAAAAGGTAAATCCCAATCAGGTGGTTGAACGATGGGTGCAGTGATCAAAGCTTTCTTATGTATTTCAAATGCTTCTACACAATCATCATCAAAGACAAAAGGAATATCTTTTTGCAATAAATTAGTCAGCGGCCCAGAGATTTTAGAAAAGTCCTTAATGAACCTCCTATAAAAACCGGCATGACCAAGGAAACTTCTTATACCTTTTATGTCCTTGGGACATGGCATCTTTTCAATAGCATCAACCTTGGCTTTATCAACTTCAATACCTCTCTCGGAGATCTTGTGCCCCAAGACAATGCCTTCATTAACCATAAAGTGACACTTTTCCCAATTCAGGACGAGACTAGTGTCTTCGCATCTCTGCAAAACTCGATCAAGGTTGCTCAAACAATCATCAAAAGAGGATCCATAAATGGAAAAGTGATCCAAGAATACCTCACAAATCTTTTCACAAAAATCAGAGAATATAGCCATCATGCATCTTTGAAAGGTAGCAGGTGCATTACATAAACCAAAAGGCATGCGTCTATAAGCAAAAGTGCCAAAAGGGCAAGTAAAAGTAGTTTTAGATTGATCCTTTGCTGACACAGGTATCTGAGAGAAACCAGAATAACCATCTAGAAAGCAGAAATGAGTGTGTTTGGATAGTCTTTCTAGCATTTGATCAATAAAAGGTAAAGGGTAATGATCTTTCTTAGTAGCTTTATTTAACTTACGGAAATCAATTACCATCCTATAACCTGTAATAATTCTTTGCGGGACCAATTCATCTTTATCATTAGGAACAATGGTAATACCTCCCTTTTTAGGAACACAATGGACAGGGCTTACCCATTCACTATCAGCAACGGGATAAATAATACCTGCCTCAAGGAGCTTTAGTATCTCCTTTCTTACCACTTCCTTCATCTTGGGATTTAATTGTCTTTGAGGATCTCTAACTGGTTTGGCATCTTTCTCCACTGTAATTTTGTGTTGGCATAATGTGGGACTAATGCCCTTAAGATGATCTAGAGTATATCCAATAGAGGCTCGGTGCTTCTTCAGAGTTTTCAATAATCTTTCTTCTTCTTTCTCTGAAAGGTTAGCACTAATAATAACAGGATATATTTCTTTTTCATCAAGATAAGCATACTAAAGATTATCAGGTAATGGTTTGAGTTCAAACACGGGATCACCCTTGGGTAGAGGGGGGTCCCCAAGAATTTCAACGGGAAGGTTGTGTTTCAGCATAGGTTCCTGTTTAAGGAACACTTCATCTATTTCCTCTCTTTCCTTCATAAACATATCGTTTTCATGGTCTAGCAAATATTGTTCTAACGGATCAGTTGGAGGAACAGCAATGGAAGCAAGACCAATAATTTCATCCTTACTAGGTGGGTCCCTATCACGAGGTTGTCTACTAAACTTAGCAAAATTAAACTCATGAGACATACCATCTATGCCAATAGTGACAGTATTCTTTTCACAATTAATCTTAGCACTAGCTGTATTCAAGAAGGGTCTACCAAAAATAATGGGACAAAAATCATCTTGTGGGGAACCAAGAACAATATAATCAGTAGGGTATTTAACCTTCCCACACAAAACTTCAACATCTCTAACAATCCCAAAGGGTTTAATGGTATCCCTATTAGCAAGCTTAATAGTAACATCAATGTCTTCCAATTCAATGGGTGCAATGTCATGCATAATTTCTTGATATAAAGTATAAGGTATTGCACTAGCACTACCACCCATATCACATAAGCCATGATAACAATGATCTCCTATTTTAACAAAAATAACAGGCATGCCTACGACAGGTCTACGTGTCTTCGTATCAGGTCTAGCAATATTGGCAGTCTCACCACAGAAAGAAATAACATGCCCATCTAAATCCTCATCCAGGAGATCTTTAACCATAGCAATACTAGGTTCAACGTTAATTTGCTCAGGAGGTGTATAAGTCCTAGTATTACTCTTACGAACAACAGTCGAAGCTTTAGCATGATCCTTTATCCTAACAGGAAAAGGAGGTTTCTCAACATAAGCAGTAGGAACAATAGAATCACCATATGTAATAGTCTTTTCTTCGACTGTAATAGGTGCAACTACTTTCACTTCAACAGGAGGATTATATTTAAACCACTTCTCTTTAGGGAGATCAACATGAGTAGAAAAAGATTCACAGAGAGAAGCTACTATCTCAGAGTCAAGTCCATACTTAGCGCTAAATCCACGAAAAGCATCGGTATCCATAAAAGATTTAACACAATCGAACTTAGGTGTCATACCTGACTCCTTACCATCATCGGAACCCCAATCTTCAGAG
This sequence comes from Triticum timopheevii, assembly GCA_963921465.1. Lineage (NCBI taxonomy): Eukaryota > Viridiplantae > Streptophyta > Magnoliopsida > Poales > Poaceae > Triticum > Triticum timopheevii. Next base: position 317,462,751 of record OY997270.1, read on the forward strand.
TTGCATTTAATTCTTTCCAATAATTCCCATTTGAAATCAATAGTCTTCAGCATACAAGAACTAGCACAGGAAGTATCGAGCAGGTTGCGATTATCAAGAGAAAGCCGAGCATAAAAATTATGAATAATCATTTCCCGAGAGAGCTCATGATTGGGGCATGAATATAACATTGACTTAAGCCTCCCCCAAGCTTGAGCGATGCTTTCTCCTTCGCGAGGCCAGAAATTATATATGTAATTACGATCACGATGAACAAGATGCATAGGATAGAACTTCTGGTGAAATTCCAACTTCAATCGCTTATAATTCCAAGATCTCGTATCATCACATAGCCTATAACACGTCAATGCATCTCCCTTCAAAGATAAAGGGAAGACCTTCCTTTTGACAACATCATCGAGAATACCTGCAAGCTTAAATAAACCACAAACTTCATCCACAAAGATAAGGTGTAAATAGGGATGCAATGTTCCATCTCCTGCAAATGGATTAGTTAGCAGTTTTTCTATCATACCCGAAGGAATCTCAAAGTAAATATTTTCATAGAGTTCAGTAGGTTGAGGAGCAACTCTTTGCTCTTCTGGTTGGGGTGAAGATACCCCAAACAAGCCCCTCAAAGGATTAGTTTCCATAATGACAAGTAACAGAAAATTTCAGCACACTATATAAATGTTACCTTACCAAGTTCCACTCACCAAAAGCAGTACACTCCTCGGCAACGGCGCCAGAAAAGAGTCTTGATGACCCACAAGTGTAGGGAATCAATCGTAGTGCTTTCAATAAATAAGAGTGTCGAACCCAACGAGGAGCAGAAGGAAATGATAAGCGGTTTTCGGTAAGGTTTTCTCTGCAAGCACTGAAATTGTAGGTGATAGATAGTTTTGTGATAAGATAAATAGTAATGAGTAACAAGTACATAAAGTAAGTAAAGTGCAGCAAGGTGGCCCAATCCTTTATGTAGCAAAGGATAAGCCTGGACAATTTCTAATAATGAGAAAGGAGCTCCCGAGGACACATGGAAATTATCGCCAAGCTAGTTTTCATCACGTTCATATGATTCACGTTCGGTACTTTGATAATTTGATATGTGGGTGGACCGGTACTTGGGTACTGACCTTACTTGGACAAGCATCCCACTTATGATTAACCCCTATTGCAAGCATCCGCAACTACAAAAGAAGTATTAAGGTAAACCTAACCACAACATTAAACATATGGATCCATATCAGCCCCTAACGAAGCAACGCATAAACTAGGGTTTAAGCTTCTGTCACTCTAGCAACCCATCATCTACTTATTACTTCCCCATGCCTTCCTCTAGGCCCAAATAATGGTGAAGTGTCATGTATTCGACGTTCACATAACACCACTAGAGGAAAAGACAACATACATCTCATCAAAATATCGAACGAATACCAAATTCACATGACTACTAATAGCAAGACTTCACCCATGTCCTCAGGAACAAACATAACTACTCGCAAAGCATATTCATGTTCATAATCAGAGGAGTAATAATATGCATAAAGGATCTGAACATATGATCTTCCACCAAGTAAACCAATTAGCATCAACTACAAGGAGTAATCAACACTACTAGCAACCCACGGGTACCAATTTGTGGTCTTGATACAAGATTGGCTACAAGAGATGAACTAGGGTTTTGAGAGTTGATGGTGCTGGTGAAGATGTTGATGGAGATTGACCCCCTCCTGATGAGAGGATCGTTGGTGATGACGTTGGTGATGATTTCCCCCTCTCGGAGGGAAGTGTCCCCGGCAGAACAGCTCCGCCAGAGCCCTAGATTGATTCCGCCAAGGTTCCGCCTTGTGGCGGTGGAGTTTCATCCCGTAAGATTGCCCACGATTTTTTCCAGGGTAAAAGCTCTGATATAGCATAAGATGGACACCGGAGGCCCACCAGGGGGCCTAGGAGATAGGGGGCGCGCCCTATAGGAGGGCGCCCTCCTCTCTCCTAGACAAGGTGTGGGCCCCCTGGTGTATTTCTTTCGCTCAAAAATTCTTATTAAATCCAAAAAGATGTTTCGTGGAGTTTCAGGACTTTTGGAGTTGTGCAGAATAGGTTTCCAACGTTTGCTCCTTTTCCAGCCAGAATTCCAACTGCCGGCATTCCCCCTCTTCATGGTAAACCTTGTAAAATCAGAGAGAATAGCCATAAGTATTGAGATATAATGTGTAATAACAGCCCATAATGCAATAAATATTGATATATAAGCATGATGCAAAATGGGCGTATCAGGGCACACTTTGAAGTAATTTGTGTTGGTTGAATAGATGAATCTGAGATTGTGTGAGGCATATCGTATAATCATGTCCACGGATACTTGAGGTGACATTGGAGTATCTAGGTGACATTAGGTTTTTGGTTGATTTGTGTATTAAGGTGTTATTCTAGTACGAACTCTATAATAGATCGAACAGAAAGAATAGCTTCGTGTTATTTTACTACGGACTCTTGAATAGATCGATCAGAAAGGATAACTTTGAGGTGGTTTCGTACCCTACAATAATCTATTTGTTTGTTCTCCGCTATTAGTGACTTTGGAGTGACTCTTTGTTGCATGTTGAGGGATAGTTATATGATCCAGTTATGTTATTATTGTTGAGAGAACTTGCACTAGTGAAAGTATGAAACCTTAGGCCTTGTTTCCTAGCATTGCAATACCGTTTACACTTACTTTTATCATTAGTTACCTTGCTGTTTTTATAATTTCAGATTACAAAAACATATATCTATCATCCATATTGCACTTGTACCACCATCTCTTCGCCGAACTAGTGCACCTATACAATTTACCATTGTATTGGGTGTGTTGGGGACACAAGAGACTCTTTGTTATTTGGTTGCAGGGTTGTTTGAAAGAGACCATCTTCATCCTACGCCTCCCACGGATTAATAAACCTTAGGTCATCCACTTGAGGGAAATTTGCTACTGTCCTACAAACCTCTGCACTTGGAGGCCCAACAACGTCTACAAGAAGAAGGTTGCGTAGTAGACATCAACTACCCCCCAGGACTTAACAGGTATGATCTAACCAGCTAAATCTTACCAATACCACTTGAAATGGCTATGTTTTGTACGGTTGATGTATTAAGCATGTTCATGCCTTGTTTATTTCAGTACAGCACACTGTGTGATGTTCAAGTATTAACTGTCCAGTTCAATTTCACCAATACCAGCAACAAACTTATAATACATGACTTAGGATATCACTATAGATGCTACCCATTTGCTATTTTTGGTGGATGATAACCCTATTGTACTTAACATGCCTGTCCATGTACTTATGCATGGTCATAACGGCTGATGTTGTTGTTTGCCATCGAGGTTAGCTGCATCCCATGTCTTACAGTTTTTTACATTATTTGTGAAGTTGTAGTTTAATTTCTACCATTTACCGGTTGCCTGTAGGTACACATGTCAATGGCACTGATCCATGCTTTGACCCGGAGGAACAACTCGCCACCGCTGGCTTTAGGTGGGCTCTGGCCAAGATGAAGTGCCCCAGCAACTACCTCTCAGGACTTACCAAGTATGTACTCACCTGTTCAATCTTATCAATACCAGTTGCAACTAATGGCTATGTTTTGTAGGGTCGATGTATCAAACATGTTCTAGTAAACATGTCCAACACGTTTTAGCTACTTTCCCTACCCTTTTATAGACAACTGGCCATTATCTGCTCTGGCAGCACCTGCCTTGTGATGTTTAACTCTACCAATTGCATTTTTATCAGTATCGGTTTCAACAGCTATTAAGCATGTTGCAATTAACAGTTGAATCCATTTTTAAACAGTTGTATTTCAATGGCTACAAACTTACAAAACATGACTTAGGATGTTGTTAAGCCTATTGCAATTAAGAGTTGTATCCATTTTTTAATCTGTCCCTTTGCTACCATGCTACTCTCCGCAATGAAGATATACTAAAGATGCTGCCCATTTGCTATTGTTGGTGGATGCTAACCCTGTTGTACTTAACATGCCTATCCATGTACTTACGCAGGTCCATAACAGGCGATGTTGTTGTCTGCCGTCAAGGTTAGCTACATCCCATGTCTTACAGTATTTTACATCATTTGTGCAATTGTAGTTTGGCTTCTAACATTGACTTGCTTCTTGTAGGTACACATGTCGGGGGCACTGATCCACGCTTCGATCCAGAGGAAGAGCTCGCCTCAGCCGCCACTGACTTTGGGCGGGCTCTGGCCAAGATGAAGTGCCCCAGCAACTACCTCTCAGGACTTACGAAGTATGAACTCACCAGTTCAATCTTACCAATACCAGTTGCAATTAATGGCTATGTTTTGTACGGTCGATGTCTTAAGCATATTGTAGTAAACATGCCTAACACATTTTAGCTATTTTCCCTACCTTTTTATAGACAACTGGGCCATTATCTGCTCCGGCAGCACTTGCCTTGTGATGTTTAACTCTGCCGGTTGCATTTTTATCAGTACCAGATTCAATGGCCATTAAGCCTGTTGCAATTAACAATTGTATCCATTATTAAACAATTGTATTTCAATGGCTACAAACTTACAAAACATGAATTAGGATGTTGTTAAGCCTGTTGCAATTAATAGTTGTATCCATTTTTTAATCCGTCCCTTTGCTACCGTTCTACTCCTTCGCAATGAAGATATCACTACATATGTTGTCGTTTTATTACCATTTGCTATTTTTGGTGGATGTTAACCCTGTTGTAGTTAATATTGGCTTACATGTACTTACACTGGGCTACAATGGGCGATGTTGTTGTTTGTCGTCGAGGTTAGCTGCATCCCATGTCTTATACACCATCTATTCCTAAATTTAAGTATTTTTAGAGATTCCAATATAGACTACATAAGGAGCAACTAGATTCTAAGCTAAACTATATCTATAATTCTATATACATCCGTATGTAGTTCATATTGAAATCTCTTAAAATACTTGTACTTTGGAATGTAGATAGTTGTATTTTACATCATTTGTGCAATCTCAGTTTAGCTTCTAACATTTACTGGTTGCTTGTAGGTACATATATGAGCAGTACTTATCCACGCTTCGATCCCTTTTGCGTATGGGGCAATGAGATATTCATGAACATGCGTCAAGCAAGGAAACTAAGAAAGATTGTTAGGCGAAAGAAACGGGTGATGGGAATTTTAAGCTCTTTATTTACACTTTGTCCAAGACAACAGTGAACTTTAGGATGGTAACTAATGTGTTGCCTTTTTCCCCTGCCCACAACAAGTTACTCTATTAGACCTCATGATCTGATATTTTTCTCTTTTCAGTGGTTTTCGAAGCTATTTACTGATGATTACCTTGCAAACTACATGATCAGAGTGGAGGCAACTAAGGTTAAAGTATATAATTCATGCTACTATGATAATGCTCTAGAAGTATTTCTGAAGGCGGTGAAGGATGGACGGGCAATCATCACAAGGGGTTGGACAAAAGTTGTTCATGCCTATGGCATGCAGGAAGGCACATTATGGGCATTCCGCTTATTCAACACCATTGGCAGTCAAAATGATTTACACTTGTCTCTTCACCTTTACCGCATGTAAATATTGTGGTTCATCATAGTTAATTATTCTCTAATCCTGTAATTACTGAACATATTGTACTGACAATTTTATTTATGGATTCGTTGTTGAACCATTGTGCTGAGAATTTGAATTGCACATTTCAAATTTCAAAATTTCCAATTCGAATAATAAATTACAGCCAAAAATGTACAGGAGCGGATAAAATAATGTGCACACGGTTAGAAAGAAAACGTGTGTGATGAAAAAATAAAACATGCGCTTCTTTGACATGAAACATCTGCGATGTCCGACGGCTGCTACGTCTTGAGCTTGCATTGGTTTTCCATGAAGAGGAAAGGGTGATGCAGCAATAGTAGCGTAAGTATTTCCCTCAGTTTTTGAGAACCAAGGTATCAGTCCAGTAGGAGGCTCCTCAAAAGTCCCACGCACCTACACAAACAAACAAAGAACTCGCAACCAACGCAATAAAGGGGTTGTCAATCCCTTCACGGCCACTTGCGAAAGTGAGATCTGATAGAGATAGTATGATAAGATAAATATATTTTTGGTATTTTATAATATAGATTGGAAAAGTAAAAATGCAAATAAAAGTAGATTGAAAGCTTATATGATAAAAGATAGACCCGGGGGCCATAGGTTTCACTAGTGGCTTCTCTCAAGATAGCATAAGTATTACGGTGGGTGAACAAATTACTATCGAGCAATTGATAGAAAAGCCAATAATTATGATATTATCTAGGCACGATCATGTATATAGGCATCACGTCTGCAACAAGTAGACCGACTCCTGCCTGCATCTACTACTATTACTCCACACATTGACCGCTATCCAGCATGCATCTAGAGTATTAAGTTCGTAAGAACAGAGTAACGCATTAAGAAAGATGACATGATGTAGAGGGATAAACTCATGCAATATGATATAAACCCCATCTTTTTATACTCAATGGCAACAATACAATACATGCTTTGCAACCCCTATTGTCACTGGGTAAGGACACCGCAAGATTGAACCCAAAGCAAAGCACTTCTCCCCTTGCAAGAAAGATCAATCTAGTAGGCCAAACCAAACTGATAATTCGAAGAGACATGCAAAGATAACTCAATCATACATAAAGAATTCAGAGGAGATTCAAATATTTCTCATAGGTAAACTTGATCATAAACCCACAACTCATCGGATCTCGACAAACACACCGCAAAAAGAGTTACATCGAATAGATCTCCACAAGAGAGGGAGAGAACATGGTATTGAGATCCAAAAAGAGAGAAGAAGCCATCTAGCTAATAACTATGGACCCGAAGGTCTGTGGTAAACTACTCACAACTCATCAGAGGGGCTATGGTGTTGATGTAGAAGCCCTCCATGGTCGATTCCCCCTCCGGCGGAGCACCGGCGAAGGCTCCAAGATGGGATCTCGCGGATACAGAAGGTTATGGCGGTGGAATTAGGTTTTCGTTGGCTCCCTGGATGTTTTTGGGGTACATGGGTATATATAGGAGGAAGAAGTACGTCGGTGGCCGCCCGAGGGGCCCATGAGAAAGGGGCGGGGCCCTGTAGGGGTGGGCGCGCCCTCCACCCTCGTGGCCGCCTCGGCTGCTTCTTGACTTGCACTCCAAGTTCTCTGGATCACGTTCGTTCCAAAAATCACGCTCCCGAAGGTTTCATTCCGTTTGGACTCCGTTTGATATTCCTTTTCTTCGAAATACTGAAATAGGCAAAAAAAATAGCAATACGGGCTGGGCCTCCAGTTAGTAGGTTAGTCCCAAAAATGATATAAATGTGTAAAATAAAGACCATAAACATCCAAAACAGGTAATATAATAGCATGGAACAATCAAAAATTATAGATACGTTGGAGACGTATCAAGCATCCCCAAGCTTAATTCCTGCTCGTCCTCAAGTAGGTAAATGATAAAAACAGAATTTTTGATGTGGAATGCTACCTAGCATAATTCTCAATTTAATTCTTTTTATTGTGGCATGAATGTTCAGATCCAAATGATTCAAAATAAAAGTTCATATTGACATAAGAAATAGTAATACTTTAAGCATACTAATCAAAGCAATCATGTCTTCTCAAAATAACATGGCTAAAGAAAGTTCATCCCTACAAAATCATATAGTTAGGCTATGCTTCATTTTTGTCACACAAAAATGTTCCCAAATTCTACACCCCCGATGACAAGCCAAGCAATTGTTTCATACTTAAATAATCTCAAACTTTTTCAACTTTCACGCAATACATGAGCATGAGCCATGGATATAGCACTATGGGTGGAATAGAATATGATGATGGGGATTGTGTGGAGAAGACAAAAAAGGAGAAATTCTCACATTGACGAGGATAATCAACGGGCTATGGAGATGCCCATCAATTGATGTCAACATGAGGAGTAGGGATTGTCATGCAATGGATGCACTAGAGCTATAAATGTATGAAAGCTCAACAAAAGAAAACTATTGGGTGTGCATCCAACTTTCTTGCTCACAAAGACCTAGGGCATTTGAGGAAGCCCATCGTAGGAATATACAAGCCAAGTTCTATAATGAAAATTTCCCACTAGTTTATGAAAGTGACAACATATGAGACTCACTATATGAAGAACATGGTGCCACTTTGAAGAACAATATATGAGACTCGCTATATGAAGGACATGGTGCTACTTTGAAGCACAAGTGTGGAAAAAGAGATAGTAACATTGCCCCCTTTTTATTTATTCTCTTTTTTTTCTTTTTTTCTTTTTCCCTTTTTTTGGGCCTTTCTTTTTTTTGGCCTTTCTTTTTCTTTTTTTTTCTTTTTTTGGGGACAATGCTATAATAATGATGATCATCACACTTTTATTGATTTACAACACATGAATTATAACTCAAAACTAGAACAAGATATGACTCTATATGAATGCCTCCGGTAGTGTACCGGGATGGGCAATGAATCAAGAGTGACATGTATGAAAAATTATGCAAAGTGGCCTTGCCACAAATACGATCTCAACTACATGATCATGCAATGGCAATATGACAATAGTAATGTGTGTCATGATGATAAACGGAACGGTGGAAAGTTGCATGGCAATATATCTCGGAATGGCTATGGAAATGCCATAATAGGTAGGTATGGTGGCTGTTTTGAGGAAGATATAAGGAGGTTTATGTGTGATAGAGCGTATCGCATCACGGGGTTTGGATGCACCGGCGAAGTTTGCACCAACTCTCAAGGTGAGAAAGGGCAATGCACGGTACCGAAGAGGCTAGCAATGATGGAAAGGTAAAAGTGCGTATAATCCATGGACTCAACATTAATCAAAAGAACTCATATACTTATTGCAAAAATCTAGAAGTCATCAAAAACCAAGCAATACGCACATGCTCCTAGAGGGATAGATTGGTAGGAAAAGACCATCGCTCGTCCCCGACCGCCACTCATAAGGATGCACAATCCAAGGACACTTCATGTTTCAAGTTTGTTACACAACTTTAATCATACGTGCATGCTACGGGACTCGCTAACTTCAACACAAGCATTCTTTAAATTCATAATTACCCAACTAGCATGACTTTGATATCACTACCTCCATATCTCAAAACAATTATCAAATATCAAGTTGATCATAGCATCCAATTCACTTTCTATGATAGTTTTTATTATACCCAACTTGGATGCCTACCATTCTAGGACCAATTTTATAACCATAGCAAATACCATGCTGTTCTAAAAGACTCTCAATATAAGTGAAGCACGAGAGACTAGCATTTTCTACAAAATTAAGCCACCGCTGTGCTCTAAAAGATATAAGTGAAGCACTAGAGCAAAAACTATCTAGCTCAAAAGATATAAGTGAAGCACATAGAGTATTCTAATAAATTCTAATCAAGTGGGCTTCTCCCAAAAGGTGTGTACATCAAGGATGATTGTGGCAAACTAAAAAGCAAATACTAATATCATACACGACGCTCCAAGCAAAACACATATCATGTGGCGAATAAAAATATAGCTCCAAGTAAAGTTACCAATGAACGGAGACGAAAGAGGGGATGCCTCCGGAAGGCATCCCCAAGCTTAGGCTTTTGGCTATTCTTGAATATCTTGGGGTTCCATGTGCATCCCCAAGCTTAGGCTTTTGCCACTCCTTATTCCATAGTCCATCAAATCTTTACCCAAAACTTGAAAACTTCACAACACAAAACTCAACAGGAAATCTCGTAAGCTCCGTTAGTGAAAGAAAGCAAAACCACCACATAAGGTACTGTAATGAACTCATTATTTTTTTTGGGTGTTAAACCTACTGTATTCCAAGTTCTCTATGGTTCATACCACTTAGTACTAGCCATAGATGCATCAAAATAAGCAAACCACACACGAAAAACATAATCTGTCAAAAACAGAACAGTTTGTAGCAATCTGTAACCTACGAATACTTCTGGAACTTTAAAAATGCTACAAAAATAGGAAGTCCTGGAAATTTGTCTATTGATCTACAGCAAAAAGAATCAACGCAAAAGCACATTTCTGTGATTTAACAAAACTAATTTCGTGCGCGTAAAGTTTCTGTTTTTCAGCAGAATCAAATTAACTATCACCATAGGTTATCCTATAGGTTCTACTTGGCACAAACACTAATTAAAACATAAAAACACATCTAAACAGAAGGTTGATGCAAAATTTATTACTAAACAGAAACAAAAACAAAAAACACAAATAAAATTGGTTTGCCTCCCAACTAGCGCTATCGTTTAACGCCCCTAGCTAGGCATAAAAGCGAGGATAGATCTAAGTAGTGTCATCTTTGATTTTCAGTTTTTTAGCGGAGTCGTGCTCGAATCCGGGAGGTTCTTTACGTTTCCCTTCATACTCAGAAATTTTTAGATCTAAAGAATCCAATCGCTTATTGCAAAGAGTAATCAACATATTCATGCGGTGAAGATTGCCGCTAACACTTTTAAGAGGCTCAAGAGACTTTTGTAATATTTTTGTAACTTCGCAAATCTTTCCAAACACTTGTGTTTCTTCTTGGGTAGGATGTGGTCCTCCCTTTTGAGGTAGTGTTCCCACTATTCCCTCTATAATTTCATGCGTAATACTAGGATCAATTTCAATAAAATTTCCCTTGGCAATGCAGTCCAAGAGTTGTCTATGCGTCATATTTAGCCCAACATAAAAATTGCAAAGAAGAATTCTAAAATTCACCTCTAGGGTGCAATTGCGATAATATTCCATCATCCTATACCAAGCATCTTTTAAGTTTTGTCCTTGCCTTTGCTTGAAGTGAAGAACTTCAAAATCGGGAGACATAGGAGCGGATAAGGAACTAGCCATTGTGACAAGGTAAACGATCTAACACACGAGCAAACAGAAAAAGGCAAGCGAAAAAGAGAGGAGAGGATTGGGAAAGAGAGGGCGAGTAAAATGGCAAGGGTGAAGTGGGGGGGAGGAAAACGAGAGGCAAATGGCAAGTAATGTAAATGCGAGGGAGATGAGTTTGTGATGGGTAATTGGTATGTCTTGACTTGAGCGAAGACCTCCCCGGCAACGGCGCTAGAAATCCTTCTTGCTACGTCTTGAGCTTGTGTTGGTTTTCCGTGAAGAGGAAAGGATGATGCAGCAATAGTAGCGTAAGTATTTCCCTCAGTTTTTGAGAACCAAGGTATCAATCCAGTAGGAGGCTCCTCAAAAGTCCCACGCACCTACACAAACAAACAAAGAACTCGCAACCGATGCAATAAAGGTGTTGTCAATCCCTTCACGGCCACTTGCGAAAGTGAGATCTGATAGAGATAGTATGATAAGATAAATATATTTTTGGTATTTTATAATATAGATTGGAAAAGTATAGATGCAAATAAAAGTAGATTGAAAGCTTATATGATAAAAGATAGACCCGGGGGCCATAGGTTTCACTAGTGGCTTCTCTCAAGATAGCATAAGTATTACGGTGGGTGAACAAATTATGTCGAGCAATTGATAGAAAAGCGAATAATTATGAGATTATCTAGGCATGATCATGTATGTAGGCATCACGTCTGCAACAAGTAGACCGACTCCTGCCTGCATCTACTACTATTACTCCACACATCGACAGCTATCCAACATGCATCTAGAGTATTAAGTTCATAAGAACAGAGTAACGCATTAAGAAAGATGACATGATGTAGAGGGATAAACTGATGCAATATGATATAAACCCCATCTTTTTATCCTCGATGGCAACAACACAATATGTGCCTTGCAACCCCTATTGTCACTGGGTAAGGACACAACAAGATTGAACCCAAAGCTAAGCACTTCTCCCATTGCAAGAAAGATCAATCTAGTAGGCCAAACCAAACTGATAATTCGAAGAGACTTGCAAAGATAACTCAATCATACATAAAAGAATTCAGAGGAGATTGAAATATTTCTCATAGATAAACTTGATCATAAACCCACAATTCATCAGATCTCGACAAACACACCGCAAAAAGAGTTACATCGAATAGATCTCCACAAAAGAGGGGGAGAACATGGTATTGAGATCCAAAAAGAGAGAAGAAGCCATCTAGCTAATAACTATGGACCCGAAGGTCTGTGGTAAACTACTCACAACTCATTGGAGGGTCTATGGTGTTGATGTAGAAGCCCACCGTGGTCGATTCCCCCTCCGGCAGAGCGTCGGCGAAGGCTCCAAGATGGGATCTCGCGGATGCAGAAGGTTACGGCGGTGGAATTACGTTTTCGTTGGCTCCCTGGATGTTTTCGGGGTACATGGGTATATATAGGAGGAAGAAGTACGTCGGTGGCCGCCCGAGGGGCCCACGAGATAGGGGGCGCGCCCTGTAGGGGTGGGCACGCCCTCCACCCTCGTGGCCGCCTCGACCGCTTCTTGACTTGCACTCCAAGTCCTCTAGATCACGTTCGTTCCAAAAATCACACTCCCGAAGGTTTCATTCCGTTTGGACTCCCTTCGATATTTCTTTTTTTCGAAATACTGAAATAGGCAAAAAAACAGCAATACGGGCTGGGCCTCCGGTTAGTAGGTTAGTCCCAAAAATGATATAAATGTGTAAAATAAAGCCCATAAACATCCAAAACAGGTAATATAATAGCATGGAACAATCAAAAATTATAGATACGTTGGAGACGTATCAACGGCCGCACACATGGTTTTGTCTCATATGCGTGTGCGATTCATGGTAATACAGCAAACGTTTCAAACCAGTGTGCGTGTGTGATAGGAATACCAATCGCACACAGTTATGAAAATGTACACGTTGGCTTTAGTAGAGGCACCGCACACATTTTACATTTTTGAACCGTGTGTGATAACGTACCTATCACAAACATATTGGCAGATTAAATGTTGATGTCCATCTTTTTCACACGACTATAGGGGCGTAATCGTTCGGGGTGTCTCTCTGATCAGAAACGTAACGTCGAGATGTAACGTGTGGGACTAGGGCGGCTTCTCATATGTTTATTCTATGGCGAACGTCAGTAACCACTCGCCCATCCCCGACGGTTTATGGGTCGTGTGGCAAGGACCCCCCTCTCGCCCACACTCACTTGGCGACGGTTCCAAATGCCGTCGCGAAAAGGGTTAAAAACTGTTTGTATAGCACCTTCCGGTACCAATGTGTATACAAAGAAATCCATCACATGGTAATACAATCCATTCATTCGAAAACCAGACAAAGGTATTGTACATGATCCTTCCAAGTACCAGAGGTTTTGAAAAAGTGCACCACTTAACAACTAGATCATTACAAGTTTCCAAAATGGCAACATATTTAGTTTTATCAGAATCTTTAACTTTTGTGATAGCCCAATTCCTTCATTAATCTGAATATTGGCATTTTCCCCCTATTATTCTTCTTTATTGCCTTCATTTTGAGATTTTCTTTATTAGACGTGCTGTCCTATCCCAGGTTTTGGAGGTCCAAGGTATCAAGATTGAGATCCCCCCCCCCCCTTTATAGCTTTTGTTGGGCGTATCAAATATTCCCACACCACCGTTCTTTAAAAAAAGTAGTGGTGACGTGGATTTAAAATGGCGTGCCACCAATTTAGATTGTGTGTAAGCATTTCTTCATTACTGGCTATACCCCGCAATAGCTATATTGTTGCACTGTTACCTTATAGAAGGCATTGCTTGGATATGCCCAAACTTGTTCTATAGGGACCTAGATTATGTCCCCTAGCGGTAGAATCCGGGGATGACGTTGTGGTGTTAAGAGATGGTTAGTGTGGATATGGTTGTTATTATACATTGTTTATTGTTGTCATGGCTTAGTTCTTTTTCTTTTCTTCGCATAGGCGTAACTTTGATATTCTATGACTTCGCTCTTTGTCGGCAGATGTTTTTCGTGTGCGTGTGTCGGTGTTGGTTGTATGCATCTAACTATGCAAAGGCTGGACGTGTGACCAATGTGTTTTTATCAACTTGATGTTTCATTTTGAGTTAATTAAATTCACCCTTTATCGAAAATAATGTGTTTGCACTTTATGTCGAATCCAACTTCGGTGCGCCTTAGAGCAACTTCAATAGCTCTCGTATCCTTAGGAAATACCGTTTACGGGAAGTTGATGCAAAAATAGTCCTCCAACAGCTTCCGCATAACACATTATTTTTTATGGGATATCATTATAATTGACCCCACCTCCCCTCACGTTTATGGGACGATGACCTTCGAGTATAATTTTGGCGGGCTACAGCGACCTGAACTTTCACTCTCAGACACCCTCACGCCACCACCACGCGAGACTGCCACCGCACCTCATCGGCTATCGTCACATGTGTTGCCGACTTGCAGGCCCTAAGCCATTAGTTACGCTAGTTTAATGAAAATAATAAAATATTCTTTTGGGGAAAGATGTTTACTGCAATTGAAAACTAATTTTTACGGGATTTCTTACGAGAGCTATTAGAGTTCCTCTCACACGCATGATCAGTTGCTGAGGATAAGACATGTGGAATGGACCTGCAGGAAAAAAAACAGATTTTTTTTGCCAAATAGTCCAAAGAATATTTATTTTCTTAGCATCGGTTCACCCCAATCCTCGAGAAAGCAACTCAATCAATCGCGATCGATCCAGGTTGACAGGTCTTTCGCACCACCATCCATCACTTTTGAATATGTACACCAAATCAAATGAGTGCAGCGATTCGGTGCTTGGGTGAATCCGCACATCAATATGAATAGAGAAATCAAATAAAACATCAAAAAATGTTTAAATTTTTTAATTTTGTTTTTGACATCCAAGACACTCGAGTACGTGATGTGCGTGAAAACTTCATGGTATTTGGACATTCGAGAAGGTCGTGATGAAAGAAAATTGGCCGTGGAAAAACTTTGAAAAATAACACTATTTGGATCTGATATTTTGGTTCTCAAACGTCCAAACACCCTGAAAGTTTACACGTTCCTTGCAGGCTTGCATCTTTCACGCCAAAAAAGCATAATTTCTTGAATTTGTTACTTTTCTTAATTTACTATTCATCATATTCAGATGAGCCCGAGTTCCGATATGAATTACAGGAATTAAGCGCACTATTATGCGGAGGCAAAAAAGTTGGAATATGCAGATGATCAACGTTTCTTCATCATGGCTGTCAAAACTCAAAAGAGGTTACTAAAAGATGGAAATGCTAGCTAGCGTATATCAACCAAGAGCCAGGTTCCAGGGAACCCTCTTTCTACCGTCAGATTTCGTTGTATGAATCTTGGCACAAGAGCGAAGACACTTCAGCTTTCGAAAGTGTTCGTTGTGGCACAAAAGCTAGTGAACCATGTCTTTGTCAAAACCCAACCACCAAACCTTTTGGTTATGTTCCTGGGCCTACATGAGGGGGGCCTTAAATTGAATCCAGTCGCCCCCTTTTTCAAATTAACATGACAGTTTTTATTTTTTTATTAAGAGGATGTTTTTTCAATTAGGTACATGGCAATTTTACTAAAAAAATTAACATGGCAGTTTATTTATTTTTTGTACACGTAGTTTTTGTTGTAAGAGTATGACATATTTATTATTAATAACATGACATTTTATAAGCGGATGGCATTTAATTACTGGAGGATGGCAGTTTTGTTTATTAGAGGATGACAGTTTTATTTATATGAGCATGCCATTTTATAATAGGATGACATTTTTATTATAGTGATGATGACATTTTTTTAAAGCGAGGATGCCATCCTTTTATTTTGAGAGGTGACATTTTATTATTTTTAAGAGGATGGCATTTTCAATTTGAGAGGATGACATTTTTTTCTTACTACCACTTTTTCTGATTATTTTTGTTTTTGGTATGTCCTTATAAAATATAATTTTAGTGGGCTTTGGACCAATTTGTGGTCGCCATGGCCCTCCCCACGGCGAACGGGAGAAAACGTTTGCTGAAGGACCTCTCCCTGACGAACGAACGTTCGCTGGAAGTTCCCTCTCAAGAGACGTCCCTCACATATTGAGGTTCAATAAAAGAAGATTCCATTGTCTTGGACAAGCCGAATAAAAGAAGGTAAAAGGACAAGGGATATACACAAACTGGGGGTGACATGCATGAACGACATGTGCTCGCGTAGAGCAGAGAACAAAAAAATAAAACTGGCTTCTCGTGTGAAGAAGTTGCGGTTCGAAACTCTCTACTAACGATGTTATTCGACTTGTACAGGTGTGTCCTCGTACGTACGGTTCTAGAATTCATGCAAGCATGAATTATTATAGATGCAAAATAAATAGATTGTACTATATGCCTTTTCTTTCTTTCCCCGGAAGAAAGAAAAGGAGATCTTACCTTCCGCCGCCAAGGACTCGCCTCCACCGCCGGCCTTCGGTGGTGAGGGGGGCCGTCGAATCCACGTGTGTGGATATTTTTAGGCTCTCGTAGTTTAGGTTTTTAGGTTGCTCATCGTCTTTGCTTCGGTGGTAGCGATGTCGGTGCTGAATAAAGTTTCTTTAGATTCTACTCCGACGAGGTGATCGGTCCTATGGTTGGAGATGTACTTAAAAATCAGTCTGTTCAAATAAGGATGGTACGGCTGTGGCATCCTCGTGGTGGACATGTGTCCTCGACCTCCGCCACTGCGATGGTGTTGGCTCCAGCGTCGGCTCGGAGTTTGGAAGGTAGTCCAGGAACATATGCAAATTGTGGTCTGCATCGACAACATCTGAAAGGTGGTGGATCGTTTGTTGGGTTTGTGGTTTGTGGTTTGTGGATGGTAGATATGGTTTCCTCCTCTGACATCTTAGTCATGTTGGGGTGCCAGATCTGGAGTTCAATAGCGTATCCGGGGTGTTGCACCGGTCTGATTTGTTTAACTATAATGGTTTCGCCTTCGGCGAGCCACCTTGGAGCTCATCAAAGCTGCATATGAGCGATGGAGCCGCGTCGAGCTCGGGTATGGAGGTGACCTAACATTTTTTTCTTTTGGTGGCTACTATGGCGGTGCCAGAGGCAGGTGACGGTCGTCGGTGTCAAGCTCACAGGATTCTTTGGTCTTATTTGTATTTTTCACTTCTTGGTTGGTGAAAGCACAAGTGCTCCCTGGGTGATTTTGGTAATTAATCTCAACATATCTCTTGTTGGACTAATACTTTCATCTAGCATATTTCAAATAAGCCCAACAATGGATTGGCATGGACAAAAGAATGTGGAACCCCTTCGAGATGCTAAGGACAAAGGATAGGCTCAAGCTCAAAGCTCAGGACTCTGCATTTTCCATTTTCAGTGATCCAAGATCACATTGAGTCTATAGGAAAGCCAATACTATTAAAAGGGGATGAGGTGTTGCTTAATGGCTTGCTTGTTCAAAGTGCTTAGCGATATGCTCCAAAGCCCTCACCCACTTTCTCATATCCACATATGTCCAAAACAAAAGTCAAACTCGGCCCCACCGATTTGATCCATCCGGCGCCGCCGAGTTCATTTGACATAGCCACTGCCAAAAACCTTAATCAGTTCGGGCACACCGATGGGATCTCGGTCTCACCGAGATGGGCTTGCAAACTCTCTATTGTCTATTGCAATATTTTCGGTCCCACCAAAAATATGTAATCGGTCATTTGCCTGACCAACTCTCTGTTTTACTTATTATCAAATCGGTCTCACCGAGTTGTGTAATCGGTCAAACCGAGATGAGGTTTTACCCTAACCCTTGCACATCGATCCCACCGAGTTGATCATGTCGGTCCCATCAAAATTGCCTAACGGTCACATATGTACTGAATCGGTCCGACCGAGTTTTCTAATTCGGTCTCATCGAGTTTGGTATAATGTGTATAATGGTTAGATTTTGTGTGGAGGCTATATATACCCCTCCACCCTCTCCTCATTCGTGAGGGAAGCCATTAGATCGTGCCTACACTTCCGCTACCCATTTTCTGAGAGAGAGTCACCTACTCATGTGTTGAGACCAAGATATTCCAATCCAACCATATGAATCTTGATCTCTAGCCTTCCCCAAGTTGCTTTCCACTCAAATCATCTTTCCACCAAATCCAATCCTATGAGAGTGCGTTGAGTGTTGGGGAGACTATCATTTGAAGCACAAGAGCAAGAAGTTCATCATCAACACATCATCTATTACCTTTTGGAGAGTGGTGTCTCCTAGATTGGTTATGTGTCACTTGTGAGCCTCTGACAAGATGTGGAGTGAACCAAGGAGTTTGTAAGGGCAAGGAGATCGCCTACTTCATGATCTACCCTAGTGAGGCAAGTCCTTCTTGGGCGATGGACATGGTGGGATAGACAAGGTTGCTTTTTCGTGGACCCTTCATGGGTGGAGCCTTTCGTGGACTCGCGCAGCCGTTACCCTTCGTGGGTTGAAGTCTCCATCAACGTGGATGTACAATAGCACCACCTATCGGAACCACGACAAAAAAATCTGTGTCTCCAATTGCGTTTGCACACTCCAATCCCATCCCTTTACTTTCTTGCAAGTTGCATGCTTTATTTTCAGCTGCTCATATACTTTTTGCATGCTTGCTTGATATGTATTGTGAATGGTTAAACTTATGCTAAATCTCCACCTAAACTTGAGAAACTTAAAAACTGCCAGCTTTGTTTGTTGAGTGTCTAATCATCCCCCCCCCCTCGAGACACCTCTTCTCGATCCTTTCAATTGGTATCAGAGCTTTGGTATCCATTGCTTTGGTTTAAACACCATTGGAAGAAGATGGATGAGTCTACTTTGGGGAGTCTTAGACATAGAGTGCCTATACTTGATGGAGAGTACTTTCATGAGTGGAAAAATGAGATGCTTGTGATTTTCAATGAATATCATTTGAACAAGTACATTACTAGCCTTGTGCACCTCATGTTGATCCTATGCATCCTACCCTTGATGAGTCAATTGACATGATTCGTAATCTTAGAACTGTTAATCTTATCACTAGAGGTTTGCCTAGAAACTTGATAGGTTGCTTTCCTACTCTTAAGTGTGCCTACACTATATGGAAATTTCTTGAGGAACAATTTCCAAATTATTCCTTGCAAAATCTAGATGAGATTCTTCATAAGTCTATTGCCTTGAGTAAGATGAATTCCAATGATCCTAAGTTTGGTGATTGTCGATTTGAGCTTACAAATCTTATGCATGCCAAAGGAAATGTTGGAATTATTAGCAATATTTTTTCCGAAGCTATTAGAATTCTTAAAGAAGATCATTGTCAAACTCATTCTAATGAATCACCCTCTCTAGGAATTGATCCACCACATGACGATGTTGAAATGGATACTATGATGAGGATGATGATAGTGACTTTGATCTTGATGATGCAATGAGACACTTTGGTCTTATGGCAAATCTTCGGGGATACATGGCAGGAGGAAAGGAATGGGTTCTTGATAGTGGATGTACCGATCACATGACCGGAGATAAAGATATGTTTCGTGAGCTTGCTGAAAACGATGGCCCTCGAAAGTATGTCACTTTTGGTGATGACTCAAAGGGTAAGGTGGTTGGCCTCGGTAAGGTGGCCATCTCACATGATAGCTCCATACAAAATGCCATGCTCGTTGAATCTCTTGGCTATAATCTGCTTTCTGTTTCTAGACTAACTGAATTTGACTTCAATGTCCTATTTACCGAAGTAGATTGCCAAGTGTTTTGTAGAGATAATCATAAAATGGTCTTTCCGGTATACGCAAAGGTGATCTTTACATTGTTGATTTCATTAAAAAGGCTCAACCTAAAACTTGCTTAATTGCTAAATCCTCTAAAGGCTGGTTGTGGCATAGACGGTTAGGTCATGTGGGCATGCGAAACCTTGACAAGCTTATTAAAGGTGATCATATCCTTGGTGTTAAAGATGTCATATTTGATAAGGATAGACTTTGCAGCACTTGTCAAGCAGGTAAACAGGTTGGAGGAAGCCACCCCATGAAGAACATCATGACCACAAGGAGGCCGCTCGAGCTACTTCACATGGATCTTTTCGGTCCCAACGCTTACAAAAGTCTCGGTGGAAACTCTTTTGGTCTAGTTATAGTTGATGATTTTTCAAGATTTACGTGGGTGTTATTTCTCGATGATAAATCGCAGGTCCAAAAGATCTTCAAAAACTTCGCTAGGAAGGCCCAAAATCAATTTGAAGTGAAGATCAAGAAGGTTCGCAGTGGCAATGGATCGGAGTTCAAGAACACAAATGTGGACACCTTTCTTGACGAAGAAGGAATTTCACATGAGTTCTCGGCTACGTACACACCTCAATAAAATGGAGTAGTTGAGAGGAAGAACTGGACGCTCAAAGAAATGGCGAGAACGATGCTTGATGAGTACAAGACGCCAAAGCACTTTTGGGCAGAAGCGGTTGAGATAGCTTGTCATGCGACAAATCGCTTGTATCTTCACAAGCTACTCGGCAAGACGGCATACGAGCTCCTCACCGGTAACAAACCCCAAGTTGGATACTTTCGAGTATTCAACTCAAAGTGCTACATTCTCGATAAGCATCATCGTTCTAAATTTGCTCCTAAATCTCATGAAGGTTTCGTACTTGGTTATGGCTCAAGCTCTCACACTTACCGTGTCTACAACAATTTCACCCGAAAGGTTGAAGAGACGGTAGATGTGAAGTTTGATGAATCTAATGGCTCGCAAGTAGAGCAATTGCCAATTGATGTAGGATATAAAGATCCTTCGAAAGCAATCCAAGACTTGTCTATTGGCAAGGTTCGTCCAATGGAGGTGAAGGACAGTACCTCGTCTGTCCAAGTGGAAGCTTCTACCTCACGACAAGGTGAACCAAGAGTTGATACGGAAGCCTCCACAAGTGGGACACACCAAGATGAAGAAAACGAGGAAGTACACCAAGATGAACCGCATCAACCTCCTTCTCCACCACCACGAGAGAACGACAACGCCAACAAGGAGGAAGGCCAAGAAGAAGAACGAGATGATGAAGAAGATGTTCCACCCCGATTAAAGCAAAATCTCTCACGAGTTCGAGCAAGAGTTGCTAGAGACCATCCCGTCGAGCAAATCTACAATGATATCCAAACCGGGAGAATCACTCGCTCTAAATCTCGTTTGGCTAATTTTTGTGAACATTATTAATTCATCTCTAGCATTGAACCTATGAAGGTTGAAGAAGCATTGGAAGATCCGGATTGGATAAAGGCCATGCACGAAGAACTACACAACTTTGAGAGAAACCAAGTGTGGACATTGGTCGAGAAGCCCGACAACAACCACAACATCATCGGTACCAAATGGGTGTTTCGCAACAAGCAAGATGAAGATGGACAAGTAGTTCGCAACAAAGCACGTCTCGTCGCCCAAGGCTACACTAAAGTCAAAGGTATGGACTATGCTGAGACATATGCCCCCGTTGCTAGACTTGAGTCCATTCGCATCTTACCTGCCTATGCTAATCACCATGATATCACTTTATACCAAATGGACATTAAAAGTGCTTTTCTAAATGGTGAAATTGAGGAGGAAGTTTATGTTAAACAACCTCTCGGCTTTGTTAATCCTAAGAAACCTAATCGTGTTTACAAACTTCACAAAGCTCTTTATGGTCTTAAACAAGCTCCTAGAGCGTGGTATAAATGCTTGACCAAGTTCCTTATTGAAAAAGGCTTTGAGATTGGAAAAATTGATTCTACTCTTTTCAATAAAAGGGTTAATGGAGAATTATTTGTGTGCCAAATTTATGTTGATGATATTATATTTGGATCAACTAACCCTCATTTTAGTGAGAAGTTTGGGAAGCTTATGTCAGAGAAGTTTGAGATGTCTATGATGAGTGAACTCAAGTTCTTTCTTGGTTTGCAAATCAAGCAAACTAAGGAAGGTACCTTTGTCTCTCAAACGAAGTACACCAAAGACTTGTTCAAGAAGTTCAATATGCAAGAATGCAAAGGTATGAGTACACCCATGCCTACTAGTGGACATCTTGACTTGACCAAAGATGGTGAATCCGTTGATCAAAAGGTTTATCGCTCTATGATTGGTTCATTATTGTATATATGTGCCTCTCATCTCGATATCATGCTAAGTGTGTGCATGTGTGCACGATATCAAGTGGACCCTAAAGAGTGTCATCTTAAGGCCGTGAAAAGGATAGTGAGATACTTAATTCATACACCAAACTTTGGCATTTGGTATCCAAAGAGGGCCTCTTTTAATCTTGTTGGCTACTCCGATTCGGACTATGCCGAAGACAAGGTTGATAGAAAGTCCACTTCGGGTACTTGTCAATTTCTTGGTAGATATCTTGTGTCTTGGTCCTCCAAGAAACAAAACTCGGTATCCTTATCCACCGCCGAAGCAGAATACATTGCCGCTGGTTCATGTTGTGCTCAATTACTTTGGATGACCCAAACTCTTAAAGATTATGGGATATATGTGAAAAATGTTCCTTTGCTTTGTGACAATGGGAGTGCTATTAAGATTTCTCACAATCCCGTGCAACACTCTCGAGCTAAGCACATTGAAGTTCGTCATCATTTCATGCGAGATCATGTTGCTAAGGGTGATATTAACCTTAAGCATGTTCGCACCGACAAGCAATTGGTGGATATATTCACTAAACCACTTGATGAGAAAGTGTTTTGTAGGTTGAGAGGTGAATTGTACATCATTGATGCCTCAAACTTGGAGTAGGAACTCCATTTGGATACATGCAAGACTTGAGCCTATGATTAATACTTGATATTTCTCTTATGATGATAATCATATATCTTGGATACATTTGCACCCGTGCATGCTATCTAACCCATGTAGGTACTTGGATGGATCTAAATCTATGAGAACACAACTCATTCACATCTTGAGCAATCTCTACATCACCAAGTCTCTACTTTACGGTGGTTGAAGACAAGGAAGCATGAAACCCTTCAAATATATCCTTTGACAAATTCCTATGTTAACTTCATGATTGTCATTTTGGATACACAAGTGATTTTCCTTGCAAATCTAATCCATGTAGGTAGATGAACTCCAATTACAAGTGGTGCTCCAAATGAACTACATCAACATTGAGCATCTCACAAGTTCAACTACATGATCAAGATCAACACCACCACCCAAGGTATGTTATTCCATCTTAGAGAAGCTTTACCCCAAGACATGGGTCAAAGCAACTCAACAAGATGAGAATGCATCAAGATGCTTAAATGAAAAATGGCAACCCCATTTTGAGCTTAAACGATGAGTATGACCTATGATCAAGTGTCCTTACTTGACTCCTATGTCAATATACTCTAACATAGGTGACCTTGTCGCCGACCAATTCTAGATGAAGTTCTCTAGTATTTTATTTTCTTGCATTTTGTCTCATGCATTTTATTTCCCCTTTAAAAAAACTTCATCTAGATTTCTCCTTCTTTTATTTTTGTTCTGCATTTCTCTGCATCCAATTCATTGCAAATCCTTGTGAGATCTTTCTTGCCTAGTGAGCTGAGGTGACTAGTGTTTTCTCTGCGATGAACTCGGACAAACCGATTTGCCTCTTTCGGTCAAACCGAAATTTTTCGGTGCCACCGAAGAAAACAACTCGGTTGAGCTGACTTCAACACTGAGACATCACTCTGTTGCATGCTTTCTGCACACTTTATTCCAGCTCCACTCAATGACTCTTATCCTCTACCAGCATCACATGTGCTGCTTTGCTCTGTGACTCAAGGACCAAAGCTACTTTGACTCACACTCCATAAGACCCTTCTCGGAAATTGATGTCAAAGGGGGAAAGAGAGAGTTCACATCAAAGCTTAATTAATCCATCAGAGGGAGAGAGCAACAAGGGGAGAGAAACATTCTTATCTAAAGAGAGACCCCGGTTGTTTGTTGTTTGGCATTCAAAGAGGAGAGAAGTTACATGTCTTTAGAGGGGAAAGACATGTTTATGTTGTTTTGTGTTTGCTTTGCTCTGATTGTTTATGTTGTTTTGTGTTTGCTTTGCTCTGGTTTTATTTTCCTTATCTTCTCCCAATATCCATTACAAGATTCAGGGGGAGCAAGACTTCTAAGGGAAGGAAATCTTAAAATTCATTGCACATCTTTACCTTTGGGGACATGTCTACACTCAAATAGAGTACCTAGTACTCACTCTATACATGTCATCCCAGATCTTGGTACTCTTGTGGTTTACTGTTCTTGCTCTGCTTAGTAGATGTTTCTGTGTTGTCTAACCTTGTTTACTCAGGTTCATCTCTTCCAAAGCTAGTTCAATACCACAAGGTAAGTATATGCATCACACTCATGTACATGAGGATCTCTTTCTGATGTACATATTGTTTGCAAGAAGGACTCATGATCATGAAGGTACATTTCCCATGTTCACACCATTTACTCTGATGCATATAGCCAAGATACATGTAACTCACTGCTTGCTCTGTCATGATTATGCACTCACATGTTCCTATTTTCTATATTTAGATGATTGCATACATGTAGGGGGAGCCTATGCATGTTACATGTCTTTCCAAAAGCTTTACTTGCTTTTCTCTATATCTTTAGCTAAAGCTTTGATGTATGTTGTCATCAATTACCAAAAAGGGGGAGATTGAAATCACAAGTGCTCCCTGGGTGATTTTGGTAATTAATGTCAACATATCTCTTGTTGGACTAATACTTTCATCTAGCATATTTCAGATAAGCCCAACAGTGGAGTGGCATGGACAAGAGGATGTGGAACCCCTTCAAGATGCTAAGGACAAAGGATTGGCTCAAGCTCAAACCTCATGACTCTACATTTTCCATTTTCAGTGATCCATGATCACATTGAGTCTATAGGAAAGCCAATACTATTAAAAGGGGATGAGGTGTTGCTTAATGGCTTGCTTGCTCAAAGTGCTTAGTGATATGCTTCAAAGCCCCCAACCACTTTCTCATATCCACATATGTCCAAAACCAAAAGTCAAACTCAGCCCCACCAATTTGATCCATCCGGCGAAACCGAGTTCATTTGACATAGCCACTGCCAAAAACCCTAATCAGTTTGGTCACACCGATGGGATCTTGGTCTCACCGAGATGGGCTTGCAAACTCTCTGTTGTCTATTACAATATTTTCGGTCCCACTGAAAATATGTAATCGGTCACACCGAGTTTGCCTGACCAACTCTCTATTTTAGTTATTACCAAATCGGTATCACCGAGTTGTGTAATCGGTCAAACCGAGATGAGGTTTTACCCTAACCCTTGCACATCGGTCCCACCAAGTTGATCATGACGGTCCCACCAAAATTGCCTAACGGTCACATATGTACTGAATCAGTCCGAGAAAGTTTTTTGATTCTGTCCCACCGAGTTTGGTATAATGTGTATAGCGGTTAGATCTTGTGTGGAGGCTATATATACCGCTCCAGCCTCTCCTCATTCGTGAGGGAAGCCATCAGATCGTGCCTACAGTTCCACTACCCATTTTCTGAGAGAGAGCCACCTACTCATGTGTTGAGACCAAGATATTCCAATTCAACCATATGAATCTTGATCTCTAGCCTTCCCCAAGTTGCTTTCCACTCAAATCATTTTTCCACCAAATCCAATCCTATGAGAGTGAGTTGAGTGTTGGGGAGACTATCATTTGAAGCACAAGAGCAAGGAGTTCATCATCAACACACCATCTATTACCTTTTGGAGAGTGGTGTCTCCAAGATTGGTTAGGTGTCACTTGGGAGCCTCCGACAAGATTGTGGAGTGAACCAAGGAGTTTGTAAGGGCAAGGAGATCGCCTACTTCGTGAAGATCTACCCTAGTGAGGCAAGTCCTTCATGGGCCATGGCCATGGTGGGATAGACAAGGTTGCTTCTTCGTGGACCCTTCATGGGTGGAGCCCTCCGTGGACTCGCGCAGTCGTTACCCTTCGTGGGTTGAAGTCTCATCAACGTGGATGTACGATAGCACCACCTATTGGAACCATGACAAAAACATCTGTGTCTCCAATTGCGTTTGCACACTCCAATCCCATCCCTTTACTTTCTTGCAAGTTGCATGCTTTACTTTCCACTGCTCATATACTCTTTGCATGCTAGCTTGATATGTATTGTGAATGGTTAAACTTATGCTAAATCTCCACCTAAACTTGAGAAACTTAAAAACTGCCAACTTTGTTTGTTGAGTGTCTAATCACCCCCCCCCCCTCTAGACACCTCTTCTTGATCCTTTCAGTTGGTGGTCCTTTGTGCAAAGGCTAGCGCTCAGCTGTCTTTTCAATTTTGTCAGGTCAGTTTGTACGTGGCTTATACTACGATTCTTATGATATATAAATGAGACACATATTACCACACAAAAAAATAAATGCAAAATACTCCCTCTGTTCCAATATAATTGTCTTTCTAGCCATCTCAAACGGACTACAACATATGGATGTATGTAGACATGTTTTAGAGTGTAGATTCACTCATTTTGATCCATATGTAGTCACTTGTTAAAATCTCTAGAAAGACAATTATTTAGGAACGGAGGGAGTAGATAAATAGCACAATACAACGCAGGCAACGGAAACGTCGACACAAGATACTGAGCCAACACAACATCTTGAGATTGAAAAACTCATCACAGATGTCTTCGCAGGCAACGGAAACGTCGCCTCCCACAGAACAAACATCATCGAAAAGCCTAAAACAAGTCCTATGCAAGGAGCAGTGTGAAGTCTAAGACTTGAACTATGGTGAGTGGTTGCACACAGTGGACCTAAGCATCTGAGCGACAATATCTAGAAGTACAACTGGAAAAATATATAAAATATATCATTGGGTCATGCAGGTTCCCCTTCGCATCATAGATGCTATTTTAGAAAATGCGAGAACTAATGTCATTTCTAGGACTTGAATCCTGAAGGGTTGGTTCCACCACAACTAATATAAGCATCTGATCTACACTCGGTTTGCATCATAGATGCAACTTAACAGAACACCTATGGAAAGAGATCCTTGGCTCAGTGGTTGGGCATGCAGTTGTGCAGCCTAACGACCCAAGTTCAATTCCTAGAATTGACAGGTGATGCACAGGGGTTTTCCCCCATTTATTGAGGATCAAGTTTGGTGTGTGGTGGAACCACTCATCAAAAAATATCTTGATACTCATTAAAAAAATTCTAAAGACTATGTTTATCTTGGTACTCATTCTAAATTGGGCGTATGCATCCCTAATTGGTGCAGAGGCCGGGGAAGTGAAATTCTCCCCTGATTTTTAAAGGAGTGAGCCTAGCTCAACTGGTTAAGGGAGTGGATGTACAATCCCAAAACCTGGGTACAAGTCCTCACGGAGGCGAATTTAGGTTCCTATTTATTCTTGAGGACCAGGCTTTCCTGGTACTCGCGCATTTATTGAGGACTAGGCTCGGTGCGTAACCGAGATTAAAAATCCTAGTACTCATACTTAAAAGGCCGTATGCTTTGAGGGAGTCCTGGATTAGGGGGTCCTCGGACAGCCGGATTGTATGCTTATGTCGGACTGTTGGACTATGAAGATACAAGATTGAAGACTTCGTCCCAAGTCCGGGTGGGACTCTCCTTTGCGTGGAAGGCAAGCTTGGCAATTCGGATATGTAGATTCCCTTCTCTGTAACTGACTCTGTGTAACCCTAGCCCCCTCCGGTGTCTATATAAACTGGAGGGTTTAGTTTGTAGGACAACAACAATCATAATCATAGGCTAGCTTCTAGGGTTTAGCCTCTATGATCTCGTGGTAGATCAACTCTTGTAATACTCATATCATCAAGATAAATCAAGCAGGAAGTAGGGTATTACCTCCATAGAGAGGACCCGAACCTGGGTAAACATCATGTCCCCCGCCTCCTGTTACCATTAACCTTAGACGCACAGTTCGGGATCCCCTACCCGAGATCCGTCGGTTTTGACACTGACATTGGTGCTTTCATTGAGAGTTCCACTATGTCGTCACTATAAGGCTTGATGGCTCCTTCAATCATCCACGACGATGCGGTCCAAGGTAAGTTTTTCCTCCCCGGACAGAACTTCGTATTCAGCGGCTTCGCCCTGCGGGCCAACTCGCTTGGCCATCTGGAGCAGATCGATAGCTACGCCCCTGGCCATCAGGTCAGGTTTGGAAGCCTGAATTACACTGCCGACATCCGCAGAGACTTGATCTTCGATGGATTTGTGTCAGGACCCCGACTCAATGCCACATCGATCTAGCATGTAACACCTCATATCACTTTGCGGCCTCACGCACGGTATTCCCACGGGTGTCGCCTTACATTTGCCCGGGACCGTTTGCGCCTTTTGGCACACGTATATGATAGTGTCGCTAGCATCCATATGATAAGGAGCCCGGGCTGACATGGCTAGTCGTAAACCCAAAGTGGCACAAACTTACAGGGACAGGCATCCATGACCCAGCATCGAACGTGTCGGTCATCAGCGAGTGAATCCGGGCTGTAGCACTGGGCTAGCAGGACTCCGGTGAACCGGGCTGTAGCGGGCTAACAGGACTCCGGTATTCATCGCGTGACATTTCCCCGAAGGGACAGACACAGGAACGAAGAAGGACACATGCCGGCCAGCCTAAGTGTTCCGGAGCAGTAGCAAGCTACCATGGCTTAGTGGAAGCACTAGGAGACATTTCCCGGTAAGAGAGGCAACTAAGGATAAACAACTAGATAGTCAGATCCCACACATACCAAGCATTTCAATAACATACACACAATATGCTTGATATGTGCAAATACAACATGGCATCACAACATGACTCTACAACTCAAGTATTTTATTCAATAGGCTCCGAGGAGCGAGATATTACAAACATGGGTCTCATGACCCAACATTCAGAGCATACAGGTCAAAGCACAAGCGGAAGCCTAACTTGTCTGAGTACAGACAACTATAAATGAAAAAGGCTGAAAAGCCTGACTATCTACCAGATCCTACCGAGGGCACAAGATCGTAGCTGAGGTAACAAGCTAAACATTGAAGTCCACGTGGAACTATTAGCGAGACTGAAGTCTCTCTGCAAAATATAAAATAGGCAAACGTGAGTACAAATGTACCCAGCAAGACTTACATCAGATCTAACTACATATGCATCATTGTCAACAAAGGGGATGGTGGGGTTTAACTGCAGCAAGCCAGCTTTGACTCGGTGGCTATCCTGAACTACTACTGCAAGTAACTCTTTTGAGGTGGCGCAAACGAGTCCACATATTCACCATATCAATACACCACTATGGATCCGCTCCCATCTCCCTACGAGAACGCCATCCATAGCACTCACGCTTATCTTGCGCATTTTAGAGTATCCACTTTCACTTGTCTATGAACTGTACAGGCAACCCAGAAATCCTTTTCCGCGGACACGGCTATTCGAATAGATCATATTAACCCTGCAGGGGTGTACCTCTTCACACATGCTCTCGCCACTTACCGCCATGTACACCTCGTGTATCTCGGCAACCTTCAAGCGGAAGCCTGGTGAGGGAGTCGGCCACGGCCTACCTAAACACTCAAGTCTCTCGTCCAGGTTTATCGCCTATTCGGGTTCCATCCGCAAGGAGATCCGGCTGGGGTGTCACTCACGGCCCCAAACGATGTGTGTAGGGTTCCCAAGTCCACCATCCGAGTGCCACTTGGTACACCGGGCCACTGTGCCTAGTCTGTCCCAAGCCCACCTGTACCGGGTGCCACTTGGTAGACTACTAACACTACCTACAAACACCAGAAACTAGTTGCAACTCCTGGACAGAGAACAAGGGTGATTAAGAAGCCGAGAGGGGTCGAGTTACCGGAACCCAATGTGTGGTAGTAACTGTTCATGGATCACAAACACAGAACTCAGTTCCTGAGGACGGTTTCAATGAGACAACCCACCATGTACTCCTACATGGCCTCTCACCGCTACCTTTACCAAATCGTGTTCACACACTTAGCTCACACACAGTAGGACATGTTCACACACCTCCGATTTATCCCCGATGAATCAAACCTGACACAACTCTAAGCAATAGCAGGCGTGACAAACAAGCATGAATGAGTAGGCACATCAGGGCTCAAACAACTCCTACTCATGCTAGTGGGTTTCATCTATTTACTGTGGCAATGACAGGTCATGCAGAGGATAAAGGGGTTCAGCTACCGCAGCAAGTAACAGTTGAATCGTTGTTGTCCTAATGCAGTAAAAGAGAGCAAGAGCGAGAGAGTAGGATTGTATCGGAATGAACAAGGGGGTTTTGCTTGCCTGGCATTTCTGAAGATAGTATAGTTCTTCATCGGTGTCATCGATTAATCGTTGGAACCACGTCTATCGAGAGGGGGCAATTACTGGCAACACAAAAGGAAAACACAATCAATGCAATGCACAATATGATGCATGATCATGACAAGGCAATATGCTGTGGTTTGAGCTAATGCAACTAGCAGCAAGTTAAATGAAGGTGGTTTGAATCCAAGATTCAAATTCAAACTCCACATGTAGTTATTTAAATGCCATTCATTTCATTTGTCCTAAACAGTAGCCATAAGTTGTTCTAACATGCATGAAAGTTGTACATATGGATAGATTGGATTTTTCTGATCATTTTTCATATATAAATTATTTCATTCTGAGCTACGGTTGATTTTATATGATTTTTAGAAGTTTTGGTTATTTTCTGGAATTTCCTATATCAGAATAAATCCAGAAAAGGATTTACTGCGTCAGCCTGATGTCGGGGTGACGTCAGCAGGTCAAAGGCGCCGTCCAGGTCAAACCTGACATGGGGGACTCACTGGTCAGTGACTCGGTCAACTAACTGAGTTAGTTAGTGCTAATCTAACCCTAACCAGGCTGTTAGCAGGGCGGGGCCCACATGTCAGTGTCCAGTTTAGTTAACTAAATTAGTTAGATCTAATTAATCTCGAGTTAACTAATTAGGGCTTGGGTCCACATGTCAGGGAAGGTCAACCGTGGTCAAACGAGTCAAACCCGCCGGCGACTTGACGCCGGCGAGGCCAGACACGGCGGAACGGCTCGGGTTTCGCCCACGGGCGACTAAACTCGCGGCGGAGGGCATCTACGTGCTCCTGGGACTCGTGCGCATCTAGTGGTGGCGGTGGTAGGTGCTAGGATGGCCGGGAACGACAACGGCGGCGAGCGAGGCGGCAGCCGGAGCTCGGGTGTTTGCGGGACCGGCGCTGCGGTGCGCAAACGAGCGCGGCGAGACACTAGGGAGACTCTACGCGCGGAGGTGAGCATGTTGGACGCACGCCCGGGACCAAATGGTCACCGGAGCTGCGTTGGCGACGAGCTCGTGCGGCGGCGTGCTTAGGGCATCAATGGAAATTGTGGCTACGGCGGGCGCTAGGCCGCGGGGTTAGGGGGAAACAACGGCGAAGCTCACAGTGATCACGATGAGGGGCGGCTTGCTCAGGGACGGCTTGGCGACGGCGAATCGGCGTCGGCGATGACCAGCTCCCGTGGTTGAATATGGTGGCGATGAAGACGCTACGGAGCATCCCGGCTGGCTTTGCTCGGTGGAGATGACGAGGGAGACGACGCGGAGCTCGTGGGCACAACAGAGGGGCGAGGGGGGGTAGCTGTGGCCGTGGTGGTGCAAACGGCGGCGGCAGTGGCACTTGGTCGCACTTGGGAAAGGAGCTAGAGAGCGAGGGAGAGAACAGAGAGTGAGGGGAGAGGCAGAGGGGGGTTGCGGGGCGTCTCCAGACGCGTCGGGGGCGCCTCGGTGGCAAGCAGGAGGTGGCCAGGGCGGCGTCGGCGCTCGCCACCGAGCTGCTTCGGGGCGAGGGGGAGGAAGGCGACAGGAGGATGGCCTGGTGGGCTGGGCCGGCCACTTGGGCCGCCAGGTGGCTTCACAGGTAAGCTCAGGTGGGTTTTCTCTCTCTCTCTCTCTTTTTCTAATTCTTTCAGTTTTTCTATTTTCTGCAACTGTGTTTGGCTTAATTAAAAATGCCAGAGCATTTCTAAAAATCTTGCAACTGCACATGACCACTGTTGGGAATATATCCTACAGTAAACATTTCAGTTTGGGATTATTTGAGCATTTAAAATATTAATTAGAAATTAAATGCCCAAATGCAAATATATATGATTTAATTCAAAAATCCAGAATGGCCTAGAAAAATGTGCACCATTTTTGGGAGAGGCTCTAGGCCAATTCAAAAATAATGAACTTTTGTGAAGGGCATTTTGGATTCATTGAAATGTTTTCAGTTGAACCTGGTATTTTCAGGGTGGTGCTAGGGTTTGTTGATCCCCATTTCAGGTTTAGGAGAAATTTAAACATGATGCAACACAAGACTAGCTAACCCAGAGCAGACCAAACTAGGGATGTGACAACTCACCCCCACTAAACAAGAATCTCGTCCCGAGATTCAAGACGTGAGGTAAGAAGACAGAGGGGACACTAACTAACACGAACTTGTCGATCCAATTGCCCTTCCCGAAGATGTTGGTTCATTGCTCCAATTGATCTTAACGTCCTTGCTTTCGGGATCTTCATCCAACATGGTGGCGACAAAAAGGAACTCTATAGGAAACGATCTCCTCGAAGATCGAGCACTCAAGATCAACTCGTGGAATGAGATGTCGAAACATCTCGAGTTGAGACACAAAACACATCGAGAGGGATGGAAGAACAAACAACGATGTTTGATTTGGTGGGCAACAATTCCACGCTTAGAGAGATGGTGGATGGTGTCAAGGTGGCGAGGAAATAGTTGCCATGATTCCATAACGGGGCACCTTGGGGGAGGTGACTCGTAGAGTTATTACCTTAAGTGGCAAAAGAATTACTTTTGATATCTCGATCATTGAAACTCTTTATACCAGCCTAAGGCAATCACAATCGATCGTTTGGCGGAGTTCAAAGAAATGGCATATCCGGATTCGAATGGGTGATGTTGACTACCTTGTTGAGGACAACGCAAAGGATGATTTTGCTTATCATCGAAAATGGATGGGACCCATGGTAGGACCACTTTTGAAGACGATCCTAGATAGTA
The DNA here is from genome assembly GCA_963921465.1 of Triticum timopheevii. Classification (NCBI taxonomy): domain Eukaryota; kingdom Viridiplantae; phylum Streptophyta; class Magnoliopsida; order Poales; family Poaceae; genus Triticum; species Triticum timopheevii. The sequence goes on from OY997270.1 coordinate 317,495,689, forward strand.
GTTACTGAGCTGCAAGCTGGGAAAAGACTGCAAATGCTGGGAATGTTCCAACCATCATATCTGCCTGAGATTCAGATCCGATTGGTAATAGGATACTTCAGACTCAGCATATCTGAAAAGAAAGTTTGCAACACAATTCGACGAGATGACGTTGCGAGATTCTCGAGAAGTGAACTATGATAGTAAGCTCCAAAACATGAGCTGGTTCTGCTATATACATGTGAGCATGTTGTCCAAGACAAGAACGGCCACACAGTAGTCTTACAACAAAACACTACCGAGTTTGGGTTGGGAACCATCATCGAGGATAACGAAGTCCTAACATAAGTCATGACTAGTTGTTATGAAGGAACTCCTTCTCCTTGAACAAATCAATCAGTGGCTTGGTGTGCTAGGGAATACATATGGAGTGGAGGTAATTAATCTACCAAACCATAGAATACATTCGCACATGCATAACTGACTTGGGATGGTACCAGAGGAAACCAAAACAATCTTTCTCGAACCCACGGCGGCAACTTGCACCAAATGCACATGAATTCGAGGAAGTCACTTCTTCCATCCAAGCATAAGCTTCATGAGCGGAACATGAAGACATTGCTTACAAAGTTTCCAACACTAGCTGGATGTTCAACATGAATCATGGGGGAGACAAAATGCTGCTGATGGGCTCAACAACAACTCATCGGAATTTCCATATCACTGGACTTCCTCCATCATGTGAACACGGTGATAGCATTGGTCAGACCAAAAGATATAATGGTGTATGCTCGAGGAAAATCCACGAGTAAGACAACATTACGAACATCGTTGGTTCTGATTTGATTTGATAATAGCCCATACTCAAATCAAAGTTTGGTAAGATGATAGGTCCATTAATTGATCACGAGGAACAATCGATGAAGAAATCATCTTCCTACAACAAACACACAACACAGAATATCCCTTTGGAAATGAACTAAGTTAGACAAGCTTTTATCTTCCAACTTTCCAAGTTGTTGTTTAGCTTAACCAACTAGCTCAGGGTATCCGACAAAGATTCTTGGAGAAAGGGTGGTTTACAAAAAACCAACTTGCTCACAAACTCAACATAGCGGTCAGGTGACAACCTGGTAATGCTTCCGAGAAGATATTCGGACATCACGAACCACCGGTATGTTACTAAGCTCGAGAACAATCTTGCTTTTGAGGGCAAGATGATATGATCAAAAGAGTGAGGGGTTGACACAATCCTAACTCACTGATCGAAGAGTGCACCAGAAATAAGGACTAGGTAGCACGATCAATCTTAGGACGATGATTTAATAACCAACACGCTAAGAATGAAATTATTGTCCTTTAGATACCAAGCAACAAAGTTGCTAGGAGTATTGAATTCACACATCACGATTCACTTGTCGGCATTCCGATTGCGACAACACAGAACCGAGGGCTGAATAATGATGGCAAGAAGTATCACTACGTCAAGAATTCACAAGAGCCGGTGCAATTCTCATGAAAATCCTGACATAAAGACGGTAATACTTCAGGGTAGAACAGAATCAAAAGCTGGGTTAGTATTTGATCTGTGGAGTACAACTACTTTGACCCAATCCTGGATATGGATGAGGTACTGGAGTTTGTTTCTCCTAGTCATCCTGGAATAGAATGGCTTGACGGACCACAAGGGTAATAGGCATCGATGAACGAATGCACGCATACTCTTGACTATCAATTGATAGACGAGGGTCGGAATACAATTAAAGAAGGACAACCCAAGAGAACATATGATTTTCTGAGTTGTGGATGCATGGACTAGCATGTCGAACGAGTTCAACATATTTCTTCTAGATAACCCATGCAGAAAGGTTGAACTGGCAGAGTCACAATATAGAGAGAAGAACTCATCAAGAGCACTCTGGTTGAGATCTTTTGGTTCAATGAGGAACTGCTGCCATAAGTAGTTCATGGTATTTGGAAGAACGATATACCACGAACCTCGAGGCTATCACAAGGTTACTAATATCCTGAAGGGACTAGCAAACACTATCAACATGGAGTAGGTGGAGTGAATCTCGGGTTCAAAACCCAGGACTAGAATACCTACTAGCTAAATGGCATCACGGGATGCTTTCGAGAATAATGGTCAGAATCATCACACTGGGAACACAAAACATGGCTAAATTACTAGGTGATACTCTAGACACCTAGGGTCATAATAATAACTCCGACATATATGTTAAGGCAACAGAGTACCTCAACTCACCGATTAGTGTGGTTAACCTGGCCCAAAGAGACATCGGAACGGGAGGAAGGGATTTTGCAAATGCTTCAGACTATTTAGAAACCTGGGATGACTCGGACAGCATAACGGCTATAAATGCTCAAAATGATTTGAGACATCCTGCAAAAATGGTGGCATAACCACTCAGAAGCACAATATCAAGGTTCCGAGACCAACTATGAACACACGGAAGTAGTACAAACTGAACTGAGATTTGAACTATCAATTCTATAAGTCTATTGTTTAGTAACACGTCATCCTGATAGATAGATGAGAAGGCCTAGTTCTTAATCCCCGTAGAGGAGAAGAGGATGATTCAGATCAGAAGGCCATGAGGTATAAGGAGTAAAAAGAGCCTTACGTCCCATCCCACAATCAATTCCCCTACATATAACTAAAGCATTTCTAGACTCAACTTCGAAAAGTTTGGCTTGGTAATCCTACAGGCAGTCAAGCTCTGATACCAAAGCTGTTAGGACCCCGACTCAATGCCACATCGATCTAGCATGTAACACCTCATATCACTTTGCGGCCTCACGCACGGTATTCCCACGGGTGTCGCCTTACCTTTGCCCGGGACCGTTTGCGCCTTTTGGCACACGTATATGATAGTGTCGCTAGCATCCATATGATAAGGAGCCCGGGCTGACATGGCTAGTCGTAAACCCAAAGTGGCACAAACTTACAGGGACAGGCATCCATGACCCAGCATCGAACGTGTCGGTCATCAGCGAGTGAATCCAGGCTGTAGCACTAGGCTAGCAGGACTCCGGTGAACCGGGCTGTAGCGGGCTAACAGGACTCCGGTATTCATCGCGTGACATTTCCTAGAAGGGACAGACATAGGAACGAAGAAGGACACATGCCGGCCAGCCTAAGTGTTCCGGAGCAGTAGCAAGCTACCATGGCTCAGTGGAAGCACTAGGAGACATTTCCCGGTAAGAGAGGCTACTAAGGATAAACAACTAGATAGTCAGATCCCACACATACCAAGCATTTCAATAACATACACACAATATGCTCGATATGTGCAAATACAACATGGCATCACAACATGACTCTACAACTCAAGTATTTTATTCAATAGGCTCCGAGGAGCGAGATATTACAAACATGGGTCTCATGACCCAACATTCAGAGCATACAGGTCAAAGCACAAGCGGAAGCCTAACTTGTCTGAGTACAGACAACTATAAATGAAAAAGGCTGAAAAGCCTGACTATCTACCAGATCCTGCCGAGGGCACAAGATCGTAGCTGAGGTAACAAGCTAAACGTCGAAGTCCACGTGGAACTATTAGCGAGACTGAATTCTCTCTGCAAAATATAAAATAGGCAAACATGAGTACAAATGTACCCAGCAAGACTTACATCAGATCTAACTACATATGCATCATTGTCAACAAAGGGGATGGTGGGGTTTAACTGCAGCAAGCCATCTTTGACTCGATGGCTATCCTGAACTACTACTTCAAGTAACTCTTTTGAGGTGGCGCACACGAGTCCACATATTCACCATATCAATACACCACTATGGATCCGCTCCCATCTCCCTACGAGAACGCCATCCATAGCACTCACGCTTATCTTGCGCATTTTAGAGTATCCACTTTCACTTGTCTATGAACAGTACAGGCAACCCAGAAGTCCTTTTCCGCGGACACGGCTATTCGAATAGATCATATTAACCCTGCAGGGGTGTACCTCTTCACACACGCTCTCGCCACTTACCGCCATGTACACCTCGTGTATCTCGGCAACCTTCAAGCGGAAGCCTGGCGAGGGAGTCGGCCACGGCCTACCTAAACACTCAAGTCTCTCGTCCAGGCTTATCGCCTATTCGGGTTCCATCCGCAAGGAGATCCGGCCGGGGTGTCGCTCACGGCCCCAAACGATGTGTGTAGGGTTCCCAAGTCCACCATCCGGGTGCCACTTGGTACACCGGGCCACTGTGCCTAGTCTGTCCCAAGCCCACCTGTACCGGGTGCCACTTGGTAGACTACTAACACTACCTACAAACACCAGAAACTAGTTGCAACTCCTGGACAGAGAACAAGGGTGATTAAGAAGCCGAGAGGGGTCGAGTTACCGGAACCCAATGTGTGGTAGTAACTGTTCATGGATCACAAACACAGAACTTAGTTCCTGAGGACGGTTTCAATGAGACAACCCACCATGTACTCCTACATGGCCTCTCACCGCTACCTTTACCAAATCGTGTTCACACACTTAGCTCACACCCAGTAGGACATGTTCACACACCTCCGATTTATCCCCGATGAATCAGACCTGACACAACTCTAAGCAATAGCAGGCGTGACAAACAAGCATGAATGAGTAGGCACATCAGGGCTCAAACAACTCCTACTCATGCTAGTGGGTTTCATCTATTTACTGTGGCAATGACAGGTCATGCAGAGGATAAAGGGGTTCAGCTACCGCAGCAAGTAACAGTTGAATCGTTGTTGTCCTAATGCAGTAAAAGAGAGCAGGAGCGAGAGAGTAGGATTGTATCGGAATGAACACGGGGGTTATGCTTGCCTGGCATTTCTGAAGATAGTATAGTTCTTTATCGGTGTCATCGATTAATCGTTGGAACCACGTCTATCGAGAGGGGGCAATTACTGGCAACACAAAAGGAAAACACAATCAATGCAATGCACAATATGATGCATGATCATGACAAGGCAATATGCTGTGGTTTGAGCTAATGCAACTAGCAGCAAGTTAAATGAAGCTGGTTTGAATCCAAGATTCAAATTCAAACTCCACATGTAGTTATTTAAATGACATTCATTTCATTTGTCCTAAACAGTAGCCATAAGTTGTTCTAACATGCATGAAAATGGTACAAGTGGATAGATTGGATTTTTCTGATCATTTTTCATATATAAATTATTTCATTCTGAGCTACGGTTGATTTTATATGATTTTTAGAAGTTTTGGTTATTTTCTGGAATTTCCTATATCAGAATAAATCCAGAAAAGGATTTACTGCGTCAGCCTGATGTCAGGGTGACATCAGCAGGTCAAAGGCGCCGTCCAGGTCAAACCTGACCTGGGGGACCCACTGGTCAGTGACTCGGTCAACTAACTGAGTTAGTTAGTGCTAATCTAACCCTAACCAGGTTGTTAGCAGGGCGGGGCCCACATGTCAGTGTCCAGTTTAGTTAACTAAATTAGTTAGCTCTAATTAATCTCGAGTTAACTAATTAGGGCTTGGGTCCACATGTCAGGGAAGGTCAACCACGGTCAAACGAGTCAAACCCGCCGGCGACTTGACGTCGGCGAGGCCAGACACGGCGGAACGGCTCGGGTTTCGCCCACGGGCGACCAAACTCACGGCAGAGGGCATCTACGTGCTCCTGGGACTCGCGCGCATCTAGTGGTGGCGGTGGTAGGTGCTGGGATGGCCGGGAACAACGGCGGCGGCGAGCGAGGCAGCAGCTGGAGCTCGGGTGTTCGCGGGACCGGCGCTGCGGTGCGCAAACGAGCGCGGCGAGACGCTAGGGAGACTCTACGCGCGGAGGTGAGCATGTTGGACGCACGCCCGGGACCAAATGGTCACCGGAGCTGCGTCGGCGACGAGCTCGTGCGGCGGCATGCTTCGGGCATCAATGGAAATTGCGGCTACGGCGGGCGCTAGGCCGCGAGGTTAGGGGGAAACAACGGCGAAGCTCACAGTGATCACGATGAGGGGCTCGGCTTGCTCGGGGACGGCTTGGCGACAGTGAATCGACGTCGGCGATGACCAGCTCCCGTGGTTGAATACGGTGGCGATGACGACGCTACGGAGCATCCCGGCTGGCTTTGCTCGGTGGAGATGACGAGGGATACGACGCGGAGCTCGTGGGCACAACAGAGGGGCGAGGGGGGTAGCTGTGGCCGTGGTGGTGCAAACGGCAGCGGCAGTGGCGCTCGGTCGCACTTTGGAAAGGAGCTAGAGAGCGAGGGAGAGAACAGAGAGTGAGGGGAGAGGCAGAGGGGGGTTGCGGGGCGTCTCCAGATGCGTCGGGGGCGCCTCGGTGGCAAGCAGGAGGTGGCCGGGGCGGCGTCGGCGCTCGCCATCGAGCTGCTTCGGGGCGAGGGGGAGGAAGGCGACAGGAGGATGGCCTGGTGGGCTGGGCCGGCCACTTGGGCCGCCAGGTGGCTTCACAGGTAAGCTCAGGTGGGTTTTCTCTCTCTCTCTTTTTCTAATTCTTTCTGTTTTTCTATTTTCTGCAACTGTGTTTGGCTTAATTAAAAATGCCAGAGCATTTCTAAAAATCTTGCAACTGCTCATGACCACTGTTGGGAATATATCCTACAGTAAACATTTCAGTTTGGGATTATTTGAGCATTTAAAATATTAATTAGAAATTAAATGCCCAAATGCAAATATAATATGATTTAATTCAAAAATCCAGAATGGCCTAGAAAAATGTGCACCATTTTTGGGAGAGGTTCTAGACCAATTCAGAAATGATGAACTTTTGTGAAGGGCATTTTGGATTCATTGAAATGTTTTCAGTTGAACCTGGTATTTTCAGGGTGGTGCTAGGGTTTGTTGATCCCCATTTAAGGTTTAGGAGAAATTTAAATATGATGCAACACAAGACTAGCTAACCCAGAGCAGACCAAAACTAGGGATGTGACAATTCGAGCCCATGATAGGTACACCCTACAGCCACAATGAGCATGACCTAGATCTGCCATCGGACGGTGTTCAGGAGATCGCACCTGTGGCTGCCCTGGCTTCAAATCCAGTGCAGATCGTGCCATCCCAGGACGGGAGGATGGACCCCGCCACGGAAGCCGCACACTCAACAGCGATAGAGCCAAACACAGATTTCACTTCCAATGAGGCCTGTGTCATCGGACCCTCAGACTCGTTTCCGGCCATAGGCTCCGAACCACGTGTATCCACGCCCATCGGATCTAACAGGGCACCGATCTCGGAGTGCTAAACTCATTAAAATCTCTCTCCTTGTCAGGAGACTCTTGGCCGGACTATGTCTGGCTTGAGTAGGAAGCGGACGACGAAGGAATTCGTTACCCACCCACCACCCACTTAATAGCCATTGTCGATGACTTAAGCGACAGGCTTGATTTCGACTCCGAAGACATTGACGGTACGGACGACGATGCCGGAGAAGGACAGGAACCACCGCCCACAGGGCGCATGACAGCCACCTCATCGTACGACATATATATGGTGGACACACCCAAAGAAAACAATGGCGAGGATCAAAAGGATGCAACGACTCCTGAGAAGCAGCCAAAGCACCAACGTCAGCGGCGCCGCTCTAAACCCCACCATAGCAAAAACAGCGATACCGGTACAAGAAAGAATAACACCCTGGACGACGCCGAGGACAACGAAGACCCCGCAGACCCAGCGATGGAGCAGGACAAGCAAGGAGACGGCAAAGACAGTCCGGGGCCGCTGTCCGGTCACAGCGATGCCGAAGACAAAACTTATAAACCTGTCTCCAGAGAGGAGAACAGTCCAGACGATGTTGCATACATCATCTCGGAAAAACACTTGGAACAAGAGCACCTCCACAGGAGACTTATCGCCACCGTGAGGAGCTTGAAGAAGCAGAAGCAATGGCTAAAGGCCACGCAGGATACGCTCAACCACAGATGGAACGAAGTGCTCGACACTGAGGAAAGATACGGCGGTGATCGCCAAACAACGAGCCACCCAAAACGTAAGTTGCTGCCCGAATTCGATGACGAGGCTATGGCGCCCATTCTGCCAAAAAACAATACGGCTAATCTGCCAGACCGGACACCTTGTGGCCGAGACAAAGCGGCTAATGATGCCGCACACCCCCTGTGCTTCACCGATGAGGTGCTGGATCATGAATTTCCAGAGGGGTTCAAACCCATAAACATCAAGGCATACGACAGAACGACAGACCCTGTGGTCTGGATTGAGGACTTTATTCTTCACATCCATATGGCTCACAGAGATGATCTCCACACCATCAAATACCTTCCCCAAGTTGAAAGGACCAGCTCGACACTGGTTGAAAATCCTCCCCGAAAATTCCATTGGAAGCTGGGAGGAACTCGAAGACGCTTTCAGGGCTAATTTTCAAGGGACCTATGTCCGACCTCCGGATGCAGACGATTTAAGTCACATAACCCAACAACCCGGAAAGTTAGCCCGTAAGCTTTGGAACAGATTTCTCACCAAGAAGAACCAAATCGTCAACTGTCCAGATGCTGAAGCCCTAGCAGCTTTCAAACACAGTGTCTGAGACAAATGGCTTGCTAGACACCTCGGCCAGGAAAAGCCAAGGACAATGGCAGCCCTAACAACTCTTATGACACACTTTTGCGCAGGAGAGGACAGTTGGTTCGCCCGCAGCAGCACCAGCGATCCAGGCACATCTGAAATCAGGGATTGCAATGGAAAACCACGACGCAATAAAAACAAATGTCGAAATAATGAAGACAGCCCAGACAATACAGCGGTAAATGTCGAATTCAGGGGCTCCAAACCCGGTCAACGGAAAAAGCAATTTAAAGGGAGCAGAGATGGTCCGTCCAGCCTAAACAAAATTCTAGACAGGTCCTGTCAGATTCAGGGCACCCCCGAGAAACCTGCGAATCACATCAATAGAGAATGCTGGGTCTTCAAGCAGGCCGGCAAGCTAAACGCTGAACAGAAAGGGAAGGAGCCGCTAAGTGAAGATGGGGACGAATCTCGCCAGCCGAACACTGGGGGCCAGAAAAAATTTCCACCAGAGGTCAAAACAGTGAACATGATTTATGTCACCCACATCCCAAAGAGGAAGCGCAAATGTGCACTCCGAGACGTATATGCCCTAGAGCCCGTCGCCCCCAAATTCAACCCATGGTCGGCCTGCCCAATCACTTTTGATCGCAGGGATCATCCGACTAGTATCCAGCATGGGGGTTCGGCTGCCTTGGTGCTCGACCCAATAATCGACAGATACCATCTCACCCGAGTCCTCATGGATGGCGGTAGTAGTCTTAATCTGATATATCAGGACACTATCTGCAAGATGGGGATAGACCCGTCAAGAATCAACCAAAGCGGCACTACCTTTAAAGGAGTAATACCAGGCGTAGAGGCCCGCTGCACGGGCTCTTTAACGTTGGAGGTTGTATTCGGCTCTCCCGATAATTTCCGAAGCAAAGAACTAATCTTCAATATTGCTCCGTTCCGAAGCGGCTATCATGCACTACTCGGAAGAACGGCCTTCGCTCATTTCAACGTGGTGCCGCATTACGCTTATCTCAAACTTAAGATGCCCGGTCCACGTGGCGTTATCACAATCAGCGGAAACACAGAGCATTCTCTTTGTACGGAAGAATGTGTGGAGGCTCTTTCAGCCAAATCACAGAATGGCCTTTCCACCCCGAGCATCTCATTGGTCTCCGAGACCACGGACACGGCTAGACGAGTTCGGCGCACACCTAGTTGTAGCAGCTCAGATAAACCTGAGCTTGATTAACGGCTATGCCCCCATATTTGGCGCGGGGGGCTGCCCGCATGTAAAAGGTCCATAGTTAGGCTTGACCCTATTTACACTCAAGAGATTGCAGTTTCACGGTTCATTAAGATAAACCGACCTTACGCACGGCTCTTTCACCTGGGTTTTTCTTTTTTATATAGATGACCATGATGTTATATCCTTCAAGGATACGGCACAACGGAAACAAAGGCACAGACATGCAGCAGGGCCCCGTTTAAAGATTTCTTTTTAGATTAAGACCCTGTGTAAACCTTTTTATTGTCTCTCGTTGTCTCACACCCTCCTGGCACTTATAATGACCAAGAGGGATACCAGCGTTATTGGCGAGCTTATGATTTGTCGTTCTAAAAATAGACGTTACAGAGGTAGCAACCAGTGTGTTTTTGAGATCTACGCTCTCACCATAGGCGCTCTTTCGTCACGCCGCATTGATGCACGTACCTTGAAATTCAGGGCTCATTACCGAGGGCTGTATTCAGCCCAGTATATGTTGTAAAGTCCGAATACCTTCGGGAATGTTCGGCGTCGCGAGTTTGGCCTTATATGCATCATCTCCGAATCATTTCTTTGGTCAATAGTTGGGTTTGCCCGGCTCCCGTGTTTTGCTACCTTACGTTCCGCTCTATCGGCTAAGGTGGCACAGGGAGAACTATTGCGATTGTGCCCTGATTCATCCGGATGAGCACCTCAGTAGAGAAAGCCGAAAACTGACTGTCATGATAAAGCGAGAGACTGGTCAACCACTCGATGACTCAACGGAATCTTTGCGATTCCTCCGCATTAACTTAGGACCGATTTTCCGGTCACGTATGTAAACGCGCCGTATTTGGATAACCGCGGACATACCAGGGGATATATAGTAGCCCCACCGTCAAACTCCTATGGCTAAGTGAAAGTTTTAAAGCTATATAGTCTGATTGCCTCGTTTGCCGCGCTACCACCTCCTTAACGGACCAAGACGTTGGATCAAGTGTGATTACGGGCTTTTACCGAAAACCCCCGCGTTATACGCGAGGGGGCTGAAGCTGACGACTGCAAACTTTCAGGTTATATACATATATACATAAAAAGTCGCATCGGAGGCACTACAACACTTCACGAGCAAAGGTATAAATGCAACCTTTATTATCAATAGCATTGTTTTTACAATCAAGATACATGTCATTCGAACATGATATTCTTTGAGCACTGAGCTTCTGTTAAACGGGCACCTTCTACGACTTCTTCAAAATAGTGCTCGGGCGAGTCCTGGCCCCCGGGTGGACCCCTGGTTGCAATATCGGTGGCCTCCATCCTCGCCCAATATGTCTTAACATGGGCAAGGGCCACCCGTGAACCCTCTATGCACGCCGACCGCTTGACAGCATCGATATGCGGCACAGCACGAGTAAATTGTTGCACTAAACCAAAGTAACTATCCGGACTTGGTTCCTCCGGCCACAGGCGATCCACGACAGCCTTCATGGCAAGCCCGGATAACCTATGGAGCTCGGCCCATTCGGCCATATGCTCGTTCGACAGCAGCGGACGCCTTGGAGTACTGACTGCAAAAAGAACAATCTTTCCGCTCATGGTCTTCTTGATCTCAGAAATACTGTGTCGCATCGGCAGCACTCTTTGACAAATCCAAGTATGCGTCTCGAGAACTCCACAATTGATCAAGAGGGGCATACTTCGGATCGCCGTATTTAGTTCACAATAAAAAGGGCTTCCCAGCCGCGATCTCACCGGCTTGCCGGAGCTCCTCCCGAGCCGCTCTGATCTCAGCGCGAGTTTCCTTCGCTGCCTGTAAGGCCTTTTCTAGGTCAGCCGTTTTCGCTTGGTTTTCCCTTTCTAGAAGCTCATATCAGCTAGCGGCATTCTGTAGCTTAAGATCCATGTTGGCCATTCTATCCTCATTTTGACGATGAGCAGCCTGTTCGGCTTTTAATTCATCAGCTACCTTCTCGGCAACCGCATTGCTTCTCCTGGCTTGCTCCTTGGCCTGGGCAAGCTCAGCCAGAAGGGTCTCCACGGCGGCAGCACCATCTGCAGTCAAAGCATATTATAAATCCCAGCATCATGCTCTTATTAATATTCACTGACCACCTAAATATACATACCCTATGCCTCGTCTAGCCGCTTGTTCACAAGCGTGATGTCTTCATCTGCCACATTAAGTTGCTGCTTCAGTTTGGCAAATTCGGCAGTCCGGGCAGCTGCCGGGGCTGCAGCCGCCTGTGTACAAAATTGGCACAATCGTTACTTGAGATTATTTCTATTGTTGATCCTCTGATCGCCCCGTTAGGATGGCAACCAGAGTCTCAGGGGCTACTATCTATACACAGTGCACCTTGCGTTTACGGTACAATCAAAAAATATCACATTGCATACCTCAAATCCTCTTAGCAGGCTCGTAAAAGCTTCATTCAACCCTCTTTTTGCGGACGAAATCCTCTCAACCACCATACCCATTAACGTACGATGTGCCTCTGACATAGGCGCTTGCTGCAGAAGACCCGTCAATGTGTTCGGCTGTATATCGGACAGTTCGGGGCTTTTTCTGTTGGTCTCTCTAGGAGCTGAACACCCCGGACCTCGGGCGGCCAAAGAGTTACCTTCCGGCCTTTGCGGATCGGGAGTGATCCTCCGGGATGACACCTCAGGGTTGTCCGCATTATGAGGCGGAGAAGTAGGAGGAGGCGTTTCGCTCTCCATCATCTCCGGAAGAAGATCCCCCGAGGACGAAGATTGTTGAGGGAGGCTATAGGCCGAACTGCAAAACATACATCTCAGTCATTATTCTCAGGAAAAGAACGGGGTATGCTTACAAAGCACCTTTGTTCACTTACGGCTCGGTTAACGGCTGGCCTCCCTATGGGTGCTGTGCAGCAATATTGCCCTCCGGGGCAGGGCCCCCTGATAGAGGTTTCTTCCCTCGTTTGGAGACCTCTGCTTCCAAGTCTTCGGGGGCAGCCCTTTTCTTCCCGTGGGGAGAGGGGATACTGAATCCTCCTCCCCGTTCATCCTCCACCATGGTAGTACCAATTTCCCCTGTTACGATGTGTAACGTACCTCCAGCATGAAGTCCTCTTTCGGCTTCCCCATTCCTCTCCTTGTCCTTCACTGATGGCACTTGATAAGGTGCACGAGCCAGCATCCTGGTTAATACAGGATCCGCTAAATCTTCGGGAAGAGGGGCCGAACACCTGATCCTCTCCGCCTTTCTTATCGAGCCCTGGCCGAGGATGGTTTTTCAGGATAATGTTGTGACAAATATAATGACAGCATGTTTGGTTTTGGAATTACTTACCTGGGTATTTGGATGGTTGCAATCGAGGCCTGCATCCTCCATTGTGTCCGGACACTTTATTCGTGATCCAAAGAATAATTGATACATTCCTTCAAGCGTCATGCCTAAGAAGTGTTGAATAGTTCACGGTCCTTCCGGGTTGAACTCCCACATATGGAGAGGTCGACGTTGGCATGGCAGGACCCGACGAACTAGCATTACTTGGATTACTTTGACAAGACTGATGTCCTTCTTGATGAGATCCTAAATACGGCTTTGCAATGTCCGCACGTCATCAACCGATCCCCAGTCCATCCCCTTGTTGACCCATGATCCAAGCTGTGGCGGAGGAGCGAAGCGGAAGGCAGGGGCGGCCGCCCACTTTCTACCTCGGGGTGCTGTGATATAAAACCACTCCCGTTGCCATAGGTCAGAAACTTCCGGGAAGGAACCCTTTGGCCATAAAACATCGACAACTTTGCTTATTATAGCGCCGCCGCACTCTGCGTGCCGCCTAGATCATCTTCGGCTTCACATTGAAGGTCTTGAGCCATAAGCCGAAGTGTGGGGTAATGCGGAGGAAGGCCTCACACACAACGATGAACGTTGAGATGTGAGGGAAGGAATCTGGAGCTAGATCATGAAAATCTAGCCCGTAATAGAACATGAGCCCTCTAACAAAGGGATGAAGACCGAAGCCTAGCCCTCGGAGAAAGTGGGGGATGAATACGACACTCTCGTTGGGTTTGGGAGTAGGGATAACCTGCCCTTGAGCAGGAAGCCTATGAAGGATTTCGGCGGTCAACTACCTAGCCTCCCTAAGCTTCGTGATGTCCTCCTCTGTGACAGAAGAGGCCATCCACCGGCCTTGAAGGCTGGATCCGGACATGGTTGGAGGTCCGAAGCGCTTGGACTGAGTCCTGGGTATTGGAACTCGAGGTGGGGGAAGGGAAGGATCAAGCGTGGTAAGAAAAGGACAGGTCTTGGCCTCTTTATAAAGGGGATGAATGTCAAGCGTCCTCCGTGTGGCCGTTTGGAACTTGCCTAATTCAAGGAGTCATACTAATGGAGCGGTTGGGTTACCCACGCCTGTATTGATGAAAATCCCATGATAAGGGGACACGATCTCTGCTTCGACAAGATGTGCCAATGAAACCGCCTCACGAAACGTGTAGTGGAAGGTTGGAAAAACGGTTTGAATAAAAACTGGGCACGACGTGATGTCACGCTATGGACAAGTTGTCAGCAGATTAGACTCGTGGAAAATTGTACTCTCTATGGTGGCATGTGGAATTTGTTTTGCAGAGCCGAACATGATTCTTGTGTTCAAGATCTACTTTGGAGTATTCAGAGAAGGAACCCGCCTTGCAATGCAAAGACAATCTGCGCGCCGGACTCATCGTCATTGAAGCCTAGTTCAGTGGCTACTGAGGGAGTCCTGGATTAGGGGGTCCTCGGACAGCCGGACTATATGCTTATGTCGGACTGTTGGACTATGAAGATACAAGATTGAAGACTTCGTCCCATGTCCGGGTGGGACCCTCCTTTGCGTGGAAGGCAAGCTTGGCAATTCGGATATGTAGATTCCCTTCTCTGTAACCAACTCTGTGTAACCCTAGCCCCCTCCGATGTCTATATAAACCGGAGGGTTTAGTCCGTAGGACAACAACAATCATAATCATAGGCCAGCTTCTAGGGTTTAGCCTCTATGATCTCGTGGTAGATCAACTCTTGTAATACTCATATCATCAAGATCAATCAAGCAGGAAGTAGGGTATTACCTCCATAGAGAGGGCCCGAACCTGGGTAAACATCGTGTCCCCCGCCTCCTGTTACCATTAGCCTTAGACGCACAGTTCGGGATCCCCTACCCGAGATCCGCCGGTTTTGACACCGACATGCATCCCTAGTTGGTGCAGAGGCCGGGCAAGTGAAATTCTCCGCCACTAAAAAAAAGGTCCAACAGCCCCCACGTCGTCCCCGCTAGGGCAACTCGGGCGGCACCCAAACCCTAGCCACCGGGAGCGCGATCTCCCTCTTCCCCTCCCCACGCCGCCGTCAGAGGACGCCGCGGGCTAAGCCTGGAGGCTGACGGTGGTGGTGGGGGACTCCCTCTCTCCCGCATCTTAGGGGTGGTGCGGGGCCCCAAAACATGTGGTGGCGCGGCCGATCTAATCTATGTGGCGCGGCAGTGATGGCTACGACAGGTGGCGACGTGGTGGCCGGCCCTGCCTCGGGCGGTGGCAGCTGCAGGCGCGGTGCGTCACTATATCAGGAAGGGCGGTGGCTACGGTTGGCGTCAGCGTGCCATCGGGCGTCGGATCGGCGGTGGCAGCGTGGAGGGCCTAATGGACTGTTCGGTGGCCTCTTTGGTCAGATCTGATCTGGCTGGTGCAGCTGGCGGTGGTGTCCATCTCCTCCGTCGGAGGTGGTCAACCTGAGGATGGATGGTCAGATCTCGAGATCCGTCATATAGTCCTGGCTGTGAGTCGGGAAGACAGAGTTGCTGGTGAAAGCCGAGCCGATGGCAGGCGATGGCGGCATTCTGCATCGTTACCTTGATGAAGGCATCATCATGTAACTTCTGTCGACCCACTCATGCTCTCCGGGGGAAACCCTAAGATCTGGTCTCTCTTGGGAGCAACGTTTGTGGAGCAGTGCTGAAAGACAGAGGCAGGAGGTGGAGCGGCTTCGTCTTGCACGGAGCTTCGGTGGAGATGTCAAGTCATTCCTGGCCGGCAGGTGCTACGTTATGTCATGCCTAGTCGGCAGGTGCTACGCACGATAGATCCTCCAGAATATTCATGTCTGGATGGACGAGTGCAGGGCAGTGGCGCTGTTGGGCACCGTGATGGCGTCGGTGGACGGACGGACTGGCAAGAATGATGCGGATCTCTCTCTTGAAGATGGGTCAGTGGTTTGATGATGATAGTGGCTTCTAAAACGTGTGCATGTGGTGTACGCCTTAGGTCTGTTGCACCCAGGGGTGGAGCTTTGTAGGGGCTAAACCGGGCCATGCCCCGCCCAGGATTTTGACCAATTTTTTTATATAGGCATCTTCCAAGCCTTCTAGCCCAGCCCACGTGCATCCTCTCGCTCGCCCAGGATTTTGACCAATTTTTTTATATAGACATCTTACAAGCCCACTAGCCTAGCCCACGTTCATCCTCTTGCTTTCTCTCAGAGACTCACGCACAGAGCAGCCGCAGAGAGGCAAGCAGCGCTGGGAATCCCCAATCCCCAATTCTCAACTCTCCCGCAGTCGAGCAGGGAGCACCGGAGCAAGCCGCCGCCGCCGGCCAACCGGCGGCATCTATCCTATCTCACTGGAATCCCACGTATCTCGCAGCCACGGGACATCGCCTTGCCTTCCTCCCTTCCTCCAACTCTCTGCACCTGCTCGTAGACGACATCTGCTCGGGCTCAGCCACGTCGTCGTGCTGCCGGCCTGCGGCCTGCCGGACCACACCTAGCAGCTGGCGCATGAGCAGATCACTGGATGAGCTCTCCTAGTCTCCTACTCTCCTCCAACAGGGGAGCAACTGTCAGAAGCAAGAGGTAATGCTAAGAAAATAGGCAATTTTTCGACTAATTTAATCCATAAGTAGATGACTAGCATCGCATTGACAGAATTAACGACAAACTGATACTGATCTAAACAAGCACGTACTATGCAAACAGTAGACAAATCTACATATGATGCTAATACTACTAATACGGAATAATCAAGAGAGGGATAAATGCGTTATACCCTCCAGTAGGCCATGCAGAAGCCGCCGCGGTGGTGGCGGCAGCGGCAGCATCCTCGGCGGCCATCTTGTCGGCCTCGTTCTTCTCGGCGGCGGCACATTCGGCATCGGTGGACATGGTGATGACGGAGACGTAGAGGAAGTAGTGGATCGGAGGCGAGCAGTCACGTAGTCGCTTCCCAAAAACCTACTCACCTCTCTCCCATACAGGAACTAGAGAGACGGGGTTTCGGAGACCTTCTCTCCCGTTGACCGTGTACGCGGCGAACGGGATGGAGTCACCGGCGGCAGCAGCAGCAAAGGAATGA
The DNA here is from genome assembly GCA_963921465.1 of Triticum timopheevii. NCBI lineage: Eukaryota > Viridiplantae > Streptophyta > Magnoliopsida > Poales > Poaceae > Triticum > Triticum timopheevii. Next base: position 317,512,772 of record OY997270.1, read on the forward strand.
CGTGGGCGGTTCGCGTGGGAGCAGATGTGATCTGTTCGTGGCCGCTAGGGTTAGGAGACACCATACACTTATATAGGCGCAGCCGTGTGGAGAAACGTGGGCTCGACCCACATCCGAGTCCGTGACAGCCCACGACCCGACGTCTCAGATCGTGGCCCGGCTATCAAAAACTCTCCATTAGTGACTGGAAAAAATAAGCACGTAGGTGTGAGCTCGGCTCGGCTCATTTCTGCAACCCGCGGCGCATCGTGACGAGGCGTGGCGTGGCGAGGCGGGTGGCGGAGGAGGAGTGCGCGAGGGCCTCTTCTCTTCTCAAGCTCCAATAGCATGTAGAAGAGAAACCCTTATCAGGAGGTCCAACTCCTCTTCCACTTCCAGGGTGGGACTAAACTTCCCACTACACCTAGTGCCATATAACCCACATGGGCCCTTAGAGATTTTTCTGAAATTGTTGGATGGGCCTAAAGCCCACCCGATGCGGAGCATCCTACGGTCATCACCATGTCAAGAGTCCGTTTGGCAAGTGACACGTGCGACCTCTACTTCTCATACATAAAGGTGAATCTTCTCCTTTACATGTGTTCACTTGACCCCTTTGAGGATGGTATACTACTTGACACTCCACTTGTGTGCATGCATAGGTATTGTCGGAGCTTCACGCACGACGAGGAGGAGTGCAAGCGCCAAGGAACGCCTACACCATCCGCGAGGGAAGCATGGAAGCGAAGACGGAAGAAGAAGGACCTGCCCAGTCCAGAAAGGGCGGTACTACCGCCCAAAGCAAGCGGTACTACCGCTCAAGCGGTACTACCGCCCATGAGTCCGGTACTACCGCCCTGCCTATGCGCAGCCGCGGGCCTTTGGTCTTGTATCCCTCTCCCACTTACCCCTTCATGGCTTAGACTATAAATAGACCACCTCCACCTCCTTTCTAGGGTTAGCAAATATGATAGCTCATTCTTAGGTGAGCTTTGCTCCTACCTCTACTCTTGAGAGAGAGAGACTACCACTCCCATGGAGTTCAAGACCTCCATGTGAGAAGATCCTGCGGGATATCATCAAGACCCCCTTGTGGGAAGATCCGTCTAGGATATCATCAAGACCTCCTATTGGAGATGAACCTTACCTTGTATCTTTCCCTTTGTTGTTCATGTACCTTGTGATCTTGTGTGTTTGATTGTCTAGTGGATGTGTGATTTGGACTTGTTCTTGAGTGTTTCCCCTTGTGATTTCTCCCCGTTCTTCCCCGTGTTCATCGTGTTCTTCGAGGGATCCCACTCCAAACGTGAAAGATTGATGCTATAGGGTTCCACCCTACATCATATGGTATCATGAGCCACGTTGATCACGTTTTTGGAGCCCCTACCCCGTGTTTTCTAGCTTGATTTTGTTGTTTTCGTCCTAAATTCGAAAATCCCCACCAAAAATAGCCCCTAAATTTTTTTGTGATTTGTTGGTTTGATGATATTTTGTTGATTTTGATCCGTGGATTTTCTTGGTTTCGAGTCGATCTAGCATCTCCCCAAGTTTCACCTCTTTCCATCCACAAAATCCATCGAATTTTGACCCCGAAATCATCCATTTCCGCCCCAAAATCACGAAACGATTCGAGCAGTCGAGAAAATCCCGACACGAGCGGTACTACCGCCCTACAGAGCGGTACTACTGCTGAGAACCTCAAGCGGTACTACCGCCCCGCGAACGGTACTACCGCCAGGCCCTATTCCAGCCAAAACAGTCGAAAAATCCCGACACGAGCGGTACTACCGGCCTCCCGATCGGTACTACCGCCCTGGCCAGTTTCAGCTTTCCGAGTTTCACCATTTTCACCATAACTAATTCATCCGGAGTCCGTTTTTGACGTTCTTTAGCTCATTTTGAAGCTATTGACATCCCCCATCCCACAAAAATACTACCAACATCATTTGACTCCATCACATTTGGTGAATTTTGGCATCTTTGCCTAGGGCTCCCACCACAACATCCGCATAACCATCACCGACTTCCGCAACCTAACCCATTTTGTTCCTTATAGCATTAGTGGTTGTTTGAGTTGTGATTTGAGTCTCCTAAGGTGTTTCGGCTACTTAGGGACGGTTGCTTCTTCATCAACCACCACCACCACTTCCGCATAGGCATGCCCACCATACACTTCCGCCACCCCCAACTTAACCCAATAGTTGTTTGAGCTTGTTTGAGTTGAGGCTTGTGTCTCCTAAGGTGTTTCGGCTACTCAGGGACGGCAACTTCAACTTCAACACGTGTATAGCCATCACTCCACTTCCGCATTGCCTAGTGCAAACCACCACCGCTTTCCGCTACCACCATTTGACATTTGTCATTTGAGATTTTGAGTTCGGGGTTTTTCCATTTCCTAAGGTGTTTCGGCTACTTAGGGACGAGTCTCCATCATCTTGGTATCTACATCAAGAACACCGCCACTCATCATCCCAAAGGACGGTAACCTCGACGACACCATTGTATATTCCCTTGCAATTGCATTGTTAACCCCTAGCCCATTTTGCGTCACTTGCCTATCGAGACTAGCCATTTGAGTATTGCCGGGCCACGTTACTTGTGCACATTAGTGGTCTACACTATCCATTGCATACATACCATATCATCTTGGTATCATATCATCCATTATGCCTCAAGTTTGTTCCCGCATATACACAATTGCTATCTTGGTTTGTGCATTGTGCAAAAGTGGCCATAGAAAAAAAAGAGAGAATAAAGCTTTTAAGCAAAATAAAGAGAGCAAAGAGCTTGTAAGCAATAGCCATAGCATTACAATATATCATACGGTATCATATTTGATCATCTTGGATCATTGTGTGATAAACACCGGGAACCATACATATATAGCATACTTGGGATAGAAAGTTTATCCATTTTGCATCTTATAGGTTGTGCACAAGTGTCGTATCCGCCTATTGAGCAATCGTGCTAGCGTCTCTCTTGAGTTGTGCAACACAAGCGTTTTCCGTGGATTCCACATTTTGTGCTCATTCCTTGGTTGCACGACCCCATTTATCTATCCGTGTGTGTGTTTCCGTGAGCCACATATTGCTATTGGTCTACTTGTTTCGCTTGCGAATTTGTGAATCTCTTTCAACATTATTGACTCTTGCTAACATTTTGCATCAAATTTTTGTGCCACTATCCTCACCGAGCTCTACCATAAGCTTTACTTGATAGGTATGAGTGAACAAGTCCGGTACCAATTCCACTATTCTTTCATCTCACATTGAGTGACACGGGATACATCCTCAACTTTGGGAAAAGGTAACTTGGTATTGTTTATCTCATTTCCTACTCACCTCTACTCGAGTCTTGTGATGGATAGGCAAGGCATTTCATCTTCGGTCTACAACAACAACGACAAGTTCGATGCCATGAACAACAACTCCGACGCCAAGATGCAAGCTAAAATGGAGGAGCTCAAAGCCCTCATCAAGTCCTACAAGCGATCTTCCTCATCTTCGAGAAGACGCTCAAGAGCACATGCTTCCGAGCTACCATCTCCGGCAAGATCACATCGGCATCGACACCATCACCAACAAGAACGTGAAGGTCAAGAGCTCTACATCAACAACCGCTCAATGACTTCACCATCTCCCTTGGCATCTTCACCAAGCGACTTCAAGGTGTCTTCGCCTACGGACATACGCCATCTTCACCAACAAGAACCCCAAGACTACGCTCTAGAGAAGCTCCCCAAGCTAAAGTCCACGACTTCCACGAGCTACTATGACCTCGACATAGACCACGCGATTCCTTTCTATGGGACTCAAGAACCCGAGGAGTACCTCGAGTGGGAGCGTTTGATGGACGACTACCTCAAGCTACATCAAGTTCGTCCCGAAGATCAAGTGAAATGCGCCACAAGAAACTTCCACGACTACGCCTCGATATGGTGGCTTCACACACCTTCGGAGAGCTACGAGATGAGTTGGCCCAAGACGAAGAGAGCTTTACGGCGAGAGTTTGTGCCTCCAACCTACACGGAACAACTTCGACACCAATTGGAGAACACCACCCAAGGATCCAAGTCCATCGACAAGTACTTCAAGGAGATGATGATTGCCTTGCGACGAGCCGGTGTGGACGACCCCATTTCGATGAAGTTCCACTTCATGATGGGATTGCACAACGACATCTCCAAGACCATCTTCCTTGAGAACTACAAGTCCATCGACGACTACTACATTGGTGCTCTCAAGGCGGAACAAGAACTCATGAAGGCCAAGGCTTCTCCACCCCAAGCAAACTTTGCGGCGACCAAGCTCTACGACAAGCATGAGGCTAGTACCACCAAGATGTCCAAGCCCGACGAGCTCCAAGACGATGCTCCCAAGTTTGACTTCACCGCCATCCCTCTTTGTGGCATTGATGGTGCCGAGTCTACTTCGACTCTTTTTCAAGACGGTGCGGCGACGAGTACGACTACGGAGACCCTCAAGGACCAAGCTTTGGAGGCGAGCGACAAGGTGGCGAGCAAGGATGATGCTTCCATCTTTGGAGGCGAGAGTGATGATGTGCCATCTTCGGCCTTCATCTACGGCGCCGGTGACGAGATGATCGAGCATGGGATTTTCCCTTCGGTCATGGAGGAGAGTGATGATGTGCCATCTTCGGCCTTCATCCACGGCGATGACGACGAGATGGTTGAGCATGGAATCTTCCCTTCGACCACGGCGACTTATGATGACTTGAGTGACTTGTGCCACCATATTGAGAGTGAGAGTGACTTCACCACTAGCCCCATATATGATGAGTTGCCACAATTCCCATGTGAGGAGAGCCACAACCCCCACCACTTGAGTGAGATGAGTGACTCCACCATACGTGAGTTTGAGTGCACCTATTTTGAGGGAGTGAGTGAACCACCACATAGAGAGAGTAAGATAGTTGATAGGTCTTGTGAGGCCATTTGCATTTCAAACAACTTGACCTCTACCTCTATTGTGTCTTCTCGTTTGGTGCTAGGTCCCATTTATGATGACGCGCCGATCCTCAACGACTTCGTCCTCCCTTTGGACAAGACGATGGCCATGGTGGATTATGATGCACCGCCCACATGGTTCCATCAAGATGATGATGATGACCACCATTTGGTCTTTCCCACCTCACCTACACCACTTGAGTGGAATGACAAAGGTAACATAGGTGAAGGTGATGCTCTAGTCCCACTAGTGGACATTCTTGACATTGATTGCTTGCATGATGTTGATCCACCTATTGCCATGCTTCATGCTAGTATGATTTCCCCATGCGATGATTTGCCCATTTATGATGAGTATGATGATTCTATTGTGGAGTCTATTAGTTGTGATGCCATGTTACATAGGATTTCTTGTGACAATTCTTTAGCACATCATGTTTGATAATCCGCTTGACTTGTCATATGCTATGCATGAGATCAACCATATGTCTTATTTGCAATCTCTTCATAGTGACTATGCATATGCCATTAAAATAAACCCAATTTGCACATATGGCATAGATGACAAGCCCATGGTTATTGGCATTTGTTTCTCTTGTGATGATATTGATATGCTCCCTTCGCATCATTTATCTCATATGCCATGCCATGACCACCTAGCTTCGGATATGCATTGTTTTGGATGTTGTCCATTTTCTCCATATGATGTTTCCAATGTTGTTCATGAGGAGACCCCCATAGTTTCCTCATACATGTTAGGAGATTTTGATCCATCCCTTCCATTGCATGATCCCCATAGTTGTGTGCACCATATGCTCCCCATGATTAAACATGATATTGATGTGTCATATACTTGCATTCTCAATTTGTGTCCCCATTGTGTCATACATAACAACTATTCTTTCATGATGGATGACATGTTCATATACCATGCCTCAAATTTCTTTGAGCATTGCTTATCTTGTGCTAACTCACACGTGCACATACACATCATGATGGATGATGTGTACATTTACCACGTGCACAATTTCTTTGGATTGTGTCTCTTTTGTGTAGGTACCCATGAATACTTGTCAACCTCGCAATCACACGAGTTGACAAAACGAGCTCTAGAGAGCAACGATGAATTGGGATCACGTGGATTGTCTTTACCACCGTCCCCTTCGCGCAAGGACTACGTGCAACTCCTCTACTTGGCTCTCACACGGCTATGGGCCATTTACCACTTCTCACATTATGCTCATTTTACCGTGTTCACTTTGCATGCTATTCTTGCTTCTATGCCTTTGCCATGCAATTGTGACCCTCGTTTGCATCTACCCATGATTCTCCATTATGATATTCCTATGTGTATTTGCATGCTTGGTGGAGATCCTTGTTGCTTTTGCCATGTTTATCATGTGCCCCATTCTATTGATGCTTGTTGTGTTGGGAGAGTCATGATGACCCATTGCTATTCACATATGGCCTCTCGCCAATACATTCATGATATTGTACTCATATCTTAATTTCATGCTTGTGCTATGACTTGTGAATTATTCATGCCCACTATTTGCACCAATGACATGTTTGCCATGATTCCTCCTAGTATGTTGCATCTTCGCACTACTAGCTTGCTTGATTTGATAGCTATGAATGCTCGCTATATTGCATCACCCATGTTCCACCGCTTGCTTTCTTGGGTTGATGACATATATGCTCATGCCTCTCACATGATATATCTTGATCATTGTCTCTTGTGTCATACTTGCTCATCTCATGCGGTTGATGACAACCATCTATATGCTTTGCACATGATTCATATTGCTTCTTGTCATATATATCCATGTGTTGCCTCTCTCATGCTAGATGATTTGCCATGTATTGAGTGCAACAATGATTCTCTTCTTGTTCATGAGATTGCCCCCATAGCATTCTCGCATATATTTGGAGATCTTGACATACTCCTTGTGAAGCATGTTTGTCTTACTTCTTTGCACCATATACCTAGTGCCATGAATATTGCCATTGTTGCATCATATTATTCATGCACTTGTGCTTCTAATGGTTATGTGCACAAGATGAGAACCATCATGATGGATGATGTGTTTATCTACCATGCGCATACGTTCTTTGTTTTGTTTTGTACATGTGTAGGATACTTGGACTTTGTGTCGACTTCCACTTCACGTGAGTTGACCATTCGAGCTCTTGAGAGCGAGCCTCTTACATTCTACCACGACTCGCTTCTACACCACATTTCCTACCACTTCGGCATTGTGAAGAAAGCACAAGGACACGCTTTCAAAGTGACATCCTTCTTGACCTTGGATATTGTGGATCATACTTCATGTGTTGCTTGCACCATTTGCATGCATGGTCGAGATATTGCTTTCACCCATGATGGCCACATTTCCATTCTTCATGACATATGTACCTTGTGTGTTGCATCCAATTCTTGGACTACTTGCTACTATCATATGGTTGGTTGCACCAATGTCATTTCTTCACATATGCCATGTCCCTTTACTTGTCACATGATTCACTTGATTGCCTCACACATGATGAACAATTGCTCTTTTGATTGTGTTGAGTGCCACACTATATTCACTACACCCTATGCACATTATGCTTGGATTGTCTTGCACTTGACCCATGTGTTTAGACATCTCATCTTATTTGGTGTTGTGAATGATTCCTATGCGTACCATCGACCATTTGTCGAGCACTTTATGCATGCTTGCTATGACCTTGAGGTGGATGCTTATGCTCTTGTCACACATATTTGCATCTCTACCTCACATTTACATGCTTGTCCCCATGATATCTTTGCTTGTGCTCAATTTATGTGCTTACATGCCATGTCACAATCCTTTGTCAAACCATATGCTATGCTTGATGACAACACTTGTTTGGTGAATCACCTCTTGAATGCTTGGTTTTGCACTAATGCTAACCACATTTGTTTTTCCAAGTGCTTGTTGTCCTTGCTCATTTTGAAGGAATCCCAAGACGGTGCGACATTGGAGAGTGCCCATTGCGAGCTTGAAGATGACGAGTACTTGGTGAACGTCCACTTCTTCACGGCGAAGCCATCTCTTTCCCATGGTGATTTTGTTTTCGATCCGAGGTCGGATCTTTTCCAAGGGGGAGGGGATGATGCGGAGCATCCTACGGTCATCACCATGTCAAGAGTCTGTTTGGCAAGTGACACGTGCGACCTCTACTTCTCATACATAAAGGTGAATCTTCTACTTTACACGTGTTCACTTGACCCCTTTGAGGATGGTATACTACTTGACACTCCACTTGTGTGCATGCATAGGTATTGTCGGAGCTTCACGCACGACGAGGAGGAGTGCAAGCGCCAGGGAACGCCTACACCGTCCGCGAGGGAAGCATGGAAGCGAAGACGGAAGAAGAAGGACCTGCCCAGTCCAGAAAGGGCGGTACTACCGCCCAAAGCAAGTGGTAGTACCGCTCAAGCGGTACTACCGCCCATGAGTCCGGTACTACCGCCCTGCCTGTGCGCAGCCGCGGGCCTTTGGCCTTGTATGCCTCTCCCACTTACCCCTTCGTGGCTTAGACTATAAATAGACCACCTCCACCTCCTTTCTAGGGTTAGCAAATATGATAGCTCATTCTTAGGTGAGCTTTGCTCCTACCTCTACTCTTGAGAGAGAGAGACTACCACTCCCATGGAGTTCAAGACCTCCATGTGAGAAGATCCTGTGGGATATCATCAAGACCCCCTTGTGGGAAGATCCGTCTAGGATATCATCAAGACCTCCTCTTGGAGATGAACCTTACCTTGTATCTTTCCCTTTGTTGTTCATGTACCTTGTGATCTTGTGTGTTTGATTGTCTAGTGGATGTGTGATTTGGACTTGTTCTTGAGTGTTTCCCCTTGTGATTTCTCCCCGTTCTTCCCCGTGTTCATCGTGTTCTTCGAGGGATCCCACTCCAAACGTGAAAGATCGACGCTATAGGGTTCCACCCTAGATCACCACCCCATATTTCAACAATCCCCCACCAGATCTCGCGGGCCCATTGTGTCCTCTGTTCCAAATGTTGTTTCAATATACTAGTGTTTCAGTGAAGACTTGTTAAGGTTGAGCTTCACCTAGAGCAAGTACCTACACTCCTTCACAATTGAACAATGGACTATGCATTGAATTGTCAGTTTGGCGTAAAGAAGCTTCACCACATGTCTTACTAGTACTAGGCTGCCGAAGGCTGACCCCTCTGGTGGAGCATATAAGTAACACTCATGGCCTATTCATGAGTTTACTAGAGATCACCCCAATCTCATACTGTGACTAGTAGTCGGGCTCATATAGGTGTGTTCCTTCAAAGATCGCTTTGTAGGATAGCATCTTGCTTACATGAGCTTTGGAACACATTAAGACAGTAGTCATCCTACCATACAGTATCGAGAGTATTGCATCTCCAATGGAGTGGGTTAGTGTAGTTACTCTCCTTAGTTCACCACTGGCTTGTTTTCCCATGTCCTACTTCACGAGATCTCCGATCACATAGGTTGGGTTACCACCATGGCAACTCATGTGGGTCACATACCCATCTCCCTCGATGCACTATCTATCACAACACGTGATAGCCCTTTTATAAAGGGATCTGCCAGATTCTTAGCCGTATGGACATACTCCAACGCTATCACTCCGGAGTTTCTTAATTTTCTCACAGCTTTTAATCTCATTCTTATGTGTTTGTTGGACTTCATGTTATCCTTTGAACTCTTCACCTTGGTGATGAAAGTCTGATCATCACAGTTCATAAGGATAGCCGGAACCGGTTTATCAACCAATGGAAAGTCCATCAAGAGATCTCGAAGCCATCCTACTTCGACACCAGATGTGTCTAATGCTGTTAATTCTGCTTCCATTGTTGATCTCGTTAAGATCGTTTGCTTGCAAGACTTCCAGGAAACATCGCCACCTCCAAGAGTAAACATATATCCAGTTGTGGCCTTCATCTCATCAGCATCAGAGATCCAATTCGCATCACTATACCCTTCAAGTACCAATGGGTATTTGGTATAGTGAAGTCCATAGTTCATAGTACCTTTCTGATAGCGCATAACTCTCTCAATAGCATGCCAATGTACATCACCCTGATTGGAAACAAACCGGCTCAGTTTGCTTGCAGCAAATGCGATGTCAGGCCTCATTGCGCTTGCTAGGTACATGAGTGAACCAATGATTTGAGAGTATCTTAGTTGATCCTTAGCTATGCCTTCGAACTTTCAAACCAACAAACTAGGATCATATGGTGTTTGAGATGGTTTGCTCCGAATATCCAAAACGGCTAAACACCTTCTCAACATAATGGGTTATAGAAGTGTGATCCCACCCTCGTTATCTCTCAGTAGCTTGATGTTCAAGATAACATCAGCCACACCAAGGTCCCTCATCTCAAAGTTCTGAGACAGAAACGACTTGACCTCCTCAATGACTTTGAGGTTGGTTCCGAATATCAGTATATCATCAACATACAAGCATAGTATAACTCCTTCGCCCCACCATGGCGATAGTATACACATTTTTTAGCTTCATTAACAACGAAGCCAACAGATGTCAGAGTTGTATTAAACTTATCATGCCACTGCTTAGGTGCTTGCTTCAGGCCATATAAAGATTTCAACAACCTACACACCTTTCTTTCCTGACCATCTATCACAAAGCCATCTGGTTGTTGCATGTAGATTTCCTCGTTTAGCTCTCCATTCAGAAAATTCGTCTTAACATCCATTTGGTGGACGAGAAGACTGTGCGAGGCCGCCAACAAGATTAATATTCGAATGGTGGTCAGTCTAGCCACAGGTGAATAAGTATCGAAGAAATCTTCCTCTTCTTTCTGGTCATAGCCCTTGGCCACAAGCCTATCATTGTACTTTTCAATCGTACCATCGGTCCTAAGCTTCTTTTTGAACACCCACTTACATCCCAATGGTTTGCAACCATAGGGACGCTCAGTGATCTCCCATGTCCCGTTAGCCATGATGGAGTCCATCTTGCTACGGACCGCATCCTTCCAATAGTCAGCTTCTGGAGAGGCATGCGTTTCTGAAATAGAAGTGGGAGTATCATCCACGAGGTACACGAAGAAATCATCACCAAAGGTCTTTGCAGTCATTTGTCTCTTGCCCCTACCAAGGGTTTCCTCGTCATCCTCCTCAGGATTTTCATCATGTGTTCGTTCATAATATTCCATAGGAATGGCAGGCTCAGGAGTCTCCTTAGATTCCTGTCTAGAAGTGCTTTGCATATCTCTCATAGGAAAAATATCCTCAAAGAATGTAGCATCCTTAGACTCCATAATTGTACCGACCTTCTGGTCAGGTACCTCAGATTTCACTACTAGAAATCTATAGCCAACGATGTTCTTAGTGTAGCCCAGATTAACATAGTCCACGGTCTTGGGTCCAAGCTTACGTTTTTTGGGGATTGACACATTGACTTTCGCCAAAGAGCGCCAAGTACGCAAGTACAAGAGTGTTGTTCTTCTCTACGCCCATTTCTCATAGGGAGTGATCTCATTATGCTTTGTCGGAACTTTATTCAGGACATGACATGTTGTCAATATAGCCTCCCCCCACCATGCCTTGGATAAACTCGATGTATCTAACATGGCGTTAACTAAATCAGTTAGAGTACGGTTTTTCCGCTCGGCAACCCCGTTTGACTGTGGAGAATAGGGAGGCGTCCTCTCATGAATAATGTCATGTGCCGCACAAAAGGTATCAAACTCACTCGATAAGTACTCTCCACCACGATCTGATCGGACTTGTTTAATTTTCTTTTCAAGTTGATTCTCAACTTCCGCCTTATAGATTTTAAAGTAGTGTAGAGCCTCGTATTTAGTATTTAACAGATATACATAGCAATATCTAGTGGAATCATCTATCAATGTCATGAAGTATTTCTTTTCACCTTTAGTCAACACACCATTCATCTCAATAAGACCAGACTGTATGAGTTCTAATGGTGCCAAGTGTCTCTCCTCCGCAGCCTTGTGAGGCTAGAGAGGTTGCTTAGCTTGCACACATGAAAGGCACTTAGAACCTTTGGCTAAAGTGAAACTCGGGATTAAATCCAACTTAGCTAGCCGCGTCATAACACCGAAACTTATGTGACAAAGACGTGAATTCCAAACTTCAGATTCATTAACACTCAAATGAATATGGTTCACGACTTTATTACAGAAATCTGCGAGGGAAAGGCGGAACATCCCTTCGCTCTCATAAACTTTTCCAACAAATAGTCCATACTTAGTACCAACTAATTTATTAGACTCGAATACCAAATTAAACCCTTCTCTACATAGATGGGAGCCACTAACGAGGTTCTTCTTGATGGCGGGGACATGTTGCACGTTCTTCAGCTGCATGATCCTTCTCGAAGTAAACTTCAGATCGACCGTGCCAACACCATGAAAAGAAGCACTCGCGCCATTCCCCTTCAATACGGACCCATGGCCTATGACCTGGTAAGAAGAGAACAATGAAATGAGACCACACACATGAACACCTTCACCCGTGTCCACCCACCAATCGGTGGGCTGAAGCACTGAAAAAACAGCAAATAAATTACCGTACCCAGATGCACCATTCTCGTTGTTGCCCACAATCATGTTGGCAGACTTGGAGTCCTGACTTATTAAACTTGTTTGGGCACTTGTTGGCCCAATGTTCAACCGAACCACAAGTAAAGCAGCCCTCATCCTTCTTGTTCTTCTTGAAGGTCTTCTTACCCTTCTTCTTAAAGTCGGTATTCTATTGGACACCGTTCTTTCCCTTGGGCTTGTGGGAGTTGAAGTTCCTCTGGTTCACCATGTTGGCGGTAGAAGTCCCTTCGGCCCCTTTTCTGTGCGAGTCCTTTTCCCTCGAATTCTGCTCAACACTCAGATGGCCAATGACATCCTCCACACAAAAATCACGCCTCTGATGTTTTAGAGTGGTGGAAAAATTCCTCCAGGAATTAGGGAGCTTAGCTATTATACATCCCGTGAAAAAATTGACCGGTAAATCGCACTTTAGAAGCTCAAGCTCCTTAACGATGCATATTACTCATGAGCCTGCTCCAGTACAGGACGGTTTTTGACCATCTTGTAATCGTGGAACTGCTCTATAATATACATTTCGCTCCCAGCATCGGTGGCCCCGAACTTAGATTCGAGTGCCTCCCACAAGTCCTTGGCGACATGCACATGTAAATATGCGTCGACCAATTTATCTCCGGTCACGCTAAGAACTGCTGCGAGAAACACAACGGTGGCCTCCCTAAATGCCTTCTCCTGTTCAGGAGCAATCATTCCTGTGGAGACACCGGTGACCCAGAACACGTTAATAGTCGTGAGCCATAAAGTAGTCTTAGTGTGCCAATGCTTAAAGTACGTACCAGTAAACTTATCCGGTTTCAGTGCAGCGGCAAAGCCACTTGCCGAAAAATTCCTAAACATAATAGGTTTTTGGATTGCTAAGAAAATAGGCAATTTTTTTACTAATTTAATCCATAAGTAGATGACTAACATGGCATTGACAGAATTAACGACATACTGTTACTGATCTAAACAAACACATACTACGCAAACAGTAGACAATTCTACACATGATGCTAGTACTGCTAATACGGAAATAATTAGGAGAGGGATAAACCCGTAATACCCTCCAGTAGGCCATGCAGAAGCCGCCGCGGCAGTGGTGGCAGCAGCAGCATCCTCGACGGCCTTCTTGTCGGCCTCGATCTTCTCAGCGGCGGCACGTTCGACGTCGGTGGACATGGTGATGATAGAGACATAGAGGAAGTAGTAGATCAGAGGCGAGCAGTCGCGTAGTCGCTTCCCAAAACCTATTCGCCTCTCTCCCGTACAGGAACTGGAGAGACGGGGTTTCGGACACATGCTATACCATCGAACATGTACGTGGCGAATGGGATGGAGTCACCAGCGGCAGCAGCAGCAAAGGAGCGACGTGGGCGGTTCGCGCGGGAGCAGATGTGATCTGTTCGTGGCGGCTAGGGTTAGGAGACACCACACACTTATATAGGCGCAGCCGCGTGGAGAGACGTGGGCTCGACCCACGTCCGAGTCCGTGACAGCCCACGACCTGATGTCTCAGATCGTGGCCCAGCTGTCAGAAATTCTCTGTTAGTGACTGGCAAAAATAAGCGCGTAGGTGTGAGCTCGGCTCGGCTCATTCTCGCGACCCGTGCCGCGGTGCGGCTCGTTGTGACGTGGCGAGGCGGCCGGCGGAGGAGGAGTGCACGAGGGCATCTTCTCTTCTCAAGCTCCAATAGCATGTAGAAGAGAAACCCTTATAAGGAGGTCCAACTCCTCTTCCACTTCCGGGATGGGACTAAACTTCCCACTACACCTAGTGTCATATAACCCACACGGGCCCTTAGAGATTTTTCTGTAATTGTTGGATGGGCCTAAAGTCCACCCCATATTTCAACAGGTAATTCCCCATTTTATTATTTTTATTCAGTTCTTTACATCTATTCATGAGTCATGAACTCATCTATTTTTAGTGTCCACTGTTTGCAAGAAGCAGATTTTATCCATATGGAATTCCACATGTACAGAATCCTGTTGAGTCTCCAGTGGAATTTCTAACCATTAGCACCAACTATTCATCTGTTTTGAGTGCCCAGTGTTGATAAGAAATAGTTGTGTCCATTTGGTAAGAAAGTGAATAGGCTGATCTTATACAAATTGCAACACAGCTAATCATGGGCAAGGAAAATCAATCTGAGAGAAGAATCGATTTGGTTTTTAAAAGGAAAAGAGATGACATAGCTCGAGTTGAGTAAGACCAGATATTGTCGTTGCTTGAATTGGAACAACATAACCAAAACAAGTATGAAGAAGTTCGAATAAATGAAGCTGTTACATTCCAAGGTATTGAGTTCTTGCAGCGAGACCCTGGAATGCACCCCCAAATCTGGCAATATCCACCAGATCAGAGAGACACAGTGAGAGCATATCTGATGTTAGGTACTATGCAACCAGTGGCGGAGCTTGGAAGAAAAAGCTGGGCGGGCCAAGCTAAGGAAGAGCCGAATTTTTGTAGGCATTAGTCACTAGTTGGTCCCTTTTGTTCTGTTTCAGTTTTCATCATGTATGTTAGCAAACAAGTTACTACTAAGAGACTCATCTTCTACCTTATTATGCCTTGTTTCAATGATCTTCCTACACTAAAATGCACTTATCAAAAAATATTACGCGTCATGCACAAAGGAAAATCTCTCTTTATCGTGTAATTCTACATATGAATTGATAATAAAATACATTAATGCTGCTCAATTCATAACAAAAGCATGCTGCTCTAGAAATAATTAGAAACTACCCAGCAGCAGCGTCATCAGGAGGTGAACATAGAGTTGAGCTCTACACGGCGTCGGCACTCGACAGCGGACCGGCGAACCTAGTTGGTTGGTTGCACGGTGTACTGCAGTGGTCAGAGGAGAGGCAAGGGTCGGAGGCATCTGGGCGGCACAGCGGCAGCATCCCGACGGCCAGGCCATAACTGGCCGGTGTGGAGACCGGAGCCTGGAAAGAAGGGCCTTTGCCATGATGAGGTCGCGAGAAGGCGAGCGGAACAGTGGAGCAGGCAGCAGGAAGCACGTATTTAGCGGCAAGGAGGCTGTGCGATCTGTGCGGCCGGGGAAGGGCCAAAGGTAGGACTTGGGAGCCTGGAAGGGAGATGGGCGCTGGCTCTCCGACGCGAGATTTGAGCTGCGCGAGTTGCAGGTGCGGCGTAGCCAGCCGGCAGCTGCTGTTCCTGCTGTGTCGCTCATGCCAAACCTCACCCTCGAGACTTGGATCGATCGTAACTGGGCTGAGTGGGCTATGAAGCAAAGCATACGTATAAAAAATAATCACCAGATTCCTGGGCGGGCCATGGCCCGGTTCGGCCCCAACGAAGCTCCGCCCCTGTATGCAACCCCGTCTACAGAACAATGAACCTTCAGGTGAACCAGGGCATCAATGCCGCTTCCAGTATAGTTGGTTTGATGATTTTCCGTCATGGCAAGAGTACTCAGTGGAGAAAAGTCGTGCATATTGTCTATATTGCTTTGTCTCCGGAAACAAAGAGAATACGCGAGGT
Organism: Triticum timopheevii; assembly: GCA_963921465.1. Lineage (NCBI taxonomy): Eukaryota > Viridiplantae > Streptophyta > Magnoliopsida > Poales > Poaceae > Triticum > Triticum timopheevii. The sequence continues at coordinate 317,528,824 of OY997270.1, forward strand.
AGATGGATTTAACAGTTGGAAGAGGGTTAAGTGTGGGAAACATTGTGCATTCTTGACCCACATGGGATCTAGACCATGCTCAACACACAACAACACAGTCACCAGTGGTCATGCTTTAATGAATCAACCGTGCCACATAGAGAATGTTATAGCAGCGACAGACAAGGATAAAGTAGAAAGAAACTGTTTGCAGCTGAAGTCTCAATTGTGGCTGTTAAGTGGAAGATGAGAATCTTGCCAATAATCTGTTAGTTCACATAGAGGGTGGAATTCTAGAGAACTACAACCACGAAGATGTCATTGCAGATTTTAGAAGCAAGGGTGACCAGAAAGTTGATTTGTAGTATGTGAGTAAGTCCATGTCTAATGTCTCAAAGCTTTTGTACTAGCTAACTTAATAGTGGTTCATGGTTGAAATGTATTTTGCTGTATATATACATACTTCTTGCTCCATCCTGTAATCATATTGATGCTTATGATTCAGAATTTCAAAAAAAATTGTGCTCTTGTTTAGTCTGGCCCACCCAACTTTTTCTTTCAAGCTCCGCCACTGGTTGCACCGGCTTTAGTTCCGATACGTTATGTGGACGGATCGACGACGACATCGGTTTTAGATATGGGGAGTGAGAGCACTTCACATTATCGAGTTTTATAGATATGAGTGGTGGCTTGGAGTGGCTTGATATATGTTCTTATTAGACCTTTGTTGAATAATAAATAAAGATGGCCGTATGCATCTATTGATGCAGAGGCCGGATGTTTTAACCTCCTTTTCAAAAAAATGTATTTTGGCATTGCTTACTTAGATGACATGAATTGATTTAAAACAACTCTGGTTGCCCGATCTTTCTTTTCTTTTTGAGAACTAGTTTGCCTTATTATATCGTTCTTTTTTTTTTGAGAAAATGGTTAGGAGTAGTCAGTAATGATCGAGCCTTGATGATGTAATAAACATGTTGCACTGCTACTGGCCTACTGTGCGCGTGTGCTCTATTCCTGTCACCTGCAGGCCTTGGTTGATGTATGATTTTTGAATTTTTGGTTTGTATGTTGGCTAACCTAATTCTATCTTTAAGATCCCCAAAATCTTTAAGAAATGTAATGTCACTAGAAAACACAACTCTTGTCGTATACCGTCAAAAAAGTAGAAAAAGAAAAACCTGATTCAGTTGCGTAGATGTTTTCCAAGTCTGATCAGGCACCTCTCTAATTTTTTCTTCCGATTACGGTGGGAAATATGAACAATGTGTGACGGAAACTGGTTGTTGTGTTTAACGTGAGTTCACATTGCGTGCAAACGTGCAAGGTGTAATTAAAATGCCATTGAATGGGGGGTTACCTGATGTATTCATGTGTGGTGAAAATTGGAAGCAACGAAAACACGTGATTGTCTGTTTGTGCGATAGGTAATTGCATATGTCCTGGCACAGCGCCTTCGCCTGCAATATTATTTTCATTAAATTATTAGCTGTTCAATTCTAAAATTAGATGTCTAGATCTAAGTTATATTTATTTCGTTTGTTTATTTATCCATACTACAATACAATTTCTCGATTTATTTCAGGTCTTTCTGCCCCAGTTCACGAATTAGTCCAATTAGTCAACCATAGACATTTTTTAGTTAATGGTCGTATAGTCAATATACCAGACTAATGAGTTAACTTGCCGATTAATCCCTACTTGCAGGGTCATCGAGTAGCCGATAAACCGATAAATCGTCCTATTAATTGATTAAATGGTCGATTAACTTGCCGATTAGCTTATGGGATAATCGGTTTTATACCCTTAGTTGGGTATCACTCGTCAGGATTGCCCCTACTTTTGAAAAACACGCGGTCTTGCCCAACTCAGTTCGCTTGTCTTGTGCTTTTGCCCTTCCGGCACGGCTCTGTCCAGTCAGCGCCGTTTGACCGTAAGCGGCGCTAGATTTTGGACATTTTTGCCCCTGTCGGTGCTACACTTAGTATCCTTTCGTCCTTAGTGAGCTCGCGCTGAACAAAATAGAGGAGCGGAGCCGGCGACGCGAGGTCTGAGGAGGAAGAAGATGGAGCGGCGCAGCACGGCGAGCTCGGGCTCGTCCAACTGCTCGCAGGAGGCCGGTGAGGTAAGTGAACATGAGCTTGTGCGGCTCCTCCACCCCCAATTCGTTCTAGGATTTCTAGGGTTTGTGAGATTTGGGGGAAATTTTGACCTTCCTTCCCTTCCATCTGGTTTAGGTTGATGGGGTCGGGATTGTGCAGCTCGTCTCCGAGTTCTATCTTCCCGATGACACCTATTGTGGATTCGAGTATCGTTCAAAGCATCGTTGCCCTGGTCACGGCCTTGTTCCAGCCCGCCGTGTTTCCTGGGGAGGGGCAAGCACTGGCCGCCGGTTTTTAGGGTGTCCTTTAGACGTAAGAGATTGTGAATTTGAGCATGTTTTAGTTCTTGTTTATGAAAAATCTAATTTTTGGTTAACGTGATGTGCAATCAGTTACCACATGAGTGTGAGTGGGTGGTGTGGGTTGATCCTCCTCCTCCATTGCGTGTTGCCCTGGCTTTTGAAGACCTGGACGCAGAGGTAGAACAGAGCTGGATCAAAAGTCACAAGTTGAAGAAGGGAAACATGGAGCTGTCAAGAAAGAATCACACTGTACAGGGACCCAACAAAGGTTGCTACTATCCCAATATCTCATCTCAATAGCATCAAACAATCCCCATGGATACTTAGCACAAATGGCAGCCCTAAAATCCTGGTATGAAGTAGTGTTGTCCACAGACAATGGAAAAGTGAAGCCACAATCTTTTCCTTTAGTACCCGCAGAAACAAGAACAGTGGTCTCCATTCTAATAGATAGATAGAACGCGGTCGCTGGATTCATCCTACGATAATAAACATGCCATCTCCCGTGAAAAAAATGAACAAAACCTAGCCTAAGCATCGTTGAATCAACCCTACAACAGTAAACACGAGCAAATCTAGGTCTAATACTTACCCCGCAGGAATTTCCCGTGCAGATCCGTTGCCCTTGCCGCCGTGGGAGCCGCCGGCGGCGCCTTGTCCACGCTCCCGTGCAGATCTGCTGCCCTTGTCACTGTGGGCGCCGCCAGCGTCGCCTTGTACGCGCTCCCGTGCAGATCTGCTGCCCTTGTCGCCGTGGGCACCGCCAGCATCGCCTTGTACGCGCTCCCGTGCAGATCCGCTGCCCTTGTCGCCATGGGCGCCGCCAGCGTCGTCTTGTACGCGCTCCCGTGCAGATCCGCTGCCCTTGTCGCCGTGGGCGGCCGCCCGCGTTGCCTTGTACGCACTCCCGTGCAGATCCGCTGCCCTTGTCACCATTGGCTCCAGCAGCACCGCCGCCTCCACGCTGAAGAGAGGATGTGGTGTCCCTACGGCGGTGGCCACGTACGCCGACGCTTTCTCCGGTCTCCCCCATCGCCTGCCAATGGATCTGGCGGTGCGGGTTTCGCTGCCGCCGAGTGAGCTAGGGTAGGTGAGAGAGAAAGAGAGACAATGGGGAACGAGAGAGTGTGAGCTGGTTAGGTCGACAGGGGGGCTGCGGGGGCAAGACTTGTCCAAAATCTAGCGCCGCTTACGGTCAAATGGCGCTGATTGGACGGAGCCATGCCGGAAGGGCAAAAACACAAAGCAAGCTAACTGAGTTGGGCAACACCGCGTGTTTTACAAAACTAGGGGTATTCCTGTCGAGGGTGACACAACTAAGGGCTCAAATGCAATTATCCCTTAGCTTATTGATCCCTTACTTGCCAGCCAACCGAGCAGCTATCAGTTTATGATTTCCTTAACAATGCTTTCTGCGATGTGCGTTCAGTGGGAGGAGACATTCCCGTTGACTACTAATGCGTTTGTGGCGACTTCGTCAATCTCAAGATGATGTGTCGGATCAGTTCTCAGATATCCTCATAGGGATAGAGTGTGCGTACATGTATTCATAGGGGTGAGTGTATGTGTGTAAGTATGAGTGTCTACGTCTATATTGTGTTAACGAACAAAAAATGGAGGGAGTATAATGCTGGATTTATGTGATTTGTAATTTTGGGTGACTAAGGCCAAGTCCTACCATTGACCCCAAATTGATGAGCTGAGCGGTGCTGCATTGTGCCCGCGCCCCGCCCGGCCCGCATGGTGCTCGCCCTGCTCACGGCAGCACCGCCACGCCCGTGCAGCTCGCCCATGTTGGTGGCCTCGCCAGAGGTCGCCCACATCGTGCCTTCCCTGCTCGCCGCAGCACCGCCCAGTTCATCACGCTCCGTAGGGAGGTCCCAGAGTAGGAGCAGCCCCTCGACCACGCCGACGGGTGCCGCGTCTGCGGCTGCGATGAGGTCGACCCCACCCTGCGCTAGCGTGCGCCCAGGACGGGGATAGCAAGGTGGAGGTGGTTGCGAACAGGGAGGAGGAGCGCATCCCAACCGCACTCCAATGCTTCTCGCCGAAGGAGGGCCCCACGACGGCCGGGTATGCGGCGTTCCTGCTCTGGCTTGTCGTCGCGGCTGGGTACGCGATGTTCCTGCTCTGGCTCCTCGCGGCGGGCGAAGCGCAGGTCGCAGCAGGGCAGCGGACGGAGCGCCATGGTTGGCACGGGTGTCAGTGTCAAAACCGGTGGATCTGGGGTAGGGGTCCCGAGCTATGGATCTTGGATCAATGGGGAACAGTGAATGCAGGGACAGTATTTACTCAGGTTCGGGCCTCTCGAAGAGGTAAAACTCTGCGTCATGCTTGATTATATTGATATGTATATGATGGTTATAGAGTTGATCTACCATGAGATCGGATAAACTAAACCCTAGATGAGTAGGATGATGGTTCTCCCTATATACGGTCCAGCCCTCTAATTTATATAGACACCATGGGTACCTAGGGTTACATATGGTTGGTTACTATCTGGGGACAAACATGTCGATTACGCTAACTAGACTTGGATGATACGCCAAGTCTTCAGAGATTTCCTTCTAGAGCACAAAGTCGCCGGTAGTCCGACCTTCCTTTGACAAATCAAGAGTGGTCCACCAGTCTGGCACATGAGAGCTAGGTCGGCAACCCGAGGACCCCTTAGTCCGGAACACCCTCACTAGCCCCCTGAATCGGTCTTCAAGTTGGGGAAGCTCCTTGGTTCTCCTGAACTGTTCTTCATGTTCAGTCGTTGGTCTTGAAAACTGGTTCAATAAATCTTCCCATCTTCGACCTTGAGGATTGCTGACGTGAATCCGAAGAGTTTACATGTCGGGTATCCGAGGAGCCCTTTATGTTCTCGGCCTCTATCAACGCCTTGCCATTTTTACGCCACACCTCAGGTTCGAAGTTTTTCCTGTGTGGCGGTGTCTTCTTGCATCCGAGCTCCAACATGCCAGAATGCATATGAGGTGTATTTTTGAATCCGAGCTCCAGCGGTCGGTCTGCATCTGAGGTGTCATAGATTACCTCGGTCTTGAAAAAGTTGAAGGAGTTCAACTAAGCTTAATGCCGGAAACGTCCTATATGGATCTAACCACTTGCATCCGAGCTTTATCCCGAACTGCATCCGAGGTGGTGCAACACCTCGGTCGTGGGCTGATTTTTATGGAATTTATGACAAAACTGGCAGACAGTGTGCAGTAGCCCCCGAGGCTCAGGTTGGGTGCGGTCGACCAACTTGAGGATCGAATCTCCTCGGGAACTAGTTTAACTATCGTGTACGTTTTGACAACGCCGAGGTGCAGCTCGGTAGGAATATGTCGAATTGCGGGCCGGAAATGATTTACCGAATAAAACCATTACGTAGAACACCTCAGTCAAGAGTGTTATAAGCTCGAAAATCCAAAAAACTTATGTGAAAACTTTACATCCGAAGTAAATCAAGTTTTTTGGTGCCAATCCAAAAATTGGACTTAAAATTAGCTTGTGCTCCCGTCGTGCCTTAACATGATACGTACGATCCCCAGACTTGAAGCGGGTCATCCTTTAGCTTCAACCTCCTTTCCCAAAGGAGGAGTGCTTCTCGTTAGGCCAGTTTAACGAACTAAACTTGGGCGGCTTGAGAGAGAAACCTGTCGGAGAACGTAGTAATTCAAAAAAAATCCTACGATCACGCAAGATCTATCTAGGAGATGCATAGCAATGAGAGGGGAGAGTGTGTCCACGTACCCTCGTAGACCGAAAGCAGAAGTGTTTAGTTAACGCGGTTGATGTAGTCGAACATCTTCACAATCCAACCAATCCAAGCACCAAACATACGGCACCTCCGCGTTCAGCACACGTTCAGCCCGATGACGTCCCTCGAGCTCTTGATCCAGTTGAGGACGAGGGAGAGTTCCGTCAGCACGACGGCGTGGCGACGGTGTTGATGATGTTACCGGCGCAGGGCTTCGCCTAAGCACTACGGCGATATGACCGAGGTGTGTAACTGTGGAGGGGGGCACCGCACATAGTTAAGAGAACTTGATGTGCCTTGGGTGCCCCCCTACCCCTGTATATAAAGGAGGAGAGGGGGCGGCCGGCCGGCACTTGCAGGGCGCGCCAGGAGAAGGGAGTCCTACTAGGACTCCAAGTCCTAGTAGAATTCCACCTGGTGGAAGAAGGGAAGGGAGAGGGAAAGGGGGGCCGCGCCCCCTTCCCTTGTCCTATTCGGACTACCCATGGGGGGTGCCTGCCCTTTGTGGGTTGTCCTCTCTCTCCCCTATAGCCCATGTTGGCTCATTGCTTCCCCGGGGGGGGGGGGGTCTGGTAACCCCTCCGGCATTCCCTTTTTACCCGAAACCACTCGAAACTCTTCCGGTGTCCGAATAATGTTGTCCAATATATCAATATTTATGTCTCGACCATTCTGAGACTCCTCGTCATGTCCGTGATCTCATCCGAGACTTCGAACAAACTTCGGTCATCAAAAACACATAACTCACAATACAAATCGTCATCGACCATTAAACGTGCGGACCCTACGGGTTTGAGAACTATGTAGACATGACCGAGAGACATCTCCGATCAATAGACAATAGCGGAACCTAGATGCTCATATTGGCTCCTATATATTATACAAAGATCTTTATCGGTCCAATCGCATAACAACATACGTTGTTCCCTTTGTCATCGGTATGTTACTTGCCCGAGATTCGATCGTCGGTATCATCATACTTAGTTCAATCTCGTTACCGGCAAGTCTATTTACTCATTTCGTAATGCTTCATCCCGCAACTAACTCATTAGTCACATTGCTTGCAAGGCTTATAGTGATGATCATTACTGAGAGGGCCAGAGATACCTCTCCGAAACACAGAGTGACAAATCCTAATTTCGATCTATGCCAACCCAACAAACACCTTCGGAGACACCTGTAGAGCCTCTCTATAATCACCCAGTTATGTTGTGACGTTTGATAGAACACAAGGTGTTCCTCCGGTATTCAGGAGTTGCATAATCTTATAGTCTGAGGAACATGTATAAGTCATGAAGAAAGCAGTAACAAAGAAACTGTAACGATCATAATGCTAAGCTAACGGATGGGTCTTGTCCATCACATCATTCTCCTAACAATGTGATCCCGTTCATCAAATGACAACACATGTCTATGGTTAGGAAACATAACCATCTTTGATTAACAAGCTAGTCAAGTAGAGGCATACTAGGGACATTATGTTTTATCTATGTATTCACACATGTACTAAGTTTCTGGTTAATACAATTCTAGCATGAATAGTAAACATTTATCATGATATAAGGAAATAAATTATAACTTTATTATTGCCTCTAGGGCATATTTCCTTCAGTCCCCCACTTGCACTAGATTTAATAATCTAGATTACAAAGTAATGATTCTAACACCCATGGAGTCTTGGTGTTGATCATGTTTTGCTCGTGTAAGAGGCTTAGTCAACGGGTCCACAAAATTCAGATCCGTATGTATTTTGCAAATCTCTATGTCTCCCTCCGACACATGATGACGGATGGAATTGAAGCGTCTCTTGATGTGCTTGGTTCTCTTGTGAAATTTGGATTCCTTTGTCAAGGCAATTGCACCAGTATTGTCACAAAAGATTTTCATTGGACCTGATGCACTAGGTATGACACCTAGATCGGATATGAACTCCTTCATCTAGACTCCTTCATTTGCTGCTTCTGAAGTAGCTATGTACTCTGCTTCACACGTAGATCCCGCCACGACGCTCTGTTTGGAACTGCACCAACTGACAGCTCCACCATTCAATAAAAATACGTATCCGAATTGCTACTTAGAGTCATCCAGATCAGTGTCAAAGCTTACATCGACGTAACCATTTACGATGAGCTCTTTGTCACCCTCATAAATGAGAAACATATCCTTAGTCCTTTTCAGGTATTTCAGGATGTTCTTGACTGTAGTCTAGTGCTCCACTCCTAGATTACTTGGGTACCTCCCTGCTATACATATAGCAAGGCACACATCAGGTTATTGGTTCACAGCATTGCATACAAGATAGAACCTATGGCTGAAGCATAGGGAATGACTTTCATTTTCTCTCTATGTTCTGCAGTGATCGGGCATTGAGCCTGACTCAACTTCACACCTTGTAACACAGGCAAGATCCCTTTCTTTGACTGATCCATTTTGAACTTCTTCAAAACTTTATCAAGGTATGTGCTTTGTGAAAGTCCAATTAAGCATCTTGATCTATCTCTATAGATCTTGATGCCCAATATGTAAGTAGCTTCACCGAGGTCTTTCATTGAAAATCTCTTATTCAAGTATCCTTTTATGCTATCCAGAAATTCTATATCATTTCCAATCAACAATATGTCATCCACATATAATATTCGAAATGCTACAGAGCTCCCACTCACTTTCTTGTAAATGCAGGCTTCTTCAAAAGTCTCTATAAAACCATAAGCTTTGATCACACTATCAAATCATTTATTCCAACTCTGAGAGGCTTGCACCAGTCCATAAATGGATCACTGGAGCTTGCACACTTTGTTAGCACCCTTTGGATGGATAAAACCTTCTGGTTGCATCATATACAACTCTTCTTCCAGAAATCCATTCAGGAATGCAGTTTTGACATCCATTTGCCAAATTTCATAATCATAAAATGCAGCAATTGCTAACATGATTCTGACAGACTTAAGCATCTCTACGGCTGAGAAGGTCTCATCGTGGTCAACTCCTTGAACTTGTCGAAAACCATTCGCAACAAGTCGAGCTTTGTAGACAGTAACATAACCGTCAGCGTCAGTCTTCTTCTTGAAGATCCATTTATTTTTTATGGCTTGCGGATCATCAGGCGAGTCCACCAAAGTCCACACTTTGTTCTCTTACATGGATCCCATCTCAGATTTCATGGCCTCAAGCCATTTCGCAGAATCTAGGCTCATCATTGCTTCCTCATAGTTTGTAGGTTCATCATGGTCTAGTAACATGACTTCAAGAATAGGATTACTGTACCACTCTGGTGCGGACCATACTCTGGAAGACCTATGAGGTTCGGTAGTAACTTGATCTGAAGTTTCATGATCATCATCATTAGCTTCCTCACTAATTGGTGTAGGAATCACTGGAACTGATTTCTGTGATGAACTATTTTCCAATTCGGGAGAAGGTACAAGTACCTCATCAAGTTCTAATTTCCTCCCATTCACTTCTTTCGAGAGAAACTACTTCTCTAGAAAGGATCAATTCTTAGCAACAAATATTTTGCCTTCGGACCTGTGATAGAAGGTGTACCCAAGAGTTTCCTTTGGGTGTCCTATGAAGATGCACTTCTCCGATTTGGGTTTGAGCTTATCAGGTTGAAGCTTTTTCACATAAGCATCGCAGCCCCAAACTTTAAGAAATGACAACTTTGGTTTCTTACCAAACCACAGTTCATAAGGCATTGTCTCAACGGATTTTGATGGTGCCCTATTTAAAGTGAATGCAGCCGTATCTAAAGCATAACCGCAAAACGATAGCGGTAAATCAGTAAGAGACATCATAGATCGCACCATATCTGATAAAGTACGGTTACGATGTTCGGACACACCATTACGCTGTGGTGTTCCAGGTGGCAAGAGTTGCAAAACTATTCCACATTGTTTCAAATGAAGACCAAACTCCTAACTCAAATATTCGCCTCCACGATCAGACCATAGAAACTTCATTTTCTTGTTACGATGATTTTCCTCTTCACTCTGAAATTCTTTGAACTTTTCAAATGTTTCAGACTTATGTTTCATTAAGTAGATATAATCATATCTGCTCAAATCATCTGTGAAGGTAAGAAAGTAACGATACCCGCCACGAGCCTCAACACTCATTGGACCGCATATATCAGTATGTATTATTTCCAATAAATCAGTAGCTCATTCCTTTGTTCCGGAGAATGGAGTTTTAGTCATCTTGCCCATAAGGCATGGTTCGCAAGCACCAAGTGATTCCAAAAGCCCATCAGCATGGAGTTTCTTCATGCGCTTTATACCAATATGACCTAAACGGCAGTGCCACAAATAAGTTGCACTATCATTATCAACTTTGCATCTTTTGGCTTCAATATTATGAACATGTGTATCTCCACGGTCGAGATTCAACAAAAATAGACCACTCAACAAGGGTGCATGACCATAAAAGATATTAATCATATAAATAGAACAACCATTATACTTTGATTTAAATGAATAACCGTCTCACATTAAACAAGATCCAGATATAATGTTATGCTCAACACTGGCACCAAATAACAATTAGTCAGGTCTAAAACTAATCCCAAAGGTAGATGCAGAGGTAGCGTGCCGACAGCGATCACATCGACCTTGGAACCATTCCCGACGCGCATCGTCACCTCGTCCTTAGCAAATCTTCGTTTAATTCGTAGCCCCTGTTTCGAGTTGCAAATATGAGCAACAGAACCAGTATCAAATACCCAGGCGCTACTACGAGCATTAGTAAGGTACACATCAATAACATGTATATCAAATATACCTTTCACTTTGCCATCCTTCTTATCTGCCAAATACTTGGGGCAGTTCCGCTTCCAGTGACCAGTCCCTTTGCAGTAGAAGCACTCAGTTTCAGGCTTAGGTCCAGACTTGGGCTTCTTCCTGGAAGTAGCAACTTGCTTGCTATTCTTCTTGAAGTTCCCCTTCTTCCCTTTGCCCTTTTCACTGAAACTAGTGGTCTTGTTGACCATCAACACTTGATACTCCTTCTTGATTTCTACCTCCGCAGCCTTTAGCATTGCAAAGAGCTTGGGAATCGTTTTCGTCATCCCTTGCATATTATAGTTCATCACGAAGCCTTTATAGCTTGGTGGCACTGATTGAAGAACTCTGTCAATGACACTATCATTAGGAAGATTAACTCTGAGTTGAGTCAAGTGGTTATGGTACCCAGACATTCTAAGTATGTGTTCACTGACACAACTATTCTCCTCCATTTTGCAGCTATAGAACTTGTTGGAGACTTCATATCTCTCAACTCGGACATTTGCCTTAAATATTAACTTTAACCCCTGGAACATCTCATATGCTCCATGACGTTCAAAACGTCTTTGAAGTCCCGATTCTAAGTCGTAAAGCATGGCACACTGAACTATCGAGTAGTCATCAGCTTTGCTCTGCCAGACATTCACAACATCTGCAGTTGCGTCTGCAGCAGGCCTAGCACCTAGCGGTGCTTCCAGGACGTAATTCTTCTGTTCAACAATGAGGATAATCCTCAAGTTATGGACCCAGTCTGTGTAATTGCTACCATCATCTTTGAACTTAGCTTTCTCTAGGAATGCATTAAAATTCAAAGGAACGGTAGCACAGGCCATTGATCTACAACAACATAGACATGCAAAAACTATTAGGACTAAGTTCATGATAAATTAAAGTTCAGTTAATCATATTACTTAAGAACTCCCACTTAGATAGACATCCCTCTAGTCATATAAATGATCACGTGACCCAAATCAACTAAACCATGTCCGATCATCACGTGAGATGGAGTAGGTGAACATCACTATGTTAAAAAAATCATATCTACTATATGATTCATGTTTGACCTTTCGGTCTCAGTGTTCCGAGGCCATATCTGCATATGCTAGGCTCATCAAGTTTAACCCGAGTATTCTGCACGTGCAAAACTAGCTTGCACCCATTGTATTTGAACATAGAGCTTATCACACCTGATCATCACGTGGTGGCTCGACACGACGAACTGTAGCAATGGTGCATACTCAGGGAGGACACTTATACCTTGAAATTTAGTAAGGGATCATCTTATAATGCTACCGCCGTACTAAGCAAAATAAGATGCATAAAATATAAACATCACATGCAATCAAAATATGTGACATGATATGGCCATCATCATCTTGTGCTCATGATCTCCATCACCGAAGCATCGTCATGATCTCCATCGACCGGCTTCACACCTTGATCTCCATCATAGCATCGTTGTCGTCTTGCCAACTATTGCTACTACAACTATCGCTACCTCTTAGTGATAAAGTAAAGCAATTACATGACGATTGCATTTCATACAATAAAGCGACAACCATATGGCTCCTGCCAGTTGCCGATAACTTTGTTACAAAACATGATCATCTCATACAACAATTTATATCACATCATGTCTTGACTATATCACATCACAACAAGCCCTGCAAAAACAAGTTAGACGTGCTCTACTTTGTTGTTGCAAGTTTTACGTGCCTGCTACGGGCTTCTAACAAGAACCGTTCTTACCTACGCATCAAAACCACAACGATTTTTCGTCAAGTGTGTTGTTTTAACCTTCAACAAGGACCAGCTGTAGTCAAACTCGATTCAACTAAAGTTGGAGAAACTGACACCCGCCAGCCACCTGTGTGAAAAAGCACGTCGGTAGAACTAGTCTCATGAACATGGTCGTGTAATGTCGGTCTGGGCCGCTTCATCCAACAATACCGCCCGAATCAAAGTAAGACATTGGTGGTAAGCAGTATGACTATTATCGCCCACAACTCTTTGTGTTCTATTCGTGCATATATCATCTACGCATAGACCTGGCTCTGATGCCACTGTCGGGAACGTAGTAATTCAAAAAAAATCATACGATCACGCAAGATCTATCTAGGAGATGCATAGCAACGAGAGGGGAGAGTGTGTCCATGTACCCTCGTAGACCGAAAGCGGAAGCGTTTAGTTAACGCGATTGATGTAGTCGAATGTCGTCATGATCCAACGGATCCAAGCACCGAACGTACGACACCTCCGCATTCAGCACATGTTCAGCCTGATGACGTCCCTCGAGCTCTTGATCCAGTTGAGGACGAGGGAGAGTTCCCTCAGCACGACGACGTGGTGACGGTGTTGATGATGTTACCGGTGCAGGGCTTCTCCTAAGCACTACGACGATATGACCGAGGTGTGTAACTGTGGAGGGGGGCACCGCACACGGTTAAGAGAACTTGATGTGCCTTAGGGTGCCCCCCTGCCCCTGTATATAAGAAAGGAGAGGCAGAGGCCAGCTGGCCCTTGCAGGGTGCGCCAGGAGAAGGGAGTCCTACTAGGACTCCAAGTCATAGTAGGATTCCACCTGGTGGAAGAGGGGAAGGAAGGGAGAGGGAAAGGGGGGCGCGCCCCCTTCCCTTGTCCTATTCGGACTACCCATGGGGGGTGTGCACCTCCCCTATGTGGGCTGTCCTCTCTCTCCCCTATGGCCCATGTTGGCCCATTGCTTTCCCTGGGGGGTTCCGGTAACCCCTCCGGCATTCCGTTTTTACCTAAAACCACTCGAAACTCTTTCGGTGTCCTAATAATGTCGTCCAATAAATGAATCTTTATGTCTCGACCATTTTGAGACTCCTCGTCACATCCGTGATCTCATCCGGGACTCCGAACAAACTTCGGTCATCAAAAACACATAACTCATAATACAAATCGCCATCGAACGTTAAGCGTGCGGACCCTACGGGTTCGAGAACTATGTACACATGATCGAGACACATCTCCGATCAATAACCAATAGCGGAACCTGGATGCTCATATTGGCTCCTACATATTCTACAAAGATCTTTATTGGTCAAACCGCATAACAACATACGTTGTTCCCATTGTCATTAGTATGTTACTTGCCCGAGATTCGATCGTCGGTATCATCATGTCTTGTTCAATCTCATTATCGGCAAATCTCTTTACTCGTTTCGTAATGCTTCATCCCGCAACTAACTCATTAGTCACATTGCTTGCAAGGCTTATAGTGATGATCATTACCGAGAGGGCCCAGAGATACCTCTCTGAAACACGGAGTGACAAATCCTAATTTCGATCTATGCCAACCCAACAAACACCTTCAGAGACACCTATAGAGCATCTTTATAATCACCCAGTTATGTTGTGACGTTTTATAGCACACAAGGTGTTCCTCCGGTATTCGGGAGTTGCATAATCTCATAGTCTGAAGAACATGTATAAGTCATGAAGAAAGCAGTAGCAAAGAAACTATAAAGCTAACGGATGGGTCTTGTCCATCACATCATTCTCCTAATGATGTGATCCCGTTCATCAAATTACAACACATGTCTATGGTTAGGAAACATAACCATCTTTGATTAATGAGCAAGTCAAGTAGAGGCATACTAGGGACATTATGTTTTGTCTATGTATTCACACATGTACTAAGTTTCCGGTTAATACAATTCTAGCATGAAAAATAAACATTTATAATGATATAAGGAAATAAATAATAACTTTATTATTACCTCTAGGGCATATTTCCTTCAAAACCAATATATCTAGCTATTGACCACACACTCGCATCAGAAAAAGGAGTAGTAGAAAAAGACTTTGCAACGACTTAGAAGAAAACATTTATTATAAAACAACTCATATAAATTTAAGAGCCCCTAGTTAACCTAGTTTAAGGGGAAAAAATTAACAAATAGCGTTTTTAACAAACAGAGTTTTGTCTAACACAAATATAATGCTTGGTCAGATAAAAAAAATCGAACATGAAAGCAACTTAGCTGGTTAAAGTGCTCTATGTTGATGACACGGTCCAGGCTTGTGGCGACGCGAAGACGTTCGTAGTCCTTGGCCAGGCCGAGGTCCTAGCCCCCAAGCTTGTCCCGAGGTGACCAAGCAAGGAGCTCGGCATGCCGATGTGGTGACGTAGCATGGTCGATGTGGTGAGGCGAAGCTCCCGGTCCAGCTAACATGACGAAGCTGGTCAGCTAGTGACGCTGAAGTCCCTAGAGTACGTTCATGAAGAGATGGCAAAGCCCCCGGTCTAGCCGAGGTGATAGAGCAGGTCGGTAAGGTGACGTTGCAGCCGCCATGCCAGTCGAGGTGTCGAAGCAAGTCGGCGTGGTGGAAATCGGCTTGAAGAAGCAATGATGCGGTCAATGCCGGCTTGATGAAGTGACCGAGCGGCGATGCTGACATGCCCGGCTCGTGCAATCCATGGGGCAAGGAAATGATTTAGCCTTCGTGATGCTGAACTCTTGGTCGGCTCACCGACATGACGATCCAATGAGGTTGACCTCGGCTCAACGAAGCGACAACTTGTCTACTGCAGGTCGGCAGCCATGAAGAACCGTTGTCGGACTGGTTTGACACTGGCATGATGGTGAAGACTGTCTCGAAAAAGGCTAAAAAAAATTGTAGACATGTGTTGGAGAACAACACACAATACCCTAGAAAGAAATTCCTACAAAAATGTTGCCAAATATCCCGTTCGTGAACAATGTCCTCAGCTCAGATTCGTATTCGCGTAGAAAACAGATCCAAAAATTGATCCACTCATTGGAAGTTTCCCGGATTTTGAACAGTCGGATCGAGCTGAAATTTTGATGGGTGGTAGATGTAGAAATTCCATAGCCGATAAATGGTTGGATCTTCCAAAGGATGTCCGAACTGGGCGCTGGACTCCTCGCCCAAACTTTTCCAGATTCCCTTCCAGATTCGACAGGGCTCCGGTATATCGGAGATCACCAGAGATTCCAGCATTGGAACGCGACAAAATTTTACAGAGTTTTTGTGGAGTTAAACACACACAATTCCACCAAAGAAATTGTCAAGGCAACACTCGAGGAGATGGGGACGGCGAACATGAATCCATTGTGCCGAAAAAACTGCTATCAATCTAAAGATGAGCCATCAAACCTTTGCAATCTCACAACGGAACTCTCAATGAAAGCACCAATGAAATGTCAAAACCGGCAGATCTCGGGTAGGGGTCCCGAGCTGTGGATCTTGGATCAATTGGAAATGGTGACCACAGGGACATTATTTACCCAGTTTCGCGCCCTCTCGAAGAGGTAAAACTCTACGCCCTGCTTAATTATATTGATATGTATGTGATGGTTATAGAGTTGATCTACCACGAGATCAACTGAACTAAACCCTAGACGAGTAGGATGATGGTTCTCCCTGTATACGGTCTAGCCCTCTGGTTTACATAGACACCAGGGGTACCTATGGTTGCATATGGTTGGTTACTATCCGGGGACAAACATGCCGATTACACTAACTAGACTTGGAGGATAAGCCAAGTCTTCAGAGGTTTTCTTCTGAAGCACGGGTTCGCCAGTAGTTCGGCCTTCCTTTGATAAAGAGCGGCCCACCAGTCCGGCCCATGAGAGATAGGCCGGCAGCCCGAGGACCCCTTAGTCCGGGACACCCTCAACGGGGAACGACCAGAGTGACGAGGTCGTCGGGGCTATGTGTGGGTCGCTCAGTTGTGGGTCAGGGCGGACACAAGCAGACCAAGAGAGCGACTAGAGCATCTGCTTTTGTCCATTTCAGATGCATCAATGGCTTGAATTTGCTTCAGGTTTAGGGTCAGGCCAGACAAAAATGATCATCTCTGGGTCACTTTGTCCATTTGGGTATTCCGACTAGGCCAAGTATCGCCCTAAACGGACATTCGCGAACGATTTGGGGTCTAGCGTTGGAGTTGGACTAAAATCTAAGAAAATCTCGAGTTACTATCAATTAAGAAAAAAACTAAATAAGTAATGTCTTAGAGCAACTTTAGCATACCTTGACTTCACGACTCTTTCTTTTCCATCTCCCAAGGCGACTAGCTAGGGAAAAATCTTCCTCCCCCGATCTCCGCTCGCAAGCCCGTGGATTGCCTTCCCTCTGCCTCTCTAGTGATTGATGGCATGGAGGGTAATCCGGGTGCCTCGCTTAGACTAGTAGATATGTTTGGGTTTCGGTCTTCGCATGGACGACGCTCAAGCAGATGGTGGTGTTTCATCTAAGAGACTAAGAGTCGGTCTTCTGGGTTCTGATCCTCCTTGAGTTCATCCGTCGAGCTAGATTCGACAGGTCTTTGGCTTATATTCCTGCCAGTTCCTTGGAGCGATGAAGTTAAGGGTTTCTCGTCATGCGTATTGGACAGCAAGATTTGATGTCAGGTTCTTCAGATTGATTCAAGGGTTCAACGATGACAACAGTGGCTCTGGAGCACTAATCCTTAGGGGCACTTGCACGTGGACTTCTCGGTTGTTATTGACAAGGTCAGGCCAACTCTGGTATGGCAATGACGACATCGGTGCATCAGGAACTCGTTCTGGTGGCAAAAATGGTCATTCAATGGTTCAGAGATCTCGGTGTAATATTTATTACGTTTGCGGTGCTATGTATTTGTAGTGAACCTTTACAAATAGATCTTGATCCTTTTAACAAAAAATAGCAAACTCCCCCTCCCCCAAAAAAACCTTTACCATACCCTCTAAACAACTACTAAATAGATATAAACCCACTCTATTCATAATTTTTTTGTGAGTCATATAAAGACATCTACCTAAAATCAATATAGAGACCATGCTATACAGATAGTTTTTGGGGAGAGGAAAATTCTAGGTCCCGTGGTCACACTACCGCGGCCCAACCTCGCTGCACCGCCACTCCCCGGCCAAGTGTTGTTGGCGCGTCACCTTCATCCACCTCTACAACCTTTCAGTTCTATCGACCACCTTCTGGTACATGTCTCCTCACTTCTACAACATTCATAGCATGGACACCCTCATATGTGGGGACGTGAGAGGCATGAGCAACCAGAGGAGGGTTGCTAGGAGCCCCGAAATGTCGGGAGAGAGGTGTTGGCAGACGGAGGAGGGCGAGAGTGTTCGATGTTATGTCTCCAACGTATCTACTTTTTCGAACACTTTACTTATTGTTTTAGATTCAAATTTGCATGAATTGAATGAAACTAACCCGAACTAACGTTATTTTCAGCAAACTACCATGTTGTTATTTTTGTGCAGAAATAAAAGTGTTGGAAATTGAACGGGAGTTTTTGGAACTTTATTTCGGAATAAATAAAGATTTTTGGAGCAAAGAAGTACCGGAGGGGGGCACCAGGACGCCACAGCCAGGTGGCGCGACCAACTCCCAGGGCATGCCACTTGCCCATGTGGGCCCCCTAGCAACCGCCTTGACCTGATTTCAGCGCTATAAATTCACATGTCCTCTAGAAAAATTCGCAGAAAAGTTTCATCATATTTTACGATACGAAGCCACCGTCACCTCCTGTTCTTCATCGAGAGCCCTAATCTGGAGTCCGTTTCTGGATCTGAAGAGAGGGATTCATCATCGTCCTCATCACCAACCCTTCTCCAGCAATAATTTCATGATGCTCACATCCGTGTGTGTGTACTATAGGCATATGGAGGTGGATGGGATTTGGATGAGATTTCTTATGTAATCATTGTCAGATTTGTTAGGGTTTGATACCTAGTATCCATTATGTTCTGAGATTGATCCTGATATGACTTTGCTATGCTTAATGCTTGTCACTAGGGCCCGAGTGCCATGATTCCAGATCTGAACCTACCATGTTTTCATGAATATATTTGTGTTCTTGATTAGATCTGCAAGCTGTATGCACCTATTATTATTCTGAACCCTAGACCCCAAAGTGACAATGATCGTCCTCGAGCAACATAAAAAGAATTCTGAATCCTAAGGAACTCAGTTGTCTAAACCAAAATAATAAGAAGGTTTTGGTTCACTTACGATCGGTACGACTAGATAGCCCTCCACTTCTTAAACTGAAAACTTAGTATAGCTGTAGCGGTGACATGGTTATTGTGCAAGTGTTAGTGAAGCAAAGATGGTCAATATAAAGTCATTGCTCGGCTAGATAAAATAACATAGTAGCACTTAATTCTATTTCCTCTAGTTAACACTTGCTTGTCAGGAATGCATGGAACAAGTTATTTCTTTGAGCAATGAAAACATAAATTAGGGAGTGAAAGGTATGTAATACAACATGATTCTAGAGTAACTCTCTAACACACCCACGATTGACTTATCATCAAGGCTCTCAAGCACTTTTGTTTCAATGATTGCTTGCTGAAAGTTTTGTTGTCACGTGAATGGATTATGCCAAATAAGTGATCATGCATAAGGTTTCGCAATGACTTAACTTTGGGTACTATGGACCAATATGTTATTGCTACTTGTGAGTTGCGTTGGGATTTCCTCGAAGAGGATTGGATGATCCAGTAGAGTAGAGATAAGTATTTCCCTCAGTTATGAAACCAAGGTTATCAATCCAGTAGGAGAACCAAGCAACACTATGTAAACAACACCTGAACACAAACAACAAATACTTGCAACCCAATGCGTAGAGGGGTTCTCAGTATTGAGATATATTAAATTGTATAGGATTTGATATATAGATCTAACTAAAACAAAAATAAAATAAATAGAAGAAAATTGCAGCAAGGTATTTTTAGGATTTTTATATGATAAAAGATAGACCCGGGGGGCATAGTTTTCACTAGAGACTTCTCTCGATAAAATAACATACGGTGGGTAAACGAATTATTGTTGGGCAACTGACAGAAAAGCAAATTATTATGATGATATCCAAGGAAATGATCATGTATATAGGCATCACGTCCAAGATTAGTAGACCGACTCCTGCCTGCATCTACTACAATTACTCCACACATCGACCGCTATCCAGCATGCATCTAGTGTATTAAGTACATGGAAAAATGGAGTGATGCTTTAAGCAAGATGACATAATGTAGACAATATAAACTCACATATGACTAAACCCCATCTTGTTACCCTTAATAGCAATGATACATGCGTGTCATGTCTCTTTCTATCACTGAGATTGAGCACCGCAAGATCGGACCCATCACAAAGCACCTCTTCCCATGGCAAGAAAAATCAAACTAGTTGGCCAAACCAAACCAATAATTCGGAGAAGAAATACGAGGTTATAACAATCATGCATAAAAAGTTCAGAGAAAACTCAAACAATATTCATGGATAGATCTAATCATAAACTCACAATTCATCGGATCCTAACAAACACACCGCAAAAAGTCATTACATCAAATAGATCTCCAAGAACATCGGATCCTAACGAACACACTTCTTCACTCTTCTCATGGACTCTAGAAGCTTCCAGGGTCTCTTCCTGCCAGAAAAAAATCTCCAAAAAGTTTCGTGGCATTTGGACTTCGTTTGGTATTGATATTCTGCAAATTAAAAAACAAGCAAAACATAATAACCGGCACTGGGCACTAACTTAATAGGTTAGTCCCAAAAAATGATATCAAGTTGCTAGTAAATGTATTTAAAACATCCAAGATTGATAATATAATAGCATGGAACAATAAAAAATTATAGATACTTTGGAGACGTATCAGTTATCTCTTTCGAGTTCTTGCAATCAGTACCTGATATTTACGACATACACACACATTCAAGATAAAACCGAATAACATTTGACATAGTTTTGCCACTACGTATGGTAACAAACTCATAGCCGAAATCTGAGCCAAAACTCTGGTGGATCATTTATTGGCCAGTGGAGTTCTCACATGCGTGACATTAGGAATGGTGTCGAAGCCGCATTTACACATGTATATGTGCATAAAGTAGCATGGCCATAGCACTAACGAGAAGCTGAAGCACCATGTAAGAAATATAAAAGAGATTTTTGGCATAATCTCGTTCACTTTTCGACTAAGTTCCTATAGACAACTTAATCCACAAGTGTTATTGAGTCTATTAAAATTAATAGTATGGGGTTGAGTATCTCTAACATCATATTGTCTACAAATTTTCTCAACACCCAAGTCTTTGAAGACTTTCTCTTGTGCATGGTTATTCCTTGCTAACATCACTTTATTTTCAAAAATAGTCCCATGACAAGTCTTAGTTATCTAGATTAAATGGAATAAAGGCTACAAAATTATTTCAGCTACTAGAACAAAATCTTTGTTTAACTATCAAGACTCACTCCCACTTGAACACATCTAAGTAATTCAAGCATAAAAGACAGGAGTCGTAGGACATACCCACACGACCATGAATGTACACACTTCTCTTCCTTAAGATTGCATTCCTTGTTGTCAGGCATAGAACAACTCCTCTGAACTATAAACAAGAATGCAAACGAAATCCAAAGGCAAAAGAAAAGAACAAAGCAAAACTTATTGTATTTTTGGTTTTTTGGATTTTTGAAAGCTAACTTTACAAACGAAAAATCACAAAAGGCAAAAAGAAAAATGAAAGCAAATAAAAAGCAAAGTGTTGGAACAAATGAACACGAGTGTTTGAAGCTCAATGAGCTAAAGTACAACCTCATTGCATCTTATCAAAAATAATACCGCCACATCTTGATGTAGACATGGTAGTGACCTCCGCCAAACTTAAGCTTTTGCAAGGCCAAACCGATGAGATCATTGTGGCGGTGGCATGGTCAGGAGCCCATCCTTGGCTCCAGTTGGAGAAGCTGGTGTTCATGTAGATGAACATCCTTTGAAGGGACTCATCAAGGTTGCTCATATCATTGATGGAGCCCTGAAGACTATAGAGGTCCGTGTAGGAGGTGTATGCTTGTTGTGGTTGCTCATCTTGGGGATGCTCCTCTTCTTTGTTGGTGGCGAGTTCTGCTTTCATCAACTTGTTTTGGTTTAGGGGCCTCTTGGTCAAAAGTTGCATCTCCTTTCTGTGGCACATAATGCAAAATTCCATCTTCTATGGAGAAACGACTACCTAACTTCAGGAATTCAAATACAATGATGACCACAGTGAATCAGTACCATTGTAGCACTAGAAAGAACTGTAATTTTAACAAGGTTGTTTGGAACTAACTCTTTGTTTAGAACCACAGTGACTTGTCTAATAGAAGGATTGCCTTGGGTGTGGTTCAAGAAAATCATAAACATGATAGGTGTCGTCATGGTTGTTGGTGAAGCCCAAACTAATTACACCACTCATCTAGAGTGATGTTGAAGTCTTGGTCCATGAGGCGGAAAGTTATCCATTCTTCCTCATCAATGTTTGGCAAATACCCAACATTATGTGAGAGAGTACTAGGAAACTCAAGAGACAATCGTTCATATGTCTCACATTCCTGGTGAACAAAACGATGCAACCCGGCATTATCACATAATAAATTGAAACTGTTGCCGATGCCCAACTTGGCTATTGTGGACTCGCAAGCTCACTTGGTAGTCTTCTCCTTCCTTGTGTGAAGCTTCTTGTACTTCTTCATGGCCTCACGGCCGGTGAAGATGATCCCCTGCATGAAAACTTGTTGCCTTCGTGTGGCATTCATAGATGAGCCCGGTGCATCACCGCGAGCGACACATGTGGACCTCCTTGTAAACATCTCTACAAAATAAAGTTTCAGTCCAGTAGAATGATACAATAGTGATCCTACAACAATTTCAACATCATACTCCTCTAAGAACATCAACGAATGCAAACAAAAATCAAAATTTGGATCAAAAATATGCATACCCTGAACATGGAAATGCTAGGCACATAGAATATATAATCGCAAGAAATAAGTTGGGGATCGGAGGAGAAACATATCATAGATCGATCATGCGGAAGGATTTGAACTGAAATCGAAAGAGTAGGGAGATTGGGCAAAGTTTTGGTAGGATTTGGAGGAGGAGGAGGAAGAACTCGACGAGTTGGGAGCGAATTACCTCTTGCCTAGGTCTCCTTGTGGCCTCCGGGGTGTCATACGAGCATTCATACGAGCGTATATGCTCGTATGGAATGTCGTCATTCACACTGAAGCCAAAGTTGTGTCTGTGCTTACCTCATACGACCAGTCATGCGAGCAGACACTCGTATAGAATTCATCTTCTGTTTTGTTGATTTAATCTTCTAGTTGAAGGTGTCATACGAGCATCCATACGAGTGTGGATGCTTGTATGGGATGTTGTCGTTTGCTCTGGACTTCTTCTCTGCTTCTGCCAAAGCTTCACATGACTATCCATATGAGCAGCTTTGCTCATATGATACGCCGTCAATGACTCTGTTGCCTCTGGTTGATTTCTATTGGAGCCGCCCACACACCATACGACCGCCCATACGACCACCATGGTCGCATGCTAGGCCATCTTTTGTTATGTTTCTTTTGAAATTTCACTTTTTCGGTGATTCCTACAGGGTTAGTTCCAACACAACGTATAGGCATATTTCCAGGCATTCAAACATTAGTACGACACACGATAATTTTGCACATGACAAAGGCCTCAATAGAACAACTTTTCTCAACTTATCCTCCATGACATAAACGTTAACACTCTCTTCTTGAAACAAAAAATAGACCTTATTTGCATGGGTTACCTCCGATGGAGCGCTTGTTTTTTGTCGGATAGCTCGACCGTAGTGACGATCACTTAGGCACAAATAAACCAAGCCCGTAGCTTCTAGGAGTGACGATAATGTCGTCTCTGATGGGGAACGTAGCAGAAATTTAAAATTTTCTACGCATCACCAAGATCAATCTATGGAGTAATCTAGCAACAAGGGGAAGGGGAGTGCATCTACATACCCTTGTAGATCGCTCAGCGGAAGCGTTCAAGTGAACGGGGTTGATGGAGTTGTACTTGTCGTGATCCAAATCACCGATGATCCTAGCGCCAAACGGACGACACCTCCGCATTCACCACACATACGGTTGGGAGAGACATCTCCTCCTTCTTGATCCAGCAAGGGGAGGAGAGGTTGATGGAGATCCAGCAGCACGGCGGCGTGGGGTGGAAGTAGCGGGATCCCGGCAGGGCTTTGCCAAGCGCAAGCGGGGAGGAAGAGGTGTCACGGGAGGGAGGGGGCACCAGGGACTTAGGTGCGGCTGCCCTCCCTCCCCTCCACTATATATAGGGGCCTAGGGGGGCGCCGTCCCCTTGTAGATCCCATCTAGGAAGGGGGCGGCTGCCCTAGGGGTGGCTTCGCCTCCAAGCCAAGTGGAGGCGCCCCCACCCCTTAGGGTTTCTAACCCTAGGCGCATGGGAGGCCCAAAGGGGGGTGCACCAGCCCACCAGGGGCTGGTTCCCACGCCTCTTCATCCCATGGGGCCCTCCGGGATAGGTGGCCCCACCCGGTGGACCCCCGGGACCCTTCCGGTGGTCCCGGTACAATACCGACGACCCCCGAAACTTTCCCGGTGGCCGAAACTGGACTTCTTATATATAAATCTTTACCTCCGGACCACTCCGGAACTCCTCGTGACGTCCGGGATCTCATCCGGGACTCCGAACAACTTTCGGGTTACCGCATACTATTATCTCTACAACCCTAGTGTCATCGAACCTTAAGTGTGTAGACCCTACGGGTTCGGGAACCATGCAGACATGACCGAGACAACTCTCCGGCCAATAACCAATAGCGGGATCTGGATACCCATGTTGGCTCCCACATGTTCCATGATGATCTCATCGGATGAACCACGATGTCGAGGATTCAATCAATCCTGTATTCAATTCCCTTTGTCTACTGGTATTGTACTTGCCCGAGATTCGATCGTCGGTATCCCAATACCTTGTTCAATCTCGTTACCGGCAAGTCTCTTTACTCGTTCCGTAACACATCATCCCGTGATCAAATCCTTGGTCATATTGTGCACATTATGATGATGTCCTATCGAGTGGGCCCAGAGATACCTCTCCGTCACAACGAGTGACAAATCCCAGTCTTGATTCGTGCCAACCCAACAGACACTTTCGGAGATACCCGTAGTGCACCTTTATAGCCACCCAGTTACGTTGTGACGTTTGGTACACCCAAAGCATTCCTACGGTATCCGGGAGTTGCACAATCTCATGGTCTAAGGAAATGATACTTGACATTAGAAAAGCTTTAGCATACAAACTACACGATCTTTGTGCTAGGCTTAGGATTGGGTCTTGTCCATCACATCATTCTCCTAATGATGTGATCCCGTTATCAATGACATCCAATGTCCATGGTCAGGAAACCGTAACCATCTATTGATCAACGAGCTAGTCAACTAGAGGCTTACTAGGGACATGGTGTTGTCTATGTATCCACACATGTATCTGAGTTTCCTATCAATACAATTATAGCATGGATAATAAACGATTATCATGAACAAGGTAATATAATAAGAATAACTAATTTATTATTGCCTCTAGGGCATATTTCCAACAGTCTCCCACTTGCACTAGAGTCAAAAATCTAGTTCACATCGCCATGTGATTAACACTCACAGGTCACATCGCCATGTGACCAACATCCAAAGAGTTTACTAGTGTCACTAAACTAGTTCACATCATCATGTGATTAAGACTCAATGAGTTCTGGGGTTTGATCATGTTTTGCTTGTGAGAGAGGTTTTAGCAAACGGGTCTGCAACATTCAGATCCGTATGTACTTCGCAAATCTCTAGGTCATATTGTAGATGCTGCTTCCACACTCCACTTGGAGCTATTCCAAATGGTTGTTCCACTATACATATCCGGTTTGCTACTCAGAGTCATTTGGATAGGTGTTAAAGCTTGCATCGACGTAACCCTTTACGCCGAACTCTTTATCACCTCCATAATCGAGAAACATGTCCTTATTACTCCAAAGACAATTTTGACCGCTATCTGGTGATCCACTCCTTGATCACCTTTGTACCCTCTTGCCAGACATGTGGCAAGGCACACATCAGGTGCGGTACACAGCATAGCATACTATGGAGCCTACGTCTAAGCATAGGGGACGACCTTCGTCCTTTCTCTCTATTCTGCCGTGGTCGAGCTTTAAGTCTTAACTTCATACCTTACAACTCAGGCAAGAACTCCTTCTTTGACCGATCCATCTTGAACACCTTCAAGATCATGTCAAGGTATGTGCTCATTTGAAAGTACCATTAAGCGTTTTTGATCTATCCTCATAGGTCTTGATGCTCAATGTTCAAGCAGCTTAATCCAGGTTTTCTATTGAAAAACACTTTTCAAACAACCCTATATGCTTTCTAGAAACTCTACAACATTTCTGATCAACAATATGTTAGCAACATATACTCGTCAGAAATTTTATAGTGCCCCCACTCACTTCTTTGGAAATACAAGTTTCTCATAAACTTTGTATAAACCCAAAATCTTTGATCATCTCATCAAAGCGCACATTCCAACTCCGAGATGCTTACTCCAGTCCTTAGAAGGATTGTTGGAGCTTTGCATACTTGTTAGCATCTTTCAGGATTGTCAAAACCTTCTGGTTGTATCACATACAACCTTTCCTCAAGAAAATCGTCGAGGAAACAATGTTTTGACATCCTATCTACAAAATTTCATAAATAATGCAGTAACTGCTAATATGATTCCGACAGACTTAAGCATCGCTACGGATGAGAAAATCTCATCGTAGTTAACTCCTTGAAGTTGTGAAAGACTCTTCGCCACAAGTAGAGCTTCATAGACGGTAACATTACCATCCACGTCCGTCTTCCTTTTAAAGATCCATTTATCTCAATGGCTTGCCGATCATCGGGCAAGTCCACCAAAGTTCGTGCTTTGTTCTGATACATGGATCCTATCTCGGATTTCATGGCTTCTAACCATTTGTCAGAATACGGGCCCACCATCGCTTCTCCATAGCTCGTAGGTTCATTGTTGTCTAACAACATGATATCTAAGACAGGATTATCGTACCACTCCGAAGCAGTGCGCATCCTTGTCGACCTACGAGGTTTGGTAGTGACTTGATCCGAAGTTTCATGATCACTATCATCAGCTTCCACTTCAACTAGTGTAGGCGCCACAAGAACAACTTCCTGTGCCATGCTACAGATTGGTTGAAGTGATGGTTCAATAACCTCATCAAGTCTCCACCATCCTCCCACTCAATTCTTTCAAGAGAAACTTTTCCTCGAGAAAGGACCCGATTCTAGAAACAATCCCTTTTGCTTCCGGAACTGAGACAGGAGGTATACCCAACTGTTTTTGGGTGTCCTATGAAGATGCATTTATCCGCTTTGGGTTCGAGCTTATCAGGTATAAGCGATGCAGCCCCAAACTTTTAAGGAACGACAACTTAGGTTTCTCTAAACCATAGTTCATATGGTGTTGTCTTAACGGAATTGTGTGGTGCCCTATTTAAAGTGAATGTGGTTGTCTCTAATGCCTAACCCATAAATGATAGTAGTAATTCGATAAGAGACATCATGGTATGCACCATATCCAACAGGGTGCAGTTATGAGGTTCGGACACACCATCACATTATGGTGTTCCAGGCGTTATTAATTGTGAAACAATTTCCACAATGTCTTAATTGTGTGCCAAAGCTCGTAACTCAGATACTCATCTCTATGACCATATCATAGACATTTTATCCTCTTGTCACGATGATTTTCAACTTCACTCTGAAATTACTTGAACCATTCAATAATTCAGACTTGTGTTTCATCAAGTAAATATACTCAGTATCTACTCAAATCATCTGTGAAGTAAGAACATAACGATATCCACTGCGTGTCTCAGCACTCATTGGACTGCACACATCAAAATGTATTACTTCCAACAAGTTGCTTTCTTGTTCCATTTTACTGAAAACGAGGCTTTCAGTCATCTTGCCCATGTGGTATGATTTGCATGTCTCAAGTGATTCAAAATCAAGTGAGTCCAAACGGTCCATTTGCATGGAGTTTCTTCATGCATATACACCAATAGACATGGTTCGCATGTCTCAAACTTTTCATAAAACGAGTGAGTCCAAAGATCCATCAACATGGAGCTTCTTCATGCGTTTTATACCAATATGACTTACATGGCAGTGCCACAAGTAGGTGGTACTATCGTTACTATCTTATATCTTTTGGCATGAACATGTGTATCACTACGATCGAGATTCAATAAACCATTCATTTTAGGTGCAAGACCATTGAAGGTATTATTCAAATAAACAGAGTAACCATTATTCTCCTTAAATGAATAACCGTATTGCGATAGACATAATCTAATCATGTCTATGCTCAACGCAAACACCAAATAACAATTATTCAGGTTTAACACCAATCTCGATGGTAGAGGGAGCGTGCGATGCTTGATCACATCAAGCTTGGAAAAACTTCCAACACATAATGCCAGCTCACCTTTAGCTAGTCTCCGTTTACTCCCCAGCCTTTTATTTCGAGTTACTAACACTTAGCAACCGAACCTGTATCTAATACCCTGGTGCTACTATGAGTACTAGTAAATTACACATTAACATAATGTATATCCAATATACTTCTATCGACCTTGCCAGCCTTCTCATCTACCAAGTATCTAGGGTAATTCTGCTCCAGTGGTTGTTCCCCTTATTACGAAAGCACTTAGTCTCGGGTTTGGGTTCAACCTTGCCCTTGCCCTTCTTGAAACTAGTGGTTTCATTAACCATCAAAAATTGATGCTCCTTCTTGATTTCTACTTTCGCGGTGTCAAACATCGTGAATAGCTCAAGGATCATCATTTCTATCCCTGATATGTTATAGTTCATCACGAAGCTCTAGCAGCTTGGTGGCAATGACTTTGGAGAAACATCACTATCTCATCTGGAAGATCAACTCCTACTCGATTCAAGTGATTGTTGTACTCAGACAATCTGAGCACAAGCTCAACGATTGAGCTTTTCTCGCTTAGTTTGCAGGCTAAGAAAATCGTCGGAGGTCTTATACCTCTTGACGTGGGCACGAGCCTGAAATCCCAATTTCAGCCCTCGAAACATCTCATATGTTCCGCGATGTTTCGAAATCGTCTTTGGTGCCTCAACTCTAAACCGTTTAACTGAACTATCACGTAGTTATCAAAACGTGTATGTCAGATGTTCGCAACATCCACAGACGATGTTCGAGGTTCAGCACACTGAGTGGTGCATTAAGGACATAAGCCTTCTACGAAGCAACGAGGACAATGCTCAGTTTACGGACCTAGTCCGCACAATCGCTACTATCAACTTTCAACTAAATTTTCTCTAGGAACATATCTAAAACAGTAGAACTAAAGCGCGAGCTACGACATAATTTGCAAAAACCTTTTTGACTATGTTCAGGATAAATAAGTTCATCTTATGAACTCCCACTCGGATAGACATCCCTCTAGTCATCTAAGTGATACATGATCCGAGTCAACTAGGCCGTGTCCGATCATCACGTGAGATGGACTAGTCATCGTCGGTGAACATCTTCATGTTGATCATATCTACCATACGACTCATGCTCGACCTTTTAGTCTCTTGTGTTCCGAGGCCATGTCTGTACATGCTAGGCTCGTCAAGTCAACCTAAGTGTTTCGCGTGTGTAAATCTGGCTTACACCCGTTGTATGTGAATGTTAGAATCTATCACACCAGATCATCACGTGGTGCTTTGAAACAACGAACTTTTGCAATGGTGCACAATTAGGGGGAACACTTTCTTAAAATTATTATGAGGGGTCATCTTATTTACTACCGTCGTTCTAAGCAAATAAGATGCATAAACATGATAAACATCACATGCAATCAAATAGTGACATGATATGGCCAATATCATTTTGCTCCTTTTGATCTCCATCTTCGGAGCTCCATGATCATCATCGTCACCGGCATGAAACCATGATCTCCATCATCATGATCTCCATCATCGTGTCTCCATGAAGTTGTCTCGCCAACTATTACTTCTACTACTATGGCTAACGGTTTAGCAATAAAGTAAAGTAATTACACGGCGTTGTTCAATGACACGTAGGTCATACAATAAATTAAGACAACTCCTATGGCTCCTGCCGGTTGTCATACTCATCTGCATGCAAGTCGTGATTCCTATTACAAGAACATGATCAACCTCATACATCACATATATCATTCATCACATACTTTTGGCCATATCACATCACATAGCATACCCTGCAAAAACAAGTTAGACGTCCTCTAGTTGTTGTTTGCATGTTTTACGTGGCTGCTATGGGTTTCTAGCAAGAACGTTTCTTACCTACGCAAAACCACAACATGATATGTCAATTGCTATTTACCCTTCATAAGTACCCTTTTCATCGAATCCGATCCGACTAAAGTGGGAGAGACTGGCACCCGCTAGCCACCTTATGCAACAAGTGCATGTCAGTCGGTGGAACCTGTCTCATGTAAGCGTACGTGTAAGGTCGGTCCGGGCCGCTTCATCCCACGATGCCGCTGAATCAAGATAAGACTAGTAACGGCAAGTAAATTGACAATATCGACGTCCACAACTGCTTTGTGTTCTACTCGTGCATAGAAACTACGCATAGAACTAGCTCTGATACCACTGATGGGGAACGTAGCAGACATTTAAAATTTTCTATGCATCACCAAGATCAATCTATGAAGTAATCTAGCAACAAGGGGAAGGGGAGTGCATCTACATACCCATGTAGATCGCTAAGCGGAAGCGTTCAAGTGAACGGGGTTGATGGAGTCGTACTCGTCATGATCCAAATCACCGATGATCCTAGCGCCGAACGGACGGCACCACAGCGTTCACCACACATCCGTTTGGGAGAGACATCTCCTCCTTCTTGATCCAGCAAGGGGAGGAGAGGTTGATGGAGATCCGGCAGCACGATGGCGTGGTGGTGGAAGTAGCGGGATCCCGGCAGGGCTTCGCTAAGCGCAAGCGGGGAGGAAGAGGTGTCAGGGAGGGAGGGAGGCGCTAGGGACTCAGGTGCGCTGCCCTCCCTCCCCTCCACTATATATAGGGGCCTAGGGGGGCGCCGTCCCCTTGTAGATCCCATCTAGGGAGGGGGCGGCTGCCCTAGGGGTGGCTTGGCCTCCAAGCCAAGTGTAGGCGCCCCCACCCCTTAGGGTTTCTAACCCTAGGCGCATGGGAGACCCAAAGGGGGGCGCACCAGCCCACCAGGGGCTGGTTCCCACGCCCCTTCCGCCCATGGGGCCCTTCGGGATAGGTGGACCCACCCGGTGGACCCTTGGGACCCTTTCGGTGGTCCCGGTACAATACTGATGACCCCCGAAACTTTCCTGGTGGCCGAAACTGGACTTCCTATATGTAAATCTTTACCTCCGGACCACTCCAGAACTCCTCGTGACGTTCGGGATCTCATCCAGGACTACGAACAACTTTCGGGTTACCGCATACTATTATCTCTACAACCCTAGCGTCACCGAACCTTAAGTGTGTAGACCCTATGGGTTCGGGAACCATGCAGACATGACCGAGACAACTCTCCGGCCAATAACCAACAGCGGGATCTGGATACCCATGTTGGCTCCCACATGTTCCACGATGGTCTCATCGGATGAACCACGATGTCGAGGATTCAATCAATCCCGTATTCAATTCCCTTTGTCTACCGGTATTGTACTTGCCCGAGATTCAATCGTCGGTATCCCGATACCTTGTTCAATCTCGTTACCAGCAAGTCTCTTTACTCGTTCCATAACACATCATCCCATGATCAACTCCTTGGTCACATTGTGCACATTATGATGATGTCCTACCGAGTGGGCCCAGAGATACCTCTCCGTCACACGGAGTGACAAATCCCAGTCTTGATTCGTGCCAACCCAACAGACACTTTCGGAGATACCCGTAGTGCACCTTTATAGCCACCCAGTTACATTGTGACGTTTGGTACACCCAAAGCATTCCTACGGTATTCGGGAGTTGCACAATCTCATGGTCTAAGGAAATGATACTTGACATTAGAAAAGCTTTAGCATACGAACTACACGATCTTTGTGCTAGGCTTAGGATTGGGTCTTGTCCATCACATCATTCTCCTAATGATGTGATCCCGTTATCAACGACATCCAATGTCCATGGTCAGGAAACCGTAACCATCTATTGATCAACGAGCTAGTCAACTAGAGGCTTACTAGGGACATGGTGTTGTCTATGTATCCACACATGTATCTGAGTTTCCTATCAATACAATTATAGCATGGATAATAAATGATTATCATGAACAAGGAAATATAATAATAATAACTAATTTATTATTGCCTCTAGGGCATATTTCCAACTGTCTCCAGTATATGTCTTCATTTTATTTTTCCTAGGGAAAGGTCTCACAAAAGGATCCTTTGCAGGAAGGTCAAATCTTACATTTCCCTCATACACATTGATAAAACCTTTATGGTCCTAAGAAACGTCCTACCAAGAATTATAGGAGCAATAGGATCTCCATGCATATCAACTATAACAAGAACGATCATAACATGGCAATGATTAATTTGAACGATAACACCGTGCTTAATCCCTACTACTTGCGTAAAAGTAGAATTGGCCATATTCAATCTTCAGTAGTAACAAAAGGACCAAGACTGAGACTATCATAGACAGACTTAGGGATAGTGGAAACACTAGCACCTAGATCACACAAAGTGTTGAACTTATTCAAACCAATCTCAATCTCAATAGTAGGCTCAAAGGTACCTTCTTGTTTAGTTGGTAACTTACTGAATAACTTCTTTCTTTCATCATCCAACTCATGTACCTTAGATGCAACATGATCAACAAAGACATTATATGCCTCATCATTTGATACTTAAGTTAGTGGGTGTTTTATTGCTATCATCTTCATGAAATCTGCAACTATATAAATATATTCTGGCACATAGCTTTTAACAAGCTCTTCTGCATTTTATTTGCCACCTCTCATCATCTTGACATTTTTAACTAGTCTAGGTTCTGGTTTACCTACAAACTTGGCTAGAATGGAAGTTTGACTCTCTGAAATTTTAGCCACTTGTGCTTCCATGCTCTTAGTTCTTCCATCTAGAGCCTACACATCTTTAGCGAGTCCAGCAATCTTACATGTTAATTTACCAAGTAAGTTATCATGATCCTTCAAGATGTAAAGATTTCATTTTGCTCACTTTGACTAGAAATAAAAACAATCAGAGTTTACTCTAGAGTATTTCTATTGCCATTGTTCATCTGATTAACCTTATTAGGTGCTCCACTATTATTGGATAAGGTAATCTAGGAGCATACCCATTATTTTCCAGTTGGGTTTATAGTTATTACAAGATATAAAATTGACATCATTAACATATTCTTCAGTAATAGCACTACATTTACCTCTTCTTTACCTTTCATGATAGAGATGGGTTCATCAATCTTAGCAGTTAACTCCATATTCTATTCCTCAATAGCATTCACTCTCTTGGTGGTAGCCCTCTCAACATGCCATTGGGCATGATTTTCTTGTATTTCATCTAGCAACTTTTCAACTTTTGCAATGGGCTTACCCATGATAGTTCCTCCTACAACAGTATCTAGCATAGCTTTCGACATAGGATTTAAGGCATTATAAAACATAGCCTTGGCCTTGCGAGAGGTATTCTTGCGGTTGGACGAGGACTTGGGGGGATTCTGTGAAGAAGATCTTGACGAGGACTTGGAGAAGGAGTTGCCCTTCTTCTTGAAGAACTTCTTTGGTTTCTTCTTGTCATCTGAACCATAGTTCTTGCTCTTTCCTTTTCCAAGGTTGCTATTTCCCGAATCAAATTTTCCACTGGCATGAATTTCAGCTTCCCAGAGGGGGCAGTCCGAGATGAAATGTACCGCCTTTTTGCACTTGAAGTAGGTGAAAGTGCAATCATGCCCTTGCATCATATTTTGATGTTGATGACAATATACATGTAGGGGACTAACTATGTTTATCAACTAAGTCTCAGGGGTTATCCCCCGGATGACAATGTGTGTGGATCATGGACGTACGAAGTTGATATGACTCAAGGGAGAAGAAACATTAGATCAACGGTTCTTATATTGGTTTATTCTTGAGTATAGGGATCCCACACTATTAAGAGGGCTGGGGTCGATAGGGTTAAGGAAAGACATGCTCAAGTCATTACGAATTCCCCTCTATTTTTCTACCATGCCACATCTCCTAAAAATGTCCAACTCATTTAGAACAATGGTAGGATCAATTAGTTTCACATACTCTTGCCCTCTCTCTCTCTCTCTCTCTCTCTCTCTCTCTCTCTCTCTCTCTCTTAAAAAGTGTGTTTGGGGAGGCCGTCGGATGTCCGGGGCTCTGCCAGAAATCTAGCTCACACATCACAAAATAGGGTTCTCCCTGGGTCCCTTGCGGCCGGATGTTTGGGCCCCCCTCGTAGGGTCGGAAGTCTGGGGATATCCCGGATTTTCTAACTGATTGCTTCCAGAGAACTTCACCTTCTATGGGTCGGACGTCCGGCATTGATATGTCCATTTTGCATCATGTTTTTTGATGTCTACTACGCAACCTTCTCCTTGTTGACGTTGTTGGGCCTCCTAGTGCAGAGGTTTGAAGGACAGTAGCAAATTTCCCTCAAGTGGATGACCTAAGGTTTATCAATCCGTGGGAGGCGTAGGATGAAGATGGTCTCTCTCAAACAACCCTGCAACCAAATAACAAAGAGTCTCTTGTGTCCCCAACACACCCAATACAATGGTAAATTGTGTAGGTGCACTAGTTCAACAACAAGATGGTGATACAAGTGCAATATGGATGGTAGATATGAGTATTTGTAATCTGAAAATATAAAACAGCAAGGTAACAAGTGGTAAAAGTGAGCGTAAACGATATTGCAATGCTAGGAAACAAGGCCTAGGGTTCACACTTTCACTAGTGCAAGTTCTCTCAACAATAATAACATAATTAGATCATATAACAATCCCTCAACATGCAACAAAGAGTCACTCCAAAGTCACTAATAGAGAAGAACAAACGAAGAGATTATTGTAGGGTACGAAACCACCTCAAAGTTATCCTTTCAGATCGATCTATTCAAGAGTCCATAGTAAAATAACATGAAGCTATTATTTTTGTTCGATCTATCCTAGAGTTTGTACTAGAATAACACCTTAAGACACAAATCAACCAAAACCCTAATGTCACCTAGATACTCCAATGTCACCTCAAGTACCCGTGGGTATGATTTATATGATATGCATCACACAATCTCAGATTCATCTATTCAACCAACACAAAGAACTTCAAAGGGTTCCCCAAAGTTTCTACCGAAGAGTCGAGACGAAAACGTGTGCCAACCCCTATGCATAAGTTCACAAGGTCACTGAACCTGCAAGTTGATCACCAAAACATACATCAAGTAGATCGCGTGAATATCCCATTGTCACCACAGATAAGCACATGCAAGACATACATCAAGTGTTCTCAAATCCTTAAAGACTCAATCAGGTAAGATAACTTCAAAGGGAAAACTCAATCCATTACAAGAGAGTAGAGGGGGAGAAACATCATAGGATCCAACTATAATAGCAAAGCTCACGATACATCAAGATCGTGTCAAATCAAGAACACGAGAGAGAGAGAGAGAGAGAGAGAGAGAGAGATCAAACACATAGCTACTGGTACATACCCTCAGCCCCAAGGGTGAACTACTCCCTCCTCGTCATGGAGAGCGCCGGGATGATGAAGATGGCCACCGGTGAGGGATCCCCCCTCCGGCAGGGTGCCGGAACAGGGTCCCGATTGGTTTTTGGTGGCTACAGAGGCTTGCGGCGGTGGAACTCCCGATCTATGGTGCTCCTCGATGTTTTTAGGATATATGGACATATGTAGGCGAAAGAAGTCGATCACGGGAGCCACAAGGGTGGGGGCGCGCCCAGGGGGTAGGGCGCGCCTCCCTGCCTCGTGGCTTCCTCGTTGCTTCCCTGACGTCTACTCCAAGTCTCTGGATTCCTTCCGTTCCAAAAATAACTCTCCCGAAGGTTTCATTCCATTTGGACTCGGTTTGATATTCCTTTTCTGCAGAACACTGAAATATGCAAAAAACAGCAATCTGGGCTGGGCCTCCGGTTAATAGGTTAGTCCCAAAAATGATATAAAAGTGTTTAGTAAAGCCCATAAACATCCAAAACGGGTAATATAATAGCATGGAACAATCAAAAATTATAGATACGTTGGAGACGTATCAAGCATCCCCAAGCTTAATTCCTGCTCGTCCTCGAGTAGCTAAATGATAAAAACAGACTTTTTGATGTGGAATGCTACCTAGCATATTTCTCAATGTAATTTTCTTTATTGTGGCATGAATGTTCAGATCCAAATGATTCAAGATAAATGTTCATATTGACATAAGAAATAGTAATACTTCAAGCATACTAACAAGTAATCATGTCTTCTCAAAATAACATGGCCAAAGAAAGTTTATCCCTACAAAATCATATAGTTACGCTATGCTTCATTTTCGTCACACAAAATACTCCCATCATGCACAACCCCGGTTTCAGCCAAGCAATTGGTTCATACTTTATAACGCGCTTCAGCTTTTTTCAACTCTCACGCAATACATGAGCGTGAGCCATGGATATAGCACTATGGGTGGAATAGAATATGATGATGGAGGTTGTGTGGAGAAGAAAAAAAAGAAGAAAGTCTCATATTGATGAGGCTACTCAACGAGCTATGGAGATGCCCATCAATTGATGTCAACATGAGGAGTAGGGATTGCCATGCAACGAATGCACTAGAGCTATAAATGTATGAAATCTCAACAAAAGAAACTAAGTGGGTGTG
Source organism: Triticum timopheevii (assembly GCA_963921465.1). Classification (NCBI taxonomy): domain Eukaryota; kingdom Viridiplantae; phylum Streptophyta; class Magnoliopsida; order Poales; family Poaceae; genus Triticum; species Triticum timopheevii. Next base: position 317,565,490 of record OY997270.1, read on the forward strand.
CATCCAACCTGCTTGCTCACGAAGACCTAGGGCATTTTGAGGAAGCCCATCGTTGGAATATACAAGCCAAGTTCTATAATGAAAAATTCCCACTAGTATATGAAAGTGACAACATAAGAGACTCTCTATCATGAAGATCATGGTGCTACTTTGAAGCACAAGTGTGGAAAAGGATAGTAACATTGTCCCTCTTTTTTTTGGGGGGGGGGCTTTTTTTGGCCTTTCTTTTTTTTCCTTTTTTTATTTGGCCTTTCTTTTTTTATTTGGCCTTTCTTTTTTTTATTAAGGGACAATACTCTAACAATGATGATCATCACACTTCTATTTATTTACAACTCATGGATTACAACTTGAAACTAGAACAAGATATGACTCTATATGAATGCCTCCGGCGGTGTACCGGGATATGCAATGAATCAAGAGCGACATGTATGAAAGAATTATAACGGTGGCTTTGCCACAAATACGATGTCAACTACATGATCATGCAAAAGCAATATGACAATGATGGAGCGTGTCATAATAAACGGAATGGTGGAATGTTGCATGGCAATATATCTCGGAATGGCTATGGAAATGCCATGATAGGTAGGTATGGTGGCTGTTTTAAGGAAGATATAAGGAGGTTTATGTGTGATAGAGCATATCGTATCACGGAATTTGGATGCACCGGCAAAGTTTGCACCAACTCTCAAGGTGAGAAAGGGCAATGCACGGTACCGTAGAGGCTAGCAATGATGGAAGGGTAAGAGTGCGTATAATCCTGGACTCACATTAGTCATAAAGAACTCATATACTTATTGGCAAAAGTTTTATTAGCCCTCGAAGCAAAGTACTACTACGCATTCTCCTAAGGGAGAGGTTGGTAGGAGTTAACCATCGCGCGCCCCCGACCTCCACTCATAAGGAAGGCAATCAAAAGAGCACCCCATGCAACAAATTTGTTACACAACTTTTACCATACGTGCATGCTATGGGACTTGCCAACTTTAACACAAGTATTTCTCAATTTCATAATTACCCAACTAGCATGACTCTAACATTACCACCTTTATATCTCAAAACAATTATCAAGCATCAAATTGATCATAGTATCAAATGCACTTTCTATGATAGTTTTTATTATACCCAACTTGGATGCCCATCATTCTAAGACCAATTTTATAACCATAGCAAATACCATGCTGTTCTAAAAGACTCTCAAAATAATATAAGTGAAGCATGAGAGATCAATAATTTCTACAAAATAAAATCACCACCATGCTCTAAAAAGATATAAGTGAAGCACTAGAGCAAATGACAAACTACTCCGAAAGATATAAGTGAAGATCAATGAGTAGTCGAACAATTATGCAACTATGTGAAGACTCTCTAACATTTAAGAATTTCAGATCTTGCGATATTATTCAAACAGAAAGCAAAACAAAATAAAACAAAATGACGCTCCAAGCAAAACACATATCATGTGGTGAATAAAAATATAGCTCCAAGTAAAGTTACCGATGAATGAAGACGAAAGAGGGGATGCCATCCGGGGCATCCCCAAGATTAGGCTCTTGGTTGTCCTTGAATATTACCTTGGGGTGCCTTGGGCATCCTCAAGCTTAGGCTCTTGCCACTCCTTATTCCATAGTCCATCGAATCTTTACCCAAAACTTGAAAACTTCACAACACAAAACTTAACAGAAAACTCGTAAGCTCCGTTAATATAAGAAAATAAATCACCACTTAGGTACTGTTATGAACTCATTCTAAATTGGTGTAATATCCTACTGTAATGTCATTAGCATCATGGATATTCAATGGATTCATACTAACAACATTGCAATCACGCTCATCATTCACATATTTTATGCCAAGCATTCTATGTAATTCTTCTTCTAGTACTGGAGCACAATTTTCCTTCCCATCATTTTCATGAAAGATATTAAAAAGATGAAGCGTATGAGGCAAACCCAATTCCATTTTTTGTAATTTTCTTTTATAAACTAAACTAGTGATAAAACAAGAAACTAAAAGATTCGATTGCAAGATCTAAAGATATACCTTCAAGCACTCACCTTCCCGGCAACGGTGTCGGCATTCTGGGAACGGGGGTCCCCAGACTAGCCTGCCTGCGGCCCACGGCGTGGCTCCACCAGCGACCCAGTACAGCCCGTCTTCGTCAACCAATACTCAAGACCCTCGCGAGGGGTCAAGCCTTGCAAGGCGGATGGCACAAGGCCTCCCCAGGAGCGGCCTCACCAGGCAGGCTCGCGAGGGGGCAGAGGGACCAAGGCAAGGGGTACCTCATGAGGTTCCCGTGACGCAAGCCATGACGACCAAGGCCAGGCGGGCGCCAGCGCGTGCAGTGTCCTCGTTTCCCCTTTGGTGCTAAGGGGCAAGTGCAAGCACGGAGTACCGAGGCATCAGGCAAAGGTTTCCATATCAGTGCAACAAGACCGAGACCAGCAGGATGGAGGTCATTGTGGAGCCCAAGACGGCGTCACCACCAGCGCCTTTGACAGGCGAAGACCACCTTTAGTCAGGATAGCTTGTACTAGCTGTCCCCTTTCAAATTGGCCGTTGTTGGATCCCTTCCCGCTCAATATTTGGGGAGAGGACTAGGGCCTCTATAAATAGGACTAGCCACCACAGTAGAGGGGAGGATCATTCAGATCACCCTCATCCACATAGGTTCACCAAGCACAAGAACACCTCTCCTCGGGAGGATGTTCTTCCCTTGTACTGTTCATCATCAGCCCAAGAGGCAATCCACCACCACCACACTGGAGTAGGGTATTACACCACAACGGTGGCCTGAACCAGTATAAATCTTGTGTCTCTTGTGTTGTGATTTCATCAAGCTAAGCTTAGAGATCGCGGCGAGGCTGAGGGCGAGATTCGGTAGGGGGAAATCTTTGTGCGCACCCCAGTGTTCGTACCTCAAGGGTTTTGCCGGAACCCTAAATCCAAAATTTTATGCCCCAAGACAATACCTTCATTAACCATAAAGTGGCACATCTCCCAATTCAAGACGAGACTAGTATCTTCACATCTCTGCAAAACTCGATCAAGGTTGCTCAAGCAATCATCAAAAGAAGACCCATAAACGGAGAAATCATCCATGAAAACCTCACAAATCTTTTCACGAAAGTCAGAGAACATAGCCATCATGCATATTTGAAAGGTAGCAGGTGCATTACATAAACCAAAAGGCATACGTCCATAAGCAAAAGTACCAAAAGGGCAAGTAAAAGTGGTCTTTTCTTGATCCTCTGCTGACACAGGTATTTGAGAGAAACCAGAGTAACCATATAGAAAGCAAAAATGTGTATGTTTAGATAATATTTCTAGCATTTGATCAATAAAAGGTAGAGGGTAATGATCCTTTTTAGTAGCTTTATTTAACTTACGGAAATCGACCACCATCCTATAACCTGTAATAATTCTTTGCGGGATCAATTCATCTTTATCATTAGGAACAACAGTAATACCTCCATTCTTAGGGACACAATGGACAGGGCTTACCCACTGACTATCATCAACGGGATAAATTATACCTGCCTCCAGGAGCTTTAGTATTTCCTTTCTTACCACTTCTTTCATCTTAGGATTTAATCGTTGTTGGTGATCAATAACTGGTTTGGCGTCTTTCTCCAAATTTATCTTGTGTTGACATAAAGTGGGGCTAATGCCCTTAAGATCATCAAGAGTATATCCAATAGCAGCATGGTGCTTCTTCAGAGTTTTCAATAATCTTTCCTCTTCCTGCTCTGAAAGTTAGCACTAATAATAACAGGACATATCTTCTTTTCATCAAGATAAGCATATTTAAGAGTATCAGGTAATGGTTTAAGCTCAAACACGGGATCACCCTTGGGTGGAGGAGGATCCCCTAGGATTTCAACAAGCAAGCTGTGTTTCAAAATAGGTCCCAGTTTAAAGAATACTTCATCTATTTCCCTTCTTTCATTCATAAACATATCATTTTCATGATCTAGCAAATATTGTTCTAAAGGATCATTAGGAGGCACGGCAATAGAAGCAAGAGTAATAACTTCATCCTTACTAGGCAATTCTTTATCATGGGGTTGTCTACGAAATTTAGCAAAATTAAACTCATGAGACATATCCCCTAAGCCAATCGTAACAACATCCTTTTCGCAGTCTATCTTAGCATTAACAGTGTTCAAGAAGGGTCTACCAAATATAATGGGACAAAAGTCATCATGTGGGGAACCAAGAACAAGAAAATCAGCAGGATATTTAACTTTCCCACACAAGACTTCAACATCTCTAACAATCCCAATTGGTGAAATAGTATCTCTATTGTCAAGCTTAATTCTAACATCAATTTCTTCTATTTCAGCAGGTGCAATATCATGCATAATTTCTTTGTATAAGGAATGAGGTATTGCACTAGCACTAGCACCCATATCACATAAGCCATGATAACAATGATCTCCTATTTTAACAGAAATAACAGACATGCCTACAACAGGTCTATGTTTCTTAGCATCGGGTCTAGCAATTCTAGCAGCTGCATCACAGAAATAAATAACATGCTCATCAATATTATCAGCCAAGAGATCTTTAACCATAGCAATACTAGGTTCAGCTTTAATTTGCTCAGGTGGTGTATATGTTCTAGTATTACTCTTACGAACCACAGTTGAAGCTTTAGCATGATCCTTTATCCTAACAGGGAAAGGTGGTTTCTCAACATAAGTAGTAGGAACAATAGGATCATTATAAGTGATAGTCTTTTCTTCAACTGTAATAGGTGCAACTACTTTTACTTCAGTAGGAGGATTATATTTAAACCACTTCTCCTTAGGGAGGTCAACATGAGTAGCAAATGATTCACAGAAAGAAGCTACTATCTCAGAGTCTAGTCCATATTTAGTGCTAAATCCATGAAAAGCATTGGTATCCATAAAAGATTTAACACAATCAAACTTAGGTGTTATACCTGACTCCTTACCTTCGTCGAGATCCCAATCTTGAGAGTTGCATTTAATTCCATTTGAATTCAATAGTCTTCATCATAAAAGAACCAGCACAAGAAGTATCGAGCATGGAGCGATTGTTGAGAGAAAGCCGAGCATAAAATTTTTGAATAATCATTTCTCTTGAGAGCTCGTGATTGGGGCATGAATATAAAATTGACTTAAGCCTCCCCCAAGCTTGAGCGATGCTTTCTCCTTCGCGAGGCCAAAAATAATATATATAATTACGATCACGATGAACAAGATGCATAGGATAAAACTTCTGGTGAAATTCCAATTTCAATCGTTTGTAGTCCCATGATCCCATTTCATCACATAGCCTATACCATGTCAATGCATCTCCCTTCAAAGATAAAGGGAAGACCTTCTTCTTGACAACATCATCGGGCATGCCTGCAAGCTTAAATAATCCACAAACTTCATCCACATAGATTATGTGTAAATCAGGATGCAAGGTTCCATCTCCTGTAAAGGGATTAGCTAGCAGTTTCTCTACCATACCCGAAGGAATTTCAAAGTAAACATTTTCAGTAAGTTCAGTAGGTTGAGGAGCAACTCTTTGCTCTACTTGTCGGGGTGAAGATACCCCGAACAAGCCCCCTCAAAGAATTATGTTCCATAGTAACAAGTGACAGTAAATTTCAGCACACTATATAAATTTTTCCTTACCAAGTTCCACTTACCAAAGGCGCTTCACTCCCCGGCAACGGCGCCAGAAAAGAGTCTTGATGACCCACAAGTGTAGGGGATCTATCATAGTCCTTTCAATAAGTAAGAGTGTCGAACCCAACTAGTAGCAGAAGGAAATGATAAGCGGTTTTCAGTAAGGTATTCTCTGCAAGCACTGAGATTATCGGTAACAGATAGTTTTGTGATAAGGTAATTTGTAACGGGTAACAAGCAATGAAAGTAAATAAGGTGCAGCAAGGTGGCCCAATCCTTTTTGTAGCAAAGGACAAGCCTGGACAAGTTCTTATATGGAGAAAAACGCTCCCGAGGACACGTGGGAATTATCATCAAGCTAGTTTTCATCACGCTCATATGATTCACGTTCGTTACTTTGATAATTTGATATGTGGGTGGACCGGTGCTTCGGTGTTGCCCTTTCTTGGACAAGCATCCCACTTATGATTAACCCCTATTGCAAGCATCCGCAACTACAAAAGAAATATTAAGGTAAACCTAACCATATCATGAAACATATGGATCCAAATCAGCCCCTTACGAAGCAACGCATAAACTAGGGTTTAAGCTTCTGTCACTCTAGCAACCCATCATCTACTTATTACTTCCCAATGCCTTCCTCTAGGCCCAAATAATGGTGAAGTGTCATGTAGTCGATGTTCACATAACACCACTAGAGGAGAGACAACATACACCTTATCAAAATATCAAACGAGTACCAAATTCACATGACTACTTATAGCAAGACTTCTCCCATGTCCTCAGGAACAAATGTAACTACTCACAAATCATATTCATGTTCATAATCAGAGGGGTATTAATATGCATTAAGGATCTGAACATATGATCTTCCACCGAATAAACCAACTAGCATCAACTACAAGGAGTAATCAACACTACTAGCAACCCACAGGTACCAATATGAGGTTTTGGGAACTAGGGTTTGAGAGGAGATGGTGCTAGTGAAGATGTTGATGGAGATTGACCCCCTCCCGATGAGAGGATCGATGGTGATGACGATGGTGATGATTTTCCCCTCCCGGAGGGAAGTTTCCCCGGTAGAACAGCTCCGCTGGAGCCCTAGATTGGTTCCGCCAAGGTTCCACCTCGTGGCGGCGGAGTTTCGTCCCAAAAGCTTGCTTATGATTTTTTTTTTCCAGGGTAAAAGACTTCATATAGCAGAAGATGGGCACCGGAGGGCCGCTAGGAGGCCCACGAGGCAGGGGGCGCGCCCAAGGGGGTAGGGCGCGCCCCCCACCCTCGTGTCTAGGGTGTGGGCCCTCTGGTACTTCTTCTGCTCAATATTATTATCAATTCCAAAAATGACTTTCGTGGAGTTTCAGGACTTTTGGAGCTGTGCAGAATAGGTATCCAATATTTGCTCCTTTTCCAGCCCAGAATCCCAGCTATCGGCATTCTCCCTCTTCATGTAAACCTTGTAAAATAAGAGACAATAGCCATAAGTATTGTGACATAAGGTGTAATAACAGCCCATAATGCAATAAATATCAATATAAAAGCATGATGCAAAATGGACGTATCACATACAAAACAAGTATCTCACACATGAATATATTTTGTTGAAGGATCATATCACCGCACTCAAGGGCATCATCCGCAAACTGGAGGAACTCCTACGCTCGATGTGCGACTATCCATGATCACCACCACCTTCATCACCTCCGAAGAAGGAGACATAATCACATGGGTATGGGCACTCCCCTTGGCAATTGCCAAGCTTGGGGGAGGTGCCCCGGTATCGTATCACCATCACACTCCTATCTTTACCGCCTTTCTTAGTTTGATCCTTTTGGTAATATCTTGATCTAGCAGAATAAAGTTTTGGTATGATTTAGTTTTGAGTTTTGCTTTATGATCCCTCTATGTAATCGAATCCGTGAGCTATATATAATAAAGATTAGTGTTGAGTCAAGGGCTTTGCTATCTTGCTATGATCTCGAGGGAATAAAAATAAAAGAAAAAATAAAAAGAAATAAAGAGATCATATTGATCTTATGGAGAGTAATGACTTGACATATAAAGAGTATGATGAATAAAAGTTGTTGAGAATTGACAAACATAGTTTTGGTCATCGTTGCAATTAATAGGAAGTAATAAAGAAAGAGAGGTTTTCACATATAAATATACTATCTTGGACATCTTTTATGATTGTGAACACTCATTAAAATATGATATGCTAAAGAGTTGATGTTGGACAAGGAAGACAACGTAATGGGTTATGTTTTCTTATATTCGAAATAAAGTATATTGTTATGGATCATCCAACATGTTGAGCTTGCCTTTCCCTCTCATGCTAGCCAAATTCCTTGCACCAAGTAGAGATAGTACTTGTGCTTCCAAATATCCCTAAACCCAGTTTTGCCATGAGAGTCCACCATATCTACCTATGGATTGAGTAAGAACCTTCAAGTAAGTTGTCATGTTGCATGCAATAAAAATTGCTTTCTAAATATGTATGACTTATTAGTGTGGAGAAAATAAGCTTTATACGATCTTATGATATGGAAGCAATAAAAGCGACGGACTGCATAATAAAGGTTCGTATCACAAGTGGCAATATAAAGTGACGTTCTTTTGCATTAAGACTTCGTGCATCCAACCATAAAAGCACATGACAACCTCTACTTCCCTCTGAGAAGGGCCTATCTTTTACTTTTGTCTTATACCTTATGCAAGAGTCATGGTGATCTTCACCTTTCCTTTTTATTTTATCCTTCGACAAGCACCTTGTGTTGGAAAGATCCTCATTTATATATATATATATATATATATATATATATATATATATATATATATATATATCCAATTGGATGTAAGTTAGCATGAACTATTATTGTTGACATTACCCTTGAGGTAAAAGGTTGGGAGGCAACACTATAAGCCCCTATCTTTCTCTGTGTCCGATTAAAACTCCATAACCATAAGTATTGCGTCAGTGTTAGCAATTGTGGAAGACTAAATGATAGTTGAGTATGTGGACTTGCTGAAAAGCTCTTATATTGACTCTTTCCTATGTTATGCTAAATTCCAATTGCTTCAATGACCGAGATCATAGTTTATTGGTTCTCAATGAAGTTTCTGATTCATACTTGACATTGTGAATAGATTGTTACTTTAGCATAAGAAATCACATGACAATATATATATATGTTGCTATTATAAGAATAATCATGATGCCCTCATGTCCGTATTTTATTTTATCGACACCTCTATCTCTAAACATGTGGACATATTTTTCGTTATCGGCTTCCGCTTGAGGACAAGCGAGGTCTAAGCTTGGGGAGTTGATACGTCCATTTTGCATCATGCTTTTATATCAATATTTATTGCATTATGGGCTGTTATTACACGTTATGTCACAATACTTATGCCTATTCTCTCTTATTTTACAAGGTTTACATAAAGAGGGGGAATGCCGGCAGCTGGAATTCTGGGCTGGAAAAGGAGCAAATATTAGAGACCTATTCTGCACAACTCCAAAAGTCCTGAAACTCCACGAAAGTTATTTTTGGATTTAATAAAAAATACTGGGGAAGGAAGTACCAGAGGGGGCCCACACCCTGGCCACGAGGGTGGGGGCGCGCCCTACCCCCCTAGACGCGCCCCCTGCCTTGTGGGCCCCCTGGCAGGCCTCTGGTGACCATCTTATGCTATATGAAGTCTTTTACCCTCGAAAAAAGCATAAGCAAGCTTTTGGGAAGAAACACCACCGCCACGAGGCGGAATCTTGGCGGAAGCAATCTAGGGCTCCGGCGGAGCTGTTCTGCCGGGGAAACATCCCTCCAGGAGGGGGAAATCATCACCATCGTCATCACCATTGATCCTATCATCGGGAGGGGGTCAATCTCCATCAACATCTTCACCAGCACCATCTCCTCTCAGACCCTAGTTCATCTCTTGTATCCAATCTTTGTCCAAAACCTCAGATTGGTACCTGTGGGTCACTAGTAGTGTTGATTACTCCTTGTAGTTGATGCTAGTTTGTTTATTCGATGGAAGATCATATGTTCAGATCCTTAATGCATATTAATACTCCTCTGATTATGAACAGGAATATGATTTGTGAGTAGTTACGTTTGTTCCTGAGGACATGGGTGAAGTCTTGCTATAAGTAGTCATGTGAATTCGGTATTCGTTCGATATTTTGATGAGATGTATGTTGTCTCTCCTCTAGTGGTGTTATGTGAACGTTGACTACATGACACTTCACCACTGTTTGGGCCTAGAGGAAGGCATTGGGAAGTAACAAGTAGATGATGGGTTGCTAGAGTGACAGAAGCTTAAACCCTAGTTTATGCATTGCTTCGTAAGGGGCTGATTTGGATCCATATGTTTCATGCTATGGTTAGGTTTACCTTAATACTTCTTTTGTAGTTGTGGATGCTTGCAATAGGGGTTAATCATAAGTGGGATGCTTGTCCAAGAAAGGGCAGTACCCAAGCACCGGTCCACCCACATATCAAATTATCAAAGTAACGAACGCGAATCATATGAGCGTGATGAAAACTAGCTTGACGATAATTCCCATGTGTCCTCGGGAGCGCTTTTTTCTATATAAGAATTTGTCCAGGCTTGTCCCTTGCTACAAAAAGGATTGGGCCATCTTGTTGCGCTTTATTTACTTTCATTGCTTGTTACCTGTTACGAATTACCTATCATAAAACTATCTGTTACCGATAATTTCAGTGTTTGCAGAGAATACCTTACTGAAAACCGCTTGTCATTTCCTTCTGCTCCTCGTTGGGTTCGATACTCTTACTTATCGAAAGGACTATGATAGATCCCCTACACTTGTGGGTCATTAGGCACTTTCCTGGATGTCCAGGTGGCCACATGCTGCCGGAGGTCCGGGTTCACCTCAGAAATATGACCTACTACTTATAGAAGATTACCTCCCTCTAGTCTCCATACACACCGGATGTCTAGCGCTCGGTCGGATGTACAAGGCTTCGCATGTGCGCCGGATGTCCATGTGTTCCCCCGGATGTTCGGCTCCTCTAGTTCTCCTCTATACTCTATGTCCTCACAGGGCCGTCTCACTCTACCGGATGTCCGGCCTTTGGCCCAGATGTCCGGCCTAGCAGAGGCACTTACACCACAATGGCCATATTTGCTCCATCACTATATATAGCCTTCTTCCTCCACGGGAAAAGGTTGACCATTCGCTTTGAGCAAACCCTAGACCACATTTTACTCTCTCTCTCTCTCTCAAACTCATACACCAAATCCTAGATCCCGAAGGGATTTGAGAGCATTTGTGAGAAGTTTTCCAATCAAGTGATAGATCCACTCCCTCCCCTTATTCTCACCAAAGGAATTCGTGATTTGAGCAATTCTTGAGCTTTCCCCCATCGTTCTTGTCACTCTTGGAGGTTGGAGACTCCTTGGTGGTAGGAGTTCTTCAAAGAGGAATCGATCATTGTGATTGCCCCTAAAAAGTTTGTGAGGGTTTGGAGACCACCCCAAGGTCTACCACTAGTGGTTGATAATCGCCTTCATGGTGATATCTCAAAGAGAGAATAGGGTGAGCCTTCATGGCGTTGGTGTGCCTTTGTGGTAACATCCACCTCTCTAGACGGTGATGTAGCTTCCCTCCAAGGAAGTGAACATCGGCATACATCCTCATCTCTCGGAGTTGCGGTTATTCCTAACCCTAGCTCCCTACTTGTGGCTAGTTGTCTCTTAGCTTGTACTTACATTATATTGTGCTTGCTTGTCTACATAGTTGTTGTATTCACTCTCTTGTTTAGCACTAGTATCACCTTTGCAATTGTTAGTCTCACTCTCATATTCTGCATTATTGCCTAAAATTGCTAAGTAACAATTAAAATTTGGAATTGTACCTATTCACACCCCCTCTAGGTCCATCTCGATCCTTTTAGCAGCTGTAATCTCTAGTTGGTTTTCATGAAGACTAGCTTGGAGCTGCCAGAATTGCTAGATCCTTTCCTCTTAAACTATTTTTTAATTCAGAAGCGCTTGAACCATTTTGTGATCAGTGCGAGATCCTTGTTGAATCTTTAAGGGTCATCAGAATCTTTTTTGGCATTGTCTTCTGAAGAAATTTCAGCCACAACCTTGATTGTGTGACTTTTTCAGTGACTTGTGCCATAGAGATCTCCCTTTTCTTCTTCTTGTTCCTCCGGAGTGTTCAGCCTTTTCATGATGTCAACAAAGTCAAGAACTTTGGAATCAGATCATTCGCGAATCATCAAAAGTAGAGTGTCGAATGAATTGTCTAGTGATCCAAGCAACTTCTTCACAACTTTCAGTGATATATTTGGCACCGAGACCTTGCAACTCATTTGCAATGTCACTTAGTCAATCAAAGGTTTGCTAGCAACTTTCATTGTCAATTCTCTTTGAGCGGTTGAACTTTTTTAGAGGGTATCAATGCGGGCTTCCTTCTGACTCGAAACACCCACATTGATCTTTTTGAGAATGTCCTACAATTCCTTCACAATTTCACACTGACGATAGCAAAGAAATTGAGCACGAGAGAGATAACCAACAATTTCATCTTTGGCTTGACCATCCATCTGAATTAGTTTCTTCTCATGGTCAGTAGAAACCTGAGGAACTTCAACCACATAGTCATTTTGCACCACATTCCAAATATCATCATCTATTGCACAGAGATGGATCTTCATCTTCTCCTTCTTGAAGGGATAGTCCGTCCCATTGAAGATGGGGATCTTGAGGTGCGACTTGTATCTCACTGAAGACATGGTTAAACCTTGGTCTAATACCAATTGTAGGAATGAAGTATGTCTACCAGAGGAGGGTGAATGGGAGTTTTAAATTTTCTTTCGGTAACTTCAAAACTCTTAGAACGTAGCAGCAGAGCAAATGAAAACAGAGTATAGTGAGCGAATAAAAGATAATGAACAAAAACTAAGACATGCATCAAAAGGAATCACATGATTGAAACATATTATACATCACTGAGCGAATGTAAATAAGTGGATAGAGGTGACTAGTGATGCTCGATGGCGACAAGGTATTAAGTAGACCAATTCGCCCTTCTAAAGAAGGACTACGTCTAGTTGGAGGGGTTGTGATTTAACACAGAAAATAAACTCTCTCCACCCTATTCTCCTCGACAATTGATTTGTCAATCAATGTCGATTACTCATGGTAGATACATGAGGTGATCTCCAAACTTTACAGACTTCTTGTTCTAGAACCACAATCACTCTTGGCCTCTGAAGAAATTATCACCTAACCGTCTAGAGAGTTTGCAGGTCTCAAGAGTAATAGGTGGAGTGTACTGGACTTAGATTCGAGTGATGCTAAACCACTATCTAAGTTTTTGGCTCTGTTTTTTTTCTGGTGTATTTTAAACTCAAATCACTCAGGAGAGAGGGTTGCTCACATAATCTTCTCGGAATCACATGGAGTAGCCAACAGACAAAGTTGCAGAGGTGTGGATATTTATAGCTGCAGCCTTTCCCGATGGGAAACGGCCATTTTTGGACACGCGGTCCAGCCAATGGCCAACCGACATGTTCTCAACGGTTGGATTTTGAGAGCAGCAGTAACATTACTTGAGGAACAAATAATGCTAACTCCTCGGTCCAGATCAAATCTCTTGCTGCGAAGAAGATCATCGTACCTTGCAAGTGAGTATTTATTCGGAACACAAAGTGGTTTCTCTCACAACCCACATAGGATTTAGATTTAGCATCAGCAAATCATACGCTTTGGACACTACACCCCTCTTAATAGTAGATGGTACTATGACTCAATAAAGAGAAACAAGAACAATGAAATAAATGTTATGTCTTATTTCGTCTTCAACTTCTCGGCTGCAGTCAATGTCTTCGGACAAACACGGAACCAATTGATTTGCGTCAACAATTTTTTGGGGTCACTCTTGACAGCATAATCTTCGGCGATAATCCATGTTGCCCTGGAGGAGATTATTTTCAGACTTTGTACCAAATTCAACATGACTTCAGGGACCTGTTACTCAATGTGCACTAGCGAACACATCAGCCCCTCACTGTTGATGACAACAATCTCCAAAACATAAGGAGACAAATTATTGCTCGGCCTTAAACTGACAAAGATAAAACTGTTTTATAATGCTTGACTTGTTACAAATAGTTTATGACAAGATTAAGGTGTTGACTATGATGAGATTCTCGCATCATAGCAGTGTTAGTTCGGGTTAAACTAGCAATTACTAAATATTTCAATTATGAGATATAATAGATGGATGTCAAAATGATTCCCGTGAGATGGAAATAGAACCAATGTTGTATATTTGATATGGTCCAAGGTTTTTTGATCCAGAGGATGCTAGTAAGTGTGCACACTTCAAGAGATCCTATAATGATCTAGAGCAAGCATAATGGAGTTGGAATCTTCATACTGATGAAATGGTCAAATAATTTGATTTCATCGAAAAGCGAAGATGCTTGTATTTACAAGAAACTTAATGGGAGCATGATAATATTTCTAAACACTATATGTGCATGACACATTGTTGATTGGAAATTATATAAATTTCTTGACACGGATTAAGACATTACTGAAACTAGTTTTTCAGTAAAGTACTTAGGCAATATATAGTCCTGGTATTAGGCATAATGATCATTTGCAAAGCTATGCATCTAACATGCTTTCACAAGAATTCATAATTTATGTGAAACATGCTTTGTATATATTGAATCACTGGCAGGACCTTTGATTCCTTAGTGAGCTATGGAACCACTATTGAGAAAAGTGTTCCATTGGCACAATCATCTAGAAACCATACCAAGTTCATAAACCTTTGATTCATCACCCTCTATTTTTGCTTCAAAACGACAATATACTCAGCCTTCTGTTATAGTATTCACCACATTAACTTTCTTGGACCAATTCCAACTTACTGTGCCACCATAAATCATTTAACTGAAACAAAAAATCATTTGGAGCACTGATGAAGATTTTATCGATGTACTACTTACAACGAGCCTGTTTTGATGCAACTCCTTACACCAATCTCTTCATCTTCTCCGTATGCAAGAAACATGTCGTTAGTACTTCACGACATTTTCACCGTTGTCCTATGATCAACAATTTGGTCACTCTGGTAACTTTACTCACAACTTACTTGGAGTAGCAGACATACCTAATTGTTTAGATACCATGGAACATACTAAACACAAGTGTGATTGAAATCATGTATTTCACTCATCAGTGTGCCAGGATTAAAACTCCTTCCATGTGACTTTGACAAGAAACTCTTCTTGTGTATTTCATACTAAACTGCTTTAGTATTCTATCAGTATGTATTTTGGCTAAACCCGATTAGACACTACTATCTTCGTAGATGCACATGGATCTAAAGTTGTCAAGATCTCATAGGATGAAGGCTATACAACAAGCAAAGCATGAACAAACAATGGATTGCCATTGGTGTAAAAGAAAATGTGCTAACTAGATTAGTGAGTCTAGTGCAAGTGGGAGACTTTTGGAAATATGCCCTAGAGGCAATAATATTGTATTATTATATTTCCATGTTCATAATTAAGAGTTTATATTCTATGCTACAATTGCTATGCTCATGGAATGTGTGATTCAGTGGAAAACTCATATGCATGTGTGGAATGATAATGACAAAATAAGATTTCTAGTCTCGCCTCTAAGACTAGCTCAAGTGTTGTTTGTGATCATGTTTTTTCCGATCTTAGGATACCGTTAAGTGTAACAATAGTCCTAAAACAACTTTGATAGTACTCCCTCTGTCCGGAATTACTTGTCGCATAAATGGATGAAAATGAATGTATCTAGAATTAAAATACATCTAGATACATTCATTTCTCCGACAAGTATTTTCGGACGGAGGGAGTATGATGTTAGAAGAATGATCATATTGAATCGACCCAAACTTGTTTTTTTTATACTTTGAGTTTGAGATAATATCGTTTGAAATCACTTGTTATAACATGGAGTATTAATGTGTGTTTTAGTTCCTTAGACCATGAGAGTATCATTGTCACTTCTTATCGTACAGTGGACTTTGGGGTTGGAACATCATCTATAACACGGTGATCATAATTAACGACAACTTGCAGGTTCATCAGAAAGTTTGATAAGGAACTAGATAGCTCGAGAGTGGAATTTGCTCCTCTAATGATGCAGAGATATTCTTAGGGCCCTCTCGGTGTGACGACATCCATTGTCGTCTGGCCATACACATGTGAGTACATCACGGAGATGCCGGAACACATCAACAAGAAAGAAGAACAAAATCAGCAGTGAGGAGATTGGTATACTCGGCATGGTGATGACTCAAGTGGATACCGGTACAACTCACCTCGGGTTTTGTAAAGTATCACGAAGCAAAGGGAACATCACATGATAACCAAAGGTTCACTTGAATGTCATTCGTGTATTCATAGGGATCAATATGGGTGTCCACGGTTCCGCTGTCGGTAATTGAACGAAGGGGTTTCGTTCACGTTTATGTTTCATCGAACCTATAGGGTCACAAGCTTAAGGTAATCAAGATCTGCTGGGTGTTAGTAGGATAGGAATAATGATAATATATTTGTGTAATTTTTTAATTAATATACAAAATAGTTTTGATAGGAACCAGAAGAGTTCTGGGGGTCACCGAAAGGGTTTCGGAGTTTATCAGGCAATACCGATTATTTCCGATAAATAATATATAGGTGAAAATGTTTCTGCCGATTTTAAATTGATAATAAAAAGCTCTAGTAATTGATAGGAAGTTTTTATATTTTATTTAATATCAACGGGCCTTAAAAGGCCATGAGGTGGAAGGAGAATTGGGCCACATGGCCCCAATTGGGGTGGCGCCCCCTTTTCCCTTAGTGAGAGGCCGAATTGGGGAAGGGAAAGGACTCCTCCTTCCCCCCTTGGCCGGCACAAGGGGAGGAGAGTCCTCCTCTCCTCTTGGCAGCCCCTCCTCCCCTCAAACCTATATATACTAGAGGATTTTGTCCATTGAACAACACAAGTTTTTGGAGCCTCCTCTTGTTCTCTAGTTCTAGTTCTAGTTACTCCTAGTTGATCAATTTAAACCTAGATCCTCTAATCCTCATAATTAGAACCATAGGGTGGCTCTAATATCCTCCCTCTAATTCTCTAGCGACGATAAGCTCGGACGGTGAAGTGTTGTCGGATCGTGAAGACTGTACGCTTGTAACTCGTAAAGAGGTTGTGCTTTCGGTCTTCTGTTTGAGGGACTATTCATGGGAGGTTCGCGGGATCGTTGATCTATGGTTAGAGGGACTCCAAGTATGATCTACATCGACTCGTCTACTTTGCTGCAACTTGGAGTCAGTAATGATCTGATCCAAACCGCTCATCGCATCTTCATAGTGTTCCTGGTTGATCGTAGAACGATTTTTTGTTTACTACTACGTTACCCAACAGTATCGCGGCTATTCGGTGTGTGCGCTCATCTTTCCACATGGAAAATAGGCTTGTCCACCCTTCACATGTCCAGGCGAGTGGAACGAGAAGGAAAACGGCTGCACCCGAGGAGAGCCTCTCCCGAAGATGTGGCTCTGAGGTGCTTAAGGTTGTACCGTGGATGGCCACGGTTTAAATAGCAGACCACACTGGGTATAGCAAGAAGCGGAGGTTTGAATGCGAGCGTCGGAGTGGGTTTCTCTGCCACCACGCCTGCTCAATGTCGGGCGGGCAGACGGACGAGCAGCTGGCTTGAATGCAGTAGGAAGCCTTCTTGTCGCCCTATCCAGTCACGTCATTTTGCTCTAGCATTGAATAGGCATGAAGAGCAAGCGAATGCGACGCGGACGACGCTCTCAGCCGCCGCACCTCTTCAATGTCGCGCCTTGTTTCTAATAATTGATATATACCATTTTGCTCACTATTTTCTACTTGCTACCTTGCTGTTTTTGTTATTTCAGATTACAAAAACCTATATCTACTATCCACACTACACTTGTATCACCATCACTTTGCCGAACTAGTGCACATATACAATTTACTATGGTATTGGGTGTGTTGGGGACACAAGATATTTCTTTTATTTGGTTGTAGGGTTGTTTGAGAGGGACCATCTTCATCCTACACCTCCCACTGATTGATAAACCTTAGGTCATCAACTTGAGGGAAATTTGCTGCTATCCTAAAACTCTCCGCTTGGAGGCCCAACAGAGTCTGCAAGAATAAAGTTGTGTAGTAGACATCACTATGCAAGCGTCCGAGAATCCTAGCTCACCCAAACTCTCTCCTCCCCCCCTCTCTCTCTCCTTCTCCAGAGCACCAGTGCCTCATGCCGACTCAGAGCGATGCGACCTCTCATGTCGCTCCGACATTGAAGTGGCGCGCCGGCCAAGAGTGTCGCCCGCGCCGCTCCCCGGTGCATGCGACTTCTCCGCATTCAAACGACAACCCATCCGTCCACCTACCTACATTAAACATGGGCGGATGCCGAGGAACCTGCTTCGGCGCCACCTTCCGTTCGTCTACCGTCCACCATTAACCACCTCGTCGGTTGCCCGGTCAGCCGCCTGCTACTTAAACCCCAGGCCCCACCATAGCCGCACCCAACACCCTCCTCTCTACACCATGCCCACCATGACCTCCTCGAGCTCCAAAGCCGTCTATGATAGCCTCTCGCCCGAGCTGAAGCATGAGATCGCCGTCATAGCTGGCAGGCAGGCAGGCAGGCACATGCCCGCGCTGCGATTGCCCAAATGAAAGAGGAGGCTGACGACGAGCCGACGCCCCCGCCCTCACCGCCCAATGCCGGCATCGCCATGGGCGAGGCCGTGCTCACTACACCGAGATGGTGTTGGAAGAGCGTCCAGCAGGCATAGGTCGACCATGAGTACAATGTCCGCCTCCTTGACAAGCACCAGCGCGCGGAGGAGCAACTCGTTGCCGGCCCGACCATGCGTCGGATGTGGACATGGGCGAGCAGGAGGCGTTGCTCCAATCCTTCCACACTGCCCGTGATATCCACCGCGTTAGGAGCCGCCTTCAAGGAGATCGACGAG
Organism: Triticum timopheevii; assembly: GCA_963921465.1. NCBI lineage: Eukaryota > Viridiplantae > Streptophyta > Magnoliopsida > Poales > Poaceae > Triticum > Triticum timopheevii. The sequence goes on from OY997270.1 coordinate 317,584,175, forward strand.
GCGGTGGATGGAGTCTATGGCAAGGACGAGGACGACGTCGCCTGCTCCTCCACGCCCCGCCAACACGACAACGATGCCAACACCTCCACGGGCGCCGTTGACAGCGGGGAAGATTAAAGCATGGGAGGTAGCTTGGTGGGCTTGGTGGGCAGAATGCGGAGGCGGAGCTTCATTTTTCGGGGCTCATGGACGGCCCGATATGGGAAACAGACGCCGACGGTCATTTTAGGCTAGGTTTAGAGTATAGTTCAAATATGTCAAAAACCATGCAGTTTTATGTAAAATTATCTAAATATGAATTAATATCGTCCGGGTTGTTTAAATATGCATCAAATTTGTTCAATTTCATTAAATTTCGACCGAATGCAATCGGACATGTGTGGCTACCTTTAAACGGCCAGCTTTCATATTAGTGTTCATGCACGGATGTGATGTCCGGTTTGTGGATGGGCGCTGAAGATGCAGATGCCCTAGGTGTGGATCTGGAAGCGTGGCAAAGGGGGACGTCGCTCAGGCAATTTCAGATTATCTTTACCGTGGAGCGAAGAGGGCGTATTATAAAACAGAAAACGTAACAGCACATGAGGGCGTGGAGAAGCGCGTCTTTCCCCACCCTCCCTAACAAACAAACCTCCGTTCCTGTTTTAAGATCCGATCTCCCCTTCCCCCCTCCCCCTCCCCCCTCCCTTCCTCCTGACCACCCCTCCTCGCGCTCCAGCTAAATCCACGCCACCGATGGCCCGCACGGGCCTCGCGGACGCAACGGCGCCGGAAGCCGACGCAATGCCGGCCGCCAGCAAGGACGCCGCCGACGTCCGCATGATCTCCACCAAGGAGCTGCAGGCGCACGCCGCCGCGGACGACCTCTGGATCTCCATCTCCGGGGACGTCTACGACGTCACGCCCTGGCTGCGCCACCACCCGGGCGGCGAGGTCCCGCTCATCACCCTCGCCGGCCAGGACGCCACCGACGCCTTCATGGCCTACCACCCGCCCTCCGTGCGCCCGCTCCTCCGCCGCTTCTTCGTCGGCCGCCTCACCGACTACACCGTCCCCCCCGCCTCCGCCGACTTCCGCCGCCTCCTCGCGCAGCTCTCCTCCGCGGGCCTCTTCGAGCGCGTCGGCCACACCCCCAAGTTCCTGCTCGTCGCAATGTCGGTGCTCTTCTGCATCGCCCTCTACTGCGTCCTCGCCTGCTCCAGCACCGGGGCACACATGTTCGCCGGCGGCCTCATTGGCTTCATCTGGATCCAGTCGGGCTGGATTGGCCATGACTCCGGCCACCACCAAATCACCAGGCACCCTGCCCTCAACCGCCTCCTGCAGGTGGTCTCCGGGAACTGCCTCACCGGCCTCGGCATCGCCTGGTGGAAGTTCAACCACAACACACACCACATCTCCTGCAACAGCCTCGACCATGACCCTGACCTCCAGCACTTGCCGCTCTTCGCGGTTTCCACCAAGCTCTTCAACAACCTTTGGTCAGTCTGCTACGAGCGCACCTTGGCGTTTGATGCCATATCCAAGTTCTTCGTCAGCTACCAGCACTGGACATTCTACCCGGTGATGGGATTTGCAAGGATAAATCTTCTTGTGCAGTCAATCGTGTTCCTGATCACACAAAAGAAGGTGCGGCAGCGTTGGCTGGAGATCGCCGGTGTTGCTGCGTTCTGGGTTTGGTACCCCTTGTTGGTGTCTTGCCTGCCGAATTGGTGGGAGAGGGTGGCTTTTGTGCTTGCAAGCTTTGTGATCACGGGGATTCAGCATGTGCAGTTCTGCCTGAACCACTTCTCATCAGCCGTATATGTTGGGCCACCAAAGGGGAACGACTGGTTTGAGAGGCAAACCGCGGGCACGCTTGATATCAAGTGCTCCCCGTGGATGGATTGGTTCCATGGTGGTCTGCAGTTCCAGGTTGAACACCATTTGTTTCCTCGCCTGCCTCGCTGCCACTATAGAATGGTCGCACCAATTGTGCGTGACCTTTGCAAGAAGCACGGGCTGTCTTATGGTGCTGCCACATTCTGGGAGGCAAATGTAATGACATGGAAGACGCTACGGGCTGCAGCATTGCAGGCCAGGGAAGCCACTACTGGGGCTGCTCCAAAGAATTTGGTCTGGGAAGCTTTGAACACTCATGGATGACTGGGGATCAGGACTGGAGTATGAGACAATTGCTAGCGTCGAGCCTTGCGTGCATGCAGTTATCTGATTGCTTCTCGATTGCGTAGAGATATTGATCCTTTTAGCTGTTGGAATCGTGTTGGATTTTTCGTGTTGCCAGGTGACTATCTTTGCAGTTCAATTGTGGGTTCATGCTTCAGTTGTGTACTTGTACACCATATTTAGATTGTTGGGTTCTCCCTATCATGGTCACTATATCAATAGTACTTGATTTATATCATAAAATCCGCGGCTTGTCTTTACATCCATTTCATTTTGCTTGCAAGTTCATGAAACTGTAAACTCAATTGATGGTTTGTAGCGTGTATATCCCCTGCTGCTATGGCAGCTTGAACTGCATTTTGGGAACATGACGATTCCAATAATAAACGTTTAGACATTTTCTACTGCATGTGTATGCCCTTCATGGTTTAATATATATTTTTCATTCACTGAAGTGTCAATTTCTTTGTATTTTCTTTTAGGCATCTGTAAAATGGCTGGTTAAAATAGCTCACGGGGCATACAAACACTATTCTTGATTCTGCTATTTCTGAAGAGTTGTTAAATTGTTCTTGCTATGATTAAGCTTTCAGATTTATGAACAGTGTGTATATGCTGCCTAGAGACTGTCTAGCTGGATTTGCTTAACAATTCAAGAAAAGATACTATCCATTGGTCTTGTGTGTGCATCTGCATACCATAAGTTCACAATCCGTAGCATCATTTGTCTCATCGCTAAACCGGAGACTACAGTTCCATGCTACTGTCCTTGCATAACTGATGTTGTATAAAACTATGGCTAATTTGCCAAGTCCTAGACAATTCTTGGATGTGATCTACAGATCCACCATGGCCAAACAACTGGCATCGTGTTTCCTGGCCACTAATCGTGAGTCCTGATCAGCATGCGTTGCTGTGCAAAATACAGCCATTTCTTTGGTGTCTTTGTCCCATAGCTTTAAAGATACTCTTGGACCATTTCGATTCGTCACTGGTGGTTAGTAGCGTGCAGCGCATGTGAGATGCCCTCGCGTACCCACGGCACCCCGTCTGTTTGCATAACAGAAATAGTAGTAGTTTGTTGTCTGACATGTACACAGGGTTCCCTGCCTAGTTGTATAGTTGCTTGTCAGAATGCATGCCCCTGCTTGGTCTCTCTAGAATATTCGCTTGAACTTGGCATGGAGCACGCAACATGCTTCCCGGTAACATATGGGGCGTCTTTTGGTTGCCGCACGAGCCGGGCCTGGCTAGCTCAGCCTGGCTCAACCGAGCCTGGTCGAAGGAAAACAGGTCAAAAGTCGACCGAAGGAAAACAGGCCAAAAGTCGACATCTGCATATTGTTTGATCTAGGCTCTCGCATTAGGAGAGCGATTTTTTCATAGCGTTTGGTTGACTGCATTGGCTCGGCTCACGCAACTACACGGTGTTTGGTTTCATCCAACAACTGTTCTTTGGTTAGCTCTTCGGCGAGGTGGTGAGGTTACCAATAGACAGTGGCAAAAACAATCATACGCACACAACAGAAGATAGTTGTAAACCATAGCTAGGCGCAGTTTAAGTAAAGTGCCACACTTAAACATATCAGTTCGAACGCAAAGCAGTACGATAAGAAACTAAACCAGCTGGAGCATAGGAAGGGTAGTCCTAGACGTTCATGGCGAAGGCGTCATCATGCTTGCCGCACTTGGTCACCACTTCAATGCCTTCGTCGTTAAAAACGATGACCTTGAGCATGTCAGGAGTGAGCAGCTTGAACATCACCGTGTAGTCGATCTTGATCTGATGATCTGATGGACGGCGGCGAAGGGGGCCCATCCCTGATCAAGGGTCACCCTGCCATCCATCAGCCGGACAGTCACCCTTCATGAGCACCCGGTGTTGGTCCTGAGCTTGAACTCTTGCGGCACCGCCGGGAAGTGCTTGGTGAAGTCCAAGGGCGTTGGGATGCACTCAAACTGACGGGCAAGGATCACCTTGCAGAACTGGGTTGGACCTCCCTCTTCATGGTGGTGGTCATAGTTACGACACTTGCCGCTAGGGGGCTCCTCGGGCACCACGTCCTCATCCGTGGCCACCTCCTTAGGCGTGGTCGGCCCAACCTCCATGGGCGGCACCACCTCCTTGCCCTTCTCCATGGGCGGCACCACCTTCTTGCCCTTGTTGTCCGTGTCGATCTGCATTACGAAGAGCGTGCATTATGAAGAGCACAAAGTTCCGAGGTTGCGCCATTAAAACATATTGTCCATAACCCCTTTATTTACCCATCCTCACGGTCACTACTTACCCACCATCTCACTCAATCATCTCTTTGTCTCCCCTCTCTCCTATCTACCGCCATGAACTCCAGCAGCAACTCCAACCCCTTCCCTTGGGGCATTGGATAGTGGGCTTTCTTTCTCGGGTGCTCGCTCGGTGACCGCACCAAGTTCGAGAACACCATGGAAGTCTGCTCCAACTTTACCAGCATGGCAGACATGCAGAAAGAGGGTCGGACGCGGTGCTGAAGAAGGCGACACCAGAGGAGTTGAAGACGTTGATTTCTGACCCATCGAAGGGCGCTATGTCAGTCGACATCCTTCGCTGGGCCATGAATTAGGCCGACTCCGGCGACGCCCGACAAAGGTCAAGGTGGGCCAAGACAGAGAGTACATGCGTCCTCATGAACATCGTGCCCCAGCGTACTTCACGACAAGGACTGTGGTGGTGATGGAGGAGGAACAAAAGGCGGTGGCGATGGAGGTGGAAGAAGAAGTTGCGGTGGCGATGGTTGTAAGGGCGCCGGAGCCAGGACACCGAAGCATGCCAAACTATCTGGACTCCGGTGAGGAAGAAGAGACGGTGGTGTAGCTGGAGGAGAAGAACAAGGGCAAGGGTACCCGCTGCTCCAAACGCCTCCAGGGTAGCCGAGGCTAAGATCTAGAACTACTGTGTAAGATTTACCCCCAATCCACATTACCCTTGTACTCAATCCCGATCTGTAACCTCGAATCCATCGGTACTAGGAACTCATGATGATGTTATGATCACTTCTATGGCTATTTACCCCGATTCCCCATTCCCCTAACACGGATCGAATGCGAATGAGTACGTGAGGAGGTGAAAAAAGTGCTTACCGCCATTGCCGTGCGGGAGGTGATGATGCAGATGCCGGTGAAGGGGCTGGAGGTCGCCTCGCTCTTCTCCGATCTGCTGAACGTCATCGTCACCGCCGCCATCGGTGAGAGTGGGGAGAGGGGAGAGGAAGTGGCGAGGGGGCGGTGATGGTAATAACTGTCGGCGCTTCGGGAAGCAACACGACTTCTCGAGCGTGGCTCCACACGTGCAGTCCCCGCCGCCCACGTGCATCGAGCGGGCCTGGCTCTGGAGAAACTGCCGATATGAGCGTTCACAGCAAGACAGGCCCAGAGGTGCTTTAAAATTCGTGCAATGCTGGTCCAATAGTTTACGCGGGCAACCAAACATGCCGCATTATTCTCGCGTGGGCCTGGTTGGACCTAATGCAGGCAACCAAACACGTCCATGATGTACAACATATTGTACTAGGCTCATGCCATACTCTTTTACCATGGCTGTGCCATTTTGCTGACTGTCATGAACAATCTCATTGGCTAACAGTTCTTGTGATTTGCCACAGTTTAGAGAAAGTTGTAGTGTTTGGCAGCAGCCAGTGCCCTGTGCTGTTGTGATTTCATTGTTATGGTTGGATGCTAACCATGTTTGAAATCCTCCTCCTCCTCCCATGTACGACATCGAGAAATACAAGTTTTCTGACATATGGGGTATTTTACAAATTGAAATTACTGTATACCAATGACAACATGTGACATAAGCTTTGCACGTCTGCTGTACCTGACCCCACGGCTCTACTTAACTTTGTTTCCTTTTTCTTTTTGAGAGCGCGTTGTACAGCTACGTACTTTTTTTGTTGTTGAGGGAAACAGCTACTACGTACTTCTTGGAAGTTGGAACGTACGCATCTAGATCTAGGGTGCAGCTTTCCGGTCACCCTCCTCATCTACTCCTAAAACAAGACAGCTGCAACGATGACAGAAGATAGATCAAATGATCGTTTCAAAATTCAAATGTTAAAGAAAACTATTACTCCGTACTACTTGTGCCCCAAAAAGGATCTGGTTTAACGCGAATCTGAAAAGAGTCGTTGCCTCTTGGGCAAGGGCCAAGGAATATCTCGATGCCCGGAACGTGCCCGCAAGTCCCAAGCCCCAAGTCGTCCATTTGATAACGTGCTCTTCGGAGCATCCCTCGGCCTGATATTCCTTTGTGCCGCGTTAAGTTACGGCCCTTATTATTTGCAAGAAAAGAAAGTTATTGTTTATTTGCGGCTGGTCGGCAAAAATATCTCCGGGCAAGAGGTCTCAAGCTTCGACGTCAATCTCTGGGAGTAATGATCGCGGCCCACTTGTGCGGCAGTGCTGGAGTAGAGTATTTGTTTACGTGTACTTTGGGGCAGAGTGACGTCCAATGGGAGGGAGGCAACGACTGGGCAGGATCGCGTGTTCCGAGGTGACTCAGCTCGTGACCATGTACTTGCCTGTTTTGGTTTACAGTCGTGTGATCTGAGCCACTTTTATTGGCCATTACTGTCATGGTGCCTCCTTTTCCCCCCCAAGAACCGTCATGGTGTCGTTTTCAGTACGAAACCAACTTTTCTATTTTTTGCGTGGTCGGCACGATCTTTATATATATATTTAGCTAAAACAAATAGCTGGGTTTTTGCCCTAATTGGGCATTTCTATGTTAACCACAATTGCCCCTTTAGTGTTGTCTAAAGATTACTACTCCTTCCGTGTCGAAGAAATGGATGTATCTAACGTATTTTCGAACGGAGGGAGCATTTTTCGCGAAAACAAACAAAGGTTACTATTTTTTTATTTTTTTGGATCGACAACTCTTTCTTTTCCCCTGTCGCAAGGTGACTAGGGAAAGCCTCCTCCCTCGATCTGTGTGGGCGAGCCCATTTTTTCTCAAATACTCACGAGTGTCCGTATCATTCATTAAAGAAGGAGGGGAGAGACTCCTGAAGTTTATAGACATATTTACATGTCGGCTGAAGCCGGCACCACCATTGTATCCGCTAGCCTACAACGTTACCCCATCCCGCCCTTCTACCTCTACCACAAAGCCTCTAGTGTTTCCTTTCAATAGTCCAGCCTTGGCCCAAAACTAACCTTGATCCGCAATCCGTAGCATCGTCCGGGATAGGGAGGGGGACGCGCTGTTGAAAACAATGTCGTTCCTATGTTTCTAGATGAGCCACATGGCGAGGAGACATTTACCCCTTGTGGATTTTCGATCCGAGGCGTTCGTATCCTGTCTGGTACACCACGCCTTGAGGTCCTCGCTAATCCGCGATTCGAACTCCACCCTACCAGTGATCCACCCTAACTAGTGCCACAGTTGTCTAGCAAACACGCAATTGAGTAGCAGGTGCTGGATAGTTTCCTCTCTTTGGTTGCATAATGGGCATGTATCCTGGTGCGGCAGTCCACACCTGGCCAAACGATCCAATGTCCAGCAACGATTTTGAAGATAAGCCAAGCAAAAAGGCGACATCGTAGGGGTGCCCTAGAACTCCATGTGAAATCTACCGTCGGAGATACCTCAAGCCCCATAAATCCCGCGGCGTACGTGGACCTCGCCGAGTGTCATGGTCCTAAGACTGACAATAGAAAGGGGGGTAAGTATGGAGAGGCAAGATCTCAGCTATGGTGAAGTTGTACACACAAGATTTATGAGTTCAGGCCCTTCACGGTGGAAGTAAAAGCCCTACGTCTCGGTGCCCGGAGGCGGTCGACTGGATTATATGCGTGTGGTGTTACAGGGGGTGCCAACCCTTGTGCGAGAGAAGGGGGGGTGGCGGCTTATATAGAGTGCGCCAGGACCCCGGCCCTCCTCCATTACAAGGGGTTCAATGTACATAAAGACGGGGCATTACTGATAACGTCAGCCATACGTGCTATTAATGATCTTAAAGACTACGGAGTGAACACCTGACCGCTGCAGTGCTCAGTGACTCCTGGTCTTCAATAGGTCGAGTGGTTCCTTGTATGGTCGAGTGATATCAGGTAAGAGGGATACCCGAGTGATATGGTCGGTTGAGTGGATTGCACTCGACGCCTTCCCTGGGTATTCCTTGTTGTCTCTTGGACTTCTTTGCTTCTAGGGTAGTGACCTTGGGTAGGGCGTATAGGTCAGGCCTGTGACCCTACCCTAGGTCCGTATCCTCATCATTAGCCCCCGAATGGATTAAGGTTCGAGTGGAAAGAAGGTTGAAGTTGATCTTGGTTTGAGCCTTGCGCCTCACGAGTGTTTTATGCAGGATGGAAGACTCACGTTGGAACTTCAGCTTCGATTCAGTCGCCTTGATCGATTCAGAAAGTTGCCGAGTGAATTTGTTACATCATCTGTCGAGTGTTGTTTCGAGGCGCAGAATATTTGGCGCGATTGATTGCAGTGCATCTCGGATTTCACGAGATTCAAATTTTCGGGGAAGCGCGCGGGACGGAGCGTGCCGAAGTAAGTGGGGTGGATAAACAGGAGCGCCTCGATCTCCATGCCACCTTTTTTGCCACGTACATCGCGCGCGACTGTTGCGAGATTTGATAGGATCGCCTGGGCCCACGTGTCAGCCACTCGGAGGCGGCCCTTTATAAGGCAACGGAGCCGAGGCGCTTGCACTGTGTGCGTCTGTTTTCCCCCTTCTTCCTCTACTTCTCCACTGCATCCGGCTCCTCCGCTCTCGACGCTGCCGCTCCGCCACCATGGTGAAGGACAAGACGGTGGCGCTGGAACGCGCGAAGAAGGCGACGGGGGCGGCGAAGGGAAAGAAGCAGAATCGCGGGTCGTTGTCGCGCTCGGCGCTGCCGCCAGGTTGGATTCAAGGCGATTGGATCCGGTCTTCGCTCCGGCAGGAAGATCTGGACGAGCTGGTGGAGTCCGGGCTGATCGCCAAGGGTGCAGCGAGGCTGCCTGAGGGGGAGACGGAGCCGCAACCTCGACCGGGTGAGTGTGTACTGCTCGCCACCCACGTTGACCGGAGCTTCTCGCTTCCTCTGCACCCCTTCTTCCGGGGCTTCTTGAACTTCTTCGGTGCCCAACTCCATCACTTTTCTCCCAATACCATCACGTACCTTGCCGCATTCGTGTCTATGTGCGAGAACTTTCTGGGGTGTCGACCGCATTGGGGTCTTTTCAAGCATATTTTCACCATCCGTTCTCAGTCGGTGAAGAAAGCAAACATGAGTGACGAGAAAACCCATGTCATTCAGATGTGTGGGGGTTTGGGTATCCAGAAGTGGCAGAAGAGCTCTTTCCCTTTCATGACTCTTCCTGAATCGGTTAGGGGCTAGCAGTCGACCTGGTTCTACTGCCAGGACCTCGCAACTCTAGGTCAGTCGACCGGACCTCCCCACTTCACCTTTGACCGTGTTCAGACTCCTTCCTCGCTGAAAGTGACTGCTGTTGAGAGCGTGGAGACGAACATGCTAGTTGAGAGGGTGGTCCAACTGATCAATCAGGGTGTCACTGGCATGGACCTGCTAGAAGTATTCCTCAGTCGACGCATCCAGCCTCTCCAGGCCCGTGACCATCCCATGTGGATGTACTCTATGGCTGATGACACTGCTCGGGTTCACCCAGAGGAAGTACCGGCCAAGAGAGTGGCCATGTGGTTGAAGAGCATTACAGGCAACAAGGACAACCCCAGAGGAGCCAGGAGAGTCGTCCCCTTCAGTGATGACAATCAGCCTGACAAGGTGTGTCCTCCATTCCAACCATTTTTGAATACATATTCCGACTGCTCTTGAGCCCGACTTACTTTTACTCGACTTCTTGTCTTGTAGGTTTTTACTGATATGTATTCGATGCCCAATGGTGAACAAGTCCTGGAGCAAGGCCAGGAAGGAGAGGCCAGTGCGGAGGAGAGCGGCGAATGGGAATCTTCGGACGAAGAAGACGAGGAGTAAAGCGAGGAGTCAGACGACGAGGAGGCGGTCGACTCGCCGCCTCGCTCTGAACACCAATCCAAGCAACACCATGACCCGGCGGGCGGGCGCGGAAAGAACGTGGCCCCAAGCATCCAAACGCAGAAGCGCACTCGGACGTCGACTCCGGAGCCAACAAAGAAAGTCGCCAAGCAGCCCAAGGTTGCTCCTCCAAAGGCTCGAAAGACTCTGCCCAGGATCAAGATGGACGTCCCTGTTGCCTCAGGGTGAGCATCTTTCCTGTGTTTATCTATGCCAACTGATTCTTCTGTTCTGACCGAATGGATCATGTACCTTTCCAGCCCAACCTCTACCGCGACTGACATGGATATTGACAAGGCTCTAGGAGATGAGGAAACCGATGACGCGGCCACCTCCCGAGCTGGTAAGTCCGCTCGACCAATACTTATTTTGTCGATTGAGTTGTCGATCAGTTGAATTTCTGATATTTTTCTTTTACTGCAGCTCCACGAGACATTGTCGTGCTTACCGATGATGATGAAGAAGAAGTGCCTCTGAAGGAGAGGAGGAGGAGAGGCAAGGGCTCAAGCGGGAGAGGGCTTGAAGTTCAAGTCCCTCAGTCAACGCCGATGCTTGAGGCGGTGGTCGAGCGATCCGGAGATCTGGTTCGGACCAACGTCACATTCGCCGACCCGTTGACGATTGATCGTCCGTCAGGTTCGACTGCTGCTCCGGCTCCTACTGCTCCGGTGCAACTCCACGCATCCGACCTAGTGGCTGCTTCGGCCGCCTTGGCGCCATCACTCTTTGTTGCATGCCAAACTCCAAACGACTCGCCAAGTGCCGCCAGGGAGGCTCTTCGCCAGGTGAATCTTGTTATGGAGCAGGTGAAGGTGATGCACGAGGCCAGTCAGGTGGCCTATAATGCCAGTAGCGCTCTGCAGACCAATGTTAAGGTCAGTTATCTCCCGACTGAACTTTTGAACGCTGTCCATATGTGCATCTACTATCATGGGTCTATGTTTCATATCCGATCACCCACTGGGGTGTGCCTGCTTTAGAGTTTAAGATGTCTTCCGCTCCACTCGACTCATGCTGAGTCGAGTGTTTTGTCTGAACCAGTGGGGGCACGCAGAGTGCACCCACTGGGTGTAGTCCCCGAGACCACGGTCGACTGCTGACAGTCTACTGAGGTCTGAGAATCTACTTTTTTTTTTTGACTCACGCTGGGCAGACCATGCTGAGTGTTGATCTAAACCAGTGGGGGCACGCTAAGTGCACCCACTGGGTGTAGTCCCCGACACTACTATTGAATGTTTGATTCGGCAGTAGTCTTAGAGTAACTTTCACTCTCATTGTCTTTTGTTTCTATCGACTGATATCTCTCTCTCGCTGACTGCAGAGGTCTTGTGATCTTGGGGCTCAACTCTCTGAGTTGAACAAGAAGCAAATCAGCCTCAATCTTGATCTTGAACTGGCGAAGAAGAACCTCAAGAATGCTCAAGAAGAAACAACCATCATGGGAGGTAACCAATCGACACGTGTCCACCTCATGGCTCGCGTCTTTCAGTGTTTTTTCTTTCAGTCTCTTAGAACCGAGTGACTTCACACGAACAGATGTGCGTAGTGAAAACCGTGAGCTTCAAGCTCGTCTGAAGAGTGTTGTTTCTTTAGAGAAAATGAAGGAAGCTCTGGAGAAGAAGGATCTGGATCTTTGCTACCTCTTGAGCACTGCATTGGATTTCCACGAAGAGGAGAGGATGATGAAGCAAAGTAGCATAAGTATTTCCCTCAGTTTTTGAGAACCAAGGTATCAATCCAGTAGGAGACCATGCACAAGTCCCTCGTACCTACACAAAACGGTAGCTACTCGCAACCAACGTGATTAGGGGTTGTCAATCCCTTCACGGTCACTTACGAGAGTGAGATCTGATAGAGATGATAAATAATATTTTTGGTATTTTTGATATATAGATGCAAAGTAGAAAGTAAAAGGCAAAGTAAAAAAAGCAAGTAATAAAGTAATGGAGATTGATATGATGAGAATAGACCCGGGGGCCATGGGTTTCACTAGTGGCTTCTCTCAAGAGCATAGATATTCTACGGTGGGTGAACAAATTACTGTTGAGCAATTGACAGAATTGAGCATAGTTATGAGTATATCTAGGTAATGATCATGTATATAGGCATCACGTCCGAGACAAGTAGATTGAAATGATTCTGCATCTACTACTATTACTCCACTCATACCGCTATCCAGCATGCATCTAGAGTATTAAGTTAAAAACAGAGTATCGCCTTAAGCAAGATGACATGATGTAGAGGGATAAATTCATGCAATATGATAAAAACCCCATCTTGTTATCCTCGATGGCAACAATACAATACGTGCCTTGCTGCCCCTTCTGTCACTGGGAAAGGACACCACAAGATTGAACCCAAAGCTAAGCACTTCTCCCATTGCAAGAACTACCAATCTAGTTAGCCAAACCAAAAGGATAATTCGAAGAGACTTGCAAAGATAACTCAATCATACATAAAAGAATTCAGAGAAGATTCAAATATTATTCATAGATAAGTTGGATCATAAACCCACAATTCATCGGTCTCAACAAACACACCGCAAAAAGAAGATTACATCAAATAGATTTCCACGAGAGAGGGGGAGAACATTGTATTGAGATCCAAAAAGAGAGAAGAAGCCATCTAGCTACTAGCTATGGACCCGAAGGTCTGAAGTAAACTAGTCACACTTCATCGGAGGGGCTATAGTGTTGATGTAGAAGCCCTCCATGGTGGACGCCCCCTCCGGCGGAGCTCCGGAACAGGCCCCAAGATGGGATCTCGTGGATACAGAAGGTTGCGGCGGTGGAATTAGGTTTTTGGATCCTGTTCTGATCATTTGGGGATACGTAGGTATATATAGGAGGAAGGAGTACGTCGGTGGAGCAACAGGGGGGGCACGAGGCAGGGGGCGCGCGCTAGGGGGGGGGGCGCCCCCACCCTCGTGACCGCCTCTGTTACGTCTTGGAGTGGGCTCCAAGTCTCCTGGATCACGTTCGGTGAGAAAATCACGTTCCCAAAGGTTTCATTCCGTTTGGACTCCGTTTGATATTCCGTTTCTTCGAAACACTGAAATAGGCAAAAAACAACAATTCTAGGCTGGGCCTCCGGTTAATAGGTTAGTCCCAAAAATAATATAAAAGTGGAAAATAAAGCCCAATATAGTCCAAAAAACAGTAGATAAAGTAGCATGGAGCAATCAGAAATTATAGATACGTTGGAGACGTATCAATCTTGCTGCTGCTTAGAAGGAGGCGCAAGAGAAGACAGCGCTTGCGGACAAGAAGCTGGCTTCGGTCGGCAAGTTGGAAGAGGAGAACTCGAAGCTGAAGACTGCCATCTCTGAAGCCAATCGGGAAGTTGAGAAACTGAAGAAGGACAAGGAGAACCTGACCAATGAAGTTGGAAGCCTCAAAGCCAAGACGGGCGATCTGGAGTCCTATCTGGGACAAGTTGCTGCAAAACTAGTCCTGAAGCTTGAAGGTATCATCGTTCGACTGGGTAGTTGCCGTCGATTGGAATGTCTTGTTATATTGTCGACTCACTATTTTTCCCGATTGTGCAGAACTTTGCCAGGACTTTGAGGCTGAGACTGGGTGGGTCGAGATGGGTCTCGACCCCATCAATTGTACTGTGAAAGATGACGTTGCGATGAACTTGCTGCGGTTGGAATCACGCATGGACAGTGCTGTTGCTTATCTAGTTCGACTGAAGGCGGCGATGACTCGGGTTGATGCCGAACTCTGGCCTCAGGCGGAACTTTCACAAGATCTCGAGTTGCTGATGACTCGACTAAATCAGATCCCTGGCCGAGTGCAGGAACGGAAAAATCATCTGCTCGCTGTGGCGCTGATGTTGCCCTGTCATTGGTCCGAGTGCACTGCAAAGACGCCAGAGAAGACAAGCTGGCGGCCCTCAAGGTTGTGAATACTAATAAGCACACCTTCCAGTCCTTTATGGACACCTTCCTTGAGGCTGCCACTTGTATTGCAGACAACATTGACCTTGACAGCTTCTGTGATCCAGCTAGCCCTTCCCCTGACGAGTGACCGAAAAACATTATGCTTCACCTTTATTTACCTCGGAATGCCGAGTGATTTTGTAATCGCTGAAACTCCTTCGGGCCTGATGCCTTCAATCCGTGGTCTGGAACCTTTGGATTTATCTGAACTTGGTTTATCTTTGAATATGTTGTGTTTGTCTTTGAGTGGAATTTGTTCTTCACTCGGATTAGTTCTTGTACTTTTGATGCAGCTTTGAGGAAGAGGCCGCAGTCGACCTGTACCTCGTCGTCCTTGCGGGTCGGGTTGGAGCAGCTGTTGGATGAGCCCTTGGCAGCATTGATTAGCTCATCAGCGAGGCACTCAGCAACGGTCTTGACATTCCTGAAAGTGGTTCACCTTGGCATGAGCTATTGGATGAACCCTTGGCAGCATTGATTAGCTCATCAGCAAGTCACTCAGCAATGGTCTTGACGTTCCTGAAAGCGGTTCGCCTGGCAACACGCTCAATCTCGTCCTTCTTCTTGATGGCGCAGCTCTGAGGAGGAGGTCGTAGTCGACCTGCACCTTGCCGTCCTTGTGGATCGGGATGGAGTGTATGGCTAAGTCTCCGAGCGAGAAGATCGATTTTCACTCGAAATGTATTTTCAAACTTAGGTGAGTACTGGACTGCAGCTAAGCCCCCGAGTGGGAGGATCGCTCTCCGCTCGGTAGGATTTTTCAAACTTAGGTGAGTACTGGACTGCAGCTAAGCCCCCGAGTGGGAGGATCGCTCACCACTCGGTAGGATTTTTCAAACTTAGGCGAGTACTGGAATGCAGCTAAGCCCCCGAGTGGGAGGATTGCTCACCACTCGGTAGGATTTTTCAAACTTAGGCGAGTCCTGGACTGCAGCTAATCCCCCGAGTGGGAGGATTGCTCACCACTCGGTAGGATTTTTCAAACTGAGGCAAGTACTGGACTGCAGCTAAGCCCCCGAGTGGGAGGATTGCTCACCACTCAGTAGGATTTTTCAAACTTAGGCGAGTACTGGACTGCAGCTATGCCCCCGAGTGGGAGGATTGCTCACCACTCGGTAGGAGTTTTCAAACTTAGGCGAGTACTGGACTGTAGCTAAGCCCCTGAGTGGGAGGATTGCTCACCACTCGGTAGGAGTTTTCAAACTTAGGCGAGTACTCAACTGCAGCTAAGCCCCCGAGTGGGAGGATTGCTCACCACTCGGTAGGATTTTTCAAACTTAGGAGAGTACTGGACTGCAGCTAAGCCCCCGAGTGAGAGGCTTGCTCACCACTCGGTAGGATTTTTTCAACTCAGGCGAAATGGATTCGCAGCTAAGCCTCCGAGTGAGAGGCTTGCTCACCACTCGGTAGGATTTTTCAATCTTAGGCGAGTACTGGACTGCAGCTAAGCCCCCGAGTGAGAGGCTTGCTCACCACTCGGTAGGATTTTTTCAACTTAGGCAAAATGGATTCGCAGCTAGGCCTCCGAGTGAGAGGCTTGCTCACCACTCGGTAGGATTTTTTCAACTTAGATGAAACGGATTCGTAGCTAAGCCTCTGAGTGAGAGGCTTGATCACCACTCGGTAGGATTTTTTCAACTTAGGCGAAACGGATTCGCAGCTAAGGCACCCACTAGGGGATTTAGAACATGTAAAAAAAGGAACAACAATCATTCAGGAGACTGTAAAATCATGTCTTTGATAATCAAACTAGAAGGTATTTCTTATTACATCTCAACAGTCTGAATGCTTAAGAGTAAAAGGGGCGGAGCAGCTCCGCATTCCAAGCACGTGGCTCGTCTTTATTGTGCTCGACATTGAAAAGACGGTATGCTCTGTTGTGGAGCACTTTGGTGACAATGAAGGGGCCTTCCCAAGCAGGAGCGAGCTTGTGTGGTTTCTGCTGGTCCACCCGAAGAACCAAGTCTCCTCCTGAAATGCCCGACCCCTCACGTTTCTGGCGTGGAATCGACGCAGGTCTTGCTGATAGATGGTCGACCGGATCAAGGCCATCTCTCTTTCCTCTTCCAGGAGATCAATTGCATCTTGCCGAGCCTGTTCTGTTTCATCTTCTGAGAAAAGTTCGACTCGCGGTGCATTGTGAAGCAAATCACTCTTGAGTACAGCTTCAGCTCCATAGACTAAGAAGAATGGAGTTCGGCCAGTCGACCGATTAGGAGTTGTCCTCAATCCCCAAAGTACTGATGGAAGTTCATCGACCCAGGTGCCTGCTGCATGCTTGAGGTCACACATCAATCGGGGTTTCAGTCCTCTGAGAATCAATCCATTTGCTCTTTCAGCCTGTCCATTCGACCGAGGATGGGTGATACGTCTCCAACGTATCTATAATTTTTGATTGCTCCATGCTACTTTATCTACTGTTTTAGGAAATATTGGGCTTTATTATCCACTTTTATATTATTTTTGGGACTAACCTATTAACCAGAGGCCCAGCCTAGATTTGCTATTTTATGCCTATTTTAGTGTTTCGAGGAAAAGGAATATCAGAAGGAGTCAAAACGGAACGAAATCAACTGGAGAAGTTATTTTTGGAAGGAAAGCAACCCAGGGAATTTGGAGTGCACGTCAGGGGAGATACGGGCTGCCCACGAGGGTGGGGAGCGCGCCCCCTACCTCGTGGGGCCCCCGTAGATCCACCGACGTACCCCTTGCACCCATATATACCTACGTACCCTAAAACTTCCAGAACAGAAGATAGATCGGGAGTTCCGCCACCGCAAGCCTCTGTAGCCACCAAAAACCTTTCGGGAGCCCATTCTGGCGCCCTGCCGGAGGGGGAAGCCATCACCGGTGGCCATCTTCATCATCCCGGCGCTATCCATGATGAGGAGGGAGTAGTTCACCCTCAGGGCTGAGGGTATGTACCAGTAGCTATGTGTTTGATCTCTCTCTCTCTCTCTCTCTCTCTCTCGTGTTCCCTCTATGGCACGATCTTGATGTATCCCGAGCTTTGCTATTGTAGTTGGATCTTATGATGTTTCTCCCCCTCTACTATTTTGTGATGAATTGAGTTTCCCTTTTGAAGTTATTTTATCGGATTGAGTCTTTTATGAGAACACTTGATGTACGTCTTGCCGTGATTATCTGTGGTGACAATGGGATATCATGTGCCACTTGATGTATGTTTTGGTGATCAACTTGCGGGTTTCGTGACATTGGGAACCTATGCATAGGGGTTGGCACACGTTCTTGACTCTCCGATAGAAACTTTGGGGCACTCTTTGAAGTACTTTTATGTTGGTTGGATGAATCTGAGATTGTGTGATACATATCGTATAATCATGCCCACGGATACTTGAGGTGACAATGGAGTATCTAGGTGACATTAGGGTTTTGGTTGATTTGTGTCTTAAGGTGTTATTCTAGTATGAACTCTTTTATAGATTGATCCGAAAGAATAACTTTGAGGTGGTTTCGTACCCTACCATAATCTCTACGTTTGTTCTCCGCTATTAGTGGCTTCGGAGTGACTCTTTGTTGCATGTTGAGGGCTTGTTATATGATCTATCTATGTTATTATTATTGAGAGAACTTGCACTAGTGAAAGTATGAACCCTAGGCCTTGTTTCCTATCATTGCAATACCGTTTACGCTCACTTTTACCACTTGTTACCTTGCTGTTTTTATTATTTCAGATTACAAATACCTATATCTACCATCCTTATTGCACTTGTATCACCATCTCTTCGCCGAACTAGTGCACCTATACAATTTTCCATTGTATTGGGTGTGTTGGGGACACAAGAGACTCTGTTATTTGGTTGCAGGGTTGCTTGAGAGAGACCATCTTCATCCTACGCCTCCTACGGATTGATAAACCTTAGGTCATCCACTTGAGGGAAATTTGCTACTGTCCTACAAACCTGTGCACTTGCAGGCCCAACAACGTCTACAAGAAGAAGGTTGTGTAGTAGACATCAAGCTCTTTTCTGGCGCCGTTGCCGGGGAGGTTAGCGCTTGAAGGTATATCTTTAGATCTTGCAATCGAATATTTTTGTTTCTTGTTTTAGCACTAGTTAGTCTATAAAAGAAAATTACAAAAAAAATGGAGTTAAGTTTGTCTCATACGCTTCACCTTTTTAATATCTTTTGTGAGTATGATGGAAAGGATAATTGTGCTCAAGTGCTAGAAGAAGAAATCTCTAAATTGTTTGGCACTAAATATTTGAATGATGAGCATGATTGCAATGTTGTTAATATGAATTCCTTGAATATCCATGATGCTAATGATATGCAAAGCCACAAGCTTGGGGAAGCTATGTTTGATGAAGATGATATTTTTTGTCCCCCAAGCTTTGATGAGCAAATTTACTATGATGAAAGCATGCCTCCTATCTATGATGATTATTGTGATGACACGTATGCTTTAAAGAATAATGATAACCATGAAACTTGTCATCTTGACCTAATTTTAAATCATATGATAGTTACTCCCTCCGTAAACAAATATAAGAGCGTTTAGAATACTAAAGTAGTGATCTAAACACTCTTATATTAGTTTACAGAGGGAGTATTTTGTTGAGTTTGCTCCCACTATTATTCATGAGAAGGAATTTGCTTATGTGGAGAGTAGTATATTTTCTATGCTAGTAGATCATGAAAAGAATGCATTAGGTGCTGGTTATATTGTTGAATTCATTCATGATGCTACTTAAAATTATTATGAGGGAGGAACATATGCTTGTAGGAATTGCAATAATATCAAGTTTCCTCTCTATGTGCTTAAATTCTTGAAGCTATGCTTGTGTTACCTTCCTATGCTTGTTGATTATTGTTCCCATAAGTTGTTTGCTCACAAAATCCCTATGCATAGGAAGTGGGTTAGACTTAAATGTGTTAGTCATGTGCTTCATGATGCTCCCATTGTGTTTCAATTCTTATCTTTTATGTGAGCATCATTGTCATCATCATGCCTAGCTAGAAAGGCATTAAAAAAAGCACTTGTTGGGAGACAACCCAATACTTATCCTTACTTTTTTTGTGTGTTCACATGATTATGCTACTGTAGTAATCATGTTTTATAGCTTTTGTTTCAATAAAGTGCCAAGTAAGACCTTTAGGATGGCTTACGGTGATAGTTGTGTTGATCCTGCTGAAAATCAGAAACTTTTGCACCCAGTAAATTAGTTTTTTTAATTCACAGGAACGTGATTCTGATCTGATTCGTTTTGCTCTGGATTGGTACACAAATTTCTTAGGACTTCCTAATTTGGTAGGATTTTTGGAGTTGCAGAAGTATACCTTTGATACAGATTACTATAGACTATTCTGTTTTTGACAGATTCTGTTTTCTATGTGTTGTTTGCTTATTTTGATGAATCTATGAGTAGTATCGGAGGGTATGAACCATAGATAAGTTGGAGTACAGTAGACATTACACCAATATGAATTTAGAATGAGTTCATTACAGTACCTAAGTGGTGGTTTTATTTTCTTATACTAACGGAGCTTACGAGTTTTCTGTTGAGTTTTGTGTTGTGGAGTTTTCAAGTTTTGGGTAAAGATTCGATGGACTATGGAATAAGGAGTGGAAAGAGCCTAAGCTTGGGGATGCCCATGGCATCCCAAGGTAATATTCAAGGACAACCAAGAGCCTAAGCTTGGGGATGCCCCGGAAGGCATCCCCTCTTTCGTCTTCGTTCATCGGTAACTTTACTTGGAGCTATATTTTTATTCACCACATGATATGTGTTTTACTTGGAGCGTAATTTTCTTTTGTTAGTCTTTTCTTGCTGTTATTTAGAATAATGTTTTGCATCTTTTGTTTCAATAAAGAAGTCAAGGATAGCCTTTGCCATGCTTATTTTGCTAGTATACATGTTGCTGTTTGAAAACAGAAAGTTTACCGCTGTTGCAAAAATCCCCTAGAAAAGTCAGAGAGTGGTATAATGTTGAATCTTTTTGCATATTGAGATATGATAAATTTATTACAGTGGGAATTTTAGTTCATAGTTTTTGGAGTCAGGGAAGTATTGATACTCTTGCATTATTTACAGACTATACTGTTTTGGCAGATTGCTGTTATGGTTGCATTGTTTGCATATGTTTGCTTGATTAATGATTCTATTTGAGGATAGGAGTATTAAATATGCAGAGGCATTTAGTATGAAATGTTTAATAATTATTTAAGTGATTTGTTACAGTAGAAAATGATAAGGTCTTGCATTGGTTTATACTAACCTATCTCACGAGTTCTTGTTGAGTTTGTTGTGAATGAAGCTTTTGATAAAAAGAGAAACCATGATATGAGAGGAATTAAGGAGACATAAAAGCTCAAGCTTGGGGATGCCCAAGTCACCCCAAGATAATATTTCAAGAAGTCTCAAGCATCTAAGCTTGGGGATGCCCCGGTAGGCATCCCACCTTTCTTCTTCAACCACTATCGGTTAGTATCGGTTGAGCCTAAGTTTTTTCTTCTTCACATGAGTTGTGCTATCCTTGCATTGTAGTTTTCTTTAGCTTTGCTTGCTGTTTGAATAAAGTATCAAGATCTGAAATTATTAAATGAGAGAGAGTCTTCGCATAGTTGCATAATTATTTAGCTACTCATTGACCTTCACTTATATCTTTCGGAGTAGTTTGTCATTTGCTCTAGTGCATCACTTATACCTTTTAGAACATGGTGGTAGTTTTATGTTGTAGAAATTAATGAAATCTCATTCTTCACTTATATTATTTTGAGAGTGTTAAAAAGCATGGTAATTTTCTTAATATTAATATACTTGGTATTCAAGATATGTGAAACTTTCTTATGAGTGTGTTGAATACTAAGAAAAGTTTGATGCTTGATAATTGTTTTGAGATATGGAGGTGATAATATCAAAGTCGTGCTAGTTGAGTAATTGTGAATTTGAGAAATGCTTGTGTTGAAGTTTGCAAGTCCCGTAGCATGCACGTACGGTTAAAGTTGTGTAACAAATTTGAAACATGAAGTGTACCTGGCTTGTGCATCCTTATGAGTGGCGGTCGGGGACGAGCGATGGCCTTTTCCTACCAATCTATCCCCCTAGGAGCATGCATGTAGTTCTTGAATTTTTATGACTTCTAAATTTTTGCAATAAGTATATGAGTTCTTTGACTAATGTTGAGTCCATGGATTATACGCACTTTTACCTTTCCGCCATTGCTAGCATCTTCGGTACCGTGCATTGCCCTTTCTCACCTTGAGAGTTGGTGCAAACTTCACCGGTGCATCCAAACCCCGTGATGCGATACGCTCTATCACACATAGACCTCCTTATATCTTCCTCAAAACAGCCACCATACCAACCTATCATGGCATTTCCATAGCCATTCCGAGATATATTTCCATGCAACTTCCATCATCATATTCATGACATACATTACTTTTGTCATATTGCCATTGCATGATCATGTAGTTGACATCGTATTTGTGGCAAAGCCACCATCCATTATTCTTCATTCATGTCACTCTTGATTCATTGCACCATCCCGGTACACCGCCGGAGGCATTCATATAGAGTCATGTCTTGTTCTAGTTTTGAGTTGTAATCCTTATGTTGTAATCAATAGAAGTGTGATGATCACCATTATTAGAGCATTGCCCAAAAAAAATAAGAAAGGCCAAAAGAAAAAAAGAAAGGCCAAAAAAAAAGAAAAAAAGAGAAAAAAAAGAAAATAAATAAAAAGCGCAATGCTACTATCTCTTTTTCCACACTTGTGCTTCAAAGTAGCACCTTGTTCTTCATATAGTGAGTCTCATATATTGTGCTTCAAAGTAGCACCTGTTCTTCATGTAGTGAGTCTCATAAGTTGTCTTTTTATACTAGTGGGAATTTTTCATTATAGAACTTGGCTTGTATATTCCTACGATGGGCTTCCTCAAATGCCCTAGGTCTTCATGAGCAAGCGAGTTGGATGCACACCCACTAGTTTTCTTTTATTGAGCATTCATAGCTCTAGTGCATCCGTTGCATGGCAATCCCTACTCCTCATGTTGACATCAATTGATGGGCATCTCCATAGCCCGTTGATTAGCCTCGTCAATGTGAGACTTTCTCCTTTTTTGTCTTCTCCACACAATCCCCATCATCATATTCTATTCCACCCATAGTGCTATATCCATGGCTCGCGCTCATGTATTGCGTGAAGGTTGAAAAAGTTTGAGATTATTTAAGTATGAAATGATTGCTTGGCTTGTCATCGGGGGTATAGAAGTTGGGAACATCATTGTGTGACGAAAATGAAGCATAGCCTAACTATATGATTTTGTAGGGATGAACTTTCTTTTGCCATGCTATTTTGAGAAGACATGATTGCTTTGATTAGTATGCTTGAAGTATTATTATTTTTATGTCAATATGAACTTTTCTCTTGAATCTTTCGGATCTGAATATTCATATCACAAGTAAGAAGATTTACATTGAAATTATGCCAAGTAGCACTCCGCATCAAAAATTCTTTTTTATCATTTACCTACTCGAGGACGAGCAGGAATTAAGCATCCCCAAGCTCGTGGGGCCCCCCTACCTCGTGGGGCCCTCGTAGCTCCACCGACGTACCCCTTGCACCCATATATACCTACATACCCCTAAAACTTCCAGAACAGAAGATAGATCGGGAGTTCCGCCGCCGCAAGCCTCTGTAGGCACCAAAAACCTTTCGGGAGCCCGTTCCGGCGCCCTGCCGGAGGGGGAAGCCATCACCGGTGGCCATCTTCATAATCCCGGCGCTATCCATGCTGAGGAGGGAGTAGTTCACCCTCGGGGTTGAGGGTATGTACCAGTAGCTATGTGTTTGATCTCTCTCTCTCTCTCGTGTTCCCTCTATGGCACGATCTTGATGTATCCCGAGCTTTGCTATTGTAGTTGGATCTTATGATGTTTCTCCCCCTCTACTCTTTTGTGATGAATTGAGTTTCCCCTTTGAAGTTATCTTGTCGGATTGAGTCTTTTATGAGAACTATTGATGTACGTCTTGCCATGATTATCTGTGGTGACAATGGGATATCATGTGCCACTTGATGTATGTTTTGGTGATCAACTTACGGGTTTCGTGACATTGGGAACCTATGCATAGGGGTTGGCACACGTTCTTGACTCTCCGATAGAAACTTTGGGGCACTCTTTGAAGTACTTTTATGTTGGTTGGATGAATCTGAGATTGTGTGATACATATCGTATAATCATGCCCACGGATACTTGAGGTGACAACGGAGTATCTAGGTGACAATAGGGTTTTGGTTGATTTGTGTCTTAAGGTGTTATTCTAGTACAAACTCTTTTATAGATTGATCCAAAAGAATAACTTTGAGGTGGTTTCGCACCCTACCATAATCTCTATGTTTGTTCTCCGCTATTAGTGGCTTCGGAGTGACTCTTTGTTGCATGTTGAGGGCTTGTTATATGATCTATCTATGTTATTATTGTTGAGAGAACTTGCACTAGTGAAAGTATGAACCCTAGGCCTTGTTTCCTATCATTGCAATACCGTTTACGCTCACTTTTACCACTTGTTACCTTGCTGTTTTTATTATTTCAGATTACAAATACCTATATCTACCATCCATATTGCACTTGTATCACCATCTCTTCGCCGAACTAGTGCACCTATACAATTTTCCATTGTATTGGGTGTGTTGGGGACACAAGAGACTCTCTGTTATTTGGTTGCAGGGTTGCTTGAGAGAGACCATCTTCATCCTACGCCTCCTACGGATTGATAAACCTTAGGTCATCCACTTGAGGGAAATTTGCTACTGTCCTACAAACCTGTGCACTTGAAGGCCCAACAACGTCTACAAGAAGAAGGTTGTGTAGTAGACATCAATGGGCGACTGAAGCATAGTCGACCCTAGTGCCTTGGGAAGCACAAAAGGCTCTGAACTCGTCAGAATCGAAGTTCGACCCATTATCAGTGATGATGTTGTGTGGAACACCATATCTAAATGTTAATTCTCTGATGAAACTAACAGCTGTACTTGCGTCAAGGTTTTTAATGGGCTTGGCTTCAATCCATTTGCTTAACTTGTCGACTGTTACGAGCACATGGGTAAAGCCACTCCTGCCAGTCCTCAGAGGTCCAACCATATCTAATCCCCAGACAGCAAAAGGCCAGATGAGTGGAATAGTCTTCAGAGCTGACGCGGGTTTATGCGACACGTTGGAGTAAAACTGACAGCATTCACATTTGTCTACTATTTATTTCGCCATCTCGTTGGCACGTGGCCAGTAAAATCCGTCTCGGTATGCTTTGGCCACGATGGTACGAGAGGACGCATGGTGACCACAGGTCCTCGAGTGAATATCATTGAGGATCATTCGGCCTTCTTCTAGCGTGATGCATTTCTGGCTGACTCCAGTTACACTTTCTCTGAACAACTGTCCTCTTATCACAGTAAAGGCTTTGGATCATCGATCGATCTGTCGAGCCTCTTCTTCATCCTCTGGAAGTTATTTCCTAAGAATGTTGCAATGTATGGCACTGTCCAGTTGGGAGTGACGACCAAAACCTCCATAATCAAGTCGACCACGGCTAGGACTTCGACTTCAGTCGGATCTGTGGCACTCTTAGGCTGTGGGGGCTCTTCAGTGAAAGGATCTTCCTGAATTGAAGGTGAGTGAATATGTTCCAAAAACACATTGCTGGGAATGGTCTCTCTCTTGGATCCTATCTTTGCTAATTCATCTGCAACTTGATTTTCCAGTCGGGGTATATGGTGAAGCTCCAACCGCTCAAACTTCTTTTCTAACTTTCTTACTGCATTGCAATAACCAGTCATAGCCGGGCTCCTGACATCCCACTCTTTCATTACTTGATTAACCACCAAATCTGAGTCACCGTAGACCATGAGGCGACGGACGCCGAGTGAAATGGCCATACGCAACCCGTATAAAAGTGCTTCATATTTAGCTTCATTGTTGGAGGAATCAAAATGAATCTGGAGAACATAGCTGAGCTTGTCCCCACGGGGGGATACCAATACTACCCCAGCACCGGAACCATTCAGCATCTTGGAGCCATCGAAGAACATGGTCCAATGCTCTGAGTGAACTTGAGTCAGCAGTTGCTGCTCAATCCACTCGGCAAGGAAAACTGCAATTGCTTGGGACTTGATAGCTTTCTTTGCCTCAAACTTGATATCCAATGGAAGGAGTTCAATCGCCCATTTTGCCACTCGACGAGTTGCGTCTCTATTGTTCAGAATTTTAGATAATGGTGCATCGCTGACGACTATAATGGAGTGATCAGAGAAATAGTGTGCAACCTTCTTCATGGTCATGTAGATTCCATAAACAAGCTTCTGATAATGCGGATATCTCTGTTTGGATGGAGTCAAAACTTCA
Source organism: Triticum timopheevii (assembly GCA_963921465.1). NCBI lineage: Eukaryota > Viridiplantae > Streptophyta > Magnoliopsida > Poales > Poaceae > Triticum > Triticum timopheevii. The sequence continues at coordinate 317,609,699 of OY997270.1, forward strand.
GAAAGATAATACACTGGGCGCTGAACTTTATAGGCTTTTCCTTCTTATTCCCGCTCAACCATGAGTATTGTACTGACAACTTGTCCAGTGGCTGCAATGTAAAGCAGTAAAGGCTCTTTGCTGATTGGTGCAGCAAGCACCGACTGGGTGGAAAGCAGGGCTTTGAGCTCTGCAAACGCTGCGTTAGCTTCATCAGCCCACTCGAATTTATCAAATTTCTTCATCAATCGGTAAAGAGGTAAGGCCTTTTCACCGAGATGAGAAATGAATCGACTCAAGGCGGCCAAACAACCAGAGAGCTTCTGAATGTCATGCACACGCACAGGACGTTTCATTCGGAGGATGGCACCGACTTTCTCTAGGTTTGCGTCGATCCCCCATTCGGAAACGAGGAAACCAAGTAGCTTTCCACCTGGGACTCCGAATGTGCACTTTGACAGATTAAGCTTGATATCATACCTTCTTAGGTTGGCAAAGGTTTCTGCGAGGTCGGTCAGTAGGTCGGAACCCTTTCGCGGCTTGACCACAATGTCATCCATATATGCTTCCACATTCCGACTGATTTGAGTGAGCAGGCACTTCTGAATCATCCTTATGAATGTGGCGCCAGCATTTTTGAGACCAAATGGCATGGTGACATAGCAAAAGCACCCGAATGGGGTGATGAAAGCCATTTTTATTTCATCGGGACCATACAGTCGGATCTGATGATACCCGGAATATGCATCTAGAAAAGACAAGCGCTCACACCCCACAGTCGAGTCGACAATCTGATTGATGCGGGGGAGAGGGAAATGATCTTTTGGGCAGACCCGATTGATATGCCTGAAATCGATGCACATACGAAGTGAATCATCCTTCTTAGGGACCATGACTACATTGGCAAGCTACTCGGAGTGGTAGATCTCTCGGATGAACTCCGCTGCTAGGAGCCGAGCCACTTCCTCGCCAATTGCTTTTCTCTTCTACACGGCAGACCGCCGAAGATGCTCTTTGACGGGTTTTGCCTTCGGATCGACACGCAAACGGTGCTCAGCCAGTCCCTTGGGTACACCCGGCATGTCAGAAGGTTTCCATGCAAAGATGTCCTAGTTCTCACGGAGGAACTGGATGAGCGCTTCTTCCTATTTGCTGTCGAGTGTTGTTGAGATAGGAGTCGGTGCAGCATTGGGATCGGTCGGGTGAATATGAATCGGCTTCATTTCTCCAGACGACTGAAATGCAGAATCTGTGGCAGGCTTCTTGGCTCGCAACAAATCACTTGGATCTGCATTTTTCTGATATTCTTGTAATTCAACTACTGCCATTTGTGCATCGGCGATTTTAGAACCCTTCTGGAAGCATTCCTCTGCCTTCTGCCGATTGCCAGTGACTGTGATCACTCCTCTGGGGCTAGGCATCTTTAGCTTGAGGTACACGTAGCATGGACGAGCCATAAAACGCGCATAGGCAGGCCTACCCAGAATAGCATGATAAGCACTCTGGAAATCCACTACTTCAAATGTCACTTTTCCTTACGGTAATTCTTGGAATCACCAAAAACTACGTCAAGGGCGATCTGGTCGAGTGATTCGGCTTTCTTTCCAGGGATAACGCCATGAAAACTCATATTGCTTTCGCTAAGCTTGGACATCGGAATGTCCATCCCTTTTAAGGTTTCAGCATAAAGGATATTCAGGCCACTACCACCATCCATCAGCACTTTGGTCAGTCGAGTGCCTTCAGCAACTGGGTCAATCACCAATGCTTGCCTCCCAGGAGTGGCTATGTGCACCGGGTGATTAGACTGGTCGAATGTGATGGCTGTTTGTGACCATTTCAGGTATGTGGTCGTCGTTGCTGGGGCAACCATATTTACCTCTTTGTTGATAACTTTCAATCGACTTTTGCTCTCAACATCAGCAAAAATCACCAGGGTCGAGTTGACCTTAGGATAACCATCATCTTCCTCTTCGTCCTCGTCCTTGTCCGACTCCTTTTCCTTCTCATTGGGTTGTTTCTCTCTGAATTGCTGGATCAGGAGTCGACATTGCCGAGTGGTGTGCTTAGGATAAATCAGATTACCCTCTTCATCCTTCTTCGTATGAATGTGACATGGTAAATCCAACACATCATTTCCCGCTTGATCTTTTACCTTCTTAGGGGTCTAGGGCCCCTTAGGTTTTCCTTTAAACTTTCCTTGAACTGCTGCCGCAATTTCGCCAGGCGCTGCAGGTTCAGCCTTACGTTTTTGTTTCCGATTGGAATTGCCTCCACCGGCGTCCTGGCCGACTGGTTTACTCTTTCCACTGCGGAGTCGATCCTCTTCTTCTCCGTTAGTGTACCGAGTGGCTATTTCCATCATCTGAGTCAGGGACATATCTCCAGTCCGACTAAACTTCAGGACCAGCTCTCGATATTTAACGCCTTCCTTGAAGGCACACCCTGCTTGGTGCTCAGATACATTTTCCACTATGTGATGCAAAGTGGTCCACCTCTGAATGTAATCCCTTAGAGTCTCACTCGGTTTTTGCACGCAATGCTGCAATTCTGTTAATCCTGCTGACCGCTTGCAAGTACCCTCAAAAGTTCTGACAAATACTCGGGCAAGCTCCTCCCAACTGAATATACTGCCCGGGGCTAACTGAGTCAACCACGCTCTGGCTGACCCTTCCAACATCAGAGGACGATGCTTCATGGCCACTTCATCATTTCCGCCACCAATCTGCACAACAACTCGGTAATCCTCAAGCCAAGTTTCAGGCTTGGACTCTCCAGTGAACTTGCTAACCCCAGTTGCCAACCTAAAGTTGGGAGGAATCACTGCAGCCCTGATGGCTCTACTGAAACATTCTAGACCCGAAACATGAACTCTGCTGCCAGTCGGACGATCTCTGTTAAGGTCCTCCCTGTGCGCTCTGTTCCAGTCGACTAGACCTTGAACGAGAATAGATCTCACATCAAAGCCTGGCTCTCTTGGGTCGACCGGTACTCTGCACTTGCCACTGTGAAGGCACATATGACCCACTCCTCGGAGGAGGGGTGGGCACTCGACGACGGTCGTCACGGCCGAGTAGGTGATCATACTGCCCATGGTTCCTGTACTGATCCTGCTGATGCCCACGACCTTCACGCCGCAGGGGCGATCTTGGGCTGTGGGCCGACTAAACTATATCCGGCACCATGGATATGCTATGAATCCTATTTCGCGACTGAGACACTGCTCTGTTCTGTTCTCCTGCTGCCCGGAGTAAGGCCCGGATCTGCATCAAACCTCTACCAGCCTCCGACTAGGAAGGCTGAACTGACTCTGCTATTCGGGCCACAACTGTGAGATTTTTAATCGGAGTGTGGTATACCTTAGGTTGAGGCAGAAAAAGCTGTCATCGACTGGACTCAGGGATCTGCTCTCGAGCATGCTCATCGAGTGCGTGCTGTAGGTTCTCCAGTCGAGTGCACTCAACCAAATTGTCTAGGCGCACCTCTTCCAAGGCCCGAGCCTCGGGGGTTTCCCCAATGATGGGCGTGTGGAGTGCATCCATGTTGCGGCGACGAAGTTCTTCTCTCTGATGTGAAGAGAGAGGTTAGGGACGGTACTCCTCGTGAACGCGCGACGGATCACCGCCACCATCACCGCCGTCGTCACGGCGGAATCCAGGCAGACTACGCAGTCCGTCGACCATCAAAACTTCAGCCGCAGGGTCGCTGCTATCACACTCGGATGCGGTCTCGACGGAGCCAGTCGAACATGCCATAGAGAGTTTTGTCGGGCTCGATTGCCGCGACTTGATGGGTGGCCGAATGACGAGCCACCGCATGTTTCACCCACTACTGAAGCCGCGACCGACCGGATCGCTTGCGATGGTGAACAGCGGGGAGAGAAGACACCACAGAAGCTGACCGATACTGGGTCGACGGCTGCCGGAGAAGGACGCCGTGTACGCACGCGCGAAAGTGCGTTGCCCCACGGACGGGGAGCACCTCGATGTCAAGGGGAGCTTCCTGAAGCCAGGCGGAGTCATCGGCGACGAAGACGAGCGTGCCGAGACGGATCTCGCGGCCCTTAGCCAATCCACCGCTGGAAACCATGATGATGGGGATCGGAAAAATCGCAACTTCACCAACAAGTCGCTAAGACACCTGCCCCACGGTGGGCGCCAACTGTCGTGGTCCTAAGACTGACAGTAGAAAGGGGGGGTAGGTATGGAGAGGCAAGATATCAGCTATGGTGAAATTGTACACACAGGATTTACGAGTTCAGGCCCTTCACGGTGGAAGTAAAAGCCCTACGTCTTGGTGCCGAGAGGCGGTTGACTGGATTATATGCGTGTGGTGTTATAGGGGGTGCCAACCCTTGTGCCAGAGGAGGGGGTGGCTTATATAGAGTGCCCCAGGACCCCAGCCCTCCTCCATTACAAGGGGTTCAATGTACATAAAGACGGGGCGTTACTGATAACGTCAGCCATAAGTGCTATTAATGATCTTAAAGACTACGGAGTGAACGCCTAACCATTGCAGTGCTGAGTGAGTCTTGGTCTTCAATAGGTCGAGTGGTTCCTTGTATGGTCGAGTGACATCAGGTAAGAGGGATACCCGAGTGATATGGTCGGTCGAGTGGATTGCACTCGAAGCCTTCCCTAGGTATTCCTTGTTGTCTCTTGGACTTCTTTGCTTCTAGGGTAGTGACCTTGGGTAGGGCATATAGGTCATGCCTGTGACCCTACCCTAGGTCCGTATCCTCATCACCGAGTACTGTTCATCTTTCTCCCAGCTCAACTTGACCACATCTATCACATTTTCTATGATTGGTACATCCGTGACCCTCTGCCATAAGTCAAGAAATTGCAAGAGCACCTTGGGTGCGAGGTTCGGGCCAATCTTCCGTGCCCATTTACTGTTGATGACCAGTCCGATATGAGCATAGATTGTCTGATCCTAGGCGGGATCCTGTCGTATACCAAGGGTGCTATCTCACATAGCCTTGACCTGTTCAGCCACCTGTCTTCGCCGAAAAGAGTTGATTTCCATTGCCCATTGTCGTGCTCGCCACCGCCTGTACCAAGGCAAGTGCTTCAGCTGGTACACTGGTCTGAAACTCAGCCCATGACCTGTCCTTGTCGTATTTCTGTAGCTGTTGGGGATATAACCCCACGGTATGACCCGCCCGTTTAGGGCCGGGTCATTCAATGGCGACTTAAGAAGTATGGTCTGACAATGGGCTCAGGCAACCACAAGTTCAAGGTCCAGGAGATGAGTCGCCAGGTGGGCTGACTCGTGACCCAGAAGCACAAGCCGCCAATGTCAGCCATAGTGCCAAAGGAAGTTTCTTACTTAGGAAACAAGGAAAATAGGAAACATAATATGACAAGGATCATAGTACGAACCAGACTCTATTGTAAGCCCAGGGCCTCCACTTATATATAAAGGGAAGTCCCTGAGGCAGAAAGACTAAGTTTACAATATCTCGAGTACTAGGTTAGCCAGGTCGCACCCTTGTAATCGAGATCACAATCATCAATAGCAATCAAGCAGGAGTAGGATTTTACCTTCAGCGTGAGGGGCCGAATCTAGGTAAACCCTTGTCTCTCGATTCCGATCAACCCCGTCCAAGCTTCCGCTTTGTGGCAATGGCCTCATGACTAAGTCCTTTCACGAGGACATCTGCCGTGACAAAACCACGTCAATTGGCGCCCACCGTGGGGCGATCGCTCGGTGGTGTTGAGTTCTTGGAGGGAGCTCTCCCAAGGATAGAGGGATACGTGAACCGCCGCATGACCAAGAGTTTCCGCGACAAGCTCTACATCAACAACTCATGCTGGGGCCCCGAGGCTGACTCAATCGAGTATGGGTACCGGGTCCCCTTCAGCAAGATCCACGTCTTCATCGGCAAGATCGGCTAATCAGGACCCGAGCCGGACATCTGCACTGAGATCATCGAGCCGGCTCGGTGCATGCAACCTGCCCAGGCTCAAGCTGCCCGGGGCCATGTTTTTGTCGACTTCACTCACGGACAACTCTGCGTCTAGTGGGGACGCCCTTGTTTACTCTGATGGAAAGTCATCAATTGGGAAGACGGAGTCGATCTGCCCCCTGTATGATGGCAGGCTTGGGAGCTGCTCCGACGATGAGTCGGCCAGACGACCATGAGTCGCCCCATTGGACCACCATCTATATGGCGGGCACCGCTTCGGCTCTTGAATCCACCATGGCAGGCTCCGTGGGAGGAGCCGGCGCCTCAGCGACTGGTCCAAATGTGGCTGGCCCGGTCAAACCCCTGGCTCAAGTTCTCTCAGAGCTGGTCGCATCTTTGACGACTCTCCTCGAGTCGCCCTTAACAATAGAAAATCAGGAAGAGAGCTATGTGGAGGTGGCTAAAATCCGTGAGCAGATGACTAAAGCTCAGGAGGATATCACCGCTGAAAGTGCTCGCATGGTACAGCTACCTAGATCCATAATGAAATGGAGGACCTGAGGACAGAGTCCTGGCGCCTGGGTCTCTATCATCACGCTTCTAAGGCGGGCCATAGGAGACGGCATGAGACACGCCTGCCCCAGGCTTTGAGGGAACGCGTCTGTTCAATACAGCTACGCCCGACGCCGGGACGAGCACCCCCGCAACACCGATTGTAACCCAATTAAACCGTGGCGTGCCACAAAACAGCAATGGTGGACCATCTCCAGCTCAGCCTCACGAGCCAAACCCAAACCCGCCACCAGTTCGGACGACTCCAGATCGCTTCGTTACACCGGCGAGTTACTTTCCAACCCTGTTGATAACTGATGTCGCTTGAGATGCGTTGGTGTTTCCCCAGGGAATAAGGGAGGATGCAACACAACAACGGTAAGGTATTTCCCTCAGTGATGAGACCAAGGTTATCGAACTAGAAGAGAACCACGCAACACTACGTAAACGGTACCTGCACACAAATAACAAATACTTGCAACCCGACGCGTTAAAGGGGTTGTCAATCCCTTTCGGGTAGCGGTGCCAAAAAGTGACGCAAGGATAGGATAAAATTGTAGTAGATTGATAGATGCAAATAAAGGTAAATAAAATGCAACAAGGTATTTTTGGGCTTTTGATAATATAGATCTGATAAAAGAAGCAAATAACAGAAAAGGCAATTGACAATATGGATTTGAAAATCAATGATAGGAAGATAGACCCAGGGGCCGTAGATTTCACTAGTGGCCTCCCTCGAGAAAATAACAACGGTGGGTAGACAAATTACTGTTGGGCAATTGATAGAAAAGCAAATTATTATGACGATATCCAAGACAATGATCATATATATAGGCATCACATCCAAGATTAGCAGACCGACTCCTGCCTGCATCTACTACTATTACTCCACACATCGACCACTATCTAGCATGCATCTAGTGTATGAAGTTCATGGAAAACGGAGTAATGCAATAAGAATGATGACATGATGCAGATAAGATCTATTCATCTAGGAATAGATCCCATCTTTTTATCCTTAATAGCAATGATACATGCGTGCCTTGCTGCCCCTTCTGTCACTGGGAAAGGACATCGCAAGATCGAACCCATTACAAAGCACCTCTTCATATTGCAAGATAAATATATCAAGTTGGCCAAACAAAACCGAAATATCGAAGAAGAAATACGAGGCTATAACAATCAAGAATGGATATTAAATCAAGGAAAATCTGATAATAAATTCACAATTCATCGGATCCCAACAAACACACCGCAAAAAGTCATTACATCAAATAGATCTCCAAGAGGCCATTGTGTTGAGATACAAAGAGAGAAAAAGCCATCTAGCTACTGCCTACAGACCCATAGGTCCGAGTTGAACTACTCACGCATCATCGGAAAGGAACCAATGAGGATGATGAACCCCTCCGTGATTGTGTTCCCCTCCGGCGGAGTACCGGAATAGGGCTCTAGATTGGATCTCATGGTTCTGGAACTTGCGGTGGCTAGAATAAAATTTCGTCCACTCCTCTAGGGTTTCTGGAGCAAGGAGGTATTTATAGAGCGGCGCGGGAGGCCACCGAGGTGGGCACAACCACCTGGGTGCACCTAGGGGGCCAGGCCCTGGTGGGTTGTGCCCCCTCGGGGCACCCCCAGGTGCTTCTTTGGCCCATCTGGTGTCTTCTGGTCCAAAAAAAATCCACAAAAAGTTTCGTTGCATTTGGACTCCGTTTGATATTGATTTTCTACGATGTAAAAAACAAGCAGAAAACAGCAACTGGCACTTGGCACTATGTCAATAGGTTATTCGAAAAAATGATATAAAATGATTGTAAAACATTCAAGAATGATAATATAATAGCATGGAACAATAAAAAAGTATAGATACGTTGGAGACGTATCAACATCCCCAAGCTTAGTTCCTGCTCGTCCTCAAGTAGGTAAATGATAAAAATAGAATTTTTGATGTGGAATGCTGCCTAACATGTTCATCACATATTCTTTCCTGTATAGCATGGACAATTGGACTTTTATATGGTTCAAAGCAATAGTTTAGTTTTGACATGAGGACTTTAATACTCAAGCACATCAACAAACAACCATGTCTTTCAAAATATCAATACTAAAGCAATTTATCCCTATCCCATCATGCTTAATCATTGATCCATTCATGCAACACATCCAAATATTAATTACATCCAATGCTCAAGTATGATAATAGTGTTTCATAATTGGTGCTTTATAGGAGAAGATGGAGACAAAAATAAAAATAAAAATTGCATTAAGTAAAAGATAGGCCCTTCGCATAGGGAAGTAGGGATTTGTAGAGGCGCCAGAGCTCAAAGCAAAAATTGAGAGATCAAATTATTAGGGTGTCATGCTTTTCTCGCCAATGAGAACGACTTAGAGTTCCCAACACTTGTCATGCTAGATATATCATAGGCGGTTCCCAAAGATAAAATAAAGTTTATTCCTTTTTCCACCAAACTTTCACAATCCATGGCTAACCATATCCACGGGTGCCCTCCATACCAACACTTTACAAGGAATTTATTGTATGACAACATAAAGTAAATTTTCTTTTTCATTTCGGGACTGGGAATCCCTATTACCACCATACTCTCGTGCAATGACAAGTTAATAAGCACTCATCTTGAGAATAACACATCTAGCATGAAAAATATTAGCCACCCATTGCCTCTTCATGAGCGGTACGGGCACACAAAAGATAAATTTATTTTGAAATTTAGAGTTGGCACATACAAATTTGCCTAGAACGGCAAGAAACACCGCATATATGTAGGTATGGTGGACTCATTTGGCATAACTTGGGTTTTAGGATTTGGATGCACAAGTAGTATTCCTACTTAGTACAAGGTGGAGGCTAGCAAGAAATTGAGAAGCGACCAACCAAGGAACGAAAACCATCATAAGGGAACATTGAACATAACTAATACCGAATAATGCAACACAAGTAGGATGTAGTTTCATTGCATGACTATTGACTTTCGTTCTTGCATAGGGAATCACAAACCTTAACATCAATATTCTTACTAAATCATAATTACTCATTAACATGGCTCACATATCACTATCATCATATCTCAAAACTATTACAAAGAATCAAGTTTATTTTGTCCAATGATCTTCATGAAATTTTTATTATATCCTCCTTGGATATCTATCACTTTGGAACTAGTTTCAGATGTTTCTTTTATAAGCTCAAAAAAATATAAGTGAAGAAGATGAGAATCATATTTCTTTCTCTCACATTAATCTAAGTGAAGCGTGAGAGAACTTCTTCAAAGATAACGAAGCACACCGTACTCAAAAAGATATAAGTGAAGCACTAGAGCAATTCCAAGGCTCTAAAAATTTAAGTGAAGCATAGGAGCAAGCATAGCATATTTTGGCTCTCCAAAATAGGTGTGTACAACAAGGATTCTTATTAAAAATTAAAAATTAAAACAAGCAAAGACTCATATCACAAGACGCTCCAAGCAAAACTCATGATATGTGACAAATAAAAAATATAGTTTAAAGTAAAATACCAATGGTCGTTAGAAGAAAGAGGGGATGTGATGACCCACAAGTGTGGGGGATCTATCGTAGTCCTTTCGATAAGTAAGAGTGTCGAACCCAACGAAGAGCAGAAGGAAATGACAAGCGGTTTTCAGTAAGGTTTTCTCTGCATGCACTGAAATTATCGGCAACAGATAGTTTTGTGATAAGGTAATTCGTAAAGGGTAACAAGTACAAAAGTAAATAAGGTGCAGCAATGTGGCCCAATCCTTTTTGTAGCAAAGGACAAGCCTGGACAAACTCTTATATGAAGGAAAATGCTCCCAAGGACACATGGGAATTATCGCCAAGCTAGTTTTCAGCACGCTCATATGATTCACGCTCGTTACTTTGATAATTTGATATGTGGGTGGACCAGTGCTTGGTTACTACCCTTTCTTGGACAAACATCCCACTTATGATTAACCCCTATTGCAAGCATCCGCAACTACAAAAGAAGTATTAAGGTAAACCTAACCATGGCATGAAACATATGGATCCAAATTAGCCCCTTACGAAGCAACTCATAAACTAGGGTTTAAGCTTCTGTCACTCTAGCAACCCATCATCTACTTATTACTTCCCAATGCCTTCCTCTAGGCCCAAACAATGGTGAAGTGTCATGTAGTCGACTTTCACATAACACCACTAGAGGAGAGACAACATACATCTCATCAAAATATCGAACGTATACCAAATTCACATGACTACTTATAGCAAGACTTCTCCCATGTCCTCAGGAAAACAAACGTAACTACTCACAAATCATATTCATGTTCATAATCAGAGGGGTATTAATATGCATATAGGATCTGAATATATGATCTTCCACCGAATAAACCAACTAGCATCAACTACAAGGAGTAATCAACACTACTAGCAACCCACAGGTACCAATCTGAGGTTTTGAGACAAAGATTGGATACAAGAGATGAACTAGGGTTTGAGAGGAGATGGTGCTGGTGAAGATGTTAATGGAAATTGATCCCCTCCCGATGAGAGGATCGATGGTGATGATGATGGTGATGATTTCCCCCTCCTGGAGGGATGTTTCCCCGGCAGAACAACTCCGTTAGAGCCCTAGATTGGTTTCGCCAAGGTTCCACCTCGTGGCAGTGGCATCTCGTCCCGAAAGCTTGCTTATGATTTTTTAGGGTAAGAGACTTCGTATAGCAGAATATGGGCACCGGAGGCCTGCCAGGTGGCCCACGAGGTAGGGGGCGCGCCCAGGCGGGTACGGCGTGCCCCCACCCTCGTGGACGGTGGGTGGCCCCCCTCTGGTATTTTCTTCGCTCAATATTTTTTATTAATTCCAAAAATAACTTCCATGGAGTTTCAGGACTTTTGGAGTTGTGCAGAATAGGTCTCTAATATTTGCTCCTTTTCAAGCCCGGAATTACTGCTGCCGGCATTCTCCCTCTTCATATAAACCTTGTAAATAAGAGAGAATATGCATAAGTATTGTGACATAACGTGTAATAACAGCCCATAATGCAATAAATATCGATATAAAAGCATGATGCAAAATGGACGTATCAACTCCCCCAAGCTAAGACCTCGCTTGTCCTCAAGCGGAAGCCGATAATGAAAAATATGTCCACATGTTTAGAGATAGAGGTGTCGATAAAATAAAATACGGACATGAGGGCATCATGATCATTCTTATAACAACAACATATATAAATATTGTCATATGATTTCTTATACTAAAGTAACAATCTATTCACAATTTCAAGTATGAATCAGAAACTTCATTGAGAACCAACAAACTATGATCTCAGTCATTGAGGCAATTGCAATTTATCATAACATTGGAAAGAGTCAATATAAGAGCTTTTCAGCAAGTCCACATACTCAACTATCATTTAGTCTTTCACAATTGCTAACACTCACGCAATACTTATGGTTATGGAGTTTTAATCGGACACAGAGAAAGATAGGGGCTTATAGGTGCTGCCTCCCAACCTTTTACCTCAAGGGTAATGTCAACAATGATAGTTCATGCTAACTTACATCCAATTGGATATATATATATATATATATATATATATATATATATATATATATATATATTAGGAGCTTTCCAACACAAGGTGCTTGCCAAAGGACAAAATGTAAGAAGGAAAGGTGAAGATCACCATGACTCTAGTAAAAGGTATATGACAAAAGTGAAAGATAGGCCCTTCGTAGAGGGAAGCAGAGGTTGTCATTTGCTTTTATGGTTGGATGCACGAAATCTTAATGCAAAAGAACGTCACTTTATATTGCCACTTGTGATATGGACCTTTATTATGCAGTCCGTCGCTTTTATTGCTTCCATATCACAAGATTGTACAAAGCTTATTTTCTCCACACTAATAAGTCATACATATTTAGAGAGCAATGTTTTATTGCATGCAAGATGACAACTTACTTGAAGGATCTTACTCAATCCATAGGTAGATATGGTGGACTCTCATGGCAAAACTGGGTTTAAGGATATTTTGGAAGCACAAGTAGTATCTCTACTTGGTGCAAAGAATTTGGCTAGCATGAGGGGGCAACATGTTGGATGATCCATGACAATATACTTTATTTCGGATATAAGAAAACATAACCCATTATGTTGTCTTCCTTCTCCAACATCAACTCTTTAGCATGTCATATTTTAATGAGTGCTCACAATCGTAAAAGATATCCAAGATAGTATATTTATATGTGAAAACCTCTCTTTCTTTATTACTTCCTATTAATTGCAACGATGACCAAAGCTATGTTTGTCAACCCTCAACAACTTTTATTTATCATACTCTTTATATGTGAAGTCATTACTCTCCATAAGATCCATATGATCTCTTTATTTCTTTTTATTCTTTCTTTTTATTTTATTCCCTCAAGATCAAAGTAAGATAATCAAGCCCTTGACTCAACACTAATCTTTATTATATATAGCTCACGGACTCGATTACATAGAAGGATCATAAAGCAAAGCTCCAAACTAGATCATACCAAAACTTTCTTCTATTAGATCAAGATATTACTAAAAGGAACAAAGTAAGAAAAAGGGTAAAGATATGAGTGTGATGGTGATACGATATCGGGGCACCTCCCCCAAGCTTGGCAGTTGCCAAGGGGAGTGCCCATACCCATGTGTTCAGTTCTCCTTTGCTGGTGAAGAAGGTGGTGATGATGATGGATAGTCGCACATCGAGCGTAGGAGCTCCTCCAGTTTGCGGATAATGCCCTTGAGTGCGGTGATATGCTCCTTCAACAAAATATTTTCACGCGTGAGATACTTGTTTTGTATGCGAGCTAACTCAATCATCATGAAAGCTTCAATCTTAGTTGGGTAAGAAGGTTGTGATGAGGTTGAAGGATGTCTTCTTCTTCTGCCGCCGGAGCTTGATCCTCCATGACCTTCTTAATCCTATCATCCTTGTTGATCTCCCCAGGTTCTTCTTTCTTCAGTGCTATCTTCATTAGCCAAGCATCATTGCCTTCATTGTTGGAGGGGGGTGATGACATGATGCCTGGCCTTGACAACTCTGACAAAAAACATCTCGAAACAAAGACAGAGGATATTTGCGTGATACGGTGGTCAAAACCTTCGGGAGAATATATAATGAATTTTTACCGACTAAAAGAAGCATCGTGCAAGAAAACAGAGTCCGGAGAGCACACGAGGTGCCCACGAGGCAGGGGGGCGCGCCTAGGGGGTACGGCGCGCCCTCCACCCTCGTGGATGCCTCGTGTCCTCTTCGGACTACTTCTTATTTTCCTATTTTCCTAAATATTCCAAAACGGAGAAAAATTGCGATTAGAACTGTTTTGGAGTTGGTTTACTTACCGTACCACATACCTATTCCTTTTCAGAGTCTGAAACATTCTGGAAAGTGTCCCTTATGTATTCCTTCGGGGTTATGGTTTCAATAACATTATTTTCAACATTTATAGGATTACCTGAGATATAATGTTTGATTCTTTGTGAAAGTGCGTTATATCGACTAGAGGGGGGGGGGGTGAATAGGCGATTTTTATGAATTCTTCATTGAGGAATTTGCGGATGAGGAAATTCCTAAACGAAGAACTACTTGCAGCGGAATTAGTACTCAAAAGTAAACATAGCAGAACACAAGCATAGTCATCATGATGAAATGAAGACAAGCACAGAGTACAGAAAGCGTAAGCACAGGATAACACGGGATGAAGACGGACAGACTGAAGGAATTAAACTGAGGAAATTGAGAAAGTCTTCAGTCAAAGTCCTCAAACAGATATGAACAAGCACACAACAACTGAAATACGGAAATGAAAGAGTTGAGGAAATAGAACCAGTAAGCTTGATGAAGACAATGATTTGGTAGACCAGTTCCAACTGCTATCTCAGTTGTACGTCTGGTTGGAGCGACTAGGTATTTAAACCTGAGGACACACAGTCCCGGACACACAGTCCTCACCGTATTCTCCTTGAGCTAAGGTCACACACACCTCGCCCAATCACTCGTGGTAAGTCTTCAGGTGACTTCCAAACCTTCACAGACTCGGTCACTCGGCGATCCACAATACCTCTTGGATGCTCTAGACCATGACGCCTAACCGTCTTGAAGAAGAACAGTCTTCAAAGGTAACAAGCGTCGGATCCATGCAGGATCAATCTCTTCAGTGATGCTCAATCACTTTGGGTTTGTTGGTGTGTTTGGGTTTGGGTTTTCCTCACTTGATGATTTTCGCTCAAAGTCCTTGGAGGATGGGTTGCTCTCAAATGACAAGTGTCAGTTTCTCTCAGAGCAGCCAACCAGCTAGTGGTTGTAGGGGGCGGCTATTTATAGCCTAGGGAGCAGCCCGACATGATAAGACATAAATTCCCTTCAATGATATGACCGTTAGGTGGGTAGATATTTTGGGACAGCTGGCGCATAGCACAGCAACGGTCGGAAGTTTGACTCTCAAATTCCTCAGAGCTATCATGTTCCTCAACTGTGTAGGCAATCCGCACTGGCGAATTCCTAACTCCTCAGTCAGAACAAATTCCTCAGCAACCAGAAGAACTTCGTCTCTGTTACTAAAGAAATTGACTGAACTGTATGAGATTTCCAATGGCTTCACTCGAAAGGATTGGTAGGTGTAGGATTTTGAGTTGAGCATCACATGGAAATTTTTCCTTAGTATTTCCTCGACCCCCTTTAACAGTATGGTGTTTCCTATGACTCAAGAAAGAGAGAATGCAACTACAAAAAACAAAAGTCTTCACGCTTCATGTTCCTCAAATGAATACCAAGTCTTCAAGGTCACACCAATTTCTTCACTTTCAAAGTCTTCAGAAATCCTAAGTCTTCAGTCGAAGAAATTCATTTTTAGGGGTCGACTTTTTCTGTAAATATCAAACTCCTCATAGACTTATAGACCTGTGTACACTCACAAATGCATCAGTCCCTTAACCTATAAGTCTTCAATACACCAAAATCACTAAGGGGCACTAGATGCACTTACAATCTCCCCCTTTTTGGTGATTGATGACAATATAGGTTAAGTTTTCAACGGGGATAAACATATGAAGTGTAAATACTGATATTGAGGAATTTGATTGCAAGATATAGAAGAACTCCCCCTGAAGATGTGCATAGTGAGGAATTTTCTTTTGAAGCAATGCACACTTGAAGAGTATAATCATGGAGATCTCCCCCTATATATTGTAATTCATACACGCATTTGACATATAATATGTAGAATTTGAAATGCATGATGAAATATGGTGACTGATGTAATTCAACATGCATGCATTGACATTAATGAGTAATAAGTATGCATAAGAACTCAGCAAAAAGTATCAGGCCACCATAGAGTTTAAGTTTACAACTCGATTCAACAAAGTCATCAGAAGAACGAGAGTTGTAACGTAGCCAAAAAAATGCCCATATAAGATAGACCTGCTTGAAGACTAACTCAATTCCCCCCCCCCTTTGTCATCGAATGACCAAAATGGTTGAATAATGAGGACTAACGCCCCTGAAGAATATCATGATGATGGAGGAGCGCCAGCGTTGTTGGGGTCTTGTGTCATTATAGGACCTGCTGCAGTGTCGTCCAAGTCTTCATATTCATCCGTGTCACGTGACGAAGAAAATGAATTGGCCACCAAGGAAGGAACCTTGACCTTCCTGTATTTCTTCGATGGAGGAGCAGACCAGTCAAAATCTTCCTTGAAACCCATTTGCTTCAGATCTTCCTCACCATAGAGATGTAACAGAATAGCCCAGGTGCGATCGAAGACTTCATGGAGGTAGTAATGGTTTTTCTTCACTGCATTATGGGTAGGAGTCATGTTGTGAAGAATAGAGCCAAACTGACGCTTAACCCATTTGTGGTTTCGATCCACCTTCTGGTGAAGACTAACAAGCAGCTCACGGCCAGTCATCACACGAGGAGCAGTGGCTTGAGGATTTGGCTTGGATGCATTGGCAGTAGAATCATGAGTGGCAGAGTCATCATTGGTGGAATAAGATGCAGCTTTGCGGAACTGACCATCCAATGGACGAATACCTTCATCGATAATAGATGGTGCCTTGCCCTTCTCATCAGCTGAGGAATATGTCCCTCGAGGACTTCAATCGGTGGCAAGTAGCTGAGGTGATTCTGAAAGTCAGCTTTGTAGTTGAGTGAAGACCTTGTTCTGAGGAATCTCATGATCCAAGGAGCATAAGGCTTCAACTCAAACGGAGAAAGTGCAACATTTTCCAGAGTCCTCATGAAGAAATCATGATAGTTGACAGTGATGCCATGCATGATGTTGAATATCATATTCTTCATGATGCCAACAATTTCCTCATCAGATGAGTCGTGGCCTTTGATAGGACTCATAGTCTTCGTCAGAATGCGATAGACGGTTCTTGGCACATACAACAATTCCTTCCTGAGGAAATTTGTCCTTGGGGCTTGACCAGGCTTCAGAGGCTTCATGAGCACTTACATGTAATGAGCAGTGAGTTCAGGCTCTTGGTACAGACAACGAGCACCTTCAAGTGGAGGACTGATTGGCAGGGCATGAAGCAATCTAGAGGCCGGTGCCTTATAATGAGTGTTTTCGGTCATCCAGTCTAACACCCAAGGTTTGATATCATCAGCATCACCTGTGATGTGCAGTGTTGCGTACAACTGAAGAATAAGCTCTTCATTCCAATCAACTATGTCAGAGCAAAAGTTGAGCAGTCCTGCATCATGAAGCATACTGAGGACTTGAGAGAAGCAAGGCATGGATTCCATGTCCACGTGAGGAATATGCTCGTGGTCGAAGACTTTGTCCTTGTTGAAAAGCAGTGAAGAATAGAAGTTTTCCTGGCTGGCAGTCTAGAAGTGCTTCCTTCTAAGACGAGAATTGTCATAAGGATTGAATACACTGAAGAAAACATGCTTGCCGAAGAAGTCATCAGCCTTGAATTTTTGCTTCTTTGAGAAGGGATCCTTTGGCTTGGGCTGAGGAGTGTCAGTCAATTGCATCACCACCTCAGGAACCACAATCTCAGGATCCACAGACTGAGGAATTTCAGGCTCTGCAGCAGCTGCAGCCTGGGTCTTCAATTCTTCATTTACATTTTCATCAGCAGTAGTGGCTGGAATTTCTTCATGGACAGATGGAGTTGCATGAGGTTCTTCAGATCCCATTTGTACTTCAGTAGCAGTAGGGGACTGAGGAATTGCTTGAAGTGGAGTGAACATTGGAGAGTTGGGGTGCTGACTTTCCCAAAAGTCATCATTCAACACAGGTGTAGTACAGCCAATGTCCACATCCTCATCTTCCATTTCTTCAATGCTAGCCTCTTCAGCAGTGAACTAAGGCATAGGCGAGGAGACAACTGGTGTTGAAGGGATTGTATCCACTTCAATTTCTTCATCCAGCTGCTCTGACGAAGCAGCAGAAGGATTCTCTTCATCAGATTCGCTTGGAATCACATAGTCTTCATCATAAGGAACAAGGTCCTTTGATGGCATAAATGAGAGAGGAACAACATCAATGGGATTTGCAAACGACTTGTCAAAGGCTTCATCTTCTTCGGAGCTGAAGAATTTGATGAAGTTGATGCCTTCCTCTTCTTCACAGCTGCATGCTCTGCAGCCTTGGTCTTCTTCGCATCTGATGCAGATGGAAGGATCGGAGTTGGTGTAGGCGCAGGAGGAGCAGAGGAATTTGGTTCAGTTTCTTTAGGCGCAACTGATGCAGTTGCCCTGACTTCTTCATTTTCTTCAGGCGCACCACTAGTGGATGCCCTGGCAATTTCTTCAGTGGCTGGAAGGCAGTCATCAGCCCTGGTACTTCCATTTTCTTCAGCAGCCTGATTGTCATTAGCCGTGCTGGCATGTTCTTCAGTAGGCTGTGCAGATGCTTCAGCCTAATGATTTTCTTGTTGCGTTGGGGCTGCAACATTTGAAGTGAATTTGTCAGTAATCTTCACAAATCTGACTTTGGCTCCAAGCCAGTCAGCATAGTAGCGATCAAATTCATCACTCAATTAATTGATTTCAGCTTGTAAGGCAACGAGTTGTTCAGGGGAGAGACTGAGGACATTGTCCTTGAGGTAGTGCTGCTTCTTGTACTGCGCTTTCTTCACTCTTCTTCCTTCTTCAAATTTCCACTTCTCTTCTTCAATGAAGGCAGTGAAAACATGACTTTGACCAGGAGTGACGTTCATCTCCGGTAAAGGCATGTTTGGGTCCTTGTGCCATAAATCGATGAAGTCTAGGATCAACTTTGGATCCAGTAGCATTGGCACATTGCTGCCTTTGGCTCTAGCGGCCCTGGCCTGCCTGTCTCTGATAATTTCGGCAAGTTCTTCATCATTAGAGGGCACTTGAAAGGCGACCTGCTTCTTGTGAGGACTTGGTCGAGAGCCTCGTCCAGTAGTGGCCTTTTTCTTCAGCAGAGAGGGGCTAGTTGAGGAATTTGGTGCAGCCGAGGAACTCGCAGAAGCTCCCGAGGCAATTGAGATGCCTGTAGTCCTTTGGCACGTGGCGAGATGCACAGGTGCAGAGGATTTAGTTGGAGCAGCTGAGGACTTTGTCGGAGGAGGTGATGACTTTGGAGGAGGAGGAGTAGTTTGAGGAATTGGCCGTGAGGACTTTGAAGAATCTAGCCGTGAGGGCATTGCTCAGGAACTTGGCTGTGAGGGCATTGAGGGTGAAGCACTTGGCTTGTGAGCAGGCTTCTTAGCCATGGCCTTCTTCGGCTTGCTAGCAGAGGCCTCAACAGCGGTAGCAGCAGCAGCAGCAGAGTCTTCATTAAATTTCATCACTGCTTCCTTTGCTTGTTTGGCCAGTTTGGCCTGGCGCTTTGCCCATTCATCAGGATAATCCTCACCGCGCTTGAGGCTGGTGGGATTTGCCAATTGGCCAGGTGCCAATGGAGGTCTTGGGCATGGAGGATTGAGTGCGAATTTCTTCATATACTTGGGAGTGACAAATCTGTACTCCCTCCATTCCCGTGCCCATCTCCTCTCAATCTTTTGAATGCGCACCTTGCGCTGAATTTTATCTTCCTCAGGGGTTGTGTAGTATCCAGCATAAATATCATCAGGGACTCAAATGCTGTGTTGACCTCAGGCCTCTTTCCACCCTTCTGTGGCTTCTTACTGTCAGCCATTTTCTTCAGCTGAGGAATATGAACAACTGAAGTTTCTGAAGAGGTGTGCAACTTTTCTTCGAGGAACGCTGCAAATGAGTAAAGTTGATGAGAACCTAGTGATTTAGCAGTGGACATGTGTACCTGTGAACAGAGTATAGTTGCGAGGAATTTGGAGAGGCCATATGCGTTCTCAGAAGGTTTTTCTAAAAGAATAAGTTTGAGGAATTTGACCAAATGAGTCTTGAGGAATTTCACTAAGCGTGCTTTGTCTTAGGTTCCAGAGTTGTATAGATCAAAGATCCACACAATTGAGGAATCTTGAAGAAGATCATTGCTTAGAGAAACGAATCAAGAGCAGATGACATGTGAGGTGTTCAGTGTGTGAAGATTTGAAGAATAAACACCTTTGAAGATTTTCAAGAAAACATTTGAATCAAAGAGGTCAGTAAAAGTAACTTTTAATTACCCTTGATGAAGAACATGACTAACTGGGAAGTGTAGATGAAGTTCGTCAGTTCAGATCTTCCACGCCCTAACTCGGTAGAGGAAGAGAACTACAGCGGCGGCGGAGTGAAGAAATCCGCAACCGGTGCGAGTACGACGGCGACGAGGTCGAGGCAGTGAAGCTCTTCCTCACCGGCGACAATGAAGTAGCGGCGGCGCCAGGGTTTGTGAAACTCGAGCGGGAGTGAGAACGAGCGGAGTAAAAACAAAGTGAGGAAGGGGAGGTGGTATTTATAGTCGGAGTGAAATAAGTGTACGCCCAAAGAAATTGGACGAACGTGCCCCTGGCCCTTCTCATTCGCTTGACATGTGTCACCCACGTACTAAGAGGTGGCGATCGTGTAAGATCGTGGGGGAATAGATAAGTATTGTCGTGGGATGTGGAGCGGTTTGAGCGGCAAAGCCGAAAATTTTGATAAGATAGGTTAAAAGTTCCGTTCGCAATATCTTCAGCGGACAAGGACACAGTGGAGATTTTGAATGAGTTTCAAATAGAACGCACATGAAGAATTTATGAACAGACTAGGTTGAGTTTAGCATAGAGGGGGAAGGGTCCGATCACATTCACTTAGCAGAAAAATCAACTTGAAGAATTAGCAATAAGTGAATGCTGTAGAGGACATAAACTCATATATATATATATATATATATATATATATATATATATATATATATATATATATTCAAATGAAGAACAACGACGGAAAGAGTGAAGACAATCCAAAGTGGAAGAATTTGAAAAATTGAAGAATTTCAAAAACAAAGAAAAACTCAAATTAAAGATTTTCAACTTTGGTTGGTGGCGTAACCCACCGTATAAGAAAGCTGATTTCAGACACCGCGTACAATTGTCGTAGGGCTCTGAGAATCAACTTCTTCATTAATTTCTTCACACTTAGAGGGTTAGTCTTCATTGATTGAAGAAAAACGTTACTTTGTGTGTTGCACATCTAAGTCATCAATTTTGCATAAGTGTTAGAATGTGTGTCCTTTTCAGAGAACATTCGAAGATTCTAGGATATTTAGCTCACACCACAACTTGCTAAATCTCTTCTCATCCAAGGGCTTAGTGAAGATATCGGCTAGCTGATCTTCAGTGCTTGCGTGGTCGATGGAGATATCGCCCTTCAACACATGATCACGAAGAAAATGATGACAAATCTGGATGTGCTTGGTCTTCGAGTGCTGAACTGGGTTATGAGCAATCTTGATAGCGCTCTCATTGTCACAGTAGAGAGGCACATTCTTCATGTTGATGCTATAGTCCTTGAGGGTTTGCTTCATCCATTGTAATTGAGGAAAGCACGATCCAGCAACAATGTACTCAGCTTCTGTAGTGGAGAGTGATACGCAGTTCTATTTCTTCGAGGACCAATAGACCAAAGATCATCTGAGGAAATGGCATGTGCCTGATGTTGACTTGTGGTCCACACGATCACCAGCATAGTCAGAGTCTGAATATCCAATGAGATCAAATGAAGAGCCCTTGGGATACCATAATCCAAGTGTTGGCGTCTGAGCTAGATATCGAAGAATATGCTTCACAGCCTTATGGTGTGATTCCTTCGGTGTAGCTTGAAATCGGGCACACATGCAAACCCTAAGCATAATATATGGCCTAGATGCACATAGGTACAATAAAGAGCCAATCATGGAGCGGTATACCTTTTGATCGAAGTCTTTACCATTTTCATCAGTGCATAGATGGCCATTTGCGGGCATTGGAATTTTGACCCCTTTGCAATCTTGCATGCCGAATTTCCTCAATACATCTTTGAGGTATTTCTCGTAAGATATGAATATGCCATTGCGCCGTTGACGAATTTGAAGACCTAAAAAGAATTTCAGTTCTCCCATCATGGACATTTGATATTCTTCACTCATCATATAGGCAAATTCATCACTGTAACGTTGGTCAGTACAGCCAAAAATGATATCATCAACATAAATTTGTCACACAAACAATTCACCATCATAAGATTTAGTGAAAAGAGTTGGGTCGAGTGAACCGGGTTTGAAGCCTTTCTTCATGAGGAATTCCTTCAAAGTATCATACCACGCCTGAGGGGCCTGCTTGAGGCCATACAGGGCCTTATTGCGTCTGAAGACTTTGTCAGGATGCTTTGGATCTCCAAAACCTGGGGGTTGAGCAACATGTACTTCTTCCTCAAGCTTACCATTGAGGAATGCACTTTTCACATCCTTTTGTTGTAAGATAATATCATGATGGTTAGCATAAGCAAGTAACACGCGAATAGCCTCAAGTCTAGCAACAGGTGCAAAAGTTTCATCAAAATCAATTCCTTCAACCTGTGTGTAGCCTTGAGCTACAAGCCGTGCCTTATTCCTCACCACAAGGCCATTTTCATCTTGCTTGTTGCGGTAGATCCACTTTGTGCCAATGACATTGTGCTTGTGAGGATCTAGACGTTTGACCAGTTCCTAGACGTTATTGAGTTCGAACTGATGTAATTCTTCTTGCATAGCTTGAATCCACTCAGGCTCCAGAAATTCTTCATCTACCTTAGTGGGCTCTGTGATATAGACAAAAGCAAAGTGCCCACAAAAGTTAGACAAATGTGAAGCTTTTGAGCGTGTGAGAGGACTGGTGCTTCAGTGTCATCGATGATCTTCTCGACTTGCACTTTGTTTGCAATGTGAGGATGAGCGGGTTGTCTTCGAGGAATTTGATCCACATTTTCTTCAGGAGCATTTTCCTCAGCACCATTTTCTTCAGGTGCGCCAGCTCGACGTCCTTCACGTTCTGGAATGAATTCTTCAGTAGATTCTTCGATAGGAATGACATCCTTAGTAGCCTTGAACTTGATAGATTCCTCAGGTGCTGGTTCATCTAACACAGAAGGTAGGTGCTCTCTTTGCGAGCCATTAGTTTCATCGAACCGCACATCTACAGTTTCAACAACCTTGTGGAGAACGTTGTTGAAGACTTTGTAGGTGTGCGAGTCCTTTCCGTAACCAAGCATAAAACCCTCATGTGCTTTCGGTGCAATTTTAGAATTGTGATGAGGATCTCTAATCCAACATTTAGCACCGAAGACTTTGAAGTAACTCACATTAGGTTTCTTGTCAGTGAGGAGTTCATAAGCAGTCCTCTTGAAGTATTTGTGAAGATATACTCTGTTGATGATGTGGCACGTAGTATCCATTGCCTCAATCCAGAAACGACGAGGCGTCTTATATTCATCAAGCATAGTGCGAGCCATATCAACAAGAGTTCTGTTCTTGCGCTTCACGACGCCATTCTGCTGAGGAGTATAAGGAGCAGATAACTCATGAGTAATACCAAGTTCATCAAGATAGTCATCAAGACCAGAATTCTTGAACTCGGTCCCATTGTCACTTCTAATGTGCTTGATCTTCACACCAAAGTTGGTTGAATCCCTAGAGGAAAATCGTTTGAAGACTTCCTGCACCTCATGTTTGTAAGTGACAATGTGCACCCATGTGTAACGAGAATAATCATCAACAATAACAAAGCCATATAGAGATGCATCATTTGTAACAGCAGAATAATGGTTAGGACCAAAGAGATCCACGTGAAGCAATTCAAATGGTCGAGTGGTAGTCATGATAGTCTTCGCTGGATGCTTGGCCTTTGTCATCTTTCCAGCTTCACATGCTCCGCATAAGTGATCCTTGAGAAATTTGACATTCTCAATGCCAATGACATGCTTCTTCTTCGCAAGCGTATGCAAATTCCTCATGCCAGCATGACCAAGTCATCGATGCCATAGCCAGCCTTCTGAAGCTTTAGCAAGTAGGCGTACGGCCGGTTGTGGTCCTGTAGAGAAATCAACAATGTACAAGTCTCCTCTCCTAAAGCCTTAGAAGACTTTGGAATTGTCAGCTTCCATGATCACAACACAACGATATTTGCCAAAGACAACAACCATATCGAGATCACAAAGCATCGAGACAGACATGAGGTTGTATCCTAAGGACTCGACAAGCATGACTTAGTCCATGTGTCAATCCTTTGAGATCGCAACCTTACCTAGACCCAATACCTGACTTTTGCCTTTGTCAGCGAAGATGATATGCTTCAGATGCGACGGTGATAAAGGATCATCCATCAATAGATTCTTGTCACCAGTTGTGTGATTTGTACATCCACTACTGAGGACCCACTCATTGGCTTTGGGTTGATCATCCTGCATATGAATTAGTGCAACTTACGAACTCATATACTTCATCAGTGAAGAATATAACATCAATATCATCAGATCAATTTCGTCAAGCAATAGAACAGATAGAACAATATGAGGACGTGAGAAATGAAGGTTCATTTCTTCATGATTAGCCTGCGTCCTTTCAGGCAGTTTCAGGTCTCCAGCAAATTCTTCAGACGTTCCAAGCACGTCTGGAGACCTGACCTTGCATAAGAGATTAGTTCTTTTTCTTCACCACCCACATCTGAAGGAGTGGCAACGAATTCATCACTCTGTGAGCACTATATGAGAAAGGTGGCATAGAAGCTAGTCCACTTTGTTTCACATAAGAGGGGTTAGGATAAGCATATAAATAAGCAGAGAAATTCTTCGAGGACTTATGAACATAATGATTAGAAGAATAATGCTCATATTCATAGCCCTTAGCCATTCCCTGCGAAACAGAGGGGTTAGCACGATGATTATCATATGAGGATTTTGATCTTTTTGAGGAATTTGATCCACGTGAGGAATTTGGTCCGTATGAGGACTTGGATCCATATGAAGAATTTGGTCCATATGAAGAATTTGATCTGGAGTTCCTATTCTTCACAGGTGGTGTCATGAGGGCATTCACCTGAAGACTTTCAAGGCAACTTTTGGGAACCCAGATTCTCTTCATAGGGGAACCGTTCCCGCAGTTAGTGCCAACATATCTAGCAAATACTTCATCATTCTGATTTTTGAACAGTTTATAGTTGGAGTCAAATGACTCATCAGAAGAATGAGGAGATTCACATGAAAAGCCAGAAAAATTGGATGGATAAACTAGAGGTCCCTTTGCAGCAACCCATGAGGTTTTGGGGTACTGCTCAGGCTTCCATCAGCATTGAGTTTTCTCTCAAAGCCAATACCCTCTTTCCTAGGGTTCCCGTTGAGGATCTGCTTTTTAAGCACATCACAAAGAGTCTGATGCCCTTTGAGGCTTTTGTACATGCCTGTCATGTACAATTCCTTCAGCCATGCATCATTAGTGATACTAGCAATGTCCTCAGATGAGGAATTAGTGATAGCAGAGATAGATGAAGAATTTGTAGCATTAGAAGCATTTAAACATTCAGGTGAAGAATTAGCAGTTTCACGTTCAATGCACTTCAAACATGGAGGAACAAAATTTTCTTGAGTAGCGCTGATTTGTTGAGCAAGTAATGAATCACGCTACTTCTGAAGATCTTCATAACTCACTCTTTGCTTCTCAAGATATTGCTTTCTTTGAAGAAATTCATAAGAAAGCTTCTCATGATCAGACAAGAGAGTGTTGTGATGACTTTGAAGGTTGTCAAACTTGGACTGAAGTCTCTGAAGATTTTCAGTCAAGGTTTTAGTGCGATCCATTTCTTCACCCAACATATCATCACTTTTGTCTAGCATGTTTTGAACCTTTTCAATAGCCTTTTGTTGTTTCACATCAATCTTAGCAAGTTTAGAGTAGCTGGGCTTGAGGTGTTCATCAGATTCATCCTCACTAGATTCAGAGGAGGGGTATTTAGTTACCTTGGCACCCTTGGCCATGAAGCAATAGGTGGGCGTGTAGTCATCATTGCCTTCATCAGCCTTGTTGGTGAAGCCATTTTCTTCAGAGTTGAAGATAGACTTGCTGACGAATGCAGTAGCGAGAGCTAGGTTTGCCACACCAGACTTGGACTCCTCAGATGCCTCCTCGTCCTCATGTTCCTCAGATTCAGCCTCAGAGTCCATTTCCTTGCCAATGAATGCCCGAGCCTTCTTGGAGCTGCTCTTCTTGTGAGATGAAGACTTCGAGGATTTTGATGATGAAGACTTTGAAGATTTCTTCTTCTTCTTTGCGTCATCAGAACTGTAGTCCCTGTATTTCTTCTTGTTTGATTTCTTATCACACTGAGGACAATCTTGAATGTAGTGACCAGGTTTCTTGCATTTGTGGCATAGCCTCTTCTTCTAGTCACTGGATGAGGAATCATTGCTCCTTGAGGATTTTCCAAAGCGACCACATCTTGAGAACTTCTAAAATTTCTTCACGAGCAGAGCTAGTTCTTGGCTCAGTTCTTCAGGATCACCAAGGCTGCTAGCAGAGCCTTCATCTTTAGACTCAGAGACTGCCTTGGCCTTCAGAGCACGTGGTCTGCCATAGATCAAACCATAGAGATCTCTCTTGTCAGCAAGCTGGAACTCATGAGTATTTAGCCTCTCGAGGATATCAGCGGGATCAAGTGACTTGTAATCAACACATTCTTGAATCATCAGTGCCAGAGTATCAAATGAAGAATCGAGCGACCTCAGCAATTTATTCACCACCTCATGGTCGGTGATGTCAGTGGAGCCAAGTGCTTGAAGCTCATTTGAGATGTCAGTGAGGCGATCGAAGGTTTGCTGAAAACTTTCATTGTCAAGTCTTTTGAAGCGGTTGAAGAGATTGCGAAGAACGTCAACACGTTGAGTTGAGACTCCTTCATTCACTTTGGACAGCCTATCCTAGATAAGCTTAGCAGTTTCCAAAGCACTCACTCTTCCATATTGCCCTTTGCTCAGGTGGCCACATATGATATTCTTCGCTTGAGAATCGAGTTGCTTGAATCTCTTCACATTAGTAGCCTTCAGAGAAGGTGTGACTGAGGGAACACCATTTTCCACAACATACCAGAGATCGTTATCAATTGCCTCAAGATGCATTCACATCTTATTCTTCCAGTAGGGGTAGTCCATTCCATCGAAGGTAGGACACCCAGTAGAGACCTTGATCATACCCGTGGTCGACATAACTAAAACTCCAGGCAGTTAAACCAAAATCACACAGAACAAGGGAGTAGCTTACTCTGATACCAATTGAAAGTGCGTTATATCGACTACAAGGGGGTGAATAGGCAATTTTTATGAATTCTTCACTGAGGAATTTGCGGATGAGGAAATTCCTAAATGAAGAACTACTTGCAGCGGAATTAGTACTCAAAAGTAAACATAGCAGACCACAAGCATAGTCATCATGATGAAATGAAGACAAGCACAGAGTACAGAAAGCATAAGCACATGATAACACGGGATGAAGATGGACAGACTAAAGGAATTGAACTGAGAAAATTGAGAAAGTCTTCAGTCAAAGTCTTCAAACAGATATGAATAAGCACACAACAACTGAAATAAGGAAATGAAAGAGTTGAGGAAATAGAACCAGTAAGCTTGGTGAAGACAATGATTTGGTAGACCAGTTCCAACCGCTGTCTCAGTTGTACGTCTGGTCGGAGCGGCTAGGTATTTAAACTTGAGGACACACAGTCCCGTACACACAGTCCTCACCGTATTCTCCTTGAGCTAAGGTCACATAGACCTCGCCCAATCACTCGTGGTAATTCTTCAGGTGACTTCCAAACCTTCACAGACTCGGTCACTCGG
This sequence comes from Triticum timopheevii, assembly GCA_963921465.1. Lineage (NCBI taxonomy): Eukaryota > Viridiplantae > Streptophyta > Magnoliopsida > Poales > Poaceae > Triticum > Triticum timopheevii. The sequence continues at coordinate 317,637,375 of OY997270.1, forward strand.
CGATCCACAATTTCTCTTGGATGCTCTAGACCATGACGCCTAACCGTCTGGAAGAAGCACAATCTTCAAAGGTAACAAGCGTCTGATCCTCGCAGCATCAATCTCTTTAGTGATGCTCAATCACTTTGGGTTTGTAGGTGTGTTTGGGTTTGGGTTTTCCTCACTTGATGATTTTCGCTCAAAGTCCTCGGAGGATGGGATGCTCTCAAATGACAAGTGTCAGTTTCTCTCGGAGCAGCCAACCAGCTAGTGGTTGTAGGGGGGCGGCTATTTATAGCCTAGGGAGCAGCCCGACATGATAAGACATAAATGCCCTTCAATGATATGACCGTTAGGTGGGTAGATATTTTGGGATAGCTGGTGCATAGCACAGCAACGGTCGGAAGTTTGACTCTCAAATTCCTCAGGGCTATCATGTTCCTCACTATGTAGGCAATTCGCACTGGCAAATTCCTAACTCCTCAGTCAGAACAAATTCCTCAGCAACCAGAAGAACTTCATCCCTGTTACTGAAGAAATTGACTGAACTGTATGAGATTTCCAATGGCTTCACTCGAAAGATTGGTAGGTGTAGGATTTTGAGTTGAGCATCACATGGAAATTTTTCCTTAGTATTTCCTCGGCCCCCTTTAACAGTATAGTGTTTCCTATGACTCAAGAAAGAGAGAATGAAACTACGAAAAACAAAAGTCTTCACGCTTCATGTTCCTTGAATGAATACCAAGTCTTCAAGGTCACACCAATTTCTTCACTTTCGAAGTCTTCAGAAATCCAAAGTCTTCAGTCGAAGAACTTCATTTTTAGGGGTCGACTTTCTCTGTAAATATCAAACTCCTCATAGACTTATAGACCTGTGTACACTCACAAACGCATCAGTCCCTTAACCTATAAGTCCTCAATACACCAAAATCACTAAGGGGCACTAGATGCACTTACACTTTGGCCGTTCACCATCTTTGGATTTGTGCCTTCGGAGTTGTTGATTTTTATGGCACCCGAACGATAGACCTCCTTGATAACGTAAGGACCTTCCCATTTAGAGAGGAGTTTTCCTGCAAAAAATATTAAACGAGAGCTGAAAAGCAACACATAATCACCTACATTAAACTCACGCTTTTGTATCCTTTTGTCATGCCATCTTTTAACTTTTTCTTTAAAAAGTTTGGCATTCTCATAGGCTTGAGTTCTCCATTCATCAAGTGAGCTAATGTAAAATAACCTGTTCTCACCGGCAAGTTTGAAATCATAATTGAGCTCTTTAATGGCCCAATATGCCTTATGTTCTAGTTCGAGAGGTAAGTGACATGCTTTTCCATAAACCATTTTATATGGAGACATACCCATAGGATTTTTATATGTTGTTCTATAGGCCCATAATGCATCATCAAGTTTCTTGGACCAATGCTTTCTAGATCTATTAACAGTCTTTTGCAAAATTAATTTGAGCTCTCTATTACTCAATTCTACTTGGCCACTAGACTATGGGTGATATGGAGATGCAATTCTATGATTAACATCATACTTAGCAAGCACTTTACGAAAAGCACCATGAATAAAATGTGAACCACCATCAGTCATTATGTATCTAGGGACTCCAAACCTCGGAAAAATAACTTCTTTAAGCATCTTAATAGAGGTGTTATGATCAGCACTACTAGTTGGAATAGCTTCTTCCCACTTACTAACGTAATCAATAGCAACTAAAATATGTGTATACCCATTAAAGGAAATGGTCCCATATGATCAAAGCCCCAAACAACAAATGGTTCAATCACAAGAGAATAGTTCATAGGCATTTCTTGATGTCTACTAATATTACCAATTCTTCGACATTCATCGCAAGACAAGACAAACTTACGGGCATCCTTTAAGAGAGTAGGCCAATAAAAACCGGATTGCAATACCTTATGTGCAGTTCTATCTCCAGCGTGGTGTCCTCCATAAGCCTCAGAGTGACACTTGCGTAGGATCTGTTCCTGTTCATGCACAGGTATACAACATCTAATGACACCATCTACTCCTTCTTTATACAGGGGTGGGTCATCCCATAAGTAATGTCTTAAATCATAGAAAAACTTTTTGTTTTGCTGGTACGTGAAACTAGGTGGTATAAATTTAGCAACAATGTAATTAGCATAATCAGCATACCATGGAGCAGTACAAGAAGCATTTATGACAGCTAATTGTTCATCAGGGAAGCTATCATCAATAGGTAGTGGGTCATCAAGAACATTTTCTAACCTAGACAAGTTGTCTGCAATGGGGTTCTCAGCTCCCTTTCTATCAATAATATGCAAATCAAATTCTTGTAGTAGGAGAACCCATCTAATAAGTCTAGGTTTATCATCTTTATTTTTCCATAAGATATTTAATAGCAGCATGATTAGTGTGAACAGTTACTTTAGAGTCAATGATATAAGGTCTAAACTTATCACAAGCAAATACAACTGCTAAAAATTCTTTTTCAGTAGTAGCATAATTTCTCTGGGCACTGTCTAGAGTTTTACTAGCATATTGAATAACATTTAGTTTCTTATCAACTCTTTGTCCTAGAACAGCACCTACGGCATAATTACTAGCATCGCACATAATTTCAAAGGGTAAATTCCAATCATGTGGCTGAAAAATAGGTGTAGAAATCAAAGATTTCTTAAGTATTTCAAATGCTTCTACACAATCATCATCGAAGACAAAAGGAATATCTTTTTGTAAGAGATTAGTCAGAGGCCTAAATTTTTTAGAGAAGTCCTCAATGAACCTCCTATAAAAACCAGCATGACCAAGGAAACTTCTTGTACCTTTAATGTCCTTGAGACATGGCATCTTTTCAATAGCGTCAACTTTAGCTTTATCAACTTCAATACCTCTTTCAGAAATTTTATGCCCCAAGACAACGCCTTCATTAACCACAAAGTGGCATTTTTCCCAATTCAGGACAAGATTAGTTTCTTCACATCTCTGCAAAACTCGATCAAGGTTGCCCAAGAAATCATCAAAAGAAGATCCAGAAATGGAGAAATCATCCATGAAAACCTCAACAATCTTTTCACAAAAGCTAGAGAATATAGCCATCATGCATCTTTGAAAGGTAGCAGGTGCATTACATAGACCAAAAGGCATACGTCTATAAGCAAAAGTACCGAAAGGGCAAGTAAAAGTGGTCTTTTCTTGATCCTATTTTGACACAGGTATTTGAGAGAAACCAGAGTAACCATCTAGAAAGCAAAAATGTGTATGATTGGATAATCTTTCTAGCATTTGATCAGTAAAAGGCAAAGGGTAATGATCCTTTTTAGTAGCTTTATTGAATTTGCGGAAATCAATTACCATCCTATAGCCTGTAACAATTCTTTGCGGGATCAATTCATCTTTATCATTAGGAACGACAGTAATACCTCCCTTCTTAGGGACACAATGGACAGGACTTACCCACTGACTATCAACAACGGGATAAATTATACGTGCCTCCAGGAGCTTTAGTATTTATTTTCTCACCACTTCTTTCATCTTAGGATTTAACCGTCGTTGGTGATCAACGACTGGTTTGGCGTCTTCCTCCAATTTTATTTTGTGTTGGCATAGAGTGGGACTAATGCCCTTAAGATCATCAAGAGTATATCCAATAGCAGCACGGTGCTTCTTCAGAGTTTTCAATAATTTCTCCTCTTCCTTCTCTGAAAGGTTAGCACTAATAATAACAGGATATATCTTATTTTCATTAAGATAAGCATATTTAAGAGTACCCGGTAGTGGTTTAAGCTCAAACACGGGATCACCCTTGGGTGGTGGAGGATCCCCTAGAATTTCAACAGGCAAGTTGTGTTTCAAAATATGCCCTTGTTTAAAGAATACTTCATCTATATCCCTTCTTTCATTCATAAACATATCATTTTCATGGTCTAGCAAATATTGTTCTAAAGGATCATTAGGAGGTACGGCAATAGAAGCAAGACCAATAATTTCATCTTTACTAGGCAATTCTTTATCATGGGGTTGTCTACAAAATTTAGCAAAATTAAACTCATGATACATATCCCCCAAACCAATAGTAACAACATCCTTTTTGCAGTCTATCCTAGCATTAACAATATTCAAGAAGGGTCTACCAAATATGATGGGACAAAAGCTATCTTGTGGGGAACCAAGAACAAGAAAATCAGCAGCATATTTAACTTTCCCACGCAAGACTTCAACATCTCTAACAATCCCAACTGGTGAAATAGTATCTCTATTGGCAAGCTTAATTGTAACATCAATTTCTTCTATCCCAGCAGGTGCAATATCATGCATAATTTCTTTGTATAAGGAATGAGGTATTGCACTTGCACTAGAACCCATATCACATAAGCCATGATAACAATGATCTCCTATTTTAACAGAAATAACAGGCATGGCTACAACAGGTCTATGTTTATTTTTAGTATCGGGTCTAGCAATTCTAGAATCTTCATCACAGAAGTAAATAACATGCCCATCAATATTATCACCCAAGAGATCTTTAACCATAGCAATGCTAGGTTCAACTTTAATTTTCTCAGGTGGTGTAGGTGTTCTAGTATTACTCTTATGAACCACAGATGAAGCTTTAGCATGATCCTTTATCCTAACAGGGAAAGGTGGTTTCTCAATATAGGTAGTAGAAACAATAGGATCATTATAAGTGATAGTCTTTTCTTCAACTTTAATAGGTGCAACTACTTTTACTTCAATGGGAGGATTATATTTAAACCACTTCTCCTTAGGGAGGTCAACATGAGTAGCAAATGATTCACATAAAGAAGCTACTATCTCAGAGTCAAGTCCATATTTTGTGCTAAATTCACGAAAAGCATCGGTATCCATAAAAGATTTAACACAATCAAACTTAGGTGTTATACCTGACTCCTTACCTTTGTCGAGATCCCAATCTTCAGAGTTGCGTTTAATTCTTTCCAATAAATCCCATCTGAATTCAATAGTCTTCATCATAAAAGAACCAGTACAAGAAGTATCGAGCATGGAGCGATTGTTGAGAGAAAGTCGAGCATAAAATTTTTGAATAATAATTTCTCTTGAGAGCTCATGATTGGGGCATGAATATAACATTGAGCGATGCTTTCTCCTTCGCGAGGCCAAAAATTATATATACAATTATGACCAGGATGAACAAGATGCATAGGATAAAACTTCTGATGAAATTCCAATTTCAATCGGTTGTAGTTCCATGATCCCATATCATCACATAGCCTAAACCATGTCAATGCCTTTCCCTTCAAAGATAAAGGGAAGACCTTCTTCTTGATAACATCCTCGGGCATACTTGCAAGCTTAAATAATCCACAAACTTCATCCACATAGATTAGGTGCAAATCGGGATGCAATGTTCCATCTCCTGTAAAAGGAATAGCTAGTAGTTTCTCTAGCATACCCGAAGGAATTTCAAAGTAAACATTTTTAGTAGGTTCGGTAGGTTAAGGAGCAACTCTTTTCTCTACTAGTTGGGGTGAAGATACCCTGAATAAGCCCCTCAAAGGATTATTTTCCATAGTAACAAGTGACAGTAAATTTTAGCACACTATAAAATTTTCCTTACCAAGTTCCACTTACCAAAGGCGCTTCACTCCCTGGCGCCAGAAAAGAGTCTTGATGACCCACAAGTGTAGGGGATCTATTGTAGTCCTTTCGATAAGTAAGAGTGTCGAACCCAACGAGGAGCAGAAGGAAATGACAAGCGGTTTTCAGTAAGGTTTTCTCTGCAAGCACTGAAACTATCGGTAACAGATAGTTTTGTGACAAGGTAATTCGTAACGGGTAGCAAGTAACAAAAGTAAATAAGGTGCAGCAAGGTGGCCCAATCCTTTTTGTAGCAAAGGACAAGCCTGGAAAAACTCTTATATGAAGGAAAACGCTCCCGAGGACACATGGGAATTATCGTCAAGCTAGTTTTCATCACGCTCATATGATTCGCGTTCGTTACTTTGATAATTTGATATGTGGGTGGACCGGTGCTTGGGTACTGCCCTTTCTTGGACAAGCATCCCACTTATGATTAACCCCTATTGCAAGCATCCACAACTACAAAAGAAGTATTAAGGTAAGCCTAACCATAGCATGAAACATATGGATCCAAATCAGCCCCTTACGAAGCAACTCATAAACTAGGGTTTAAGCTTCTGTCACTCTAGCAACCCATCATCTACTTATTACTTCCCAATGCCTTCCTCTAGGCCCAAACAATGGTGAAGTGTCATGTAGTCGACGTTGAGGGAGTCCTGGATTAGGGGGTGTCCGGATAGCCGAACTATCACCTTTGGCCGGACTCCTGGACTATGAAGATACAAGATTGAAGACTTCGTCTCGTGTCCGGATGGGACTTTCCTTGGCGTGGAAGGCAAGCTTGGTGAGGGAGTCCTGGACTAGGGGGTGTCCGGACAGCCGGACTATCATCGTCCGCCGGACTCCAATACTACGAAGATACAAGATTGAAGACTCCGTCCCGTGTCCGGATGGGACTTTCCTTGGCATGGAAGGCAAGCTTGGCGATACGGATATGTAGATCTCCTACCATTGTAACCGACTCTGTGTAACCCTAGCCCTCTCCGGTGTCTATATAAACCGGAGGGTTTAGTCTGTAGGACACAACATCCATTACAACAATCATACCATAGGCTAGCTTCTAGGGTTTAGCCTCCTTGATCTCGTGGTAGATCCACTCTTGTAATACACATCATCAATATTAATCAAGCAGGACGTAGGGCTTTACCTCCATCAAGAGGGCCCGAACCTGGGTAAAACATCGTGTCCCTTGTCTCCTGTTACCATCCGCCTAGACGCACAGTTCGCGACCCCCTACCCGAGATCCGCCGGTTTTGACACCGACATTGGTGCTTTCATTGATAGTTCCTCTGTGCCGTCGCTGATAGGAAGGATGCCTCCACCCGTCTTCAAGGACGGTATTTTTGCCAAAGGGGCCTTGGCCGCCGGCCAAACTATCCGGCTAGGTGGTTTTCTTATGACCGCCTGTCCGGCCACCGCTTTGACAATGACTTCTCAAGTCGTCAAAAGCAATCTTCATGTCCGCTTGGAATTTGCCGAGCGGCCGGATCCGACAGAGCTTTCGTCTGTCAATGAGCTCTTGGATCGCATCGCCGCCCTAGGAGTCGCTACGGACTACAATCAGATTGGGCTTAAAACCGATCTGAGAGAGATTAACTCTCCCCAGGTCACCCACCACGTCGCAGTGGTAGAGGAACAATGCGGCAACTCTTCTCCTGTATTGAAAACTAGTCATGTCCGGGCTCCCGAACCCTCCATGCTGGATTCCCGCGGAGGGACGGACTTCGGTCAAGCACTGAACTTAAAGTCAGGCATCGGACCGGACTCATTGGACAACGTCCAACAATCCAAGCTTCCAAATTTGGAAACTTCACGGCCTTCAAGCCTTGAGATGGGTAGGGTTCCGGACTTTATTCCACCCACCCGCCCAGACATATGTGATCTATCTCTAATACGACAAGAGCCCACTGAAACAGTACATCACTACTAGGCCAGATTCCTCCTGGTTGTGGACAGGATAAAGGACTGCCGAGAGGAAAACGTAATCTCAATTTTTTGCAATAATTGCACGGACAAGGGAATATTGAACGCCATCGGCCGTCGTGAAATTACATGCTTTGCCGACCTGGCGTCCATAGTACGAAAGTATTGTGCGATGGAGAGTTTCTGGAAAACCGAAAACCAGTTTTGGGACAATCCGGCCCCGAATACAACCCTAGTCCGCAACAAAAGGGTGCATTACACTCAGGCCCCAGATGCAAAAACCAAAAAGCAAAAACCCCATAGAGGGCACGGAATCGTACTGGAGGGATGGCTTAGCGGACCCTGTAAAATTCACAGTACAGAGGGCGCCGTCCCAACACATAGCCTTCGAGCATGTTGGATATTACGGCAGGTGGCCAAAAGTGGCGAGGAGCTTCTAGCCCCGGAAAACCACTCCAACAATACCGGTACGGTATCAACAGTCTTCGAGACCTTTGCATCAAATAATATGCGGAAACGAACAATCCGCGGCCTCGCCGAAGTCTACCAAGTAGCAACAACAAATCCATGGAGCGACACAGCCATCACCTTCAACGCCAGCGACGAACCTAAATTCTGAACAGCTCGAGCACCAGCCGCACTGGTGCTTAGTCCAATAGTAGACGGCTTTCGACTTACAAAGGTCCTCATGGATGGCGGCAGCGGACTAAACCTCATCTATGAGGAAACTCTTCAAAAAATGGAAATAGACTAGAGCCGCATTGAGCGAAGCAGCACAACCTTCAGAGGAATAATCCCTAGCCGGGAAGCGCGCTGCACCGGAAAAATCACACTCGATGTGGTGTTTGGCTCGCCGGACAATTACAGATCCGAAGAAGTCACGTTCCAAGTGGCCCCGTTCAACAACGGATATCACGCTATATTAGGACGAGAGGCATTCACAATTTTTCAAGCCGTACCCCATTACGGGTACATGAAGCTCAAAATGCCTAGGCCCGGTGGAATAATCACTCTCGTTAGTGCTCCGAACATAGCACTCCGCGCCGAAAACAAGACAGTCGCATTAGCCCTGGACGCACTATCCGAAGCCCTAGCGGCCGAAGAACTCACCACGCTGCGCTCTACGGTGAATAGGGACGATGTGATACTTGATAAGAGATCCAAGTCCACCTCCTTTAAACTAGCAGATGAAATAATATAATCCCAGGTCCATCCAACGGACCCGACAAAGACGGCTTCCATCGGGGCACAGTTGAACCTTGATGTAGATGCCGCACTGCGAGAATTCCTTCAGGAAAATTGAGACATTTTCGCCTGGCACCCTTCGGATATGCCCGGAATCCCACGCAGATTGGCAGAACACAGCCTAAACATCCTAAAAGGATTCAAGCCAGTCAAACAGGCTCTTCGACGATTTTCCAAACCTAAAAGACAGGCAATGGGAGAAGAGCTAGCCAAACTATTGGAAGCCGGATTCATCAGAGATATCAAACATCCGGATTGGCTAGCAAACCTGGTAATGGTACCAAAGAAGGACAAATCCTGGCGCCTATGTGTCGATTTTAAAGACCTCAACAAGGCCTGCCCAAAGGATCCCTTCCCCCTCCCCCGCATCGACCAGATAATCGATGCTACCGCAGGACACGATTCACTGTGCTTCCTCGACGCATACTCCGGCTACCAACAAATCAAGATGGCGGAAGCAGACCAAGCCGGAACGGCATTCATCACTCCATATGGACCATTCTGCTTCAACATGATGCCCTTCGGACTTAAAAACACTGGCGCAACATATCAGCGCATGATTCAAACATGTCTGTCAACCCAGATCGGCAAAACAGTAGAGGCATACGTAGACGACGTAGTCGTCAAAACCAAAAACGTCGAAACTCTAGTAGACGATTTGAGGCTCACATTCGACAACCTCCGAGCATATGACATCAAGCTGAATCTGGAAAAATGCGTTTTCGGCATACCAGCCGGAAAGCTGCTCGGCTTCATTGTATCCGGTAGAGGAATTGAAGCAAACCCGACCAAGATCCGAGCTCTGTCACAGCTGGATATTCCAAAAGACCTCAAACAGATACAAAAATTGACTGGATGCGTGGCGGCTTTAAGCCGCTTTATCTCCCGCTTGGGAGAAAAGGCATTGCCCCTCTATCGCCTCCTTAGGCGCACCGAACACTTTGAGTGGACGGATGCTGCCACTGCCGGACTCGAAGAAATAAAGGCCATATTGGCAACAAATCCGGACCTGGCTGCGCCCAACCTGGGCGAACCAATGTTGTTATACATCACGGCAACACATCAAGTTGTAAGCGCGGTACTCGTCGTCGAACGAGAGACAGATGGGCATAAATTCCCCCTTCAAAAACTAGTGTACTACGTATCCACTGTGTTAACACCCTGCAAGTCCCGTTACCCGCACTATCAAAAGATAGCGTATGCGGTGTTCATGGCATCTCGGAAGCCCCGACACTACTTTCAAGAGTGTTCGATAACAGTGGCCTCCGAGGTGCCCCTCAACGACATCATAAACAACCGCGACGCGACGGGCAGGATTGCAAAATGGGCCATCGAGCTCTTACCATTCGATATAACTTACAAACCTCGGCGAGCTATAAAGTCACAAGTTTTGGCTGACTTTGTCGCTGAATGGACCGAAGCCGAACTCCCTAAAGAGTACGACGCATACTCCAATTGGATTATGCACTTCGACGGCTCTAAAATGTTGGCCGGATTGGGGGCTGGCGTCGTATTGACGTCCCCAACCGGAGACACAGTCCAATACGTACTTCAGATAATGTACACGGACTCCAACAACGCAGCCGAATACGAGGCCCTTTTACATGGCCTCCGGATGGCAATCTCCATGGGCATTCAACGCCTAGAGGTGCGCGGGGATTCAAACCTTGCAATATCCTAGTTAAATGGAGACTTTGATGCCAAGGATTCGAAAATGGCAGCATATCGTAACGCTGTCCTAAAAATGTCAGCTCGGTTTGACGGACTTGAATTCCACCATGTAGCCAGGGATAATAACCAAGCGGCCGACATATTGGCACGCATCGGCGCAAAACGTGACGCTGTCCCTCCAAACATCTTCCTGGAATGGCTGTTTAAGCCATCCGTACTATGGGAAGAGGAGCCCGGAAATAACAAACGGGAAGCAGTCACACCAACCGACACAGAGCAATCTGACATAACCGGCGATTCAGCCGATGAAATAACACCTTCAGCCCACGACATAATGGCAGTAATCGCCCCGTGGATAGAGCCATTCCTAGCCTACTTGCTTAGGCAGGAACTTCCCGAAGACCAAAATGAGGCCCGCTGCATAGTCCGGCGATCTAAAGCCTACAAGGTCCATGAGGGAGAACTCTATAAGAAAAGCACAACCGGAGTCCTTCAAAGGTGTATCTCCGAAGAGGATGGGCGAAATCTTCTGGCTGAAATTCATGCTGGACTAGGCGGACACCACGCAGCAGCTCAGGCCCTTGTAGGAAAGGCATTCCGTACAGGATTTTATTGGCCGACGGCCCAGGCAGATGCTCAGGATTTAGTCCGAAGATGCGTCGGTTGTCAGCTCTTTGCTAATCAGAGCCATATGCCACCCACCGCCCTCAAAACTATACCTATTACCTGGCCGTTCGCGGTCTGGGGGCTTGACATGGTTGGACCCCTTAAAGGGGGAACCCACAAGCAAAGGTACCTATTGGTCATGGTGGATAAATTCACCAAATGGATAGAGGCCAAGCCAGTAAAACTGGCAGAGTCCGGACCAGTGATAGACTTTATCTCCGGGGTAGTACGCCGTTATGGTGTCCCCCACAGCATCATCACCGATAACGGCACGAACTTCACGGCCGACGAGGTTAAATCATGGTGCAAAAATATGGGCATTAAGCTCGATTACGCCTCAGTCTATCATCCTCAAACCAATAGTCAAGTGGAACGAGCGAACGGTCTAATAATGAGCGGCATTAAACCCAGACTAGTGCGGTCACTTACGAAATCTAACACGCACTGGGTAGAGGAGCTCGACTCCGTACTCTGGGGGCTGCGGACAACGCCCAACCGTACTACCGGATTCACACCATTATGGTATACGGCGCAGAGGCAGTTTTGCCATGCGACATCATTCATGACTCACCTCGAGTGCGCATATACGAAGAAAGAGAAGCTGAGCTGGATCGGCAGGACAGCTTGGACGCATTGGAGGAAGAACACGACGTCGCCAAGGCTCGTTCCGCATTCTATCAGCAGCAGGCTCGAAGATATCAAAGCAGAGAAGTACGTGCCAAGACTTACAATGTTTGCGAACTAGTTCTATGCCTGCCGGACAAGAAAAAGGACAAGCTCAAGCCCAAATGGGAGGGCCCTTTCATTATCGATCAAGTCCTGACCGGAGGAGCATACCTTCTACGAAATGCGTCGGACAACCGACTCGAGCCTAACCCATGGAACGCAGCCCGCCTCCGAAGATTCTATGCCTAGCGCTGGACTAAGAGTTCGTCCCCTTCCGCCGTCCAAATTTTTTACACTTCAGCTGTGTTTTGTTTCTCTTTCTTCTCTTAACCCTTTTCCTAAAAAGCCCTTAAGGGCCTACTTGCGCATTGTTCGCACATACTTGATGTGCCATCCGCACTCATTGTACCTGGGGGCTTCTTTACCAGAAGCTCAATTATAAGGGCTTCATGCCCAGCACATGTGTCAAGCTTCCACATGTACCTTTTACTCACAATTATATGCATCGATATGACTTAAGTTTTGGCCAAGCTGGGTTGCCTGGCTCCTGTGCTTACCCCTTCGTTCCCGATTGTTCGGCTAGGAGGTAAAGGGAGCACCTCTGCGATTGTTACTGCCGGGTCAGGCGGATGTGTACCTCAGACTGGGTGAAGCCGAAAGCTAGCGTTCTTAAGGGAATATTCGGTCGGTGATGTGAAAGATGATTTTTTACCTACTTATTTATCTGCCCCCAGATGTTTTTCTGCTTTTTTCGCAGTCCAGACATGCACTTTAGGGCATGCCTCCCAGGGAAAGGAACCCTTAACGGAACTTTTCTCCCTGAAAGATGTTTCTTACTAACCATGTAATATAACATAACTAGTTTGGCACTTGTCTGATAAAGCACTAATGACCCCTACGCCTGGTCTCCATGCATACCCCGGTTGTTTCTTAACCGAGAAGGTATTAGGACACACTCCGGACTCTAGGGTCCCGAGGTTGAAGCGAAAAGGTCGGCAAAGACAACCGATCTACAATCCGGCTAGAAGGCATTTCACATGTCATTTTAAAATACATTGTCAAATCTACTGACTATATTCCTCCTCAATCCCGTCTAACAGGCTATCTAATTTACAGTCCCGTTGGGAAATTTTAGCGGCCAACTCTACTTGGCCGTATACTAAACTCACAGGGATCTCCTTCCCATCGGGCCCCACAGGTCCGACCTCGGCCATGTGGTTGGGATCCGCCTTCTTGTACCGCCTCTTCACCATGGCCCAAGCCTCCCTGGCACCTTGGCGGCAGGCCGAAATCTTCCATAAATGGAAGCGCTGCCGCACTCCCTGAAGCTTCTCTGCAAGCTCCCCAAGGCCCTCGGGTAGGGAGAGGGCTGGCCATAAAGCCTGGACAACGCCGCTCATTGCCTGCCGAACTCGTTCAAGCAGCTGCAACAGCTCGGGAAGTTGATCACCCGTTGATACGGGCATCTCCTCCGCAGGGCGACCTGTGAGTATACCTACAAGACATATTTTGTCAATTGACTTCCTCGCCGAACTCTTCTTTTCAAAGGAGTCCGCTCAAGCACTTACTATAGATGCCGCAACGAAGCCACTGATTCTCCTTAACGGAGCCGGACAGCTCGGCCTGAATGCTTTCAGCTCTTCTCCAAGCTGGGCGTGGGCATCTTGGAGCTTGTTCTTTTCTTGCTGCACTCTATTCAGCACCCTCTTGCCGGCCTTCAGCTGGCGCAGTAGTTCCTGCCTGTCCGGATCTTGTCCGGCAGCACCTGCAATGTCATTATTAGACTTGCGCGCACGCCGCACAACGCTTATATTTTTAAAAAATGTGTTACCAGGAGGGGCCTCTGTGTTTCCTCCTGCGGCAGCAAGTGCGGCCTCAAGTTGGGCCTTGCACTCTTGTAGCTCCTGAGACAGTTGGGTATTCTTCTCGTTAAGATCCTGCATTTCAAATGATCCTTAAATCAGTTAACACAACTACTTTAAGTCTCGGGGGCTACTGGCATATATAACTGTTAAATTCTTTTACCCGTATGTCTTTCACATACTGCTCCGTGGCTCTGGTAAAACCATCTTGAGCAGCACGGAGGTGCGCGTCCCCCGCGTTAAAGGCATTCAACGCCTCAGGGGAGAAGCACGCGTCGCGAAATACTGTCCGGCGGCGCCGATGGTTCATGGCGCTCTCCACCTCAGACTTGGTGGCGGACAACCTGTCCGCATCCTCCGTTGGAGGAGTGTCCGGCTCGCGCCTTGCGCTCGCCTCCCTCTCCAGACCGGGTGCTGGAGCCTGGCTGGTACAGGTTGGATTGGCAACCTCCACGCCCGCAGTCCGGCGGGCGCTTTTTCTCCTACAAAAGTCATGAGCACTCAAACGCTTCCTAGGAACGTTGCTCCAAATAATTAACTGTGAGCTATACCTTTGCGGCGACGTTTCAGTCCGCGCCGTGCTCCTCTTCCGCCTACTGGTCCGGACTGGCCTTTGTTGGTCAGCCGCCGCGGGCTCGGATTCCCGCCTTGAAGGCGCTTCCTGCAAAACACCATCGTACGCGAAGCCGGATATAGTCCGGGGTAGTCAGCTGTAATGGCGACTAAAGCATTATCCATGCTGAGCTGGTGGAACACCCCGTCGATTAGCTCCACCTGAATGTCCGGATCCTCTTCGGAGGCCGGATCCTGGGATCTCTCCGGATCCTCGGGTTGCGGAGCTGGACTTATCATGTCCTCCACAATCCGACGCAGTTCCTGCGTCGAAGACATAATATAAGAAGCTTAAACTTTGAAAGCATGGGTCGGGCCCTTAAAGTGTTCACTTACCCAACGCCGAGGGTTATTCATGGAGAACCCATTCAACGGGTTCGTCTGAAGGAAGTCCTCCTTCTCCCCCTTGTACAGGCCGGACAGGATCTGCACCAGATCCTCGGCCAAATCCGGTCCTTTGCGGCCATGACGGGTGGCATCGTCTTCCCCGTTGAAATCCCACATGGGGTGGCCCCTGTATTGCAGTGGCTGCACCCCCCGCGTAATGCATGTTGCCATGACTCCAATCATGGTCAACCCGGAATGGGCCAGTAATCTTATTCGGCCCATCAGATAATGGACGCTCTTGTCTTCCTCCAGTTGGGGGCTCCGCGGGCGCCAACTAAGGCGTTTCTTCACGGGAGCAGTACTAAACTCCGGGAGGCCGATCCAAACAGGGTCCGACAGCGGAGCGTCTTCTATGTAAAACCATTCCGAAGGCCAGTCTTCGGACGCCTTCTTAGGGGTTCCGGATGGATATCCGGTCCCGGCAATGCGCCATATTTCGGCGCCGCCCACTTGACATATGGACCCCTCGTGAGAACGGGGTACGAGGCAGAACAACCTCTTCCAGAGTGCAAAATGGGGCTCGATGCCCAGAAATAGCTCGCAAAGAGCTACGTAACCCGCGATATGCAGGATAGAGGCGGGTGTAAGGTGATGGAACTGGAGTCCGTAGAACTCCAAGAGCCCGCGGAGGAATGGATGTATAGGAAATCCGAGTCCCCTTATCAGATAGGGGACGAAGCATACCCGCTCCCCTTTGTTGGGACTTGGGGTAGCCTCCGCTTGCTTCCCACCTTGGTAGGTGGCCAGCCCGTCTCGAACCGGAACCATGAAGGCCGGAGGGAGATATCCCTCCGCTTGGAGCTTCACCAGCTCGTTGTGCGGAACAGAGCATCTCCTCCAATCTCCTGGCAGAGGGCTGGGAGCGTGAGAAGAGGAGCCGCGTCGACGGTCCATGATGGAATGGATTCTGGGTCAAAAGCACTCCGATGAGTATTCGCGGAAGGAAGATGGTGTGATTTGGATCTGGATCCTTGCCTCTCTTATAGGCAGATTATTTGCACAGCTAGGGGGTAAAACATAAAAGATACCCTGGCTTTTCGCATTCGTGCGACGCGTGGAGGAAGGCCATTATTGGGCGTAGAAGCCAAGAAGCGCAACATTGATAAGGAAGCCGGACACTGTTCGGCAGGTACATGGAACTTAAAAGGAGAACCCGCCTTGCAACGCCAAAGACTATATACGCGCTGGACTTATCGTCATTGAAGCCTGGTTCTGGGGCTACAGAGGGAGTCCTGGACTAGGGGGTGTCCGGACAGCCGGACTATCATCGTCCGCCGGACTCCAAGACTACGAAGATACAAGATTGAAGACTCCGTCCCGTGTCCGGATGGGACTTTCCTTGGCGTGGAAGGCAAGCTTGGCGATACGGATATGTAGATCTCCTACCATTGTAATCGACTCTGTGTAACCCTAGCCCTCTCCGGTGTCTATATAAACCGGAGGGTTTAGTCCGTAGGACACAACATCCATTACAACAATCATACCATAGGCTAGCTTCTAGGGTTTAGCCTCCTTGATCTCGTGGTAGATCCACTCTTGTAATACACATCATCAATATTAATCAAGTAGGACATAGGGTTTTACCTCCATCAAGAGGGCCCGAACCTAGGTAAAACATCGTGTCCCTTGTCTCCTGTTACCATCCGCCTAGACGCACAGTTCGGGACCCCCTACCCGAGATCCGCCGGTTTTGACACCGACACTTAGCGATACAGATATGTAGATCTCCTACCATTGTAACCGACTCTGTGTAACCCTAACCCTCTTCGGTGCCTATATAAACCGGAGGGTTTTAGTCCGTAGGACGAACAACAATCATACCATAGGCTAGCTTCTAGGGTTTAGCCTCTCTGATCTCGTGGTAGATCTACTCTTGTACTATCCATATCACCAATATTAATCAAGCAGGAGTAGGGTTTTACCTCCGTCGAGAGGGCCCGAACCTGGGTAAAAACATCGTGTCCCTTGTCTCCTGTTACCATCCGCCTAGACGCATAGTTCGGGACCCCCTACCCGAGATCCGCCGGTTTTGACACCGACATTGGTGCTTTCACTGAGAGTTCCTCTATGTCGTCATCTTTTGGCCCGATGGCTCCTCCGATCATCAACAAAGATGCAGTCCAGGGTGAGACTTTTCTCCCCGGACAGATCTTTGTATTCGGCGGCTTTGCACTGCAGGCCAATTCGCTTGGCCATCTGGAGCAGATTGAAAGCTACGCCCCTGGCCATCAGGTCAGATTTGGAAGTTTGAACTATACGGCCGACGTCCGCGGAGACTTGATCTTCGACGGGTTCGAGCCACAACCAAGCGCGCCGCACTGTCACGATGGGCATGATCTAGCTCTGCCGCCGAACAGTGCCCTGGGGGCCGCACTAGTGTCTACTCCGACCATTAGCTCGGAGCTGACTGCGCCGATCGAGGATGGGTGGCTAGACACCGCCTCGGGGGCTGCAATCTCTACGGCGATTGAGCCATACACCAACCCTGTCCTTCACGAAGCCCGTGAGGTGCCGGACTCCGCTCCAGACTCCGAACCTTCCGCGCCCCTGCCAATCGAATCCGATTGGGTGCCGATCATGGAGTTCACCGCCGCGGACATCTTTCAGCACTCGCCCTTTGGCGACATCCTGAATTCACTAAAGTCTCTCTCTTTATTAGGAGAGCCCTGGCCGGACTATGGTCAGGAAGGTTGGGATGCGGACGACGAAGAAATTCAAAGCCCACCCACCACCCACTTCGTAGCCACTGTCGATGATTTAACCGACATGCTCGACTTCGACTCCGAAGACATCGATGGTATGGACGACGATGCAGGAGACGACCAAGAACCAGTGCCTACAGGGCACTGGAAGGCCACCTCGTCATACGACATATACATGGTGGACATCCCAGAAGATGGGAACGACGATGGAACAACGGAGGATGACCCCTCCAAGAAACAGCCTAAGCGCCGGCGTCAGCGGCGCCGCTCTAAATCCTGCCACAGCAAAAACAGTGATTCCGGCACGGGAGACAATAACACCCTGGACAGTGCCGAAGACAACTCCCTCCAGCAGGATTCAGCGCAGGAGGTTGGAGAAGCCAGCCCTCATGAGAGAGCGGCAGACAGAGAAGTAGAGGACGACAATTATATGCCTCCCTCCAAAGACGAGGCAAGCCTCGACTACGACGAATTTGTCATGCCTGAGGATACCGTCGAACAGAGCATTTCAAACGCAGGCTTATGGCCACGGCAACCAGCCTCAAGAAAAAGAAGCAACAGCTTAGAGCTGACCAAGACTTGCTAGCTGACAGATGGACTGAAGTCCTTGCGGCCAAAGAATATGAACTCGAACGCCCCTCCAAGAGCTACCCAAAACGCAGGCTGCTACCCCGATTAGAGGAGGAAGAACCTAAACCTACCTCACCAGCGCATGATACGGCCGACAGGCCACCTCGTGGCCATGACAGAGAGGCCTCTCGGCCCTCCACTCAAGCCGCACCCCGGCGTCGCTCAAAAAGTACCAAGGCACGGGGAAATGCGCCAGACCTGCGAGATATATTGGAGGACAATGCAAGGCAAACAAGATCGATCTATGGATCGCGTGGGCGCCCCACGATACGTGATGATAACCGTCACGCCGGATATGGCAATTCCAGCCGGGCTGAACACAGTAGACAAAGCTCATTTGAGCTGCGTCATGATATAGCCCAATACAGAGGTGCCGCACACCCACTATGCTTCACAGACGAAGTGATGGATCATCAAATCCCTGAGGGTTTCAAACTCGTAAACATTGAATCATACGATGGCACAACAGATCCTGCGGTTTGGATCGAGGACTATCTCCTTCACATCCACATGCCTCGCGGTGATGACCTACACGCCATCAAATACCTCCCACTTAAGCTTAAAGGACCTGCTCGGCATTGGCTTAACAGCTTGCCAAGAAAGTCAATTGGTTGTTGGGAAGACCTGGAAGCCGCATTCCTCGACAATTTCCAGGGCACTTATGTGCGACCACCAGACGCCGATGACCTAAGCCACATAATTCAGCAGCCAGAGGAATCGGCCAGACAATTCTGGACACGGTTCCTAACCAAGAAAAATCAAATCGTCGACTGTCCGGATGCAGAGGCCCTTGCAACCTTCAAACATAACATCCGCGACGAGTGGCTTGCCCGGCACCTAGGACAGGAAAAGCCGAAATCCATGGCAGCCCTCACAACACTCATGACCCGCTTTTGCGTGGGTGAGGACAACTGGCTAGCTCGTAGTAACAATATGACCAAGAGCCCTGGTAATTCGGATACCAAGGACAGAAACGGCAGGTCGCGTCGCAACAAGCACAAGCGCCGCATTAATGGTGATAATGCTGAGGATACGACAGTCAATGCCAGATTCAGAGGCTCTAAACCCGGTCAGCGGAAAAAGCCATTCAAAAGAAATACTCCGGGCCCGTCCAATTTGGACCGAATACTCGATCGCTCGTGCCAGATACACGGCACCCCCAAAAAACCAGCCAACCACATTGTCGGTGTCAAAACCAGCAGATCTCGGGTAGGGGGTCCCGAACTGTGCGTCTAGGCGGATGGTAACAGGAGACAAGGGACACGATGTTTTACCCAGGTTCGGGCCCTCTCGATGGAGGTAAAACCCTATGTCCTGCTTGATTAATATTGATGGTATGGGTATTACAAGAGTGGATCTACCACGAGATCAAGGAGGCTAAACCCTAGAAGCTAGCCTATGGTATGATTGTTGTAATGTATGTTGTCCTACGGACTAAAGCCCTCCGGTTTATATAGACACCGGAGGAGGCGAGGGTTACACAGAGTCGGTTACAATGGTAGGAGATCTACATATCCGTATCGCCAAGCTTGCCTTCCATGCCAAGGAAAGTCCCATCCGGACACGGGCCGGAGTCTTCAATCTTGTATCTTCGTAGTCTTGGAGTCCGACGGACGATGATAGTCCGGCTGTCCGGACACCCCCTAGTCCAGGACTCCCTCAGTGGCCCCTGAACCAGGCTTCAATGACGATAAGTCCGGCGCGCATAATGTTCGGCGTTGCAAGGCGGGTTCCTCCCTTGAATAATCAAGAGAAGATCATGAACACCAGGATAGTGTCCGGCTCTGCAAAATAAATTCCACATTCCACCGTAGAGAGAATAAAATGTACACTTAGTTCAATTTGCTGACGTATTATGCGGCGTGACATCACACCGCTACCAAGCCCTTGTTTGAATCATTTTTTACTATACCACCTCAGCACGTTTAGCGAAGCGGTTTCCTTGGCACGTCTTGTCGAAGCAGAGATCGTGTTCCCCTTATTCCGGGATTCTCATCAATACGTGCGTGGGTAACCCAACCATTCCCGTCGCCACGCCTCCTCTATCGAAGGTGAATCCCAAACGGTCACGAAGACGGCTCTTGGTATTTTCCCCCTTTATAAGAGGACCAAGGCTCGTCCTTGTTCTTCAATCTCGCATCGAATCTACTCCTCGCTCCTAGTTCCAGCACCCAGAGCCTCAGATTCGAGCGCTTCGGACCCTCAACCATGTCCGGCTCCGACCCTCAGGGCCGGTGGATGCCTTCCTCCGTTACGGAGGAGGACATATTGAAGTTACGTGAGGCCAAGCACCTGACCTACGAGATTTCGCACAGGTTGCCTGCCCAAGGGCAGACCGTGCCCACCCCCGAGCCCGGCGAATACGTCATCTTTGTATCCCACCTCCGTCGGGGTTTAGGCTTCCCGACGGACCCCTTCGTGAGAGGGTTCATGTTCTACTATGGGTTAGACTTTCACGACTTAGCCCCGGAGTCCATCCTCCACATCTCCGCATTCATTATCGTCTGCGAAGCTTTCCTCCGCGTCACTCCCCACTTCGGCCTGTGGCTAAAGACCTTCAAGGTGGAGCCGAAGATGGTCAGGGGGTGTCAAGCGGAGTGCGGCGGGGCGGCCATAAGCAAAAAGGCCGATGCCCCGTGGCCCGAGCGTTCCTTCCAAGAGGAACTCGGGCTATGGCAGCAGGAGTGGTTCTATATCACCGCTTCGAAGGGCAGCAAGCAAAAGCCACCGCCTTCATTCCGCCCGGTACCTCCTCGCCAACTGATGTCGTGGGTCAACCAAGGGCTTAATTGGGGGCCGTCCGAAGACGTGCCCTCACTGCAGGGCCGGATTCGAGACCTCCAAGCAAGGGAGATCAATCTGGTCATGGTGATGCAAGTTATGCTGATCAGGCATCTCCTGCCCTGCAAACGCCGTCCTCTCCGTCTATGGGATTTCAACCCGGAGGGACCTCGGATTCTCCAACACTTCATGGGTGCCACACCCGTGGAGATGTACAAGTTGTTCTTCGGACCGCGGGTGGCGTGTCCGGAATCAGCCGAGGACGTAGGCCTAAGCCGCAATCGCCCGGATACTCAGGTAAATAGCTCAGAGTCCGGACATCCTGTTTTATATGCCTTCCTAGAGTTCGTCTCCTGACCCATTACTCTTTACAGGAGTGGGTAGCGCGATCAAGGCTGATAAGGTGTCCGGCCCCCCTCCCAGAGACCGCACTAGAGCCCGTGCTGGTCAGAATGTTGGAGGCCGCGCCCTTAGAAGGGGGCGATGGGGAAAATAAAGGAGCTGAAATTCCGCCTGAAGGGGCGTCCGAGGAGGGAGGAATCAGAAACCCCTCCTTCCCAGGAAAGAAGAGGACCGCCTCCGAGGATCCGGAGGCCAAGGCCCTAAAACGGGGGAAGAGATCTTCCCCAGGGGATCCGGCGTCCGGAAAGAATCCGGACGTGCCATTGTTGCCGAAGGATCAGCCCTCCAACGAGCCGTGAGTATGAAAAAAAGGGGGAATTAATTAATAAGGACATACCTCCATTTATACTTCCGTGAGTGACCGAAATATTTATCTTGCAGGTCGGATCTGCAACCTTCGCAGATGAGTTCATCTTCGGGGGACCTTCTTCCGGAGATGATGGAAAGCGAAACGCCTCCATCTGCCGCGCCATCAAATAAAGCGGACGAGCCTGAAGTGTCATCACGGAGGGCATCCCCGAGTCCGGAGGGGCCGGAGAGTTCGGCACACACTAGTGTCGGGCCGGCAGAACTGAAGAATCTGCTTGAGAGGGCGTCCATTTCAGAAGATCACCGTGCGTTGATGCGTACGGTGGTTGGAAGGATTTCGTCCGCCGAAAGCGAATTGCGCAATGCCGCCATGAGTTTGCTGGCGGGGTTTGAGGTACGCAAAAATGACGCATCTTTCGTATATTGACAGTTTTGCACATGAAAATGCGCCCTGTATAGATAGTAGCCCCCGAGACTCGGCAGGTTTGTCGAAGACGACAGCGTGCCGAGGATCAAAATCGCAAGTAATTAATGTCGCCGTTCCTATGCAGGTGGCGGATAGTCCGAGGGATAGCCGGACTGGTGAAGTTGATGCGTTAATGCGGCAACTTGACGTGGCGGATGCAGACATCGCACTTGTCAACCGGCGACTTGACGAGTCACAAGGTAAATGAGTTCTCAGCAGTCGCTTTATTAAGGGGGTCAAAGCCCTCCTGTTGAT
Source organism: Triticum timopheevii (assembly GCA_963921465.1). Classification (NCBI taxonomy): domain Eukaryota; kingdom Viridiplantae; phylum Streptophyta; class Magnoliopsida; order Poales; family Poaceae; genus Triticum; species Triticum timopheevii. The sequence goes on from OY997270.1 coordinate 317,659,547, forward strand.
AAATTATATGCTGTTGCACAGACGGTGCTGCTGCTGTGGAGAGACTTCGGGCTGAACTTGCTCAAGCTAAGGAGCAAGCCCGAAGGAGTGACGCGGCTGCCTCGAGGGCGGCCGAGGATTTGAAAGCCGAAAAGGCTGCTCACTGCCTAAGCAGGGAGAAGGTGGCCGAATTGGCCGGAAAAGTAAAGGATGCTGCCGACCGTAATGCGGCTCTCAAAAAGGAGCGCTTATCAGAGCGGGAAGACCTGAAGAAGGCCACCGCCAAGGTCAAGGAGGCCCGTTCTGCAATGCGGGCAATGAAGGAGGAGCTGCGCTAGGCCGGAGATATCGTGGCTGGCAAGCCTTATCTGCTGCGTCCCCGGTTTATGGATCAGAAGTATGCTCAATTTGATCGGCTGTGGAATCCGGAGGATCCATATATGGACTTAGCAGGAAGTGCGGCTGATGCCGTTGAGCACTTCCGGAGCCAGGAGGGTTACCAGACGGAAGAGCTGTTTTGGTCTCAATTCCATAGTCCGAAGCGCTTGCTCCCGTTGAACGACCGGTTGGCCGAATGGGCCGAGCTGAACAGATTATCCGGACTCGCCATGACTGACATCGTGGCTCATGTCTGGCCAGAGAGGTCCAAGGCGACGAGCTACTTCGGCTTACTGCAGCAATTCCTTGGAGCGGTGCCGCATATCAAGGATATGAAGCGGTCGGCCTGCATCGAAGGCGCGCGGATGGCACTTGCCCGCGTAAAGGCGCATTGGACAGAGATGGACGCCACCGTAGTTGCCTCCCAGGGTCCGGATGGAAGCCGGCTCCCTGCCGAGCACTATTTCAGGGAAGTTATGCGTGGTTCTCGTGTAATAGAGTCGCAGTGCTCGAAAAATGTTACGTTCAAATGAACATTTTATCTTGTAAAAGAATGATTATATAATAGCTGCTTTTTATACTTGTGCGTCCCAAGTAGTAAAACTGCTCCTGAGCGGCCGTTTTCATATACGTTTGTATAACCTGAAAGATTGCAGTCTTCGGCTTCAGCCCCCACGCACAAGGTGCGGGGGTGTTCGCAAAAAATAGCGCTTTTTCACACTTAATCCGACGTCTCGGTCCTGTTAAGGAGGTGGTAGCGTAGCAAACGAGGCAATCCGGACTATAATACTTTATCACTTTCACTTAGCCAGTGGAGTTCGAGGCTGGGGCTACGATATAGCCCCTTGGGGTACTGCACTTCTCCGAGTTCGGGGCGCGCGTGTGCCTGACCGGGAAACGGTCCTTCGTCAAAGCGGGGAATTCTAAACATTCCGGTGGTCGATCGAGTGGTTGACCAGTCTCTCGCTATATCATGACAGTCAGTTTTCGGCTTTCTCTACGGAGGTGCTCGCCCAGCCGAACTGGGGCACAATCGCAGTAGTTCTCCTGGTGCCGCATTAGCCGATGATACGGAACGTAAGGCAGCAAAACACAGGAGCCGGGCAAACCCAACATTTGACCAAAGACATGATTCGGACCTGATGCATATAATGCCTAACTCGAGACGCCGAACACTACCTAAGGTGTTCGGTCTTTATAATAATGGGTAGAGATGCCCTAAGCCCCTAGTGTCCAGGTACGGGCATGGTCTTCTGACGCGGCCGATGCCAAAACGTCAGGCTCCGCGTTGGCTATAGGAAGAAACCAAGGGAGAATAACAACAAGAGACAATAAAAAAAGGTTTACGCAGGGTCTTAATCTGAAAAGAATCCTCACAACGGGTCCCTACTGCACGTCTGCGCCTGTGTCTCCGTTGTGCCGTTTATTCTGGACGGGCCTGCACGTTGTTCATCTGTAAAAAGAGAGGAACGTTTAGTTTAAAAATAAATCGTGCGAAAAATATGTGTAAAAGAAGAAATATAGATAATTAAAGCAGGGTTTGCATGAACCCGCAGTTGTTTGTGCGCACAGCCCCCTGTGAAGAGGTATGCGGCTAGGGAGCCCCTAGCCTACTGAAGCCGGATTCGTCTATCCGAGTCCGGGGTCTTTAAGTGACCCTCGCACTAAAATGACGCCACGCGGACCGGGCATCTTGAGTGTAAGAGATGCGTAATGCGGTATAGCGTTGAAGCGGACAAAAGCCTTTTGTCCCAAGAGTGCTTGATATTCACTTTCAAATGGGACGATATGAAAAATTAATTTTTCTCGTCGAGAATTGTTCGGTGATCCGAACACGACTTCTAGTAATATGGAGCCTGTGCACTTGGCGTAAGGGCCTGGCGTCACTCCTTTGAAGGAAGTGCGGCTGTGTCAGATTTTGGCAGGGTTTATCCCCATCCTACGGATTGTTTTTGAATACAGCAGGTTTAAGTCGCTGCCTCCGTCCATTAGGACATTAGCAAATTGCAATCCGTCTATTATGGGATTCAATATCAGGGGAGTCTGTCCCGCGTTTCGAACGCTTCTGGAGTAGTCCAGGTGGTCGAAAGTGATTGGCTTTGATATCCAATCTCTATGGTTTGCTGGTTTGGACCGTGCGAAGATCTTTTTAGGAAGTGCCGCACTATTCTTCCGTATTATCACATGAAGTGAGTTTACTGCTTTGACCCCTTGTGGGGAAGTCTTTTGTTTTCCGGTGCTCTGCTGGTGGGGTTTATCTTCTTCGCTTGACGCGTCGAGCCCCTTGTGTTCGGCATTTAGTCGTCCGGACTGTTTGAAAACCCAACAATCCCTGTGGGTGTGATTTGCAGGCCTTCCGGGGGTACTGTGGATTTGACTATCCGACCCAAAATCTTGTTTAAGTTGGACAATTCGTCACTGTCATCCTTTAGAGGCTGTGTTTTGTTGTTGGGCCGCGAGCTTTTGAATCCGGCCTTGACTGCCGTGCTCTTTGGGCTTTTCTCTTTATTTCGGCGCTGCTCTTTTTTGCGCCGTGATTTTCCGTTTCCATCTCTTATCTCGGATGTACGTGGGTCGCTGGTGCTGCTTCTTGCTAGCCAGCTATCCTCTCCCGCACAGAAGCGGGTCATGAGGCTTGTTAGCGCAGACATTGTCCTCGGTTTCTCTTGACCGAGGTGCCTGGCGAGCCATTCGTCTCAGACATTGTGCTTGAAAGCTGCTAAGGCTTCGGCGTCCGGACAGTCGACTATTTGGTTCTTTTTGGTAAGAAACCTGTTCCAGAATTTCCATGCTGACTCTCCGGGCTGTTGAGTTATATGACTTAGATCATCTGCATCCGGAGGACGGACATAAGTCCCTTGAAAATTTGCTCTAAACGCGTCCTCGAGCTCTTCCCAACTTCCAACAGTGTTTTCTGGGAGGCTTTTTAGCCAATGACGGGCTGGCCCTTTGAGCTTGAGGGGTAGATATTTTATGGCGTGGAGATCGTCTCCTCTGGCCATGTGTATATGTAGTATATAATCTTCTATCCAGACTCCAGGGTCTGTTGTTCCATCGTAGGCCTCTATGTTTATGGGTTTAAATCCTGCTGGGAATTCATGGTCCAGCACCTCGTCGGTGAAACATAGTGGGTGTGCGGCGCCCCTGTACTTGTGTGTGCCGCTATCGTCGGACACTTGACGTGTTACCTTGCTTCCTGGGGCCTTCTTTTTGGGCCCGTAGATGGACCTGGCTGGGCCATTTGACGGTGGAGGCTTTATGGCCTCCTCGTCGAATTCTGGTAGCAGCTTACGCTTCGGGTAGCTCTTCGATTGGTCGCCATTGCCGTATTTATCTGCGGTTTTGAGCACTTTGCTCCACCTCATTCTGAGCGTGTCTTCCGTTGTTTTCAGCTTTCGCTTTTCCTTCTTCAGGCTTCTTGCTGTGGCGATGAGCCTGCGCTTAAAACGCTCTTGTTTGACGGGGTCCTCGTGTACGACGAGTTCGTCGTCGTTGAGGCTTGCTTCGTCTTCGGAGGGAGGTACATAGTTATGATCCTCAACCTCTTCGTCTGCCGCCCTCTCGTGAGGGTTTGCTTCTGCATCCTCCTGCGCTGAGTCTTGCTGGAGGGGATTGTCTTCGGCACTCTCTGGGGTATTATTGTCTCCCGTGCCGGAATCTCCATTATTGTTATGGCGGGATTTAGAGTGGCGCCGTTGACGCCGGCGCTTGGGCTGTTTCTTTAAAGGATCTGCCTCCGCTGTTTCTTCGCCGTCCCCATCTTTTGGGGTATCCACCATGTATACGTCATATGACGAGGTGGCCTTCCAGTGCCCTGTGGGCGCTGGTTCCTGGTCGTCTCCGGCATCGTCGTCCATGGCGTCAATGTCTTCGGAGTCGTAGTCTAGCATGTCGGTTAGATCGTCGACAGTGGCTACAAAGTGGGTGGTGGGTGGGCTCTGAATTTCTTCGTCGTCCGCATCCCAACCATCCTGGCCCCAGTCCGGCCAGGGCTCTCCAGATAATGAGTGATGCTTTAGTGAATTCAATATGTCGCCAAAAGGCGAGTATTGGAAGATGTCCGCGGCGGTGAATTCCATAACCGGCGCCCAATCCGATTTGGTTGGCAGGGGTGCGGGAGGTTCGGAGTCCGGCAAGGAGTCCGGCACCTCGGAATCACAAGTTTCGCGGGGGACAAGGCTAATGTTTGGCTCCATCGCCGTGGATGTTGAAGCCCCCAGGGCGGCGTCTATCCACGACCCTCGATCTGGGCGATTGGCTCCGGGCTGATGGCCGAAGCGGATCCGTGTGCGGCCACCAAAGCACTGTTCGGTGGCAGAGCTAGATCATGCCCGTCGTTACAGTGCGGCGCGCTTGGCTGTGGCTCGAGTCCGTCGAAGATCAAGTCTCCGCGGACATCGGCCGTGAAGTTTAAGCTTCCAAATCTGACCTGACGGCCAGGGGCATAGCTTTCGATCTGCTCCAGATGGCCAAGTGAATTGGCCCGCAGTGCGAAGCCGCCGAATACGAAGATCTGTCCGGGGAGAAAAGTCTCACCCTGGACAGCGTTGCTGGTAGAAGATGCCATCAAGCCTATCAGTGATGGCACAGAGGAACTCTCAATGAAAGCACCAATGTCGGTGTCAAAACCGGTGGATCTCGGGTAGGGGGTCCCGAACTGTGCGTCTAGGCGGATGGTAATAGGAGACAAGGGACACGATGTTTTACCCAGGTTCGGGCCCTCTCGATGGAGGTAAAACCCTACGTCCTGCTTGATTAATATTGATGGTATGGGTATTACAAGAGTGGATCTACCACGAGATCAAGGAGGCTAAACCCTAGAAGCTAGCCTATGGTATGATTGTTGTAATGTATGTTGTCCTACGAACTAAAGCCCTCCGGTTTATATAGACACCGGAGGAGGCTAGGGTTACACAGAGTCGGTTACAATGGTAGGAGATCTACATATCCGTATCGCCAAGCTTGCCTTCCACGCCAAGGAAAGTCCCATCCGGACACGGGCCGGAGTCTTCAATCTTGTATCTTCGTAGTCTTGGAGTCCGGCGGACGATGATAGTCCGGCTGTCCGGACACCCCCTAGTCCAGGACTCCCTCACACATCAACAGGGATTGTTGGGTGTTCAAGCAGGCAGGCAAGTTAAATGCCGAAAACAATTACAAGGGGCTGCATAGCGACGACGAGGAGGAGCCCCGACAGCCGAACAATAGAGGACAGAAGGGCTTCCCCCCACAAGTGCGAACGGTGAACATGATATACGCAACCCACATACCCAAAAGGGAGCGGAAGCGTGCACTAAGGGACGTATATGCGATGGAGCCAGTCGCCCCAAAGTTCAATCCATGGTCCTCCTACCCGATCACTTTTGATCGAAGGGACCACCCCACTAGCATCCGCCATGGCAGATTCGCCGCATTGGTTCTAGACCCAATCATTGACAGATTTCACCTCACTAGAGTGCTGATGGATGGCGGCAGCAGCCTGAACCTGCTTTATCAGGATACAGTGCGCAAGATGGGCATATACCCCTCAAGGATTAAACCCACAAAGACGACCTTCAAAGGCGTCATACCAGGTGTAGAGGCCAACTGTACAGGCTCAGTTACACTTGAAGTGGTCTTCGGATCCCCGGATAACTTCCGAAGTGAGGAGTTAATCTTCGACATAGTCCCGTTCCGCAGCGGCTATCACGCACTGCTCGGATGAACCGCATTTGCAAAGTTCAATGCGGTGCCGCACTATGCATACCTCAAGCTCAAGATGCCAGGCCCTCGAGGAGTCATTACGGTCAATGGAAACACCGAACGCTCTCTCCGAACGGAGGAGCATACGGCGGCCCTCGCGGTGGAAGTACAAAGCAGCCTCTCAAGGCAATTCTCGAGTCCGGCTATTAAACGTCTGGACACCGTCAAGCGCGCCCGGAGTAACCTATAACAAGACCGCCCGGCACATCCTGAGCACGCGTAGCAATGCGGCCCCAACCCCAGCCCTCGCGAAATTGCGAAACCAGTACTACGCGTACATAATTACGCTCTGGAAATACCATGGGCATAGGGGGAGGGGCACGACCACGGCAGGCCCAGAATGCGGCTCAACCGCACCAGGGGCTCCCGATTGTGTCATTCTTTTTTTTCTCTTATTTTCAGGACTCCTTTCTCAAGAAGCCCTGTCCGGCAGTAGAATCGCCGAACACATGATGCAACAGCCAGGGAAGCAGAAAGCTACGTCAAGTGTCCAGGTGGTCTCTATAACGAGCAGTATACTTGTTTCACATATCATCCCGCAGCTCGCCCCTGGAGGGGGACATGTCAAATAGTCCCGTCCATTGCTTATCGCACTATTTTTATCGTTCTGCTTTTACCGTAGCCTTTTTGAATAAACAATACATAGCTTCTGCCTATTATTGCATTCCTTTTTTTATCTATATATGTTCACTTATGACATGTTGCACCCGTACACTTTGGTACGGCCAAATACACCAGGGGCTTAAGTACCCCAAAATATGGTGTGATAAGTCCGAACACTTTCACAAGTGCGGCACCCCGAACTTATAGCATTATATGCATCGGCTCTGAATCATGTCTTGGGTCAATAGTTGGGTTTGCCCGGCTCCCATGTTTTGGTACCTTACGTTCCGTTATATCGGCTAAGGTAGCGCTGGGAGAACCACTGCGATTGTGCCTCGGTTGAGCTGGGTTAAGTACCTCAGTGGAGAAAGCTAAAACTGACCGTCATGATAGGGCGAGAGCCGGTCGCTGTTCGAGAGGTTTTCGAGTCCCTAAAGACTTATGCCGCTTAGAGCGAGGAGTTGGCTTTGTCTGGCCCAGGCGTGGATAGCGCCCCGAACTCGGTCTTCTGAATACTAGGGGCTTCGCCGAAATTTAAAATTATAGAATTCTATGGCTAAGTGAGAGTGTTCAAGAATTATAGTCCGGTTGCCTCATTCGTTGCATTGAGCGACTCCCTCGAAGGACCCAAGAATGGGAAAAAGAGCGCTCAAGTTTATCCCGAACACCCCAGCACTCGTGGCATGGGTGCAGAAGTCAACGACTCGCCATCTCTCAAATTTAATAAACGGCCGCACAGAAGGTAATATTTTAAATTCACAAGCGTTGCTTAGCGCATATGAACAAGTTTTCAGCATACAGGATAACAAATGCGAGTTTACTCAAAAATTACATCTTTGGAGCATTCACCCGCTATAAGGCGGGCACCCCTCAGGATGCCCTCATAATACATCTCGGGCTTGCGATACTCCTTGCCCGGCGGTGGTCTGTCCGTCACAAGCTTCTCAGCGTCCATCTTGCCCCAGTGCACTTTAGCACGGGCAAGGGCCCTACGGGCACCTTCGATGCAGACGGAGCGCTTGACGACTTCAATCCATGGACAGACGTCCACCAGCCACCTCACCAGCCCGAAGTAGCTCCCAGGCATGGCTTCCTTAGGCCACAGCCGAACTATGAGGCCCTTCATGGCCTGTCCGGCCACCTTATGGAGCTCGACCAGCTGCTTCAGCTGGTCGCTCAAGGGAAGCGGGTGTCCGGCCTCAGCATACTGAGACCAGAACACCTTCTCCGTCGAGCTCCCCTCCTCGGCTCGGTAGAACACGGCAGCATCGGACACACTGCGGGGCAGATCTGCGAATGCTCCTGGAGAGCTCCGAATTCGGGTAAGTAATAGATAATTCACTTTCACGTGCTTGCTTTGCATAAAGAATGCCTTACCCGCCGCTATCTTCTTCAATGCCTCAATTTCCTGGAGGGCTTTTTGGGCTTCGGCCTTAGCGGCTTTGGCGCCCTCAAGGGCCGAGGCGAGCTCGGACTCTCGAGTCTTTGAGTCACGGTCCAAACTCTCGTGTTTTTCCACGAGAGCCTGGAGCTCTTGCCGCACCTCCTCCACCCGCGCCTCCTGCTTCTCTCGCTCGGTGCACTCCGCGGCCGCATTGCTTTCGGCCTTGGACACCCTTCCTTCAGGTTTGCCACCTCGTTCGTGGCCCCTGCAATACTCACGTTATTCCTGTCATTTTTGCAACCACATCCTTTTGTATACTTCCATAAGGTATTGCTTGCCTTCCTTGTCCTCGAGCTGCTTTTTGGCAAGGCCGAGCTTGTTCTCGGACCGCTCGAGGCTCTGCTTCAATGCATTGACCTCCGCAGTCAGTGTGGCAGAGGTCAGCAGCGCAGCCTGCATTCCCATATTGACATACTTATGTTAGACTCCTGCGTACATCTTTTAGATCCTCAGTTCGGCTTTTCTTTCCGAACACCAAACTGAGCATCTCGGGCTACTGTCTATGCGGTAACATTTTCACATATCTTAAATACATACCTCAAAGCCTATTAGAAGGCTGGCACAGGCTTCAGTCAGCCCGCTCTTGGCGGACTGAACTTTCTGGATCACCACACTCATAACAGTGCGGTGCTCCTCATCGATGGAGGCGCCGTTAAGTGCCTCCAGCAAATTATCCGGTGCCTCCGGTTGGACGGAGGTCATCGGTGTCACAGTCTGGCCCTTCTTACAAAGGGGCCGCCTGCCGGACTCCGGAACCACTGAAGGTTCCGGTGCGGAGTCCGGCCCAGGGCCGGACTTAGAGCCCTTTGGGGTTTTATCCCCCTTGCACCTGGAGTCCGGGAGGTTTCCTTGCGGCGCCTCCTGGACCACCTCCTCCTGGCTGGGCCCCTTTTGGGACCCCACCTCAGCGTCATCCACAGTGCGAGGAGAGGAGGCAGCCGGAAGTGAGGTGCTATTCACGTCCGACGAATCCAGGGAGCTGCTCGTTGAAGCGTCGAGCCCGTCCTTGGGCGGGCTGCAGGGTTATATTCGGCGTTAGGAGATTCTGCACGACAAATGAAACGCCATGAGTTATTCTGGTATCCGGACACTTACAATTTCTCCAGGGGCTTAGTCCTCGGTGGCCACTCCTCTTCGCCGTCGTCGGCGTTGGTGGAGTAGTCCGGAGGAAGGGTCCTTCCCTTCTTGGACCCTCCGGCCTCCCCAGTTGGGGCGGCCTTCCTTTTCTGCTCTCCCCCCGCTGGGGGAGAGGCCTCTTTTTCCTCCTCCTCGTCTTCACAGGAGGAGTTCGCCTCGGAGTCATCGGACGATGAGTCTGACAACACCTGCCGCCGGGAACTCCTTCGAGTTCTCGTGGCCTTCTTCTTGGCCTTCTTCTCCGGCACCACGTGAGGTGCCGGAACCAGCAGCCCCGTCAATCGGGCGTCCGCTGGGTCTTCTGGCAAGGGAGCCGGACAGTCAACCTGCCCGGACGTCTTCTGCCAATCTTGTCAAAGGCAAGGGAGTTTAGATCCCGCATAGAGTCAAACTATGGAAAACAAGAGTCCCGTAAAGGGTAAAATAGCTTACCTCACTGGCTTGACGCTGCGAGCTGAATCCGTGATCTTCGGTAGCGGATGCGGGAGCCTCGGCGCCCTTGAACAACACATTCTAGGCATCTTCATACGTAGTGTCGACGAGCCTGCTCAAGGTTTGGTGCTTTGCCGGATCAAACTCCCACAAGCTGAAGGCCCGTTGTTGGCACGGGAGGATCCGGCGGATGAGCATGACCTGGACTACATTTACAAGCTTGAGCTTCTTGTTCACCAGGTTTTGGACGTAGGTTTGGAGTCCGGTCAGCTCTTCCGAATTACCCCATGTCAAGCCCGTCTCTTTCCAGGAGGTGAGCCGTGTAGGGAAGCCAGATCGGAATTCGGGGGCCGCTGCCCGCTCGGTGATGTAGAACCACCCTGATTGCCACCCCTTTATGGTCTCCACAAAGGAGCCCTCAAGCCATAGGACGTTGGCTATGTTGCCCACCATGGCACCTCCGCACTCCGCTTGGCGGCCGCCCACTACCTTTGGCTTGACATTGAAGGTCTTCAGCCATAAGCCGAAGTGGGGCTGGATGCAGAGGAAGGCCTCGCACACGATGATGAATGCCGAGATGTTGAGGATGAAATTCGGGGCCAGATCATGGAAATCCAGGACGTAGTAGAACATGAGCCCCCGGACAAATGGGTGAAGTGGAAAACCTAGTCCGTGGAGGAAGTGTGTGAGGAACACCACCCTCTCATGGGGCTTGGGGGTGGGGATGAGCTGCCCCTTGTCGGGGAGCCGATGAGCGATGTCGTTGGACAAGTATCCGGCCTTCCGCAGCTTTTTGATGTGCCCCTCTGTGACGGAGGAGGCCATCCACTTGCCTCCCGATCCGGACATGGATGGAGAAGGTTGAGGTGGGATGTGCGGACTTGGGCGCTGGAGCTCGAGTGCGCGGAAATGGATGAGCAAATGAGGAAGAAGGCGTAGGTAAAAAAGGTGGATCCTTATCCCCTTATATGGACGGACGAAGCTATGCGTCCCCACCAGCCTGGTAAAACTCGCTTATCTCCCAAGCGCCGTAATCAATGGCGCGGTTGGGTTACCCACGCCCGTATTGATGAGAATCCCGGAATAAGGGGACACGATCTCTGCTTTGACAAGACGTGCCAAGGAAACCGCCTCGCTAAACGCGCTGAGGTGGGACAGTAAAAACGATTCGAATAAAGGCTAGGCCGTGGTGTGATGTCACGCCATGGAATACATCAGCAGATTCAATTTTTGTAAATATTATTCTCTCTATGGTGGTATGTGGAACTTATTTTGCAGAGCCGGACACTATCCTTGTGTTCAAAATCTTCTATTAAGTATTCAGAGGAGGAACCCGCCTTGCAACGCCGAAGACAATATGCGCGCCGGACTCGTCGTCATTGAAGCCTGGTTCGGGGGCTACTGAGGGAGTCCTGGATTAGGGGGTGTCCGGATAGCCGAACTATCACCTTTGGCCGGACTCCTGGACTATGAAGATACAAGATTGAAGACTTCGTTCCGTGTCCGGATGGGACTTTCCTTGGCGTGGAAGGCAAGCTTGGCGATACGGATATGTAGATCTCCTACCATTGTAACCGACTCTGTGTAACCCTAACCCTCTTCGGTGCCTATATAAACCGGAGGGTTTTAGTCCGTAGGACGAACAACAATCATACCATAGGCTAGCTTCTAGGGTTTAGCCTCTCTGATCTCGTGGTAGATCTACTCTTGTACTACCCATATCACCAATATTAATCAAGCAGGAGTAGGATTTTACCTCCGTTGAGAGGGCTCGAACCTGGGTAAAAACATTGTGTCCCTTGTCTCATGTTACCATCCGCCTAGACGCACAATTCGGGACCCCCTACCCGAGATCCGCCGGTTTTAACACCGACAGACGTTCACATAACCCCACTAGAGGAGAGACAACTACATCTCATCAAAATGTCGAACGTATACCAAATTCACATGACTACTTATAGCAAGACTTCTCCCATGTCCTCAGGAAAACAAACGTAACTACTCACAAATCATATTCATGTTCATAATCAGAGGGGTATTAATATGCATATAGGATCTGAATATATGATCTTCCACCGAATAAACCAACTAGCATCAACTACAAGGAGTAATCAACACTACTAGCAACCCACAAGTACCAATCTGAGGTTTTGAGGCAAAGATTGGATACAAGAGATGAACTAGGGTTTGAGAGGAGATGGTGCTGGTGAAGATGTTGATGGAAATTGACCCCCTCCCGATGAGAGGATCGATGGTGATGATGATGGTGATGATTTCCCCCTCCCGGAGGGATGTTTCCCTGACAGAACATCTCCACCTGAGCCCTAGATTGGTTTCGCCAAGGTTCCACCTCGTGGCGGTGGTATCTTGTCCCGAAAGCTTGCTTATGATTTTTTTCTAGGGTAAGAGACTTCATATAGCAGAATATGGGCACCGGAGGCCTGCCAGGGAGCCCACGAGGTAGGGGGCTCACCCAAGGGGGTATGGCGTGCCCCCCACCCTCGTGGACGGTGGGTGGCCCCCCTCTGGTATTTTCTTCCCTCAGTATTTTTTATTAATTCCAAAAATAACTTTCGTGGAGTTTCAGGACTTTGGGAGTTGTGGAGAATAGGTCTCTAATATTTGCTCCTTTTCTAGCCCAGAATTCCAGCTGCCGGCATTCTCCCTCTTCATGTAAACCTTGTAAAATAAGAGAGAATAAGCATAAGTATTGTGACATAACGTGTAATAACAAACCATAATGCAATAAATATCGATATAAAAGCATGATGCAAAATGGACGTATCAGGATGCCACTCGGGGGCATCCCCTAGCTTAGTTGCTTGATACTTCTTGAATATCATATTGGGGTGCCTCGGGCATCCCCAAGCTTAGCCTTTTGCTAATCCTTATTCCTTCATCCATCGCGATCTCACCCAAAACTTGAAAACTTCAATCACACAAAACTCAACAAAACTTTGTGAGATCCGTTAGTATAAGAAAGTAAATCACTACTTTAAGTACTATTGCAAACCCATTCATATTTTGTTATTGTATTATATCTTCTGTATTTTAACTTTTCCATGGGAAAAGCTCTTCAAAGGAAACCATAGAATCATCAAAACAAACACATAACACAACGAAAACAGAATCTGTCAAAAACAGAACAGTCTGTAGCAATCAGAGAACTTCGTATACTTCTGTAACTCCAAAAATTCTGAAAACTTAGGAAAGCGCAGGAAATTTGTATATCAATCTTGTGTAAAAAAAACATAGCAAAAGCACATTTCTGTGATTTATGAAAATTGTTTTTCTGATCGCAAAAGTTTCTGTTTTTCAACAAGATCAAATCAACTATCACACAAATCATCCCAAAGGCTTTGCTTGGCGCAAACACTAATTTAAACCACAAAAACACATCTAATCAGAGGCATAATGGGTATTTTATTGAAAATAGCAAGAAAACCAAAAAGCAAAAAGATACAAGTTGGCTTGCCTCCCAATGAGCGCTATCGTTTTACGCCCATGGCTTGGCATATGACTTTATTGATGCTGACATGAAAGATAAGAATTGAAGCACAAAGAGAGCATCATAAAACATGTGACAAACACACTTAAGTCTAACATACTTCCTATGCATAGCCATTTTGTATGAAAACAAATTATCAGGACAAGCAATTTCTAGCATATACAAAGAATAAGAAACAATAGCAATCTCAACATAACGAGAGGAAATTTAGTAACATGAAAATTTCCACAATCATATTTCCCTATCTCATAATAATTACATGTAGGATCATAATCAAATTCAACAATATAACTTTCACATAAAATATTGTTTTCATGATCCACATGCATGCAAAGTTGATACTCTTCCTAAATAGTGGGATTATCATCAAATAAAGTATTGACCTCTCCAAGCCCAGTTTCATACAAAAATTTATAAGACTGAACACTCTCCAAATATGTGGGATTATTTTTAGCTAAAGTTGACACTCTTCCAAACCCACTTTTAATATTACCGCACACATATTCATCATGAGGTTTAAATAAATTTTCTAGATCATAAGAATCATTATCACCCCAATCTTGATCATTGCAATAAATAGTGGACCAAGCAACATTAGCATCCCCAAGCTTGGGGTTTTTCATATTATTAGCACAATTGACATTAATAGAATTTATAATAACATCATTGCAATCATGCTTTTCATTCAAGGAGCTATCATGAATCACTTAAATTCCTTTGTTTAACACTTCATCATAGTTTTCAGATTCATAAATCTCAAGCAAAACTTCATAAAGATAATCTAGTGAACTCGATTCACTAGCAATCGGTTCATCATAATTGGATCTTCTGAAAAGATTAGCAAGTGGATGAGGATCCATATCAATAGATTTATAGCAAGCGAAGATGCAAGCAAATAGAAGGAACATGGTAACACAAGTAAACAAAGAAAACAAGAGAGCTAACAAGAAAAAGGCGAACGAAAAAGAGGGCGAATAAAACGTCAAATTTTGTGAAGTGGGGGAGATGAAAACGAGAGGCAAATGGCAAATAATGTAAATTGCATGGAGATGAGATTCGTGATTAGGAACCTGGTAGGTGTTGATGATGTCTCCCCGGCAATAGCGCCAGAAAGTTCCTTTGATGTCACTTGATATGCGTCGGTGTTTCCCTAAGGAATAAGGGAAGATGCAGCACAACAACGGTAAGGTATTTCCCTCAGTGATGAGACCAAGGTTATCAAACTAGTAGGAGAACCACGGAACACTACGTAAATGGTACCTGCACATAAATAACAAATACTTGCAACCCGACGCGTTAAAGGGGTCATCAATCCCTTTCGGGTACCGGTGCCAAAAAGTGACGTAGGATAGGGTAAAATTGTAGTAGATTGATAAATGCAAATAAAGGTAAATAAAATGCAACAAGTTATTTTTGGGTTTTTGATAATATAGATCTGAAAATAAAAGAAGCAAATAAAAGAAAAGGCAATTGGCAATATGGATATGAAAATATATGATAGGAAAATAGACCGGGGGGGGGCGTAGATTTCACTAGTGGCTTCTCTCAAGAAAATAGCAACGGTGGGTAGACAAATTACTGTTGAAAATTGATAGAAAAGCAAATAATTATGACGATATCCAAGACAATTATCATGTATATAGGCATCATGTCCAAGATTAGTAGACCAACTCCTGCCTGCATCTACTACTATTACTCCACACATCGACCGCTATCTAGCATGCATCTAGTGTATTAAGTTCATGAAAAAAATGGAGTAATGCAATAAGAACAATGACATGATGTAGACAAGATCTATTCATGTAGGAATAGAACCCATCTTTTTATCCTTAATAGCAACGATACATGCATGCCTTGTTGCCCCTTCTGTCACTGGGAAAGGACACAGCAAGATCGAACCCATTACAAAGCACCTCTTCACATTGCAAGATAAATAGATCAAGTTGGCCAAACAAAACCAAAATATCGAATAATAAATATGAGGCTATAAAAATCAAGATTGGATATTAAATCAAAGCAAATCTGATCATAAACTCACAATTCATCGGATCCCAACAAACACACCGCAAAAAGTCATTACATCAAATAGATCTCCAAGAGGCCATTGTATTGAGATACAAAGAGAGAAAAAGCCATCTAGCTACTATCTACGGACCCGTAGGTCTAAGTTGAACTACTCACGCATCATCGGAGAGGAACCAATGAGGATGATGAACCCCTCCGTGATCGTGTTCCCCTTCGACGGAGTGCCGGAATAGGGCTCTAATTGGATCTCGTGGTTCCGGAACTTGCGGCGGCAGGAATAAAATTTCGTCGACTCCCTGAGGGTTTCTGGAGCAAGGAGGTATTTATAGAGCGAAGAGGCGGTGCGAGAGGCCATTGAGGTGGGCACAACCCACCTGGACACGCCTTGGGGCCCAGGAGTGCCCTGGTGGGTTGTGCCCCCCTTGGGGAACCCTCAGGTGCTTCTCTAGCCCATCTGTCGTCTTCTGGTCCAATCCACAAAAAGTTTCGCTGCATTTGGACTCCGTTTGATATTAATTTTCTGCGATGTAAAAAACAAGCAGAAAACAGCAACTGGAACTTGGCACTATGTCAATAGGTTAGTCGAAAAAATGATATAAAATGATTGTAAAACATCCAAGAATGATAATATAATAGCATGGAACAATAAAAAAGTATAGATGGAACAATCAAAAATTATAGATACGTTGTAGACATATCAATAACATGGTGGCAGCAGCTACTAACCTTGCTGCACGCCCGATCACGGGCAATATCCCTGTGGAGAGAGAGGCTTTGCACACCATTGACTTGTTAAAGACTATGGTCGCTCAACAGGCGAACTATTCTTATAGCCAGCAATGACTCCACTCTACCCCGCACCCGAACCACAGCCGAAGCCGCCACGCTGAGTCGCCAGCTGTTTCTAGTAATGCCCAGTCGCTACGCAAGCAACAACGTGACCCGCCCCGGCAAGGGGCTTTGGATGCCCAAGAGATCATCAACATAGCTCGGCAATAACGGGAGGCAGAGGCGGCCCATGCGATGGCACATCAGTTGCCTCCTATGACCCCCTTAGCTTCACAAGGTGTTGGGTCGAGCACGCGAACCATCAGGATACTGTGTCTGTTACTAGATCTCCATAATGAGCCCTCAGAAGGTTTATAACTACACGACTTACCTTGAGCCGGCATCTTGGATTGAGAGTTACAAAATTGTTATGGACATGCTGGATGTCAGCGACGCAGTGTGTGCCAAGTAATTGACTATGATGCTGGAAGAGCCTGCTCGTACCTGGCTGAAGAACTTGCCCCTAACTCCATCAACATTTGGGAGGAGTTGAAGGTGCATTTCATCAAACAATTCCAAGGAACCTGCAAGCGTCCTATGACCATTGTTGATCTACAACATTGTGTTCAGCGTGAGTGTGAATTAGCTCATCATTGGGCTCACCGGGTCGCGGATATAATTCACTCCTCAGATGGCATATTAGAAGCTCAAGCTGTCTTGATCTTGGAGAAAAACTATCATTTTGATCCCCTCGTTTAGAAGCTCGGGTGACTCAAGCGGACAGTTCAAGACATTGGTGAAATCATGGATGTCCTTACTAGATACGTTGAGTCAGACACCACGAAGGATCCTAACCTGGATGACGATCAGACTGGCAATGGAAATAAGAATGTTGGTGGTAAAGCTCAGCAACATGGTAACTTAGGGTACAATGACAACCATGGTGGTCAGGGAAATGGCGGCAAGCACAAAAACCCAGATGATGGCTCAAATTTTGTTGCTAACACCAACACTGGTTTCAAGGGCCAGAGGTGGAATAATCCTGGGAGGCCGCTCAATGACAATAAAGCCCGCAATTTTGAGGAAGCCCCCAAAGGGCCTTGTCCCAAGCATATTACTCCCTAGAAGCTGGCGAGCCACTCTTGGGAGAATTGTGTCACGCCCAATATGCGACCCTATCCAAGAGGAACTCGAAGGTACCACCAAGGATAGACCCGCATATTGAAACGCTTTTGCAAGGTGGATATCATTACATCAACATTACATAAATAGATGGGGATACATACAAAAGGCATACAATGCCACACGAATACAACATCATCTTACAGAAGAGCACCATCCGACTACGGATGAAACACAAACAGAAACTCAAACGACATCCACCCTGCTAGCCCAGGCTACCGACTTGGAACCTATCCCCTGATTGAAGAAGAAGCAGAAGAAGAACTCCAAAACAAGCAAACATCGCTCTAGCGTCGTGATCATCGCATAACCTGTACCTGCAACTGTTGTTGTAGTAATCTGTGAGCCACGAGGACTCAGCAATCCCATTACCATGGGTATCAAGACTAGCAAAGCTTAATGGGAAAGGAAGGGGTAAAGTGGTGAGGTTGCAGCAGCGACTAAGCATATATGGTGGCGAATCAACGCAAATAAGAGTGAGAAGAGAGCAAACGGAACGGTCGTCAACTAGCAATGATCAAGAAGTGATCCTGAACTCCTACTTACGTCAATCATAACACAGAAACCGTGTTCACTTCCCGGACTCTGCCGAAAAGAGACCATCACGGCTACACACGCGGTTGATGCATTTTAATTCGAATCAGGTGTCAAGTTATCTACAACCGAACATTAACAAATTCCCATCTGCCACATAACCACAGGCACGGCTTTCGAAAGATAATACCCTGCAGGGGTGTCCCAACTTAGCCCATGATAAGCTCTCGCGATCAACGAATGATATTCCTTCTCCCAGGAAGACCCGATCAGTCTCGGAATCCCGGTTTACAAGACATTTCGACAATGGTAAAACAAGACCAGCAAAGCCGCCCGATGCGCCGACAATCCCGATAGGAGCTGCACATATCTCGTTCTCAGGGCAACACCGGATGAGACACCCTACGAGTAAAACCAGACCTCAAGTTTCCCCGAGGGGGCCCCGCAGTCTACTCGGTTTGGACCAACACTTAGACAAGCATTGGCCCGGGGGGCTAAAAATAAAGATGACCCTTGGGTTAATTACTTCCAAGGGAAAAGTAGGTGGTGGTGAGGCAAATGGTAAAACCAAGGTTGGGCCTTGCTGGAGGAGTTTTATTCAAAGCGAACTGTCAAGGGGGTCCCATAAATCACCCGACCGCGTAAGGAACGTAAAATCTGGGAACATAACACCGGTATGATGGAAACTAGGGCGGCAAGAGTGGAACAAAACACCAGGCATAAGGCCGAGCCTTCCACCCTTTACCAAATATATAGATGCATTAATAATATAAGAGATATTGTGATATCCCAACATAATCTTGTCCACCATGGAGCAAACTCACCTGCAACTAACAACGCTATAAGAGGGGCTGAGCAAAGCGGTAACATAGCCAAGCAACGGTTTGCTAGGAAGGGTGTCAAAGGTTAGAGGTTCATGGCAATTTGGGAGGCTTGATGAACAAGTTATAGGAAGCGCATCATAGAGATAGAACGAAGCAACTAGCATAGCAATGATAGTAGTGAGATCCAGGGTAGCGGTCATCTTGCCTGAAATCCCGCTAGGAAGAAGAACGAGTCCATGAAGAAGATGAAGCCACGAAGACGAACCAAGCGTAGATGAACGAATCCTCACGATCGCAACGAAACGGGAACTATCGAGAAGAGGCACACAACATGGTAAACACACCACACATAGACAAGACATGATGCACAACAAGCATGATGCATGACAAAGCTAGATGAGGCTACTCATGGCGAGAGATTATGCAAACAAGAACAACACATCAAAGCAGTTTAAATGAGGCCGGGAACAACATATAACAATTCCGGTAAGTCCTCATATGCAAATTTCGAAATGGGTCCAGATCTGAATAAACCTTATGTTCAAGTTGTTAAATAGCAAGTTAAGATGCACCAAGATGATCTACACGAGATTCTAGTCAAGTTACATATAAAGTTCATTTAATTCGGAGCTACGACCTAGAAGATATGAGCAAAACAAGTTAAGCATGGCATTGATGCAAAATGCATACAAATATCAAGCAAACACACCAAAACAAGGATACAACACGATAATATGAAATTACATGCAATTCTAAGCAAGTTTCATATAGAGCACACTCAAAACGGAGCAACGGTTCAACACATACACTCTATACAAGTTATAACAACAATCTATCCAAAACAGCAACTAGGCATCTTGCAAGTATCAAAACAATAAGCTACAGCATCCCAACGTAAGAACAAAAGGCATGGGCATGAAGTACAGGTAAAGCATGACAAAACATGAACACTGAGCTATCTCCAGAAATCAATAGAACATGCTCAAAAGGACATGGTAAGATTGCAAATAATAACAGTTTCAGACTTAGCAGAAATAACATCAGGTTGCAATGTTTAGAGCTATCAAACGACATGTTACAGGAACTTATCATGGCAAACAAAGGCATGGCATGAATCTACTAATCTCATATAACAAAAGTCCCTTACTTACCATGAGCCAAAAAGGATCAGAAAATATGATGGCACCCATGTAAACATGGCAAGTTATATGACAGATTCATATATGGCAGGAACAACAATAAGTAAGCATGTTGGTGAGCTTGAACCACTCACGATAGAGCAATACATGGCATGGCAAAGAAACCAAAAGTAAGAAGGCATGTAAGCTAATCATGGCAAGAGTAAGTTCATAGGGTGCATGGATCACTAGCAACAACCATGGAAACATTTAACTTAATGTTAACAGGCTGACAGCAACATTATTTAGCAAGTTTGGAGCAAGAGAACAACAATCTACAACAGGATATAAATACAACCAGGGGCATGAATGGATAGATCAAGACATGTATAAAAAAACATCCTTAGTGAACATCTCCAGAATATGCACGAAATGACTTGTAGCAGCAGGTTTAAATAGCAACAAAATATAACAGAATCTGTCAGGAAAACAGCAACAGCAAATACACTACTTAACAAGCTCGATGCACTCACTACAAGACCCACAAAAATACATGGATTGCACCTCTGGAAAGATGGCATATCATAGATCAAAACACATGTAGACATCAACCTCATAGGATGCACACATCAAACATGGCAAAAATGACAAATGAGCATGTTATAACAGTTTCAGCAGATTAACATCAACATGCACTCTTGCAACGATGATTCAGGCATCAAGATGGACTCAAATGAACATGATACAATGGAATGAAATGAAGTACTCATCGAGGCGAACAATTTGACATATTACATGCACGAAACGGAGCAGTATGCAGCAAGTTATGATGCGATGAACATGGCATGATTATGCAAAATATTTCGGGACTTGGCAGTTTTTTTGGGGGAAAAATGAGTGAGCGCTGAATAGTAAAAATCGCACGGGCGCGGGATAGCGGGGGCTGCTCACCATGGGCCGAGCCCAGGTCGGGGAGGAGACAAGCTGGCGATGGGGAGGCCGGGCGAGTTGGGTCGGGTTGCGGGGCCCACGTGACCCAGGCGAGAGGAGCTCGTCCTCCTCCCGTGCTCCTCACGGGAAGGAGGCCATGGCGGCAGCGAGGAAGACAGGGAGTGCCGGCGAGGGTCGAGGCAAGGCAGGGAGGGGCCCTGGTGGATCCGGGCAGGTCCGGCGAGGCCGGATCCATTCTGGGCGGCGACGGCGGCGCTCGTCGAGCTAGGGGCGGCGCCATGGCGGGGTTCCTGTGGGGAGAGAGAGATCTGAGAGTGAGAGAGAAGCGAGAGGGAGAGGGGCGACGGGGAGGCGCGACCTGGCGGCGGAGGACGGGCGGCGGAGATCCGGCGAGGCAACGAGGCGAGGACGGCGACGGAGCCGGCGAGCAGCGGTGCGGCGGGGAGGCGAGCGGGATAGCGGCGGCGGCGCCCGGGCCCGGGCGGGCCTACCTCGGGCCCCGGCGGGCTGCAGAGGCGGGGGAGAGAGAGAGGGTGACGTGGCGCTCGGGGATTGGCCGGAGGGCGGTGGCGCGGGCATTGTCCGGCGCGGACGGACATGTCCGGCGCGGCGCGGAGGGGAATTTGCTAGGGTTTGGGTAGAATGACCCGGAAATTTCGGGGGAGGTCTAGTTTTATAGGTAGAGGGAGCTAGGAGAGTCCAAATGGGGTGCGGTTTTCGCCCACACGATCGTGATCGAACGACCGAGAGCATGGAGGGGAGTTTGCTGGGTTTTGGGCCACTTTGGAAGGGGTGTTGGGCTGCACACAAAAGAGGCCTTTACGGTTACCCGGTTAACCGTTGGAGTATCAAACGACCTCCAAATGGCACGAAACTTGACAAGTGGTCTACCGGTGCTATACCAAGGCCGCTTGGCAAACCTCGGGCCATTCCGAGAAAGTTCAACACCCGCTCACAACGAGAGACAAAAGGGGAACGCCGGGGGACATAGGAGTGCCGGATTGCAAAACGGACAACGGGGAAAATGCTCGGATGCATGAGACGCACGCGTATGCAAAATGATATGCACATGATGACATGGCAGAATGCAACATGCAAGCAAATGACATGGCGACGACGGCGAATAACTGGAAGACACCTGGCGCATCGAATCCGGGGCGTTACAACTCTCCTCCACTAACAAGAGATCTCGTCCCGAGATCTTAGGACCGAGACGGAAGGTAAAAAGGGATGAGATGAAACAAGAACTCAAGATAAGAAGCAAAGATTCGAGAGCACTCGAGAAGAAGAGAGGGACGGCGAGAATGACGAGAATCGAAAACTCATGGAATAAGATAGACTATGAAACCACTCCGGTTAGAACGAGATAAGAAACGAATAAGACTGAATGGATTTAGGCAGCACTCCGACTAAAATGAAAGGAATAGAACACGAACTTGAGAGGATGGAATGATACTTGATGAAGACCTCACACAAAACCTCCGGAAAAAATTGAAAGAGTTGAATGAAAAGAACGGAGAAGAAAATGACAACTTGTGCCACGAATGAAATTGAAAGCAACCTTAGAAGATAGAATTAAACGGAGTTGTTGAGAAAAATCAACAACGAAAAGAATAAGCTTGTTGTGGTCTTATAGGTAACATCTCAAGATCATAAGGTGATAACCGGCCACAAACGGAAAAGATTGGATAGCTGAGAAGAATGAAGAAAAAGCAAAACTCCACGTCAACAGAATACGGAGAATTAATTGCACTTCGAGACGTGAGAAGAAAAGATACTTGAACTTCGCCAACAAGAATCTTGATGAACACTTGAAAGAATGAATTAAATCATGAAGAACCACCATGAAGAACTCCGGTGACAAAAGGATGATGAGATAGAATGAAGGACGAAAGAATAAGTTGAGCCTTGCGATGATTTAGATGGAGGTTCCTACGAGATGGCCAAGGAAATTTGAACTCCGGAAAAGTAAAGATGAAAACACTTGGAACTAGAATTTATTCATTACGAACAAACTCCGAAGGAAGGGATTACTCACTTGGAGGAAATAAGATAAGATTTATTGTATGCTTATCCTTCATCAAATTAAATTGATGACAAGCAATGGATTTTGCATACTACTTATTCTTCTTGAAAAGGATTAAGTGGAATATAGCACAAAACTTGAGAAAGTCTTCATGAACCACCGATAGGATTGGAAAGAACGAATGAATTGAATGATAATCAAGGAAAAAGAATCTGTAGGAAACACCGTAAGAATTCACAAATGACCGATGAAAGAGAGTGAATCACCGGGAAGAATTAGAAGAACAAATATGCTAGAGGGAATTTAGATGCAAAAGAACGAAGAGATCACGAGCTGATTAAAGAACACTTGAACGAAGCGCCGGGATAATTGGATAATAGTAACTGAAATGAGAGGACGAAGAATTTCTACTGGAATGATCGCCTCCGGTGAAAAGAAATGGAAAAACAACTCCTGACATACTCCGGGTGGATGAAAATAATAACTGACAAATGGAATAAATCGAGAGGATAACATGAAGCTAGAACCACAAAACTTCGGGACAACGGACAAGATTTCGAGGAAAAACTCTTCTTCAATCTTCAAATGACGAGGAGAAACACCACCAAAATTACTAAGATACTCTGGGAGAACAAAAAACCGAAAAGGTTGAGTCAACAATGAAAATGATTTGAAATCGATCTTGGGAAAGCATCTGACTGATGAAATTCATACTTACGTCAAACTTTGAAAAGAATTTGAGAATAACTCCGGGGGAATTAGAAGAGTCAGGTAAGATCCTGGGAAAAGACCTGTGGGTTAGGGCCCACTAAAAGAAAACACCGCTGAAAAGGATTGTTGAACAGATAGATGAAGCACCGGAACAATAGAAATATTTGAATGAGGTGACAACCTCGAATTAATTCGAACACAGACGAATCTCCTGAGATTTCTTGAGCACTCCGGAAGGATAAACTGGCGAGAGGCGAACGATCAAGGAGAACACTTGATCCAAGGGAAAGAATATGATCAACCCGAAAAACTTGAATTGAAAACACCGGAAAGAAAAAGAGATGAAGAATGTCAAACGAGACGAGAATTCACCGGTTGAAATGATTGAGGGAAGAATGAAGAGACTCCACATGAATGGAATTGATGGTCGAAAGAGACTCAAACTCCGAGAAGAAGAGGGTGGGAGGGCGGGAAAAACAAAGGCAACTTGGAAGGGGAAAAATTAACGAATAACTTCAAGAGGAAACACCGGTTGAAATCATTGAGGAAAGAAGGCAAAGACTTCGCACGAGTAGGATGGATACTCGATTACGGACTCCAGTTCAAAGAAGAAGAAGGGAGGGCGGGTGGGAAAAAATAAAGGACAACTTCGGACAGGGAAACACCGTTGATTGAAAAGAGCTGAGGATTGATCTCACGAAAGACAAAGAGGTTTGAGTCAACTTGATGAGAGATGCACCGGATAAAAGAGGATGGACAACTCACGAAACTAACCACGTAATCCTAAAGAAAAATTTGAACGGGAAGAGGAGTAATTCAAAACACCTACATCAAGATTCCTCACCAGAGCGACGAAGAGGCTGAGGATTAAAAGAATTCCTACTCTCCGATATAACTAGACTCAGAAATCAGTTTTTTTCTAGACTCGACAACGGCCAAACTACACGATCAATCAAGGGGGCTCCTAGGGTCGGTCGAGGCTCTGATACCAACTTGTCACGCCCAATATGCGACCCTATCCAAGAGGAACTCGAAGGTACCACCAAGGATAGACCCGCATATTGAAACGCTTTTGCAAGGTGGATATCATTACATCAACATTACATAAATAGATGGGGATACATACAAAAGGCATACAATGCCACACAAATACAACATCATCTTACAAAAGAGCACCATCCGACTACGGATGAAACACAAACAGAAACTCAAACGACATCCACCCTGCTAGCCCAGGCTGCCGACCTAGAACCTATCCCCTGATCGAAGAAGAAGCAGAAGAAGAACTCCAAAACAAGCAAACATCGCTCTCGCGTCGTGATCATCGCATAAACTGTACCTGCAACTGTTGTTGTAGTAACCTGTGAGCCACGAGGACTCAGCAATCCCATTACCATGGATATCAAGACTAGCAAAGCTTAATGGGAAAGGAAGGGGTAAAGTGGTGAGGTTGCAGCAGCGACTAAGCATATATTGTGGCGAATCAACGCAAATAAGAGCGAGAAGAGAGCAAACGGAACGGTCGTCAACTAGCAATGATCAAGAAGTGATCCTGAACTCCTACTTACGTCAATCATAACACAGAAACCGTGTTCACTTCCTGGACTCCGCCGAAAAGAGACCATCACGGCTACACACGCGGTTGATGCATTTTAATTCGAATCAGGTGTCAAGTTATCTACAACCGGACATTAACAAATTCCCATCTGCCACATAACCGCGGGCACGGCTTTCGAAAGATAATACCCTGCATGGGTGTCCCAACTTAGCCCATGATAAGCTCTCGCGATCAACGAAGGATATTCCTTCTCCCAGGAAGACCCGATCAGTCTCGGAATCCCGGTTTACAAGACATTTCGACAATGGTAAAACAAGACCAGCAAAGCCGCCGGATGCGCCGACAATCCCGATAGGAGCTGCACATATCTCGTTCTCAGGGCAACACCGGATGAGACATCTTACGAGTAAAACCAGACCTCGAGTTTCCCCGAGGGGGCTCCGCAGTCTACTTGGTTCGGACCAACACTTAGACAAGCATTGGCCCGGGGGGCTAAAAATAAAGATGACCCTTGGGTTAATTACTCCCAAAGGAAAAGTAGGTGGTGGTGAGGCAAATGGTAAAACCAAGGTTGGGCCTTGCTGGAGGAGTTTTATTCAAAGCAAACTGTCAAGGGGGTCCCATAAATCACCCGACCGCGTAAGGAACGTAAAATCCGGGAACATAACACCGGTATGACGGAAACTAGGGCGGCAAGAGTGGAACAAAACACCAGGCATAAGGCCGAGCATTCCACCCTTTACCAAATATATAGATGCATTAATAATATAAGAGATATTGTGATATCCCAACATAATCCTGTCCACCATGGAGCAAACTCACCTGCAACTAACAACGCTATAAGAGGGGCTGAGCAAAGCAGTAACATAGCCAAGCAACGGTTTGCTAGGAAGGGTGTCAAAAGTTAGAGGTTCATGGCAATTTGGGAGGCTTGAAGAACAAGTTATAGGAAGCGCAGCATAGAGGTAGAACGAAGCAACTAGCATAGCAATGATAGTAGTGAGATCCAGGGTAGCGGTCATCTTGCCTGAAATCCCGCTAGGAAGAAGAACGAGTCCATGAAGAAGATGAAGCCACGAAGACGAACCAAGCGTAGACGAACGAATCCTCACGATCGCAACGAAACGGAAACTATCAAGAAGAGGCACACAACATGGTAAACACACCACACATAGACAAGACATGATGCACAACAAGCATGATGCATGACAAAGCTAGATGAGGCTACTCATGGCAAGAGATGATGCAAACAGGAACAACACATCAAAGCAGTTTAAATGAGGCCGGGAACAACATATAACAACTCCGGTAAGTCCTCATATGCAAATTTCGAAATGGGTCCAGATCTGAATAAACCTTATGTTCAAGTTGTTAAATAGCAAGTTAAGATGCACCAAGATGATCTACACGAGATTCTAGTCAAGTTACATATAAAGTTCATTTAATTCGGAGCTACGGCCTAGAAGATATGAGCAAAACAAGTTAAGCATGGCATTGATGCAAAATGCATACAAACATCAAGCAAACACACAAAAACAAGGATGCAACACGATAATATGAAACTACATGCAATTCTAAGCAAGTTTCATATAGAGCACACTCAAAACGGAGCAACGGTTCAACACATACACTTTATACAAGTTATAACAACAATCTGTCCAAAACAGCAACTAGGCATCTTGCAAGTATCAAAACAATAAGCTACAGCATCCCAACGTAAGAACAAAAGGCATGGGCATGAAGTACAGGTAAAGCATGACAAAACATGAACATTGAGCTATCTCCAGAAATCACTAGAACATGCTCAAAAGGACATGGTAAGATTGCAAATAATAACAGTTTCAGACTTAGCAGAAATAACATCAGGTTGCAATGTTTAGAGCTATCAAACGACATGTTACAGGAACTTATCATGGCAAACAAAGGCATGGAATGAATCTACTAATCTCATATAACAAAAGTCCCTTACTTATCATGAGCCAAAAAGGATCAGAAAATATGATGGCACCCATGTAAACATGGCAAGTTATATGACAGATTCATATATGGCAGGAACAACAATAAGTAAGCATGTTGGTGAGCTTGAACCACTCATGACAGAGCAATACATGGCATGGAAAGGAAACCAAAAGTAAGAAGGCATGTTTGTGAAGCTAATCATGGCAAGAGCAAGTTCATAGGGTGCATGGATCACTAGCAACAACCATGGAAACATTTAACTTAATGTTAACAGGCTGACAGCAACATTATTTAGCAAGTTTGGAGCATGAGAACAACAATCTACAACAGGATATAAATACAACCAGGGGCATGAATGGATAGATCATGACATGTATAACAAAACATCCTTAGTGAACATCTCCAGAATATGCATGAAATGACTTGTAGCAGCAGATTTACGTAGCAACAAAATATAACAGAATCTGTCAGGAAAACAGCAACAACAAGTACACTACTTAACAAGCTCGATGCACTCACTACAAGACCCACAAAAATACATGGATTGCACCTCTGGAAAGATGGCATATCATAGATCAAAACACATGTAGACATCAACCTCATAGGATGCACACATCAAACATGGCAAAAATGACAAATGAGCATGTTATAACAGTTTCAGCAGATTAACATCAACATGCACTCTTGCAACGATGATTCAGGCATCAAGATGGACTCAAATGAACATGATGCAATGGAATGAAATGAAGTACTCATCGAGGCGAACAATTTGACATATTACACGCACGAAACAGAGCAGTATGCAGCAAGTTATGATGCGATGAACATGGCATGATTATGCAAAATATTTCGGGACTTGGAAGTTTTTTTTGGGGGAAAAATGAGTGAGCGCTGAATAGTAAAAATCGCACGGGCTCGGGATAGCGGGGGCTGCTCACCATGGGCCGAGCCCAGGTCGGGGAGGAGACAAGCTGGCGATGGGGAGGCCGGGCGAGTTGGGCCGGGTCGCGGGGCCCACGTGACCCAGGCGAGAGGAGCTCGTCCTCCTCCCGTGCTCCTCACGGGAAGGAGGCCATGGCGGCGGCGAGGAAGATAGGGAGTGCTGGCGAGGGTTGAGGCAAGGCAGGGAGGGGCCCTGGTGGATCCGGGCAGGTCCGGCGAGGCCGGATCCATTCTGGGCTGCGACGGCGGCGCTCGTCGAGCTAGGGGCGGCGCCATGGCGTGGTTCCTGCGGGGAGTGAGAGATCTGAGAGTGAGAGAGAAGCGAGAGGGAGAGGGGCGACGGGGAGGCGCGACCTGGCGGCGGAGGATAGGCGGAGGAGATCCGACGAGGTAACGGTGTGAGGACGGCGACGGAGCCGGCGAGCAGCGGTGCGGCGGGGAGGCGAGCGGGATAGCGGCGGCGGCGTCCGGGCCCGGGCGGGCCTACCTCGGGCCCCGGCGGGCTGCAGCGGCGGGGGAGAGAGAGAGGGTGATGTGCCGCTCGGGGATTGGCCGGAGGGCGGCGGCGCGGGCTTTGTCTGGCGCGGACGGACATGTCCGGCGCGGCGCGGAGGGGAATTTGCTAGGGTTAGGGTAGAATGACCCGAAAATTTCGGGGGAGGTCTAGTTTTATAGGTAGAGGGAGCTAGGAGAGTCCAAATGGGGTGCGGTTTTCGCCCACACGATCGTGATCGAACGACCGAGAGCATGGAGGGGAGTTTGCTGGGTTTTGGGCCACTTTGGAAGGGGTGTTTGGCTGCACACAAAAGAGGCCTTTACGGTTACCCGGTTAACCATTGGAGTATCAAACGACCTCCAAATGGCACGAAACTTGACAAGCGGTCTACCGGTGCTATACCAAGGCCGCTTGGCAAACCTCGGGCCATTCCGAGAAAGTTCAACACCCGCTCACAACGAGAGACAAAAGGGGAACGCCGAGGGACATAGGAGTGCCGGATTGCAAAACGGACAACAGGGAAAATGCTCGGATGCATGAGACGCACACGTATGCAAAATGAGATGCACATGATGACATGGCAGAATGCAACATGGAAGCAAATGACATGGCAACGACGGTGAATAACTGGAAGACACCTGGCGCATCGAATCCGGGGTGTTACAAATTTTTATATATATCATGCAACAGTTTAAAAATCAAGCTTATCAGAATCACCAAGGTGGCAGTGGTGGTAACCCAGGACAACCCGGAGCTGGCGGCTCAGGGCCTGGCTTCCCTAGGGTTGGCTCGTCTGGTGGATATAACAATCATGGCAGGTCTGGATCTGGATATCAATGGTCTACCAATCGTGAGGGTGGAAATCAGCATTCATGCCATGGTACTCAACATCAGGTTAATAAGACAGGTTTTCAGAGCAATCCTAAGTAGTTAAATAGTGGGCAGTATCACCTCTTTACCACTAGTACTTGCAAGTGGGACAGCAAAATTCATAAACGTGTTGTTAATCTGGTTGAGCCAGTGGTCCCTCGGTATTTGAATTGGTCAGAGCAACCGGTCACTTGGAGTAGGGCTGATAATCCACCCCGGGTTAAGAATCCTGGTTGGCCGGCTTTGGTGGTAGCACCTCAGCTTTATGAATATAAGATCATAAAGGTACTGATGGATGGAGGAAGCAACATCAACATCTTGTACTATCATACCTTCACGCGTATGAATTTGTTAGACAAACAACTCTCACCTTCTTCAACTGTTTTCATGGGATCATCGCCGGAAAATCTGCATATCCGGTCGAGCAGATCAAATTGGAAGTGTCGTTTGGTGATGAGTACAATTACAGAATAGAGTTTCTGACGTTTGAAGTGGTCAAAATCAAGAGCCCATATCATGCCTTATTTGGGCGGCCGGCTTATGCTCGTTTTCTGGCATGCCCTTGTTATGTGTATCTCAAGCTCAAGATGCCTAGGCCAATGGGCACTATCATGGTCAATGGTGACAGGAAAATTGCTCATGAGTGTGAAGAAGGGGACGCAACTTATGCTAAGTTGGCCTGTGCAGCAGAGGGTTTGGAATTCTATACATCCAATGTTGACCCGACTGACATGATGTCTTTGAAGAAACCCACCATAGAGTCTGACCCCTATCAAGTTTCAATCGGCGAGAGACACAAAACATGTTGACTTTACTCCAAGCAACTCATCTCAGCAGTTCACTATTGGGACAGGCATGGATCCCAAATAGGAAAGCGCGCTCATCGAGTTCACCCGTGAGAATCGGGAGATCTTTGCATGGAAACCTTCTGACATGCCTAGTGTACCGAGAGAATTCGCTGAGCACCACCTTAATGTTGATCCTAAGATGAAACCAGTCCGGCAATACCTCTATCGTTTTAACAAGGAGAGACGCAAGGCTATTGGGGAAGAAGTGGCCCGACTCCTAGCTGACAGGTTCATCATGGAAGTATTTCATCCTGAGTGGCTGGCCAATCCAGTACTTGTCCTGAAGAAGAAAGGTACTTGGCGTATGTGTGTTGATTACATGGATCTCAATATGGCCTGCCCCAAAGACCCGTTTTCCCTCCTTCGCATTGATCAGATCATCGATTCCACCGCTGGGTGTGAGAGTCTCTGCTTTTTGGATGCTTACTCCGGTTATCATCAGATAAAGATGGCCGTTGAGGATCAGGAAAAGATAACCTTCACCACACCGTTCGGAGATTTCTACTATGTGTTCCTTTTGCCGAGTTTGCTTATAACAATAGCTACTAATCTAGTCTTAAGAAAGCCCCCTTCCAGATTCTTTATGGACAAAGATGTTGAACACCTTTGAACTGGTCAGAATCCAGTGAAAGACAATTCTTTGGACCAGATATGATCGAGGAGTTAGAAGAGCAAGTTTGAATCATCCGTGAGAATTTGAAAACAGCCCAGTCTCGTAAAAAGAGCGAGTATGATCGTCGTCATAAGGAAGTGGCTTATGAAGTTGGCGACAAGGCTTACCTTCAGGTTACTCCTTTAAAGGGTACCCATCATTTCAGTATCAAGAGCAAGTTGGCTCCTCGTTAAATTGGTCCTTTTTGCATACTCGCTAAACGAGGAGAGGTTGCCTACCAGTTGGAACTATCCCCACATCTTTCTCGAGTCCATGATGTCTTCCACGTCTCTCAACTCAGGCGTTGCTTCTTGGAACCCATCCGTGGAGTGGACCATGAAACGCTTGATCTCCAAGATAACCTCACATATCGGGAGTACCATGTTCGCATTCTTGATCAAGCAGAGCTTGTCACTCGACGTCAGAACATCAAGTTTCTCAAGGTTCAGTGGTCTCGTCATTCCGAGAGAGAAGCTATTTGGGAGCAAGAAGATTGTCTTCGACTGGAGTACCCCACCCTTTTTCTGCTGACTCCTGAATCTCGAGACCAGATTCTTTTGAGTGGGGGTGAGTTGTCACATCCCTAGTTTTGGTATGATCTAGGCTAGCTACTGGTGTGAGCATCATGTTTAAATTTTCAAATGAACTTGAACTAGGGGATGTTCAAACCCTAGCATCAAAATGAATTCAAATAGGTTCAACTAAAATATTTTTAGTGAACTCAAAATGGCTTTAAAAAATGTTCATCATTTTTGGAAAATTATGGAAACAACAACCTTAGGTGATGCACATCCTAGATATGTTGGATTTTGAATTAATTCGTATGCTGTCATGGAAATATCACATCAGATGTCCTAGCAGAAGGACTTAGTCGTGGAGCCATCACAATGAGGTTAGCCTGAAGGGATTAAACCAGACAAGGGGCACGAGAGTTATACTAGTTCAGGCCCCTCTATGAAGGTAAAAGCCTACGTCTAGTTTGTGATGGGATTATTGGGGTTTCGATGACCAGGGAGCAAACACGCTAGCCTGGGTCTCGAGTTGTTGTCTGTTGTCCCTGAACCGCCGTCGGGTCGTCCCTTTATATACACAGGTTGACGCCCGGCCGGTTTACAGAGTTCCGACGCTAACTCATACAAGTGTTCGGCTCGGTCTCTTCCTTTCCCTAACTTACAATACAAGTATACAACTATGGCGGTTTACCTCTATGGGCCCTAATCCGCCTCTGGGCTTGGGCCTCTAAACTTCATCAGTAAAGCACCATCTTCTTATCTTCATGGACTTTGGTATGGTTGAGCGTGAACCGGCCCCTCCTGGGCGGTTTATACTCAGTAGTTATATCCTCAACATTAGGCCCCATATTGATTTGAACCTATTCATGTCAATCTTCAACACTTAGACCAATTCCATGGGCATCTTCTGATGACTCCTCTAAACCGCCATGTTGCTGTTTCCCTGTAAATTTTGGTGAACCGCCGTGATGTCATCTTCTATCACTGCAGTAAATCGTCATGATGTCATCTTCTGCATAAAAAAATACCCTTCATTAATTACATCCCGAAGATCGAGGCGACAGCTGCGCCCCCTTTCGCCGCTTCAGGCTCCTTGATTTTAACGCTTGCCGTTTGTCCTCTTTTCTTTATAAATAGAGCCGGGGGGGTCTTTCGATTCCCCCCCTTGCCTCTCGTCTTCCTCCTCGCGACCCGAAGAACTCCAGCGCCGCCACCGTCGCTGTCAGACCTCGAATCTGCACCAACCTAGGCCGCTGCATCACCATGTTTGGACCAGAGCTCCTACGATACTCCGCCGCCGCTGTGTGGCCCTGGTAAACCTTCCTTCCCCTAACCCTAGATCTCCATTAGGGCTTCAAGTTCATCTGTGTTCATCGATGTTCATCAGCGCTTCTCTATCTTTCCCTTAGCCTTTTACTGAATCTAGCTATACCTGGTTATTTCTTTTGCGGCTAAATCCGTAACTTTAGTCTGTCACACCATAACACCTTACTGTTTGTAGAAAAACTGCATCTGGACCTTCTCTGTTCCTCTTAGCGCCATTGTAGGGCTTCAGATAAAATTTCTGTACTAAACCATGGTAGATCCAAAATTATACTGCCACACTGTGAAATCTGTTTCTGTAAACACTTAGTAGATTTCAACTCTGCCTCTTCTGTTTAAGGGCGGTTTAACTTTTAATAGTTGATAATCCATCATATCCATTAGCCCTCACTTAAATCGCTGTCTTATCTTGAGTAGAAAACTCCGGTTTAACTCACATATGCTTTCATCAAATTCCCCGGTTTAACACCGATTAGTACATATCAGCCATCTATCGTAAACCGGCCTTCATTTTTCCTTTTACAGTTCGTTTCCAAGATGACCAAGCAATTCACCGCTTGCAACTGGGTTCCTTCCCGGATCATGGAAACACAAATCAATGGATACATTGTAACTGGCGCTTTAGCCTTAAAAAGTATCCTTCATTGGCGAGTTCCTGGCCCTGAGTGCCCTCCTGAGCCTCAAGATGGCGAAGTAATTGTTTTTGTGCAGCACTTAGACCGGGGATTCAGCCCTCCCGGATTAAAGTTCTTCGGGATGTGCTTGCCAGCTTTCAACTCCATCCTCAGGACATTGGACCAAATTCTGTGTCCAACATATGCAATTTCCAAGTGTTCTGCGAAGTTTACCTTCAAGAGGAACCAATTGTTGAGCTCTTTTGGGATTTCTTCCATTTAAACCGCCGGACTGAGTTCTCTGACGACCCCAATACTGAACTTGGTGGGGTTTCAATCCAAAAGAGAAAGGAAGTTGATTTCCCTCATGCAAAGCACCACAGCCACCCTAAAGACTGGAACCAAACATGGTTTTACTATAAAAATACTGCCCCTGCCGGAGAAAATCCCTTGCCGGGTTACCGCGCTCACATGCTTAGCAATGGCCATCCACTGCCTCAACAGCTTACCGCCAAGGAGCGACAGGCTTACGCACCTCATCTCGCCAAACTCTGGGCTCTCCTAGCCAATGGTTTGACTGGCGTTGACCTTGTTCGCTGCTGGGTTTCATGGCATGTCCTTCCTTTAAGCCGTCGCTCCGGATTGATGCACGAGTATACCGGCGATGCCAAGGATCCTCAACGGTTTAACGAGATAGAAATGACTGATGATGAAGTCACAGAATCTGTGAAGAAGATGCTAGATGAACCGATTGCTGCATGCAGCCAAACTGTGCTGGCCCGTTTTTACTCCTCCAACAAACCGCCAGCGGAAAGATTTTAACCTTGTGCTTTCTTGATCCGCCTCCGCTTTAACATTGCTCTAATAAACCTTTGTTTAGTTTTCCAGGCCAATAGCTCCTATTGGAAAAAGAAAGCTTCAGACAAACCGGCAAGGGCTCCTCGTGCCAAGAGCAAAGTTATAAAGAGAGCAGCCAAGAAGAAGACCGGCGAAACTGCTGATCCGCCCGAAGATATTGAAGATTCGGATCGAGAGGTAGAACTTGACTCCCTTGGCTCCTTTTTCATACACCTTATTAACAATGACTATTATCAGGATGATGCGGAAGCCAGCCACGCTGATCATGTTGAGGTAATCTCCCTTTCCTCCGGTTCAGATCATGTGTCGGTTCAGAAATTTCGTCGTGCAGTTCGGAAAGTAAAACGCTCTCACCCACTTTCTCATTTGGATCCACAATTTTCTTTGAAGACACAGCAACAAGAAAGTCATCGCACAACCCGGCACAGTGGTCAACAGGTCACTTCCTCCGGTTTACCAGACACTCCACCCCAGAAGCGTCGTCCGGAGGTCTCTTCTTCTTTTAATAAGCCTTGTCACTTGGCGGGCTGCTTCCGGAACCCACTTAATCCGTCTGACTCAAATTATCAGGTGTCCTCTAATTCCTCATCTGGCGGTTCATCAACCACTCAGCTGCCTCCCCTTAAAACCGTCCCCGGGTAAGTATACTGCCCTTTAACTTTTTCCTTCGTGTATCGGTTTACCACACTAATCTTCTGTTTTGATCTTATAGTGCCAAGGGCCGGTTGAGCAAGAAAGCCAAGACCAGTGAACCTACTGATGAAGTTGAACCGGAGAAGACTCCAAAAGATGCTGGTAGAGACACTAATGTTGTTATGGATGACTCTGCCCCACCGGATCCAGCGACTGATGCTAATCTGTCGGACGCTAACCCGGCTACACATGTTGATACATCAAGTCCACATGCCACGCCTCCAAGTCCAGTTGCTGATTCGCTGAGTCCAACTGCTAACCCGCCAAGCCCTGCTGCTAATCCGCCGAGCCCGGCCAAAGATAGTGTCAATCCACCGAGCCCATCAAAAGGTGACGATGATGTTATTATTACTGGCACTGCTTATACCGCCCCAGGAAATCTAGTTGCTTTATCAAAACATACTGCCAAGGACGAATTTGCTGCTATGGGCAAGGGGAAAGGGAAGACCAATTTGTCGAGCTATGTTAATCTTTCTGCTCAGGATCTTCATTCCGGATTGTTGAACCGGCTTTGCACAAGCTGAGATTATGAGGCCAGTTTGGTGAATCTGATGAAGGAATGCTATGAGGTAATCTTCCAAACACTTTCATCCTTATTCTGTACATTCACTGTATTGTAGCACCCAAGGGCCGGTTTATCTCTTTAATATGAACCGGGACTTTAAAGATAAAGACCACTTCGACTAAGTAGCCCCCAAGGGCCGGTTTATCTCTTGAAGATATTTTTTTGCATCGTTTATCTCTTGAAGATAAACCGGGACTTTTATATTCCAAACCGTATTTTATAACTTCCCTTGCCTATGTATTTTATTGATCAAACACACATTAGCCCCCAAGTGCCAAGATTAAAACTTGTATTGATCCTTGGGACTTCAACCAATCAGTAGTAAAGAAGCAATCCGCATTAGCCCCCAAGTGCCAAGTGTATAACTGGTTATATGCTTGGGACTTTTGATAAAATATTTACATGCTCCTCATATGACTGTGGCAGGCTGATATAAATCATCAAGGCTCTTAAATTGCTGATCTTCGAGAGAATATCAAGTTCGAACAAGCAGAGACTTCCAAGGCCAAAGATGAGATGAAAACCGCTTTGGCAGCCATGGAATAACAGAAAGAAGGGTTCAAGAATGAGCGTGCCAGCTGGGAAACAGAGAAGATAGCATTGTTGAAGCGGGCTGAGGATGCCGAGTCAGCTCTTAAACCGGTGGCGGAAGAACTAACTGGGTTGAAGCGCCAAGTAAATTCCATGACCTCTGCGATATTTGGTAAATACTTCTGTCAAGATCTCTTGAATAACCATCTTTGAAATTTTGCCGGTTTAACATCAAAAATCTTAAACCATTGTAGGTGGCCGTGTTGCCCATCTGGGCTCTGATATGCGGGTGAAGCTGAAGGCAGCCTATACGTTGATAGAGCAACTGCATACCGGTGCCCAACGGGTTATATGTGCAGTCTCCTACAACAAACTGGCCCCAACATTGATCAAGGACACTCTAGCAAGGTTATCCATGATGCCAGCGCAGATAGAAGAGATGAAGCGATCCGCTGCCAGGGCTGGCGCTCTGTTGGCACTTACCCGAGCCAAAGCATGGATAGCTGACCTGGATCCAGTTGATATTGCCAAGGGCTTTCCTGGTGAGCAAGAATACGGGGCAGAATTTGATAATGAAGCCCTCAAAGTTCTGACAAAGGAGATGCGTCCCCTGGCGAGTCAATTGGCGGAAGAAGCTAACTTGATTGTTCACCGGTCCTTTTATGATGTGAACAATCAACGGGTTGACACTACTGTGAAGGAAGTACAAAATCTTATCCCGCCAATCCGTAAGCACACTTACGCCCCTGACGTTGATCCGTCCGAACTTACAAGTGAAGAGGATGTCTTTCAAGCTTTAACCTGGATTGACTGGACCACCGTTGACTTCCAGCCACTGGATGGAGAGGAGGAGGCTGAACGAACGCAGATGATCCATCAACTTCACGTCAACATGGTGATGAGGTTTGATCCGGTAATCGGGTTGATGTTTCACAACTATGCTCTGTGTAAAGAACAATCCTTTATTTTGGGTCGTAAAGCGCCTTGTAATAGGCTAGTTTAAAATAGGGACAATTGCATTTTTACCCCTAGTTGGTTCCTACCCACGGGTTTTGCCCTTACTTTTCGAGCTTGCTCAGTTTTGCCCTTACTTTTTCCGCCGTGGTCCCTCGAATGACCTTTGACCGTTTGACCAAAACTTTGAAAATTCATAACTAATTCATATGAACTCAGAAAAATGTAAATAAGATATCAAAATGTTCAGATAAACATTACCTTTATGTGCATATCATTTGCATTTGGGACAAAAGCACCCTTTTAACTACCTGAGGTAAATAATGTTATTAACATTATTAAAAATAAAAAGGTATAAACAATATTTTTTTTCATGAATAAAAAGTACATGCAAATGTAGGTGATGTTTCCTGAACATCCAGATATCTTATTTTCATTTTTCTGAGTTTGTATCATCTTGTTATGAATGTTCTAACGACTTTGACCATTATTTGGAAACTTCATAACAAATTGATACGAACTCAGAAAAATGCAAATAAGATATCAGGATGTTCAGGAAACATCACCTACATTTGCATGTAATTTTTATTCATGAAAAAAATATTGTTTATACCTTTTTATTTTTAATAATGTTAATAACATTACTTACCTCAGGTAGTCTAAAGGGTGCTTTTGTCCTGAATGCAAATGATATGCACATAATGGTAATGTTTATCTGAACATTTTGATATCTTATTTGCATTTTTCTGAGTTCATATGAATTAGTTATGAATTTTCAAAGTTTTGGTCAAATGGTCAAAGGGCATTCGAGGGACCTCGACGGAAAAAGTAAGGGCAAAACTAAGCAAGCTCGAAAAGTAAGGGCAAAACCCGTGGGTAGGAACCATCTAGGGGCAAAACTGCAATTGTCCCTTTAAAATACTTTGATCTGCCGCCATCATGTACTGAGATATGACGTTGTTTGATCCACCATGATAATTGCGGTACTTGCTTATGTACCTTTATAACATTATGTTGTCCTTATATCTGCATGACAAAAGATCTGTCCGGGCGGTTTACCGCTGGATGGGTCATAATGCCCAATAAATAACCTGGTAGGTAACCAAGGTTGTAAAAATAGCAAAAAGTAAATCATACATGTGATATGAAATTATGCTGTTGGTTTACCAACTTATTTGTAGTAAGGGTGAATACCCAACTTTCACCATGCAATGCTGGTATTGTAAGAAGTAAACCGGGTTGTGATGAACACCGGATGATCATACTGGCGGCAGGTAGTCAAAGCCAGACCGGATTGAAAGATGCCGGTTCACCATTGATTATGTGCTTGAACAGATGATAACTGTAAGCCACACCGGGTTAAAAAACACCGGGTTGATATGAAGACATATAGCCTGGCCGGATCAAGAGATGCCGGTTTACCTTAAAAGGTGACCAAATAAGGGTAAAACTTGCAAAAAACAAAGCAAATAAAAACTTGTAGTCGAGGCTTTTCGAGGGCTGCCAGGCCCAAATTCGAGGCTTTTCGTGGGCTGCTAGGCTGCTGAGTTAAACCATTTAACAAAGCCTTTTAAGATGGGCCTCCAACTAACCAATCGTCATTTTAACTTTGATAAGTTCAGGGTCTCAATGAGATTAACTGTCAAACGTTCGGCGGGTCATGCCAGGATTACCTGGATAGGAGTGGCTTACTTGATGAAGGCAGGTTAACCCGGGGTTTTAGGTGAATACACCAGGCTTCCAAGCCGTGGGTCGATACCCGGTTACAAGGGTCCTTGCAAACTCTTTGTTACTTTACACAAAGAGCCCCCAAGTAACTTTGTGAGTTGTGCTCAATGGGTGCCTATGTTTGAGTCGTGCTTATAGCAACAGATCTCTCTTTGGCCCCTTGGGTGTGAAGCTCCCAAGCTGTATGATGGCACAATAGCCGGTTTAATGGACAAAACAGGTCATCGCTCTGGAAGCAGAAGCCCCCTTGTAACCAAAAACATTGGAAGAACGGTAGAGGCCCTGCTTGTAGCAAGGATGCCGGTTTATTATATTGACCATCATATATACATTGTCATAATATGTACATAGGAAGAGCATATAACTCAAGTGTAGTAAGGCCGAAGGAGAGCTATGTTCCACGGCCGCCGGGTCTCCTCCTCAGAAGTGCGTGAGTCTTCTCGAACGTCAATGAGGTAGTATGATCCGTTGTGCAGATTCTTGCTGACCACAAAGGGCCCTTCCCAAGGTGGGGATAACTTGTGCATGTCGGTCTGATCCTGGATGAGCCGGAGCACTAAATCACCTTCTTGAAAGGTTCTTGTTTTAACCTGCCGGCCGTGATAACGCCGCAGGTCTTGCTGGTAAACCGCCGAACGAGCCAAAGCCATATCCCGCTTCTCATCTAACAGGTCCAGTGCTTCTTGACGTGCTTGCTCATTGTCCGCTTCAACATAATTGGCAACCCGAGGCGAGTCATGAAGAATATCACTGGGGAGTACCGCCTCTGCTCCGTAAACCATGAAGAAAGGCGTATAACCTGTAGATCGGTTTGGGGTGGTGTTTATGCTCCATAACACCGATGGTAGTTCTTCCACCCAGCAACCCGGCGTCCACTTCAAGGGGACCATAAGCCGTGGCTTGATACCCTTTAGAATTTCCTGATTAGCTCGTTCAGCTTGACCATTGGATTGGGGATGAGCCACAGATGCTACATCAAGCCGGATGTGCTCCCGTTGACAAAAATCCTTCATCTCACCTTTAGAGAGGTTCGTGCCATTATCCGTGATAATGCTGTGTGGAAAACCGAAACAGAAGATCACCTTTTTAATGAATTGAACCGCCGTGGCTGCGTCACACTTGCTTACTGGCTTCGCTTCAACCCATTTACTGAACTTGTCAACCACCACCAGCAGGTGGGTCTTCTTATCCTTTGATCGCTTGAAAGGCCCTACCATGTCAAGCCCCCAAGTTGCAAACGGCCAGGTGATAGGAATCATCCGTAGCTCCTGAGCCGGCACATGAGCTCGTCTTGAGAATTTTTGACAGCCGTCGCACCGTCTGACCACGTCCTCAACATCAGCATGAGCTGTCAACCAACATAAACTGTGACGAAAAGCTTTAGCAACCAAGGATTTTGAATCGGCGTGATGAGCACAGTCTCCTTCGGGGATCTCATGTAAAATCTCACGGCCTTCTTCAGGAGAAACACAGCGCTGGAACGCCCCAGAAACACTGCAGTGGTGTAACTCGCCGTTGTGAACAACCATGGACTTGGACCGCCGGACGATCTGTCTGGCCATAATTTCATCATCTGGTAACTCGCCCCGGTTCATATACGCCACGTATGGAACTGTCCAATCCGGAATGATATGTAAAGCGGCCACCAACTGTGCCTCCGGATCAGGAATAGCGAGGTCCTCCTCTATCGGCAGCTGAACCGACGGGTTATGCAAAACGTTCAAAAATGTATTGGGCAGCACTGGTTTACGCTGAGATCCTAGCCGGCTTAAAGCGTCAGCTGCCTCGTTTTTGCGCCGATCAATGTGCTCCACTTGAAATCACTTAAAGTGACCAGCCACAATATCCACCTCTCGTCGGTAAGCCGCCATGAGTGGATCCTTGGAATCCTAAGTACCTGAAACTTGCTGGGTTACCAAGTCTGAGTCTCCAAAGCATCGTACGTGGCTTAAGTTCATCTCCTTAGCCACTCGAAGACCATGGAGTAAAGCTTCATACTCAGCTGCATTGTTAGTACAAGGGAACATTAAGCAAAGAACATAATGAATTTTATCACCTCGAGGGGAAGTAAGGACAACTCCAGCCCCCGAGCCCTCCAATTTCCTGGACCCGTCAAAGTGAATAGTCCAGTATGTACTGTCCGGTTTGTCTTCTGGTGCCTGCAACTCGGTCTAGTCATTGTTGAAATCCACAAGAGCCTGGGACTTGATGGCTGTGCGAGGCATATACTTCAAACCGTGTGGTCCAAGCTCAATAGCCCACTTAGCAACCCGGCCAGTTGCCTCCCTGTTCTGGATTATATCCCCCAAGGGAGCAGAACAGACCACTGGGATGGGATGACCTTGAAAGTACTATTTAAGCTTTTGACTTTCCATAAACACGCCATACACCAGCTTCTGCCAATGCGGATACCTTTGCTTTGACTCAATGAGCACTTCGCTGATATAGTAAACCGGCCTTCAAACCGGGTACTCCTTCCCAGCCTCCTTGCGCTCCACCACAATGGCAACACTGACAGCCCGGGCATTAGCAGCCACATACAACAGTAGTGGCTCCTTATCAACGGGAGCAACAAGAACTGGTGGTTCAGCTAACTGCCACTTCAAGTCCTCAAACGCCGCATCAGCTGCATCACTCCAGACAAAATTGTCAGTTTTCTTCAGCATCTGATATAGAGGAATTGCCTTCTCTCCCAAACGGCTGATAAACCGTCTCAAAGCCGCAATACAACCTGCCAGTTGCTGAACATCATTGATACATGCCGGTTTAGCCAAGGATGTAATTGCCTTGATCTTTTCCGGATTAGCCTCAATGCCTCTATTAGACACCAGAAAGCCTAAGAGCTTGCCTGCCGGAACACCAAAAACACACTTAGCCGGATTGAGCATCATTTTATAAACTCTTAGATTATCAAAGGTTTCTCGCAAATCAGATATGAGTGTCTCTGCTTTCTTGGACATGACCACAATATCGTCCACATAAGCATGAACATTGCGCCCAATCTGAGTATGAAGACAATTTTGCATGCAATGTTGATAAGTTGCCTGGGCACTCTTGAAACCAAAAGGGCATGGATACATAGCAGAAGGCTCCAAAGGGAGTAATGAAAGCTGTCTTCTCCTGGTCCTTAAATGCCATCTTGATCTGATGATAACCAGAATAAGCATCCAGAAAACTCAAACGCTCACAACCCTCCGTAGCATCAATGATTTGATCAATACGAGGGAGGGCGAAGGGATCAGCTGGGCAAGCTTTATTCAAATCTGTGTAATCCACACACATACGCCAAGTGCCATTTTTCTTAAGCACCAGCACCGGATTAGCCAACCACTCTGGGTGAAACACTTCAACAATAAAACCAGCAGCCAACAAACGGGCTACCTCTTCTCCAATGGCCTTGCGTCGTTCCTAGTTCAAGCGGCGAAGGAACTGTTTGACCGGTTTAAACTTGGGATCAATATTGAGAGTGTGCTCGGCGAGTTCCCTCGGTACACCCGGCATGTCAGAAGGCTTCCATGCAAAAATGTCCCGGTTCTCACGGATGAACTCGATGAGCGCGCTTTCCTATTTCGGATCCAGATTTGTGCTGATACTAAACTGCTTGGATGAATTGCCAGGAACGAAATCAACAAGTTTAGTTCATCAGCCGGTTTGAACTTCAGGGTCGGATCATGTTCTGTAGAAGGCTTCTTCAAGGAAGTCATGTCTGCCGGATCAACATTGTCCTTATAGAACTTTAAATCCTCTGTTGCACAAACCGATTCAGCATATGCCGCATCTCCTTCCTCACACTCCAGAGCAATCTTACAGTTGCCATGAACCGTAATGGTACCTTTGTGACCCGGCATCTTGAGCTGCAGATAAACATAACACGGCCTTGCCATGAACTTAGCATAAATCGGCCGTCCAAATAAAGCATGGTACGGACTTCTTATCTTGACCACTTCGAAGGTCAGTGTCTCGGACCTTGAATCATGATCATCTCCAAAAACCACCTCCAGAGCTATCTTACCAAATGGGTAAGCTGATTTGCCAGGCACCACTCCGTGAAAAACGGTGTTTGACGGTCTAGGATTCTTATCTGTCAACCCCATACGCTGGAAGGTTTCATAGTACAAGATATTGATACTGCTCCCTCCGTCCATGAGTACCTTGGTGAACTTATATCCTCCCACCTGAGGTGCAACCACCAAAGCCAGGTGACCCGGATTGTCAACCCGGGGCGGGTGATCCTCCCTGCTCTAGACAATAGGCTGCTCAGACCAACATAGATAACGGGGCATTGCCGGTTCAACAGAGTTCACTACTCTTTTATGGAGCTTCTGATCGCGCTTGCACAAGCTAGTGGTGAAGACATGATACTGTCCACTGTTTAACTGCTTTGGGTTGCTCTGATAACCCGACTGCTGTTGACTCCCCTGATTACCCTGTTGATGGTTACCACCTTGGTTGTTCTGATTGCCCTGATGATTCTGGAATCCTGAGCTTGTACCGCCACCACTGTAACCCGGCCCATGGAATCCCGAAGCGGAACCACCATATGGACCCTGATCATACCGAAAAAGATCAGAATTTTTGAACTCCCTCATGATGTGGCAATCCTTCCAAAGGTGTGTGGCCGGAGCCTCCTTTGTCCCGTGCTTCGGGCAAGGCTGGTTTAACAGGCGTTCCAGATTCATTCCTCCACCGCGCTGGGGCGGTTTACCCCTACGACACTACATATTACCCTGCACATTGGTGTTAGCCACAAAATCGGAATTATCCGCTTTACGCTTACCACTGTTTCCTTGGCTCGCCTGAGTATGTTGTCCTTTTGAACCGGCATTCTTCTTTCCCTTCTCCTATTTCTCTTCATCAGAATCAGGGTCTTTGGTGTTATCAGAATCAGCATACTTAACCAGAGCCGCCATAAGTGTTCCCATATCATTGCAGTGGCGCTTGAGTCGTCCCAACTTCATTTTCAATGACTTAAACCGCCAATTACGCTCCAATGTTACGATCGCCGTGTCAGCATTGATACGGTCCGACGAATGCAAAACTTCTGAAACCCGGCGCATCCAATGAGTCGTTGACTCGTTCTCTCCTTGGACACAGGCATCTAAATCCACAATGGACATAGGTTGTTTGCATGTATCTTTGAAGTTTGCTATGAACTTGGCCTTCAATTAGTCCCATGATCCGATGGAGTTGGCGGGAAAGCTTTTTAACCAAGTGCGGGCCGTTCCTTCCAACATCATGGTGAAGTATTTTGCACATGCCGCTTCATCTACATCCAGCATCTCCATTTCCATCTCATAACTTTCAACCCACGCCTCGGGGGGCTGATCAGCGGTGTAATTAGGCACTTTACACAGCCCTTTGAAATCCTTGGGCAGCCGCACATTACGAAGAGCCGGGATGAGACACGGCACTCCCCAAGAGCTGACGGCAAGCCCTGTCCCTCGCTCTATTGAGGCTGTTGGCTGAGCCGGGGCTGGTTGATGGTGCCCCACGTACTGTGCTGCTAAAGCGGCCTCCCTTCATGCTCTTCCATTATCCACTACATCCTGAGCATTCCTACCACCGTTCGCCGGATTAGCCCCTCGAGGCGCATCTCGACACCGCGCACTGCTTGAAACGGCCGTCTCGTCCATGTGCCTGCTATAACTCTTGCTCGGACAGGGTTTGAACGTATTCTGTCTCGGCTGTAGGAATAAGCCTGTTGCT
Source organism: Triticum timopheevii (assembly GCA_963921465.1). Classification (NCBI taxonomy): domain Eukaryota; kingdom Viridiplantae; phylum Streptophyta; class Magnoliopsida; order Poales; family Poaceae; genus Triticum; species Triticum timopheevii. The sequence goes on from OY997270.1 coordinate 317,703,718, forward strand.
GAACCACGACGGTTTGAAGAAGATCCCCGGCTCATCGAGTCTCGATCGCTGCGAAGGAATCACCCTCCATCGGAATAGCCGCCAAACGTAAAACTGCTGCAATCATGTTATCCAAAGGACTGGGAAAGTGACCCGTCGGTGTTGTGACATACTGTGGCGGGTTGTCCGTCCGTCGAGGCGGGTCCATCGCCCGTCGCTGATCCGGCGCCGCCCCCAGTGCCTCGGTCCGGTTTACTCCTGCCGAATTGCTAGGCCCAGCTCCTGGTGTGCTAAAGAGATTCAGACCCTCGTAAATTTGCGGCAGTCGAGACCGATACTTCCTTCTCATAACCTCGTTTGATGCGTTCTGATCCAACGTAAGCCGGTAATTCTGCGCTTGAATTTCCTGTGATCGGGCATCTAAAGCGGCCCATTCTTCATCCATCCTGGCCTCCTCAGCCACCAAGTCCGCCTTGGCCTGAACTATCTGATCCTTTAATTTCGCAACATCCGCATTGTGCTGAACCTGAGTCTCCGGAGTTACCGCTATGGTCAACATTTCCGTCCAATCGTCCAGTAAACCGGCAAGAACTTGAGCCGGCCGGCGCACCGGGCCTCCTGCCGCGGCTACCGATCCGGAGACCATTGCTGCTCTAGATGAAGATTGCACGGTAGGCTGCGTACCAGCCATGAAGATCACGACCCGGTTTGGCAGTTCAAGGGGATCCGGAATACTGTCACCATCGGAGTATCCCTCAAACCGGCCATTGTGCAGTTGGTATAGCAACTCAGTTTCACCGGTGGACGACTCACCATCCGAGTAGGCGGCCGTCTCACCATCGAATACCGATTCAGATTCCGCTCCGTGGATGAATCCTATGAACGCACGCTTCACGGCAGGCTGAACCCGGGCAGGACTTGCACGCTGAGCCGTCTCGACGAGGTCGGTGGAGATGTCCGGCTCAAGGCCCGGTTCACCGATCTTGCCGATGAAAACGTGAATTCCTCCAAAGGGGACCCGGTACCCTTACTCGATTGAGCCGGCCTCGAGGCCCCAGCCTGCGTCGTCGATGTAGAGCTTGCCGCGATGACTCTTGGTCATCCAGCCGACCACGTACCCCTTGAGTCCTTCAAAGCCGCCCTTCAAGAACTCGAAACCATCATGTGATAGCCCCACGGTGGGCGCCAACTGTCGTGGAAATATCACGTCAGATGTCCTAGCAGAAGACTTAGTCGTGGAGCCATCGAATGAGGTTAGCCTGAAGGGGTTAAACCGGACAAGGGACGCGAGAGTTATACTAGTTTGTCCCCCTCTATGAAGGTAAAATCCTACGTCTAGTTTGTGATGGGGTTATTGGGGTTTCGATGACCAGGGAGCAAACATGCTAGCCTGGGTCTCGAGTTGTTGTCTGTTGTCCCTAAACCGCCGCCGGGTCATCCCTTTATATACACAGGTTGAAGCCCGGCCGGTTTACAGAGTTCCGAGGCCGACTCATACAAGTGTTCGGCTCAGTCTCTTCCTTTCCCTAACTTACAATACAAGTATAAAACTATGGCGGTTTACTGCTATGGGCCCTAATCCGCCTCTGGGCTTGGGCCTCTAAACTTCATCAGTAAAGCGCCATCTTCTTATCTTCATGGACTTCGGTATGGTTGAGCGTGAACCGGCCCCTCCTGGGCGGTTTATACTCCGTAGTTATATCCTCAATAAATGCTATTTTGAATTGGAGCAAATAAATGCTATAAATAATTTTATTGCTTCAATAATTCTGATATTTTGTGAGGGGCTCTGGAATAATCCACCTAGTCCCTACAAAAATTATCAGAAGAAAAAAAATGATTTAGTGTCTAAAACTAAATGAAATCTGTTGGGGAGCGTTGCGTGGAAAACAAAAAATTCTACGCACACGGAAGATCTATCCATGGATATGTATAGCTACGAGAGGGGGAGAACATCTACATACCCTTGCAGATTGCTAAGCGGAAGCGTTTATCAACGTGATTGATGTAGTCGTACACCTTCACGATCCGTCCCGATCAAGTACCGAACGTACAAACCTCTGCGTTCAGCACACATTCAACTTGATGACGTCCTCGCCTTCTTGATCCAGCAAGGGAGGCAAAGTAGTAGATGAGTTCTGGCAGCACGACGGCATGTTAACGGTGGTGGTGAAGAACAATCTCCCCAGGGCTTTGCCAAACACAATGGAAACTATGACAGAGGATAAACTAGAGGGGGTGGGGTTGCAGGCACATGACTTGGTGAATCTTGATGTGTTCCGGGTGCTAGCCCTACCCCTCTATTTATATGTTGAGCCCTGGGGTCGTTTCTTGGAGAAAGAGCCTCCTCAAAGTCGGTTTGGCACACAAGGTAAGAGTCCTTCTCGGACTCCAGGACCAGACGCTAGCGTCCCTGGCGTCTAGCCCCTGGCCTCTACAAAACTTCCTTTTGTACCTTCCTAAAGCTCTGTGGGCTTTACCCCTTGGCCCAAATAAAGTGTTCTCGCACCAGAACATTTTAGGAAACATCTGAAACTGCTTTCGGTGAATTCCAGAACCCTTCCAGAGACCAAACACTATTATCCCATATATTAATCTTTACCTCCGGACCATTCCAGAGCTCCTTGTTATGTCTGTGATCTCATCTGGGACACCGAATAACATTAGGTCACCAACATACATAACTCATACAATACTATATCGTCATTGAATGTTAAGCGTGCAGACCCTACGGGTTCGAGAATGATGTAGACATGACTGAGACGCCTCTCCGGTCAATAACCAATAGCGGGACTTGGATGCCCATATTGGTTCCTATATATTCTACGAAGATCTTTATTGGTGGAACCTTTATGACAACATACATAGTTCCCTTTGTCTGTCGGTATGTTACTTGCTCGAGATTCAATCGTCGGTATATCCATACCTAGTTCAATCTCATTACCGGCAAGTCTCTTTACACGTTCCATAATACATCATCGCTTAACTAACTTCTTAGTCACTTTGCTTGCAAGCTTCTTGTGATGTTTATTTACCGAGAGGGCACAGAGATACCTGTTCATCACACGAAGTGACAAATCCCAATCTCGATCCATGTCAACTCGACTGACACCTTTAGAGATACTTGTAGAGCATCTTTATGATCACCTAGTTATGTTGTGATGTTTGATAGCACATAAGGTATTCGTCAAGTATCCGAGAGTTGTATGATCTCATGGTCGATGGAATATGTATTTGACATTAAGAAAGTAGTAGCAATAAACTGAACGATCATATGCCAAGCTAACGGATGGGTCTTGTCCATCACATGATTCTCCTAATGATGTGATCCCGTTATCAAGTGATAACTCGTGTCTATGGTTAGGAAACCTTAACGATCTTTTGATGAATGAGCTAGTCTAGTAGAGGCATACTAGGGACACGGTATTTGTTTATGTATCCACACATGTATTTAAGTTTTCGGTCAATACAATTCTAGCATGAACAATAAACCTTTATCATGATTAAGGAAATATAATAATAAACATTTTATTATTGCCTCTAGGGCATATTTCCATCAGTCTCCCACTTGCACTAGAGTCAGTAATTTAGTTAACATCGCCATGTGATTAACACCCAAAGTGTTCACTAGAGTCAATAATCTAGTTCACCTTACCATGTGATTAACACCCAAAGAATTATAAGGTGTGATCATGCTTTGCTTGTGAGAGAGGTTTACTCAACGGGTCTGCCACATTCAAATCTATATGTATTTTGCAATTTTCTATGTCTACAATGCTCGGCATGGAGCTACTCTAGCTAATTGCTTCCACGTTTAATACATATGCAGGTTGAGACTCAGAGTCAACCAGATCGGTGTCAAAGCTTGCATCAATGTAACCCTTTACGACAAACTCTTTATCACCTCCATAACCCGAGAAACATTTCCTTAGTCCTCTTAGGTACCTAAGGATAATTTTGACCGCTGTCCAGTGATCTTCTCCTGGATCACTATTGTACCCCCCCTGCCAGACTCATGGCAAGGCACACAACAAGTCTAGTACATAGCATGGCAAACTTTATAGAACCTATGGTTGAGGCATAGGGAATGACTTTCGTTCTCTCTCTATCTTCTGTCGTGGTCGAGCTTTGAGTCTTACTCAACTTCACACCTTGCAACACACGCAAGAACCCTTTCTTTGACTGATCCATTTTGAACTTCTTCAAAATTTTATCAAGGTATGTGCTTTGTGAAAGTCCTATTAAGCGTCTCGATCTATACCTATAGATCTTCATGCTCAATATATATAAGCAGCTTCACCGAGGTCTTTCATTGAAAAACTCTTATTCAAGTATCGCTTTATGCTATCCAGAAATTCTATATAATTTCCAATCAGCAATATGTCATCCGCATATAATATCAGAAATGCTACAAAGCTCCCACTCACTTTCTTGAAAATACAAGCTTCTCCGTAAGTCTGTATAAAACCATATGGTTTGATCACATCATCAAAGTGTATATTCCAACTCTAAGATGCTTAAACCAATCCATAAATGGATCGCTCGCGCTTGCACACTTTGTTAGCACCTTTAGGATTGACAAAACCTTCTGGTTGCATCATATACAACTCTTCTTTAAGAAATCCGTTAAGGAATGCAGTTTTCACGTCCATTTGCCAGATTTCACAGTCATAAAATGCGGCAATTGCTAACATGATTCGGACAAACTTAAGCATCACTATGGGTGAAAAAGTCTCATCATAGTCAACCCCTTGAACTTGTCAAAAACCTTTTGCAACAAGTCGAGCTTTGTAGATAGTGATATTACTCCGCCCAGGTAATCCTGGAACTGTAAGTGCATCTAGTGCCCCTTAGTGATTTTGGTGTATTGAAGACTTATAGGTTAAGTGACTGATGCGTTTGTGAGTGTACACAGGTCTATAAGTCTATGAGGAGTTTGATATTTACAGAGAAAGTCGACCCCTAAAAATGAAGTTCTTCGACTGAAGACTTTGATATTCTGAAGACTTTCTGAAGACTTTGAAAGTGAAGAAATTGGTGTGACCTTGAAGACTTGGTATTCATTCGAGGAATATGAAGCGTGAAGACTTTTGTTTTCGTAGTTCCATTTTATCTTTCTTGAGTCATAGGAAACACCGTACTGTTAAAGGGGGTCGAGGAAATACTAAGGAAAAATTTCCATGTGATGCTCAACTCAAAATCCTACACCTACCAATCCCTTCGAGTGAAGCCATTGGAAATCTCATACAGTTCAGTCAATTTCTTCAGTGACAGAGATGCAGTTCTTCTGGTCACTGAGGACTTTGCTATGACTGAGGAGTTAGGAATTCGCCAGTGCGAATTGCCTACACAGTGAGGAACATGATAGCCCTGAGGAATTTGAGAGTCAAATTTCCGACCGTTGCTGTGCTGCTCGCCGGCTGTCCAAAATATCCTATCCACCTAACGGTCATATTATTGAAGGGCATTTATGTCTTATCATGTCGGGTTGCTCCCTAGGCTATAAATAGCCGCCCCCTACAACCACTAGCTGGTTGGCTGCTCCGAGAGAACTTGACACTTGTCATCTGAGAGCAACCCATCCTCCGAGGACTTTGAGTGAAAATCATCAAGTGAGGAAAATCCCAAAACCAAACCCCCACAAACCCAAGTGATTGAGCATCACTGAAGAAATTGATCCTGCGTGGATCCGACGCTTGTTACCTTTGAAGACTGTGCTTCTTCCAGACGGTTAGGCGTCAAGGTCTAGAGCATCCAAGAGGAATTGTGGATCGCCGAGTGACCAAGTCTGTGAAGGTTTGGAAGTCACCTGAAGACTTACCACGAGTGATTGGACGAGACCTGCGTGGTCTTAGTTCAAGGAGAATACGGTGAGGACTGGGTGTCCTGAGTTGCGGCTCAGAGACTGGGTGTCCGGGACTGCGTGTCCTCGAGTTTAAATACTCAGCCGCTCCAACCAGACGTACAACTGAGACAGCAGTTGGAACTGGTTTACCAAATCATTGTCTTCACCAACTAACTGGTTCTATTTCCTCAACTCTTTCATTTCCTCTTGACTGTGTTGTATGTTGTTCATATCTGTGCTTGAAGACTTTGACTGAAGACTTTCACAAATTCCTCAGTTCAATTTCTTCAGTCTGTTTGTCTTCATCCTGTTATCCTGTGTTTACGTTTTCTGTACTCTGTGCTAGTCTTCATTTCAACATGATGACTATGTTTGTATCCTGTTATGTTTACTTCTGAGTACTTATTCCGCTGCAAGTAGTTCTTCGCTAAGGAATTTCCTCACCAGCAAATTCCTCAGTGAAGAATTCATAAAAATCGCCTATTCACCCCCCTCTAGTCGATATAACGCACTTTCAATTGGTATCAGAGCAAGGTACTCCCTTGTTCTGTGTGATTTTGGTTTAACCACCTGGAGTTTTAGTTATGTCGACCGCAGGTATGATCAAGGTCTCGGCTGGGTGTACTACCTTTGATGGAACGGACTAACCCTACTGGAAGAACAAGATGCGAATGCATCTTGAGGCAATTGATAACGATCTCTGGTATGTTGTGGAAAATGGTGTCCCCTCTATTACTCCCTCACTGAACGCTACCGATGTGAAGAGATTCAAACAACTCGATTCTCAAGCGAAGAATATCATATGTGGTCATCTGAGCAAAGGACAGTATGGAAAAGTGAGTGCTTTGGAAACTGCTAAGCTTATCTGGGATAGGCTATCCAAAGTAAATGAAGGAGTTTCAACTCAGAGTGACTCTCGAGTCGATGTTCTTCGGAATCTCTTCAACCGCTTCAAAAGACTCGAAAATGAGAATGTCCAACAAACCTTTGATCGCCTCACTGACATCTCAAATGAGCTTCAAGCCCTTGGTGCCACTGACATCACTGATCATGAAGTTGTGAAGAAACTGTTGAGATCGCTTGATTCCTCATTTGATACTCTGGGACTGATGATACAAGAACGTGCTGACTACAAGTCGCTTGATCCTGCTGATATCCTCGAAAGGCTAAACACTCACGAGTTCCAGCTTGCTGAAAAGAGAGATCTCTATGGTTCAAACTATGGCAAACCACGTGCCCTGAAGGCCAAGGCTGTGTCTGACTCTGAATATGAGGATTCTGGTAGTAGCCTTGGTGACCCTGAAGAACCGAGCCAGGATCTAGCACTGCTTGTGAAGAAATTCCAGAAGTTCACAAGACGTGGTCGCTTTGGAAAATCCTCAAGAGGCAATGATTCCTCATCTAGTGACTATAAGAGAAGGCTTTGCCACAAATGCTAGAAGCATGGTCACTATATTCAAGATTGTCCTCAGTGGGAAAAGGAAATGAAGAAGAAGAAATACAAGGATTACAGTTCTGATGATGCGAAGAAGAAGAAGAAATCGTCAAAATCTTTGTCATCAAAATCCTCGAAGTCTTCATCTCACAAGAAGAGCAGCTCCAAGAAGGCTCGGGCATTCATTGGCAAGGAGATGGACTCTGAAGCTGAATCTGAGGAAAATGATGAAGAGGAGGCGTCTGAAGAATCTGAGTCTGGTGTGGCGAGTCTGGCCGTTGCTACTGCCTTCGTCAGCAAGTCCATCTTCAACACTGAAGAAACTCACTCCACCGACAAACCTGATGAAGATAATGATGGCTACGCTCCCACCTATTGCTTCATGGCGAAAGGTGCTAAGGTACTCAAATACAACTCCTCTGAATCTAGTGAAAATGAATCTGATGAGGATCTCAAGCCCAGCTACTCTAAACTTGCTAAGATTGCTGTGAAACAACAACGGGCTCTTGAAAAGGTTCAAAACATGCTAGATAAAAGTGACGATATGTTGGGTGAAGAAATGGATCGCACTAAAGCCTTGACTGAAAATCTTCAGAGACTTCAGTCTAGGTTTGATAACCTTCAAGGTCATCATAACTCTCTCTTGTCTGATCATGAGAAACTTTCTTATGAATTTCTTCAAGAAAAGCAAGATCACGAGAAGCTTTCTCTTGAATCTCTTCAAAGAAAGGAAGATCTTGAAAAGCTAAGAGTGTGTTATGAAGATCTTCAGAAGGAGCGCGATTCATTACTAGCTCAACAAATCAGCGCTTCTCAGGAAGAATTTGTTCCCCCATGCCTAAAGTGCATTGTACGTGAATCTGCTAATTCTTCACCTGAATGTTCAAATGCTTCAACTGTTACAAATTCTTCATCTGCCCCTGCTATCACTAATTCCTCGTCTGAGGACATTGCTAGTATCACTGACAATGCAGGGCTGAAGGAAGTCTACATGACAGGCATGTACAAAAGCCTCAAAGGGCATCAGACACTTTGTGATGTGCTCAAGAAGCAGATCCTCAACAGAAACCCTAGGAAAGAGGGTATTGCCTTTGAGAGGAAACTCAATGCTGATGGAACATATTGGAAGCCTGAGCAGTACCCCAAAACCTCATGGGTGGCTGCAAAGGGACCTCCAGTTGATCCATCTAACTTGTCTGGCTTTACATGTGAATCTCCTCATTCTTCTGATGAGTCATTTGACTCCAACTATAAACTGTTCAAAAAATCAGAATGGTGAAGTATCTGCTAGATATGTTGGCACAAACTGCAGGAACGGTTCCCCTATGAAGAAAATCTGGGTTCCCAAAAGTTGTGTTGAAAGTCTTCAGGTGAATGTCCTCATGACACCACCTGTGAAGAACAGGAACCCCAGACCAAATTCTTCATATGGACCAAATTCTTCATATGGATCCAAGTCCTCTAATGGACCAAATTCTTCACATGGATCGAATTCCTCAAATGGATCAAAGTCCTCATATGATTATCATCGTGCTAACAACTCTGTCTTGCAGGGTAGAGCTAAGGGCTATGAATATGTGCATTATTCTTCAAACCATTATGTTCATAAGTCCTCGAAGAATTACTCTACTTATTCATATGCTTACCCTAACCTCTCTTATGTGAAACGAAATGGTTTGGCATCTTTGCCACCTTTCTCATATGGTGCTCGCAGAATGATGAACTCTTTGCCACCCCTCCAGATGTGGATGGTGAAGAAAAAGAACTAATCTCTTCTGCAGGGTCAGGTCTCCAGACGTGCTTTAACGTCTGAAGAATTTGCTGGGGACCTGACAAAAATGCCTGAAAGGACGCAGGCAAATAATGATGAAATGAACTTTCATTTCACACGTCCTCATACTGCTATATATATGTTTTCTGCTTGATGAAATTCATCTGATGAACTTGATATCATATTCTTCACTGATGAAGCATATGAGATTGTAAGTTACACTAATTCAATCTGCAGGATGATCAACCCAAAACCACTGAGTGGGTCCTCGATAGTGGATGTACAAATCACATGACTGGTGACAAGAATCTATTGATGGATGCTCCCTTATCACCGTCACCTCTGAAGCATATCATCTTTGCTGACAAAGGCAAAAGTCAGGTATTGGGTCTTGGTAAGGTTGCTATCTCTAAGGGTAAGCACATGGACAAAGTCATGCTTATTGAGTCCTTAGGATACAATCTCATGTCAGTCTCAATGCTTTGTGATCTTGATATGGTTGTTGTCTTCGGCAAATATCGCTGTGTTGTGATTATGGAAGCTGACAATTCCAAAGTCTTCGAAGGCTTTAGGAGAGGAGATCTGTATATTGTTGATTTCTCTATAGGACCACAACCAGCCGTGTGTCTACTTGCAAAAGCTTCAGAAGGCTGGCTATGGCATCGACGACTTGGTCACGCAGGCATGAGGAATTTGAACACGCTTGCGAAGAAGAAGCATGTCATTGGCATTGAGAATGTCAAATTCCTCAAGGATCACTTATGCGGAGCCTGTGAAGCTGGAAAAATGACCAAGGCCAAGCATCCAACGAAGACTATCATGACCACTACCCGTCCATTGGAATTGCTTCACATGGACCTCTTCGGACCTAATCATTACTCAGCAGTCACTAATGATGCATCTCTATATGGTTTTGTCATTGTTGATGATTATTCTCGATATACATGGGTACACATTGTTACTTACAAACATGAAGTGCAGGAAGTCTTCAAACGATTTTCCTCGAGGGCTTCAACCAACTTTGGTGTGAAGATCAAGCATATCAGAAGTGACAATGGAACTGAGTTCAAGAATTCCGGTCTTGATGCTTATCTTGATGAACTTGGTATTACTCATGAGTTATCTGCTCCCTATACTCCTCAGCAGAATGGCGTCGTGGAGCGCAAAAATAGAACTCTTGTTGAGATGGCTCGCACTATGCTTGATGAATACAAAATGCCTCAGCGTTTTTGGATTGATGCAGTTGATACTGCGTGCCACATCATCAACAGAGTATATCTTCACAAATTCTTCAAGAAGACTGCATATGAACTCCTCACTGACAAGAAACCCAATGTGAGTTATTTCAAAGTCTTCGGTGCTAAATGTTGGATTAGAGATCCTCACCACAACTCTAAATTTGCACCGAAAGCACATGAAGGTTTTATGCTTGGTTACGGAAAGGACTCGCACACCTACAGAGTCTTCAACATTGTTCTTCACAAGATTGTTGACACTGTAGATGTGCGGTTCGATGAAACTAATGGCTCGCAAAGAGAGCACCTACCTTCTGTGTTAGATGAACCAGCACCTGAAGATGCTATCAAGCTCAAGGCAACTGAGGATGTCATTCCGACTGAAGAATCTGCTGAAGAATTCATTCCTGTTCATGAAGAACGTCGAGCTGATGCACCTGAAGAACATGATGAGGAAAATGGTGTTGAAGAAAATGCTGATCAAAATCCTCAGCGACAACCAACTCATCCACGCGTTGCAAAAGAAGTGCAAGTGGAGAAGATCATCGATGACATTAGCGCACCAGGTCCTCTCACACGCTCAAAAGCCTCACATTTATCTAACTTTTGTGGGCACTATGCTTTTGTATCTATCACAGAGCCCACTAAGGTAGATGAAGCATTTCTGGAGCCGGAGTGCATTCAGGCTATGCAAGAAGAATTACATCAGTTCGAGCTGAACAATGTCTGGGAATTGGTCAATCGCCCAGATCCTCGCAAGCATAATATCATTGGCACAAAGTGGATCTACCGCAACAAGCAAGATGAAAATGGCCTTGTGGTGAGGAATAAGGCACGACTAGTAGCTCAAGGCTACACACAGGTTGAAGGGATTGATTTCAATGAAACTTTTGCGCTTGTTGCTAGACTTGAGGCTATTCTCATATTACTTGCTTACGCTAACCATCATGATATCATCTTATATCAAATGAATGTGAAAAGTGTATTCCTCAATGGTAAGCTTGAGGAGGAAGTATATGTTGCTCAACCCCCAGGTTTTGAAGATCCCAAGAATCCTGACAAAGTCTTCAGACTCAATAAGGCTCTCTATGGCCTCAAGCAAGCCCCTCGGGCGTGGTATGACACATTGAAGGAATTCTTCGTGAAGAATGGCTTCACACCCGGTTCACTCGACCCTACTCTCTTTACTAAATCATATGATGGTGAATTGTTTGTGTGCCAAATATATATTGATGATATTATCTTTGGCTGTACTGACCAACGTTATAGTGATGAATTTGCCTATATGATGAGTGAAGAATATCAAATGTCTAATATAGGAGAGTTGAAATTCTTCTTAGGTCTTCAAATTCGTCAGCAGCGCAATGGCATATTCATATCTCAGGAGAAATACCTCAAAGATGTATTGAGGAAATTTGGCATGCAAGATTGCAAAGGCGTCAAAATTCCTATGCCCACAAATGGTCATCTATGCATTGATGAAAATGGTATTGACTTTGATCACAAGGTATACCGCTCCATGATTGGTTCCTTACTGTACTTATGTGCATCTAGGCCAGATATAATGCTTAGTGTTTGCATGTGTGCCCGATTTCAAGCTGCACCGAAGGAATCACACCATAAGGCTGTGAAGCATATTCTTCGATATCTAGCTCACACACCAACACTAGGATTATGGTACCCCAAGGGCTCTGCTTTTGATCTCATCGGATATTCTGACTCTGACTATGCTGGTGATCGTGTGGACCGCAAGTCAACATCTGGCACTTGTCATTTCCTCGGACGATCTTTGGTCTGTTGGTCCTCGAAGAAACAGAACTGCGTATCACTGTCTACTGCTGAAGCTGAATACATTGCTGCTGGCTCATGCTGTGCTCAACTGCTTTGGATGAAGCAAACCCTCAAGGACTATGGTGTCAACGTGAAGAATGTGCCTCTCCTCTGCGACAATGAGAGTGCCATCAAGATTGCTCACAACCCAGTTCAGCACTCGAAGACAAAGCACATCCAGATTCGTCATCATTTTCTTCATGATCATGTGTTGAAGGGCGACATCTCCATCGAGCATGTGAAGACTGAAGAACAGCTAGCTGATATCTTCACTAAGCCCTTGGACGACAAGAAATTTAGCAAGTTGCGGTGTGAGCTAAATATCTTAGAATCTTCGAATGTTCTTTGAAAAGGACACACATCCTAACCCTTATGCAAAATTGATGACTTAGATGTGCAACACATGAAGAAACGTTTTTCTTCAATCAATGAAGAATAACACTCTAAGTGTGAAGAAATTAATGAAGAATTTGATTCTCAGAACCCTACGACAATTGTACGCGGTGTCTGAAATCATCATTCTTATACGGTGGGTCACGCCACCACAAAAAGTTGAAAATCTTCAATTTGAGTTTTTCCTCATTTTTGAAATTCTTCAGTTTTTCAAATTCTTCAACTTTGCAAAATCTTCACTGTTTCCGACGTTTGTATTCATTGGATATATATATATATATATATATATATATATATATATATATATATATATATATATATATATATATGAGTTTATGTCCTCTACAGCATTCACTTATTGCTATTTCTTCAAGTTGTGATTTCTGCTAAGTGAATGTGATCGGACCCTTCCCCCTCTATGCTACACTCAACCCAATCTATTCACAAATTCTTCATGTGCGTTCTGATTGAAACTCGTTCAAAGTCTTCACTGTGTCTTTGTCAGCTGAAGAAATTGCGAACGAAACTTTAAAACAAATCTTATCCAGATTTTCGGTTTTACCGCTCAAACCATTCCGCATCCCACGATGCATTATTTTATTCACCCACGATCTTACACGATCTCATCTGCACAGGTGATACATGTCGCGTGAAGAAGAAAGGGCAGGGGCATGTTCGTCCCAAAATCTTCGGGCGAACAGTTTTTACCGTGGCTATAAATACCCCTCCTCCCTTCCTTACTTCATTTACTCCGCTCGGTCGTTGTCTCTCGCTCGAGCTCTCCTCAAACCCTAGCGCCGCCGCTACTCCATCGCCGCCGGTGAGGAAGAGCTTCACTGCCTTAACCTCGTCGCCGTCGTACTCGCGCCGGCTGCGGAAATCTTCACTCCACCGCCACCGTAGCTATCTCCCTCTGCCAAGTTAGGGCGTGGGAGATCTAACTTGACGAACTTCACTGCGGTTCATCCCTGTTCGTCGTGTTCTTCAGTTGGGGTAATTAAAAGTCACTTCTATTACTCGCTTTGATTCTCAAACTTTTCTGAAAATCTTCAAAGGTGTTTTATTCTTCAAATCTTTACATATGAACACCTCACACACTGTATGCTCTTGATCCATCTCTCTAAACACTCATTTCTTCAAGATTCCTCAATTGTGCGGATTTTCGATCTGTACAATTCTGGAACCTAAGACAAGAACGCTTAGTGAAGTTCCTCAAGGCTCAACTGGTCAAATTCCTCAAAACTTGTTTTTTTCGAAAAATCTTCTGAGAACGCATATGACCTCTCCAAATTCCTCGCACCTACACTCTGTTCACAGGTACTCATGTCCGCTGCTGAATCACAAGGTTCTCATCAACTTAACTCATTTGCAGCGTTCCTCGAAGAAAAACTGCATACTTCTTCAGAGTGTTCTATTGTTCAAATTCCTCATCTGAAGAAAATGGCTGAAGGGAAGAGACCATAGAAAGGAGGAAAGAAACCAGAGGTCATGACTGCTTTCGAGATCCCTGATGAAATATACAAGGATTATTGCACACCTGATGAAGCCAAGTTTGGCAAAGAAAACAAGAATCAGCGCAAAGTGCACATTCAGAGGATTGAACGAAGATGGGCACGGGAATGGAGGGAATATCGATATGTTACTCCTAAGTACATGAAGAAATTTGCCTTAAATCCTCCATGCCCAAGAGCTCCATTGGCACCTGGCCAAGTCGCTAATCCCACTAGCATCAAAAGTGGTGAAGACTTTCCTGAAGAATGGGCTAGGCGCCAAGCAAAATTGGCAAGACAAGCCAAGGAGGCAGTGAGGAAATTTAATGAGGATTCTGCTGCTGCTGCCGCCGCTGAGACCTCGGTCAAGCCGAGGAAATCAATGCCGAAGAAGCCTGCTCGCAAGCCAAGTGCTTCACCATCAGCGCCCTCACGGCCAAGTTCCTCAGCCACGCCCTCACGGCAAATTCCTCAGACTACTGCTGCTCCACCAAAGTCCTCAGCAGCTCCCTCCAATTCCTCAACTCATGTGCATCTGGCTACATGTCAAAGGACTCAGGGTTTCTCAATTGCTTCTGATGTCTCAGGGAGTTCCTCAGCTGCACCAATGTCCTCATCAGGCCCCACTCTGCTGAAGACAAAACCAACAGCTGGACGCGGTCCTCGGCCAAGTCCAAGAAAGAAACAGGTTGCTTTCCAAGTGCCCTCTGATGACGAGGCTTTTGATGAAGAACTTGCAGAAATCATCAGAGATAGACAAGCAAAGGCCGCCAGAGCCAAAGGAACACCTGTGCCTCTGCTTCTGGATCCAAAGAAGATCCTCGACTACATTGACTTATGGCATCAGGATCCCAACACTCCAATGCCTGATCTGCCTCTGACTCTTGGTCAAAGTCATATGCTGACCCATTTCATCTCTCAAGAGAAATGGAAGTTTGAAAAGGCCCGTGAGATAAAAAGAGCTCAAGCTAGAAAGGAGAAGCTTCTGAAGAAGAACGTTGTCAGACTAACTCCTGAAGAACTTCTCAAGGCTCAATCTGAGATCCAAGCCCTCAGCAAGGACTTCGATGCATACAATGCTGATTGGCAAGGAGCCAAAGTGAGATTCGTCAATTTGACGAAGAAAATGACAACTGTTGCAGCCCCATCGCAACAAGAAAATCCTCAGGCTGCAGACTCTGCTCAGCCTGCTGAAGAACATGCCAGCACTACTGATGACTTTCAGCCTGCTGACGAGAATACAAGTTCCAGGGCTGATGACTCCATTCCAGCCGCTGAAGAAATTCCCAGGGCATCCACTAGTGGTGCGCCTGAAGAAACTGAAGAGATCAGGGCAACTACACCTGTTGCGCCTGAAGAAACTGAACCATAGTCCTCAGCTCCTCCTGCGCCAACACCAACTCCAATTCTTCCTTCTGCTTATGAAGTGAAGAAGACCAAGGCTGCAGAGCGAGCTGCAGTGAAGAAAAGGAAGGCATCGGCTGCGTCAAATTCTTCGGTCGCGAAGAAAATGAAGCCAATGACCAGCTCGCTTGAAAATCCCATTGATGTCATTCCCATTTCCTCCATGTCGTCTAAGGAAATTGTTCCTTATGGAGAAGACTACAAGATCCCAAGTGGATCTGATGAAGAAAATCATTCTGTTGCTACCTCAGAGCAGTTTGAGGAAGAAATTGAAGTGGAAACATTCCCTTCAACGCCAGTCGTTTCCTCACCTATGCCTCAGTTCACAGCTGAAGAGGCTGGTGTTGAGGAAATTGAAAAAGAAGAAGAAGATGTGGATATTGGATGCACTACACCAGTGATGAACGATGACTTTTGGAAAAGTCAACATCCCAATACTCCTCTCTTTACTCCTATTCAACAAATTCCTCAGTCCCCGGCTACAACTGTTCAAATGGGCTCTGAAGAAACTAATCCCACATCATCTGTTCATGAAGAAAATCTAGCCGCTAGTGCTGAAGAACCTGCTGCTGATCCCCAAACTGCACAAGAAGAGGAACCAGAAATTCCTCAGCCTGAAGCACCTGAGATCGTGATTCCTGAGGTTGTGCTGCAAATCACTGACACTCCTCTGCCCAAACCGAAGAATCCGTTCTCTAGCAAGCAAAAATTCAAGGCTGAAGACTTCTTTTCTGAGCATGTGTTCTTCACTGATTACAATCCATATGACTCTGCTCGCATAAGGAAGAGACGTTTCTGGACTGCTACACAAGCCAACTTCTATTCCTCAGTACTCTTTGACAAGGACAAAATCTTCGATCATGAACATATTCCTCATGTGGATATGGAATCTCTGCCATGCTTCGAGCTAGTTCTCCGAGTTATTCATGATGCAGGACTACTGAATTTCTGCACTGATATCTGTAATTGGAATGAAGAACTCATTCTTCAGTTCTATGCCACTTTGCATATCACCGGAGATGCTGAAGATGTCAATTCATGGGTGCTGGATTGGATGACAGAAAACACTCACTATAAGGCACCAACAACTGAATTGCTTCGTGTCCTTCCTATTGATCCTCCTCATGCCAGCGCACGTTGCATCTACAATGACCGCGAACTGACAGATCATTATATGCAAGTGCTTATGAAGCCTTTGAAGCCAGGGCAGGCCCCATGAACCAAATTCCTCGTCAAAGAATTGCTATATGTGCCTCGGACTGTCTATCGCATCCTGACGAAGACAATGAGACCTATCAAAGGCCACGACTCAAATTATGAAGATGTCGTTGGCATCATGAAGAACATGCTTTTTAACATCATTCATGGCGTTCCCGTCAACTTCCATGATTTCTTCATGAGGACTCTGGCTAATGTTGCTATGTCACCTTTTGAGCTGAAGCCCTATGCGCCTTGGATTATGAGATTCATAAGGGCAAGATCTTCACTGAATTACAAGGCTGACACTCTGAACCATGGTAGCTACTTGCCGCCCATTGAAGTCCTCAAGCGACCAGTTTCATCATCTGATGATAAGGGCAAGGCAGCTGCTGTGATCGATGAAGGCACTCCTCCATTGGATGGTCAATTCCGTCTCGCTACATCCTACTCCACCAATGACGATTCTGCAACACATGATACTACCGCAAATACTTCTGCCAAGCAAAAGCCTCAAGCAACTGCACCCAGGGTGATGACTGACCGTGAGTTACTCCTCAATCTTCATCAGAAGGTTGATCGCAATCACAAATGGGTGAAGCGTCAGTTTGCTGCAATTCTTCACAACATGACCTCAACCCATAATGCAGTGAAGAAAAATCAGTATCACCTTCATGAAACCCTCAAACGCACCTGGGCTGCTCTCACTCATGTATATTCTGCAGAAGAATTGAAGACTATGGGTCTCCAGGAAGCATTTGACTGGTCTGCACCACCTCCGAAGAAATTCAAGAGAGTCAAAGTTCCTAATCTGGTGGCCAGTTCTTATTCTTCATCGCGTGAAACTGATGAACATGAAGATTTGGACGACACTGCGGCAGGCCCTACTTCAACGAACAACCCCGATAATGCTGGCGCTCCTCCATCAACTTGAAATTCTTCAGGGGCGTTAGTCCTCAATTTCGATCCTTTTGGTCATTTGATGACAAAGGGGGAGAAATCTGAGTTAGTCTTCAAGCGGGTTTATATTATGGGCGTTTTGTTAAGTTACAACTCTCGTTCTTCCGAAACTTTTTATTGGATCGAGTTGTAATCTTAAATCCGATGGTGCCCTGATACTTTTGGATGGTGCATGGTGCTCTGACTTTGATGCACTATGCTCTGATACTTTTGATGTGTTATTCTGCATGCCTATTCCTCGTTAATATTATTGCACGCATGCTGAATCTCATCAGGCACCATATTTCATCATGCATTTCAAATTCTTCATATTATATATCAAATGCGTGTATGAATTACAAGATATAGGGGGAGATCTCCATGATTCAATTCTTCAAATGTGCATTGCCTCAAAAGCAAATTCCTCACTATGCACATATTCAGGGGGAGTTCTTCTATATCTTGCAATCAAATCCCTCAATATCAGTATTTACACTTCATATGTTTATCCCCGTTGAAAACTTAACCTATGTTGTCATCAATCACCAAAAAGGGGGAGATTGTAAGTGCATCTAGTGCCCCTTAGTGATTTTGGTGTATTGAAGACTTATAGGTTAAGTGACTGATGCGTTTGTGAGTGTACACAGGTCTATAAGTCTATGAGGAGTTTGATATTTACAGAGAAAGTCGACCCCTAAAAATGAAGTTCTTCGACTGAAGACTTTGATATTCTTAAGACTTTCTGAAGACTTTGAAAGTGAAGAAATTGGTGTGACCTTGAAGACTTGGTATTCATTCGAGGAATATGAAGCGTGAAGACTTTTGTTTTTGTAGTTTCATTTTCTCTTTCTTGAATCATAGGAAACACCGTACTGTTAAAGGGGGTCGAGGAAATACTAAGGAAAAATTTCCATGTGATGCTCAACTCAAAATCCTACACCTACCAATCCCTTCGAGTGAAGCCATTGGAAATCTCATACAGTTCAGTCAATTTCTTCAGTGACAGAGACGCAGTTCTTCTGGTCACTGAGGACTTTGCTCTGACTGAGGAGTTAGGAATTCGCCAGTGCGAATTGCCTACATAGTGAGGAACATGATAGCCCTGAGGAATTTGAGAGTCAAATTTCTGACAGTTGCTGTGCTGCGCGCCGGCTGTCCAAAATATCCTATCCACCTAACGGTCATATTATTGAAGGGCATTTATGTCTTATCATGTCGGGCTGCTCCCTAGGCTATAAATAGCCGCCCCCTACAACCACTAGGTGGTTGGCTGCTCCGAGAGAACTTGACACTTGTCATCTAAGAGCAACCATCCTCCGAGGACTTTGAGCGAAAATCATCAAGTGAGGAAAATCCGAAAACCGAACCCCAGAAACCCAAGTGATTGAGCATCACTAAAGAAATTGATCCTGCGTGGATCCGACGCTTGTTACCTTTGAAGACTGTGCTTCTTCCAGACGGTTAGGCGTCAAGGTCTAGAGCATCCAAGAGGAATTGTGGATCGCCGAGTGACCAAGTCTGTGAAGGTTTGGAAGTCACCTGAAGACTTACCACGAGTGATTGGACGAGACCTGCGTGGTCTTAGTTCAAGGAGAATACGGTGAGGACTGGGTGTCCTGAGTTGCGGCTCAGAGACTGGGTGTCCGGGACTGCGTGTCCTCGAGTTTAAATACTCAGCCGCTCCAACCAGACGTACAACTGAGACAGCAGTTGGAACTGGTTTACCAAATCATTGTCTTCACCAACTAACTGGTTCTATTTCCTCAACTCTTTCATTTCCTCATGACTGTGTTGTATGTTGTTCATATCTGTGCTTGAAGACTTTGACTGAAGACTTTCACAAATTCCTCAGTTCAATTTCTTCAGTCTGTTTGTCTTCATCCTGTTATCCTGTGTTTACGCTTTCTGTACTCTGTGCTAGTCTTCATTTCATCATGATGACTATGTTTGTATCCTGTTATGTTTACTTCTGAGTACTTATTCCGCTGCAAGTAGTTCTTCGCTAAGGAATTTCCTCACCAGCAAATTCCTCAGTGGAGAATTCATAAAAATCGCCTATTCACCCCCCCTCTAGTCGATATAACGCACTTTCAATGATCACCTAGTTATGTTGTGATGTTTGATAGCACATAAGGTATTCGTCAAGTATCCGAGAGTTGTATGATCTCATGGTCGATGGAATATGTATTTGACATTAAGAAAGTAGTAGCAATAAACTGAACGATCATATGCTAAGCTAACGGATGGGTCTTGTCCATCACATGATTCTCCTAATGATGTGATCCCGTTATCAAGTGATAACTCATGTCTATGGTTAGGAAACCTTAACGATCTTTTGATGAATGAGCTAGTCTAGTAGAGGCATACTAGGGACACGGTATTTGTTTATGTATCCACACGTGTATTTAAGTTTTCGGTCAATACAATTCTAGCATGAACAATAAACCTTTATCATGATTAAGGAAATATAATAATAAACATTTTATTATTGCCTCTAGGGCATATTTCCATCAGTCTCTCACTTGCACTAGAGTCAGTAATTTAGTTAACATCGCCATGTGATTAACACCCAAAGTGTTCACTACAGTCAATAATCTAGTTCATCTTACCATGTGATTAACACCCAAAGAATTATAAGGTGTGATCATGCTTTGCTTGTGAGAGAGGTTTAGTCAACGGGTCTGCCACATTCAGATCTATATGTATTTTGCAATTTTCTATGTCTACAATGCTCGGCATGGAGCTACTCTAGCTAATTGCTTCCACGTTTAATACATATGCAGGTTGAGACTCAGAGTCAACCAGATCGGTGTCAAAGCTTGCATCAATGTAACCCTTTACGACAAACTCTTTATCACCTCCATAACCCGAGAAACATTTCCTTAGTCCTCTTAGGTACCTAAGGATAATTTTGACCGCTGTCCAGTGATCTTCTCCTGGATCACTATTGTACCCCCCTGCCAGACTCATGGCAAGGCACACAACAAGTCTAGTACATAGCATGGCAAACTTTATAGAACCTATGGCTGAGGCATAGGGAATGACTTTCGTTCTCTCTCTATCTTCTGTCGTGGTCGAGCTTTGAGTCTTACTCAACTTCACACCTTGCAACACACGCAAGAACCCTTTCTTTGACTGATCCATTTTGAACTTCTTCAAAATTTTATCAAGGTATGTGCTTTGTGAAAGTCCTATTAAGCGTCTCGATCTATACCTATAGATCTTCATGCTCAATATATATAAGCAGCTTCACCGAGGTCTTTCATTGAAAAACTCTTATTCAAGTATCGCTTTATGCTATCCAGAAATTCTATATAATTTCCAATCAGCAATATGTCATCCGCATATAATATCAAAAATGCTACAAAGCTCCCACTCACTTTCTTGTAAATACAAGCTTCTCCGTATATCTGTATAAAACCATATGGTTTGATCACATCATCAAAGTGTATATTCTGACTCTGAGATGCTTAAACCAATCCATAAATGGATCGCTCGCGCTTGCACACTTTGTTAGCACCTTTAGGATTGACAAAACCTTCTGGTTGCATCATATACAACTCTTCTTTAAGAAATCCGTTAAGGAATGCAGTTTTCACGTCCATTTGCCAGATTTCACAATCATAAAATGCGGCAATTGCTAACATGATTCGGACAAACTTAAGCATCACTATGAGTGAAAAAGTCTCATCATAGTCAACCCCTTGAACTTGTCAAAAACCTTTTGCAACAAGTCGAGCTTTGTAGATAGTGATATTACTATCAGCGTCCGTCCTCTTTTTGAAGATCCATTTATTCTCAATGGCTTGCCAATCATTGGGCAAGTCCACCAAAGTCCATACTTTGTTCTCATACATGGATCCTATCTCATATTTCATGTCCTAAAGCCATTTGCCGGAATATGGGCTCATCATAGCTTCTTCGTAGTTTGTAGGTTCGCTGTTGTCTAACAACATGACTTCCAGGACAGGATTACCGTACCACTCTCGTGCGATACGTGTTCTGGTCAACCAACGAGGCTCGGTAGTAACTTGATCTGAGAACTGTTTTCTCTGATGTACTACTTTCCAATTCGAGAGAAGGTACAACTACCTCATCGCGTTCTACTTTCCTCCCAGTCACTTCTTTCGAGAGAAACTCCTTCTCTAGAACTGACCCATTCTTAGCAACAAAGATCTTGCCTTCGGATCTATGGTAGAAGGTGTACCCAATAGTTTTTGAGGGTATCCTATGAAGGCGCACTTCTCCAATTTGGGTGCGAGCTTATCAGGTTGTAGCATTTTGACATAAGCGTGGCATCCCCAAACTTTAAGAAACGACAGCTGAGGTTTCTTGCCAAACCATAGTCCATATGGTGTCATCTCAACAGATTTAGATGGTGCCCTATTTAATGTGAATGCGGCTGTCTCTAATGCATAACCCCAAAATGATTAAGGCAAATCGGTAAGAGACATCATAGAACGCACCATATCTAATAAAGTACGGTTGCGACGTTCGGACACACCATTATGATGTGGTGTTCCAGGTGGCGTGAGTTGTGAAACAAGTCCGCATTGTTTTAAATGAAGGCCAAACACGTGACTCAAATATTCGCCTCTGTGATCTAGAAACTTTATTTTCTTGTTAAGATGATTCCCCACTTCACCCTAAAATTCTTTGAACTTTTCAGATGTTTCAGACTTGTGTTTCATTAAGTAGATATACCCATACTGATAACCCACAAGTATAGGGGATCGCAACAGTTTTCGAGGGTAGAGTATTCAACCCAAATTTATTGATTCGACACAAGGGGAGCCAAAGAATATTCACGAGTATTAGCAGTTGGGTTGTCAATTCAACCACACCTGAAATACTTAATATCTGCAACAAAGTAGTAGCAAAGTAGCATGGAAGTAACGTTAACGGTGACAAAAGTAATAGTAGCAGTTTTGTAGTGATTGTAACACCAGTAGCAACGAAAGTAACTTAGCAAAGATCAATTTGTGAAAAGCTCATAAGCAATGTATCAGCAATGATAATTGTGTCGGATGATATTCATTATGTAGCAGTCAAAACGTAGGGTGACACGGAACTAGCTCCAGTTCATCAATATAATGTAGGCATGTATTCCATATATAGCCATACGTGCTTATGGAAAAGATCTTGCATGACATCTTTTGTCCTACCCTCCCGTGGCAGCAGGGTCCTAGTGGAAACTATGGGATATTAAGGCCTCCTTTTAATAGAGAACTGGACCAAAGCATTAGCACTTAGTGAATACATGAACTTCTCAAACTACAGTAACCACCGGTAAGAATCCCAATTATTGTCACCTTGGGGTATGCGGATCATAAATCATAATAGGTGTCTACAACTTGCAAGATAGGATCAAGAACACAAATATATTGATGAAAACATAATAGGTTCAGATCTGAAATCATGGCACTCGGGCCCTAGTGACAAGCAGTAAGCATGTGAAAGACGTAGCAACATCAATCTCAGAACATAGCGGATACTAGGGATCAAACCCTAACAAAACTAACTCGATTACATGATAAATCTCATCGAACCCATCACCGTCCAGCAATCCTATGATGGAATTACTCACGCACGGCGGTGAGCATCATGAAATTGGTGATGGACGGAGGTTGGTGATGATGATGGCGACGAATCCCCCTCTCTAGAGCCCCGAATGGACTCCAGATCAGCCCTCCTGATGAAGAATAGGAGGCAGCGGTGGCTCCGTATTGTAAAAGGCGATGAATCCTGTCGGCGTTCTGGGAACCAAGGTAATGAGACTTGCATGCTTGCGGCCCATGGCGTGGCTCCAGTGACGGCCTGGTACTGCCCACATCCAAGACCGCAAAGCCAAGACCCTTGCGAGGTGGACGACACAAAGACCTCCCGAGGGAGCGTCCTCCCGAGGAGCAGAGATTTCTATGCAGGTACCCAACCTCGTGAGGCTACCATGACACAAGCTGTGATGACCAAGGCCAGGTGGGTGCCAGCGGGTGCGGAGGAGGCAGTTTCCTCTTTGGTGCTAAGGAGGCAAGGACATGCGTGGGTTCCCGAGGAATCTGGCAAAGGATTCCATTCCACTGCAACAAGACCAAGACCACCAGCATGGCAGGATGGGTGTCATCGCCGAGCCCACCATTGCGACACGACCAGAAGCATTGCAGGAGAAGACCACCTTTCGTCAGGATAAGATGTACTATTTGTCCGATTTCGAATTAGCCACTGTGGAATCCCTTCCCGCCTACGTTTTGGGGGGAAGTGGACCGAGGCCACTATAAGTATAGGTTAGCCACCACCATAGGGGGGGGGGGTCCTTTCCACCCTCACCAGAGCAGCCACGCGAGGTTGTTCATCCTTTGTACTAGTTCATCCTCGGCCCCTCGTGAGGCAAATCCACCACAAAGCAGGAGTAGGGTCTTACACCGCAAGGTGGCCCGAACCTGGGTAAACTGTCGCATTCATCTTCTTCCTTCTTCGTGTGAATCGAGCTAGGCCGTGGGGCGACAGGGTGGTAGGTTTGATAGGTTGTGTTCTTTGCACACGCCCCAGAGTTCGAACCTTTCTTGGGTCTGTGGAGCCCTGAATCCGACATTTGGCGCGCCAGGTAGGGACATGTCGAAGTTTAGCCTCTTCATCAACCGCGCTCTACTCGCGCTTTGCGGCTCTCATCACTACTAGGGAAAACCCTAGCAGTAGCGCTGGTTTTGTGCTCACTAGTAGCGCGGGTAGGTGCGCTACTAATAAGGCGCTACAGCTATTGCTTAGCAGTAACGCGTGCCCGCACGTGCTACTGCTAGGACAAATAGCTGCAGCGTTTGTTCAGTACCACGCTACTGCTAAGGTAACTACTTGCATCGTGTTTTCTGTCCATCGCTACTAGTATTTTTTTTATTTTTAGTGTATTTATGCGCCATCATACAAATATTGGTACAATACTAGTTATGAGGTTTACATCATTATGTCCATAACAGTGTGTTAAATGAAGGTGGATTAGGTTCAAGTGGAGGCAATATGTGGTGCATGTCAAAAGTATACTACTAATCCAAACTTGATCTAGTTTGGACTAGTAGTACTTTCGATGTGCACCACATGTTGCCTCCACTTGAATCTAATCCGCCAGCACAAGCTATTTAATCATCATCATAGTCATTACCACCAACAGTATTTATTTAATCACCACTAACACTAGCTAATAATAATCATCATAGTCATTACCACCAACACTAGCTATTTTATCATCATAGTAATAGTGTAGCACATCATCATCCTCAAACTCATTTCTAGCTAGCTAATCACTCCTGCTGCTCTCTCTTAGGTAAAATAACATAAAACATGTATAGCTCTCCTCCTTGATCAAGCTGGAGCATGCAGATGAACGTGTCTCCTAATCGTGGGTAGCGCATCTGTTTGCTGCCCCCTAGTACTTCTCTGCTCTCCCCCATCACATATTTGGTCCAGTCTTGCACTATTAAGCATCCGTCGCTAATCTTGAATGCACTAAAGTAATCTGTAGGATATCTTGGCCGTAAGCTGATAATACTCATGGTACCTTTAGTCTTGAACCCATAAGGCACAACATTCATTGGGAGTCCCTGTTGAAGAACATCGTATGGTAACATACTTAGCAATGAAGTTTAGCTTCAAAAATAATGTATGGAAAAGATGCATTGATGACAAATAGTAAAAATCTTACCATCCTTCCTAACTAGATGTGACCGTAGTTCATTACGAACACTATTGGTCGCACATTTTCAGTACTAACATTTCTAAATGCAGGAAGAAAATTTGTCTTGACAGTATCAAGATCCTCAAGCCATGAAACATAATGACTGAGCTCCTCATAGTTGAGTTCAGCCCCAGGACAGTATACAGTCCTGTCTACCAAGCACTGGACATGTTTGCTTGCACCGAAATAAGCTGAGAATACAAATTAGTTGTCAACTATTTTTGAATAAACAATATCAAAGACATAAATATGGTTGAGAAACTTACATAATGGTATAACTGGAGGCATCTGCACATCGACCCAGATGTCGGTATTACCTTCAATATCATCTTCCGGACGAATATCAAAGGTGATAACCATATCAGGCTCAAATGCATAAGTCTTGCATAGTGCTCGCCATGTTTTGCATCCAAAATAGGTGTAGTCGTCTGAATTGTATAATTTTTCATGGAAAATATAACCATGCTCGGTCTTCAAGTAAACTTTCTTTTCCTCCGTACTATGACTGAAACCTATCTTATCCAATACAAAAACTCTTGCATGGCAGGGGATACGCTAGTAGAATAGTAAAAAATATATAAGTTGAAGCAAATGAAGCAGATGTCATGCTTAATTACGAAAAAAGACTTGTCGTTGTGACTTATTGTATCCACTTCGAAGTTCTCGTCCAGCTTGATGCTGAAGCGCCTATCATCATCTAGGAAGATTCCGTCGCACAGGCCGCGCTCGTCTTCGCAGTATTTGCAAATACCAAAATCCTTTTCGTCGTCAAACATTTCCTATGTTCATAGTTAAAACATTAATTGAAAATCGATCGAAGACAACAACCAAGATACTCAACACACAAATCCGGGGCACTCGATATTTCCTACATATTCTGGCACAAGTCATGCCAAAATTCACGGAAAAATCTGGCATGACCTTTGCTAAAATAGGACATATCGAGCGCCTGAAATTTGCCGGAACGGAAATGAATCAACACTCCGGCAAAACATAGGCCACTCGGAGGTGTAACCTGCAAACATGACCGGCCACTTGGATATTGAGCAACACAAGATATACATTTCAAAATATCTTATAGGACTCAAATTAGCATGCATTCAATAAGCAAAAGTAAGTCATCTCATGTGTCCGTACATCGTCGAATATTATCACTAATACATCACGAATAGTGTCATACATATAACATCACTAATACAACTAAAACCCTAGCACACGACGGGTATCGGCGCGGGAGGTGGACACCCACAGAGAAGGAACCATCACGGGATCATAGCTCCAGTGAGATCCCCGGAGAACCTGCCAGGTATTGGAGAACGGCCTGTGCTCCAACGCAAACAAGTAGCGACGGACGTGCGCGTCCTCCTCACTGACACGGTGACGCACCACCTCCGCGGAGTCCTCGAGCCTCTGGATCGTCACTGGCCCATGCGACCGCCACCAAAGAAGGTTCGGGTCAACGACAGGCTGGCTCCTCACCAACCTGCGCCCCCCGATAGGTAGCGCCTCCCAGTACCACCCCGGCGGAGCCCAGTCCCGGACATGGCCGATCTGGTCAAGCAGGTGTCGTCCTCTGCTGACTCAACGACGAGGATGCGGGATAGGCATCGTCCACATTGAGGCGGGAAAAATTGCTTTAACTAAAAAATAGAAACAAGTTCTTACTAACTTGTTCTATTAATTCAACTAGTTCTTACTAAAAATAAACTTACTATAAATAAAAATATTCTAGTACCTAATTAGTACCTAGTTCTTACTAACTAATTAGTACCTAGGAACTACTGCCCTAATTACCATCTAATTTGATGAACCTATAGGGGTGGAAAGTGGTAGCGGATATTTCAATTATCCAACTATAAAGTGAAATAAGTGGTCAAAGTTTACTCGTTTTATGATTCATCTTAGAAATTTGATTCGTTTTCACCCTTACATGAACCCTAACTCATTTGAGCCGCATCCGCATCTGATTTGTTTCCACTCTTACATGAACCCTAACTAATTTGATGCAACTAAAATATAAAGAAACCCTAGGCAGAGGTAGGGGAGAGGGAGGAGCGGGCGTGCTCACCTCGGGTGCCTGCGACGAGGGAGGGGCAGGGCGGCGTCGAGGTCGGGGTCGGGGCTCAGGCGCACGGCGGATGGCGGCCGGCGTCGAGGTCCGGGTCAGGGCGGCATCCGGGGCGGCGTTGAGGTCGGGGGCGGGGGCGGCGTTGAATCTGGGGTCGGGGCGGCGCAGAGGGTGCAGAGAGCGCGCGGCAGCCGACGGGCGACAGCGTCGGCGAGAGTGGAGAGAGTTGGATTTGGGGGAAGTGGCCGCATGGGGAAGGACGAACCCCATGGTTAAGTCAGAAGTAGCAGTAGCGCGTTCCAGGAAAAGCGCTGCTGCTATCTTAGCTACAGCGCGTTCTGTGATACACGCTACTGCTACTCCTTTCTCTTTTTTCCCCTTTTTCATTTAGTTTTCTTCACATTTTATTTTTTTCCTTTCACCTTATTCTATTTCTTTCATTTTCAATTACCTTTCCATTTTCTTTCCATTTAATTTTATAACTTTTAGCAGTAGTGAGTTTATATTAAAACACGCTGCTCCAAATAAAGTAGCGGTAGCGCAGTTCGTCATAGATCGCTACTACTATGTGTAACCTATCGGCTAAGCTGTGGGAATTTTAGTAGTAACATGTTTACAGCAAGACGCACTATTGCTAGATCTTTATCTGCAGCGCGGTTTCCTCAGACGCGCTACTGCTAATTAGCACCAGCGTGCTTTTTTGACCCACGCTACTGCTAAAGTTCTGTGTATAAGGTTTTCCCTAGTAGTGCATGGTGGCCCTCCAGGCCTTCACCCCCAACCTGCAGAGGGTGCAGTGGCCGCAGAAGTTTAGGCTGGCGCTACCCCCGCGATATGACGGCACGGGGGACCCCGAGGAGTTACTCTGTCTGTATGCGCATGCCATCTGGGAGGCGGGCGGCCACGATAAGGTCATGGCGAACTGGCTCCCCATGGCCCTCTTGGGCGCACCACGCTCTTGGATGCTCAGCCCGCCGGAGTCTTTAGTGGACTCCTGGGAGCAGCTGTTCGGATTGTTCACCGCGCGCTTCATGGTGCCAGTGCCCCACGCTGCTGCGTCCATCCTCGGCGGGTCGCAGGCACCATCCTTGAGCCGCCATGTCAAGCAACTCCTACGTCGGCTGGGGGCTGCTCAGCCGCGGCAGGGGGCTCCTCCGAGCCACGAGGTTCCAGAGACTGCCATCACCTTCGACTCCAGGGATCACCCTAAGACCACGGTTGGCATCGGCGCGCTCCCCATGTTGTGCACGGCCACTATCAGCAATGTTGCGGTCACCATGACCCTCATCCACGGTGGTGCTGGCCTCATTGTCCTTTCCGTGGAAGCTTTCGACCTTCTTCAAGTGCCTTACGACCAGCTAACACCCACCAGGCCCTTCTCAGGGGTAGTCGACGACTCCATCCACCCCCTGGGGCAGATCCGCCTTCCAGTCACCTTCGCCACACACTACAACTACCGCACCGAGCTTATTAACTTCGACATCGCCCACATCAGCCTCCCGTACAACGCCTTCCTTGGGTACCTGGCCCTTGCCAAGTTCATGGCGGCGACGCACCCCGGCTACAACGTCGTGAACATGCCTAGAAGCAGCGGCGTCATCACCATGGCGGGGGACACCAAAGATGCACTCCAAGCCCTCAAGCTCACCTTCAAGGCTGTGGGAGGTGGACGACCAGATGCAAAAGACACTACATAGGCCCCGGGAGCCATGCCCGCGAAGAAGAAGTAACTATTTTATCAGGATCGGGCCGAGACGAAGCAGGTGCGAGTCGACGACGAGGGCTCAGGCCCCACCGTCACCATAGGCGCCGGCCTCCCCCCAGATAAGGAAGAAGCGTTGGTCGGTTTACTCCATGCAACAAGGATGTATTTGCATGGGAGGTGACAGACTTCGTCGGCATCCCACGAGATGTGATCGAACATCATTTGATGGTGTGCCCCAGTGCGCACCCGATGAAGCAAAAGGTGCGGCCGGAGAAGCAATCGTTCATCGCCCAGGAGGTCCACAAGCTACAAGAAGCCAATGTCATTCGGGAAGTATGGTACCCGGATTGGTTGGCCAATCCGGTCATCGTCCCCAAGAAGGGCAGGAAGGAGCGCATGTGCGTCGACTTCACGAGCGTCAACAAGGCGTGCCCTAAGGACATGTTCCCTCTTCCGCATATTGATCAGATCGTCGACTCCACCGCCAAGTGCGCCTTGTTGTGCTTCCTGGACGCCTTCTCGTGCTACCACCAAATCAAGATGGCGATGTAGGACATCGAGAAGACAACCTTCTAATATGTCTCCAACGTATCTATAATTTTTTATTGTTCCGTGCTATTATATTATCCATCTTGGATGTTTTATATGCATTTATATTATTTTTGGGACTAACCTATTAACCTAGAGCCCAATGCCAGTATCTGTTTTTCCTTGTTTTGAGTTTTACAGAAAAGGAATATCAAACGGAGTCCAAACGAGCTAAAAATTTACGGTGATTTTTTATGGACCAGAAGAAGCCCACGGAGCATCGGAGTTGGGCTAGAAGAGTCCCGAGGTGATGGCAAGGGTGTAGAGCGCGCCCCCTTGGGCACGCCTCCTGCCTTGCCACTGCCTCGTGGAGCTCACCGACGTGAAACCGACGCCAAAAATTCCTGTAAATCCTAAAATCTCTAGATATAAACCTAGATCGGGAGTTCCGTCGCCGCAAGCCTCTGTAGCCACGAAAAACCAATCGGGAGCCCATTCCGGCACCCTGCCAGAGGGGGAAACCATCACCGGTGGCCATCTTCATCATCCCGACGGTCTCCATGATGAGGAGGGAGTAGTTCACCCTCGGGGCGGAGGGTATGTACCAGTAGCTATGTGTTTGATCTCTCCCTTGTGTTCTTGATTTGGCATAATCTTGATGTACCGTGAGCTTTGTTACTATAGTTGAATCATATGGTGTTTCTCCCTCTCTATCTTCTTGGGATGAATTGAGTTTTACCTTTGAGGTTTCATTATTATCGGATTGAATACTATTATGGATTTGAGAACACTTGATGTATGTCTTGCGTGGGATACCCGTGCTGGCAATGGGCTGTTCTATTGATTCACTTGATGTATGTTTTGGCACTCAATTTCTGAGGTGACATTGGGGTAATCTATGCATGGGGGTTGATGCATGTTTTCGTCCTTGTTTCTCCAGTAGGAATCTTGGGGCACTCTTTTAGGTTCTTTGTGTTGGATTGAATATTATGAATCTAAAGTTGTTTGATGCATATCGTACAACTGACCCACGGATACTTGTCGGGACATTGGAGTATCTAGGTGACATTAGGGTTGATTGATGTGTATCATATGGTGTTATTTAACTGCGAACTCTAGGTCTGTTTGTGACACTTATAGGAATAGCTCAATGCATTGATCGGAAATGATAACTTTGAGGTGGTTTCGTACCCTAAAAGCAATTTCATCTTATGTTCTCCGCGATAGGAACTTTCGAGTGACTTTTGTCGCACATTGAGGGATTTAATTATGTTATCATTGTTGAGAGAACTTGCACTAGTGAAAGTATGAACCCTAGGCCTTGTTTTCAAGCATTGCAACACCGTTTCCGCTCACTTAATACTTGCTACCTTGCTGTTTTTATTTATTCAGATTATAAAAAAAATATTTCTACCATCCATATTACACTTGTATCACCATCTCTTCGCCGAACTAGTGCACCAATACAATTTACCATTGTATTTGGTGTGCTAGGGACACAAGAGACTCTTTGTTATTTGGTTGTAGGGTTGTTTGAGAGAGACCATCTTCATCTTACACCTCCGACAGATTGATAAACCTTAGGTCATCCACTTGAGGGAAAATTGCTACTGTCCTACAAAACTCTGGGCTT
Source organism: Triticum timopheevii (assembly GCA_963921465.1). Classification (NCBI taxonomy): domain Eukaryota; kingdom Viridiplantae; phylum Streptophyta; class Magnoliopsida; order Poales; family Poaceae; genus Triticum; species Triticum timopheevii. Next base: position 317,734,893 of record OY997270.1, read on the forward strand.
GGAGTCCCAACACGAGTCTAAAAGAAGAAGGTTGCGTGGTAGACATCAAGCTCTTTTCTGGTGCCGTTGCCAGGGAGGTGAGTGCTTGAAGGTATATCTTTAGATCTTGCAATTGAATCTTTTAGTTTCTTGTTTTACCACTAGTTTAGTCTATAAAAGAAAACTACAAAAAATGGAATTGAGGTTTCCACATATTATTCATCTTTATAATGTATTTCATGAAAATGATGGAAAGTAAAATTGTGCTCAAGTGTTATAAGAAGAAGTCTATAAAATGTTTGGCACTAAATCTTTGAATGATGAGCATGATTGCAATGTTGTTAGTATGAATTCTTTGACTATTATTATAATGATATGCAAAGCCATAAGCTTGGGGATGCTATGTTTGATGAAGATGATATTTTTAGTCCCCCAAGTTTTGATGAGAATATTTGTTATGATGATAGCATGCCTTCTATTTATGACGATTATATTGATGAAAGTGGTTTTGGAAGAGTGTCAACTATAGGTAGCATTGATACCACTATTTTGGAGGGTGTTGAATCTTATTCTAATGATAAAAGTGTATTTGGAGAGGTCATGACTTTATTTAATAATGATTCCACTATCTTGGAAGAGGTTTCAATTGATTGTGATGAGAACAAAGTTGCTACTTATGATGATTTTGTGATGACACTTATGTTATAAAAAGTAGTGATGATTATATTTATAAAACTTGTCATAATTATGATTACCCTTTTTCTAAACATTTCTCTTTTATTGTGGAAACAATTTATACTATTCGAGTTTCTTATTATACTCCCACTATTCCGAATGAGAAGAATTTTGCTTATGTGGAAATTAGTAAATTTTCTATGCTTGTGGATCATGAAAAGAATGGTTTGTGTGAAAGTTATATTGTTGAATTTATTCATGATGCTACTGAAAATTATTATGAGGGAGGAATATATGCTTGTACGAATTGCAAAAATATCAAGTTTCCTCTCTATGTGTGTAAAATCTTGAAGTTATGCTTGTTTTGCCTTCCTATGCTAGTTGATTCTTGATCCCATAAATTGTTTGCTCACAGAATCCCTATGAATAGGAAGTAGGCTCAGCTTAAATGTGCTAGTAATATGCTTCATGATGCTCTCCTTGTGTTTCAATTCTTATCTTTTATGTGAGCATCATTGAAATCATCAAGCCTAGCTAAAAAGGCATTAAAGAAAAGCGCTTGTTGGGAGATAACCAAATATTTATACCTACTGTTTTTGTGTGTTCACATGATTAGGCTACTGTACTAATCATGTTTTATAGCTTTTGTTTCAAAAAAGTGCCAAGTAAAGCCTTTAGGATTGTGTGGATGATAGCTAACTTGATTCTATGCAAAAAAAAAGAATCTTTTGCGTCCAGTTGCAGAATTTTGAAAATTCACTGGAGCATGATAAAATTCTAATTTGTTTTACACATTATTGATATACAAATTGCCTACATTGTCCTAATGGTTCGGAACTTTTCGAGTTACAGAAATATAGGAAGTTTCTAGATTACTACAGACTGTTCTGTTCTTGACATATTCTGTTTTCTTTTTGTTGTTTGCTTATTTTGATGAATCTATGGGTAGTATCAGAGGGTATGAACCATGGAGAAGTTGGAATACAATAGATATTACACCAGTATAAATTTAGAATGAGTTCACAACAGTACCTAAGTGGTGATTTATTTTATTATACTAAAGGATCTCTTGAGTTTTCTGTTGAGTTTTGTGTTGTGAAGTTTTCAAGTTTTGGGTAAAGATTTGATGGACTATGGAATAAGGAGTGGCAAGAGCATAATCTTGGGGATGCCCAAGGCACCCCAAGGTAATATTCAAGGACAACCAATCATCTAAGCCTGGGGATGCCCCGGATGGCATCCCCTCTTTCGTCCTCGTTCATCTGTAAATTATTTGAGGCTATATTTTTATTCACCACATGATATGTTTTTTGCTTGGAACGTCTTGTATGATATGAGTCTTTGATTTTTAGTTTGCGACAATCATCCTTGTTGTACACACCTTTTGAGAGGGACACATATTGATCATGAATTTATTAGAATACCCTATGTGCTTCACTTATATCTTTTGAGCTGGGTAGTTGCTCTAGTGCTTCACTTATATGTTTTTAGAGCACGATGGTGGCTTTATTTTATAGAAATTGTTGAACTCTCTTGCTTCACTTATATTATTTTGAGAGTCTCTAAACAGCATGGTAATTTTCTTAGGTTATGAATTTAGTCCTAATATGATGGGCATCCAAGAGGGATATAATAAAAACTTTCATATAAAGTGCATTGAATACTATGTGAAGTTTGATTCCTTATGATTGTTTTGAGATATAAAGATGGTGATATTAGATTCATGCTAGTGAGTAATTGTGGATTAGTAGAAATACTTTTGTTAAAAGTTTGTGATTCTGGAAGCATGCACGTATGGTGAACCGTTATATGATGAAGTCGGAGCATGATTTATTTATTGATTGTCTTCCTTATGAGTGGCGGTCGGGGATGAGCGATGGTCTTTTCCTACCAATCTATCCCCCTAGGAGCATGTGTGTGGTACTTTGTTTCAATATCTAATAGACTTTTGCAATAAGTATGTGAGTTCTTTATGACTAATGTTGAGCCCATGGATTATACGCACTCTCACCCTTCCACCATTGCTAGCCTCTCTAGTACCGAGCAACTATCCTGGTGCATTAAACCCACCATATACCTTCCTCAAAACAGCCACCATACCTTCCTATTATGGCATTTCCATAGCCATTCTGAGATATATTGCCATGCAACTTCCACCATTCCGTTTATTATGACACGCTTCATCATTGTCATATTGCTTTGCATGATCATGTAGTTGACATCATATTTGTGGCAAAGCCACCATTCATAATTTTTATACATGTCACTCTTGAGTGATTGCACATCCCGGTACACCGCCGGAGGCATTCACATAGAGTCATATATTTTGTTCTAGTATCAAGTGGTAATTCTTGACTTGTAAAGTAAATAAAAGTGTGATGATCATTATTATTAGAGCATTGTCCCATGTGAGGAAAGAATCCTAGAGATTATGATTCCCTCACAAGTTAGTATGAGACTACAGAAGAAAAATTAAAACAATAAAATCAAAATAAATAAAAAAAGAGGCCAAAGAGCCCAAAATAATAAAAATGAGAGAAAAGAGAGAAGGGACAATGCTACTATCCTTTTACCACACTTGTGCTTTAAAGTAGCACCAAGATCTTCATGATAGAGAGTCTCCTATGCTATCACTTCCATATACCATTGGGCATTTTTCATTATAGAACTTGGCTGGTATATTCTGATGATGGGCTTCCTTAAATTGCCCTATGTCTTCGTGAGCAAGCGAGTTGGATGCACACCCACTTAGCTTCTTTTTGAGCTTTCATACACTTATAGCTCTAGTGCATCCATTGCATGGCAATCTCTACTCACTGACATTGATATCTATTGATGGACATCTCCATAGCCTGTTAATATGCCTAGTTGATGTGAGACTATCTCCTTATTTATGTCTTCTCCACAACCACCATATTCTATTCCACCTATAGTGCTATATCCATGGCTCACGCTCATGTACTGCGTGAAAGTTGAAAAAGTTTGAGAACATCAAAAGTATGAAACAACTGCTTGGCTTGTCATCGGGGTTGTGCATGATTTAATATTTTGTGTGATGAAGATGGAGCATAGCCAGGCTATATGATGTTGTAGGGATAACTTTCTTTGGCCATGATATTTTGAGAAGACATGATTGCTTTATTGGTATGCTAGAAGTATTATTGTTTTTATGTCAATATTAAACTTTTGTTCTAAATCTTATGGATCTGAATATTCATGCCACAATAAAGAAAAATGCATTGATAAATATGTTAGTAGCATTCCACATAAAAAATTCTATTTTTATCATTTACCTACTCGAGGACGAGCAGGAATTAAGCTTGGGGATGCTTGATATGTCTCCAACATATCTATAATTTTTGATTGTTACATGCTATTATATTATCAATCTTGGGTGTTTTATATGCTATATTATATTATTTTTGGGACTAACCTATTGACCTAGAGCCCGGTGCCAGTTTTTGTTTTTTCCTTGTTTTTGAGTTCTACAGAAAAGGAATATCAAACGGAGTGCAAACGAGCTAAAAATTTACTGTGATATTTTATGGACCAGAAGAAGCCCGTGGAGCATCAGGCCCCCCCTGACGTGAAACCGACGCCAAAAATTCCTATGAATCCCGAAACCTCCAGAAAAAAACCTAGATCAGGAGTTCTGTCGCCGCAAGCCTCTGTAGCCACGAAAAACCAATCGGGAGCCCGTTCCGGCACCTTGCCAGAGGGGGAAACCATCACCGGTGGCCATCTTCATCATCCCGGCAGTTTCCATGACGGGGAGGGAGTAGTTCACCCTTGGGGCTGAGGGTATGTATCAGTAGCTATGTGTCTGATCTCTCTTGTGTTCTTGATTCGGCACAATCTTTATGTACTGCAAGCTTTGTTACTATAGTTGAATCATATGGTGTTTTCCCCCCTCTATCTTCTTGTGATGAATTGAGTCTTACCTTTGAGGTTTCATCATTATCAGATTGAATACTATTATGGATTTTGAGAACACTTGATGCATGTCTTGCGTGGGATACCCGTGGTGACAATGGGGTAATCTATGCATAGGGGTTGATGCATGTTTTTGACCTTGTTTCTCCTGTAGGATTCTTGGGGCACTCTTTGAGGTTCTTTGTGTTGGATTGCATATGATGAATCTGAAGTTGTTTGATGCATATTGTATAATTTACCCATGGATACTTGTGGTGACATTGGAGTATCTAAGTGACATTAGGTTTGATTGATGTGTATCATATGGTGTTATTTAACTACGAACTCTAGGGCTGTTTGTGACACTTATAGGAACAACTCAATGGATTGATAGGAAAGAATAACTTTGAGGTGGATTCGTACCCTACAAGCAATTTCATCTTATGTTCTCCGCGATAGGAACTTTGTAGTGACTTTGTCGCACGTTGAGGGATTGCCATATGATTTAATTATGTTATCATTGTTGAGAGAACTTGCACCAGTGAAAGTATGAACCCTAGGCCTTTTTTTCAAGCATTGCAATACCGTTTTGCTCACTTTTACTACTTGCTACCTTTGTGTTTTTATTTATTCAGATCATAAAAATATATTTATACCATCCACATTACACTTGTATCACCATCTGTTCGCCGAACTAGTGCACAAATACAATTTACCATTGTATTTGGTGTGTTGGGGACACAAGAGACTCTTTGTTATTTGGTTGCAGGGTTGTTTAAGAGAGACCATCTTCATCCTATGCCTCCCACGGATTGATAAACCTTAGGTCATCCACTTGAGGGGAAATTGCTACTATCCTACAAAACTCTACACTTGGAGGCCCAACATGAGTCTACAAGAAGAAGGTTGCATAGTAGACATCACCATCCTTTCCCCGTCCGGGGTATACTACTACACCTGCATGCCCTTTGGGCTGCGGAATGCTGGCGTGACCTTCCAGCAATTGATGCACATCACTCTGGGTCAGCAGCTCGGGAGGAACGCCGAGTCGTACGTTGACAACATATTAGTCAAGTCGCGGGAAGCAAGAACCATTGTTGAGGACCTGGAAGAAATGTTCGACAACCTGCGGCTCAATCTGGAGAAGTGCATGTTCGATGTCCCATCCGGCAAGTTGCTGGGTTTCCTGGTGTCGCATAGAGGGATTGAGGCTTACCCAGAGAAGGTCAAGGCAATAGAAAGGATGAGCTCGCGAGCAGCGTGACTTCGTTGTGGCGTTTCATCTCCAAGCTCGGCGAGCGCACCCTCCCGTTCTTCAAGCTGATGAAAAAGAAGGCCCGTTTGAATGGACTCCGGAGGTCGAGCGGCCTTTCAAGACCTCAAGAGGTATCTCACCAGCCCGCCGGTGATGGTGGCGCCTTGTGCTCTTGGGCCCTTGGTGCTTTACCTGGCTGCCACACCCCACTCGGCTAGCGCAGTGCTCGTGGTGGTCCGGGAAGATCGTGCGGGTGCGGGTGCACGACGTAGCACCCTGCGTACAGGCGCGCCATAGCCACCTCAGGATGGCGCTCCTGAGGGCTCGACTTCCCCATCGGACGGCAAGGCTCCCAAGGCCCCCTCGTCTCAAGAGGAGCTGGACTTCGTCGACACCTCTTCCCTCATCGAGCACCCCATGTACTTTGTCAGCACGGTGTTGCATGACGCCCGCGCGCAACCCCATGCCACAGAAGCTCCACTTCGTGCCCCTCGTCGCCTCCAGGAAACTGCAACACTACTTCCAAGGCCATCCCATCAAGGTCGTCTCTGCATATCCCTTGGAGAAGGTGCTTTGTAGCCCCAATGCCACGGGAAGGGTTGCCGAGTGGAACCTCGAGCTGCAGGCACTCCAGCTGGAGTTCAACACCACCAGGGTCATCAAGGGCGCGACCCTCGCTGACTTTGTGGCCGAATGGATTGATGCCCCTGACTGGGGGATGGGTGAGGATCGCTCCCTCATGCCCGGAGACGAGTCGCCTGATGGCTGGGTCATGTACTGCAATGGCGCGTTCTCGCGCCAGGGCCCAGGGGCTGGGGCCGTGTTCATCTCGCTGACCCAGGACAAGCTATACTACGCCGTGCAGCTCTGCTTTCAGCATGGTGAGAATGTCTCCAACAACATCACGGAACACGAGGGCCTGATCGCTGGCCTCAGGGCCGCGGCAGCCCTGGGGTCGAGCATCTCGCCATCAAGGGAGATTCTCAGCTCCTCGTCAACTTCTCCAACAAGGAATACAAGCCTAAGGACGTGCACATGGAGGCATACCTAGAAGAGGTGCGCAAAATTGAAAAAACGGTTCTTGGGTTTGGAATTGCAGCACGTCCCACATGGCACAAGCAAGGAGGTGAACGACATCGCCAAGAGGGTGTACCAACGCGAGCCATAGAAGTCTGGCATCTAAGAGGAACGACTCTTCAAGCCATCGGTAGCCCCCCCCCCCCCCCCCCCGCTGCAGGCCCTGTGCGGCTCCAGGAGGAGCAGCCCCTGGCCCCTCCATAGGCGCCCCGGCCTGCGGTCCAACCTCAGGAGCCCACCTGCTCCTGGCGCTCGAGCCTCAGGAGGGGTGCTGGACCAAAGATTTCAAGGCGTACCTGCTCCTAGGAACCCTGCTGGAGAAGGAGGAAGATGCAGAACGCGTGGCCCGTCAGGCCACCGCTTACTGCTTGCAGGACAGCGAGCTCTACTGAAGGCGCCCAGACGACGTCTCGCTGCGATGCATCTCCAAGGAGCAAGGGCACGAGTTGCTGGCTAACATCCATGGTGGGGACTGCGGGCACCTTTCTTCATCGCGCACCCTCGTGGGCAAGGCGTTTCGCAGCGGTTTCTACTGGCCCACGACGCCCAACGATGCCACCGAGCTGGTGCGATCCTGTAAGGTCTGTTAGTTCCATGCCAAACAGATCCACCAGCTTGCTCAAGGCCTCCAGACCATCCCGCTCTCATGCCCGTTTGCGGTCTGGGGGCTGGATGTCCTGGCCCGTTCCCTCGAGCAGCCGGGGGCTACCACTACCTCTATGTCGCCATTGACAAATTCACCAAATGGGTGGAGGTGGAGCACGTGTGCACCATCCCAGCTGGCTCGGCCGTCAAGTTCATCAAGGGCCTCGTGAGCCGCTTCGGGGTCCCCAACTGTATCATCATTGACAATGGCTCTCAGTTCACGAGCAACCTCTTTAAAACATATTGTGCTAACCTTCGAACGCAGATATGCTACGTTGAGTGGTGCAACCATGGAGTAACGGCCAAGCCGAACGCGCCAACGCGCAGGTCCTGAGGGGCCTCAAGACAAGGAGATTCAAGAAGAAACTTGAGGCTTGCAGTAGGGGTTGGCTCGATGAGCTTCAGTCTGTGCTGTGGTCCATCTACACCACCGCGATTAAGCCCACCGGGGTGACCCCATTCTTCCTCGTCTACGGGGCTGAGGCTGTCCTGCCTCACGAGGTCAAACATCACTCCCCGCGGGTCTTGGCGTTTGACGAGGCACGCCAGGACGCCTCGCAGGGGATTGACCTCGTGCTAAGGGAGGAGGGCCATCGCCAAGCCTCGCTCCGTGCTGCGAGGTACGAGCAGGCGCTATGGCGGTATCACTGCCGCAGCATCCGCTCCAGGACCCTCGAGGTGGGTGACCTCGTCCTAAGACGGGTGCTCTCCAGGGAGGTGCTTCACAAGCTCTCGCCTATGTGGGAGGGCTCATTCAAGATCGCTCGTGTCTCCAGGCCTGGCACCGCGCGCCTGGAGACGCTGGACGGGGTTCCTATCTAGTATGCCTGGAACATCCAGCACCTCCAGAACATCTATCTGTGTCCGGCGAGTGCCATGCGCCTCTCAAGTCTCCGCTCATGACACTCTCACATAATAATGAATGGGATTGTACACGCCCCGGAGTCTCCTGAGTGCTGCCCCTGAGCCTCACGGGGGCTCCCACCCACATCTTAGTGGAACAGCCATGCTCAGATCTGGCGGGAAAACCAAAAGACTAGAGTAGGTGCTGGACGCGGCTGTTCTTTTGCTTGCTTTCTGTAGCTGGTTTGCCACTTATTGGAATGAAATTTGAAGTTCCTGCATCTTTATTTGAAAGGGATGGAAATTTTTCTCCTCGCGGTGTTCGCTCTCCCAAGTCTCGCTTTATGGAGAGTGGTAGTTGCCCGTCGCTATTCCTCGCGCGTCTCGCGCATGGGGGCTGGTTACGGTGTGTATGCCTGGGCCTGCCCGCGAACAAACCTCGCCAAAGCCTTGGAGTCCTAACCTTTGGCGTCCTAATCCTCACGCGACGCTCTTAAACGAGCCAACGGGCATGAACGCCCTCCTGAGTCTGCACCTCCTGGCCTTGCCGGGCATCATGACCGGCGTACCAGCGGTGATTGGCCCTCGCTCGGGGGCTTGAGTGGGGCGCGACGCCCTATGGAATGCCTCTGGAGGCCCTATGGTGCCACCGGGTGCCTCCCGAGGCTTGAGAACCTTCGAATCCTCAAGAAGGAAACCCCTGGTAGGATCTCTCTGGAATGAGGGGCGCGCAGGAGGTCCAAGCTCCAGAGAAGCACGCCCTCGCAGCATGGGAGTCTACTGCAAGCACACTAAGCTAAGTTATCCCAATCACGATGCGCAAGAACCCGTCAATTAGCAGCAATACGAATGCCAGGATGCAATATAAAAACATTAATATAATGGTGCGAGCGCCATGGTTCATTACATGCCCCGGCGGGGCTTTCTACCTCTTGATGCAGGGTAAGAAAAAAAGAGAAATAAGCAAAAGTGGCCTCGCGACTGTCGAGGCTCCCGAGACTCGGCTCCAGCAACGCCCGCGCTCAGTCGGATTCCTCCTCCTGGTTCATCGGAGCACAATGGCGAGGTGGCTCGACGCCCTCCTTGGTCCGAACTCGGCGGTGTGGTGGCTCTTCGTAGTCGTCGTCGCTCGTACTCTACCCATAGGGGGAGCCGCTGTTGCTGGAAGCGTCGTGACCATCGCCAAGGGCGAGCTCACCCTCGAGGATGCCGGTGGTCCCTCGGCCGTTGTCATTGGAGGAATGGGCGTTGTCATCATCGTCTTCGTCGCCCTCAGGGCAACACCCCCGATGCCCGCCATTCTCCCAGAAGACCCTGACGTAGAGGGTTGCAGTGCCGTCATTCCGGTAGTGGAGAGTACACCTCCCCTGCAGGCCGCATGCGCGGGCAAACGGCTTCCACCCGCGGTTTAGGAACACGTTGTCGGCGTGGGTGACCTCGACCTCCACCCATGAGGCCTTGCTGCAGCAAGCATTGGCCTGCAGCCAGAGGCCGCCAGGTACCCCGGCCGGCAGCGCGCCCGCAAAGAAGCACAGGAGCTGGAACCAGATGCCTGCAGGCCTCTCCGCCGACACCACGAACTCCGAGGACGCGTTGGCCAAATGGGATCGTGGGCGCGGTGGCCGAATGTCTGCCACTTGCCTCCCTCCTTGGCCTCGGTATCGATATGTCACCCAAAACTTGAAAACTTCAATCACACAATACTTAACGGAACTTCCTGAGATAGATTACTATGATAAAGAGCAAATCATTCACTATGGTACTGTCAAAGACAAGATTCATAATTGTTTTCACACAATGCCTACAATAGCATATCATATTTACAATTTATGTTGATCAATATAATCCATAGCAACTAGAAAACAAGCAAACTATGCATTGAAAACAGAATATGTCAAAAACAGAACAGTCTGTAATGATCTGGACAACCACCATACTTATGCTACTCCAAAAATTCTGGAAAATTAGGAAAACATAGGGAATTTGTATATATATAATCTGTAAAAAATCAGATCAAAATCACGTTCCAGTGAGTTTTAAACATTCATGGACTGAGCGCAAAAGTTTCTGTTTTTGCACAGAATCAAGTCAACTATCATCCACACTATCCCAAAGGATTTACTTGGTACTTTATTGAAACAAAAGCTATACAAATGATTACTACAGTAGCCTAACCATGTGAACATATAAAAACAGTAGGGGTAAATGTTGGGTTGTCTCCCAACAAGCGCTTTTCTTTAATGCCTTTTAGCTAGGCATGATGATTTCAACGATGCTCACATAAAAGTAAAGATTTGAAACATAACAAGAGCATCATGAATCATAAGTTCCTCTCTCATAATAATTTCCAGTAGCATCATGAATGGATTCATCAATATATCTATCACATAAAGCATTCTTTTCATGATCCAAAAGTATAGAAAATTTATTACTCTCCACATTAGCAACTTTATTCTCATTCACAATATTGGGAGTATCATATGAAACTCAAATACTATAAATTGTTTCCACATTAAAAGTGTAATGTTCAGAAAAATGATATTCAAAATTATGACAATAATTACCACTACTTTTTATAACATAAGTACATCACAATAATCATCATAAGTAGCAACTTTGTTCTCAACATAGTCAATTGAAACCTCTTCCAAAATAGTGGAATCATTACTAAATAAAGTCATGACCTCTCCAAATCCACTTTTATCATTATAATAAAATTAAACGCCCTCCAAAATAGTGGGATAATTATTATCTAAATTTGACACTCTTCCAAACCCACTTTCATAAATATTGCAATCATCATAAATAGGAGGCATGCAATCATCATAGCAAATTTGATCATTCAAAGTAGAGGGACTAAAAAGATAATCTTCAATAAGCATAGCATCCCCAAGCTTGGGACAAACATTACTTGCAGCAAATAAATTCTCAAACATGTCATTCTCATCAAACATAACATCCCCAAGCTTGTGGCTTGGCATATCATAAGCATAATCCCTCTCATCACTAATAGTATGAATAGCACCAATAGTATAACAATTGTTATGATAATTTTCCAAGTTGGTGCCAAAAAGATTTTCTATATTATAAGAAGTATCATTATCTTCCCGATCATAATCATCACAACAAGCAATAGGCATAACCAAATCATCATCAATAGTTCTTTCGGACATTGTGCCATAAGACAAACAAGCAATATCATCATCAAGTGCATCATCTTCCACAATTATTTTTTATTCATTTTCAAGAGGCACAACAATAATAGGAGCAAGATTATTTGCGAGAGATACCTTTTTACCTCTATCCTTTCTTCTTTTCTTCTTCTTCACCACATCATTTATGGGTTTAATTAATTTTTTCAAGCTTCTTATTGATGAGATTGGTTCAATAGGGAGCTCCTACTCGTCACCTATTTCATCATGAGAGACAACAGGAGGGAAAGTGGAAATCTTTACCCTTTCACTAGTATTCCTATTATATTCTATTGGTCTTCCCGTCTTTCTATAGTTGGCAATATAAGCATTCTCATTGCAATTTACCATGCGAAAAATATGGATTTCTTTCAAATTAGTTTCAGCATGGTCTGGGAATATGAATGCTTCAAACCAAGCATTTTTATGTGACAATTCTTCACACCCCAAAAATAAACAAAGTTCATTATAAAGTTCAAGGGTGATCAAGTTATTGCAATATTTGGACACAATTCGATCATGAAAAAGCATGCATTGTAAATTAAGGTGACCAACTTTATTGCAAAGTTCACAAGTAATAGGATAAAGAGAACACAATTTTGTAGCAAAGCCATCTATCACTTTGAGCAAAAAATTGGTTCTATCATGTTTATGCTTCTTACAAAATCTATCATCCCTATAAGGCATGTCTTCACCAAGTCTTTCCACTCCACAAAAATTGACATGCTTATAAGAAACATTTTTTCCATGACTTGTGCAATCATCATTAGCATTTTGGATATTCATAGAATTCATACTAACAACATTGCACTCATGCTCACCATTCATGCCAATAATTTTATTTCATCCTTCTTCTATCAATTGAGCACAATTTTCAGCTCCATCATTTTCAAGAAATACATTATAAATATGAATAATATGATGCAACCTCAATTCCATTTTTTGTAGTTTTTTTATAAAGAAAACTAGTGATAAAACAAGAAACTAAAGATTCAATTGCAAGATCTAAAGATATACCTGCAAGAACTCACCTCCCTGGCAACGGGGCCAGAAAAGAGCTTGATGTCTACTACTGAACTTTATTCTTGTAGACTCTTGTTGGGCCTCCAAGCGCAGTGTTTTGTAGGACAATAGCAATTTTCCCTCAGGTGGATAGCCTAAGGTTTATCAATCTGTGGGAGGCGTAGGATGAAGATGGTCTCTCTCAAACAACCCTGCAACCAAATGATAAAGAGTCTCTTGTGTCCCCAACACACCAAATACAATGGTAAATTGTGTAGGTGCACTAGTTTGGCGAAGAGATGTTTATACAAGTGTAATATGGATAGTAGATATTGATTTTTATAATAGTAACAATAAAAATAGCAAGGTAGCAATTGATAAAACGGAGCACCAACGGTATTGCAATGCTTGAAAATGAGGCCTAGGGTCCATACTTTGGCTAGTGAAATCTCTCAACAATGCTAATATAATTGGATCATATGACCATCCCTCAATGTGTGATGAAGAATCACTCCAAAGTTCGTATCTAGCGGAGAACATAAGAAGAAATTGTTTGTAGGGTATGAAACCACCTCAAAGTTATTCTTTCTGATCAATGTATCCTAGAGTTTGTACTAAAATAACACCAAGCAATTCTTTCTGATCAATCTAACCAAGAGTACCTACTAAAATAACACCATATGATACACATCAACCAACTCTAATGTCACCTAGATACTCCAATGTCACCGCGAGTATCCATGAATTGATTATACGATATGCATTAAACAATTTCAGATTCATAATACTCAATCCAACACAAAGAACCTCAAAGAATGCCCCAAGATTTCTACCGAAGAAACAAAGATGAGAACATGCATCAACCCCTATGCATAGATTACCCCAATGTCACCTTGGGAATCCGCGAGTTGAGTGCTAAAACATATATCAAGTGAATCAATATGATACCCCATTGTCACCATGGGTATTCATAGCAAGACATACATCAAGTGCTATCAAATCCATAAACGTATTCAATCCGGTAAAACAAAATCTCAAAGGGAAAACTCAATTCATCACAAAATAGAGAGGGGAAAACACCATATGATCCAACTATATTAACAAAGCCTGCGATACATCAAGATCGTGACATTTCAAGAACACGAGAGAGAGAGAGAGAGAAGTTAAACAAATAGCTACCGGTACAAACCCTCAGCCCCGAGGGTGGACTACTCCCTCCTCATCATGGTGGCCATAGGGATGATGAAGATGGCCACCGGTGATGATTTCCCCCTTCGACGGAGTGCTGGAACGGGGTCTAGATAGGTTTTTTGTGGCTACAGAGGCTTGCGGCGGTGGAACTTATGATCTAGGGTTATTTCTGATGGTTTCTCTATTAATAGGATTTTTTGGCGTGTGTTTCATGCGAAGATGGGCCTCGAGGTGAGCACAACCCACTGGGCAAGCCGGGCCCCTCAGGCGCGCCCTGGTCGGTTGTACCCTCCTCGTGGCTCTTCTGGCCATCCCACGAAGCTTTTGGGGTCTCCTTTGTTCCAAAAAAAATCATCAAAAAGTTTCAGCTCATTTGGAGAACTTTCATTTCTGCACAAAAAACAACACCACAGTAGTTCTGCTGAAAACAGCGTCAGTCCGGGTTAGTTCCATGCAAATCATACCAAAGCCATATAAAATTGTTGTAAACATGGCATGAATACCTCATAAATTATAGATACGTTGGATACGTATCACTTAGCTTTCTCTCGGAACACATTAAAATTCAAGGGAACAGTGGCACGGGATCTACAACATAGGTACACAAAAACTATTAAGACTAAGTTCATGATAAGTTTCAGTTCAAATAATCAAATTACTAATGAAATCCCACTTAAATTAACATCCCTCAAGTTGTATAATCGATACATGATCCAAATCAACTAACCCATGTCCTATCATCATGTGAGATGGGGTAGTTGCTACTTCTTGAGCTTGCATTGGTTTTTCCCTTGAAGAGGAAAGGGTGATGCAGCAAAGTAGAGATAAGTATTTCCCTTAGTTAAGAACCAAGGTATCAATCCAATAGGAGATACAAGCAAGTCTCCAATATATGCACCTACACAAACAATCAAACACTATCACCCAACGTGATAAAGGGGTAGTCAATCCCTTCACGGTCACTAATAACCCACAAGTATTGGGGATCACAACAGTTTTCAAGAGTGAAGGAAATATGCCCTAGAGGCAATAACAAAGTTATTATTTATTTCCTCATATCATGATAAATGTTTATTATTCATGCTAGAATTGTATTACCCGGAAACATAATACATGTGTGAATACATAGACAAACATAGTGTCACTAGTATGCCTCTACTTGACTAGCTCGTAAATCAAAGATGGTTAAGTTTCCTAACCATAGACATGAATTGTCATTTGATTAACGGGATCACATCATTAGGATAATGATGTGATTGACTTGACCCATTCCGTTAGCTTAGCACTTGATCGTTTAGTATGTTGCTATTGCTTTCTTCATGACTTATACATGTTCCTATGACTATGAGATTATGTAACTCCCACTTACCAGAGGAACACTTTGTGTGCTACCAAAAGTCACAACATAACGGGGTGATTATAAAGGTGCTCTACAGGTGTCTCCAAAGGTACTTGTTGAGTTAACGTATTTCGAGATTAGGATTTGTCACTCCGATTGTCGGAGAGGTATCTCTGGGCCCTCTCGGTAATGCACATCACTATAACCCTTGCAAGCAATGTAGCTAATGAGTTAGTTATGAGATGATGCATTACGTAAAGAGTAAAGAGACTTGCCGGTAACGAGATTGAACTAGGTATTGAGATACCGACGATCGAATCTCGGTCGAGTGCCATACCGATGACAAAGGGAACAACATATGTTGTTATGCGGTTTGACCGATAAAGATCTTCGTAGAATATGTAGGAGCCAATATGAGCATCCAGGTTCCGCTATTGGTTATTGACCGGAGACGTGTCTCGGTCATGTCTACATAGTTCTCGAACCCGTAGGGTCTGCACGCTTAAAGTAAGATGACAGTTATATTATGAGTTTATGTGATTTGATGTACCGAAGGTTGTTCGTAGTCCCGGATGTGATCACAGACATGACGAGGAGTCTCAAAATGGTTGAGACATGAATATCGATATATTGGACGACTCTATTTGGACACCGGAAAGGTTCCGGGTGAGATTGGGACAATACCGGAGCTCCGGGAGGTTATCGGAACCCCCCGGGAGGTATATGGGCCTTAGTGGAAAGGAGGGGAAAGGCGAAAGGGAGGGGGCGCCCCCCCAAGCCCAATCCGAATTGGGAGGGGGGCCGGCCCCCCCTTTCCTTCCTCCCTCCTTCCTCTTCCTTCCCTCTCCCTCTCCTAATAGGAAAGGGGGGAGTCCTACCGGTGGGAGTTGGACACCCCCCTAGGGCGCGCCACCCCCCTTGGTCGGCCCCCTCCTCCAATACTTTATATACGGGGGAGGGGGCACCCCATAGACACAACAATTGATCATTAATCTCTTAACCGTGTGCGGTGCCCCCCTCCACCATAGTCCTCCTCGATAATATTGTAGCGGTGCTTAGGCGAAGACCTGCAACGGTAGAACATCATCATCGTCACCACGCCGTCGTGCTGACGGAACTCTCCCTCGACACTCGGCTGGATCGGAGTACGAGGGACGTCATCGAGCTGAATGTGTGCAAGAACTCGGAGGTGCCGTAGTTTCGGTGCTTGATCGGTCGGGCCGTGAAGACGTACGACTACATCAACCGCGTTGTGCTAACACTTCCGCTTTCGGTCTACAGGGGTACGTGGACTCACTCTCCCCTCTCATTGCTATCCATCACCATGATCTTGCGTGTGCGTAGGAAATTTTTTGAAATTACTACTTTCCCCAACATAGAGTATTCAACCCAAAATTTTTGATTCGACATAAGGGGAGCCAAATAAAATTTGCAAGTATTAGAAGCCGAGTTGTCAATTCAACCACACCTGGAAATTAATTATCTGCAGCAAAGTGATCAATAGCAAAGTAGTATGATAGTTTTGGTAGTTGTAGCAACAACAATAGCAACAGTAACAGTGATAGCAATGATTTTGAAGCAAGTGCAACAGTAACGATAGTAGTAGTAGTAACTTAGCAGAAACAATATAATAGAAATTTGTAGGCATTGGATCGGTGAATTCATTGGATGATATTCATCATATAACAGTCATAACCTAGGGTGATACGGCACTAGCTCCAGTTCATAAATATAATGCAGGCATGTATTCCATAAATAGTCATACGTGCTTATGGAAATAACTTGCATGACATCTTTTGTCCTACAATCCCGTGGCAGCGGGGTCCAATTGGAAACCAAGGGATATTAAGGCCTCCTTTTAATAGAGAACCGGAACAAAGCATTAACACATAGTGAATACACTCCTCAAGCTACGGTCATCACCAGAAAGTATCCCGACTACTGTCACTCCGGGGTTTACAGATCATAACACGCAATAGGTGAATATAACTTGCAAGATCGGATCTAGAACATAGATATAATGGTGATAATATAAACGCTTCAGATTTGAAATCATGGCACCCGGGCCCAAAGTAACAAGCATTAAGCATGGCAAAGTCATATCAACATCAATCTCAAAACATAGTGGATACTAGGGATCAAGCCCTAACAAAAGTAACTCGATTACATGATGAACCACATCCAACTCATCACCGACCAGCGAGCCTACGAAGGTACTCACTCCCGGTGGGAGCATCATGGAATTGGTGATGGAGAAGGGTTGGTGATGATGATGATCGAAGACCCCCCTCTCCAGAGCCCCAAACGGAATCCAGATTTGGCCTCCCGATGAAGAACAGGAGGTGGCGGTGGCTCCGTCATGCGAAACGCGATAATTCTCTCTCCCTGATTTTTTCTGGAAAAATATGTATTTATGGAGTTGGATTCATGGTCTGTGGGGCCACCAAGTGGGGACAACCCACCTGAGCGCGCCAGGAGGGGGGCGCCCTGATGGGTTGTGCCCACCCAGGTGCCCCCCTCCGGTGGTTTTTGGCTCTGGTAATTCTCTTTTATTGTATAAAAAATCCTCGCAAAGTTTCGTTCCAATCCAAGAACTTTTGTTTCTGCACAAAAAAACAACACCATGGTAGTTCTGCCGAAAACAGCGTCAGTCCGGGTCAGTTTCATTCAAATCATGCAAATTAGAGTCCGAAACAAGAGGAAAAGTGTTAGGAAAAGTAGATACGACAGAGACATATCAACTCCCCCAAGCTTAAACCTTTGCTTGTCCTCAAGCAATTCAGTTGATAAACTAAAAGTGAAAAAGAAAAACTTTTACAAACTCTTTTGCTCTTGTTTACATAAATAAGCTTAAGTGGCACCTAGGTTTTCAGCAAAGATTGTAACTAACCATGGCGACAATAACTCTTAAAAATTATATTAACTCGTATCAATGGCATAATCAGCTAGCGAGCAATAATAAGATATCTCAAATGACAACACGTTGTCAAGACAACCATGATATAATATGACAATAGTGGTATATCGCTAGCCCTTTCTGAGATGCAAAACATAAATGCAGAGCACCTCCAAAGTTTAAGCAACGACTAAACATTGTAATTCATGGTAGAAAAGATCCAGTCATGATGCACCCAACATTAGCTACACACAATGCATGAGGATGACAATAATGCTGTCAGGATCTGGCGCTTATTTCAGAAGGTGATGACACAACATAAAAGTAAAAGCAGAGACTTGCAGCGATGCCAGAGCTCAACTTTTTAAAACAGAGGTAAATGAAATTTTGAGGAATGCACCCTTCTTGTTTACTTCGCGACCATTAGTTATCGCTATCTTCCATGCTCAACACATTAGTGGCGGTTCCCAAGCGATAAAAGTAAAGGTTTAGAAGGAACCAAGACTAAGGCAGAAGGACCAGATGTTGTCAGAAGAGAGGCCTCCTTCGCCGGGCAGGCAAGCCCGGCAAGGGGCAAGGCCACCCCCAGAAGAAGAGAACCAAGCCGTCCCGGCAGGGCCTGCCGGGACTCGCGAAGACCAGATCATCCCACCGACTGCTCCACCACGACCCACATCATGGATCAGTGTGGTGTCAAGACGCAAGATGATTAAGTGGTAGCCATTCGCCACATGGTGGCCACTTCCTACCAAGTAAACCCACAAATGGCACCCGTCCAGAGACGTGTCAAGCGAGCAGGTGTGGAGTTGGCGAAATAGCCTGGCAAGCCTTGCCGGGCAGCCAACAACATGACACAAAACGGCGCATTAAATGCATGCTGTCAGCCTGTAGAGTTAGGTATGATAGCATTGTTTGCTATCATATCAGTGTCTTATGACCAATTTGCCACTGTGGTAACCCTTGATTTATAAAAGGAGGCCCAAGGCAACGATTTGATGGGTTAGAAGTTTAGATCACTCACACCCCCGTACACGTAGTCGCCGCTGCCCGGAAGCAACCCTGTTGGGCAATTGTACTACGCACCGCCACCACCTTTCCAAATCAATCCACCAAAGCAGGAGTAGGGTTTTACGCCTCGTAGCGGCCCGAACATGGGTAAAACTGCCTGTGTGATCCTTGTCATGCTGCCTTGCGTTGGTATGCTCTTTGTGCAACGCGACTCCCCCATGTCGAACCAGCAAGGGGCCATCTTGGTCTCACAGGTGGCCGTGGTTTCCTGCGACATCTTTGGCGCGCTAGGTAGGGGGATCGCTTGCGCGAACCTGAAGACGTAAGCAGCGTGTCATCTTCATCGCCATCTGCATCATCGACCATAGCGCCCAAGAAGAAATCAGCACCTTCAGCTCATCCGTCCACCTCGAAGGCCCCGCTACCCACAGCCTCCAACGTTGAGGGGGCACAGAGACACATGAGGGAGCGAACGCTACAGGGAATGTGGCCGGAGCAGGCGGCACCACCACCATCCCCCTTGCGGCCGACGCGAGAGCAGAAGATGCCAGAGGAGAGCGACATCAGCAACGCCCCGACGGCCGCGCTCCGGCTGTTGACGGGCGCAGCCACAACGATCGCGCTTGGTCCGGGGCGAGGCACCGCCGTACAACCGTCCTCACCGTAGGCACGACTGCTGCACACACGCTCTTCCCAGTGCGTGCCGACCAAACCGGCGCGCCCAACGGAGCTGATGGCCCTCGGGTGCCTCCGGCTCACCACCCTGTCGCTCAGGTCGTTGCACCGCAATGGCAGGGGTGTCGGTGTCAAAACCGGCGGATCTCGGATAGGGGGTCCCGATCTGTGCGTCTATGGCTGATGGTAACAGGAAGCAAGGGACACCATGTTTACCCAGGTTCGGGCCCTCTTGATGGAGGTAAAACCCTACTTCCTGCTTGATTGATATTGATGATATGGGTATTACAAGAGTTGATCTACCACGAGATCGTAGAGGCAAAACCCTAGAAGCTTGCCTATGTTGATTATGATTCTCTCTCTAAGGACTAAACCCTCCAGTTTATATAGACACCGGAGAGGGCTAGGGTTTACACAGAGTCGGTTACAAAGAAGGAAATCTATTATCCGGATCGCCAAGCTTGTATTCCACGCAAAGGAGAGTCCCACCCGGACACGGGACGAAGTCTTGAGTCTTGTATCTTCACAGTCCAACAGTCTGGCCAAAGTATATAGTCCGGCTGTCCGGATACCCCCTAATCCAGGACTCCCTCAGTAGCCCCTGAACCAGGCTTCAATGACGATGAGTCCGGTGCGCAGTTTGTCTTCGGCATTGCAAGGTGGGTTCCATCTCTGAATACTCCAAAGTAATTACCGAACACTTAAACCGTGCCCGAACCTGCGAGATGATCTTCACATACCACCTATGGAGAGAACAATATTCCATAAATCTGATTTGTTGACAATTTTTATACGACGTCCTCCTGCACCGTGGCTCGGCCAACATGAACCAGTTTTTCTTGGCCTGCCTCGATTCGCGTTGCGAGGCAGTTTTATTGGCATGCCTTGCCAAAGCAGAGATCGTGTTCCTTTTATTGCGGTATCCTCCATCAATACAGGCGTGTGCGTGCCCACGATGTCTGTTGGTATGACTCTGTGTTTTTAGGTAAGTCCCGAGCGGTTACGCTGAGGATGCTTGATATTCACCCCCTTTATAAGGGGGCCGAGGCCTATCCTCTTTTCCACCACTCTTGCGCCCTTTCGCATCTCGAGTTCTGACACCCGAAGCCCAAGCTCAAGCACTTTGGATCTTCAATCATGTCTGGATCCAACCTTCAAGGCCAGTGGATGGCCTCCTCGGTCACAAAGGAGGACATTGCGAAGCTTAGGGAGGTCGGATATCTGACCGCCGACATTAAGCACAGGCTCCCTGCTCCAGGGAAGGTCATCCCTACTCCCGAGCCCAATGAGAGTGTCGTATTTGTTTCTCACTTCCTCCGTGGCTTAGGCTTCACCCTTGATCCCTTTGTGAGAGGGCTCATGTTCTATTACGGGCTAGATTTTCATGATCTAGCTCCGGACGCCATCCTTCACATCTCGTCGTTCATCATTGTGTGCGAGGCTTTTCTCCACGTCACCCCGCACTTCGGCTTAGGGCTCCTTCCCAGAGGTGTCCGATCTATGGCAGCGGAGATGGTTTTACGTCATGGCTCCTAGAGGCACAAAGTGGGTGGCTGCCCCCGACTTCCGTTCGGGCCCTCCTCCTCAACTGGCGTCATGGACAAGCGTAGGACGGGATTGGGAGTCTGCTAATGATGTACCAACACTGCAGAGCCGTATGCGGGAGCTTCTTGAGAGGGACATTAGCCTAGTCAGCATAATTCAAGTAATGCTAGTCCGGCGGATGTTGCCGTGTAAACGCCTGCCTCTCCGGATGTGGGAGTTCAATCCGGAAGGTCCGCGGACTATTCTGCACTTCTTCGGCCTGACGCTCGAAGGGCTGTGTAAGTTATTCTTCGGACCACAAGTAAAGTGTCCGGACACCACCGAGGATGCGGGCCTGAGCTGCAATCACCCAGATACCCAAGTAAGTAACCCAAAAACCAAACACTTTGTTTATTTTTATTATAACATTATTCTGAAAATCTTCCCTAGCCAGGAATGGCTCAGCAAGGCGGAGAGAATCAGGTGTCCGACGCCACTTCCCGAAGGCTCGCCTAGTCCCACCATAGCCAAGATGCTTGGTCGTGTGCTAAGCAAAGTGCCCTTGGGGAAAGACGAAGGGAAGAACAGGGAAGCAGAACTTCACATGTTGCACATACAAATCGGGAGAATTGTTACCTCCCCAAAGGAGGATAGTCGGGGAGGGGAATCTAAGGCCTCCTCCCCCCGCGGGAAGAAGAGGGCCGCCTCCAAAGACTTAGAGATGGAGGTGCCCAGACAAGGGAAGAAAGCTTCACCAGGGGGCCTGCCCCAAAGGGCGTCCACACCGCGCCATGCCCGTCAACGGGCTAGTCCTCAGCCGAGCTATAAGTTAGTCGTAAATACGAAGGTACTGCTTCCTTCTTCGAGAACAATAACCAGGACCAGTTCTTTGCAGTCCGGCTAGCAGCTCTTCTCGACAGAGTTCATCTTTGGGGGATCTCCTTCCGGAGATGATGGAGAGTGAGACCCCACCAACCTCTCCACCTCATGGGGCGGGCGACCCCGAGGTATCGTCACGGAGGAGTCCAGATCTGCCGAAGCCAGAAGCTGATACTTCGGCCGCCTTAAGCCCGGAGCGTTCGGCTCCCACGGGCGGCGATAAGAAGTGTCCGGCATAGTTTGGCGTCCGGCCAGACACACTGACGGCCTTCTGGAGCGAGCTGCTCTCTCGGAGGAGCACCGTTTGTTAATGAGCATGGTGCTCGAGAAGATTTCATCCGCCACAAGCGGGTTGAATGAAGCCTTTACAAGCCTACTCAGAGGCTTTGAGGTATGTAATGAAAATACATATTTTTTGGCTGTGACGCACATGCTAGGTGTGCTCCATATGGATTAGTAGCCCCTGAGACTCTGGTTGCCAGCCCTAGGCGGCAAACGGAGGATCACATTGTTAAGTAATGATCGTGCTGTATTTATGCGCAGGTGTTTAAGGATCCGGCAGCCGACCGGTCCGTTGAACTTGCCGGACTGAGGAGGCAGATTGGAGTTATTGATGCCGATGTCACACTAGTGAACGAGCGGCTTAACGAGTCACAAGGTATGTGCTCTGCTTTCCTTATTATTTATAGGAAAAATTGAGAGGAGCATAATATTAATTCGATATGCTTGGACTGCAGATGGTGCTGCTGCCGTGGAAGCCCTTAGGGCGAAACTTGCCCTAGCCAAGGAACAACCCTGGGCTAGCAAGGCGGCTGCCCTAAAGGCGGCCGAAGAGTTGAGAGCCGAATAGGCTGCTCATCGCCAAAGCGAAGACAAAGTAGCCGAGATGGCTGTGTAGCTGAAAAATGCCGCCGACCAGTATGAGCTCCTTGAAAAAGAGAAACAGGCTGATTCGGCTGACCTGAAGAAGGCACTTGATGCGGCCAAGGAGATGCGGTCCGAAATCAGGGATGCGCGAGAGGAGCTTAGACAGGCCGGAGAAATCGCGGCTGGAAACCCCTATTTATTGCGGCTAATGTTTTTAGATCCGAAGTATGCTCCCCTGGATTGACGCTGGAGCCTTGAAGACGCGTATGCGGATTTGGCAAAGAGTATGGCTGATGCGGCCAAGTTTTTCGAAGATCAAAAATATAATGAAGTGGAGAAGCTGTTCTGGTCGCAATTCAGTGCTCCCACGCGCCCATTGCCATTGAGTGAGAGGATGGCTGCTGTGGCTGAGCTTCATAGGCTGTCCGGTCTTGCAATGCGGTATGTAATAGACCATTTATGGCCGAAGGGGCCTAAGTCGGACAGTTATTTTGGTTTAGTGCAACAATTCTTTGGTGTCGTATCGCAGATCGATGCCCTGAAGAGGTCGGTGTGCATAGAGGTTGCCCGGATGGCTCTTGCCCACGTTAAAGCATATTGGACAGATATTGAGGCCTGATGTCTACTACACAACCTTCTTCTTGTAGACGTTGTTGGGCCTGCAAGTGCACAGGTTTGTAGGGCAGTAGCAAATTTCCCTCAAGTGGATGACCTACGGTTTATCAATCCGTGGGAGGCATAGGATGAAGATGGTCTCTCTCAAGCAACCCTGCAACCAAATAACAAAGAGTCTCTTGTGTCCCCAACACACCCAATACAATGGTAAATTGTATAGGTGCACTAGTTCGGCGAAGAGATGGTGATACAAGTGCAATATGGATGGTAGAAAAAGATTTTTGTAATCTGAAAATATAAAAACAGCAAGGTAACTAATGATAAAAGTGAGCGTAAACGGTATTGCAATGATAGGAAACAAGGCCTAGGGTTCATACTTTCACTAGTGCAAGTTCTCTCAACAATAATAACATAGATAGATCATATAACAATCCCTCAACATGCAACAAGGAGTCACTCCAAAGCCACTAATAGCGGAGAACAAACATAGAGAATATGGCAGGGTACGAAACCGCCTCAAATTTATCCTTTTTGATAGATCTATTCAAGAGTTCGTAGTAAAATAACATAGAGCTATTCTTTCCGCTCGATCCATCATAGAGTTCATACTAGAATAACACCTTAAGACACAAATCAACCAAAACCCTAATGTCACCTAGATACTCCATTGTCACCTCAAGTATCCGTTGGCATGATTATACGATATGCGTCACACAATCTCAAATTCATCCAACCAACACAAAGTACTTCAAAGAGTGGCCCAAAGTTTCTACCGGAGAGTCGAGAAAACGTGTGCCAACCCGTATGCATAGGTTCATGGGTGGAACCCGCAAGTTGGTCACCAAAACATACATCAAGTGGCACGTGAAATCCCATTGTCACCACAGATAAGCACGGCAAGACATACATCAAGTGTTCTAAAATCAAAGACTCAATCTGATTAGATAAATTCAAGAGGGAAACTTAATTCATCACAAGAGAGTAGAGGGGGAGAAACATCATAAGATCCAACTATAATAGCAAAGCTCGCGATACATCAAGATTGTGCCATAGAGAGAACACGAGAGAGAGAGAGAGAGAGAAATAAAACACATAGCTACTGGTACATACCCTCAGCCCCGAGGGTGAACTACTCCCTCCTCGTCATGGATAGCGCCGGGATGATGAAGATGGCCACCGTTGATGGGTTCCCCCTCCGGCAAGGTGCCCGAATGGGCTCCCGTGAGGTTTTTGGTGGCTACAGAGGCTTGCGGCGGCGGAACTCCCGATCTATCTTCTCTGTGGATGTTTTTAGGGTACGTGGGACTATATAGGCGAAAGAAGTCGGTCGGGGGGTGCTCGAGGGGCCCACGAGACAGGGGGCGCGCCCAGTAGGGGGGGCCTATCTCCTGGCCTCCTCGAGGATCTTCTGACGTGAACTCCAAGTCTCCAGGATCATATTCTTCCAAAAAAACACGTTGCCAAGGTTTCATTCCGTTTGGACTCCGTTTGATATTCCTTTTCTTCGAAATACTGAAACAGGCAATAAAACAGCAATATGGGCTGGGCCTCCGGTTAATAGGTTAGTCCCAAAAGTAATATAAAAGTGTATAATAAAGCCCATAATCATTCAAAATAGATAATAATATAGCATGAATGCTTCATAAATTATAGATACGTTGGAGACGTATCAGCATCCCCAAGCTTAATTCCTACTCGTCCTCGAGTAGGTAAATGATAAAAAAAGAATTTATGAAGTGTGAATGCTATAAGGTGCACAAGTATGATCAATGATAATTTCAATCACCTTTTCTAGCATGATAATATGTCATAACAGTAGTTCATCTCATAAAACTTCTCACGGTAAAGTAACAAGCAATTCACATGTCAAATTATAGACCACAAACTTTCTTGAAAGCTAGCAAACTTCATTCTCAGTCATCAACCAATTGCAATTCATCTTATTTTCAGGAATAGCAAACTCCACATACTCAACTATCATATAGTCTTCTATAATTGCTAACACTCATGCAATACTTGTGGTTATGATGTCTTAATCGAACACTGAGAAAGATAGGGGCTTATAGTGTTGCCTCCCAACGTATTCACCTTTGGGTGATGTCAACCATAATAGTTCATGCTAACTTACATCCAATTGGATATATATATATATATATATATATATATATATATATATATATATATATATATATCAGGATCACCCCAACACAAAGTGCTTGCCAAAGGTTAAAATGAAAAAGGGAAAGGTGAAGATCACCTTAACTCTTGCATAAAGTAAAAGACATAAGGTAAAAGATAGGCCCTTCGCCGAGGGAAGCAGAGGTTGTCATGCGCTTTTAGGGTTGGATACACAAAATCTTAATGCAAAAGAACGTCACTTTATATTGCCCCTTGTATATGGACCTTTATTATGCAGTCCGTCGCTTTTATTGCTTCCATAACAAGATCATAGAAAGCTTATTTTCTCCGCACTAGTAAGTCATGCATATTTAGAGAGAAATTTTTATTGCTTGCACCGACGACAACTTACTTGAAGGATCTTACTCAATCCATAGGTAGGTATGGTGGACTCTCATGGAAAAACTGGGTTTAAGGATATTTGGAAGCACAAGTAGTATCTCTACTTGGTGCAAGGAATTTTGGCTAGCATGAGGGGGAAAGGCAAGCTCAGCATGTTTGAATGATCCATGACAATATACTTTAACTGAGATGTGAGAAAACATAACCCATTATGTTGTCTTCCTTGTCCAACATCAACTCTTTAGAATGTCATACTAAATGAGTGCTCCCAATTATAAAAGGTGTCTAGGATAGGAGTGTATTTATATGTGGAATCTCTCTTCCTTCAATATTCTTTCATGAATTGTTCAAATGACCAATGCAATGCTTGCTAACCTTCAATAAATTTACAACCTCTACTTCTTAGATGTGAAGTCATTACTCCCCATGGGGTAAGCAAATGAAACATATATAATTTCAGATTTATGACAATCAACTCATTCAACATTTTACTCATAGGATATAAGTGAAGCACACGAGTAAATGACAAACTACTCCAAAAAGATATAAGTGAAGATCAATGAGTAGCTAAATAATAATGTAACTATGTGAAGACTCTCTCTCAATAAAGAATTTCAGATCTTGGTATTGTATTCAAACAGCAAGCAAAACAAAAATAAAATGACATTGCAAGGATAGCACAACTCATGTGAAGAAGCAAAAACTAAGGCTCAACTGATACTAACCGATAGTTGTTGAAGAAGAAAGGTGGGATGCCTACCGGGGCATCCCCAAGCTTAGATGCTTGAGACTTCTTGAAATATTATCTTGGCGTGCCTTGGGCATCCCCAAGCTTGAACTTTGTGTCTCCTTAATTCCTCTCATATCATGGTTTCTCTTTTTATCAAAAGCTTCATCCACACCAAACTCAACAAGAACTCGTCAGATAGGTTAGTATAAACCAATGCAAAACCTTATCATTTTCTACCATAACAAATTACTAAAATTATTATTCAACATTTCATACTAAATGCCTCGGCATATTTAATACTCCTATCCTCAAATAGAATCATTAAACAAGCAAAACATATGCAAACAATCCAACCATAACAGCAATCTGTCAAAACAGTATAGTCTGTAAAGAATGCAAGATTCATCATACTTACCTAACTCCAAAAATTATGAAATAAAATTCCCACTGCAGTAAATTTATCATAGCTCATTATGCAGAAAGTTTTAACATTATATCACTCTCTGACTTTTCTAGGTAATTTTTGCAACAGCGGTAAACTTTCTGTTTTCAAACAGCAACATGTATACTAGCAAAATAAGCATGGTAAAGGCTATCTTGACTTCTTTATTGAAACTAAAGATGCAAAACATTATTCTAAATAACATCAAGCTAATACTAACAAAATAAAATGACGCTCCAAGCAAAACACATATCATGTGGTGAATAAAAATATAGCTCCAAGTAAAGTTACCGATGAACGAAGACGAAAGAGGGGATGCCTTCTGGGGCATCCCCAAGCTTAGGCTCTTGGTTGTCCTTGAATATTACCTTGGGTGCCTTGGGCATCCCCAAGCTTAGGGTCTTTCCACTCCTTATTCCATAGTCCATCGAATCTTTACCCAAAACTTGAAAACTCCACAACACAAAACTTAATAGAAAACTCGTAGGCTCCGTTAGTATAAGAAAATAAAACAACCACTTAGGTACTGTGATGAACTCATTCTAAATTCATATTGGTGTAATATCTACTGTATTCCAACTTATCTATGGTTCATACCCTCCGATACTACTCATAGATTCATCAAAATAAGCAAACAACACATGGAAAACAGAATCTGTCAAAAACAGAACAGTCTGTAGTAATCTGTATCAAACGTATACCTATGGAACTACAAAAACTCTACCAAATTAGGAAGTCCTAAGGAATTCCTGTAAAAATCCAGATCAAAAAGAATAAGATCAGAAGCACATTTCTGTGAATTAACAAAACTAATTTACTGGGTGCAAAGTTTCTGATTTTCAGCAGGATCAACACAACTATCACCGTAAGCTATCCTAAAGGTCTTACTTGGCACTTTATTGAAACAAAAGCTATAAAACATGATCACTACAGTAGCATAATCATGTGGACACACAAAAACAGTAAGGGTAAATATTGGGTTGTCTCCCAACAAGTGCTTTTCTTTAATGCCTTTCTAGCTAGGCATGATGATGGCAATGATGCTCACATAAAAGATAAGAATTGAAGCATAACTGGAGCACCATGAAGCATATGACTAGCACATTTAAGCCTAACCCACTTCCTATGCATAGGGATTTTGTGAGCAAACAACTTATGGGAACAATAATCAACTAGCATAGGAAGGTAAAACAAGCATAGCTTCAAGATTTTCAACACATAGAGAGGAAACTTGATATTATTGCAATTCCTACAAGCATATGTTCCTCCCTCATAATAATTTTCAGTAGCATAATGAATGAATTCAATAATATAACCAGCACCTAAAGCATTCTTTTCATGATCTACAAGCATAGAAAATTTACTACTCTCCACATAAGCAAAATTCTTCTCATTCGGAATAGTGGAAGTATCATAAAAGACTTGAACACTAAAAATTGTTTCCACATTAAAAGAGTAATGTTCAGAAAAAGGTTAATCATAATCATGACAAGTTTTATAAATATAATCATCACTACTTTTTATAGCATAAGTTTCATCGCGATAATCATCATAAGTAGCAACTTCGTTCTCATCATAATCGATTGAAACCTCTCCCAAGATAGTGGAATCACTAAATAAAGTGGACACTCTTCCAAATCCACTTTCATATTCATCACAATAAGATTCAATATCTTCCAAAATAGTGGGATAACTACTTCCTAAAGTTGACACTCTTACAAACCCACTTTCATCAATATAATCATCATAGGTAAAAGGCATGCTATCATCATAACAACTTTGCATATCAAAACTTGGGATGCTAAAAATATCATCTTCATTAAACATAGCATCCGCAAGCTTGGGACAAACATTAATTTCAGCAAATATATTCTCAAATATTTCATCCTCATCAAACATAGCTTCCCCAAGCTTGGGCCTTTTCATATCATAAGAATAATCACCCTCATCATTAATAGTATGGATAGCACCAATAGTATAGCAATTATCATCATCACAATGACTAGTAGGAGCAACATCATTTGGAAGGGATACCTTTTTACATTTGTTGCCCCTTCTTTTCCTTTTCTTTTTCACATTATGTATGGGTTCAACCTTCCTCTTTGAGCTCCTTATTGACGAGATTGGTTGAATAGAAAGCTCCTCCTCGTTACCTGATTCATCATAAGAAATAATAGGAGGATATTGGGAAGTCTCTTCCCTTTCATTAGTATTCTCATCATCCTCTATTTGCTTTCTTTTCTTTATGTAATTGGCAATATAAGGATTTTCAATGCAATTCACTGCACAATACAAATAAATCTTCTCTAGATCAATATCAAGGAATTTCTTATGGGCGAATTTTGGAAGGTCCTTAATTCAATGATTCAATTCTTCATAACCCAAAAGTAGACTAAGCTCATTGTAATGTGCAAGGGAGATCAAATCATCACAATTTTTGGACATGATTTGATCATGAAACAATTTGCATAGGAGATGTAAAATGACCACGTTCATTGCAGAGTTCACAAGTACAGCAAAGGAAATTCAAATTTTTAGCACTCACATTTAGCCTTTATTGCAACCATTTAGTTTCTAAGTGCTTATGCCTCTTGCAATATATATCTTCCCTATTTGGTGTGTTCATGCAAACATGAACTCCACAAAAGTTGACATGCTTATAAGAGATATTTTCATCATGACTAGAGCAATCATCATTAGTACTATGGATATTCAAGGAGTTCATACTAACAACATTGCAATCATGCTCATCATTCAAAGATTTAGTACCAAGCATTTTAATGCATTCTTCTTCTAGAACTTGAGCACAATTTTCCTTTCCATCAAACTCACGAAAGATATTAAAAAGATGAAGCGTATGAGACAAACTTAACTCCATTTTTTCTTGTAATTTTTTTTACAAACTAAACTAGTGATAAAACAAGAAACAAAAAGGTTCGATTGCAAGATTCAAAGATATACCTTCAAGCACTCACCTCCCCGGCAACGGCGCTAGAAAAGGGCTTGATGTCTACTACAAACCTTCTTCTTGTAGATGTTGTTGGGCCTGCAAGTGCACAGGTTTGTAGGGCAGTAGCAAATTTCCCTCAAGTGGATGACCTAAGGTTTATCAATCCGTGGGAGGCGTAGGATGAAGATGGTCTCTCTCAAGCAACCCTGCAACCAAATAACAAAGAGTCTCTTTGTCCCCAACACACCCAATACAATGGTAAATTGTATAGGTGCACTAGTTCAGCGAAGAGTTGGTGATACAAGTGCAATATGGATGGTAGATAAAGGTTTTTGTAATCTGAAAATATAAAAAAAAGCAAGGTAACTAATGATAAAAGTGAGCGTAAACGGTATTGCAATGATAGGAAACAAGGCCTAGGGTTCATACTTTCACTAGTGCAAGTTCTCTCAACAATAATAACATAGATAGATCATATAACAATCCCTTAACATGCAACAAAGAGTCACTCCAAAGCTAGTAATAGTGGAGAACAAACGTAGAGATTATGGTAGGGTACGAAACCACCTCAAATGTATCCTTTTTGATCGATCTATTCAAGAGTTCGTAGTAAATTAACATAGAGCTATTCTTTCCGCTCGATCCATCATAGAGTTCATACTAGAATAACACCTTAAGACACAAATCAACCAAAACCCTAATGTCACCTAGATAATCCATTGTCACCTCAAGTATCCGTGAGCATGATTATACAATATGCGTCACACAATCTCAAATTCATCCAACCAACACAAAGTGCTTCAAAGAGTGCCCCAAAGTTTCTACTGGAGAGTCAAGAAAACGTGTGCCAACCCCTATGCATAGGTTCATGGGCGGAACACGCAAGTTGGTTACCAAAACATATATCAAGTGGCACGTGAAATCCCATTGTCACCACAGATACGCACGGCAAGACATACATCAAGTGTTCTCAAATCAAAGACTCAATCCGATAAGATAACTTCAAGAGGGAAACTAAATTCATCACAAGAGAGTAGAGGGGGAGAAACATCATAAGATCCAACTATAATAGCAAATCTCGCGATACATCAAGATCGTGCCATAGAGAGAACATGAGAGAGAGAGAGATCAAACACATAGCTACTGGTACATACCCTCAGCCCCGAGGGTGAACTACTCCCTCCTCGTCATGGATAGCATCGGTATGATGAAGATGGCCACCGGTGATGGGTTCCCCCTCTGGCAGGGTGCCAGAACGGGATCCTGAGATGTTTTTGGTGGCTACAGAGGCTTGCAATGGCGGAACTGCCGATCTATCTTCTCTATGGATGTTTTTAGGGTACGTGGGACTATATAAGCGAAAGAAGTCAGTTGGGGGGTGCTCGAGGGGCCCACGAGACAGGGGGCGCGCAGTAGGGGGGCGCGCCCCCCTATCTCATGGCCTCCTCGAGGATCTTCTGACGTGAAGTCCAAGTCTCTAGGATCATATTCTTCCAAAAAATCACATTGCCGAAGGTTTCATTCCGTTTGGACTCCGTTTGATATTCCTTTTCTTTGAAATACTGAAACAAGCAATAAAACAGCAATATGGGCTGGGCCTCCGGTTAATAGGTTAGTCCCAAAAGTAATATAAAAGTGTATAATAAAGCCCATAATCATTCAAAATAGATAATAAAATAGCATGAATGCTTCATAAATTATAGATACGTTGGAGACGTATCCAGGCCACCATCATTGCGACCTAGAATCCGGCGGGAGGCCAGGATCCGGCCGAGCACTACTTGGAGCAAGTGACAGAAGGTGCTCGCTTAATAGAGGCTCGGTACTCAAAGAATGTCATGTTCGAGTGACAAACCGTTTCATTGTAAAAACAGTGCTATTTTAATTATGAAGGCTATGTTTATACTTTTTGCCCGAAAGTGTTATTGTGCCTCCTGTGCGGCCGTTTTATGTATATATGTAATCTGAAAGTTAGCAATCGTTGGCTTCAGCCCACACGCATGCAATGCGGCGGTGTTCACGAGAATATGCATAATCACACTTGATCCAACGTCTTGGTCCATTAAGGAGGTGATTGCACGTCGAACTAGGCAACCGGACTATATAGCTTTAACACTTTCACTTAGCCATAGGAGTTTGACGGTGGGACTACTATGTAGCCCCCGGTACCTTCACGTGCATCCGAATACGGGCGCGTGTGTACATGACCGGAAAACAGTCCTTCGTTAATGCGGAGGAATTCTAAAGATTCCGATAAGTCTTCGAGTGGTTGAACAGTCTCTCGCTATATCATGAAAGTTAGTTTTCGGCTTTCTCTACTGAGGTGCTCATCCGGAATAACCAGGGCACAATCGCAGTAGTTCTACTTTGGCCGCCTTAGCCGATAAGAACAGAACGTAAGGCGGCAAACCCAGGAGCCGGGCAATCCCAACATTTGACCAAAGACGTGATTCGGAGCTGATGCATATAGGGCCAAACTCGTGACGCTGAACACTCCCGAAGGTATTCGGTCATATACTGGGCTGAGTAACGCTATGAACCATGTATTTCCAGGTACGTGCATTAGTCTGTCGTGGCGAAATGCCAATAATGGTAGTATCCTCTGTGGGTGTAGTTCCCATGGGATGTGTAAACAACAAGAGACAATAAAAAGGTTTACACAGGGGCTTAATCTAAAGAGAAACCTTTGAGCGGGGCCCTGCTGCACATCTGCGCCTCTGTCTCCGTTGTGCCGTGTCCTGGGAGGGTATCGCACGAATGGTGTCTGTAAAAAAGAAAAAACCATGTAGAAGAGTATGACGTAAGCGTGCGAAGAGTTGGCTATCACCAATGGATAGTAAAAGTAAAAAACATTAGCCTTTTAATAAGGTCAAGCCAAGAGTTGGGCTTTATTAAATATCAATAGCCCCTGGTGTCCGCTATGGGATTACATGTGTGGCGCCCGGATCAGGTTTATCTGGGCTGTCGGACTCATCTAACCGTGTCTGTGGTCTTAACAACCGATCATGCGTTCTTGTATTAGAGGCCGCTTAGAGTCCGGCTGCTAGAACTGTCGCATACTCTTCGTCGCGTAGGGAACGCTCTGTACTTCCGTTAACGGTGATGACGCCGCGTGGACCGGGCATCTTGAGTTTAAGGTAGGCGTAGTGCGGTACTGCGTTGAAGCGGGCAAAGGCCGTTCTCCCGAGCAATGCGTGATAACCACTTTGGATGGGGAGCGACGGCGAAAAGTAGTTTTTCGCTTCTGAAGTTGCCTGGGGAGCCGAATATCACCTCTAGTACGAGGGAGCCCCTGCAGTGGGCTTTGACGCCTGGTATCGCCCCTTCAAAGGTGGTGTTATTGTGGCTGATTCTGGATGGTCTATCCCCATCCTGTGGACCGTGTCCAGGTATATTAGGTTAAGACTACTGTCGCCCTCCATGAGGACGCGAGTGAGATGGTATCCATCGATTATTGGGTCGAGCACCAAGGCAGCTGATCCTCCGTGCCGCATACTAGTCGGGTAGTCCCTGTGATCGAACGTGATCGGGAAGGCCGACCAGCGGTTAAGCTTGGGGGCGACGGGCTCTATAGCGTGTGCATCTCTGAGCACGTGTTCGCACCTTCTCGTGGATATGTGAGTCGCGTGGATCATGTTTACTATTTTTACCTCTGGTGGGAATTTTTCTGTCCCCCAGTGTTCGGCTGGCGAGGCTCATCCTCGTCTTCACTTGGTGTTTCCCTTCCCTTGTGTTCGGCATTTAATTTGCCGGCCTGCTAAAAGACCCAGAATTCTCTGTGAGTGTGGTTTGTAGGTTTTTCGGGGGTCCCATGAATTTGGCACAGTCTGTCCAGGACTTTGTTCATGCCGGACGGTCCCTCTTTGCCGCCTTTAAATGGCTTCTTTTGTTGACTGGGTCGAGAGCCCCTGAATCTGGCATTGACCATTGTATTGTCCGGACTTTCTTCCTTGTTTTGACGTTTGTTTTTGTTACGCCGTGGCTTCCCGTTGCCATTCCTGATTTCGGATGTACTTGGGTTGCTGGTGCCTCTACGGGCCAACCAGCTATCTTCACCCGCGCAAAAGCGGGTCATAAGGCTTGTTAAGGCTGCCATTGTCCTTGGCTTTTCTTGGCCGAGGTGTCTGGAGAGCCACTCGTCCCGGATGCTGTGTTTGAAGGCCGCTAAGGCTTCGGCATCCGGCAATCGACAATTTGATTCTTCTTAGTGAGGAATCTGTTCCAAAGCTTGCGGGCGGACTCTCCGGACTGTTGAATTATGTGACCTAGATCGTCTGCGTCCGGAGGCCGGACATAGGTCCCTTGAAAATTGTCCCTAAAAGCATCCTCGAGTTCCTCCCAACTTCCGATTGAATTTTCGGGGAGGCTTTTCAACCAGTGTCGAGCTGGTCCCTTCAACTTGAGGCGAAGGTATTTGATGGCATGGAGGTCGTCCCCCCGAGCCATGTGGATATGCAGGATAAAATCCTCAATCCAGACCCCGGGGTCTGTCGTTCCGTCATATGCCTCTATGTTCACAGGTTTAAAACCCTGTGGAAATTCGTGGTCCAGTATCTCTTCGGTGAAGCACAGAGGGTGAGAGGCCCCTCTATATTTGTACGTGTTGTGGCATGCCGTCGGGTGTTGTTGTGTCCGGTGCTGATTCCGAACTGGTACTCGATTAGTCTGATCGTTTTTGTGACCATAGTCCTGCTCTGGGGCGTGTCCTCTAGATCCATAGATGGACCTGGTCGCGCCAGCCTTCTTATCAAGGAGCTCACGTAAATTGTGTGCGGCATCAGTAGTTGTTCTATTGCGGTTACGAAGTGGTTGGTCCGGCCTCCAGGCCGTATTGTTCTTCGATGGAATGGCCTCATCGTCGAATTCTGGCAGCAGCTTGCATTTTGGATAGCTCTTTGTGTGGCGATCGTCGCCGCACTTTTCTTCTGCGTCGAGCACTTTATTCCATCTGTGATTGAGCGTTTCCTGTGCGGCGTTAAGCCTTTGCTTCCGCTTCTTTAGACTTCTCGCAGTGGCCATAAGCCTTTTGTGGATGTTATCTCGTTCCAAACGTGTTTCCGGGACGATGAATGCATCGTCGTCCGAACTATGCTCTTGTCCCGAGCAGTTTGATGAGTTCGTCCCTCGGGATCACTGTGATCGGGCGTCTGCTCCAGTCTGTGCTCGGCGTGACCTGGCTCATCCTGCTCCATTGCTGGGTCCATATGGTCGTTGTTGCCCTCGGAGTTGACTGGGGTGTCGATCTTTCTAGCGCTGTTATCGCTATTTTTACTGTTGCTCGACTTGGAGCGGCGTTTGCGCCTTTGTTTTGGCTTTTGTCCGGGGGTTTTATCCTCCGATTTGTCACCGTCATCCTCCTTAGGAGTATCCACCATGTATATATATCGTATGACGAGGTGGCAGTCCAGTGCCCCGTTGGTGGTGGTTCTGAATCGTTTCCTGCGCCGACGTCCATACCGTCTGTATCATCGGAGTCGAAGTTAAGCATGTCTGATACATCGTCGACAGTGGCTATGAAGTGGGTGGTGGGTGGGCAACGAATTTCTTCGTCGCCTTCTTCCCCCTTGAGCCGGACAAAGTTCGGCCAAGAGTCTCCTGACAAAGAGAGAGACTTTAATGAGTTCAGCATGTCGCCAAAGGGCGAGTACTGGAAGATATCCGCAGCGGTGAACTCCATTACCGGAGCCCAACCAGATTCGGCGGGCTCGGGGGTGCGCGGACTGGAACCTATAGCCGGACACGAGTCCGGGGGTTCGGTGACACAGGCTTCCTTGAGGGTGAAGCCGGTGCTCGGCTCTACCGCCGATGAGTGTGAGGCTTCCGGTTCGGGGTCCATCCACCCGTCCTCGGACGATGCGATCTGCCCAGGATTTAGGTCCGGAGCTCCGGCAGGTGCGATATCCCGAGCATTGTCAGACAGCAGGTCTAAGTCGTGCTCGTCACGA
Source organism: Triticum timopheevii (assembly GCA_963921465.1). Lineage (NCBI taxonomy): Eukaryota > Viridiplantae > Streptophyta > Magnoliopsida > Poales > Poaceae > Triticum > Triticum timopheevii. The sequence goes on from OY997270.1 coordinate 317,771,053, forward strand.
CTGTTCGGTGCTCCTGGGGTAGGCCTGAATCCATCGAAGATCAAGTCTCCGCGGATATCGGCTGTGTAGTTTAAGTTTCCGAACCCGACCTGATGGCCAGGGGGCGTAGCTATCGATCTGCTCCAGATGGCCAAGCAAATTGGCCCGCAGGGTGAAGCTGCCGAACCTGAAGATCTGTCCGGGGAGAAAAGTCTTACCTTGGACCTTGTTGTTGTTGATGATTGAAGGAGCCATCAAGCCTTGCAGCGACAACATAGAGGAACTCTCAATGAAAGCACCAATGTCGGTGTCAAAACCGGCGGATCTCGGGTAGGGGGTCCCGATCTGTGCGTTTAAGGCTAATGGTAACAGGAAGCAAGGGACACGATGGTTACCCAGGTTCGGGCCCTCTTGATGGAGGTAAAACCCTACTTCCTTCTTGATTGATATTGATGATATGGGTATTACAAGAGTTGATCTTCCACGAGATCGTAGAGGCTAAACCCTAGAAGCTAGCCTATGTTGATTATGATTCTCTCTCTAAGGACTAAACCCTCTGATTTATATAGACACCGGAGAGGGCTAGGGTTTACACAGAGTAGATTACAAAGAAGGAAATCTATTATCCGGATCGCCAAGCTTGTCTTCCACGCAAAGGAGAGTCCCACCCGGACACGGGACGAAGTCTTGAGTCTTGTATCTTCACAGTCCAACAGTCCGACCAAAGTATATAGTCCGGCTGTCCAGATACCCCCTAATCCAAGACTCCCTCAAGGGGCCCAGTCCAGCTGCTGCTGGCTCCGCCAGGAGTTGGGTGACGGCGCGATCGACATCATCATCGTCTATACCAAGCACAGCCTCGGAGGCCATGGCACGGGCTCAGCTAGTGCTAAGGTTTCCACCAGCAGCCGAGATGATGGGCGAATGGCGTGCCACCATCCAAAGTCTGCTCGGTGTCGCTGAAGCCGAAGGCTCGCGACGGGCTGCCCCTCCACGACCTCCCCAAGCAACGGCTATGGCCCCTGCCGCTGCGCATACAGGAGGAGCCGTCCCCATCATGCAGTCCCCGCCGCGGCGGCCGGCGCGGGCGTGACCAAATCAAGACCTCGATGGCGCCTCGATGGCCTCTTCTAATCCTCAAGCACATCCAGACCAACGACGAACCCCGGAAGGTGGGCGGAGATGAGACATGTGCGTCGTCAAGCAACGCCGCGGCAACCTCCTCCGAGCCGACAGGCGTGGCGGCTCCGACGTCAACGAGCCGACTCTTAGTGCTGACGGGATCCTGCCCTACAAGGTTGGCTGCCCCGCCTTCCACCATGAGTTGCGGCAAGTCTGTTGGCTGTTTGTTCGCACGTTCAAGCCAGAGATACCTGAGAAGTATGATGGAAGGCCAAACCCGGCAGAGTTCCTGAGCATCTACACCATCACTGTTCAAGCTGTCGGGGGAAGAGATGAGAAGGTTTTCGCCAACTACTTCCCGTTGGCACTCAAATCCAACGTGAGGTCTTGGCTGATGCACCTGCCGGAGAACTCCATTTCATCGTGGGAAGATATGTGCCATGCATTCAACAGCGCTTTCAGCGGTGGCTACCAGGAGCTGGGCCGCCCCGGCGATCTGTAGCTTCTCCAGCAGAAGGAAGGAGAAACCCTCTGTAAGTATTTGCAAAGGTCCGGTAAAGTTCATAGGAATATTCCAAATGTCCATCCGTCAACAGTGATAGATGCCTTCCGGTCCAATGTGCGCAACCGCCGAATCCATGCCAAGATGAACGTGTGGTAGCCCAAGACTGTGAAGGAGATGTACACCCTAGTGGATAAGTGTGCTCGGATGGAGGAAGGGAGGAAATTGCCTTGAGAAGAAGATTGCATTGATGTTGATTTGGAGGATGATGATGAATCCACCAACCAGAAGAAGGCTAAGAAGCATAGTAAGAAGCAAAGTGATAAAGCAGTATTGACTGTTGAAGGGTCATGCACCCCTAGTACTAGCAAGATTGCGAAGACTGAGGCCTCCGGCAAGGAGGTTGCTGCGTGCGCCGATTGCCGGGAAGCTGCAACTGCTGAGAAGGCCGGGAAGGGCGATGGGCCGTACTGCAAGATCCACCAGACCAAGGGCCACGACCTTCAGGAGTGCTATCAGGTCGAGCAGTTGGTCAAGAGACAGAAAGGAGAATATGAGAAGCGTGATAAGGAAAAGGGTCAGAATGTCACCGGCGGTAAGGGACGAGGAGATGGAGCAAATCGCCCCGGTAAGCCCTTTCGAAACAAAGGAAAACCCGTCGGGTGCCAGGAGAAAGAAGTCTGTGGTGATGAGAGTGACAAGGGGGATGAAGAGGAAACCAGTGAGCAGGAGTTTCAGAAGGCCACGGATGCCCTGTGCATTGATAGAGGTGCTTCTTTGCACACATCCCATCACCAACTCAAGCGGCGGGCTCGGGAAGTCAATGCCGTGGAACCAGCGCCAAAGGCCCGGAAGCCGCTCAAATGGTCCCGTACACCCATCATCTTTGATGAAGAGGACCATCCTAGCCGCACCACTGCGGTAGGATGCCTGCCTTTGTTGGTTTATACAACAATGCGCAACCTCAAGGTCACGAAGATGTTGGTGGATGGTGGGGCCGGACTGAATCTGATTTCCCCGACAGTTATCTATAAGTTTTAGATAGCAGAAGAAGAGTTAGAGGTTACAGGAACGTTTCAAGGAGTCAACCCCGGCAGGAGTCATCCTAAAGGGAAGATTATGTTGCCAGTAACATTTTGGGGAGAACTTAACTACCGGACCGAGAAGATTGTGTTTGACGTAGTTGACCTCCCCCTGCCGTACAATGGGATCCCTTGATGCCCGGCCTTGGCTAAATTCATGGCGGCATCCCACTATGCCTACAATACCCTGAAGGTGCCTGGGCCGCTAGGAGTCCTCACCATCCCGTCAGATGAGAAAGATGGCATCATTTGTTTGGACAAGATGTACAGGGACACGGTCGCGGCAGAGGCCACGGCGGAAGCAGTTCCCACCAAGGAGAGCAAAGGGAAGAAACATGATTGTGGGACCTCTGGAAAAGAGTTCGAGAAGCGTGCCCCCTCCGAGTGCATGGCACCCATTGACGACGTGCCAAAGTGTTCCCAGCAAGAGATCCAAGGTTGCTGCTCCGCAAGTGAAAAATCCCGACAGGGCTGGCTGGCGTTGATGGTACTTTCACCATCAGCGCCACCCTCGATGACAAATAGGAAAGCGCGCTCGTTGCCTTCCTGTGGGCGAATATCGATGTTTTTGCTTGGCAAACATCTGATATCCCCGGTGTTCACAGGGAGGTAATCGAGCACCACCTTGTTGTCTGCCCACATGCCAGACCTGATAAGTAGAAAGTCCAGAAGCAGGCCTTGGAGAGGTAGCAGTTTATTATAGAAGAGATCAACAAGCTTGAAGCAACTGGTTTGGTCAGAGGAGTGCTATGTTCCACTTGGCTAGCGAACCCAGTAGTAGTCCGGAAGGCGAACGGGAAATGGAGACTATGCATTGACTTGACATACCTCAACAAGGCTTACCCAAAGGACCCGTTCCCCTTGCCGCATATTGATTAGATAGTGGATTCCACCTCAATTTGTGATTTGCTCTCATTCCTGGATGCCTATTCTGGGTACCACCAGATCTTCATGTCAAAGGAGGACGAGGAAAAGACATTGTTCATCACTCCATGTGGTACGTACTGCTTTGTCCACATGCCGTTTGGATTAAAGAGTGCCAGGTCCACCTTTGCTAGGGCAGTCCAGATCGGTTTTGAACCACAGCTGCACAGAAACATTGAGGCTTATATGGATGACATTGTGGTCAAAACCAAAGACAGAACAACTCTCATTCAGGATTTAGAGGAGACGTTTGCAAATCTGCACAAGATCAACTTGAAGCTAAACCCAGGGAAATGTGTGTTTGGTGTCCCCTCTGGCAAGCTACTTGGATACTTTGTGTCCTACAGGGGGATCGAAGCCAATCCCGACAAGATCAAGGCCATCGAGCAGATCCAAGCGCCAAGAACAGTCAAGGATGTGAGGCGCCTGACGGCATGCATTTCCGCGCTAAGCAGATCCATCTCCAAGTCTGTCGAGCGTGCCCTGCCGTTCTTCAAGATTTTGATGAAAGCAGGTCCCATGAAGTGGACCCTTGAAGCGGATGCAGCCTTCCAAGAGCTAATGACGTACCTGTCCTCTGTGCCTACCCTAGTTGCACCCGAGTCTCAGGAGCCGTTATTGTTATACTTGGCAGCAACAAATCAAGTGGTCAGCGCAGCCTTGGTAGCAAAGCGAGAAGTGGATGAGAAAGAGAGTGAGCAGAGGCCAGCAGGGCCAGAAAGGATCAGAGCAGCAGCGAGCACGGCGATGATGACACCCCTAAGGATGCGGTGAAGAAGAAAGTGGTGCAGCGCCCAGTATACTTCGTCAGCTCCTTGTCACAGGGGGCTAGGTCGAGGTACTCTGGCGTGCAAAAATTGATCCTTGGCCTCATCATGGCCTCAAGAAAACTGCGCCACTACTTCCAAGCCCATGAGATCATGGTTGTTACTCGTTTCCCGTTGCAATGGATACTCCGAAACCCAGAAGCTACCAGCAGAATAGTGGAGTGGGCTTTGGAGCTATCCAGCTTTGGCTTGAGGTTTGAGAGCATATCAACTGTCTAGAGCAGGGCATTGGCAGAGTTTATTGTTGAATGGACGCCAACCCCTGATGAGGAAGTGACAGAGACAGTTGTCCCCGGCAAGGAATCACCCCAAGAATGGATTGTGTATTTTGATGGTGCTTTTTCCCTACATGGCGCGGGCGCTGGTTTGATCCTTATTACCCCCACCGGGTAGCACTTGAAGTATGTATTCCAGATGCATTTTGCATGGGAAGAAGCCACCAACAATATAGCAGAGTATGAAGGGCTCCTTGCTGGACTCGGGATTGCAGCAGAATTGGGAATTAAGAAGCTGATCATTCGAGGAGACTCACAGTTGGTGGTGAGGCAATTTAACAAGGATTATCAAAGTCCATTAATGGAGGCATACGTCGAGGAAGTGAGAAGATTGGAGGAGCACTTTGACGGATTGCAAACAGAGCACGTACCCCGTGAGGAAAACAGCATAGCTGATCATCTGTCAAAGTGTGTTGCGCAGAAGCTTCCCGTGGAACCAGGGACTTTTGTTTTCCATCTTACTCAACCCTCTGTATCCCCAGCAACAATGGCCCAGAAGAGGAGAAAGTTGGACACCGGAAAGCCTCTCCCGGTAGAGCCGTCCACTCCCGGCAGAGACCCTGCCAGAAACAACTCCTCACAGCCTGTCATACCACCCCCTCTTGTCGGGTCCATGTACCCCGCGCATGAGGCCAGTGCTCCTGCAGCAGAGGAGGTGCCTCTAGTCCTTGTTGCCGAGCCACAAACTCCAACTTGGGCAAAGCACATTGTCCGCTTCCTCCAAACCGAAGAGCTTCCCGACGATCAAGATGAAGCTGAAAGAGTAGCTCGGAGGGCCAGTATGTATCAGTTTGTCGATGACACTCTGTACAGAAGGAGGCCCAATGGTGTGAAATCGAAGTGTGTCTGTCGGGAAGAAGGAAAGGAACTGCTGGCTGAGATACACAAAGGAATGTGCGGCTCCCACATTGGATCAAGGGCATTAGTTGGGAAAGCATTCCGGCAAGGATTCTATTGGCCCACAACCCTCCAAGATGTGGTCGAGCTAGTCACTAATTGTGGAGCCTGCCAGTTCCATTCCAAGAAAACCAACCTGCCTGCCCAAGCGCTTCAGACAATCCCTCTATCATGGCCATTTTTGGTCTGGGGCCTCGATATCCTCAGTCCCTTCCCCCGAGCAATCGGGGGCTTTGAATTCTTGTTAGTTGCCATCGAGTTTACAAAGTGGCCAGATGTAACCGCTGTAAGAAAGGTAACTGCTCAGTCAGCTATCAAGTTCGTGAAAGATCTGGTGTGTCGTTTCGGAGTTCTGGCAAGGATCATCACTGACAACGGCACCCAGTTCACGAGCCGCGCCTTCATGCAATATGTTCATGCCCTTGGATGCAAGATCTCATTTGTCTTTGTGGCACACCCCCGGAGCAATGGAAAAGCTGAGAGGGTGAACACTGAACTGCTACGCGGACTCAAGACAAGAACCTTTGATACACTGCAGAAGCACGGTAGGCGGTGGATCGAGGAGCTGCCGGTAGTTCTCTAGTCCCTCAAAACGACACCAAACCGAGCTACCGGGCAGACTCCCTTCTCCCTGGTCTATGGGGCAGAAGCACTTATCCCCATGGAACTCATTTTCGGGTCGCCTTGAGTACTTGCTTACGACGAGATCGTGCAAGATTAGCACCGGCGTGACGAGCTGGGCTACTCGAGGAGAAACGTCTCCGGGCTGCTACACATGCTACACGCTATCAGCAAGCCCTGCATCGCTACCATAGCCGCACGATTCACGCCCGAAGTTTTGAGGAAGGTGACCTTGTCCTTAGGCACGTCAGTCCGCCAAAGGTACACACAAGCTGTCACCAAAGTGGGAAGGCCCTTACCGGGTAGGACGAGTCACCAGACCTGGCGCATTCCGTCTGGAGACTGGAGATGGCACTCTGTTGCAAAACTCATGGAATATTAAGCATCTCCGCAAGTACTACCCGTAAGCCCGGCAGCCACCCATTTGTACAAGCCTTGCCTTAGCTGCATATAACCCCTTGTACAAAGCCGGGGCAATGACCTCGTGCAGGAATAAAGAAGTGTTTTAGAGGGGCCCCAACCTAGATTACATGCATGCATGAGCATTTCAGATTTCTACATAAGCATTTCATGAGCATCCGCATATGCATATAGATAGGATTGCATCCTGCATTCATTCTCATCTGCATGAAGTTACATGTTCTCACAATGGACTTGGCTTCGACAAAGGAGTGAGAAAATTGCCCGGTACTGTGATCCCGACAAGCCAAACAGATAAGTTCTACCTCTTGTCCGTTCGTGATCTGTAAGCTATAACTTGCGCATTAGAAAGCCTCGCCGCTCCTTTTAGGCTTGGGTGCTCCCACTCCTAGCTTGAATGATGCTTCAGTTAGGGTGGTTGTAGTTGCCTTTGATAAAGGGAAGTTGGCGGGGGGGCTGGTCCTTCTGTCTGTAACCCGGCAGATAAGGTTCTCCGACAGACAAAAAGAGAGCCGGCAGGATAGCCTGTCGGGGCAAACTCGTTTATTTGTACTAAAGGGGCATTTCACCCATGCATGGACGTATACATGCATGAGTCTTCGGCAAGGTCTATCTTTTTCATTAACATGCTGATACAAGTACAAGCATTACAGAACACAAGCATGGACACAAGAGATTACATTATTGGAATTAAAATTTGGCAAGTGCCTACAGATTTAAGATTGAAAAAAGATAAGTGCCCCGTAATCCCCTTTCTTGTCCCTCTCCTCCCAGGCATGGCAGGTGAAGGCAAAGAGGACGAGAGAGAGAGGCGCCGGGGAATGCGTCGATCGAGAGCATGGCGGAGGAGATCCGTCAACTACTGCCACTAGGGCCAGCAGGGCATGGCAGGGCGAACGGAGCTGCAGCCCAAGAGGAAGCCTGTCGGGGCACAGCTGGAAGACTGCTCGAGGAGCCCGGAGCACCATCCCCACCACTGCATCCAACTCCCCAGCAAATCGCGTTGCCGGGGAGGAGATGCAGATGCAGATGATGGTGTTGCCACCAGATGAAGATGGTGCGGGCGGCGATCAGTCGGAATTGGAGTAGGGGGTTGTCACGGTCCTCCTCGTTGCTATCACTCGAGGTGGAGCTTTTGTCGTTGGTAGATCTCTTCGCGCAGAACCCTAAGTGAATTCCCGAGCGCGTGAAGACCTTGATGGAGAGCAGGCTGCTCTCCATTAATTTAAACTGCAGAACGTGCCCCTCCGTCAAGCTATGGGCACGGGCGAAGGTCTTCCAACCACGGCAAAGATACATTACATGAGGAGCAGGGAAGTCGACATCGACCCACATACCGCCATTCCCATAGCCCCTCATGTGCAACCTCAGAGCATGAGGCAGATCAAGCTCCATTTCTCGGGCGAACAGGGTAGGGAGACGAAGATGGCTGCACAATGGCTTGTACAGCCTGACGAAGAACTCTCGAGGCTGATCTCCAGCGTGGCCTTCCATCAGGGGGGAGCCGCTAGCAGAGGCGCGACCGGTGCCCGCCCCGTCCTCCCCTTCCCTGAGTGCGACGGCGGCCTCAACCTCGTCCCCTCCCTTCTCATCTCACAACGGGCTCCACCGCTGCGAGCTCCGGAGGAGGAGGAATGCGCTGACGAGTGGAGGCCCTCATCATCGCCGCAGGAGCACCAGCACGCCCTCGCCCTCTCACCATGACGAGCGGAAGAAGGCTGCAAAGGAAGAAGAATAAGAAGGAGGTGTGTATAAAAAAGCACCACCTCCATCCCCTTTTATTGAAGAGTAGAGCCGGGGGCTGGCTATAGGACCTTGAAGTATGTCTAGAGGGGGGTGATTAGACTACTTGAACAATTAAAAACTTAACCTTTTCCCAATTTTAGAGTTTGGCAGATTTTAGCTATCTTAGGACAAGTCAAGCAATCATCACACAATTCAAGCAAGCATGCAAAGAGTATATGGGCAGCGGAAATTAAAGCATGCAACTTGCAAGAAAGTAAAGGGAAGGGTTTGGAGGATTCAAACACAATTGGAGACACGGATGTTTTTGGCGTGGTTTCGATAGGTGGTGCTATCGTACATCCACGTTGATGGAGACTTCAACCCACGAAGGGTAACGGTTGCGCGAGACCACAGAGGGCTCCACCCACGAAGGGTCCACGAAGAAGCAACCTTGTCTATCCCACCATGGTGGTCGCCCACGAAGGACTTGCCTCACTAGCAGTAGATCTTCACGAAGTTGGCGATCTCCTTGCCCTTACAAACTCCTTGGTTCAACTCCACAATCTTGTTGGAGGCTCCCAAGTGACACCTAGCCAATCTAGGAGACACCACTCTCCAAGAAGTAACAAATGGTGTGTTGATGATCAACTCCTTGCTCTTGTGCTTCAAATGATAGTCTCCCCAACACTCAACTCTCTCTCATAGGTTTTGGATCTGGCGGAAAGAAGATTTGAGTGGAAAGCAACTTGGGGAAGGCTAGAGATCAAGATTCATATGGTAGGAATGGAATATCTTGGCCTCAACACATGAGTAGGTGGTTCTCTCTCAAAAATGGTAAGTTGGAAGTGTAGGTTTAGTCTGATGGCTCTCTCCACAAATGAAGAGGAGGTGGAGGGATATATATAGCCTCCACACAAAATCTAACCGTTACACACAATTTACCAAACTCGGTGGGACCGATTCAACAGACTCGGTCGGACCGATTTAGTAAACCTAGTGACCGTTAGGATTTTCGGTGGGACTGACATGCAACTCGGTGAGACCGATTCGGTTAGGGTTAGGGCATAACGTAATCTCGGTAAGACCGATTACACAAACTCGGTAAGACCGATTTTGGTAATAAGCTTTCCAGAGAGTTGGTCAGGTAAACTCGGTGGGACCGATTTGCTCTTTTTGGTGAGACCGAAATGTTACAAAAGGGAAACAAAGAGTTTACATTGCAATCTCGGTGGGACCGATCGCTCACTTCGGTTAGACCGAAACGTTACGAAGGGAAACGGAGAGATTACAATCCCATCTCGGTGAGACCGAGATCCCTATCGGTAGAACCGATTTGCCTAGGGTTTGTGGCAGTGGCTATGACTTTTGAAATCGGTGGCGCCGGATAGGAAGAATCAGTGTGACCGATTTTGGCTTTAGGTTTAGGTCATTTGTGGATGTGAGAAAGTAGCTGAGGGTTTTGGAGCATATCACTAAGCACATGAAGCAAGAGGCTCATTAAGCAACACATCATCCCTCCTTGATAGTATTGGCTTTTCCTATAGACTCAATGTGATCTTGGATCACTAAAATATAAAATGAAGAGTCTTGAGCTTTTGAGCTTGAGCCAATCCTTTGTCATTAGTATTTTGAGGGATCCACTTTCATCATCCATGCCATGCCATTCATTGAGCTTTCCTGAAATAATAGTCTTGGAATAGCATTAGCTCAATGAGTTATATGTTGTTATGAATTACCAAAACCACCTAGGGATAGTTGCACTTTCAATCTCCCCCTTTTTGGTAATTGATGACAACATATAGATCAAAGCTTCGACAAATGATAATAAGATTTAACAAGATCGTCGCTTTGAGAAGTATGTGATAAGCAAGAGCTCCCCCTAAATTTGTGCATGGTTTAAGATTTGCTTTGGACTGCAAATGCACAAGGAATTAGGCTCATGGGTTACTCTTCCATGTCACATACATCTTGGTGGAGCGCTCAAAATAATAAAGATTGAATACATGCACTCATCACCAAGCAAAGTGAATGATCACATAGGATAGATAAGATAATATCATCAAACATGCATAAGTGTAGCTTATGATCAAACACATGATCATCAATGTCTCACAAAAATAGCATATTATCTCAAGCAATCAAAAGCAAACAAGTTTAACCACCAAAGCAAGAGAGAACAAAAGCAACACACTCTCTCTCTCGAAGCCTATGATCTATACATTTTTATCCCCCTTTGGCAACAAGTTACCAAAAAGTTCATAGAAAATTCATAGTGCTAGATCAACTCTCAGGCTTGATCTTAAGGTGGTGGTGTCCGGATAACTCCAAGAACGAAGGCTTCAGTTGACGTAGAGGGTGCTGGAGTTGATGCTGGAGCTGGTTGCACTAGAGCTGTAGGAGCTATAACTGGTGCAGATGATGTTGCTCTAGTGCCTGTCACAGGCACTGCAACTGACCTCTGGGCTCTAGGCACTCTAGCAAACACATTAGTGGTAGTCTTGCCCTGCCTCTCCTGCATGTCATCCTGTAGCTGCTCCACAACGGACTGAATCTCAGTTACTTTGACATCTAGATCATGAAATTTGAGTTCCATGATTCTTTCCAAGCCCTCCTGATTTCGAGTGAGGGTGGCCAATCCCTTCTCAATCCTCAGAGTTGATGCTATTAAGTAACCAAGCTGCTCCTGCTTGTTCTTCAAGAAATACTCAGATGCCTCCTCTTGAGTTGGCATCTTGGCAGCCTTCTCCTTCCTTGCCTTCTCCTTCTTCTCTTGAGCATGTACTGATGATGGATCATTCTCATTCATGACAACCCGACTATCCTCAAAGTCTGGATAAAGTGGAAAATGTTCCTTATCCAATAGATATTTGCCTATTCCCATCTTTGAGTTAATCAACTCCTGAATCTGAGGGGCATAACCACAGCTCCTCTTCTGATCTGCTGCAGTCCTCTTAATGGTTTCAACCATAAGGCTCATGACCTTAAATTTCTGAGGTACATCAAACAAATGCAACATGTTGATTGCATGCCCTCTGATCATGTTGTGGTCACCAGACTTAAGCAATAGAGTGTGACTTAGGATCCAATTGATTGTGGGCAGCCCTGACAGAAGATAGTGGACTGACCCAAACTTATGTGTCTCAACAGCTTTTTCTGGGATCTCCTTGTACATGTGTGCCATGGAATTGTGGTCCATCTTCTTCTTGGCATATACATCCAGGTCATCATCATTTTCCTTAGGGGCATTGATCAGTCTTGCCCATTCCTCAACAGTGGACTGGTACCTTGTACCTTCAGACATCCAAACTATCCTTCCATTTGGATAGAAGTGTGCTGTGGAGTAGAATTGCATGATAAGTTCATCATTCCAGTTGGTGAGCTTTTGCCCAACATAATCAGCAACTCCACAAGCAACAAAACTGTCTTGCACTCCAGGATAGTGCTCTTCATTTTCCTTAATATAGGTCCAGTCGACCCACCTCATATCACAAACTATGGGCTTCTTGTCCAACAAGATTGTCTCATAGAAGTCCTGTTGTTCCTTTGTATGGAACCTATAGTCAACAGCAGTTCTTCTCCTTACGGCATATGGATCTGTTAGCCTCCATAGCCTCAACCCTGAGTCTCTTCTGATGTTCATGTCCTCAACCACAGGATGGGCATCATTGTGGTCTAGTATCTTGGGCTTGAGCTTCCTTAGGACCTGTCCTTCTTCATCTTCCTCATCTGCAACATTAGGCACTGGGGCCTTGTTCTTCTCAGCAGCTGGAATACTCCTGGTATTCCTCTTTGGTGCAAGCTTGGCATTGGGGGCAGCTTTGGGTGCTTCCTTGGGCTTAGATGTTGCAGCCCTTGATCTAATAGCATCACCCATAAGCTTCGGTGCCTTGGGTGCTGGTGCAGCAAACTCTTCTTCCTCTTCAGAGTCTCTTCTCATTGAGGGCTTTCCAAGAACCTGGGCAGTTGTGGTTCTTGCTCTCTTCTTCTTCTTATCCTGAGCAGCTTCATCCTTTGATTCAATGGTAAACTTCATAGTTTCTCCAGTAGGAACCTTCTTGGATTTGGAAGTTGTGACTCTCTTTACAGGTGCCTCTTTGGGTTCAGTCTGTTCTGGCACTTGAGTGGACCTTCTGAACTTGGGCATAGGTGTCCTCTTGGCAGGAACCTTCTTGTTCAGTCCAGGCTTTGTGCTATGTGCTGAGCCATACTCCTTTTTGAGCACTACTTTCTTGGAAGTAGCCTCATGCTCTTCAGCTCTATAATCCTCATCTTCAGAGTCTAAAGTTCTCTTCTTCCTTTGCCTGGTAGCAGCCTTAGGCAGGTTGCTAGGAGTGCTTCTGCTGCCTTCATCTGATGTGCTAGAGGGACTAGTGCCCTCACTCATGTGAATCTGCTGTTCTGACTTGTTCTGGCTGTCACTCTGGTCTGACATGCTGCAAGTACTGATTGCTGACCCTGTGAAGAGTTATAGATGAGATAGAATGGATGAGCATCACAAAATGCAGAGATTTTTGCAAAAGAATGATTCAAAAATTCAGTTTTAGTTTTCCACAGAAAGCATTTCAGATCAACCGATTTTCAAACTCGGTGGTACCGAAGCAGTTTTGGAACCTAAACTGATGAACTCGGTTGGACCAAGTCTCAGTTCGGTGGCACCGAGACTGCTAGGGTTTCACAAAGTCCTAAAATCAGTCTCACCGATTAGCAATTCTCGGTCAGACCGAGAGTTACTAGTGCAATGGCATAAGCCAAATCGGTGGGACCGAGTTTTTCAACTCGGTGGGTCCAAGATGGTTTCGGCGGAAACCTAACCCTAAAATTTCGAATCTCATCTAATCTACGGATTGCATTGACTGGATAGGAGTGTTTCAATCGTGGCAAGAATCAATAAGAACACAATGTGCTAGGAATCGGACGAGGATAGCACAGTGATCGAGTCCATACCCTAGCTTGGCGATGAACTCGCTACGGCAGCAACGGCGGGGTTGAAATCCGTTGACGGCAGGGGAGACCAGCAACAGGAGGCGGCTGGCAACGAGGAGACGATCCGGAGACCTTGGAGGCAGAGCGAGCTATTGCGCGCGTGAAGGGGTTCGGAGGAATTTCCAAATTTTTGCCAGTGACTATATATAGCCCGACCCTGTCGGTGTGACCGAGTGGAACAACTCGGTGGCACCGAGATGCATAACTGTGTACAGTTACAGCAACTCGGTGTGACCAAAAAGTTCAAATCGGTTGCACCGAGATTGAAAACTCAGATCGACTTAATGATCTCGGTAGGACCGAAATGGAGGAATCGGTCAGACCGAGAATCACAAAGAAGTTTTGGAAGTTTAAGTCTATGACGAATCGGGGACTCCGAGTGCTCCTCACACAGAGTGGTCCGAATCTGACTTGATCAAATTTTGAGATGTAGCATGAATTGAGTTTGAGACGAGAAAAGCATAGATAGCTAGAGAAGGTTCTTAGGCATTCTTGTCCATCCACTTGGCAAAAAGAAAAGAAACCCAAACAATCAAAGCAACAAGTGGATGTCCTCGAATGAGTAAAATATGCACCAACATGCTCACACAATAAGATGGCAAATGAAATATGTGGCAAAGCATGCACAACCAATTCTAGCATCTATCAAACAATTGGCGATGACTAGGTCATCTATATATGAGTATATTGACTTAGGAGTCAAATGAAAAACATTTGATCATAGGTCATACTCATCGTTTAAGCTCAAGTGGGGTTACCACTTTTACATAATGCATTGATGTGTTCACACCATTAGAGTTGCTTTGACTCAATTCTTAGAGTAAAGCTCCCTCTAGATGTGAGATCCCCTTTTAGAGGGATGAACTAACCTTGGGTTTTGTCGATGATGACTTCATGTAGGTGTTGAAGATGTGGATGCTCAATGTTGATGTAGATCATTTGGAGCAATCCTTTGGAGTGAGTTGCACTTTCAATACCTACACGGGTTAGTCCCACAAGGAACAAACAAGAATATCCATAGACATAGAGTGAAGCACACACAAGATGATGTCCATGAAATCATTAGGTTACCTTGTCCCTTGCCTTACCAACATGAGGGTTTGTGACTCCTTGAACTAGTGCAAGATGTGGAAGTTGATTGCACTTGTTCTTGCCATAATGATATGAGTGAAGAATGTTGGCGGAGTCACCCTCAAGAACTCTCTAGTTCTTCTTCTTCGGGATCCACATCATCTTGATGGGAATCCTTGGAGTTGCGGTTGTACTTGATGAAGTAGAACTTGACGTAGTCATGGGAACCCACTTGAACAAGGCCTTAGGTGCTTCTTCAAATGCATCAATCTCTTCTTGAAGCTTGCCCTTGCCTTTGTTTTTGTGGTCTTGTGGTGGAAGATCATCTTGTGCTTGTGTTCCTTTGAAGGAAGTAGGATCATACTTCTCTTGTTGAGAAACAAACTTCGTCTTGGGGTATTGATCTTCTTCCCACTCAACTCCATGGGCATTGAACTTTCGTTCAAAACCAACACCTTGATTCTTCCGGTGCCTTCCTTGCTTGCGTACAATTTCCTCGAATTGCTTACTCCCGGCAAGGCTCTTGTAAACACCTTTCTCTATAATTCCCTTCAATAAGCTATTTTCTTGCTCAAGTGTAACTTGGCTAAGAGAATCATTAGTGGAATCAAGAGAACTACTAGAAGCAACAATATTGGATTTGACATTATTATTGTTACTACTAGAGGAAGTATCTTTCTTGTACTTGTTACTAGACTTGACTTGAGGCATGTAAGTAGATAAGAGTAAACGCTTGGCAATGTAAGAAGAACTTTTCTTACGGAGATCATCATTGATTGCTTTTAAGAACTCATGCTCTTGCTCAAGATTGAGCTTTTCAAAGCGTAACTTCTCATGAGCCCTTAAAAGTTCTCGATGATCTTCGAATATAGTTTCATGAGCCAACTTAAGAGTGTTTAGTTCTTTAGTTAGAAGCTCAATCTTCTCCTTATCATTGTCATTTGTTTTATCTTGATTAGCATGATTAATTGATGTTTCATCATAGTATTCATCACTAGAGTTGTCAACAAGTAAATCATCATCCACAAGCAAGTCATCTTCATCACTATCGAAATCAACATACTCAGGATGTGTTACCTTTGGACCTTTGGCCATGAAGCATCTTCCGATTCCTTCATTTGGTGAATCAAATATGTCATAAGAGTTGGTTGACACAAGTGCTAGAGCAGCAACACCTTCATCTTGAGTATATTCGGAGTCGGAGTGATAGCTTCTCTCGGAGTGATTGTTGGAGTCGGATACCCATCCACCAACATGAGCTTGATGTCTTCGTTTTGTGTAGCTCCTTGATGACTTGTCCTTCCTTTCCGAATCCTTGCTTCTCCGTGAGGGTCTTCGTTCATAACGATCATCTCTACTCCTCCTCTCACTTGGTGGTGATTCTTCTCTTTTGCTTCTTCTTCTTGGAGAATCTTCTCTTCTTTTGTAGGGTGCCGTACAATCATTGGAATAGTGTCCGGGTCTCCCACAGTTGTAGCAATTGCGCTCTCGACTAGAAGATCTTTTGTCATTGTAAGACCTTGACTTGGAGTTTCTTTCTTTGCTTCTACTCTTGTAGAATTTGTTGAAGTTCTTCACCATTAAGCTCAATTCTTCATTGAAGGTTTGTTTCTCACTTGATGATGTGGGGGCTTCACTTGAGGCTTTGTAAGCACCACTTGACTTGTTGTGAAGTTCCTCCTTATCCTTGAGTGACATCTCATGAGCAAAAATTCTTCCAATGACTTCTGTTGGCTTGAGATCTTTGTAGTTTGGCATCATTTGGATCAATGTGCACACGGTATCATACTTCCATGCTCTTAGGATCTTCTTGATGATGAATCTGTCGGTCATCTCTTCACTCCCTAAGCCGGCAATCTCATTTGTGATAAGAGCAAGCCTAGAGTACATTTCAGCGACACCTTCACCATCCTTCATTTTGAACTTGTCAAGCTGACTTTGGAGCACATCCAACTTGGATTCCTTGACGGATTCGGTACCTTCATGCATATCAATCAAAGTATCCCAAATTTCCTTTGCATTCTCAAGACGGTTGATTTTGTTGAATTCTTCGGGGCACAATCCGTTGAAGATGATATCACAAGCTTGAGCGTTGTATTGCAGCATCTTCAATTCTTCCGCATTAGCATCACGGTTCGGTTCTCTCCCATCAAAGAATTCACCTTGCAAGCCAATACAAATAATTGCCCAAACAGCGGGGTTATGTCCAAGAATATGCATTTTCATCTTATGCTTCCAACTAGCAAAATTAGTACCATCAAAGTAAGGACCTCTACGGTGATAATTTCCCTCGCTAGACGCCATACTCTCCTACGTTGTGAAACCAAGGCTATGACCACCAAAAGCTATGGAAATCAAAGCAAATGGAGACAAAATCTCTTATACCACTTATAGGACCTTGAAGTATGTCTAGAGGGGGGGTGATTAGACTACTTGACCAATTAAAAACTTAACCTTTTCCCAATTTTAGAGTTTGGCAGATTTTAGCTATCTTAGGACAAGTCAAGCAATCATCACACAATTCAAGCAAGCATGCAAAGAGTATATGGGCAGCGGAAATTAAAGCATGCAACTTGCAAGAAAGTAAAGGGAAGGGTTTGGAGGATTCAAATGCAATTGGAGACATGGATGTTTTTGGCGTGGTTCTGATAGGTGGTGCTATCGTACATCCACGTTGATGGAGACTTCAACCCACGAAGGGTAACGGTTACGCGAGTCCACGGAGGGCTCCACCCACGAAGGGTCCACGAAGAAGCAACCTTGTCTATCCCACCATGGCTGTCGCCCATGAAGGACTTGCCTCACTAGCGGTAGATCTTCACGAAGTAGGCGATCTCCTTGCCCTTACAAACTCCTTGGTTCAACTCCACAATCTTGTCGGAGGCTCCCAAGTGACACCTAGCCAATCTAGGAGACACCACTCTCCAAGAAGTAACAAATGGTGCGTTGATGATGAACTCCTTGCTCTTGTGCTTCAAATGATAGTCTCCCCAACACTCAACTCTCTCTCATAGGTTTTGGATCTGGTGGAAAGAAGATTTGAGTGGAAAGCAACTTGGGGAAGGCTAGAGATCAAGATTCATATGGTAGGAATGGAATATCTTGGCCTCAACACATGAGTAGGTGGTTCTCTCTCAGAAATGGTAAGTTGGAAGTGTAGGTTTAGTCTGATGGCTCTCTCCACGAATGAAGAGGAGGTGGAGGGGTATATATAGCCTCCACACAAAATCTAACCGTTACACACAATTTACCAAACTCGGTGGGACAGATTCAACAAACTCGGTTGGACCGATTTAGTAAACCTAGTGACCGTTAGGATTTTCGGTGGGACTGACATGCAACTCGATGAGACCGATTCGGTTAGGGTTAGGGCATAATGTAATCTTGGTAAGACCGATTACACAAACTCGGTGTGATTGATTTTGGTAATAAGCTTTCCAGAGAGTTGGTCAGGTAAACTCGGTGGGACCGATTTGTCTTTTTGGTGAGACCGAAATGTTACAAAAGGGAAACAGAGAGTTTACATTGCAATCTCGGTGGGACTGATCGCTCACTTCGGTTAGACCGAAACGTTACGAAGGGAAACAGAGAGATTACAATCCCATCTCGGTGAGACCGAGATCCCTATCGGTAGAACCGATTTGCCTAGGTTTTGTGGCAGTGGCTATGACTTTTGAAATCGGTAGCGCCGGATAGGAAGAATCAGTGTGACCGATTTTGGCTTTAGGTTTAGGTCATTTGTGGATGTGAGAAAGTAGCTGAGGGTTTTGGAGCATATCACTAGCCACATGAAGCAAGAGGCTCATTAAGCAACACCTCATCCCTCCTTGATAGTATTGGCTTTTCCTATAGACTCAATGTGATCTTGGATCACTAAAATATAAAATGAAGAGTCTTGAGCTTTTGAGCTTGAGCCAATCCTTTGTCATTAGTATTTTGAGGGATCCACTTTCATCATCCATGCCATGCCATTCATTGAGCTTTCCTAAAATAATAGTCTTGGAATAGCATTAGCTCAATGAGCTATATGTTGTTATGAATTACCAAAACCACCTAGGGATAGTTGCACTTTCACTGGCCCCTCTCCCCAAGGGCGACCGCCCCGCTCATCGAACACGACCCCCGAAGGCACGGGGAGTCAGGACCGACCCGCTGCTCCAACCAGCGATGCGCGGTTTCCGCTGCGGCACTCACACCCGTGCCCTCCACGTCCATCACCTACCCTTCATGAGGCATGGAAGACACGTGGTGGATGGGCCGGAGGCACGGAGGCAAGTGGGATGGTCCTTTCTGCCCCGTGATCATTTGCCACGAGCGCCATGCAGGCCACGATCCAGACTTTTTTCGTAACGTCACACACACATGCGGGGAAACCGGAAACCGGCCCGGAATCAAGACTAATGAAGAAGCAAAGAAGATCTCAAGAGACCAGCCTCTTCAAAAGCGATGCCTGTGCACTTGTTAGGCCCTACCCCAACGACGCTCGGCAGCGCATTCGGGGTAGGCTCGGGGGCTTCTGTCGGTGCAACAGACCCAGGGCCCGTTGACCTGACTATGCACAGGCACGAGATCAAGATTGAAGCACCGGAGCAAGAGACCAAGATACTCGAAGATCCAACTAACAGATCAGAAAGAACCAAGACAAAGGCAGAAGGACCAGATGTTGTCAAAAGAGAGGCCTCCTTTGCCGGGCAGGCGAGCCCGACAAGGGGCAAGGCCACCCCAGAAGAAGAGGACCAAGGCGTCCCGGCAGGGCCTGCCGGGACTCGCGGAGACCAGATCACCCCACCGACTGCTCCACCACGACCCACGTCGTGGATCAGTGTGGTGTCAAGACACAGGATGATTAATTGGCAACCATTCGCCACATGGCGGCCACTTCCTACCAAGTAAACCCACAAATGACACCCGTCCAGAGACGTGTCAAGCGAGCAGGCGTGGAGTTGGCGAATTAGCCCGGCAAGCCTTGACGGGCAACCAATGACATGACACTAAGTAGCACATTAAATGCATGTTGTCAGCCTGCAGAGTTAGGTATGATAGCACTGTTTGCTGTCATATTAGTGTCTTATGACCAACTTGCCATTGTGGTAACCCCTTGATCTATAAAAGGAGGCCCATGGCAACGATTCGAGGGGTTAGAAGTTTAGATCAATCACACCCCCTTACACGTGTAGTCTCCGCTGCCCCGAAGCAACCCTACCGGGCAAGTGTACTACGCACTGCCACCACCTTTCCCAATCAATCCACTAAAGCAGGAGTAGAGTTTTATGCCTCGCGGCGGCCTGAACCTGGGTAAAACTGCCTGTGTGATCCCTGCCGTGCTGCCTTGCGTTGGTCTGCTCTTTGTGCAACGTGACTCCCGCCTGCTGAACCAGCAAGGGGCCGTCTTGGTCCCATAGGTGGCTGTGGTTTCCCGCGACACCCTCCACCAACAAACACACTCCACGGCTGATCCAAATCCACGGGTACCGTCCATACCAACAACAATCCTGGGGGAGTTTTGTTTAATTATTTGCAATTTGAATTCAGGACTGGGAATCCATATTACCGCCGCTCTCGTGCAAGAGCGGGTGAATAAACACTCATCGTGAGAATAACCCGCTTAGCATGGAAGATACTTACTACCTCCTGTCACTCTATGAACAATCCAGGCACACAAAAAGGGATATTCATTTGAAGTTTTTAGAGGTGGCACATGCAAATTTACTTAGAATGGCAGGGTAATACCGCATATAGGTAGGTATGGTCGACTCATCTGGAATAACTTGGGTTTCAGGATTTTGATGCACAAGCAGTATTCCCACTTAGTACAGGCGAAAGCTTGCAAATAGGTTGAGAAGCGGCCAGCTAGAGAGCGAAAATGGTCATGAACATGCATTATGCATAAGTAACATTGGATACTAGTATGAGTAGGATATGAACACCATGAACATAAATATCATAGAGGCTATGTTGGTTTTGATTCAACTACATGCATGAACATGTGCCAAGTCAAGCCACTCGAACATTCAGAGGAGGATACCATATCATCATACTACATCACAATCATTTTAACGCAATGTTGACATCCAAGATAGATCATTATCCACTCCTAGCTACTTAAGCATGGCATGAGAAACTATAGTCTCTAAGGGTCATTGCAAACATATTTAATCATAATAGGCTGAAAATGGATACTGGGTTAAACATATTTACAAAAACAGAACAAGTTGAGTTCATACCCGTTTCTCGCTGCCACAGCCAGTACATCAAATATCATCATTATTTCCTTTCACTTGCACGACTGAATGATATGAAATAATAATAGTGCAAGAGTGTCGTGGACTAAGCTGGAATCTGCAAACTTTTTATTCAAATGAGAAGACAAGGTAATTTGGGCTCTTTGATAGATCAACAATAATGCATATGAGAGCCACTCAACAATTTGATCGTGGTCTTCTCCTTGGCATGACTCAATAATCAAAAATGAAATTCAGAGAAACACACTGAATATTTTTGGAGTTTTTGGTTTTTCTAGAAGAAAGCAAATAAAAAGGAAAAACAAAGACGCGAAAAACTATTTACACAGGAGAGCTCCCAACAAGCAAAAGAAGAACAAGGAAATCGTTTGGGGTTTTCTTTTTAATACTACAACTAACTACGCTAGAAACAAAAACAAAAAGAAGCAAGAAACATTTTTTTGATTTTCTCAAAGTTTTTCAAACACACAAGAAAGCGGGAAAATAAATCTAGCATGGATAATACAATGAAAAAGTGTGAACACCGACAATTGGAATGAAATGTGTGAACAATGAATATAATGTCGGTTGAAATACATACTCCCCAAGCTTAGGCTTTTGGCCTAACTTGGTAATCACCACTCGAAGAAGCCATCAAGTCCTATGTTGAAGTGTTGTGGAGCGGGCACCTGAGTGCACTTACCTTCTCTCTAGCAAGTAAACACTTCATAATGAATAGAGCAAAATAATGCACAGAAGGAAAATGCAAGCTAGTGGAGGTGACACCCGACACCCCTCTCTCATCTCCCACTGTCAGAGTGCGGTAAAAATTTTGAAACTCTGCGGGCCTAGGCTCTCTTAAATCCTCGTCAGAAGGGATCAAGCATATGTCACAAAATTCAGTGAGTGGTATGTGATGGGTTTCAGCATATAAATTAAACTGCACCTCAGGAGGGTTATTCCTACTTAAGAAATGAAACTTTGCACAAAGGAATTTGTGAGGACATGATACTATTCACACTCAGCTGCGATGAAATCAGTGAGGCCAGCATTAGCAGCAAATTGTGCACACTCTTGACGGATTTTGGCTCCATCCATGAATGGGTTGTGCGGCCATTCGCAAGGCTGTACCTCCGCCATTCTCTGGGTGTGGAGATCATTGAAAGATGACCCCCCAATAACTCCCTTGGAGTTCTTCTTGGAAGCAAACTTCCTAAAGAAACTCATCTTTTTCCTATGAACAAAATTTTGAAATTTTTAGTCCACAAAATTTTTCTCAACAAAACTTCACACGATTAATAGCAACTACTCGTAGGGATGTATAAAGGCCATATCAAGCATTCAAAGTACTTAGAACTCTAACAATTCAACATGCAAGCTCTTCTACAATAGCACCAAGAGTAACTAATTGTTCAAAATGTAAGCCACTAAAGCAAAAACTAATTGGGCCAATGGAGGAGTCACATACCAAGCAGCAATCCCCCAAAACAGTTTTAGAAACAGAGCTTCGAGCAAAGAGAACGAAATCCGTGGTTTGAGAGCAAGAACACGGGGGAGAGAGCAATGGTGATTTTTTTTCTGGAGGTAGGTGATGACATGGGCTAAAGAGATAAGTGAAGGGGCCCATGTGGGCACCACAACCCACCAGGGTGCACCTGGGGCTGCTGGCGTGCCTAGGTGGGTTGTGCCCACCTGGTGCACCCCCCTCTGATATTATTTGCATCAAAAATTCGGAAATATTCAGAAAAAATCATATTAAATTTTTAGGGAATTCTGAGAACTTTTATTTTTGGGTCATTTTTTTATTGCACGGGAAATTCAGAAAACAGACAAAACATGGCATTTTATTTCATTTAACTAAGAAAAATAGAAAATAAAAGGCAAGGACAGAAGATAGTGGCTACTAAATTCATCAACTTCATACTTGTTGGGGAACGTAGTAATTTCAAAAAAAATCCTACGCACATGCAAGATCATGGTGGTGCATAGCAACGAGAGGGGAGAGTGTTGTCCACGTACCCTCGTAGACCATAAGCGGAAGCGTTATGACAACGCAGTTGATGTAGTCGTACGTCTTCACGATCCGACCGATCCAAGCACCGAACGTACGGCACCTCCGAGTTCAGCACACATTCAGCTCGATGACGATTCCCGGACTCCGATCCAGCAAAGTGTCGGGGATGAGTTCCGTCAGCACGACAGCGTGGTGACGATGATGATGTTCTACCGACGCAGGGCTTCGCCTAAGCACCACAACGATATGACCGAGGTGGAATATGGTGGAGGGGGGCACCGCACATGGCTAAGGAACGATCACGAAGATCAACTTGTGTGTTCTAGGGTGCCCCCCTGCCCCCGTATATAAAGGAGGGAGGGGGGAGGTGCGGCCGGCCCCCTAGGGGTGCGCCTGGAGGAGTCCTACTCCCACCGGGAGTAGGACTCCCCCCTCTTGCCTTGGTGGAGAAGGAAAGGGGGGAGCCGCCCCCCCCCCCCCCGCTCCTTGTCCTATTCGGACTAGGGGGGAGGGGGCGCGCGGCCTGCCCTGGCCGGCCCTCCTCTTCTCCCCCATGGCCCACTAAGGCCCATTAACCCCCGGGAGGGTTCCGGTAACCCCCCGGTGTTCCGGTAAAATCCTGATTTCACCCGGAACCATTCTGATATCCAAATATAGGCTTCCAATATATCAATCTTTATGTCTCGACCATTTCGAGACTCCTCGTCATGTCCGTGATCACATCCGGGACTCTGAACAATCTTCGGTACATCAAAACTTATAAACTCATAATAAAACTGTCATCGTAACGTTAAGTGTGCGGACCCTACGGGTTCGAGAACTATGTAGACATGACCTAGAACTATTCTCGATCAATAACCAATAGCGGAACCTGGATGCTCATATTGGCTCCTACATATTCTACTAAGATCTTTATCGGTCAAACCGCATAACAACATACATTGTTCCCTTTGTCATCGGTATGTTACTTGCCGGAGATTCGATTGTCGGTATCCAATACCTAGTTCAATCTCGTTACCGGCAAGTCTCTTTACTCGTTACGTAATGCATCATTCCGTAACTAACTCATTAGCTACATTGCTTGCAAGGCTTATAGTGATGTGCATTATCGAGAGGGCCCACAGATACCTCTCCGACAATCGGAGTGACAAAACCTAATCTCGAAATACGCCAACCCAACATGTACCTTCGGAGACACCTGTAGAGCTCCTTTATAATCACCCAGTTACATTGTGACGTTTGGTAGCACATAAAGTGTTCCTCCGGTAAACGGGAGTTGCATAATCTCATAGTTACAAGAACATGTATAAGTCATGAAGAAAGCAATAGCAACATACTAAATGATCAAGTGCTAGGCTAACGGAATGGGTCATGTCAATCACATCATTCTCCTAATGATGTGATCCCGTTAATCAAATGACAACACATGTCTATGGTTAGGAAACATAACCATCTTTGATTAATGAGCTAGTCAAGTAGAGGCATACTAGTGACGTTACGTTTGTCTATGTATTCACACATGTATCATGTTTCCGGTTAATACAATTCTAGCATTAATAATAAACATTTATCATGATATGAGGAAATAAAGGGCATATTTCCTTCAGTCTCCCACTTGCACTAGAGTCAATAATCTAGATTACACAGTAATGATTCTAACACCCATGGAGTCTTGGTGCTGCTCATGTTTTGCTCGTGGAAGAGGCTTAGTCAACGGGTCTGCAACATTCAGATCCGTTTGTATCTTGCAAATCTCTATGTCTCCCACCTGGACTTGGTCCCGAATGGAATTGAAGCGTCTCTTGATGTGCTTGGTCCTCTTGTGAAATCTGGATTCTTTTGCCAAGGCAATTGCACCAGTATTGTCACAGAAGATCTTCATTGGTCCCGATGCACTAGGTATGACACCTAGATCGGAAATGAACTCCTTCATCCAGACTCCTTCATTTGCTGCTTCCGAAGCAGCTATGTACTCCGCTTCACATGTAGATCCCGCCACGACGCTTTGTTTAGAACTGCACCAACTTACAGCTCCACCGTTTAATAAAAACACGTATCTGGTTTGCAATTTAGAATCGTCCGGAGCAGTGTCAAAGCTTGCATCGACGTAACCATTTACGACTAGCTCTTTGTTACCTCCATATACGAGAAACATATCCTTAGTCCTTTTCAGGTATTTCAGGATGTTCTTGACCACTGTCCAGTGATCCACTCCTGGATTACTTTGGTACCTCCCTGCTAAGCTTATTGCTAAGCATACGTAAGGTCTGGTACACAACATTTCATACATGATAGAGCCTATGGCTGAAGCATAGGGAACATCTTTCATTTTCTCTCTATCTTCTGCTGTGGTCGGGCATTGAGTCTGACTCAACTTCACTCCTTGTAATACAGGCAAGAACCCTTTCTTTGCCTGATCCATTTTGAACTTTTTCAAAACTTTATCAAGGTATGTGCTTTGTGAAAGTCCTATTAAGCGTCTTGATCTATCTCTATAAATCTTGATGCCCAATATGTAAGCAGCTTCACCGAGGTCTTTCATAGAAAAACTTTTATTCAAGTATCCCTTTATGCTATCCAGAAATTCTATATCATTTCCAATTAATAATATGTCATCTACATATAATATCAGAAATGCTACAGAGCTCCCACTCACTTTGTTGTAAATACAGGCTTCTCCAAAAGTCTGTATAAAACCATATGCTTTGATCACACTATCAAAGCGTTTATTCCAACTCCGAGATGCTTGCACAGTCCATAAATGGATCGCTGGAGCTTGCACACTTTGTTAGCACCTTTTGGATCAACAAAACCTTCTAGTTGCATCATATACAACTCTTCTTCCAGAAATCCATTCAAGAATGCAGTTTTGACATCCATCTGCCAAATTTCATAATCATAAAATGCAGCAATTGCTAACATGATTCGAACAGACTTAAGCATCGCTACGGGTGAGAAAGTCTCATCATAGTCAACCCCTTGAACTTGTCGAAAACCTTTCGTAACAAGTCAAGCTTTATAGACAGTTACATTACCATTAGCGTCAGTCTTCAAGATCCATTTATTCTCAATGGCTTGCCGATCATCGGGCAAGTCAACCAAAGTCCATACTTTGTTCTCATACATGGATCCCATCTTAGATTTCATGGCTTCTAGCCATTTTGCGGAATCTGGGGTCATCATCGCTTCCTCATAGTTCATAGGTTCGTCATGGTCAAGTAACATGACTTCCAGAATAGGATTACCGTACCACTCTGGTGCGGATCTTACTCTGGTAGACCTACGAGGTTCAGTAGAAACTTGATCTGAAGTTTCATGATAAATATCATTAGCTTCCTCACTAATTGGTGTAGTTGTCATAGGAACCGGTTCTTGTGATGGACTACTTTCCAATAAGGGAGCAGGTACAGTTACCTCATCAAGATCTACTTTCCTCCCACTCACTTCTTTCGAGAGAAACTCCTTCTCTAGAAAGGATCCGAATTTAGCGACGAAAATCTTGCCATCAGATCTGTGATAGAAGGTGTACCCAACAGTCTCTTTTGGGTATCCTATGAAGACACATTTCTCCGATTTGGGTTCGAGCTTATCTGGTTGAAGTTTCTTCACATAAGCATCGCAGCCCCAAACTTTAAGAAACGACAACTTTGATTTCTTGCCAAACCACAGTTCATGAGGCGTCGTCTCAACGGATTTTGATGGTGCCCTATTTAACGTGAATGCGGCCGTCTTTAAAGCATAACCCCAAAACGATAGCGGTAAATCAGTAAGAGACATCATAGGTCGCACCATATCTAGTAAAGTACGATTACGACGTTCGGACACACCATTTTGTTGTGGTGTTCCGGGTGGCTTGAGTTGCGAAACTATTCCGCATTGTTTCAAATGTAAACCAAACTCGTAACTCAAATATTCTCCTCCACGATCAGATTGTAGAAATTTTATTTTCTTGTTACGATGATTTTCCACTTCACTCTGAAATTCTTTGAACTTTTCAAATGTTTCAGACTTGTGTTTCATTAAGTAGATATACCCATATCTGCTCAAATCATCTGTGAAGGTGAGAAAATAACGATACCCGCCTCAAGCCTCAATATTCATTGGACCACAAACATCAGTATGTATGATTTCCAACAAATCAGTTGCTCGCTCCATAGTTCCGGAGAACGGCGTTTTAGTCATCTTGCCCATGAGGCACGGTTCGCAAGTACCAAGTGATTCATAATCAAGTGATTCCAAAAGTCCATCAGTATGGAGTTTCTTCATGCACTTTATACCGATATGACCTCGGCAGTGCCACAAATAAGTTGCACTATCATTATCAACTCTGCATTTTTTGGCTTCAACACTATGAATATGTGTATCACTACTATCGATATTCAATAAAAATAGACCATCTTCAAGGGTGCATGACCATAAAAGATATTACTCATATAAATAGAACAACCATTATTCTCTGATTTAAATGAATAACCGTCTCGCATCTAACAAGATCCAGATATAATGTTCATGCTCAATGCTGGCACCAAATAACAATTATTTAGGTCTAAAACTAATCCCGATGGTAGATGTAGAGGTAGCGTGCCGACCGCGATCACATCGACTTTGGAACCATTTCCCACGCGCATCGTCACCTCGTCCTTAGCCAATCTTCGCTTAATCCATAGTCCCTGTTTCGAGTTGCAAATATTAGCAACAGAACCAGTATCAAATACCCAGGTACTACTGCGAGCATTAGTAAGGTACACATCAATAACATGTATATCACATATACCTTTGTTCACTTTTCCATCCTTCTTATCCGCCAAATACTTGGGGAAGTTCCGCTTCCAGTGTCCAGTCTGCTTGCAGTAGAAGCACTCAGTCTCAGGCTTAGGACCAGACTTGGGTTTCTTCTCTGGAGCGGCAACTTGTTTGCTGTTCTTCTTGAAGTTCCCCTTCTTCTTCCCTTTGCCCTTTTTCTTGAAACTGGTGGTCTTGTTGACCATCAACACTTGATGCTCCTTCTTGATTTCTACCTCCGCAGCTTTTAGCATTGCGAAGAGCTCGGGAATAGTCTTGTCCATCCCTTGCATATTATAGTTCATCATGAAGCTCTTGTAGCTTGGTGGCAGTGATTGAAGAATTTTGTCAATGACACTATCATCAGGAAGATTAACTCCCACTTGAATCAAGTGATTATTATACCCAGACATTTTGAGTATGTGTTCACTGACAGAACTATTCTCCTCCATCTTGCAGCTATAGAACTTATTGGAGACTTCATATCTCTCAATCCGGGCATTTGCTTGAAATATTAACTTCAACTCCTGGAACATCTCCATGACGTTCAAAACATCGTTGAAGACCCGGTTCTAAGCCGTAAAGCATGGCACACTGAACTATCGAGTAGTCATCAGCTTTGCTCTGCCAGACGTTCTTAACGTCGTCAGTTGCATCAGCAGCAGGCCTGGCACCCAGCGGTGCTTCCAGGACGTAATTCTTCTATGCAGCAATGAGGATAATCCTCAGGTTACGGACCCAGTCCGTGTAATTGCTACCATCATCTTTCAACTTTGCTTTCTCAAGGAACGCATTAAAATTCAACGGAACAACAGCACGAGCCATCTATCTACAACAAACATAGACAAGCAAAATACTATCAGGTACTAAGTTCATGATAAATTTAAGTTCAATTAATCATATTACTTAAGAACTCCCACTTAGACAGACATCTCTCTAGTCATCTAAGTGATCACGTGATCCAAGTCAACTAAACCATGTCCGATCGTCACGTGAGATGGAGTAGTTTCAATGGTGAACATCACTATGTTGATCATATCTACTATATGATTCACGTTCGACCTTTCGGTCTCCGTGTTCCGAGGCCATATCTGTTATATGCTAGGCTCGTCAAGTTTAACCTGAGTATTCCGCGTGTGCAACTGTTTTGCACCCATTGTATTTGAACGTAGAGCCTATCACACCCGATCATCACGTGGTGTCTCAGCACGAAGAACTTTCGCAACGGTGCATACCCAGGGAGAACACTTCTTGATAATTTTAGTGAGAGATCATCTTAAAATGCTACCGTCAATCAAAGCAAGATAAGATGCATAAAGGATAAACATCACATGCAATCAATATAAGTGATATGATATGGCCATCATCATCTTGTGCTTGTGATCTCCATCTCTGAAGCACCGTCATGATCACCATCGTCACCGGCGCGACACCTTGATCTCCATCGTAGCATCGTTGTCGTTACGCCATCTATTGCTTATACGACTATCGCTACCGCTTAGTGATAAAGTAAAGCAATTACAGGGCGTTTGCATTTCATACAATAAAGCGACAACCATATGGCTCCTGCCAGTTGCTGATAACTTCGGTTACAAAACATGATCATCTCATACAATAAAATATAGCATCACGTCTTGACCATATCATATCACAACATGCCCTGCAAAAACAAGTTAGACATCCTCTACTTTGTTGTTGCAAATTTTACGTGGCTGCTACGGGCTTAGCAAGAACCGTTCTTACCTACGCATCAAAACCACAATGATAGTTCGTCAAGTTAGTGTTGTTTTAACCTTCGCAAGGACCGGGCGTAGCCACACTCGGTTCAACTAAAGTTGGAGAAACAGACACCCGCTAGTCACCTGTGTGCAAAGCACGGCAATAAAACCAGTCTCGCGTAAGCGTACGCGTAATGTCGGTCTAGGCCGCTTCATCCAACAATACCGCTGAACCACAGTATGACATACTGGTAAGCAGTATGACCACAACTCACTTGTGTTCTACTCGTGCATATAACATCAACGCATAAAACCTGGCTCGGATACCACTGTTGGGGAACGTAGTAATTTCAAAAAAATTCCTACGCACATGCAAGATCATGGTGATGCATAGCAACGAGAGGGGAGAGTGTTGTCCACGTACCCTCGTAGACCGTAAGCGGAAGCGTTATGACAACGCGGTTGATGTAGTCGTACGTCTTCACGATCCGATCGATCCAAGCACCGAGCGTACAGCACCTCCGAGTTCAGCACACGTTCAGCTCGATGACGATCCCCGGACTCCGATCCAGCAAAGTGTCGGGGATGAGTTCCGTCAGCACGACGGCGTGGTGACGATGATGATGTTCTACTGACGAAGGACTTCGCCTAAGCACCACAACGATATGACCGAGGTGGAATATGGTGGAGGGGGGCACCGCACACGGCTAAGGAACGATCACGAAGATCAACTTGTGTGTTCTAGGGTGCCCCCATGCCCCCGTATATAAAGGAGGGAGGGGGGAGGTGGGGCCGGCCCCCTAGGGGTGCGCCTGGAGGAGTCCTACTCCCGCCGGGAGTAGGACTCCCCCCTCTTGCCTTGGTGGAGAAGGAAAGGGGGGATGGGAAAGAGGAAAGGGGGGCGCCCCCCCCCTCCTTGTCCTATTCGGACTAGGGGGGAGGAGGCGCGCGGCCTGCCCTGGCCGGCCCTCCTCTTCTCCCTCATGGCCCACTAAGGCCCATTAACCCCCAGGAGGGTTCCGGTAACCCCCCGGTGTTCCGGTAAAATCCCGATTTCACCCGGAACCATTCCGATATCCAAATATAGGCTTCCAATATATCAATCTTTATGTCTCGACCATTTCGAGACTCCTCGTCATGTCCGTGATCACATCCGGGACTCCGAACAATCTTCGGTACATCAAAACTTATAAACTCATAATAAAACTGTCATCGTAACGTTAAGCGTGCGGACCCTACGGGTTTGAGAACTATGTATACATGACCTAGAACTATTCTCGGTCAATAACCAATAGCGGAACCTGGATGCTCATATTGGCTCCTACATATTCTACGAAGATCTTTATCGGTCAAACCGCATAACAACATATGTTGTTCCCTTTGTCATCGATATGTTACTTGCCCGAGATTCTATCGTCGGTATCCAATACCTAGTTCAATCTCATTACCGGCAAGTCTCTTTACTCGTTACGTAATGCATCATTCCGTAACTAACTCATTAGCTACATTGCTTGCAAGGCTTATAGTGATGTGCATTACCGAGAGGGCCCAGAGATACCTCTCCGACAATCGGAGTGACAAAACCTAATCTCGAAATACGCCAACCCAACATGTACCTTCGGAGACACCTGTAGAGCTCCTTTATAATCACCCAGTTACGTTGTGACGTTTGGTAGAACATAAAGTGTTCCTCCGGTAAATGGGAGTTGCATAATCTCATAGTTACAAGAACATGTATAAGTCATGAAGAAAGCAATAGCAACATACTAAATGATCAAGTGCTAGGCTAACGGAATGGGTCATGTCAATCACATCATTCTCCTAATGATGTGATCTTGTCGATCAAATGACAACACATGTCTATGGTTAGGAAACATAACCATCTTTGATTAATGAGCTAGTCAAGTAGAGGCATACTAGTGACGTTAAGATTGTCTATGTATTCACACATGTATCATGTTTCCGGTTAATACAATTCTAGCATGAATAAGAAACATTTATCATGATATGAGGAAATAAATAATAACTTTATTATTGCCTCTAGGGCATATTTCCTTCAATAGCTCCCAAAAGTGATCCATTAATAAGGTTGATCAAGTCTTATTAACAACCACCTTTGATTAGCATGAAACCAAATAACTTTTGTAAAACACTAAGTTACCTCAACGGGGATATGCATGTCCCCAATGATAAGTATATCATATTTCTTTTTGGCAGTAGGAAGAGGTAGTTGAAAACTTCCAATAGTGATTGTCGGAGATTTTTTCAATAACATTAATACCATTCACTTGGAATTGTTTCTTCGGAAAGTGCACC
The DNA here is from genome assembly GCA_963921465.1 of Triticum timopheevii. NCBI lineage: Eukaryota > Viridiplantae > Streptophyta > Magnoliopsida > Poales > Poaceae > Triticum > Triticum timopheevii. Next base: position 317,802,532 of record OY997270.1, read on the forward strand.
ATATGCTCGTTACCATTGATATGAAAAGTGACCTTGCTTTTATTACAATCATTAATAGCCCCTGCAGTATTCAAAAAGGGTCTACCAAGGATACTCGACATGTTGTTGTCCTCGGGCATCTCAAGTATAACAAAGTTAGTTAAGATAGTAACATTTGCAACAACAACGGGCACATGCTCACAAATACCGATAGGTATGGTAGTTGATTTGTCAGCCATTTGCAAATATATATTAGTAGATGTGAGTTTATTCAAATCAAGTCTTTTATATAAAGAGAAAGACATAACAATAACACCAGCTCCTAAATCACACAAAGCAGGTTTCACGTAATTTCTTTTGATGGAGCAAGGTATAGTCGGTATTCCCGGATCTCAAAGTTTTTTAAGTACTCCATCCTTAAAAGAATTGTTAGCAAGCATCACTACGAAAAAAATACACTTCCGTGATGATACGTGTTTGTCACAGTAGGTTGCGTTTTTTGTCATGCATGTACATCCATGACGATTTTATGACAAAATCAAGATAGTCATACCTGTGCTGTCGTAGAAGTGTTCCATGACATTACCAAAATTATCATCACGCAATTGTCCACTTCCATGACGATAAATCGTGCGTCACAGAAGTGCTTTTGTCAAGGGTGACCGACACGTGGCATCCACCATAATGGAATGTCGTTAAGCTACCGAGTCGGGTTTTGGATCCGATAACCCGTTAACAGCCCGGACCAATGGGGATTTTCCACGTGTAAAATCATCATTGGCCGCAGGAAACACGTGTTGCCTCACCATTGGGACAGATGTCATCCACTCATTGGACAGGAGGCGTCTATGATAGGTCGACACATGGCACGGCCCAACAGTGGCCCATTCCGGTGAAAAAGGCCGGCTCGACTCATTAGTCAATATGCACGATTCTAGCTCGACTGAACGTACGATGTCAATCCAACGGCCGTAGTGCTTCTTCAACCTCTGGTATTCTTGCTCCAGCCGCCCAAAGCAGTGCCGATCGTGCCGCCTACTCCTGCCTCTCGTGGCCGGTTGTGCTGTCGCGGAGGCCTCACCGCCCCCATACTACTCCCGCCGCTGGTCAGGCCATCCCTCCACTCCACTCACCCACACCCCCTGTTATTCTGCGGCGATGGTAGCGCAGCCAAACCAGTGAACCCTCGTACTCCTCTCCATGTGGGCATCCATTGCCGCATTTTCCCCGGCTCCGCGTCGTCCCCTTCCTAGGCCTCGCCATCGTCCACCGCCGTGGTGCTCTTGGCGCGGCGTGGTCAATGACCAAATTCCATCGGAAGAGTACTGTACGTTGAGAGGCTGACAGCTGGGTCCATGGCAGCCACAAGGAAGTGCCTCCTTATTACGCGGAAAATCATTATTCCCTCACCTGACAGCAGGGACCCACCGGACGGGCCACCAGTATTTCGCGAAAAAAAAGTTTCTCCCTGACTGCTGGGACCCACCGGACGGGCCACAGTATTTCGCGAAAAAAAACGTTTCCCCCTGGCTGCTGGGACCCACTGGACGGAGCACCGTATTTCGCGAAAAAAACGTCCCCCCCCCCCCCCGCTGTCAGCTCGGACACACCGGAAGTGCCTCCTTATTACGCACGAAAAAATGAATACTCAACCTGCTAGCTGGGACCCACCATGGTGGGAGGCTGACTTGTGGGCCTACTAAGTTGACTGGGACGGGAGCATTTGTCAACTTTAGTCAATATGAATGATTCTAGCTCCAGTGACCGTACGATGTCCATCCAACGACCCTAGTGCTTCTTCAACCTCTGGTCTTCTTGCTCCAGCCGCCCAAAGCAGCGCCGGTCGTGCCGCATGCTCCTGCCTCCCGTGGATGGCTCTGATGCCGCGGAGGCCTCACCGCCTCCTACTACTCCCACTGCTAGATAGGCCATCCCTCTACTCACCCACACCCACTGTTATTCTGTGGCGATGGCAGCCTCACACCGCAGCCGGACCAGTGGACCCTTGTACTCCTCTCCGTGTGGGCATCCACTGCCACATCTTCCCTAGCTCTGCGTCATCCCCTTCCTAGGCCTCACCGTCGTCCACCGCCCTGGTGCTCTCGGCGCGGCATGGTCAACATGGTCAAGGAACGACTTCCATCGGACGTGGACTATACGTGGAGAGGCTGACAGCTGGGTCCACGGCCGCAGCAAGGAAGTGCCTCCTTATTACGCGGAAAATATTGATACCTCCACCTGACAGCAGGGCCCACCGGACGGGCCACTGTATTTCGCGAAAAAACGTTTCCCCCTGACTGCTGGGACCCACCACCAGCTACATCTTCACACGCAAGGAAATGCGTCCGGGCAAAAAAACCAACTCGCCCCCCTGACTGCTGGGACCCACCAGCTACATCTTCGCACGCAAGGAAGTGGGTCCGGGCAAAAAAACGATTCACCCCCTGACTGCTGGGACCCACCAGCTGCATCTTCGCACGCAAGGAAGTGCGTCCGGGCAAAAAATAAAAAATCAATTCGCCCCCCTGACTGCTGGGACCCACCATCTACATCTTCGCACGCAAGGAAGTGCCTAACAGTCGGGACCCACCTAGTCGAAGCGTACGTAGCATTGTCATTCTGGTCACGAACGTGTACGTACATATATACTAGTCGATGTAGAGGCGCGCACGTGTCGTAGTAGAGGCGCGCACGTGTCGTAGTAGAGGCGCGCACGTGTCAGAGTAGAGGCGCGCACGTAGCATGTACACGTACGTACAGCGGCCAGTGTGCAAGAAAGAAAATACGGCCACATATGTGTACATACGGGCAGGGTCTCGAACGCCTACTCGCGCATACGTACGGCCAGGGCTCGTGTACATGGCTGGGTCAGAACGGAGAAATAGCGTCGTCGTCGTGTTCATGGAGAGCCAACCGGCTGGGTCAGAACGGAATGCGTCATCTGTTCATCGGGAGGGCTTGGATGGAACAGCCGATGGAAACGAGGCCTGGCGTACCGCAGAACGGAGGAAACGGCCTTGTGTTCGACCGGCCACGTTCGAAACGAGATCCTGGTCATCGGGAGGGGTCTGGCATACCGCAAAACGGAGGAAACGGACCTCCTACAGTCGAAACGGGGGTCCTATTGATTGGGAGGGGTGTGGCATACCGCAAAACGGACGAAACGGACTTGTGTTGGAGCGGTATGGTCGAAACGGGGGTCCTGTTCATCGGGAGGGGTGTGGCGTACCACAAAACAAGACTCCACGGGATACTATTCATCTCCACCGTCGACCTCCTCCAGCCTCCACGGGCTACCGTCGACCTCCTCCAGCCTCCACAGGCTCCTGTTCATCCAGCCTCCACCGCGCGCTACTCCACCGGCTACTGTTCAACCACCCCTCCACGGGCACCCCTTCACCATCTACTGTTCATCCAGCCCTCCACGGGGTCGTCCTGTTCATCCAGAGGCAATGCCACAGGGTCCTGCATCCACCCCCACCGCTCATTGTTCATCCAAACACCCCACCCCACCCCCACCCCCGCAACACTCACTGTTCATCCCAGAGGCAGCATCGATCGGCTTCAGTTAGCAGCAGTAGCGAAGGAATCGCTCGATCGGGTTCAGTTAACAGCCATCAATCGATCGCTCGGGTTCAGTAACGCGTAGCCTGCACTGCAATCGCTCGGGTTCAGTTAGAGCCCAACGCCTCGCTCGGGATCAGTTAGAGCCAATGCCTCGCACACGCGCGCGTACGTGTATGAGAGGAACGCGCATCGCTCGGCCCCGACCTCCCACCGTAATCGGGAACTCCCCGAAATTTTCCTCGCCCTCGCTTCTACCACAGTTTTTCCGTCATGGACGGCCCAAAGAATACCATGCAGCAGCTTCTCCGGCCTGCCCAGGACGAAAAGCCCATTTTCTGTCATGACTTTTTGTCATAGAAGTAGGAGCCCACCACATTTATGATGATACCGGGTTTTGTCACAATTATCGTCATAGAAGTGTCATAAGTATGACAGAAAAAAAATTCGTTCGGCCCAAAATGTCACAGATGTGTCTTTCTTTTGTAGTGCATGGTGGAGATTTCAGCTTTCGGTATTTTTCGCTTATTAGTGATGATGTCTTTCATGTACTTTGCATAGGGGGCCATTTTTAAGATATCAGTCAAACGGGTACGCAAAAAGACTGGCCTAATCATTTCAGCAAAGCGTTCAAATTATTCATCATCCTTCTTCTTAGTTGATTTAGGTGGAAAGGTCATAGGTTTTTGAACCCATGGTTCTATTTCCTTGCCATGTTTTCTAGCAACAAAGTCCTTTTTATTGTATCTTTTATTCTTGGGTTGTCGGTTATCAAGATCAACAGTTGGTTCTATTTCAGCATCATTGTCTGGTTCTTTATTATTTGTTTGAGTGTCCTCATGAATCTCATCATTATCTTTTTCATTATCGGAAGTGAGTGTTCATTACCAGATTGAGTTTCAGCATTAGAAATAGAAACATCATTATCATTATCAGGAGGGTTTTCTACTTCAGGTTCACTAGAGACATGTAAAGTCCTATTGTTTTTATTGTTCTTCTTCTTCTTCTTCTTCTTCTTCTTCTTCTTTAGAAGGACTAGGTGCATTTGTGTTAGGTCTTTGAGAGTCTTGTTCAATTATTTTTGGGTGTCCCTCAAGGTAAAGTGGTTCCTGGGTCATTTCACCTCCTCTAGTTGCCACTCCAATAGCAAAGTCATTTATATTATTATTCATTTCATCAAGCAATTCTTTCTGAGATTTAGCAACTTGTTCTAGTTGAGTTTGAACCATAGAGGCATGCTTTCCTACACCTCTAACATCATTGGTAATTCTAAATAACAAGTCAACTCAAGCGAGCAATCATATTAGAGTTGTATTTCAATTGTTTCATAACATTTGCATTGAAGTGATCTTGCTTTCTAATGTAATTATCAAACTCATAAAGGCATTGCCTAGGATGCGTATTATAAGGATTGTCATTGTCATTGAATTTCACTAGATAATTTACCTCTACCACCTTGGGTGGTGTTGTATCAAGCCCATGTATTTCTTTAATAGGAGGTAAATTTTTGACATCCTCGGCTTTAATACCTTTTTCCTTCATAGATTTCTTTGCCTCTTGCATATCTTCAGGACTGAGATATAAGATACCCCTCTTCTTCGGAGTGGGTTTAGGCGGTGGTTCAGAAAGAGACCAATCATCATAATTTTTCAATATGTTATTCAATAATTCCTTGGCTTGTTCAACAGTTCGTTCCCTGATAACACAACCAGCACAACTATCTAGGAAATCCCTAGAAGCATCAGTTAGCCTATTATAGAAGATATCAAGTATTTATTTTTTTCTTAAGAGGATGATCTGGCAAAGCATTAAGCAATTGGAGAAGCCTCCACCAAGCTTGTGGGAGACTCTCTTCTTCAATTTGCACAAAGGTAAATATTTCCTGTAAGGCAGCTTGTTTCTCATGATCAGGGAAATATTTTTCAGATAAATAGTAAATCATATCCTGGGGACTACACACACAACCAGGAGCAAGAGTATTATACCAAGTCTTAGCATCACCCTTTAATGAGAACGGGAATAACTTGAGGATATAATAATAGTGAATTTTCTCATCATGAGCAAAAAGGGTAGCTATGTCATTCAACTTAGTAAGATGTGCCACAACAGTTTCAGTTTCATAACCATGGAAGGATCAGATTCAACCAAAGTAATTAAGTCTGGGTCGATATAGAATCCATAATGCTTATCATCAACAAAGATAGGTGAAGTAGCAAACTTAGGATCACATTCATTCTAGCATTCAAAGATTTCTCTTTCAGTTTGCATAATAATTTCCTAAGATCATTTCTATCACTTCAAGCAATAAAGTTCCTAGTTGTCTCCTCATCCATAACATAACCTTCTGATATTTTAGGCAATTCATATCTAGGAGGACTAGGTCAAATAGGTGTTTCAAGATGTTCAGTTTCAAAAATTTCATCAGTTTCAGCATTCTCAAAAGCTTTAGTTCTAGCAAGTTGTTCATCAAGAAATTCACCTTGTGGCACATTATCATCAAGCAAGGTACTAGCATCATCATGAGTATCATTCATCGCAGAAGTAGCATCATTAATGACTTGTGACATAATAGGATTAATAACATGTGGTGGTGGTGCAAGTCTACTCAAAACAAAAGGTGAATCAAGTGCAGAGTGTGATGGCAGTTCCTTACCTCCCCTCGTCCTAGAGGGAACGATCTTGGTTTTAGTATCCTTCAGATTCTTCATAGTGATAATTTGATAATAATCCCAAGTGACTCAGCAAATATAGCTATGCTCCTCGGCAACGGCGCCAGAAAAAGGTCTTGATAACCCACAAGTATAGGGGGTCGCAACAATTTTTGAGGGTAGAGTATTCAACCGAAATTTATTGATTCAACACAAGGGGAGCCAAAGAATATTTCACGTATTAGTAGCTGAGTTGTCAATTCAACCACACCTGGAGATTAATTATCTGCAAAAAAGTGATCAATATCAAAGTAGTATGATAGTTTTGATAGTAGTAGCACCAGCAATAGCAACAGTAACAGTGATAGCAATGATTTTATAGCAAGTGTAACAGTAACGATAGAAGTAGTAACTTAGCAGAAACAATATAAGAGAAATTCGTAGGCATTGGATCGATGAATTCATTGGATGATATTCATCATATAACACTCATAACCTAGGGCGATATGGCACTAGCTCCAATTCATAAATATAATGTAGGCATGTATACCGTAAATAGTCATACGTGCTTATGGAAAGAACTTGCATGACATCTTTTGTCCTACCCTCTCATGGTAGCGGGGTCCAATTGGAAACTAAGGAATATTAAGGCCTCCTTTTAATAGAGAACCGAAACAAAGCATTAACACATAGTGATAAATGAACTCCTCAAACTACGGTCATCACCGGAAAGTATCCCGACTACTGTCAATCCGGGGTTAACGGATCATAACACGTAATAGGTGAATATAGCTTGCAAGATCGGATCTAGAACATAGATATAGTGGTGATAACATAAACAGTTCAGGTCTGAAATCATGGCACCCGGGCCCAAAGTGACAAGCATTAAGCATGGCAAAGTCATATCAGCATCAATCTCAGAACATAGTGGATACTAGGGATCAAGCCCTAACAAAAGTAACTCAATTACATGATGACTCTCATCCAACTCCTCACCGACCAACGAGCCTATGAAGGAATTACTCACTCCCAGTGGAGAGCATCATGGAATTGGCAATGGAGAAGGGTTGGTGATGACGAAGATCGAAGATCCCCCTCTCCGGAGCCCCAAACGGACTCCAGATCTAGCCTCCCAATGATGAACAGGAGGTGGCGGCGGCTCCGTCTCGTGAAACGCGATAATTCTTTCTCCCTGCTTTTTTCTAAAAAAATAGGTATTTATGGAGTTGGATTCAGGGTGTACGAGGCCACCGGGTGGGGAAAACCACCTGGGCACGCCAGGAGGGCGGGCGCGCCCTGGTGGGTTGTGCCCACCCAGGTGCCCGCCTCCGGTGGTTATTGGCTCCAGTAATTCTCTTTTATTGTATAAAAAATCCTCGCAAAACTTCGTTCCAATCCAAGAACTTTTATTTCTACATAAAAAAACACAAAGGTAGTACTACTGAAAACAACGTCAGTCCGGATTAGTTTCATTCAAATCATTCAAACTAGAGTCCAAAAGAAGAGGAAAAGCGTTAAAAGTAGATAGGTATCAGTCACTTGCAAAGGTGAGATCTGATACAGATAGATATAAAAGATTACTAAAGCGTAAAACAAAATAAAAGTAAATACAGCTAGATATTTTTGGTATTTTTGATTTATAGATCTGAAAATATATGATGGAAAATAGACCCGGGGGCCATAGGTTTCACTAGAGGCTTCTCTCTTGAAGGCAAATAATATGGTGGATGAACAAATTACTGTCGAGCAATTGATAGAAAAGCACAAAGTGATGACGATATCCAAGGCCATGATTGTGCATATAGGCATCATGTCCGTGTCAAGTAGACCGAAACAATTCTTCATCTACTACTATTACTCCACACATCGACCGCTATCCAGCATGCATCTAGAGTATTAAGTTCATAAGAATGGAGAAACGCCTTAAGTAAGATGACATGATGTAGAGGGATAAACTCAAGCAATATGATGAAAACCCCATCTTTTTACCCTTGATGGCAACAATAGAAATACGTGCCTCGCTACCCCTACTTTGTCACTTGGTGAGGACACCGCAAGATTGAACCCAAAACTAAGCACCTCTCCCATTGCAAGAATAACAAATCTAGTTGGCCAAACCAAACCGTTAATTCAAAGAGAAATACAAAGATATCAAATCATGCATATAAGAATTCAGAGAAGATTCAAACAATATTCATAGATAATCTGATCATAAATCCACAATTAGTCGGATCTCGACAAACACACTGCAAAAGAAGATTGCATCACATAGATCTCCAAGAACATCGAGGAGAACATGGTATTGAGGATCAAAGAGAGAGAAGAAGCCATCTGGCTTCTTGCTATGGACCCGTAGGTCTGAGGTAAACTACTCATGCTTCATCGGAAGGGCGATAGAGTTGATGTAGAAGCCCTCCATGGTCGAATCCCCCTCCGGCAGGGTGCCGGAAAAGGTCCCTAGATGGGATCTCACAGGTAAAGAAGGTTATGGCGGTGGAAAAATATTTTGGTGGACGCTTCTGGTCGTTTGGGAATATTTCTGAATTTATAGGCCAAGAATTAGGGTTGGAGGACTCCCGGGAGGCCCACAATCAAGGGCCCCCCCCTAGGGCGTGCCCTGAGGGCTTGTGGAGTCCTCAAGACTCTTCTGACTTCCTCCTCAAGTCCTACGGGTGTCTTCTGGTCCAAGAAAAATCATCGTAAAGTTTTATTCCGTTTGGACTCCATTTGATATTCCTTTTTTGTAAAACTCAAAAACAAGGAAAAAACAAAAATTTGCATTGGGCTCTAGGTTAATAACTTAGTCCCAAAAATAATATAAAATAGCATATTAATGCATATAAAACATCCAACACAAATAATATAATAGCATGGAACAATCAAAATTATAGATACGTTGGAGACGTATCAGTAGTCTTCAATGGTGAACATCTCTATGTTGATCATATCTACTACATGACTCACGTTTGACCTTTTGGTCTCCAGTGTTCTGAGACCATGTCTATACATGCTAGGCTCATCAAGTTTAACACAAGTATTGTCCATGTGCAAAACTGGCTTACACCCGTTGTATGTGAACATAGAATCTATCACACCCGATCATCATGAGGTGCCTCGAAACGACGAACTTTGGCAACGGTGCATACTCAGGGGGAACACTTTTATCTGGAAATTAAGTGAAGGGATCATCTTATAATGCTACCATCGTTCTAAGCAAACTAAGATGCATAAAGGATAAACATCACATGCAATCAAAAATATGTGACATGATATGGCCATCATCATCTTGTGCTTTTGATCTCCATCTCCAAAGCATCGGCATGATCTCCATCGTCGCTGACACGACACCTTGATCTCCATCGTAGCCTCGGGGTCATCTCGCCAACTATTGCTTCTACAACTATTGCTAACGCATAGCGATAAAGTAAAGCAATTACATGGTGCTTAAATGATTGACATGCAGGTCATACAATAATTAAAGACAACCCAAAGGCTCTTGTCGGTTGTCGTACTCATCGACATGCAACTCGTGAACTTATTACAAAACATGATCATCTCATACATCAACATATATCACATCATATGTTGACCATATCACATCACAACATGCCCTGCAAAAACAAGTTAGACGTCATCTACTTTTTTGTTGCAAGTTTTACCTGGCTGCTATGGGCAACTAGCAAGAACCGTTCTTACCTATGCAAAACCACAACGGTGATTATCAAGTTTGTTGTTTTAACCTTAAGGATCGGCCGTAGTCAAATTCGATTCAACTAAAGTAGGAGAAACAGACAACCGCCAACCACCTTTATGCAAAACAAGTTGCATGTCAGTCGGTGGAACTGGTCTCATGTACGTGGACATGTAAGGTTGATCCAGGCCGCCTCATCCCACAGTCGAATCAAAATAAGACGTTGGTGGTAAGTAGTATGAACATCACCACCCACAACTCCTTTGTGTTCTATTCATGCATATCATCTACGCATAGACCTGGCTCATGATGCCACTGTTGGGGAACGTTGCATGGAAAACAAAAAAATTCTACACACACGCAATATCTATCCATGGAGATGTATAGCTACGAGAGAGGGAGAGCAGCCCTTGTAGATCACTAAGCGGAAGTGTTTATCAACGCGGTTGATGTAGTCGTACACCTTCACGATCCGTCCCGATCAAGTACCGAACGTATGGCACCTCCCTGCCTCTCAGTCTCACTCTCCCTCGCTCTCACCCCCTCCCATGGATCTCTCTCTCTCGCTCTCTCTTACGACCGAGCAAGCCCGTCGCCGCCGTCCAAAGCCACCGCGGCCACAGCCACCGCCTTGCCCCTCCATCATGTCTGAAAGGTCCTCTGCGACGCCCTCTTCCTCATCACTAAGCCACATGACGCAGGAAGGCCTGCTCCACCGCCAATGAGGTTGTCTTCCTCATCGACTGCCACCGATCGCCCTCGCTGATTTGTCGTCCACAACAGACCCCCGAGCTCGCCAACTGCACCAACAGAACCCCTGTGAGCTTCGTCGTCTTCTCCCCTACTCTCCGAGCTCGTTCCCCTCCCCTAGACCCGCTCGCTGTCGGAGCCGAGAACTCCTCGCCGTCGGCCAGGTGGCCACCATCGCGCTAGTCATTGGAGATCGTGTCCGAGCACTCCTTCATGCTCCGCATGCTCCCAGGAGCATGTAGCACCCCACCTCCCGGCCTGCCATGCACCACAACGCAATCCCGCATGCGACCGAATTCCGGCCATCGCCATGAGCTCCGGTCACCCCGCGGCCTCCCACCTGCCCCCTTGGACGTCCACGTGCACGGGCTATGTCCCACTAGCCTTGGCCGCCGCTCCCGTGACCTGCAGCACGGAATCCGCCGAGCCCCATGGTCGCCGGCGACGACCACGCCGCCGTGTGACACCCCCATGTGGGTCCAGCTTGTCTGGTGGTTAGTTTAGCTGCTAATTACCCCCCACAGCCACCAACAGTGGGCCCCGACACGACATAATCTTTTATTTAGGCTAATATAACCCCCCTGTTAACCCTGTGTCACTCACATGTGGACCCCACATGTCAGGTTTGAACCTGGTCAGCACTGCTGACTTGCTGACGTAGGAATGATGCAATAAATGATTTTCTGGATTTAAAATAATTCAGGAAATTCCATAAAATTGTTTAAACTTCAAAAAATCACATAAAATCAACCGTAACTCAGATCGAAATAATTTATATATGAAAAAATTATCAGAAAAATTCAATCTATCCATTGTACCATTTTCTTGCATGAAAAACCAAGTTATACCTACTGAATATGTGAAAACACATAAATGGCATTTTAAATGCTTAATTTGAAGTTGCATTTGAACCCTTGGTTGAAATGAACTTCATCCAAATCAAATGCTAGATGCATTAGCTCAAACCACATCATATCTACATGTCACGATCATGCATTATATTGGTGCATTTGCTTGTGTATTGATTGTTGGCACCATCCTTCTTGATAGGTCCTGCTCCGGAGAGTGTTCCAGAGTTCCTGTCTGAGGAGCAGTGCTCCACTGTTGATCTACCAGGCAAGCAAACCCCCTTTGTCATTCTGATACAATCCCATTCTCTTGCTCCTGCTCTCTTTTATTGCATTAGGACAATAGCAATTCAACTGCTATTTTATGTTTCGGTAGTTGAACCCATTCCTCTGCATGACCTGTCATTGCCATAGTAAATAGTTGAAACCCACTAGCATGTGTAGGACTTGATTGAGCCATGTTGTGTTCCTACCATGTCATGCCTGCTATTGCTTAGAGTTGTGTCAGGTCTGATTCATTGGGAATGGATTGGAGTGCTATGATATGTCTGATGCTGAGAGTTAAGTGTGTGAACACGATTTGGTAAAGGTAGCGGTGAGAGGCCATGTAGGTGTACATGGTGGGTTGTCTCATTGGGACCATCCTTAAGAACTGAGTTCTGTGTATGTCGTCCAAGACTAGCTACTACCACGCATTGGGTTCCGGTAACTCGGCTTCTCTCGGCTTATTAATCGTCTCGATCTCTATCCAGGAGTTGGAACTAGTTTCTGGTGTTTGTAGGCAGTGCTATTTTTCTACCAAGTGGCACACGACAGGGTGGACTTTGGATAGACTAGGCATCGTGGCTTGGTGTACCGAGTGGCACCCGGATGGTGGGCTCAGGAACCCTGCACACATCCTTTGAGGCCGTGATGGAAACTTCGGTCGGACTTCCCTTGCGGTTTCAACCTCAGATAGGCGATAAACCTGGACTAGAGTCTTGTGTGGTTAGTTAGGTCGTGGCCAACACCCTCGCCAGGCTTCCGCTTGAAAGTTGCCAAGATACATGACATGTATATGGTGATAAGTGGTGAGAGCGTATGTGAAGAAGTACACCCCTGCAGGGTAATGATCTATTCGAATAGCCGCGTCCTCGAATATGGACTGCTTGAAAACTTATGTGGTACATAGACAACTTGAAGTGGATACCCTAAAATGCTCAAGATAAGTGTGAGTGCTATGGATGGCCTTCTCGTAGGGAGACATGATAGAATCCATAGTAGTGTGTTGTTGTGGTGTTTAGTGGACTCGTGTGTGCTTTCTCACCTCAAAGAAGTTACTCGTAGTCGTAGAACAAGATAGCCACCGAGTCAAAGCTGGCTTTCTACAACTAAACCCCACTTTGCCTTCTTGATACTAATGCATGTATGATAGGATCTGATGTAAGTCTTGCTGAGTACCTTTGTACTCACGATTGCTTAATTTATGTTTTGCAGAGGAGGCTTCTATCTCACTAGTAGTTCCGCATGGACTTCGACGAGTAGCTTGATATCTCAACTACGATCTTGTACCCTTGGGAGGGTCTTGTAGATAGTCAGGCTTCTCAGCCTTTTTCATTTGTAATTGTCTATAATCAGACATGTTATGCTTCCATTACTTGTATGCTTTGTAAGATGGGTCGTGTGACCCCTATTTGTAATATATTGTTACATTGGCTCTTCTAGGCCTTTACCTATATGAGTTGTTGAGTTATGTTGTGATGTCATGTTGTACAGCACATACTTGCATGTTATGCGTACGTGTAACGTGCATTGCTATGTGTGGGGTTCAACACTTAGTTGTTTTCCTTTGGTAGCCTTCCTTATGAGGAAATGCTCCCTAGTGCTTCCACTGAGTCATAGTAGTTTGCTACTGCTCTGGAACACTGGTATTGGCCGGCACGTATCCTTCTTTGATTATGTGTCTGTCCATTCGGGGACATGTCACGCGTTGTTCCTTTAAATCCTTGTAGATTGCTACGACTTGGGTTCATATGTTGATGACCGACATGTTCATTGCTGGGTTACGTATGCTTGTCCATGTACGACTGTGTCAGCTTGGTTCACGACTAACCATGTTGACCCGGGTTCTCTGTCATATGGATGCTAGCGACACAATCATATACGTGAGCCAAAAGGCGCAAACGGTCCCGGCTAAGGTAAGGCTGCAGCTGTGGAAATACCGTGCGTGGCGCCGCAAAGTGATATGGTGTGTTACATGCTAAATTGGTGTGACTTAGGATCAAGATCCCGGCATCTGGTTTGGCCTATCAACACGTTACAGTATTTTCGTGAATCGTACTCTACTACACCTTTGCACTTCTAGAAGATCATTGGCCCTGGTCTCTTGTGTGATTGAGTGTCAACTTGGCTTATATGTGGTCTCAGGGCCGGTTTGTGTTGTATGCCGGAGCGGCGGCTTTGGATTGTGTTGTGGGCTGTCGACTTTAGTCGTTTGGGTAATACAGTCATTGACTCGTTTGGTTCACAGTTTCAAGGATGATGTGTGTTGATGTTGTTTTTTTGGCTAGTTTTCATCGTTAAATGATCAATTCTCGTCTAGATGAAAAGGCCAAGTTCCTGCCGGTTGGTCGAAAGAGAAATAGTGGCTGCATGTGCCTGGTAAACCCACGTAAGCTTTTCTTATGGCAACGGCTCATGGCAATTTATTCAAATTGGGGTAATGTAACATCATGGAGTACAAGGGGTGAAGGAAAAGTAGGCTCTACATCTACCCAATCCTCACAAATTTTAGAATCATAACATCTCCTAGCAAGAAAATGGGCTACTCCATTTACTTGGACGGTGTTTGAAGTTGATCCCCGAAATGTTATGCGCTAGCAGAAAGTAATCAGCTAGTATCGCCGAGTGAGGGCTCTAGATTTCAGTATCTCCATTGCATGCTTGCACTAAGGGCCAGTTTGGTTGGAGGCCTGGACAATGCGCGTGGCAAAAAGTAGTACCTGGATGAAGCCTGAGATGGTATACACTTTTTGCCTGGCCAGGCTAGCCTTGTGCATGCTTGTTTGGTTCCCTTCCTCGCCTGCTCCTTTGTCCTTTAGTGATTAACAAATCACCAAAGCTACTATTGTCCCTCCATTAACACCAGGCACATAGCCAGGCGTGGAAAACCAGATGTCTGGGCCAGGCTGATCACACTGCCTGGGTCTGGATATATTATTTTATTTGACTTTTTTTAATCAAGCAAGGCTAACCATGAAGCTAGGGTACGCAGGCCAAGCAGTCCTGTTGTCCACTAGGGTACCAACCAAATAAAAGCGGGGCAGAAACCAGGGACGTCTCAGGCCAGGCTAGCAACTGACCCTAACTCAAGGCAATCAGACTCTACCAGTACATTAAGGCAGCCCGATATGTCCACCAGTTTTACTCCACTCCTCCGTGTAATTGCTTCGGCCGCTTGCGGACTAATTTTGTTGTCGATCAGTTCTGAAATCCCGGCCACAACTTTTCCCCTAGAATTACGAAGAATCGCCGCTGTCGCAGCACTGCCATCCTCGAAAAAAGACGCATCTGTGTTAAGTTTATATGTACCTGATGCTGGTCTCTGCCAACGCTTAGTAGCAGTATTTTCGGCGCTCGGATAGCATGATTCAAAGAGATCGCCTGAGTGGCAAAAGTTGTACTTGGTGCCGATTTAATTCTTTCTCCTTTAACTACCTCACGACGCTCCCACCAGATATACCAGGCCGCCACCGCAAATCGTTTCCTGCAACCCCAACTGACTAGAAACAGGTGATTTCTTCACTGGGTATCTCAAAAGTTCCTCCAGCGCCACTGAACCCGAACGGTCAGTGTTAAGAGCCCTCGATATTATGTCATTTAATCCCAAGGATTTCTAAACTTGCTTTGCACGCTCACATGTAAAGGCTAGATGTCGAATATCTTCTGCCCCTGGTGGCAAATAGAACATGCAGGCGAGACCTTGAATTGTCTATTCCTCAGAATTCCCACTCCTGGAATTATGCCGTGTAGAGCTCGCCATACAAATTTTTTGATCTTACTCGGAATGTGCAGCTTTCATAGTATATCCGAAACCGGATTCTAACTTGACGTTTCACACGGATTTTTCCTCGGCCTAGCTCCGAACTGGTGCTCCCATTCTATTTATATTCTATGTAGTATACCGGCCTCACGGTGAAACTGTAGCATTTTGTAGCATGCCACGCCACAAAGTCCTCCAGTAGCTGTCCTGGCAATGGAATTCTCAAGATTCGTTCTACATCCACTCCAAAGAAAATTGATCTTATTAGTTGTTCTCAAGCTGGTCTAAAACGATTGAACCGCGCGCTTTATTTTAATAAAACGGAGCGGGGCGCGAGCTTTTTGATAGAAAAAAAAAACTGTATTCTGCAGTGCAAATCAGGGCGGGCTTTTGATTAATACCGGCTTCAAGGTGTTATGATGTTGGCTACTGTTTAAACCAGCTGTAGACAGGGATGAAATATGTGTTCAAAATGATAGGACAAAAGTCGTACCCGGAATTCCAGGTTTTGTAGATGGGCGGGCAGGCAGGCAGCACGATG
Source organism: Triticum timopheevii (assembly GCA_963921465.1). Classification (NCBI taxonomy): domain Eukaryota; kingdom Viridiplantae; phylum Streptophyta; class Magnoliopsida; order Poales; family Poaceae; genus Triticum; species Triticum timopheevii. Next base: position 317,818,574 of record OY997270.1, read on the forward strand.
CATGTAGGTGTGCAGGGGTGCAAAGATCATCACATGGTGGACCAATGACTGTTACTTTTTTTTTTTTTGCATCGACAATGACTGTTACTTGATTTGACCGCAATCAGCACCAAACATGTACATACAAATCGGTGATCCTTGAGGGGCACACGTTATACGAAGCGTTGCCGATCCATATCGATGTGCTCCCGATTGTGTGCGACCATATATCGTGCTGGCGCGTCAAGATCGATACAAGGAATCGAGAAAATTAAATTAAACATCCAAGTCGTTGTAGTATAGGGTGACCCGGGTTCGATCCCCGGCAACGGCGTTTTTCTCGGTCACTGAAATCGTATCGTTCGTGCTCCAATTTTTTTTTAATACACTTCTCGCGGATGCTGCATGGCACATGCCTCCATCTGAAGACAGCCGGGCCAATTTTTTTTTAATACACTTCTCGCGGATGCTGCATGGCACATGCCTCCATCTGAAGACAGCCATCCCCGGCGAGTCTTTCATCTGACCAACCATCTCCGCCTCCTTTTTTTTTTTGAAACTCGCCCCTGAGAATCTCATTTTTTTTAAATAATAATAGAGTTGCCCGATTAATTAGCCGAAACCCAAACGAAAACCATTACAACACGCCCACAAATTATGGCACTTCGACCGACATGGCACCCACAGGACCCAAACACATCGCCGAGGAAAAGACACCATCGAGATTCCCCACAATGTCATCATGATCACCTCTCCTCAAGCAAAGAGACTCCGACTTTGACGTCGACGACCTTTCAAGACCCTTCCGAACGAACGAGGCACGGAACCCTGTCGGCCAAAGCCAAACAATCGCCCGGCGACGTCAAGGACCAGGCAACTTTGACTTTGATGATGAGCCTCACGGGAGAAAGGAGCACGCGGGGCACCAACAGAGTCCGGACTGCCAATCGCCTGGCATCATGTAGACCCGCAACACTGGAGCTCCGACTTCACGTTCATGTTTCAAGCGACTGTAGACGACGAAGGCTATGCCATGATCCTGCACATCTCGCCATCATCATCGCCGCCACACAATTCGCAACGCCAACCTCCCACACCGCTGATCGGACACCTGCCGACCGCGACGTCGTGTCCGTCTAGCCTACAAGCAACACCAATAGGACCATGATCTTCAAGACGGCGCCCCAAAGAGGGATCGCGACGATGGAGACGACGCCGCCACTCGATCCAACAGATCTAGACTTTCGCCCGAAGATCTTGCCGAGGAGTTGAGGAAGCGTTGAGCTCCCAAACAATGCCTATAAGAAGTATAGCGACACCCACAGATGTCACCGGCCTGGCCTTCGCCCTGAGCAGCGCGACCACCAACCCAACGTAGGCGCCGCCACTGGCCCGCACACCCCAGCGCGGCTAGCACACCAACCACGTCGGGCCACCTCCATCCTCACTGCCACTTTGCCAGCAAAAACGAGCCTAAACTAATCAACCGGCCAGATCTGGCGCCCGCCCTGCCGCATTGCCACGGAGACTCCGCACATCATCGCCACAGGGCTTCGCGCGGTGCCCTCGTTGGAGAACACCGCCCCGGCCGAGCCAGCCGTCCCACAAACGCGCATGAACCCGATCTGACAACCGCCGGCGATCTGGCGAGCCGCAATCACCGAGCCAAGCCCCCATCCAGGAGAGCCCGCACGGGAAGGAGAAGGGGCTTCCACCCCGCTTTGACCTGCCACTGGAGAAGAACCGTCGACGACGACGCCGGCCACCATGCAGCGCAGCAAAAGGGCCGAGCCTCCCCCACCGAATGCTTCCACCGTGAGGAAGGAACGACAACCCCATCGTTGCCGTCCGCCATGGGCTTAGCCCAGCGAAGGCGAGGAGAGGAAGGTGGAGAAGGAGGGGACGGTCGGTGGCGCTTTTTGGGGTCCTGCCCGCATCGCAACAGAGACGACAGAGGGTGGATACAATTCTAAGCCTACCATCTCCGGCTCTCGCTATCGACCGCCTGTACACGACACCAAAATGATCAATCGTGCCATCTGCTACTCAGCTTCGTTGCCAGTGAGCACTATGGGCTAATTTCATCGCACCGAGGCCATGGCACGCCAACTTAGGGCTACTTTGATTAAAAAGGAATTCCGTAGAATTTGGGGATTACAATTCTTAGGTATTTTCCTATGTTTGTCCTTTATTCATAGAATTGGATTTCATAGGAATTTTTCTATGAAATCTTTTGTACTACATTTTATGGGAAATCTTGTTAGGAAATGTAGCATGCAATTTCAAAAAACATCCTACGCTCACGCAAGATCTATCTAGTAGATTCATAGCAACGAGAGGGGGAGAGTGTGTCCACGTACCCACGTAGACCGAAAACGGAATACTACTAGGAAAAGGGCTATAGATAGGACTGATTCTAATGGCGCACCAGGTAAGAAGTGTGCCACTACTATATACTAATGGCGCACATGTGGCTCGTGCGCCACTTGTGGAAGACACTAATGGCGCACCGTGCTCACGTTGCGCCACAACTATTGATTTTTTTTTCCATTTTTCCATACAAACTAATGGCGCAGGGATGGCAAAGTGCGCCATTACTAGTTAGAACTAGTAATGGCGCATTACTATGGCAGAGTGCCATTAGTATATATTTTTTTTTACTTTTTGCAAACCTACTAATGGCGCACTATGCCAAAGCCCAGTCATGTTTATACCCGAAGCCAAATCCAAGACCGCGGGCGCAAATGTCACCACGAAAAATGAGCCATGGGTACTGGCTTCCCAAGTGGACCAATGCTTCTTCATTACCGACCCGCCAAAGCCCAGTCATGTTGTCGTGAGGAGAGGCAAAAGGAAGATCATCGGAATGGATGGAGTAGCCAATGAGCAAGACTTCGACAAGTACGGCGACCCGAAGATCGAACATGACGACGACGATGAAGTAGCAGCACACACCACAAGAAGAAGCAGGACCACCCTACCTAAAGGACGCCCGTTCCACAGAAGAACTCCATTTGCGAAAAAGAAGGGCAAGAAGATTGTGAACAGATAGCTAGCTAAGATCGATTGTATTTAAATAGTAGTCTTCATTTCTCGATTGTATTTCATGGGCACTTTTTGATATCATGAATATTTTTAAATTTCATGGGCACTTTTTGAATTCATGAGGACACTTGATCTCGATCCCCCTCCATCTCGATCTCGATTCCCCCTCCATCTCGATCTCGATCCCCACACCCTCCCCCGCTCCACCGCCGCCGCCGATGATATTTTCAAGTAAGAAATTTGAACATATTTTTTAAAAAAATATAAGTGTTTTTATAAAAAAATATTACTGTTATGATTTAAACAAGTTTGAACATATTTAAACACAAATAAATATAAAAAACAGCATTTAAAATGCATAAAAAAATATTGGGGAGCCTGGGAATCAAACCCAGGACCTCCTGGTATGTGTGCTGCGTGCTGACCAGTCGGGCTAGTGGGTGGGTTCTGTTGTAGATAGGGTTAAGTTGTAGATATGGTTAGTGGGCTAGATTAAAACAAAATTCTAATGACGCACCGTGGTGTGGTGCGCCATTAGAATAGTCATACTTATGGCGCACGACTGGAAGGTGCGCCATTAGAACCCTCCCCTAGCTATACTCTCTCCCTCTCGCCAGATCCCCTTCGACACTCTCTCCCTCGACACTCTCTCCCTCGCCACCAGATGCACCCGCGCACTGCCCCGACCCACGCCGCCGCCGCCCCCGCGCCTCCGTCTCCGTCGCCGCCCCCAGTCAGCCCCTGCCCTGCCCCCCATCGCCGTCCGCTCCCAATCCACCCCATCCCTCGCCTTCCCATCCCTCGAGCTCCACCGTGCGAGGAGACAGGCAAGGCGGCGGGCAGAATCTGCTTCAACACCGGGCCGACGAGCCGCGGAACCAGGGCGCGACGGCGCTCGACCCCTCCACCCCCCCTCCACCTCTTCTTCCTCGGGTCGCCGCTGTCTTCCTCAACTTTGGCCACCTCTGTTGCTACTAAGCTATCGCAGGGCCTCCTTGCGCCTCCCCGGTGAGCTCCGCCTCCTCTCCCCTCTTCCTTCTTGCGTGCCAAGAAATGCATAGCAAATATTTGCTTCACTTAGTCATTGATGGTCATTCAGTATGAAATTACAACCTGCAGGTATTGGTTGGAATGTGTAACTACAATTTACAGGGGAAATGTTTCCCGTTTGATAGCTTTGCATTTTCTAAGTATTTTTTGAATACTACAGTTTTTCTAAATACTATGGTTTTAATTACTTTGAGCTGTTTGGTCTCCACAAAAAACTGTAATATTAATACTACAGTATTCCTCAAAATGCAGTATTTTCTCTGTCAAAAAACTGTAATATTAATACTACAGTATTCCTCAAAATGCAGTATTTACTTTGAGCTTTGCATGGCCATTGGGTTTGGGTAACAGGGTAAGCAAGTAGAAGACGGCAAGCTAGTTATTAGGTGCGTCAATATATACAACACTACCAAACAGCTCCAAAGTATTCCCAATACTTCAAAATAATGTGGTATTTCAAAACTGTGGTATCTTACACCTACATGCTAAAATGTTGTAGTTTTCAATACTTTGGTTTTTTCAATACTTAGAAACATTAGAAACTTGGAAGCTAAAAACATTGCGATCCTCACCATAAGGATGATTATATCTTCCATGCCTGAATAGCTCTGCCTAAATAATAAATAGATAAAGGTAAAACTAAACCATGCTCAGCGATGAGTGATGTCAACTGACAACCAAAGCAAACTTGTTCATCATTACAAAAGCAAACTTGTTCAACATAACAAAAGCAAACTTGTTCAACATAACAAAAGCAAACTTGTTCAACCACATAACTACAAACTGAGACACAGTAGTAGGGGTCATCCCAATACCACAAATAACTCAATATCCCCAGTAGTAGGGGTCATCCCAATGATCCTCCGCCTCTTGCCAGAGCTCCAAACCTTCTTTGGTGATTTATATTTTCTTCCATGCCTCGTAGGTGACGTACGCATCTTTCGCGGTGTACTCGATGAGGTTGTTTGGCAGTGGGCTGTCCCCCCATAGTAGGTGGTCCGATTTCCTGTCGATCTTCTGCTTCATTTCCTTGTAGGATGGGTGGATGAGGCTGCCTGCAAACTCAGCCAAAGACTGCCACTTATTTCCATTGTTTGGAACGCTCCATTTGCGCTGCAAGTCGACGTAATTGTCGGGGTTGATCTCTAAACCAGACAACTTCAGCTTCTCCTTGTCGCCTCCAATGCAGAAGCCAACAAAGGTGTACAGCTTCTTCTCCTGCAGGAGCGGGCGGAGTTCCTTGGGCCTGCATCAAATTAATCTGGTGCATCAAATTCATCTACTTCAAAAACTTCAGAAACTACAGAATTAAAATGGGTTCAGTTGAAGCAAAATTCAGTTAAAATAGCATCTTCAGTTCTGACCAAAATTCAGTTAAAACAGTATGATCACAACAACTACTAAATGATCACAACAACTACAAGACAACATTCTGTATGATCAAAACAGCAAGCATAACATCTCAATGATGTATGTTTTTTTGCAATCTTTTGCATTACAAGACAACATTCATAATAGCTACTAAGGCTGTGTTTGATAGCAAATTATTATATAAACCAAAGTATCAAAAACTATAGTAATTTTGCATGTAGGTGTGAGATACCATAGTTTTATCAAAACAGAGTATTTTGGAGTATTCACAATACATAGAACCTGTTTGGCTGTTGCCGCATAACGCTATAAATTTTGCTGTTTAGCCATTGCATTTGAGCACTCAGCAGCTCTGTTTTTCTAAAAGAGGTTTGGGGTTCTTTTTTTATGCAGAGAAAAAATTGTAGTTTGCCCAATACTACAATATTAAAAGCACAGTTGTTAGGGGCAACCAAACAACTCATTGTAAATAAAATTATGATAATCTCAAAAACTTTAGTATTCTCAAAATACTTAGAAAATACTTTGCTATCAAACAGGGCCTAAATGATCACAAAAACTTCTAGACAACATTCTGTATGATCACCAAAAAACTACTAATTAAACAGAAACTTCATAACTTCAGAACTAGTATTGCATCTACTTTAGAACTTCATAACTATTGCATCTACTTCAGAAACTACTAATTAGACAGAAACTTCAGAACCGGATGTTTTTACCATTTGGTTGCCGCGGTGATGTGGTATACTAGGACGAGATCCTCCACACATAACTGCAGAACTGCAGCAATTTGCGGAGGTTTGTCTTCCCTGGTATACTCGACATCAACGCCGATATTCCGACGAAGCATGCCGTCGAGCCTCCTCCTCATCTTGCGGATCATCTTGTCGGCTTCGTCTGGATTGCTGGTGCATACGACATCCAGCGGCTCCTTCAGGTGGATATCAACCTTGAGCGGCACGGTGTAGTCCTGCTTCTGCCCGGGGACCGGAATGTCGTCGTCGACCACCAGCGGCTCCTTGCCAGATGCCTCACCACGGTGATGCTTGGCAGACGGAGGGGAGTTGCTCCACGATGCCTCCGTCATTCTCTTGGCAGACGGAGGGGAGTTGCTCCACAATTCCTCCGCCATTGCCCTCCTGGCCAGCGATGGTGGAGGCAGAGGGCAGTTGCTTGATGCTGGAGGCAGAGGGAGGTAGAGGGAGGAAGATGGAGCGGCAATGGAATGAGGAGGGAGGCAGAGGGAGGAAGATGGAGCGGCAATGGGATGAGGAGGGAGGCAGAGGGAGGAAGATGGAGCGGCAATGGAATAGGAGGGGAGTTACCTGGACGTGGGAAGAAAACCCCCTCTGCATCGTGGGGAGTTGCCAGTGGAGGGGATACGTGGGGAGTTGCCTCGAAAACTCAAACGTCCTGCCCTTTGGAGGGGAGACGTGGGCCCTCGAAAACTCTGGAGGGGAGACGTGGGCCCTCCTGCTTCTGAAACGTCCAGGAGGGGAGACGTGGTAAAATTCAGTTATATCTGACGAAACTGACAGAGACTGAAAACTACACCTATATCTGACGAAACTGAAGGTATTCTTCAGCAGCTGATTAAAATTCAGTTAACAACAACATCAGTAAAATTCAGTATGTATGTATGTATGCATTGTTTTTATGCATTGTATTTTTATTTCCTTTGGAAAGTAAATGTCCAGTATGTATGTATGTATGTATGCATTGTATTTATGCATTGTATTTAACATCAGTAAAATTCAGTTAACAACAACATTAGTAAAATTCAGTTAACAACAACACCTATAGCTGATTAAGTATGTATGTATGCATTGTATTTTTATTTCCTTTGAAGTTTATTTCCTGGCTGGCTGGCATGATGGCTCATGGATCCCTCAGCTGCAGCTACAGTTGGAGCTCAATATGATCTCATCTGAAATGAATCTATAAATACAAAGTGTAGTTAGTTACAGAGTAGCAGAAATAGTTGCTGGATGCAGTTACTTGCATGGGCCTGGCTGATGAAGAAAAACTTTATATATATTCATACTGATGTTGACTCTATAAATCATACTTATTGGACATGTTTTATGTGTTGATCCATCAATTGATCACATTGAGAAAGACCATCGTGTCTCCGACCATTTTGCAGAGGTCATGTCTCCGACCATCGTATCGTGATGAATTTGCAGGTACCCCGAGAGGCCCTTGAGTTTGTCGGAATGTTGATTAACTTCCGTTCCGGCAAATTCGGGTACTCCATATGTCCTATTTTCAGCAAAGGTCATGCTGAAATTTTCCGTGAATTTTAGCATGACTTTGCTAAAAATAGGACATATGGGGTACTTGCGACTAATGCATGGGCCGGGGTATATTAGTACTTAGTTAAGTAGGATCAACTTCCCCGCCATTCTTGCTGCAATAAACCATAGGTGGCAATAGAGCCAAGTGATTAGGCCCAACTTAGAATTCTCCTTAGCATCGATAAACCCTAGATGATAAACCCAACATAGGTGGCAATAGAGCCAAGTGATTAGTGCCAAGTGATTAGGCCCAACCTAGGGTGCCTCGCATCAATAAACCCTAAATGATGAAAACTTAACTTGGCTGCCCCGGATGCCTCGGTGTCGATGAGAACCTAAATGATGTACGCTTAGGCTTTTAGGGTGCCTCGGCGTCGACAAACCCTAAATGATGAAAGCTTAGGCTTTTAGGGTGCCTCGGTGTCAACAAACCCTAAATGATGAGACCATGATCTTGTTCCTTGACAATAACCAACTTTTTGACCAAACTTTTTTCCTATTTAGAGCGAAACATGGCCCACAACGATGAGGCCGGTGGTTCGGGCGGCAAGCAATTCTGGGAGCTGTCCCAGGATATGGAGGAACAACCTCACCGCTATGAGGACGCCGCGGAAGACACCGATCCTGATTACACAACCCCTAGAGGCGTCGGGGATGACACCACTGATGGTGCCGCCGAGGATGCCACCACTGATGATGGCGGCGCACACACAGATGGCAGCCAATCGAAGAAGCAAAGGAAGGACCGGCGTCCGAATGCGCTTCGCACCGTCTACGTTTGAGGAACCGGATGAGGACCAGTTTGATCACGATGATGCTCATCGTGATGACCACAACTCTCTTTTATGTGATGGTAGTTTAGATGATCGATATCGACTTGTAATGTGAAGACAAACTCGATACTCGCGGTCTTGAGACTTGTAATGTTTTATCTTTCTTCGGTCTTTTGAATTCGGAGACTAATATGATGAATTGTATTCGGAGACTAATCTTCTATTGTATTCGATGAATCTGATGTTGCTGTATGCTGCTGTCTATATTCTGTCCAATAATATATTTTGTAACCTGTGCAAAAATCAGAAAAGCAAAAAAAAATATTCATACTAATGGCGCATCAAGGCAGAGTGCGCCATTAGTTTGCCAAAGGATACTAATGGCGCATCAAGGCAGAGTGCGCCATTAGTGTGACAAAGCACATGGTTACATATGGCCCCACGGGAGGCATACTAATGGCGCATGGAGTTACATACTAATGGCGCACCAGTGGTGCGCCATTAGTAAAAAATTCTAATGGCGTGCTACTAATGGCGCACCGGTAGTGCGCCATTAGTAGGCAAAACCGGTGCGCCATTAGTAGGCCTTTTCCTAGTAGTGGAAGTGTTAACTTAACGCGGTTGATGTAGTCGAACGTCTTCTCGAATCAACCAATCAAGTACCGAACATACGGCACCTCCGAGTTCTGCACATGTTCAGCTCGATGACGTCCCTCGAACTCTTAATCCAGTAGAGGTATGAAGGAGTCGATGAGTTCCGTCAGCACGACGGCGTGGTGACGGTGATGGTGATGTGATCGGCGTAGGGCTTCACCTAAGCACTATGACAATATGACCGGAGGAGTAAACGGTGGAGGGGGGCACCGCACATGGCTAAGAAACAATTGATGTGCTTTGGGGTGATGTAGGATCGAAAGTATGTCTAGAGGGGGGGTGATTAGACTACTTGACCAAATAAAAGTCTAGCCTTTTCCCAATTTGAAGTCTTGGCATATTTTAGCAACTTAGCACTAGTCAAGCAACCAACCTACACATGCAATTCTAAGAGTATAGCAGCGGAATGTAAATCATTGCATATGAAGGTAAAGGGGAGGAGTTTGGAGGGAGCGAACGCAATGTAGACACGGAGATTTTTGGCATGATTCCGATAGGTGGTGCTAATGTACATCCACATTGATGGATACTTCAACCCACGAAGGATAACAGCTGCGCGAGTCCACGGAGGGCTCCACCCACGAAGGGTCCACGAAGAAGCAACCTTGTCTATCCCACCATGGCCATCGCCCATGAAGGACTTGCCTCACTTGGGTAGATCTTCACAAAGTAGGCGGTCTCCTTGCCCTTACAAACTCCTTGGTTCAACTCCACAATCTTGACGGAGGCTCCCAAGTGACACCTAACCAATCTAGGAGATACCACTCTCCAAAAGGTAATAGATGGTGTGTTGATGATGAACTCCTTGCTCTTCTGCTTCAAATGATAGTCTCCCCAACACTCAACTCTCTCACACAGATTTGGCTACGGTGGAAAGATTATTTTAGTGGAAAGCAACTTGGGGAAGGCTAGAGACCAAGATTCTTGTGATTGGATTGGAATGTCTTGGTCTCAACACATGAGTAGGTGGTTCTCTCTCAGAAAATGAGTAGTGGAAGTGTAGGCACGTTCTGATGGCTCTCCCCACGAGTGGAGAATGGTTGGAGGGGTATATATAGCCTCCACACAAAATCTAACCGTTACACACAAATTCCCAAACTCGGTGAGACCGAATAGTGAAACTCGGTCAGACCGATTCAGTTCAAAATGTGAACGTTAGGCCTTTCGGTGGGACCGACAACATCAACTCGGTGGGACCGATGCTCTAGGGTTAGGGCATAACTTGATCTCGGTGAGACTGATCACATGAACTTGGTGGGACTAATTTCAGTAATAGGCAAACAGAGGGTTGGTCAGGCAAACTCGATGGGACCTATCGCTCATTTCGGTGAGACCGAAACATTACGAAAAGGAAACAGAGAGTTTTCATTGCAAACTCGGTAGGACCGATCGCTCATTTCGGTGAGACCAAAATGTTATGAAGGGAAACAGAGAGTTTGCAATCCCATCTCGGTGAGACCGAGATCCCTATCGGTGAGACCGAGGTGATTAGGGTTTATGGCAGTGGCTATGTCAAATGAACTCGGTGGCGCCGGATAGATCAAATCGGTGGGGCCGAGTTTCACTTTAGATTTAGGAAATATGTGGAAATGAGAAAGTGGTTGAGGGCTTTTGGAGCATATCACTAAGCATTTTGAGCAAGTAAGCCATTAAGCAACACCTCATCCCCTTTTAATAGTATTGGCTTTTTTCTATGGACTCAATGTGATCTAGGATCACTAAAATGAAAATGTAGATTCTTGAGCTTTTGCCAATACGTGTCCTTAGCATTTTGAGGGGTCCACATCTCTAGTCCATGCCATGCCAATCATTGAATTTTATGAAATGATCATCTTTAAAGAGTATTAGTTCATTGAGCTATATGTTGTTAAGAATTACCAAAACCACCCAGGGATTAGTTGCACTTTCAGGTGCCCCCTGCCCCCGTATATAAAGGAGGAGAGGGGAGGAGGCCGGCCCTAGGAGGCGCGCCAAGTGGGTGGAGTCCCACTAGGACTCCTAGTCCTAGTCGGCCCCCCTTCCTTTCCAACGGAGGGGGAAGAGGGAAAGAGAGGGAGAAGGAGAAGGAAAGGGGGGGCTTGCCCCTCCCCCTTGTCCAATTCGGACTCCCTTGGGGGGGGCACCTCCTGTGGCCTGCCTCCTCCTCTCCCCTATGGCCCATTAACTTTCCCGGGGGGTTCCGGTAACCCCTCGGTACTCCGAAAAATCCCCGAACCATTTCGGTGTCCGAATATAACCTTCCAATATATCAATCTTTACCTCTCGACCATTTCAAGACTCCTCATCATGTCCATGATCTCATCTAGGACTCCGAACTACCTTCGCTCACCAAAACACATAACTCATATAATACATATCGTCATCAAACGTTAAGCGTGCGGACCCTACGGGTTCGAGAACTATGTAGACATGACCGAGACACTTCTCCGGTCAATAACCAATAGCGGAACCTGGATGCTCATATTGGTCCCCACATTTTCTATGAAGAGCTTTATCGGTCGAACCGCAATGTCAACATATGTTATTCCCTTTGTCATCGATATGTTACTTGCCTGAGATTCGATCGTCGGTATCGTCATACCTAGTTCTATCTCGCTATCGGTAAGTCTCTTTACTCATTTCGTAAAACATCGTCCCGCAACTAACTCATTAGTCACATTTCTTGCAAGGCTTCATATGATGTGCATTACCGAGAGGGCCCAGAGATACCTCTTCAATACTCGGAGTGACAAATCCTAATATCGATCTATGCCAACCCAACAAACATCTTCGGAGATACCTGTAGATCATCTTTATAATCACCCAGTTACGTTGTGACGTTTGATAGCACACAAGGCATTCCTCCGGTGTCCGGGAGTTGCATAATCTCATAGTTGGAGGAATATGTATTTGACATGAAGAAAACAGTAGCAATAAAACTGAACGACCATTATGCTATGCTAACGGATGGGTCTTGTCCATCACATCATTCTCCTAATGATGTGATCCCGTTCATTAAATGACAACACATGTCCATGGCTAGGAAACTTAACCATCTTTGATCAACGAGCTAGTCTAGTAGAGGCATACTAGGGACACGGTGTTTTGTCTATGTATTCACATATGTATCAAGTTTCTGGTTAATACAATTCTAGCATGAATAATAAACATTTATAATGATATAAATAAATATAAAATAACAACATTATTATTGCCTCTAGGGCATATTTCTTTCGGTCTCCCACTTGCACTAGAGCCAATAATCTAGTTCACATCGCCATGTGATTTAACACCAATAGTTCACATCTGTATGTGATTAGCACCCATAGTTCACATCGCCATGTGACTAACAACCAAAGGGTTTACTAGAGTCAATAATGTAGTTCACATCGTTATGTTATTAACACCCAAAGAGTACTAAGGTGTGATCATGTTTTGCTTGTGAGAGAAGTTTAGTCAACGGGTCTGCCATATTCAGAGTTGTATGTATTTTGCAAATTTTCTATGTCTACAATGCTTTGTATGGAGATACTCTAGCTAATTGCTCCCACTTTCAATATGTATCCAGATTGATACTCAGAGTCATCCGGATCGGTGTAAAAGCTTGCATCGATGTAACTCTTTACGACGAACTCTTTATCACTTGCATAATCGAGAAATATTTCCTTAGTCCTCTTAGGTAACTAAAGATAACTTCGACCGCTGTCTAGTGATCCACTATTGGATCACTATCATACCCCCTTGCCAAACTCATGACAAGGTACACAATAGGTCTGGTACATAGCATAGCATACTTTGTAGAACATATGGCTGAGGCATAGGGAATGACTTTCATTCTCTTTCTATTTATGATGTGGTCAGGTGTTGAGTCTTACTCAACTTTACACCTTGCAACACAGGCAAGAACTCCTTCTTTGATTGTTCCATTTTGGACTACTTCAAAATCTTGTCAAGGTACATACCCATTGAAAAATCTTATCAAGCGTCTTGATCTATCTCTATAGATCTTGATGCCCAACATGTAAGCAGCTTTACCGAGGTCTTTCTTTGAAAAACTCCTTTCAAACTCTCCTTTATGCTTTCCAGAAAATTCTACATCATTTCCGATCAACAATATGTCATTCACATATACTTAACAGAAATGTTATAGTGCTCCCACTCACTTTATTGTAAATACAGGCTTCACCACAAGTCTGTATAAAACTATATGCTTTGATCAACTCATCAAAGCGTATATTCCAACTCCGAGATGCTTGCACCAGTCCATAGATGGATCGCTGGAGCTTGCACATTTTGTTAGCACCTTTAGGATTTACAAAACCTTCTGGTTGCATCATATACAACTCTTCTTTAAGAAATCCATTAAGGAATGCAGTTTTGACATCCATTTGCCAGATTTCATGATCATAAAATGCGGCAATTGCTAACATGATTCGGACAGACTTAAGCATCGCTACGGGTGAGAAAGTCTCATCATAGTCAACTCGTTGAACTTGTCGAAAACCTTTCGCAACAAGTCAAGCTTTATAGACAGTAACATTACCAGCAGTGTCAGACTTCTTCTTTAAGATCCATTTATTCTATATGGGTCGCCGATCATCGGGAAAATCCACCAAAGTCCACACTTTGTTCTCATACATGGATCCTATCTTAGATTTCATGGTCTCAAGCCATTTATCAGAATCTGGGCTCATCGTAGCTTCTTCGTAGTTTGTAGATTCGTCATGGTCAAGCAACATGACTTCCAGAACAGGATTACCATACCACTCTGGTGTGGATCGTGCTCTGGTTGACCTACAAGATTCTATAGCAACTTGATCTGAAGTTTCATGATCATTATCATTAGCTTCCTCTCTAGTTTGTGTAGGCATCACGGGAATGGATTTCTCGGATGAGCTACTTTCCAAATTGAGAGAAGGTACAGCTACCTCATCAAGTTCTATTTTCCTTCCATTCACTTCTTTTGAGAGAAACTCCTTCTCTACAAAGGTTCCGTTCTTGGCAACAAAGATCTTGCCTTCGGATCTGTGGTAGGTGTACCCAATTGTTTCCTTAGGGTATCCTATGAAGACGCACTTCTCCGATTTGGGTTCGAGATTATCAGGACAAAGCCTTCTAACATAAGCATTGTATCCCCAAACTTTAAGAAATGACAGCTTAGGTTTGTTGCCAAACCACAGTTCATACGGTGTCGTCTCAATGGATTTTGACGGTGCCCTGTTTAACGTGAATGCAACTGTCTCTAATGCATAACCCCAAAATGATAGTGGTAAATTGGTAAGAGACATCATAGATCGCACCATATCTAATAAGGTGTGGTTACGACGTTTGGACACACCATTACACTATAGTGTTCCAAGTGGCGTGAGCTGTGAAACAATTCCACATTGTTTTAAATGAAGACCAAACTCGTAACTCAAATTTTCACCTCCATGATTAGATCGTAGAAACTTTATTTTCTTATTATGATGATTCTCTACTTCACTCTGAAATTCTTTGAACTTTTCAAATATTTCAGATTTGTGTTTCGTTAAGTAGATATACCCATATCTACTCAAATCATCTGTGAAGGTCAGAAAAATAACGATACCCGCCACGAGCCTCAATACTCATCGGACCGCATACATCGGTATGTATTATTTCCAATAAGTCATTATCTCATTACATTGTTCCGGAGAATGGAGTTTTAGTCATCTTGCCCATGAGGCATGGTTCGCAAGTATCAAATGATTCATAATCAAGTGATTCCAAAAGTCCATCTGCATGGAGTTTCTTCATGCGCTTTACACCAATATGACCTAAACGGCAGTGCCACAAGTATGTTGCACTATCATTAGCAACTTTGCATCTTTCGGCATCAATATTATGAATATGTGTATCACTGTGATCAAGATTCAATAAACCATTAACATTGGGTGTATGACCATAGAAGGTTTTATTCATGTAAACAGAATAACAATTATTCTCTATCTTAAATGAATAACCGAGTATTGCAATAAACATGATCTAATCATATTCATGATCAACGCAAACACCAAATAACATTGATTTAGGTTCAACACTAATCCTGAAAGTATAGGGAGTGTGCGATGATGATCATATCAATCTTGGAACCACTTCCAACACACATTGTCACTTCACCCTCAACTAGTCTATTTATTCTGCAACTCCTGTTTCGAGTTACTAATCTTAGCAACCAAACACGTATCAAATACCCAGGGGCTACTACGAGCAGGTACACATCAATAACATGTATATCAAATATAACTTTGTTCACTTTGCCATCCTTCGTATCCGCCAAATATTTGGGGTAGTTCCGCTTCTAGTAACCATTTCCTTTGCAGTAGAAGCACTCAGTTTCAGGCTTAGGTCCAGCTTTGGGCTTCTTCACGGGAGTGACAACTTGCTTTCCATTCTTCTTGAAGTTCCCTTTCTTTCCCTTTGCCTTTTTTCTTGAAACTAGTGGTCTTGTTTAATCATCAATGCTTGATGCTTTTTCTTGATTTCTACCTTTGTCGATTTCAGCATCATGAAAAACTCGAGAATTGCTATTGTCATCCCTTGCATATTATAGTTCATCATGAAGTTCCAGTAACTTGGTGATGGTGACTAGAGAACTCTGTCAATCACTATCTTATCTAGAAGATTAACTCCCACTTGATTCAAGTGATTGTAGTACACAGACATTCTGAGCACATGCTCACTAGCCGAGCTATTCTCCTCCATCTTTTAGGCGAAGTACTTGTTAGAGGTCTCATACCTCTCGACACGGGTATGAATCTGAAATACCAATTTTAGCTCTTAGAACATCTCATATGCTCTGTGGCGTTCAAAACATTTTTGAAGTCCCGGTTCTAAGCCATAAAGCATGGTGCACTAAACTATCAAGTAGTCATCATATTGAGCTAGCCAAACATTCATAATGTCTGCATCTGCTCCTGCAATAGGTCTGTCACCTAGTTGTGCATCAAGGACATAATTCTTCTATGCAACATGAGGATAATCCTCAGATCACGGACCCAGTCCGCATCATTGCTACTATCATCTTTCAACTTAGTTTTCTCTAGGAACATATCAAGAAACATAGGGGAGCTACAACACGAGCTATTGATCTACAACATAATTTGCAAATATTGCCACGACTAAGTTAATGATAAATTAAAGTTCAATTAATCATATTACTTAAGAACTCCCACTTAGATAGACATCCATCAAGTCATCCAAATGATACGTGATCCAAATCAACTAAACCATGTCCAATCATCACGTCAGATGGAGTAGTCATCAATGGTGAACATCTCTATGTTGATCATATCCACTATATGATTCACGTTCGACCTTTCGGTCTCCAGTGTTCCGAGGCCATATCTGTATATGCTAGGCTCGTCAAGTTTAACCCGAGTATTCCGCATGTGCAAAAGTGGCTTGCACCCGTTGTATTTGAACATAGAGCTTATCACACCCGATCATCAAGTGGTGTCTTAGCACGAAGAACTTTCGCAATGGTGTATACTCAGGGAAAACACTTATACCTTGAAATTTTAGTAAGGGATCATCTTATAATGCTACCACCGTACTAAGCAAAATAAGATGCATAAAGATAAACATCACATGCAATCAAAATATGTGACATGATATGGCCAGCATCATCTTGTGCTTTTGATCTCCATCATCGAAGCAACGTCATGATCCGTCACCGGCTTGACACCTTGATCTCCATCGTAGCATCGTGTTCGTCTCGCCAACCATTGCTTCTACGACTATCGCTACTGCTTAGTGATAAAGTAAAGCAATTACATAGTGTTTGTATTTCATACAATAAAGCGACAACCATATGGCTCCTGCCAGTTGCCGATAACTTGTTACAAAACATGATCATCTCATACAACAATTTATATCACATCATGCCTTGACCATATCACATCACAACATGCCCTGCAAAAACAAGTTAGACGTCCTCTACTTTGTTTGTTGCAAGTTTTACGTGGCTGCTATGGGCTTCTAGCATGAACCGTACATACCTACGGTACAAAAACCACAAAGGTGATTTATCAAGTTTGCTGTTTTTACCTTCACAAGGACCGGCCGCAGTCAAATCCAATTCAACTAAAGTAGGAGCCCGCTAGCCACCTTTATGCAAAACTAGTTGCAGGTCTGTCGGTGGAACCGGTCTCATGAACGCGGTCATGTAAGGTTGGTCTGGGCGGCTTCATCCAACAATACCGCCGAATCAAAATAAGACATTTGTGGTAAGCAGTATGAAGATCACCTCCCACAACTCTTTGTGTTCTACTTGTGCATATCATCTACGCATAGACCTGGCTTGGATGCCATTGTTAGGAAACGTAGCATGCACTTTCAAAAGATTTCCTACGCTCATGCAAGATCTATCTAGTGAAGGAAATATGCCCTAGAGGCAATAATAAAGTTATTATTTATTTCCTCATATCATGATAAATGTTTATTATTCATGCTAGAATTGTATTAACCGGAAACATGATACATGTGTGAATACATAGACAAACATATAGTCACTAGTATGCCTCTACTTGACTAGCTCATTAATCAAAGATGGTTATGTTTCCTGACCATAGACATGTGTTGTCATTTGATTAGTGGGATCACATCATTAGAAGAATGATGTGATTGACGTGACCCATCCCGTTAGCTTAGCACTTGATTGTTTAGTATACTGCTATTGCTTTCTTCATGACTTATACATGTTCCTGTAACTATGAGAATTATGCAACTCCCGTTTACCGGAGGAACACTTTGGGTACTACCAAACGTCACAACGTAACTGGGTGATTATAAAGGAGTACTACAGGTGTCTCCGAAGGTACATGTTGAGTTGGCGTATTTCGAGATTAGGTTTTGTCACTCCGATTGTCGGAGAGGTATCTCTAGGCCCTCTCGGTAATACTCATCACTTAAGCCTTGCAAGCATTATAACTAATGAGTTAGTTATAAGATGACGTATTATAGAACGAGTAAAGAGACTTGCCGGTAACGAGATTGAACTAGGTATTGGATACCGACGATAAAATCTCGGGCAAGTAACATACCGATGACAAAGGGAACAACGTATATTGTTATGCGATTTGACCGATAAAGATCTTCGTAGAATATGTAGGAACCAATATGGGCATCCAGGTCCCGCTATTGGTTATTGACCGAGAATGGTTTTAGGTCATGTCTACATAGTTCTCGAACCCGTAGGGTCCGCACGCTTAACGTTTCAATGACAGCTTTATTATGAGTTTATAAGTTTTGATGTACCGAAGTTTGTTCAGAGTCCCAGATGTGATTACGGACATGACGAGGAGTCTCGGAATGGTCGAGACATAAAGATTGATATATTGGAAGCCTATGTTTGGACATCGGAATGGTTCCGGGTGAAATCGGCATTTTACCGGAGTACCGGGAGGTTACCGGAACCCCCCGGGGGGTTAATGGGCCTACATGGGCCAAGAGGGAGAAGAGGGAAGGAGCCAGGAGGGGGCCGCGCGCCCCTCCCCCTCCTAGTCCGAATAGGACAAGGGAAGGGGGGCGGCGCCCCCCCTTTCCTTCCACTCTTCCTCCTCTTTCCCCCCTTCTCCTACTCCTACTTGGAAAGAGGGAGTCCTAGTCCCGGTGGGAGTAGGACTCCCCCCTTGGTGCGCCCTCTAGGCCGGCCGCCTCCTCCCCCTTGGCTCCTTTATATACGGGGGCAAGGGGGCACCCTAGAACACACAAGTTGATCTACGGATCGTTCCTTAGCCGTGTGCGGTGCCCCCTTCCACCATATTCCACCTCGGTCATATCGTCGCGGAGTTTAGGCTAAGCCCTGCGCCGGTAGAACATCATCATCGTCACCACGCCGTCGTGCTGACGGAACTCATCTCCGGAGCCTTTTGCTGGATCGGAGGGCCGGAGATCGTCATCGAGCTGAACGTGTGCTAAACTCGGAGGCCCCGTACGTTCGGTGCTTGGATCGGTCGGATCGTGAAGACGTACGACTACATCAACCGCGTTGTGCTAACGCTTCCGCTTACGGTCTACGAGGGTACGTGGACGAACACTCTCCCCTCTCGTTGCTATATCATCACCATGATCTTGCGTGTGCGTAGGAATTTTTTTAAAATTACTACGTTCCCCAACAGTGGCATCCGAGCCTAGGTTTTATGCGTTGATGTTATATGCACGAGTAGAACACAAGTGAGTTGTGGGCGATACAAGTCATACTGCTTACCAGCATGTCATACTTTGGTTCAGCGGTATTGTGAGATGAAGCGGCCCGGACCGACATTACACGTACGCTTACGCGAGACTGGTTTCACCGTTACGAGCACTCATGCTTAAAGGTGACTGGCGGGTGTCTGTCTCTCTCACTTTAGCTGAATCGAGTGTGGCTACGCCCGGTCCTTGCGAAGGTTAAAACAGCACCAACTTGACGAACTATCATTGTGGTTTTTGATGCGTAGGTAAGAACGGTTCTTGCTAAGCCCGTAGCAGCCACGTAAAATTTGCAACAACAAAGTAGAGGACGTCTAACTTGTTTTTGCAGGGCATGTTGTGATGTGATATGGTCAAGACGTGATGCTATATTTTTGTATGAGATGATCATGTTTTGTAACCGAAGTTATCGGCAACTGGCAGGAGCCATATGGTTGTCGCTTTATTGTATGAAATGCAAACGCCCTGTAATTGCTTTACTTTATCACTAAGCGGTAGCGATAGTCGTAGAAGCAATAGATGGCGTAACAACAACGATGCTATGATGGAGATCAAGGTGTCACGCCGGTGACGATGGTGATCATAACGGTGCTTCGAAGATGGAGATCACAAGCACAAGATGATGATGGCCATATCATATCACTTATATTGATTGCATGTGATGTTTATCCTTTATGCATCTTATCTTGCTTTGATTGACGGTAGCATTTTAAGATGATCTCTCGCTGATTATCAAGAAGTGTTCTCCCTGAGTATGCACCGTTGTGAAAGTTCTTCGTGCTGAGACACCACGTGATGATCGGGTGTGATAGGCTCTACGTTCAAATACAACGGGTGCAAAACAGTTGCACACGCGGAATACTCAGGTTATACTTGACGAGCCTAGCATATACAGATATGGCCTCGGAACACGGAGACCGAAAGGTCGAGCGTGAATCATATAGTAGATATGATCAACATAGAGATGTTCACCATTGAAACTACTCCATCTCACGTGATGATCGGACATGGTTTAGTTGATTTGGATCACGTGATCACTTAGATGACTAGAGAGATGTCTGTCTAAGTGGGAGTTCTTAAGTAATATGATTAATTGAACTTAAATTTATCATGAACTTAGTACCTGATAGTATTTTGCTTGTCTATGTTTGTTTGTAGATAGATGGCTCGTGCTGTTGTTCCGTTGAATTTTAATGCGTTCCTTGAGAAAGCAAAGTTGAAAGATGATGGTAGCAATTACACGGACTGGGTCCGTAACGTGAGGATTATCCTCATTGCTGCACAGAAAAGTTACGTCCTGGAAGCACCGCTGGGTGCCAGGCCTGCTACTAATGCAACTGACGACGTTAAGAATGTCTGGCAGAGCAAAGCTGATGACTACTCTATAGTTCAGTGTGCCATGCTTTACGGCTTAGAACCGGGCCTTCAACGACATTTTGAACGTCATGGACCATATGAGATGTTCCAGAAATTGAAGTTGATATTTCAAGCAAATACCCGAGTTGAGAGATATGAAGTCTCCAACAAGTTCTATAGCTAAAAGATGGAGGAGAATCGCTCAACTAGTGAGCATGTGCTCAGATTGTCGGGGTACTTCAATCGCTTGAATCAAGTGGGAGTTAATCTTCCAGATAAGATAGTGATTGACAGAATTCTCTAGTCACCATCACCAAGTTAGTAGAACTTCGTGATGAACTATAGTATGCAAGGGATGACGAAAACGATTCCCGAGCTCTTCGTGATGTCGAAATCGACGAAGGTAGAAATCAAGAAAGAGCATCAAGTGTTGATGATTGACAAGACCACTAGTTTCAAGAAAAGGGCAAAGGGAAAGAAAGGGAACTTCAAGTGGAAAGACAAGCAAGTTGTCACTCCTGCGAAGAATCCCAAAGCTGGACCATAGCCTGAAACTAAGTGCTTACACTGCAAAGGAAATAGTCACTGGAAGCGGAAATGACCTGAATATTTGGTAGATAAGAAGGATGGGAAAGTGAACAAGGGTATATTTGATATACAGGTTATTAATGTGTGACTTGCTAGTGTTTATAGTAGCCCCTGAGTATTTGATACTTGTTCGGTTGCTAAGATTAGCAACTCGAAACAGGAGTTACAGAATAAACAGAGACTAGTTGAAGGGGAAGTGACGATGAGTGTTGGAAGTAGTTCCAAGATTGATATGATCATCATCGCACACTCCCTATACTTTCGGGATTAGTGTTAAACCTAAATAAATGTTATTTGGCATTTACGTTGAGCATGAATATGATTTGATCATGTTTGTTGCAATACGGTTATTCATTTAAAATCAGAGAATAATTGTTGTTCTGTTTACATGAATAAAACCTTCAATGGTCATACACCCAATGAAAATAGTTTGTTGGATCTCGATCGTGATGATACACATATTCATAATATTGATGCCAAAAGATGCAAAGTTAATAATGATAGTGCAACTTATTTGTGGCACTGCCGTTTGGGTCATATCGGTGTAAAGCACATGAAGAAACTCCATAAAGATGGACTTTTGGAATCACTTGGTTATGAATCATTTGATGCTTGCGAACCGTGCCTTTTGGGCAAGATGACTAAAACTCCGTTCTCCGGAACAATGGAACGAGCTACTAACTTGTTGGAAATAATACATACAGATGTATGCGATCCAATGAGTATTGATGCTCGTGGCAAGTATCGTTATTTTCCGACCTTCACAAGATGATTTGAGCAGATATGGGTATATCTACTTGATGAAACATAAGTCTGAAATACTTGAAAGGTTCAAAGAATTTCAGAGTGAAGTGGAAAAATCATCGTAACAAGAAAATAAAGTTTCTGCGATCTGATCGCGGAGACGAATATTTGAGTTACGAGTTTGGTCTTCAATTAAAACAATGTGAAATAGTTTCACAGCTCACGCCACCTGGAACACCACAACGTTATGGTGTGTCCGAATGTCGTAACCGCACTTTATTGGATATGGTGCGATCTATGATGTCTCTTACTGATTTACCACTATTGTTTTGGGGTTATGCATTAGAGACAGCTGCATTCACGTTTAAAAGGGCACCATCTAAATCCGTTGAGACGGCAGCATATGAACTGTGGTTTAGCAAGAAACCCAAGTTGTCATTTCTTAAAGTTTGGGGCTGTGATGCTTATGTGAAAAAGTTTCATCCTGATAAGCTCGAACCCAAATCGGAGAAGTGTGTCTTCATAGAATACCCAAAGGAAATTGTTGGGTACACCTTCTATCACAGATCCGAAGGCAAGATATTCGTTGCTAAAATGGATCCTTTCTAGAGAAGGAGTTTCTCTCGAAAGAAGTGAGTGGGAGGAAAGTAGAGCTTGATAAGGTAATTTGTACCTTCTCCCGAATTGGAAAGTAGTTCACCACGGAAGTCAGTTCCAGTGATTCCTACACCAATTAGTGAGGAAGCTAATGATGATGATCATGAAACTTCAGATCAAGTTACTACAAAACCTCGTAGGTCTTCCAAAGTACAGTCCGCACCAGAGTAGTGCGGTAATACTGTTCTGGAAGTCATGTTACTAGACCATGATGAACCTATGAACTATGAGGAAGCGATGATGAGCCCAGATTCCGCAAAATGGCTAGAGGCCATGAAATCTGAGATGGGATCCATGTATGAAAACAAAGTATGGACTTTGGTTAACTTGCCCGATGATTGGCAAGCTATTGAGAATAAATGGATCTTTAAGAAGAAGACTGACGCTGATGGTAATGTAATTGTCTATAAAGCTCGACTTGTTGCGAAAGGTTTTCGACAAGTTCAAGGGGTTGACTACGATGAGACTTTCTCACCCGTAGCGATGCTTAAGTCTGTCCGAATCATGTTAGCTATTGCTGCATTTCATGATTATGAAATTTGGCAAATGGATGTCAAGACTGCATTCTTGAATGGATTTCTAGAAGAAGAGTTGTATATGATGCAGCCGGAAGGTTTTGTTGATCCAAAAGGTGCTAACAAAATGTGCAAGCTCCAGCGTTCCATTTATGGACTGGTGCAAGCATCTCGGAGTTGGAATAAACGCTTTGATAGTGTGATCAAAGCATATGGTTTTATACAGACTTTTGGAGAAGCTTGTATTTACAAGAAAGTGAGTGGGAGCTCTGTAGCATTTCTAATTTTATATGTAGATGACATATTGTTAATTGGAAATGATATAGAATTTCTGGATAGCATAAAGGGATACTTGAATAAAAGTTTTTCAATGAAAGACCTTGGAGAAGCTGCTTATATATTGGGCATCAAGATCTATAGAGATAGATCAAGACGCTTAATAGGACTTTCACAAAGCACATACCTTGACAAAATTTTGAAAAAGTTCAAAATGGATCAGGCAAAGAAATGATTCTTGCCTGTACTACAAGGTGTGAAGTTGAGTCAAACTCAATGCCCGACCACAGCAGAAGATAGAGAGAAAATGAAAGATGTTCCCTATGCTTCAGCCATAGGCTCTATCATGTATGCAATGCTGTGTACCAGACCTAACGTATGCTTAGCAATAAGCTTGGCAGGAAGGTACCAAAGTAATCCAGGAGTGGATCACTGGACAGCGGTCAAGAACATCCTGAAATACCTGAAAAGGACTAAGGATATGTTTCTCGTATATGGAGGTGACAAAGAGCTAGTCGTAAAAGGTTACGTCGATGCAAGCTTTGACACTGATCCGGACGATTCTAAATTGCAAACCGAATATGTGTTTATATTAAATGGTGGAGCTGTAAGTTGGTGCAGTTCTAAACAAAGCGTCGTGGCAGGATCTACATGTGAAGCGGAGTACATAGCTGCTTCTGAAGCAGCGAATGAACGAGTCTGGATGAAGGATTTCATTTCTGATCTAGGTGTCATACCTAGTGCATCGGAACCAATGAAGATCTTCTGTGACAATACTGGTGCAATTGCCTTGGCAAAGGAATCCAAATTTCACAAGAGGACCAAGCACATCAAGAGACGCTTCAATTCCATTCGGGACCAAGTCCAAGTGGGAGACATAGATATTTGCAAGATACATACGGATCTGAATGTTGCAGACCCGTTGACTAAGCCTCTCTCACGAGCAAAGCATGATCAGCACCAAGACTCCATGGGTGTTAGAATCATTACAATGTAATCTAGATTATTGACTCTAGTGCAAGTGGGAGACTGAAGGAAATATGCCCTAGAGGCAATAATAAAGTTATTATTTATTTCCTCATATCATGATAAATGTTTATTATTCACGCTAGAATTGTATTAACCGGAAACATGATACATGTGTGAATACATAGACAAACATATAGTCACTAGTATGCCTCTACTTGACTAGCTCATTAATCAAAGATGGTTATGTTTCCTGACCATAGACATGTGTTGTCATTTGATTAGTGGGATCACATCATTAGAAGAATGATGTGATTGACATGACCCATCCCGTTAGCTTAGCACTTGATCGTTTAGTATACTGCTATTGCTTTCTTCATGACTTATACATGTTCTTGTAACTATGAGAATTATGCAACTCCCGTTTACCGGAGGAACACTTTGGGTACTACCAAACGTCACAACGTAACTGGGTGATTATAAAGGAGTACTACAGGTGTCTCCGAAGGTACATATTGAGTTGGCGTATTTCGAGATTAAGTTTTGTCACTCCGATTGTCGGAGAGGTATCTCTGGGCCCTCTCGGTAATACTCATCACTTAAGCCTTGCAAGCATTATGACTAATGAGTTAGTTATAAGATGACGTATTACAGAACGAGTAAAGAGACTTGCCGGTAACGAGATTGAACTAGGTATTGGATACCGACGATCAAATCTCGGGCAAGTAACATACCGATGACAAAGGGAAGAACGTATATTCTTATGCGGTTTGACCGATAAAGATCTTCGTAGAATATGTAGGAACCAATATGGGCATCCAGGTCCCGCTATTGGTTATTGACCGAGAATGGTTTTAGGTCATGTCTACATAGTTCTCGAACCCGTAGGGTCCACACGCTTAACGTTTCGATGACAGTTTTATTATGAGTTTATAAGTTTTGATGTACCGAAGTTTGTTCGGAGTCCCGGATGTGATTACGGACATGATGAGGAGTCTCGGAATGGTCGAGACATAAAGATTGATATATTGGAAGCCTATGTTTGGACATCGGAATGGTTCCGGGTAAAATCGGCATTTTACCGGAGTACCGGGAGGTTACCGGAACCCCCCGGGGGGTTAATGGGCCTACATGGGCCAAGAGGGAGAAGAGGGAAGGAGCCAGGACGGGGCCACGCGCCCCTCCCCTCCTAGTCCGAATAGGACAAGGGAAGGGGGGCGGCGCCCCCCCTTTCCTTCCCCTCTTCCTCCTCTTTCCCCCCTTCTCCTACTCCTACTTGGAAAGAGGGAGTCCTACTCCCAGTGGGAGTAGGACTCCCCCCCTTGGCGCGCCCTCTAGGCCGGCCGCCTCCTCCCCCTTGGCTCCTTTATATACGGGGGCAAGGGGGCACCCTAGAACACACAAGTTGATCTACGGATCGTTCCTTAGCCGTGTGCGGTGCCCCCTTCCACCATATTCCACCTCGGTCATATCGTCGCGGAGTTTAGGCGAAGCCCTGCGCTGGTAGAACATCATCATCGTCACCACGCCGTCGTGCTGACGGAACTCATCTCCGGAGCCTTTTGCTGGATCGGAGGGCCGGAGATCGTCATCGAGCTGAACGTGTGCTGAACTCGGAGGCCCCGTACGTTCGGTGCTTGGATCGGTCGGATCATGAAGACGTACGACTACATCAACCGCGTTGTGCTAACGCTTCCGCTTACGGTCTACGAGGGTACGTGGACGAACACTCTCCCCTCTCGTTGCTATATCATCACCATGATCTTGCGTGTGCGTAGGATTTTTTTTGAAATTACTACGTTCCCCAACATTTAGGAGATGCATAGCAACAAGAGGGGGAGAGTGTGTCCACGTACCCTCGTATACCGAAAGCGGAAGCGTTAACTTAACGCGATTGATGTAGTCGAACGTCTTCTTGAATCAACCAATCAAGTACCGGATGTACGTCACCTCCAAGTTTTGCACACGTTCATCTCGATGACGTCCCTCGAACTCTTGATCTAGTAGAGGTACGAAGGAGTCGATGAGTTCCGTTAGCACGACGGCGTGGTGATGGTGATGGTGATGTGATCCGCGCAAGGCTTCGCCTAAGCACTACGATAATATGACCGGAGGAGTAAACAGTGGAGGGGGGCACCGCACATGGCTAAGAAACAATTGATGTGCTTTGGGGTGCCCCCTGCCCCCGTATATAAAGGAGGAGAGGGGAGTGTCGTGGTTCTAAGTCTGACAGTAGAATAGGGGGTAGGTATGGAGAGGCAAGATCCTAGCTATGGAGCAGTTGTAAACACAAGGGATGTACGAGTTCAGGCCCTTCTCGGAGGAAGTAATAGCCCTACGTCTCGGAGCCCGGAGGCGGTCGACTGGATTATGAGTGTATGGATTACAGGGGTGCGAACCCTTTACACTGAGGAGGGGGGTGGCTTATATAGTGTCCGCCAGACCCCTCCGGCCCTCAGTAATGCAGGGTTTAAAGTACATTAAGGCTAGGCGTTACTGGTAACGCCTTACATAAAGTGTCCTAAATGCCATAAAGACTATTTAATTACAGACCGTTTGGATGCAGAGTGGCTCTTGATCTCCTGGTAGTCGAGTGAGTCTTCATGGTCGAGTCCTTCAAGTCCGTCGAGTGAAGTCCCTCTTGGTCGACTGGAAGGCAGTTTCTTCTGAGGGTGTCCTTGGGAAGGGTACTTAGGTCAGGTCTATGACCCTACCCTAGGTACATGACTTCATCATTAGCCCCCGAATGGATCGAGGTTTGAGTGAGGAAGGAGTTGATAATATTTCCGACCTGCTTTTGTGTTCTGGACATGTATCATCTTGGACCAATAATCTTTTCGTTGATAACAGCAACTTTTCTTTCAGTCGCCTTGATCCATTCTTTTCTCTCATCGAGTGAACTTTTGAACTTAGTAATTTCCAAGCGACGGGTCGCAGGAAATCTCTCGTCTGACAGATTGATGTGCTGTTAGCGGATTTTGTGGGATCCGAATTTTGGGAAGCGCGCGAAGCGTGGTGGACCGCGGCGCTCAGATGGGATAGGGCATAGACGCCTCGATTCCCGTGCCGTGTTTTTCGCCACGTATCGCGTACGCGCGACTGTTTCGGGATGTGATTGGATTGCCTGGGCCCAGTTGTCATCCACTCCGAAGCGGCCCTATAAAATGCGCCCGGCGAGGGTTTTTGAACAGTACCTCCCCACTTCCCCTTTTGTCCTCTCCGCCTCCGCCCACAGCGCCTGCTCTCGCCTTCGCCCAACCACTCCTCGTACGCTTCACCGGCAACAATGGTGAAGGAGAAGACGGCGGCTCTAGAGTGCGCGAAGAAGGCGACGGCGATGGGGAAGGCAAAAGGGAGAGCGACCAGTCGGGGCGGATCCTCGTCAAGGTCCCGCCTACCGCACGGTTGGGTTCAAGGGGATTGGATCCGCTCGACCATCACCGAGAGGGATCTCACTGAGATGGCCAACGAGGGTTTGATCCCCCACGGGGCAGCGAGGCTCCCGGGGAACGAGTGGCAACCACAGCCGCAGGAGGGTGAGTGTGTTCTTCTGGCTACCCACGTCGACCGTGGGTTCTCCCTACCTCCGAGTGTTTTCTTCCGTGGTTTCTTGAATTTCTTTGGGGCGCAACTCCACCATTTCAATCCAAATTCCATCGCCTACCTTGCTGCCTTCGTGTCCATGTGCGAGAACTTCCTGGGCTGCCGACCGCACTGGGGTCTGTTTAAGCACATATTCACTTGTCGCTCACAGACAGTTAAAAAGGCAAATCCAGATGATGATAGGACTAAGGTTATTCAGATGTGCGGGGGTCTTGGGATTCAAATGAGGAGCAAGAGTACTTTTCCGGCCATGACTCTTCCTGAGTCGGTCAGAGGGTGGCAGTCAACTTGGTTCTACTGTCAAGACGAGTTGACGCCGGGGCAGTCGACTGGTCTCCCTCCATTCTCCATGGACCGAGTGAACAAGCCCTCTTCTCTGAAGGTGCTCCCTAAGGAGAAAGCCCAAGTGAAGATGTTGATGGAGTGTGTAGTCCAGCTAGTTCGGGAAGGAGTGACGGGTATGGACCTTCTGGAGGTCTTCCTTAGGCGGCGCATCCAACCACTTCAGTACTGAGGCCATTGTATGTGGCTGTACTGTGGAACCGAGGATGAAACTCGGGTCCATCCAGAAGCAGTCGACGACGCCACACTGGAGAGGTGGATGGCCGCGATCACAGGGAATAAAGACAACCCTCGAGGAGCTAGGAGGATTCCGCCACTCGACCATTCTTACACTCCAGACACGGTATGCCCACTTTATCCCCAATTGTAATCTTGCCATACTTATTCTGCTTTTGCTGCAAATTGGTCGATTGATTTTTATTTTGCTGTCTGTCAGACCACCACCAAACTATACTCGATGCCCAATGGAGCACAGACGCCGACTGAAGAGGAGGAAGGAAGTGGGGGCGAAAGCCAGGAGGAGTGGGACTCGGATGCCGTTGATGATGATGATGATGATGACTCTGGTGAGGAGGAAGAAGAAGAGGAGGAAGAGGAAGTTGCACCTCCTCACTCGGAAAGATGTCCGAAGCTCGTCCATGACCCTGCAACCGAACGTGGTAAGGGGGTCGCGACTGTCGCGCAGTCGACTAAGCGTCCTTGGACCACTTCCCCGGCGCCGACTGAGAAGGCTCCGAAGCAATCTCGAATGGCGCCATCGAAGCCGGCGAAGGTCTTGCCGAAGATGAAGGTGGCGATTCCCACCATATCAGGGTAAAAATGCTACTTGAGTCTTCTTGCTCTACATGAGTTTATTTTTGGTCGACTCATGAGTTAACCGACCGATTTTTGGAATTGCAGTGCTGCTACTTCTGATACCTCGACCAGGGTTGACGATCATGAGATGGAAGACGCTGCTACCTCAAAACCTGGTATGACTTTCATAATCTCGTCTTCAGTCGATTGGCTCTTTGCCTCTGATCTTGATTCTTGTCTGTAGCTCTGTCCAATGTCGTTATTACCCTTCCTGACAACGACGATGAAGAGCCACTGAGGCCAAGGAGGAATAGGAAAGCGTCTGCTGGCAAGGTGACTCAGGGCGTGCCAGCCTCCGAGACACCGGTCGTGGAGGGAGAGAACATCACTCGGCCCACCGTGTCTTTTGTCGTACCGTTGACGAGTGCTCGCCCTTCATCGTCGAGTGCTGCCCAGCCGTCACTTTTCTCGACCCACTTCGTCCCAGAAGACCAAGCCAGTGCTGCGAAAGAAGCAATACGCCAGGCGGGAGTCATGATGGAGCAAGTGAAGGCCATCCGAGAAGCAAGCCAGGCCGCCTATGACGCCAGCTCAGCTCTTCAGAGTAACATCCAGGTCAGTCGGTCATCGCTTGTTCTGTTAGGATATGATATTTGAAAATTCTTCATTCTGAAATCCATAGTGATTGTCCTACACCCACTAGGTGTGTTGATTGAAATTCCGGTTTAGTGGGGGCACGCTGAATGCACCCACTGGGTGTAGTCCCCGAGGCTATGCTGGACTGCTGGCAGTCGACCATAGGCTTTATAAGTTAAGTTTTTCCTTCATTCGACTCGGTCGAATGGGTTTTCCAAACCAGTGGGGGCACGCTGAGTGCACCCACTGGGTGTAGTCTCCGAGACTGTGGTCGACTGCTGGTAGTGGACTACAGTCTGAAGAGCGTCTCCTGTGTTTTTTTTGTTGTTGTTGGTCGACTGGTCGACTCTGACTTGATAGAATTAGTGGGGGCACGCTGAGTGCACCCACTGGGTGTAGTCCCCGAGACTATGGTCGAATATTTGTATTCGACCGTAGTCTTAGAAACGTATGATTTTTCCTTAGTCACTCGAAAGTGAATTGTCTTTGACATTTTGTCGATTGGTCCTTCGTAGAAATCCTGCGACCTCGCGGCTCGTTACACTGAGTTGGAGAACAAACACATCCAGCTCGAGCTTGATCTGAAGCTAGCCCAGGAGAATTTATCGAAGGCGAAGGAGGAAGCTAAAGGTATGTTTGGTGAGGCCTTGATGACTGCCTTTGCCCCTCATTTGTTTCAAAATCTGACCTTGTTGTAACTTTGCAGGCAAAGTGAAGGAGGCCCAGAAGAAAAAAGACCTTGAGTTAGCTGAGATGCAGAAAACAGCTTTAGAGAAGACCAAGCTCGCAGACGAGAAGTTGGCTTCGGTCACCAAGCTTGAAGAAGAGAATACCAATCTGAAAGCTGCTCTTGACGTTGCCAACAAGGAGGTCAGTCGACTGAAAAGTGATAAAATTGCCCTGAGTGACAAGGTCAGTGAGTTGGTGGGGAAGAAGAACGATCTGGAGGCTTATCTGGGCGGACTCGCCAAGAAGCTATTCCTCATGCTCGAAGGTAATCTTTTGTACCAAGCAGGTATTTCAACTGTGATCTCTCTATTCGACTGTTGTCTTGACTCGGTGATTGTGCTTGCAGAATTTTGCCAAAACTTTGAAGAGGAGACTGGTCGACTGGAGCCTAACCTGGACCCCATCAACTCTCCGGTGAATGATGAAGTCGCCATGAACATGCTCCGACTCGAATCTCATGTTGCCGCCGTCGTTGACTATCTCGCAAGGCTGAAGGTCGCCACTTCCCGCATTGACGCCACACTTTGGCCCAGGGAGACGCTCCAGAATGACCTCGAGTCTCTGATGACTCGACTGAACACAGTCCCAGGCCGAGTGGAGGAGTGGAAGAAGTCTTCTGCCAGGTGTGGAGCAGATGTTGCTCTATCTCTGGCCCGAGTCCATTGCAAGGATGCACGAGAAGACAAGTTGGCGGCTCTTCGGGTGGCTAACACCAAGAAGCACGACTTCCGGTCTTTCATGGAGACCTTCATCGCCGCTGCCACTCGGATTGCTGATGGAATCGACCTTGACGAGTTTGTTGCACCTTCCAGCCCTCCACAGGAGGGGTAAAAAACTTCTTGAGCTCGACACTTTAAATTTGCCTCGGTATGCCGAGTGATTTTTGTAACCGACAAACCTTAACAGGCTTAGCGCCTGAGCACTTTCAGTTCCGTTAGGTATTTATCTGAACTTGGATTCGACGTTTGAATATGCTTGCATTTGGTTTGAGATGTCTTATTGCAACCGACTTGTTCCCTACTTCACTTAGGCTGGCACTGGGCTGCAGCTAAGCCTCCGAGTGGGAGGTCTGCTCCCCACTCGGTAGGATTTTCAAAACTTAGGCGAGCACTGGGCTGCAGCTAAGCCCCCGAGTGGGAGGTATGCTCTCCACTCGGTAGGATTTTCAAAACTTAGGCGAGCACTGGGCTGCAGCTAAGCCCCCGAGTGGGAGGTGTGCTCTCCACTCGGTAGGATTTTCAAAACTTAGGCGAGCACTGGGCTGCAGCTAAGCCTCCGAGTGGGAGGTCTGCTCTCCACTCGGTAGGATTTTTGTAACTTAGGGGAGCACTGGGCTGCAGCTAAGCCTCCGAGTGGGAGGTCTGCTCTCCACTCAGTAGGGTTTTTATAACTTAGGCGAGTACTGGGCTGTAGCTAAGCCCCCGAGTGGGAGGTGTGCTCTCCACTCGGTAGGATTTTCACATTGTTCTTATGGCGTAGCTCGAAGGAGAAGGTCGCAGTCGACCTGCACCTCGTCCTCCTTGCGGAGCGCACGTTGTACTTGTGGCGTAGCTCGGAGGAGAGGGTCGCAGTCGACCTACACCTCGTCCTCCTTGCGGAGCGCATGTTGTACTTGTGGCGTAGCTCAGAGGAGAGGGTCGTAGTCGACCTGCACCTCGTCCTCCTTGCGGAGCGCATGTTGTACTTGTGGCGTAGCTCGGAGGAGAGGGTCGCAGTCGACCTGCACCTCGTCTTCCTTGCGGAGCGCACGTTGAATTTGAACTTAGGCGAGTACTTGGACTGCAGCTAAGCCTCCGAGCGGGAGTCTGGCTCACCACTCGGTAGGATTTTATTGAAACTTAGGCGAGTACTTGGACTGCAGCTAAGCCCCCGAGTGGGAATCTGGCTCACCACTCGGTCGGATTTTTACTGAAACTTAGGCGAGTACTTGGACTGCAGCTAAGACCCCGAGTGGGAATCTAGCTCACCACTCGGTAGGATTTTTACTGAAACTTAGGCGAAACAGATTCGCAGCTAAGCCCCCGAGTGGGAGGCTAGCTCACCACTCGGTAAGGATTTTTTTACAAACTTAGGCGAAACGGATTCGCAGCTAAGCCACCCACTGAGGGGGAAATTTTACTGAACAAATAAAAGTGACAAAAATCATTGGGGAAATTATGACACTATTATCTTGCAAAACATGAACTACAGAAGTACTTTTATTACAACTCATCCGAGTGAAAACTTAAGTGTAAAATGGGCGGAGTAACTCCACGTTCCAAGCTCGGGGCTCGTCGATTTTGTGTTCGACGTTGTAGAGACGGTACGCTCCGTTGTGGAGAACCTTGGTGACGATGAAGGGTCCTTCCCAAGAAGGAGCAAGCTTATGTGGTTTCTGCTGATCCACTCGGATAACCAAATCTCCTTCCTGGAAGGCTCGACTCTTCACGTTTTTGGCGTGGAAGTCTTGTTGGTAGATGGTCGATCGGATCAAAGCCATCTCCCTTTCTTCTTCTAAAAGGTCGACTGCATCTTGCCGCGCTTGTTCCGCTTCAGCCTCATTGTAGAGCTCAACTCGAGGAGCATTGTGGAGCAGATCACTCGGCAAGACCGCTTCAGCTCCATATACCAAGAAGAATGGAGTCCTTCCAGTCGACCGATTAGGCGTGGTCCTTAGACCCCAAAGCACCGAGGGAAGTTCATCGACCCATGCTCCAGCCGCATGCTTAAGGTCACGCATCAGTCGGGGTTTCAACCCTTTGAGGATCAAGCCATTGGCTTGCTCCGCTTGTCCATTCGACTATGGATGGGCGACTGAAGCGTAGTCGACTTGTGTGCCTTGAGATGTGCAGAATGCTCTGAATTCCTCCCAATTGAAGTTTGATCCATTGTCAGTGACGATGCTGTGCGGGACTCCATATCTGAATATCAGTTCCCTGATGAAGCTGACAGCAGTACCGGCGTCAAGGTTCTTGATGGGTTTATCCTCAATCCACTTGGTGAACTTGTCGACTGCCACCAGTACATGCGTGAAACCGCTTCGACCTGTCCTCAAGGGGCCCACCATACCCAACCCCCATACTGCGAAGGGCCAGATGAGCGGTATGGTCTTCAGAGCTGACACAGGCTTGTGTGACATGTTGGAGTAAACCTGACATCCCTCGCACTTGTCCACTATCTCCTTTGCCATCTCATTCGCCCTTGGCCAGTAAAATCTGGCTCGGTATGCTTTGGCCACGATGGTCCGAGAGGACGCACGATGGCCACAGGTCCCCGAGTGGATATCATCAAGGATTATTCGACCTTCTTCTGGCGTTATACACTTCTGACCAACTCTAGTCGCGCTTTCTCTGTATAGTAGCCCCTTGATCACAGTAAAGGCTTTGGATCGGCGGACGATCTGTCGAGCCTCTTCTTCGTCCTCTGGGAGCTCTTTTCTTAGGATATACGCGATATATGGAACTGTCCAATCGGGAGTGATCACTAAAGCCTCCATGATCAAGTTGACCACCGCTGGAACTTCAACCTCAGTCGGATCTGTGGCACTCTTGGGCTGCGGAGCTTCTTCAGTAAAAGGATCTTCTTTGACTGATGGAGTATGGATATGCTCCAAGAACACACCACTGGGAATGGCTTCTCTCTTGGAACCTATCTTTGCCAAATCATCAGCCGCTTGATTTTTCAGTCGGGGTATATGATGGAGCTCTAACCCCTCAAACTTCTTTTCCAGCTTCCTCACTGCATTGCAGTATCCAGTCATGGCTGGGCTTCTAACGTCCCACTCCTTCATCACTTGGTTGACCACCAAATCTGAGTCGCCATAAACCATAAGGCGACAGACGCCGAGTGAAATGGCCATGCGCAACCCATACAAAAGGGCCTCGTATTCTGCCTCATTGTTGGAGGAATCAAAGTGAATCTGGAGCACATATCTGAGCTTATCTCCCCTAGGGGAAACCAGGACAACCCCAGCACCGGAACCATTCAACATCTTAGAGCCATCAAAGAACATGGTCTAATGCTCCGAGTGAACTTGAGTCGGCTGCTATTGTTCAATCCACTCGGCAAGGAAATCTGCTATTGCTTGGGACTTAATGGCTTTCTTTGCCTCAAACTTGATATCAAGGGGAAGGAGTTCAATTGCCCATTTCGCCACTCGACCAGTTGCATCTCTGTTGTGCAGAATCTCTGAAAGTGGAGCGTCGCTGACGACTGTAATGGAATGATCAGAGAAGTAATGAGCAACCTTCTTCGTGGTCATGTAGATCCCATACACAAGCTTCTGATAATGAGGATATCTTTGCTTTGATGGAGTCAAAACTTCAGACAGATAGTACACTAGGCGCTGAACTTTGAAGGCTTTCCCTTCTTCTTCCCGCTCGACCGTAAGTACTATACTGACGACTTGTCATGTGGCTGCAATATAAAGCAACAGAGGCTCTTTGCTGATTGGAGCAGCCAGCACCGGCTGGGTGGAGAGCAGAGCTTTTAGCTCTGCAAATGCTGCATCAGCTTCTGGAGTCCACTCGAACTTGTCTGCCTTCTTCATCAGTCGGTAAAGAGGCAATGCCTTTTCACCGAGGCGAGAGATGAATCGACTTAACGCGGCCAAGCATCCAGTAAGTTTCTGGACGCCGTGCACTCGCACAGGGCGTTTCATTCGGAGTATAGTGCCAACTTTTTCTGGGTTAGCGTCGATTCCTCGTTCGGAAACGAGAAAACCGAGTAACTTTCCACCTGGAACTCCAAATGTGCACTTTGATGGATTGAGCTTGATATCATACCTCCTGAGATTGGCCAATGTTTCAGTGAGGTCAGTCAATAGGTCGGAACCCTTTCGTGACTTGACCACAATATCATCCATGTACGCTTCAACGTTCCGACTGATTTGAGTGAGTAAACACTTCTGAATCATCCTCATGAACGTGGCTCCAGCGTTCTTGAGGCCGAATGGCATGGTGATATAGCAGAAGCACCCGAATGGAGTGATGAAAGTTGTTTTTATCTCATCAGGTCCGTACAGACGGATCTGATGGTACCCGGAATAGGCGTCTAGAAAAGACAATCTCTCGCATCCCGCAGTCGAGTCAACAATTTGATCGATGCGAGGGAGAGGAAAATGATCTTTCGGGCAGGCCCGATTGATGTGTTTGAAATCGATGCACATGCGGAGTGACTTGTCCTTCTTGGGAACCATGACGACATTGGCGAGCCACTCGGAGTGATATATCTCTCGGATAAATCCTGCCGCCAATAGTCGAGCCACTTCCTCACCAATGGCTTTTCTCTTATGGACGGCGGACCGCCGAAGATGTTCTTTGACCGGTTTTGCGGCTGAGTCGACTCTAAGGCGATGCTCAGCCAGTCCCCTGGGAACACCCGGCATGTCAGCAGGCTTCCATGCAAAGATGTCCCAGTTCTCACGGAGGAACTAGATGAGCGCTTCTTCCTATTTAGGGTCGAGTGTTGTGGAAATATGGGTGGGAGCTGCATTGGGGTCGGTCGGGTGAATGTGAACGGGCTTTGTCTCACCGGACGACTGAAACGCTGACTCTGTGGCAGGCTTCTTAGCCCGCAACAAATCACTCGGATCTGCATTTTTCTTGTATCCCTCCAGCTCGACCGTTGTCACCTGGGAATCGGCAATTTTCGAGCCTTTCTGGAATCACTCTTCTGCTTTTTTCCGATCACCAGTGATAGTGATCACGCCTTTGGGGCCGGGCATCTTCAGCTTGAGGTACAAGTAACATGGTCGAGCCATGAACCGTGCGTAAGCTGGTCTCCCCAAAATAGCGTGGTAAGCGCTCTGAAAGTCTACAACTTCAAACATCAGCTTCTCTTTGCGGAAATGCTTCGAGTCACCGAACACCACGTCCAGAGCTATCTGACCGAGCGACTCAGCTTTCTTTCCAGGTATAACTCCATGAAAACTCATGTTGCTGGTGCTCAGTCGGGACATCGGAATGCCCATCCCTTTCAGCGTGTCCGCATACAATAAATTCAGTCCACTACCACCATCCATTAGCACCTTCGTCAGTCGAGTGCCTTCGACGACTGGGTCGACCACCAAAGCTTGCCTCCCAGGGGTGGCTATATGAGTTGGATGATCGGACTGGTCGAATGTAATGGGAGTTTGGGACCATCTCAGATAACTGGGCGTCGCCGGGGCGACCATGTTCACCTCACGGTTGATAACCTTCAGTCGGCTCTTGCTTTCCACATCCGCAAAGATCATCAAAGTGGAGTTAACATGAGGATATCCTCCCTCACCGTCCTCCTTGTCTTCGGCTTTGTCCGACTCCTTTTCCTTGTCCTTGGGTTGTTTACCTTGGAACTGCTGGATCAGGAGCCTGCACTGCCGAGTGGTATGCTTCGGGTAAATGAAATTACCCTCTTCGTCTTTCTTCGTGTGGATGTGACACGGCAGATCCATCACGTCATTTCCTTCTTTATCCTTCACCTTCTTGGGGTTCCAGGATCCTTTGGGTTTTCCTTTGAACTTGCCCTGAGTCACGGCCAGAGCCTCTCCAGGAGCCGCCGGTTCGGCTTAAAGTTTCTGCTTCCGACTGGAGTTTCCTCTCTCCGACTGACTCGTCTTGTACTTGTCGCTCCGGAGTCGGTCCTCCTCTTCGCCGTTGGCGTACTTGGTAGCAATTTCCATCATCCGACTCAGGGTCATATCTCCGGTCCGACCAAACTTCAAACTTAATTCTCTGTTCTTAACACCATCCTTGAAGGCGCAGACTGCCTGATGATCAGACACGTTCTCCACGGTATGATGCAAAGTGATCCATCTCTGAATATACTCTCTTAAGGTCTCATTCGACTTCTGCACACAAACTTGCAGCTCTGTCAATCCAGCTGGTCGCTTGCAAGTTCCCTCAAATGTTCTGACGAACACTCGGGAAAGATCTTCCCAAGTGTAAATGCTGCTTGGAGTTAACTGATTCAACCATGCTCTAGCCGAACCTTCCAACATGAGTGGTAAGTGCTTCATAGCCACCGATCTGTACAGCCACTCAGTAGTCCTCAAGCCAAGTTTTAGGCTTAGACTCACCGGTGAACTTGCTTACTCCAGTCGCCAACCTGAAGTTGGGGGGAATCACCGCAGCTCTGATAGCCCTGCTGAAACATTCCAGACCTGAAACATGAACTCGGCTGCTAGTGGGTGCATCTCTGTCATGGCCACCTCGATGAGCCCTGTTCCGATCGACCAAGCCTTGCACGATGATGGATCGCGCGTCAAAGCCTGGTTCCCTGGGGTCGACCGGAGCTCTTCGCCCCACACTGAGTTGACGCCTGTCATCTTGCTGCCGATGAGCGTAAGACCCACCCCTCGGGGGAGGAGTGGGCACTCGACGCCTATCATCATGATCGTATCGGTCACCATATTGGTCTTGTCGATTCTCGCGTCCTTCACACCACGGAGGCGATCTGGGGCTGTGAGCCGACTGAACCGTATTCGCAGCGACGGATCGACTGTGAATTCTATTGCGTGACTGCGACACGGCTGAATTCTGATCTCCTGCTGCTCGGAGCAAATCCCTAATCTGCATCAAGCCTCTGCCAGCCTCCGACTGAGAGGGCTGAATTGACTCTGCTATACGGGTTGCAACTGCTAAATTCTGAATCGGGGTTCGATATACCTGAGTCAGCGGGAAGAGTTAACATCGACTGGAGTCGGGCACTCGTTGCCGCGCGCGCTCGTTGAGTGCTCGCTGGAGGTTCT
Organism: Triticum timopheevii; assembly: GCA_963921465.1. Classification (NCBI taxonomy): domain Eukaryota; kingdom Viridiplantae; phylum Streptophyta; class Magnoliopsida; order Poales; family Poaceae; genus Triticum; species Triticum timopheevii. The sequence continues at coordinate 317,856,852 of OY997270.1, forward strand.
CCAGACGAGTGCGTTCAGCCAAGTTGGCCAAACGTGCCTCCTCCAAGGCACGAGCTTCGGGGGTTTCTCCTGCGACGGGAGTATGCAGGGCATCCATGTTCCTGCGGCGAAGTTCTTCCCTTTGCAGGGAATTAAGTGGCTCGGGTTAGTACTCCTCATGGACTTGAGCGGGGTCGCCTCCACCGTCCACCCCGTCGTCACGGGGGAAGCCGGGAGGGCTGCAAGGTCCGTTGACCATCAAGACTTCCGCCGCTGGATCACTGCTATCGCACTCGGATGCAGTCTCTACGGAGCCAGTCGACAGATCGAACAGGCCGTAGAGGGACTCGTCGGGCTCGATTGCCGCAACTTGGGTGGTGGCCGTCTGGTGAGCCACAACGTGCCTCACCCACCGCTGGAGCCTCGACCGACCAGAGCGCTTGCGCTGGCGGGAGAAAGGGAGGGTGGACGATAGGGGAGTCGATCGATATGGAGTCGACGGTTGCCGCAGTAGAACGCCGCGGACACATGCGCGAAAATGGGTCGCATCGCTGACGGGGAGCGCATCGACGTCGAGTGGAGCCTCCTGGAGCCAAGCGGAGTCGTCGGCGATGAAGGTGAGCGCACCGAGACGGATCTCACGGCCCTCGACCAAAACTCCACCGGAAACCATGATGAAAGCAATTGGAACAATTGCAACTTCTCCAAAAATCACTAAGACACCTGCCCCACGGTGGGCGCCAACTGTCGTGGTTCTAAGTCTGACAGTAGAATAGGGGGTAGGTATGGAGAGGCAAGATCCTAGCTATGGAGCAGTTGTAAACACAAGGGATGTACGAGTTCAGGCCCTTCTCGGAGGAAGTAACAGCCCTACGTCTCGGAGCCCGGAGGCAGTCGACTGGATTATGAGTGTATGGATTACAGGGGTGCGAACCCTTTACACTGAGGAGGGGGGTGGCTTATATAGTGTCCGCCAGACCCCTCCGGCCCTCGGTAATGCAGGGTTTAAAGTACATTAAGGCTAGGCGTTACTGGTAACGCCTTACATAAAGTGTCCTAAATGCCATAAAGACTACTTAATTACAGACCGTTTGGATGCAGAGTGGCTCTTGATCTCCTGGTGGTCGAGTGGGTCTTCATGGTCGAGTCCTTCGAGTCCGTCGAGTGAAGTCCCTCTTGGTCGACTGGAAGGCAGTTTCTTCTGAGGGTGTCCTTGGGAAGGGTACTTAGGTCAGGTCTATGACCCTACCCTAGGTACATGACTTCATCAGGGAGAAGGCCGTCCCTAGTTGGCGCGCCAAGTGGGGGGAGTCCCACTAGGACTCCTAGTCGTAGTCGGCCCCCTTCCTTTCCAACTAAGGGGGAAGAGGGAAAGAGAGGGAGAAGGAGAAGGAAAGGGGGGTCGAGCCCCCTCCCCCTTGTCCAATTTGGACTTCTTTGGGGGGGCACCTCCTGTGGCCTGCATCCTCCTCTCCCATATGGCCCATGAGGCCCATTAACTTTCCCGGGGGGTTCCGGTAACCCCTCGATACTCCGAAAAATCCCCGAACCACTCCGGAACCATTCCGGTGTCCGAATATAACCTTCCAATATATCAATCCTTACCTCTCGACCATTTTGAGACTCCTCGTCATGTCCTTGATCTCATCCGGGAATCCGAACTACCTTCGGTCACCAAAACACATAACTCATATAATACATATCGTCATCGAACGTTAAGCGTGCGGACCCTACGGGTTCGAGAACTATGTAGACATGACCGAGACACTTCTACAGGCAATGACCAATAGCGGAACCTAGATGCTCATATTGGTTCCCACATATTCTATGAAGATCTTTATCGGTCAAACCGCAGTGTCAACATATGTTATTCCCTTTGTCATCGGTATGTTACTTGCCCGAGATTCAATCGTCGGTATCGTCATACCTAGTTCAATTTCGTTACCAGCAAGTCTCTTTACTCGTTCCGTAATGCATCATCCCACAACTAACTCATTAATCACATTGCTTGCAAGGCTTCATATGATGTGCATTATCGAGAGGGCCCAGAGATACCTCTCCGATACTCGGAGTGACAAATCCTAATCTCGATCTATGCCAACCCAACAAACACCTTCGGAGATACCTGTAGAGCATCTTTATAATCACCCAGTTACGTTGTGACGTTTGATAGCACACATGGCATTCCTCTGGTTTTCGGGAGTTGCATAATCTCATAGTCGGAGGAATATGTATTTGACATGAAGAAAGCAGTAGCAATAAAACTGAACGATCATTATGCTATGCTAACGAATGGGTCTTGTCCATCACATCATTCTCCTAATGATGTGATACCGTTCATCAAATGACAACACATGTCCATGGCTAGGAAACTTAACCATCTTTGATCAAAGAGCTAGTCTAGTAGAGGCATACTAGGGACATAGTGTTTTGTCTATGTATTCACACATGTATCAAGTTTCCGGTTAATACAATTCTAGCATGAATAATAAACATTTATCATGATATAAGGAAATATAAAATAACAACTTTATTATTGCCTCTAGGGCATATTTCCTTCAAATCTAACATCCACTTTAACCTATTTTACAATTTTTTTTGTTTTTCCTATGCCATCAAGCACCCCTTGGTAGTCCTATATGATTTTTGAACCAACATGTGGTTGGATGATTAGGAGGACAGTGGTATCCCTAGCCCACCAGGCTTCAAGTCATGATGCTCGATTATCTTGGATTTGTTTCAGGATTGTGACACATGCCAGCGTTGACCTTCGTCTCGAAGCCTGACGTTGTGGGGTCAAGATGTCACCAAAGGGGTTGCGCCGCCAGTCAGTGGTCATCGCGTCCGACGAGGACGCGGTCACACGTCTCGAGCCGACAGCCCCAGCGGATCCAAGCATCATTTGCACAGAGCAATGGATTCCCGCCTGATCGACTCAAATGCGGTTGGGCGCACTCCTCCCGAGGGCGCCAGCCAGCCAGGCGAACGGCCATCTCCTCCTCGTCCCCGCATGGGACGAGGTCCCAGTTGGCGTACCGAGAGACCTTGAAGTCGGATCTGCTGCCCACTATACCAAAGAAGACCGAAGATCATCATACATGAGCTTGGGGCGGAGTGTAGTGGAGTAGAATGAAGTGGCTAGGGTTTGGTTTGGAATGCGGATAGGGACGAATAATGTGGGGTCAGGATGAGCCATAGTGGTTCGAATTCGATGTCGCGAATGTGTCCAGACGCCGCATATCCACCTACCATATGGGCTAGGGTATATGGGTTGCAGGTTAGCCCAAACATTTTGCCTGCCCTTGGGACGGTCGATTGGGTGCCTTTTTTATGTTCGGGCGAACCGCTCAGGCGTTTGGGGCAAATATGGGGTGTCCAGTTGTTGTAGATGCTCGTAACATGCTTAAAGCTTGCTGGTTGTGATTGTGATTTTGGTTGAAACTCTCTGACCCTACACTACATGTATTGCGCTCCTAAGAGCACTTTCATGTTCATTGATGTTTTCTCCGAAAGTAGGTTGGAACCTCTGCCTTTGCATTAGTTGATGCATAAAGCCATTTTTATTAAAGCTGGTGCCAGGCAGCGAAGCAAATATTATCAAAAGGTGGAGTGTATAACAAAAGCAACTACAATGAAACCATTACAAGATATGAATGTAACACTTATGCCTATGTAGACTTATTCCGCAACAACACCTGCACGAAAGGATAAACGCCATCATCTCGCAATCGTCACGAAGAAAATTCTTCAACAAGATAACAACACAACTTCGCCGATGCTGAGCCCGACTAGCAAAGGCCGGAATAAGGGTTTTCATCCTGGACATGAAGTGTGTACCAAACATCATACTCCCTCCGTCCCAAAATTCTTGTCTTAAATTTGTCTAGATATAGATGTATCAATTCACGTTTTAGTATTAGATACATCCGTATCTGGAAAAATCTAAGACGAGAATTTTGGGATGAAGGGAGTATTAACAACAGATTTTCACACACTCAGGCTTGCTAGATCTCCACGCTAGACCAGGGTGGCATTACTAGGTAGGTGAAATGTACGCCCACCAAACACCATCACCATGGTCGTCAGGAAGGTACCAAGCCTTAACAGGACGACTTTCAAACTGTCTACTACTCCCTCCGTCTTAAAATAAGTGAGAAATTTAATTTGGGACGGAGGGAGTACAACATTTTTTGTCCGGCTCCTGTGTTGAAGGGTGATGACGGCAGCATGCCCTCGGCTTGCTCTAGTGCTTGTAGTCGTCGCTAGGTGGTCCATGGACCTGGTTGTAATTTCTATTACGTCTAGAGTTCTCTATACTGTCATGATTGATTATGAACAAATTGATCCCCAACAGATGCAACTGCCGCCTCATCGCCCAGAAGAAAAAAACTTAGCGTTCCTATACCTCCCGTTAGTGCCGTCACCGACCCGTCTTGTCTCGGATGGACGTAAGGCCATGGAGGCATGATGGACCCAGCCTTATCGATGGGAGTGATCTTGCTTCATATTTAGTTTTTTTAAGTTCGTTTAGGGTTTGTATCCTGCTTAGGAAGACAAGGCGGTCTGAAGAAGGAATAGGGTTCTCCCCACCTAGTGCCCCTGTTCTGGTGATGCACGTAGTGTCATTGTAGGGTGTATGGAGGTGTGTCTTCGATGGATCTCGAGGGATTCGGTCCGTGCTGGTCTTCGATGGATTTGCTTCGATCAATTCTTTGTTTGTTTTCGTTCTTGTGTCTACAGGTTAGATCCTTTCGATCTACTTCTCTTCGTTGATGAAAGTTGTTGTTCTGGTGCACTAGTCATGTGGGGTCTTAGCACGACGACTTCTCAACTGTGTAGTACAATAAGTTTGGCTCGACTCCAATGGAGAGAGGGGGATGACAGCGGCGCGCCTCCGGCTCGCTCCAGTGCTTGTATTCATTACTAGGGGGTCTACAGGCATGTATGTAATTTTTTTCTTTATATGTTCTTTGTACTACCATGGCAAAGTTTTCTCGCACAAAGAAATGAATACATCGGAAGTTTCTTTCGCAAATATAATGACGCGTGCATTTTTTTACCTCACAAACAAACATTTTTTTAACATTGCATACACTTCGCATACATTATTTTGAAATGGGGAACATTTTTTCATTGCCACGCACATTTTTTAAAGTTATCAACATTTTGTAAACCATGCTAACCAATCTTTTATACTATGTTAACTTTTTTTTTCAAATACCTTAAGTATATATTTCAAATATATGCATTTAAATTATAAATAAAAATAAAGAGGAAAAACATTCGAGTGACATCAGCATGACGACCCTCGTCCTACTGGGTCGACTCACCACCGTGTTCTGTAGGCAAGGCAGCGTCTGCCTCGCCGCAGGTGGCAAATAGCCGCGCCCCTATTTACAGGCAAGAGCTAAAAACATCTTGCCAACCACCGGCCTTGCCCTCCCACACAAGCACATGACCGTAGTGGATCCGCCTAGAGTTCTCTTCTTTGGCACCTTAAGAGCCACTTGGGGAACCCAACGCCCATGGTGTCGCCCACATGGGCATGGACTGGTAACGCTCGTGCCGATCGCAAGTTCATGGACTTCGGAAAAATAATGCAAGTTTAAAAAAAGTTCATCTATTTTTGAGGAAAAGTTCATGACTTGGAAAAAAATGTGGATTTGATAAAAATGTTCGTACAGTTTGAAAGAATCATGTATTTAGATGTATTCATACATTTGATTTTTTTTTTAACGGTATTCAGAAAAAGTTCAAAGATTTGGAAAAGTTTATGGGATTTGAAAAAAAAACCTGAACCACAAAAAGTTCACGAGTTCAGAAAAAGGTTCACATAATTTTTTAGAAGTTCACGAACTTGAAAAAACTTCACACATTCAAAACAATCATGTATACGAAGAAGTTCATGGATTTGAACAAATTTCCTAAATTTGAAAAAAATCACACATTTCTAAAATATTGCGAAACAAAAAAAATAAACGAAAAAATGGATGGTGGACCAAAAAATGGTCGGTGGCTTGTAAAAACTTTTGAAATCGTCTGGCAGCTTCTAGAAGCTTCACAAAATCGGCTGGGAACAATTTCAGGAAAAAGAGGCAGCGGCCACATTACATGGGCTGGCCCGTTCATGAGGGACCGTGCATTGCGTGGTAGAATCCTATGTACCACCTGATGCGACACTTAAATACATTTTAACAAAGCGGCGCACACCCCCTACCACACTGGTAGCTAACTGGGTCGACCCATTTTACCACCGGTTTCTCATTTTGTTTCATTGTTCGTGTGCTTTTTCTTTTCCTTTCCCTTTTTATTTTTGAATTATTTTCAACATTTTTTCCCCTTTTTATTTTCTAAAATTTCCAAACTTTTTTCACTTTTTCTGAAATTTTTATTTGCCGAATTCGTCATATTTTTCTCAAATTCGTGAACAATTTTCAATTTGTTAACCTTTTCAAATTATGAACTTTTGTTCAATTCTATTGTGACCATTACTTTTCAAAATCGTGAACCTTTTTTTTGCAATTTTCGCATTACGAAATTTCCAAGTCTTGAACTTGTTACAAATTCGTGATCTTTTTCTCGAATTCATGAAATTTTGCCAAATTTATGTTTGTTTTCATAATATATTACATTTTTCAGAAAATATTACTTTTTTATTCGTTAACTTTTTTTTGAATCATGAACTTTTATGAGTATACACGAATTATGTTCAAATTAGTGAACTTTTCTTGCATGTTCGTGGTTTTTTATAATCAGTGAACTTTAAAAAAAAATCACATTTTTTATGACGTTCTCCAAAATATTTCGAAATGATTCAACAATATAAGCAAACACGGCTGCAGTTGTTCTTAATTTTTTTTCATGGTCCACTCAGTCAGTAGCACCCAGTAACGGACACGAGGTCTCCGTTGCGGGAGTGAAGCAAATTTCTGTGGTGAAAGAGAGAATATAAATAAATGGGCTGAGCCTAAATTTTTTTTGACCAACTCTGAGCCCAAGATGTAGAGGTTTGAAAAATGCACTGTACCAAAAAAAAGCACTATCCTAGAAAAACAATAAAAATGCACGATGACAGAAGTCACCAAAACAGGGCAGATCCTATTTAACGCCTGCAGTCGTCAAAACGATGAGGCTTCACTGAAACTCGCCTCCCGACGCCCCTGTTTGGGCCAGCCCACGGTCGGTCGGCTTCTTCTTCTCTTTTCCTCTTTTTTCTGTTTCTGTTTATATTTCTTTTCTATTCTTTTCTCTTTTTTTTCCTTTTTTTGTTTCTTTCTTCGCGTGTATTTCACAATGTTCATGGCTTGTTTATACATGCTAAATGTTCATTGTATATTTAAGGAAATGTTCACTTTATATTAATAAAATGGAGGGCATGCTTAGGATAGGAAAGAAGAATCTTACGAAAATAGCATGGAATAAGATTTGATCCTATACATGGGGATTCTCTAAATATCCCTTTTCAAAAGCCCAAACAATTGGGACTTTTCGGAGATTGCATACAATTACTAATTCATGATCTGGCATGTACAAAATCAAAACTTCATTCTCGATTCTACTAGAATTTTTATGAAAGTGTTTCATTTGATTCTATTCAATGGAAGTTTCATTTTTTTCAGAATATATCCTATTTTTTGGCCTAATTCTTCTTCTGATGATCAACATTTTTCTAAAAATATTCAATGTGATATTAAAAAAATTCAACATATATCACAAAACGCTCAATGCGTATTGTTTAGAATATATCAAAAAAATGTTCAATGTGTATTTAAAATAGTTCAGTGTATATTACAAAAAGGTTCAATGTATATTTAAAAAAAATCAGCGTATATTAAAAAAATTAACTTTTACAATTTTAGTTCACCTTTTCATAAAATGTACGTGTTTTAAAGTTTTTGTTCGAATTTTGAAAGTTTATAATATTTTCAAACATTATTCGATTTTTTAAAAAATGTTTACATTTTTCCCAAGACATGTCAAAAAATGTCGAAACTAAAATGAATCTCCCGTTGTTGCTATTACTTGGAGCATCTCCATAGAAGATGTAGATGCAAAAATAATTAATTATACATCTTCAAGGCCCAAAAACGCTGCTCCAATAGATGACAGATGAAAAAAATTACATTACCTCCTCCCAAGTGATGTAAAAGTCCAGTCGCGGCTAAACACCCAACACTAGTTCATTTCGTTTCCGCTCGCCCGCCCTCGCCTGCCTTCGCCGCCAGCGATTTCTACATGGAAACACCGTCACCACCGCCAGTCCGTCCATCCCCGACCCCGCCGCAACCCCGCTGCCTATCCCCGCCGCCAGTCGTGCCGCCCTAGCCGTCGATGACCAGCCGATTTGAGTCCGCCCCGCCGACGACCGCCCGCCTCCTTCATCGGCAATTTGTGCCCAGAAACGCCATCGCCGTCCGTCCGGCCACCCGCGACCCTGTGGCCTATCCCCGCCGCAAGCCGCACCGCCCTAGCCACCGACAACCCGCCAATTTGAGTCCTCCATGCCAATGACCACGCGGGCGATATAGAGGTTCGTCGGAGCTCCGATGGCCGTAATGGACGTAGCAGCTCACGGCCGCCTTCCCTGGTAATCGCCGCCCGCTGTCAAAGCTAGTAGGGCAGTCACGCGACCACCGCAACCCGCCGAGCGGCAGTTTCTTGGCAGTTGCATCGCCATGAGCGGAGTCCTCGGGCAGTTGCACAAATGTCGAAGCAGCCACCACCCACCCCAGACGGGCTTTGTGTTGCCCATAGACGCCCCGACCCGCCGTCGGTTGGTTTCTTCCACCTCGCACGCAATATGTTCGGCAAAATTATTTATTGGAGTAGAAGGTTTACATCATCAAATCTCTACCCCTAATGTCTCACTTGGTAGGATAGCTTCCACGGTTTTTTTATCTCTCATTTTCGTCTAGTTTTTCCTGTCTAGTTTTTTCTGTCTCCCGTCCCACCACCCACCATTTTATTTTCGCATCATCCTCTCACACAACGAAAAAAATCTGAACTGGTCAGAACTTTCCATGCTGGCGCAAGTTATTTAGTAATTTCTTTATGTGAAAGAATCAATCACGACCAATTTCTAAAATCAAATTTAAATTAATTAACCTTAATCGCTCAATCACATTAATTAGGAAACAAATAACCAATTTAAAGAAAATTAATATGTAAATCATAACAAAGAAATCTCATTATTAAAGCATTTATGTACCTACTTAATTTGTAATGGTACGGAGTATGTAGGTCGGTGATTCGTTCATTACAACCATCGAACGAAGGTAATCGCCAGCTCCACCGTTTTTTTACAAAGTAAGGAAGTCGCCAGCCCTGCCGATTTTTAAGGAAGGAAGGAAATCACTAGCTCGGCCAATATTTTCGGAACGAAGTAAGTAACCAACCTTGCAGATTTTTTCAACGCTATAGCCATGAATCCATCTCCCACCTCCTATACTCCGCTCGGCCGTCTCCTATCGGCATACGTCGGCGCCCAGGTGATGAGGACCACGCCGGCTTGCCCCCTTGCTCGATGACTGCCAGATCAAGGTTGCCAAAGCGGGATTCATGCAGATCGAGGTCGTCGTCACGTGGGTCGCTGGTGGCTGTCATGCATGGGACACCGACGACTCTCCTTTGCGAGCCACCTGATCCGTCTCTCCACCTGATCCTTTGCGAGGTTGCGACGGCCTCCTCCTCATGTCTTCTCCATTCTTCTCCTCAACCCGTCAACATCGCCCCCCTCATCCGTGAGCTGCCTGCGTGTACCCTACGAGGCAAAATTTCGTGTTTTGACCCTTTTTGCAAACAAAATCGGGATCTGACCTCGGTTTGGAAAAAATTTGGGATTTGACCCTTTTGCCTACCGCCGGGCCACACGGTGGTAGGCCTGTGCATGCTACCGCCAAAGGGATCTGCGGTAGCCCACTTATCCGCGTCAGCCCCAAGTAAACGAAACCGTCTCTTGCCGTCCACCCTACCGCCAGAGCCCACGGCGGTAGGCTCTGTAATCCTACCGCTGTAGGCTCTGGCGGTAGGAGCTGAAACCTTATAAGCCCGCGCGGCCGGCTCGTGGGGCCCACCCACGAACCCGCCCCCATCTTCTTCCCCTAGTCGCGGGGCGGCGCAAGAACAGAGAGCACAAGCTCTCTCTCATCCCCTCCACTTCCCCCCTCCGATCTCCTTCGTTTGGGCACCATTTTTGCGGATCGAGATGGCTCCAAAACGGGAAAAGTAAGCTCTCTCAATCCCTCCAATTAGTTCTACTCGAAACGCTTTCGATTTGATGCATTATTTGGTGCAAACAAACCTATCTTTTTACTATGTTTTTATCCTAGGATTGCACCCCTGATCTCGAAGGTGATTTCAGAGAGTATGCACCCCTAATGAACAGAGTGGTAAGTGGTGTTCTCATTTGTTTTGAGCCATGAGCGATTTTGAGCCTTTAACATATTGGTTACATGTGCAGGCTTCAGAGCTCAACAGAAGCATTATCGATGGCTCGAACGCGCTTTCGTATGAAGCCGGAACCGTGGAATCCAACACCAAAATGAGGGATACAATGAAGGTAACATCGAGCTCCTTAGCCATGTTATACTATTGCAGAAGCTTGAGTTGATCCTTATTATGTTTTTGGTTGATCACTATTGCAGAAGTTCATCACCCGTTGTCGTAAGATAGTGGGTATGCTTGGGTGCGCTCACGCGGCCAACGTCCATGATCCTGCTCATGAAGGGTCCATGCGTGCCATTGCTTCATCAAGCCACGCCGGCGGAGCTTCCTCTACTCATGTTGCCTCGTCATCCCGCGTTGTTGAGCAGCAAGAGGAAGAAGAAACAGAGGACGAAGAAGAAGAGGAGGAGGAGGACGCAGAGGAGGAGGACGCAGAAGAAGAGGAGGAGGAGGACGCAGAGGAGTACGACGACAATGACGGGCCTCAACCGACGCAGCCAAGCCAGGGGAAGAGGGTATCTCATCCACACCAGGATATTTTGAGCCCATCCCCGTTTCAGAAACCGGTTCCTCGTCGTCGCACGAAGAAGCCGGACGAAACCCGCTCGAAGAGAAACGACGACCGTACCGCTAAGAGGAGAAGGAGGAAGTAACCACTCGTGTTGGTGATGTCGTTTAGTACAACTAGTTGTGAGCAAGAACTTGTATGCTATGCTAGTGATGTCTATTTGGTACTTTCAAGCTTTGTTGGTGATGTCGAATTGCTACTTTCAAACTATGTTCAAACTATTTGAAATGTTAATTTGCTATCTACAATGTGTGTGATCATCCTATTTTGAATTACAAACAATATTTGTTGTGATGTTTATTTATTTTTGATTGATAAGACAAAGAACCAGTTTAGAAGTTAACGGCATATACCCTACCTCCGAACGGGACGGCGGTAGGTGTAGACAACCTACCGCCAGGACCTTTGGCGGTAGGTTGTGGTACCCTACCACCAACGGGTCACGGTTTCTTCGTCACAGTACCGAAGGCATGTGTGTAGGACCCTACCGCCAAGGCACGTGGCGGTAGGTTGGGGTACCCTACCGCCAGCGGAAACGCCATCTTCGTCACAGTACCGAAGGCACATCCTACGACACTACCGCCAAGCCTTCTGGCGGTAGCCTTAGCTGGACTACCACCACGTCCGGTGGCGGTACGACCGTTACGCCGCGTGGCCTCGCACAACGGGGCTGACGGCGGCCGCCGTTAACCTACTGCCGCTCCCCGTGGCGGTAGCCTGTACAAGCCTACCGCCATGATCTACGGCGGTAGCGAAAGGGTCAAATCTCAAAAAAGTTCGAACCGGGGTCAGATCCCAATTTTATTTGCATAAAGGGTCAAAACACGAAATTTTGCCGCCCTACGACGGAGGACGACGTCAACCATGGAGCGGATCCAACGGGCGGGTCCGACGCAGTGGTCATCTCCAATGAGAAGTGGTCGACACCGATGAGCAGGGCGTCGGTCACCAGTCCTCCTCGTACTGCTATCTTCCCTATCCAGCTAAACTAGAGAAACACGATGTGTTGTTCCTCCTTAGGCTTTGTTTGGTAGTAGTGGATTGGGGAGGTTTGGGGAGGAGGGATTTCAGGGGATTGGGTGAATCCCTTCCTTCCACCCAATGCCCTCAAAACCCTTTGAATCCCAAAAACCCCTCCATCCACAATCCTCTTTGTTTAAAATTTCTATTTGGTAGGCAGGGTTTGTCATATTGACATAACATGGTGTATTACATATAAAAAATCCAATCTTTATAATGTAACTAACTCCCCTTATAACAACATGATATCTCATCAGGACAACAACATAATTTATCATGACGAGTATGACTTGGAATCACCAAATCCCAACAATCATAATTTATTATAAGACCAACAGTAGGTTATCACAACCACAACAGGTCACTGACGCCATGGCCTACAAGTTCACCGCCAATAGTGTACATTGTATCTCCGTGATATCATAGCCAACAAGCTCACGTGGCTCCTTGGACTCCATTCTTTGGGTGCCTGCATGATAATATATGTGAGACAAGCCTGGAAATCTCAACTCCAGCATATCACCCATGATTAGTGTGAAAAATGCAATAGAAACAACACTAACAAAATAATTGTGTAGCACATAGAGGTTTAACTGTACTAAGAGCATACATACTCATACACGTTTTGAGGATGGCACAAGATCATGAGAAGTTTGTATTAACTAGGAGGAGTAACAAGCCATCAAATACAAGATTCAGTTTGTTTAAATTTGTGTTCATTGAATAAACATTAGAAAACATATGACATGTGGACTGTGAAATAGGGTGCACCGGGGTCAGTTCTAATCCTTTCTAAAAGAAAGTGTTATGTCAGTTCTGGTCCTTTGAGAAAGAAAAATGTAATGGGAGTGCCGCAGTGCCATGGAAGGATCGTCAGACATTTCCATTGGCATACAATGGTCCTGACACTTTGCAAGGGCATACAAAGTTTTTACCCCTCTCGTAGAAAGCCTGCAAAATTTAGCAATTTAGAAATTTTCAGGAGTCGCTCCAGAATTCAACACCAACACATTAAGAAGTGAAACTAAGCACAAATGTTAGCTGATTGTAACATCAACATAGTCAAATCATGAGAATCACACTGAACACAGATAGCAACAACGTGTAATCTCTTTGAATGCAGAAATAATAGTTATCATTTAGAAAACAACATGAGCAAGTAATAGCTACAGTACATCATGCAGGTGCAGGTAACTGCATATCCAGGTCATGGCTTGATGTCTACTACACAACCTTCTTCTTGTAGATGTTGTTGGGCCTCCAAGTGCAGAGGTTTGTAGGACAGTAGCAAATTTCCCTCAAGTGGGTGACCTAAGGTTTATCAATCCGTGGGAGGCGTATGATGAAGATGGTCTCTCTCAAACAACCCTGCAACCAAATAACAAAGATTCTCTTGTGTCCCCGAGACACCCAATACAATGGTAAATTGTGTAGGTGCACTAGTTCGGCGCAGAGGTGGTGATACGAGTGCAATATATATGGTAGATATAGGTTTTGTAATCTGAAATTATAAAAATAGCAAGGTAACAAGTAATAAAAGTGAGCGAAAACGGTATTGCAAAGCTTTGAAACAAGGCCTAGGGTTCATAATTTCACTAGTGCAAGTTCTCTCAACAATGATAACATAATTAGATCACACTACCTCCGTTTTAGTTTACAAGTCCTACGCGTATACCTAGGTTGCCAATTTTATCACCCTAATATAAACTATATAACACAAAAATTATACCCTTTGAAAGTAGAAACTCCAAAGTTTATGTTGGTATATTTTTTGTAATATATGACTTAGATTGGTCAAATTGACGACCTAGGGGTACGCGCACGCCCTGTAAACTGAGAAAGAGGTAGTATAACAATCCTTCAACATGCAACAAAGAGTCACTCCAAAGTCACTAATAGCGGAGAACAAACAAAGAGATTATTGTAGGGTATGAAACCACCTCAAAGTTATTCTTTCTGATCAATCCATTGGGCTATTCCTATAAGTGTCACAAACAGCACTAGAGTTTGTAGTAAAATAACACCTTAAGACACACATCAACCAAAACACTGATGTCACCTAGATACTCCAATGTCACCACAAGTATCCGCGGGTATGATTATACGATATGCATCATATAATCTCAGATTCATCTATTCAAACCAACACAAAGAACTTCAAAGAGTGCCCCAAAGTTTCTATCGGAGAGTCAAGACGAAAACATGTGCCAACCCCTATGCATAAGTTCACAAAGTCACTGAACCCGCAAGTTGATCACCAAAACATACATCAAGTGGATCACGTGAATATCCCATTGTCACCACAGATAAGCACATGCAAGAAATACATCAAGTGTTCTCAAATCATTAAAGACTCAATCCTCTAAGACAACTTCAAAGGGAAAACTCAATTCATCACAAGGAGATAGAGGGGGACAAGCATCATAAGATCCAACTATAATAGCAAAGCTCGCGGTACATCAATATCGTGCCATATCAAGAACACGAGAGAGAGAGAGAGAGAGAGAGAGAGAGAGATGAAACACATAGCCACTGGTACATACCCTCCGCCCCGAGGGTGAACTACTCCCTCCTCGTCATGGAGAGCGCCGGGATGATGAAGAGGGCCACCTGTGATGATTCCCCCTTCGGCAGGGTGCCGGAACAGGGTCCTGATTGGTTTTTGGTGGCTATAGAGGCTTGCGGCAGCGGAACTCCCGATCTAGATTTATTTTCGGGGGTTTCTATATTTATAGGAATTTTTGGCATCGGTTTGACGTCAGGGGGGGTCTCCGAGTCAGCCACGAGGTAGGGGGCATGACCAGGGGGGTAGGGAGTGCCTACCACCCTCGTGGATACTCGGGACTCTTCTAGACTAACTCTTTTGCTTCGGGGGGCTTCTTCTGGTCCATAAAAAATCATCGGGAATTTTAAGCTCGTTTGGACCCCGTTTGATATTCCTTTTCTCTAAAACTCAAAAACAAGGGAAAAAAAGAAAGTGGCACTGGGCTCTAGGTTAATAGGTTAGTCCCAAAAATCATATAAATAGCATATAAATGCATATAAAACATCCTAGATGGATAATATAATAGCATGGAATAATAAAAAATTATAGATACATTGGAGACGTATCATGGCTTGATATCATTTAGAAAACAACATGAGCAAGTGGCTGGACCTTGTAGTTACCTCACTACATAACTCTTTGGTTCTGTGTCACAAGCTTTCAGAGAATACTACCCCTCGAGCAACAATCCCAGTACTATCATGGTGCGTGTATGGGTGAAAGGTAAAAAAGAAATCATGAAAAGACCAAAGTTAGCTGTCAGACACCCCAAGATGAGTGTCCATACAATTCAATGTATGTTGATAAAAAACAACTAAATAGCCACCTAAATTACAACCAATATTTGAATGCTACTGAAGCTAAGTGTCGTGTTCTGCAATTAGAAGAGACTGACAGTGATCTGGCCATGGGTGGCCATGGAGGCAGCAAACTACCGAAGCTAAACTCCACATCAAAGCCAGGTAGGAGAGGAGAAGAATGGCCATGGAGGCAGCGAACTGCTGCAGAACGAAGCTATGGCCGTTGGGTGCCTGTGACGCCCCCGATTCAATCGTACTAATCATACACGCAAACGTGTACGATCAAGATCAGCAACTCACGGGAAGATATCACAACACAACTCTGAACACAAAAGAAAGACATACAAGCTTCATATTACAAGCCAGGGGCCTCGAGGGCTCGAATACAAAAGCTCGATACACCAGCGAGTCAGCGGAAGCAACAATATCTGAGTACAGACATAAGTTAAACAAGTTTTGCCATAAGAAGGCTAGCACAAACATCAACGATCGAAGAGGCAAGGCCTCCTGCCTGGGACCTCCTAACTACTCCTGGTCGTCGGCGGGCTCCATGTAGTAGAAGGCACCCTCTGGGTAGTAGTAGTAGTCGGCGGGGGTGGCATCATCTGGCTCCTGAGATCCACCATCTGGTTGCATCAACTGGAAAGAAGAAAGAAGGGGGAAAGGGGGTAGCAAAGCAACCGTGAGTACTCATCCAAAGTACTCGCAAGCATCAGATCTATACTAAGTATGCACTGGTATCAAATGGAAGGTTTGTATTTGTGGACTGAACTGCGGAATGCGAGAATAGAGGGGGAGGGCCTAGCTATCGAAGACTAGCATCTTCACGCAGCTCCGAGCATCTTGCAGCATGTAGAAGAGTAAAGAATAGCAGTTTATAATTAACAAGCATGTTGTAACATTAATGCCCAGAGATCCTTCCTCGACTCCCTGCGAGAAAGCAATCCCGGAGCCACATATCCAAGTATCCATTTGTAGTTGTATAAGATCAGGATATAAGTCTGAACGTCTGTTACCGTGGACACGGCTATTAATAGAAAATCTTCCCTGCAGGGGTGCACCACGTTTTCCAACACGCTCGATCACTCTGGCCGGACACACCTTTCTGGGGTCAATGCCCGGCCTCGGAAGATCAACACGTCGCAGCCCTACCTAGGCTCAGCGGAGAGGTCCCCGCCGGTCTACCTACTAAGCACTCCGGGGTCTGGGCCCATCACCCGTTGCACTCCTGGTCGTTACGAGCAGGGCGGACCAGGCTCCACCACTACAGGATGGTGCCGGCCCAGCCGTGCCGCACTACTGAACTGGACGTCTGACAAAGCTTCGGCTGATACCACGACGTCGAGGCCCATAACTATTCTCGCGTGGTGGTTGGTGCGTAAAGGCCAGAGGCCAACTCAGAACAAATACCCAAACCTGTTAGTGCATTATTAAAAGGAGTGACGGCTGTCGGGACAAGTCCGGAGCTATCACCCTTCCCGGGTGATACCGCTAAACAGCCAGCCGCCACTGTCACATCGCACGGGTGCTCTCCGGGCCCGCCCGGCTTTCACAACGGTCTCCAGTAAAGTTAAGGTAACTGTGTGTCCGGACATCAAGGGGAAAACCCGAGGAATCACCCCCGATGGATTCCACTCAATGTAATCATCAAGGTGAACGTAAGAGGGACCACCCTCGAGGTTCACACTTGAGGTGTTGAACGACAGAGCCGTATCGGGAATGGTGAAAGAGGAAATCACCCTCGATGACCACGACCGAATAGCTACACTACAGAATTATCATCAGGAGTGTGTTATGCAGGATCACCCTCGGCACTCGATAGTAGCTCTGCAGAGTCGAGCAACAAAAGGGGCGTGATGTGATGTGAGGTGTCGGGCTCTGATCGTCGATCACGTTGATCGAGTCGTCAAAGATGAAGCAGGGGCAACAAGGACAAGGTGGGGGTCACTGATGGATCACTAACCAACCTATACTAAGCGGTTTAGGATAAGCAGGTAGGTAACAATAACAGGTACAAAAGCAGGCTATGCATCAGAATAGGAGCAAACAATAACAGTAGCAAAATCTAATGCAAGCATGAGAGTATAGAATGGGCGATATCGGGATGATCAAAGGGGGGGCTTGCCTAGAAGCTCCGCTGAAACGGAAGAAGGGTCGTCGTCGACGTAGTCGATCACAGGGGCATCAGCAGCGGTCTCGGGGTCTACCGGAGAGAAGAGGGGGAAGAAACAGTAAATACACACAAACATATGCACAACATGATTATAAGCGGGGCTAGAGGTGTTCTAACGCAGTGCTAGGCGTTACTGGCGAAGGGGGAAACATCCGGGAAAGTATCCCGGTTCCGGACGTCTGTCAGACAGATGAACCGGAGGGGAAAAGCTGCATGTTTGCTATGCTAGGGATGTGTGGCGGACGAACAGATCGCGTATTCGGATTCGTCTCGTCGTTCTGAGCAACTTTCATGTAGAAAACTTTTTCATCCGAGCTACGGTTTAATTTCTATTAATTTTCATAGATTTAAATAATATTCTAGATTTATTATTAATTCGAACTAAAATGGCAAAACTGCTAAGTGCACCCGGTGTAGTGCACCTAGAGTGCACCCAAGGGCTGACCAATGGGTCCAGGGGTCCTAGTTGACCAGTCAATGTTTGACTAGTCAACAGGGGGGTGGGGTCCCCTGTCATAGACTCATCTAACTAATTAACAGCTTTAACTAACTAATCTAGTTCATTATGTTAATTAAGATTAATTAATTAAGTTAATCAATCATTTAGCTAATTAATTAGTTATTTTTATTAATATATTTTTTAACACATTTTTTAAGAAATGGGGCTGGTGGGGCCCGTTGGCAGTGGCCCATCTGGCCACTGGAGCGGGTGTGGCTAATGGGCGCTGGGGCGCAGGCGACGGCGCCCGTCGAGGCGGAGGGGCGAGGCCAGCCCGGGTGCGGCAGACGAAGCTCTGGGGCGCCGGACTAGGGCACCGGCTGGCCGGGGCCGCGGTTGACGGCGGCGGCGAGTGAATGAAGGCGGGGCGCGGAACGCCAGTGCGCGCGGTGCGGGGCGAGGCTCGGTGAGGCGGGAGCTGGCGCGCGACGACAGCCGTGAGTGGCCCAGGGGCGTGGGCGCGCGCGGGAGCAGAGGTCCAGGCGCGACGGCAGGGCGGGTGCCGGTGGCTGCGGGGGTCGGGCGGAGGCGGCAGTGGTAGCAGCACTTAAGCAGCGGCGGGAGCAGCAGCGGACATGGCAACGAGCGGCGGTAGTGACATGAGTAGTAGCAGCCGCACGTATGCGTACGCGGGCGCTAAGCTTCAGGGCAACCATGGTGAACAGAGCGAGGGCGGACGCGGCGGACGTGGCTGTAAGTGCGCGAGGCACAGCAGCAGCAACCACATGCACTTATGCGTACGCGAGGTGTTCGGGCACGGTGGAGACGACGGCCTACGGCATCCAAACGAAGGGGAGGGACAGATGGGTTGGAAGGGCAGCTCACCACGGAGGCACACGGAGGCCCGTTGGTGGCTTAGGAGCTGCAGACGCGACGGAGTTGACGGAGATGGCCGGCGACTGAAGCGGAGGGAGTTGGAGGACGGGGACGCAGCGGGTGTCCCGTTGGATTCTGGCCCAAGCTCGACCACTTAGTCAAAGTAGGCGACGAAGGCGGTGCTTCTGGCGCGGTCTTCGGCAGCGGGGGGGGGGGGGGGGGGGGGGGCAGCGGCGACGGCTATGCCGGCGACGTGTCCATGGCGGACCTCGGGAAGGAAGGGGATTCCCCGATCTAGATCGAGAAAAGGGGGAAGTGATTTGGGGTAGCTAGGGTTCGGGGGCACGAGGGAGAGGCATCGGGATCGCCTTATAGCCCCGGGGGAGAAGGCAAATGGCCGCCACGGCGATGGTCGGTGCCATAGCGGGCATCGGTGCTGCCCACGATCCCCCCCGTGAACAGGGAGGGGGGAGGCAGTGCGAGGTGGGCCGGCCTGGCTCGGCCAGTGAGGCCAGCTGGGCCAAAAGGCCCGGGGGGGTTCTTTTGTGTGTGTTTTTTGTTTGTTCATTTATCTTTACTGCTTTATTTACTATTAGCCTATTTTAGTTTTATAAAATATGAGACCAATATCGAAACTAATGTTTTAGTTTAACCCTCAGCCACAAAAAAATTCTACTCCCAAATAAAAATAGTTTGCTAGTTTTTATGTTAGGAAAGGCATTTAATTAAATATGATTATCACTGTTTTAATCACAAAGAGCATTTAACTATTTTTACAAAAATGTTGGGTCAGCACCATAATTGGTTATGGAATATTTGCCACACTTTGAACATTTTATTTTTGACATTTGAAAAACTTTCGTTGTTTGACTTTATTTTAAATTTGAAATTTGAATTGGTTTTAACCAACGCGGGACCTAGCAACAGTAATAGTGATGACATGGCATCATTAGCACGGAATTACTGTAGCTTAATTATCCGGGCATTACAGTGCCGGACGAGGAGCAAGAAGAGCAGGCCCTAGGGTTTGCAGCGGAGGGGATGGAGAAGTGGAGGAGAGGGGAGGAATCACCTCGGGGAGAACCGGCAGAGAAGGACGTCGACGCTCTGGCAGCGGTGGGGCGGTGAAGATCCGGCGACGGGACGCTCCTCTCGGTGGCGGCGTCACGCCTCCTCCTCAGTGGTGGCGACGCGTTTGTTTTGTTCTCTGTGTGTGCCCTTGAGGGTTGGGAGACGCGTGGATAGAATGGGATGGAAGGGATTGGGCTGTGCAAAACCCACGAAACAAATGGGATGTGCACACCCACTTAGTTTCTTTTGATGAGCTTTCATACACTTATAGCTCTAGTGCATCCGTTGCATGGCAATTCCTACTCACTCACATTGATATCTATTAATGGGCATCTCCATAGCCCGTTGATACTCCTAGTTGATGTGAGACTATCTTCTCCTTTTTGTCTTCTCCACAACCACCATCCTATTCCACATATAGTGCTATGTCCATGGCTCACGCTCATGTATTGCGTGAAGATTGAAAAGGTTTGAAAATACTAAAGTATGAAACAATTGCTTGGCTAAAAGTGGGGTTGTGCATGATTTAAATATTTTGTGTGATTAATATAGAGCATAGCCAAACTATATGATTTTGTAGCGATAACTTTCTTTGGCCATGTTATTTTGAGAAGAAATGATTACTTTGTTAGTATGCTTGAAGTATTATTACTCTTATGTCAACATTAAACTTTTGTCTTGAATCTTTCGGATCTGAACATTCATACCACAATAAAGAAAATTACATTGAGAAATATGCTAGGTAGCATTCCACATCAAAAATTCTGTTTTTATCATTTACCTACTCGAGGACGAGCAGGAATTAAGCTTGGGGATGCTTGATACGTCTCCAACGTATCTATATTTTTTGATTGTTCCATGCTATTATATTATCTGTTTTGGATGTTTAATGAGCTTTATATACGCTTTTATAATTTTTTGGGGACTAACCTATTAACCGGAGGCCCAGTCCAAATTGTTTTTTTCTATTTCAGTGTTTCATAGAAAGGGAATATCAAATGGAGTCCAAACGGAATGAAACCTTCGGGAGAGTTATTTTTGGAACAAACACAATCCAGGAGACTTGGAGTGGACGTCAAGAAAGAAACGAGGCGGCCACGAGGCAGGGGGGCGCGCCCCGGGGGGTGGGAGCGCCCCCCACCCTCGAGGGCCCCTTGTAGCTCCCCTGACCGACTTCCTTCGCCTATATATATCCATATATCGTGAAAACATCCAGGAGCACCATGAAACCTTATTTTCACCGACGCAACCTTCTGTACCCGTGAGACCCCATCTTGGGGCCTTTTCCGGCGCTCCGCCGGAGGGGGAATCAATCACGGAGGGCTTCTACATCAACACCATAGCCTCTCCGATGAAGTGTGAGTAGTTTACCACAGACCTTCGGGTCCATAGTTATTAGCTAGATGGCTTCTTCTCTCTCTTTGATTCTCAATACAAAGTTCTCCTCGATCTTCTTGGAGATCTATTCAATGTAACTCTTTTTGCGGTGTGTTTGTCGAGATCCGATGAATTGTGGGTTTATGATCAAGATTATCTATGAACAATATTTGAATCTCCTCTGAATTATTTTATGTATCATTTGTTATCTTTGCAAGTCTCTTTGAATTATCAGTTTGGTTTGGCCTACTAGATTGATCTTTCTTGCAATGGGACAAGTGCTTAGCTTTGTGTTCAATCTTGTGGTGTCCTTTCCCAGTGACAGCAGGGGCAGCAAGGCACGTATTGTATTGTTGTCATCGAGGATAAAAAGATGGGGTTTATATCATATTGCTTGAGTTTATCCCTCTACATCATGTCATCTTGCCTAATGCGTTACTCTATTCTTATGAACTTAATACTCTAGATGCATGCTGGATAGCGGTCGATGTGTGGAGTAATAGTAGTAGATGCAGAATCGTTTCGATCTACTTGTCGCGGACGTGATGCCTATATACATGATTATGCCTAGATATTCTCATAACTATGCGCTTTTCTATCAATTGCTCGACAGTAATTTGTTCACCCACCGTAATACTTATGCTATCTTGAGAGAAGCCACTAGTGAAACCTATGGCCCCCGGGTCTATTTTCCATCATATAAGTTTCTGGTCTATTTTATTTTGCAATCTTTATTTTCCAATCTATATCACAAAAATACCAAAAATATTTATCTTATTATTATCTCTATCAGATCTCACTTTTGCAAGTGGCCATGAAGGGATTGACAACCCCTTTATCGCGTTGGTTGCAAGTTTCTTATTTGTTTGTGTAGGTATAAGGGATTTGCGTGTAGCCTCCTACTGGATTGATACCTTGGTTCTCAAAAACTGAGGGAAATACTTACGCTACTTTGCTGCATCATCCTTTCCTCTTCAAGGGAAAACCAACGCATGCTCAAGAGGTAGCACCTAGCTACCCATCTCTACTAACAAATAGACTATCTTGCAATTAGAGATTGATCACCTGCCTAGCTACCCATCTCTGAAAACAAATAGACTACCTTGCAAGCATTCAGGATTTCAAAAGCATGGTGTAGGAAATTACCTACAAGTAGTATACAGATAGATTGATTCTATTGATATATTTTGTCTCAGGTGAAAGAGAAAGAAACATGAAGTTTCCTAGGCAGTTAATGTTCCTCACGGTATACTGACACAGCCAAAACAACGGGTGTGTAGCTTCCAACGAGCAAAGTAACACAAGATGTAAAGAAATGAGATACTTTTTTCTCTACAATTAGGCTTTGTTTTCTGTCTCAAGAAGAGATGAGTTTCAGACTTCACACTCTATTTGTTTGTAAAGGTATTTTAACTAAATCATAATCATTTGATTATTTTCTTGTTTCATCTAGAAAGCCAAACAAAGAAGATATGGACCAGTGGTGGTCAATGCGGACTTGTCGGTAGCGTATAGGGACGACATCAACCTCCTTGTCATGGCAAAGAGTGGCAAAGCTGGAGATGAACCGGTGATAAACAATCTCAAGTCGAGCAATGTAAGAATATCTTTTTATTATCTAGACCATGCTTAGAAACCAAATGATGATTTGTTGTGATCACATGTTAGACTATGCGGCCGGATTACCTAAATTGAGTCTGATGCGTACAAGTAGAGTTGCATGTTAGATGATGGGACATGAGTGCTCAAGATAAAACTATGGTGGAGCGATCCCAACTCTCAAGACTTCATATTTTTCATTACATTGATGATGTTGTTTAACTTTATTAAAATATTGTAGGTTGTCAAAACTGTCGAATAGAATGCTGTAAAAGATACAAGGTGAAAAGGATTTTAATGAAAGAACGGATTTCTTGCTCTGGAGCACTCCCTGACCCTGCTTCACCGCCATTACCCTGATGCCTAAGCGGGCCAGCCTTCCCGCCTCGTCCGGGGGCCTATGGGTAGGAGTCACCGCCTTGGTAAGCCGTGTAGTAGGCGGGTTTTCTTCCCCAACACTGGCTCTCGCAAGAACCAACGAGGCCAAGACTCTTTGGATCGAGAACGTGTAGCAATGGATGGATGAGAGCTGCATCTACACTTGATTGGCCAGCCGCGAAGAGGTATGTTCTCGCTCACCTGTGCAATATCGTTGGAATATGTGGCATGATTCTTTTACTTCGTAAAATATCAATTTTACATCATTCATTCATGAGCCTTGATCCGTTACTCAAATGGATCTATGGGTTAATTCAAATTTCATTCAGTATGGGTAAGGTGTACACACTTATTCGTATGTATATATTATCTTCTGAGCTTATTGTTTTTGGGCATTAATCTTAGGAATATGTTTATTTGCTAATATGATGGTCGGTCATAGTTTAGTAAAGATTTTTAAGTGGATTGTATTGGAGTGCAATATGAATTGTTGTTGATGTTGTAACGCTCTTTTGGTTGGTAGAGGTCGCTAGCCAATATATACCTGATGTAATAATGGTTTGCTATAAATGATTTGTTGTTCGGTTCTTTGTTGAGTCTTACATGCATGTAATAGCTAGGATCTTCTTATATGTTCCTCTTTTAATATACCGGTATTTGTGTGTGCATGTTGTTCATGTGAATATCATGGCAATGGGCCGTAATTTACAACGAAACACGATGTGTACGGTGAAGTCGTTGATATGGTACACTTTCTTTCAGGCTGAAAGAGACATGTTGTAAAGTGATCATCGGACTGATATTGCACAACATAGCTTGTCCACCTGTCAGTGCGAATCGTTATCCGTTATACGTGCCGATTAAAATGGTGGCTAATATCAACTGTTCTTTGTAATGCTTCAAAATAATTTTTTCTTCGTAAGGTCTCAACAATGCCTCATCGCCAGATTTGTGCAATGGAATGTAGACATTATGAATAGTTCTGGGAAAATATGACACCTCAAAACATTAGTAAGTTGAAAAGCATTTGCATTTTAGGATCTGGAAGGTTTTTCAAGAAAGGAAGCAGTTCAAGACTGGGTACGACCTTAAAACATTCAAGGTAGGGTTGGTTTTGTTTTGCGTGCTTATGCTCTTTTGATAGAGATTACTGAATTGGTTTGTGGCCTCCTGGATCAGTTGCATGCCATAGTTATGGTGGCTAAATCAAGTACACGGCTAGGTATATAGCTCCTAGTCTCCCTTATAGAAATGGAGATGACGAAGGAAGTGGCGGCCTGGTCTCTCGCTGCCCTGGGCTGGATAAGCTTGAAGGTCCCTTTATATCCCGAAGAAATTGAAGCAGCAGACAACACTTCTCAAGTTTTTGGAAGTTAAATGTATTCAGGTTTAGTTAGACAAAGGTTGAACTCCTCAAAAACAATCCTTTGAATAATAGTTAAAGCCTTCTAAGGTTTCTGATAGAGATGCCCATAATGTGATATTAGGCCTAGAGTAGAGCTCGAGAAGAAGTGCATGACTTGAGGGGAGAGCACGCATGATGGCTCGTCAGTTTGATTAGTAGTAGAAACCACCTTTGCAACAATGTGAACTTCACCATCTAATCTAGGAGAGCCGAGGGTTTGAGAGGAGAGACCCCATGAAAATAAAATAAGGTGCACTGTACACTAAATAGTTCGGGTCTCGTACAAAGTTCAGAAGAGTGACACCACTTAGTATTCACCAAAAAAAAACACTTAGTCTGATATTGCCAAACAATCCGGTCCTCACAACGATCTGAGTAACACTTTCCAACGCATGCCACCATTGCATCAATTCATCGTTGTTGCTCCTTCTACCAGGCCTATTCCGTTGGCATCCCAGATATCAACCAGTCTTGCCTTGCTTATTAACTATGTAGTACAAGTCCCAAAAATCGAGTGGCTAAATTAAAGGAAAGACTCAAACCATCAGCCCTCCCAAAATATTAAGGGCAATTCTGCCAACGGTCGATCAATTTCAGTCATGTCAAGAACATCTATAACTCTATAATATGAAGTCAAGACGATCATCGGACATGGCTGATGAGCCTCGATATCTGCTCAAAGAACACACGGGACTACGCTTAGGCCGGTGGAGCTAGAGGAGGAGACCGAAGGAGTGGAAGAAGATTGCGGTTAGGCCGATGTCAAGAGGGTGGCTCGCGGTAGCGGGAGAAGGAGGACGAAGGAGAGAGGTAGAAGATTGATACGTCTCCAACGTATCTATATTTTTTGATTGTTCCATGCTATTATATTATCCATGTTGGATGTTTTTTATGCATTAATGTGCTATTTTATACTATTTTTTGGGACTAACCTATTAACCTAGAGCCCAATGCCACTTTCTATTTTTTCCTTGTTTTTGAGCTTCGCAGAAAAGGAATACCAAACGGAGTCCAAACGGAATAAAACTTCACGATGATTTTTCTTGGACCAAAAGACACCCAAGAGACTTGGAGTTCAAGTCAGAAGATCCACGAGGAGGCGACAAGGGTGGAGGGCGCGCCCAGGGGGGTAGGGCGCGTCCCCTACCTTGTGGGCCCCACGTGACTCCCCTGACCTAGTTCTGCCTCCTATATATTCACATATATTCCCAAACCACCAGAAGCATCCACGAAAACACTTTTCCACTGCCGCAACCTTCTGTTCCCGTGAGATCCCATCTTCGGGCCTTTTTCGGCATCCCGCCGGAGGGGGATTCGATAACCGAGGGCATCTACATCAACCCTATTGTCCTTCTGATGAAGCATGGGTAGTTTACCTCAGACCTACGGGTCCCTAGCTAGTAGCCAGATGGCTTCTTCTCTCTCTCTCTCTCTCTTTGATTCTCAATACCATGTTCTCCTCGATGTTCATGGAGATCTATCCGATGTAATCTTCTTTTGCGGTGTGTTTTTCGAGATCCGATGAATTGTGGATTTATGATCAGCTTATCTATGAATATTATTTGAACCTTCTCTGAATTCTTATATGCATGGTTTGATATCTTTGTATTTCTCTTCGAATTATCGGTTTGGTTTGGCCAACTAGATTGGTTTTTCTTGCAATGGGAGAGGTGCTTAGCTTTGGGTTCACTCTTGCGTGATTTCACCCAGTGACAAAGTAGGGGTAGTGAGACACATATTGAATTGTGCCATCAAGGATAAAAAGATGAGGTTTACATCATATTGCTTGAGTTTATTCCTCTACATCATGTCATCTTACTTAAGGCGTTACTCCGTTATTTATGAACTTAATACTGTAGATGCATGTTGGATAGCGGTCGATGTGTGGAGTAATAATAGTAGATGCAGGCAGGAGTTGATCTACTTGACACAAACGTGATGCCTATATTTCATAATCACTGCCTTGAATATCGTCATAACTTTGCGCTTTTCTAACAATTGCTCGACAGTAATTTGTTCACTCACCGTATTATTTGCCTTCAAGAGAGAAGCCTCTAGTGAAACCTATTGCCCCCGGGTCTATTTTCCATCATATTAGTTTCCGATCTACTATTTTGCAATTTTACTTTCAGATCTATAAACCAAAAAACCCAAAAATATTTTATCATTTGTTTAGTTTTATTTATCTATCTCTATCAGATCTCACCTTTGCAAATGACCGTGAAGGGATTGACAACCCTTTTATCGCGTTGGGTGCAAGTGTTTGATTGTTTGTGCAGGTATTGGTGATTTGCACGTTCTTCTCCTGCTGGATTGATACATTGGTTCTTAATTGAGGGAAATACTTATCTCTACTTTGCTGCATCACCCTTTTCTCTTTAAGGGAAAAATCAACACAAACTCAAGAAGTAGCAAAGATACAGATGGAATTCGGTTGGCACTGTCAAGATTATGCTTTTGACTCGGGGGCATCACGGGTGGCGCACGCCTCCTCCCCCTTGATGGCTGTAGTGGACCAACACGAACACGAGGGAGGGGTGAAGGGTCTGACAGGAAAAGAGAAGGGTGCATTGTGGTGTGTGTGTGAAGGGGCGGTGTTGGGCCCGCGTGTTGCAGATAACATGGCAGATAATCTGGACACCACATTTCTCCCCTGCACATGTTTTGGATTTGGGAAGCCCGGACTGTCGGGGCCAGTGAATTTTTGGGAGCCTGTTGGGCGCCCGTTTGATGACGAACACGCCACACATATGAGAAAGAAATGAGCGTAGACCTCGAAGATGGCCTTAATCATTTGTTTGATATATTTATATGCATCGTAGCCCGTGGCAGCGCACGGACGTTTTACTAGTATACATCATGTGTTGGAGTTGGCTCTTTTTTGAAGATGTAAAAAGGCGGGCGCTAGGCGTCATCGGGCTGTTCCCTCGCGCGGAGCAGCCGGGTTGATAGCCGTTGGATGGTTTAAACTCTGTCCATTGGATCTGCGGCCCGGTTGCTTCTTTTTAGCACAAACAACGTTGCAAAGTAGGACCCGTCCATGTGGGTGGAGCCCAGCGCTGCTCAACGGTTCATTCTTTTTTATTCCCCAGCGTCGGATTCAGGCCCTGTTTGGTTCCAAATAAGTCACCTACTTATAAGTCGAAAAGTGAAAAAAGTGACTTATTTTGCCAAACAGGCCCGACTTATAAGTCACCCCAACTTATCTCTACTCCTAATGGACCAATTGGTTGAATAGTCCCCCCCCCCCACTTTCAACCGGTTTATTTTCAACCAGTTTTTTTTCAACCGGTTTTTTTCCATCAAATTACCCCCACCCCCACGCCCACCCACCGAAACCCGCCCAGCAAACCGGGGAGAGATCCGTTGATTTGGCTAAGGTAGGAAAGAATCTATTATTTGTTTCCTAAAGAAAAATTGCATTAATGAGAGAGATCCGTTGATTTGGCTAAGGTAGGAAAGAATCTATTATTTGTTTCCTAAAGCAAATTGCATTAATGAGAGAGATCCGTTGATTTGGCTAAGGTAGGAAAGAATCTATTATTTGTTTCCTAAAGCAATCTCTACTCTTAATGGACCAATTGGTTGAATAGTCCCCCCCACTTTCAACCGGTTTATTTTCAACCGGTTTTTTTTCAACCGGTTTTTTTCCATCAAATTACCCCCACCCCCACGCCCACGCACCGAAACCCGCCCAGCGAACCGGGGAGAGATCCGTTGATTTGGCTAAGGTAGGAAAGAATCTATTATTTGTTTCCTAAAGAAAAATTGCATTAATGAGAGAGATCCGTTGATTTGGCTAAGGTAGGAAAGAATCTATTATTTGTTTCCTAAAGAAAAATTGCATTAATGAGAGAGATCCGTTGATTTGGCTAAGGTAGGAAAGAATCTATTATTTGTTTCCTAAAGCAAATTGCATTAATGAGAGAGATCCGTTGATTTGGCTAAGGTAGGAAAGAATCTATTATTTGTTTCCTAAAGCAAATTGCATTAATGGGAGAGATCCGTTGATTTGGCTAAGGTAGGAAAGAATCTATTATTTGTTTGCTAAAGAAAATTGCATTAATGAGAGAGATCCGTTGATTTGGCTAAGGTAGGAAAGAATCTATTATTTGTTTCCTAAAGAAAATTGCATTAATGAGAGAGATCCGTTGATTTGGCTAAGGTAGGAAAGAATCTATTATTTGTTTCCTAAAGAAAATTGCATTAATGAGAGAGATCCGTTGATTTGGCTAAGGTAGGAAAGAATCTATTATCTGTTTCCTAAAGCAAATTGCATTAATGGGAGAGATCCGTTGATTTGGCTAAGGTAGGAAAGAATCTATTATTTGTTTGCTAAAGAAAATTGCATTAGTGAGAGAGATCCGTTGATTTGGCTAAGGTAGGAAAGAATCTATTATTTGTTTCCTAAAGAAAATTGCATTAATGAGAGAGATCCGTTGATTTGGCTAAGGTAGGAAAGAATATATTATTTGTTTCCTAAAGCAAATTGCATTAATGGGAGAGATACGTGCCCCCCCTGCAACCACCGCCGGAGTCGGAGGCGAACGCGATCGCAATCGCGACGTGTATATATATACAAGGACGTACTACGTGCACAAGGGCCTACAAGCAAACCCCAGTGCTCCTGATCACCATGCATTTCTTCCAGGTCGTCATGGCGTGGATGTTCCCGTGCGTCGTGTGGGCGGCGATGGCGCCGGCCGTGGCGACGGCAGCAACCACGGACGGCGCTTCGAGCGTTGAGCAGGGCAGCTCCTCGTCGCCGGCGTTCGGCCCTGGCGACGCTAAGGTGGCCTCCGACCCGGGCTCCTCCCCGGCGTCGAGGTCGTCCACCTCCTCCTCCTTGCTCGGTTCCCCACTTTAGAGATGTATTTTTTTTTGCGTGCGAGCAAACAGTGGGTTGATTCTAAAAGGGATAGGCACTTTTCAACAGAAGTGCATGACGGACCAAAAATATGACCTCATTTTATTCGTTTGATAGATATCGTATTATTCGTTGTTGTTCGTTCGGTGAAATTTCCTAATATTTGATTGTTGTGTTTCTAATTAGAGCACCCCATAATCATCCAATATGAGGGGATGATAAATGAAAGATACTGATTATAAATTTTGAAGAGCCCGTGGCAACGCACGGGCGTTATGCTAGTAAGTCATAAGTTGCTCCACCCTAACTTAAAACTTATAAGTCACCCTCTTTTGTGTGGGTCCTACCATCTGCATGATGTTGATTGGTGTGGGTAGGTGTGTCAGGTGACTTATAAGTCAGGTGACAATCAAACGGACGTGACTTATAAGTTACTGGTTTTAAGTCACCTGACTTATAAGTCGGGTGACTTATTGAAACCAAACAGGCCCTCAGGCATTCAGCTCTGGCTCTTGTTGGCTCATGGCTGCCCATGCGCGGCACGTCTCTCGCGCTGCAAAGTGCCAGGGCCGTTGACCAAGCAAACCTTGCAACATACTCTCCCCCTTCCCAAATAACCATTTTATAGATTTAAATATAAACTATATACGAAGCAAAATGGATGGATCTACACTCTAAAATATACTTAAAAACCGAGGGAGTATGTTGTTCATATTGAAATCTCTAAAAAGTTTTATATTTGGAAACAGAGGGAGTAGTATATTTTTGGAAAAGACAAAGTTTGCTGCAATATGAGTGTATACAACATGGTCATAATCAAACTTTTTTGTTGCATGTCTCTGAAAAGTTCTACATTTAGAAACGGAGGAGTAGTATATTTTTGAAAAAGACAAAGTTTGCTGCAATATGAGTGTATACAACATGGTCGTAATCATTTTTTCGTTGCATGTCATAGAACACAATAAAAAATATTACAATTTTTGTGAGTGTATGTATGCAACAACCTAATTCGTTGAGACAAAAAATTGTTCATAAAATAATGGTTGAAGCATATGCAAACATAACAAGTCACCTTTGAAGTCGTCCGATGCGACATGCACAGCCGTTTGATCTCTTCCTCTGGCCCTGCTCCGATGCGACCATGTCATGCAAACGCCGAGTCTTCCTTCCTGCAGCGTTACTCGCTTTTGACTCACAGTAGCCATACCATCACCCCGCTCATAGCACCATAGCGCCTCTGTCTCTTGCAGCAACAGTGCCGCTCCATCCTAGTATCGGTGGCATGTTCATCGTAGCGTCCTCGACACTCGTTACAACGTTAGTACCACTTAGGACAAAAGATTGGCTTCACCTGCCACCGACCTTTGCAGCAGGTCGTCGTAGCACTGCCCCTACCCTCGCAGTAGCGATTGCATTATGACCGGCTGCATCGCAGCATACTTCGTTGTCGTGGCCGTCGAAGAATACCGAAGCGTAGTGACATGCATCATCGCTGCATCCGTTTCAGCACGGGTTGACACATCGTTGCGATTGTCCATGTCGTCGTAGTCGTTGAGGCATTCTCATAGCCATTGAAGCACGCCTCATCGGGGCAGCGATGAGTCGTGGTCATCGAAGCATTGCCGCAACCATTGAAGTGTGCCAGGCAGCATGGTCGCGACCGTCGACGCTGTCGCGGCATACCTCGTCGCTGCGGCGATGCGCTGTTGTCGTCGAAGCATTGTCACAACCATTGAAGCGCACTACTCAAAATGGCCGTGACTGTCAACGCCGTCGCGGCACGCCTCGTCACTGCGGTGTGTCGTGGTCGTCGAAGCATCGACACACCATTTTATTGAAGCACGCATCATAACATGGCTGCGGCAGTAAACGCGGTTGAGACACGGCTCGCCGTCATGGTCGTTGAAGCAAGTATGCCTCACAACATTGCAATGGCCGTGGACGCCGTCGGAACACGCTTTGTTGTGGTCGTCAAAGCATCACCGTGGTCCTTGAAAAATGCACCCCCACAACATCTCACCCCTCCTCGCAGCATTGCTAGTGCCGTTGTAGCGTCATTGCAGCATACTAACATCCGGCGCTACGGTGAGGATCCATTTCACAGCCATCGAACATGCCTTGTCATGGTCGTCGAAACATCCTGGCGATGGCCGGGCTTGCAGCACAAATGGTCATTTGTGGCAGTTCCTTACAGCGATACCACTCGGCATGGCAACAGGCGAGCTTCGCTGACGGCCGGCGGCTCGTGCTGTTAGATGCGGGCGCGTCGCCATGGCTCACGTCGTTGCAGGAGGTCAAAAAAAACGTCGTGTGATGGTCGTAGAGAACCAGGAAACTTGTGTTGTTCAGTATAAGGATCAGATGATGCTACGCGTGCGGGGAGCCCACATGACGCGTGTCGCACATTGGAGGCGGATGACTCGGGGCTGTTTGCATCTGGATGGAGCCAAGGAGTTTCCATGTAAAAAGCACTTGTTGATAATGTAAATGACACAACACTCGTTTTTACATCTCCCAGTTTACATCATGTACTGCAAATGCTCTTAGAAGTTAGGTCTGCGTGTTAGCCAAGCACATTGTCAGCTGGACTGGCTGCCGTCATCCCTTTGTAGCGTGAGGTGTGTTTTTCGACTCCACGCCTTTGAGTGGGCCGGCCCATTTGCGCGCCCTTCAGCGAAAGCTCAATTATTATTGGACGCACGCGGGTGTCCAACAGGCTAAGCCCACATTCAGCCTCAGACTGGCTAAGCCGCCTAGCCCAGCGCAGCGACTTCTGGAGTCCTCCAAGCCAGCGCACGTGCTGTGCACCAAAAATGGCCGAGGAAGGCAGGCACATCGCCGCCGGTGACCCCATCCGGCCGCCGCGGCTGGAGGATGCGGGCCTGGAAGACTGCGCGCTCCCGCCGGAATCCATCGCCGAGGCTTTCTCCCTTGCGGCGTTAGCCGTCTCCTCCCGCCTCCCCCACCTCTCCCTCTCCGACGACGAGGACGAGGACGAGGGAGATGACCCCCTCGCGCCTCCTGGAGGCTGCGTGGAGGACGCGGGAACCACCCGCGGGGCCATTCCCGATGCCCTTGTTGGCGCAGGGGGCGGCAGCGAGGGCAGCGCCGACGAGGTCGTGGTCGTCGGCGGCGGTGGCGGAGGAGGCAGCGACGAGGTGGTAGTCGTCGGGCGCGGAGACGAGGAAGATAGGGTTGTTGTGGTCGGAGAAGAGCTGGGGCAGGAGAAGCGCTGCGGCAAGGGAACCAGAGAAGGGGAGCGGCGGAAGGAGGAGGAGGAGGAGGAGATGGTGGAGAAGGCCATCTTGGTGGAAGATTTCGCGTGAGCTTTTCCTTTAGCCTGATGAGATATTTCCCTCGTACTTTCTTGTTTGTTTGACTTGTAATGTAGTGAATCTCCCTATGAGGAAGGCAAGAGTGGATTGATCTCAGATGTAGTGTTTGATTTCAAGATCATTACTAATGTAGTGTTTGATTTTAAGATCATTACTAATGTGTGTTAGTCGCTACTGTCTAGTGGCAAGCTACTTAGGATCAATGGTATTTGATTTAGAGCATTGCTGATGATTGTTGCTGTTTTCCTGTTCGATTTGTGATCGAGTTAGTGACGACCTCTTGTTGAAAGAAGTTAGTGACAAGCTCTTGTTCAAAGAAGTTAGTGGCAAGCTGCAAATGCAATATTATTGACTGTCCTAAGAGGAAATGATGCAAATGTGATTGTGTCTGGTATATTATGCGTCTTAGTAGAGCTTGCAAACAGAGAAATGTTAGAAGAAGCCACTGGATCTGACATGGCATCAAATCTTTCTAGAAGATCCAGGAACATGTTTTACCATGGTAGTGGGAAAGGTTTGTTGCAGAAACCTTACTTGATAAGTTTATGAAGTGGGAAAATGATATAAGGATCACGCGTAAAAATAAATAGCACAGAGCAGACTCAATTGCAGTACACAGTGCCACTCTCATGAGGAAATCCAGTGAAAGCTTTTCTGTAAAATAATTAGATGTGCTAAGGTCACTAGCAGGTTAGACTTTCTTTGTGTGTGTGGAAATAGCAGGTTAGACTGGTTAGTGTGCTGATATCCCAGCCTAACAGACAATTGTTGAGAAAGTGAATGGAAGCATTGAAAGGATGTATGAGTAGTTGAGTCATATAGCGCAATTACTTAAATAGCTCGAAGGATTTTTCATTGTATAACATGGTCGAAGATAGTTACTGAGTCATTTCTTTTCATTGTTGTGCCTATATCTTTGCTGATCTGTAAGAAGCTTCCATTCTTAATTGTCTTTCCTACAACAAGATGAACTCAATGGTTCAAGTAATGATATGATTTCAGCTAAGTCATCTAACAATCTGCGCAACATAGAGTTCTTTTTTCCTTGCAACTAGCACTTTTGATTGGCCAGTCACGATTCCTGGTAGGATTGCTGCAAAAAGGATATGATAGCCTGTTTCTCAAAAGCCGATAGATAATTTTGATTGGGTCAGAGATTCACAGAACTACCATTATTTGCACTTGTTAATGTATTTGAAATATAATCATATATCATTTGTCCATCTAGTCCTGTTTATGAGGTTTATCAGCTCTGCATTTCCATGTGCTTCAGTGTTCCAACTTCCAAGTTAAGTCCTTGACCTGATTACTGGTGACCAACTCTCATTAATTGGGAATGAGCGATTCGTTTATGCGATCTCAAGTAAAGTATCTGTGATGCAGATGTTTGGAGAGGTGCTTAACAAAAGATACGTATCTTTTCTTGCCATCTAGGACAGCTGCTAAGTTACTAATTTTGTAGCATCGACGCTTGTGCGCACTAGTGTTCAACAGGTATATTTGTGTGTATAACTACCTCTATCCAATCCTCTCTCCGTTTCTTCATCTCAATAATCATACAGTAAGCTGACCGTACTGTGAATCTGCCGTTCCTTTCAAAATTCCAGGACCAAAAACCATCTGTGTCTCTAGTTCTCATAGGGATTTGAAGAATAGCCGTAGCATCACAAGGCAAGAAAATTTGATTGATCAAGTTGGCATCCCATGTTGCACTAGTACTGTCAATTAATTCCCAAACCATTACTGGTGGGTTTATGAACCAGTGGAACTGTAGGGCGCATCATCTCCTGTCTGGTTTGGTTTGGTGCATAGCTGCGTGCCTGCGTGGCTTCCGTGGGTGCAATTTGGGCTGGACTTAGTATGTGAGCCATATGTTCAACGTATAACATATATGTAGTAAATTTATTGGGGGCCAAATTCTTTGGTATTCCAGGGAATTCCCAGGAATACCCCCAGCGCCGCCACTGCGTGCCAGTCTCACGAGCAAATCTGGTGAAAGCTTTTCTGTAAATAATTCGATGCGCTAAGTTCACTAGCAGGTTAGAGTGGTTAGTGTGCTGATATCCCGGCCTAGCAGAAAATTGTTGTGTCAAGGTGAATCGAAGTGTTGAAAGGATGTATGTGTCGAGACTCCAGAGTAGATGTGTATACCTGAGTAACTAGTTAAATAGCTTTAAGGTTTTTTCATGAGCTATATATGAGATGCAACTAACAATTTCCTCGTTCTGCCTATATCCAGAGTAACATTGCATCTCATTGTTCTGCCTATATCTTTGCCGCTCTGTAGGTAGCTTTCATGCTTAAGCGTCTTTTCTGCAACAAGATAGACTCTATGATTTGACTAATGATAAATGGTTTCACCTAAGTCATCTAACAATCTGCACTACATAGAGTTCTTTTTCGCTACTGGTGCTTTTGATTGGCCAGTCACGCCTCGTGGTAGGATTACTGCAAAAGGGTAATTATGATAGCCTGTTTCCCAAAATTCAGCACACTAGATAAATTTGGATTGGGTATGAGATTCACAAAATTACTATTTGCAATTGTTAGTATATCTGAATTATGATCATACATCATGGGTCCATCTAGTCCTGTTTATGAGGTTTATCAGCTCGCATTCCATGTACTCATGTACTTCAGTGTTCCAAGTTAAGTCCTTGACCTGTTTACTGTGACCAACTTGCATTAGGTGGGAATGAGCAATTCATTTGTGTGATCTCAATTCTCAAGTACTTAAGCATCTGCGATGCAGATGTTTGGAGAGGTGCTTAACAAAAGATACATATCTTCTCTTGCCATTGAGGACAGCTGGGCTGCTGGACCAGTGTTTTACAGGTATTCGTGTGTATAACTACCTAACTAGTACTACCTCTGTACCAAAATATAAGATGTTTTTGTAAAAACTTCTTATATTTTGATATGGAGGGAGTAGAAAATATGACTACCGGAGCACCTATGCTTCTGACTTGCGTACATGATGATGTTGTTATACTGTCCCTCTGTAAGCACCCTGTAGAAGCATGTTTAATTGTGGGTAATCCTAATGGCTCTGATCTTTCCTTGTATACTACTCCCTACGTCCCAAAATTCTTGTCTTAGGTTTGTCTAAATACGGAGGTATCAAGTCACGTTTTAGTATTAGATACATCTGTATCTAGACTAATTTAAGACAAGAATTTTGGGACGGAGGGAGTATTAATTCATCTGGTCGTACAAAACACTGGATATTCTTCACACCGTGCTTATTTTACTAACAAAAAGAAAGAAAGAAGTCACAGTCTCACAGAACCACTCACCTTCCACGTAGCAGCAGTGCTGATATGTGGATTGTGGTTATGGATATTAGGTGCTTAAGATAAGCTGATATTTGGATTGTGGATATGGGTAAGGTACTTAAGATGAGCTAATTGGTTACTGGGGATTTCCTCGTTCCAGGAACTGAAACTTTTTTTTTTTGAAACAAGGGAACTGAAACTTTGAGAGCACCATGCAACGGGTGCTGGCCTGCTGGGAACATTTCACACCTCTTAGCCTCCAATTAATCGACAACATAATTAGACCATGTGAAGTGAAGCTTTTGCCTCATTGCACAGACCATCCCGTGGACAGTATCCACTGCAGTCACGGGGAGAACCGACGCCCCTAAATTGGATTTTGTTAGATGCTACTGTAGAAACCACCGAGACTACAAACAGAATCTCTACCTTGTTGGCAGGCTTACAAGCGCAAGAAGTTGCTCGTTGATCTTTCTTGCATCAGAAATGACCAAAAACATTGCTCTCAGGTGCTTATCAGAAGATAGTGGAGCTAGGACTGTGCAGAGAAATGAGGCAGACATCAGTACATCACTGTAGATGCTTTGATCAATCTGTGCACCATGTCCACCGCACGCCTAGCGTGGAGCATTATTGACAAGGATCACGGGTGGTACTGCCTA
Source organism: Triticum timopheevii (assembly GCA_963921465.1). Classification (NCBI taxonomy): domain Eukaryota; kingdom Viridiplantae; phylum Streptophyta; class Magnoliopsida; order Poales; family Poaceae; genus Triticum; species Triticum timopheevii. Next base: position 317,893,664 of record OY997270.1, read on the forward strand.
CTAATGAGGCCAAGAAGCTCAGCTTAAGCTGTGCCGATGTGTAGGCTGCATTATTGTCCTTGCGTTCCAGGTGTTCAGCTTCAATCAGTTTTGGCTGATGCTCCTGCTACAGCCTACAAGGTGAGGTACATACTGGTCTCTGTGCTGCCCATACCTGTTGGATTCCTCTCTGTTATGCACACAAGACATTTTCATCACCATCAGGGGTTTGAATATGTGCTTCTTAAGATTTTAGTGTGTTTATTTACATGCACTGGAGTGAGTATGGTCTGTTCGGCGGCGACGGCCTTTAAAGCTCAGTTCCTTGGTTTGGTCGACACAGCAATGCCCTTGATGGTGTGGAAAAACTGGGCTCTCCCCAAATGCAAGTTCTTCGCCTGGCTTGTTATCAATAATAGGATTTGGACGGCGGACAGGCTACATCACCGGGATGGCCAAACTGTCATCTTTGCCCCCTATGTAAGCAAGTTCAAGAGTCGGCTGCACCCCTTCTATTCCAATGCCGCTACACCGTCAGAGTTTGGGTGATGATTAAGACTTGGCTTGGCCTTGTTGATGTGCAGCCTGCAGATTGGGTGGCTGTAGGTTCCGTCAAGGATTGGTGGCAACACAATGCCTGTAGCATCTTGCAATCTCGAAGGGCGCTCATCTCTTTAATGATGCTTATTGTTGAGTAACGTGATTGTATTAGGAAACATAGATTAGACTAGGAAATATTTTGGCTTGCCTTGTACTCCAAGTAGATCATGTACTCCTATATATATGCCCACGAGGCTCAAGCAATACAACAACTATTCCACCAATCCCCTCTCCCTTCTAACATGGTATCTATCGCAAGTCGATCCTAAACCCTAGCCGTCGCTGCTTCCGCACCCGTGCGTCGCCCCCGGGGCGGTCGGCCTCCATGACCGCCGCCGGGGGCCGCGCCGCCCGTACCTAGGGTTCGTCCGCCGGCCATGTTGGCCGGCTGCCCTAGAGAGTCTTTTTCCCGATCCTTTGATCCGGGTTTTCTCTCTTCGCTGGTCGCCTTGATCGGCATCTACTTTTTGGTTTTCCGGTCTATGTGATCCGGTTTGCGTCGCCCACCGCCACCGTCGACCCCGTGCGCCTCTACTCCAACACCGGCGCGATTGGCCGGCTTCTTCACCAACCCGGCGGCCTCGCGCGTCGTCCGTGCGTCTGCCCGTCGGTCGCCCCGACTAGGCGGCCTCGCGCGTCGTCCGCGCGTCGGCCTGCCGGTCGCCCTGACCCGGCAGCCTCGCGTCATGCGGCGGCCCTTCACCGCCGCCGTTCGCGCGACGGCCCGCCCGTCGATCAACGCCGGCCGTCACCGCCCTGCTCCGACCGGGACTCCTGCATCCCCCCCGACCCGGCGGCCTCGCGTCATGCGGCGGCCAATCATAGCCGCCCTGCCGCCCGCCGCCGCCGGCTTCATCTCGGACTCCGCCGCCACCACGCCTTCACCGAGCGGCGTCCCCGACCTCGCGCGCGATCGGCTTGATCACCCGCTCGCCGCCGCGATCCGCCTCATCTACGCCGCGCGACCGACCTGGCCCGTCGGTTACGCGCGCATCCGCAGGTCCCGTGAAGATCGTCCCCGAGTTTAGCGCGCCTCTCCACCGATCGAGCATCGGGCTGCCGCTGCGTCTCCCTGTCGGGCCGCAGCGCCGTCGCCCCGTGGTTCTTCTCCCGGCTGCACCGACCTGCGTCACCGCTGCGTCGCCCCTTCGGGCGGTAGTGCCGCGGCCCGCGGTCCACCACCGCTCCGGGGCCGTCCGCTCCAGGCCGTCCCCGTGGCTGCACCGACCCTCGCGTCGCCGCTGCGTCGCCCCGTTGGGCCGTAGTGAGCGTGGCACGCGGTCCACGCCGCCGTCCCGAGGCCGTCTCCGCGGTTGCACCGACTCGCGAACCACCGTTGCGTCGCCCCTTCGGGCCGCAGCGTCGCGGCCCGCGGTCCCCGCCGCCGCCCCGAGGTCTTCCGCCGTCGCCCTGACCCGCCTGCCGCCGCTGCGTCGCCCCTTCGGGCCGTAGCGCCGCGGCCCGCGGTCCACTCCGCCGTCACCGCGCGTCGACTTCCCATGGTATGCGCCGCGCCATCTCCCTTAGCGCGAGAACGCCACCGTCTGCGTCGGTCTTCGTCATGCTGTCAGGGTTCTTCGCCTACTTCGAGCACTGCCGCCGCACTGCTAACCTAGCCGCCGCCGCCGCCTTCAGGCCGCCGCTGCCACTCTTCTTTGGCCGCCGCCGCCGCCGCTACCTTCGTAGCCGCCGCCGCCGCCCATCCACCCCCTTCGTCTTCATCCAGCACCAGCTCGTCGCCAGCGTCGCCGTCATCTACCCCGACCGCTTCATCTACTCCGACAACCGCGGGCGACATTGGCCCCATGCCGATTGGCGCCGCAACCGTCGTCGAGTCCTTCTCTGCTGGCCTCTCCGACTTCTTCGACACGACGTATAGCTTGTGCAGGTCCCAGTCTATGCATGCCCGGTGCTGGCAACACCGCCACGTGCCTTCGTCCACGATGTGTCCCCGGGCCTGGCAAGCCTGGCGCGGCGCTTCGTCAACTTCGTCTTCGTCCGTCTACGCATGCCTGGTGCTGGCAACACCGACGCGTGCCTTCGTCTACGATGTGTCCCCAAGGTTGGCAAACCCGTCGCGACGCGTCGTCAACAACATCTTCTTCCCGGCGCATCACTACTTCGACACCAATGCGCCCATGCTAACTCGGCGCCTCCTTGCGCCCACGGCTCCACGGCGACTTCCTCGACACCGGCCACCCCGACTCGACATCGACCACGGCATTCTTCGCACGGCTACCTCGACCACGGCTCCACCACCCACGCTCTTGGCTACATCGACAACGGCACAAAGGGCTACCGCCTGCTTGAGCAACCTCGTTGGTTTCCACTCCAGCCACGACTCTGCGATGCGTCGACCGTTACGACTGTGGGGGGGTGTCCGTCGGCTTGCCTTCGGATTCTTCTCCAGTCTCACCGTCTGCGTCGCTACCGTTGTGACTGCGGGGGGATGTTGAGTAACGTGATTGTATTAGGAAACATAGCTTAGACTAGGAAATATTTTGGCTTGCCTTGTACTCCAAGTAGATCATGTATTCCTATATATATGCCCACGAGGCTCAAGCAATACAACAACTATTCCACCAATCCTCTCTCCCTTCTAACACTTATCTCGTGGGAAATTTGGAAGGAGAGGAATGCTCGTGTTTTCCGCAACACCGCGGTGCCGGTGGGGGTGATTGTTGCTAAAATCAAAGAGAAGGCTTCCATGTGGTGTCTGGCAGGGGCAAAATTTTTGAGTAATGTAATGCCGCGAGAGTAATGCTTTGTAATTCGGCCTTTGGCTGAAACCTCTATTTCTTTTTCTTAATCAATGAAAAATGGCAAATCTTTTGCCTCGTTTTTTTTTAAAAAAGTATGGTCTGTTCATGGCCAGTGTGGATAACATTGTCACTCACGGGTGGTGGAGAACCGGAGAAGGAAATGCAGTGTCTTGCCATCCTGCAACAGTTGAAGGTTTGTCTGATGTGGGGTGGTCTTGTCATCTCAATCTGCAAGGACATGTGAACAAAGATAATAGATAGGTCGAAAATCTGGTAAGGAAATGTTGAACAGTTGGTGGTGCAAAATTTTGGTACGCATCTCCTGAAGCTTTTCCTTGCAGGCATGTTTTTCGTGCTCCATTCTTGACGGTGACAAGGGGGTGCAGACATCTTCACGACACTCGAGAGCCTGGAGAGAGAATGCAATGCCATGGCCAGCACAAAAGGCAGGCGATGAAGAAAAAGTATATAATATTCTTTAGTGCCATGGGCAACAGCATGCTTATGAATGATTCTGCATCCTGGAAAGATGATCTCTACACTGCATGTGATAATTATGCCAGTGTGTGGTGGTGATAAGGTGACCCTACAAGGAGCGCTCCCAAGATTGGATCCAGTCCACCACCAGGCTTGATCAAAGTATGCCATCTTTCATTCTTGCAGTTGCAGATTCAAAATTTAAAAAGCTACAGTAATGATACCCATGCATGCATGTGCGGTTGCAGCTCTGGTCATGCTGTTGCATCATTCATGGCGGGTTTAGCGGCTGGAGTGGAGATCTAAGTTCATTCCAAACGAAAACCGAAGACCATGCGTGTACCGTAACACGGCTGCCTAGTTGCTGCCGTGCTGCCCTTTTAATAATGGAGATGCCAGATCCCTGGCCTGTGCTCCCTTTTTACTAGTAGTACGCACTATTACATGATGTGCATGTCCCTTTCCAGGAAAGCTGACATGATTGATCGGGGTTTGCTTGTTCCGGGGATAAGGATTCATGATGTTCTGGGTCAACACGTAAAAGTGTGAAATCCTTGGTAGTAGCAACTTTTACGTTTCACTTGAAATTCTCGTGTTTCAGACCTCTGTGAGCACCCACCGGTTATCTGATCTGCAGAACGCCGTATTGATTGGGTAGACGTCTTGCTGGAGCAGCTCGCCAGCATGGAGCTGACTCACTCTTTTGTCTTGCAGCAGCCATGATCTTCTCTGGAGCACTTGTACTGTATGTGGTTACGGTCTGAACAGAGTCTTCTTTTCTCGTTCTTCGAGTGTGGAAAAAAAACGTCAGATTTGTCACTTTTGGTGCCCTGTTGCAGAATGAATGAATGCATTGTATTGCTGTAAGCACTCACGACGGGGTGGGGCTCATTCGTAAGACAATCCTGTGAATTTAACTGCGCCTACACATTGCTCTCCTCACGCATTACACCTTCATGTTCTCTGTGGCAGCGTGGCTGGATCGGATCTCGCATTCAATGAACTCTGAATTTTCTGCAGAAGGTGTGTAATAAATGGAGATGGCCGTGAGAAGTGGCTGAGCAACTGAAGACTGACAGACACAGGCACAGGTATATCTTATTTGCCAGAACTGTCTTGATGATCACTTGCTCCAGGTTCAGGTTCGGTTCTAGCCGGTGGCACTTGCCTTCCTCGCGCCGTCTCACGTGCTTGTAGCATGTGATTTTTACCTCTTGCAGATCGGGATCTCATTGGAATGAAACTCTGCGTCCGGATTCCGGCGATCGAGATTCGCCCCATCTGGGCCGTCCATCTAATTCCCCTAATCGGATGTGCGGAGACTAGCATGATAAAACTCTGCTGAGTTAGTTCCCTTGTCTCTGTAGTTCCGCATGTGATGTAGTACGGGTGATTTGACAGGGCCGCAGAGATCTTGTGATCCTCCTGTCGCTCAGTTCAGTCAGTTGGCTTCACTCCGGCTCTGCCAGTCGTAGTTTGTGGCCGAGAAGCCTCGAATTGTAGATTTTTTTTTCAGCGTTCTTCTTTATGGGAATGATTATAAATTCTAGTACGACTGCTATGTTTTTGACGCTTTGGGTAAATGGTGTTTCCATGAGTATATCTGCTGTTTTGCCAATCAAATCCTTCTTAGCGGTGCTGCGGATTTGGTCTGCATGCAAATGTTGGCCTAGCATGGCAAGGGCCCCCTCGTGTTAGTCCGGTGGCAGTAGGGTCCTGCCTGCAAAATTGGAAGGAACAAGCACAAGCTGGTGACGGTGATGCTGCCATGCTGGAGTGGGTGATGAACAACAAACAGCCTACAGAACTTGACAAAATTGCCTAGCACCACGTGGGAAGGAACAAAGTTTCAGGTGGCCCCACTCCCACGGCGCCTTAGCCGTGCAATCTTGTCCGTGTCTCCAGGAGTCGTCCAGCTGACGACGAGCGGCGAGCGATGGCGCCATGCACATCCAACCGTCCAGGACGCAAGGTGAAGACTTTTACAAGTAGTGTGTGTATAGGGCTAGAATTTTAACTCGAAATTCGCGAGTTAACGAGTAGCTCGTGGCTCGTCTCAAGTCGAGTCAATTTTAATCTGAGCTCGTTCACATGCCGAGTTTAAGGAGCCGAGCTAATGAGTTACCCCCTCCGTATTTAGTGATCTAAACGCTCTTATATTTTTTTATGGAGGGAGTACTTGTTTAGCTCATTAAGCTCGTTAATTAGAGGAAGGAGTGAGATAAGTACCAACATTTTTGTTGATTGTTGCCATTTATAGTGTATCAAGTGTTCCCGTAGTGTAAATTGTTGATTGTTATGATTTGTGAAGAAAAGTATGTGTCTACAAATATATTTTGTAAATAAATCGCATACATAATACATATATTTTGTTATTCATGTCTATAATTAGCTTAACGTGCTAAACAATCTAGCTCACGAGTTATACGAGTCGAGCCGAGTTTAAATCTAAGCTTGTTATGTTAATGAGTCGAGTCGAGCTAACTCGTTCCATAAATATAACTTTTCATTGATAGAAGAAGTTAGAATATGTTCAAAATGAGGTACATCATACGGCACATACGCAATGCAAGGAGGCGTTGATGATCTACCTAGAACAACGAGACATGGGGTGCCCATCCCAACTTCCCAATACATCACGAGTCTTAATTCTCAGGCCAAATGTTCTTAATCCCAGTGGCGACGACGCGCACCCAAAGCCTCACGTCATCCTAGGTAGTCTGCACTAGGTGAGCAGCGAAGGGGCGCTGGCCGTTGAATATGTAGCCATTTTGGTGCTTCCAGTGCCACTAGGTTGTGAGCATGATGATGGAGGAGAGCCCATGACGATGCGAGATGGCGGCATGAGAGCAAGTGGAAGTCCACTAGTCCGGGAAGAGTTTCGACCGAAGAGTGTGAGCGTGGATTGACACCATGAAAGAATTTTGTACCATACCTGCCAAGAGAAGGAGCAACCTACGAGAAGATGGTGCATGTCCTCAAGGACCTGATTACAGAGTAAGCAGAAATCATCATGCGGAAGCCCGTGACGGTGAAGCCAGTCTAACAATGGTCCTCCAAGGCCAGCCAAGAGAAGACCTTGACCGCAGTGGGGGGGGGGGGGGGGGGGGGAGGGGGGGGGGGGTCTTCTAGGAGAGCCGCCAATGAGGGTCGGGGATAGATTCTTAATTAAAATATGGCAATGATGGTGGCAGGTGCCACCCGTTACACCAGACTTTGGTAGAAGTTGTGTGGGTGCATCCTTGTAGTGGTGTGCTTGTGTGCGTCTATGTTGTGCCCGTTTTTTCTTCTAAAAAGGCATCATCATGTTCCACAACCACAATCCGAAACAAAGTTTTCAATGTGTGATGGGCGGTATCATTGTATGGAATTCTATACCGACCATGTTGTGGTTTCGTTGGGTGTTGAGACTTAGTATCAACCGATATTTTGATCATATTAGCACAATACTCCCACCGTCCCAAAAGGTGGCCTATAAACTGAGTCAAAAAGCCAATGCTTTTTAAGTTTGTCGAAGCATGTATAAAAATATGAAGATAAACAATATCAAATCAATATCAACGTATCCGCCATTAGATATATTTTCACAATTTATTTATATTTGATATTCTAGTTGTTGATCTTTTTTATCTTCCATATATTTGATCAAACTTAGAAATAATTAACTTCTACCTGAGTGTATACGCCATCTATATGGGGATGGAGGGAGTATCGAGCATTTCAGCCGCTCAGAATAGATGAGACACTTTGAAATGAACTATGTGTAGGAAACAACAAAGGGAAATCCATGTGCCACAAACTAGGTTAAAAGCCAACTAATTCTTAGAGTGCACAACAATCTTTTTCCAAAGGAGCGGAAGCTCTATATTAATCAAGCATCGTCGTTATAGGAAAACCCCTGAAGGAAAAGAAAATGACAATCCCTCCATTGGTTAGTCATCCATAGTATCCATCCCGCACAAGCAGATGGCCCGCCGTTGTGCCGTTGATGGAGTTCCGCATCGTCGTCTCAACAAGAAACTAGTATCCATGCAGGTGGCCAAGACAACAATGATCTCTATCGAGAAGTTTTGGCGATGTCGACCCTGAAGGATCCACAACTCCTGAAAGAAGACGACAGTGGGTCGATCAATGATATTTACAGGGGAAACAAAATACCCCATGCCTTGGAGCCACCCGGGTCATTTGGTGGCAGGCTATCTCCCAATCCGGTGATATTTACCAGGGGACTTCCTCGGTCAATATTGGTGATGGCTCTTTCCCCCTCCTGTTTTGGAAAGACATGTGGCAACCCCATATTGGAGTTGATGCTTACCTAGAATCTTTTTCTTCGCGGTGAATGAAGATCTCTACATGCAAAAATGGGTATGATTGAACCGCAACAAGGCTTACAACTCCCTCTCTCCACCCAAGTGCACGAAGAAATCAGACATATTAAAACCCTAACGATTCTTCTTTAAAGATGGTATATTTAATCATGCATTCAGTTCGATATGGAAGTCAAAATGAAAAATGAAGCTTAAAGTGTTTTCTTTACTCCTCCTTGTTGATCGACTCAACACTAGAAATATGCTTCATCGTCGGCACTATAATATAGGAAATGATCATACATGCCCATTGTGCTCCATTGCGGTTGATAAAATAGTGGAACACCTCTTCTTTCGCTGCTCCTTCATTATTTATTTATGGGATGCCCTTCATATGACTTGGCCCCTAACCAATGATATACTTCGTGCTATAAAGGAGGCCAGGGTTGGGTGTCTAGGCTAATGTATATGGAGATTTTCATCATGGTGATGTGGAACATTAAGGAAGGAAAGGATAATCTCTTGTTCCGAGGGACACCCCCACATAAATACACACATTGAGATCCTAGAGGGATATGTTTAAGAATGACTTTGATCTCCTTGCCCATACGACGAAACCTGGCCTAGAGCCTTTCTATTTCTCTTGTAATTTCAGACTTCCCCATCCTCTCTAGTTTCCCTTTACTATCCTTACCCCTCTTTGGTTCAACCTCCATCGCTTCTTCGAGGGTGGGGGAGGGGATACGTACGACTTGTAAAAGGAATGTAATTTTGGCGGCGACACATTAATGCTCGGCCGGTCACACCTAAACATCCACCCGAGTGGACAAAATAACAAGATTGTGGTTATTGATGGCGAAGCACCACACAACCAACGAATAACATCAAGATTGATGTTGTCACCCATGCCATTGAGGATGAGGTTGCCGAGGTCGGGGGCGAATTCATTGTTGGTGAAGTCGTCGCTGCCAATAGTCGCGCAAGTGCGCTCCCCCAAAACCTGATTGCCCCTCTCCCGTACAGGATCACGAGAGGCGGGGTTCCGGAGGCCTATTGTCCCTTCTCACGGTGCACACCGAGGGAGAAGACATGCGTGGCGGTGCAATGATCCGGAACGGTGGTGCGAAACCATACGAAGTGGCGGCGGCTAGGGTAGACGATGCCTGACTATATAATGCAGGACGGGTAAGTCATGGAGAAAACCCCACGTCCAAGTAACAGCCCCACGATCCGTCCAAGAGGATCGGAAACGGCTGAGTAATTAACGCGTCCATTAATTAATAATTAAACGCTCTTATTCCCGAGCAGCAAAAATGTAGACAATGTGCATAGCTCTGTCCTCGGCTCGGCTCATTCCCGCAACCCGCGACACGTCGTGACGAGGCGAGTGAGGAGGATAAGCACGCGTGTAGCTCTCCTCTTCTCATGCTCATACAAGTGGTAGAATATCTCACCTTATAAAGAGGTGCAACTCCCTCTCAACTTCCGGGGTCGGACTAAACTTTAGTCTCACTCACACCACTCACATGTGTGCATGAATGGGCCAAGAGAATTTCAGAATTTTAGTTGGGCTTTGGGACAAAAGCCCACTAGCAAATTCCAACAATCCCCCACAAAGTCTCATTGGCACATCTCATCATTTAGTTCCAAATCATTGTTTATATACTGGTGCTCAGTGGCGACTATAAAGTTGAACTTCCACTTAGAGGTTTATAGACTAGATCACAACTTGAATAGTGGACTATGCATTGAATTACAAGTTTGCTGTGAGACTAGTTTCACATAAATTCTTGACCGACACTGGTAGTAGCAACTTTTACGTTTCACTTGAAATTCTCGTGTTTCAGACCTCTGTGAGCACCCACCGGTTATCTGATCTGCAGAACGCCGTATTGATTGGGTAGACGTCTTGCTGGAGCAGCTCGCCAGCATGGAGCTGACTCACTCTTTTGTCTTGCAGCAGCCATGATCTTCTCTGGAGCACTTGTACTGTATGTGGTTACGGTCTGAACAGAGTCTTCTTTTCTCGTTCTTCGAGTGTGGAAAAAAAACGTCAGATTTGTCACTTTTGGTGCCCTGTTGCAGAATGAATGAATGCATTGTATTGCTGTAAGCACTCACGACGGGGTGGGGCTCATTCGTAAGACAATCCTGTGAATTTAACTGCGCCTACACATTGCTCTCCTCACGCATTACACCTTCATGTTCTCTGTGGCAGCGTGGCTGGATCGGATCTCGCATTCAATGAACTCTGAATTTTCTGCAGAAGGTGTGTAATAAATGGAGATGGCCGTGAGAAGTGGCTGAGCAACTGAAGACTGACAGACACAGGCACAGGTATATCTTATTTGCCAGAACTGTCTTGATGATCACTTGCTCCAGGTTCAGGTTCGGTTCTAGCCGGTGGCACTTGCCTTCCTCGCGCCGTCTCACGTGCTTGTAGCATGTGATTTTTACCTCTTGCAGATCGGGATCTCATTGGAATGAAACTCTGCGTCCGGATTCCGGCGATCGAGATTCGCCCCATCTGGGCCGTCCATCTAATTCCCCTAATCGGATGTGCGGAGACTAGCATGATAAAACTCTGCTGAGTTAGTTCCCTTGTCTCTGTAGTTCCGCATGTGATGTAGTACGGGTGATTTGACAGGGCCGCAGAGATCTTGTGATCCTCCTGTCGCTCAGTTCAGTCAGTTGGCTTCACTCCGGCTCTGCCAGTCGTAGTTTGTGGCCGAGAAGCCTCGAATTGTAGATTTTTTTTTCAGCGTTCTTCTTTATGGGAATGATTATAAATTCTAGTACGACTGCTATGTTTTTGACGCTTTGGGTAAATGGTGTTTCCATGAGTATATCTGCTGTTTTGCCAATCAAATCCTTCTTAGCGGTGCTGCGGATTTGGTCTGCATGCAAATGTTGGCCTAGCATGGCAAGGGCCCCCTCGTGTTAGTCCGGTGGCAGTAGGGTCCTGCCTGCAAAATTGGAAGGAACAAGCACAAGCTGGTGACGGTGATGCTGCCATGCTGGAGTGGGTGATGAACAACAAACAGCCTACAGAACTTGACAAAATTGCCTAGCACCACGTGGGAAGGAACAAAGTTTCAGGTGGCCCCACTCCCACGGCGCCTTAGCCGTGCAATCTTGTCCGTGTCTCCAGGAGTCGTCCAGCTGACGACGAGCGGCGAGCGATGGCGCCATGCACATCCAACCGTCCAGGACGCAAGGTGAAGACTTTTACAAGTAGTGTGTGTATAGGGCTAGAATTTTAACTCGAAATTCGCGAGTTAACGAGTAGCTCGTGGCTCGTCTCAAGTCGAGTCAATTTTAATCTGAGCTCGTTCACATGCCGAGTTTAAGGAGCCGAGCTAATGAGTTACCCCCTCCGTATTTAGTGATCTAAACGCTCTTATATTTTTTTATGGAGGGAGTACTTGTTTAGCTCATTAAGCTCGTTAATTAGAGGAAGGAGTGAGATAAGTACCAACATTTTTGTTGATTGTTGCCATTTATAGTGTATCAAGTGTTCCCGTAGTGTAAATTGTTGATTGTTATGATTTGTGAAGAAAAGTATGTGTCTACAAATATATTTTGTAAATAAATCGCATACATAATACATATATTTTGTTATTCATGTCTATAATTAGCTTAACGTGCTAAACAATCTAGCTCACGAGTTATACGAGTCGAGCCGAGTTTAAATCTAAGCTTGTTATGTTAATGAGTCGAGTCGAGCTAACTCGTTCCATAAATATAACTTTTCATTGATAGAAGAAGTTAGAATATGTTCAAAATGAGGTACATCATACGGCACATACGCAATGCAAGGAGGCGTTGATGATCTACCTAGAACAACGAGACATGGGGTGCCCATCCCAACTTCCCAATACATCACGAGTCTTAATTCTCAGGCCAAATGTTCTTAATCCCAGTGGCGACGACGCGCACCCAAAGCCTCACGTCATCCTAGGTAGTCTGCACTAGGTGAGCAGCGAAGGGGCGCTGGCCGTTGAATATGTAGCCATTTTGGTGCTTCCAGTGCCACTAGGTTGTGAGCATGATGATGGAGGAGAGCCCATGACGATGCGAGATGGCGGCATGAGAGCAAGTGGAAGTCCACTAGTCCGGGAAGAGTTTCGACCGAAGAGTGTGAGCGTGGATTGACACCATGAAAGAATTTTGTACCATACCTGCCAAGAGAAGGAGCAACCTACGAGAAGATGGTGCATGTCCTCAAGGACCTGATTACAGAGTAAGCAGAAATCATCATGCGGAAGCCCGTGACGGTGAAGCCAGTCTAACAATGGTCCTCCAAGGCCAGCCAAGAGAAGACCTTGACCGCAGTGGGGGAGGGGGGGGAGGGGGGGGGGGTCTTCTAGGAGAGCCGCCAATGAGGGTCGGGGATAGATTCTTAATTAAAATATGGCAATGATGGTGGCAGGTGCCACCCGTTACACCAGACTTTGGTAGAAGTTGTGTGGGTGCATCCTTGTAGTGGTGTGCTTGTGTGCGTCTATGTTGTGCCCGTTTTTTCTTCTAAAAAGGCATCATCATGTTCCACAACCACAATCCGAAACAAAGTTTTCAATGTGTGATGGGCGGTATCATTGTATGGAATTCTATACCGACCATGTTGTGGTTTCGTTGGGTGTTGAGACTTAGTATCAACCGATATTTTGATCATATTAGCACAATACTCCCACCGTCCCAAAAGGTGGCCTATAAACTGAGTCAAAAAGCCAATGCTTTTTAAGTTTGTCGAAGCATGTATAAAAATATGAAGATAAACAATATCAAATCAATATCAACGTATCCGCCATTAGATATATTTTCACAATTTATTTATATTTGATATTCTAGTTGTTGATTTTTTTTATCTTCCATATATTTGATCAAACTTAGAAATAATTAACTTCTACCTGAGTGTATACGCCATCTATATGGGGATGGAGGGAGTATCGAGCATTTCAGCCGCTCAGAATAGATGAGACACTTTGAAATGAACTATGTGTAGGAAACAACAAAGGGAAATCCATGTGCCACAAACTAGGTTAAAAGCCAACTAATTCTTAGAGTGCACAACAATCTTTTTCCAAAGGAGCGGAAGCTCTATATTAATCAAGCATCGTCGTTATAGGAAAACCCCTGAAGGAAAAGAAAATGACAATCCCTCCATTGGTTAGTCATCCATAGTATCCATCCCGCACAAGCAGATGGCCCGCCGTTGTGCCGTTGATGGAGTTCCGCATCGTCGTCTCGACAAGAAACTAGTATCCATGCAGGTGGCCAAGACAACAATGATCTCTATCGAGAAGTTTTGGCGATGTCGACCCTGAAGGATCCACAACTCCTGAAAGAAGACGACAGTGGGTCGATCAATGATATTTACAGGGAAACAAAATACCCCATGCCTTGGAGCCACCCGGGTCATTTGGTGGCAGGCTATCTCCCAATCCGGTGATATTTACCAGGGGACTTCCTCGGTCAATATTGGTGATGGCTCTTTCCCCCTCCTGTTTTGGAAAGACATGTGGCAACCCCATATTGGAGTTGATGCTTACCTAGAATCTTTTTCTTCGCGGTGAATGAAGATCTCTACATGCAAAAATGGGTATGATTGAACCGCAACAAGGCTTACAACTCCCTCTCTCCACCCAAGTGCACGAAGAAATCAGACATATTAAAACCCTAACGATTCTTCTTTAAAGATGGTATATTTAATCATGCATTCAGTTCGATATGGAAGTCAAAATGAAAAATGAAGCTTAAAGTGTTTTCTTTACTCCTCCTTGTTGATCGACTCAACACTAGAAATATGCTTCATCGTCGGCACTATAATATAGGAAATGATCATACATGCCCATTGTGCTCCATTGCGGTTGATAAAATAGTGGAACACCTCTTCTTTCGCTGCTCCTTCATTATTTATTTATGGGATGCCCTTCATATGACTTGGCCCCTAACCAATGATATACTTCGTGCTATAAAGGAGGCCAGGGTTGGGTGTCTAGGCTAATGTATATGGAGATTTTCATCATGGTGATGTGGAACATTAAGGAAGGAAAGGATAATCTCTTGTTCCGAGGGACACCCCCACATAAATACACACATTGAGATCCTAGAGGGATATGTTTAAGAATGACTTTGATCTCCTTGCCCATACGACGAAACCTGGCCTAGAGCCTTTCTATTTCTCTTGTAATTTCAGACTTCCCCATCCTCTCTAGTTTCCCTTTACTATCCTTACCCCTCTTTGGTTCAACCTCCATCACTTCTTCGAGGGTGGGGGAGGGGATACGTACGACTTGTAAAAGGAATGTAATTTTGGCGGCGACACATTAATGCTCGGCCGGTCACACCTAAACATCCACCCGAGTGGACAAAATAACAAGATTGTGGTTATTGATGGCGAAGCACCACACAACCAACAAATAACATCAAGATTGATGTTGTCACCCATGCCATTGAGGATGAGGTTGCCGAGGTCGGGGGCGAATTCATTGTTGGTGAAGTCGTCGCTGCCAGTAGTCGCGCAAGTGCGCTCCCCCAAAACCTGATCGCCCCTCTCCCGTACAGGATCACGAGAGGCGGGGTTCCGGAGGCCTATTGTCCCTTCTCACGGTGCACACCGAGGGAGAAGACTTGCGTGGCGGTGCAATGATCCGGAACGGTGGTGCGAAACCATACGAAGTGGCGGCGGCTAGGGTAGACGATGCCTGACTATATAATGCAGGACGGGTAAGTCATGGAGAAAACCCCACGTCCAAGTAACAGCCCCACGATCCGTCCAAGAGGATCGGAAACGGCTGAGTAATTAACGCGTCCATTAATTAATAATTAAACGCTCTTATTCCCGAGCAGCAAAAATGTAGACAATGTGCATAGCTCTGTCCTCGGCTCGGCTCATTCCCGCAACCCGCGACACGTCGTGACGAGGCGAGTGAGGAGGATAAGCACGCGTGTAGCTCTCCTCTTCTCATGCTCATACAAGTGGTAGAATATCTCACCTTATAAAGAGGTGCAACTCCCTCTCAACTTCCGGGGTCGGACTAAACTTTAGTCTCACTCACACCACTCACATGTGTGCATGAATGGGCCAAGAGAATTTCAGAATTTTAGTTGGGCTTTGGGACAAAAGCCCACTAGCAAATTCCAACAATCCCCCACAAAGTCTCATTGGCACATCTCATCATTTAGTTCCAAATCATTGTTTATATACTGGTGCTCAGTGGCGACTATAAAGTTGAACTTCCACTTAGAGGTTTATAGACTAGATCACAACTTGAATAGTGGACTATGCATTGAATTACAAGTTTGCTGTGAGACTAGTTTCACATAAATTCTTGACCGACACTGGGCTGCCGCAAGGCTTCCCGCGGTTGGAGCGTATACGTCATACTCCAGGGCCTTTCATGAATTTATTAGAGAGCACCCAATTCTCACAGACTGCGATGTTAACAGTGAAATTCATATAGGTGTGTTCCTCAGGAGATGCTCTGCAGGGCAACATCTCTGCTTACCCGAATAAGCCACTTGGAATACATTAATATAAGTATCAACCTGCCATGTAGATCAGGAGGGTATTGCATCTTCACGGAGTGGGATAATTAACATAGGGATACTCTCCTCCCAGCTAACCAACAGCTTGTCTCCCACTTCTACTTCACGGGATCTTCGATCACATAGAGTGGGTTACCACTGTGGACAACTCATGCGGTGGGTCTCAAACCCATCTCCATCGATAAATTATCCATCACATTACGTGATAAACCCTTTGTGAAGGGATCTGACAAGTTTTTCGACATTTGGATATAATCCAACGTAATAACTCCGGAGTTCCTCAATTTTTTGGCAGATTTTAGTCTCCTCTTCACATGCCTTGATGACTTCATATTATCCTTAGAACCGTTTATCTTGATGATCACGGTTTGATTATCACAGTTCATCAAGATAGGGGGTATTGGTTTTTCAACCATAGGTAAGTCCATCAAGAGCTCATGAAGCCACTCCACTTCAACAGTGGCAGTGTCCAATGCTGTGAGTTATGTTTTCATAGATGACCTCGTTAAGGTGGTCTTCTTGCAAGACTTCCAGGAAACAACGCTACCACCAAGTGTAAAAACATAACCACTTGTGGCCTTAATCTCATCAGCATCAGATATCCAGTTTGAGTCACTATAACCCTCCAGTACCCTTGGATACCCGGTATAGTGAATCCCATAGCTTGCAGTGCCTTTTAAGTAGCGCATAAATCTCTCAAGCGCATGCCAATGATCATATCCCAGTTTTGACACAAACCGACTCAGCTTGCTCACAGCAAAATAGATGTCAGGCCGTGTGGCACTCGCCAAACACATAAGCATGCCAGTAATCTGAGAATACCTCAGTTGATCTGTAGCAATCCGTTGGTTCTTTCGAAGCAACACACTAGTCTCATATGGAGTTGGAGAAGGCGTGCAGTCGCTGTAAGTGCATCTAGTGCCATCCCTAGTTAGTTTTGGAGTATTGACGACAAAGTTGGTTGAGGGACTAATGCGTTTGTGAGAATTGCAGGATAACGCAGGTAGTGTCCCTCATTGATTCGGTTTACCTACCGGAGATGACCCCTAAAAATGTATGAAGACATTGAAGACAATGGTGGTAAGAGAAGATATTCTTATTGAAGACTATGACATGAGAAGACATTGCGTGAAGACTTTGTAGCCCAAGTAAAGTTGCCGCGTGTGTTTGAAATCTGACCATTGGAACACGTGTCAGTTCCTTAGTGACCCAGGGTCATTTTGGACAAATCAGGTCGGGTTGCCTAGTGGCTATAAATATCCCACCCCCTACACCATAAATTGGTGGCTGCTCAGAGTTTGTGCACGGCTTTTTTCGTTTGAGAGCAACCCACCTTGAAGCATTTGAGAGAGAGAAATCCTTGCGAGGATAAAGCCCAAACACCCAGAGCCAAAGAGTGTTAGGCATCACTGAAGTATTTCTGTCTGTGTGACCTGAAGACTTATTACACTTGAGGACTGTGAATCCTCCAGACGGTTAGGCGTCGCGTTTTGAGCATCCAAGAGTCATTGTGGATTGCCGGTGAACGAAGTCTGTGAAGGTTTGGAAGTCTCCCTTGAAGACTTACCAGAGTGATTGGGCGAGGACTGGGTGTCCTTAGCTCAAGGGGAATAAGGTGAAGACACGGTCTTCTGAGTTAAATCTCAGCCTCCCTAACCAGACGTACAGTTGTCACAACAACTGGAACTGGTCCAACAAATCTTGTGTCTTCAACAAGCAACTGGTTCTATCCCTTCCAACCTTACTTAAGTTTGTCTTCATGAAGTCATTGCTTATCTGTTCATCTGTTTGACTTCATTGCTTGACTACTATTGTTGATTGGCTTCACACTATCTTCCATCTTGATCCTTACTACCTTACTGCTATTAGTCCTATACTTTCACATCATTACATACTTGACTATGGCTTGTTTAGGGTAGTTTATCTTCCGCTGCATATCAATTAGGTCGTTTCTGTAGTTTGTCTTCGAAACTTCCAAGTTTTGAAGACTTTCATAAAAATCGCCTATTCACCCCCCCTCTAGTCGATACTAGCACTTTCAATTGGTATCAGAGCAAGGTACTCCCTTGTTCTGTGTGATTCGGTTTAACCACCTGGAGTTTCAGCTATGTCGACTGCAGGGATAATCATGGTCTCCGCTGCTTGCCCCGTGTTCGATGGAACTGAATATCCCTACTGGAAGAGTAAGATGCGCATGCATCTTGAAGCCATTGATGTCGACCTCTGGTATGTCGTCAAGAATGGCGTTCCCAAAACTGGTGAAGGTGTCACCCCACTGATGTCAAGAAGTTCATTCAACTGGACTCTACTGCAAAGAACATCATCTGTGGTCATCTAACCAAAGGACAGTATTGTCGTGTGAGTGCTCTGGAAACGTCGAAGCTAGTCTGGGACTGGCTATCCAAGGTCAATGAAGGCACTGAGATTACCAAGCATGAAATCGTCAAGACACTGCTGAGATCACTTGACAGCTCCTTTGACACCCTTGCCCTCATGATACAAGAATGTCTTGACTTCAAGACACTCGATCCATCTGATATACTTGAGAGGCTCAACACACATGAGTTCTAGCTATCTGAGAAAAGAGATATCTATGGTCCAAGCTATGGCCGAACTCGTGCTTTGAAGGCAAAAGTTGTTTCCTCATCTGAAGAAGAATCTGACTGCAGTTCTGAAGATCCTGAAGACATTGGAAGGGAACTTGCTATGCTTGTGAAGAAGTTCCAGAATTCACAAAGAAGAAAGGCTTCAGAAAGTCTTCACGATCTAGCTCAAGGAATGATGAAGCTTCCACACATGATCACAAGAAGAGAACCTGCCACAAGTGCAAGAAACCTGGTCACTACATATCTGAGTGTCCACAGTGGGACAATGAGAAGAAGAAGAAGAAAAGCAAGGAATATGATTCCGATGACAAGAAGAAGAAGAAATCCTCAAAGTCCTCTAAGTCGTCTTCCAAGTCTTCATCATACAAGAAGATCTCATCTGGCAAGGCTCGTGCTTTTGTTGGCAAGGAAATGGATTCAGAGGAGGAGTCTGCTTCCGAGGAAGCGGAGGTGGAGTCTGGAGAGGAGTCTGACCCTGGCGTTGCAAGTCTGGCTCTAGCCACTGCCTATGTTGCCAAGTCCATCTTCAACACTGAAGACAATGACTTCCACACCAACGTTGAAGCTAATGACGAAGACGATCCTACTCCCACCTACTGCTTCATGGCACGCGGTGCCAAGGTAAAATCACGCGATGCTTACTTTCAAACTTCAAGTGAAGATGACTCTGATTGTGAATCCAAACCCAGCTACAAAACACTTGCTAAATTGCAAATGAACAACAAAAGGCTATGGAACATACTCAAAAACTGTTAGACAAAAGCGACGACCTATTGGACGCTGAAATGACACGTTCACAGTCCTTAGTTGATGACATAAAAAATCTTCATGCTCAGTACCAAGAACTTGAAGGTCGTCATGACTCGCTCTCAACAACTTATGAAAGGCTCTCCCATGATTATCTTCAAAGGAAACAAGAGCTTGAGAAATTGAGAGCGGCTCATGAAGATCTTCAAAAGGTGAATGAGTCACTTCGTGCCCAACAGATCAGTTCCGCTCAGGAAGGATTTGAACCACCATGTCTAAAATGCATTGAGCGTGATAACGCTACATCTGTTGCTGAATGTTCCACTGCTGCTACTGTTTCATTGTCTTCACCTACTGATGTGGTCACTAACCCCTCTGCGGAGGATACCACTGCTGTTGCTGATGAAAATGCTATGTTGAAGACATTGCTTGAAACAGGGATGTACAAAAGTTTGAAGGGACATCAGACTCTCTGCGATGTCCTCAAAAAGCAGATTCTGAACCGAAACCCTAGGAAAGAGGGTGTTGGGTTCGAAAGGAAAATGAATGTTGATGGCTCGTACTGGAAGCCTGAGCAGTACCCCAAAACCACATGGGTTGCTGCAAAGGAACCTTCAGTAGATCCATCTACTTATCTGGCTTTACCTGTGCTAATCCTATTATCATTGATGAATCCTTTGACGCAAACTATAAGTTGTTCAAAAATCAGAATGGTGAAGTGTTTGCCAGGTACATTAGTACTAACTGCAGGAATGGACCACCTATGAAGAAGATCTGGGTACCTAAGCGGTACATTGAGAATCTTCCTGTGAATGTCGTCATGACACCACCTAGGAAGAAGACAAACCCCAGACCTATAGCTTCATATGGCCCAAAGGCTTCATACAGATACAGGACTCACATGAGTCACCCTAACACCAATGTTTTGCAGGGAAATCATGCTCAGACTTATGAATATGAGCGTGTATCTTAGAACCGCTATGTTCATAGGACTAAGAACTTTTCTGCTTATTCATATGAGTATCATTCATCTCCTGCAAGGCTATTTGCTAGGGCTTCAAAGCCAAAATTCTCAGATGCTGCACTTAGACTCATTGCTTCTAAGCCCCCACTGAAAATGTGGGTGGCAAAGAAGAACTAACTCTCTTTTGCAGAAAATGGTCTCCAGCCAGCAATCAATGGCGTCCGATACTATTGCTGGGGACCTAAAACTCATTGAGGACGCACCATGAAATGTCATTCTATATGCTTCACATCTGAATTTCATATCAGTCATACTATGTCCTAACCTTGATATAAGATGTGACTATCCCTATATGTATCAAATGCATATGCTTCACAACACTTGTGTGAAGCCTATCCTCCTAACTACCCTGTAGGGTACATCACCAAAAGCTTCAGAATGGATTATGGACAGTGGATGCACAAATCATATGACTGGTGATCGAAGTCTTCTCATGGACTCAACCTTACGTCCATCCGACAAGAGTCACATCACATTTGCTAACACTAGTAAAAGCAAAGTATTGGGTCTAGGTAGAGTTGCAATCTCAAAGGATCAACACATGGATAAAGTGATGCTTGTTGAATCCCTTGGTTTCAACTTAATGTCTGTCTCAATGCTTTGTGACTTGAACATGATTGTGATATTTGGCAAATATCGTTGCCTTGTACTAATGGAATCTGACAAATCTCTAGTCTTTGAAGGGTATCGAAAAGATGATCTGTACATGGTAGATTTCTTAGCAGGTCCACAGCTTGCCGTTTGTCTTCTCACAAAAGCTTCAGAATGCTGGCTCTGGCATCGAAGGCTTGGACATGCTGGCATGAGGAACTTACACTCACTCGTCAAGAAGAAGCATGTCATAGGCATCGAAGATTTCAAGTTCAAGAAGGATCATCTGTGTGGTGCCTGTGAAGCTGGAAAGATGACAAGGGCAAAGCACCCATCGAAGACAATCATGACAACATCTCAACCCTTCGAGCTATTGCGCATGGACTTATTTGGACCCACGCACTACTCCACCCTCACAACAACTGCCTGTCTCTATGGCTTCGTCATTGTTGATGACTACTCAAGATACAGATGGGTCCATATAATTCTTTACAAGACTGAAGTACAAGATGTCTTCAGGCGCTTCGCAACTCGAGCAATGAACAACTATGGTGTGAAGATCAAGCACATCAGAAGTGACAATGGCACTGAATTCAAGAACACTGGACTTGATCTGTATCTGGATACAATGGGAATCACTCATGTGTTTTCTGCTCCATACACACCTCAGCAAAATGGCATCGTTGAGCGCAAGAACAGAACCCTCATTGAAATGGCTCGAACAATGCTAGATGAGTACAAGACACCAAGAAAGTTCTGGCCTGAAGCTATTGATACAGCATGTCACATCATCAACCGTGTATACATCCATAAGCTTCTGAACAAAACATCATATGAGCTACTCACTGGCAAGAAGCCAAACATCAGTTACTTCAGAGTATTTGGAGCAAGATGCTGGATCAAGGATCCCCATCACAAGTCAAAATTTGCTCCTAAGGCTCACGAAGGCTTCATGCTTGGCTATGGAAAGGATTCACACTCCTACAGAGTCTTCAACCTTTATCTCTACAAAATCGTTGAAACTATGGATGTGAAATTTGATGAAACCAATGGTTCACAGAGAGAGATTCTGCCAAGAACACTAGATGAAGCTCCTTCAAACGAGGCAATCAAGCTAATGGGAACTGGTGAAATCATGCCCTCTGAAGCACAGCCTGAAGAGGAACTTATCATCTCTGCACCAAATCAACCTGAAGACAATGCTCAGACCGAAGACAATCCTCCCAATGATGACAATGATCAGCCAGAGAAAAATCTTCGTCCTGTTCATCCACGTGTTGCAAATGAAGTTCAAATAGAGAAGATAATTGACAGCATCAATGCACCTGGTCCGCTTACTCGATCAAGAGCAACACAACTAGCAAACTTCTGTGGGCACTTTTCATTTGTGTCAATATCAGAACCCAAGAAAGTTGCTGAAGCTTTTATGGAACCTGAATGGATTCAAGCCATGCAAGAAGAACTTCAACAGTTCAAACTGAATAATGTCTGGGAACTTGTTCAAACAGTTTGGAATGGAAGACTGCAAAGGCTACACGACGCCATTGCCAGCCAAGCACCATCTTGGTCCTGACGACAATGGTAAAGAGTTCGATCAAAAGGTATACCGCTCCATGATTGGTTCTTTGCTTTATTTATGTGCATCTAGGCCAGATATTATGCTTAGTGTTTGCATGTGTGCTCGGTATCAAGCGGCACCAAAGGAATCGCATCACTTAGCTGTGAAGCGAATTCTTCGATATTTGGCTTACACCCCAACACTCGGATTATGGTATCCCAAGGGCTCAAGATTCGATTTGGTTGGATTCTCGGATGCTGATTATGCTGGTGACAAGGTGGATCGCAAGTCTATATCTCGAACATGCCATTTTCTTGGTCGATCACTTGTCTGTTGGTCTTCGAAGAAGCAGAACTGTGTATCACTCTCAACTGCTGAATCTGAATACATTGCTGCTGGATCCTGTTGTGCTCAGCTTCTATGGATGAAGCAAACTCTCAAGGACTATGGCATCAACCTGAAACAAGTACGTCTCTTCTGCGACAATGAGAGTGCTATCAAGATAGCCAAAAATCCAGTCCAACACTCAAAGACAAAGCACATTGAAATTCGTCATCACTTTCTCAGAGATCATGTTATGAAGAAAGATATCGATATCATTCACGTCAACACTGATGAGCAACTGGTAGATATCTTCACAAAGCCCTTGGATGAGAAAAGGTTTTGCAAGTTATGGTGTGAGCTAAATATCTTAGAATCCTCTAATGTCCTGTGATCAGGCACACATCCTAACACTTATGCATGTTGATGACTTAGATGTGCAACACACAAAGTAAGGTATATCTTCAATCAATGAAGATTTACACTCTGAGTGTGAATACATTAACATGGAATTTGACTTCGGAGCGCCACGATAATTATGCGCCGTGTCTAGGTCTAATACTTCCTATACGGTGGGTAACACCACCACCAACTTTTCTTGTTTGAAGTGTTTCATTCAAGGCGTTATATTGCAATGACTTCGCATTTGGTTTGTCTTCAGTTTCAATTTGTCTTCATGACTTTCTGCACTATGATGATTTGATCGCTTTCTGATATATATTAGTGTTTTGTCCTCTACAGCATTCACTTATAGCTATGTCTTCAAGATTGAATCTTTTGAACTAAGTGAATGTGATCGGACCCTAACCTCTCTATGCTTACTATCTCAACATCTATCTGTCCAAATCATATGCGTTCTGTTGAAACTGTCGAATGTCTTCTCTGCGTCCTAGTCAGCAGAAGGCAAAGAGACAAACATTAAATCTGTTTTTAATGGCTTATCTTTACTGTTGAAATCCGGAGAAGCCGGAACAACTCTCCGACATGCCTGGCGGGCGTGGGAACGTGGGACAACCCTGAGGGTGTTGCATGCTTGCCACGTGCCCCTCAGATGTGAACCGCCAGGGGCACCAGCGTAATTGCGCCGTGTCTCTCACCTACTTATAAATACCTGTCCCCCTGCGGTAAAGAAATACTTCTTCCACCTCTCCAACTCCGTCAAAACCCTAGCGCCACCGCTAGCTCGAGACGACGCCGGCGACGAAGCGCTTAGCTGCCGCGACTTCTCCGACGCCATCCTCACGCTGGCCGCGGACATCGTCCTCTCCGCCGTCGCCGTAGGTGTCCTCCGTCGCCAAGTTAGGGCACGGTGGGCTGAACTGCTCGGTCTCCTATTCTTCTCCATCTAGCAGTTCTTCGTGCGGTAATTATAACTCTATTTTTACCACCTTTTTGATCTTCAAGATTCATCCTGTTTACCGAAAGTAGTTTCTGTCTATTCAAAGCTGGATCTATTCCGTCTGCATGTCATACTGCTTAGTCGATTCACTTAGATTTCTTCTAGTTTGATTCCTCACTTGTACTTATTCACGGATTGGTACAAATCTGGAACCAACTCACCTATATAAGTGAATGTCTTCGCAACATGAGGTCAATGTCTTCAAACTGATTTATCTTCAAAATCTTCTGAGAATGCATATGACCTCTTCCCCTTCCCTCGCATCTCTAATGCTGTCACAGGTACATGTCCGTGGGAGAATCCCTTGGTTCTCATAGTCTGCATTCGTTTGCAGAATACTTACAGCATCATATAAATTCTCCTGAAGCCAGTTCCTGCTTGACCAGCAAGCGCAAATCTTTGAAGCCTTTGAACGTACTGAAGCCTTTCAGCTTGAAGTTCATGGCAACAGAGAAATCAGCAAGGAAGGGTGGCAGATAGCGCAGAGGAGGCACATCTAAAGATCTGCCTGATGACTTAGCAGAACTGTATAAGACAGATCCTGAAGAGAATTATCATCAGAGGAAGACGCGAATCCAATGGATTCGACGCTATTGGGCTGAGGAGTGGTTCAAGTACAGATTTGTGACAAAGGAATATGCAGAGAAGCATGCCATCAACAGACCATGGGGTGATATCCTCTATCGAGGGCTTCAACCCAAGAGCCGAGCTGAAGCCATTGAACAAGGATTCTATCCATGCATGATCCGTGGGCCACAGCCAGCTAGCGCAGATCCCACTTCACTACTATGGTGTCGTGAAGATTCGCTCTTCAAGCGCAACTATCAGTTTGCTGTGGCTTCGGCCAAAGAGAACAAGAAGTCCTTGGGTTTGGACTTCAATCCAGGTCCCTCTGCTCCCCGTGCTGATGGCTCCCGTGAAGCTAATCCCAATGTCATTGGCCCCTATGCCAACCTTGACGGCCTCATCACTTACATCATGATCCAAGGCACCAGAGTAGATCATTCTGACGATGGTGCTGACTCTGATGAAGCCCCAGCTCCTCCTCCAAAGCCGCAGAAGCAAAAGAAGTCAAAGGCTTCAACCTCAGCTGCAAAGCCACCTTCGAAGACTGTGCGTGCGAAGCCACTGGCCACTGCACCTCCTGAAGCCAGTGTGCAATCTGAAGATCTGTCCCGTGTCTCCAGGAGAATGGACAAGAAAAAGCAGATTGTTAGACCATCTGATCAACGAGCTTTGACTCCTGCTGCCATTCTGCGTGAAGAACCCATTGATCCATCAAGTGGTATCATCGCCTGTTCGTACGAACAGCTAACTCATCAGCATTGGTCGTCCATTGACGCCAATTGCTCAGGATGCTTCGTGGGCTGATCACCCACAACAACAACAAGACTCCCCCAGTACTCCCCAACAACAACAACAAGCTACACCCCCAGTGCAAGAAGAGGATGAAGACTTTCAGGCTCACCCAACTCCATCTCCTAACTTGAAGCCAGCTCTTCGCAGGCTTCGCAGAGGACAAAGGCCTGAAGTCCCTCTGTCGAGCGTTCCTGAAGGAGAAGTGCAACGTTCACCTGTTGCACGGCAAGTATTTTCTGAACCAGCTCCAACAGTAAACATCTCCGTGTCTGAAGCACATGCTGCTGAAGACATTCTGGCTGCATCAGCCAAAGAAAAAGAAGAAGTACGTGTACCAACTCCCCCTGCTATTGAAGAAGAAGAAGTTCGTGTACCAACACCCCCAGCGATTGAAGAAGAAGCAGTTCATGATTTGAACGTGCCTGTGCCCGACCCTCCTGTTCGTCAAGAGGAGGTTGAAAATGTTGAGGCTGCCACACCCAACGCCAATGAAGCCAGTGACGTAGTCATGGCTGACGCCAATGTGGAGCCTGCACCAACCAGTGTGCCTGGAACCAATGAGGCCACTGATCCTGAAGCAAATGTGGCCACTGATCCTGAAGCACCTGAAGCTCATGAGAATGCTGCACCTGACGCCAATGAGGAGGCTACACCTGGAGCAAATATGACAATTGCTCCTGAAGCACCTGTTGTGCCGCCTGAACCCTCTGATGTTGCCCCTGCTCCTGTTCCGCCACCAAGGCCTCACACTATTGAGCAAGCATACGATCACGGTCAGCTTGTCACTGTCCGATGGCCCATTTTGGTGCCTCCGCCTGCTGCCTCAGGACCCCAATTTGACTATCATGTTGAGCATCGGCCTCAGGTCCAGACGCCAAAGCCGAGATTGCCAAGGTTTCCAGGTACTGCCAACTCCCCCGGGGTCCTTCAATGCAAATGGCTTCAAGAGCCACAATACCTTCTTTGACAGCGCCAAGAACCCCTACTCCAAGCCAAGGATTTCATCAGATCGGTTTTGGAGCTATCAGCAAAGAAGCTATTACTCATGCGTGCTATATGATCAAGGGCGCATTTTCCCTCATATGCGCCTTGACACTGAAGCTATTGCTGGACTGCCGTGCTTGGAAGAAGCACTTGACTGCTTTCGTGATGCTGGTCTGCTCCACTTTGTGACAGACAAAGAACATTGGAATGAAGAGCTATTGCTTCAATTCTATGCCACTGTGCACATTCGCGGCTACTACAGAGACATCAAGACTTGGGTTCTCGAGTGGATGACTGGCAATGTTCATCATGAAGCCAAAGCTATGGACATCATCGAGCTTACTGGGCTAGCCACTCTTGGAGAACTGTATGAGCCTAACTGTCAGCTACACCGCAATGCTGTGGAGAGCATCTTTCATAAGCCAGAACCCAATATGAGCCAGATGCTGAGCATGATGAAGCCTTTGCCATCTGACGCTGAGTATCCCACACATTTCTTTGTTGAAGACCTTGAATATCTGCCTCGCACCACATACCATATCATCGGGCGAACTCTATGGGCAGTCAAGGGACACTCATCATCGGCTAATCTTGAAGGAGCCATGAAGACTTTGGTCTTCTATATTCTCAGTGGCATCAACTTCAACACTCAGGAATTCTTCATCAGGCAACTTGCTGCTTCTGGATCTGACCTGTTTGGTCTGAAGTTTTATGCTCCCTGGGTCATGCGCCTCATCAAGCGACACTCATCTGTCAATTATCAGCCCTCTGCTCGCAATCACATCATATTTCTGCCCGAGGTTGATATGTCAGTTGATGTTGTATACTCTGACCCTGCCAAGACGCCACTTTGTCTTCAGAACATTGAGCACCAAAGCTTCACTCAGCCTATTGAAGGTGTTCAAGCAGCAAGAAGATTCTATCCACTTGCTGGTAACACCCGTCTGCCTCACAGAGCGCCAACTGAAGCTACTGAAAGCACCATTGTGAAAAGGCCTCGGAAGCGTTCTCGTGTTCTTAATGACCGAGAGCTTCTTGTGGCTCTTCATCAGAAGCAGGATAAGCATCATTTCTGGCTCAAGCGCCAAATGCAAAGCCTATTGGTGGATGTCAATCGCATTCGCAACCTTGCCACTAAGAATGCCTTTGTTGCTCATGAAACTTGCCGAAGATCATGGAAGAGTTTGACCCTGCTCAGTGCTGAAGCTGATCTTCAAGATGATGGCTTCAATGAAAGATTCCAGTTCGACTCCACTCCTCCAAGGACTGCTACCCTGCGTCAAACTCCATCTCTTGAAGACTCTGAATATTCCTCTTCCGCGACAACAGCTAATGCCAGAGTGATCGATGATGAAGATGATGCTACTTCACCACCTCCAACTACTACTGCGCACATCAACACTGCACCAAGCTCGTCTGCACCGCCAACCAACGACGACAACCCTGCTGCTTCACCTACTCATGATGACGAGTAGATGCTCTATGTCTTCAAACCTTTTTGGTCATTACTGACAAAAGGGGGAGAAGCGTATGAGTTGATAGTCTTCAAGCGGGTTCATATGGGCGGTTGCATTATATTTTGCTGCGTGCTTACAACTCTTGCGCTTTGAAACGTTTGGTTCTTTGAGTTGTAACACCTAAACTTGATGGTCGTCTGCTACTTATTTGCTTTACCATGATGCGATGATAAATTCCGCATGTGCGATGATAACTTCCACACTTAGATCATTTTGCAGACGTCCATTTTTCATTATGCATGTCATTCTTATTGCTATATCATGTCATGCATGATGAATTATCTTCATAAGTTGAAGTGGATCTCCACAAGTACAACCTGCCATGTGCATTTGCATTCCAAAAGCAAATTACTTATATGCACATCTTCAGGGGGAGCCCTTGCAACTTATGAAGACAAATTCCTATCCTTACAATTTCACATACTTTATCCTCGTTGAAAACTTCAACCAGTTTGTCATCAATCACCAAAAAGGGGGAGATTGTAAGTGCATCTAGTGCCACCCCTAGTTAGTTTTGGAGTATTGACGACAAAGTTGGTTGAGGGACTAATGCGTTTGTGAGAATTGCAGGATAACGCAGGTAGTGTCCCTCATTGATTTGGTTTACCTACCGGAGATGACCCCTAAAAATGTATGAAGACATTGGACAATGGTGGTAAGATAAGATATTCTTATTGAAGACTATGACATGAGAAGACATTGCGTGAAGACTTTGGAGCGCGAAGACTGTGTGTTTTCATTGTTTCCTTTTCTTCTTTGTTGAGTCATAGGAACCACCGTACTGTTAAGTGGGGTCCAAGTGAACTAAGTCAGAGTGACTGAAGTGATGCTCAACCCAAACCCTATGTCTTCGAGCGAAGACAATGAGAGCAAATCTTATCCAGAGCTGGATGAGTCAACTTTGCTTGTAGCCCAAGTAAAGTTTCCGCGTGTGTTTGAAATCTGACCGTTGGAACACGTATCAGTTCCTTAGTGACCCAGGGTCATTTTGGACAAATCAGGTCGGGTTGCCTAGTGGCTATAAATAGCCCACCCCCTACACCATAAATTGGTGGCTGCTCAGAGTTTGTGCACGTCTTTTGTCGTTTGAGAGCAACCCACCTCGAAGCATTTGAGAGAGAGAAATCCTTGCGAGGACAAAGCCCAAACACCCAGAGCCAAAGAGTGTTAGGCATCACTGAAGTCTTTCTGTCTGTGTGACCTGAAGACTTATTACACTTGAGGACTGTGAATCCTCCAGCCGGTTAGGCATCGCGTTCTGAGCATCCAAGAGTCATTGTGGATTGCTGGTGAACGAAGTCTGTGAAGGTTTGGAAGTCTCCCTTGAAGACTTACCAGAGTGATTGGGCGAGGACTGGGTGTCCTTAGCTCAAGGGGAATAAGGTGAAGACACGGTCTTCTGAGTTAAATCTCAGCCTCCCTAACCAGACATACAGTTGTCACAGCAACTGGAACTGGTCCAACAAATCCTGTGTCTTCAACAAGCAACTGGTTCTATCCCTTCCAACCTTACTTAAGTTTGTCTTCATGAAGTCATTGCTTATCTGTTCATCTGTTTGACTTCATTGCTTGACTACTACTGTTGATTGGCTTCACACTATCTTCCATCTTGATCCTTACTACCTTACTGCTATTAGTCCTGTACTTTCACATCATTACATACTTGACTATGGCTTGTTTAGGGTAGTTTATCTTCCGCTGCATATCAATTAGGTTGTTTCTATAGTTTGTCTTCGAAACTTCCAAGTTTTGAATACTTTCATAAAATTCGCCTATTCACCCCCCCTCTAGTCGATACTAGCACTTTCAATTGGTATCAGAGCAAGGTACTCCCTTGTTCTGTGTGATTCGGTTTAACCACCTGGAGTTTCAGCTATGTCGACTGCAGGGATAATCATGGTCTCCGCTGCTTGCCCCGTGTTCGATGGAACTGAATATCCCTACTGGAAGAGTAAGATGCGCATGCATCTTGAAGCCATTGATGTCGACCTCTGG
Source organism: Triticum timopheevii (assembly GCA_963921465.1). Taxonomy (NCBI): domain Eukaryota; kingdom Viridiplantae; phylum Streptophyta; class Magnoliopsida; order Poales; family Poaceae; genus Triticum; species Triticum timopheevii. The sequence goes on from OY997270.1 coordinate 317,923,441, forward strand.
TATGTCGTCAAGAATGGCGTTCCCAAAACTGGTGAAGGTGTCACCCCACTGACGTCAAGAAGTTCATTCAACTGGACTCTACTGCGAAGAACATCATCTGTGGTCATCTGACCAAAGGACAGTATGGTCGTGTGAGTGCTCTGGAAACGTCGAAGCTAGTCTGGGACTGGCTATCCAAGGTCAATGAAGGCACTGAGATTACCAAGCATGAAATCGTCAAGACACTGCTGAGATCACTTGACAGCTCCTTTGACACCCTTGCCCTCATGATACAAGAATGTCCTGACTTCAAGACACTCGATCCGTCTGATATACTTGAGAGGCTCAACACACATGAGTTCCAGCTATCTGAGAAAAGAGATATCTATGGTCCAAGCTATGGCCGAACTCGTGCTTTGAAGGCAAAAGTTGTTTCCTCATCTGAAGAAGAATCTGACTGCAGTTCTGAAGATCCTGAAGACATTGGAAGGGAACTTGCTATGCTTGTGAAGAAGTTCCAGAATTCACAAAGAAGAAAGGCTTCAGAAAGTCTTCACGATCTAGCTCAAGGAATGATGAAGCTTCCACACATGATCACAAGAAGAGAACCTGCCACAAGTGCAAGAAACCTGGTCACTACATATCTGAGTGTCCATAGTGGGACAATGAGAAGAAGAAGAAGAAAAGCAAGGAATATGATTCCGATGACAACAAGAAGAAGAAATCCTCAAAGTCCTCTAAGTCGTCTTCCAAGTCTTCATCATACAAGTAGAGCTCATCTGGCAAGGCTCGTGCTTTTGTTGGCAAGGAAATGGATTCAGAGGAGGAGTCTGCTTCCGAGGAAGCGGAGGTGGAGTCTGGAGAGGAGTCTGACCCTGGCGTTGCAAGTCTGGCTCTAGCCACTGCCTATGTTGCCAAGTTCATCTTCAACACTGAAGACAATGACTTCCACACCAACGTTGAAGCTAATGACGAAGACGATCCTACTCCCACCTACTGCTTCATGGCACATGGTGCCAAGGTAAAATCACGCGATGCTTACTTTCAAACTTCAAGTGAAGATGACTCTGATTGTGAATCCAAACCCAGCTACAAAACACTTGCTAAAATTGCAAATGAACAACAAAAGGCTATGGAACATACTCAAAAACTGTTAGACAAAAGCGATGACCTGTTGGACGCTGAAATGACACGTTCACAGTCCTTAGTTGATGACATAAAAAATCTTCATGCTAAGTACCAAGAACTTGAAGGTCGTCATGAATTGCTCTCAACAACTTATGAAACGCTCTCCTATGATTATCTTCAAAGGAAACAAGAGCTTGAGAAATTGAGAGCGGCTCATGAAGATCTTCAAAAGGTGAATGAGTCACTTCACGCCCAACAGATCAGTTCCGCTCAGGAAGGATTTGAACCACCATGTCTAAAATGCATTGAGCGTGATAACGCTACATCTGTAGCTGAATGTTCCACTGCTGCTACTGTTTCATTGTCTTCACCTACTGATGTGGTCACTAACCTCTCTGCGGAGGATACCACTGCTATTGCTGATGAAAATGCTATGTTGAAGACATTGCTTGAAACAGGGATGTACAAAAGTTTGAAGGGACATCAGACTCTCTACGATGTCCTCAAAAAGCAGATTCTGAACCGAAACCCTAGGAAAGAGGATGTTGGGTTCAAAAGGAAAATGAATGTTGATGGCTCGTACTGGAAGCCTGAGCAGTACCCCAAAACCACATGGGTTGCTGCAAAGGAACCTTCAGTAGATCCATCTACCTTATCTGGCTTTACCTGTGCTAATCCTATTATCATTGATGAATCCTTTGATGCAAACTATAAGCTGTGCAAAAATCAGAATGGTGAAGTGTTTGCTAGGTACATGGGTACTAACTGCAGGAATGGACCACCTATGAAGAAGATCTGGGTACCTAAGCGGTACATTGAGAATCTTCCTGTGAATGTCGTCATGACACCACCTAGGAAGAAGACAAACCCCAGACCTATAGCTTCATATGGCCCAAAGGCTTCATACAGATACAAGACTCACATGAGTCACCCTAACACCAATGTTTTGCAGGGAAATCATGCTCAGACTTATGAATATGAGCGTGTATCTTCGAACTGCTATGTTCATAGGACTAAGAACTTTTCTGCTTATTCATATGAGTATCATTCATCTCCTGCAAGGCTATTTGCTAGGGCTTCAAAGCAAAAATTCTCAGATGCTGCACTTAGACTCATTGCTTCTAAGCCCCCACTGAAAATGTGGGTGGCAAAGAAGAACTAACTCTCTTTTGCAGAAAATGGTCTCCAGCTAGCAATCAATGGCGTCCGATACTATTGCTGGGGACCTAAAACTCATTGAGGACGCACCATGAAATGTCATTCTATATGCTTCACATCTAAATTTCATATCAGTCATACTATGTCCTAACCTTGATATAAGATGTGACTATCCCTATATGTATCAAATGCATATGCTTCACAACACTTGTGTGAAGCCTATCCTCCTAGCTGCCCTGTAGGGTACATCACCAAAAGCTTCAGAATGGATTATGGACAGTGGATGCACAAATCATATGACTGGTGATCGAAGTCTTCTCATGGACTCAACCTTATGTCCATCCGACAAGAGTCACATCACATTTGCTGACACTGGTAAAAGCAAAGTATTGGGTCTAGGTAGAGTTGCAATCTCAAAGGATCAACACATGGATAAAGTGATGCTTGTTGAATCCCTTGGTTTCAACTTAATGTCTGTCGCAATGCTTTGTGACTTGAACATGATTGTGATATTTGGCAAATATCGTTGCCTTGTACTAATGGAATCTGACAAATCTCTAGTCTTTGAAGGGTATCAAAAAGATGATCTGTACATGGTAGATTTCTTAGCAGGTCCACAACTTGCCGTTTGTCTTCTCACAAAAGCTTCAGAATGCTGGCTCTGGCATCGAAGGCTGGGACATGCTGGCATGAGGAACTTACACTCACTCGTCAAGAAGAAGCATGTCGTAGGCATCGAAGATGTCAAGTTCAAGAAGGATCATCTGTGTGGTGCCTGTGAAGCTGGAAAGATGACAAGGGCAAAGCACCCATCGAAGACAATCATGACAACATCTCAACCCTTCGAGCTGTTGCACATGGACTTATTTGGACCCACGCACTACTCCACCCTCACAACAACTTCCTGTCTCCATGGCTTCATCATTGTTGATGACTACTCAAGATACACATGGGTCCATATAATTCTTTACAAGACTGAAGTACAAGATGTCTTCAGGCACTTCACAACTCGAGCAATGAACAACTATGGTGTGAAGATCAAGCACATCAGAAGTGACAATGACACTGAATTCAAGAACACTGGACTTGATCTGTATTTGGATACAATGGGAATCACTCATGAGTTTTCTGCTCCATACACACCTCAGCAAAATGGCATCGTTGAGCGCAAGAACAGAACCCTCATTGAAATGGCTCGAACAATGCTAGATGAGTACAAGACACCAAGAAAGTTCTGGCCTGAAGCTATTGATACAGCATGTCACATCATCAACCGTGTATACATCCATAAGCTTCTGAACAAAACATCATATGAGCTACTCACTGGCAAGAAGCCAAACATCAGTTACTTCAGAGTATTTGGAGCAAGATGCTGGATCAAGGATCCCCATCACAAGTCAAAATTTGCACCTAAGGCTCACGAAGGCTTCATGCTTGGCTATGGAAAGGATTCACACTCCTACAGAGTCTTCAACCTTTATCTCTACAAAATCGTTGAAACTGTGGATGTGAAATTTGATGAAACCAATGGTTCACAGAGAGAGATTCTGCCAAGCACACTGGATGAAGCTCCTTCAAACGAGGCAATCAAGCTGATGGGAACTGGTGAAATCATGCCCTCTGAAGCACAGCCTGAAGAGGAACTTATCATCTCTGCACCAAATCAACCTGAAGACAATGCTCAGACCGAAGACAATCCTCCCAATGATGACAATGATCAGCCAGAGCAAAATCTTCGTCCTGTTCATCCACGTGTTGCAAATGAAGTTCAAATAGAGAAGATAATTGACAGCATCAATGCACCTGGTCCGCTCACTCGATCAAGAGCAACACAGCTAGCTAACTTCTGTGGGCACTTTTCATTTGTGTCAATATCAGAACCCAAGAAAGTTGCTGAAGCTTTTATGGAACCTGAATGGATTCAAGCCATGCAAGAAGAACTTCAACAGTTCAAACTCAATAATGTCTGGGAACTTGTCAAGCGACCTGATCCTCGCAAGCATAACATTATTGGAACAAAATGGATATATCGAAACAAGCAAGATGAGCATGGTCAAGTCGTCAGAAACAAAGCACGTCTTGTGGCTCAAGGATACACCCAAGTGGAAGGAATTGACTTCGATGAAACATTTGCTCCTGTTGCTAGGCTTGAAGCTATTCGCATACTGCTAGCCTATGCTAATCATCATAGTATCTTGCTATATCAAATGGATGTAAAGAGTGCATTTCTCAATGGCAAGATTGAAGAAGAAGTATATGTCGCACAACCACCTGGCTTTGAAGATCCAAAACATCCTGATATGGTGTACAAGCTAAACAAGGCATTGTATGGCCTCAAACAAGCTCCTCGTGCCTGGTATGATACAATCAAAGACTTCTTGAAGAGCAAAGGCTTCAAACCTGGATCCCTCGATCCCACTCTCTTCACGAAGACATATGATGGTGAACTGTTTGTGTGCCAAATATATGTGGATGACATAATCTTCGGATGCACCAACCAGAAGTATAGTGATGAGTTTGGGTACATGATGCAAGAGCAATATCAAATATCCATGATGGGTGAGCTGAAGTTCTTCCTTGGTCTTCAAATTCGTCAGCAAAGGAATGGCATCTTCATATCTCAAGAGAAATACCTCAAAGATTGTCTGAAGAAGTTTGGAATGGAAGACTGCAAAGGCTACACGATGCCAATGCCAGCCAAGCACCATCTTGGTCCTGACGACAATGGTAAAGAGTTCGATCAAAAGGTATACCGCTCCATGATTGGTTCTTTGCTTTATTTATGTGCATCTAGGCCAGATATTATGCTTAGTGTTTGCATGTGTGCTCGATATCAAGCGGCACCAAAGGAATCGCATCACTTAGCTGTGAAGCGAATTCTTCGATATTTGGCTTACACCCCAACACTCGGATTATGGTATCCCAAGGGCTCAAGATTCGATTTGATTGGATTCTCAGATGCTGATTATGCTGGTGACAAGGTGGATCGCAAGTCTACATCTGGCACATGCCATTTTCTTGGTCGATCACTTGTCTGTTGGTCTTCGAAGAAGCAGAACTGTGTATCACTCTCAACTGCTGAATCTGAATACATTGCTGCTGGATCCTGTTGTGCTCAGCTTCTATGGATGAAGCAAACTCTCAAGGACTATGGCATCAACCTGAAACAAGTACCTCTCTTCTGCGACAACGAGAGTGCCATCAAGATAGCCAACAATCCAGTCCAACACTCGAAGACAAAGCACATTAAAATTCGTCATGACTTTCTCAGAGATCATGTTATGAAGAAAGATATCGATATCATTCACGTCAACACTGATGAGCAACTGGCAGATATCTTCACAAAGCCCTTGGATGAGAAAAGGTTTTGCAAGTAATGGTGTGAGCTAAATATCTGAGAATCCTCTAATGTCCTGTGATCAGGCACACATCCTAACACGTATGCATGTTGATGACTTAGATGTGCAACACACAAAGTAAGGTATATCTTCAATCAATGAAGATTTACACTCTAAGTGTGAATACATTAACATGGAATTTGACTTCGGAGCGCCACGATAATTGTGCGCCGTGTCTGGGTCTAATACTTCCTATACGGTGGGTAACGCCACCACCAACTTTTCTTGTTTGAAGTGTTTCATTCAAGGCGTTATATTGCAATGACTTCGCATTTGGTTTGTCTTCAGTTTCAATTTGTCTTCATGACTTTCTGCACTATGATGATTTGATCGCTTTCTGATATATATTAGTGTTTTGTCCTCTACAGCATTCACTTATAGCTATGTCTTCAAGATTGAATCTTTTGAACTAAGTGAATGTGATCGGACCCTAACCTCTCTATGCTTACTATCTCAACATCTATCTGTCCAAATCATATGCATTCTGTTGAAACTGTCGAATGTCTTCTTTGCGTCCTAGTCAGCAGAAGGCAAAGAGACAAACATTAAATCTGTTTTTAATGGCTTATCTTTACTGTTGAAATCCGGAGAAGCCGGAACAACTCTCCGACATGCCTGGCGGGCGTGGGAACGTGGGACAACCCTGAGGGTGTTGCATGCTTGCCACGTGCCCCTCAGATGTGAACCGCCAGTGGCACCAGTGTAATTGTGCTGTGTCTCTCACCTACTTATAAATACCTGTCCCCCTGCGGTAAAGAAATACTTCTTCCACCTCTCCACCTCCGTCAAAACCCTAGCGCCACAGATAGCTCGAGACGACGCCGGCGACGAAGCGCTTAGCTGCCGCGACTTCTCCGACGCCGTCCTCACACCGGCCGCGGACATCGTCCTCTCCACCGTCGCCGTAGGTGTCCTCCGTCGCCAAGTTAGGGCACGATGGGCTGAACTGCTCGGTCTCCTATTCTTCTCCATCTAGCAGTTCTTCGTGCGGTAATTATAACTCTATTTTTACCACCTTTTTGATCTTCAAGATTCATCCTGTTTACCGAAAGTAGTTTCTATCTATTCAAAGCTAGATTTATTCCGTCTGCATCTCATACTGCTTAGTCGATTCACTTAGATTTCTTCTAGTTTGGTTCCTCACTTGTACTTATTCACGGATTGGTACAAATCTGGAACCAACTCACCTATATAAGTGAATGTCTTCGCAACATGAGGTCAATGTCTTCAAACTGATTTATCTTCAAAATCTTCTGAGAATGCATATGACCTCTTCCCCTTCCCTCGCATCTCTAATGCTGTCACAGGTACATGTCCATGGGAGAATCCCTTGGTTCTCATAGTCTGCATTCGTTTGCAGAATACTTACAGCATCATATAAATTCTCCTGAAGCCAGTTCCTGCTTGACCAGCAAGTGCAAATCTCTGAAGCCTTTGAACGTACTGAAGCCTTTCAACTTGAAGTTCATGGCAACAGAGAAATCAGCAAGGAAGGGTTGCAGATAGCACAGAGGAGGCACATCTAAAGATCTGCCTGATGACTTAGCAGAATTGTACAAGACAGATCCTGAAGAGAATTATCATCAGAGGAAGACGCGAATCCAATGGATTCGACGCTATTGGGCTGAGGAGTGGTTCAAGTACAGATTTGTGACAAAGGAATATGCAGAGAAGTATGCCATCAACAGACCATGGGGTGATATCCTCTATCAAGGGCTTCAACCCAAGAGCCGAGCTGAAGCCATTGAACAAGGATTCTATCCATGCATGATCCGTGGGCCACAGCCAGCGAACGCAGATCCCACTTCACTACTATGGTGTCATGAAGATTCGCTCTTCAAGCGCAACTATCAGTTTGCTGTGGCTTCGGCCAAAGAGAACAAGAAGTCCTTGGGTTTGGACTTCAATCCAGGTCCCTCTGCTCCCCGTGCTGATGGCTCCCGTGAAGCTAATCCCAATGTCATTGGCCCCTATGCCAACCTTGACAGCCTCATCACTTACATCATGGTCCAAGGCGCCAGAGTAGATCATTCTGACGATGGTGTTGACTCTGATGAAGCCCCAGCTCCTCCTCCAAAGCCGCAGAAGCAAAAGAAGTCAAAGGCTTCAACCTCAGCTGCAAAGTCACCTCCGAAGATTGTGCGTGCGAAGCCACTGGCCACTGCACCTCCTGAAGCCAGTGTGCAATCTGAAGATCTGTCCCGTGTCTCCAGGAGAACAGACAAGAAAAAGCAGCTTGTTAGACCATCTGATCAACGAGCTTTGACTCCTGCTGCCATTCTGCGTGAAGAACCCATTGATCCATCAAGTGGTATCATCGCCTGTTCGTACGAACAGCTAACTCATCAGCATTGGTCATCCATTGACGCCAATTGCTCAGGATGCTTCGTGGGCTGATCACCCACAACAACAACAAGACTCCCCCAGTACTCCCCAACAACAATAACAAGCTACACCCCCAGTGCAAGAAGAGGATGAAGACTTTCAGGCTCACCCAACTCCATCTCCTAACTTGAAGCCAGCTCTTCGCAGGCTTCGCAGAGGACAAAGGCCTGAAGTCTCTCTGTCGAGCGTTCCTAAAGGAGAAGTGCAACGTTCACCTGTTGCACGCCAAGTATTTTCTGAACCAGCTCCAACAGTAAACATCTCCGTGTCTGAAGCACATGCTGCTGAAGACATTCCGGCTGCATCAGCCGAAGAAAAAGAAGAAGAAGTACGTGTACCAACTCCCCCTGCTATTGAAGAAGAAGAAGTTCGTGTACCAACACCCCCAGCGATTGAAGAAGAAGCAGTTCATGATTTGAACGTGCCTGTGCCCGACCCTCCTATTCGTCAAGAGGAGGTTGAAAATGTTGAGGCTACCACACCCAACGCCAATGAAGCGAGTGACGTAGTCATGGCTGACGCCAATGTGGAGCCTGCACCAACCAGTGTGCCTGGAACCAATGAGGCCACTGTGCCTGAAGCAAATGTGGTCACTGATCCTGAAGCACCTGAAGCTCATGAGAATGCTACACCTGACGCCAATGAGGAGGCTGCACCTGGAGCAAATATGACAATTGCTCCTGAAGCACCTGTTGTGCAGCCTGAACCCTCTGATGTTGCCCCTGCTCCTGTTCCGCCACCAAGGCCTCACACTATTGAGCAAGCATACGATCACGGTCAGCTTGTCACTGTCCGATGGCCCATTTTGGTGCCTCCGCCTGCTGCCTCAGGACCCCAATTTGACTATCATGTTGAGCATCGGCCTCAGGTCCAGACGCCAAAGCCGAGATTGCCAATGTTTCCAGGTACTGCCAACTCCCCCGGGTCCTTCAATGCAAATGGCTTCAAGAGACACAATACCTTCTTTGACAGCGCCAAGAACCCCTACTCCAAGCCAAGGATTTCATCAGATCGGTTTTGGAGCTATCAGCAGAGAAGCTATTACTCATGCGTGCTATATGATCAAGGGCGCATTTTCCCTCATATGTGCCTTGACACTGAAGCTATTGCAGGACTGCTTTCGTGATGCTGGTCTGCTCCACTTTGTGAAAGACAAAGAACATTGGAATGAAGAGCTATTGCTTCAATTCTATGCCACTGTGCACATTCGCGGCTACTACAGAGACATCAAGACTTGGGTTCTCGAGTGGATGACTGGCAATGTTCATCATGAAGCCAAAGCTATGGACATCATCGAGCTTACTGGGCTAGCCACTCCTGGAGAACTGTATGAGCCTAACTGTCAGCTACACCGCAATGCTGTGGAGAGCATCTTTCATAAGCCAGAACCCAATATGAGCCAGATGCTGAGCATGATGAAGCCTTTGCCATCTGACGCTGAGTATCCCACACATTTCTTTGTTGAAGACCTTGAGTATCTGCCTCGCACCATATACCATATCATCAGGCGAACTCTATGGCCAGTCAAGGGACACTCATCATCGGCTAAGCTTGAAGGAGCCATGAAGACTTTGGTCTTCTATATTCTCAATGGCATCAGCTTCAACACTCAGGAATTCTTCATCAGGCAACTTGCTGCTTCCGGATCTGACCTGTTTGGTCTGAAGTTTTATGCTCCCTGGGTCATGCGCCTCATCAAGCGACACTCATCTATCAATTATCAGCCCTCTGCTTGCAATCACATCATATTTCTGCCCGAGGTTGATATGTCAGTTGATGCTGTATACTCTGACCCTGCCAAGACGCCACTTTTTCTTCAGAACATTGAGCACCAAAGCTTCACTCAGCCTATTGAAGGTGTTCAAGCAGCAAGAAGATTCTATCCACTTGCTGGTAACACCCGTCTGCCTCACAGAGCGCCAACTGAAGCTACTGAAAGCACCATTGTGAAAAGGCCTCGGAAGCGTTCTCGTGTTCTTAATGACCGAGAGCTTCTTGTGGCTCTTCATCAGAAGTAGGATAAGCATCATTTCTGGCTCAAGCACCAAATGCAAAGCCTATTGGTGGATGTCAATCGCATTCGCAACCTTGCCACTAAGAATGCCTTTGTTGCTCATGAAACTTGCCGAAGATCATGGAAGAGTTTGACCCTGCTCAGTGCTGAAGCTGATCTTCAAGATGATGGCTTCAATGAAAGATTCCAGTTCGACTCCACTCCTCCAAGGACTGCTACCCTGCGTCAAACTCCATCTCTTGAAGACTCTGAATATTCCTCTTCCGCGACAACAGTTAATGCCAGAGTGATCGATGATGAAGATGATGCTACTTCACCACCTCCAACTACTACTGCGCGCATCAACACTGCACCAAGCTCGTCTGCACCGCCAACCAACGACGACAACCCTGCTGCTTCACCTACTCATGATGACGAGTAGATGCTCTATGTCTTCAAACCTTTTTGGTCATTACTGACAAAAGGGGGAGAAGCGTATGAGTTGATAGTCTTCAAGCGGGTTCATATGGGCGGTTGCATTATATTTTGCTGCATGCTTACAACTCTTGCGCTTTGAAACGTTTGGTTCTTTGAGTTGTAACACCTAAACTTGATGGTCGTCTGCTACTTATTTGCTTTACCATGATGCGATGATAAATTCCGCATGTGCGATGATAACTTCCACACTTAGATCATTTTGCAGACGTCCATTTTTCATTATGCATGTCATTCTTATTGCTATATCATGTCATGCATGATGAATTATCTTCATAAGTTGAAGTGGATCTCCACAAGTACAACCTGCCATGTGCATTTGCATTCCAAAAGCAAATTACTTATATGCACATCTTCAGGGGGAGCCCTTGCAACTTATGAAGACAAATTCCTATCCTTACAATTTCACATACTTTATCCTCGTTGAAAACTTCAACCAGTTTGTCATCAATCACCAAAAAGGGGGAGATTGTAAGTGCATCTAGTGCCACCCCTAGTTAGTTTTGGAGTATTGACGACAAAGTTGGTTGAGGGACTAATGCGTTTGTGAGAATTGCAGGATAACGCAGGTAGTGTCCCTCATTGATTTGGTTTACCTACCGGAGATGACCCCTAAAAATGTATGAAGACATTGGACAATGGTGGTAAGATAAGATATTCTTATTGAAGACTATGACATGAGAAGACATTGCGTGAAGACTTTGGAGCGCGAAGACTGTGTGTTTTCATTGTTTCCTTTTCTTCTTTGTTGAGTCATAGGAACCACCGTACTGTTAAGTGGGGTCCAAGTGAACTAAGTCAGAGTGACTGAAGTGATGCTCAACCCAAACCCTATGTCTTCGAGCGAAGACAATGAGAGCAAATCTTATCCAGAGCTGGATGAGTCAGCTTTGCTTGTAGCCCAAGTAAAGTTGCCGCGTGTGTTTGAAATCTGACCGTTGGAACACGTGTCAGTTCCTTAGTGACCCAGGGTCATTTTGGACAAATCAGGTTGAGTTGCCTAGTGGCTATAAATAGCCCACCCCCTACACCATAAACTGGTGGCTGCTCAGAGTTTGTGCACGGCTTTTGTCGTTTGAGAGCAACCCATTGAGAGAGAGAAATCCTTGCGAGGACAAAGCCCAAACACCCAGAGCCAAAGAGTGTTAGGCATCACTGAAGTCTTTCTGTCTGTGTGACCTGAAGACTTATTACACTTGAGGACTGTGAATCCTCCAGCCGGTTAGGCGTCGCGTTCTGAGCATCCAAGAGTCATTGTGGATTGCCGGTGAACGAAGTCTGTGAAGGTTTGGAGGTCTCCCTTGAAGACTTACTAGAGTGATTGGGCGAGGACTGGGTGTCCTTAGCTCAAGGGGAATAAGGTGAAGACACGGTCTTCTGAGTTAAATCTCAGCCTCCCTAACCAGATGTACAGTTGTCACAGCAACTGGAACTGGTCCAACAAATCCTGTGTCTTCAACAAGCAACTGGTTCTATCCCTTCCAACCTTACTTAAGTTTGTCTTCATGAAGTCATTGCTTATCTATTCATCTGTTTGACTTCATTGCTTGACTACTATTGTTGATTGGTTTCACACTATCTTCCATCTAGATCCTTACTACCTTACTGCTATTAGTCCTGTACTTTCACATCATTACATACTTGACTATGGCTTGTTTAGGGTAGTTTATCTTCCGCTGCATATCAATTAGGTTGTTTCTGTAGTTTGTCTTCGAAACTTCCAAGTTTTGAAGACTTTCATAAAAATCGCCTATTCACCCCCCCTCTAGTCGATACTAGGACTTTCAGTCGCTATACCCAAAACGACTCAAGATCTTTTCCACATAGTGAGACTGAAGCAGTGTGATCCCACCATTCTCATCTCTTAGCAGCTTGATGTTTAAGATAACATCAGCTACTCCTAGATCCTTCATCTCAAAACAACGAGATAAGAAATCCTTAACCTCCTTGATTAGATTAAGTTTGGTTCCAAAGATCAGTATGTCATCGGCATACAGACAAAGAATAACTCCTTCGCCCCCACCATGGCGATAGTACATACACTTGTCACCATCGTTTACTACAAAGCCGGCAGCAGTTAATGTTCTTTCTAACTTCTCATGCCACTCCTTAGGAGCTTGTTTAAGGCCATATAAAGACGTTAATAACTTGCACACCTTTCCTTCCTAACCAGGTACTACAAAACCATCTAGTTGGTCCATGTAAATTTCCTCCTTCAACTCTCCATCGAGGGAAGCTGTCTTAACGTCCATTTGATGAACGAGAAGACCGTGTGAGGCAGCCAGTGATAGTAGAACATGAATAGTGGTCAGTCTAGCCACAGGTGAGTAAGTATCAAAATAGACTTCACCTTCTTTCTGGGTATAACCTTAGCCACAAGCCGTGCCTTGTACTTTTCAATCATACCATCCGGTCTAAGCTTTTTCTTGAAAACCCACTTACATCCTACAGGTTTGCACCCATAAGGATGATCGGTTATTTCCCATGTTCTATTAGCTAAGATGGAATCCATCTCGCTACGGACAACTTCCTTCTAGCAGTCAGCATAAGATGATGCATAGGCTTCTGAAATAGTCCTGGGTGTGTCATCTACAAGGTACACAATGAAATCATCACCAAAGGACTTTGTAGTCCTCTGTCTCTTACTCCTTACAGGAGTTTCATTGTCACCCTCAACAGGATTCTCAACGTGTTCCAGCGCAATGGTGGGTTCAAGAATTACAATGAATTACTCACTAGATGGAGTAGGTATCTCCTGATTTGATGTACTCGACATATCCTTCATAGGAAATATGTCCTCAAAGAAAGTTGCATCATTCGACGCCATAATTGTACCAACATGCATGTCAGATACTGATGCCTGCAAGAACTACGTCGATATTTCCCCAAAGAGGAAGGGATGATGCAGTATAGCGACGGTAGGTATTTCCCTCAGTGATGAGACCAGGGTTATCGAACCAGTAGGAGAACCTCCTCACGCCACGTAAACAACACCTGCACACAAATAACAAATACTCGCAACCCGATGATGACCCGCAAGTAGACGGGATAGTTGTAGCCTCTTTCGATAAGTAAGAATGTCCAACCCAACGAGGAGCTAAAGGTAGAACAAATACTCTCTCAAGTCCTATTGGCCACTGATACGACTCTACGCACGCTTGACGTTCGCTTTACCTAGAACAAGTATGAAACTGGAAGTACTTTGTAGGTGTGATAGGATAGGTTTGCAAGAAAGTAAAGAACACGTAAATAAAAGGTAGGGGCTGTTTAGATAAAGAAGCAATAAAGTAAATATACGAGTGTGGAAAAGTGGTGGTAGGAGTTGTGAAATTGTCCCTATGCAATTGACTACTTTACTAGACCGATAGCAAGTTTTATGTGGGAGAGACCACTGCTAGCATGTCATCCCTGACTTGGAATTCTATACACTTATGATTGGAACTATTAGCAAGCATCCGCAACTACTAATGTTCATTAAGGTAAAACCCAACCATAGCATTAAGATATATTGGTCCCCCTTCAATCCCGTATGCATCAATTTCTATGCTAGGTTGAAGCTTCTGTCACTCTTGCCCTCCAATACATAGTCCTATCAACATACAACTAACCCTATGGTGTGATCCACGCGTGGGCTCATATGATGGGCACCAAAGGATAGCAACATAACCACAAGCAAATTAAATCAATCATAGCAATTCATCAACCACCAATAGGACAACGAAAATCTACTCAGACATCATAGTATGGCAACACATCATTGGATAATAATATGAAGCATAAAGCACCATGTTCAAGTAGAGGGTACAATGGGTTGCGGGAGAGCGGACCACTGAATATAGATGAGGGAATGTGATGGAGATGTTGGTGAAGATGGCGGAGGTGTTGGTGAAGATCGCGGTGATGATGATGGCCCCCGGCAGCGCTCCGGCGCCACCGGAAGCATGGGGGAGAGAGCCCCCCTTCTTCTTATTCTTCCTTGACCTTCTCCCTAGATGGGAGAAGGGTTTCCCCTCTGGTCCTTGGCTCCCATGGCGTGGGAGGGGTGAGAGCCCCTCCGAGATTGGATCTATCTCTCTGTTTCTGCGTTTCCAGATTCTGCCCCTTCACCGTTTCTTTTATATCCGGAGTTCCGTAACTCCGATTGGGGTGAATCTTTCGCCCAGATTTTTATCATAAAATTAGCTTTCTTGCAGCAAAATAAGAGCGTCAACTGCCTTACGGGTGGCCCAGGAGAGTGCCAGGCGTGCCCATGGGGAGGGCGCGCCCCTATCTCCTGGCCACCTCGGACACTGTTTCGCGTTGCATTCTTCCTCCGGAAAATCCCAAATATTCCAAAATAATTCTCTGTCCATTTTTATCCCGTTTGGACTCCATTTGATATTGGTTTTCTGCAAAACATAAAACATACAACAAACAGGAACTGGCACTGGGCACTGGATCAATAAGTTAGTCCCAAAAATAGTATAAAAAGTTGCCAAAAGTATATGAAAGTTGAAGAATATTGGCATGGAACAATCAAAAATTATAGATACAACGGAGACATATCAGCATCCCCAAGCTTAATTCCAGCTCATCCTCGAGTAGGTAAATGATAAAAAAGATAATTTTTGATGTGGAATGCTACCTAGCATAATCTTGATCATATGTCTAATCATGGCATGAATATTAAGATACGAGTGATTCAAAGCAATAGTCTATCATTTGACATAAAAAATGATAATACTTCAAGCGTACCAATAAAGCAATCATGTCTTTTTCAAAACAACAAGGCCAAAGCAGGCTTATCCCTACAAAATCATATAGTTTGGCCATGCTTCATTTTCGTCACACAAAATGCTCCCATCATGCACAACTCCGATGACAAGCCGAGCAATTGGTTCATACTTTTTAACGCGCTTCAGCTTTTTCAACCCTCAGGCAATACATGAGTGCAAGCCATGGATATAGCACTATAGGTTGAATAGAATATGATGGTGGAGGTTTATATGGAGAAGACAAAAAGGGAGAAAGTCTCACATCGACACGGCTAATCAACGGGAGATGGAGATGCCCATCAATTGATGTGAATGCAAGAAGTAGGGATTGCCATGCAATGGATGCACTAGAGCTATAAGTGTATGAAAGCTCAAACTGAAAACTAAGTGGGTGTGCATCCAACTTGCTTGCTCATGAAGACCTAGGGCATTTGAGGAAGCCCATCGTTGGAATATACAAGCCAAGTTCTATAATGAAAATTCCCACTAGTATATGAAAGTGACAATATAGGAGACTCACTATATGAAGAACATGGTGCTACTTTGAAGCACAAGTGTGGAAAAAGGATAGTAACATTGCCCCTTTTGTTTTTCTTTTTTTTTTCTTTTTGGGTGGGCTTCTTTGGCCCCCCTTTTTATTTAGGCTTCTTTGGCCTTTCCTTTTTTTTATTTTCTTTTTTTTTTCACGGGGCAATGCACTATAATGATGATCATCACACTTTTATTTACTTACAACTCGATGTTACAACTCAATACTAGAACAAAGATATGACTCTATATGAATGCTTCCGGCGGTGTACCGGGATGTGCAATGATATAGCATAGCAATGACATCAAAAAACGGACAAGCCATGAAAACATCATGCTAGCTATCTTACGATCATGCAAAGCAATATGACAATGAATGCTCAAGTCATGTACATGATGATGATGGAAGTTTCATGGCAATATATCTCGGAATGGCTATGGAAATGCCATGATAGGTAGGTATGGTGGCTGTTTTGAGGAAGATACAAGGAGGTTTATGTATGATAGAGCGTATCATATCACGGGGTTTGGATGCACCGGCGAAGTTTGCACCAACTCTCAAGGTGAGAAAGGGCAATGCACGGTACCGAAGAGGCTAGCAATGATGGAAAGGTAAAAGTGCGTATAATCCATGGACTCACATTAGTCATAAAGAACTCATATACTTATTGCAAAAGTTTGTTATCCCTCTAAGAAAAGTACTACTACGCATGCCCCTGGGGGGATAGATTGGTAGGAAAATACCATTGCTCGTCCCCTACCACCACTCATAAGGAAGACAATCAAAGAAACACCCCATTCTTCAAATTTGTCACACAACGGTTACCATACGTGCATGCTACGGGACTTGCAAACCTCAACACAAGTGTCTCTACAATCCACAACCACCCACTAGCACGACTCTAATATCACCACCTTTATATCGCAAAACTATTGCAAGGAATCAAACATATCATATTCAGGGATCTACAAGTTTATGTAGGATTTTATGACTAACCATGTGAATGACCAATTCCTGTCATCTCTCTAAATTGATATAAGTGAAGCAAGAGAGTTTGATTCTTTCTACAAAAGATATGCCCATGCTCTAACAATTATAAGTGAAGCAAAAGAGCATTCTACAAATGGCGGTTTTCTATGTGAAGAGAAATAGACAATCCAAACTTCAAATGATATAAGTGAAGCACATGAAGCATTCTATAAAGCCATAATCAAAAGATTTAAGTGAAGTGCAATGAGCATTCTATAAATCAACCAAGGACTATCTCATACCAGCATGGTGCATAAAAGAAAAAGTGAAAACTAAATGCAAAAGACGCTCCCAGACTTGCACATATCGCATGAACGAAACGAATAAAAAAACATACTGATACTTGTTGAAGAAAGAGGGGATGCCTTCTGGGGCATCCCCAAGCTTAGACGCTTGAGTCTCCTTGAATATTTACTTGAGGTGCCTCGGGCATCCCCAAGCTTGAGCTCTTGCCTCTCTTACTTTTCCTCATATCGAGACATCCTCGATTAGACACTTCATCCACACAAAACTTCAACAGAAAACTCGGTAAGATCCGTTAGTATAATAAAGCAAATCACCACTATAAGTACTATTGCAAACCAACTCATATTTTGTTTTTGCATTGTGTCTACTGTAACATAAATTTTTCATGGCTTAATCCACTGATATAAATCGATAGATTCATCAAAACAAGCAAACTAAGCATGAAAAACAGAATCTGTCAAAAACAAAACAGTCTGTAGCAATCTGAACATCCACCATACTTCTGGTACCCCCAAAATTCTACCAAATTAGGAAAAATAAACAAGTTGTATAGCAAGACAGTGCAAAAAGAATCAGAACCATTTGACATCCCAGTTAAAAAATATAAAATCGCGCACTACAGCCAAAGTTTCTGTCCTGTACCGTACAAACCAACAAGCACTGTAAACATCCTAAAGGCAAACCTTGGCACATTATTTTTATAATACAGGGATAATTATTTTTGATGAAAAGCTTCTGTAATTAAGATTCACAAAGTTTCCGTGAGCATGAACAAAGTTCAAGGAGCTCTCCCACTTCAACAATGCTTGTCTCTCTCACTTTCACTTTCCTTTTTGAAAAGTTTTCGGTTCCTATTTTTTTAAACTATATACAAGCAGTCAACAGAAATAAATGACTCTCTAAAACTTCCGGGTTGTCTCCCTGGCAGCGGTTTCTTTAAAGCCATTAAGCTAGGCATATAGTGCTCAAGTAATGAATCCACCTGGATCCCAAGGTATATCAAAGCCAATTTTAATTAACAATGATTTGAAATTTAGTAGTTAGCACAAACTAACATATATCATGTAACAATGAAGTCCGACCCTCTTCCTATGCATCGGCATGTCATAAAAAAACAATTCATGCACACTAAGTAAAGGCCAATGCATAGTATAAACAGTTTCTTGCAATTTTATCATATTGGAAACATAGAGAGGTGGAGATACAGTTCCTCTCTCATAATAATTGCAAGTAGGAGCAGCAAGCACATGCATATTATATCTATCAAAATCATCATGTGCAACGGTAAAATGCAACCCATCAATATAATCCCTAATAAGCACAAACTTCTCCGATATAGTGTAGTCGGGAGAATTCAAAAAGGTAATAGGACTATCATGTGTGGGTGCAATAGCAACAATTTCATGTTTAACATAAGGAACTAAGCAAGTTCATCTCCATAAGCATAATTCATATTGGCATCTTGGCCACAAGCATAGCAAGCATCATCAAAAAGGGATATTTCAAGAGAATCCATGGGATCATAGCAATCATCATAGCAATCATCCTTCAGTAAGCACGAAGGGGAATTAAACAATGTATGAGTTGAAGAGTTACTCTCATTAGAAGGTGGGCACGGGTGATCAATCCACTCTTCCTCCTTTTGTTCTTCACTCTCCTCATCATCTTTTTCATCCAATGAGCTCACAGTTTCATCAATTTCTTCTTCCATAGCTTCCTGCAAAATATTAGTCTCTTCTTGGACAGTGGAGACTTTCTCAATAAATGCATCAATATTGTAATTATATGCATAATTGTCATAGCAATATTTCAATATAGCAAAATTTTCAGGCCTATAAACATCATCATCTAAAGCTTCATACTTTTCAAACAAAGATTCAATTTCATAAGCAGCCTTAAAAGCAACAAATTCTTCAATTCGTTCAACATCATAGTAATCATATATACCATTAGCATAAGAAGCTAAGGTTTCATTATTATTAAATTTGCATGAAAAGAGAAGGTGTGGAGCCTTCATCCTAGAGCAAAAAGTATAATCATATCTCAAGCATAGATCCCGAGCATACCAACGCAACATATTAATTTGATCCCATAATAGTTTCCCTTTTTGTGTCAAGTGATAATCCATAAAGTATTCACATTGATCCAATGTTACTCCCATTATAAAGTTGAATACGGTTTTCTCAGGATTATCGAAGTAGTACATAATATTTTTCACATAATGATCATCCAGGGTTTTAGGAGGTTCCCCATCTCCATGAGCAGCAAGTACACCTATGTTTTTTGGTATTTCGTGTTCCATATCCATAACTAAAGATAGAGAACAACTTAGAACAGCAAATAAAAATTACTTAGTGATAAAGCAAACAAGCACACACGAGAATATTCACCCCACTCTATGACTCCCTGGCAACGGCACCAGAAAAAGGTCTTCATGACCCGCAAGTATACGGGATAGTTGTAGCCTCTTTTCATAAGTAAGAGTTTCGAACCCAATGAGGAGCTAAAGGTAGAACAAATACTCTCTCAAGTCCTATCGGCCACTGATACGACTCTACGCACGCTTGACGTTCGCTTTACCTAGAACAAGTATGAAACTAGAAGTACTTTGTAGGTGTGGTAGGATAGGTTTGCAAGAAAGTAAAGAACACGTAAATAAAAAGTAGGGGCTGTTTAGATAAAGAAGCAATAAAGTAAATATAACGAGTGTGGAAAAGTGGTGGTAGGAGTTGTGAAATTGTCCCTAAACAATTGACTACTTTACTAGACTGATAGCAAGTTTTATGTGGGAGAGGCCACTTCTAGCGTGTCATCCCTGACTTGGAATTCTATGCAGTTATGATTGGAACTATTAGCAAGCATCCGCAACTACTAACGTTCATTAAGGTAAAACCAAACCATAGCATTAAGATATATTGGTCCCCCTTCAATCCTGTATGCATCAATTTTTATGCTAGGTTGAAGCTTCTGTCACTCTTGCCCTCCAATACATAGTCCTATCAACATACAACTAACCCTATGGTGTGATCCGCGCGCGCTCATATGATGGGCACCAAAGGACAGCAACATAGCCACAAGCAAATTAAATCAATCATAGCAATTCATCAACCACCAATAGGACAACAAAAATCTACTCAGACATCATAGGATGGCAACACATCATTGGATAATAATATGAAGCATAAAGCACCATGTTCAAGTAGAGGGTACAGCGGGTTGCGGGAGAGTGGACCACTAAATATAGATGGGGGAAGGTGACGGAGATGTTGGTGAAGATGGCAGAGGTGTTGGTGAAGGTCGCAGTGATGATGATGGCCCCCGGTAGAGCTCTGGCGCCATCGGAAGCAAGGGGGAGAGAGCCCCCCTTCTTCTTCTTCTTCCTTGACCTTCTCCCTAGATGGGAGAAGGGTTTCCCCTCTGGTCCTTGGCTCCCATGGCGTGGGAGGGGCGAGAACCCCTCCGAGATTGGATCTATCTCTCTGTTTCTGCATTTCCAGATTCTGCCCCTTCACCGTTTCTTTTATATTCGGATATCCGTAACTCCGATTGGGTTGAATCTTTCGCCCAGATTTTTCTCATAAAATTAGCTTTCTTGCGGCAAAAGAAGAGCGTCAACCGCCTTACGGGTGGCCCAGGAGAGTGCCAGGCGTGCCCAGGGGGGAGGGCGCACCCCCTATCTCCTGTCCACCTCGGACACCGTTTCACGTTGATTCTTCCTCCGAAAAATCCCAAATATTCCGAAATAATTCTCCATACGTTTTATCCCGTTTGGACTCCGTTTGATATTGGTTTTCTGCAAAACATAAAACATGCAACAAACAGGACAGTATGAAAAGTTGCCAAAAGTATATGAAAGTTGAAGAATATTGGCATGGAACAATCAAAAATTATAGATACGACGGAGACTTATCACCCGACATGATAAATGGGTTGTCAATCCCTTTCGGGTACGGCGCCTCAAGATAGGCAAATAACGTGAGGTAAAAGTGGTAGATAGGATAAATAGACCGCGGAACAAATAAATTGCAGAAAGGTATTTTTGTATTTTTGGTTTAATAGATCTGAACATAAATGCAAAGGAAAATAGATCACAAAGGCAAATATGATGTAAAGAGACCCGTGGGCCGTAGGTTTCATAAGTGGCTTCTCTCGAGAAAAATAGCAAACAGTGTGAAAACAATTACTGTTGGGCAATTGATAGAACTTCAAATAATCATGACGATATCCAGGAAATGATCATTATATAGGCATCACGCCCAAGATTAGTAGACCGACTCCTGCCTGCATCTACCACTAGTACTCCACACATCGACCGCTATCCAGCATGCATCTAGTGTATTAAGTTCATGGAAGAACGGAGTAATGCAATAAGAATGATGACATGATGTAGACGAGATCCGTTTATCTATTATGAAGATATAGATCCCATCTTGTTATCCTTAGTAGCAACGATATATACGTGTAGGTTCCCCTTCTGTCACTGGGATCAAGCACCGTAAGATCGAACCCACTACAAAGCACCTCTTCCCATTGCAAGATATCAAGTTGGCCAAACAAAACCCAAATAACGGAGAAAAAATATGAGGCTATAAGCAATCGTGCATATAAGAGATCAAAGAAGACTCAAATAATTTTCTTGGATAAAAACATAGATCTGATCATAAACTCAAAGTTCATCGAATCCCAACAAACACACCGCAAAAGACTTACATCATATGGATCTCCAAGAGACCACTGTATTGATAATCAAGAGAGAGAGAGAGAGAGAGAGAGAGAGAGAGAGAGAGGAGCCATCTAGCTACTAACTATGGACCCGTAGGTCTATAAAGAACTACTCACGCATCATCGGAGAGGCACCAATGGTAGTGGTGAATCCCTCTGTGATGGTGTCTAGATTGGATCTGGTGGTTATGGACTTTGCGGCGGCTAGAATTGATTTTCGTCAACTCCCCTAGGGTTTCTGGAATGTTGGGTTATTTATAGAGCAAAGAGGCTGTTCAGGGGGCACCCGAGATGGGCACAACCCACCAGGGCGCGCCTGGGCCTCCTGGCACACCCTGGTGGATGCTGCTCCCCTCGAGCCACCCCCAGGTGCTTCCTTGGCCCACTGGATGTCTTCTGGCCCAAAAAATCCTCTAGGAGTTTCGCTGCGTTTCGACTCCGTTTGATATTGATTTCATGCGATGTAAAAAACATGCAAAAAACAACAACCAGCACTGGGCACTATTTCAATAGGTTAGTACCAAAAAATGATATAAAATGATTGTAAAACATCCAAGAATGATAATATAACAACATGGAACAGTCAAAAATTATAGATACATTGGAGACGTATCAGATACCTCAGATTTTATTATCAAAAATCTATAGCCAATGCTATGAAAAGCATAGCCGAGAAGAACACAATCCACGGTTTTTGGTCCAAGCTTGCGCTTCTTGGGAATTGGTATATTGACTTTCGCCAAACAGCCCCAAGTACGTAGATAAGAGAGTTTCAACCTTTTCATTTCCCATTCCTCAAATGAAGTCATGGTCTTATGCTTTGTGGGAACTTGGTTTAGGACATGGCACACAGTCATTAGCGCCTCCTCCCACCATTCCTTGGAAAGACCCTATGTGTCTAACATGGCGTTGACCAAATCAGTTAGAGTTCGGTTCTTTCTTTCAGCCACCCCATTGGACTGAGGTGAGTAGGGAGGCGTCCTCTCCTGGATTATACCATGTTCCACACAAAAAATCGAATTCATTAGAAAAATACTCTCCACCACCATCGGACCTTACCGTTTAATTTTTTGTTCAAGTTGGACTCCTTCAGCTTTATAGTTTTTGAAGAAATTTAGAGCCTCGTCTTTTGATTTTAGAAGATACACATGAAAATATCTAATGGAGTCATCAATCAACGTCATGAAGTTTCTCTTCCCACCTTTTGTCAACATGCCATTCATCTCACAAAGATCAGAATGTATAAGCTCTAGTGGCACCAAGTTTCTTGCCTCTGCAGTCTTATGGGACTTGCGAGGTTGCTTAGCTTGCACACATACTTGACACTTGGAGCCTTTGATAGAAGGGATTTTTGGAATTAAATTCAAATTGGCTAGTGATACGTCTCCAACATATCTATAATTTTTTATTGTTCCATGCTATTATATTATCTGTTTTAGATGTTTAATGGGCTTTAATATGCTCTTTTATATTATTTTTGGGACTAACTTATTAACCGGAGGCTTAGTGCCAATTTCTGTTTTTTTGCCTATTTTAGAGTTTTACAGAAAAGGAATGGAACCTTCGCGAGGATCTTTCTTGGACCAAAAGCAATCTAGAAGACTTGAATTTGAAGTTTGGGACTCTACGAGGAGGCCACAAGGCAGGAGGGCGCGCCTAGGGGGGTAGGCGCGCCCCCACCCTCGTGGGCCCCTCGTAGCTCCACCGACGTACTTCTTTCGCCTATATATACTCTTATACCCTAGATACATCAGGGGGAGCCACGAAACCACTTTTCCACCGCCGCAACCTTCTGTACCCATGAGATCCCATCTTGGGGCCTTTTCCGGCGATCTGCCGTAGGGGGAATCGATCATGGAGGGCTTCTACATCAACACCATTGCATCTCTGATGAAGCGTGAGTAGTTTACCACAGACCTTCAGGTCCATAGTTATTAGCTAGATGGCTTCTTCTCTCTCTTTGATTCTCAATACAAAGTTCTCCTCGATGTTCTTGAAGATCTATTTGATGTAATACTCTTTTGCGGTGTGTTTGCCGAGACCCGATGAATCGTGGATTTATGAACAAGATTATCTATGAATATTATTTGGTTCTTCTCTGAATTCTTAGATGCATGATTTGATATCTTTGCAAGTCTCTTCGAATTATGGGTTTAGTTTGGCCTACTAGATTGATCTTTCTTGCAATGGGAGAAGTGCTTAGCTTTGGGTTCAATCTTGCGGTGTCCTTTCCCAGTGACAGTAGGGGCAGCAAGGCACATATTGTATTGTTGCCATCGAGGATAAAAAGATGGGGTTTATATCATATTGCCTAAGTTTATCCCTCTATATCATGTCATCTTGCTTAATGCGTTACTCCATTCTTATGAACTTAATACTCTAGATGCATGCTGGACAACGGTCGATGTGTGGAGTAATAGTAGTAGATACAAAATTGTTTCGGTCTACTTGACACGGACGTGATGCCTATGTTCATGATCATTGCCTTAGATGTCTTCATAATTATGCGCTTTTCTATCAATTGCTTGGCAGTAATTTGTTCACCCACCATAATATATGCTATCTTGAGAGAAGCCAGTAGTGAAACCTATGCCCCCCGGGTCTCTTTTCTTTTATATTACATCTCTTTTATTTACATTGCATCTCGTTTACTATTTTGCAATCTTTACTTTCCAATATATACAACAAAAATACCAAATATATTTACTTTACTATCTCTATTAGATGTCACTTTTGCGAGTGACCGTGAAGGGATTGACAACCCCTTTATCGCGTTAGTTGCAAGGTTCTTGATTGCTTGTACAGGTACTAGGTGACTTGTGTGTCGTCTCCTACTGGATTGATAAATTGGTTCTCAAAACTGAGGGAAATATTTATGCTACTTTGCCGCATCACCCTTTCTTCTTCAAGGGAAAAACCAACGCATGCTCAAGAGGTAGCAAGAAGGATTTCTGGCGCCATTTTCGGGGAGATCTACGCCAGGTCAAGACATACCAAGTACCCATCATAAACTCTTCTCCCTCACATTACATTATTTGCCATTCGCCTCTCGTGTTCTTCTTCCCCACTTCTAAAACGATTTTCGAAAACCTTTGCCTTTTCTTCGCCTCTCTTCCGTTCGTCTCTCTTTGCTTGCTTCTTGTGTGTTTATGTGTTGGATTGATTGTTTGTCATGATGGCTCAAGATAATACTAAATTGTGTGACTTTTCCAATACCAACAACAATGATTTTATTAGCACTCCGATTGCTCCCACTACCGATGCTGAATCTTGTGAAATTAATACCGCTTTGTTGAACCTTGTTATGAAAGATCAATTTTCTAGCCTTCCTAGTGAAGATGCTGCAACCCATCTAAACAACTTCGTTGATTTGTGTGATATGCAAAAAAAGAAAGATGTGGATTATGATATTGTTAAATTGAAGCTATTTCTGTTTTCGGTTAGAGATCATTCTAAAACTTGGTTCTCTTATTTTCCTAAAAATAGTATTGATTCATGGAATAAGTGCAAAGATGCTTTTATCCCTAAGTATTTTCCTCCTGCTAAGATCGTCTCTCTTAGGAACGATATTATGAATTTTAAGCAACTTGAACATGAGCCTGTGGCACAAGCTTGGGAGAGGATGAAATTAATGATACATAATTGCCCTACACATGGTTTGAATTTGTGGATGATTCTACAAAAATTTTATGCCGGATTGAATTTTGCTTCTAGAAATCTTTTAGATTCAGCCGCGGGATGCACTTATATGGAAATCACTTTAGGAGAAGCTACTAAACTCCTAGACAATATTATGGTTAATTATTCTCAATGGCACACCGAAGGATCCACTAGTAAAAAGGTTCATGCGATTGCAGAGATTAATGCGTTGAGTGGAAAGATGGATGAACTTATGAAATCACTTGCTAATAAAAGTGTTTCTTTTGATCCTAATGATATGTCTTTGACCACTTTGATTGAGAATAATAATAAATCTATGGATGTGAATTTTGTTGGTAGGAACAATTTTGGTAACAACGCGTATAGAGGCAATTTTAATTCTAGGTCGTTTCCTAGTAATTCCTCCAATAATTATGGTAATTCCTACAACAACTCTTATGGAAATTTTAATAAGATTCCCTCTGATTTTTGAGAATAGTGTTAAAGAATTTATGAGTTTGCAAAAGAATTTCAATGATTTGATTGAAGAAAAATTGCTTAAGATTGATGAGTTGGCTAGGAACATGGATAGAATTTCTCTTGATGTTGATTCTTTGAAACTTATTTCTATTCCACCCAAGCATGATATCAACGAGTCTCTCAAATCCATGATAATTTTCCATTGATGGGTGCAAAGAAAGAACCGCTAGGATGCGTGCTAAAAAAGATTGCTTTGTGAAAGCATGTTCTTCTAGTTTTCATGATAATAATGATGAAGATATAAAAGCGATTGATGTGACTCCTATTAAAACTTTACATAGCAATGAACCCACTATTTTGGATTTCAAGGGATTTAATTATGATAATTGATCTTTGATAGATTGTATTTCCTTGTTGCAATTCGTGTTAAATTCTCCTCATGCTTATAAACAAAATAAAGCTTTTACTAAACATATCGTTGATGCTTTGATGCAATCTTATGAAGAAAAGCTTGAACTAGAAGTCTCTATCCCTAGAACAATTTATGATGAGTGGGAATCTACTATTAAAATTAAGATTAAAGATTATGAATGCTATGCTTTGTGTGATTTGGGTGCTAGTGTTTCCATGATTCCAAAAACATTGTGTGATGCTCTAGGTTTTCGTGAGTTTGATGATTGTTCTTTAAATTTGCATCTTGCGAATTCCACCATTAAGAAACCTATGGGAAGGATTAATGATGTTATTATTATTGCGAATAGGAATTATGTGCCCGTAGATTTCATTGTTCTTGATATAGATTGCAATCCTACCTCCTATTATTCTTGGTAGACCTTTCCTTAGAACGATTGGAGCAATTATTGATATGAAAGAAGGAAACATTAGATTCCAATTTCCGTTAAGGAAAGGCATGGAACACTTTCCTAGGAAGAAAATTAAATTGCCTTATGAATCTATTATGAGAGCCACTTATGGATTGCCTACCAAAGATGGCAATACCTAGATCTATTCTTGTTTTTATGCCTAGCTAGGGGCGTTAAACGATAGTGCTTGTTGGGAGGCAACCCAATTTTATTTTTGTTCTTTACTCTTTTCTCCTGTTTAGTAATAAATAATTCAGATACCTCTGTCTAGATGTGGTTTTATGTTTTAATTAGTGTTTGTGCCAAGTAGAACCTTTGGGAAGACTTGGGTGAAGTCTTTGCGATCTTGCTGTAAAAAACAGAAACTTTTGCGCTCACGAGAATAGCTGTCATTTTTTACTGTAGGTGATTTTAGGTTGATTCTTTCTGAATATGATTAATAGAAAAATTCTTCACGTCCACCAATTTATTTCAGAATTTTTAGAGTTACAGAAGTATTCGAAAGTTATAGATTGCTACAAACTGTTCTGTTTTTGACAAATTCTGTTTTTCGTGTGTTGTTTGCTTATCTTGATGAATCTATGAGTAATATTGGGGGGTATGAACCATAGAGAAGTTGGAATACAGTAGGTTTAACACCAATATAAACAAATAATGAGCTCATTACAGTACCTTAAAGTGGTGGTTTATTTTCTTATACTAACGGAGCTCATGAGATTTTCTGTTGAAGTTTTGTGTTGTGAAGTTTTCAAGTTTTTGGGTAAAGATTTGATGGATTTTGGAATAAGGAGTGGAAAGAGCCTAAGATTGGGGATGCCCAAGGAACCCCAAGAAAATTCAAGGACAACCAAAAGCCTAAGCTTGGGGATGCCCCGGAAGGCATCCCTCTTCCGTCTTCGTCTATCGGTAACTTTACTTGAGGCTATATTTTTATTCACCACATGGTATGTGTTTTGCTTGGAGCGTCTTGTATAATTTGAGTCTTTTATTTTTAGTTTAACACAATCATCCTTGCTGTACACACCTTTTGTGAGAGACACGCATGAATCGGAATTTATTAGAATACTCTATGTGCTTCACTTATATCTTTTGAGCTAGACAATATTCCTCTAGTACTTCGCTTATATCTTTTTAGAGCACGGTGGTGATTTTATTTTATAGAAATTATTGATCTCTCATGCTTCACTTATATTATTTTGAGAGTATTTTAGAACAACATGGTAATTTGCTTTGGTTATAAAATTATTCCTAATATGATGGGCATCCAAGATGGGTATAATAAAAACTTCCATATAAAGTGCATTGAATACTATGAGAATTTGATTCTTTATGATTGTTTTGAGATATGAAGATGGTGATATTAGAGATATGCTAGTAGAGTAGTTGTGAATTTGAGAAATACTTGGGTTAAAGTTTGTGATTCCCGTAGCATGCATGTATGGTGAACCGTTATGTGATGAAGTTGGAGCATGATTTATTTATTATTGCATTCCTTATGTGTAGAGGTCGGGATAGCGCGATGGTTAACTCCTACCAACCCTTCCCCTAGGAGCATGTGTGTAGTACTTTGTTTTGATTACTTGTAGATTTTTGCAACAAGTATGTGAGTTCTTTATGACTAATGTTGAGTCCATGGATTATACGCACTCTCACCCTTCCATTATTGCTAGCCTCTCTAGTA
Organism: Triticum timopheevii; assembly: GCA_963921465.1. Taxonomy (NCBI): domain Eukaryota; kingdom Viridiplantae; phylum Streptophyta; class Magnoliopsida; order Poales; family Poaceae; genus Triticum; species Triticum timopheevii. The sequence goes on from OY997270.1 coordinate 317,951,920, forward strand.
CCGCGCAACTCTCCCGGTACCATACACCCACCATATAACTTCCTCAAAACAGCCACCATACCTACCTATTATGGCATTTCCATAGCCATTCCGAGATATATTGCCATGCAACTTTCCACCATTCCGTTTATTATGACACGCTCCATCATTGTCATATTGCCTTGCATGATCATGTAGTTGACATCATATTTGTGGCAAAGCCACCGTTCATAATTTTTCATACATGTCACACATGAATCATTGCACATCCCGGTACACCACCGGAGGCATTCACATAGAGTCATATTTTGTTCTAAGTATTGAGTTGTAATTCTTGAGTTGTAAGTAAATAAAAAAGTGTGATGATCTTCATTATTAGAGCATTGTCCCATGTGAGGAAATGATGATGGAGACTATGATTCCCCACAAGTCGGGATGAGACTCCAGACTAAAAAAAAGAGGCCATAAAAAAAAGAGAAAAGGCCCAAATAAAAAAATGAGAGAAAAAGAGAGAAGGGACACTGCTACTATCCTGTTACCACACTTATGCTTCAAAGTAGCACCATGATCTTTATGGTAGAGAGTCTCCTATGTTGTCACTTTCATATACTAGTGGGAATTTTGCATTTTAGAACTTGGCTTGTATATTCCAATGATGGGCTTCCTCAAAGTGCCCTAGGTCTTCGTGAGCAAGCAAGTTGGATGCACACCCACTTAGTTTCTTTTGTTTAGCTTTCATAAACTTATAGCACTAGTGCATCCGTTGCATGGCAATCCCTACTCACTCACATTGATATATATTGATGGGCATCTCCATAGCCTGTTGATACGCCTAGTTGATGTGAGACTATCTTCTTCTTTTTGTCTTCTCCACAACCACCATTCTATTCCATCTATAGTGCTATGTCCATGGCTCAAGCTCATGTATTGCGTGAAGATTGAAAAAGTTTGAAAATAATAAAGTATGAAACAATTGCTTGGCTGAAACCAGGGTTGTGCCTGATTAAATACTTTGTGTGATGAAGATAGAGCATAGCCAGACTATATGATTTTGTAGGGATACCTTTTTTGGCCATGTTATTTTGAGAAGACACGATTGCTTTGTTAGTATGCTTAAAGTATTATTATTTTTATGTCAATATTAAACTTTTGTCTTGAATCTTTCGGATCTGAACATTCATGCCACAATAAAGAAAATTAGATTGATAAATATGCTAGGTAGCATTCCACATCAAAAATTCAGTTTTTATCATTTACCTACTCGGGGATGAGCAGGAATTAAGCTTGGGGATGCTTGATACGTCTCCAACGTATCTATAATTTTTGATTGTTCCATGCTATTATATTACCTATTTTGGATTTTTAATGGGCTTTAATATGCTCTTTTATATTATTTTTGGGACTAACCTATTAACCGGAGGCCCAGTGCCAGTTTTTGTTTTTTTTGCCTATTTTAGAGTTTTGCAGAAAAGGGATATCAAACGGAGTCCAAACGGAATGAAACCTTCACGAGGATCTTTCTTGGACCAAAAGCAATCTAGAAGACTTGAAGTTGAAGTCTGGGACTCTACGAGGAGGCCACGAGGCAGGAGGGCACGCCCAGGGGGGGGGGGTAGGCATGCCCCCCACCCTCATGGGCCCCTCGTAGCTCCACTAACGTACTTATTTCGCCTATATATACTCTTATGCCCTAGAAACTTCAGGGGGAGCCACGAAACCACTTTTCCACCGCCGCAACCTTTTGTACCCGTGAGATCCCATCTTGGGGCCTTTTCCGATGATCTACCGGAGGGGGAATCGATCATGGAGGACTTCTACATCAACACCATTACTTCTCCGATGAAGCGTGTGTAGTTTACCACAGACCTTCGGGTCCATAGTTATTAGCTAGATGGCTTCTTCTCTCTCTTTGATTCTCAATACAAAGTTCTCCTCGATGTTCTTGGAGATCTATTTGATGTAATACTCTTTTGCGGTGTGTTTGCCGAGATTCGATGAATTATGGATTTATGAACAAGATTATCTATGAATATTATTTGGTTCTTCTCTGAATTCTTATATGCATGATTTGATATCTTTGCAAGTCCCTTCGAATTATCGGTTTAGTTTGGCCTACTAGATTGATCTTTCTTGCAATGGGAGAAGTTCTTAGCTTTGGGTTCAATCTTGCGGTGTCCTTTCCAAGTGACAGTAGGGGCAGCAAGGCACGTATTGTATTGTTGGCATCGAGGAAAAAAGATGGGGTTTATATCATATTGCTTGAGTTTATCCCTCTACATCATGTCATCTTGCTTAATTCGTTACTCCGTTCTTATGAACTTAATACTCTAGATGCATGCTGGATAGCGGTCGATGTGTGGAGTAATAGTAGTAGATGCAGAATTGTTTCGGTCTACTTGACACGGACGTGATGCCTATGTTCATGATCATTGCCTTAGATGTCTTCATAATTATGTGCTTTTCTATCAATTGCTTGGCAGTAATTTGTTCACCCACCATAATATATGCTATCTTAAGATAAGCCACTAGTGAAACCTATGGCCCCCGGGTCTCTTTTCTTTTATATTACATCTCTTTTATTTACATCGCATCTCGTTTACTATTTTGCAATCTTTACTTTCCAATCTATACAAGAAGGGATTGGCAACCCCTTTATCCCGTTGGTTGCAAGGTTCTTGATTTTTTGTGCAGGTACTAGGTGACTTGTGTGTCGTCTCCTACTGGATTGATACCTTGGTTCTCAAAACTGAGGAAATACTTTTGCTACTTTGCTGCACCACCCTTTCTGAAGGAAATATGCCCTAGAGGCAATAATAAAGTTATTATTTATTTCCTTATTTCATGATAAATGTTTATTATTCATGCTAGAATTGTATTAACCGGAAACATAATACATGTGTGAATACATAGACAAACATAGTGTCACTAGTATGCCTCTACTTGAGTAGCTCGTTTATCAAAGATGGTTATGTTTCCTAGCCATGGACAAAAGAGTTGTCATTTGATTAACGGGATCACATCACTAGGAGAATGATGTGATTGACATGACCCATTCCATTAGCCTAGCACTTGATCGTTTAGTATATTGCTATTGCTTTCTTCATGACTTATACATGTTCCTGTAACTATGAGATTATGCAACTCCCATTTACCGGAGGAACACTTTGGGTGCTACCAAACGTCACAACGTAACTGGGTGATTATAAAGGAGTACTACAGGTGTCTCCGAAGGTACATGTTGGGTTGGCGTATTTCGAGATTAGGTTTTGTCACTCCGATCATCGGAGAGGTATCTCTGGGCCCTCTCGGTAATGCACATCACTATAAGCCTTGCAAGCAATGTGACTAATGAGTTAGTTGCGGGAAGATGCATTACGTAACGAGTAAAGAGACTTGCCGGTAACGAGATTGAACTAGGTATTGGGATACCGACGATCGAATCTCGGGCAAGTAACATACCGATGACAAAGGGAACAACATATGTTGTTATGCAGTTTGACCGATAAAGATCTTGTAGAATATGTAGGAGCCAATATGGGCATCCAGGTTCCGCTATTGGTTATTGACCGAGAATAGTTCTAGGTCATGTCTACATAGTTCTCGAACCCGTAGGGTCCGCACGCTTAAGGTTTCGATGACAGTTATATTATGATTTTATGAGTTTTGATGTACCGAAGGAGTTCGGAGTCCCGGATGAGATCGGGGACATGACGAGGAGTCTCAAAATGGTCGAGACATAAAGATTGATACATTGGACGACTATATTCGGAGTTCGGAAAGGTTTCAAGTGATTCGGGTATTTTCGGGGGTACCGGGGAGTTACGGGAATACAAGGAAGAAGCAATGGGCCTCATGGGCCAAGTGGTGGAAGAGAGGAGGTAGGGCGTGCGGCCCCCCTAGCCCAAACCGAATTGGACTAGGGGGGCGGCCCCCCTTTTCTTCTTCTCCTCCCTCTCCTTCCTTCTCCTTCTCCTCCCCTTCCTTCCCTTCTCCTAGTAGGACTTGGAAAGAGGGGGAATCCTACTTGGAGTAGGATTGCCCCCCCTTGGGCGCGCCTCCTCTCCTTGGCCGGCCCCCTCCCCCTTGCTCCTTTATATACGGGGGCAGGGGGGCACCCCATGACACACAAGTTGATCTATGGATCGTTCCTTAGCCGTGTGCGGTGCCCCCCTCCACCATATTCCACCTCGGTCGTATCGTCGCGGAGTTTAGGCGAAGCCCTGCGCCGGTAAAACATCATCATCGTCACCACGCCGTCGTGCTGAAGGAACTCAGCTCCGGAGCTTTGCTGGATCGGAGCCCGGAGATCGTCATCGAGCTGAACGTGTGCTGAACTCGGAGGTGCCGTACGTTCGGTGCTTGGATCGGTCGGATCGTGAAGACGTACGACTACATCAACCGCGTTGTGCTAACGCTTCCGCTTATGGTCTACGAGGGTACGTGGACGAACACTCTCCCCTCTCGTTTCTATATCATCACCATGATCTTGCGTGTGCGTAGGAAATTTTTTGAAATTAATACGTTCCCCAATAGTGGCATCCGAGCCTAGGTTTTATGCGTTGATGTTATATGCACGAGTAGAACACAAGTGAGTTGTGGGCGATACAAGTCATACTGCTTACCAGCATGTCATACTTTGGTTCGGCGGTATTGTTGGATGAAGCGGCCCGGACCGACATTACGCATACGCTTACGCGAGACTGGTTTTACCGCCATGCTTTGCACACAGGTGACTAGCGGGTGTCAGTTTCTCCAACTTTAGTTGAACCGAGTGTGGCTACGCCCAGTCCTTGCGAAGGTTAAAACAGCACCAACTTGACGAACTATCGTTGTGGTTTTTGATGCGTAGGTAAGAACGGTTCTTGCTCAGCCCGTAGCAGCCACGTAAAACTTGCAACAACAAAGTAGAGGACGTCTAACTTGTTTTTGCAGGGCATGTTGTGATGTGATATGGTCAAGACGTGATGAGATATAAGTTGTTGTATGAGATGATCATGTTTTGTTGAAATTATCGGCAACTGGCGGAAGCCCTATGGTTGTCTCTTTGTTGCGTAAAGATGCAAGTGCCAAATAATTGCTTTACTTTATCGCTATGCGATAGCAATAGTTGCAAGAGCAATAGTTGGCGAGACGACCATGTGACGACACATTGATATAGATCAATATGATGAAGATCATGGTGTCAGGCCGGTGACGATAGAGATCATGACAGTACTTTGGAGATGGAGATCAAAGGCGCAAGATGATCATGGCCATATCATATCTCATATTTTGATTGCATATGATGTTTATCTGTTATACATATTATTCTGTTTTGTTTGATGGTAGCATTTTAAGATGATCTCTCACTAATTATCAAGAAGTGTTCTCCCTGAGTATGCACCGTTGTGAAAGTTCTTCGTGCTGAGACACCACGTGATGATCGGGTGTGATAGGCTCTACGTTCAAATACAACGGGTGTAAAATAGTTGCACACGCGGAATATTCAGGTTAAACTTGACGAGCCTAGCATATACAGATATGGCCTCGGAACACGGAGACCGAAAGGTCGAGCGTGAATCATATAGTAGATATGATCAACATATTGATGTTCACCATTGAAAACTACTCCATCTCACGTGATGATCGGACATGGTTTAGTTGATTTGGATCACGTGATCACTTAGATGACTAGAGAGATGTCTGTCTAAGTGGGAGTTCTTAAGTAATATGATTAACTGAACTTAAATTTATCATGAACTTAGTCCTGGTAGTATTTTGCAAATTATGTTGTTGATCAATAGCTCGCGTTGTTGCTTTCATATGTTTATTTTGATATGTTCCTAGAGAAAACTGTGTTGAAAGATGTTAGTAGCAATGATGCGGATTGGATCCGTGATCTGAGGTTTATGCTCATTGCTGCGCAGAAGAATTATGTCCTTGATGCACCGCTAGGTGACAAACCTATTGCAGGAGCAGATGCAGACGTTATGAACGTTTGGCTAGCTCAATATGATGACTACTTGATAGTTTAGTGCACCATGCTTAACGGCTTAGAATCGGGACTTCAAAGACGTTTTGAACGTCATGGACCATATAAGATGTCCCAGGTATTGAAGTTAATATTTCAAGCAAATAACCGAGTTGAGAGATATGAAGTCTCCAACAAGTTCTATAGCTAAAAGATGGAGGAGAATCGCTCAACTAGTGTGCATGTGCTCAGATTGTCCGGGTACTTCAATCGCTTGAATCAAGTGGGAGTTAATCTTCCAGATAAGATAGTGATTGACATAATTCTCTAGTCACCATCACTAAGTTACTAGAACTTCGTGATGAAACGATTCTCGAGCTCTTCGTGATGTCGAAATCGACGAAGGTAGAAATCAAGAAAGAGCATCAAGTGTTGATGATTGACGAGACCGCTAGTTTCAAGAGAAGGGCAAAGGGAAAGAAAGGGAACTTCAAGTGGAAAGACAAGCAAGTTGTCAGTCCTGCGAAGAAGCCCAAAGCTGGACCATAGCCTGAAACTGAGTGCTTACACTGCAAAGGAAATAGTCACTAGAAGCGGAAATGCCCTGAATATTTGGTGGATAAGAAGGATGGCAAAGTGAACAAGGGTATATTTGATATACAGGTTATTGATGTGTGCCTTACTAGTTGAGGGAGTCCTGGACTAGGCGGTGTTCGGACAGCCGGACTATCATCGTCCGCCGGACTCCAAGACTACGAAGATACAAGATTGAAGACTCCGGCCCGTGTCCGGATGGGACTTTCCTTGGCGTGGAAGGCAAGCTTGGCGATACGGATATGTAGATCTCCTACCATTGTAACCGACTCTGTGTAACCCTAGCCTCCTCCGGTGTCTATATAAACCGGAGGGCTTTAGTCCGTAGGACAACATACATTACAACAATCATACCATAGGCTAGCTTCTAGGGTTTAGCCTTCTTGATCTCGTGGTAGATCCACTCTTGTAATACCCATATCATCAATATTAATCAAGCAGGACGTAGGGTTTTACCTCCATCGAGAGGGCCCGAACCTGGGTAAAACATCGTGTCCCTTGTTTCCTGTTACCATCCGCCTAGATGCATAGTTCGGGACCCCCTACCCGAGATCCGCCGGTTTTGACACCGACATTGGTGCTTTCATTGAGAGTTCCTCTGTGTCGTCACCGATAGGCTTGATGGCATCTTCAACCAACAACGCTGTCCAGGGTGAGACTTTTCTCCCCGGACAGATCTTCGTATTCGGCGGCTTCGCACTGCGGGCTAATTCGCTTGGCCATCTGGAGCGGATCGAAAGCTACGCCCCTGGCCGTCAGGTCAGATTCGGAAGCCTAAACTTCACGGCCGATGTCCGCGGAGACTTGATCTTCGACGGACTCGAGCCACAGCCGAGCGCGCTGCACTGTGACGATGGGGATGATCTAGCTCTGCCGCCGAACAGTGCCTTGGTGGCCGCACATGAATCCGCTTCGGCCATCAGTCCGGAGCCGATCGCCTAGATCGAGGATCGGTGGATAGACGCTGCCTCGGGGGCTTCAACTTCCTCGGCGATGGAGCCAAATATTAACCTTGTCCCCCGCGAAACTTGTGATTCCGAGGTGCCGGACTCCTTGCCGGACTCCGAACCTCCCGCACCTCTACCAATCGATTCGGATTGGGCGCCGGTTATGGAATTCACCGCCGCGGACATCTTCCAGTACTCGCCTTTTGGCGACATCCTGAATTCACTAAAGCACCTCTCGTTATCGGGAGAGACCTGGCCGGACTATGGCCAGGATGGTTGGGACGCGGACGACGAAGAAATTCAGAGCCCACCCACCACCCACTTCGTAGCCACTGTCGAAGATCTAACCGACATGCTGGACTACGACTCCGAAGACATCGACGCTATGGACGACAATGCCGGAGACGAACAAGAACCAGCGCCTATAGGGCACTGGAAGGCCACCTCGTCATATGACGTATACATGGTGGATACCCCAAAAGATGGGGACGGCGAAGAAACAGCGGAGGCAGATCCTTTGAAGAAACAGCCCAAGCGCCGGCGTCAGCGGCGCCGCTCTAAATCCCGCCACAGCAAGAATGGAGATTCCGGCACGGGAGATAATAATACCCCAGAGAGTGCCGAAGACAATCCCCTCCAGCAAGACTCAGTGCAGGAGGATGCAGAAGCAAGCCCTCACGAAAGGGCGGCAGACGAAGAGGTTGAGGATCATAACTATATGCCTCCCTCCGAAGACGAGGCAAGCCTCAACGATGACGAATTCGTCGTACCTGAGGATCCCGTCGAACAAGAGCGTTTCAAGCACAGGCTTATCGCCACAGCAAACAGCCTAAAGAAAAAGCAGCAACAACTTCAAGCTGATCAGGACCTGTTGGCCGATCGATGGACCGAGGTCCTCGCGGCCGAAGAGTATAAACTCGAACGCCCCTCCAAAAGCTACCCAAGACGCAAGCTGCTCCCCCGATTAGAGGAGGAGGCATACATACCTTCATCACCAGCGCACGATATGGCTGATCGACCACCCCGTGGCCGTGACAGAGAGGCATCCAGCCCCCCAGCCAAGACCCTACCCCGGCATCGCTCCAAAAGCACGAAGCCAAGAGGGAACGCGCCGGACTTGCGGGATATGTTGGAGGACAAAGCAAGACAATCCAGATCCATCTATGGATCACGTGGGCGCCCCATGACCCAGGACGAATACCGTCGTACCGGATATAATAACCCCGGCCGGGCCGAACACGGGAGACAACGCTCCCTCGAGCTGCATCGTGATATTGCTCAATACAGAGGCGCCGCACACCCACTATGCTTCACTGACGAAGTAATGGATCATCAAATCCCTGAAGGGTTTAAACCCGTAAACATTGAATCCTACGATGGCACAACAGACCCCGCGGTTTGGATAGAAGATTATCTTCTCCACATCCATATGGCCCGCGGCGACGATCTCCACGCCATCAAGTATCTCCCACTCAAGCTTAAAGGACCAGCTCGGCATTGGCTTAACAGCTTGCCCGCAGAATCTATTGGCTGTTGGGAAGACCTGGAGGCCGCATTCCTTGATAATTTCCAAGGCACGTACGTGCGACCACCAGACGCCGACGACCTAAGCCACATCATTCAGCAGCCAGACGAATCGGCCAGACAATTCTGGACGCGGTTCTTGACGAAGAAAAAACAAATCGTCGACTGTCCGGATGTAGAGGCCCTTGCAGCCTTCAAGCATAACATCCGCGACGAATGGCTAGCCCGGCACCTGGGCCAAGAAAAGCCGAAATCTATGGCAGCCCTAACATCATTAATGACTCGCTTCTGTGCGGGAGAGGATAGCTGGCTAGCCCGTAGTAACAATCTCCGCAAACATTCTGGCAGTCCGGATACTAAGGACAACAACGGCAGGTCACGTCTAAACAAGAACAAACGCCACATTAACGGCGATGACAAGGAGGATACGGCAGTCAACGCCGGATTCCGAGGCTCTAAACCCGGTCAACGGAAGAAGCCATTCAAAAGAACCACTCCGGGTCCATCCAATTTGGACCGAATACTCGACCGCTTATGCCAGATACATGGCACCCCTGAAAAACCAGCCAATCACACTAATAGAGATTGCTGGGTGTTCAAACAAGCAGGCAAGTTAATTGCCAAAAACAACGACAAGGGGCTAAACAACGATGACGAGGAAGAGACCCGACCGCCGAACAATAGAGGACAGAAGGGTTTTCCCCCACAAGTGCGGACGGTGAACATGATCTACGCAACCCATATACCCAAGAGGGAGAGGAAGCGCGCACTAAGGGACGTCTATGCGATGGAGCCAGTCGCCCCGAAGTTCAATCCATGGTCCTCTTGTCCGATCACCTTCGATCGAAGAGACCATCCGACCAGCATACGCCATGGCGGATTCGCCGCATTGGTTTTAGACCCAATCGTCGATGGATTTCACCTCACGAGAGTCCTGATGGACGGCGGTAGTAGCCTGAACCTGCTTTATCAGGATACAGTGCATAAGATGGGCATAGACCCCTCAAGGATTAAACCTACAAAGACAACCTTTAAAGGTGTCATACCAGGAGTGGAAGCCAATTGTACAGGCTCAGTCACACTGGAAGTGGTCTTCGGATCCCCGGATAATTTCCGGAGCGAAGAGTTAATCTTCGACATAGTCCCGTTTCGCAGCGGCTATCACGCTCTGCTCGGACGAACCGCGTTTGCAAAATTCAACGCGGTGCCGCATTATGCATAACTAAAGCTCAAGATGCCAGGCCCTCGTGGAGTCATCACGGTCAATGGGAATACGGAACGCTCCCTCCGAACGGAGGAACATACAGCGGCTCTCACGGCAGAAGTACAGAGTAGCCTCTTGAGGCAATTCTCCAATCCGGCCGTTAAACAGCCGGATACAGCAAAACGCGCCCGAAGCCATACCAACCAAGACCACCTGGCGCGATCAGAGCATGCGTAGCAATGCGGCCCCAACCCTCGCCTGCGTATAATCGCAATAATAACACTCCGCGTACATCATTACGCTTTGGAGATACCATGGGCACAGGGGAGGGGGCACGATCGCAACGGACCCAGAGTATGGTTCGACCACACCGGGGGCTCGCAAGTGTGCCCCCCTTTCCTTTTTTGTCTTTATCTTTCTTCTTTTATGTACATAGGACTCCGTTCACCCGAAGCCCTGTACGGCGGTGCACCTGCCGAACTCATGATGCAACAGTCAGGGGCTAAAGAAGGCTGCGACGAACACTAAGGTGGTTTCCATTACGAGCATTAAATTCGATTATATACACCAAGTCCGCAGCTCACCCCTGGAGGGGGACATGTTTAATTAGTCCAAATCCCTTGCTTACCGCACTATTTGTATCAGTCCGCACTCATAGCAGGCTTTCTTTAATAAATAATGCAGCACTTCTTAACTGCAATTGCATTACCTTTTATATATATATGTTCATTACATGACATCTTGCACCCGTATATTTTGGTACGGCCGAATACACCAGGGGCTTATGTTCCCCACATTTTGGTGTGATAAGTCCGAACACTTTCACAAGTGCGGCACCCCGAACTTATAGCATTATATGAATCGGCTCCGAATCATGTCTTGGGTCAATAGTTGGGTTTGCCCGGCTCCCACGTTTTGGTGCCTTATGTTCCGTTCTGTCGGCTAAGGTGGCACCGGGAGAACCACTGCGATTGCGCCCCGGTTGAGCCAGGCGAGCGCCTCAGTGGAGAAAGCTAAAACTGACTGGCATGATAAGGCAAGAGACTGGTCGCTGTTCGAGAGGTTTTTTCGGGTCCTTAAAGACTCACTCCGCTTCGAGCGAAGTTCCGGACACTGTCCGACGAAGGCGTGGATAGCGTCCCGGATTCGGTCTTCCGAATACCAGGGGCTTCGCCGAAATTTAAAATTATAGAATTCTATGGCTAGGTGAGAGTGTTCAAGCATTATAAGTCCGGTTGCCTTGTTCGTTGTGTTGAGCGCCTCCCTAGATGGACCCAACAATGGGAACAAGAGTGCTCATGTTTATCCCGAACACCCCAGCACGTGTGGCTTGGGGGCTGAAGCCAACGACTTGCCATCTCTCAGACTTTATAAACGGCCGCACAGAAGGTAATATTTTAAATTAACAAAGCGTTGCTCAAAGCGCACATGAACAAAGTTTCAGCGCACAGGATAATACATAGCAAATTCACTCAAAGATTACATTCCCGGAGCACTCATCCGCAATAGCGCGGGCTCCCTTCAGGACAGTTTTATAATACATCTCTGGTGTGTGATACTCCTTGCCCGGTGGCGGTGGGTCCGCGAGAAGCTTCTCCGCATCCAACCTGCCCCACTGCACCTTTGTGCGGGCAAGGGCCCGGCGAGCGCCTTCAATGCAGGCGGAGCGCTCGATGACATCCACCCAGGGGCAGGCATCCACCAGCCGCCGCACGAGGCCAAAGTAGCTTCCAGGCACGGCCTGTCTAGGCCACAGCCGGACTATCAGGCCCTTCATGGCCTCTTCAGCTACCTTGTGGAGTTCGACCAGCTGCTTCAGCTAGTCGCTTGGGAGCACCGGATGGCCGGCCTCAGCGTACTGAGACCAGAAGACCTTCTCCGTCGAGCTCCCCTCCTCGCCACGATAAAATGCGGCGGCATCAGACGCACTACGCGGCAGATCTGCAAACGCCCCTGGAGAACTCCGAACGCGGGCAAGTATCAGGTATTTTACATTAACATGCTTGCTTTGCATGAAAAATGCCTTACCCGCCGCTATCTTCTTTATATCTTCAACCTCCTGAAGGGCCTTATGGGCCTCGGCCTTGGCGGACTTGGCACTTTCGAGAGCCGAGGCAAGCTCGGACTCTCGAGTCTTGGAGTCACGCTCCAAGCTCTCATGCTTTTCCATGAGAGCCTGGAGCTCTTGCCGAACTTCCGCCACCCGTGCCTCCTGCTTTTCTTTCTCCGCCCGTTCCGCGGCCGCACTGCGTTCGGCCGCGGACACAGCCTCCTTTAGGGCTGCCACCTCGTTAGTGGCCCCTGCAACACACATATTATCCCTGTTAATTTTATTGCAACCAAAATCCTTTTCTGTAAGGTAACCATTCAAAGTGGTGTGACTCACCTTCTTTGTCCTCGAGCTGCTTTTTGTCATGGCCGAGCTCTTGCTCGGACCGCTCGAGATCCTTCTTCAGCACATCGACCTCCGCCGTTAGTGCGGCAGAGGTCAGCAGCGCAGCCTGCACACCCATATTGACATATGTTAAGCAACCCTGCGTATATCTTGTTAGATCCTCCGTCCGGCTCTTCTTTCCGAACACCGCACTGAGCATTAGGGGCTACTGTCTATGCGGTATTACATTACATAATTTTAACTTCTTACCTCAAAGCCTGTTAGAAGGCTGCTGCAGGCTTCCGTCAGCCCGCTTTTGGCGAGCTGAACCTTGTGAATCACCGCACTCATGATAGTGCGGTGTTCTTCCTCGATGGAAGCGCCTTTAAGCGCCTCCAGCAAGTTATCCGGCGCCTCCAGTTGGACGGAAGCCGCCGGTGTCACGGTCTTGCCCTTCTTTCGAAGGAGCCGCTTGCCGGACTCTGGAACCACTGCGGGTTCTGTTGTAGAGTCCGGCGCAAAGTCTGGGACGCTGCCTGATGGCGCCCCCGGAGCCTCCTCCTGATGGGTCCCTCTCTGGGATCCCACCTCGGCGTCCTCATTGGTGCGTGGGGTAGAGGCAGCCGGAAGTGAGTCCACCTCCGACGGGGCCAATGACCCGCTCGATGAGTCGGGGAGATCATCGCCAGCCGGACTATGGACCAAATGCGGCGTTAGAAGGACACTATGCGACATAAAAATATTGCATATCAAGGATCCGGATACTTACGATCTTGCCGGACGCCTGGCCCTTGGAGGCCACTCCTCCTCGCCAATGTTGGTGTTGGCAAAACTGTCTGGGGGGATAGTCCTCCCCCTCTTGGACCCTTCGGCCTCCCCTATTGGGGAAGCCTTCCTCTTCTTCTCTCCCTCTTCTGGGAGAGAATCCTCCTCCTCCTCCTCGTCTTCGGGGGAGGATTCCGCCTCGTCGTCGGACACCTAATTGCGGGAACTCTTTCGACTCCCTGCGGCCACCTTCTTGGCCTTCTTCTCCGGCACCACGTGCGGTGCCGGAACCAGCAGCCCTGCTAAACGGGCGTTCACTGGGTCTTCTGGCATAGGAGCCGGGCTGATAAGCAGCTTGGCCTTCTCCAGCCATTCCTGTCAAAGGAAAAGACAGAATGAAACCCCTCTAGAATCAATTTGATTACCACAAGTGTCCCGTAAAGGGGTTGAATCACTTACCTCGTCAGCTGGATGCTGCGAGTGAAATCCGCGATCTTCTGTCGCCGATGCGGGGGCTTCGGCGCCCTTAAATAGCACCCTCCAGGCGCCTTCGTATGTCGTACCGAAGAGCCTGCTCAGCGCCTGGTGCTGTTCCGGATCGAACTCCCACAGATTAAATGCCCGTTCTTGGCATGGGAGAATCCGGCGGACGAGCATGACTTGGACCACGTCGACGAGTCTGAGCTTGCCGCTCACCAGCTTCTGGATGCAGACTCGGAGTCCCGTCAGCTCCTTCGGATTGCCCCACAGCAAGCCCTTCTCTTTCCAGGAGGTGAGCTGCGTGGGGACGCCAGATCTAAACTCGAGGGCCGCCGCCCATGCGGCCTTGCGCGGCTCGGTGATATAGAACCACCCCGATTGCCACCCCTTGACGGAGTCCACGAAGGCCCCTTCGAGACAAAGGACGTTGGGTAGTTTACCCAACATGGCGCCTCCGCATTCCGCTTGCGTGCCCTTCACAACCTTCGGCTTGACGTTGAAGGACTTGAGCCACAGGCCGAAGTGGGGCCGGATGCAGAGAAAAGCCTCGCACACGACGACGATGAACGCCGAGATGTTGAGGATGAAGTTCGGCGCCAGATCGTGGAAATCCAGGCCGTAGTAGAACATGAGCCCCCGGACGAATGGATGGAGCGGAAAGCCCAGTCCGCGGAGGAAGTGGGGAAGGAAGACGACCCTCTCATTGGGCCCAGGGGTAGGGATGAGCTGCCCCTCGTCGGGCAGCCGATGCGCGATATCGCCGGAAAGATATCCGGTGTTGCGCAGGTTGGTGATGTGCTCCTCCTTAACGGTGGAGACCAACCATTTGCCTCCCGCTCCGGACATATTCGGAGAAGGTCGAGGCGAGATGCGCAAGCTTGGGCGTTGGAGCTTGAGTGTGCGGAGACGGATAAGCAAAGGAGGAAGAAGGCGTAGGTGAGAAGGAAAATCCTTATCCCTTATATATAGGCGGACGAAACTATGCGTCCCCCACCGGCCTGGTAAAACTCTCTTATCTCCCAAGCGCCACCATCAATGGCGCGGTTGGGTTACCCACGTCCGTATTGATGAGAATCCCGGGATAAGGGGAACACGATCTCTGCTTCGACAAGACGTGCCAAGGAAACCGCTTCGCTAAACGTGCTGAGGTGGTACAGTAAAAAACGATTTAAACAAAGGCTTGGTAGCGGTGTGATGTCACGCCGCGTAATACGTCAGCAGATTGAACTGGTGTACATTTTATTCTCTCTACGGTGGAATGTGGAATTTGTTTTGCAGAGCCGGACACTATCCTGGTGTTTTTGATCTTCTCTGGATTATTCAAGGGAGGAACCCGCCTTGCAACGCCGAACATTATGCGCGCCGGACTTGTCATCATTGAAGCCTGGTTCAGGGGCTACTGAGGGAGTCCTGGACTAGGGGGTGTCCGGACAGCCGGACTATCATCGTCCGCCGGACTCCAAGACTACGAAGATACAAGATTGAAGACTCCGGCCCGTGTCCGGATGGGACTTTCCTTGGCGTGGAAGGCAAGCTTGGCGATACGGATATGTAGATCTCCTACCATTGTAACTGACTCTGTGTAACCCTAGCCTCCTCCGGTGTCTATATAAACCGGAGGGCTTTAGTCCGTAGGACAACATACATTACAACAATCATACCATAGGCTAGCTTCTAGGGTTTAGCCTCCTTGATCTCGTGGTAGATCCACTCTTGTAATACCCATATCATCAATATTAATCAAGCAGGACGTAGGGTTTTACCTCCATCGAGAGGGCCCGAACCTGGGTAAAACATCGTGTCCCTTGTCTCCTGTTACCATCCGCCTAGACGCACAGTTCGGGACCCCCTACCCGAGATCCGCCGATTTTGACACCGACACTAGTGTTTATAGTAGCCCCTGAGTATTTTATACTTGTACGGTTGCTAAGATTAGTAACTCGAAACAGGAGTTACAGAATAAACAGAGACTAGTTGAAGGGGAAGTGAAGATGAGTGTTGGAGGTAGTTCCAAGACTGATATGATCATCATCGCACACTCCCTATACTTTCGGGATTAGTGCTAAACCTAAAAAAATGTTATTTGGCATTTGCGTTGAGCATGAATATTATTTGATCATGTTTATTGCAATACGGTTATTCATTTAAAATCAGAGAATAATTGTTGTTCT
Organism: Triticum timopheevii; assembly: GCA_963921465.1. Classification (NCBI taxonomy): domain Eukaryota; kingdom Viridiplantae; phylum Streptophyta; class Magnoliopsida; order Poales; family Poaceae; genus Triticum; species Triticum timopheevii. The sequence goes on from OY997270.1 coordinate 317,967,908, forward strand.
TTACATGAATAAAACCTTCGATGGTCATACACCCAATGAAAATAATTTGTTGGATCTCGATCGTAGTGATACACATATTCATAATATGGATGCAAAAAGATGCAAAGTTAATAATGATAGTGCAACTTATTTGTGGCACTGCCGTTTGGGTCATATCAGTGTAAAGCGCATGAAGAAACTCCATAAAGATGGATTTTCGGAATCACTTGGTTATGAATCATTTGATGCTTGCGAACCGTGCCTTTTGGGCAAGATGACTAAAACTCCGTTCTTCGGAACAATGGAACGAGTTACTGACTTGTTGGAAATAATACATACTGATGTATGCAGACCAATGAGTATGAAGGCTCGTGGCAAGTATCGTTATTTTCTGACCTTCACAAGATGATTTGAGCAGATATGGGTATATCTACTTGATGAAACATAAGTCTGAAATAGTTGAAAGGTTCAAAGAATTTCAGAGTGAAGTGGAAAAATCATCGTAACAAGAAAATAAAATTTCTACGATCTGATCGTGGAGATAAATATTTGAGTTACGAGTTTGGTCTTCAATTAAAATAATGTGGAATAGTTTCACAGCTCACGCCACCTGGAACACCACAATGTTATGGTGTGTCTGAACGTCGTAACCGCACTTTATTGGATACTGTGCGATCTATGATGTCTCTTACTGATTTACCACTATTGTTTTGGGGTTATGCATTAGAGACAGCTGCATTCACGTTAAAAGGGCACCATCTAAATCCGTTGAGATGACACCGTATGAACTATGGTTTAGCAGTAAACCTAAGCTGTCATTTCTTAAAGTTTGGAGTTGCGATGCTTATATGAAAAAGGTTTTCAACCTGATAAGCTTGAACCCAAATCGGAGAAATGCGTCTTCATAGAATACCCAAAGGAAACTGTTGGGTACACCTTCTATCACAGATCCGAAGGCAAAAAACATTTGTTGCTAAGAATGGATCCTTTCTAGAGAAGGAGTTTCTCTCGAAAGAAGTGAGTGGGAGGAAAGTAGAACTTGATGAGGTAACTGTACCTGCTCCCGAATTGGAAAATAGTTCATCACTGAAATCAGTTCCAGTGATTCCTACACCAATTAGTGAGGAAGCTAATGATGATGATCATGAAACTTCTGATCAAGTTACTACAGAACCTCGTAGGTCTTCTAGAGTACGGTCCGCACCAGAGTGGTACGGTAATCCTGTTCTGGAAGTCATGTTACTAGACCATGATAAACCTACGAACTATGAGGAAGCGATGATGAGCCCAGATTCCGCAAAATGGCTGGAGGCCATAAAATCTGAGATATGATCCATGTATGAGAACAAAGTATGGACTTTGATTGACTTGCTCGATGATCAGCAAGCCATGTTAAATAAATGGATCTTCAAGAGGAAGACGGACACTGATAGTAGTGTTACTATCTACTAAGCTGGACTTGTTACAAAAGGTTTTCAACAAGTTCAAGGTGTTGAATACGATGAGATTTTCTCACTCGTATCGATGCTGAAGTCTGTCTGAATCATGTTAGCAATTGCCACATTTTATGAAATCTGGCAAATGGATGTCAAAACTGCATTCCTTAATGGATTTATTAAAGAAGAGTTGTATATGATGCAACCAGAAGGTTTTGTCAATCCTAAAGATGCTAACAAAGTGTGCAAGCTCCAGCAATCCATTTATGGACTGGTGCAAGCCTCTCGGAGTTGGAATATACGCTTTGATGAGTTGATCAAAGCATATGGTTTTATGCAGACTTTTTGAGAATCCTGTATTTACAATAAAGTGAGTGGGAGTTCTGTAGCATTTCTAATATTATATGTGGATGACATATTGTTGATTGGAAATGATATAGAAATTCTGGATAGCATGAAAGGATACTTGAAAAAGAGTTTTTCAAAGCAAGACCTCGGTGAAGCTGCTTACATATTGAGCATCAAGATCTATATAGATAGATCAAGACACTTGATAAGATTTTTCAATGAGTACATACCTTGATAAATTTTTGAAATAGTTCAAAATGAAACAGTCAAAGAAGGAGTTCTTGCCTGTGATGAAAAGGTGTGAAGTTGAGTAAGACTCAAGACCCGACCATGGCAGAAAATAGAAAGAGAATGAAAACTCATTCCCTATGCCTCAGTCATAGGTTCTATAAAAGTATGCCATGCTATGGACCAGACCTATTGTATACTCTGCCCTGGTTTGGCAAGGGAGTACAATAGTGATCTAGGAGTAGATCACTTGACATTGATCAAAATTATCCTTAGTGGAATAAGGATATGTTTCTCGATTGTGGAGGTGACAAAAAGGTTCGTCGTAAAGGGTTACGTCGATACAAGTTTTGGCACTGATCCAGATGACTCTAAAGTCTCAATCTGGATACATATTGAAAGTGGGAGCAATTAGCTAGAGTAGCTCCATGCACAGCATTGTAGACATAGAATATTTGCAAAATACATACGGCTCTGAATGTGACAGACCCGTTGACTAAGCTTCTCTCACGAGCAAAACATGATCACACCTTAGTACTCTTTGGGTGTTAATCACATAAGCGATGTGAACTAGATTATTGACTCTAGTAAACCCTTTGGTGTTGGTCACATGACGATGTGAACTATGGGTGTTAATCATATACAGATATGAAAATTAGTGTTAAATCACATGGCGATGTGAACTAGATTATTGACTCTAGTGCAAGTGGCAGACTGAAGGAAATATGCCCTAGAGGCAATAATAAAGTTATTATTTATTTCCTTATTTCATGATAAATGTTTATTATTCATGCTAGAATTGTATTAACCGGAAACATAATACATGTGTGAATACATAGACAAACATAGTGTCACTAGTATGCCTCTACCTGACTAGCTCGTTTATCAAAGATGGTTATGTTTCCTAGCCATGGACAAAAGAGTTGTCATTTGATTAACAGGATCACATCATTAGGAGAATGATGTGATTGACATGACCCATTCCGTTAGCCTAGCACTTGATCGTTTAATATATTGCTATTGCTTTCTTCATGACTTATACATGTTCCTGTAACTATGAGATTATGCAACTCCCATTTACCGGAGGAACACTTTGGGTGCTACCAAACGTCACAACATAACTGGGTGATTATAAAGGAGTACTACAGGTGTCTCCGAAGGTACATGTTGGGTTGGCGTATTTGGAGATTAGGTTTTGTCACTCCGATCGTCGGAGAGGTATCTCTGGGCCCTCTCGGTAATGCACATCACTATAAGCCTTGCAAGCAATGTGACTAATGAGTTAGTTGCGGGATGATGCATTACGTAACGAGTAAAGAGACTTGCCGGTAACGAGATTGAACTAGGTATTGGGATACCGACGATCGAATCTCGGGCAAGTAACATACCGATGACAAAGGGAACAACATATGTTGTTATGCGGTTTGACCGATAAAGATCTTCGTAGAATATGTAGGAGCCAATATGGGCATCCAGGTTCCGCTATTGGTTATTGACCGAGAATAGTTCTAGGTCATGTCTACATAGTTCTCGAACCCGTAGGGTCCGCACGCTAAAGGTTTCGATGACAGTTATATTATGAGTTTATGAGTTTTGATGTACCGAAGGAGTTCGGAGTCCCGGATGAGATCGGGGACATGACGAGGAGTCTCGAAATGGTGAAGACGTAAAGATTGATATATTGGACGACTATATTCGGAGTTCGGAAAGGTTCCGAGTGATTCGGGTATTTTCGGAGGTACCGGGGAGTTACGGGAATACGAGGAAGAAGCAATGGTGAAAGTGCAACTAATCCCCGGGTGGTTTTGGTAATTAATAACAACATATATATCATTGAACTAATAGTTTCTTGAGAATAATTTCAGAAAGTTCAGTGATATGGGTATGGCAAGGACTGAAGAAGTGGACCCCTCAAAATGCTAAGGCAAGCATTGGCAAAAGCTCAAGACTCCATTTTTGGTTTAGTGATCCAAGATCACATTGAGTCTATAGGAAAGCCAATACTATTAAAAGGGGATGAGGTTATGATAATGATCTGGTTGCTCAAAGTGCTTAGTGATACATCTCCTAAACTATCAGCAACTCTCACTTCCATAATACACTCATAAGTAATCTCGGTCCCACCGATTTTCCAAACCCAGTCACACCGAGATGAACCACCTCAGCCATATAGCCAAACCCTAGAATTCTCGGATTTTCCGATTCTGAACTCGGTCTCACCGAAACTTGAGTTGCCAAGCTTCTGTAACCTTCTGTCATCAAATCGGTGTCACCGAGATGATGAAGTCGGTCCCACCGAGATTGGCAAGCTCTTGTCTTTGGACGAATCGGACTCACCGAGTTTGTATTTTCGGTCCCACCGAAAATCCCAACGTTCACATGATTTGAACTTTCGGTCTCACCGAGTTGTCAACTTCGGTCTGACCGAGATTGGTCAAATGTGTGTAACGGTTGGATTTTGTGTGGAGGCTATAAATACCCCTCCACCCCCTCTTCATTCGTGGAGAGAGCCATCAGAAAGAACTACCACTCCTACCTTACATTTCTGAGAAGAAAACTACCTACCCTTGTGTTGAGATCAAGTAGCTCCACTCCCACCATATGAAACTTGATCTCTAGCCTTCCCAAGTTGCTTTCCACTCAATCCTTTCTTCCACCACAGCCAAATCAGTGAGGAGAGTTGAGTGTTGGGGAGATTATCATTTGAAGCACAAGAGCAAGGAGTTCATCATCACCAACACCATCTATTACCTTTTGGAGGGTGGTGCCTCCTAGATTGGTTAGGTGTCGCTTGGGAGCCTCCGTCGAGATGTGGAGTTGAACCAAGAAGTTTGTAAGGGCAAGGAGATCGCCTACTTCATGAAGATCTACCCCGAGTAAGGCTAGCCCTCCGTGGGCGTAGGCCATGATGGCATAGACAAGGTTGCTTCTTCGTGGACCCTTCGTGGGTGGAGCCCTCCGTGGACTCTCGCAGCCGTTACCCTCCGTGGGTTGAAGTCTCCATCAACGTGGATTGACGATAGCACCACCTATCGGAACCACGAGAAAAAATCTCCGTGTCTCCAAATTGCGTTTGCTCTTCTCCACCTCTCTTTACTACATGTGCAATTTACTTTCCGCTGCCTATACTCTAGAATTGCATGTGTAGGGTGATACTTGACTTGATCATCATTGTGAACTTGCCAAAAACTTGTCTTTATCAAAAGGCTGAATTTTTATATTGTCAAGTAGTCTAATCACCCCCCCTCTAGACATACTTTCGATCCTACAAGTGGTATCAGAGCTTTGGTCTCCATTGTATTGGTTTCCATTGCATTGGACTCCATAAGCTTGGTTTCACAACCTAGGAGAGTATGGCGTCTAGTGAGGGTAATTTTCGTAGAGGTCCTTACTTTGATGGTACAAATTTTGCTAGTTGGAAGCATAAAATGAAAATGCATATTCTTGGTCATAACCCAGCCGCATGGGGCATTATTTGTGTTGGTTTGCAAGGTGAGTTCTTCGAGGAAGGAAAAGTTCCGGATCGCGAAGCTACAACGGATGAATTGCGGATGTTGCAAAACAATGCTCAAGCTTGTGACATTCTATTCAATGCTTTGTGTCCCGAGGAGTTCAACAAAATCAGCCGTCTTGAGAATGCAAAAGAGATTTGGGATACTTTGGTTGAAATGCACGAAGGTACCGAGTCCGTGAAGGAATCAAAGCTAGATATTCTTCAAGGTCAACTTGACAAGTTCAAGATGAAGGATGGTGAAGGAGTCGCTGAAATGTACTCTAGGCTTGCTCTCATCACAAATGAGATTGCCAGCTTAGGAAGCGAAGAAATGACCGACCGATTCATCATCAAAAAGATTCTCAGAGCTTTGGATGGAAAGTATGACACCGTGTGCACTTTGATCCAAATGATGCCAAACTACAAGAATCTCAAGCCAACCGAAGTCATTGGAAGAATTGTTGCTCATGAGATGACACTTAAGGATAAGGAAGAGCTTCACAACAAGTCAAGTGGTGCTTACAAAGCTACAAGTGATGCTCCCACAACCTCAAGTGACAAGTTAGTTTCCAATGAAGAGTTAAGCCTAATGGTCAAGAACTTCAACAAATTCTACAAGAATAGAGGCAAAGAGAGAAGCTCAAAGTCTAGATCATATGATGAAAAGAGATCTTCTAGTCGTGATCGAAACTGCTACAATTGTGGAAGACCCGGACACTACTCAAATGAGTGTACGGCTCCCCACAAGAGAAGAGAAGAATCTCCAAGAAGAAGAAGCTCAAGAGATGAGTCACCTCGGAAAGAGAGAAGGAGCAGAGATGATCGTTATGAACGAAGACCCTCTCGGAGAAGCAAGGATTCGGAGAGGAAAGACAAGTCATCAAGGAGCTACACAAGAAGAAAACATCAAGCTCATGTAGGTGAATGGGTCTCCGGCTCCGACTCCGACAATCATTCCGAAAGAAGCTATCACTCCAACTCCGACTACAGTCAAGATGAAGGTGTTGCCGGTCTTGCTCTCGTGTCCTCCAACTCCAACTCCTATGACTTATTTGATTCACCAAATGAGGGAATTGGAAGATGCTTCATGGCTAAAGGCCTCAAGGTATCACACCCTGAATTCATTGACTTTGATAGTGATGAGGATGACTTGCTTGGTGAAGATGAGCTTTTACATGACAAATCTAGTGAGCCTAGTAATGATGAACATGCTAGTAGTCTTTATAGTCGAGAAGAGTCGAATGACAATGCTATGAAGGAGATTGAGCGTCTAACTAAAGAACTAAACACTCTTAAGTTAGCTCATGAAACAACTCAAGAAGATCATAGAGAGCTCCTAAGATCTCATGAGAAGCTACGCTTCGAGAAGCTCAATCTAGAGCAAGAACATGAGTTCCTAAAAGCAATCAATGACGATCTTCGAAAGAAGAGTTCTTCATATCTTGCCAAACGACTTCTCTTGTCTAATTTCTTGCCACCTATTAAAACTAAGCATGACAAGCATAAGAAAAATTCTTCATCTAGAAGCAACAATATTGGTTCTAGTAGTTCTCTTGATTCCACTAACAATGTTTCAAGCCAAGTTACACTTGAGTAAGAAAATAGTTTATTGAAAGGGATTATAGAGAAAGGTGTCTACAAGAGCCTTGCCGGAAGCAAGAACTTTGAGGAAATTATTCGCAAGCAAGGGAGGCACCGGAAGAATCAAGGAATTGGTTTTGAGCGAAAGTTCAACGCCGAGGGTGTTGAATGGGAAGAAGGTCAATATCCCACTCCAAAGTTTGTTTCTCAAAAGGAGAAGTACGATCCTACTTCTTCCAATGTGGAACAAGCTCAAGATGATCTTCCACCACAAGACCACAAGCTAAAAGACAAGGACAAGCTTCAAGAGGAGATTGATGCATTTATTGAAGCACCTAAAGCCATGGTCAAGTGGGTTCCCAAGGAAACGTCAAGTTCTACTTCGTCAAGCTCAACTACAACCCCAAGGATTCCCATCAAGATGATGTGGATCCCGAAGAAGAAGAACTAGAGAGTTCTTGAGGGTGACTCCGCCAACATACTTCACTCATATTCATTTTGGCAAGAACTTGTGCAATCAACTTCCACATCTTGCACTAGTTCATGGAGTCACAAACCCTCTTGTTGGTAAGTCAAGGGACAAGGTAATCATAGCTCTCATGGACATCATCCATTGTGTACTTCAATCTATGTCCATGGATATCCTTGTTTGTTCCTTGTGGGACTAACCCATGTAGGTATTGAAAGTGCCCGAATCCAAAGGATTGCTCCCAACTCTTGATGATCTTCATCAACATTGAGCATCCACATCTTCAACATCTACATGAAGTCTTCTACGACAACCCAAGGTTAGTTTGACCCTTTAAAAGGGGTTCTCACATCTAGGGGGAGCTTTGCTCTAAAGAATTGAGCTAAAGCATCTTCAAATGATGTGAACACATCAATGCTTTATGTAAAAGTGGTAACCCCACTTGTGCTTAAACGATGAGTATGACCTATGATCAAATGTTCTCATTTGACTCCTAAGTCAATATACTCATATATAGATGACCTAGTCATCGACAAATTGTGTGATAGTAGCTAGAGTTTTGATTGTGCATGTTTGACACATATTTCATTTGCTATCTTATTGTGTGAGCATGTTGGATGCATGATTTAATCCATTCGAGGACATCCATTTGTTGCTTTGGTCTTTTTGATTTTTTTTTCTGACCAAATGGATGGACAAGAATGCCTAAGTACCTCCCCTAGCTATCTATGCTTTCTTGTCTCAAATTCTATTCATGCTTACATCACAAACTTTGAACAAGTCATTTTCGGACCCTCCGAGTGAGGAGCACTCGGAGCCACCGATCCGTCAAGGGCTAACTTCCAAAACCTTCTAAGTGATTTCGGTCAGACCAACCCACTCAAACTCGGTCAAACCGAAAGCATTTGGATTGATCTAGGTTTTCACCTCGGTGAAACCGAGTTGTGAATTTCGGCGTGACCGAAGTGCATAACTGCCCTGCAGTTATCCATCTCGGTGCCACCGAGTTTTACAACTCGGTCCCACCGACAGCAAAGGGGTATATATACTCCGAGGGCCGCGCGTTGATTTCTACTTCAAAACGCTTCGCCCCCACACCCCTTGCTGCCGTCGCCTGGTCTCCGGATCGTCTCCGTCGTCGCCTGTGCGCCCTCGCCGCAGGTCTCCGTCGCCGTCAACGGACATCTTCTCCGCGCCGTTGCCGCCGTAGAGGAACTCCACCAAGTTAGGGTGAGTTTCGATCCCACTCATGCTCTCATCTCCGATTCAATGCACGTTTGGTTTGCCTGTAATCTTGCCACGATTGAAATCTTCCTGAACACAAGATTAGTTCCTTTGAACGAAATTCGAGTAAAAGTTTTAGGGTTAGGTTTCCGCCGAACACATCTCGGTGAGACCGATTTTACATTCTCGGTATGACCGATTTGGCCTCTGGCCATTGCACTGCACCTTTCGGTCCAACCGAGTTGTGCAAATCGGTGTGACCGAAATGAGGATTTAGTGAAACCCTAGTGTTTTTGACAGGACCGAAACCCACTTCGGTCCAACCGAAAGTGGTGTGAATGCTTCTGTTTGAACACTTCGGATTCACCGAATTTTAAACTCGGACAGACCGAAATGTCTTCTGTGAAAACCTAATACTAGAATTTGAACTCATTCTGTTTGCAAAATCTTCTGCAGTTTGTGATAACTCTTCTACTCTGCCTACACCTTATCTATTCACAGGTTGTCAGCCATGTCAGATGCCAGTGACAGCCAGAACAGGTCTGAGTCACCTATTGCTGATATTCCAGAGGCAGGCACTAGTCCTGAACCCAGCAGCTCATCAGATGATGGTGAGAGGAGCACACCAAGTGGTTTGCCTCCTGCAGCCACCAGGGCCAGAAAGAAGAGGAACTCTGATGAAGAAGATTCTGATTTCATTGTTGAGGAAGAGGTCTCCTCCAAGCCAAAGAGAAAGGTTGTTGCCAAAGAGCCTCAAGGGCAGCAAACCAAGAAAGGCACCAGAAAAGTGAAGCAGTCCACTGTTGCCAAAAAGCTGAGTATGGAAGAGGAAACTACAAACAAGGTGAAGAAAACTTCCAAGAGGAAGAGGATTGTGCATGATGATGCAGCAGAAGAGGATGAGGATGAGGAAGCACCCCAGCCTCCTCAGAAGCCTAAGCTCATGGGTGATGCCATCAGGGCTGGAGCCACTTCAAAGTCCAAGCCATCTGCTCCAGTCAAGGCAGCTCCAGCAAAGCCTGCTGCCAAGCCCAAGAAGACCGTCAGAAACATTCCAGCGTCTGAAAAGAACAAGGATGATGTGCCACCAGCTGTGTCAGATGATGAGGCACCAGTTTTGCTGAAACTTCGTCCAAAACTGCCACTTCACAATGATGCTCATCCTCAAGCTGAAAACATGAAGGAAAGGAAGGATAGAGGTCTCAGGCTATGGAGACAAGCTGATCCATATGCTGTGAGGAGAAGAACTGCTGTTGATCCCAGATTTCACACCAGAGGGCAGCAGGACTTCTATGAGACTGTGCTGATGGACAAGAAGCCCATAGTGGCAGACACCAGATTTGTTGATTGGAAATACATTGACAGTGAAGAGCACAGAGACTTCTTTCCACATGTGCATGAGAGCTTCACTGCATGTGGTGTTGCAGACTTCGTAGGTCAAAAGCTGACAAGTTGGAATGATGAAATGATTATGCAATTCTATGCCACAGCTCATTTCTATCCAGATGGAAAGATCACATGGATGACTGAAGGCCAAAGATTCTCTTCAACTGTAGAAGAATGGGCAGAACTGCTGAATGCTCCAGTGCAGAGAGAGGATGATGTTGATGTCTATGGCATTCCCAAGAAGAACCATGAATCTATGAAGAATATGTACAAGGAGGTTCCAGCTAAGGATTTAGCAATCTGGAAGCTTGGCTCAGTGTATTATCTCCAGGCAGGTCTACCTACCACAAACACTATTCTGAGGCATACCTTGATGCCCAAGTCTGGAGATCATCGCATGATCAGAGGGTACTCTATCAACATGCTGCATATACTTGATGAGAAGGCACCGTTCAAGGTGATGGACTTGATAGTTGAGACTATTAAGAGGACTGCAGCTGACCAGAAAAGGTCGTGTGGATTTGCCCCGCATATTCAGATGCTTATCAATGCCAAGTTTGGCACGGGCACATTCTTGTTGGATAGAGAACACCTACCACTGCAGCCTGAGCATGAGGACAATGATGTTGTGATGGATGAGGAGGATCCAACTTCTGTTGAAGGTCAAGCAAAGATTGAAGCTGCCAAGAAAGCCAAAGCTGAGAAGGAAGCAGCAGCAGCAGCAGCAGCTAAACCAAAGAGTGTTGGAGAGCAGCTCCTTGAAGCTACCCAAAGGATTGAACAACGCCTGGCCAGCATTGTACAGTCTCAGGAGAGCCTTGAGAGGATTGTTGAAGACAAGATCCATGCTCTGGATGTGAAGCTGACTGAAGTGCAAGTAACTGTCAACAAGCTTGAGGCAGATATCGAGGAAGCAAAGAGGGAGAAGGAAGAGCTCATGCGTGAGATGCAGGATGACCTAGTCCAGGATGCTTATGAACAGACTGCTCCGGTTCCCACAGGACCCCGATCAGCTGCTATTCCAGTGACAGACACCAGGACTACAGCCTCAGCACCTCCCACAGCTCCATCAGTTGCTCCAACTCCAGCTCCAGTGACCACTCCTCCAGCTCCACAGACATCAGCAGAAGTCTTCGCCGATGCAGCCATCTCAACTCCAACATCAACCCAGACAGGAGCCGCCAGCAGAGTCCCTAGTGACGTTTAGCTCTATACTTTTCGAACTTTTTGGTAACTTGTTGCCAAAGGGGGAGAAATTGTATAGATCATAGGACTTCGAGAGAGAGAGTGCTGTTGTTTTTTGCGCTTTTGCTCTTTCGTTCTTTTGCGGTCTTTTTGAGATTCTTTTGGTTTTCGTGACATTCTGTGTGTTTGATACTACGTTTGATGAGTGATTGGTCGTACTATGCCTTAATGTGTGCTTAATGCTTATCATATGCTATTCCTATCTTGTATGACCATTTACTCATGTCTTGGTGATTGGGTGCATGCTATTCATTCTTATCATTTTGTGCGCTCCACCAAGATGTATGTGACATGGAAGAGTGACCCATGATCCTAATCGATTGTGCATTTGCATTCAAACGCAAATCTTAAATAATGCACAAATTTAGGGGGAGCTCTTGCTTATCACATACTTCTCAAAGCGACGATATTATTCATTAATTATATCCTTTGTCGAAGCTTTGATCTATATGTTGTCATCAATTACCAAAAAGGGGGAGATTGAAAGTGCAACTAATCCCCGGGTGGTTTTGGTAATTAATAACAACATATATATCATTGAACTAATAGTTTCTTGAGAATAATTTCAGAAAGTTCAGTGATATGGGTATGGCAAGGACTGAAGAAGTGGACCCCTCAAAATGCTAAGGCAAGCATTGGCAAAAGCTCAAGACTCCATTTTTGGTTTAGTGATCCAAGATCACATTGAGTCTATAGGAAAGCCAATACTATTAAAAGGGGATGAGGTTATGATAATGATCTGGTTGCTCAAAGTGCTTAGTGATACATCTCCTAAACTATCAGCAACTCTCACTTCCATAATACACTCATAAGTAATCTCGGTCCCACCGATTTTCCAAACCCAGTCACACCGAGATGAACCACCTCAGCCATATAGCCAAACCCTAGAATTCTCGGATTTTCCGATTCTGAACTCGGTCTCACCGAAACTTGAGTTGCCAAGCTTCTGTAACCTTCTGTCATCAAATCGGTGTCACCGAGATGATGAAGTCGGTCCCACCGAGATTGGCAAGCTCTTGTCTTTGGACGAATCGGACTCACCGAGTTTGTATTTTCGGTCCCACCGAAAATCCCAACGTTCACATGATTTGAACTTTCGGTCTCACCGAGTTGTCAACTTCGGTCTGACCGAGATTGGTCAAATGTGTGTAACGGTTGGATTTTGTGTGGAGGCTATAAATACCCCTCCACCCCCTCTTCATTCGTGGAGAGAGCCATCAGAAAGAACTACCACTCCTACCTTACATTTCTGAGAAGAAAACTACCTACCCTTGTGTTGAGATCAAGTAGCTCCACTCCCACCATATGAAACTTGATCTCTAGCCTTCCCAAGTTGCTTTCCACTCAATCCTTTCTTCCACCACAGCCAAATCAGTGAGGAGAGTTGAGTGTTGGGGAGATTATCATTTGAAGCACAAGAGCAAGGAGTTCATCATCACCAACACCATCTATTACCTTTTGGAGGGTGGTGCCTCCTAGATTGGTTAGGTGTCGCTTGGGAGCCTCCGTCGAGATGTGGAGTTGAACCAAGAAGTTTGTAAGGGCAAGGAGATCACCTACTTCGTGAAGATCTACCCCGAGTAAGGCTAGCCCTCCGTGGGCGTAGGCCATGATGGCATAGACAAGGTTGCTTCTTCGTGGACCCTTCGTGGGTGGAGCCCTCCGTGGACTCTTGCAGCCGTTACCCTCCGTGGGTTGAAGTCTCCATCAACGTGGATTGACGATAGCACCACCTATCGGAACCACGAGAAAAAATCTCCGTGTCTCCAAATTGCGTTTGCTCTTCTCCACCTCTCTTTACTACATGTGCAATTTACTTTCCGCTGCCTATACTCTAGAATTGCATGTGTAGGGTGATACTTGACTTGATCATCATTGTGAACTTGCCAAAAACTTGTCTTTATCAAAAGGCTGAATTTTTATATTGTCAAGTAGTCTAATCACCCCCCCTCTAGACATACTTTCGATCCTACAAATGGGCCTCATGGGCCAAGTGGTGGAAGAGAGGAGGTAGGGCGCGCGGCCCCCCTAGCCCAAACCGAATTGGACTAGGGGGCCGGCCCCACTTTCCTTCTTCTCCTCCCTCTCCTTCCTTCTCCTTCTCCTCCCCTTCCTTCCCTTCTCCTAGTAGGACTTGGAAAGAGGGGGAATCCTACTTGGAGTAGGATTGCCCCCCCTTGGGCGCGCCTCCTCTCCATGGCCGGCCCCCTCCCCCTTGCTCCTTTATATACGGGGGCAGGGGGACACCCCATGACACACAAGTTGATCTACGGATCGTTCCTTAGCCGTGTGCGGTGCCCCCCTCCACCTTATTCCACCTCGGTCGTATCGTCGCGGAGTTTAGGCGAAGCCCTGCGCCGGTAAAACATCATCATCGTCACCACACCGTCGTGTTGATGGAACTCATATCTGGAGCTTTGCTGGATCGGAGCCCGGAGATCGTCATCGAGCTGAACGTGTGCTGAACTCGGAGGTGCCGTACGTTCGGTGCTTGGATCGGTCGGATCGTGAAGACGTACGACTACATCAACCGCGTTGTGCTAACGCTTCCGCTTACGGTCTACGAGGGTACATGGACGAACACTCTCCCCTCTCGTTGCTATATCATCACCATGATCTTGGGTGTGCGTAGGAAATTTTTTGAAATTACTACGTTCCCCAACACTTTCCTCTTCAAGGAAAAAACCAACGCATGCTCAAGAGGTAGCAGCTAGCCGCGCCATGCAACCAAAGTTAATATGACAAAGTCGTGAATGCCAAATATCGGACTCATTATTGTGGCAAACATTATTAATAACTTCAGTGCAAATATCTGACAAAGATAGGCTGTTGGGGATATAACTATTGGGTATGAACCGCCCAGGAGGGGCCGGGTCATACCACTGGAGATAACCCATGAAGATGGCAGGTCATAATAGCCCGCTAACGGCCTAAGACCCAGAGGCGACTTAGGGCCCAAGAGGATGAAACGTCATGAGAGTAACTTGTATCATAAGGCGGGTTTATTTAGTCACCGAGCCGGACACATTGTCTATGAGCCGGCCGGGACTCTGTAAGCCGTTGGGCGTCAACCTGTGTATATAAAGGGACGACTCGGCTGTGAGTTAGGGCAGGAAAGAAGAGATTGAGAACTAGGTCAAGCGTATTCTCTCCCTGGTAATCGAAGCCCAAGCAATAACCACCCTACACTGGATTAGGCTGTTACCTCCACCGCAAGGGGCCGAACCAGTATAAACCCCCTGTGTCCCTTGTCCCATTTAACCCCTTCAAGCTAACTACATTGCGATGGCTCCACACCTAAGTCCTTACGCTATGACATTTGACGTGACAATTCCATGATAGTTGGCGCCCACCGTGGGGCCAGCGCACGACGGTTTTGAGTTCTTGAAGGGCAGATTCGCAAGGCTCAAGGGGTATGCTGTGGGCCGGATGACCAAGAGTCGTCGCGGCAAGCTCTACATCGATGATGAGGGCTGGGGTCCCGAGGCCGACTCAATCAAGTACGGGTATCGGGTCCCCTTTGGCGGAATTCACATCTTCATCGGCAAGATCGGCGAGTCAGAAGCTGAGCCGGACATCTGCACCAACATCGTCGAGTCGGCTCGGCGCGCGCGACCCGCCAAGCCTAAACCCACCCCAAAGCATGTTTTTGTTGATTTCATTCATGGAGCGGAACTAGGAGGATTTGAATTTGGTGGTGAGATGGTTATTTACTCAGGCGACGAGTCTTCTACTGGTGAGACCAACTCCATCTACCAGGTTTAGGATGGCGGGCTTGGGGGTTGTTCCGATGGCAACAGTATTCCGGACCCCTATGAGCCGCCACACCAGGTCGGTCTTCATGGCTGGTACATAGCCAACGCAGGAGTCTACGGCGGCAGCAGCAATGATCTCCGGGTCAGCAGCAACGACGACTTTCGGGGCAGGAGGCCATGTGCACCTCCCGGCTCAAGTTTTGTCTGATCTGTTGGATGCTCTGACAACGTTGTTAACAGCGGAGGTTAACCCGGCGAATCAAGCTCAGCATAACGCGGAGGTTACAGAATTGCATGATGAGATAGCGCAAGCCAAGTAGGAGTTAAATGCGGAGAACACCCGGATGGCAATGGAGCATGCCGCCTTACAAAGGGAGGCAGAACGGCTTCAGGCAGAGAGCTTCCGCTTAAACTTGGATATGAATGCATCAAACGCTGTTTTCAACAGAAGGCATGTGAGCCGGCTGCCCCGCCTTATGATGCGAGGAACCTTTTCAATATGCCTGGGGCAGGGCCCAGTAACCCGCCCGGTGTGAATCGGACTGCTGAGGCGCTAGCGGCTGGGGAACCGGTTTAGCCACGAGTTACAGATCCCCCACGTTTGAATTTAACCCCTCCTCAGCACGTTCAATCACCTCCAGGGAATTTTTCTAACCCCTAGGATAAAATGATAGCTGCAGCCACTCAACTGGCGGCTCTCCCGGCTTAGGATGAGTCGCCAACGGCAATGGAAATACGGAGAGCCGGAGAGCTTCTTCAGACGGTTGTGGCCCAACAGGCGGCTTATTCATACAGTCATGATCGTCTCCACTCAACACCACATCCGAGCAGGAGTTATAGCAGGCACATTGATGAACCGGCCGTGTCAAGCAGTGAGCGGCACCGCAACCAACCTCGCAGGCCTGACCCGCCATGTGTTGGCAATGATGCTCGGATTTTGGTAGACCAGGGCAAAGTGCGGCGTGAGGCGGAGTGATGTCTACTACACAGCCTTCTTCTTGTAGACGTTGTTGGGCCTCCAAGTGCAGAGGTTTCTAGGACAGTAGCAAATTTCCCTCAAGTGGATGACCTAAGGTTCATCAATCCATGGGAGGCGTATGATGAAGATGGTCTCTCTCAAACAACCCTGCAACCAAATACCAAAGAGTCTCTTGTGTCCCCAACACACCCAATACAATGGTAAATTGTATAGGTGCACTAGTTCGGCAAAGAGATGGTGATACAAGTGCAATATGGATGATAGATATGGGTTTTTGTAATCTGAAAATATAAAAACAGCAAGGTAACAAGTGGTAAAAGTGAGCACAAATGGCATTGCAATGCTAGGAAACAAGGCCTAAGGTTCATACTTTCACTAGTGCAAGTTCTCTCAACAATAATAACATAATTCGACCATATAACTATCTGTCAACATGCAACAAAGAGTCACTCCAAAGTCACTAATAGTAGAGAACAAACGAAGAGATTATTGTAGGATAGGAAACCACCTCAAAGTTATCCTTTCTGATCGATCTATTCAAGAGTCCGTAGTAAAATAACATGAAGCTATTCTTTCCGTTCGATCTATCATAGAGTTCGTATTAGAATAACACCTTAAGACACAAATCAACCAAAACCCTAATGTCACCTAGATACTCCAATGTCACCTCAAATATCCGTGGGCATGATTATACGATATGCATCACACAATATTAGATTCATCTATTCAACCAACACAAAGTACTTGAAAGAGTGCCCCAAAGTTTCTACCCGAGAGTCAAGACGAAAATGTGTGCCAACCCCTATGCATAAGTTCATTGAACCCACAAGTTGATCACCAAAACATACATCAAGTGGATCACGTGAATATCCCATTGTCACCACAGATAAGCACGGCAAGACATACATCAAGTGTTCTCAAATCCTTAAAGACTCAATCCGACAAGACAACTTCAAGAGGAAAACTCAATTCATCACAAGAGAGTAGAGGGGGAGAAACATCATAAGATCCAACTATAATAGCAAAGCTCGCGATACATCAAGATTGTATCACCTCAAGAACACGAGAGAGAGAGATCAAACACATAGCTACTGGTACATACCCTCAGCCCCGAGGGTGAACTACTCCCTCCTCGTCATGGAGAGCGCCAGGATGATGAAGATGGCCACTGGTGAGGGAGCCCCTCTCCGGCAGGGTGCCGGAACAGGGTCCCGATTGGTTTTTGGTGGCTACAGAGGCTTGCGGCGGCGGAACTCCCGATCTATGGTGCTCCTAGATTTTTTCGGGGTATATGGATATATATAGGCAAAAGAAGTTGGTCAGGGGAGACACGAGGGGCCCATGAGGGTGGGGGCGCGCCCAGGGGGTAGGGCGCGCCTCCCTGCCTCGTGGCTTCCTCGTTGCTTCCCTAACATCTACTCCAAGTCTCCTGGATTGCTTTCGTTCCAAAAATAACTCTCCCGAAGGTTTCATTCCGTTTGGACTCCGTTTGATATTCCTTTTCTACGAAACATTGAAATAGGCAAAAAAATAGCAATCTGGGTTGGGCCTCCGGTTAATAGGTTAGTCCCAAAAATGATATAAAAGTGTTTAGTAAAGCCCATAAACATCCAAAACAGGTAATATAATAGCATGGAACAATCAAAAATTATAGATACATTGGAGACGAATCACGGAGCTGGCGTCTCAGTTGGCGGCTCAACATCAATCTCTGATTTATCCTTCAGCATGTGTATGGAGGTAGGAGTAAATTCTAGAACCCTGGGTGTGCCATGTTTAGTGATGAATCTACGCAACGAGCGCTTGCCTAAGGATTTCAAGGGCCCTTGTAAGGTGCCTAATTTGCTGATCAGCCCCCAGAGGCTTGGATTGAGAGTTATGAGATGGCCATGGAGATACTGGATGTCGGTGATGCTGCGTGTGCTAAGTACTTCACCATGATGTTGGATGGGCCAGCTCGTACTTGGTTAAAAACCCTGCCCGCTAATTCTATTGGGTCATGGGCAGAGTTAAAGAGGCGTTTTATTCAAAATTTCAAAGACACATGCAAGCAGCCCATGTCAATTCTGGATTTGGATTCTTGCGTTCAAGGTGAAGGCGGGTCAACAACTCATTGGGTGCACTGGATGTCGTCTATCATACACTCGTCGGATAGTATCAATGTCGATTCTGCAGTCCTGATGTTAGAGAAAAATTGCCATTTCCTCCCTCTTAAACAGAAGCTGGGGCGGCTTAAGCGCCACTGCAACGACATGGGGGAGCTAATGGCGGCTCTCATCAAATATGCCGACTCTGACAGTACCAAGGACCCCTAGTCTGATGATGATAAGCCGGGTAAGGGAAAGAAGGGCGGCAATGTAAAAGGGCAGCAACATAGCCTGGCAGGTCAAGCCGGCAACGGTAAGCGTAACGCTGATGGTAATTTCGATTTTGTGGCTAACACCAATGCGCAGAACAATAATCAGCGTCGCAAGGGAAAGCCGGCCAAGGGTCAAGAGTGAACCTTGAGGTAGTACTGAATCAGCCTTATCCAAGGCACGGTATGCGCGATAAGCCATCTGGTCATCTATGGAACAATATCCAATTTTTTCAATAATGGCCTGAATGGTGGCTCTGGATCCGACTCTCACGGACCTGACTTTGGTGGTGGCGGTTCAAGCTCTGGCTTTCAGGGTCAAGGTAATCAAGGTGGTTTTAATCAACAGTCTAGCCAAGGAAACCAGCAGCAGCAGTCTGGTTATCAGAGTAATCCAAAGCAGCTGAATGGTTGTCAATATCATGTGTTCACTACAAGTCTGTGCAAGCGAGATCAGAAAATCCATAAGCGGGCTGTGAACTCTGTTGAACCAGCGGTGCCCCGATACTTAAGGTGGTCTGAGCAGCCTATTACATGGAGCCGAGAGGATCACCCGCCCCGGGTCAACAATCCGGGTCAGCTGGCATTGGTAGTTGCTCCACAGGTAGGTGGATATAAACTCACAAAGGTGCTCATGGATGGAGGCAGCAGTATCAATATCCTTTACTATGAGACCTTTTGTCGTATGAATTTGACTGACAAGGATCTTAGGCCGTCTTCTACTGTCTTTCATGGGTTGGTGCCTGGTAAGTCGGCATACCCTGTGGGAAGGATAACACTAGAAGTGGCTTTTGAAGATGACAATGATTCCAGAGTTGAGAAGTTAACCTTTGAAGTGGTGAAAATTAAGAGCCCATACCATCCTTTGTTTGGGCGGTCGGCATACGCCAAGTTTATGGCATGACCATGTTATGTTTATTTGCAGCTTAAGATGTTGGGTCACAAGGGCACCATCACGGTGCATGGCAATAGAAGAATCACTCTGGATTGTGAAGAGGGTGATGCTGCTTATGCTGAGTCGGCTTGTGACACTGAAGAATTGAAGTTTTATAAAGACAATATTGACCCGGCGGATATGACACCTTTGAAGAAACCAACCATAGAGAATGAGCCCTTAATGAAGTTTAAGTCAGAAAATGATACTAAGATGGTTGATTTTGTTCCTGGCGATTCATCAAAGCAGTTCAATATCAGTGCTAATACGAATCCGAAATAGGAAAGCGCGCTCATCGAGTTCATCCATGAGAACCGGGACATTTTTGCATGGAAGCCTTCTGACATGCTAGGTGTATCGAGGGAACTTGCTGAGCACACTCTTAATGTGGATCCCAAGTTTAAACCAGTCAAACATTTTCTTCGCCGATTCAATGAGGAAAGGCGCAAGGCAATAGGTGAAGAGGTGGCCTGGCTCTTGGCGGCAGGGTTCATCATTGAAGTTTTTCATCCTGAATGGTTGGCTAACCCGGTGCTAGTACTTAAGAAAAATAGCACTTGGCATATGTGTGTGTGGATTATATATACCTTAACAAGGCCTGTCCATCTGATCCTTTTGCTCTCCCTCGTATTGATCAGATTATTGATGCTACAACGGGTTGTGAGCGCTTGAGTTTTTTTGATGCTTACTCTGGTTATCATCAGATCAAAATGGCGGTTAAGGACCAGGAGAAGACAGCCTTCATCACTCCCTTTGGAGCCTTCTGCTATGTATCTATGCCTTTTGGGCTCAAGAGTGCCCAGGCGACTTACCAATGGTGTGTTCAGAATTGCCTTCATGGCCAGATTGGGCGCAATGTTCATGCTTATGTGGATGATATTGTTGAGAAATCCAGGAAGAAGGAGAGGTTGATTGAGGATCTGCAGGAAACCTTTGACAATCTCCGGGTCTACAAGATGATTCTTAACCCGGCCAAGTGTGTCTTTGGTGTACCAGCAGGCAAGTTATTGGGTTTTTTGGGGTCTGAGAGAGGCATTGAAGCTAACCCGGAGAAGATCAAGGCTATCACCTCTTTGGCTAAACCGGCGTGTATCAATGATGTCCAACGTTTGGCGGGTCGCATCGCGGCTTTGAGCCGGTTTATAAGTCACCTGGGAGAGAAGGCCATCCCTCTGTATCGATGCTGCTAATGAGGCGTTTGAGGCAGTTAAGAAGCAACTGGCTGAGCCGCCGGCTCTTGCAGCTCCTATTGAGAAGGAGCCCTTGCTGTTATACGTGGCTGCAAACAACATGGATGTCAGTGTAGCAGTTGTGGTTGAAAGGAAGGAGTCAGGCAAGGAGTATCCGGTTCAAAGGCCAGTTTATTATGTCAGTGAGGTGCTCATTGAGTCTAAGCAGAGATACCCACATTGGCAAAAGCTGGTTATGGTGTGTTCATGGCTAGTCGCAAATTGAAACAATATTTCCTTGGTCATCCCATCACTATGGTTAACTCTGCTCCATTGGGGGATATTATTCAAAACAGAGAAGCCACAAGTCGGGTAGCTAAGTGGGCCATTGAGCTTGGACTCCATGATTTAAAATGTGTGCCTCGGACGGCTATAAAATCTCAAGCACTTATGGACTTCATCAATGATTGGACAGAGTTGCATATGCCTGAGGATAAGTCGTATCATACATATTGGACTATTCATTTTGATGGATCCAGGCAGTTGGAAGGCTCGGGGGCTGGAGTTATATTGACTTCGCCACGAGGTGATAAATTTTGTTATGTTTTAAGGTTGATGTTCCCTTGTACTAACAATGCAGCTAAATATGAAGCCTTACTCCATGGTCTTCGGATGGCTAAAGAGATGAATCTAAGCCGGGTAAGATGTTTTGATGAATCAGATTTGGTGGCTCAGCAAGTGTCAGGAACCTGGGATTCCAAGGATCCACTCATGGCGGCTTATCGTCGAGAGGTGGATACTATTGCCTCACTTCAAAGGATATCAAGTGGAGCATGTTGGTTGAAGGAAAAAATGAAGCAGCTGATGTGTTAAGCCGGCTGGGGTCTCAGCATAAGCCGGTCCCCCCTAATATTTTCCTTGATATTTTGCATAACCCATCAGTGAAATTGCCTACGGAGGAGGACTTGGCAGTTCCTGACCCGGAGGCACAATTGGTTGCGGCTCTTCATGTTATCCCTGATTGGACTATTCCATATTTGGCTTACATGACCCGGGACGAGTTGCCTGAGGATGAAACTTTGGCTAGGCAGATAACCTAGAGGTCTAAGTCAATGACTATTGTCGATGGTGAGCTTCACAAATGCAGTGTTACAGGCGTGTTTCAACGATGTGTTTCTCCTAAGGAAGGCCGTGAAATTTTAAGGGAGATTCATGAAGGAGATTGTGGTCATCATGCCGGTTCTAAGTCTCTCGTTGCTAAAGCCTTTCGTCATGGGTTTTATTGGCTGATGGCTCATGCTGATGCAGAAGATCTGGTTAGTAAATGTGATGGTCGTCAGAAATTCTCAAGACGAGCTCAGGTGCCGGCTCAAGAATTAAGGATGATTCCAATTACTTGGCCGTTTGCAATCTGGGGGCTGGATATGGTTGGGCCTTTCAAAAGGTCCAAGGATAAAAAGATCCACCTCTTGGTGGCGGTTGACAAGCTTACAAAGTGGATTGAGGCTGAGCCAGTCAGCAAATGTGATGCATCCACGACGATTCAATTCATCAAAAAGGTGATCTTTCATTTTGGGTATCCTCATAGTATCGTCGCTGATAATGTTACTAATCTGTCTAAGGGAGCAATGAAAGAATTCTGTCAACAAGAGCATATCCGGCTTGATGTATCTTCGGTGGCTCACCCCCAGTGTAATGGCCAAGTTGAACGAGCGAATCAAGAAATCTTGAGAGGTATCAAGCCCCGGCTTATGGTTCCTTTGCAGAGAACACCGGGTTGTTGGGTGGAAGAGTTGCCCTCGGTGCTTTGGAGTATCAATACCACCCCTAACAGATGTACGGGTTACACGCCTTTCTTCATGGTTTACGGACCAGAGGCGGTTCTCCCCAGTGACATACGTCATGATTCGCCTCGTGTGGCGGCTTACATCAAAGCTGACAATAAGAAAGCACGTCAAAATGCTATTGACCTGTTAGATGAGGAGCGTGACCTTGCGGCGGCTTGTTTGGCGATTTATCATCAATATCTGCGTTGTTATCACAACCGTCGGGTTAAAACCAGGACCTTTCAAGAAGGCGATTTGGTGCTCCAGCTTATCCAGGATCAAACTGACATGCACAAGCTATCCCCACCTTGGGAAGGGCCCTTTGTGGTCAGCAAGAATCTAAACAATGGGTCATACTATCTTATCAATGTTCGAGACCACAAGGACTCATGCACGTCAGAGGAGGAGACCCGCTGGCTGATACTTCTCCAACGTATCTACTTTTCCAAACACTTTTGCCCTTGTTTTGGACTCTAACTTGCATGATTTGAATGAAACTAACCCGGACTGACGCTGTTTTCAGCATAACTGCCATGATGTTCTTTTATGTGTAGAAAATAAAAGTTCTCGGAATGTCCTGGAAATCCACGGAGGCACTTTTCAGAATTAATAAGATTTTTTGGCGAAAGAATCAAGGCCAGGGGCCCACGGGCTGTCCACGAGACAGGGGCGCCCCCCCCCCCTAGAGCGCGCCCTCCTATCTCGTGGGCCCCCCGGACACCTCCCGACCTCAACTCCAACTCCATATATACCGTCTCGGGGAGAAAAAAATCAGAGAGAAAGTTTCATCGCGTTTCACGACACGGAGCCGCCGCCAAGCCCTAATCTCTCTTGGGAGGGCTGATCTAGAGTCCGTTCGGGCTCCGGAGAGGGGGATTCGTCGCCGTCGTCATCATCAACCATCCTCCCTCACCAATTTCATGATGCTCACCGCCGTGCGTGAGTAATTCCATCGTAGGCTTGCTGGACGGTGATGGGTTGGATGAGATTTACCATGTAATCAAGTTAGTTTTGTTAGGGTTTGATCCCTAGTATCCACTATGTTCTGAGATTGATGTTGCTATGACTTTGCTATGCTTAATGCTTGTAACTAGGGCCCGAGTGCCATGATTTCAGATCTGAACCTATTATGTTTTCATGAATATATGTGTGTTCTTGATCCTATCTTGCAAGTCTATAGTCACCTATTATGTGTTATGATCCGACAACCCCGAAGTGACAATAATCGGGATACTTCTCGGTGATGACCGTAGTTTGAGGAGTTCATGTATTCACTATGTGTTAATGCTTTGTTTAGGTTCTCTATTAAAAGGAGGCCTTAATATCCCTTAGTTTCCGTAAGGACCCTGCTGAACACGGGAGGGTAGGACAAAAGATGTCATGCAAGTTCTTTTCCATAAGCACGTATGACTATTTACGGAATACATGCCTACATTACATTGATGAACTGGAGCTAGTTCTACATCACCCTATGCTATAACTATTGCATGAGGAATCACATACAGCATACTTATCCATCATTGATCCATTGCCTACGAGCTTTTCACATATTGTTCTTCGCTTATTTACTTTTCCATTGCTACTGTTACAACTACTACAAAAAGCCAAAAACATTTATCTTTACTTTGCTACCGTTACCTTTATTATCATACCACTTTTGCTACTAAACACTTTGCTACAGATACTAAGTTATCCAGGTGTGGTTGAATTGACAACTCAACTGCTAATACTCAAGAATATTCTTTGGCTCCCCTTGTGTCGAATCAATAAATTTGGGTTGAATACTCTACCCTCGAAAGCTGTTGCGATCCCCTATACTTGTGGGTTATCAAGACTAATTTCTGGCGCCGTTGCCGGGGAGCATAGCTCTATTCTCTGAGTCACTTGGGATTTATATCTGTTGATCACTATGAAGAACTTGAAAGACGCTAAAACCAAGATTTTGCCCTCAACTACGAGGGGAGGTAAGGAACTACCATCTAGCTCTGCACTAGATTCTCCTTCTGTTATTAGTAAGCTTGCGACACCTAAACCTGCTACTGCTATGAATTCTGAATGTCGCATGTTATTGATGATGCCACTTCTGCTATGCATGATGAAACTATTTCTATGCGTGATACTACTTTGCCATTAGGTGAATTTCTTGATGAACAACTTGCTAGATTTAGGGCGAATGAAAATACTGAAGATCCTATTACTGATGATAGTGATTGAGGGAGTCCTGGACTAGGGGGTGTCCGGACAGCCGGACTATCATCGTCCGCCGGACTCCAAGACTATGAAGATACAAGATTGAAGACTTCATCCCGTGTCCGGATGGGACTTTCCTTGGCGTGGAAGGCAAGCTTGGCGATACGGATATGTGGATCTCCTACCATTGTAACCGACTCTGTGTAACCCTAGCCTTCTCCGATGTCTATATAAATCGGAGGGCTTTAGTCCGTAGGACACAACATACATTACAACAATCATACCATAGGCTAGCTTTAGGGTTTAGCCTCCTTGATCTCGTGGTAGATCCACTCTTGTACTACCCATATCATCAATATTAATCAAGCAGGACGTAGGGTTTTACCTCCATCAAGAGGGCCCGAACCTGGGTAAAACATCGTGTCCCTTGTCTCCTGTTACCATCCGCCTAGACGCACAGTTCGGGACCCCCTACCCGAGATCCGCCAGTTTTGACACCGACATTGGTGCTTTCATTGAGTGTTCCTCTGTGTCGTCACCGATAGGCTCGATGGCATCTTCAATCAACGACACTGTCTTGGGTGAGACTTTTCTCCCCGGACAGATCTTCGTATTCGGCGGCTTCGCACTGCGGGCTAATTCTCTTGGCCATCTGGAGCAGATCGAAAGCTACGCCCCTAGCCATCAGGTCAGATTCGGAAGCCTAAACTTCACGGCCGACATCCGCGGGGACTTGATCTTCGACGGGCTCGAGCCACAGCCAAGCGCGTTGCACTGTTACGATGGGCATGATCTAGCTCTGCCACCGAACAGTGCCTTGGTGGCCGCACAAGAATCCGCTCCGACCCTTAGTCCGGAGCCGATCGCCCAGATCGAGGCCCGGTGGTTGGACGCCGCCTCGGGGGCTGCAAATTCTACGGCGATGGAGCCGAAAACTAACCTTGTCCCTCGCGAAGCTCGTGACTCCGAGGTGCCGGACTCCTTGCCGGACTCCGGACCTCCCACGCCCCTGCCAATCGAATCCGATCGGGCGCCGGTTATGGAATTCACCACCGCGGACATCTTCCAACACTCGCCCTTTGGCGACATCCTGAAGTCATTAAAACACCTCTCGCTATCCGGAGAGGCCCGACCGGACTACGGCCAGGACGGTTGGGATTCGGGAGACGAAGAAATTCAAAGCCCACCCACCACCCACTTTGTAGCCACTGTCGACGATCTAACCGGCATGCTAAACTATGACTCCGAAGACATCGACGGCATGGACGACGATGCTGGAGACGAACAAGAACTAGTGCCTACAGGGCACGTGAAGACCACCTCGTCATACGACGTATACATGGTGGATACCCCAAAAGGAAGCGACAACGAGGACCAACGGGGCGCGGCAGAAGATAATCCCGCCGACAAACAACCAAAACAGCGACGCAGACGCCGCCCTAAGTCCCGCCTCGACAACAACAGCGCTCTTAATAACCCAGCAATACAGCAGGGCAAACCAGTGGACGACGAACACGCAGACAAGCAACCGTCCGAACAGGACGAGTCAGATAATCAGTCCAGGCCTGGCGAAAACAATAGTCCAGGCGACCTCACGCCGGACACACCGCCGGAGAATAAAAACCTTCGGAAAAGACTCGTCGCCACCACAAGAAGCTTGAAGAAGGAAAAATGGAAGCTCAAAACAGCGAAAGATACACTCAGAATGAGGTGGAGCAAAGTGCTCAAAACCGCAGACAAATACGGCAATGGCCATCAATCAAAGAGCTACCCGAAGCGCAAGCTGCTGCCAGAATTTGACGAGGAGGCCATAGAGCCCCCACAGTCAAAAAACAAAGAGGCCGCCTGGTCGGATAGACGGCCAGATGATAGGCCAAAATCTGAAAGCGGCACCGCACATAAGCCGACTAATGACCCTGGAAAGACAAATGGCACAGCCAGGTCCATTTACGGGCCAAAAAAGAGGGCCCCAGGAAGCAATGCAACACGCCAAGTGTCCGAAGACATCGGTGCACCCAAATATAGGGGCGCCGCACACCCACTATGTTTCACCAACGAGGTGCTGGATCATGAATTCCCAGTAGGGTTTAAACCCATAAACATAGAGGCCTACGACGGAACAACAGACCCGGGAGTCTGGATAGAGGATTCATACTACACATACACATGGCTAGAGGAGATGATCTCCACGCCATAAAATACTTACCCCTCAAGCTCAAAGGGCCAGCCCGTCATTGGCTCAAAAGCCTCCCAGAAAATACTGTTGGAAGTTGGGAAGAGCTCGAGGATGCGTTTAGAGCAAACTTTCAAGGAACTTATGTCCGCCCTCCGGACGTAGATGATCTAAGTCATATAAATCAACAGCCCGGAGAGTCAGCGCGCAAATTCTGGAACAGGTTCCTCACCAAAAAGAACCAAATAGTCGACTGTCCGGACGCCGAAGCCTTAGCAGCTTTTAAACACAACGTCCGAGACGAATGGCTCGCCAGACACCTCGGCCAAGAGAAGCCGAGGAAAATGTCCGCGCTAACAAGCCTCATGACCCGCTTTTGTGCGGGAGAGGATAGCTGGCTAGCAAGATGCAGCACCAGCGACCCAAGTACATCCGAGATCAGAGATGGAAACGGAAAATCACGGCGCAGAAAAGAGCAACGCCGGAATAAAGAAAAAAGCCCAAAGAGCACGGCAGTCAATGCCGGATTCAAAAGCTCGCGGCCAAACAACAAAACACCGCCTCTTAAGGATAACAGCGATGAGCTATCCAACTTAAACAAGATTTTGGGTCGGATATGTCAAATCCACAGTACCCTCGGAAGGCCTGCAAACCACACCCACCGAGATTGTTGGGTTTTCAAACAGTCCGGCCGACTAAACGCCGAACACAAGGGGCTCTACGCATCAAGTGAAGATGATAAACCCCACCAGCAGAGCACCGGAAAACAAAAGAATTTCCCACAAGAGGTCAAAGCAGTAAATTCACTCCATGTGATAATACAGAAAAACAGTGCGGCACCCGTCAAAATGGGTCTCGCACGGTCCAACCCAGCGGAACATAAAGATTGGACATCAAAACCAATCACTTTCGACCACCTGGATTATTCCAGAAGCGTTCGAAATGCAGGATGGACTGCCCTGATATTGGATCCTATAATCGACGGACTGCAATTTACACAAGTCCTGATGGACGGAGGCAGTGACTTAAACCTGCTGTATCCAAACACAATCCGCAAGTTGGGGATAGACCTTACTAAAATTCGACACAGCCGCACTTCCTTTAAAGGAGTGACGCCAGGCCCTTACGCCAAGCGCACAGGCTCCTTATTACTAGAAGTTGTGTTTGGATCACCGAACAACTTTCGACGCGAAAAACTAATCTTTCATATCGTCCCATTTAAAAGTAGCTATCAAGCACTCTTGGGACGAGAAGCTTTTGTCCGCTTCAACGCCATACCACATTACGCGTCTCTTACACTTAAGATGCCCGGTCCACGTGGCATCATTTCAGTGCGAGGGTCATTTAAAGACCCCGGACACGGTCAAACGAGTCTGGCATAAATAAGCTAGGGGCTCCCTAGCCGCACATCCCTTCACAAGGGGCTGCGCGCATAGGCAAGAGCGAGCTTATACAGACTCCGCTTTACTTATTTATATTTCTTCTTTTGTATATATTTTTCGCACGAGTTCCTTTCAAACTAAGTTCCTCTCTTTTTACAGATGAACAACATGCACACCCGTCCAGGATAACGGCACAATGGAGACACAGGCGCAGACGTGCAGTAGGGACCCGTCACGAGGATTCTTTTCAGATAGAGACCCTGTGTAAACCTTTTTTACTATCTCTTGTTGTTATAATCCATTGGTTTCTCATTATAACCAAAACAGAGCCTGACGTTTTGGCATCGGCCGTGTCAGAGGACCATGCCCGTACCCGGACACTAGGGGCTTAGGGCATTGTTCTGCCCATTATTATAAAGACCGAACACCTTAGGGAGTGTTCGGCGTCTCGAGTTAGGCCTTATATGCATCAGCTCCGAATCATGTCTTTGGTCAAATGTTGGGTTTGCCCGGCTCTTGTGTTTTGCTTCCTTACGTTCCGTATCATCGGCTAACGCGGCACCAGGAGAACTACTGCAATTGTGCCCCAGTTCGGCTGGGCGAGCACCTCAGTAGAGAAAGCCGAAAACTGACTGTCATGATACAGCGAGAGACTGGTCAACCAATCGATCGACTACCGGAATGTTTAGAATTCCCGCTTTGACGAAGGACCGTTTCCCGGTCAGGCACACACGCGCCCAGAATTCAGAGAAGCGCGGTGCCCCAAGGGGCTATATCGTAGCCCCACCCTCGTACTCCAATGGCTAAGTGAAACTGATAAAGCATCATAGTCCGGATTGCCTCGTTTGCTACGCTACCACCTCCTTAACAGGACCGAGACGTCGGATTAAGTGTGAAAACGCGCTATTTTTTGGGAACACCCCCGCACCTTGTGCGTGGGGGCTGAAGCTGAAGACTGCAATCTTTCAGGTTATACAAACGTATACATAAACGGCCGCATAGGAGATATTTTAATACTTGGAACGCACAAGTATAAAAAGCGGTTACAACATAATCATTGTTTTACAAGATAAAACGTTCATTTGAACGTGACATTTTTCGAGCACTGCGACTCTATTACACGAGCGCCACGCATAACTTCCCCAAAATAGTGCTCGGCGGGTAACCGGCTTTCGTCCGAACCCTGGGCTGCAATAGCGGTGGCATCCATCTCTGTCCAATGTGTCTTCACACGGGCAAGGGCCATCCGCGCACCTTCTATGCAGGCCGACCGCTTCATCTCCTTGATATGCGGCACCGCTCCAAGAAATTGCTGCAATAAGCCGAAATAGCTCGTCGCCTTGGGCCTCTCTGGCCAGACATGAGCCACAATATCAGTCATGGCAAGTCCGGACAACCTGTTCAGCTCAGCCCATTCGGCCAACCGATCGGTCAACAGAAGTGAACGATCCGGACTATGGAATTGAGACCAAAATAGCTCTTCCGTCTTGTGATCCTTCTGGCTCCGGAAGTGCACAACGGCATCAGCCGCACTTGCCACTAAGTCCATATATGGATCCTCTGGACCCCACAGCTGACCAAGTTGGGCATACTTTGGATCCGTAAACCGGCGACGCAGCAGAAAAGGCCTGCCAGCCACAATATCTCCGGCCTGGCGCAGCTCCTCCTTCATAGCCCGCATTGCAGAACGGGCATCCTTGGCCTCGGCGGTGGCCTTCCCAGGTCTTCCCGCTCCGATAGGCGCTCCTTTTCAAGAGCCTCATTGCGGTCGGCAGCATCCTTCAATTTCACTGCCAATTCGGCCATCCTTTCCCTGCTTAGGCAGTGTGCAGCCTTTTCGGCTTTCAACTCCTCGGCCGCCCTCGAGGCAGCCGCATCACTCCTTCTGGCTTGCTCCTTGGCTTGAGCAAGTTCGGCCCGAAGGCTCTCCACAGCAGCAGCACCATCAGCGTCACAGCATAAATATTGTAAGAGGTGGGCTTTGGCTCCCTTAGATAGGTGACTGCGGAGAATTCATTTACCTTGAGACTCGTTAAGTCGCCGGTTGACTAGCGCGATGTCCGCATCCGCCACATCGAGTTGCCGCATTAACTCGGCAACTCCATCAGTCCGGCTAGCCCCCGGACTATCCGCCACCTGCATAGGAAAGGCGACACTCAATACCTGCGATTTTGATCCTCGGCACGCTGTCGTTTTCGACAACCTACCGAGTCTCAGGGGCTACTATCTATACAGGGCACACTTCTATGTGCCAAACTGTCAAAAAGGTGCATCATTCTTCCGTACCTCAAATCCCGCCAGCAAACTCCTATTGGCACTATGCAATCCGCTTTCGGCGGACGAAATCCTTTCAACCACCATACTCATCAAAGCACGGTGATCTTCTGAGATGGACGCCCTCTCAAGCAGATCCTTCAGCTCCCCCGGCCGGACACTAGTTGGCGCTGCACTCTCCGGCCCCACCGGACTCTGGGATACCCTCCGTGACGATACTTCAGGCTCGTCTGCCCTGTCCGATGGCGCAGCAGACGGAGGCGTTTCGCTCTCCATCATCTCCGGACGAAGATCCCCCGAAGACGAACTCATCTGAGAAGGCTGTAGATCCGAAGGGGTATTTTCTTATTAATGAACCCCCCTGTTTCCTACTCACGGCTCGCTGGAGGGCTGATCCTTTAGAAACGATTGTACGTCCGGGCTCTCCCCGGACGCAGGACCCTCCGGTAAAGATTTCTTCCCCCGCTTAGGGGCTTTGGCCTCCGAGTCTTCGGAGGCAGTCCTCTTCTCCCCCTGGAAGGAGGGATTTCCGATCCCCCCCTCTTCAGGCGCCCTCTTGGGCAAGGTGATAGCTCTTCTATTTTCCCCATCGCCCCCTTCTACGGGCGCGACCTCCAACATTCTGACCAGCACGGGCTCCGGTGTGGTCTCTGGGAGGGGGGCCGGACACCTTATCAGCTTCGATCGCGCTACCCACTCCTGATGAAGAACAATGGGTTAGAAGGCGAATTTTAGAGAAGCAAGTAAACAGAACGTCCGGACTCTGAGCTACTTACCTGAGTATCCGGGAGATTGCAGCTTAGGCCTGCGTCCTCGGTCAATTCCAGACACGCCACCTGCAGTCCGAAGAACAACTTGTACATCTCCACGGGTGTTGTACCCATGAAGTGTTGGAGAATTCGTGGTCCCTCCGGATTGAACTCCCATAACCGGAGAGGACGGCGTTTGCAGGGCAGAAGACGCCTGATTAGCATGACCTGCATCACCACAACCAGATTGATCTCCCTCGTTTGGAGGTCTTGAATCCGGCCCTGCAATAAAGGCACGTCTTCGGACGGCCCCCAATTGAGCCCTTGGTTGACCCACGACATCAATCGGCGTGGAGGTCCCGGGCGGAATGAAGGCGGCGGCTTTTGCTTGCTGCCCTTCGGAGCGGTGATATAGAACCACTCCTGCTACCACAAGCCAAGCTCCTCTTGGAAGGAGCCCTCGGGCCACGGGGCATCGGCCCTCCTGCTTATGGCCGCCCCGCCGCACTCCGCTTGACGCCCCCCGATCATCTTCGGCTCCACATTGAAGGTCTTCAGCCACAGGCCGAAGTGGGGGGTGACGTGGAGGAAGGCTTCACAGACAATAATGAATGCGGAAATATGGAGGATGGACTCCAGAGCCAAGTCGTGAAAATCCAGCCCGTAGTAGAACATGAGCCCTCTCACGAAGGGGTCCGTCGAGAAGCCTAAACCCCGACGGAGGTGGGATACGAAGACGACGTACTCACCGGGCTCGAGAGTGGGTACGGCCTGCCCTTGGGCGGGAAACCTGTGCAAAATCTCGTAGGACAGGTACTTGGCCTCACGCAGCTTTAGCACGTCCTCCTCCGTGATAGAGGAGGGCATCCACCGGCCCTGAAGGTCGAAGCCGGACATTGTTGAAGATCTGAAGCGCTCGAATCTGGGGCTCTGGGTGTTGGAACTTGGAGCAAGGAGAGGATTCGATGGAAGATTGAAGAAAAGAAACGAGCCTTGGTCCTCTTATAAAGGGGGAAAATACCAAGAGCCGTCTCCGTGACCGTTCGGGATTCACCTTCGATAGAGGAGGCGTGGCGACAGGCACGGTTGGGTTACCCACGCTCGTATTGATGAGAATCCCGGAATAAGGGGAGCACGATCTCTGCTTCGACAAGACGTGCCAAGGAAACCGCTTCGCTAAACGTGCTGAGGTGGTATAATAAAAAACGATTCGAGTAAAAGCCTGGTAGCAGTGTGATGTCATGCCGCAAAATATGTCAGCAGATTGAACTTATGTGCATTTTATTCTCTCTACGGTGGAATGTGGAATTTATTTTGCAGAGCCGGACACTATCCTGGTGTTCATGATCTTCTCTGGATTATTCAAAGGAGGAACCCGCCTTGCAATGCCGAACATTATGCATGCCGGACTTATCGTCATTGAAGCCTGGTTCAGGGGCTACTGAGGGAGTCCTGGACTAGGGGGTGTCCGGACAGCCGGACTATCATCGTCCGCCGGACTCCAAGACTACGAAGATACAAGATTGAAGACTCCGTCCCGTGTCCGGATGGGACTTTCCTTGGCGTGGAAGGCAAGCTTGGCGATACGGATATGTGGATCTCCTACCATTGTAACCGACTCTGTGTAACCCTAGCCTTCTCCGGTGTCTATATAAACCGGAAGGCTTTAGTCCGTAGGACACAACATACATTACAACAATCATACCATAGGCTATCTTTAGGGTTTAGCCTCCTTGATCTCGTGGTAGATCCACTCTTGTACTACCCATATCATCAATATTAATCAAGCAGGACGTAGGGTTTTACCTCCATCAAGAGGGCCCGAACCTGGGTAAAACATCGTGTCCCTTGTCTCCTGTTACCATCCACCTAGACGCACAGTTCGGGACCCCCTACCCGAGATCCGCCAGTTTTGACACCGACAGTGATGATGAAGGTCCCCCCAATGATTATGTATTACCTGTTGTTCCTAAGGGTTATGTTATGCATGAAACAGCTGCTATGGAAATACTTGCTTGCAATGATAGAAATGATCTTAATAAATTATTAGCTAAATGGAAGCAGCAGTCTCTTAATGCTAGAATGAAACCCGATCCTGCTTTTGCTACTTCACCTATCTGTGTTACTGATAAGGATTATGAATTCTCTGTTGATCCTGATATTATAACTTTAGTTGAATCTGATCCTTTTTATGGCCTTGAATCTGAAACTGTTGTGGCACATCTTACCAAGTTGAATGATATAGCTACCCTGTTTACTAATGATGAGAAGTCTCACTATTTATATATCCTTAAGATATTCCCATTCTCATTAAAGGGTGATGCTAAGACTTGGTATAATTCTCTTGCTCCTGGTTGTGTGCATAGTCCCCAGGATATGATTTATTACTTCTCTGCTAAATATTTCCCTGCTCATAAGAAACAAGCTGCCTTGCCGGAAATATAAAATTTTGTGCAAATCAAAGAAGAGAGTCAACAACAAGCTTGGGGGAGGCTTCTCCGGTTACTTAATGCTTTGCCTGATCATCCTCTTAAGAAAAATGAAATACTTGATATCTTTTATAATGGACTAACCGATGCTTCCAAGGACTACTTGGATAGTTGTGCTGGTTGTGTTTTTAGGGAAAGAACAGTCAACGAAGCTGAAATACTATTGAATAATGTGTTGACTAACGAAAATAATTGGACTCCTGAGCCAGTTCCTGAAGTAATTCCTGAACCAATTGAGCCAACTCCTGAGCCTATTCCTAAACCCACCCCGAAGAAGAGAGGTGTATTATTTCTTAGTTGTGAAGATATACAAGAGGCAAAGAAATCAATGAAAGAAAAAGGTATTAAAGCTGAAGATGTTAAGAATTTACCTCCTATTGAAGAAATACATGGTCTTAATTTACCGCCTGAAGAACCACATTGTCTTGATAACCCGACACAGGTAGTAAAGGTAAATTCTCTCTATAGATATGATAAAGTTGAAGTACCCTCTACTAAATTTCATAGCCCATGCTTAGATGAATTTGATGATTTTATAGCTAGACAAGAAAGTTTTAATGCTTATGTTGGTAGAGAGTTAAAGAATAATGCTTTCGAGATAGGACGCGTAGGTGATAATCTGGCTAGAGTTAAAGATGAACTTCACCGCGTTAGCAAATATGCTTCTATGGTTGCTACTCAAGCTGAGCAAGTACTTAAATCTCCAAATGATTTGCTTGATGAATTAAATAATAAAAATGACTTTTTTGTTAGAGTGACTACTAGAACTGGTA
This sequence comes from Triticum timopheevii, assembly GCA_963921465.1. Classification (NCBI taxonomy): domain Eukaryota; kingdom Viridiplantae; phylum Streptophyta; class Magnoliopsida; order Poales; family Poaceae; genus Triticum; species Triticum timopheevii. Next base: position 318,002,346 of record OY997270.1, read on the forward strand.
GAATGACTCAGGAACCTTTGTATCCTGAAGGCCACCCTAAGAGAATCGAGCAAGATTCTCAGAGAAATAATTTAGAGGCACCTAGTTCTTCTAAAAAGAAGAAAAAGAAAAATGATAGAACTTCGCATGCTGCTAGTGGACCTACTATAGACACACCTGAGAATCCCAATGATATTTCTATTTCTGATGCTAAAACTCAATCAGGTGATGAACATGAACCCAGTGATAATGTTAATGATAATGTTCATGTTGATGCTCAACCTAGCAAAGACAATGATGTAGAGATTGAACCTGCGGTTGATCTTGATAACCCACAATCAAAGAATCAACGTTATGATAAGAGAGATTTTGTTGCTAGGAAGCACGGTAAAGAAAGAGAACCATGGGTTCAGAAACCCATGCCCTTTCCTCCTAAACCATCCAAGTCAAAGGATGATGAGGATTTTGAGCGCTTTGCTGAAATGATTAGACCTATTTTCTTACGTATGCGCTTAACTGATATGCTTAAAGTAATCCTTATGCTAAATATATGAAGGATATCATCACAAATACAAGAAATATACCGGAAGCTGAAATTTCCAGCATGCTTGCTAATTATACTTTTAAGGGTCGAATACCAAAGAAACTTGGAGATCTGGGTGTTCCAACTATACCTTGCTCTATTAAAAGAAATTATGTTAGAACTGCTTTATGTGATCTTGGAGCCGGTGTTAGTGTTATGCCTCTCTCTTTATATCGTAGACTTGAATTGAATAAGTTGACACCTACTGAAATATCTTTGTAAATGGCTGATAAATCAACTGCTATACCTGTCGGTATTTGTGAGGATGTGCCTGTTGTGGTTGCAAATGTCACTATTTTAACGGACTTTGATTCTTGATATTCCTGAGGATGATAGTATGTCTATTATCCTTGGTAGACATTTTCTTAATACTGCAGGGGCTGTTATTGATTGCAACAAAGGCAATGTCACTTTTCATGTTAATGGCAATGAGCAAACGGTACACTTTCCGAGGAAACAATCTCAAGTTCATAGCATCAATTCTATTAAAAAGTTCCAACTATCATTTTTGGAGGTTTTGAATTTCCTCTCCCTACTGTCAAGAAAAAGTATGATATTCTTATTGTTGGGGATTTTCATATCCCCATTGAGGTAACTTAGTGTTATTCGAAATTTCTCTGGTTCCGTGTTATTCGGAATGAGTTTGTTAGCAAGACTTGATCAACCTTGTTAGTGGGTTCATTTTGATGATCACGAGATGGATGAAACTAGAAGGCACAACCTTCTGTACTCTCTTTTTACTTTCTGTTATTTAGAATAAATAAAGCAAAAATAGTATTATCCGTCTGTTTTCTGAATTATCCGTGCATTTAAAAATAGTCCGAAAATAAAAGTGCTCCAAATGCCCTGCAAATTTAGTATGATTTTTTCTGGAATATTTGAGGATTTTAGGCACTGAAAAGACTGCAAGAGGGGCAAGCACCAGGCCACGAGAGAGGAGGGCGCGCCCCCTGTCTCGTGGGCCCCTGGTGGCCCCCCTCCACTTATGCCAGCACCCACACACTTCATATTCTACCCAAAAAAATCCCCATCCAGCTCAAGCCCGAGTTCTAGCTCGTTTTGCTGCGATTTTCTATCTCTTAGCTCAAGGCTCCATTCGCAAAACTGCTTTGGGAGATTGTTGCTTGTTATGTGACTCCTCCATTGGTCCAATTAGTTTTTGTTCTAGTGCTCTATTCATTGCAAATTTTTGCTGCATAGGTGACCATGTTCTTGAGCTTGCATGTTAAATTTTTGAGGTCCCAAGCAATTCCAATGCATGATATAGGCTCTAGGCACTTGTGGGAGTAGTTGCTACCAATCTTGTTCAGTTTTATTCACTTTTATTTTGAAGTTACTAAACTTTCAGAATTTTTCAAAAAAAGAAATATGCTTAGAAGAATGTACCAAGGTGGTTCCTCGGCAAAGAAAGGGCCAAGAATTGCTATACGTGAACAAGATGTTAATTTGCCAAGGGACGCCAATGTACGGGCTTGTGAGTGGCCATCCGATGATTTTATGGTCGAAGCAGGCTTCAAGGGGGAATTTGACGCGTATGTGTGTAATGCTGAGCTTGAGGACTTCTTACAAGATAAGTGTCCCCAATATTATCAATTGACTGATTCTTTTGTGCGGAGGTTCGAATATATTTCTTCGCGTAATTCTCCTAGTGTTGTGTTTGATATTTATGATACATCTTATACCTTGGATTTAGAGGATTTCACAACTTCTTGCAAACTCCCTCAGTGGGGTAATATTAATAATCCTCCCAAATCTAAAGTTAGCGATTTTCTTGCTAGTATTACTGTGGGAGAATCTAGGGACGTAACACAAGCTACCATAGGGAGCATCCATTTTCCTGCTATACATTACTTTGCTCTCTTTATTGGTAGATGCATTAACGGTAAGGACGAAGTATGTCACATGTGTGCCCCTGACCTTTGTGTCCTCAAGAGTGCTGTGTCAAGTTATAGAGGTTATAACTTGGGGGCAATAGTTGCATGTAGGTTGCATAATAATAATAAAAAGGGAGATTTCTTTGGAGGAATTTATGCAACCCGTGTGGCTAATTTTCTTAATATAGCTCCACGAGAGGGGGATATGCTTGTACCTATGTTTGATCATCATTTTCTCAAGAGGAATGAACAATTCCTCCATTATCGACTAACCTATAACAGACGCAACATCGTCCCTGTTACTCTTCCTGCTCCCTACCTTTTTGATTATCAGACAAAAGGAAGATATGTTGTCACCAGGGAAGAAGCCACTGAATATGAGAGGGGAATGGAGGTAGCTCGCCAACACGCTGCTGCTAAGGAGGCGGTCGCCTCTTCATCTCAGTACTACCCCGACTACTCTTATGGATATCAGCCATGCAGTCATTGGTATTAGACCAACTTAGGTCAAAAGCCTAAGCTTGGGGGAGTACATATTTCTCACCGACTTTACATTCATGTTCACACACTAGTCGTCGGTGCTCACACTCTTTCATTGTATTATCCATGTTAGTTTAAATTTCTTTTTCTAGTTTTCTTCTTGTGTGTTTGATAAACTTAAGAAAAACCAAAAAAAATAGTTAGTTTAATTTCCTTGCTTAGTAGAAATTAAAATGAAAACCCAAAGAGATTTCTCGTTCTTCTCTTTACTTTTTGGGAGCTTTCCCTTGTAAATAGTTTTATTTTCTTTTCTTTCTTTTGGGGGTCGAGAAGACCTTATTGAAAATGCTTAGTGGCTCTCATATGCATGATTGTTTATTTAACTTAGAGTCCATATTACTTGTCTTCTCTCTCGAGTTGAATGCTTGCAGATTCCAGCTTAGTCCAATGCACGTGCACTCTTATTATTATACACATCGTTCGGTCGTGCAAGTGAAAGGCAATAATGATGATATATGATGGACTTATTGAGATGAGAAAAGCTGGTATGAACTCGACCTCTTTTGTTTTTGTAAATATGATGATTCATCGTTCTTGAGTCAGCTATTATGAAGTAAACATATTTGCAATGACATTTAGAGATTATAGTTGCTTGTGCCATGCTTGCTTAGCTATGAGTTATAATGGTTTCCCTTGCGTGCCAACATGCTATTAGAATGATTATGATGTGATATGATGGGATTGTATCCTCCTTTGAATGTATTAAGTGACTCGACTTGGCACATGTTCACGCTGTAGTTGAATCAAATCAACAAAGCCTTCATGATATTTATGTTCATGGTGGATTATATCCTACTCATGCTTGTATTCGGTGTGAATTAATTTTAATGCATGTTTACGACTGTTGTCGCTCTCTCAGTTGGTCGCTTCCCAGTCTTTTGCTAGCCTTCACCTGTACTAAGCGGGAATACTGCTTGTGCATCCAAACTCCTTAAACCCCAAAGTTGTTCCATATGAGTTCACTATACCTTCCTATATGCGGTATTTACCTGCCATTCCAAGTAAATTTGCATGTGCCAAACTCCAAACCTTCAAATGAAATTCTGTTTTGTATGCTCGAGCAGCTCATGTTTCAACTAGGCCTGCCTATATCTTCCATGCTAGGTGGGCTATTCTCAAGAGGAGTGGACTCCGCTCCTCATTCACGAGAAAGGGCCGGTAACCGGGATGCCCAGTCCCATGATCCAAAAAGATCAAAGCAAATCAAAATAATTAAACAAAACTCCCCCAGGGTTGTTGTATGTTGGAGGCACTCGTTGTTTCGAGCAAGCCATGGATTGATGCTTGTTGGTGGTTCGGGGAGTATAAACCTTTACCATTTTGTTTGGGAACTGCCTATAATGCATGTAGTATGGAAGATACAGCCATCTCATAGTTGTTGCGTTCACAGCAAAAGTATGCCGCTCAAAATGTTATTCAATCTCTATTTTAAAATCGAGCTCTGCACCTCTACAAATCCCTGCTTCCCTCTACGAAGGGCCTATCTATTTACTTTTATGTTGAGTCATCATCCCTTCTTATTAAAAAGCACCCGCTGGAGAGCATACTATCATTTGCATTCATTATTGTTGGTTTATATTGGGTATGACTTGACTGGATCTCTTTTACCATGAATTACAATGTTTAGTCAGTCCTTGATCTTTAAAGGTGCTCTGCATTTATGTTTTGCGGTCTCAGAAAGGGCTAGCGAGATACCATTTTGTTATACCATGTTGTGATTATTTTGAGAAAGTGTTGTCATCCAAGTTTTATTATTATGGCTTGCTAGCTGATTATGCTATTGATATGAGTAATTGTGAGACCTATGTGTTATTGAGAGTATGGTTACTTCATAATATTTGCTGAAACTTGAATGGTGGCTTTTCATGTTACAACAACAAGAGCAAACAGAGTTTGTAAAAGTTTTCTTTATCACTTTCAGTTTATCAACTGAATTTCTTGAGGACAAGCAAAGGTTTAAGCTTGGGGGAGTTGATACGCTCCAACGTATCTACTTTTCCAAACACTTTTGCCCTTGTTTTGGACTCTAACTTGCATGATTTGAATGAAACTAACCCGGACTGACGCAGTTTTCAGCAGAACTGCCATGATGTTGTTTTATGTGTAGAAAAGAAAAGTTCTCGGAATGTCCTGGAAATCCACGGAGGCACTTTTCAGAATTAATAAGAATTTTTGGCGAAAGAATCAAGGCCAGGGGGCCAACGGGCTGTCCACGAGACAGGGGGGCGCGCCCTCCTATCTCGTGGGCCCCCTGGACACCTCCCGACCTCAACTCCAACTCCATATATACCGTCTCGGGGAGAAAAAAATCAGAGAGAAAGTTTCATCGCGTTTCAGGACATGGAGCCACCGCCAAGCCCTAATCTCTCTCGGGAGGGCTGATCTGGAGTCCATTCGGGGCTCCGGAGAGGGGGATTCATCGCCGTCGTCATCATCAACCATCCTCCCTCACCAATTTCATGATGCTCACCGCCGTGCGTGAGTAATTCCATCGTAGGCTTGCTGGACGGTGATGGGTTGGATGAGATTTACCATGTAATCAAGTTAGTTTTGTTAGGGTTTGATCCCTAGTATCCACTATGTTCTGAGATTGATGTTGCTATGACTTTGCTATGCTTAATGCTTGTCACTAGGGCATGAGTGCGATGATTTCAGATCTGAACCTATTATGTTTTCATGAATATATGTGTGTTCTTGATCCTATCTTGCAAGTCTATAGTCACCTATTATGTGTTATGATCCGACAACCCCGAAGTGACAATAATCGGGATACTTCCGGTGATGACCGTAGTTTGAGGAGTTCATGTATTCACTATGTGTTAATGCTTTGTTCCGGTTCTCAATTAAAAGGAGGCCTTAATATCCCTTAGAATTCCGTAAGGACCCCGCTGAACACGGGAGGGTAGGACAAAAGATGTCATGCAAGTTCTTTTCCATAAGCACGTATGACTATTTACGGAATACATGCCTACATTACATTGATGAACTAGAGCTAGTTCTATATCACCCTATGTTATAACTATTGCATGAGGAATCGCATCCGGCATATTTATCCATCATTGATCCATTGCCTACGAGCTTTTCACATATTGTTCTTCGCTTATTTACTTTTCCGTTGCTACTGTAACAACTACTACAAAAAGCCAAAAACATTTATCTTTACTTTGCTACCATTACCTTTATTATCATACCACTTTTGCTACTAAACACTTTGCTACAGATACTAAGTTATCCAGGTGTGGTTGAATTGACAACTCAATTGCTAATACTCAAGAATATTCTTTGGCTCCCCTTGTGTCGAATCAATAAATTTGGGTTGAATACTCTACCCTCGAAAGCTGTTGCGATCCCCTATACTTGTGGGTTATCACTGGCCATGGAATATTGCTCATCTTCGGCCTTATTACACCTAAGCCACTGGCTTTTGTGATGTACATACTTTATCAATGTATATATTATCATGAATATAATAAAGCCGGCATCCCTGATATGCAGGGCCTCTGTCGTTTCATTTCTGAGAATATGAGTCTTTATTGTCACTTCATACGATCACCGGGGGCTTCCTGTTCATTGAGCATAGCCATGACTACCCTCTTGATCCGGCTTATACGCCATGATTGCAACATACTTGGGGGCTTCCTCATGGAGCATAGCTCTGATTCCAGTTTATAAGCCTGGAATGAATTTTAACTTGGGGGCTCATTAAGCATAGCTATGACCCTTTAGGCTTGGACGCCTAGGTGTATGTCTGCCACTCCGCCTAGGTAATCCTGGAATGACTCGTTGTACTCTTGACAGTTAATCTTATAAAGACCCTGAACTTGTCAAAGTTAAAACGACGATTGGTCATGTGAGGTCCGGCTTACAAGGTTTTGAATTAAGGTTTAACTCAGCAGCTATGCGGCCATAAAAGCACTTGAGTTTTAGGCTTGGCGGCCTATGAAAGCCTTGTTTTCTAATTTGTCTTTCATTTGAACATTTTTTGGAATTTTGTCTCTTGTTGCATATCAATACATGGTTGAAAAACCAATTAGGTCCATGTTGCCTTATGGTTCATGTATATCTTTATCCGGAGTGTTATTAACCCAACCTGGCTTTGGACTTTAAGTCATCAGGGTATAATGATCATCTTCTTAGAGCTTTATGCTCAAGTTTTGGGATATCACCCCTTGCTGCATGCGGCATTGTGAGTCGGCAGTATGAATATATTGAACAGGGCATTGTGCTTCTGCCTATGGGCTATTGCCTAAACCACACGAATTATGATAAAGTCGGTGGTATGAACAAATATTACAGGTATTATATTTATTTTGTTATATAAGGTTTTGACAAACCGGCTCTGATTATGGACTATTCAGTCCTTAGTGGTTTTTATATGGGGTATCATGACCCGCCCTGGGGTAAACCGCCAGGGCACTTGTTGTCTGTTTATATATAGGGAAAAATGACAAACCAGATCTGCATAATTGATCATACCATAAAGCATAAGGGACGGATTTCCCAATGATCGATCAGAAGTATTATGCAAACAAAACGTGCACGATGGCACGACAGATCAGTACTTAACTAGCCTATTACATGGCTCCGCGAGCCCAAATGGATAAATTGTTTTTTAAATAGTTCCTGGTGGTGCAAATAAAGAACCGCCCAGCGGATCAGTTCTCCTAGCCTTGGCGTTTTGAAGCTTCCAGGTCATCCTGCGCCGGTTCTTCTTCTTCCTCCACCGTCTGAAAGTCAGGCAATGACCAATTGATACCAGTCAAGGCTTGAAATTCAGCATCGTCATTGAAAAGCTCAGACGGATCAATATCTGGGGCAAAAGTATGCTTACAGATTGGAGGGATAAGATCTGCAATCTTATAAGCCGGCGTGGGCATCTTCTGATTTTCTGCGGTGTAAGCCACCTGATATTTGGATAGATCAGTTTCTTCAACAAGCAGACTCGCCAGAGGACGCATTGCTTTTACACAGGCTGCAAAGTCTTTCTTGTCAAAAGGAGACCCGTCTTCTTTTAGACTGGGACAACCAGTGGCTAGCTTGGCCGGGTCTAGTTCTGACTGCCATGCCTTAGCCCGGCTTAAAGTCCTTAGGGCACCGGCTCTCGCAGCCGACCGCTTGTTTTCTTCAATCCTGGCTGGCAAGACGGAAAGGCTGCTTAACACGTTGCTGAGAAGAGATGGTGTTTGTTTACTTGGGGAGATGGCGGCTATTGTGCGTTGAGCTCCGCTATACAGTTGTTCTACTAACCTATAAACCGCCTTGATCTTTATCAGCGTCTCCTTCCCAAGATTGCTGCTTCTGGGACCTGCATGGCATATTATGATTAAGTCATTTGGCGGTTTATAAAATGAAGAGCAAAGAGTCATTATGATATAAGCAGATCTTACCAAAAATGGCAAAGGTCATCTGGTTGATGTGATGTTTTAAGCCGGTAAGTTCGATTCTGACCTCCTCCAGTGGGGCCTCAGCTTTCTCAACCCTTTGGATCAGGGAAGCCTTCTCTTCAGCCCAGGCGGTTTTCTCCGTGGTAAATTTCATCTTGAGTTTTTCATTTTCATCCAAGGTAAACTTGAATTTGGAGTCGCCCTACCGGGTCCCAGTTTCTTGTGTTTCAAGCCAGGTTTTCAAGTCAGTCAACTGCGATTGAAATTGACTGGATGCTTCCTGAAAGAAGAAAAGTCCAAACAAGTATGAATAGTTATGAAACAATGTATATTGATAAGTCCCAAGCCCTTTGCAAGAAATATCACTTGGCACTTGGGGGCTAATGGGTACAGAAAGTTTCTTTATGGAGTTATTTACAAGTCCCAAGCCCTTTGCAAGCAGCAGCACTTGGCACTTGGGGGCTAATGGATGCAAAGTTTGTTTTTCTGATTCAATGATAGATGACCCTAGTTCATCATTTATCCAAATTTACTCAGTTTGCAAGGATGACTAGATGAGGTTTTTTCACAAGTGATAAAAACCGGCTTAACTTAATAGTTTAAGCCGGCTCTTGGGGGGCTACAGATGCAAGGCTGATCATTGTTAACCAAACAACCGGCTTAACTTAATAATTTAAGCCGACCCTTGGGGGCTACAGGTTCTGACTCAGAAACATAGTAAAAGGCTATCTAACAAGTCTACAGTATACTCTATTCTATCATATTCAGTAGACTTGGGGGCTAAAGGAATATATCTCATTTGAGAGCAAGAATTAATTCCTCATGTTTCTGATGCATGTGCTTGACCATGTCAATTTCCAGATCACGGTTGGTGTGTACTTGATTTAGATAGACAGAGAGGATTTCATTAATGCTCAGATGGGAGTAATTGGCCATGTCGAATTTGACCTTGCGCCTCTCGACCAGCTCTTCTTTGGCAGAATGTTTAGCCAGAGCAACAGGGTTCCCCGGTTCTTGAAAACTAGCGCCAGTGGCCACAACTTCTTCAGTATTTAGTTTTGGAGGTTTAGTTGGGCTTGGCGGTTCAGCAACCAAGGGATCTGCAACCATAGGATCAGCAGAGGTGCCACGATTTTTTGGTGGCGGGTCATCAGCAGGATCATCCGGTTGTTGCACAGAGGCTTCAGAAATTGGTGCTTGTTTTTCGGGCTCATGAGGTTTGGGATCTTCTGTGGGCTTGTTCATCTTGGCCTTTTTGCTAGGCCTTGCTTTCCCACTACAAGAGGATTCAGAAAGTCAGTATGAATGCAGAGATGTTGAAAAATACAGATTAAAAGTTAATACCCAGGGGCAGTCTTGAAAGGAGGAAGCTAAGTCTAAGATGAGTCGCGGGACGAAGAGTGAGAGGTCCCCTGATAGTTCAAGTCGGAAGCATGAAGTACTGGATGAATAATATCTGGGTTAAAATAAATAAAGAGTCATATTTTTTTGAAATACCTCATTTCGGTGTTTGCGTGGGGCCGGCCTGTTAGGTAAACTGAAGGAAAGTTCTCCGCCTCTGTTGGTCCAGGTTCTGCGCCGGTTCTCATGTTGTTGTTGCTTCAAAATAAAGTTGGAATCCATGTGAGCTAAAGGGTGAGAAAACCTTACTTTCCGGATCACGCATCGAATTTTCTGTCTTGGCAAGGGCTCTGAGTCGGAGGAAATAATGGTTACCTCATCATCAACCACTTGGCTGCTCTCCACGCCATCCTGATAGTAATCAATGTCAATAAGGTGGATGAAAAAGGTGCCAAGGGAATCAAGGTCTACCTCCGACTCTTCATTTTCTTCCACGTTGAATGTATCAGAAGCACTGGATTTCTTTTTGTTCTTCTTCATGGCCTTGGTCTTGGCCCTGGCCTTCTTGGCGGCTTTTTCATCATATCTCTTATCCCAAAAGGTGGATCCAGCCTGAGAAAGTTTACAATAAAGGTTAAGATTTCTAGATTCTACGAACAATGAAGTAAAAAATATATAAACCGGACAGACATACCTCCAGTGTCGGGTTAAGTTTTGCAGAAGGGATTTAGAACCACTCTGCTGCAGCTTTCCAAGGTCTCATTGAGAAGAGTCTTGGTCATGTCATTGATAGCTTTATCAGTCAAACGGGTTGAACTGTAATGTAGTGGATCTTTGGTGTCGCCAGTGTATGTGCACATTAAACCGGGATGACGGCTTAAGGGTATAATCCTCCAAGCTACCCAACACCAAACCAGATCAATCCCGATTAATCTGTTGCCCAGCAATGCCCTAACCTTTGAGGAGGTAGGTGCAAGTTTGGCCCGTTCAGCAATGGTAAGCTGGCCAGGAAGAGGATGCTTTGGGTTGAGCCATTGGTCACGATAGCCTGGAAAGGGATTCTCATCAGCAGGATAAGTGTCCTTGCAGTAGAACCAGGTTTGATTCCAATCTTTGGGATGGCTTGGAAGGGAAGCATAAGGGAAAATGGCGTCTCTGCGACGCTGAATTGAGATCCCTCCATGTTCTTGGCTGGTGCCGTCAGTAAATTCATTCTGGCGGTTCAGGTAGAAATACTCTCTAAAGAGGTCAACACTAGGTTCTTCTTGAAGGTATACTTCACAGAAGACCTGGAAATTGCAAATGTTGGAAATAGAGTTGGGCCCGATATCTTGAGGAGGAAGTTGCACAAAATGCAGAACATCACGGAAGAATTTTGACCCGGGCGGTGAAAAGCCCCAGTTCATGTGATCAGTGAAAACAATAACTTCATTGGCTTGCGGCTGAGGTTTAGCTTCACCCGAATTAGGAGCATGCCAGTGAATGACGTCTTCGGCTGGTAAGAAACCAATCTTTACATAATCTTCGAGCATTGCCTCGGTGACAATGGATGGGACCCAGTCGCAGGATGTAACTGTCTTGGTCAAGATTGGGTGCACGACCTACAATAAGCGATTCAAGATGTTGTTGAATCGGCAGATATGTGGCGAGTTACAAGTTATTGTTTCAACCATTATACAAGGATAAAAGCTATAGAGATCTAGTTCAGAACAACCCAGCTTGGTTAAACCGGAAGGAGATGACCGGATTATGAGCCAAGTGGATGATGGCGGCCTACACGGGGCCTAATGCTATATGATGGTGAAAGGATCGAGAAGAGGTGTCTAGAGGGGGGTGATTAGACACTCAACACACAAAGTTGGCAGTTTTTAAGTTTTTCAAGTTAGGGTGGAGTTTAAGCATAAGTTTAACCATTCACAATACAAATCAAGCAAGCATGCAAAGAGTATATGAGCAGCGGAAAGTAAAGCACGCAACTTGCAAGAAAGTAAAGGGATGTGATTGGAGAGTGTAAACGCAATTGGAGACACAGATGTTTTTGTCATGGTTCTGATAGGTGGTGCTATCGTACATCCACGTTGATGGAGACTTCAACCCATGAAGTGTAATGGCTGCGCGAGTCCACGGGGGGCTCCACCCACGAAGGGTCTACGAAGACGCAACCTTGTCTATCCCACCATGGCCATCGCCCATGAAGGACTTGCCTCACTAGGTAAGATCTTCACGAAGTAGGCGATCTCCTTGCCCTTACAAACTCCTTGGTTCAACTCCACAATCTTGTCGGAGGCTCCCAAGTGACACCTAACCAATCTAAGAGACACCACTCTCCAGAAGGTAATAGATGGTGTGTTGATGATGAACTCCTTGCTCTTGTGCTTCAAATGATAGTCTCCTCAACACTCAACTCACTCTCATAGGATTGGATCTGGTGGAAAGATGATTTGAGTGGAAAGCAACTTGGGGAAGGCTAGAGATCAAGATTCATATGGTTGGATTGGAATATCTTGGTCTCAACACATGAGTAGGTGGCTCTCTCTTAGAAAATGGGTAATGGAAATGTAGGCTCGTTCTGATGGCTTCCCCCACGAATGAGGAGAGGGTGGAAGGGTATATATGGCCTCCACACAAAATCTAACCATTACACACATTATACCAAACTCGGTGGGACCGAATCAGAAAACTCGGTCGGACCGATTCAGTGCATATGTGACTATTAGGTAATTTCGGTGGGACTGACATGTCATCTCGGTGGGACCAATATCATTAGGGTTAGGGCATAATGTAATCTTGGTTGGACCGATTACTCAAACTGGGTTGGACCGACTTTGGTAATAAGCTAACCAGAGAGTTGGTTAGGCAAACTCGGTGGGACCGATTCGCTCATCTCGGTGGGACCGAAGCGTTACGAACAGGAAACAGAGAGTTTGCATTGCAGACTCGGTGGGACCGATCGCTTGTCTCAGTTAGACCGAAACGTTACGAATGGAAACAGAGAGTTTGCAATCCCATCTCGGTGAGACCGATACCCCTATCGGTGAGTCCGAAAAGACTAGGGTTTCTGGCAGTAGCTATGTCAAATGAACTTGGTGGCGTCGGATGGATCAAATCAGTGGGGCCAAGTTTGACTTTTGGTTTGGGACATATGTGGATATGGGAAAGTGGCTGAGGGCTTTGGAGCATATCACTAAGCACTTTGAGCAAGCAAGCCATTAAGCAACACCTCATCCCCTTTTAATAGTATTGGCTTTCCTATAGACTCAATGTGATCTTGGATCACTAAATAGAAAATGTAGAGTCTTGGACTTGAAGCTTGAGCCAATCCTTTGTCCTTAGCATCTTGAAGGGGTTCCACGTCCTCTTGTCCATGCCACTCCACTATTGAACTTATCTGAAATATATTAGAAAAAAGTATTAGTCCAACAAGAGATATGTTGACATTAATTACCAAAATCACCCAGGGATTACTTGTGTTTTCAATCTCCCCCTTTTTGGTAATTGATGACAACATACATCAAAGCTTTAGATAAGGATATAGAGAAAAGCAAGTAAAGCTTTGGAAAGACATGTAACATGCATAGGCTCCCCCTACATGTATGCAATCATGTGAATATAGACCATAGGATCATGTGAGTGCATAATCATGATAGAGCAAGCAATGAGTTACATGTATGTCGGCTATATGCATCAGAGCAAATGGTGTGAATCATGGGAAATGTACCTTCATGCTCATGAGTCCCCTTCTTGCAAGCAATATGTACATCAGCAAGAGATCCTCATGCACATGAGTGTGATGCATATGCTTACCTTGTGGTCTTGAACTAGCTTTGGAGGAGATGAACCTGAGTAAACAAGGTTAGACAACACAGAAACATCTACTAAGCACAGCAGGAACAGTAAACCACAAGAGTACCAAGATTGGGATGACATGTTGAGAGTGAGTACTAGGTACTCCAATTGAATGTAGACATGTCCCCTAAGGTAAAGATGTGTAATGAATTTCAAGATTTTCTTCCCTTAGATGTCTTGCTCCCCCTGAATCTTATAATGGATATTGGGAGAAGATAGGGAATAGAAAATCAGAGCAAAACAAAAACAAAAACAACATGAACATGTCTTTCCCCTCTAAAGACATGTAATTTCTCTCCTCTTTGAATACCAAGCAACTTAGGTCTTTCTTTTGGAAAGAAAGGGGATGTCTCTCTCCCCCTATTGCTCTCTCCCCCTGTTGGAGTGATTTAGCTTTGATGTGAACTCTCTCTCCCCCTTTGACATCAATTTCCAAGAAGGGTCTTCTGGAGTGTGAGTCAAAATAGGTTTGATCCTTGAGTCACAGAGCAAAGCAGCACATAGAATATGATGCTTGGAGAGGATAAGAATCATCGAGTGGAGCTCGAACAAAATGTGCAGGATGCAAGTGGCAGAGTGATTTCTCAGTGTTGAAGTCGGCTCAACCGAGTTGTTTTCTTCGGTGGCACCAAACATTTTGGTTTAACCAAAAGAGGCAAATCGGTTTGTCCGAGTTCATCACAGAGAGAGCACTAGTCACCTTAGCTCACTAAGCAAGTAAGATCACACAATAGTTTTCAGGGAATTGACTTAAGGATTTGCAATGAATTGGATGCAGAGAAATGCAAAATAGATATAAAAGAGAATAAGTCTAGATGGAGTTTTTTTTTTGAAAGGGGAACAAATATGCATGAGACAAAATGCAATAACAAGGAGAAACACTAGAGAACTTCATCTAGAATAGGTCGGCGACAAAGTCACCTATGTTAGAGTATATTGACTTAGGAATCAAGTGAGGACACTTGATCATAGGTCATACTCATCGTTTAAGCTCAAAATGGGGTTGCCATTTTTCGTTTAAGCATCTTGATATATTCACATCTTATTGAGTTGATTTGACCCATGACTTGGGGTAAAGCTTCTCTAAGATGGAATAACATACCTTGGGTGATGGTGTTCGAACTTGATCATGTAGTTGAACTTGTGTGGGATGCTCAATGTTGATGCAGTTCAGTTTGAGCACCACTTGTAATTGGAGTTCATCTACCTACATGGATTAGATTTGCAAGGAAGAGCACTTGTGTATCCAAAATGACAATCATGAAGTTGATATAGGAATTTGTCAAAGGATATATTTGAAGGGTTTCATGCTTCCTTGTCTTCAACCACCGTAAAGTAGAGACTTGGTGATGTAGAGATCGCTCAAGATATGAGTGAGTTGCAATCTCATAGATTTAGATCCATCCAAGTACCTACATGGGTTAGATAACATGCAAGGGTGCAAATATATCCAAGATATGTGATCATAATCATGAGAGAAATATCAAGGATAAGTCATGGGCTCATGTCTTGCATGTATCCCAATGGAGTTCCTACTCCAAGTTTGAGGCATCAATGATGTTCAATTCACCTCTTAACCTGCAAAACACTTTCTCATCAAGTGGTTTAGTGAATATATCCGCCAATTGCTTGTTGGTCCGAACATGCTTAAGGTTAATATCACCCTTAGCAACATGATCTTGAATGAAATGATGACGAACTTCAATGTGCTTAGTTCGAGAGTGTTGCACAGGATTGTGAGCAATCTTAATGGCACTCTCATTGTCGCAAAGCAATGGAACATGGTTCACATATATCCCATAATCTTTAAGAGTTTGGGTCATCCAAAGTGATTGAGCACAACATGAACCAGTGGCAATGTATTCCGCTTCGGCGGTGGATAAGGATACCGAGTTTTGTTTCTTGGAGGACCAAGACACAAGAGATCTACCAAGAAATTGACAAGTACCCGAAGTGGACTTCCTATCAACCTTGTCTCCGGCATAGTCCGAATCGGAGTAGCCAACAAGATTATAAGAGGCCCTCTTTGGATACCAAATGCCAAGGTTTGGTGTATGAATTAAGTATCTCACTATCCTTTTCACGGCCTTAAGATGACATTCCTTAGGGGCCGCTTGATATCGTGCACACATGCACACACTTAGCATGATATCAGGACGAGAGGCACATAGATATAATAATGAACCAATCATAGAGCGATATACCTTTTGATCAATAGGTTGACCATCTTTGGTCAAGTCAAGATGTCCACTAGTAGGCATGGGTGTACTCATACCTTTGCATTCTTTCATATTGAACTTCTTGAACAAGTCCTTGGTATACTTAGTTTGAGAGACAATGGTACCTTCCTTAGTTTGCTTGATTTGCAAACCAAGAAAGAACTTGAGTTCACTCATCATAGACATCTCAAACTTCTCCGACATAAGCTTCCCAAACTTCTCACTAAAATGAGGGTTAGTTGATCCAAATATAATATCATCAACATGAATTTGGCACACATATAATTCTACATTAACCCTTTTAGTGAAAAGAGTAGAATCAAATTTTCCAATCTCAAAGCCTTTTTCAATAAGGAACTTGGTCAAGCATTTATACCATGCTCTAGGAGCTTGTTTAAGACCATAAAGAGCTTTGTGAAGTTGTAAACATGAATAGGTTTCTTAGGATTGACAAAGCTGGAGGTTGTTTAACATAAACTTCCTCCTCAATTTCACCATTTAGAAAAGCACTTTTAATGTCCATTTGGTATAAAGTGATATCATGGTGATTAGCATAGGCAAGTAAGATGCGAATGGACTCAAGTCTAGCAACGGGGGCATATGTCTCACCATAGTCCATACCTTCGACTTGAGTGTAGCCTTGGGCAACGAGACGTGCTTTGTTGCGAACTACTTGTCCATCTTCATCTTGCTTGTTGCGAAACACCCATTTGGTACTGATGATGTTGTGGTTGTTGTCGAGCTTCTCGACCAATGTCCACACTTGGTTTCTCTCAAAGTTGTGTAGTTCTTCGTGCATGGCGTTTATCCAATCCGGATCTTCCAATGCTTCTTCAACCTTCATAGGTTCAATGCTAGAGATGAATGAATAATGTTCACAAAAATTAGCCAAATGAGATTTAGAGCGAGTGATTCTCCCGGTTTGGATATCATTGTAGATTTTCTCGACGGGATGGTCTCTAGCAACTCTTGCTCGAACTCGTGAGAGCTTTTGTTTTGGTCGGGGTGGAACATCTTCTTCATCATCTCATTCTTCTTCTTGGTTTTCATCGTTGTTGACGTTGTTGTTCTCTTGTCGTGGTGGAGAAGGAGGTTTATGAGGTTCATCTTGGTGTACTTCCTCGTTTTCTTCATCTTGGTGTGTCCCACTTGTGGATGCTTCCATGTCAACTCTTGGTTCACCTTGTCGTGAGGTAGAAGCTTCCACTTGGACGGATGAGGTACTCTCTTTCACCTCCGTTGGACGCACCTTGCCAATAGACAAGTCTTGGATTGCTTCCAAAGGATCTTTATCTCCTACATCAATTGGCAATTGCTCTACTTGTGAGCCGTTAGATTCATCAAACTTCACATCTACCGTCTCTTCAACCTTTCGGGTGAAATTGTTGTAGACACGGTATGTGTGAGAGTTTGAGCCATAACCAAGTAGGAATCCCTCATGAGATTTAGGAGCAAATTTAGAACGACGATGCTTATCAAGAATGTAGCACTTTGAGCCGAATACTCAAAAGTATCCAACTTGGGGTTTGTTACCGGTGAGGAGCTCGTATGCCATCTTGCCGAGTATCTTGTGAAGATACAAGAGATTTATCACATGACAAGATGTCTCAACCGCTTTCGCCCAATAGTGCTTCGGCGTCTTGTACTCATCAAGCATCATTCTCGCCATTTCGATGAGCGTCCGGTTCTTCCTCTCGACAACTCCATTTTGTTGAGGTGTGTACGTAGCCGAGAACTCATGTGAAATCCCTTGTTGATCAAGAAAGGTGTCCACATTTGCGTTCTAGAACTCTGTTCCGTTGTCGCTGCGAACCTTCTTGATCTTCACTTCAAAATGATTTTGGGTCTTCCTAGCGAAGTTCTTGAAGATCTTTTGGACCTGCGATTTATCATCAATAAAGAACACCCATGTAAACCTTGAAAAATCATCAACTATAACTAGACCAAAATAATTTCCACCGAGACTTTTGTAAGCGTTGGGACCGAAAAGATCCATCTGAAGTAGCTCGAGCGGCCTCCTTGTGGTCATGATGTTCTTCACGGGATGCCTTCCTCCAACCTGTTTACCGGCTTGACAAGTGCTGCATAGTCTATCCTTATCAAATATGACATCTTTAACACCGAGGATATGATCACCTTTAATAAGCTTGTCAAGGTTTTGCATGCCCACATGACCTAACCATCTATGGCAAAACCAACCTTTAGAGGATTTAGCAATTAAGCAAGTCATAGGTTGAGCCTTTTTAGTGAAATCAACAATGTATAGATCACCTTCGCATATTCTGGTAAAGACCATTTTATGATTATGTCTACGAAACACTTGGCAATCTACTTCGGTAAATAGAACATTGAAGCCAAAGCCGGCTAGTCTAGAAACAAAAAGCAGATTATAGCCAAGAGATTCAACGAGCATGACATTTTGTATGGAGCTATCGTGTGAGATGGCCACCTTACCGAGGCCAACCACCTTACCCTTTGAGTTATCACCAAAAGTGACATACTTTCGAGGGCCGTCATTTTCAGCAAGCTCACGAAACATATCTTTATCTCCGATCATGTGATCGGTACATCCACTATCAAGGACCCATTCCTTTCCTCCTGCCATGTATCCCCGAAGATTTGCCATAAGACCAAAGTGTCTCATTGCTTCATCAAGATCAAAGTCACTATCATCATCCTCATCATAGTATCCATGTTCAACATCGTCATGTGGTGGATCAATTTCTAGAGAGGGTGATTCATTAGAGTGAGTTTGACAATGATCTTCTTTATGAATTCTAATAGCTTCGGAAATAATATTGCTAATAATTCCAACATCTCCTTTGGCACGCATAAGATTTGTAATCTCAAATAGACAATCACCAAACTTATGATCATTGGAATTCATCTTACTCAAGGCAATAGACTTATGGAGAATTTCATCTAGATTTTGCAATGAATAATTTGGAAATCGTTCCTCAAGAAACTTCCATATGGTGTAGGCAACTTAAGAGTAGGCAAGCAACCTATCAACTTTCTAGGCAAACCTCTAGTGATAAGATCAACAGTCCTAAGATTGTGAATCATGTCAATTGACTCACCAAGAGTAGGATTCATAGGATCAACATTAGGTACACAAGGGCTAGTAATGTACTTGTTCAAATGATATTCATTGAAAATCACAAGCATCTCATTTTTCACTCATGAAAGTACTCTTCCTCAAGTATAGGCACTCTATGTCTAAGACTCCCCACAGTAGACACATCCATCTTCCTCCAATGGTGTTTAAACCAAAGCAATGGAGACCAAAGCTCTGATACCAATTGAAAGGATCGAGAAGAGGTGTCTAGAGGGGGGTGATTAGACACTCAACACACAAAGTTGGCAGTTTTTAAGTTTTTCAAGTTCGGGTGAAGTTTAAGCATAAGTTTAACCATTCACAGTACAAATCAAGTAAGCATGGAAAGAGTATATGAGCAACGGAAAGTAAAGCATGCAACTTGCAAGAAAGTAAAGGGATGGGATTGGAGAGTGCAAACGAAATTGGAGACACATATGTTTTTGTCGTGGTTCCGATAGGTGGTGCTATCGTACATCCACGTTGATGGAGACTTCAACCCACGAAGGGTAACGGCTGCGCAAATCCACGGAGGGCTCCACCCACTAAGGGTCCATGAATAAGCAACCTTGTCTATCCCACCATGGCCATCGCCCACGAAGGACTTGCCTCACTAGGGTAGATCTTCACGAAGTAGGCGATCTCCTTGCCCTTATAAACTCCTTTGTTCAACTCCACAATCTTGTCGGTGGCTCCCAAGTGACACCTAACTAGTCTAGGAGACACCACTCTCCAAAAGGTAATAGATGGTGTGTTGATGATGAACTCCTTGCTCTTGTGCTTCAAATGATAGTCTCCCCAATGGTTGGATTGGAATATCTTGGTCTCAACGCATGAGCAGGTGGTCTCTCTCAGAAAATGGGTAATGGAAGTGTAGGTTCGTTCTGATGGCTTCCCCCACGAATGAGGAGAGGGTGGAGGGATATATATAGCCTCCACACAAAATCTAACCATTACACACATTATACCAAACTCGGTGGGACCGAATCAGAAAACTCGGTCGGACCGATTCAGTGCATATGTGACCGTTTAGGCAATTTCGGGGGGACCGACATGTCATCTCGGTGGGACCGATATCATTAGGGTTAGGGCATAACGTAATCTTGGTTGGACCAATTAAGCAAACTTGGTTGGACCGACTTTGGTAATAAGCTAACCAGAGAGTTGGTCAGGCAAACTCGGTGGGACCGATTCGCTCGTCTTGGTGGGACTGAAGCGTTACGAACAGGAAACAGAGAGTTTGCATTGCAGACTCGGTGGGACCAATCGGTTATCTCGGTTAGACCGAAGTGTTGCGAATGGAAACAGAGAGTTTGCAATCCCATCTCGGTGAGACCGAGATCCCTATAGGTGAGACCGAAAAGACTAGGGTTTCTGGCAGTGGCTATGTAAATGAACTCGGTGCCGCCGATGGATCAAATCGGTGGGGCCGAGTTTGACTTTTGGTTTGGGACATATGTGGATATGGGAAAGTGGCTGAGGGCTTTGGAGCATATTACTAAGCATGTTGAGCAAGCAAGCCATTAAGCAACACCTCATCCCCTTTTAATAGTATTGGCTTTCCTATAGACTCAATGTGATCTTGGATCACTAAATAGAAAATGTAGAGTCTTGGACTTGAAGCTTGAGCCAATCCTTTGTCCTTAGCATCTTGAAGGGGTTCCACATCCTCTCGTCCATGCCACTCCACTGTTGAACTTATCTGAATAATACTAGATAAAAGTATTAGTCCAACAAGAGATATGTTGACATTAATTACCAAAATCACCCAGGGAGCACTTGTTCTTTAAGATGGGTCACAGTTTATGTCATAAGACGCCATTGCAGGTTTGGGGATTTGAATCTAATAGATGAAAAT
The DNA here is from genome assembly GCA_963921465.1 of Triticum timopheevii. Taxonomy (NCBI): domain Eukaryota; kingdom Viridiplantae; phylum Streptophyta; class Magnoliopsida; order Poales; family Poaceae; genus Triticum; species Triticum timopheevii. The sequence continues at coordinate 318,023,067 of OY997270.1, forward strand.
TTTGATAAGGGACAAACAAACAGATTTCACAAGCTAGAGATATAATTTCGGATCTATGACAGTTCAAAAAAGGTAGTGAAAGTTGATGTCTACTACACAACCTTATTCTTGTAGACGTTGTTGGGCCTCCAAGTGCAGAGGTTTGTAGGACAGTAGCAAATTTTCCTCAAGTGGATGAGCTAAGGATTATCAATCCGTGGGAGGCGTAGGATGAAGGTGGTCTCTCTCAAGCAACCCTGCAACCAAATAACAAAGAGTCTCTTGTGTCCCCAACACACCCAATATATTGGTAAATTGTATAGGTGCACTAGTTCGGCGAGGAGATGGTGATACAAGTGCAATATGGATGGTAGATATAGATTTTTGTAATCTGAAATTATAAAAACAGCAAGGTAACTAATAATAAAAGTGAGCACAAACGGTATTGCAATGCTAGGAAACAAGGCCTAGGGTTCATACTTTCACTAGTGCAAGTTATCTCAACAATAATAACATAACTAGATCATATAACTATCTCTCAACATGCAACAAAGAGTCACCCCAAAGTCACTAATAGCAGAGAACAAACGAAGAGATTATTGTAGGGTATGGAACCACCTCAAAATTATCCTTTCTGCTCGATCTATTCAAGAGTCCGTAGTAAAATAACACGAAGCTATTCTTTCCGTTCATCTATCATAGAGTTCGTACTAGAATAACACCTTAAGACACAAATCAACCAAAACCCTAATGTCACCTAGATACTCCTTTGTCACCTCAAGTATCCGTGGGCATGATTATACAATATGCATCACACAATCTCAGATTCATCTATTCAACCAACACAAAGTACTTCAAAGAGTGCCCCAAAGTTTCTACTGGAGAGTCAAGACAAAAACGTGTGCCAACCCCTATGCATAAGTTCATTGAACCCGCAAGTTGATCACCAAAACATACATCAAGTAGATCACGTGAATATCCCATTGTCACCACAGATAAGCATGGCAAGACATACATCAAGTGTTCTCAAATCCTTAAAGACTCAACCCGATAATATAACTTCAAAGGGAAAACTCAATCCATTACAAGAGAGTAGAGGAGGAGAAACATCATAAGATCCAACTATAATAGCAAAGCTCGTGATATATCAAGATCTTATCACCTCAAGAACACGAGAGAGAGAGAGAGAGAGAGAGAGAGAGAGAGAGAACAAACACATAGCTACTGGTACATACCCTCAGCCCCAAGGGTGAACTACTCCCTCCTCGTCATGGAGATCGCCGGGATGATGAAGATGGTCACCGGAGAGGGATCCCCCCTCCGGCAGGGTGCCGGAACAGGGTCCCGATTGATTTTTGGTGGCTACAGAGGCTTGCGGCGGCGGAACTCCCGATCTATTGTGCTCCTCGATGTTTTTAGGGTATATGGATATATATATATAGGTGAAAGAAGTCGGTCAGGGGAGCCACGAGGGGCCCATGAGGGTAGGGGGCGCGCCCCCCTGCCTCGTGGCTTCCTCGAAGCTTCCCGGACGTCTACTCCAAGTCTCATGGATTCCTTCTATTCCAAAAATAACTCTCCCGAAGGTTTCATTCCATTTGGACTCCGTTTGATATTCCTTTTCTTCGAAACACTGAAATAGGCAAGAAAACAACAATTTGGGCTAGGCCTCCGGTTAATAGGTTAGTCCCAAAAATAATATAAAAGTGTAAAGTAAAGCCCATAAACATCCAAAACGGGTAATATAATAGCATGGAACAATCAAAAATTATAGATACATTGGAGACGTATCATGCATCCCCAAGCTTAATTCCTGCTCGTCCTCGAGTAGGTAAATGATAAAAACAGAATTTTTGATGTGGAATGCTACCTAGCATTCTTAATGTAATTTTCTTTATTGTGGCATGAATGTTCAGATCCGAATGATTCAAAATAAAAGTTCATATTGACATAAGAAATTGTAATACTTCAAGCATACTAACAAAGCAATTATATCTTCTCAAAATAACATGGCTAAAGAAAGTTCATCCCTACAAAATCATATAGTTAGGCTATGCTTCATTTCCATCACACAAAAATACTCCCATCATGCACAACCCCGGTTTCAGCCAAGCAATTGGTTCATACTTTTTAACGCACTTCAGCTTTTTCAACTCTCACGCAATACATGAGCGTAAGCCATGGATATAGCACTATGGGTGGAATATAATATGATGATGGAGGTTGTGTGGAGAAGACAAAAAAGGAGAAAGTCTCACATTGACGAGGCTAATCAACGGGCTATGGAGATGTCCATCAATTGATGTCAACATGAGGAGTAGGGATTGCCATGCAACAGATGCACTAGAGCTATAAATGTATGAAAGCCCAACAAAAGAAACTAAGTGGGTGTGCATCCAACTTGCTTGCTCACGAAGACCTAGGGCATTTTGAGGAAGCCCATCATTGGAATATACAAGCCAAGTTCTATAATGAAAAATTCCCACTAGTATATGAAAGTGACAACATAAGAGACTCTCTATATGAAGAACATGGTGCTAGTTTGAAGCACAAGTGTGGAAAAGGATAGTAAAATTGTCCCCCTTTTTATTTTTGGGCCTTTCTTTTTTTTTGGCCTTTTTTTCCTTTTTTTTCTTTGGCCTTTCTTTTTTTTCATTTTTTTCTTTGGCATTTCTTTTTTTACAAGGGACAATGCTCTAATAATGATGATCATCACACTTCTATTTATTTACAACTCATGGATTACAACTCGATACTAGAACAAAATATGACTCTATATGAATGCCTCCGACGGTGTACCGGGATGGGCAATGAATCAAGAGTGACATGTATGAAAAATTATGCATGGTGGCTTTGCCAAAAATATGATGTCAACTACATGATCATGCAAGGCAATATGACAATGATGGATCGTGTCATAATAAATGGAATGATGGAAAGTTGCATGGCAATATATCTCAGAATGGCTATGGAAATGCCATAATAGGTAGGCATGGTGGCTGTTTCGAGGAAGATATAAGGAGGTTTATGTGTGATAGAGCATATCTTATCACGGGGTTTGGATGCACCGGCGAAGTTTGCACCAACTCTCAAGGTGAGAAAGGGCAATGCACGGTACCGAAGAGGCTAGCAATGATGGAAGGGTAAGAGTGTGTATAATCCATGGACTCACATTAGTCATAAAGAACTCATATACTTGTTGCAAAAGTTTTATTAGCCCTCGAAGCAAAGTACTACTATGCATGCTCCTAGGGGGGAGGTTGGTAAGAGTTAACCATCGCGTGCCCCCGACCTCCACACAAGGGAAGGCAATCAAAAGAGCACTCCATGCAATAAATTTGTTACACAACTTTTCCCATACGTGCATGCTACAGGACTTGCCAAGTGCAACACAAGTATTCCTCAATTTCATAATTGCCCAACTAGCATGACTCTAATATTACCACCTTTATATCTCAAAACAATTATCAATCATCAAATTGATCGTAGCATCAAATTCACTTTTTATGATAGTTTTTATTATACCCAACTTGGATGCCCATCATATTAGGACCAATTTTATAACCATAGAAAATACCATGCTGTTCTAAAAGACTCTCAAAATAATATAAGTGAAGCATGAGAGATCAACAATTTCTATAAAATCAAGCCACCGCCGTGCTCTAAAAAGTATAAGTGAAGCACTAGAGCAAAAACTATCTAGCTCAAAAGATATAAGTGAAGCACATATAGTATTCTAATAAATTTCAAATCATGTGAGTCTCTCCCAAAAGGTGTGTATAGAAAGGATGATTGTAGTAAACTAAAAATCAAAGACTCATATCATACAAGACGCTCCAAGCAAAACACATATCATGTGGCGAATAAAAATATAGCTCCAAGTAAAGTTATCGATAGACGAAGACGAAAGAGGGGATGCAATCCGGGGCATACCCAAGCTTAGGCTCTTGGTTGTCCTTGAATATTACCTTGGGGTGCCTTGGGCATCCCTAAGCTTAGGCTCTTGCCACTCCTTATTCCATACCATCGAATCTTTACCCAAAACTTGAACACAAAACTCAACAGAAAACTCGTAAGCTCCGTTAGTATAAGAAAATAAATCACCACTTTTGGTACTATTGTGAACTCATTCTAAATTCATATTGGTGTAATATCTACCGTATTCCAACTTCTCTCTGGTTCATACCCTTCGATACTACTCATAGATTCATCAAAATAAGCAAACAACACATAGAAAACAGAATCTGTCAAAAACAGAACAGTCTGTAGTAATCTGTATCATTCGAATACTTCTGTAACTCAAAAAATTCTTAAATAAATTGGTGGACCTGAGGAATTTGTCTATAAATCATCTTTCAAAAAGAATCAACCTAAAATCACTCTCCAGTAAAACATGGCAACTAATCTCATGAGCGCTAAAGTTTCTATTTTTTACAGCAAGATCACAAAGACTTCACCCAAGTTTTCCCAAAGGTTCTACTTGGCACAAACACTAATTAAAACATAAAACCACATCTAACCAGAGGCTATATGAATTATTTATTACTAAACAGGAACAAAAAGCAAATAACAAAAGTAAAATTGGGTTGCCTCCCAACAAGCGCTAACGTTTAATGCCCCTAGCTAGGCATGATGATTTCAATGATGCTCACATAAAAGATAAGAATTGAAACATAAAGAGAGCATCATGATGAATATAACTAGTACATTTAAGTCTACCCCACTTCCTATGCATAGGGATTTTGTGAGCAAACAACTTATGGAAACAATATCAACTAGCATAGGAAGGCAAAACAAGCATAACTTCAAAATTTTCAACACATAGAGAGGAAACTTGATATTATTGCAATATGTAGAAGCATCATGAATGAATTCAACCATATAACCAGCACCTAAAGCATTCTCTTCATGATCTACTTCCATAGAAATTTTACTACTATCCACATAAGCAAATTTATTCTCATCAATAGTAGTGGGAGCAAACTCGACAAAATAAATATCATGTGAAGCATAATCCAATGGAAAATTAAAATCATGATGACAAGTTTCATGGTTATCTTTATTCTTTATGGCATATGTATCATCACAATAATCATCATAAATAGGAGTCATGCTTTCATCATAATAAATTTGCTCATCAAAACTTGGGGGACAAAAAATATCATATTCATCAAACATAGCATCCCCAAGCTTGTGGCTTTGCATATCATTAGCATCATGGGTATTCAAAGAATTCATACTAACAACATTGCAATCATGCTCATCATTCACATATTTTATGCCAAGCATTCTATGTAATTCTTCTTCTAGTACATGAGCACAATTTTTGGAATCCTTATTTTCACGGAAGACATTAAAAAGATGAAGCATATGAGGCACCCTTAATTCCATTTTTTTGTAGTTTTGTTTTATAAACTAAACTAGTGATAAAACAAAAAACTAAAAGATTTGATTGCAAGATCTAAAGATATACCTTCAAGCACTCACCTCCCCGGCAACTGTGCCAGAAAAGAGCTTGATGTCTACTACACAACCTTCTTCTTGTAGACGTTGTTGGGCCTCCAAGTGCAGAGGTTTGTAGGACAGTAGCAAATTTCCCCCAAGTGGATGACCTAAGGTTTATCAATCCGTGGGAGGCGTAGGATGAAGATGGTCTCTCTCAAGCAGCCCTGCAACCAAATAACAAAGAGTCTCTTGTGTCCCCAACACACCCAATACAATGGTAAATTGTATAGGTACACTAGTTCGGCGAAGAGATGGTGATACAAGTGCAAAATGGATGGTAGATATAGATTTTTATAATCTGAAATTATAAAAACAGCAAGGTAACTAATGATAAAAGTGAGCACAGACGGTGTTGCAATGCTAGGAAACAAGGCCTAGGGTTCATACTTTCACTAGTGCAAGTTCTCTCAACAATAATAACATAACTGGATCATATAACTATCCCTCAACATGCAACAAAGAGTCACTCCAAAGTCACTAATAGCGGAGAACAAACGAAGAGATTATTGTAGGGTACGAAACCACCTCAAAGTTATCCTTTCTGCTCGATCTATTCAAGAGTCTGTAGTAAAATAACACGAAGCTATTCTTTCTGTTCGATCTATCATAGAGTTCGTACTAGAATAACACCTTAAGACACAAATCAACCAAAACCCTAATGTCACCTAGATACTCCATTGTCACCTCAAGTATCCGTGGGCATGATTATAGGATATGCATCACACAATCTCAGATTCATATATTCAACCAACACAAAGTACTTCAAAGAGTGCTCCAAAGTTTCTACTGGAGAGTCAAGACGAAAAAGTGTGCCAACCCCTATGCATAAGTTCATTGAACCCGCAAGTTGATCACCAAAACATACATCAAGTAGATCACGTGAATATCCCATTGTCACCACAGATAAGCACGGCAAGACATACATCAAGTGTTCTCAAATCCTTAAAGACTCAATCCGATAAGATAACTTGAAAGGGAAAACTCAATCCATTACAAGAGAGTAGAGGGGGAGAAACATCATAAGATCCAACTATAATAGCAAAGCTCGCGATACATCAAGATCGTATCACCTCAAGAACACTAGAGAGAGGGAGATCAAACACATAGCTACTGGTACATACCCTCAGCCCCGAGGGTGAACTACTCCCTCCTCGTCATGGAGATCACCGGGATGATGAAGATGGCCACCGGAGAGGGATCCCCCCTCCGGCAGGGTGCCGGAACAGGACCCCGATTGGTTTTTGGTGGCTACAGAGGCTTGCAGCGGCGGAACTCCCGATCTATTGTGCTCCTCGATGTTTTTAGGGTATATGGATATATATAGGTGAAAGAAGTCAGTCAGGGGAGCCACGAGGGGCCCACGAGGGTGGGGGGCGCGCCTCCCTGCCTCGTGGCTTCCTCAAAGCTTCCCTGACGTCTACTCCAAGTCTCCTGGATTGCTTCCGTTCCAAAAGTAACTCTCCCAAAGGTTTCATTTTGTTTGGACTCCGTTTGATATTCCTTTTCTTCAAAACACTGAAATAGGCAAGAAAACAGCAATTTGGGCTGGGCCTCCGGTTAATATGTTTGTCCCAAAAATAATATAGAAGTGTAAAGTAAAGCCCATAAACATCCAAAACGGGTAATATAATAGCATGGAACAATCAAAAAAATATAGATACGTTGGAGACGTATCAGAAGTAAAACCTAAGGTGGCGGCAGTGAAAAACTTTGATGCGCTGATGTGGTTTTCTACAGAGAGATGCTACTTTAATGATGAAAATGGTCACAAAACTACTTCCGCGCAAGATCTACGACCTATCCAGATTAAAAGCCGTAGGAGTTAAAGAAGGTGGTGAAGAACAGCAAGAACACCGATGAACAACACAAACCCTAAGGCAGATCTGAGATGAAAGGGAAGGTGCACTTACAGGTGATGAGGATCAGCGGTGGCGTACTGGAGTTCTCTGGTCTAGTCAGGTCGATGCGGCGGCCTAAGTTGTTGCAGCGGTTGGAGGTCGTGACGGCGGAGTTCGAGCGTGCGTGCGGCTGAGGGAAGGAGGAAGACGAAGAAGGAAGCAGGGGGAAAATGAGAGAGACCCCTGTCCCTATTTATAGGGGGGGAGAATACAAGGCATGCATGGGAATCAAGGAGGCCGAAATCATTGTATGGCTATAGGGACGCCTCGATTTTCAGGATGTTTATTAAGATAAGGATCAGTTAAGATGTTTCTGGGCCTCGTGCGGAGTTAATGCGAAATGACGTCATGGCGGTTTAAGAATATTTTGAGAACTGATGTCATGGCGGGTTACAACAAGTGATGTAAATTCTTACAAGACATGTATTGAAGATTGATATGAACAAGTTCAAATCAACCTGGGGCCTAATGTTGGGGATATAACTACTGGGTATGAACCGCCCAAGAGGGGCCGGGTCATACCACTGGAGATAACCCATGAAGATGGCGGGTCATAACAGCCCGCTGATGGCCCAAGACCCAGAGGCGGCTTAGGGCCCAAGATGATGAACCGCCATGAGCGTAACTTGTATTATAAGGCAGGTTTAGTTAGTCATCGAACCGGACATGTTGTCTATGAGCCGGCCGGGACTCTGTAAGCCGCCGGGCGTCAACCTGTGTATATAAAGGGATGACCTGGCGGCGAGTTAGGGCAGGAAAGAAGATATCGAGAACTAGGTCAAGCGTATTCGCTCCCTGGTAATCGAAGCCCAAGCAATAACCACCCTACACTGGATTAGGCTATTACCTCCAATGCGAGGGGCCGAACCAGTATAAACTCCTGTGTCCCTTGTCCCGTTTAACCCCTTCAAGCTAACTAAGCCTCCACCAAGATCCAATTTATTTAAGAGAAAAGTATACTTTTCGTCCCTCAATTTTTGGCGGAGCCTAGATTCGATCCCTCAACTCCAAATGCGGGCAACTTGCACCCTTAACTACTGAAACCGGGAAAGATTCATCCCTCTTCATTGTTTTGACCGGTTTTGGTGCTGTCTGTAACGCCCCGAGACCGACGCTCCAGAAGACTTCCAGCTACTTCGAGTTTCGTCGTGTGATTTGTTTTGTTTGTTGCATCATTTGCATTGCATCATGCCATCATGTCATTTAATTTTTAAAAACTCACCTAAATAAATTTCATAGATCGTTGAAATATTTAAATCGACGGAATTCACATGGTGATTCTCTTTAAAACATATCCTCTCGATATTTAGAGAGCTATAGTAAATATTCCATTTTTGGAATTCACCATAACACACTTGCAAAATCCCAATGCCTTTGTTGTCTTAATTCTTGGTCTCCAACCTTGCCCATAATTTCTTTCATCATTTTCCGGAGCTCCACCAAAAAATCGTCAACATTTTTGGACACTTCTAAATCCTAGTCCTTGTTCAAACCATTTGAATTAAATTCAAATGACTTTGAATTTAATTCTTGCAATCTTGTCCACACCATTTTTCTTGGAACAAGCGCATTTTTGCGAGCTCGGGAAAATTAACCCCATGCTCAAATTCTTCCCCTAACCCTCTCTTCCGTTTTCTTCTCTCTAATGCTTTTCTGCTATAGAAAATAAGAGAGAGAGAGAGAGGTAAGCCCAGCAGCCACACCACCTGGGCCGACCCAACTAACCTCCAAGGCCCAGCTACACCCCTCTAACCCTAGCCTGCCCTGGCCGATCCCACTTCTCTCCCTCGATCCCTCCTCCAGCGCCGCCACCCCCGTTCCCGATCTCCACTCGCTCGACCCCCATCGCTAGCAGCCGCCGCGTCGTTCGTGGCGTCGGCCGGACCTCCAGCGCCGCCGCCTCAAGCTCCAGATCCGGGCGGCCCCATCGCCCTGTCCCAGCCGTCCTTCTCCTTCCCTCTTGACGCCGCGGGCATCGAGCTCGTCGCCCCGCCTCCGTTCGGCTCCCACGCCGAAGTCACCGCTGCGGCCCTGCCGGACGTTGGTGACCCCGACGCGCCTGATCTGCTTCGGCCCGCCTAGCTCATCATCTCCGCCCCGTGCCTCGACTCAGCGCCGGCCCGCCATGGATGCCGCCATGGACGCCGAGCTCCTTCGCGTCACCCTGCCTCGACCCTGCTTCACCTTTGTCGCACTGCCCCGTCGACACACCGCGTCCTCGCGTCTCCCTTCCTCGTCCTGCACCCGAGCCGTCCCCGAGTGCCTCCTCCTTGCTGCTTCACCTGTCGCCAAACAGGAGCTCCTCCGCCATGACTTCTGGTTCGGCTGCCGTCGGCTGCCGTCGGCTACTCCCTCCCCGACCTCCGGCCTTGTCCAAGGCCCTGCCCAGCGCCGCATCGTCCTCAGTCTACTGTTCCATCGCCTCCTTGCTGCTGCCACCCGAGGCCCTGGTGTTGCTTCGTTTTGGATCATCAAGACCGACAAGATCGACTACACAAAACTGCCAGTACCTCTATGCACGGATACACCAAGACCGTCCCAGATAATGTCAAGTACCACGACGACCATCAACAAGTACCTCTACCCACGACCCGGGAACGTCTACGACCCGTGAACGACTACCGTCGCGAGAACGACTACTTCAACTACCGTCGCCAAGATCGTGAGTACCTCTACCGTCGCCGCGAATGACTACTTTCACGACGTCCGTGAACCACTACTTCCACTACGACCGCTACGAGAACGTCTACTTCCTCTACATCGTATCGACTCGAACCGCTCCAAAGATGCACGGTTCGAAGGTATAACCCCGAGGCGACCGCCGTGAACGAATGCATGTTGAATGAGATGTACGATATGTTTGCAACGTGCCCGTTTGTTTCGTGCACGTTCCTCGTTTGCCATGCCGCCGTCCCGTGGGAACCCGGAATCCGGGATCACCCCACCATCTTGCATGACTCGCTCACGTCACACTTCCTTTTGCACCGGTACCTCCATGAGTTATCGGGACCGGTATGTTGCCGTGGCATCATTTTTGGATTTGCCGCCGTGGCACCCTTTTTGTTCCGCCATGGTGACCAAATGCTTCATAACATGCTTATGTCAATATTTATATAAAAATTGCATAATACTTGCATATGTCATCCGCATCATGATAATAACAATTAAAATGTTTAAACTTGTTGTTGCATTAAATTGCTAAATGCATATGGGCATTTACCGGATTTGTTGTTTTTATATCCGGCCCCATTTAAATTGTTTAGATGGTATAGTTTTTGTTATGCTTCACCACTTGCCATGTTAACCAATATTTAATATTGTTGGGTACATAACCGAGAGAGAACTAAATAATTGATGTGGTGTTTCGTCAATATGCAACTCGTTGCATATTGGGCTCCATTTAACTTGTAGTTTTGTTTGTGCATATTGCCATGCCATGCTATTTAAACCGGGCATGCATCATACTTGTTTGCGCATCATGCCATGTTTATGTGATGGTTGTTTACTATGTTGTTTGCTTCTTTCCGGTTTGCTTCTCTCGTTAGCTTCGGTTTCGTTCCGGAGTTGTGAGGATTCATTCGACTTCGTCCGTTTGTCTTCTTCATGGACTCTTCTTCTTCCTTGCGGGATCTCAGGCAAGATGACCATACCCTCGAAATCACTTCTATCTTTGCTTGCTAGATGCTCGCTCTTTTGCTATGCCTATGCTACGATGCCTACCACTTGCTATATCATGCCTCCCATGTTGCCATGTCAAGCCTCTAACCATCCTTTCCTAGCAAACCGTTGTTTGGCTATGTTACCGCTTTGCTCAGCCCCTCTTATAGCGTTGTTAGTTGCAGGTGAAGATGAAGTTTGTTCCTTGTTGGAACATGGTGATGTTGTTCCTTGTTGGAACATGTTTACTTGTTGGGATATCACAATATATCTTATTTAATTAATGCACCTATATACTTGGTAAAGGGTGGAAGGCTCGGCCTTATGCCTGGTGTTTTGTTCCACTCTTGCCGCCCTAGTTTCCGTCATACCGGTGTTATGTTCCCGGATTTTGCGTTCCTCACGCGGTCGGGTGATTTATGGGACCCCCTTGACAGTTCGCTTTGAATAAAACTCCTCCAGCAAGGCCCAACCTTGGTTTTACCATTTTCCTACCTAAGCCTTTTTTCCCTTGGGTTCTGCAGACTCAAGGGTCATCTTTATTTTACCCCCCCCCCCCCCGGGCCAGTGCTCCTCCGGGTGCTGGTCCAAACCGAGCGATGTCCGGCGCCCCCTGGGCAACCAGGGTCTATGCTAACCCGTCGTCTTGCTCATCCGGTGTGCCCTGAGAACGAGATATGCGCAGCTCCTATCGGGATTTGTCGGCACATCGGGCGGCTTTGCTGGTCTTGTTTTACCATTGTCGAAATGTCTTGTAAACCGGGATTCCGAGACTGATCGGGTCTTCCTGGGAGAAGGTCTATTCCTTCGTTGATCGCGAGAGCTTGTCATGGGCTAAGTTGGGACACCCCTGCAGGGTATAAACTTTCGAGAGTCGTGCCCGCGGTTATGTGGCAGATGGGAATTTGTTAATATCCGGTTGTAGATAACTTGACACCAGATCCGAATTAAAACGCATCAACCGCGTGTGTAACCGTGATGGTCTCTTCTCGGCGGAGTCCGGGAAGTGAACACGATGTTGGAGTTATGTTTGACGTAAGTAGTTTCAGGATCACTTCTTGATCATTTCTAGTTGATGACTGTGCCTTACTTCTCTTCTCGCTCTCTTTTGCGATTGTAGCCACCATATATGCTAGTCGCTTGCTGCAGCTCCACCTCATTACTACATCCTTCCTATAAGCTTAAATAGTCTTGATCTCGCGGGTGCGAGATTGCTGAGTCCCCGTGGCTCACAGATACTTCCAAAACCAGTTTGCAGGTGCCTATGTTACCGAGCAGGTGACGCAACCAAGCTCGAAGAGGAGCTTGATGAAGATCTTGCCCTTTGTGTTGTTTCGTTCTAGTTGATCAGTAGTGGAGCCCAGTTGGGGTCGATCGGGGACCTTTGTCGCATTTGGGGTTCTTCTTTTATTTTGGTTCCATAGTCGGACCTTGATTGTATCTGGATGATGTAATGCTTTATTCATGCAATTGTGTGAAGTGGCGATTGTAAGCCAACTATGTATCTCTTTCCCTTATGTATTACATGGGTTGTGTGAAGATTACCTCACTTGCGACATTGCTTTCAATGCGGTTATGCCTCTAAGTCGTGCTTCGACACGTGGGAGATATAGCCGCATTGAGGGCGTTATAAGTTGGTAATCAGAGCCTTCCCCGACCTTAGGAGCCCCACTGCTTGATCGTTTTTAGCGGCCGAGTTGTGTCTAGAAAAATGTTTTGAGTCATTTAGGATTATATATATCGGAGAGTTAGGAATTCTTTTTACTCCCCAGTCTCTTCATCGCTCTGGTAAGGCATCCTGACGTAGAGTTTTGACTCTTCTCTTCTCAAATTTCACTAAAAAAAATTTTAGGATCACGCGGGTATCTTGGAATTGTTCCGATGGTTTTATGATGAGAACATTGTCTTGGTGCCTCCTGTCAGGGGTTTAGTGGAAGTGTCCCGAGGAGTTGAGCTCTGAGGTGTTGTCGTCATAATTTTATCGTTGCAATTCTGGAATACCTGAGTTTAGTACGCCGACATCGAAAATCTCTTTTATGCAGTTCGTTGGTGAGATAACCTCGATAACCCAGTACTGAGGTGAGTACGGGAGTATCGCCATAACTTGTATAACGGATGCTTTTCGAAGGTTGAGGTAGACGATTTCCGAAGGTTTCTTGGTTATGTGTTGAAGGATGGATACAGCTGGATGTAGGATTTGCTAGTTTTGGGTGAGATATTATGCTTCCCCTGTATCCCCAACACCTGATTGCATAACCGGAAAATTTCGGGAGTTTCATAGGTGGGAATTCAAGTAGCTCTTAGGATATCTTTCCGACGGATGTATGATATGAAATTGGGGTTCGACGTCTAGTGGTCCGCCTATTCACGGTTGGTTTTACAGTGGTCTCGTTGTGTCTTAAAGAGTCCTTGGCTATGCCGATTCGGGGACACTTCGTATGTCATGTGCACTGCCTTGTACATGATGGTGCTGTACGATCGAGCCCGTGTAGGCCCCACCACGAAAACTTCGGACGAAATTTCTATCATATGTTTGTCCCGGCTTATTCTGCAAGCCAGTCCTTTGTTTTTGTTTTGAGTTGTGGTATTCGAGTTGCTTCAATGTCAAGTGTTGATTCCATACCTTTCCGAAATGGTGTTCTCATACTCCGATGTGAATACCAATCCTTCTCGACAATCGAGATTGTCATTTCAATCCTTTTCAACCGGCGTGTTTTCTCTTCAAGTGGATCCGATCACTTCAACATCAGCAAGACCAATTATCATTTCTTCTCAACGGTGTTTGTTTCATCCGTCTCCAAGTTGCCTTTGTTTTTTCCCGCCCACCCACCCTTTTTCCTCAAGGACTAAGATTTCTTTACCAAGTATCCTTTTATTTTCGTGAAGTTTCTCCATTCTTTTCCGTCAATGTTCTTACCCGGTGGTTCTCAAGAGGATGTTCTACTAGTTCGTCATTCCTCATTCCTTTCTCTTCTCTGGTGGATTCAAGTCAAGTTTTGTTGATCATACCTTTTTCCTCATTTCAATGTCTTCTCATACCGGTGCACCTCATTATCATTCTACTTCTCGCTATTTGTTATTCCGGAGTGCTCAAGATATCTCGAAGATTCGTGTTTCCACTCTGCATTCGTTCAAGCTCTTTCGAGATTGGTATCTCATTCAAGTCATTTAATTCAACCGGTGCAACATCTCTTTTAAATATTTTCAACGGTGTTCTTTTGAGTGGGCCCTAACCCACAGGTCTTTTCCCAGGATCTTACCTGACTCTTCTATTTTCCTAGAGCTATCCTAAATTCTTCTCCAAGTTTGACGTAAGAATGAGTTATCATCAGTCAAATGCTTTTCTCCAAGATCTTTCAAATTCTTTTCATAGTTGGCTCAACCTCTTCGCTTTTGATTCTTCCAGTGTGTCTCCATAATTCTTGGTGGTGTTTCTCGTTGTCATTCTCATCATTTGAAGACTGAAGAAGAGTTTCTCTTTAATCTTGCTCTATTCTCTTCAAGATTCATGGTGCTAGCTTGTTGCCATCCTCTCATAATTGTTTTCAATTGTGAGAATCTTTTTCACCCATCCGGAGCATTTTAGGAGTCTTTTCAGTTTCATTCTCCGGAGCCAATCATCTCAGAATTATTCATTCTCAGCTTTCAGCTCTCGTTCTCAAATTCTTCCGGTGCATCGTTCAAATACCCTCTAATCAGTTCATGATCTCTTCGTTCTCATGTATCTAAATCCCCTCAAGTATCTTCATTCATTTTTCAATTCTTCCCGGTGAATTGTGCCTTTGCTACTTTTATTTTCAATTCTTACGGTGGTTCTTTCAAGATCTCTCTTCCTTGTTCATCATATCAATTCATTTGTTGTTCCAATCCTACCGGTGGTTCGTTGAAGACCTTCTCAAGTTTTGATATATCTCTTTTAATCCTTTCTACAAGAATAAGTAGTATGCCAAATCCGTTGATTGTCATCAATTTAATTGGTGAAGGATAAGCATAACATAATTCTTATTCTTGTTCATCCAAGTGATTAATTCTTTATTCCGGAGGCCCTTAAAATTCTCGGTTTCATTTGTTTCATCTTCTCTTTTTCCCGGAGTTCCAAGCTCTAATTATCACGGAGATCCATCTAAATCATTGCAAGGATTCACCTTGTGTTTTCAATTTCTCTTTCTTTTCATTCCTTTTGTTTACCGGAGTTCTTCATGGAGGTTCTACATGATGGTTCATCAAGGATTTAATTCCCTTGTCAAAGTTTTCATCGAGATTCTTTCCTAAGGAGCTCAAGCTTTCTTCATATGGTAATCCGGAGTGCAATTCTTTCTACCATATTTTGGAGGTGGTATTATGTCATTCTTGATAATTTGAGTTCATGTTCCATGATTCACATGTTGTTAAGAATGTGTTATTTTTAAAACCGTCAATCTCTTCATTGGAGTTATCTTGGTATAGATTTCACCTAAAGCCTTTCCTAAGGAATGTTGCTATTTGTGGTGCTTATCAATGATCCAAGTTTTCTCCTATCCTCTCAGCGAAAGCAGCTTTCATCTCTTCGTTAATCTCAAGCAAGCAATTGTTTCCGTTAGTGGCCGGTTGTCACCTCATAATGTTGAGATGTTTCAATAAGCCCACTATAAGCTTATTCGTTTCGTTGTTGGTTTTCTAACAACTTCGTTGTAACCTTCTTGGAAGGGTGCTTTCCAAGCTCAATTGTGGCAGAAGTTGCCATTTTCCCCTCCATTCTGTTATTCCAATAATCTATCTTCTATTCTTTCTTCTGGAGGCATGGTGATGGTTCTCTCTTCACTCATCATCTCGAATTGAAGATCATGTTCTTCCTTGCTTATCCATTTAACCGGAGTGTCGTGTCCTCTCTTCAAGTTCTTTTCATCTTATCAAGTTTTGCATCTCTTTTCAACCGGAGTGTTGTCCAAATTTGTTCTTCCTTGTTCCTTGTTTATCTCGTTTCAACCAGAGTGGTCCAATTCCTTCTTGTCCATTGTACTCGTCATTCATAGCTTTGCAACCTTCAAGTTCTCGTAATGTTCCTTGTTCCTCTTTTCTAACGGATTGTTTGCAATCAAATTAATCTCCGTTGTACTCTTTCTTTTAAATTGCTCAACCTCTCAAGGTTCGTGGTTTCACTCGTTCGTCAAAGAAGCAACTTAGTTTTACCTCTTCTCTTCCTCTTCCGTTTCTCTCCGGTGCCATCCTAGATCTCGGGACGAGATCCTCTTGTAGTGGTGGAGTGTTGTAACGCCCCGAGACCGACGCTCCAGAAGACTTCCAGCTACTTCGAGTTTCGTCGTGTGATTTGTTTTGTTTGTTGCATCATTTGCATTGCATCATGCCATCATGTCATTTAATTTTTAAAAACTCACCTAAGTAAATTTCATAGATCGTTGATCTATTTAAATCGAGGGAATTCACATGGTGATTCTCTTTTAAACATATCCTCTCGATATTTAGAGAGCTATAGTAAATATTCCATTTTTGGAATTCACCATAACACACTTGCAAAATCCCAATGCCTTTGTTGTCTTAATTCTTGGTCTCCAACCTTGCCCATAATTTCTTTCATCATTTTCCGGAGCTCCACCAAAAAATCGTCAACATTTTTGGACACTTCTAAATCCTAGTCCTTGTTCAAACCATTTGAATTAAATTCAAATGACTTTGAATTTAATTCTTGCAATCTTGTCCACACCATTTTTCTTGGAACAAGCGCATTTTTGCGAGCTCGAGAAAATTAACCCCATGCTCAAATTCTTCCCCTAACCCTCTCTTCCGTTTTCTTCTCTCTAATGCTTTTCTGCTATAGAAAATAAGAGAGAGAGAGAGGTAAGCCCAGCAGCCACACCACCTGGGCCGACCCAACTAACCTCCAACGCCCAGCTACACCCCTCTAATCCTAGCCTGCCCTGGCCGATCCCACTTCTCTCCCTCGATCCCTCCTCCAGCGCCGCCACCCCGTTCCCGATCTCCACTCGCTCGACCCCCATCGCTAGCAGCCGCCGCGTCGTTCGTGGCGTCGGCCGGACCTCCAGTGCCGCCGCCTCAAGCTCCAGATCCGGTCGGCCCCATCGCCCTGTCCCAGCCATCCTTCTCCTTCCCTCTTGACGCCGCGGGCATCGAGCTCGTCGCCCCGCCTCCGTTCGTCTCCCACGCCGAAGTCACCGCCGCGGCCCTGCCGGACGTTGGTGACCCCGACGCGCCCGATCTGCTTCGGCCCGCCTAGCTCATCATCTCCGCCCCATGCCTCGACTCAGCGCCAGCCCGCCATGGATGCCGCCATGGACGCCGAGCTCCTTCGCGTCACCCTGCCTCGACCCTGCTTCGCCTTTGTCGCGCTGCCCCGTCGACCCACCGCGTCCTCACGTCTCCCTTCCTCGTCCTGCACCCGAGCCGTCCCCGAGTGCCTCCTCCTTGCTGCTTCACCTGTCGCCAAACAGGAGCTCCTCCGCCTTGACTTCTGGTTCGGCTGCCATCGGCTGCCGTCGGCTGCTCCCTCCCCGACCTCCGGCCTTGTCCAAGGCCCTGCCCAGCGCCGCATCGTCCTCAGTCTACTGTTCCATCGCCTCCTTGTTGCTGCCACCCGAGGCCCTGGTGTTGCTTCGTTTTGGATCGTCAAGACCGACAAGATCGACTACACAAAACTGCCAGTACCTCTACGCACGGATACACCAAGACCGCCCCAGATAATGTCAAGTACCACGACGACCATCAACAAGTACCTCTACCCACGACCCGGGAACGTCTACGACCCGTGAACGACTACCGTCGCGAGAACGACTACTTCAACTAACGTCGCCAAGATCGCGATTACCTCTACCGTCGCCGCTAACGACTACTTTCACGACGTCCGTGAACCACTACTTCCACTACGACCGCTACGAGAACGTCTACTTCCTCTACATCGTATCGACTCGAACCGCTCCGAAGATGCACGGTTCGAAGTTATAACCCCGAGGCGACCGCCGTGAACGAATGCATGTTGAATGAGATGTACGATATGTTTGCAACGTGCCCGTTTGTTTCGTGCACGTTCCTCGTTTGCCATGCCGCCGTCCCGTGGGAACCCGGAATCCGGGATCACCCCACCATCTTGCATGACTCGCTCACGTCACACTTCCTTTTGCACCGGTACCTCCATGAGTTATCGGGACCGGTATGTTGCCGTGGCATCATTTTTGGATTCGCCGCCGTGGCACCCTATTTGTTCCGCCATGGTGACCAAATGCTTCATAACATGCTTATGTGAACATTTTTATAAAAATTGCATAATACTTGCATATGTCATCCGCATCATGATAATAACAATTAAAATGTTTAAACTTGTTGTTGCATTTAATTGCTAAATGCATGTGGGGATTTACCGGATTTGTTGTTTTTATATCCGGCCCCATTTAAATTGTTTAGATGGTATAGTTTTTGTTATGCTTCACCACTTGCCATGTTAACCAATATTTAATATTGTTGGGTACATAACCGAGAGAGAACTAAATAATTGATGTGGTGTTTCGTCAATATGCAACTCGTTGCATATTGGGCTCCATTTAACTTGTAGTTTTGTTTGTGCATATTGCCATGCCATGCTATTTAAACTGGGCATGCATCATACTTGTTTGCGCATCATGCCATGTTTATGTGATGGTTGTTTACTATGTTGTTTGCTTCTTTCCGGTTTGCTTCTCTCGTTAGCTTCGGTTTCGTTCCGGAGTTGTGAGGATTCATTCGACTTCGTCCGTTTGTCTTCTTCATGGACTCGTTCTTCTTCCTTGCGGGATCTCAGGCAAGATGACCATACCCTCGAAATCACTTCTATCTTTGCTTGCTAGATGCTCGCTCTTTTGCTATGCCTATGCTACGATGCCTACCACTTGCTATATCATGCCTCCCATGTTGCCATGTCAAGCCCCTAACCATCCTTCCTAGCAAACCGTTGTTTGGCTATGTTACCGCTTTGCTCAGCCCCTCTTATAGCGTTGTTAGTTGCAGGTGAAGATGAAGTTTGTTCCTTGTTGGAACATGGTGATATTGTTCCTTGTTGGAACATGTTTACTTGTTGGGATATCACAATATATCTTATTTAATTAATGCACCTATATACTTGGTAAAGGGTGGAAGGCTCGACCTTATGCCTGGTGTTTTGTTCCACTCTTGCCGCCCTAGTTTCCGTCATACCGGTGTTATGTTCCCGGATTTTGCGTTCCTCACGCGGTCGGGTGATTTATGGGACCCCCTTGATAGTTCGCTTTGAATAAAACTCCTCCATCAAGGCCCAACCTTGGTTTTACCATTTGCCTACCTAAGCATTTTTTTCCCTTGGGTTCTGCAGACTCAAGGGTCATCTTTATTTTACCCCCCCGGGCCAGTGCTCCTCCGGGTGCTGGCCAAACCGAGCGATGTCCGGCGCCCCCTGGGCAACCAGGGTCTATGCTAACCCGTCGTCTTGCTCATCCGGTGTGCCCTGAGAACGAGATATGCGCAGCTCCTATCGGGATTTGTCGGCACATCGGGCGGCTTTGCTGGTCTTGTTTTACCATTGTCGAAATGTCTTGTAAACCGGGATTCCGAGACTGATCGGGTCTTCCTGGGAGAAGGTCTATTCCTTCGTTGATCGCGAGAGCTTGTCATGGGCTAAGTTGGGACACCCCTGCAGGGTATAAACTTTCGAGAGCCGTGCCCGCGGTTATGTGGCAGATGGGAATTTGTTAATGTCCGGTTGTAGATAACTTGACACCAGATCCGAATTAAAACGCATCAACCGCGTGTGTAACCGTGATGGTCTCTTCTCGGCGGAGTCCGGGAAGTGAACACGGTGTTGGAGTTATGTTTGACGTAAGTAGTTTCAGGATCACTTCTTGATCATTTCTAGTTGACGACCGTGCCTTGCTTCTCTTCTCGCTCTCTTTTGCGATTGTAGCCACCATATATGCTAGTCGCTTGCTGCAGCTCCACCTCATTACTACATCCTTCCTATAAGCTTAAATAGTCTTGATCTCGCGGGTGCGAGATTGCTGAGTCCCCGTGGCTCACAGATACTTCCAAAACTAGTTTGCAGGTGCCTATGTTACCGAGCAGGTGACGCAACCAAGCTCGAAGAGGAGCTCGATGAAGATCTTGCCCTTTGTGCTGTTTCGTTCTAGTTGATCAGTAGTGGAGCCCAGTTGGGGTCGATCGGGGACCTTTGTCGCATTTGGGGTTCTTCTTTTATTTTGGTTCCGTAGTCGGACCTTGATTGTATCTGGATGATGTAATGCTTTATTCATGTAATTGTGTGAAGTGGCGATTGTAAGCCAACTATGTATCTCTTTCCCTTATGTATTACATGGGTTGTGTGAAGATTACCTCACTTGCGACATTGCTTTCAATGCGGTTATGCCTCTAAGTCGTGCTTCGACACGTGGGAGATATAGCCGCATTGAGGGCGTTATACTGTCCCACCCCGGTTTTAACTGTGCCGACTCGAATTCACATACTTTTTCCAAGTCCATTTAACATTTTCAAATTCGGGTACTTTTATTAAATACGTGATCTTTTTAAAAATTAGTGTACTTTTTTCAAATTTGTGTACCTTTTCCAAGTGCACGTACTTTTTCTAAATCCACGTACTTTTTCAAAATTCATGTAATTTTTTAAAATTGACGTACTTTTTCATATTCGGGTACATTTTTTTGGAAAGGGTTCATGAATTTGGAAATTTTATGCGAACTTGAGAAAAGTACGCGGATTTGGATTTTTTACGCAAATTAGAAAAAATATTTGGATTTGGAAAAAATATTTCAACTTGAAACAAGTACGTGAATTTAAAACAAAGTTCATGGACTGAAAAAGGAAAAAGGATGTGATAAAAATATGTGAACTTTAAAAAGTATGTGAATTTGAAACAAGTACGTGAATTACAAAAATAGTTCATGGATTTGAAAAAAATACACTTGGATTTGATAAAATTACACGAACATGGAAAAAATACGTGGATTTGAAAAAAGTATGCAAATTTAAGAAAATCACTGATTTGAAAAAAGCAAACAAATTTTAAAATAGTTCACGGATTTGAAGAAAGTCTGTTTAATTTTTAAAAAATTACACGACCTTGCAAAAACTACATGAATTTGAAAAGAATATATGAATTTCAAAAGGTTGACGGATATGAAAAAATTACGTGAATTTGAGTCAGCAGGGGTCAAAACCCGGGTAGGTCAGCACCAAAACCGGTCAAAACCAAGACCAAGGACGGACCTTGTCCGGTTTCGATAGTTGGAGGTGTAAGTTGTCCGCTTTCGTGGTTGAGGGATCAAATCTAGATTTCACCAAGAGTTGAGGGACGGAAACCCATATTAAAATTCTATCATATGAATGAATCATAGTTTGAAAAAGACGACCAAATAAGTTTGCTTAAAGGCGAGGCGGGCGGCGGAGGAGGAGGAGCGCGCGTGTACAACTCCTATTCCCAAGCTCCCAATAGAAAGTGATAGAGCAACCCTTATAAAGAGGTCTCACTCTTCTTACCGTAGCAGTGTGGTACTAAACTTCCCACAACTTGCCGTACACACATTCATGGGCCTTAAAGATTAATCAGGTATTATTGTCTTATATGGGCCTAAGCACATCCATAATCCATCGAACGTGTGGTTGCAGGAAAAAAAAGGCAAAGCTGCAAAAAGTCGTACACATATAATCGGCGGATGGCGACCATACGAGCAAAATCGCGCACACTCGTGAGGAAAAGCCTTTTGTTCCTTGCGCACGAGGGGTCCAAGCAAGCAAGCGGCGATAGAGCGCTGCTCCCTGCGTTACGTACGGGCTGGCACCTGGCAGTAGAGTAGAGTGGCGATGCCAAAAAGCAGTGCATTACTTGTGGTTCTGCTTGTTCCGTCATTCAGTTTGTTATAGGACAGCTCGTGCTCACTGATGGCTGGATTGTCGATATCCCTGGCTACCTAAGTTTCCTCGCAAGCCGCAGCCTTGGATGCATGGCGACAGTAATAACAACAACTAAGCACATGGATTTTCCTAGTGAAAGCGGCAGACAGACTACTATCCAGCCAAAAAGGATAATAAAGAAAACAAAGGAAATGCGCGCGCCACACGAGGCATTGTTGTTGTTGTTGTTGTTGTTGTTCCAACCCGATGAGCGTCGTTTTGCCACACGCCCTGCTGATCCATTAGTCTGTCTTTGTGGATTTTAACACTCTTGTCCCGGTAGAAAATAGTCCAGTAAATAATGTTGGCGTCGGAGTCTTCAATGGGTTCAGCCAAGGACAAGGAGGTGGTCTAGGGAGGAGCGACGGAAGAATGAAGCTGTCATGGGGACGCGATCTCCTTCTTTACTTTACACGTCCCAGTAGTACTATACCAGTATATATTTCATCTAGATCATGGACATGATAGTAAAGTATAGTATAAACCAGCACCAACTTGCGCCTTCATTGTCCACTCCTGTACGAGATGGAAGCTGCACCCTCTGGCATTTCATCGTTTCTCATTGGTTTTTCTTTACAACAGTTTTTTAGTGTTTCTTTTCTAAAACTATTATATAGTTTCTTAGTGTTTCAAAGGCCAAGTTCTCCTTTGTTTACCCTGCGAAAGAACTGCATTTTTTACTCGTCCGTGATCCCATCCTAGTCGTACCCGAAAAGAATTACTCCCTCCATTCGTAAAAGCTTGTTAGACGTAATAGATGTACCTAGACATATTTTAATTTTGAATATTTATTTTGTTCATTTCTGTGATAAGTAATTTGCGGACGAAGGAAGTAATCTACAGAACTATACTCCCCGAATCCAGGTTTCCTACACGTGATTCTCACTAAAAAGTGTCAACGGGCCGCTTCGTAATTTCGCCGCTGCGCAGCGGGTATATTGCAAACTGCCTCGCTGTCCCTCTAAATTTGGCCCGAGTTCGTTCGTAGCCTTCCCCCTTCTCACGTGTCTCTTCTCCCTCTCTCCCTCTCCGCCGAATCCCGGCTCCTCCCGTCGCCCTCGCATTGCGTCCGGCTCCGGCGAGTTTCCTCCGCTTCCTTTCCCAATCCGGACCGCCGGAGACCGCGGCTTCGACCGTCTTTGTCTTTCCCGCACGTCTTGTGCACCCGAGAGAACCACCAGGAATCATCCAGAGAAGGACAGCCGCGGCGGCCTTCGTACGTTTCCTCAATCCCAAGCCGCAAAGAAGGCGTTTCAATTCCATGATTCCTCAGGCTCAGCCTGCCCTCCAGCTCTGATTATCTTCTTCTCTCTTTCTTTTGTTGTTGGGAAAAAAAAAGTAGGGAAGCGGTGCAGGAAGTTGCCTTTCTTGGCTTGGCTGGGTCCGAGGAATGGGGAGGAGGATGCGGCAAGCCATTGCCGCGCTAGGCGTCGCTTGCGCGGCCGCCTTCGCCGTCGCCGCCGCCGACCGTGGGCTCTGGCTGCCCAGCGACCGCGCCGTGGTGGCGGCGCCGGAGGAGATCAGCCTCCTCAACAAGATTGCCAATTTCATGTGGCAGACCGACAGGAACTCGTACCAGCATGTTTGGCCGGTAACATACAAAACAAACCCCAGCTTTCCGAGCATTTCTTTAACCAGCGCGTCTTTTCTACTGGCTTCTACTGTAGTTTGCTTTCAGCTATTTTATTAGCCATAAGATGAACCGCTGCACCTTTTTACCTGCTCGGGTTGTGGGAATTCAGTTTGACCCATGCATGAGAGAACTGAATTTTCTTGATTTAATTTAATTATTATGTAACTCAAACTCCAAACTATGTACATCTGTGTGTGTGATACTTTTTCAGTATATCTCTGTACCTCTTCTTTTTCGGATGTGTGGTGCTAATTTGGTGGATTTTCTGGATGTGGTAGCCAATGGAATTTGGATGGAAAATGGTGCTGGGGTCGCTGATCGGATTCTTCGGCGCGTCGTTTGGGAGCGTTGGAGGTGTTGGTGGCGGCGGGATCTTTGTGCCGATGTTGACATTGATCATCGGTTTTGATCCAAAGTCTTCAACTGCCATATCCAAGTGTGAGGATCCAACTCTTTCCTTTGGGATTTTCTTCTTCTGTGCCTGCCTGCTCTGAAAGCAACAGTTCTTGCTGCCCCCAAGCATTCATTTCTCAAGCTTGTTCAGTACGCGGCGCTGTAATGATTCCTTCATGTGTGCATCAGTTTGCCTCTTTTCTAGGCATCTTGCTTTTTAAGTATGAGGTGCTGTACTGATTGATTCATGTGTGCATTAGTTTACCTCTTTTCGAGGGATCTTGCTTGTCCTGTTACTGTTGGAAAGTTAGGCTGGCAAATTAGTTGGGAATTAGAGTATTTTAGTGTCCCAAAGGGGCAATTAGTGCTATTCTGTTTTGTTTGTGTTAGGTAGGTACCTTGTGATGGTTGCTAATTATATATTCATGTGTATCAGATTACGCCTTTTTGCCTTTGTCTGGCTCACTTACTTAATTATAAGCAAGTCTATGTTTACTTGTTTCCATGAAAAGAAGTAGGTACAAAGGTGTGACGGCTATACAATAATCAAAGTATTAACATGCAAATCTGAAATATTGAAGTTCAGTGAGCAATGTTCCTGCATTAGGGTATAAATGTGTTTTTTATGGAATACATTCTATTCCATTAAACGCTACGACCAGCAATATCGTCTCCATGTACCGAACTGAGCACAAAGTCAGGGTCACCATCCGGTTATTTGGTTTGGAACTCGTGACCTAGCCCTGCACCATGTGCCAGCACCGTGTCTACAATCTTATAACAATGCACCTTCATTTCTCAGATATTATTTCTGATCTGTATACTAATTATCTGGTTTGCGTCTTTATCGTCAGTATACATCCCTGTTGTTTAAGGAATTCATTTACGTTTACACATAATTACCTCTCTCTACTTAGAATTGTTGGTTGACATCATTATACTCCTACTAGTATAGTACAATTCATAGAAATCTCTGGCTGCTGACTTACTATACGAGTCTTGCAAAAATATGATAGAATATATAATTATTGAGTTGCAAATACAATGTTTTTTCAGCGATTTTAATTGATACTTTGTATTCATTTGGACAGGTATGATCACTGGTGCAGCTGTCTCAACTGTGTACTACAATCTCAAGCTGAAACATCCGACTTTGGACATGCCGGTGATCGACTATGACCTAGCACTGCTCATCCAGCCTATGCTAATGCTCGGGATTAGCATCGGTGTTATTTTCAATGTTATATTCCCTGACTGGCTGGTCACAGTTCTCTTGATAATCCTTTTCCTAGGTGCTGATTAACCCCTAAACTGCTGCATTTGTTTTTTTGGTTATCTAGTTCTCATGAATGACCTTTCTTTGCTTCCCCAAATTAAATTGTAGGCACATCAACTAAAGCTTTCCTGAAGGGTGTTGAGACATGGAAAAAGGAGACAATAATCAAAAGGGTAATCTTCCACAGTTATGTCATCATGTTTATAAAAAGTGATTTTATTTATCTCCCCTTCTTTTGTTTGCCCCTTTTGTATGCTAATGGGTCTTTTTCATTTTTTCCAGGAAGCTGAGAAACGGTTGGAGCAAACCAGTAAGAATGCTAGAAAACGAAGTGCTGCTCATCTGTTACCAAATCAAAATATTAATGCTCGTATTTTTCAACCTTTCAGGCGAGGAACCAGAGTATGCACCGCTCTCTACAGGACCAGGTGCCGGAGCTGATGTAAAACCCCATTCAGATGAAGCGGTAAACATCTCATGGCAATATACATGAGTCCTTGCATTTGTTGGAGATCTCGTTCTCAAGAATTTGAACCTAGAGTTTCCCAATATTTCAGCCATCACTTATGAAGAACATTTACTGGAAGGAGTTTGGTCTTCTCACGTTCGTGTGGCTAGCATTCCTTGCTATTCAGATAACAAAGGTGAGGATTGTAATGCAAAAGTACAAATTAAAATGGTCATAAAAATGTCAGACGCATCTAATTCCAGCTTCTTACCAAGTAACTATTAGCTGTCTTATAACTCTGCCCACATTTGTTTGGTTATTTCTGTTATTTTTGTTGCTTTATTTGGCCTTACTAGCAAGCATTTTCTCTTTCTTGATTTTGCTTTTGTCTTAAGCGGACGATAATGCTTCTTTCATGTAGTCTCACAAAATCTTTGTGATAGTAAATGAACATCCTTTACGACCAACTCATTCAGAAAAAAATAGGAATCAAATCAATATGTACAGCCGATCCATTATGTCAGTTTTTCATAAGATGTTTCAGGAACTTCTGCTCTTTTCAGTTAATTTGAAAAAGAAACACATACAAATGCTGTCACTTTATTTTTTAGAAACTATTGTACTTGAACTAAATTTATAGCTTTCTATCTTTGAAAGTAATACTTCAATGCTATGCTATTTTTCTCATACTTGCAGAATTATGCTCCTACTTGCTCCACGTGGTACTGGGTCTTGAACTTTCTCCAGGTATTTATATTTCCGCACCTGCTTTACCCCAGTTATACCAAAAATCCATGCTGATTTATGTAGATCCTCTAAAATACTTAACCACTGGAATTTGTGTTCCAAATATCAATTTTATCACCAGATTTATAAATTATCTCATGTCTTTGTTGAACTCCAAATGTAACTACTCAAACTTAGAGATTCAAAGCCGTACATTGTGGGCAATCCCCACACTGGTGCACCTCGACTCCTCTATCTGGCCAGAGATCCTTCTGCCTATTCTTTGGAAAATCTGGGAAGCAAGAAATGCTGCTGCTTTTAGGAATGAAAACCATAGTCCACGTGTAACCATTACTAGCTTATGTAGGGACTTCGATCTTTGGACTCTTCGGTTTAGAGAACCGAGTGATAAGGTAGCCGCCCTGTCTTGGCGCGGCTACCTCTCTTCACGGATCGCCGTGACTCTGTAAACTCTTGTGATTTAAGCTCCCAGTTTGTACAATGTTATGATGTTGCACCACCTATATGGACCAATTTTCACTATTGGTCTACTTGGCTAATTTCTGTTATTACATTATGAAAGAAGGGTTGTTGTATCGTATCAATGTTGATCATACACTGTCATAAATCTTTCTACTCATTTGGTGCAGATCCCGGTCTCTGTAGGAGTGACTATGTACGAAGCATTGGGTCTGATGAACGGGAAGAGGGTGCTATCATCAAAGGGAAATGAGCAAACTACCCTGAAATTTCATCAGCTCTGCATATATTGCTTCTTCGGTGTCACTGCAGGGCTCGTCGGCGGTCTGCTGGGTTTGGGAGGTGGTTTCATCATGGGACCACTGTTTTTGGAGCTCGGCATCCCTCCCCAGGTACACTCCCCCCTCCCCCCCCCCCCCCCCCCCCCCCCCCCCTCAGTTTTCACGTTTATGTATGTCAACAAGTTATGATTTGGCCATAAAGAATGCCTCCTTAACTGAAACCATCATAGGTTTCAAGTGCTACCGCCACGTTTGCGATGATGTTCTCTGCTTCTATGTCCGTCGTGGAATACTACCTCTTGAACCGGTTTCCAGTTCCTTATGGTAACACTCTCTGGTTCACATTTTTTTTTCTTGGTATAGGGCCGGGCATGTACTGAATCAATTTCTTGGCCTTTTCTTCAGCTGCTTACTTTGTTGCTGTGGCATTCGTTGCTGCCATTATCGGGCAACATGTAGTCAGGAGGTTGATCAGTTGGTTAGGGCGGGCATCACTCATCATCTTCATACTGGCTTTCATGATCTTCATCAGCGCAATTTCTCTTGGTACATTTTCGAACATCTGACTGTGCCCTGATAAAATGTCCACTGTTTTTGAACTTTGAACAACGTTAACAGAACCTGCTTCTTTTCAATCTTCAGGTGGGGTCGGTATCTCGAACATGATTCACAAGATGGAGCGACATGAGTACATGGGGTTTGAGAACCTCTGCAAGTATGATGCATAGGATGCAAGCAGGCTTAACGTTCATGTGCAATCATTCGAGTAAGGAGCCAGATAAATTGAAGATTCGATTCATAGGTGGTTCAGGTTTCAAATCTTTAGCCATGTAACCAGAATGTGATCTAGCGCGCAAAAAATTGGAGGTCACCGCTTGGGGTTAGAACTGGGGTAAATGTTGGAGCGCACTTCTTTTCTGGAACTGATTTCTGAATTTTCAGTTTAAAGTCAATTCACCGTGCCCATCTCATTGTACCAATCTTGTAATAGATTTAGTGAACTTGTTCTTATGCCCTGCAGAATATCACCCTAGATGTGTATTTTGTTGTCAGAAATTGTTCACTGAGAATGCCCCTGCAGATAGTTGTGTAGCTCATTAACATGATACTCGGAAGTAGACTCAAACGCTCCATGCACAGCGCCAGCAGAATTTCATGTTTCTGGATGTCCTACCCAGTTAACAAAAATAGCACGTTTCTTCAGAATTCAACTTATATCATACCCACAATCTACATCATCAGACAAAGATTATAGCGCCACTCATCGCCAATAATCAGTGCTGCTGAAAACACTTGGCCCCAGTACTTTTTTTTTTGCGGGGGAACACTCTAGTACTATTAGTAGCATGGTTGCGCTTACATCCTTCCAGAACATTTCAGCATCATCATATATCTTGTAATAAAGTAACTACTGCCGCCGTAAGATCTTTCGATCATGATTTCCTACATATCACATTCCTCAATTTGCATTTTCAAAGGAGGCAATACATGGGCATGGCAACAAGGCAGAGAGTAACTTAAAATATATCATTGTAACTAACAGATGTTACATTCTCTTTTTTCCTTTCTGAAATGTATTGCCATACTTCAACTTATATCATTGTAACAAAACATCAACGCACCAGTTTTAAGTTTCTAACCCATACCGAAGATTTCTAAGAAGACTCGTGTTTACAGTAGCACCAATTTAGGGGATGCTATGAACAACTTTATCTAAATCGTCGGAAGACAGTCTGAGATAGAAGAGAACATTGTATGCTAACGATAGGGGGGAAACTGTAAGCTGACAGTTACCAGAAGCATGCTTGAAATCATTAATCAACCATGCTCCTGTTACCAGGACACTCGAGCAAGGCGTTGTTTTTAGCATCTGAAGCGATTTACAGTTTTTTACATGAATAGATCATAGTGCAGCTGCCCTTCAACTGTCTTGGACCAGGTTGGTTGGCTCACTCAAAACATACTTGGGCAGTTCATATTTAGCACCTGAAATGTTAATAGATATGGTAAACTATCTGAACAATAGTTGAAAGAGTGGGAAAAAAGGAATCAGATGGAAAATCAAACCTCTTTCATCATAGCATAGAGTCAGGTCAGCATTTGAAACAATTACGCCCGCACTTTCCACAATTGCCTGTGCAAGGGCTACATCAGCCTCTGACGCAGCACGAAGGGCATCCCAAATTTCTGTAGAAGGCTTAAATGGTTAGTGCAAGGATTGCGTACATGAGCAGCTAAGAGAACTATAGATACAAGCACAAAAAGAAAGTGTAGCTCAACTAATAATTTAATAGGAAACAAAATTATGTAAAGACACACGACAGAAGCAAAGAGTGAGAAGTACCTTTCCGACCACCATAGTGAGGAGCTGTGTCCCAAAACTCATCACGCATCTGCCTGAGCTGGGCAATTGTGATCGGCTGGGGGTGCTTCCAGGGCTTAGGCTTCCTGACTTTCTTCGTAGCTTCTGCATAAATGAAAAATAAGCCACATTGTATGAAATGATCAGTGAAGCATGAATACGTATAGACAGTTCAAAGATATTAGAGTAAATTCAGTGCAAGACAAAAGACAAACAGTGCCAGTTTTTTCACTCTCAAAAACTCATCTCTTTTAACAGGAACATCATTGTACAACTTCCCATTCGATGAAAAGTTTACCTTTAAATTTTAAGGCGTCTTTCCTAGCCCTGTTCTCATTGCCTTATGTGTCTACCACAAATATACACATTACATATGGCGAGTAGAATTTTTTTACCACCAACAAACTAACTTATAGGGACTAAATAACATAAATGAAAATTAATCTGTGCCAACAACTCACAATTGCAATTAATCAAATATTGAGTGGACATAATATTTGATCCATGCTATTACATGAGATGACTAAGACACACATAGGTATATAATAATGTTATTTCATCTAATTATTCAAGATTAGACAATGTCAATGAGTAGTCAGGCATGTATTTAATAGATCTACATGAGGTCATCAACTATCTAAAATACTGGCAAGTGGCAAGAACTAACAATTCCACAAATTGTTTTTGTACCATTTTCAAAAGACACAATATGATGCACAAGGACTTACATAATACTACCATCATGTTCCAAACATCACTTGCTCCTTCTTTATCAAATACCAAGCCCCACAGAATCGTTCAAAACATAACACTACTCTTTAACAGGTTAGCACAACCTAGTCCTTGTGGATATATTTTGTCAGGCTCCAAGCTGATTAGGCTAACTAAACAACCATCCATATTCTTCAATAAATGTTGACACCATTATTAGTTTACCAGACACTAAGCTATTACTTCTAGCTGAATACATAAAATGCAACTCTACTCAAATGTAATGAACAAGGAAACCAAATCCTGTATAGTTTCCAGCTTTCAGTATTCAACTTGCAGAAAATGTCATGTCTCTTGCATCAGGATTCAGGACAATAGAACAGGATCCAAAATATAACATTCACTCATGAATTGTCATAATAAACAACCACTACATATCACAAAAGAAAACAGAAACCTTCAAGATACAGAGATGTTAATCTCACCCCCAAGAATGCAATGAATGTTAAAACTATGTCTTGTCGACTGCTATGCTAACTAATTAGTTCCATTCAGAACAAACCATACAGAAATCAAAATTATGCGTCATGTAGCAAAGCATAGTTGTGCATGCTGTCGGATCAAGAAACATTTGTCACACACAGGAAACTGGAAAGAACAAAAAAAAACTCTCTTCAGAAAGGACAATTTCGCCGTCCATGCGTAATTTGGACTATCCACAAGTTCAACAAGTCTATCACAGCTAACAACTTTGGAAGATCCAAATCCAGTTACATCCTCATGTTCACACACTCACTGATCATGACCTCCTTTCACCAAACTATGATTAACGAAGTCAGAAAGTGTCCTATAACATCTTCCACACGTTATGCACACAGGGACAACAATGTATAAAAAAAGGAACCTAATTTACACTCCTGTCGCCACTGAATAGTTACACAATCCAGTTCAGCAAGAGCACTCTCTAGTTACACAA
The DNA here is from genome assembly GCA_963921465.1 of Triticum timopheevii. NCBI lineage: Eukaryota > Viridiplantae > Streptophyta > Magnoliopsida > Poales > Poaceae > Triticum > Triticum timopheevii. The sequence goes on from OY997270.1 coordinate 318,054,312, forward strand.
GGGGAAGCAACTCCATCTTCCCCAAGAATCCCATCATCGCAAACTAATCATTCACCAAGGAAATCCGCACAACAAATGATCCCATTCAGTTCCCCGGTGGGCATAAGTTTCACTCCTGCAATTTTTACCGGCCAACTCAAACCCAAATCACAACTCGACCAATAATCCCTACTCTAATCCCTTTCCACGAAGGCGCCACTCAAAAATCCCTGCCAAGCCCTTAAGCAACTACCTACACACAAATAACTCAACTTGGATAGCCTAGCTCGATTTGGAACCAAGAAATCAATTCCTGCCAAGCACGGTTCGACCAAGAATCCATTCCCGTCATACAACTGACGCCATCTACACCATCACAACGCACGCCCTCTAAAGGGACCAACAAATCTTCAAACTCCAAGAACCCAATTCCACGAGTCGCACAGAAATCTTGTCGCAAGGACCCGATCCTAACCGGGCGGATCAAGCAGAAAGCGAAGAACAGGAGGGGAAATCTGAGGGGCTGGGAGCTCGGATCGTGAAATCTTACCGCCTCCGGCGGCCGCAGCGCCCTTGGGGGTGGATCCTGCGCAGCCCATGAGAATCCTGCTTCTCGGTGGTGAAGCCGTGGAGGAGTGGAGGGCTTTGGGGGAGGCAGCCTTGGCTTCCGAGCTTCTACGGAAGAAAGGAACAGAAAGCGCCGGTGGTTTACTGTATATATCCCCTTCCATAAGCTTTCCTGTCTTCGTTTATAGGAGTGTGATTTTATTTATTTAATTAAATCAAACATTGCTTATATCAGAGGAGAGAACATCGGATACAACAACGTAATAATAGAGTAATTGAAGCCAATAACATAAAAATGACCCTAGAAAAACAGAGCTTGCAAGCAAGACAATATGGCTCAACATTTTGCTAAGGTCATCTCTAACGCGGACCCTCAAAACGCCTGCACGCGTTCGGACCGACCTGTTCGGACATTGCAAGACATCCAACACGGGCCTGTATTTGTTGGCAATGAGTCCGCATGTCCGTTTACTCGCAAACCGGAAGCAAACCAGGGGGCTTTGCATGGAGTTCGGACCTCCGACACGTAGGACTCCGACAGTCTCAGCCCACACAAAACCGAGGCGAAGCCCGTGCGTTTGGAGCAGTCCGCAAATCGGCGCCAAAACCCCTTCCCCCTCTTCGCTCCAATCGCCGCCGTCATCCACCCTTCTCGCACTTTTCGCTTCCGCACCGCATGGACCCGTACGAAAATCAGCTGGAGCCGGCGAGGGTGAAAGGTCTGGAGAATGTGTTTGCCTGGGAGATTAACTCAGCGGCACGACAAGCCCGCCACCTCAAAGCGAAGGCAAAAGATGGGGCGGTCGACAAAAAGAAGGGCGGCAAGGGAGCGAGTGGGGCCAAGGACAGGGTGCAGGAGCCAGGCGGGGCGTCGCCACCGTCGTCGTCCATGCACACGCCACCCTGTCCGGAGCAATATTAACCTCCCTACTTCTACGCCACCAAGCAGCTCGGTCGGTAATCCACAGCCTCCATTGTCAGGCATATGTCATATTGCGTGAATGTCAACGGCGTTTGCAATGAAATTGGCTGGACCTGGGCAGACATTAGTGTAGTGTCAAAAAACGTCTTACATTATGGGACGGAGGGAGTAGATTATAAATTAATATGATGGAAAATAGAAGATCGAAAACTTATATGATGGAAAATAGACCGGGGCCATAGGTTTCACTAGAGGCTTCTCTCAAGATAGCAAATAATACGGTGGGTGAACAAATTAATGCCGAGCAATTGATAGAAAATCGCAAAGTTATGACGATATCTAAGGCAATGATTATGAAATATAGGCATCACGTCCGTGTCAAGTAAACCGACTCATGCCTGCATCTACTACTATTACTCCACACATCAACTGACTCCTGCCTGCATCTAGAGTATTAAGTTCATGAAGAACAGAGTAACGCATTAAGTAAGATGACATGATGTAGATGAATAAACTCAATCAATATGATGTAAACCCCATCTTTTTTACCCTTGATGAAAACAATACAATACGTGCCTTGCTACCCCTACTGTCACTAGTAAGGGACACCGCAAGATTGAACCCAAAGCTAAGCACTTCTCCCATTGCAAGAAAACCCAATTTAGTTGGCCAAACCAAACCGATAATTCGAAGAGAATTACAAAGATATCAAATCATGCATAAAAGAATTCAGAGAAGATTCAAATAATATTCATAGATAAGCTGATCATAAATCCACAATTCATCGGATCTCGACAAATACACTGCAAAAGAATATTACATCAAATAGATCTCCAAGAACATCGAGGAGAACATGGTATTGAGAATCAAAGAGAGAGAAGAAGTCGTCTAGCTACTGGCTATGGACCCGTAGGTCTGTGGTAAACTACTCACGCTTCATCGGAAGGGCAATAGAGTTGATGTAGAAGCCCTTCGTGATCGAATCCCCCTCCGGCAGGGTGCCGGAAAAGGTCCCTAGATGGGATCTCACGGGTACAGAAGGTTGCGGCTGTGGAAAAGTGTTTTCGTGGATACTTCTGGTGGTTTGGGAATATATGTGAATATATAGGCGAAGGAATTAGGTCAGGGGAGTCACGGGAGGGGGGGGGGGGGCACAAGGCAGGGGGCGCGCCCTACCCCCTGGACGCGCCCTCCACCCTTGTGGTCGTCTCGTGGCTCCTCCGACTTGATCTCCAAGTCTCATGGGTGTCTTCTGGTCCAAGAAAAATCATTGTGAAGGTTTTACCCCGTTTGGACTCCGTTTGGTATTCCTTTTCTGCGAAACTCAAAAACAAGGAAAAAAACAGAAACTGGCACTGGGCTCTAGGTTAATAAGTTAGTCCCAAAAATAATATAAAATAACATATTAATGCATATAAAACATCCAAAACAGATAATATAATAACATGGAACAATCAAAAATTATAGATACGTTGGAGACGTATCACCGACTCCCGCATCTGTGTCCACGAACTCATCTAGACTAGTCCGCGGGCAGATAGTGTGTCCGTTTTAGGTAATGGTGTTGGAGATGCACTAAGGCCACAACCAAACTTACAGTTGTTTAGCCGATATAGCTCTCGCTAGTGATGGACATCACAAAAAAAATCAACACCAAACTACCTACATAGACATGTAGAGAATCAAACCTCATTCATTGGATGCAATAGTAGATGGCGCACGCTACACGTCGACCGGCTGATGAGCATATTGGATTGGCCGTCTCTAGAGCCATCTGATCTCACATGAGACACTTGTCCGATATTGGTTACACCACCCGTCAGGTTGGGACCCAACCATTGCAACGTGCCCCATGTCGCGCACAGGAGGTTTGCAGCTGGTCCCAAATTACAATGATCATCAACCATACACCTTTTCTCCACCTATTGCAACATGTGCCATGTTGCCACCGCAACAAATCCTTTTCGCTATTGGGCTCAGGTGGTTTGTTGAATTTGTTTCCTTTGAAATATGAACCATCTTGGGCTCGGGTGGTTGCAACATGGCCTATGTTGCAACTAGTTGACTTTGACCATCATCTGGTCAGACCTAACATGAGTTGTGTTTGGCTTAGATGGTTGCCAATTGGCCCGTGTTGCAACTAGTTGCCTTGTCTACAGAGGCCATTACGCAACCTGGACAATGTTGCAAAGGCCACCATGCATCATGCTCATTGTTGTAAACCACCATGCAACATGGACGTTGTTGCATCGCATGCCGCAACATCGCCCAGCGAAGCGCGATAGCTTGAAGCACCAACGAGGCTCGCTGCTTCCCATGAAGCGTGATGACCTCAAGCACAGGTGTGGCAGCAATAAGCGCACGACGGCGTGGTCGCGAGGGAGAGGAAAGGAACGAAAGGTAGCACGCGGAAGAAAACGAGTGAATCAGGGCTTCGTCCAAGGGATACGGTTATGGGGAGGTGGGCGGTGTGTAGCCACATGGGACACTAATACGTCTCCAACGTATCTATAATTTTGATTGTTTCATGCTATTATATTATCATTATTGTTTGCTTTATATGTCATTTTATATTATTTTTATGGACTAACATATTAATTTTGTGCATAGTGTCAGTTCCTGTTTTTTTGCATGTTTTTTGTTTCACAAAAAACCAAACCAAACGAAGTTCAAACATGTTGAAACTTTACGGCGATTTTTTCTGAAACATAAGAGACCCTAGAAGTTTCGGGGAGAGACCAAAAGACATACGAGGAACCCACAAGCTCAAGGGGCGCGCCATCAGCACTTGTGGCCCCCCTGAGCCTCCGTTAACCCTAATCTCTGGCCTATAAAATCTCTAATATTCCAAGACACCCAAAGCAAGACCCGAAACAGTTCTTCCGCCGCCGCAAGCCTCTGTTCTTCCGTGATCCCATCTGGAGGCCTTTTCTGGTACTCTGTCGGAGGGGGGAAACATTGTGTAGGATATCTTCATCAACCTTACTGCCTCCATGATGATATGTGAGTAGTTCCTACAGGACCTATGGGTCCATAGCAGTAGCTAGATGGCTTTCTCTCTCTCTTTTGATCTTCAATACAATGATCTTATCTGAGATAAATCATGGGTTTATGATCAGATTACTCATTGATCTATTCTGAGTTTTTGACCTTCATTATTGTGTAATCTTATGGCTTTGCATTTCTCTCTGATCTATTGGTCTACTTTAGACAAGTTTGACTGATTTATCGTTAGTGGGAGAGTGCTTTGTAGTGGGATCAATCCTGCGGTTAGTCTTACCTAGTTATAGAAAGGGCGAGTGAGGGAGTCCTGGACTGGGGGGTGTCCGGATAGCCGAACTATCATCTTTGGCCAGACTCCTAGACTATGAAGATACAAGATTGAAGACTTCGTCCCGTGTCCGGATGGGACTTTCCTTGGCGTGGAAGGCAAGCTTGGCGATACAGATATGTAGATCTCCTACCATTGTAACCGACTCTGTGTAACCCTAGCCCTCTCCGGTGTCTATATAAACTGGAGGGTTTTAGTCCGAAGGATGAACAACAATCATACCATAGGCTAGCTTCTAGGGTTTAGCCTCTTTGATCTCATGGTAGATCTACTCTTATACTACCCATATCATCAATATTAATCAAGAAGGAGTAGGGTTTTACCTCCATCGAGAGGGTCCGAACCTGGGTAAAAACATCGTGTCCCTTGTCTCCTGTTACCATCCGCCTAGATGCACAGTTCGGGACCCCCTACCCGAGATCCGCCGGTTTTGACACCGACATTGGTGCTTTCATTGAGAGTTCCTCTGTGTCGTCACCTTTAGGCCCGATGGCTCCTTAGATCATCAACAACGACGCGGTCCAGGGTGAGACTTTTCTCCCCGAACAGATCTTCGTATTCGGCGGCTTTGCACTGCGGGCCAACTCGCTTGGCCATCTGGAGCAGATTGAAAGATACGCCCCTGGCCATCAGGTCAGATTTGGAAGTTTGAATTACACGGCTAACATCCGCGGAGACTTGATCTTCAACGGGTTCGAGCCACAGCCAAGCGCGCCGCACTGTCACGATGGGCATGATCTAGCTCTGCTGCCGGACAGTGCCCTGGAGGCCGCACAAGTGTCCGCTCCGACCCTTAGCTCGGAGCCAACTGCGCCGATCGAGGACGGGTGGCTGGACACCGCCTCAGGGGCAGCTACCTCTACGGCGATAGAGCCGAATACCAACCCTGTCGTTTGTGAAGCTCGTGACTCCAAGGTGCCGGACTCCTCTCCGGACTCCAAACCTTTCGCGCCCCCGCCAATCGAATCCGATTGGGCACCGATCATGGAGTTCACCGCTGCGGACATCTTTCAGCACTCGCCCTTTGGCGACATCCTGAATTCACTAAAGTCTCTCTCTTTATCAGGAGAGCCCTGGACGGACTATGGTCAGGAAGGTTGGGATGCGGACGACGAAGAAATTCAAAGCCCACCCACCACCCACTTCGTAGCCTCTGTCGATGACTTAACCGACATACTAGACTTCGACTCCGAAGACATCGACGGTATGGATGACGATGCAGGAGACGACCAAGAACCAGCGCCTACAGGGCACTGGAAGGCCACCTCATCATACGACATTTACATGGTGGACATCCCAAAGGATGGGAATGACGATGGAACAACGGAGGATGACCCCTCCAAGAAACAGCCTAAGCGCCGGCGTCAGCGGCGCCGCTCTAAATCCCGCCACAGCAAAAATGGAGATTCCAGCACCGGATACAATAACACCCCGAACAGTGCCGAAGACAACCCCCTCCAGCAGGATTCAGCGCAGGAGGATGGAGAAGCCAGCCCTCATGAGAGAGTGGCAGATAGAGAGGTAGAGGACGATAATTATATGCCTCCCTCCGAAGACGAGGCAAGCCTCGACGACGACGAATTTGTCGTGCCTGAGGATCCCGTCCAACAAGAGCGTTTCAAACGCAGGCTTATGGCCACGGCAAGCAGCCTCAAGAAAAAGCAGCAACAGCTTAGAGCTGACCAAGACTTGCTAGCCGACAGATGGACTGAAGTTCTTGCGGCCGAAGAGTATAAACTCGAACGCCCCTCCAAGAGCTACCCAAAACGCAGGCTGCTACCCTGATTAGAGGAGGAAGCACCTAAACCTACATCACCAGCGCATAATACGGCCGACCGGCCACCTCGTGGCCGCGACAGAGAGGCCTCTCGGCCCTACACTCAAGCCGCACCCCGGCGCCGCTCAAAAAATACCAAGGCACGGGAAAATGCGCCAGACCTGCGGGATATACTCGAGGACAAGGCAAGGCAAACAAGATCGATCTGCGGATCGCGTGGGCGCCCCACGATACGTGATGATAACCGTCACGCCGGATACAACAATTCCGGCCGGGCCGAACACAGCAGACAAAGCTCACTTGAGCTGCGTCGTGATATAGCCCAATACAGAGGCGCCACACACCCACTATGCTTCACAGACGAAGTAATGGATCATCAAATCCCTGAGGGTTTCAAACACGTAAACATTGAATCATACGACGGCACAACAGATCCTGCGGTTTGGATCGAGGACTATCTCCTTCACATCCACATGGCCCGCCGTGATGATCTACACGCCATCAAATACCTCCCACTCAAGCTTAAAGGACCAGCTCGGCATTGGCTCAACAGCTTGCCAGCAGAATCAATTGGTTGTTGGGAAGACCTGGAAGCCGCATTCCTTGATAACTTCCAGGGCACATATGTGCGACCACCAGACGCTGATGACCTAAGCCACATAATTCAGCAGCCAGAAGAATTGGCCAGACAATTCTGGACACGGTTCCTAACCAAGAAAAATCAAATCGTCGACTGTCCGGATGTAGAAGCCCTTGCAGCCTTCAAACACAACATCCGCGACGAGTGGCTTGCCCGGCACCTAGGACAGGAAAAGCCGAAATCCATGGCAGCCTTCACATCACTCATGACCCGCTTCTGCGCGGGAGAGGACAGCTGGCTAGCTCGCAGTAACAACCTGACCAAAAACCCTGGTAGTTCGGATACCAAGGACAGCAACGGTAGGTCGCGTCACAATAAGCACAAGCACCGCATTAACGGTGATAATGCTGAAGATATGGCAGTCAACACCGGATTCAGAGGCTCTAAACCCGGTCAGCGGAAAAAGACATTTAAAAGAAATACTCCGGGCCCGTACAATTTGGACCGAATACTCGATCGCTCGTGCCAGATACACGGCACCCCCGAAAAGCCAGCCAATCACACCAACAGGGATTGTTGGGTGTTCAAGCAGGCATGCAAGTTAACTGTCGAAAACAATGACAATGGGCTGCATAGCAATGCCGAGGAGGAGACCCGGCCGCTGAACAATAGAGGACAGAAGGGTTTCCCCCCACAAGTGCGGACGGTGAACATGATATACGCAACCCACATACCCAAAAGGGGCGGAAGCGTGCACTCAGGGACGTATATGCGATGGAGCCAGTCGCCCCAAAGATCAATCCATGGTCCTCCTGCCCGATCACTTTTGATCGAAGGGACCACCCCACTAGCATCCGCCACGGCGGATTCGCCGCATTGGTTCTAGACCCAATTGTCGACGGATTTCACCTCACTAGAGTCCTGATGGATGGCGGCAGCAGCCTGAACCTGCTTTATCAGGATACAGTGTGCAAGATGGGCATAGACCCCTCAAGAATTAAACCCACAAAGATGACCTTCAAAGGCGTCATACCAGGTGTAGAGGCCAACTGTACAGGCTCAGTTACACTTGAAGTGGTCTTCGGATCCCCGGATAACTTCCGAAGCGAGGAGTTAATCTTCGGCATAGTCCCGTTCCGCAGCGGTATCATGCACTGCTCGGATGAACCGCATTTGCAAAGTTCAATGCGGTGCCGCACTACGCATACCTCAAGCTCAAGATGCCAGGCCCTCGAGGAGTCATTACGGTCAATGGAAACACTGAACGCTCTCTCCGGACGGAGGAGCATACAGCGGCTCTCGCGGCGGAAGTACAAAGCAGCCTCTTAAGGCAATTCTCGAGTCCGGCTGTTAAGCGGCCGGACAACGTCAAGCGCGCCCGGAGTAACCTGCAACAAGACCGCCTTGCACGTTTTGAGCACGTGTAGCAATGCGGCCCCAACCCCAGCCCTCGCGAAATCGCGAGACCAGTACCACGCGTACATAACTACGCTCTGGAGATACCATGGGCATAGGGGTAGGGGCACGACCATGGCATGCCCGGAGAGCGGCTCAACCGCACCAGGGGCTCCCAATTTTGTCATTCTTTTTTTTCCTCTTATTCTCAGGACTCCGTTTTCTAGAAGCCCTGTCCGGCAGTAGAATTACCGAACTCACGATGCAACAGCCAGGGAAGCAGAAAAGCTACGTCGAGTGTCCAGGTGGTCTCTATTACGAGCAGTATACCTGTTTTACATACCATCCCGCAGCCTACCCCTGGAGGGGGACATGTTAAATAGTCCCATCCCTTGCTTATCGCACTATTTGTATTGTTCTGCTTTCATTGCAGTATCTTTTGAATAAGTAATGCATCGCTTTTTTCCTATTATTGCATTCCCCTTTTTTTATCTATATATGTTCACTTATGACATGTTGCATCCGTACGCTTTGGTACGGCCAAATACACCAGGGGCTTAAGTACCCCAAAATATGGTGTGATAAGTCCGAACACTTTAACAAGTGCGGCACCCCGAACTTATAGCATTATATGCATCGGCTCCGAATCATGTCTTGGGTCAATAGTTGGGTTTGCCCGGCTCCCATGTTTTGGTACCTTACGTTCCGTTATATCGGCTAAGGTAGCGCTGGGAGAACCACTGCGATTGTGCCCCAGTTGAGCTGGGTTGAGCACCTCAGTGGAGAAAGCTAAAACTGACCATCATGATAGGGCGAGAGCCGGTCGCTGTTCGAGAGGTTTTTTCGAGTCCCTAAAGACTTATGCCGCTTAGAGCGAGGAGCCGGCTTTGTCTGGCCCAGGCGTGGATAGCGCCCCCAATTCGGTCTTCTGAACACTAGGGGCTTCGCCGAAATTTAAAATTATAGAATTCTATGGCTAAGTGGGAGTGTTCAAGCATTATAAGTCCGGTTGCCTCGTTCATTGTGTTGAGCGCCTCCCTCGAAGGACCCAAGAACGGGAACAAGAGCGCTCAAGTTTATCCTGAACACCCCAACACTCGTGGCATGGGGGCTGAAGCCAACGACTTGCCATCTCTCAAATTTGATAAACGGCCGCACAAAAGGTAATATTTTAAATTAACAAGCGTTGCTTAGCGCATATGAACAAAGTTTTCAGCGCATAAGATAACAAATGCGAGTCTACTCAAAAATTACATCTTTGGAGCATTCACCCGCTATAAGGCGGGCACCCTTCAGGACGTTCTCATAATACATCTCGGGCTTGCGATACTCCCTGCCCGGCGGTGGAGCGTCCGTCACAAGCTTCTCAACGTCCATCTTGCCCCAGTGCACTTTAGCACGGGCAAGGGCCCTACGGGCACCTTCGATGCAGACGGAGCGCCTGACGACTTCAATCCATGGACAGGCATCCACCAGCCGCCGCACCAGACCGAAGTAGCTCCCAGGCATGGCTTCTTTAGGCCACAGCCGAACTATGAGGCCCTTCATGGCCTGTTCGGCCACCTTGTGGAGCTCGACCAACTGCTTCAGCTGGTCGCTCAGGGGCACCGGATGTCCGGCCTCAGCATATTAAGACCAGAACACCTTCTCCGTCGAGCTCCCCTCCTCAGCTCGGTAGAACGCGATAGCATCAGACACACTACGGGGCGGATCTGTGAACGCTCCTGGAGAGCTCCGAATTCGGGTAAGTAACAGATAATTCACTTTTACATGCTTGCTTTGCATGAAGAATGCCTTACCCGCCGCTATCTTTTTTATCGCCTCAATCTCCTGGAGGGCCTTCTGGGCTTTGGCCTTAGCGGCTTTGGCACTCTCAAGAGCCGAGGCGAGCTCGGACTCTCGAGTCTTCGAGTCACGCTCCAAACTCTCGTGTTTTTCCACGAGAGCCTGGAGCTCTTGCCGCACCTCCGCCACCCGCGCCTCCTGTTTCTCTCGCTCGGTGCGTTCCGCGGCCGCATTGCTTTTGGCCTTGGACACCACTTCCTTCAGGGTCGCCACCTCGTTCGTGGCCCCTGCAATACTCACGTTATTCCTGTCATTTTTTGCAACTAAATCCTTTCTATAAGGTATTACTTTAATAAGGTATTACTTACCTTCCTTGTCCTCGAGCTGCTTCTTGGCACGGCCGAGCTCGTTCTCGGTCCGCTCGAGGCTCTACTTCAATACATTGACCTCCGCAGTCAGTGCGCCAGAGGTCAGCAGTGCAGCCTGCATTCCCACATGCTTTTGTTAGACTCCTGCGTATATCTTTTTAGATCCTCAGTTCAGCTTTTCTTTCCGTACACCAAACTGAGCATCAGGGGCTACTGTCTATGCGGTACTATTTTACATATCTTAAATACATACCTCAAAGCCTGCTAGAAGGCTGGTACAGGCTTCAGTCAGCCCGCTCTTGGCGGACTGAACTTTCTAGATCACCGCACTCATAACAGTGTGGTGCTCCTTGTCGATGGAGGCACCATTGAGCGCCTCCAGCAAATTATCCGGCGCCTCCGGTTGGACGGAGGTCACCGGCGTTGCAGTCTCGCCCTTCTTACGAAGGGGCCGCCCGCCGGACTTCGGAACCACTAAAGGTTCCGGTGCGGAGTCCGGCCCAGGGCCGAACTCAGAACCCTTTGGGGGTTGATCCCCCTCGTGCCCAAAGTCCGGGAGGTTGCCCTGCGGCACCTCCGGCACCCCCTCCTCCTGGCTAGGCCCCTTTTGGGACCCCACCTCGGCGTCATCCGCAGCGCGAGGAGAGGAGACGGCCGGACGTGAAGTGCTATCCACGTCCGATGGTGCCAGCGAGCCGCTCGTCGAAGTGTCGAGCCCGTCCTTGGGCGGGCTGCAGGGTTATATTCGGCGTTAAGAGATTCTATGCAACAAATGAAACACCATGAGTTATTCTGGTATCCGGACACTTACGATCTCGCTAGGGGCTTGGCCCTCGAGGGCCACTCCTCTTCGCCGTCGTCGGCGTTGGTGGAACAGTCCAGAGGAAGGGTCCTTCCCTTCTTGGACCCACTGGGGAGGCCTTCCTTTTCTTCTCTCCCCCTGCTGGGGGAGAAGCCTCCTTTTTCTCCTCCTTGTCTTCATGGGAGGAGTCCGCTTCGGAGTCATCGGACGATGAGTCCGATAACACCTGATGCCGGGAACTCTTTCGGGTTCCCGTGGCCTTCTTCTTGGCCTTCTTCTCCGGCACCACGTAAGGTGCCGAAACCAGCAGCCCCGTCAATCGGGCGTCCGCTGGGTCCTCTGGTAAGGGAGCCGGACAGTTAACCTGCCCGGACTTCTTCTGCCAGGCCTGTCAAAGGTGAGGGAGTTTAGATCCCGCATAGAGTCAAACTATGAAAAACAAGTGTCCCGTAAAGGGTAAAATAGCTTACCTCGCCGGCTTGACGCTGCGAGCTGAATCCGTGATCTTCGGTAGCGGATGCGGGAGCCTCGGCGCCCTTGAACAGCACCCTCCAAGCGTCTTCGTACGTAGTGTCGAAGAGCCTGCTCAAGGTCTGGTGCTGTGCCGGATCAAACTTCCACAAGTTGAAAGCCCGTTGTTGGCACGGGAGGATCCGACGGATGAGCATGACCTGGACTACGTTGACAAGCTTGATCTTCTTGTTCACAAGGTTTTGGACGCAGGTTTGGAGTCCGGTCAGCTCTTCCAAATCACCCCATGTCAGGCCCTTCTCTTTCCAGGAGGTGAGCCGTGTGGGGATGCCAGATCTGAATTCGGGGGCCGCTGCCCATTCAGGGTCACGCGGCTCGGTGATGTAGAACCACCCCGATTGCCATCCTTTGATGGTCTCCACGAAGGCGCCCTCGAGCCATGTGATGTTGGGCATCTTGCCCACCATGGCGCCTCCGCACTCCGCCTGCTGGCCACCCACTACCTTCGGCTTGACATTGAAGGTCTTCAGCTGAGGGAGTCCTGGACTAGGGGGTGTCCGGACAGCCGGACTATCATCGTCCGCCGGACTCCAAGACTACGAAGATACAAGATTGAAGACTCCGTCCCGTGTCCGGATGGGACTTTCCTTGGCGTGGAAGGCAAGCTTGGCAATACGGATATGTAGATCTCCTACCATTGTAACCGACTCTGTGTAACCCTAGCCTTCTCCGGTGTCTATATAAACCGGAGGGCTTTAGTCCGTAGGACACAATATACCTCGCAACAATCATACCATAGGCTAGCTTTAGGGTTTAGCCTCCTTGATCTCGTGGTAGATCTACTCTTGTACTACCCATACCATCAATATTAATCAAGCAGGACGTAGGGTTTTACCTCCATCAAGAGGGCCCGAACCTGGGTAAAACACCGTGTCCCTTGTCTCCTGTTACCATCCGCCTAGACGCACAGTTCGGGACCCCCTACCCGAGATCCGCCGGTTTTGACACCGACATTGGTGCTTTCATTGAGAGTTCCTCTGTGTCGTCACCGATAGGCTCGATGGCATCTTCAATCGACAACGCTGTCCAGGGTGAGACTTTTCTCCCCGGACAGATCTTCGTATTCGGCGGCTTCGCACTGCGGGCTAATTCACTTGGCCATCTGGAGCAGATCGAAAGCTACGCCCCTGGCCATCAGGTCAGATTCGGGAGCCTAAACTTCACAGCCGACGCCCGTGGGGACTTGATCTTCGACGGGCTCGAGCCAAATCCAAGCGCGCCGCACTGTTGCGATGGGCATGATCTAGCTCTGCCGCCGAACAGTGCCTTGGTGGCCGCACACGAATCCGCCTCGGCCTTTAGTCCGGAGTTGATCGCCCAGATCGAGGACCGGTGGATGGACACCACCTCGGGGGCTTCAACTTCCACGACGATGGAGCCGAACACTAACCTTGTCCCTCGCGAAACTCGTGATTCCGAGGTGCCGGACTCCTTGCCGGACTCCGGACCTCCCACGCCCCTACCAATCGAATCAGATTGGGCGCCGGTTATGGAATTCACTGCCGCGGACATCTTCCAATACTCGCCCTTTGGTGACATCCTAAATTCGCTAAAGTATCTCTCGCTATCGGGAGAGTCCTGGCCGGACTATGGCCAGGATGGTTGGGATACGGACGACGAAGAAATTCAGAGCCCACCCACCACCCACTTTGTAGCCACTGTCGATGATCTTACCGACATGCTAGACTACGACTCCGAAGAAATCGACGCTATGGACGACGATGCCGGAGACGAACAGGAACCAGCGCCTACAGGGCACTGGAAGACCACCTCGTCATACGACATATACATGGTGGACACCCACAAAGATGGGGACGACGAAGAAGTAGCGGAGGCAGATTCCTTAAAGAAACAGCCCAAGCGCCGGCGTCAGCGGCGCCGCTCTAAATCTCGCCACAACATGAATGGAGATTCCGGCACAGGAGATAATAACACTCCAGAGAGTGCCGAAGATAATCCCCTCCAGCAAGACTCAGCGCAGGAGGACGCAGAAGCAAGCCCCCAAGAGAGGGCGGCAGACGAAGAGGTCGAGGATTATAACTATATACCTCCCTCCGAAGACGAGGCAAGCCTCAACGACGACGAATTCGTCGTGCCCGAGGATCCCGTCGAACAAGAGCGTTTTAAACGCAGGCTTATCGCCACGGCAAATAGCCTAAAGAAAAAGCAGCAGCAGCTTCGAGCTGATCAGGACCTGCTGGCCAATCGATGGACCGAGGTCCTCGCGACCGAAGAGTTTGAACTCGAACGCCCCTCCAAAAGCTACCCCAGATGCAAGTTGCTCCCCCGATTAGAGGAGGAAGCATACATACCTTCATCACCAGCGCACGATACGGCCGACCGACCACCACGTGGTCGCGACAGAGAGGCATCCAGACCCTCCACAAAGACCGTACCCCGGCATCGCTCCAAAAGTACGAAGCCAAGATGGAATGCACCGGACTTGCGAGACGTATTGGAGGACAAAGCAAGGCAATCCAGATCCATCTACGGATCACGAGGGCGCCCCACGACCAGCGACAAATACCGTCGCGCCGGATACAATAACCCCGGCCGGGCCGAACACAGTAGACAACGCTCTCTCGAGCTGCGTCGTGATATTGCTCAATATAGAGGCGCCGCACACCCGCTATGCTTCACTGATGAAGTAATGGATCATCAAATCCCTGAAGGGTTTAAACCCGTAAACATCGAATCCTACGACGGCACAACAGATCCCGCGGTTTGGATTGAAGATTATCTCCTTCACATCCATATGGCTCGCGGTGACGATCTCCATGCCATCAAGTACCTCCCACTCAAGCTTAAAGGACCAGCTCGGCATTGGCTTAACAGCTTGCCCGCAGAGTCAATTGGGTGTTGGGAGGACCTGGAAGCCGCATTCCTTGACAATTTCCAGGGCACGTATGTGCGGCCACCAGACGCCGATGACCTAAGCCACATAATTCAGCAGCCAGAGGAATCGGCCAGACAATTCTGGACACGGTTCTTGACAAAGAAAAACCAAATCGTTGACTGTCCGGATGCAGAGGCCCTCGCAGCCTTCAAACATAACATCCGCGACGAGTGGCTAGCCCGGCACCTGGGACAGGAAAAGCCGAAATCCATGGCAGCACTCACATCACTAATGACCCGCTTTTGCGCGGGAGAGGATAGCTGGCTAGCTCACAGCAACAACCTCAACAAAAATTCTGGCAGTCCGGATACAAAGGACCACAACGGCAGGTCACGCCGAAACAAAAACAAATGCCGCATTAACAGCGACGATAAGGAGGATACGGCAGTCAACGTCGGATTCCGAGGCTCTAAACCCGGTCAGCGGAAGAAGCCATTCAAAAGAACCACTCCGGGTCCGTCCAACTTGCACCGAATACTCGACCGCTTATGCCAGATACATGGCACGCCCGAAAAGCCAGCCAATCACACCAACAGAGATTGCTGGGTGTTCAAGCAGGCATGCAAGTTAATTGCCGAAAACAATGACAAGGGGCTAAACAGCGACGACGAGGAGGAGACCCGACCGCCGAACAATACAGGACAGAAGGGTTTCCCCCCACAAGTACGGAAGGTGAACATGATTTACGCAACCCATATACCCAAGAGGGAGAGAAAGCGTGCACTAAGGGACGTCTATGCGATGGAGCCAGTCGCCCCAAAGTTCAATCCATGGTCCTCTTGTCCGATCACTTTCGATCGAAGAGACCATCCGACCAGCATACGCCATGGCGGATTCGCCGCATTGGTTTTCGACCCAATCGTCGATGGATTTCACCTCACGGGAGTCCTGATGGACGGCGGTAGTAGCATGAACCTGCTTTATTAGGATACAGTGCGCAAGATGGGCATAGACCCCTCAAGGATTAAACCTACAAAGACAAGCTTTAAAGGTGTCATACCAGGTGTGGAAGCCAATTTTACGGGCTCAGTCACACTGGAAGTGGTCTTCGGATCCCCGGATAATTTCCGGAGCGAAGAGTTAATCTTCGACATAGTCCCATTTCGCAGCGGCTATCACGCTCTGCTCGGACAAACCGCGTTTGCAAAGTTCAACGCGGTGCCGCATTATGCATACCTCAAGCTCAAGATGCCAGATCCTCATGGAGTCATCACGGTCAACGGAAATACGGAACGCTCCCTCCGAACGGAGGAACACACAGCGGCTCTCGCGGCAGAAGTACAGAGCAGCCTTTTAAGGAAATTTTCGAGTCCGGGCGTTAAACGGCCGGATACAACAAAACGCGCCCGAAGCAATACCAACCAAGACAACCTGGCACGATCCGAGCACGCGTAGCAATGAGGCCCTAACCCCTGCCCTCGCATGATTGCAAGAACAACCCTCCACGTACATCATTACGCTTTGGAGATACCATGGGCGCAGGGGAAGGGGCACGATCACAACGGACCCAGAGTGCGGCTCGACCACACCAGGGGCTCGCGAGTGCGCCCCCTTTTTTATTATTATTATTTTCCTTCTTTGTTTACACAGGACTCCGTTAATCAGAGGTCCTGTCCGGCGGTGAACCTGCCGAACTCACGATGCAACAGCCAGGGAAGAAAGAAGGCAGCAACAAACACTCAGGTGGTCTCAATTACGAGCATTAAATTCGACTATATACACCAAGTCCGCAGCTCATCCCTGGAGGGGGACATGTTTAATTAGTCCAAATCCCTTGCTTACCGCACTATTTGTATCAGTCCGCACTCATAGCAGACTTCCTTTAATAAATAATGCAGCACTTTTCGACTGCAATTACATTACTTTTTATATATACATGTTCATTACAGGACATCTTGCACACGTATATTTTGGTACGGTCTAATACACCGGGGGCTTATGTTCCCCACATTTTGGTGTGATAAGTCTGAACACTTTCATAAGTGCGGCACCCCGAACTTATAGCATTATATGAATCGGCTCCGAATCATGTCTTGGGTCAATAGTTGGGTTTACCCGGCTCCCACGTTTTGGTGCCTTACGTTCCGTTCTGTCGGCTAAGGTGGCACTAGGAGAACCACTGCGATTGCGCCCCGGTTGAGCCGGGCGAGCGCCTCAGTGGAGAAAGCTAAAACTGACCGGCATGATAAGGCGAGAGACTGGTCGCTGTTCGAGAGGTCTTTTCGAGCCCTTAAAGACTCACGCCGCTTCGAGCGAAGTTCCGGATAAATGTCCGACGAAGGCGTGGATAGCGCCCCGGATTCGGTCTTCCGAATACCAGGGGCTTCGCCGAAATTTAAAATTATAGAATTCTATGGCTAAGTGAGAGTGTTCAAGCATTATAAGTCCGATTGCCTTGTTCGTTGTGTTGAGCGCCTCCCTAGATGGACCCAAAAATGGGAACAAGAGTGCTCAAGTTTATCCCGAACACCCCAGCCCTCGCGGCTCGGGGGATGAAGCCAACGACTTACCATCTCTCAGATTTTATAAATGGCCGCACAGAAGGTAATATTTTAAATTAAACAAGCGTTGCTTAATGCGCATATGAACAAAGTTTTCAGCACACAGGATAATACATAGCGAGTTTACTCAAAAATTACATCTCTGGGGCACTCATCCACAATATCGCGTTCCCTTCAGGACAGTTTTGTAATACATTTCGGGCGTACGATACTCCTTGCCCGGTGGCGGCGGGTCCGTGAGAAGCTTCTCCGCATCCAGCCTGCCCCAGGGCACCTTTGTGCGGGCAAGGGCCCGACGAGCACCTTCAATGCAGGCGGAGCGCTTGATGACCTCCACCCAGGGGCACGCATCCACCAGCCGCCGCACGAGGCCGAAATAGCTCCCAGGCATGGCCTGTCCAGGCCACAGCTGGACTATAAGGCCCTTCATGGCCTCCTCAGCGACCTTGTGGAGTTCGACCAGCTGCTTCAGCTGGTTGCTTGGGGGCACCGGATGGCCGGCCTCAGCGTACTGAGACCAGAAGACCTTCTCCGTCGAGCTCCCCTCCTCGCCACGATAGAATGCGGCGGCATCAGACACACTACGCGGCAGATCTGCAAACGCCCCTGGAGAGCTCCGAATGCGGGTAAGTGTCAGGTAGTTTACATTAACATGCTTGCTTTGCATGAAAAATGCCTTACCCGCCGCTATCTTCTTTACATCTTCAACCTCCTGAAGGGCCTTACGGGCCTCGGCCTTGGCGGACTTGTCACTTTTGAGAGCCGAGGCAAGCTCAGACTCTCGAGTCTTGGAGTCACGCTCCAAGCTCTCATGCTTCTCCATGAGAGCCTGGAGCTCTTGCCGTACTTCCGCCACCCGTGCCTCCTCCTTTTCTCGCTCCGCCCGTTCCGCGGCCGCACTGCGTTCGGCCGCGGACACAGCCTCCTTCAGGGCGGCCATCTCGTTCGTGGCCCCTGCAATGCCCATATTATCCTTGTTAATTGCAACCAAAATCCTTTTCTGTAAGGTAACTATTCAAAGTGGTGTTACTCACCTTCTTTGTCCTCGAGCTGCTTTTTGGCATGGCCGAGCTCTTGCTCGGACCGCTCGAGATCCTGCTTCAACGCACCAACCTCCGCAGTCAGTGCGGCAGAGGTCAGCAGCGTAGCCTGCAAACCCATATTAACATATTTTAAGCAACCCTGCGTATATCTTATTAGATCCTCAGTCCGGCTTTTCTTTCCGAACACTGAACTGAGCATCAGGGGCTACTGTCTATGCGGTATTACATTACATAATTATAACTTCTTACCTCAAAGCCTGTTAGAAGGCTGCTGCAGGCTTCGGTCAGCCCGCTCTTGGCGAGCTGAACCTTCTGAATCACCGCACTCATGATAGTGCGGTGTTCTTCCTCGATGGAAGCGACTTTAAGTGCCTCCAACAAGTTGTCCGGCGCCTCCGGTTGGACGGAGGCCGCCGGTGTCACGGTCTTGCCCTTCTTTCGAACGGGCCGCTTGCCGGACTCTGGAACCACTACAGGTTCCGATGTAGAGTCCGGCGCGAAGTCCGGGAGGCTGCCTGGCGGCGCCTCCGGAGCCTCCTCCTGATGGGTCCCTCTCTGGGATCCCACCTCGGCGTCCTCATCAGCGCGGGGGGTAGAGGCAGTCGGAAGTGAATCCACATCCGACGGGGCCAACGACCCGCTCGATGAAGCGGGGAGATCATCATCGGCCGGACTGCGGACAGTATGCGGCATTAGTAGGACGCTATGTGACGCGAAAGAAATTGCATATCAGGGATCCGGATGCTTACGATCTCGCTGGAGGCCTGGCCCTTGAAGGCCACTCCTCCTCGCCAACGTTGGTGTTGGCGGAGCTGTCCGGGGGGATAGTTCTCCCCCTCTTGGACCCTTCGGCCTCCCCTATTGGGGAAGCCTTCCTCTTCCTCTCTCCCTCCTCCGGGAGAGAGTCTTCTTCCTCCTCCTCGTCTTCGGGGGAGGAGTCCGCCTCGTCGTCGGACGCTTGATTGCGGGAACTCTTTCGAGTCCCCGCGGCCACCTTCTTGGCCTTCTTCTCCGGCACCACATGCGGTGCCGGAACCAGCAGCCCTGCTAGACGGGCGTTCACTGGGTCTTCTGGCATGGGAACCGGACAGATGAGCTGCACGGCCTTCTCCATCCATTCCTGCCAAAGGAAAAGAGAGATTGAGACCTTCTTAGAATCAATCTATTTACCACAAGTGTCCCGTAAAGGGGTTGAATCACTTACCTCATCAGCTGGATGCTGTGAGCGAAGTCCGCGATCTTCCGTCGTGGATGCGGGGGCTTCGGCGCCCTTAAACAGCACCCTCCAGGCGCCTTCATACGTCGTGTCGAAGAGCCCGCTTAGCGCCTGGTGCTGTTCCGGATTGAACTCCCACAGATTGAATGCCCGTTCTTGGCATGGGAGAATCCGGCGGATGAGCATGACTTGGACCACGTCGACGAGCCTGAGCTTATTGCTCACCAGCTTCTGGATATAGGCTCGGAGTCCCGTCAGCTCCTTCGGATTGCCCCACAGCAAGCCCTTCTCTTTCTAGGAGGTGAGCTGCGTGGGGATGCCAGATCTGAACTCGAGGGCCGCCGCCCACGTGGGTTCGCGCGGCTCGGTGATGTAGAACCACCCCGATTGCCACCCCTTAACGGAGTCCATGAAGGCCCCTTCGAGCCAAAGGACATTGGGAAACTTGCCCAACATGGCGCCTCCGCATTCCGCTTGCGTGCCCTTCACAACCTTCGGCTTGACGTTGAAGGTCTTTAGCCACAGGCCGAAGTGGGGCCGGATGCAGAGGAAGGCCTCGCACACGACGATAAACGCCGAGATATTGAGGATGAAGTTCGGCGCCAGATCGTGGAAATCCAGGCCGTAATAGAACATGAGCCCCCGGACGAAAGGGTGCAGTGGAAAGCCCAGTCCGCGGAGGAAGTGGGGAAGGAAGACGACCCTCTCATGGGGCCCAGGGTTAGGGATGAGCTGCCCCTCGTCGGGCAGCCGATGCGCGATATCGCCGGAAAGGTATCCGGCGCTGCGCAGCTTGGTGATGTGCTCCTCCTTAACGGTGGAGGCCAACCATTTGCCTCCCGCTCCGGACATGATCGGAGAAGGTCGAGGCGAGATGCGCGAGCTTGGGCGTTGGAGCTTGAGTGCGCGGAGATGGATAAGCAAAGGAGGAAGAAGGCGTAGGTGAGAAGGTAAATCCTTATCCCTTATATATAGGCGGACGAAGACTATGCGTCCCCCGCCGGCCTGGTAAAACTCGCTTATCTCCCAAGCGCCACCATCAATGGCGCGGTTGGGTTACCCACGTCCGTATTGATGAGAATACCGGAATAAGGGGAACACGATCTCTGCTTCGACAAGACGTGCCAAGGAAACCGCTTCGCTAAACGTGCTGAGGTGGTATAATAAAAAACGATTCAAGTAAAAGCCTGGTAGCGGTGTAATGTCATGCCGCATAATACGTCAGCAGATTGGACTTGTGTACATTTTATTCTCTCTATGGTAGAATGTGGAATTTATTTTGCAGAGCCGGACACTATCCTGGTGTTCATGATCTTCTCTGGATTATTCAAGGGAGGAACCCGCCTTGCAATGCCGAACATTATGCGCGCCGGACTTATCGTCATTGAAGCCTGGTTCAGGGGCTACTGAGGGAGTCCTGGACTAGGGGGTGTCTGGACAGCCGGACTATCATCGTCCGCCGGACTCCAAGACTACGAAGATACAAGATTGAAGACTCCGTCCCGTGTCCGGATGGGACTTTCCTTGGCGTGGAAGGCAAGCTTGGCAATACGGATATTTAGATCTCCTACCATTGTAACCGACTCTGTGTAACCCTAGCCTTCTCCGGTGTCTATATAAACCGGAGGGCTTTAGTCCGTAGGACACAATATACCTCGCAACAATCATACCATAGGCTAGCTTTAGGGTTTAGCCTCCTGGATCTCATGGTAGATCTACTCTTGTACTACCCATACCATCAATATTAATCAAGCAGGACGTAGGGTTTTACCTCCATCAAGAGGGCCCGAACCTGGGTAAAACATCGTGTCCCTTGTCTCCTATTACCATCCGCCTAGACGCACAGTTCGGGACCCCCTACCCGAGATCCGCCGGTTTTGACACCGACATCAGCCATAAGTCGAAGTGGGGTGTGATGCGGAGGAAGGCCTCACACACAACGATAAACGCTGAGATGTTGAGGATGAAATTCGGGGCCAGATTGTGGAAATCCAGGCCGTAGTATAACATGAGCCCCCGACAAATGGGTGGAGTGGGAAGCCCAGTCCGCGGAGGAAATGGGGAAGGAACACCACCCTCTCATGGGGCCTGGGGGTGGGGACGAGCTGCCCCTCGTCTGGAAGCCGGTGCACAATGTCGTTGTGCAGGTATCTGGCTTTCCTCAACTTTTTGATGTGCCCCTCCGTGGGGAGGAGGCCATCCACTTGCCTCCCGCTCCGGACATGGCTGGGGAAGGTTGAGGCGAGATGTGCGGACTTGGGCGCTAGAGCTCGAGTACGCGGAAATGGATAAGCAAAGGAGGAGGAAGGCGTAGGTAAAAAGGTGGATCCTATCCCCTTATATGGACGGACGAAACTATGCGTCCCCACCAGCCTGGTAAAACTCGCTTATCTCCCAAGCGCCGTAATCAATGGCGCGGTTGGGTTACCCACGCCCGTATTGATGAGAATCCCGGAATAAGGGGACACGATCTCTGCTTTGACAAGACGTGCCAAGGAAACCGCTTCGCTAAACGTGCTGAGGTGGAACAGTAAAAACGATTCAAATAAAGGCTTGGCCGTGGTGCGATGTCACGCCACGGGATACGTCAGCAGATTGAACTTGTGTAAATATTATTCTCTCTACGGTGGTATGTGGAACTTATTTTGCAGAGCCGGACACTATCCTTGTGTTCAAAATCTTCTATGAAGTATTCGGAGGAGGAACCCGCCTTGCAATGCCAAAGACAATATGTGCGCCGGACTCGGCGTCATTGAAGCCTGGTTCAGGGGCTACTGAGGGAGTCCTGGACTGGTGGTGTCTGGATAGCTGAACTATCATCTTTGGCCGGACTCCTAGACTATGAAGATACAAGATTGAAGACTTCGTCCCGTGTCCGGATGCGACTTTCCTTGGCGTGGAAGGCAAGCTTGGCGATACAGATATGTAGATCTCCTACCATTGTAACTGACTCTGTGTAACCCTAGCCCTCTCCGGTGTCTATATAAACCGGAGGGTTTTAGTCCGAAGGACGAACAACAATCATACCATAGGCTAGCTTCTAGGGTTTAGCCTCTTTGATCTTGTGGTAGATCTACTCTTGTACTACCCATATCATCAATATTAATCAAGCAGGAGTAGGGTTTTACCTCCACCGAGAGGGCCCAAACCTGGGTAAAAACATCGTGTCCCTTGTCTCCTGTTACCATCCGCCTAGACGCACAGTTCGGGACCCCCTACCCGAGATCCGCCGGTTTTGACACCGATAGCGAGGCACGTATTTGTATTGTTGTCACTAAGGATAAAACGATGGGGTTTGGTCATATTGATTGATCTTATTTTGTCTACATTATGCCATCTTGCTTAATGCATTACTCTGTTTCTCATGAACTTAATATTTTGAGATGCATGCTGGATAGCGGTCTTGGGGTGAAGTAATAATAATAGATGTAGTTGGATTACGGTCTACCTGTCATAGATGTAATGCCTATATATTGATTATTCTTTGGATGGTCATCATAACTATGCACAGTTTTTTCAATTACCCAATAGTAATTTGTTTACCCTCCGCTATTCTGCTTTTGAGAGAGATGCATCTAGTGAACCTATGGCCCTGGGTCCATTCTTATTATATTTGTTCAATAGCTTGCACACCTTTTTTTCTGACCATTTACTACAAAGCAATCTGGCTATTGCATGTAAATTTCCTCGTCTAGCTCTCCGTTAAAGAAAGTCGTCTTAACATTCATATGATGAATGAGAAGGCCATGCATGCGAGGTAGCCAATGAGAGAAACACTCGAATGATTGTCAATCTAGCCACGGGTGAGTAAGTATTGGAGAAATCTTCTTCTTCTTTCTAGGTATAACCTTTGGCCACAAGCCTACCCTTGTACTTCTCAACAGTACCATCATCCTAAGCTTCCTCTTGAACACCCACTTACATCCCAATGGTTGACAACCACAAGGACGTTCAGTGATCTCCCGTGTCCCATTAGCCAAGATGGAATCCATCTCGCTATGGACCACATCTGATGCGGAGCATCCTTCCATCATCCCCATGGACTCTATGTGGGGACCCCGACTCATAAGTCGAGATCACCGAATGCACGTGTACAGTGATCCCAGAGATCAATGCTCACTGAACACACAGAAGCTGAATAACAAGAGTCTTACATCCATACATACCGTTTTACACAAGTAGGACCATTATGGTCAAGCCTTGAGTGTATCATCGCAGCGGAAATCTTCAACAACAACTTGGACCCATGCGATCTGCCTTAACCCTACAGGCATTCTGACTGGGAAGCGTCCTATCTCGCATGTTCGCCATCGAAGTATTCTTCATCATATCCTGTTCTTTCATGCCTGGTCAATAAAATAACCAGTGGCAAGCCAATGAGTACTTTGAATGTACTCGCAAGCAACCCATGTTTTGGTTCAAGATACAACAATGCATGATATAGGTAAATTTTTGTGGAAAGCTAGTTTTGAGTGCAATGACATGTTCAACAACTTGTAAGACATGCATCAAGAGAAATCAAGTAACCATGAGAACAGGTTACAGATATCAACATAAATAGAGTGGGCACCAACCCAACATGAATAGAGTGGGCACCAACCCATCTCAAACATGTCAAGTCCCTTGACTTGACCCAATTCATTTTATCAACACACACACACACACACACACAGTTGTGAAACTCTGGACGTAGTTTAAGCAGCACCGCCCAACTGTCCTTGACCGTGGACACGGCTATTCGAATAGTTTTACACTCTGCAGAGGTTGCACACTGTACCCACAAGATCCGGGGAACTTCCGTGTCATCCACGACCCGCGGTACCTCAAGTACCCGGGGTAAGCACCCGAGCACTACCTTTCCCTAGACGACACTAACATGGAGTCCACTCGATTGGTAGTAACCCCCGTGCCCAACATTTCACATCATAAAGTTGTGGAGCCTCGCTCCCATATTCATCACATACCACAAGCACGGGGTACCAACAGTGTGTCCGGTGCTGTAAAGACAGTCATGGCCGCCCTACCTGGCACGACCCCGTCCCGAGAGAGAGCACCAACTATCCCCCGTCACTAGTAATGCGGGCTCCAAGCTAGTATCGGCCTAGGTAATCAATAATGCCCTTTCCCATATAAGGGTAGAGTGGTTGTGCATGTAAGGTTGGGACAGTCGACAAATCTTAAATCTAATCCGTTTTCGAAAACAACACACACACTTGCCTCGGTACACCACTTCGTCATCAAGTGGTTACCCATTTCATCATCTCCCTCGGGCATAAGTGGCACCCGACGGGGTTTTCGAAAAAGTCTTTTGAAAATACTTTGCCTCCTTCACCATGCATATACCCGTCCCTTTTTGCGTAGCACTACCTTAGCATCCTATCTACTCCCACCGGCATAACCCTCATAAGAAGGTAGGGTCATGCACAATGCAAGTATCAACGAGGAATTAACGGTGGCAAACCATCAACGTGGGTACCACCTCATCATGATTCCGATGCAACAACGATAAGGTACTATATGATATGCATAAAAAGGTTTCATAGACATGGTCAAAGGGCTGCTTGCTTTGTTCATCAGAGTCTTGAAATCTTCTGGTCCTTCTCCAAGTACTCCGTCTACTTCGTCAACTAGCGTCGGAAACAAACTCAATAAGCAACACAACAAGGCAAAAGTAAAAGTGCTCTAAAAATGTGAGTTGGACTTTTCTAGGATACCTCTGGTCATATGAGGGATGACCAAAGTGGTTTCATTAGGATTTGATTAATGGACATCTCTGAACATTTCAGTATGATGGAATCAAGGGGTTTATGGATTTGCAAGAAGTGTACAGAAATATATTTTTGAAAAATGAGCAAAGGCACCCATTTAACAAAGGATGATTTTAGAAGCATCTAGGAATTGGTTTCACTAGATTTGGAGTTCAAATGAATTCCCTATGAATTTGCAAAGTTGACAAATATGAAGAAAGGGCTCATTATATTGTGGGGAACAGAAAGTATTAATAAAAATATTCATAAACTAAGTTATGAACTTAGAATCATCTAGGAATTTGAATCATGGCATTTGGATCAATTTTGACCTCTCTGTGATTTTCTAAAGTTCATCACAAAAATGGAAAAATAGGGTTTTGATAAATATTTGTGAAGAAAATCTTTATGGAAAAATGTGCAAATTGCACCATGTGATAGATCAGGAATTTATGAACTATTAGAAATTTGAATCATCAAATTTGGAGATAATATGAATATTCTATGGATTTTAGAAGTTCACTGGAAAAAGAAAAAGGGAAAAAGGCTTTAACCTTATCTGGCGCGCTGGGCGAGAGTTAACAGTTGGGCCGGCCCAACGGCTCGGCTGCACGCGCTCAGGGGCCACGTCGGAGGCGTATTCGTGAAAATACGCCTTCGCGTGAGGGAGACGGCAACTCCGGAAGCCGTCTCCACTTAAACGGGTGGGGTCCGCCCACCGGGTCATTGACGAGCGGGGCCCGGGGCTCAGGCCGTCTCCTACCTCCCGCTCGAACAGAGCAGAGGCAGGGGAGGCGAGGCCGAGCGGCACCGGCGCTCACCCGGGCGGCACGGGCCACCTCCGGCGGCGCTCGGCACACCGGAGGACTCAGCGCGCCGCGGCGCACCCGTTCATGTGTTGCACGCCCGCGGGGGGAGCCAGGGAAGAGGAGGGCTTCGGGTGCGGCGGACCGGGGTTGACGGCGGGTTCGGCAAGGCGAGGAAGGAACGGGGAGGAGTGGAGGGAGCATGGGAGGGGCTCGTGGCGACGGTGGTGGCGCTCTAGTGCGGTCCAGAGGGAAGGAGGAGGAGAGATGGGCGCGAATTTAGGTGGAGTCCGACGGCTCGGCTCCGGCCATGGTGGGTGCTGGAGGGCACGAGAGGGAGGGGGAGGCTGTCCAGGAGGTGCAAAGGAGAGAGAGGGGTCCAACCGAGGCGAGAGAGAGAGTCGGGGATGGCTTAAATAGGCATGGCCGCGGAGCACCGTGGGCAGCATCCACGGACGCGCTCGGGTGAGGTCGTGGAGGGGAGAGGAGAGAGGTTTAGGAGGGGGCCGGCAGCTTGCCGTGTCCCAGACGCCGAGGCGGCCTCGTGAGACACGCTGGGGAGGCCCGAGGTGGCCGGAGGCGGTTGGCAGGGCGCGGCTACAGTGCGGGAGCGCACTATAGCGTGCCCCAGAGCGTGCAAATGGCATGCCATGGCATTTTATATGTCTTGTGGGCGCGGCCACAAATGTCCAGTAGTGCTAGGGGGTAGTAAAGAAAGGGGAGGAAGCATTGGATGCCATGGAGGGCCACTGGAACGAGGAGGGTGGTGAGAAAGGAGAAGAATGCTGCTGTCCAGAAGGGTAAATGGGGGTGTTTCACCCCTCAATCATTGAGCTGAGGCCAGGGAAGAGTTACTGGAGATAGGAGAAGACTAGGAGGAGATGTGGTAAAAAGTTGAGCTCAAGGAGAATAGTGCAAGTGGTCGAAATGATGATTTTTGAAAAGTGACAGAAGGTGTTTGATGCAAATTTGGGCAAGCAGATTAACTCCACTTGACATGAAGATTAACAGGATCAAGTTTCATATATAAATGGGGTTGATCACCAAGTTGGAGCTCATTTGGAGGAAGCTGCCAATGTAACTTTGGCAAACCCTAGAAATGAACAGAAATGGGTTTTCCAAGATTTAGTCATGAAAATATGTTCTCCTTGATGCACCACTTGGTGTAGTGTCATCATTTGAGGATTTGACCATGTCCACAAAAATTCAGATCAAAAGGACACACTTGGCAATGTAGAGTTGTCCAAATTTGGTTCTGGACAAAAAGAGTTTTGAGGCACTTTGGTCAAGTTAACCTGTTCTTCAACTTGTGCCATTTGGTCTAGATGAATTATTAGACCATTTGAGCATGTTCACAAGGTTTGAGAACATTTGGACATGTTTGGCAATGTAAAGTTGCGCAAACTTCAAAATGGACAGAAATGGTTTTGAGAGGGTTTCATGGAGTTATACTATTCTCCATGATATGATACTTGTCAAGATCATCAAACATGTCATATGTGACATGCTAGAATTTTATTGGAATTTTTGGAGAATATTTCCTTTGTAAATATTTCAAATGCTTGAAATATCCAGAAAGGGTTTTTGAGGGATTTGACCAATACTTTGAACATGACCATGTGTTGAAACTCTTATATATGGACAATATGTGTCCACTGAGTTTCCCTGATTTTTGTCAAATATTTTTAAAACAATAAAATAATTTTTCCCTATTAAAGACCATTTCTGTCCTTAAGAAAAAGCTTTTAAATAAAATAGGAAAGTAACTTTTAAAATTATATTTTTGTGGTTTCTGGGTATCCTATATCTAATAGGAGTCAAATATATTTTTAGAAAGATTTTTACTGCCCTTAATTAAGTACTTGCAGTGCGAACCTCAATTCAGGGGTGTTTGAAAAACTAATTTTTGAAAATACTATTTGGCCAAATTATTTTTGTAAGAAAATATTTTTATGTCCTATACACATGGCATGATCATTGGTTCAAGAGTTTCGAGCAAGGAGATGAAGTATAGGAGTTGGAGGATTTATTTGATTTTTAGAGCACTTGCAAACAGCAGACAAACATTCAATCAAAGCAAAGACAAAACACTCAAAAGTTTTTGTCAAACCACATTTTAGCATGATTTATTGACTTAAGTGTTGTGGCATGAAAATCAGGGTGTGACACTCTACATCAACACCTCCAACCCCACAAGGACCTATGACTCGAGCACGTGCAAGAGCTCTTGAAACCGAGGTGACATCACTCCTCTCACAATTTCCTTTCGATTCACATGAGACATGGTCACTACCTCAAACGGAAACGCTATGCATACTTAGGTACTAAGGAGTCAACCATGAAGAAGCTAGGAGGCAAGGAGAACCGGAGGCGAAAGACATGCATGAAGACGAAGAGGAAAAATCACCAAGGACCAGGATGCTCGGACGATCCGGACCCCGGCCCGGACGAACCGGACAGAGCCCGGACGATCTGGACCCCGGCCCGGATGATCCGGCTAAATCAGCGAAGACTCCCGAAGCTCAAACCCGAAGCCGGATCATCCGGACCCCGTCCCGGATCATCCGGACCCCGCCTGGACATTCGGACCACCAGTCGGACATCCGGCCCATCGCCGCCACCAGCTGAGCCTCCAGCTCATCCGGGCCACCACCCGGATCATCCGGACCAGCCCGGATCATCCGGACCCTCGTCCGGACCATCCGGCCAGCGCCTGTTGGGCTGAGCCCATGTACCCCTTCGCCCCCAAGTCTATAAATAGGACCCCCTCTCCTCACTTTGAGACTTAGCATTGGATTAGCTCATATTTGTGTGAGAGCCTTTGCTCATCCACTTGGTTACTTCTCCTCGGAGCTCAGGACCTCTTCAGAGAAGATCCCCCAAGCAGATTCAAGACCCCTCTTTAGGGAAGAACATCAAGGCCTCCTCTTGGAGATGAACGGTTCCTTTGTATCCTTACCTTAGTTGACTTTGTATCTTGTGGATCTTATGTGTGTGTGTGTGGTGATCTAGCACTTGTGTGATCGATTCCTTGTTGGTTGAGTGATTCTCTCTCGTTTTCCCCGTGTTTTCCCTTGTGCTTCCGCGTGTTCTTCATGATTCCCCCGTAGGATCCACTCCAAACGTGAAAGATCGACGCTATAGGGTTCCACCCTACATCATATGGTATCATGAGCCACGTTGATCACGTTTTTGGAGCCCCTACCCCGTGTTTTCTAGCTTGATTTTGTTGTTTTCGTCCTAAATCCGAAAATCCCCACCAAAAATAATCCCCAATTTTTTTTGTGATTTGTTGGTTTTGAGGATGTTTTGTTGATTTTGATCCGTGGATTCGGTGTGTAACTCGTGGATCTTGCTTTTCCCCACCTTCTCCCCCTCGAAATCCATCCAAAATCCGCGAAATCGTCAAATTTCTCCCTGTTTTCGTGTTCTTCCCGAGCTGTTCTCGAGCGAGATTGACCTGCCAGGATCATCCGGACCCTGACCCGGATCATCCGGATGTGCCCGGATCATCCGGCTCCTGGCCCGGATCATCCGGCTTCCTCTGCCGAAACTGCATTTGTGCAGTCCTCCTCCACCACCACCTCCACCTACACCTACATACCACCTCCCCACTCCAACCACCACCACTTCCACGTGCCAAAACCCCACGACACAACCTCCGTACTACCATTCGACTTTGGGTTCGCGAATTTGAGTTGAGATTTCCGTGTCCTATTGTGTTTCGGCTATTTAGGTGTGGTGAGACATCAACAACAAACGCTCATTTTCGTCGACTACTCATCTTCGCTACGGACGGTAACTTCGTCGACATCTTTGTCATACCTTGCAATTGCATTGATAACCATCATAGACCATCTTTTGCGTTGCTTACCCATCGAGACTAGCCATTGAGTATTGCCGGCAACGAGACTTGTGCACATTAGTTGCATACACCATATCATACATACCTTCGTGGTGCATATCTAGGAACCAACTTGTGTGTCACAAAGTTGTCATCACATACACAATTGCTATCTTGGTTCGTGAAGTTTGCATAAGAAAAGAACTCAAAAGAGAAAGAGCCACTCAAGATTTTAAGCAAAGAGGAAAGATAAGCAAAGAGCTTATGAGCAAGAAGCATAGCATCATACTACATTAAGATTGTCATATAAGATCATCTTGGATCATTGCACCGAAATACCATACATATAGCATACTTGGGATAGAGATCGTTGCATTTTGCCTAGTAGGTTGTGCACAAGCTCCGTATCCGCCTATTGTGCAATCGTGCTAGCGTCTCTCTAGTATTGTGCAACAAGAGCATTTTCGTGGATTCCACATTTTGGCTCACTTTTGGTTTGCACAATCCCATTTATCTATTTGCGTGTGTGTTTCCGTGTACAACTACTTGCTTGGTCTACTTGTTGCATATGCGAATTTGCGAATCTTCTTCAACATTTTTGAGTCAAGCTAACGATTGCAATCAATGTTGTGCCACCATCCTAACCAAGCTCCACCAAAAGCTTTTACTTGTGTAGGTGTGAGAATCGACAAGGATCGGTACCAATAGTGCTATTTCATTGTCCACATTTGAGTGAACTTGATTCATCTTCAATTTTTGTCAAAGGTACATTGGTATTAGTTCTTCTCCTTCTACCACTCACAATTTGCTTGAAATGATGGATATGCCAAGTTCTTCTACAAACCCACTCTTCATCGAGCAAGACGACGACATGTCATCATACGTCACCAAGAGCCACCTCTTTGGCGCACAACGAGCTCTCCATCAAGAGCAACAAGCAATGAGCGAACGCATCGACAACCTCGCCACCGACTTGCGACTCTCCGAGCAACGTACAAGAGGCTACTTCGACAACAAGCTCGACGCACACAAGCAAGAGAACGATGCAAGAATGGACGAGATACACGCCTTGTTGGTGAACCGGCGTCCTTCTACATCCTCACACTCAAGACGGAGCCACTCAAGTCGCCACTCCGACGACTCCTTCCCCGACACAAGTACACCGTCATCGAACACTCTTCGACGAGCCGCGCATCAAGACCGTCATGCATCTCGCAACCTGCTACACGACAAGCATTCCCAAGAGCAAGTTGCGAACCAAACCAAGTAGCGTTTGCTCAAGCTCAAGAACGACAACGTCTTCGTCGCCAACAAGAACAAGAACGAGCGCGCCTACATCAAGAGCAATAAGACGCCGAGGCTCAATGCCTTTAATAACAACAACGAGAAGCACAAGCTCTTGAGGCGGAACGTGCCCTTCAAGCATCAAGTCGAGCTATCGCCAACCGCAATCGCGAAAGGCGCAATCAAGAGAAAGCCCTTCGAGAAGAAATCCAAGAGAGGAACTACCATCCGCGTGCGCAACGTCAAGCCCCACAAGCTCCTTCACAAGTTCCTCAAGCTCAACCCCAACCTCAAGGTCAACAAGAGCAAGTTGATCATGGACTTCCTCCACGCCAAGAGCAACATGAGGATTATTACCCTCCACGTCAAGGGCATCATCATCACCATCGACCACAACACAATGAAGAGCAACGATATAGCAAGCTCAAGTTCACAATGCCCAAGTTCAATGGAACCAATGATCCCGAAGAATACCTCTCATGGGCATTGAAGGTCAACAAAACCTTTCGTTTGCATAACTATGAGGAAGAGAAGAAGATCGCTATGGCATCACTTGAGTTCCAAGACTATGTGCTCATATGGTGGGAACAAGTACTTGAGCGCCGACAAGCAAGAGGTGAACCTCCAATCACCACTTGGGCTCAAATGAAGGATGTCATGCGAGCACGCTTTGTGCCCACCTACTACAACCATGATCTCTTCAAGAAGATACAACTCCTCAAGCAAGGAACAAAGAGTGTTGAAGAATACTACAAGGAAATGGAGATTGCCATGATTCGAGCCAATGTCACGGAGGATGATGAGCAAACAATGGCACGATTCTTGAAGGGACTCAACCATCCCATCAAGAAGATCGCCGACTTCCAACCCTACTCCAACCTCATTGAGCTCGTGCATCAAGCTACAAAGGCAGAACGTCAAGTGCAAGATGACATCAAGTACGCCAAGTACTCATCCAAGACATACGGCTTCTCCAACAACCAAGCTTCAACAACTACTCCAACTTCGACATCAACCAAGCCTTCTCCAAGCAATGACGACAAGTCAAGATACAAGAAAACTTCCACAAGTTCAAGTCGTCTTCCTCCTACTACAAGCAACTCCAAGCCGCGTGCTTCATCATCTACTCCAACCGATGAGACCTTCAAGACAAGCTCCTTCAAGTGTTTCACTTGCGGCGGCCGAGGCCACAAGTCATATGAATGCACCAACAAGCGCACCAGGATACTCAACGACGATGGCACCTACGACTCAATGAGTGAAGATGAAATGGAAGCTATTGAGCAAGTGGCCATGCACCGGCGCGTCAACGAGGATGAAGATGATCAAGTCTTCCGTGATGAAGATACGAGCCCCGCTCTTGTTGTCTCCAAGGTCTTGACACTTCAACATCAACAAGAAGAAGACCAACGATGCCACATCTTCCACACAAAGGCCGGCATCAATGGACGATCCGTCAAGATCATCATCGATGGAGGTAGTTGCCACAACTTGGCAAGCGAAGAACTATGCTCCAAGCTCCAATTGGTCAAGAAGAAGCACCCGCACCCCTACAAGGTTCAATGGCTAAGTGACTCCAGCACAATACGAGTTGACCATACGGTCCAAGTATCCTTCAAAATCGGTGCATATGAGGACACTTTGGAGTGTGATGTGGTCCCAATGACCGTTTGCCACCTCCTCCTTGGTCGGCCATGGCAATTCGAGCGTGGTGTCTTCCACAATGGGCGTACAAACTACTATAGCTTCAAGATGAAAGGCAAAGAATATGTCCTACGACCCATGTCTCCTAGTCAAGTGATAGCCGACAAACAAACCACCAACCAAAGAGAGAAGAGTGAGAAAGTGAGCCACCAAAAAGTCAGTGAGAGCCACAAGCCAAATTTGAGCGCCTCTTCGCCTAGAGAGAAAAACCTCATACTATTTGCCACCAAAAGTGAGATGAGATAAGTGCGTGAGAACCCATCGAGTGTGATGCACTTTGTCCTTGTGTGCAAGGATGGAGATACAAAAACTAACACCATTCACGAGCTACCTTTGGTGTTTCAATCTATTTTGCAGGAATTTCAAGATGTTTTCCCCGATGAGCTACCTCCAGGTCTACCTCCTCTACGAGGCATTGAGCATCGAATCGACCTCATCCCCGGAGCGCCACTTCCAAACAAAGCTCCATACCGTGTCAATCCTGAAGAAACCAAGGAGATTCAATGGCAAGTACAACAACTAATCGACAACGGTCATGTACGTGAAAGCTTAAGCCCTTGTGCCGTTCCCGTTATACTTGTGCCTATGCCCGATGGAAGTTTCCGCTTGTGTTCCGATTGTAGACCTATAAATGCTATCACCATGTGCTATAGGCATCCCATTCCTCGCTTAGATGATATGCTTGATGAACTTAGTGGAGCCAACTTTTTCTCAAAAATTGATCTTAAAAGTGGCTATTATCAAATCCGCATTCATGAGGGTGATGAATGGAAAACTGCTTTCAAAACAAAATTTGGCTTATATGAGTGGTTGGTCATGCCTATGGGTTTGTCGGAAGCACCCGGAACTTTTGTGCGTCTCATGCATCATGTACTTCGTCCATACATTGGAATCTTCGTTGTGGTTTACTTCGATGATATTCTTGTGTTTAGCAAAACCATGAAAGAGCATCTTGATCATGTTAAGCTCGTTTTGCAAACACTTCGAAAGGAAAGTCTTTATGCCAACTTGAAAAAATGCACTTTCGGCGTTGACAAAGTGGTTTTCTTGGGTTTCGTTGTCTCTTCCAAGGGTGTCCTTGTTGATGAAACTAAAATTAAAGCAATTAAAACTTGGCCCCGACCCACCAATTTGCAACAAGTGCGAAGTTTCCTTGGTCTTGCAGGTTTTTATCGTCGCTTTGTGAAAAACTTTAGCACTATTACAGCCCCTTTGCATGCTTTAAGTAAGAAGAATACTCCTTTTGTTTGGGGATCTTTGCAATCCAACGCTTTTGATGAGCTCAAGTCTTTGCTTACTCATGCTCCGATTCTTGCTTTGCCCAATTTTGACAAAACTTTTGAGGTTCATTGTGATGCAAGTTGTACCGGAATTGGCAGAGTTTTAATGCAAGAAAAATGAGCCATTGCTTATTTTGGTGAAAAACTCTCCGGTGCTCAACTTAACTATCCCGTATATGACAAGAAATTGTATGCTTTAGTGCGTGTACTACATGTTTGGGAACTTTATCTTCGACCTCATGAGTTTGTCATCCATACCGATCATGAAACGCTTAAATACTTGAAAGGTCAAACTAAATTAAACAAGCGTCATGCCAAATGGAGTGAATTTATTGAATCTTTCCCATATGTGATCAAGTACATTAAGGGTAAGGAAAATGTAGTTGCCGATGCACTTTCACGTATATGCACGCTTGTCACCCAACTTGAGTTGAATGTTATTGGCTTTGAGCACATCAAAGATTTGTATGCTAGTGATCCATCTTTTGCACCTCATTATGCTAAATGTTTGACACATACATCTTGGGAACAATATTACCTCAAGGATGGTTATCTTATGAGAGCTAACAAACTATGCATTCCCGAGTCTTCTCTTCGTTTGCTCCTTTTGCAAGAGGCTCATGGAGGCGGACTCATGGGACATTTTGGACGCGACAAGACCTTCGCCACGCTCTCCAAGAACTACTTTTGGCCAAAGATGTTTCGAGACATCTTACGCTTCACCACCCGATGCTCTACATGCCGCAAAGCTAAGTCAAAAGCTCAGTCTGATGGTCTTTACATGCCTCTTCCTATTCCTTATCAACCTTGGGAAGACATTAGCATGGATTTTGTACTTGGTTTGCCTAGAACTCAAAATGGAAAGGATTCCGTGTTTGTTGTTGTGGATCGATTTTCTAAGATGGCACATTTCATTCCTTGCAACAAGGTAGACGATGCTTCACATATTGCAAATCTCTTTTGTAGGGAAATCTTGCGCCTTCATGGAGTACCAAAGACAATCGTCTTCGACCGCGACGTCAAGTTCTTGAGTTACTTTTGGAAGACTCTTTGCGCCAAGCTTGGAATCAAGCTCTTGTTCTCATCGGCATACCATCCTCAAACCGACGGCCAAACGGAGGTGACGAACCGGACTCTCTCCACTCTACTCCGCGTGTTGATCAAGAAGAACATCAAGGAGTGGGAGGCATGTCTACCCATCGCCGAGTACGCCTACAACCGCACAAGACATTCGACTACCGGCAAGTCCCCCTTCGAGGTCGTCTACGGCTTCAACCCATTGTCCCCATTGGACATTCTACCTCTTCCTCTACAAGAGCGCACCAACCTCGACGCAAGTGCACGTGCAAGCTACATCAAGAAGATGCATGAAGATACAAGACACACCATCGAGCGCCAAGTACAACAACTAGCGACCAAGCTCAACATCAACAAGAAACCCATGATCTTCAACATAGGCGATCTCGTGTGGCTACACCTTCGTAAGGAACGCTTCCCCAACGAACGCAAGTCCAAACTTCTACCTCGAGCCGATGGACCCTTCAAGGTGTTAGCACGCTACAACAACAACGCTTACAAGCTCGACCTACCAAGTGACAAGTACAACGTGAGCGACACCTTCAACGTCAAAGACCTCTCGCCTTTCCATGGTGATGAAGATCTAGATCCGAGGTCGGATCCTTTCGAAGGGGGGGGGGGATATGATGCGGAGCATCCTTCCATCATCCCCATGGACTCTACATCAACACCTCCAACCCCACAAGGACCTATGACTCGAGCACGTGCAAGAGCTCTTGAAACCGAGGTGACATCACTCCTCTCACAATTCCCTTTCGATTCACATGAGACATGGTCACTACCTCAAATGGAAACGCTATGCATACTCAGGTACCAAGGAGTCAACCATGAAGAAGCTAGGAGGCAAGGAGAACCGGAGGCGGAAGACATGCATGAAGACGAAGAGGAAAAATCACCAAGGACCAGGATGCCCGGACGATCCGGACCCCGGCCCGGACAATCCGGACCCCGGCCCGGACGATCCGGCTAAATTGCGCGAAGACTCCCGAAGCTCAAACCCGAAGCCGGGTCATCCGGACCCCGTCCCGGATCATCCGGAGCCCGCCCGGACATCCGGACCACCAGCCAGACATCCAGCCTGTCGCCGCCACCAGCCGAGCCTCCAGCTCATCTGGGCCACCACCCGGATCATCCGGACCAGCCCGGATCATCCGGACCCTCGTCCGGATCATCCGGCCAGCGCCTGTGTGCGCGTGTTGGGCTGAGCCCATGTACCCCTTCGCCCCCAAGTCTATAAATAGGACCCCCTCTCCTCACTTTGAGACTTAGCATTGGATTAGCTCATATTTGTGTGAGAGCCTTTGCTCATCCACTTGGTTACTTCTCCTCGGAGCTCAGGACCTCTTCGGAGAAGATCCCCCAAGCGGATTCAAGACCCCTCTTTAGGGAAGAACATCAAGGCCTCCTCTTGGAGATGAACGGTTCCTTTGTATCCTTACCTTAGTTGACTTTGTATCTTGTGGATCTCATGTGTGTGTGTGGTGATCTAACACTTGTGTGATCGATTCCTTGTTGGTTGAGTGATTCTCTCTCGTTTTCCCCGTGTTTCCCCTTGTGCTTCCGCGTGTTCTTCGTGATTCCTCCGTAGGATCCACTCCAAACGTGAAAGATCGACGCTACAGGGTTCCACCCTACATCAACATCCTTCCAGTAGTCAGCATCCAGAGATGCATAAGCTTCTGAAATAGAACTGAGAGTGTCGTCATCCACGAAGAAATCATCACCAAAAGACTTTGCAGTCCTTTGTCTCTTGCTCCTAATAGGAGCTTCCTCGTCATCCTCCGTGAACTTTCATCACTTTTGTGTTCACAATATTCCATCAGAATGGCAGGTTCAGGAGGCTCATCAGAGTCCAGTGTAGAAGTACTTTGCATATCTCTCACGGGAAAAATATCCTCAAAGAATGTAGCATCTTTAGACTCCATAATCGTACTGACCTTCATGTCATGTACATTACATTTCACCACTAGAAATCTATAGCCGACGCTATGCTTGGCATAGCCCAGAAAAATGCAATCCACAATCTTTGGTCCCAACTTATGTTTTTTGGTTATCAGCATGTTGATTTCGCCAAATAGCCCCAAGTGCGCAAGTAAAAGAGTGTAGTTATTTTATTTTCCCATTGCTCATAGGGAGTAGTCTCATTATCCTTCATGGGGACTTTATTCAGGACATGACATGGTGTCAATACAGCCTCCCCCCCACCATGCCTTGGATAAACCCAATGTATCTAACATCGTGTTAACTAAATCTGTTAGAGTACATTTTTTCTATTCGGCAATCCCGTTTGACTAGGTGAATAGGGAGGCGTCCTCTCATGAATAATACCATGTTCCGCACAGAATAAATCAAACTCATTATAAAAGTACTCTCCACCATGATCAGGCCTGACTCATTTTATTTTATTTTCAAGTTGGTTCTCAACTTCTGCCTTATAGATTTTAAAGTAGTGTAGAGCCTCGTCCTTAGTACTTACTCTGTCTGAAAAAACTTGTCCCAATCTTGTCCCTCAAATGGATGTATCTAGCACTAACTTGGTGCTAGATACATCTATTTGAGGGACAAGATTTTTTGGACGGAGGGAGTATTTAACAAATACACATAGCAGAATCTAGTGGAATCATCAATCAACGTCATGAAATATTTCTTTCCACCTTTAGTCAACACATATCATTCATCTTGCATAGATCTGAATGTATGAGCTCTAGTGTTTCCAGGTGTCTCTCATTCGCAGGCTTGTGAGTCTTACGAGGTTGCTTAGCTTGCACACACACATGACACTTGGAGCCTTTGGCTAAAGTGAAACTTGGGATTAAATCCATCTTGGCTAGCCATGTCATACAACCAAAATTAATGTGACAAAGACATGAATGCCAAACCTCAGATTTGATCGCATTAGAATGAATTTGGTTCACGACTTTATTACAGAAATCCTCCAAGGAAAGGCGGAACAAATCACCACAATCGTATCCTTTTCCAACAAACAGTCCATATCAAGATACGAATACTTTATTGGACTCAATACTAACTTAAACCCTTCCTTACATAGAAGGGATCCACCAACGAAATTATTCTTGATGGCGAGCACATGCTGCACGTTCTTTAATTGCACGATCTTTCCCGAAGTAAACTTCAGATTTACCGTGCCAGCACCATGAACAAAAGCATACGAGCCCAGAGCAATCTTGTGCGACCAGGTAAGAAGAAAACATACACATCAACGCACACATGAATATTGACCCCTGTGTCAACCCACCAATCGGTGGTCTGACAAACTGAAAGTATGGTAAATAGATTACAATACCCAGATGCCCCATCTTTGTTGCTCGGAGTGACATTGACGGACTTGGAGTCCTCCTGGCTTCTTGTACTTGTTTGGGCACTTGCTTGCCAAGTGTTCCTCTGAACCACAAGTAAAGCAGCCATCTCTCTTTTTGTCTTTCTTCTTACCCTTCTTCTTGAAGGTAGTATTCTGCTTGATAGTGTTCTTTCCCTTGAACTTGTGGGAAATTCTTCTGCACCACATTGGTGCTAGAAGAACCCTCTGACCCTTTCACGTGTGAGTCCTTTGCTCTCGACTTCTGCTCAACACTTAGATGACCGATGACATCCTCAATAGAGAATTCATGTTTCAAGTGCTTGAAAGAAGTAGCAAAGTTCCTCCATCCAGGAGGGAGTTTTGCAATAATGCAACCCACGACAAACTTGTCCGGTAACTCACACTTGAAGAGCTCTAGCTCCTTAGCGATGCACCATTTCATATAAGCTTGGTCCAATACAGAACGATTATCAACCATCCTGTAATCATGGAACTGCTCCATGGCATATAGTTCGCTTCCAGCATCGATTGCGCCGAACTTAGTTTCAAGCGCATCCCACAAGTTTTTGGCAACGCGCATATAGAGATATGCATCAACCAACTTGTCTCTGATCACAGTAAGAACGGCTCCCACAAAGATGGTGGTTTCCTCGCTAAACATATTCTCATGTTCAGGA
Source organism: Triticum timopheevii (assembly GCA_963921465.1). NCBI lineage: Eukaryota > Viridiplantae > Streptophyta > Magnoliopsida > Poales > Poaceae > Triticum > Triticum timopheevii. The sequence continues at coordinate 318,093,743 of OY997270.1, forward strand.
TCAATCGTTATCGTGGGAGACAGACCACCAACCCAGAACACGTTCATTGATGTGAGCCACAAGGTGGTCCTTGTCTGCCAACGCTTAAAATGTTTCTCGGTAATTTTTTCCAGGTTTAGAGTAGCGGCGAAGTGATGAGTCGAAAAGTGCTTAAAATAAGGCTTTTGGATTGATGAAAATATTAGCACTTTTTCGACTAATCTAATCCACGAGTATGCAGTAAACATGTCAAATACGGTATGCATCTCATACCGATACCTAAGCATGTGAGCAAGTACAGTACATAGAATCGAAACATCTATGAACAACAGATATACGGCCAACACATGAACGAGCAAATAGGGGATGAGTCATACCCTCCTGTTTGCCAGGCTAACACGGCGGCGGCAGCGGCAACCTTAGTAAGGTCTGAGGCCTTCTTCTTGGTGGCTTCATCGTCATCTATGGAGTCGATGCAGGGGAAGTAGTGAAAGCAGAGGCGAGCGGATCGGGAGCAGTTGCTTCGACATGCTCCCTAATACATCTCCAATGTATGTATAATTTTTTTATTGTTCCATGTTATTATAGTATCAATCTTGGATGTTTTATATGCATTTGTATGCTATTTTATATCATTTTTTGGGACTAACCTATTAACCTAGTGCCTAGTGCCAGTTGCTATTTTTTATTTGCTTGTTTTTGGGTTTTCACAAAATCAATATCAAACGGAGTCCAAACAGAGAAAAATGTTCGGATAATTTTTTCTGGACCAGAAGGGACCCACGAAGGTTTGGGAGAAGACTAGAAGAGCCATGACGGAGCGACAAGCTTGAGGGGCGCGACCAGGGGGGCTAGGCGTGCCCCCAGACTTGTGGGCCCCTTGTGGCACCTCGTGGCCTAATTACACCTCTATAAATTCTTAACTATTCCCAATACATCAGAGAGCCACCCGAAACACTTTTTCCTCTGCCGCAAGTTTTTGTTCCTCCGTGATCCCATCAGGAGGCCCTTTTGGCACCCAAACAGAGGGGGAATCGATCACAGAGGGCTTATAAATCATCCTTGATGCCCTTCCGATGATACGTGAGTAGTTTACCACAGATCTATAGGTCCATAGCTAGTAGCTAGATGGCTTCATCCCTCTCTTTGATCTTCAATACAATGCTCTCCTCGATGTTCTTGGAGTTCTATTCGATGTAATCTTCTTTTGTGGTGTGTTTGTTGGGATCGCATGAATTGTGGGTTTATAAATTATTCATGAATATTAATTGAGTCTTTTTTGAATTATTTTATGCATGATTATTATAGCATTGTATTTCTCTCTGACGTATCCATTTAGTTTGGTGATACGTCTCCTACATATCTATAATTTTGATTGTTCCATGCTATTATATTATCATTCTTCGATGTTTTATAATCATTTTATAGCAACTTTGCATCATTTTTTGGGACTAACCTGTTGACATAGTGCCCAATGCCTGTTGCTATTTTTTGCTTGTTTTTTTACTTCACAGAATATCAGTACGAAATGGAGTCCAAACACAGCGAAACTTTTTGGAGATTTTTTCTCGACCAGAAGACACCCAGTGGGCCAAAGAAGTACTAGAGGGGAGGCCCGTGGGGATCACAACCCACCAGGGCATGCCCAGGAGCCCAGGCGCGCCCAGATGGGTTGCGCCCCCATGGAGCCCCCTGCACCGTCTCTTTGCCCTATCAATTCCCAAATATTCTAGAAACCCTAGGGGAGTCGACGAAACACATATCCAGCCGCCGCAAGCTCCAGAACCATGATATCCAAATCTAACACCATCATGGAGGGGGTTCATCATCCTCATTGGTGCCTCTCTGATAATGCGTGAGTAGTCCACCATAGACCTAACACTACTGGAATTAGGATCTTTGCCGTCAGGCAGCTCTTTGCTGTCAGCCAGCTGACGGCAAAGAAGGTCTTTGCCATCAGCTAACAAAAAACTGACGGCAAAGATCATGTTTGCCGTCAGCAAGCTCTTTGTCGTCTGCTAGCGGATGGCATAGCAGCTTTGCCGTTTGCTAGCAGACGACAAAGAGGGAGGGTGGCCCACTAATGAGAACCACCAACAACCACTTTCTTTGCCGTCAGCTAGCAGACGGCAAAGCTTCTTTGCCTTCCGCTAGCAGACGGAAAAGAGTGTAGCCAACCTAACGGTCGTTCCCCCCCTCCCCACCCCACTAGCTATGCTCTTTGCCGTTTGCTAGCAGACGACAAAGAAATTCAACCTAACTAAAAAACGGTCAGCCCTGCACCCCACCCCTCCTCTCTCTCTCCCTCACCTCACCTGTGCCGCCCCCATGTCCGCCGTCCCCGTGCCCGCCGCCCCCGCCGCCGACCCCCACCTCCCCCGTCGCCCCAGACCCCCACCGCCCCCGACCACCGTTGCCCCCGACGTCCTCGACCCCCCGTCGCCCTGGCGCCCCGCCGCTCAGGCCGCCCGCCGCCTTGCCGTCCTCGACGCTCCGCCCCCCGCCGCCCGTTGCCGCTCTGCTCCCTGGTGAGGTTTCTTCCCTTTTTTTCTTGCTGTTTTTATTTAGGTTACTTAGTTGATTTAGGTATAAGTGGGGTGATTTATGTTAATTAGTTGATTTAGGTTAGTTAGTTGGTTTAGGTTAGCAGTGGGGTGTTTTACCCTACTGTACATAGTCAAAAAAAGGAGATTTAGGTTAATTAGTTAGTTGATTTAGGTTAATCAGTTGATTTAGATTGTAGGTTATGCTTCTTCTAGCAAGGCCTTGGTCATCGTTGCCTGCGTCAGTTGTGTAGCTTTAGGGCCATTTTGAACCCAGAAGGTTGTCTTCTTGATCAGTGAAGTGAGAGTGATGATGAATGGCCGGTCAAGTAGACCAAAATGAGCACGATGATGAATTCTCCATTTACAGAGGAAGCATGTTTACTGAATGCTCTCAACGAACTTGGCTCAAACAACTACACTGAAAACCAGATTGACACGGCACAAGCAGAACCAAAAGTAACTCTATTTTGTAATAGGAAAGGAAAAGGACAATTAGATCCTCTTGACTACACCATAAAAAGTACTAGCACATTCACTTCACTTTTGCCATTGCTCATGGAGTAGATCACTACCCTCCTTAATTTCATAGTCATAGTACCTGACTGGTTCCATTCATGCCACATGGGGCAGGCATACAACAAGATCACAATCACCCTGACTTACCACATAATCATAATTAACTAAAATAAAAAACAAATGAAGCTAATACTCTTGGCTGGAGTTGAACACAGCAACACAGGCCCTACCTCCTTCCCTATAAAGCATCCAAAGTCCAGAAGTTAGCCACTAGCCAGTGAGCCAAGAACCCAAAGTTTCATATTTTAGGTTAGTAGATTTTAGTTGATTTTAGGTTAGTAGATTTTAGTTGATTTTAGGTTAATAGATTTTAGTTGATTTTAGGTTAGTAGATTTTAGTCGATTTAGGTTAATTAGTTGATTTAGGTTGATTAGTTGAAGAAGAAAACGAAGACAAGAGGAAGAAGGAAAATAAGAAAAATGAAGAAGAAAACGAAGACAAGAGGAAGAAGGAAAAGAAGGAAGAAGAAGAAAAAGAAGTAGAAGTGGAGATGAAAAAAAGAAGTAGAAATAGAAGATGAAAAAAAGAAGTAGGAAAAGTAGAAAGGGAGGGTTGCCGAGGGAAAAGATGGTCGTCAAGTGGTCGAGGGCTCGAGGATCGAGGGAAAAAGGAGTCGAGGGTCTAGGGTTCAAGGATCAAGGTGTCGAGGGGTCGAGGGGTCGAGGATCGAGGGGAAAAGGAGTTGAGGGTCTAGGGGTCAAGGATTGAGGTGTCAAGGGGTCGAGGGGAAATGGGGTCGAGGGTCGCCGCCCCGACACCCCGACCCCGACACGACACCCTGACCCCGCCTCGATACCCCGACACCGCGACCCTGACACAGCATCCTGACCCTGACACGACACCCCCGACCCTGACACAGCACCCCGACACGACACCACCAACACCCCGACCCCTGACACGACACCCCGAGACCCCGACACAGCACCCCCGACCCCGACACAGCACCCCGACACCCCAACCCCGACAGCTCCCGAAAAAGGTGCTCTTTAGCCTTCCAGAGACTGACGGGGTCATATATTTGTGAATTATGAGTTAGGTCAGGTATTAAATTATTATTATGTACATATATATATAATATTAATTAGTTCATGTTATTAGATATTCAATTTCTTATTATGTTCATGCTGTACTAATTTTTTTTACTCTTTGTCATTGCAGGTGTTGACAGATGGTGGGCGCGGGTTGAGAGCGCTCTGAGCCTCCTTCCTCGGCATGTGCTGGGAGGGGTGCTACTATTCCACCCCAGCACCTTCGGAGAGCGCAGGTAGACAGCATGCAGACACCGGCGGGTGCTTCTTCTTCGGCCGGGAGAGGTCAGGGGAAGACGAAGAGGGGTGCAGCTAGAGGTGGACGTGGCGGCGGGAGAGGTAGGAAGGCTGCTGCGTCTTCCTCGCTGCCACCCCAGCTGATTCTCCGGACCACCTGAGCACTCCGTCTCAGGTGGACCCGTCTAACTTGGACCCGTCTCGGACTCCGGTCCAGAAGCCTCGGGCCGACGAGGCTTGAGTTGCCGAGCCTTCGACCGACGAGACTCGGGTCCCAGAGTCTTCATCCCACGTGACTCCGGAGACTAGTGGCCATGTTGATGGTGGCGAGGACACCTTTTCTGACGATAGCTAAAGCGAGGGCGAGCTGGTTGAGGGGGGCAAGAAGGTTCCACAGCTAGCACTGAGCTGGGAGCTTTACGTGGCTGCCCGGGCCCTGTCAGAGGAGAGGGTCAACGGTGTCTTGTGCGAGACGACGATCGACATTGTGAGATGACGGTTTTGGGTAATTTCTTTACAGAATTAAAAATCAAGAGTACCTAGTGATTGTACTAATTAGTGTTGTCTTGTTTTATTGCAGACCTTCTACAGGTTTCTTGAGGAACACGAGGCGAACGTGGCTATGGTTCTCAAAGCCGAGTGCAAGCGCCTACTTCAGAACTTACGACATGAGGCTTGGGTGCAGGCTGTTCGAGACTACTACGCCTCGACTAATATCAAGAGGGCCAAGACGAAGTGCCGCGGCAAGTATCTGAGTAAGGAGAAGTACATGAAGGTGATTACCTATTCTTAAGGCCTTATACTTACTTTCCTTGATTTGATTCGCAGGTGTAGCGCTGAAATTTCCCTTTGTCTAACTTAGGTGCCCCCGAGATGGTATGCGGATAGGATGGACTGTTGAGAGGCGTTGGTGGATGAGTAGTGCTCTCCCCAATGCCTAGCCATCCACAACAAGGCCAGGGATAAGCTTGCCCAAATGCAAGGTGTGCCACACCATCAAGGGAGGTCCAACCTATTTGAGTACGGGGATCACTAGGTATGTGGTTTGAGCCCTTAACGATTCATGCAATTTCATTCTTCATGCTAGCTTGGGACCTTAATTAATATTTTGTTCCTCTCTTTTAGGCGCGACACAACAAGAAGGACGTGCCACCGCTGTACGACCTCTATGCCATGGCCCTAGTGCCTCGTACAAGAAGGCCAAGGCATTCTCGAAGGATGACCTCGATCACCCAGAGAGCTTCACCAACATCTCCTCCCACAACAAGCTCGTGAGGTACAAAGACTTTGGGAAGGCGATGAAAGGGGAGGACTTCAACCTGAGCCAAAGTCCTTTTGATCCTGAGCTCGTGATGCTATCTGGTGATGGGAGGAAACATGGCTCGGTAGCCATTAGGGATGGACTGATACGTTGTCCTAGAAGTCTCTCGGAGATCAAGAAGTGCCAGACGAGGTTTCTTCCTGAGATGAGGCCTCGACCACGACCAATGGAGCTTGCCATCAAGGATAGGGCCCAGGAGCTTCTGGCAGAGGCAAACAGGCAGGCGGCACAGAGGGAGAGGGAGTTGGAGGAGAGGACAACAGTATGTTAGAGGCGGAGAGGAACCGGAACGACGCGTCACCGGGCCCTATACGATCTCCTCATGGTAACTTCTCCTGCATATTAGCCAAATCATGCACGTAATGTTCATTTCATTACTAACTAATATGACTGACTCGTGAAAACAAAATGTGCAGTGCGTGTGCGAGAAAAACGGTCAGACCCCTCCGTTGATGCCTCAGATTGGTATAGTGGACATAGTGGGTTTCATTTGAATGGTCATTAGTTACTAGTATTCACATTTCAGTTGCATCATGCTAACTAGACATTGCAAATGATCTTTGGTGCAGCATGCCTCCCGACAAGCATCGACCGATCATTCTCGGTCTCGCACTGTCGCAACCCTGACCGGTCCTTCTCCATCGGGCACTGGTGCAAACCCGACCAATCCTTCACCTCCGTGATGATGGTAAGTTTTCCCAAGTGTTTTGCTTAACAAATGCATACTTAGCTCCAAAATGACCTATACTTAGCTTATTTTTCTCGAAACTGACATAATAACCTTACTTAGCTCCAAAATGACATATTTTACCTAGGATAGCTATAAAAATGACCTATACTTAGCATTTTTTCCTCCAAAATGACTTGATATGCTTAGTTAGCTAAAAAATGGCATAACTACCTAGGATAGCTCAATAATGATCTATACTTAGCTTAGCTAGTTCATTTATGACATAATTAGCTCACTTGGGTAAAAAAAGGCATAATAACCTAGGTTTAGCTCCAAAATGACCTATACTTAGCTTATTTTCCTCGAAAATGACATAATAACCTTACTTGTCTCCAAACTGACATACTTTACCTAGGATAGCTATACAATGACCTATACTTAGCATTTTTTCCTCCAAAATGACAAAATATGCTTAGTTAGCTCAAAAATGACACAACTACCTAGGTTAGCGCAAAAATGACCTATACTTAGCTTCTTCAGTTCATTTATGACATACTTAGCATAACTAGGTAAAAAATGGCATGATAACCTTGGTTTAGCTCCAAAATGACATAGACTTAGCTTATTTTCCTCTAAAATGACAAAGTAACCTTACTAAGCTCCAAAATGACCTATTTACCTAGCTTAGCTCTAAAATGACCTACACTTAGCATTTTTACCTAGCTTAGCTAAAAAATGGCATTTTTACCTACCTTAGTTATAAGAAGAAAAAGAAGAGGAGAGGAGAAAAAGAAAGAGAAGACAAATTCTTCTTCTTCTTCTTCTTCTTTTTCTTCTTCTTCTAGCTAGCCTTCTTCTCCTAACTTTCTTCTTTCCAAATTTGTAGATTTGCTTTAGATGAGGAGCTTGCGTTCATGGAGTCTACTCTTCTCCTTGTGCTTCTTTTTGTTTTGTTTTTGTATGATGAACTTTGTTGGAGGAAACTTCTTGTTGGATATGTCTTGGAAACTTGTTGGAATGTTGTTGGATATGTGTTGGTATGCTTGTCAATATATATCTTCAAATGTTTATATATATATATAATATGAAATTATGTGAAATTGAATGAATTTAAGAAAAAACAGAAAAAACAGGGGCTATACAGGCTCTTTGCCGTCTGCTGACAGACGGCAAAGAGCTTTGCCATCAGCCAGCAAACGGCAAAGATGCCATGTGGCAGCTACCTGTGTAACCTAGGGCACTAGCTGGCCTATTTGGTTACTTTGTCGTCTGCTGGCAGACGGCAAAGACCATTGCACATTTGTCGTCTGCCAGCAGACGGCATAGCTATGTCGTCTGCTGGCAGACGACAAAGGTGCAATGGTCTTTGCCGTCTGCTAGCGGAAGGCAAAGCACACTGTTAACCCCTTAACGAATCTAAGCTGGCACGTGTGCCGTCCAGGCCCTTTGCCGTCTGTTGGCCGATGGCAAAGATGCAAAGGTATTTGCTGTCAGCCAGCAAACGACAAAGAGCCATTTGCCGTAGTATATTCAGTCGGACGTGTTGTCATTTGATGTCTGACGGCAAAGCCCTTTGCCGTCCGCCAGGCATGCCTTTGCCATCAGCCATCACAAACGGCAAAGTTCCTGATTCCTGTAGTGTAAGGGTATGTAGGCAGTAGCTAGATGGCTTCCTCTCTCTCTCTCTCTCTCTCTCTCTCTCTTGATTCTCAACACAAGGTCTCTTGGAGATCTATTTGATGTAACTCTTTTTTGCGGTGTGTTTGTTGGGATTCAATGAACTTTGAGTTTATGATGAGATCTATATCCATGAATATTATTTGAGTCTTCTTTGATCCCTTATATGCATGATTATTTATAGCCTCGTATTTCTTCGAATCTTTGGTTTAGTTAGGCCAGCTAGATCAATTTTTCTTGCCATGAGAAGAGGTGCTTTGTGATGGGTTCGATCTTGTGGTGTTCTTTCCCAGTGACAGAAGGGGCAGCAAGACTTGCATGTATCGTTGCTATTAAGGATAACAATATGGGCTCTATTCCTACATGAATAGATCTCGTCTACATCATGACAATGTTCTTATTGCATTACTCTGTTTCTCCATGAACTTAATAAACTAGATGCATGCTGGATAGCGATCGATGTGTGGAGTAATAGTAGTAGATGCAGGCAGGAGTCGGTCTACTAATCTTGGACATGATGCCTATATAATAATCATTGCCTTGGATATCGTCATAATTATTCGATCTTTTATAAATTGCCCAGCAGTAATTTGTTTACACACCATGTGCTATTTCTTGAGAGAAGCCGCTAGTGAAATCAACGCCTCCCGGGTCTATTCTTTATCATATTTTCTTTGAGATCTATTTTTATTTGCTTTTATTTTCAGATATATTATTCCAAAAACCCCAAAATACCTTGATGCACTTTTTCTTTATTTATTTTATTTCATGTTATTGCGATATCTATTTATCCAAAATCATACAAACCAATCTATCTTTTGCCCGAGGAGGGATTGACAACCCCTCTTACGCGTCGGGTTGCAAGTATTTGTTCTTTGTGTGCATGTACCGTTTACATAGTGTTGCTTGGTTCCCCTACTGGATTGATACCTTGGTTTCACAACTGAGGGAGATACCTACCGCAGCTGTACTACATCATCCCTTCCTCTTTGGGAAAAATACCGACGCAGTTTCAAGCGACATCATTTGGCCAACTAGATTGGTTTATCTTGCAATGGGAGAGGTGCTTTGTGATGGGTTCAATCTTGCGGTGCTCAATCCCATTGATAGAAAGGGACATGACATGTATTTGTATTGTTGCCATTAAGGATAAAAATATGGGGTTTATTCATATTGCTTGGGTTTACTTTGTCTACATTATGTCATCGTGCTTAAGGCGTTGCTCTGTTTTTATTAGCTTAATACCCTAGATGCATGTTGGACAGCTGTCGATGGGTGGAGTAATAGTAGTAGACGCGGGCAGGAGTCGGTCTACTTGTCTAGGACGTGATGCCTATATACATGATCATTGCCTTGAATTTTGTCATAACTATGTGCTTTTCTATCAAATGCGCAACAATAATTTGTTTACCCACCGTATGCTTTGTGTTCGAGAGAGAAGCCTCTAGTGAAAACTATGGCCCCCGGGTCTACTTTTATCATATATAAAATCCAAAAATACCTTGCTGCAATTTTATTTATCTTATTTTATTTTGCAATTTATCTATTTTCCTACCACTACAAGATTTGATCGTTGCAAATAACCATAGAGGGGACTGACAACCCCCTTGTTTGCATTGGGTGCAAATATTTGCTTTTGTATGTGTAGGTGCTGCTAACATGGTTCTGTGTGGTTCTCCTAGTGGATTGATAACCTTGGTTTTTAACTGAGGGAAATACTTATCTCTACTATACTGCTTCATCCTCTCCTCTTCGAGGAAATCCTAACGAGCTATAAGTAGCAAGAAGAAATTCTCACGCGGTTGCCAGGGAGACATCACCAAAACCTATTGAGTACCTTCGCATAAACTATCATCTACTTGCTCTTACTTTCATTTGCCTTTTTATTTGCCTTTGCCTCTCGTTTTCATCTTCCCCACTTCTGAAACAATTTTACAAAAAACACAAAAAAATGGTTTGCTCGTTTGCTTGCTTTTTGCTTTCATGTCAACAGTCAAAAACAGAAAATGAAATCAAAAATTTAAGATGACTATGGATCCACTTAAAGTTTTCTACTTGGATCATCTTCGATCCATTTGTGCTCGTGGTAAAACCCCAACTAGTTTAGTTGAGGGAAAAATCATTAGATGAGCATGCTCATTTTGTGTGTCACTAGTTTTCTCAAAAAGGGAGACTCTTATGGAATCAAATAAATTGTTTGCTATCCTATGCTTGGAATCTTTGTGAAATTCATGATTTTACTTGTTGCGTTGAGAACCCTAAAAGAACACCTTCTGTACCTATGTGAGTTTAATGATAATGAAATCTTATCTTCTTATGCCAATGGTGTATATAGTTACTATGACATCGAACAAATTGAAGAATTTGTTGCTTTTAAGGGTGCCTATGAAGTTGCTTCTTTGATTGAAAAGTATGATGCTACTCTCTACAAATTTGAAAATTATGCCATACTTATATATTGCTATGAAAACTATGCTTCTAATGCCTGTGTGAGTGAATTCATTGGGAGAATGTCTGCTGCTTTGGAAAAGAATAATGATATGCAGGAATCTATAGATAATTATGATCACGTTAATTCACTTGAAATATCCCTTTTTGATGAATTTGATGCTTGCTATTCTTGTGGTCACGATGCCAATATTAATGATGCTTATGGAGATGAACTTGCTATAGTTCCTTCTGTTAAAAATGAAATTATTGCTGTTGTACCCACACTTGATAGCTCCTTGAATGAAAAGCATGATTGCAATGATGCTATTATAAAATCTATTAATGTCAATTGTGCTAATGATTTGCAAAGCAACAAGCTTGGGGATGATAATTTTGTTATGTCCACTACTTATTGCAATGATCATGATTGGGGTGATAATGCTTCTTATGATCTTGAAAATTTATTTAAACCTCATGATGAATATCTTATTGATAATAATATTTGTGATATTGAAAGTGGGTTTGGAAGAGTACCAACTTTAGGTAAAAAGAATCCCACATATTTGGAGAGTGTTCAATCATCTGAATTTTTTTGATAAAAGTGGTTTGGAGATGTGATGACTTTAGTTGATGTTAATCCCACTATCTTGGAAGCTTATAAAACTTTTATGCATGTGGATCATGAAGAGAAATTTTATACATAGCTACATTGTTGAATTTGATTATGATCTTACATGTAATTATTATGATAGAGAGGAAAATATGGTTGTATAAATGTTCATGTTACTAAATTACCTCTCGTTATGTTGAGATTGTCAATGTTTTATTCTTCTCCCTTGCGTATGCTATATATTTCTTGTATTGATAATTTGTTTGCTCATAAAATGCATGTGCATAGAAAGTACGTTGGACTTAAATTTGTTTGTCACTTGTATTATGATGCTCTCTTTGTGCTTCAATACTTGTCTTTCATGTGAGCATCAGTGAAATCTCAAAGCCTATCTTAGCTATAAAGGAAGAGCTTGTTGGGAGACAACCCAATAGTTATCATTTATATTTTTTTGAGTGTTCACACAATAATGTTACTGTTATGATTGTGTTTTTATGTTTAAATTAGTGTTTGTGCCAAGTAAAGCCTTTGGGATGATTTGGTTGATAGTTGATTTGATTATGTGAAAAAATAGAAACTTTTGCACCCAGTAGAAGAATTGTTTAAATTCACTGGAATATAATAAAATTCTGAATATTTGATACGTCTCCAACGTATCTATAATTTTTGATTGTTCCATGCTATTATATTACATGTTTTGGATGTTTATGGGCTTTACTTTACACTTTTATATCATTTTTGGGACTAACCTACTAACCGGAGGCCCAGCCCGAATTGCTGTTTTTTTGTGCCTATTTCAGTGTTTCAAAGAAAAGGAATATCAAACAGGGTCCAAACGGGCTGAAACCTTCGGGAGCGATCTTTTTGGAACAAATGCAAACCCGGAGACTTGGAGTGGACGTCAAGCAAAAAACGAGGCGGCCACGAGGGTGCTCGGCGTGCCCCCACCCTCGTGGACCCCTCGAGGCTCCACCGACGTACTTCTTTCACCTATATATACTCCCGTACCCTGAAAACATCGGAGAGCACCACGAAAACCTAATTCCACCGCCGCAACCTTCTGTATCCGCGAGATCCCATCTTGGAGCCTTCGCCAGCGCTCCGCCGGAGGGGGAATCGACCATGGAGGGCCTCTACATCATCTCCAAGGCCTCTCCGATGAATTGTGAGTAGTTTACCACAGACCTTCGGGTCCATAGTTATTAGCTAGATGGCTTCTTCTCTCTCTTTGAATCTCAATACAAAGTCTCGATCTTCTTGGAGATCTATTCGATGTAACTCTTTTTTGCGGTGTGTTTGTCGAGATCCGATGAATTGTGGGTTTATGATCAAGTTTATCTATGAGAAATAATTGAATCTTCTCTGAATTATTTTATGTGTGATTGGTTATCTTTGCAAGTCTCTTTGAATTATCAATTTGGTTTGGCCTACTAGATTGATCTTTCTTGCAATGGGAGAAGTGCTTAGCTTTGGGTTCAATCTTGTGGTGTCCTTTCCCAGTGACAGCAGGGGCAGCAAGGCACGTATTGTATTGTTGCCATCGAGGATAAAAAGATGGGGTTTATATCATATTGCTTGAGTTTATCCCTCTACATCATGTCATCTTTCTTAATGCGTTACTCTGTTATTCATGAACTTAATACTCTAGATGTAGGAAGGAGTCGGTCGATGTGTGGAGTAATAGTAGTAGATGCAGGCAGGAGTCGATCTACTTGTCAAGGACGTGATGCCTATATACATGATCATGCCTAGATAATCTCATAACTATGCGCTTTTCTATCAATTGCTCGACAGTAATTTGTTCACCCACCGTAATACTTATGCTATCTCGAGAGAAGCCACTAGTGAAACCTATGGCCCCCGGGTCTATCTTTTATCATATAAGTATTCCATCTACTTTTATTTGCATCTTTTATTTTCCAATCTATATCATAAAAATACCAAAAATATTTATCTTATCTTGTTATCTCTATTAGATCTCACTTTTGCAATTTACCGTGAAGGGATTGACAACCCCTTTATCGTGTTGGTTGCGAGGTTCTTGCTTGTTTGTGTAGGTGCGTGGGACCTTTGAGGAGCCTCCTACTGGATTGATACCTTGGTTCTCAAAAACTGAGGGAAATAGTTACGCTACTTTGCTGCATCACCCTTCCTCTTCAAGGGAAAAGCAACGTAGTGCTCAAGAGGTAGTGATGAGGACATCAATACCATTGTTACACCCACAACCCCTGCTGCTATACATACTGGACCAATTACTAGAGCTCGCGCACGCCAATTAAATTACCAGGTACTTTTGTTTCTTGGTAGTGATTCTAATGTTCATGAGAATATGATGCTGCCTAAATTGGATACATTCGTTTTGCTTACAAATGAAGGGCCTAGCTTGGAGAAGGATGAACATTGGAGCAAGAACAAGCATGGAGATGATGGCATGCGCAAGGGGAACAAGAATGGAGTTACAAGTGATGATTTCAGGACGTTGAAGCCACCATAATGAGTGCATGAAGCCTTGGACGAAATATACAAGACGCTACTTCATAACTTTCGTCCAGAGGCTATTCTAGGTGCTGCGTCACCTTATTATTGGGCCAGGCCCATGTATTTTCGAAATACTTGAGTATAGGCTGTTTTTAGAGTCCGTATGTGTGGGGAAACAAGAGATAGGGTTGGTTTCGGACCCCTTCCCCAAGGGCCACGAAATTCTCCCCTCTTCCTCCATATATACAGCCCTTAGGTCGTCGTTTAGACTTTGGGTTTTGTTTAGATTAAAAGTTCGCCATAGCTGCAACTTCGCGTACTTCGTTTGTGTTCAACGACCAAACAAAGGCGTCACAGAACCCCACCTTGATCAATAAAGCTTTCATCTTATATTCGCAATATCCAGATTGCAATCTCAGTTTCTTGCTTGTTCTTTGTTTGCTCGCAAGATACAGACCCTCGTGGTCAGGTTGATTGTGCTCTATCGTGGTCAATAATCTCTCAGAGTTCATTTAGAGATTGCTAAGGTGCGACGTCCTCGCACATTCGTAGTCGGATCATCAAAGTCGACTTCCACCAAAGCGATATCCATCATCTCATCGAAAGACGGGACACCTTTGCCTCTATCAGGTAGCAAGAAGGATTTCTAGTGCCGTTGCCGGGGAGGTCTTCGCTCAAGTCAAGAAATACCAAGTACCCATCACAAACTCATCTCCCTCGCATTACATTATTTTCCATTTGCCTCTCGTTTTCCTCTCCCCCACTTCACCCTTGCCGTTTTATTCACCCTTCTTCTGTTCATCTTTTTCGTTTGCTTTGATGTCTTACTTGGCTCGTTTGCTCGTTTGGTTGGAATAGTTGTTTATTTATTGCTAAACAGAGAACCTAAGATCTATGGATCTTCATCCGCTTGCTAATCTTTTTAAGAGATTGAATTATGATGAACCAATTGCTAGTGAGTTTTGTGCACTAGATTATCTTTATGAAGTTTTGCTTGAAATTCGTGAATCTGAAAATTGTGATGAAGAAATTTATGAATAGATTCACGATGGCTCCTTGAATAAAAAGCATGATTGCAATGATTTTACTATAAATTCTCTTGATGTCAATTGTGCTAATAATATGCAAAACCCTAAGCTTGGGGATGCTAGTTTTGCTATGTCTACTACTTGTTGCAATGATCATGATTGGGGTGATTCTCCTTATGATCTTGAAAATTTGTTAAAGCCCCATGATGAATATGAGATTGATAATAGTGTTTGCAATAATATTGAAAGTGGGTTTCTAAGAGAGTCAACTTTAGATCCCACATATTTGGAGTATGTTCAATCTTATGATATCTATAATACCTAAATAGTTCATCCTCACTAACCTATTTCTTTCGACATGTAGCCTATCCACATCATCATTTAGCCAACCACCAATTGTCTCAACATGCAGCCCTCCAACTCACCAAATGTGCCACCTCAGCATTCCCACTACATGTTTCTCAAAAGAATTAGTAGAAAAAACCATTCAGTTTTATGATTAGAGCGCACTGAGAAGTGCAAAAGTTTTTATATCTCCGGTGTCTTCTTCCCTCCCCAGCTATTGACTTTTCCACTTCCCACTTCTTCCCAACAAGTATAACTCATGTGGTCACTCATGAATACACTTGCTCTCTGGGATTTCACCAATGCTAAGTATCAATCCAACGCCATGGCGCAAACAGTAGCGATCTGCTCCTCGTGGGATCCTCAAGAATGACTATGATTACGTGTTCCCGTCGCAGCGCATCCACATGCTGACCCAGGTTCCTGTCAATGTCTACAGCAAACACAGTTACGATTTCTTGATTAAGCTTTCATTATACATCCATTACGATGTTCGATTTTGTGTATGCAGATCCTTACGTTATCTCTGAAGTTAGCTAGAGACTACCCAGATTGGAGCTTTGATCTGAATTTGCAAATCTAGAGCAGGTAAGCTTCTCTTGCTACAGGTTGATCATCTGTAAGACCTTGGTTAGATCTGATTAAGCAACCTGGATACTGATGGTCCACGTACTCAATGTTGTTTGGGTATTACTATTCTCAGACTTTCTAGATGTGCGTGCATGGGTTTGCTCTTTCTGGATGGTCCACGTACAACTTGATTTCCCCTTTCCCCCGTGAAGGTTTGCTTTCTCAAAAAAAATCTTAGTTTCTCTCCAACAAGATAATTACTTATCTTTTCATCACTGTTCCACATGCATTCAGTCTATATGTTTGCTCTCTTTCTCTCTTTCTCTCTTTCTCTCTCTCATAAATCACAATCATGTAAATGTTACTCGATTTCTTTATTTTCTTTTGCAAAATTTGGGGTATGTGGTTCAACTAAGTTAAAGTGATTACTTCTTTAATTTTTTGAAGAATTGTTTCTTTGATCAACCATTGCATTTTTTTACAGTTGTCTGACAGATCATATATTTCAATTTGCTAACTATACATATATACGTTTGAATGCCTATTTATTGTCTTCTCTTAACTATTCAAGTTCAAGTGGATTCGCCTTCTTTCGGATCTGAAATTAATTGGAAACTACACTCATATTTGCATGGGTTCTACATCGTATAATTTATGTTTACTCTATTTTAGTCAGGTTACCCAGTGCTCCCAAGAAGGTTCTTTTCCCTTTCCTTGCGAATATGAAAATTTAGCGTCAGTGTGCGATTGGGCAAATTTTGCACAATTTACCTAAGTTTGATAGGTGCAGACCTATCATTCTAATGCACACAAGAAATATTACCACGCAGGCCGGATTGATAGTATTTTAATCTCTAACTTATAGTTCGCGCCCTCACCTGCGGCTACAAGCAAACAATACATTCCTTTGTGCTAGATTTCGATGTCGAGCTCATCAACTCGAATCAATATGTTGACATACCGATTCAACTGAAATTCTTCTAATATACCGCAGCAACGCGCGGGGCATTATCTAGTAATTAATAAAATTGGGTTTGGAGAGGTCATGACTTTAGTTAATATTAATCCCACTATCTTGGAAGAGTGTCAACTTTGCATGCATGTGGATCATGTTGAGAATATGTTTTGTGATAGCTATATTGTTGAATTTGCTTATGATCCTACATGTAATTATTACAAGAGAGGAAAATATGGTCGTAGAAATTTTCATGTTACTAAATTACCTCTCGTCATGTTGAGATTGCTATCATCTCTTTCTTCTTCCTTGCATATGCTAGTTTTTGCTTGCCTTGAAAATTTGTTTGCTTATAATATGCCTATGCATAGGAAGTATGTTAGACTTAGATGTGTTTGTCACGTGTTTCATGATGCTCTCTTTGCGCTTCAATTCTTGTCTTTCATGTGAGCATCATTAAAATTATCAATGCCTAGCTAAAAGGCTTCAAAGAAAAGCGCTTGTTGGGAGACAATCCAATATTTTTCCTTGCTGTTATTCAATAAATATTTCATCTAGCTTCTGTTTATATGTGGTTTTATGTTTTAATTAGTGTTTGTGCCAAGTAGAACCTATAGGATAACCTACGGTGATAGTTAATTTGATTCTGCTGAAAAACAGAAACTTTTGCACGCACGAAAATAATTTTAATAAATCACAGAAACATGCTTTTGCGTTTATTCTTTTTGATGTAGATCAATAGATAAATTCCCCAGGACTTCCTATTTTGGTAGGACTTTTAGAGTTCCAGAAGTATTCGAAAGTTATAGATTTCTACAGACTGTTCTGTTTTTGACAGATTGTGTTTTTCGTGTGTTGTTTGCTTATTTTGATGCATCTATGGCTAGTATCGGGGGGTATGAACCATAGAGAAGTTGGAATATAGTAGGTTTAACACAAATATAAATAAAGAATGAATTCAATATAGTACCTTATGTGGTGGTTTTTCTTTCTTGCACTAACGGAGCTTATGAGATTTCCTGTTGAGTTTTGTCTTGTGAAGTTTTCAAGTTTTGGGTAAAGATTTGATGGACTATGGAATAAGGAGTGGCAAGAGACTAAGCTTGGGGATGCCCATGGCACCCCAAGATATCCAAGGACAACCAAAATCCTAAGCTTGGGGATGCCCTGGAAGGCATCCCCTCTTTCGTCTTCGTTTATCGGTAACTTTACTTGGAGCTATATTTTTATTCACCACATGATATGTGTTTTTCTTGGAGCGTCTTGTATGATAGTAGTCTTTGCTTTTTAGTTTATCACAGTCATCCTTGCTGTACACACCTTTTGGGAGAGACCCACTTGATTTGGAATTTGTTAGAATACTTCATGTGCTTCACTTATATCTTTTGAGCTAGATAGTTTTGCTCTATGTGCTTCACTTATATTTTTAGAGCATGGTGGTGGCTTTATTTTGAAGAAATTGTTGATCTCTCATGCTTCAATTACATTATTTTGAGAGTCTTTTAGAACAGCATGGTATTTGCTATGGTTATAAAATTGGTCCTAGAATGATGGGCATCCAAGTTGGGTATAATAAAAACTATCATAGAAAGTGAATTGGATGCTATGATCAATTTGATGCTTGATAATTGTTTTGATATATGAGGATGGTGATATTAGAGTCATGCTAGTGGGGTAATTATGAATTTGAGGAATACTTGTGTTGAAGTTTGTGATTCCCGTAGCATGCACATATGGTGAACCGCTTTGTGATGAAGTTGGAGCATAATTTATTTATTGATTGTCTTCCTTATGAGTGGTGGTCGGGGACGAGCGATGGTCTTTTCCTACCAATCTATCCCCCTAGGTGAAGGAAATATGCCCTAGAGGCAATAATAAAGTTATTATTATTTCCTTATTTCATGATAAATGTTTATTATTCATGCTAGAATTGTATTAACCGGAAACATAATACATGTGTGAATACATAGACAAACATAGTGTCACTAGTATGCCTCTACTTGACTAGCTCATTAATCAAAGATGGTTATGTTTCCTAACCATAGACATGTGTTGTCATTTGATTAATGGGATCACATCATTAGGAGAATGATGTGATTGACATGACCCATTCCGTTAGCCTAGCACTTGATCGTTTAGTATGTTGCTATTGCTTTCTTCATGACTTATACATGTTCTTGTAACTATGAGATTATGCAACTCCCGTTTACCGGAGGAACACTTTGTGTGCTACCAAACGTCACAACGTAACTGGGTGATTATAAAGGAGCGCTATAGGTGTCTCCGAAGGTACATGTTGGGTTGGCGTATTTCGAGATTAGGATTTGTCACTCCGATTGTTGGAGAGGTATCTCTGGGCCCTCTCGGTAATGCACATCACTATAAGCCTTGCAAGCAATGTAGCTAATGAGTTAGTTATGGAATGATGCATTACGTAACGAGTAAAGAGACTTGTCGCTAACGAGATTGAACTAGGTATTGGATACCGACGATCGAATCTCGGGCAAATAACATACCGATGACAAAGGGAACAACGTATGTTGTTATGCGGTTTGACCGATAAAGATCTTCATAGAATATGTAGGAGCCAATATGAGCATCCAGGTTCCGCTATTGGTTATTGACCGAGAATAGTTCTAGGTCATGTCTACATAGTTCTTGAACCCATAGGGTCCGCACGCTTAAGGTTTCGATGACAGTTATATTATGAGTTTATGAGTTTTGATGTACCAAAGGAGTTCGGAGTCCCGGATGAGATCGGGGACATGATGAGGAGTCTTGAAATGGTCGAGACATAAAGATCGATATATTGGACGACTATATTCGGAGTTCGGACAGGTTCCGAGTGATTCGGGTATTTTTCGGGGTACCGGAGAGTTACGGGAATTCGCCGGGGAGTATATGGGCCTTATTGGGCCATACGGGAATAGAGGAGAGAGGCCAAAAGGAAGGAGGCCTGCGCCCCCCCTCTGGTCCGAATTGGACAAGGGGCGCAGCCCCATTTTCCTTCTTCATCTCCTCCTCTTTCCCCTTCTCCTACTCCAACAAGGAAGGAGGGAGTCCTACTCCCAGTGGGAGTAGGACTCCCCTTGGCTCGCCCCCTCCTAGGGCCGGCCTCCTCCCACTTTGCTCCTTTATATACAGGGGTAGGGGGACACCCCATGACACACAAGTTGATCTTCGTGATCGTTCCTTAGCCGTGTGCGGTGCCCCCTTCCATCATATTCCACCTCAGTCATATCGTTGCAGTGCTTAGGCGAAGCCCTGCGTCGGTAGAACATCATCATCGTCACTACGCCGTCGTGCTAATGGAACTCATCCCCGACACTTTGCTGGATCAGAGTCCGGGGATCGTCATTGAGCTGAACGTGTGCTGAACTCGGAGGTGCCGTACGTTCGGTACTTGGATCGGTCGGATCATGAAGACGTACGACTACATCAACCGTGTTGTTATAATGCTTCCGCTTACGGTCTACGAGGGTACGTAGACAGCACTCTCCCCTCTCGTTGCTATGCATCACCATGATCTTGTGTGTGCGTAGGAAATTTTTGAAATTACTACGTTCCCCAACAGTGGTATGAGAGCCTGGTTTTATGCGTAGATGTCATATGCACGAGTAGAACACAAGTGAGTTGTGGGCGATACAAGTCATACTGCTTACCAGCCATACTTTGGTTCAGCGGTATTGTGAGATGAAGCGGCCCGGACCGACATTACGTGTACGCTTACGCGAGACTGGTTTCACCGTTACGAGCACTCGTGCTTAAAGGTGACTGGCGGGTGTCTGTCTCTCTCACTTTAGCTGAATCGAGTGTGGCTACGCCCGGTCCTTACGAAGGTTAAAACAACACTAACTTGACGAACTATCGTTGTGGTTTTGATGCGTAGGTAAGAACGGTTCTTGCTCAGCCCGTAGCAGCCACGTAAAATTTGCAACAACAAAGTAGAGGACGTCTAACTTGTTTTTGCAGGGCATGTTGTGATGTGATATGGTCAAGACGTGATGCTATATTTTATTGTATGAGATGATCATGTTTTGTAACCGAAGTTATCGGCAACTGGCAGGAGCCATATGGTTGTCGCTTTATTGTATGAAATGCAAACGCCCTGTAATTGCTTTACTTTATCACTAAACGGTAGCAATAGTCGTAGAAGCAATAGATGGCGTAACGACAACGATGCTACGATGGAGATCAAGGTGTCGCGCCGGTGACGATGGTGATCACGACGGTGCTTCAAAGATGGAGATCACAAGCACAAGATGATGATGGCCATATCATATCACTTATATTGATTGCATGTGATGTTTATCCTTTATGCATCTTATCTTGCTTTGGTTGACGGTAGCATTTTAAGATGATCTATCACTAAAATTATCAAGAAGTGTTCTCCCTGAGTATGCACCGTTGCGAAAGTTCTTCGTGCTGAGACACCATGTGATGATCGGGTGTGATAGGCTCTACGTTCAAATACAACGGGTGCAAAACAGTTGCACATGCGGAATACTCTAGTTAAACTTGACGAGCCTAGCATATAACAGATATGGCCTCGGAACACGGAGACCGAAAGGTCGAACGTGAATCATATAGTAGATATGATCAACATAGTGATGTTCACCATTGAAAACTACTCCATCTCACGTGATGATCGGACATGGTTTAGTTGATTTGGATCACGTGATCACTTAGATGACTAGAGAGATGTCTGTCTAAGTGGGAGTTCTTAAGTAATATGATTAATTGAACTTAAATTTATTATGAACTTAGTCCTGGTAGTATTTTGTAAATTATGTTGTAGATCAATAGCTCGCGTTGTTGCTTTCGTATGTTTGTTTTTGATATGTTCCTAGAGAAAACTGTGTTGAAAGATGTTAGTAGCAATGATGCGGATTGGATCCGTGATCTGAGGTTTATCCTCATTGCTGCACAGAAGAATTATGTCCTTAATGCACCGCTAGGTGACAGACCTATTGCAGGAGCAAATGCAAACGTTATGAACGTTTGGCTAGCTCAATATGATGACTACTTGATAGTTTAGTGCACCATGCTTAAACGGCTTAGAATCGGGACTTCAAAGACGTTTTGAACGTCATGGACCATATGAGATGTTCCAGGAATTGAAGTTAATATTTCAAGCAAATACCCGAGTTGAGAGATATGAAGTCTCCAACAAGTTCTATAGCTAAAAGATGGAGGAGAATCGCTCAACTAGTGAGCATGTGTTCAGATTGTTTGGGTACTTCAATCACTTGAATCAAGTGGGAGTTAATCTTCCAGATAAGATAGTGATTGACAGAATTCTCTAGTCACCATCACTAAGTTACTAGAATTTTGTGATGAACTATAGTATGCAAGGGATGACGTAAACGATTCCCGAGCTCTTCGTGATGTTGAAATCGACGGAGGTAGAAATCAAGAAGGAGCATCAAGTGTTGATGGTCAACAAGACCACCAGTTTCAAGAAAAAGGGCAAAGGGAAGAAGAAGGGGAACTTCAAGAAGAACAACAAACAAGTTTCTGCTCAAGAGAAGAAACCCAACTCTGGTCCTAAGCCTGAGACTGAGTGTTTCTACTGCAAAGGAAATGGTCACTGGAAGCGGAAATGCCCTGAATATTTGGTGGATAAGAAGGATGGCAAAGTGAACAAGGGTATATTTGATATACAGGTGTTTGATGTGTGCCTTACTAGTGTTTATAGTAGCTCCTGAGTATTTGATACTTGTTCGGTTCCTAAGATTAGTAACTCGAAACAGGAGTTACGTAATAAACAGAGACTAGTTGAAGGGAAGTGACGATGAGTGTTGGAAGTAGTTCCAAGATTGATATGATCATCATCACACACTCCCTATACTTTCGGGATTAGTGTTAAACCTAAATAAATGTTATTTAGCGTTTGCGTTGAGCATGAATATGATTTGATCATGTTTATTGCAATACGATTATTCATTTAAAGTCAGAGAATAATTGTTGTTCTGTTTACATGAATAAAACCTTCAATGGTCATACACCCAATGAAAATAGTTTGTTGGATCTCGATAGTAGTGATACACATATTCATAATATTGATGCCAAAAGATGCAAAGTTAATAATGATAGTGCAACTTATTTGTGGCACTGCCATTTGGGTCATATCAGTGTAAAGCGCATGAAGAAACTCCATAAAGATGGATTTTCGGAATCACTTGGTTATGAATCATTTGATGCTTGCGAACCGTGCCTTTTGGGCAAGATGACTAAAACTCCGTTCTCCGAAACAATGGAACGAGCTACTGACTTATTGGAAATAATACATACCGATGTATGCGATCCAATGAGTATTTGATGCTCGTGGCAAGTATCGTTATTTTCTGACCTTCACAAGATGATTTGAGCAGATATGGGTATATCTACTTGATGAAACATAAGTCTGAAATGGTTGAAAGGTTCAAAGAATTTCAGAGTGAAGTGGAGAATCATCGTAACAAGAAAATAAAGTTTCTACGATCTGATCGTGGAGGTGAATATTTGAGTTACGAGTTTGGCCTTCATTTTAAACAATGTGGAATAGTTTCACAACTCACGCCATATGGAACACCACAGCATAATGGTGTGTCCGAACATCGTAATCGCACTTTATTGGATATGGTGTGATCTATGATGTTTCTTACTGATTTACCACTATTGTTTTGGGGTTATGCATTAGAGACAACTGCATTCACGTTAAAAGGGCACCATCTAAATCCGTTGAGACGACAGCATATGAACTGTGGTTTAGCAAGAAACCCAAGTTGTCGTTTCTTAAAGTTTGGGGCTGCGAAGCTTGTGTGAAAAAGTTTCATCCTGATAAGCTCAAACCCAAATCGGAGAAGTGCGTCTCATAGAATACCCAAAAGAAACTGTTGGGTACACCTTCTATCACAGATCCGAAGGCAAAAA
This sequence comes from Triticum timopheevii, assembly GCA_963921465.1. Lineage (NCBI taxonomy): Eukaryota > Viridiplantae > Streptophyta > Magnoliopsida > Poales > Poaceae > Triticum > Triticum timopheevii. The sequence continues at coordinate 318,117,109 of OY997270.1, forward strand.
CATTCATTGCTAAAAATGGATCCTTTCTAGAGAAGGAGTTTCTCTCGAAAGAAGTGAGTGGGAGGAAATTAGGGCTTGATAAGGTAATTGTACCTTCTCCCGAATTGGAAAGTAGTTCATCATAGAAATTAGTTCTTGTGATTTCTACACCAATTAGTGAGGAAGCTAATGATGATGATCATGAAACTTCAGATCAAGTTACTACAGAACCTCGTAGGTCTTCCAGAGTACGGTCTGCACCAGAGTGGTATGGTAATCCTATTCTGGAGGTCATGTTACTTGACCATGACGAACCTACGAACTATGAGGAAGCGGTAATGAGCCCAGATTCCGCAAAATGGCTTGAGGACATGAAATCTAAGATGGGATCCATGTATGAGAACAAAGTGTGTACTTTGGTGGAGTTGCCCACTGATCGGCAAGCCATATTGTATAAATGGATCTTCAAGAGGAAGACAGATGCTGATAGTAGTGTTACTATCTACAAAGCTCGACTTGTCGCAAAAAGGTTTTTGACAAGTTCAAGGTGTTGACTACAATGAGATTTTCTCAACTATTAACGATGCTTAAGTCTGTCCGAATCATGTTAGCAATTGCCACAATTTATGAAATCTGGCAAATGGATGTCAAAACTGCATTCCTTAATGGTTTTCTTAAAGAAGAGTTGTATATGATGCAACCAGAGGGTTTTGTCAATCCTAAAGGTGCTAACAAAATATGCAAGCTCCAGCAATCCATCTATGGACTGGTGCAAGCATCTCGGAGTTGGAATATACGCTTTGATAAGTTGATCAAAGCATATAGTTTTATATAGACTTGCGGTGAAGCCTGTATTTACAAGAAAGTGAGTGGGAGCACTACAACATTTCTGATAAGTATATGTGAATGACAGATTGTTGATCGGAAATAATGTAGAATTATTCTGCAAAGCATAAAGGAGTGTTTGAAAGGAGTTTTTTTTTCAAAGAAAGACCTCGATAAAACTACTTACATGTTGAGCATCAAGATCTATTGAGATAGATCAAGATGCTTGATAAGATTTTCAATGAGTACAAACCTTGACAAGATTTTGAAATAGTTCAAAATAGAACAGTCGAAGAAAGAGTTCTTGCCTGTGTTGCAAAGGTATGAAATTGAGTAAGACTCAAATCCCGACCACAACAGAAAATAGAAAGATAATGAAAGTCATTCCCTGTGCATCAGTCATAGGTTCTATAAAAGTATGCCATGCTATGGACCAGACCTATTGTATACTCTGCCCTGGTTTGGCAAGGGAGTACAATAGTGATCTAGAAGTAGATCACTGGACATTGGTCAAGAATATCCTTAGTAAGGACTAAGGAGATGTTTCTCGATTATGGAGGTGATAAAAGAGTTCGTTGTAAAAGTTACATCAGTGCAAACTTTTTCACTGATCCAGATGACTCTAAGTCTCAATCTGGATACATATTGAAAGTGGGAGCAATTAAGCTAGAGTAGCTCCATGCAGAGCATTGAAGACATAGAATATTTGCAACCCGTTGACTAAATTTCTCTCATGAACAAAACATGATCATACCTTTGTACTCTTTGGGTGTTAATCACATAGTGATGTGAGCTAGATTATTAACTCTAGTTGGGTGTTGATCACATGACGATGTGAACTATGGGTATTAATCACATACAGATGTGAATATTGGTGTTAAATCACATGGCGATGTGAACTAGATTATTGACTCTAGTGCAAGTGGGAGACTGAAGGAAATATGCCCTAGAGGCAATAATAAAGTTATTATTTATTTCCTTATTTCATGATAAATGTTTATTATTCATGCTAGAATTGTATTAACCGGAAACATAATACATGTGTGAATACATAGACAAACATAGTATCACTAGTATGCCTCTACTTGACTAGCTCATTAATCAAAGATGGTTATGTTTCCTAACCATAGACATGTGTTGTCATTTGATTAATGGGATCACATCATTAGGAGAATGATGTGATTGACATGACCCATTCCGTTAGCCTAGCACTTGATCGTTTAGTATATTGCTATTGCTTTCTTCATGACTTATACATGTTCCTGTAACTATGAGATTATGCAACTCCCGTTCACCGGAGGAACACTTTGTGTGCTACCAAACGTCACAACGTAACTGGGTGGTTATAAAGGAGCTCTACATGTGTCTCCGAAGGTACATGTTGGGTTGGCGTATTTCGAGATTAGGATTTGTCACTCCGATTGTCGGAGAGGTATCTCTGGGCCCTCTTGGTAATGCACATCACCATAAGCCTTGCAAGCAATGTAGCTAATGAGTTAGTTACAGAATGATGCATTACGTAACGAGTAAAGAGACTTTCCGGTAACGAGATTGAACTAGGTACTGGATACCGACGATCGAATCTCGGGCAAGTAACATACCGATGACAAAGGGAACAACGTATGTTGTTATGCGGTTTGACCGATAAAGATCTTCGTAGAATATGTAGGAGCCAATATGAGCATCCAGGTTCCGCTATTGGTTATTGACCGAGAATAGTTCTAGGTCATGTCTACATAGTTCTTGAACCCGTAGTGTCCGCACGCTTAAGGTTTCGATGACAGTTATATTATGAGTTTATGAGTTTTGATGTAACGAAGGAGTTCAGAGTCCCGGATGAGATCGGGGACATGACGAGGAGTCTCGAAATGGTCGAGGCGTAAAGATCAATATATTGGACGACTATATTCGGAGTTCGGAAAGGTTCTGAGTGATTCGGGTATTTTTCGGAGTACCGGAGAGTTATGGGAATTCGCCGGGGAGTATATGGGCCTTATTGGGCCATACGGGAATAGAGGAGAGAGGCCAAAAGGAAGGAGGCCTGCGCCCCCCTCTGGTCCGAATTGGACAAGGGGCGCAGCCCCCTTTTCCTTCTTCCTCTCCTTCTCTTTCCCCTTCTCCTACTCCAACAAGGAAGGAGGGAGTCCTACTCCCGGTGGGAGTAGGACTCCCCTTGGCTCGCCCCCACCTAGGGCCGGCCTCCTCCCCCCTTGCTCCTTTATATACAGGGGCAGGGGGGCACCCCATGACACACAAGTTGATCTTCGTGATCGTTCCTTAGCCGTGTGCGGTGCCCCCCTCCACCATATTCCACCTCGGTCATATCGTTGTGGTGCTTAGGCGAAGCCCTGCGTCGGTAGAACATCATCATCGTCACTACACCGTCATGCTGACGGAACTCATCCCCGACACTTTGCTGGATCGGAGTCCGGGGATCGTCATCGAGCTGAACGTGTGCTGAACTCAGAGGTGCCCTACGTTCGGTACTTGGATCGGTCGGATCGTGAATACGTACGACTACATCAACCGCGTTGTTATAATGCTTCCGCTTACGGTCTACGAGGGTACGTAGACAGCACTCTCCCCTCTTGTTGCTATGCATCACCATGATCTTGTGTGTGCATAGGAAATTTTTGAAATTACTACGTTCCCCAACACTAGGAGGACGCGCATAGTACTTTGGCTTGTAGATTTTTGCAATAAGTATATGAGTTCTTTATGACTAATGTTGAGTCCATGGATTATACACACTCTCACCCTTCCACCATTGCTAGCCTCTCTTGTGCCGCGCAACTTTTGCCAGTACCATACACCCACCATGTACCTTCCTCAAAACAGCCACCATACCTACCTATTATGGCATTTCCATAGCCATTCCGAGATATATTGCCATGCAACTTTCCACCATTCCGTTTATTATGACACGCATCATCGTTGTCATATTGCTCTTTGCATGATCATGTAGTTGACATCGTATTTGTGGCAAAGCCACCTTCATAATTCTTCCATACATGTCACTCTTGGTTCATTGCATATCCCGGTACACCACCGGAGGCATTCATATAGAGTCATATTTTGTTCTAAGTATCGAGTTGTAATCTTGAGTTGTAAGTAAATAAAAGTGTGATGATCTTCATTATTACATCATTGTCCCAAGTCGGGATGAGACTTCAGACTTAAAAAAAAAGAGAAAGGCCAGATAAAAAAAGAAAGGCCAAATAAAAAAATGAGAGAAAAAGAGAGAAGGGACAATGCTACTATCCTTTTACCACACTTGTGCTTGAAAGTAGCACCATGATCTTCATGATAGAGAGTCTCCTATATTCTCACTTTCATATACTAGTGGGAATTTTTCATTATAGAACTTGGCTTGTATATTCCAATGATGGGCTTACTCAAAACGCCCTAGGTCTTCGTGAGCAAGCAAGTTGGATGCACACCCACTTAGTTTCTTTTGTTGAGCTTTCATACATTTATAGCTCTAGTGCATCTGTTGCATGGCAATACCTACTCACTCACATTGATATCTATTAATGGGCATCTCCATAGCCCGTTGATATGCCTAGTTGATGTGAGACTATATTCTTCTTATTGTCTTCTCCACAACCACCACTCTATTCCACATATTGTGCTATGTCCATGGCTCACGCTCATGTATTGCGTGAAAGTTGAAAAAGTTTGAGAATACTAAAGTATGAAACAATTGCTTGGCTTGTCATCGGGGTTGTGCGTGATTAAATACTTTGTGTGATGAAGATAGAGCATAGCTAGACTATATGATTTTGTAGGGATAGCTTTCTTTAGCCATGTTATTTTGAAAAGACATGATTGCTTTGTTAGTATGCTTGAAGTATTATTGTTTTTATGTCAACATGAACTTTTATTTTGAATCATTTGGATCTGAACATTCATGCCACAATAAAGAAAATTACATTGAGAATTATGCTAGGTAGCATTCCACCTCAAAAATTCTGTTTTTAACATTTACCTACTCGAGGACGAGCAGGAATTAAGCTTGGGGATGCTTGATACGTCTCCAACGTATCTATGATTTTTGATTGTTCCATGCTATAATATTACCTGTTTTGGATGTTTATGGGCTTTAATTTACACTTTTATATCATTTTTTGGACTAACCTACTAACCGGAGGCCCAGCCCGAATTGCTGTTTTTTTTGCCTATTTCAGTGTTTTGAAGAAAAGGAATATCAAACGGAGTCCAAACGGGATGAAACCTTTGGGAGCGATCTTTTTGGAACAAATGCAAACCAGGAGACTTGGAGTGGATGCCAAGCAACAAACGAGGCGGCCACGAGGGTGCCCGGCGCGCCCCCTGGGGGTGGGCGCGCCCCCCACCCTCGTGGACCCCTTGAGGCTGCACCGACGTACTTCTTTTGCCTATATATACTCCCGTACCCTGAAAACATCGGAGAGCACCACGAAAACCTAGTTCCATCCCCGCAACCTTCTGTATCCGCGAGATCCCATCTTGGAGCCTTCGCCGGCGCTCTGCCGGAGGGGGAATCGACCATGGAGGGCCTCTACATCATCTCCAAGGCCTCTCTGACGAGTTTTGAGTAGTTTACCATAGACCTTCGGGTCCATAGTTATTAGATAGATGGCTTCTTCTCTCTATTTGAATCTAAATACAAAGTTCTCCTCGATCTTCTTGGAGATCTATTCGATGTAACTCTTTTTTGCGGTGTGTTTGTCGAGATACGATGAATTGTGGGTTTATGATCAAGTTTATCTATGAGAATAATTGAATCTTCTCTGAATTATTTTATGTGTGATTGGTTATCTTTGCAAGTCTCTTCGAATTATCAGTTTGGTTTGGCCTACTAGATTGATCTTTCTTGCAATGGGAGAAGTGCTTAGCTTTGGGTTCAATCTTGCCCAGTGACAACAGGGGCAGCAAGGCACGTATTGTATTGTTGCCATCAAGGATAAAAAGATGGGTTTCATATCATATTGCTTGAGTTTATCCCTCTACATCATGTCATCTTTCTTAATGCGTTACTCTGTTCTTCATGAACTTAATACTCTAGATGCAGGCAGGAGTCGATCGATGTGTGGAGTAATAGTAGTAGATGCAGGCAGGAGTCGATCTACTTGTCATGGACTTGATGCCTATATACATGATCATGCCTAGATGATCTCATAACTATGCGCTTTTCTATCAATTGCTCGACAGTAATTTGTTCACCCACCGTAATACTTATGCTATCTCGAGAGAAGCCACTAGTGAAACCTATGGCCCCCGGGTCTATCTTTTATCATATAAGTTTTCCATCTACTTTTATTTGCATATTTTATTTTCCAATCTATATCATAAAAATACCAAAAATATTTATCTTATCTTATTATCTCTATCAGATCTCACTTTTGCAAGTTACCGTGAAGGGATTGACAACCCCTTTATTGCGTTGGTTGCGAGGTTCTTGTTTGTTTGTGTAGGTGCGTGGGACTTTTGAGGAGCCTCCTACTGGATTGATACCTTGGTTCTCAAAAACTGAGGGAAATACTTACGCTACTTTGCTGCATCACCCTTTCCTCTTCAAGGGAAAACCAACGCAGTGCTCAAGAGGTAGCAATGTTTTACACATGATTGATATACAAATACCCACATTGTCCAAAAAAATTCAGATTTTTTGTAGTCAAAGAAGTATTGCGTTTGTTCAGATCGTTACAAGCTGTTCTGTTTTTGACATGTTTTGTTTTTGTTGCATAGTTTGCTTGTTTTAATGAATCTATGGATTGTATCAGGGGTATAAGTCATAATACAATAGGTATTATGCAATAATAAAATATGAATGGGCTTACAATAGTACCTAAAGTTTATGATTTGCTTGTTCTACTAACAGATCTCACGAGTTTTCAGTTGAGTTTTGTGTGCTGAAGTTTTCAAGTTTTGGGTGTGATCACGTTGGATGAAGGAATAAGTGAAAGCACAAGTGCTCCCTAGGTGGTTTTGGTAATTAATGTCAACATATCTCTTGTTGGACTAACACTTTTATCTAGCATGTTTCAGATAAGTTCAACAATGGAGTGGCATGGACTAAAGGATGTGGGAACTCCTTCAAGATGCTAAGGACAAAGGATTGGCTCAAGCTTCAAGCTCAAGACTCTTCATTTTACATTTTAGTGATCCAAGATCACATTGAGTCTATAGGAAAAGCCAATACTATCAAGAAGGGATGAGGTGTTGCTTAATGAGTTTCTTGCTCCACAGTGCTTAGTGATATGCTCCAAAACCCTCAACTACTTTCCCACTCCCACACATATGTCCTATACCTAAAGTAAAACTCGGCCCCACCGATTCTTTCTATCCGGCGCCACCGAGTTCAGATGTCATAGCCACTGCCACAAACCCTAGGCAAATCGGTCTCACCGATAGGGATCTCGGTCCTACCGAGATGGTATTGTAATCTCTCTGTGTATGTCCATTACCAAAATTGGTTTCACCGAGTTTGAGCGATCGGTACTACCGAGATTACAATGCAAACTTCCTGGTTGACTCATTACCAAATTCGGTCCTACCGAGTTTCTGTAGTCGGTCCAACCGAGTTTGCCTGACCAACTCTCTAGAAAACTTATTACCAAAATTGGTCCCACCGAGTTTGTGTAATCGGTCTCATCGAGATTACGTTATGCCCTAACCCTAACCATATCGGTCTTACCAAGTTGCATGTCGGTCCCACCGAAAATCCTAACGGTCACTAGGTTTACTAAATCGGTCCGACCGAGTTTGTTGAATCGGTCCCACCAAGTTTGGTAAATTGTGTGTAATGGTTAGAATTTGTGTGGAGGCTATATATACCCCTCCACCTCCTCTTCATTCGTGGAGAGAGCCATCAGAACAAACCTACACTTCCAACTTACCATTTTTGAGAGAGAACCACCTACTCATGTGTTGAGGCCAAGATATTCCATTCCTACCATATGAATCTTGATCTCTAGTCTTCCCCATGTTGCTTTCCACTCAAATCTTCTTTCCACCAGATCCAAATCCTATGAGAGAGAGTTGAGTGTTGGGGAGACTATCATTTGAAGCACAAGAGCAAGGAGTTCATCATCAATGCACCATTTGTTACTTCTTGGAGAGTGGTGTCTCCTAGATTGGCTAGGTGTCACTTGGGAGCCTCCAACAAGATTGTGGAGTTGAACCAAGGAGTTTGTAAGGGCAAGGAGATCGCCTACTTCATGAAGATCTACCGCTAGTGAGGCAAGTCCTTCGTGGGCGACGAACATGGTGGGATAGACAAGGTTGCTTCTTCGTGGACCCTTTGTGGGTGGAGCCCTCCGTGGACTCGCGCAACCGTTACCCTTCGTGGGTTGAAGTCTCCATCAACGTGGATGTATGATAGCACCACCTATCGGAACCACGCCAAAAACATCCGTGTCTCCAATTGCGTTTGAATCCTCCAAAACCCTTCCCTTTACGTTCTTGCAAGTTGCATGCTTTACTTTCCGCTGCTCATATACTCTTTGCATGCTTGCTTGTTATGGATTGTGAATGTTAAACTTGTGCCTAAACTCCACTTGAACTTAAATAAGTTAAAAACTGCAACTTTGGTACTTAGTGTCTAATCACCCCCCCTCTAGACACCTCTTCTCAAGGTCCTACAAGTGGTATCAGAGCTTTGGTCTCCATTGCCTTGGTTTAATCACCATTGGAGGAAGATGGATGAGTCTACTTTGGGGAGTCTTAGACATAGAGTGCCTATTCTTGATGGAGAGTATTTTCATGAGTGGAAAATGAGATGCTTGTAATCTTCAATCAATATCATTTGAACAAGTACATTGCTAGCCCTTGTGCACCTCATGTTGATCCTATGCATCCTACCCATGATGAGTCAGTTGACATGATTAGGAATCTTAGAACTGCCGAAGTTATCATTAGAGGATTGCCTAGAAACTTGATTGGATGTTTGCCTACTCTTAAGTGTGCCTACACTATATGGAAATTTCTTGAGGAACGCTTTCCAAATTATTCCTTGAAAAATCTTGATGAAATTCTCCATAAGTCCATTGCTTTGAGTAAGATGAATACTAGTGATCCTATGTTTGGTGATCGTCTATTTGAGCTTACAAACCTTATGCGTGCCAAAGGAGATGTTGGAATTATTAGTGATATTATTTCCGAAGCTATAAAAATTCATAAGCAAGATCATTGTCAAACTCACTCTAACAAATCACCCTCTCTAGGATTTGATCCACCACATGACGATGTTGAACATGGATACTATGATGAGGATGATGATAGTGAATTCGATCTTGATGATGCAATGAGACACTTTGGTCTTATGGCTAATCTTCGGGGATATATGTCAGGAGGAAAGGAATGGGTTCTTGATAGTGGATGTACCGATCACATGACTGGAGATAAAGACATGTTTCATGAGCTTGCTGAAAATGATAGTCCTCGAAAGTATGTCACTTTCGGTGACAACTCAAAGGGTAAGGTGGTTGGCCTCGGTAAGGTGGCCATATCACATGATAGCTCCATACAAAATGTCATGCTCATTGAATCTCTTGGATACAACTTACTTTCAGTATCTAGACTTGCTGATTTCGGTTTCAATGTCCTATTTACTGAAGTTGATTGCCAAGTGTTTCGTCAAGACAATCATAAAATGGTCTTTACCGGTGTGCGTAGAGGTGATCTATACATTGTTGATTTCACTAAAAAGTCTCAACCTAAAACTTGCTTCATTGCTAAATCCTGAAAAGGTTGGTTATGGCATAGACGACTAGGTCATGTTGGCATGCGAAACCTTGACAAGCTTATTAAAGGAAATCATATCCTTGGAGTTAACGATGTCATATTTGATAAGGATAGACTTTGCAGCGCTTGTCAAGCAGGTAAACAGGTTGGAGGAAGGCATCCCGTGAAGAACATCAAGACCACAAGGAGGCCACTCGAGCTACTTCAGATGGATCTCTTTGGTCCCAACTCCTACAAGAGTCTTGGTGGAAATTCTTTTGGTCTAGTTATAGTTGATGATTTTTCAAGATTTACGTGGGTGTTCTTTCTCGATGATAAATCGCAGGTCCAAAAGATCTTCAAAAACTTCTCTAGGAAGGCCCAAAATCAATTTGAAGTGAAGATCAAGAAGGTTCGCAGCGAACGGAACGGAGTTCAGGAACGCAAATGTGGACACCTTTCTTGACGAAGAAGGGATTTCACATGAGTTCTCGGCTACATACACACCTCAACAAAATGGAGTTGTTGAGAGGAAGAACCGGACGCTCATCAAAATGGCGAGAACGATGCTTGATGAGTACAAGACACCGAAGCACTTTTGGGAAGAAGCGGTTGAGACAGCTTGTCATGCAACAAATCGCTTGTATCTTCACAAGCTACTCGGCAAGACGGCATACAAGCTCCTCACCGGTAACAAACCCCAAGTCGGATACTTTCGAGTATTTGGCTCAAAGTGCTACATTCTTGATAAGCATCATCGTTCTAAATTTGCTCCTAAGTCTCATGAAGGTTTCCTACTAGGTTATGGCTCAAACTCTCACACTTACCGTGTCTACAACAATTTCACCCGAAAGGTTGAAGAGGCGGTAGATGTGAAGTTTGATGAATCTAACGGCTCGCAAGTAGAGCAATTGCCAATTGATGTAGGAGACAAATATCCTTCGGAAGCAACCCAAGACTTGCCTATTGGCAAGGTCCGTCCAACGGAGGTGAAGGAGAGTACCTCGTCCGTCCAAGTGGAAGCTTCTACTTCACGACATGGTGAACCAAGAGTTGATATGGAAGCATCCACAAGTGGGACGCACCAAGATGAAGAAAACAAGGAAGTGCATCAAGATGAACGTCAACAACCTCCTTCTCCACCACGACAAGAGAACGACAATGCCAACAATGAAGAAGGCCAAGAAGAAGAACAAGATGAAGAAGAAGTTCAACCAAGAAACAAGCAAAAGCTTTCATGAGTTCGAGCAAGAATTGCTAAAGACCATCCCGTCGAGCAAATCTACAATGATATTCAAACCGGGAGAATCACTCGCTCTAAAACTCGTTTAGCTAACTTTTGTGAAAACTATTCTTTCATCTCTAGCATTGAACCTATGAAGGTCGAAGAAGCATTGGAAGATCCAGATTGGATAAATGCTATGCATGAAGAGCTACACAACTTTGAGAGGAACTGAGGGAGTCCTGGACTAGTGGGTGTCCGGATAGCCGAACTATCATCATTGGCCGGACTCCAAGACTATGAAGATACAAGATTAAAGACTTCGTCCCGTGTCCGGATGGGACTTTCCTTGGCGTGGAAGGCAAGCTTGGCAATACGGATATGTAGATCTCCTACCATTGTAACCGACTCTATGTAACCCTAGCCCTCTTCGTTGTCTATATAAACCGGAGGGTTTTAGTCCATAGGACGAACAACAATCATACCATAGGCTAGCTTCTAGGGTTTAGCCTCCTTGATCTCGTGGTAGATCCACTCTTGTACTACCCATATCATCAATATCAATCAAGCAGGAGTAGGGTTTTACCTCCATCGAGAGGGCCTGAACCTGGGTAAAAACACCGTGTCCCTTGTCTCCTGTTACCATATGCCTAGATGCACAGTTCGGGACCCCCTACCCGAGATCCGCCGGTTTTGAGACCGAGATTTGTGCTTTCATTGAGAGTTCCTCTGTGCTGTCGCAATCAGGAAGGATGCCTCTTCCCGTCTTTAAAGATGGTACCATTGCCAAGGGAGCTTTGGCCACCGGCCAAACTTTCCGGCTAGGTGGTTTTCGAATGACCGCCTGTTCGGCCGCCGCTCCGACAATGACCTCTCGGGTCATCAAAAGCGATCTTCACGTCAACTCGGAATTCGCTGAGCAGCTGGATCCGATGGAGCTCTCTTCCATAAACGAGCTCTTGGATCGCATCGCCGCCCTGGGAGTCGCTACAGACTATGATCAGATTGGGCTTAAAACCGATCTAAGAGAGATTAACTCTCCCCAGGCTACCCACCACGTTGCTGTGGTAGAGGAACAATGCGGCGACTCTTCTTCTATATTAAAGACCAGTTATGTCCGGATTCCTGATCCCTCCATACCGGATCCCCGCGGTGGGATGGATGCCAATCAAGTACTGAACCTAAAGTCAGGCAGCGGACCAGATTCGTTGGACAACATCCAGCAGTCCAAGCTTCCAAATTCGGAAACTTTTCGGCCCTTAAGCCTCAGATTGGGCGGGGTTCCGAATTTAATTCCACCCACCCACCCAAACACAAGCGATCTATTTCAAATCCGGCAAGAGCCCGCTGAAACAGTACATCATTACTGGGCCAGATTCCTCCTGGTTATGGACAAGATAAAGGACTGGCGTGAGGAAAGCGCAATCTCAATTTTCTGCAACAATTGCACGGACAAGGGAATCATGAACGCCATAAATCATCGCGAAATTACACACTTCGCCGACCTGGCATCCATAGTACGAAAGTACTGTGCGATGGAGAGTGCCTGGAAAACCGAAACTAAGTTTTGGGACAATCCGGCTCTGAACACAACCCTAGTCCGAAACAAAAGGGTGCATCATGCTCAGGCACCTGGGACAAAAACCAAAAAGCAAAAACCCCCTAAAGGGCACGGAACCGTACTGGAGGGATGGCTCAGCGGACCCTGTAAAGTCCATAGTACAGAGGGCGCCACTCCAACACATAGCCTCCGAGCATGTTGGATATTACGGCAGGTGGCCAAAAGTGGCGAAGAGCTTCTAGCCCTGGAGAACCAGCCCAACAGTACCAGTATGGTATTAACAGTCTTCGAGACTTTCGCATCAAATAATATGCGGAAACAAACACTCCGCAGCCTCGCCGAAGTCTACCAAGTAGCAACAATAAATCCATGGAGCGACACGGCTATCACCTTCAACGCCAGCGACGAACCTAAATTCCGAACAGCCCGAGCACCAGCCGCATTGGTCCTCAGTCCAATAGTGGACGGCTTTCGTCTTACCAAGGTACTCATGGATGGCGGCAGCGGATTAAACCTCATCTACGAGGAAACCCTTTGAAAAATGGAAATAGACTGGAGCCACATTGAGCGAAGCAGCACAACCTTTAGAGGAATAATCCCTAGTAGGGAAGCACGCTTCACAGGAAAAATTACACTAGATTTTGTGTTCGGCTCGCCGGACAATTATAGGTCTGAGGAGGTCACGTTCCAAGTGGCCCCGTTCAACAGCGGATATCACGCTTTATTAGGGCGAGAGGCATTCACAATTTTTCAAGCTATACCCCATTACGGGTACATGAAGCTTAAAATGCCCGGGCCCAATGGAATCATCACTCTTGTCAGTGATCCGGACATAGCACTCCGCACCGAAAATAAGACAGCCGCACTAGCCCTCGAGGCACTATCCGAAGCCCTAGCGCAGAGGAACTCACTGCGCTGCGCTCCACGGTAAACAGGGACGATGTGATACTCGATAAGAGATCCAAGTCCACCTCTTTTAAACCAGCAGACGAAATAGTCAAATTCCAAGTCCATCCAACGGATCCCACAAAGACGGCCTCCAGTGGGGCACAATTAAACCCTGATGTAGACGCTGCACTACGAGAATTCCTTCGGGAAAATTGGGACATCTTTGCCTGCACCCTTCAGATATGCCAGGAATCCCATGCAGGTTGGCAGAACACAGCCTAAATATCCTAAAAGGATTCAAGTCAGTCAAACAGGCTCTTCGGCGATTTTCCAAACCCAAAAGACAGGCAATGGGAGAGGAGCTAGCCAAACTATTAGAAGCCGGATTCATCAGAGACATAAAACATCCGGACTGGCTAGCGAACCTGGTAATGGTACCAAAAAAGGACAAATCCTGGCGCCTGTGTGTCGATTTTAAAGACCTTAACAAGGCTTGTCCAAAGAATCCTTTCCCCCTTCCCCGCATCGATCAAATCATCGATGCTACCACAGGGCACGATTCATTGTGCTTCCTCGACGCATACTCCGGATACCATCAAATCAGGATGTCGGAAACAGACCAAGCCGCAACGGCATTCATTACTCCATACGGACCATTCTGCTTCAACACAATGCCCTTCGGGCTCAAAAACGCCGGTGCAACATATCAGCGCATGATTCAGACATGTCTGGCAACCCAGATCGGCAAAATAGTGGAGGCATATGTAGACGATGTGGTCGTCAAGACCAAACACGTCGAAACTCTAGCAGACGATTTGCGGCTCACATTCGACAACCTCCGAGCATATGACATTAAGCTCAACCCGGAAAAATCCGTTTTCGGCGTACCAGCCGGAAAGCCCTTGGGCTTCATTGTATCCGGTAGAGGAATTAAAGCAAACCCAGCCAAGATCCGAGCTCTGTCACAGTTGGATATCCCAAAAGACCTCAAACAAATACAAAAATTGACTGGATGCATAGCGGCTCTAAGCCGCTTCATCTCCCATTTGGGAGAAAAGGCATTACCCCTCTATCGCCTCCTCTGGCGCACCAAACACTTCGAATGGACGGATGCTGCCACGGCCGGACTCGAAGAAATAAAGGCCATATTGGCAACAAATCCGGTCCTGGCCGCGCCCAACTTGGGTGAACCAATGTTATTATATATCGCGGCAACACATCAAGTTGTAAGCGTGGTGCTCGTCGTCGAACGAGAAACAGAAGGACACAAATTCCCTCTTCAAAAACCAGTGTACTACGTATCCACTGTCTTAACTCCATGCAAGTCCCGGTATCCACATTATCAAAAGATAGCGTACGCGGTGTTCATGGCATCCCAGAAGCTGCGACACTACTTTCAAGAGTGTTCGATAACAGTGGTCTCCGAAGTACCTCTCAACGACATTATAAACAACCGCGACGCGACGGGCAGGATTGCAAAATGGGCCATTGAGCTCTTACCATTCAACATAACCTACAAACCACGGCGAGCTATAAAGTCACAAGTTTTGACCGACTTCATCGCTGAATGGACCGAAGCCGAACTCCCTAAAGAGTATGGCGCATACTCCAATTGGATCATGCATTTCGACGGCTCCAAAATGTTGGCCGGCTTGGGGGCTGGCGTCGTATTGACGTCCCCAATCGGAGACACAGTCCAATACGTACTTCAGATAATGTACACAGACTCCAACAATGCAGCCGAATACGAGGCCCTTCTACATGGTCTCCGGATGGCAATCTCCATGGGCATTCAACGCCTAGAGGTGCGCGGGGATTCAAACCTCACAATATCCCAAGTAAATGGAGACTTTGACGCCAAGGATCCGAAAATGGCAGCCTATCGTAATGCCGTCTTAAAAATGTCAGCTCGGTTCGAAGGACTCGAATTCCACCATGTAGCCCGGGATAATAACCAGGCGGCCGACGTGTTGGCACGCATCGGCGCAAAGCGCGATGCCGTCCCTCCAAACATCTTCCTGGAGCGGCTTTTTAAGCCATCTGTATTATGGGAAGAGGAGTCCGGAAACAACAACCCGGAACCAACCGCACCGCCCAACACTGAACATTCTGACACAATCGGTGGCCCAGCCAATAAAATAACACCTTCAGCCCACGAAATAATGGCAGTCATTGCCCCGTGGACGGAACCATTCCTAGCCTACTTAATTAGGCAGGAACTTGCCGAAGACCAAAACGAGGCCCGCTGCATAGTACGGCGATCTAAAGCCTACAAGGTCCATGAGGGAGAGCTTTATAAGAAAAGCACAACCGGAGTCCTTCAAAGGTGCATCTCCGAAGAGGAAGGGCGAAACCTTCTGGCTGAAATTCACGCCGGACTCGGCCGGCACCGCGCCGCAGCCCGGGCCCTTGTAGGCAAGGGCTTCCGTACAGGATTTTATTTGCCGACGGCCCGGGCAGATGCTCAGGACAGTCCAACGATGCGTCGGTTGCCAGCTATTTGCTAATCAAAGCCACATGCCACCCACCGCCCTCAAAACTATACCCATCACTTGGCCGTTCGCGGTCTGGGGGCTTGGCATGGTTGGACCCCTTAAAGGGGGAACCCACAAGCAAAAATACCTATTGGTCATGGCAGACAAATTCACCAAATGGATAGAAGCCAAGCCGGTTAAAATGGCCGAATCCGGACCTGTGATAGACTTCATATCTGGGGTAGTACACCGTTATGGCGTCCCCCACAGCATCATAACTGATAACGGCACGAACTTCACGGCTGACGAGGTTAAACTCTGGTGTAAAAATATGGGCATCAAGCTCGACTACGCTTCAGTCTATCACCCTCAAACTAACGGTCAAGTCGAATGAGCAAATGGTCTGATCATGAGCGGCATTAAACCCAGGTTAGTGCGGTCCCTCACGGAATCTAACACGCACTGGGTGGAGGAGCTCGACTCCGTACTCTGGGGGCTGCGGACCACGCCAAATCGCACTACCGGATTCACACCATTTTTTATGGTATATGGCGTAGAGGCAGTTTTGCCCTGCGATATAATTCATGACTCACCTCGCGTGCGCATGTACGAAGAAAGAGAAGCCGAGTTGGATCGGCAGGACAGTTTGGACGCATTGGAAGAGGAGCGCGACGTGGCAAAAGCTCGTTCCGCATTCTGTCAGCAGCAGGCTCGAAGATATCAAAGCAGAGAAGTACGGGCCAAAACTTACAATGTTGGCGAACTAGTTCTACGCCTGCCGGACAAGAAAAAGGACAAACTCAAGCCCAAGTGGGAAGGTCCCTTCATCATCGATCAAGTCCTGACCAGTGGAGCATACCGTCTACGAAACGCATCGAACAACCGACTCAAGCCGAACCCATGGAACGCAGCCCGTCTCCGAAGATTCTACGCCTAGCGCCGGACTCAGAGTTCGTCTCCTTCCTCCGTCCACATTTTAAACTTTAGCTATCTTTTGTTTCTCTCTTCCTTCCTCCTTTTTTCGTAAAGCCTTTGTGGGCTGATCTGCGCATTGTTCGCACACACTTGACGTGCTGCTCACACTCATTATACCTGGGGGCTTCTTTAACAGAAGCTTATTTATACGGGCTTCAGGCCCAACACATGCGTCACACTTCCGCATGTACCTTTTACTCACCATTATATGCATCGATATGACTTAAGTTTTGGCCAACCTGGGTTGCCTGGCTCCTGTGCTTACCCCTACTGTCGGTGTCAAAACCGGCGGATCTCGGGTAGGGGGCCCCGAACTGTGCGTCTAGGCGGATGGTAATAGGAGACAAGGGACACGATGTTTTACCCAGGTTCGGGCCCTCTCGATGGAGGTAAAACCCTACGTCCTGCTCGATTAATATTGATGATATGGGTAGTACAAGAGTGGATCTACCACGAGATCAAGGAGGCTAAACCCTAAAGCTAGCCTATGGTATGCTTGTTGTAATGTATGTTGTCCTACGGACTAAAGCCCTCCGGTTTATATAGACACCGGAGGAGGCTAGGGTTACACAGAGTCGGTTACAATGGTAGGAGATCTACATATCCGTATCGCCAAGCTTGCCTTCCATGCCAAGGAAAGTCCCATCCGGACACGGGACGGAGTCTGCAATCTTGTATCTTCGTAGTCTTGGAGTCCGGCGGACGATGATAGTCCGGCTGTCCGGACACCCCCTAGTCCAGGACTCCCTCAGTAGCCCCTGAACCAGGCTTCAATGACGATAAGTCCGGCGCACATAATGTTCGGCATTGCAAGGCGGGTTCCTCCCTTGAATAACCCAGAGAAGATCATGAACACCAGGATAGCGTCCGGCTCTGCAAAATAAATTCCACATTCCACCGTAGAGAGAATAATGCACATAAATCCAATCTGCTGACGTATTTTGCGGCATGACATCACACTGCTACCAGGCCATTACTCGAATCGTTTTTTATTATACCACCTCAGCACGTTTAGCGAAGCGGTTTCCTTGGCACGTCTTGTCGAAGCAGAGATCGTGCTCCCCTTATTCCGGGATTCTCATCAATACGAGCGTGGGTAATCCAACCGTGCCCGTCGCCACGCCTCCTCTATCGAAGGTGAATCCCGAACGGTCACGGAGACGGCTCTTGGTATTTTCCCCTTTATAAGGGGACTGAGGCTCGTTTCTTTTTCTCAATCTTCCCTCGAATCCTCTCTTTGCTCCAAGTTCCAACACCCAGAGCCCCAGATTCGAGCACTTCGGATCTTCAACAATGTCCGGCTCCGACCTTCAGGGCCGGTGGATGCCCTCCTCCGTCACGGAGGAGGACGTGTTAAAGCTGCGTGAGGCCAAGTACCTATCCTATGAGATTTCGCACAGGTTGCCTGCCCAAGGGCAGGCCGTGCCCGCTCCCGAGCCCGGTGAGTACGTTGTCTTCGTATCCCACCTCCGTTGGGGTTTAGGCTTCCCGACGGACCCCTTCGTGAGAGGGCTCATGTTCTACTACGGGCTGGATTTTCACGACTTGGCTCCGGAGTCCATCCTCCATATCTCCGCATCATTATCATCTGCTAAGCCTTCCTCCGCGTCACTCCCCACTTCGGCCTGTGGCTGAAGACCTTTAATGTGGAGCCGAAGATGATCGGGGGGTGTCAAGCGGAGTGCGGCGGGGCGGCCATAAGCAGAAGGGCCGATGCCCCGTGGCCCGAGGGCTCATTCCAAGAGGAGCTCGGCTTGTGGCAGCAGGAGTGGTTTTATATCACCGCTCCAAAGGGCAGCAAGCAAAAGCCGCCACCTTCATTCCGCTCGGGACCCCCACGCCGACTGATGTCGTGGGTCAACCAAGGGCTCAATTGGGGGCCGTCCAAAGACGTGCCTTCATTGCAGGGCCGGATTCGAGACCTCCAGGCGAGGGAGATCAATCTGGTGGTGGTGATGCAGGTTATGCTAATCAGGCGTCTTCTGCCCTGCAAACGCCGTCCTCTCCGGTTATGGGAGTTCAATCCGGAGGGACCACGAATTCTCCAACACTTCATGGGTACGACACCCGTGGAGATGTACAAGTTGTTCTTCGGACCGCAGGTGGCGTGTCCGGAATTGACCGAGGACGCACGCCTAAGCTGCAATCGCCCGGATACTCAGGTAAATAGCTCAGAGTCCGGACGTTCTATTTATCCGCTTTTCTAGAATTCACTTCCTGACCCATTACTCTTCATCAGGAGTGGGTAGCGCGATCGAAGCTGATAAGGTGTCCGACCCCCCTCCCAGAGACCGCACTGGAGCCCGTGCTGGTCAGAATGCTGGAGGTCGCGCCCGAAGAAAGGGGCGATGGGGAAAATAGAGTTAATACCTCGCCCAAAGGGGCGCCTGAAGAGGGGGGATCGAAAATCCCTCCTGCTAGGGGGAGAAGAGGACCGCCTCCGAAGACCTGGAGACCAAAGCCTCTAAGCGGGAGAAGAAATCTCCACCGGAGGGTCCTGCGTCCGGGGAGAACCCGGACGTACAATCGTCTCTAAAGGATCAGCTCTCCAGCGAGCCGTGAGTAGAGAAGGGGGAGTTCATTAATAAGAAAATACCTCCATTTGTGCTTCTGTGGATAACCGAAGTTTTGCTTTACAGTTTGGATTTGCGGACTTCTCAGATGAGTTCGTCTTCGGGGGATCTTCGTCCGGAGATGATGGAGAGCGAAACGCCCCCGACTGCTGCGTCGCCGGACAGGGCAGACGAACCTGAAGTATCGTCACAGAGGGTGTCCCCGAGTCCGGAGGGGCCGGAGAGTTCGGCGCCCACTAGTGTCCGGCCGGGAGAACTAAAGAATCTGCTTGAGAGGGCGTCCATCTCAGAAGATCACCGTGCTTTGATGCGTATGGTGATTGGAAGGATTTCGTCCGCCGAAAGCGGATTGCATAATGCTGCCAGGAGTTTGCTGGCGGGATTTGAGGTACGCAAGAATAATGCACCTTTTTGACATTTTTGCACATAAAAGTGTGCCCTGTATAGATAGTAGCCCCTGAGACTCGGTAGGTTGTCGAAAGCGACAGCGTGCCGAGGATCAAAATCTCAAGTAATGAATGTCGCCATTCCTATGCAGGTGGCGGATAGTCCGAGGGCTAGCCGGACTAGTGGAGTTGCCGAGTTAATGCGGCAACTTGATGTGGCGGATGCGGACATCGCACTTGTCAACCGGTGACTTGACGAGTCGCAAGGTAAATAAATTCTCCACAGTCGCTTATTTAAGGGGGTCAAAGCCCGCCTCTGATAATGTATATGCTGTGATACAGACGGTGCTGCTGCTGTGGAGAGCCTTCGGGCCGAACTTGCTCAAGCTAAGGAGCAAGCCCGAAGGAGTGATGCGGCTGCCTCGAGGGCGGCCGAGGAGTTGAAAGCCGAAAAGGCTGCACACTGCCTAAGCAGGGAAAAGATGGCCGAATTGGCCGTGAAATTAAAAGATGCTGCCGACCGCAATGAGACTCTTGAAAAGGAGCACTTATCGGAGCGGGAAGACCTGGGGAAGGCCACCGCCGAGGCCAAGGATGCCCGTTCTGCAATGCGGGCTATGAAGGAGGAGCTGCGCCAGGCCGGAGATATTGTGGCTGGCAAGCCTTTTCTGTTGCGTCGCCGGTTTACGGATCAAAAGTATGCTCAACTTGGCCAGCTGTGGGGTCCGGAGGATCCATATATGGACTTAGCAGCAAGTGCGGCTGATGCCGTTGAGCATTTCCGGAGCCAGAAGGATCACAAGACGGAAGAGCTATTTTGGTCTCAATTCCATAGTCCGGATCGTTCACTTCCGTTGACCGATCGGTTGGCCGAATGGGCCAAGCTAAATAGATTGTCCAGACTTGCCATGACTGACATCGTGGCTCATGTCTGGCCAGAGAGGCCCAAGGCGACGAGCTATTTCGGCTTATTGCAGCAATTTCTTGGAGCGGTGCCGCATATCAAGGAGATGAAGCGATTGGCCTGCATCGAAGGCGCGCGGATGGCTCTTGCCCGTGTGAAGACATATTGGACAGAGATGGATGCCACCGCTATTGCCGCCCAGGGTTTGGGCGAAAGCCGGTTACCCGCCGAGCACTATTTTGGGGAAGTTATGCGTGGCGCTCGTGTAATAGAGTCGCAGTGCTCGAAAAATGTCACGTTCAAATGAACGTTTTAGCTTGTAAAATGATGATTATGCTATAATTGCTTTTTATACTTGTGCGTCCCAAGTAGTAAAATATCTCTTATGCGGCCGTTTACGTATACATTTGTATAACCTGAAAGATTGCAGTCTTCGGCTTCAGCCCCCACGCACAAGGTGCGGGGGTGTTCGCAAAAATAGCGCGTTTTCACACTTAATCCGACGTCTAGGTCCTATTAAGGAGGTGGTAGCGTAGCAAACGAGGCAATCTGGACTATAATGCTTTATCACTTTCACTTAGCCAGTAGAGTTCGAGGGTGGGGCTACGATATAGCCCCTTGGGGCACCGCGCTTCTCCGAGTTCGAGGCGCGTGTGTGCCTGACCGGGAAACGGTCCTTCGTCAAAGCGGGGAATTCTAAACATTCCGGTAGTCGATCGAGTGGTTGACCAGTCTCTCGCTATATCATGACAGTCAGTTTTCGGCTTTCTCTACTGAGGTGCTCGCCCAGCCGAACTGGGGCACAATCGCAGTAGTTCTCCTGGTGCCGCATTAGCCGATGATACGGAACGTAAGGCAGCAAAACACAGGAGCCGGGCAAACCCAACATTTGACCAAAGACATGATTCGGAGCTGATGCATATAATGCCTAACTCGAGACGCCAAACACTCCCTAAGGTGTTCGGTCTTTATAATAATGGGCAGAACAATGCCCTAAGCCCCTAGTGTCCAGGTACGGGCATGGTCCTCTGACGCGGCCGATGCCAAAACGTCAGGCTCTGCTTTGGTTATAGGGAGAAACCAAGGGAGAATAACAACAAGAGACAGTAAAAAAGGTTTACGCAGGGTCTTAATCTGAAAAGAATCCTCGCGACGGGTCCCTACTGCACGTCTGCGCCTGTGTCTCCGTTGTGCCGTTATCCCGGACGGGTGTGCACGTTGTTCATCTGTAAAAAGAGAGGAACTTAGTTTGAAAAGAACTCGTGCGAAAAAAGTATATGTGAAAGAAGAAATATAAATAAGTAAAGCGGGGTCTGTATGAACTCGCTGTTGTTTGTGCGCGCAGCCCCTTGTGAAGGGATGTGTGGCTAGGGAGCCCCTAGCTTACTTATGCCGGATTCGTCTATCCGTGTCCGGGGTCTTTAAGTGACCCTCGCACTGAAATGATGTCACGTGGACCGGGCATCTTGAGTGTAAGAGACGCGTAATGTGGTATGGCGTTGAAACGGACAAAAGCCTCTCGTCCCAAGAGTGCTTGATATCCACTTTTAAATGGGACGATATGAAAGATTAGTTTTTCGCGTCGAAAGTTGTTCGGTGATCCGAACACAACTTCTAGTAATATGGATCCTGTGCACTTGGCGTAAGGGCCTGGCGTCACTCCTTTGAAGGAAGTGTGGCTGTGTCGAATTTTAGTAGGGTATATCCCCAACTTGCGGACTGTGTTTGGATACAGCAGGTTTAAGTCGCTGCCTCCGTCCACCAGGACTTGAGTAAATTGTAGTCCGTCGATTATAGGATCCAATATCAGGGCAGTCCATCCTGCTTTCGAATGCTTCTGGAATAATCCAGGTGGTCGAAAGTGATTAGTTTTGATATCCAATCTCTATGGTCTGCTGGGTTGGACCGTGCAAGGCTCTTTTTAGAGGGTGCCGCACTATTTTTCTGTATTATCACATGAAGTGAGTTTACTGCTTTGACCTCTTGTGGGAAAGTCTTTTGCTTTCCGGTGCTCTGCTGGTGGGGTTTATCGTCTTCGCTTGACGCGCCGAGCCCCTTGTGTTCGGCGTTTAGTCGGCCGGACTATTTGAAAACCCAACAATCTCGATGGGTGTGGTTTGCAGGCCTTCCGGGGGTACTGTGGATTTGACATATCCGACCCAAAATCTTGTTTAAGTTGGATAGCTCGTCGCTGTCGTCCTTAAGAGGCGGTGTTTTGTTGTTTGGCCGCGAGCTTTTGAATCCGGCGTTGACTGCCGTGCTCTTTGGGCTTTTCTCTTTATTCCGGCGCTGCTCTTTTCTGCGCCGTGATTTTCCGTTTCCATCTCTTATGTCGGATGTACTTGGGTCGCTGGTGCTGCATCTTGCTAGCCAGCTATCCTCTCCCGCACAGAAGCGGGTCATGAGGCTTGTTAGCGCGGACATTGTCCTCGGTTTCTCTTGGCCGAGGTGTCTGGCAAGCCATTCGTCTCGAACGTTGTGTTTAAAAGCCGCTAAAGCTTCGGCGTCCGGACAGTCGACTATTTGGTTCTTTTTGGTGAGGAACCTGTTCCAGAATTTGCGCGCTGACTCTCCGGGCTGTTGAGTTATATGACTTAGATCATCTACATCCGGAGGGCGGACATAAGTCCCTTGAAAATTTGCTCTAAACGCGTCCTCGAGCTCTTCCCAACTTCCAACAGTGTTTTTTAGGAGGCTTTTAAGCCAATGACGGTCTGGCCCTTTGAGCTTGAGGGGTAGGTATTTTATGGCGTGGAGATCATCTCCTCTGGCCATGTGTATGTGTAGTATATAATCTTCTATCCAGACTCTAGGGACTGTTGTTCCATCGTAGGCCTCTATGTTTATGGGTTTAAATCCTGCTGGGAATTCATGGTCCAGCACCTCATTGGTGAAACATAGTGGGTGTGCGGCGCCCCTGTATTTGGGTGTGCCACTATCTTCGGACACTTGACGTGTTGCATTGCTTCTTGGGGCCTTCTTCTTTGGCCCGCAAATGGACCTGGCTGGGCCATCTGTCTTTCCAGGTTCATTAGTCGGTTTATGTGCGGCGCCGCTTTCAGAATTTGGCCTATCATCTGGCCGTCTATCCAACCAGGCAGCCTCTTTATTTTTTGACTGTGGGGGCTCTATGGCCTCCTCGTCAAATTCTGGCAGCAGCTTGCACTTCGGGTAGCTCTTTGATTGGTGGCCATTGCCGTATTTATCCGCGGTTTTGAGCACTTTGCTCTACCTCATTCTGAGTGTGTCTTCCGCTGTTTTGAGCTTCCGTTTTTCCTTCTTCAAGCTTCTTGCGGTGTTGACGAGTCTTTTCCGAAGGTTTTTACTCTCCGGCGGCGTGTCCGGCATGAGGTCGTCCGGACTGTTGTTTTCGCCGGGCCTGGACTGATTATCTGACTCGTCCTGTTCGGACGGTTGCTTATCTGCATGTTCGTCGTCCACTTGTGTGCCCTGTTGTATTGCGGGGTCATTAGGAGCGCTGTTGTTGTCGAGGCGGGACTTAGGGCGGCGTCTGCGCCGCCGTTTTGGTTGTTTGTCGGAGGGGTTATCTTCTGCCGCGGCCCGTTGGTCCTCGTTATCGCTCTCTTTTGGGGTATCCACCATATATACGTCGTATGATGAGGTGGTCCTCCCATGCCCTATAGGCGCTGGTTCTTGTTCGTCTCCGGCATCGTCGTCCATACCGTCGATGTCTTCGGAGTCATAGTCTAGCATGTCGGTTAGATCGTCGACAGTGGCTACAAAGTGGGTGGTGGGTGGGCTCTGAATTTCTTCGTCGTCCGTATCCCAACCATCCTGGCCATAGTCCGGCCAGGACTCTCCTGATAGCGAGAGATGCTTTAGCGAATTTAGGATGTCGCCAAAGGGCAGGTGTTGGAAGATGTCCGTGGCGGTGAATTCCATAACCGGCGCCCAATCAGATTCGATTGGTAGGGGCGGGGGAGGTCCGGAGTCCGGCAAGGGGTCCGGCACCTCGGAATCACGAGTTTCGCGAGGGACAAGGTTAGTGTTCGGCTCCATCACCGTGGAAGTTGAAGCCCCCGAGGTGGCGTCCATCCACCGGTCCTCGATCTGGGCGATCGGCTCCGGACTAAGGGCCAAAGCGGATTCGAGTGCGGCCACCAAGGCACTGTTCGGCGGCAGAGCTAGTTCATGCCCATCATAACAGTGCGGTGCGCTTGGCTGTGGCTCGAGCTCGTCGAAGATCAAGTCTCCACGGACGTCGGCCGTGAAGTTTAGGCTTCCGAATCTGACCTGACGGCCTGGGGCGTAGCTTTCGATCTGCTCCAGATGGCCAAGTAAGTTAGCCCGCAGTGCGAAGCCGCCGAATACGAAGATCTGTCCGGGGAGGAAAGTCTCACCATGGACAGCGTTGTTGATTGAAGAGGCCATCTAGCCTATCGGTGACGACACAGAGGAACTCTCAATGAAAGCACCAATGTCGGTGTCAAAACCGGCGGATCTCGGGTAGGGGGTCCCGAACTGTGCGTCTAGGAGGATGGTAACAGGAGACAAGGGACACGATGTTTTACCCAGGTTCGGGCCCTCTCGATGCAGGTAAAACCCTACGTCCTTCTCGATTAATATTGATGATATGGGTAGTACAAGAGTGGATCTACCACGAGATCAAGGAGGCTAAACCCTAAAGCTAGCCTATGGTATGATTATTGTAATGTATGTTGTCCTACGGACTAAAGCCCTCCGGTTTATATAGACACCGGAGGAGGCTAGGGTTACACAGAGTCGGTTACAATGGTAGGAGATCTACATATCCGTATCGCCAAGCTTGCCTTCCACGCCAAGGAAAGTCCCATTCGGACACGGGACGGAGTCTTCAATCTTGTATCTTCGTAGTCTTGGAGTCCGGCGGACGATGATAGTCCGGCTGTCCGGACACCCCCTAGTCCAGGACTCCCTCACCTACGTTCCCGATTGTTCGGCTAGGAGGTAAAGGGAGCACCTATGCGATTGTTACTGCCGGGTCAGCCGGATGTGTACCTCAGACTGGGTGAAGCCGAAAGCTAGCGTTCTTAAGGGAATATTCGGTCGGTGACTTGAAAGATGATTTCTTACTTATTTATTTATCTGCCCCCAAATGCTTTTCTGCTCTTTTCGCAGTCCGGACATGCACTTTAGGGCATGCCTCCCAGGGAAAGGAACCCCTAACGGAACTATTCTCCCTGGAAGATGTTTCTTACTATCCATGTAATATAACATAACTAGTTGGGCACTTGTCTGATAAAGCACTAATGACCCCTACGCCTGGTCTCCATGCATGCCCCGGTTTTTTCATAACCGTGAGGGTATTCGGACACACTCTGGACTGTTGGGTCCCGAGGTTGAAGCGAAAAGGTCCGCAAAGACAAATGATCTACAATCCAGCTAGAAGGCATTTTACATGTCATTTTAAAATTACATCGTCAAATTGGCTGATTGTACTCCTCTTCAATCCCATCTAACAGGCTGTCTAGTTTACAGTCCCATTGGGAATACTTCACGGCCAACTCTACTTGGCCGTACATTAAGCTCACAGGGATCTCCTTCCCATCGGGCCCCACAGGTCCGACCTCGGCCATGTGGTTTGGATCAGCCTTCGTGTACCGCGTCTTCACCATGGCCCAGGCCTCCCTGGCGCCTTGACGGCAGGCCGATATCTTCCACACACGGAAGCGCTGCCGTGCTCCCTGAAGCTTCTCTGCAAGCCCTCCAAGACCCTCGGGTAGGGAGACGGATGGCCATAAGGCCTGGACGACGCCGCTCATCGCCTGCCGAACACATTCATGCAGTTGCAGCAGCTCGGGAAGTAGGTCACCCGTTGAACCGGGCATTTCCTCCGCAGGACGACCGGTGAGCACACCTACAGACACATTTCTGTCAATTGACTTCCTCGCCGAACTCCTCCTTTCAAAAGAGTTTGCTCAAGCACTTACTGTAAATGCCGCGACGATGCCGCCGACTCTCCTTCACGGAGTCAGACAGCTGGACCCAAACATCTATCAGTTCTTCGCCCAGCTGGGTGTTGGCATCTTGGAGTTTGTTCCTCTCCTGCTGCACCCTCATAAGAACCTTCTCGCCGGCCTTCAACTGGCGCAGTAGATGTTGCTTGTTCGGATCTAGTCCGGCACAATCTGCAATATTATTGTCAGACTTATACACACACCGCACTTCATAAACTACTTATCTTTTTGAAATATGTGTTACCAGAGGGGGTCTCTGTGGCTCCCCCTGCGGTGGCTAGTGCGGCCTCAAGTTGGGCCTTGCACTCTTGAAGCTCCTGGGACAGGTGGGTATTCTTCTCCGTAAGATCCTGCATAACAAATGATCCTTAAATCAGTTATCCTAACTATTTTAAGTCTCGGGGGCTACTAGCATATATAACTATTAAAATTTCTCACCCGTATGTCTTTCACATACTGTTCCGTGGCTCTGGTTAAACCATCTCGAGCGGCACGGAGGTGCGTGTCTCCCGCATTAAAGGCATTCAACGCCTCCGGGGAGAAACACGTGTCACGAAGAACTGTCCGGCGGCACCTGTGATTCATGGCACTCTCCACCTCAGACCTGGTGGCGGACAGCCTGTCGGCATCCTCCGTTGGAGGAGCATCCGGCTCACGCCTTGTGTTCGCCTCCCCCTCCGGACCAGGCATTGGAGCCTGGCTGGCGGAGGCTTGATTGGCAACCTCTCCGGACATAGTCCGGCGAGCGCTCTTTCTCCTGGAAAAATCATGAGCGTTAATATACCTCCTAGGGATCTTTCCCTTAAATACGATGGTGCGCCATACCGTTGCGGCGACGTTTCGATTCGCGCCGCACTCCTCTTCCTCCTGCTAGGCCGAACTGACCCTTGTTGGTCAGCCGCCGCGGGTTTGGCTTCCCGCCTTAAAGGCACCTCCTGCGGGGCACCGTTGGTATACAGTGGTCAGAAATAGGCATGGATGAGTAATAATGTCAGGACTATGGTCACAGTTACCTGGGAAGCCGGAGATAAACCGGGGTAGTCGGCCGTAATGGCGACCAAAGCATTGTCCATGCTAAGTTGCTGGAACACCCCATCGATCAGCTCCACCTCTATGTCCGGATCCTCTTCGGAGGCCGGATCAAGGGATCATCCCGGATCCTCGGGTTGTGGAGTCAGGCTGTGTATGCCCTCTACATCCCGGCGCAGTTCCTGTGTCGAAATAACAAAGTAAGACAATTAACTTTGGAAATACGGATCGGATAGATAAACGTCCGCTTACCCAGCTCCGAGGGTTATTCATGGAGAATCCATTCAATGGACTCGTGCGGAGAAAGTCCTCTTTCTCCCCCTTGTACAAACCGGACAGGATCTTCACCAGATCAGCAACCGATCCCGGCCCCTTGCGGCCATGACGGGTGGCGTCATTCTCCCCGTTGAAATCCCACATGGGGTGGCCCCTATATTGGAGCGGCTGCACCCCTCGCATGATGCACGTGGCCACGACTCCAATCATGGTCAATCCGGAATGAGCCAGTAACCTTATCCGGCCCATCAGATATTGGACGCTGCTATCATTCTCCCGTTGAGGGCTCCGCGGGCGCCAACTCAGGCGTTTCTTCAATGGAGCATTGCTGAACTCCGGGAGGCCAATCCGAACTGGGTCTGGCAGTGGGGCGTCTTCCATATAAAACCATTCCGAAGGCCAGTCTTCAGACGCCTTCTTCAGGGTTCTGGATAGATATCCGGTCCCGGTGATGCGCCATATTTCGGCTCCGCCCACTTGATATATCGACCCCTCGTGAGAATGGGGTACGAGGCAAAACAATCTCTTCCACAGCGCAAAATGGGCCTCGATGCCCAAGAACAGCTCGCAAAGGGCTACAAAGCCCGCGATGTGCAAGATGGAGGCAGGTGTAAGGTGGTGAAGCTGGAGCCCATAGAACTCCAGGAGCCCCTGGAGAAACGGATGTATGGGGAATCCGAGTCCCCTTATTAGATAAGGGACGAAGCATACCCGCTCTCCTTTGGAGGGATTGGGGGCGCTCTCTGCCTGCTTTCCACCTTTGTAGGTGGCCAGTCCGACTCGAACCGGAACCATGAAGGCTGGGGGAAGGTATCCCTCCGCTTGGAGCGTCACCAGCTCGCTGTGCGGGACTGAACATCTCCTCCAATCTCCTGGCTGAGGGTTGGGAGCGCGAGAGGAGGAGCCGCGTCGACTGTCCATGATGGAGTGGATTTTTGTCAGAGGCGCTTCGATGAGTACTCGCGGAAGGAGGATGGTGTGATTCGGATCTAGATCCTTGCCTCTCTTATAGGCAGCTTATTCGCGCAGCTAGGGGGTAAAACGAAAATACCCTGGCTTTTCGCATTCATACAACACGTGGAAGAGGGCCATTATTGGACGTGGAAGCCAAGGAGCGCAACATTTATAAGGAAGCCGGACACTATTCGGCAAGCGCATGGAATTTGGAGGAGAACCCGCCTTGCAAAGCCGAAGACAATATATGCGCCAGACTAATCGTCATTGAAGCCTGGTTCGGGGGCTACTGAGGGAGTCCTGGACTAGGGGGTGTCCGGATAGCCGAACTATCATCATTGGCCGGACTCCAAGACTATGAAGATACAAGATTGAAGACTTCGTCCCATGTCCAGATGGGACTTTCCTTGGCGTGGAAGGCAAGCTTGGCAATACGGATATGTAGATCTCCTACCATTGTAACCGACTCTGTGTAACCCTAGCCCTCTTCGGTGTCTATATAAACCGGAGGGTTTTAGTCCATAGGACGAACAACAATCATACCATAGGCTAGCTTCTAGGGTTTAGCCTCCTTGATCTCGTGGTATATCCACTCTTGTACTACCCATATCATCAATATCAATCAAGCAGGAGTAGGGTTTTACCTCCATCGAGAGGGCCCGAACCTGGGTAAAAACATTGTGTCCCTTGTCTCCTGTTACCATCCTCCTAGACGCACAGTTCAGGACCCCCTACCCGAGATCCGCCGGTTTTGACACCGACAGGAACCAAGTTTGGACATTAATTGAGAAGCCCGACAACAACCACAACATCATCGGTACCAAATGGGTGTTTCGCAACAAGCAAGATGAAGATGGACAATTAGTTCGCAACAAAGCACGTCTCGTCGCCCAAGGCTACACACAAGTCGAAGGTATGGACTATGGTGAGACTTACGCTCCCGTTGCTAGACTTGAGTCCATTCGCATCTTACTTGCCTATGCTAATCACCATGACATCACCTTGTACCAAATGGACATTAAAAGTGCTTTTCTAAATGGTGAAATAGAGGAGGAAGTTTATGTTAAGCAACCTCCCGGCTTTGTCAATCCTAAGAAACCCAATCATGTTTACAAACTTCACAAAGCTCTTTATGGTCTTGAACAAGCTCCTAGAGCGTGGTATAAATGCTTGACCAAGTTCCTTATTGAAAAAGGCTTTGAAATTGGGAAAATTGATTCTACTCTTTTTACTAAAAGGGTTAATGGAGAACTATTTGTGTGCCAAATCTATGTTGATGATATTATATTTGGTTCAACTAACCCTCATTTTAGTGAAAAGTTTGGGAAGCTAATGTCAGAGAAGTTTGAGATGTCTATGATGAGTGAACTCAAATTATTTATTGGTTTGCAAATCAAGCAAACTAAGGAAGGAACTTTTGTTGCTCAAACGAAGTACACTAAGGACTTATTCAAGAAGTTCAATATGCAAGAATGCAAAGGTATGTCTACACCCATGCCTAGTAGTGGACATCTTGACTTGACCAAAGATGGTGAACCGGTTGATCAAAAAGTTTATCGCTTAATGATTGGTTCATTGTTATATCTATGTGCTTCACGTCCCGATACCATGCTAAGTGTGTGCATGTGTGCATGATATCATGCTTCTCCTAAAGAATGTCATCTTAAGGCCGTGAAAAGGATAGTGAGATACTTAATCCATACACCAAAATTTGGCATTTGTTATCCTAAGAGGACCTCTTTCAATCTTTTTGGCTACTCCGACTCGGACTATGCCGAAGACAAGGTTGATAGAAAGTCCACTTCGGGTACTTGTCAATTTCTTGGTATATCTCTTGTATCTTGGTCTTCCAAGAAACAAAACTCGCTATCCTTATCCACCGCCGAAGCGGAATACATTGCCGCTGGTTCATGTTGTGCTCAATTACTTTGGATGACCCAAACTCTTAAAGATTATGGGATATATGTGAAACATGTTCCATTGCTTTGTGACAATGAAAGTGCTATCAAAATTGGTCATAATCCCGTGCAACATTCTCGAACTAAGCATATTGAAGTTCGTCATCATTTCATTCGAGATCATGTTGCTAAGGGTGACATTGATCTTAAGCATGTTCGCACCGAAAAGGAATTAGCGGATATATTCAGTAAACCTCTTGATGAGAAAGTGTTTTGCAGGTTAAGAGGAGAATTGAACATCATTGATGCGTCAAACTTGGAGTAGAAACTCCATTGGACACATGCAAGACATGAGCTTATGACTAATCCTTGATATCTCTCTTATGATGAAAATCTTATGTCCTGGATATATTTTATCTTGCATGTTATCTAGCCCATGTAGGTACTTGGATGAATCTAATTCCATGAGGTTGTAACCTACTCATATCTTGAGCAATCTCTACATCACCAAGTCTCTACACTATGGTGGTTGAAGACAAGGAAGCACGAAACCATTCAAGCATATCCTTTGACAAATTCTATGTTGAGCTTCATGATTGTCATTTTTGGATACACAAGTGCTCTTCCTTGCAAGAACTAACCCATGTAGGTAGATGGACTCAAATTCCAAGTGGTGCTCCAAATTCTTGATGAGCTACATCAACCTTGAGCAACCCACACAAGTTCAACTACATGTTCAACACCACCAACCAAGGTATGTTATTCCATCTTAGAGAAGCTTTACTCCAAGTCATGAGCTAAAGCAACTCGACAAGATGTGAATACATCAATATGCTTAAAAGAAAAATGGCAACCCCATTTTGAGCTTAAACGATGAGTATGACCTATGATCAAGTGATATCACTTGACTCCTAAGTCAATATACTCTAACATAGGTGACTTTGTCGCCGACCATCTCTAGATGAAGTTCTCTTGTGTTGTTCTCAGTGTTTTTGCATTTGACTCATGCATATCAGTTTCCCCTTTCAAAAAAAAACTTCATCTAGATTTCTTTCTGTTTGCTCTGCATTTTCTGCATCCAATTCATTGTATATCTTTCAGTAAATTCCTTGCAAATCTTTGTAAGATCTTACTAGTCTAGTGAGCTGAGGTGACAAGTGTTTTCTCTGCGATGAATTCGGTTTCACCGATTTGTTGTTTTCGGTACAACCGAAGCATACCACTCGGAGCCACCGATTTCACAACAGGAAAACCAGTTTGCCACTTATTCCTTGATTCCTCTGATCCAGCTCCACTCAATGAATCTTGTCCTCTACAAGCATCACATTTTTATCATTGCTTTGTGATGTGACTCAAGGACCAAACCCATTCGACAGATTCCAGAAAACCCTTTTTAGAAATTGATGTCAAAGGGGGAGAGAGAGATCACATCAAAGCTTATCATTTAGAGAAAGATCACATCAGAGAAAGAGTATATCACCTCCTCGGGGGGAGAGAGATCCTCAGGGGGAGAGAGATCTCCAGGGGGAGAGAATATTTAAGTAGAAAGTATTTCTCAAGGATCCCAGATGCTTGGTGTTCAAGAGGAGAGATGCTACATGTCTTCTTGAGGGGAGAGACATGTTCATATGATCTTTTGTGCTTATTTGCATTAGTTTGCATTAGCTCTGTTCATTTATATCGTTCAGCTCTGATTTTCTATTCCCTATCTTCTCCCAGTATCCCATGCTAGATTTAGGGGGAGCAAGACATCTAAGGGAAAGAAATCATTTAAATTCATTGCATATCTTTACTCTTGGGGACATGTCTAATCCAATGTGGTACTTAGTACTCACTCTCTACATGTCATCCCAGTCTTGGTATTCTTGTGGTTTCTTTTGTTTGCTATGGCTAGTAGGTGCATCTGTGTTATCTAACCTTGTTTACGCAGGTTCATTCCATCCTAAGCCAACTCAAGACTACAAGGTAAGTATATGCATCACAATCATGTGTATGAGGAACTTTTGCTGATGTACATACTGTTTGCAAGAAGGACTCATGAGCATGAAGGTATTTTCTTTAATATTATCTGCTCTGATGCATATGGCCAAGATACATGTAACACATTTCCTACTCTATCATGGTTATTCTCTCACATGCTTTTATATTCCATATTCACATGATTGCATACATGTAGGGGGAGCCTATGCTTGTTGCATGTCCTTCGAAAGCTTTACTTGCTATTCTCTATAACTTTATCTAAAGCTTTGATGTATGTTGTCATCAATTACCAAAAAGGGGGAGATTGAAAGCACAAGTGCTCCCTAGGTGGTTTTGGTAATTAATGTCAACATATCTCTTGTTGGACTAACACTTTTATCTAGCATGTTTCAGATAAGTTCAACAATGGAGTGGCATGGACTAAAGGATGTGGGAACTCCTTCAAGATGCTAAGGACTAAGGATTGGCTCAAGCTTCAAGCTCAAGACTCTTCATTTTACATTTTAGTGATCCAAGATCACATTGAGTCTATAGGAAAAGCCAATACTATCAAGAAGGGATGAGGTGTTGCTTAATGAGTTTCTTGCTCCACAGTGCTTAGTGATATGCTCCAAAACCCTCAACTACTTTCCCACTCCCACACATATGTCCTATACCTAAAGTCAAACTCGGCCCCACCGATTCTTTCTATCTGGCGCCACCGAGTTCAGATGTCATAGCCACTACCACAAACCCTAGGCAAATCGGTCTCACTGATAGGGATCTCGGTCCTACCGAGATGGGATTGTAATCTCTCTGTGTATGTCCATTACCAAAATCGGTTTCACCGAGTTTGAGCGATCGGTACTACCGAGATTACAATGCAAACTTCCTGGTTGACTCATTACCAAATTCGGTCCTACCGAGTTTGTGTAGTCGGTCCAACCGAGTTTGCCTGACCAACTCTCTGGAAAACTTATTACCAAAATCGGTCCCACCGAGTTTGTGTAATCGGTCTCATCGAGATTACGTTATGCCCTAACCCTGACCTTATCGGTCTTACCGAGTTGCATGTCGGTCCCACCAAAAATCCTAATGGTCACTAGGTTTACTTAATCGGTCCGACCGAGTTTGTTGAATCGGTCCCACCGAGTGTCACATCCCTAGTTCTGGTATGCACTAGGCTAGCCCTTCATGTGTGCATCATGTTTAAATTTCTCTTAAACCTGAAATGGGGATGTCCAAAACCCTAGCATCAAATGGAATTCAAATAGGTTCAACCTAAAAATATTTTCAACGAACCTGAAATGCCCTTCATAAATGTTCATCATTTTTGTTTTGGTCCAGAACCTCTGCCAAAAATGGTGCACACTTTTCTAGGACACTATGGGTTATTGAATTAAATCATACAGTATTTGTACTTGGACATTTAAATGCTATAAATTATTTTAAATGTCCAAATAATCATGAACTGAAATGATGGCTGTTGGAAATATTCCAAACAGTGCTCTCAAGCAGTTACATGATTTTTGAATAGGTTCTGGTATTTTTAATAAAGCCAAACATCTGCAGAAAAATAGAAAACAGAAATAAAAGGGAGAGAGAGCAAACTCACCTGGCTTACCTGTGCGGCCCAGCACTGCAGCTGGCCAGCCAGGAGCTGGCCCAGCCCACCACCGCCTCCTCCCTGTCATCTTCCTCCCTCGCCAGAAGGACGTAGGCGCGTGGCCGCCCCGCGCCGGCCACCTCCTCCCTCCCTGCCTGCCTGGCTCCTCCCCGGTGCTCCTAGACGACGCCACGGAGACGCCACGCACCCCCTCCAGGCTCCCTCACTCTCCCTCGCTCCTTTCCCCCCTCCTCTGCTCTCTCCCTCTCTGCCCGAGCACGCCGTTGCCGCCGCTCACTGCTGCTGCGCCCACCGCCGTTCCCTTGCACCGTGGCCGTGACCCCGAGCTCCGCCAGGACCCTAAGCCCCTCTACGTCGACCCACTGAAGCCCGGATGCCCCCAAGACGATGCCGCGGCGTTTCTTCCCCATCCATGGCCGCCGGATGCCGTCGCCGATTCGTTCAATCCCGCCCGTCCTCGAGCCCTCTGAGCATCCCCTTCCACTCTAGGTGAGCTCCTCGTCGTTTCGCCCCAAGTTCTGTTGCCCCGCTCGTTCGCTAGCTCTAACGCCACCCTGGCCGAAAGCTTGCTCGCCGCCGGCCCTGTCGCCACAGCCGCTGTAGCCACTGAAGCTTGCGCCTGAGCATTGCCCCGTGCTCAGCACGCTTCCAGGAGCCGGGCACGTCCACCCGTTCGTCCTGCTGCGCCTCGTAGCGCCGTCTCGAAGCACCTCCGAGCTCCGGCCGCCGCCGCGAGCTTGCCCCGGCGAGCTCCGGCCACCCCGCGCCCTCCCGCGTGCCTTCCCTGGATGCGCGCGAGCAAGGGAAACCTTCTGATGCCCTTGGCTTGGCCCAACACCACCTGTAGCGCCACTCCGGCAACCCTCCGCCGTGTTTTGAGGTCGCCGCCGGCCATTCTCTGGTGTGCTGACGTGGTCGGATTAGATTAGTCTAATTACTGTGTTTAGTCAAAGCTCATTCGCTGACAAGCGGGCCCCTCCTTAACTAACCACATGGTTATTCCCTGTTTAATTTAAGCTAATGCCCGTGGCCCACCGGTCAGTTTGACCTTGCCACCTCAGTGTTGACCTGACCCCACAAGTCTGTGACCCAGACAACACTATGTCACTGACCAGTGGTCCCCACTAGTCAGGTTTGACCTGAACCCGCCCTGTTGACCTGCTGACATCAGGGTGATGTCATGGTGACGCAATATGTATTTTCCGGATTTATTTTATTTCAGGAAATTCCAGAAAATGCCCTAAACTTCTAAAAATCATATAAATTCAACCGTAACTCCAAATGAAATACATTATATATGAAAAATGATCAGAAAAAATCCAATATATCCATCTGTACCATTTTCATGCATGTTAGAACAATTTTTGTTCACTGTTAGGTCAAACAATTAAATGGCATTTAAATAACCACATGTGGAGTTTGAATTTGAATCTTGGATTCAAACCAACTCCATTTAACCTACTGCTAGATGCATTAGCCCAATCAACAGCGTATTGCCATGTCATGATCATGCATCATATTGTGCATTGTATTGATCATGTTCTTCCTTGTTTGCCGGTGTTTGTCCCCTCCCGATAGACATGGTTTCGACGATGTGATCAATGACACCAATGAAGAGCTATACTATCTTCAGAAGTGCCAGGCAAGCAAAACCCCCTTGTTCATTCCGATACAATCCAACTCTCTCGCTCCTGCTCTCTTTTACTGCATTAGGACAACAACAATTCAACTGTTACTTGCTGCGGTAGCTGAACCCCTTTATGCTCTGAATGACCTGTCATTGCCACAGTAAATAGATGAAACCCACTAGCATGAGTAGGAGTTGTTTGAGCCCTGTTGTGCCTACTCATTCATGCTTGTTTGTCATGCCTACTACTACTTAGAGTTGAGTCAGGTCTGATTCATCGGGGATGAATCGGAGGTGTGTAAACATGTCCTACTGTGTATGAGCTAAGTGTGTGAACACGATTTGGTAAAGGTAGCGGTGAGAGGCCATGTAGGAGTACATGGTGGGTTGTCTCATTGTAGCCGTCCTCAGGAACCGAGTTCTGTGTTTGTGATCCATGAACAGTTACTACCACACATTGGGCTCCGGGTGCTCCAAGCTCTCTCGACTTATTAATCAACCTGATCTCTGTCCAGGAGTTCCAACTAGTTTCTGGTGTTTGTAGGTAGTGTTAGTAGTCTACCAAGTGGAACCCGGTACAGGTGGGCTTGGGACAGACTAGGCACAGTGGCCCGGTGTACCAAGTGGCACCCGGATGGTGGACTTGGGAACCCTGCACACATCGTTTGGGGCCGTGAGCGACACCCCGGCCGGATCTCCTTGAGGATGGAACCCAAATAGGCGATAAACCTGGTCGAGAGACTTGAGTGTTTAGGTAGGCCGTGGCCGACTCCCTCGCCCGGCTTCCGCTTGAAGGTTGCTGAGGTACATGACGTGTACAGGGCGATAAGTGGCGAGAGCGTGTGTGAAGAAGTACACCCCTGCAGGGTTATCATTATCTATTCGAATAGACGGATTCCTCGGATATGGAAACTTGGACCCCTTGTACAGTTCATAGACAAGTGAAAGTGGATACTCTAAAATACGCAAGATAAGTGTGAGTGCTATGGATGGCGTTCTCGTGGGGAGACGGGAGCGGATCCATAGTGGTGTATTGATATGGTGAATATGTGGACTCGTGTGCGCCACCTCAAAAGAGTTACTTGCAGGCGTAGTTCAGGATAGCCACCGAGTCAAAGCTGGCTTGCTGCAGTTAAACTCCACCACCCCTTTGTTGATAATGTTGCATATGTAGTTAGTTCTGATGTAAGTCTTGCTGGGTACATTTGTACTCATGTTTGCCTATTTTATGTTTTTGCAGAGAGACTTCAGTCTCGCTAGTAGTTTCGCTTGGACTTCGATGTTTAGCTTGTTACCTCAGCTACGATCTTGTGCCCTCGGCAAGATCTGGTAGTTAGTCAGGCTTCTTAGCCTTTTTCATTTGTAGATGTCTGTACTTAGACATGTTAAGCTTCCGCTTATGCTTTGACTTGTATGCTCTGAGTGTTGGGTCATGAGACCCATGTTTGTAATATCTCGCTCCTCGGAGCCTATTGAATAAAATACTTGAGTTGTAGAGTCATGTTGTGATGCCATGTTGTATTTGCACATATCGAGCATATTGCGTGTATGTTATTGAAATGCTTGGTATGTGTGGGATCTGACTATCTAGTTGTTTATCCTTAGTAGCCTCTCTTACCGGGAAATGTCTCCTAGTGCTTCCACTGAGCCATGGTAGCTTGCTACTGCTCCGGAACACTTAGGCTAGTCGGCATGTGTCCTTCTTCGTTCCTGTGTCTGTCCCTTCGGGGAAATGTCACGCGATGAATACCGGAGTCCTGTTAGCCCGCTACAGCCCGGTTCACCGGAGTCCTGCTAGCCCAGTGCTATAGCCTGGATTCACTCGCTGATGACCGACACGTTCGATGCTGGGTCATGGATACCTGTCCCTGTAATTTTGTGCCACTTTGGGTTTACGACTAGCCATGTCAGCCCGGGCTCCTTATCATATGGATGCTAGCAACACTATCATATACGTGTGCCAAAAGGCGCAAACGGTCCCGGGCAAAGGTAAGGCGACACTTGTGGGAATACCGTGCGTGAGGCCGCAAAGTGATATGAGGTGTTACATGCTAGATCGATGTGGCATTGAGTCGGGGTCCTGACACCGAGTTTGGTAAATTGTGTGTAACCGTTAGAATTTGTGTGGAGGCTATATATACCCCTCCACCTCCTCTTCATTCGTGGAGAGAGCCATCAGAACAAACCTACACTTCCAACTTACCATTTCTGAGAGAGAACCACCTACTCATGTGTTGAGGCCAAGATATTCCATTCCTACCATATGAATCTTGATCTCTAGCCTTCCCCAAGTTGATTTCCACTCAAATCTTCTTTCCACCAGATCCAAATCCTATGAGAGAGAGTTGAGTGTTGGGGAGACTATCATTTGAAGCACAAGAGCAAGGAGTTCATCATCAATGCACCATTTGTTACTTCTTGGAGAGTGGTGTCTCCTAGATTGGCTAGGTGTCACTTGGGAGCCTCCAACAAGATTGTGGAGTTGAACCAAGGAGTTTGTAAGGGCAAGGAGATCGCCTACTTCGTGAAGATCTACCGCTAGTGAGGCAAGTCCTTCGTGGGCGACGGCCATGGTAGGATAGACAAGGTTGCTTCTTCGTGGACCCTTTGTGGGTGGAGCCCTTTGTGGACTCGCGCAACCGTTACCCTTCGTGGGTTGAAGTCTCCATCAACGTGGATGTACGATAGCACCACCTATCGGAACCACGCCAAAAACATTCGTGTCTCCAATTGCGTTTGAATCCTCCAAAACCCTTCCCTTTACGTTCTTGCAAGTTGCATGCTTTACTTTCCGCTGCTCATATACTCTTTGCATGCCTGCTTGTTATGGATTGTGAATGTTAAACTTGTGCCTAAACTCCACTTAAATTTAAAGAAGTTAAAAACTGCAACTTTGGTACTTAGTGTCTAATCACCCTCCCTCTAGACACCTCTTCTCAAGGTCCTACAAGTGGTATCAGAGCTTTGGTCTCCATTGCCTTGGTTTAATCACCATTGGAGGAAGATGGATGAGTCTACTTTGGGGAGTCTTAGATATAGAGTGCCTATTCTTGATGGAGAGTATTTTCATGAGTGGAAAATGAGATGCTTGTAATCTTCAATCAATATCATTTGAACAAGTACATTGCTAGCCCTTGTGCACCTCATGTTGATCCTATGCATCCTACCCATGATGAGTCAGTTCACATGATTAGGAATCTTAGAACGGCCGAACTTATCATTAGAGGATTGCCTAGAAACTTGATTGGATGTTTGGCTACTCTTAAGTGTGCCAACACTATATGGAAATTTCTTGAGGAACGCTTTCCAAATTATTCCTTGAAAAATCTTGAAGAAATTGTCCATAAGTCCATTGCTTTGAGTAAGATGAATACTAGTGATCCTATGTTTGGTGATCGCCTATTTGAGCTTACAAACCTTATGCGTGCCAAAGGAGATGTTGGAATTATTAGTGATATTATTTCCAAAGCTATAAAAATTCATAAGCAAGATCATTGTCAAACTCACTCTAACGAATCACCCTCTCTAGGATTTGATCCACCACATGACGATGTTGAACATGGATACTATGATGAGGATGATGATAGTGAATTCGATCTTGATGATGCAATGAGACACTTTGGTCTTATGGCTAATCTTCGGGGATATATGTCAGGAGGAAAGGAATGGGTTCTTAATAGTGGATGTACAGATCACATGACTGGAGATAAAGACATGTTTCGTGAGCTTGTTGAAAATGATAGTCCTCGAAAGTATGTCACTTTCGGTGACAACTCAAAGGGTAAGGTGGTTGGCCTCGGTAAGGTGGCCATATCACATGATAGCTCCATACAAAATGTCATGCTCGTTGAATCTCTTGGATACAACTTACTTTTAGTATCTAGACTTGCTGATTTCGGTTTCAATGTCCTATTTACTGAAGTTGATTGCCAAGTGTTTCGTCAAGACAATCATAAAATGGTCTTTACTGGTGTGCGTAGAGGTGATCTATAGATTGTTGATTTCACTAAAAAGGCTCAACCTAAAACTTGCTTCATTGCTAAATCCTGAAAAGGTTGGTTATGGCATAGACGACTAGGTCATGTTGGCATGCGAAACCTTGACAAGCTTATTAAAGGAAATCATATCCTTGGAGTTAACGGTGTCATATTTGATAAGGATAGACTTTGCAGTGCTTGTCAAGCAGGTAAACAGGTTGGAGGAAGGCATCCCGTGAAGAACATCAAGACCACAAGGAGGCCACTCGAGCTACTTCACATGGATCTCTTTGGTCCCAACTCCTACAAGAGTCTTGGTGGAAATTCTTTTGGTCTAGTTATAGTTGATGATTTTTCAAGATTTACGTGGGTGTTCTTTCTCGATGATAAATCGCAGGTCCAAAAGATCTTCAAAAACTTCGCTAGGAAGGCCCAAAATCAATTTGAAGTGAAGATCAAGATTCGCAGCGAACGAAACGGAGTTCAAGAACGCAAATGTGGACACCTTTCTTGACGAAGAAGGGATTTCACATGAGTTCTTGGCTACATGCACACCTCAACAAAATGGAGTTGTTGAGAGGAAGAACCGGACGCTCATCAAAATGGCGAGAACGATGCTTGATGAGTACAAGACACCGAAGCACTTTTGGGCAGAAGCGGTTGAGACAGCTTGTCATGCAACAAATCGCTTGTGTCTTCACAAGCTACTCGGCAAGACGGCATACAAGCTCCTCACTGGTAACAAACCCCAAGTCGGATACTTTCGAGTATTTGGCTCAAAGTGCTACATTCTTGATAAGCATCGTCGTTCTAAATTTTCTCCTAAGTCTCATGAAGGTTTCCTACTAGGTTATGGCTCAAACTCTCACACTTACCGTGTCTACAACAATTTCACCCGAAAGGTTGAAGAGACAGTAGATGTGACGTTTGATGAATCTAACGGCTCGCAAGTAGAGCAATTGCCAATTGATGTAGGAGACAAATATCCTTCGGAAGCAACCCAAGACTTGCCTATTGGCAAGGTCCGTCCAACGGAGTTGAAGGAGAGTACCTCATCCGTCCAAGTGGAAGCTTCTACTTCACGACAAGGTGAACCAAGAGTTGATACGGAAGCATCCACAAGTGGGATGCACCAAGATGAAGAAAACAAGGAAGTGCATCAAGATGAACGTCAACAACCTCCTTCTCCACCACGACAAGAGAACGACAACACCAACAATGAAGAAGGCCAAGAAGAAGAACAAGATGAAGAAGAAGTTCAACCAAGAAACAAGCAAAAGCTTTCATGAGTTCGAGCAAGAATTGCTAAAGACCATCCCGTCGAGCAAATCTACAATGATATTCAAACCGGGAGAATCACTCGCTCTAAAACTCATTTAGCTAACTTTTGTGAAAACTATTCTTTCATCTCTAGCATTGAACCTATGAAGGTCGAAGAAGCATTGGAAGATCCAGATTGGATAAATGCTATGCATGAAGAGCTACACAACTTTGAGAGGAACTGAGGGAGTCCTGGACTAGGGGGTGTCCGGATAGCCGAACTATCATCATTGGCCGGACTCCAAGACTATGAAGATACAAGATTGAAGACTTCGTCCCGTGTCCGGATGGGACTTTCCTTGGCGTGGAAGGAAAGCTTGGCAATACGGATATGTAGATCTCCTACCATTGTAACCGACTCTGTGTAACCCTAGCCCTCTTCAGTGGCTATATAAACCGGAGGATTTTAGTCCATAGGACGAACAACAATCATACCATAGGCTAGCTTCTAGGGT
This sequence comes from Triticum timopheevii, assembly GCA_963921465.1. NCBI lineage: Eukaryota > Viridiplantae > Streptophyta > Magnoliopsida > Poales > Poaceae > Triticum > Triticum timopheevii. Next base: position 318,158,681 of record OY997270.1, read on the forward strand.
TTAGCCTCCTTGATCTCGTGGTAGATCCACTCTTGTACTACCCATATCATCAATATCCATCAAGCAGGAGTAGGGTTTTACCTCCATCGAGAGGGCCCGAACCTGGGTAAAAACATCGTGTCCCTTGTCTCCTGTTACCATCCGCCTAGATGCATAGTTCGGGACCCCCTACCCGAGATCCGCCAGTTTTGACACCGACATTGGTGCTTTCATTGAGAGTTCCTCTGTGCCGTCGCAATCAGGAAGGATGCCTCTTCCGATCTTTAAAGACGGTACCATTGCCAAGGGAGCTTTGGCCACCGGCCAAACTATCCGGCTAGGTGGTTTTCTAATGACCGCCTATTCGGCCGCCGCTCCGACAATGACCTGTCAGGTCATCAAAAGCGATCTTCACGTCAGCTCGGAATTCGCCGAGCAGCTGGATCCGATGGAGCTCTCTTCCGTAAACGAGCTCTTGGATCGCATCGCCGCCCTGGGAGTCGCTACAGACTACGATCAGATTGGGTTTAAAACCAATCTAAGAGAGATTAACTCTCCCCAGGCTACCCACCACGTTGCTGTGGTAGAGGAACAACGCGGCGACTCTTCTTCTATATTAAAGACCAGTTATGTCCGGATTCCTGATCCCTCCATACCGGATCCCCGTGGTGGGACGGATGCCAATCAAGTACTGAACCTAAAGTCAGGCAGCGGACCAGATTCGTTGGACAACATCCAGCAGTCCAAGCTTCCAAATTCGGAAACTTTTCGGCCCTTAAGCCTCACATTGGGCGGGGTTCCGAATTTAATTCCACCTGCCCACCCACACACAAGCGATCTATCTCAAATCCGGCAAGAGCCCGCTGAAATAGTACATCATTACTGGGACAGATTCCTCCTGGTTATGGACAGGATAAAGGACTGCCGTGAGGAAAGCGCAATCTCAATTTTTTGCAACAATTGCACGGACAAGGGAATCATGAACGCCATAAGTCGTCGCGAAATTACACGCTTCGCCGACCTGGCATCCATAGTACAAAAGTACTGTGCGCTGGAGAGTGCCTGGAAAACCGAAACTAAGTTTTGGGACAATCTGGCTCCGAACACAACCCTAGTCCGAAACAAAAGGGTGCGTCATGCTCAGGCACCTGGGACAAAAACCAAAAAGCAAAAACCCCCTAAAGGGCACGGAACCGTACTGGAGGGATGGCTCAGCGGACCCTGTAAAATCCATAGTACAGAGGGCGCCACTCCAACACATAGCCTTCGAGCATATTGGATATTACGGCAGGTGGCCAAAAGTGGCGAAGAGCTTCTAGCCCCGGAGAACCAGCCCAACAGTACCAGTACAGTATTAACAGTCTTCGAGACTTTCGCATCAAATAATATGCGGAAACGAACACTCCGCAGCCTCGCCAAAGTCTACCAAGTAGCAACAATAAATCCATGGAGCGACACGGCTATCACCTTCAACGCCAGCGACGAACCTAAATTCCGAACAGCCCGAGCACTAGCCGCATTGGTCCTCAGTCCAATAGTGCACGGCTTTCGTCTTACCAAGGTACTCATGGATGGCGGCAGCGGATTAAACCTCATCTACGAGGAAACCCTTCAAAAAATGGAAATAGACTGGAGCCGCATTGAGCGAAGCAGCACAACCTTTAGAGGAATAATCCCTAGTCGGGAAGCACGTTGCACAGGAAAAATTACACTAGATGTGGTGTTCGGCTCGCCGGACAATTATAGGTCTGAGGAGGTCACATTCCAAGTGGCCCCGTTCAGCAGCGGATATCACGCTTTATTAGGGCGAGAGGCATTCACAATTTTTCAAGCTATACCCCATTACGGGTACATGAAGCTTAAAATGCCCGGGCCCAATGGAATCATCACTCTTGTCAGTGATCCGGACATCGCACTCCGCGTCGAAAATAAGATAGCCGCACTAGCCCTCGAGGCACTATCCGAAGCCCTAGCGGCAGAGGAACTCTTTGTGCTGCGCTCCACGGTAAACAAGGACGATGTGATACTCGATAAGAGATCCAAGTCCACCTCTTTTAAACCAGCAGACGAAATAGTCAAATTCCAAGTCCATCCAACGGACCCCACAAAGACGGCCTCCATTGGGGCACAATTAAACCCTGATGTAGACGCCGCACTACGAGAATTCCTTCGGGAAAATTGGGACATCTTTGCCTGGCACCCTTCAGATATGCCAGGAATCCCACGCAGGTTGGCAGAACACAGCCTAAATATCCTAAAAGGATTCAAGCCAGTCAAACAGGCTCTTCGGTGATTTTTCGAACCCAAAAGACAGGCAATGGGAGAGGAGCTAGCCAAACTATTAGAAGCCGGATTCATCAGAGACATAAAATATCCGTACTGGCTAGCGAACCTGGTAATGGTACCAAAAAAGGACAAATCCTGGCGCCTGTGTGTCAATTTTAAAGACCTTAACAAGGCTTGTCCAAAGAATCCTTTCCCCCTTCCCCGCATCGATCAAATCATCGATGCTACTGCAGGGCACGATTCATTGTGCTTCCTCGATGCATACTCCGGATACCATAAAATCAAGATGGCGGAAATAGACCAAGCCGCAACGGCATTCATTACTCCATACGGACCATTCTGCTTCAACACAATGCCCTTCGGGCTCAAAAACGCCAGCGCAACATATCAGCGCATGATTCAGACATGTCTGGCAACCCAGATCGGCAAAATAGTGGAGGCATACGTAGACGATGTGGTCATCAAGACCAAACACGTCGAAACTCTAGTAGACGATTTGAGGCTCACATTCGACAACCTCCGAGCATATGACATTAAGCTCAACCCAGAAAAATGCGTTTTCGGCGTACCAGCCGGAAAGCTCTTGGGCTTCATTGTATCCGGTAGAGGAATTGAAGCAAACCCAGCCAAGATCCGAGCTCTATCACAGTTGGATATCCCAAAAGACCTCAAACAAATACAAAAATTGACTGGATGCGTAGCGGCTCTAAGACGCTTCATCTCCCATTTGGGAGAAAAGGCATTGCCCCTCTATCGCCTCCTCCGGTGCACCGAACACTTCGAATGGATGGATGCTGCCACGGCCACACTCGAAGAAATAAAGGCCATATTGGCAACAAATCCGGTCCTGGCCGCGCCCAACTTGGGCGAACCAATGTTATTATATATCGCAGCAACACATCAAGTTGTAAGCGTGGTGCTCGTCGTCGAACGAGAAACAGAAGGACACAAATTCCCTCTTCAAAAACCAGTGTAGTACGTATCCACTGTCTTAACTCCATGCAAGTCCCGGTATCCACATTATCAAAAGATAGCGTACGCGGTGTTCATGGCATCCTGGAAGCTGCGACACTACTTTCAAGAGTGTTCGATAACAGTGGTCTCCGAAGTACCTCTCAACGACATTATAAACAACCGCGACGCGACGGGTAGGATTGCAAAATGGGCCATTGAGCTCTTACCATTCGACATAACCTACAAACCACGGCGAGCTATAAAGTCGCAAGTTTTGGCCGACTTCATCGCTGAATGGACCGAAGCCGAACTCCCTAAAGAGTACGACACATACTCCAATTGGATCATGCATTTCGACGGCTCCAAAATGTTGGCCGGCTTGGGGGCTGGCGTCGTATTGACGTCCCCAACCGGAGACACAGTCCAATACGTACTTTAGATAATGTACACGGACTCCAACAATGCAGCCAAATACGAGGCCCTTCTACATGGTCTCCGGATGGCAATCTCCATGGGAATTCAACGTCTAGTGGTGCGCGGGGATTCAAACCTTGCAATATCCCAAGTAAATGGAGACTTTGACGCCAAGGATCCGAAAATGGCATCCTATCGTAACGCCGTCTTAAAAATGTCAGCTCGGTTCGAAGGACTCGAATTCCACCATGTAGCCCGGGATAATAACCAGGCGGCCGACGTGTTGGCACGCATCGGTGCAAAGCGCGACGCCGTCCCTCCAAACATCTTCCTGGAGCGGCTTTTTAAGCCATCCGTATTATGGGAAGAGGAGTCCGGAAACAACAACCCGGAAACAACCGCACCGCCCAACGCTGAACATTCTGACACAATCGGTGGCTCAGCCAATAAAATAACACCTTCAGCCCATGAAATAATGGCAGTCATTGCCCCGTGGACGGAACCATTCCTAGCCTACTTAATTAGGCAGGAACTTCCCGAAAACCAAAACGAGGCCCGCTGCATTACGGTGATCTAAAGCCTACAAGGTCCATGAGGGAGAGCTTTATAAGAAAAGCACAACCGGAGTCCTTCAAAGGTGCATCTCCGAAGAGGAAGGGCGAAACCTTCTGGCTGAAATTCACGCCGAACTCGGCGCGCACCACGCCGCAGCCCGGGCCCTTGTAGGCAAGGCCTTCCGTACAGGATTTTATTGGCCGACGGCCCGGGCAGATGCTCAGGACAGTCCAACGATGCATCGGTTGCCAGCTATTTGCTAATCAAAGCCACATGCCACCCACCGCCCTCAAAACTATACCCATCACCTGGCCGTTCGCGGTCTGGGGGCTTGACATGGTTGGACCCCTTAAAGGGGGAACCCACAAGCAAAAATACCTATTGGTCATGGCGGACAAATTCACCAAATGGATAGAAGCCAAGCCGGTTAAAACGGCCGAATCCGGACCTGTGATAGACTTCATATCTGGGGTAGTACACCGTTATGGCGTCCCCCATAGCATCATAGCTGATAACGGCATGAAATTTACGGCCGACGAGGTTAAACTCTGGTGCAAAAATATGGGCATCAAGCTCGACTACGCTTCGGTCTATCACCCTCAAACTAACGGTCAAGTCGAACGAGCAAATGGTCTAATCATGAGCGGCATTAAACCCAGGTTAGTGCGGTCCCTCACGGAATCTAACACGCACTGGGTGGAGGAGCTCGACTCCATACTCTGGGGGCTGCGGACCACGCCAAATCGCACTACCGGATTCACACCATTTTTTATGGTATACGGCGCAGAGGCAATTTTGCCCTGCGATATAATTCATGACTCACCTCGCGTGCGCACGTACGAAGAAAGAGAAGCCGAGTTGGATCGGCAGGACAGTTTGGACGCATTGGAAGAGGAGCGCGACGTGGCAAAAGCTCGTTCCGCATTCTATCAGCAGCAGGCTCGAAGATATCAAAGAAGAGAAGTACGGGCCAAAACTTACAATGTTGGCAAACTAGTTCTACGCCTGCCGGACAAGAAAAAGGACAAACTGAAGCCCAAGTGGGAAGGTCCCTTCATCATCGATCAAGTCCTGACCGGCGGAGCATACCATCTACGAAACACATCGAACAACCGACTTGAGCCGAACCCATGGAACGCAGCCCGTCTCCGAAGATTCTACGCCTAGCGCCGGACTCAGAGTTCGTCTCCTTCCTCCGTCCACATTTTAAACTTTAGCTGTCTTTTGTTTCTCTCTTCCTTCCTCATTTTTTCGTAAAGCCTTTGTGGGCTGATCCGCGCATTGTTCGCACACACTTGACGTGCTGCTCGCACTCATTATACCTGGGGGCTTCTTTAACAGAAGCTTATTTATACGGGCTTCAGGCCCAACACATGCGTCACACTTCCGCATGTACCTTTTACTCACCATTATATGCATCGATATGACTTAAGTTTTGGCTAAGCTGGGTTGCCTGGCTTCTGTGCTTACCCTTACGTTCCCGATTGTTCGGCGGTAAAGGGAGCACCTCTGCAATTGTTACTTCCGGGTCAGCCAGATGTGTACCTCAGACTGGGTGAAGCCGAAAGCTAGCGTTCTTAAGGGAATATTCGGTCGGTGACTTGAAAGATGATTTCTTACTTATTTATTTATCTGCCCCCAGATGCTTTTCTGCTCTTTTCGCAGTCCGGACATGCACTTTAGGGCATGCCTCCCAGGGAAAGGAACCCCTAACGGAACTATTCTCCCTGGAAGATGTTTCTTACTATCCATGTAATATAACATAACTAGTTGGGCACTTGTCTGATAAAGCACTAATGACCCCTATGCCTGGTCTCCATGCATGCCCTGGTTTTTTCATAACCGTGAGGGTACTCGGACACACTCTGGACTGTTGGGTCCCGAGGTTGAAGCGAAAAGGTCTGCAAAGACAAACGATCTACAATCCGGCTAGAAGGCATCTTACATGTCATTTTAAAATTACATCGTCAAATTGACTGATTGTACTCCTCTTCAATCCCATCTAACGGGCTATCTAGTTTACAGTCCCATTGGGAATACTTCGCGTCCAACTCTACTTGGCCGTACATTAAGCTCACAGGGATCTCCTTCCCATCGGGCCCCACAGGTCCGACCTCGGCCATGTGCTTTGGATCAGCCTTCGTGTACCGCGTCTACACCATGGCCCAGGCCTCCCTGGCGCCTTGACGATAGGCCGATATCTTCCACAGACGGAAGCGCTGCCGTGCTCCCTGAAGCTTCTCTGCAAGCCCTCCAAGACCCTCGGGTAGGGAGACGGACGGCCATAAGGCCTGGACGACGCTGCTCATCGCCTGCCGAACACATTCGTGCAGTTGCAGCAGCTCGGGAAGTAGGTCACCCGTTGAACCAGGCATTTCCTCCGTAGGACGACCTATGAGCACACCTACAGACACATTTCTGTCAATTGACTTCCTCGCCGAACTCTTCCTTTCAAAAGAGTTTTCTCAAGCACTTACTGTAAATGCCGCGACGAAGCCGCCGACTCTCCTTCACGGAGTCAGAGAGCTGGACACGAACATCTTTCAGTTCTTCGCCCAGCTGGGTGTTGGCATCTTGGAGTTTGTTCCTCTCCTGCTGCACCCTCATAAGCACCTTCTCGCCGGCCTTCAACTGGCGCAGTAGATGTTGCTTGTCCGGAACTAGTCCGGCACCATTGCAATATTATTGTCAGACTTATACACACGCCGCACTTCATAAACTACTTATCTTTTTGAAATATGTGTTACCAGAGGGGGTATCTGTGGCTCCCCCTGCGGCGGCTAGTGCAGCCTCAAGTTGGGCCTTGCACTCTTGAAGCTCCTGGGACAGGTGGGTATTCTTCTCCGTAAGATCCTGCATAACAAATGATCCTTAAATCAGTTATCCTAACTATTTTAAGTCTTGGAGGCTACTGGCATATATAACTATTAAAATTCCTCAACCGTATGTCTTTCACATACTGCTCCGTGGCTCTGGTTAAACCATCTCAAGCGGCACGGAGGTGCACATCTCCCGCATTAAAGGCATTCAACGCCTCCGGGGAGAAACACGCGTCACGAAGAACTGTCCGGCGGCGCCTGTGATTCATGGCACTCTCCACCTCAGACCTGGTGGCGGACAGCCTGTCGGCATCCTCCGTTGGAGGAGCATCCGGCTCACGCCTTGTGTCGTGGATTTGTCACGGCAGATGTCCTAGTGAAAGGACTTAGTCGTGGAGCCATCGCTACGAGTTTACTTGAAGGGGTTAAAGCGGACACAAAGACACGAGGGTTTTATACTAGTTCGGCCCCTTCGATGAAGGTAAAAGCCTACGTCTAGTTGTGATGGAATTGATGTAGTCTCGATGGCTAGGGAGCAAACAAGCTTCGCCTAGGCTCGAGTTTGTGGTTGTTTGTCTTGAACCGCCGCCGGGTCGTCCCCTTATATACACGGGTGATGCCCGTCGGTCCATAGAGTCCCAACCGGTTCATACTCGTATCCCGGTCGGTGTCTCTCTATTCCTAACTTACAATACAAGTTATACATCAGGCCGGTTTACAGCTACATGTTCTAAACCGACTACAGGCCTTGGGCCTTCATCTGCTTATACCACTAATGAAGTTAACCCGGCCCAAGTAGGCCGGTTTACGCCTAGTGGTAATATCCCCAACATTAGGCCCCAGATTGATTTGAATTGGTTCATGTCAATCCTTCAACAAATCTTGTGTCTTGGACATCTTCGGGTAATTGGTAAACCGCCATGTTGTCATCATTTCTGGTTGCTGTAAACCGGCATGACATCATCATGAAATTTGTCATTTATAACGCCCTCTTTTAACAATAGCTCCTGGATCCGCGCGCTTGACCTAGCTCTGTTGCCTTATAAATAAGACCGAAGGGTCATTTCTTTCCTTTCCCTTCGTCCCTTCTTCTTCGCCTTCCTCGCGTCGCTGGCCTTGGAGCTCCGCCACCGCCGTCAACCTCTGCCTCGTCTTGGGCCGCTACATCGACCTGAACGTACCAGAGTATTGCGGCATCTTTCCGCATCTTCTCCATTCCCGGTAAGCTTTCTCCTCCTTTTAACCTACATCTGTTCTTAGGGTTCCATGTTCATGCTGTGTTCATCGCGCACTCATATCTGTTCTCTGACTTTGAATGAATCCGTGAACTCCTGCTGTGTGTAGTAGTGATCTCTAAACATCCGCCTGTAGTTTCACATTTAAGCCCATAGATCTCCCACACATATCCGCTCAATGGTCCACTTCTGTTTCTGCCTTACTCTTCGAAATATTTTCTGTTTTTGTGAGCTCGCTGTAGATCCGCGGCTGTAATAAGATCTTGTGAAACTTGTTTCTGCATACCCAGTTATCCATAGCTTCAATTGCTTCCGATGCTTAGGTCAGGCGGTTTAACTTACTATAGAAAAATTGCTCAACCGGTATATATCATTAGTCCCCTGGTTGAACCGCCAGAATCCATATGACGCCGCATTGTAGAAGACCGGTTTATAGGTACTGCCTCCGGTTTATCATGGTTTAGATTAACACCTTCTTTTATCCAGCATGTTTTTGAACCGGACCACCTATTTCTTGTAGATCTCGCCATGGCCAAACAAGTGTATGAGTGCAATTGGGTTCCCTCTCGCATCACAGAATCATAGTTGGACGATCTAGTCCTGATCGGCGCTTTAGACAGTAAAGATGCGATCCACTGGAGGGTTCCTGGAGATGAATGTCCTCCCACACCCCAGGAAGGAGAGGTTGTTGTCTTCGCAGATCACTTGGCCCGGGGCTTCAAACCGCCCGGTTCTAAATTTTACCAGGATGTGTTAGCCAACTTTCAGCTCCGTCCACAGGATATCGGCCCCAATTCTGTTACCAATCTATGTCACTTTCAAGTGCTCTCTGAGGCATACCTTCAAGAGGAGCCTTCAGTTGATTTGTTCAAAGATCTCTTCCATTTAAACCGTCGCACTGAATTTACCGACGGCCCCAATACAGAATTGGGTTGTATGGCCATTCAGAAGAGGAAGGAGATCACCTATCCCCACGTCAACTCCATACTCACCCCAAGGAGTGGAATGCAACTTGGTTTTATTGCAAGGATACCTCCCCTGACAATGAAAATCCCTTGCCTGGCTTCCGTCCGGAACGGCTCAGCAACACTCACCCTTTTCCACAAAGACTAAACGCCAAGGAGAGAATTAAATATGCTCCACAACTGTCCAAGCTCCGAGCCTTTATGGCTAACGGTTTAACAGGAATAGACCTTACACGCTGTTGGATATCATGGAGCATACTGCCCCTGAGCCGGCGCCCCGGTTTGATGTGCAAGTATACTAGCAGTGTCGATGACCCACTCCGACACATTAAAATCCAACTCTCCGACGATGAAGTCACAGATTCTGTAAAGAAGATGTTGAATGAACCGGAGCACCTCTGTGCTCAAACCGGTCTGCTTCCTTACTGCACCACCAACAAATTGCCAGCGGTAAGATTTTAGTTGCCCTATTGTTGAACCGGTTACTGCTTTATCTGTCTGACCTTCAATTACTGCTGATCCAGGGTGATAATCCGTTTTGGAGCAAGAAGCTTCCACAAGATAAAACGGAGAAGGCAGGGCGGTCAACCCGGCCCAAGACCAAGGTTATCAAGAAGCCAGCTCATAAAAGAAAAACCACCGCTTCATCCGACCCGGCTATTGATGATGATGTGGGTAACCCGGACCTTGAGGGGGAACTTGATTCACTTGGCTTACTTTTTACATGCCTTATTGATGATGATGCTTGTCAGGACGACGCTGAAGCCAGCAATGCGGAATTCGTTGAGGTAACTATTCTCTCTTCTGATTCAGAAATCTTGCCTTTCCCAAAATTTCCCCAGGCAAACCAGAAAGTTAAATTTTCTCATCCTCTTGCTTATTTGGATCCCAAATTTCTTATGAAGACTCAGCAACATGAAGCTCGCCGCACAACCCGGCACAGTGGCCAGGTAGTTACCTCTGCCGGTTTACCAAACAGCCCGGTTCGAAAACGCCGCTCCGAGGTCTCCGACCTTTTTATTGATTTAAATCCTAAAGCGGGTTTCTTCCGTCAACCTCTTAATCCATCCGACTCCGATTATCAGGTCACTTCTCATTCATCCTCTGGTGAATCGTCGGCCACTCAGCTGCCTCCGTTGAAAACAGTTCTTGGGTAAGCTAAACTGAACATATGCTTCCAGTATACTGTGTAATGGCTTATGCTTTTCCTTGACTCTTTGTTTTTCTTTCAGGGCCAAACCGAAACCCAGCAAGAAGGCCCGCTTGGATAAAGCGGCTAAAGAAGATGTAGCCCCAGAACATGACAAAGCACCAGATCTTGAAGAGTTTGCCCCTGAAGATATTCCCAATGATCCTTCTTTGCAAGATGATGTTATTCCTGAAGAGAGGCCTGTTAATACCTCAGTCTCTGCTGATCCGCCAGACAGCTCCATCCGGATTGAGAAATCCCACAGTCCCGCTGACAAATCAGCCGCACCAACACAAACCGGCGAATCCAAAGATGATGATGTTGTGATTACCGGTTTTGGCCGCTTTGAACCCGGAATCCTGTCACCTTAACCAAGCATACTGTAAAAGAGGATTTTTCCGCTCTGAACAAAGGAAAATGGGATGTTGAATTGGAGACATATGCTGCTCTGAGTGCCCAAGATCTTCATTCCGGTTATTTAAACCGGCTTTATACTAGCCATGACTATGAAGCTGGTCTGGTGAAGATGATGAGGGACAAATTTGAGGTAACTTACTTCTTTACTTACTGCCATTGTGTCAATCCTCCTAGCCCCCAAGGGTCGGTTTGTAACCTTCGTCAAGCCGGGATTTGAACACAATCGTCAACACTTTGAAATCCATCAGTATAACCCCCAAGGGCCGATTTAACTTAGCATAATTAAACCGGGGCTTCGATAAAAAACTTAGAACATAATTTGATCAAATAGCCATTAGCCCCCAAGTGCCAAGTTGAATACCGGTATTGAGCTTGGGACTTTGCAATCTAGTAATATATAAAAATTGAATGTGCATTAGCCCCCAAGTATCAGGCATATAACTTTGTTATGTGGTTGATACTTCAATTTCTTGGACCACCTGTTTTAAAGCTAAATGATGTCTGTATGCAGGCTGAGGTGAGAATCAAGGAGGACCGGATTGCCGATTTGCAGGAGGCCTTGAAAACCCAACAGGATGAAACGAACAAGGCAAAGGAAGAATTAACCAGCGCCTTGAACATCACCGAACAGCTGAAGGAAGGCTTCAAGAAAGAGCGGGCTGATTGGGCTACTGAAAAGAACGCTTTGACCAAAAGGGCTGAAAATGCTGAAGCCGCCCTTAAACCGGTGGTGGATGAACTTACGGCCGTAAAACGGCAAATACACTCCATGACCGCTGCGATCTTTGGTAAGATCCTTTTAACTTCTGTGATAACTTGAACCTTTCTATATTATAAATCCGGTTTAAGACCATTCCTATCTTGTTGTAGGCACACGCATCGGGCACTTAGGAAATGATGTGCGGAAGAAACTGAAGGCTGCCTACACCTTGGTGGAACAATTGTATACCGGAGCCCAACGGATCATCACCACGGCTTCTCATAACAACCCGGCACCCTCTTTAATCCAGGACACTCTTAACAGGTTGTCAACGCTTCCAGCCCGGATTGAGGAGCTGAAAAAATCCGCTGCTCGAACCGGAGATATTAATGCCTTGATCCGGGCAAAGGCATGGGTGCCAGATTTCGACCCTGTGGAAGTAGCTCAAGGCTATCCCAGCCTGAAGGAAGATGGCTATGAATTCAACGAAGAGGATTTAAGGGCAATAAACCGTGCAGTGCACCCTCTGGCTTGCCAGCTAGCTGAAGAGGCAGACTTGACGCATTATCAAGCACAATACAATGATCAGAACAAGCGAGTGCCTGCCCCAACTCTTAAAGCGGAGAATCTGATCCCTCCAATCCGTAAGCACACTTACGCTCCTGATATTGAACCGTCTTCCCTGATCCATGAAGAGGCTGTTTTCCAAGCTTTAATGGGAATCGACTGGACCACTGTTGATTTCCAGCCAATGGGTAGAGACGAGGAAGCTGAAGCGGCTGATGATGAGGAGCAGGCTTGAACCGGAAGCCGGTTTGGATAGCTGTCTTTGGCATCTTTCCAAAAGAACAATGATCTTATTTGGGCACCGTGCTGCCTTGTAATAGGATAATTAATACTTCTGCCTTGGATATTCCTTCGTGCATAAGTACTGAAGCTTTTGTTTGAAAAACTTCAATTCATATTTCCTGCAATCAGAAAAATTTGAACTTCGGTGGCGGTTATACCGCCAGCCGGTTTATGATCTGCCATGTTTGGGCATGAAGCTGGCTTAGCCAAGCTTGAAGCGGCGGTTTTATAAACCATTACCGTCAATAAGGGGGGAGAAAACAGCTCCCGTATAAACCGTACTGAATCAATACAAGCCCCCTTGTTTACTCCATGATGTTAACAGGAAAAGGTAAACCGGGCATACTTCTCCGGATTAAAGGGGAATCAAATCCATCGGCTGAACCGGAAAAAGGTGTTTTGTTGACATAAAAGAAATCCAACAAAAACAAAGAACAAACAAACCATGAAAAGAACATGGAAGCAAAGGCAATGATAAAAACCATTTGCAAAAATATGCTATACTGAGCTGATCAGATGGTGTTACCATGGTCGAACAGGACCAAGCCCCCAATAGGAGTGACAATGATTCAAGTCAGCCAGGTCCCCAAATGATTCGTGGCATATATGCCAGATCAAGAGGCGTGGCAATGGTTCGGGTTCGACCAAGCCCCCAAGTGATTTTGTGGCCTGAGGCCGACCAAGAGGCGTGACTGGTTCAGACTTGACCAGGTCCCCAAATGATCTGGTGGCTGTCGCCTATCAAAAGGTGTCGCGTTGGTTCGGACATGACCAAGGCCCCCACTGATATATAAAAAGCAAATGTCAAGGGGTAAACCGGAGGCCGCTTTAAAAGCAGAGCCACTCCATGTAACCACGCATGATAAGAAAGATAGAGACCCTGCTTTAGCTGAGGCTCCGGTTTTATTATATCAAAGATAATATATACATTGTCATGATATGTACATAGATAGAGCTGATGGCTCAAGTGTAGTAAGGCCGAAGATGAGCTATGTTCCACGGCCTGTTGGTCTCCTCCTCTGATGTGCGTGAGTCTTGATGCTCTCGAACATCAATCAGATAGTACGACCCGTTGTGCAGATTCTTGCTGACCATGAAAGGTCCCTCCCAAGGTGGGGATAACTTGTGCATATCTGTCTGGTTTTGGATGAGTCGAAGCACCAAATCTCCTTCTTGAAAAGTTCTGGTTTTAACCTGGCGACTGTGATAGCGACGAAGATCTTGCTGGTAAATCGCCGAACAGGCAGCCGCTATATCGCGCTCCTCGTCCAATAGGTCCAAAGCATATTGCCGTGCTGTCTCATTGTCCGCTTCAACATAAGCTGTCACACGGGGCGAATCGTGCCGGATATCACTAGGGAGAACTGCCTCTGCTCCATAGACCATGAAAAATGGTGTGTATCCTGTAGATCGGTTTGGCGTAGTATTGATACTCCATAGCATAGATGGTAGCTCTTCGACCCAACACCCTGGTGTCCTTTGCAATGGGACCATAAGCCGGGGTTTGATGCCTCGCAAGATCTCTTGATTAGCTCGTTCTGCCTGTCCATTAGACTGGGGGTGTGCTACTGACGACACGTCAAATCGGATGTGCTCGCGTTCACAGAACTCCTTTTTGATGAACTGCACCGATGTTGCTGCATCACACGTGCTGACAGGCTCCGCTTCAACCCACTTGGTAAATTTATCAACTGCCACCAAAAGGTGGGTTTTCTTATCCTTGGATTTTTTAAAAGGTCCGACCATATCCAGCCCCCAAGTTGCAAACGGCCACGTTATTGGAATAATCCTCAATTCTTGAGCCGGCACATGAGCACGCCTTGAAAACTTCTGACATCCATCACACCGTTTAACCAAGTCCTCCGCATCAGCATGCGCTGTCAACCAGTAAAACCCGTGACGAAATGCCTTTGCCACCAGAGACTTTGAACCGGCGTGGTGTCCACAATCCCCTTCATGGATTTCTCTTAAGATTTCACAGCCTTCCTCAGGAGAAACACAACGTTGAAACGCCCCTGATACACTGCAATGATGTAATTCACCATTGAGAATCGTCATAGACTTGGATCGCCGGACTATCTGCCTGGCTAGAATCTCATCTTCTGGCAACTCCCCCCGATTCATGTATGCAAGATAAGGAACCGTCCAATCCGGAATAGCATGTAATGCTGCCACCAATTGAGCCTCCGGATCAGGAATAGCCAAATCCGCTTCACCTGGGAGCTGGACTGACGGGTTGTGCAACACGTCCAGAAAGACATTAGGCAGGACCGGTTTGCGCTGAGAACCCAACCGGCTTAAAGCGTCCGCCGCTTCATTCTTCCGACGGTCCACATGATCCACTTGATAACCCTTGAAGCAACCCGCAATATTATCCACTTCCCGACGATATGCAGCCATGAGCGGGTCCTTAGAATCCCAAGTACCACACACCTGTCGAGCCACAAGGTCCGAGTCACCGAAGCACTTAACCCGGCTTAAGTTCATCTCTTTAGCCATCCGGAGACCATGGAGCAAGGCTTCGTACTCAGCTGCATTATTAGTACAAGGGAACATTAAGCGGAGTACATAACAAAACTTATCACCTCGTGGGGAAGTTAATACGACTCCAGCCCCCGAGCCTTCCAATTGCCTGGATCCATCAAAATGAATAGTCCAATATGTATGATCCGGCTTCTCCTCTGGTGCTTGTAACTCCGTCCAGTCATTGATGAAATCAACAAGTGCTTGAGACTTCACCGCCGTCCGAGGTACATACTTTAATCCGTGTGGCCCAAGCTCTATAGCCCACTTGGCAATCCGGCCAGTCGCCTCCCGGTTCTGTATGATATCACCCAAGGGAGCTAAACTGACCACCGTGATGGGGTGCCCTTGAAAATACTGCTTCAACTTCCGACTGGCCATGAAAACACCATAGACCAGCTTCTGCCAATGCGGATACCTTTGCTTGGATTCAATAAGCACCTCGCTGATATAATAAACCGGCCGCTGAAACGGATATTCCTTGCCTGCCTCCTTGCGTTCCACCACAATAGCCACGCTAACCGCTCGAGCATTGGCTGCTACATATAATAATAGTGGCTCCTTGTCAACCGGAGCTGCAAGAACATGCGGATTAGCTAATTGTCGCTTCAAGTCCTCAAATGCTTCATCCGCAGCCGGACTCCAGACGAAATTGTCTGTCTTCCTCAGCATTTGGTACAAAGGGATGGCCTTCTCTCCGAGGCGGCTGATAAACCGGCTCAGTGCGGCGATCCGGCCGGCCAAACGTTGAACATCGTTGATACACTTTGGTTTAGCTAGGGAGGTAATAGCCGTAATCTTCTCCGGATTAGCCTCAATTCCTCTGTTAGACACCAGGAAACCCAGTAACTTGCCTGTCGGAACACCAAAAACACACTTGGCCGGATTAAGCATCATCTTGTAAACACGCAAGTTGTCAAAGGTTTCCTTCAAATCATCCACCAGCGTCTCCTTCTGCCTTGACTTCACCACAATATCATCCACATAGGCGTGCACATTGCGGCCAATCTGTTTATGCAGGCAATTCTGTACACACCGTTGATAGGTGGCTTGGGCACTCTTGAGCCCAAAGGGCATAGATACATAGCAGAAGGCTCCAAAGGGAGTAATAAACGCCGTCTTCTCCTGGTCCTTAACCGCCATTTTGATCTGATGATATCCAGAATATGCATCCAAAAAACTCAAACGCTCACAACCCGGCGTGGCATCTATGATCTGGTCAATGCGGGGGAGGGCAAAAGGATCCGCTGGACAGGCCTTGTTAAGATCTGTGTAATCCACACACATACGCCAAGTGTCGTTTTTCTTAAGAACCAGCACCGGATTAGCAAGCCACTCTGGATGGAACACTTCAATGATAAAGCCAGCTGCTAAAAGCCTGGCCAATTCCTCTCCAATGGCTTTACGCCTTTCTTCGTTAAACCGGCGGAGGAATTGTTTCACCGGTTTATACTTAGGATCCACATTAAGAGTGTGCTCAGCGAGTTCCCTCGGTACACCTGGCATGTCGGACGGTTTCCATGCAATGATGTCCCGATTCTCACGGATGAACTCGATGAGCGCGCTTTCCTATTTGGGATCCAGATTGGCACTGACAGTGAACTGCTTGGATGAATCGCCAGGCACGAAGTCAACAAGCTTGGTCTCAGCTGCCGATTTGAACTTCAGATCTGAATCACGCTCTGTAGTTGGCTTCTTCAAAGGGGTCATATCCGCCGGATCAACGTTGTCCTTATAATATTTCAGTTCCTCTGTGGCACAGACCGACTCTGCATAAGCCGCATCACCTTCCTCGCACTCCAAAGAGACCTTACGGCTCCCATGAACCGTTATTGTCCCCTTGTAACCCGGCATCTTGAGCTGCAAGTAGATATAACAAGGCCGCGCCATGAACTTCGCATAAGCCGGCCGCCCAAACAAGGCGTGATACGGGCTCCGGATCTTCACCACCTCAAAGGTTAGTTTCTCAGACCGGGAATCATGCTCGTCTCCAAAAGCCACATCCAGGGCTATCTTACCAACAGGATATGCCGATTTGCCAGGCACCACACCATGGAACACCGTATTAGACGGTTTAAGATCCTTATCCGTTAGACCCATGCGGCGGAACGTCTCATAGTATAGTATGTTAATACTGCTCCCTCCATCCATGAGTACCTTGGTGAATTTATAACCCCCCACTTGAGGGTCTACCACTAATGCTAGCTGGCCCGGATTATCAACCCGGGGCGGGTGATCCTCTCTGCTCCACACGATAGGCTGCTCTGACCAGCGTAAGTAATGTGGTAAGGCCGGTTCAACAGAATTCACCGCTCACTTGTGGAGATTTCGGTCGCGTTTATCCAAGCTAGTCGTGAAAACATGATATTGCCCATTGTTCAACTGCTTCAGCTGGCTCTGATAACCCGATTGCTGCTGCTGCTGCTGGCCGTTCTGATTATTCTGGTTATTGTGACCGCCCTGATTGAGGCCTGAACCGGAAGCTCCATCGTGACCTGGCCCGTGGAAACCGGATCCTGAACCGCCACCTGACCCGTGGTCGTACCGGAATGCATCAGAGTTTTTAAACTCCTGCATAATATAACAATCCTTCCAAAGGTGGTTAGCCGGTGACTCCTTCGTCCCGTGCTTTGGGCAAGGCTGATTCAACAGATAATTCAAACGGCTTGCGTTAGGATTGGGAGCCCCATTACGATTTGCCGCTTTACCTCTGCGCCGCTGCCCCCTGTCCTGCGCATTGGTGTTGGCCACAAAGTCCATACTGCCATCCGCCTTGCGCTTGCCTCCATTTCCATGACCCGCCGGTTTGTACTGCTGCTGTTTGGAGTTGCTATTCTTCCTTCCCTTCCTTGCTTCATCATCAGTCTCGGGATCCTTGGTACTGTCTGAATCAGCATACTTCACTAAAGCGGCCATGAGGGTTCCCATGTCATTACAGAACCGCTTCATGCGTCCCAATTTCAATTTTAAAGGCTCAAACCGGCAGTTGCTTTCCAGAGTTAAGATCGCAGAGTCAGCATTAATCCTGTCAGACGAGTGCAAAATTTCCGAAACGCGGCGCACCCAATGGGTCGTTGATTCTCCTTCCTCCTGGACACAAGCCACCAGGTTTACTATGGACTTGGGCTGCTTACATGTATCCTTAAAATTCTGGATAAACCGGGCCCGCAACTGGGCCCATGAGCTGATAGAATTGGGCGGTAGGCTCTTCAGCCAAGTACGAGTCGTGCCTTCAAGCATCATGGTGAAGTATTTTGCAGACGCGGTCTCATCCACATCTAGCATCTCCATGGCCATCTCATAACTCTCTACCCACGCTTCAGGGGATAAATCAGCGGTGTAATTCGGCACCTTGCGTGGACCCTTGAAATCTTTGGGCAGGCGCACATTGCGTAAAGCGGGGATTAAACAAGGCACTCCCAAAGCGGATGCGACTCCTGGTCCGGCGAAGGTGGTAGGGCGATCCGGTGTAAGTTGACCCGCATCATTCTGTGCTGCTAACTCGGCCTTCCTTCGTGCTTGGGCCCTGTCCACCACATCCTGGGCATCGCGAACCCCACCTGCAGGGTTATTGCCATGGGCCGCTTCACGGCCTCGCGCATTGCTTGATATGGCCGGTTCAT
This sequence comes from Triticum timopheevii, assembly GCA_963921465.1. NCBI lineage: Eukaryota > Viridiplantae > Streptophyta > Magnoliopsida > Poales > Poaceae > Triticum > Triticum timopheevii. The sequence goes on from OY997270.1 coordinate 318,177,189, forward strand.
CCATGCACCTGCTATGGCTCCGGCTTGGATGGGGCATGGAATGAATCCGATCACGGCTGTACGAATATGCTTCCTGCTGAATCAACGCGGTCCGGAGAAGCTCCTTAACCCGGTGTGTCTCTATCGCTTGCGGAGAGTCCCCTTCAACTGGGATAGCCTCTAACCGTGCGGCGGCTGCAACAAGGTTGTCCATAGGATTAGAATAATGACCCGGGGGCGTCTGGACCGACGGAGGAACCACAATGTTCTGCTGGGGAGGTTCCATCAGGCGAGGATGGACCGTCGCCCCTGCCCCTGGTGCCTCAGTCCGGTTTGTCTCCAGGTACTGCGGTGGATTACTGGGTCCAGCTCCTAGAGTGTGAAAGAGATTTCGAGGGTCAAACCCTAATGGCAGGCGTGATCTGTGCTTCCGCTTCAAGACCTCCTGTGATGCGTTCTGGTCAAGCATGAGCTTATAGGCCTGGGCGTCCAAAGCGGCCCGCTCTGCAGCCATCCTGTCCTTCTCTGCTGCCAGATCCGCTTTAGCTTGCACGATCTGCTCTCTCACCTTTGCAATCTCTGCATCGTGGGCCTCCTGATCCGCCGGATTAGCTTCTGCCATAAGCGTGGCTAGTGCATCAAATAGATCAGATAGAACTTGAACCGGCGGGCGCACAAGGCCTCCTGCCCCTGCTGCCGTTGCCGCTGCTGATCCGGAGAGCATTGCTGCGGCGGTCGAAGAGTGATTCGCCGCCTGGGTGCCGGCCATGAATATTCCAACCTGGTTGATCTGGCCCGGGGGGTCCAGAATACTGTCGGCATCGGAACAGCCCCTAACCTGGTCGTCTTGCAACTGGTATAGCGATTCGGTCTCTCCGGTCGAGGACTCGTCGCCGGAATAGACGACGGTCTCGCTACCGTGTTCTGACTCGTCCTCACGCTCTCCTCCGTGGATAACTCCAACGAAGGCACGCTTCATGGCCGGTTTAGCCTGGGTAGATCTCGCACGCTGAGCCATCTCGACGAGGTCGGTGCAGATGTCCGGCTCAGGCCCAGGCTCACCGATCTTGCCAATGAAAACGTGTATGCCACCAAAGGGGACCCGGTACCCGTACTCGATCGAATCGGCCTCGGGACCCCATCCTGCGTCGTCGATGTAGATCCTGCCACGACGACTCTTGGTCATCCGGCCCACAACATAGCCTTCAAGTCCCTTGAGCTTGCCCTTCAAGATCGTCAAACCATTGTGCGATAGCCCCACGGTGGGCGCCAACTGTCGTGGATTTGTCACGGCAGATGTCCTAGTGAAAGGACTTAGTCGTGGAGCCATCGCTACGAGTTTACTTGAAGGGGTTAAAGCGGACACAAAGACACGAGGGTTTTATACTAGTTCGGCCCCTTCGATGAAGGTAAAAGCCTACGTCTAGTTGTGATGGAATTGATGTAGTCTCGATGGCTAGGGAGCAAACAAGCTTCGCCTAGGCTCGAGTTTGTGGTTGTCTGTCTTGAACCGCCGCCGGGTCGTCCCCTTATATACACGGGTGATGCCCGTCGGTCCATAGAGTCCCAACCGGTTCATACTCGTATCCCGGTCGGTGTCTCTCTATTCCTAACTTACAATACAAGTTATACATCAGGCCGGTTTACGGCTACATGTTCTAAACCGACTACAGGCCTTGGGCCTTCATCTGCTTATACCACTAATGAAGTTAACCAAGCCCAAGTAGGCCGGTTTACGCCTAGTGGTAATATCCCCAACACCTTGTGTTCGCCTCCCCCTCCGGACCAGGCATTGGAGCCTGGCTGGCGGAGGCTTGATTGGCAACCTCTCCGGACATAGTCCAGCAAGCGCTCTTTCTCCTGGAAAAATCATGAGCATTAATATACCTCCTAGGGATCTTTCCCTTAAATACGGTGGTGCGCCATACCGTTGCGGCGACGTTTTGATTCGCGCCGCACTCCTCTTCCGCCTGCTGGGCTGAACTGACCCTTGTTGGTCAGCCGCCGCGGGTTCGGCTTCCCGCCTTAAAGGCACCTCCTGCGGGGCACCGTTGGTATACGGTGGTCAGAAATAGGCATGGATGAGTAATAATGTCAGGACTATGGTCATAGTTACCTGGGAAGCCGGAGATAAACCGGGGTAGTCGGCCGCAATGGCGACCAAAGCATTGTCCATGCTAAGTTGGTGGAACACCCCATCGATCAGCTCCACCTCTATGTCCGGATCCTCTTCGGAGGCCGGATCAAGGGATCATCCCGGATCCTCGGGTTGTGGAGTCAGGCTGTGTATGCCCTCTACATCCCGGCGCAGTTCCTGCGTCGAAATCACAAAGTAAGACACTTAACTTTGGAAATACAGATCGGATAGATAAACATCCGCTTACCCAGCTCCGAGGGTTATTCATGGAGAATCCATTCAATGGACTCGTGCGGAGGAAGTCCTCTTTCTCCCCCTTGTACAAACCGGACAGGATCTTCACCAGATCGGCAACTGATCCCGGCCCCTTGCGTCCATGACGGGTGGCGTCATTCTCCCCGTTGAAATCCCACATGGGGTGGCCCCTATATTATAGCGGCTGCACCCCTCGCATGATGCACGTGGCCATGACTCCAATCATGGTCAATCCGGAATGAGCCAGTAACCTTATCCGGCCCATCAGATATTGGACGCTGCTATCATTCTCCCGTTGAGGGCTCCGCGGGCGCCAACTCAGGCGTTTCTTCGGAGGAGCGTTGCTGAACACCGGGAGGCCGATCCGAACTGGGTTCGGCAGTGGGGCGTCTTCCATATAAAACCATTCCGAAGGCCAGTCTTCGGACGCCTTCTTCGGGGTTCCGGATAGATATCCGGTCCCGGCGATGCGCCATATTTCGGCTCTGCCCACTTGATATATCCACCCCTCGTGAGAACGGGGTACGAGGCAAAACAATCTCTTCCACAGCGCAAAATGGGCCTCGATGCCCAAGAACAACTCACAAAGGGCTACAAAGCCCGCGATGTGCAAGATGGAGGCAGGTGTAAGGTGGTGAAGCTGGAGCCCATAGAACTCCAGGAGCCCCCGGAGAAACGAATGTATGGGGAATCCGAGTCCCCTTATTAGATAAGGGACGAAGCATACCCGCTCTCCTTTGGAGGGATTGGGGGCGCTCTCCGCCTGCTTTCCACCTTTGTAGGTGGCCAGTCCGGCTCGAACCGGAACCATGAAGGCTGGGGGAAGGTATCCCTCCGCTTGGAGCGTCACCAGCTCGCTGTGCGGGACTGAACATCTCCTCCAATCTCCTGGCTGAGGGTTGGGAACGTGAGAGGAGGAGCCGCATCGACTGTCCATGATGGTGTGGATTTTTGTCAGAGGCGCTTCGATGAGTACTCGCGGAAGGAGGATGGTGTGATTCGGATCTAGATCCTTGCCTCTCTTATAGGCAGCTTATTCGCGCAACTAGCGGGTAAAATGAAAATACCCTGGCTTTTCACATTCATACGACACGTGGAAGAGGGCCATTATTGGACGTGGAAGCCAAGGAGCGCAACATTTATAAGGAAGCCAGACACTATTCGGCAAGCGCATGGAATTTGGAGGAGAACCCGCCTTGCAAAGCCGAGGACAATATATGCGCCAGACTAATCATCATTGAAGCCTGGTTCGGGGGCTACTGAGGGAGTCCTGGACTAGGGGGTGTCCGGATAGCCGAACTATCATCATTGGCCGGACTCCAAGACTATGAAGATACAAGATTGAAGACTTCGTCCCATGTCCAGATGGGACTTTCCTTGGCGTGGAAGGCAAGCTTGGCAATACGGATATGTAGATCTCCTACCATTGTAACCGGCTCTGTGTAACCCTAGCCCTCTTTGGTGTCTATATAAACCAGAGGATTTTAGTCCATAGGACGAACAACAATCATACCATAGGCTAGCTTCTAGGGTTTAGCCTCCTTGATCTCGTGGTAGATCCACTCTTGTACTACCCATATCATCAATATCAATCAAGCAGGAGTAGGGTTTTACCTCCATCGAGAGGGCCCGAACCTGTTACCATCCTCCTAGACGCACAGTTCGGGACCCCCTACCCGAGATTCGCCGGTTTTGACACCGACAGGAACCAAGTTTGGACATTAGTTGAGAAGCCCGACAACAACCACAACATCATCGGTACCAAATGGGTGTTTCGCAACAAGCAAGATGAAGATGGACAAGTAGTTCGCAACAAAGCACGTCTCGTCGCCCAAGGCTACACACAAGTCGAAGGTATGGACTATGGTGAGACTTACGCTCCCGTTGCTAGACTTGAGTCCATTCGCATCTTACTTGCCTATGCTAATCACCATGACATCACCTTGTACCAAATTGACATTAAAAGAGCTTTTATAAATGGTGAAATAGAGGAGGAAGTTTATGTTAAGCAACCTCCCGGCTTTGTCAATCCTAAGAAACCCAATCATGTTTACAAACTTCACAAAGCTCTTTATGGTCTTGAACAAGCTCCTAGAGCGTGGTATAAATGCTTGACCAAGTTCCTTATTGAAAAAGGCTTTGAAATGGGGAAAATTGATTCTACTCTTTTTACTAAAAGGGTTAATGGAGAACTATTTGTGTGCCAAATCTATGTTGATGATATTATATTTGGTTCAACTAACCCTCATTTTAGTGAAAAGTTTGGGAAGCTAATGTCGGAGAAGTTTGAGATGTCTATGATGAGTGAACTCAAATTCTTTCTTGGTTTGCAAATCAAGCAAACTAAGGAAGGAACTTTTGTTGCTCAAACGAAGTACACTAAGGACTTATTCAAGAAGTTCAATATGCAAGAATGCAAAGGTATGTCTACACCCATGCCTACTAGTGGACATCTTGACTTGACCAAAGATGGTGAACCGGTTGATCAAAAAGTTTATCGCTCAATGATTGGTTCATTGTTATAATTATGTGCTTCACGTCCCGATACCATGCTAAGTGTGTGCATGTGTGCACGATATCATGTTGGTCCTAAGGAATGTCATCTTAAGGCCGTGAAAAGGATAGTGAGATACTTAATCCATACACCAAATTTTGGCATTTGTTATCCTAAGAGGGCCTCTTTCGATCTTGTTGGCTACTCCGACTCGGATTATGCCGAAGACAAGGTTGATAGAAAGTCCACTTCGGGTACTTGTCAATTTCTTGGTAGATCTCTTGTGTCTTGGTCTTCCAAGAAACAAAACTCGGTATCCTTATCCACCGCCGAAGCGGAATACATTACCGCTGGTTCATGTTGTGCTCAATTACTTTGGATGACCCAAACTCTTAAAGATTATGGGACATATGTGAAACATGTTCCATTGCTTTGTGACAATGAAAGTGCTATCAAAATTGGTCATAATCCCGTGCAACATTCTCGAACTAAGCATATTGAAGTTCGTCATCATTTCATTCGAGATCATGTTGCTAAGGGTGACACTGATCTTAAGCATGTTCGCACCGAAAAGGAATTAGCGGATATATTCACTAAACCTCTTTATGAGAAAGTGTTTTGCAGGTTAAGAGGAGAATTGAACATCATTGATGCTTCAAACTTGGAGCAGAAACTCCATTGGACACATGCAAGACATGAGCTTATGACTAATCCTTGATATCTCTCTTATGATGAAAATCTTATGTCCTGGATATATTTGTATCTTGCATGTTATCTAACCCATGTAGGTACTTGGATGAATCTAATTCCATGAGGTTGTGACCTACTCATATCTTGAGCAATCTCTACATCACCAAGTCTCTACACTATGGTGGTTGAAGACAAGGAAGCACGAAACCATTCAAGCATATCCTTTGACAAATTCTATGTCGAGCTTCATGATTGTCATTTTTGGATACACAAGTGCTCTTCCTTGCAAGAACTAACCCATGTAGGTAGATGGACTCAAATTCCAAGTGGTGCTCCAAATTCTTGATGAGCTACATCAACCTTGAGCAACCCACACAAGTTCAACTACATGTTCAACACCACCAACCAAGGTATGTTATTCCATCTTAGAGAAGCTTTACTCCAAGTCATGAGCTAAGGCAACTCGACAAGATGTGAATACATCAAGATGCTTAATCGAAAAATGGCAACCCAATTTTGAGCTTAAACGATGAGTATGACCTATGATCAAGTGATATCACTTGACTCCTAAGTCAATATACTCTAACATAGGTGACTTTGTCGCCGACAATCTCTAGATGAAGTTCTCTTGTGTTGTTCTCAGTGTTTTTGCATTTGACTCATGCATATCTGTTTCCCCTTTCAAAAAAAACTTCATCTAGATTTCTTTCTGTTTGCTCTGCATTTTCTGCATCCAATTCATTGCATATCTTTCAGTAAATTCCTTGCAAATCTTTGTAAGATCTTACTAGTCTAGTGAGCTGAGGTGACAAGTGTTTTCTCTGCGATGAATTCGGTTTCACCAATTTGTTGTTTTCGGTACAACCGAAGCATACCACTCGGAGCCACCGATTTCACAACAGGAAAACCAGTTTGCCACTTATTCCTTGATTCCTCTGATCCAGCTCCACTCAATGAATCTTGTCCTCTACAAGCATCACATTTTTATCATTGCTTTGTGCTGTGACTCAAGGACCAAACCCATTCGACAGATTCCAGAAAACCCTTCTTAGAAATTGATGTCAAAGGGGGAGAGAGATCACATCAAAGCTTATCATTTAGAGAAAGATCACATCAGAGAAAGAGTATATCACCTCCTCGGGGGGAGAGAGATCCTCAGGGGGAGAGAGAGATCTCCAGGGGGAGAGAATACTTAAGTAGAAAGTATTTCTCAAGGATCCCAGATGCTTGCTGTTCAAGAGGAGAGATGCCACATGTCTTCTTGAGGGGAGAGACATGTTCATATGATCTTTTGTGCTTATTTGCATTAGTTTGCATTAGCTCTATTCATTTATATCGTTCAGCTCTGATTTTCTATTCCCTATATTCTCCCAGTATCCCATGCTAGATTCAGGGGGAGCAAGACATCTAAGGGAAAGAAATCATTTAAATTCATTGCATATCTTTACTCTTGGGGACATGTCTAATCCAATGTGGTACTTAGTACTCACTCTCTACATGTCATCCCAGTCTTGGTATTCTTGTGGTTTCTTTTGTTTGCTATGGCTAGTAGGTGCATCTGTGTTATCTAACCTTGTTTACGCAGGTTCATTCCATCCTAAGCCAACTCAAGACTACAAGGTAAGTATATGCATCAAAATCATGTGTATGAGGAACTTTTGCTGATGTACATACTGTTTGCAAGAAGGACTCATGAGCATGAAGGTATTTTCTTTAATATTCTCTGCTCTGATGCATATGGCCAAGATACATGTAACACATTGCCTACTCTATCATGGTTATGCTCTCACATGCTTTTATATTCCATATTCACATGATTGCATACATGTAGGGGGAGCCTATGCTTGTTGCATGTCCTTCCAGAGCTTTACTTGCTATTCTCTATATCTTTATCTAAAGCTTTGATGTATGTTGTCATCAATTACCAAAAAGGGGGAGATTGAAAGCACAAGTGCTCCCTAGGTGCTTTTGGTAATTAATGTCAACATATCTCTTGTTGGAATAACACCTTTATCTAGCATGTTTCAGATAAGTTCAAGAATGGAGTGGCATGGACTAAAGGATGTGGGAACTCCTTCAAGATGCTAAGGACAAAGGATTGGCTCAAGCTTCAAGCTCAAGACTCTTCATTTTACATTTTAGTGATCCAAGATCACATTGAGTCTATGGAAAAGCCAATACTATCACGAAGGGATGAGGTGTTGCTTAATGAGTTTCTTGCTCCACAGTGCTTAGTGATATGCTCCAAAACCCTCAACTACTTTCCAACTCCCACACATATGTCCTATACCTAAAGTCAAACTCGGCCCCACCGATTCTTTCTATCCGGCGCCACCGAGTTCAGATGTCATAGCCACTGCCACAAACCCTAGGCAAATCGGTCTCACCGATAGGGATCTCGGTCCTACCGAGATGGGATTGTAATCTCTCTGTGTATGTCCATTACCAAAATCGGTTTCACCGAGTTTGAGCGATCGGTACTACCGAGATTACAATGCAAACTTCCTGATTGACTCATTACCAAATTCGGTCCAACCGAGTTTGTGTAGTCGGTCCAACCGAGTTTGCCTGACCAACTCTCTGGAAAACTTATTACCAAAATCAGTCCCACCGAGTTTGTGTAATCGGTATCATCGAGATTACGTTATGCCCTAACCCTAACCATATCGGTCTTAATGAGTTGCATGTTGGTCCCACCGAAAATCCTAACGGTCACTAGGTTTACTAAATCGGTCTGACCGAGTCTGTTGAATCGGTCCCACCGAGTTTGGTAAATTGTGTGTAACGGTTAGAATTTGTGTGGAGGCTATATATACCCCTCCACCTCCTCTTCATTCATGGAGAGAGCCATCAGAACAAACCTACACTTCCAACTTACCATTTCTGAGAGAGAACCACCTACTCATGTGTTGAGGCCAAGATATTGCATTCCTACCATATGAATCTTGATCTCTAGCCTTCCCCAAGTTGCTTTACACTCAAATCTTCTTTCCACCAGATACAAATCCTATGAGAGAGAGTTGATTGTTGGGGAGACTATCATTTGAAGCACAAGAGCAAGGAGTTCATCATCAACGCACCATTTGTTACTTCTTGGAGAGTGGTGTCTCCTAGATTGGCTAGGTGTCACTTGGGAGCCTCCAACAAGATTGTGGAGTTGAACCAAGGAGTTTGTAAGGGCAAGGAGATCGCCTACTTCATGAAGATCTACCGCTAGTGAGGCAAGTCCTTCGTGGGCGACGCCATGGTGGGATAGACAAGGTTGCTTCTTCGTGGACCCTTCGTGGGTGGAGCCCTCTGTGGACTCGCGCAACCGTTACCCTTCGTGGGTTGAAGTCTCCATCAACGTGGATGTACGATAGCACCACCTATCGGAACCACGCCAAAAACATCCGTGTCTCCAATTGCGTTTGAATCCTCCAAAACCCTTCCCTTTACATTCTTGCAAGTTGCATGCTTTACTTTCCGCTGCTCATATACTCTTTGCATGCTTGCTTGTTATGGATTGTGAATGTTAAACTTGTGCCTAAACTCCACTTAAACTTAAAGAATTTAAGAATTGCAACTTTGGTACTTAGTGTCTAATCACCCCCCCTCTAGATACCTCTTCTCAAGGTCCTACAATAAGAATGGCAAGACCCTAAGCTTGGGATGCCCAAGGCACCCCAAGGTAATATTCAAGGATACCCAAGCCTCTAAGCTTGGAGATGCCCTCGATGGCATCCCCTCTTTCGTCTACAATCCATCCGTAAATTATTTGGAGCTACTTTTATTCATCACATGATATGAGTTTTACTTGGAGCGTTGTGTGATATATGTGTCTTTGCTTTCATTGCTTTTTAGTTTGCCACAATCATCTTTGCTGCACACACCTTTTGAGAGGGAGACACTTATTCATGATTTGTTAGAATACTCTTTGTGCTTCACTTATATCTTTTGAGCTAAGCAGTTGCTCTAGTGCTTCACCTATATATTTTAGAGCACGACGGTGGTCATATTTTACAGAAATAGTTGCTCTCTCATGCTTCACTTATATCTTTTTGAGAGTTTGATAATGGTAATGGCAATATGCACAGGTTATGAAATTGGTCCTAATATGATAGGTACTCAAGAGGGATATAATAAGAACTTTCATGTAGATCACTGAATACGATAAGTTTGATTCCTTGCAATAGTTTTGAGATATAGAGATGGTGATATGTGGGTTGTACTAGTGAATGATTGTGGTTCAATAAGAATATTGGTGTTAAGGTTTGTGATTCCTGAAGCATGCACCTATAGTCTCCCGTTATGCAAAGAAGTCAAAGCATGATTTATTATTGATTGTCTTCCTTATGAGTGGTGGTCGGGGACGAGCAATGGTATTTTCCTACCAATCTATCCTCGTAGGGGCATGCGTAGTACTACTTTACTTCGAGGGATAATGTGAGTTCTTTATGACTAATGTAAGTCCATGGATGATACACACTCTCATGTTTCCGTAATTTGCTAGCCTCTTCGGTACCGTGCATTGCCCTTTATCACCTTGAGAGTTGGTGCAAACTTCACCGGTGCATCCAAACCTCATGATATGATACGCTCTACCACACATAAGCCTCCTTATATCTTCCTAAAAAACCACCATACCTACCTATTATGGTATTTCCATATCCATTCTGAGATATATTGCCATGCAACTTTCACCGTTCCGTTTATTATGACTGAGGGAGTCCTGGACTAGGGGGTGTCCGGACAGCCGGACTATCATCGTCCGCCGGACTCCAAGACTACGAAGATACAAGATTGAAGACTCTGTACCGTGTCCGGATGGGACTTTCCTTGGCGTGGAAGGCAAGCTTGGCGATACGGATATGTAGATCTCCTACCATTGTAATCGACTCTGTGTAACCCTAGCCTCCTTCGTGTCTATATAAACCGGAGGGCTTTAGTCCGTAGGACACAACATACATTACAACAATCATACCATAGGCTAGCTTCTAGGGTTTAGCCTCCTTGATCTCGTGGTAGATCCACTCTTGTACTACCCATATCATCAATATTAATCAAGCAGGACGTAGGGTTTTACCTCCATCAAGAGGGCCCGAACCTGGGTAAAACATCGTGTCCCTCGTCTCCTGTTACCATCCGCCTAGACGCACAGTTCAGGACCCCCTACCCGAGATCCACCGGTTTTGACACCGACATTGGTGCTTTCATTGAGAGTTCCTCTGTGTCGTCACCGATAGGAAGGATGCCTCCACCCGTCTTCAAAGACGGTGTTTTCACCGAAGGGGCCTTGGCCGCCGGCCAAACTATCCGGCTAGGTGGTTTTCTTATGACCGCCTGTCCGGCCGCCGCTTCGACAATGACATCTCAAGTCATCAGAAGCAATCTTCGCGTCAGCCCGAAAGCTGCCGAACAGTTGGATCCAATAGAGCTCTCGTCTGTTAACGAGCTCTTGGATCGCATCGCCGCCCTGGGAGTCGCTACGGACTACAACCAGATTGGGCTTAAAACCGATCTAAGAGAGATTAACTCTCCCCAGGCCACCCACCACGTCGCAGTGGTAGAGGAGCAATACGACAACTCTTTGCCTGTATTGAAAACTATTCATGTCCGGATTCCCGAACCCTCCACGCCGGATTTCCGCGGAGGGACGGACTTCGATCGAGCATTGAACTTAAAATCATGCATCGCTCCGGACTCGCTGGATTGTGTCCAGCAAACCAAGCTTCCAAATTCGGAAACTCTTCGGCCTTTAAGCCCCAAGATAGGCAGGGATCCGGATTTTAGTCCACCCACCCGCCCAGACATATGCGATATATCTCTAATATGGCAAGAGCCCGCTGAAACAGTACATCACTACTGGGCCAGATTCCTCCTGGTTATGGACAGGATAAAGGACTGCCGAGAGGAAAATGCAATCTCAATCTTCTGCAATAATTGCACGGACAAGGGAATACTAAACGCCATTGATCGTCGCAAAATTACGCGCTTCACCGATCTGGCATCCATAGTACGGAAGTACTGTGCGATGGAGAGTTTCCGGAAAACTGAAAATCAATTTTGGGATAATCCGGCCACAAACCCAGTCCGCAGCAAAAGGGCACCTTACACTCAGGCCCCAGATGCAAAAATGAAAAAACAAAAACCCAATAACGGAAACGGAACCGTACTGGAGGGATGGCTCAATGGACCCTGTAAGATTCATAGTACAGAGGGAGCCGTCCCAACTCATAGCCTTCGAGCATGCTGGATATTATGGCAGGTGGCCAAAAGTGGCGAGGAGCTTCTAGCCCCGCAAAACAACTCCAACAATACCGGTACGGTATCAACAGTCTTCGAGACTTTCGCATCAAACAATATGCGAAAGCGAACAATCTGCGGACTCGCCGAAGTCTACCAAATAGCAATAGCAAATCCATGGAGTGACACAGCTATCACCTTCGGTGCCAGCAACGAGCCCAAATTCCGAACAGCCAGAGCACCAGCCGCACTGGTGCTTAGTCCCATAGTGGACGGCTTTCGACTGACAAAAGTCCTCATGGATGGCGGCAGCGGATTAAACCTCATCTACGAGGAAACTCTGCGGAAAATGGAAATCGATTGGAGCCGTATTGAGCGAAGCAGCACAACCTTCAGAGGAATAATCCCTAGCCGGGAGGCACGCTGCACCGAACAAATCACATTTGATGTGGTGTTCGGCTCGCCGGACAATTACAGATCCGAAGAAGTCAAGTTCCATGTGGCCCCGTTCAACAGCGGATATCACGCTATATTAGGACGAGAGGCATTCACAATTTTTCAAGCACTACCTCATTATGGGTACATGAAGCTCAAAATGCATGGGCCCGGCGGAATAATCACCCTCGCTAGTGATCCGGACATAGCACTCCGCGCCGAAAATAAGACAGCTGCACTAGCCCTGGAGGCACTATCCGAAGCCTTAGCAGCAGAAGAACTCACCGCGCTGCGCTCTATGGTGAACAGGGACGATGTGATACTCGATAAAAGATCCAAGTCCACCTCCTTCAAACCAGCAGATGAAATAATAAAATTCCAGGTCCATCCGACGGACCCAGCAAAGACGGCCTCCATTGGGGCACAATTGAACCCCGAAGTAGACGCTGCACTGCGTGAATTCCTTCGGGAAAATTGGGACATCTTCGCCTGGCATCCTTCGGATATGCCCGGAATCCCACGCAGGTTGGCAGAACACAGCCTAAACATCCTAAAAGGATTTAAGCCAGTCAAACAGGCTCTTCGACGATTTTCCGAACCCAAAAGACAGGCAATGGGAGAAGAGCTAGCCAAACTATTGGAAGCCGGATTCATTAGAGATATCAAACATCCGGACTGGCTAGCAAATCTGGTAATGGTACCAAAGAAGGATAAATCCTGGCGCCTCTGTGTCGATTTTAAAGACCTCAATAAGGCTTGCCCAAAGGATCCCTTCCCTCTCCCCCGCATCGACCAAATTATTGATGCTACCGCAGGGCACGATTCGTTGTGCTTCCTGGACGCATACTCTGGCTATCACCAAATCAAGATGGCGGAAGCAGACCAAGACGCAACGGCATTCATCACTCCATACGGACCATTCTGCTTCAACACGATGCCCTTCGGACTTAAAAACGCCGGCGCAACATATCAGCGCATGATTCAAACATGTCTGGCTACCCAGATCGGCAAAACAGTCGAGGCATACGTAGACGACGTAGTCGTCAAAACAAAACACGTCGAAACTCTAGTAGACGATTTGAGGCTCACATTCGACAACCTCAGAGCATATGACATCAAGCTAAATCCGGAAAAATGCGTTTTCGGCGTACCAGCCGGAAAGCTGCTGGGCTTCATTGTATCCGGTAGAGGAATTGAAGCAAACCCGGCTAAAATCCGAGCTCTGTCATAGTTGGATATTCCAAAAGACCTCAAACAAATACAAAAATTAACAGGATGCATGGCAGCCTTAAGCCGCTTTATCTCGCGTCTAGGAGAAATGGCGTTGCCCCTCTATCGCCTCCTCAGGCGCGCTGAACACTTTCAGTGGACGGATGCTGCCACTGCCGGACTCGAAGAAATAAAGGCCATATTGGCAACAAATCCGGTCCTGGCTGCGCCCACTCTGGGTGAACCAATGTTGTTATACATCGCAGCAACGCATCAAGTTCTAAGCGTGGTCCTCGTCGTCGAACGAGCGACAGAAGGGCAGAAATTCCCTCTTCAAAAACCAGTGTATTATGTATCCATTGTGTTAACCCCCTGCAAGTCTCGTTACCCGCACTATCAGAAGATAGCATATGCAGTGTTCATGGCGTCCCGGAAGCTCCGACACTACTTTCAAGAGTGTTCGATAACAGTGGCCTCTGAAGTACCACTCAATGACATTATAAATAACCGCGACGCAACGGGCAGGATTGCAAAATGGGCCATTGAGCTCTTACCATTCGATATAACTTACAAACCTCGGCGAGCTATAAAGTCACAAGTTTTGGCTGACTTCGTCGCTGAATGGACCGAAGCCAAACTCCCTAAGGAGTACGGCGCATACTCCAATTGGGTTATGCATTTCGACGGCTCTAAAATGTTGGCCGGACTGGGGGCTGGCGTCGTATTGACGTCCCCAACCGGGGACACAGTCTAGTACGTACTTCAAATAATGTACACGGACTCCAACAACGCAGCCGAATACGAGGCCCTATTACATGGTCTCCGGATGGCAGTCTCCATGGGTATTCAACGCCTAGAGGTGCGCGGGGATTCAAACCTTGCAATATCCCAAATAAATGGAGACTTTGACGCCAAGGATCCGAAAATGGCAGCATATCGCAACGCCGTCCTAAAAATGTCAACTCGGTTTGAAGGACTCGAATTCCATCACATAGCCCGAGATAATAACCAAGCGGCCGACGTACTGGCACGCATCGGTGCGAAACGTGATGCTATCCCTCCAAATATCTTCCTGGAACGGCTCTTCAAGCCATCCGTACTATGGGAAGAGGAGCCCGGAAGTGACAAACCGGAAAAAACCGAGCCAATCAGCGATTCAGCCGATGACATAACACCGTCAGCCCACGACATAATGGCAGTAATCGCCCCGTGGGCAGAACCATTCCTAGCCTACTTGCTTAGGCAGGAACTTCCCGAAGACCAAAACGAGGCCCGCTGCATAGTCCGGCGATCGAAAGACTACAAGGTCCATGAGGGAGAACTTTATAAGAAAAGCACAACCGGAGTCCTTCAAAGATGTATCTCCAAAGAGGAAGGGCGCAACCTCCTGGCTGAAATTCATGCCGGACTAGGCGGACACCACGCAGCAGTCCGGGCCCTTGTAGGAAAGGCATTCCATACAGGATTTTATTGGCCGACGGCCCGGGCAGATGCCCAGGACTTAGTCCAGAAATGCATTGGTTGTCAGCTCTTTGCTAATCAGAGCCATATGCCGCCTACCGCCCTCAAAACTATACCCATCACCTGGCCGTTCGCGGTCTGGGGGCTTGATATGGTTGGACCCCTTAAAGGGGGAACCCACAAGCAACGGTACCTATTGGTCATGGTGGATAAATTCACCAAATGGATAGAGGCCAAGCCGGTCAAAACGGCAGAGTCCAGACTAGTGATAGACTTTATATCCGGGGTAGTACACCGTTACGGAGTCCCCCACAGCATCATCACCGACAACGGCACGAACTTCACAGCCGACGAGGTTAAGTCATGGTGCAAGAATATGGGCATCAAGCTCGACTACGCTTCAGTCTATCACCCTCAAACCAACGGTCAAGTGGAACGAGCAAATGGTCTAATAATGAGCGGCATTAAACCCAGACTAGTGCGGTCACTTACTAAATCTGACACGCACTGGGTCGAGGAGCTTGACTCCGTACTCTGGGGGCTGCGGACAACGCCTAACCATACTACCGGATTCACACCATTTTTATGGTATACGGCGCAGAGGCAGTCTTACCCTGCGACATTATTCATGACTCACCTCGAGTGCGCATGTACGAGGAAAGAGAGGCCGAGCTGGATCGGCAGGACAGCTTGGACACATTGGAGGAAGAACGCGACGTCGCCAAAGCTCGTTCCGCATTCTATCAGCAGCAAGCTCAAAGATATCAAAGCAGAGAAGTACGGGCCAAGACTTACAATGTTGGCGAACTAGTTCTACGCCTGCCGGACAAGAAAAAGGACAAGCTCAAGCCCAAGTGGGAGGGCCCTTTCATTATCGATCAAGTCCTGACCGGTGGAGCATACCGTCTACGAAATGCGTCGGATAACTGACTCGAGCCGAACCCATGGAACGCAGCCCGCCTCCGAAGATTCTATGCCTAGCACCGGACTAAGAGTTCGTCCCCTTCCCCCGTCCAAACTTTTACACTTCGGTTGTCTTTTGTTTCTCTTTTCATGCCTTTTTATTCAAAAGCCCTTGCGGGCCTATTTTTGCGTTTTTCGCATACGCATGATGTGCCATCCGCACTCATTATTCCTGGGGGCTTCTTTTACAGAAGCTCAATTATACGGGTTTCATACCCAGCACATGTGTCAAGCTTCCACATGTACCTTTTACTCACCATTATATGCATCGATATGACTTAAGTTTTGGCCAAGCTGGGTTGCCTGGCTCATGTGCTTACCCCTACGTTCCCGATTGTTCGGCTAGGAGGTAAAGGGAGCACCTCTGCGATTGTTACTGCCGGGTCAGCCGGATGTGTACCTCAGACTGGGTGAAGCCGAAAGCTAGCGTTCTTAAGGGAATATTCGTCCGGTGACTTAAAAGATGACTTTTTACCTATTTATCTATCTGCCCCCAGATGTTTTGCTGCTTTCTTTGCAGTCCGGACATGCACTTTAGGGCATGCCTCCCAGCGAAAGGAACCATTAACGAAACTATTCTCCCTGGAAGATGTTTCTTACTAACCATGTAATATAACATAACTAGTTGGGCACTTGTCTGATAAAGCACTAATGACCCCTACGCCTGGTCTCCATGCATACCACGGTTGTTTCTTAACCAAAAAGGTATTCGGACACACGCCGGACTCTAGGGTCCCGAGGTTGAAGCGAAAAGGTCGGCAAAGACAAACGATCTACAATCCGGCTAGAAGGCATTTCACATGTCACTTTAAAGGAAAACATACATTGTCAAATTTACTGATTGTATTCCTCCTCAATCCCGTCTAACAGGCTGTCTAATTTACAGTCCCGTTGGGAAAATTTAGCAGCCAACTCTACTTGGCTGTATACTAAACTCACAGGGATCTCCTTCCCATCGGGCCCCACCCGTCCAACTTCGGCCATGTGGTTGGGATCCGCCTTCTTGTAACGCGTCTTCACCATGGCCCAAGCCTCCCTGGCACCTTGACGGCAAGCCAAAATCTTCCACAAACGGAAGCGCTGCCGCACTCCCTGTAGCTTCTCCGAAAGCTCCCCAAGGCCCTCGGGAAGGGAGAGGGCTGGCCATAAAGCCTGGACGACGCCGCTCATTGCCTGCCGAACTCGTTCGAGCAGTTGCAACAGCTCGGGAAGTTGATCACCCATTGATATGGGCATCTCCTCTGCAGGACGACCTGTGAGTATACCTACAAGACATATCATGTCAATTTGCTTCTTCGCCGAACTCTTCTTTTAAAAGGAGTTCGCTCAAGCACTTACTATAAATGCCGCGACGAAGCCGCTGATTCTCCTTAACGGAGCCGGACAGCTCGGCTCGAGCGCCTTTCAGCTCTTCTCCGAGCTTGGCGTTGGCATCCTGGAGCCTGTTCCTTTCTTGCTGAACCCTATTCAGCACACTCTCGCCGGCCTTTAGCTGGCGTAGCAATGCTTGCCTGTCCGGATCTTGTCCGGCGGCACCTGCAATGTCATTATTAGACTCGCGCGCACGCCGCACAGCGCTTATATTTATTAATGAAAATGTGTTACCAGGAGGGGTCTCTGCGTCTCCTCCTGCGGCAGCAAGTGCGGCCTCAAGTTGGGCCTTGCAATCTTGCAGCTCCCGAGACAGCTGGGCATTCTTCTCGGTAAGAGCCTGCGTTTTCAAATGATCCTTAAATCAGTTAACATAACTACTTTAAGTCTCGGGGGCTACTGGTATATACAACCATTAAAATTCCCTTACCCATATGTCTTTCACATACTGCTCCGTGGCTCTGGTAGAACCATCTTGAGCGGCACGGAGATGCGCGTCCCCTGCGTTAAAGGCATCCAATGCCTCAGGGGAGAAGCACGCTTCACGAAATACTGTCCAGCGGCGCCTATGGTTCATGGCACTCTCCACCTCAGACTTGGTGGCGGACAGTCTGTCGGTGTCCTCCGTTGGAGAAGGATCCGGCCCGCGTCTTGCGCTTGCCTCCCCCTCCAGGCCGGGCGTTGGAGCCTGGCCGGTGAAGGTTGGATCAGCAACTTCCGCGCCCGCAGTCCGGCGAGCGCTTTTTCTCCTATAAAGATCATGAGCGCTCAGACGCTTCCTAGGAACGTCGCTCTGAAAATTCAAATACAAGCTATACCTTTGCGGTGACGTTTCCGTCCGCACCGCGCTCCTTTTTCGCCTGCTGGTCCGGACTGACCTCTGTTGGTCAGCCGCCGCGGGCTCGGCTTCCCGCCGTGAAGGTGCTTCCTGTAAAATACCGTCGTTCGCGAAGGTTAGAAAGGGGCAAGGAAGAGATAATGGTGTCCGGACCTCGGTCACAGTCACCTGGGAAGCCGGATACAGTCCGGGGTAGTCCGCCGTAATGGCAACCAAAGCATTGTCCATGCTAAGCTGGTGAAATACCCCGTCGATCAGCTCCACCTTGATATCCAGATCCTCTTCGGAGGCCGGATCCAGGAATCTTTCTGGATCCTCGGGTTGTGGAGCAGGACTTACCATGTCCTCCACAGTCCGGCGTAGATCCTGCGCCGAAGACATAATGTAAGAAGCCTAAACTTCGAAAGCATGGGTTGAGCCCTTGAAGGTGTTCGCTTACCCATCCTCTAGGGTTGATCATGGAAAACCCATTCAAAGGGTTCGTTCGAAGGAAGTCCTCCTTCTCCCCCTTGTACAGGCTGGACAGGATCTCCACCAGATCCTCGGTCGAATCCGGCCCTTTGCGGCCATGACGGGTGGCATCGTCTTCCCCGTTGAAATCCCACATAGGGTGGCCTCTGTATTGCAATGGATGTACCCCCCGCATGATGCATGTCGCCATGACTCCGATCATGGTCAAGCCAGAATGGGCCATTAATCTTATTCGGCCCATCAAGTAATGGACGATCTTGTCTTCCTCCAATCGAGGGCTCCATGGGCACCAGCTGAGACGTTTCTTCAAAGGAGCAGCACTAAACTCCGGGAGGCCGATCCGGACTGGGTCCGGCAGTGGAGCGTCTCCTATATAAAACCACTCTGAAGGCCAGTCTTCAGACGCCTTCTTGGGAGTACCGGATGGGTATCCGGTCCCGGCAATGCGCCATATTTCGGCGCCGCCCACTTGATATATGGACCCCTCGTGAGAACGGGGTACGAGGCAGAACAGCCTCTTCCACAATGCAAAATGGGGCTCAATGCCCAGGAATAGCTCACAAAGAGCTACGTAGCCCGCGATATGCAGGACAGAGGCGGGCGTGAGGTGGTGGAGCTGGAGTCCGTAGAACTCCAGGAGACCGCGGAGGAACGGATGTATTGGGAATCCGAGTCCCCTTATCAGATAAGGGACGAAGCATACTCGCTCCCCTTTATTGGGGCTTGGGGTAGCCTCCGCTTGCCTCCCACCTTGATAAGTAACCAGTCCGGCCCGGACTGGGACCATGAAGGCCGGAGGGAGATATCCCCCCGCTTGGAGCTTCGCTAGCTCGTTGTGCAAAACCGAGCACCTCCTCCAATCCCCTGGCGGTGGGCTGGGAGCGCGAGAAGAGGAGCCGCGTCGACGGTCTATGATGGAATGGATTTTTAGGTCAAGGGCGCTCCGATGAACTATTCGCGGAAGGAAGATGGTGTGATTTGGATCTGGATTTTTGCCTCTTTTGTAGGCGAACGACTCGCACGACTAGGGGGTGAAACGTAAAAGACACCCTGGCTTTTCGCATTCGTGCGACGCGTGGAAAAATACCATTATTGGGCGTAGAAGCCGAGAAACACAGTATTTATGGTGAAGCCGGACACTGTTCGGCAGGTACATGGAACTTGAAGGGAGAACCCGCCTTGCAACGCCGAAGACTATAAACGCACTAGACTTATCATCATTGAAGCCTGGTTCGGGGGCTACTGAGGGAGTCCTGGACTAGGGGGTGTCCGGACAGCCGGACTATCATCGTCTGCCGGACTCCAAGACTACGAAGATACAAGATTGAAGACTCTGTCCCGTGTCCGGATGGGACTTTCCTTGGCGTGGAAGGCAAGCTTGGCGATACGGATATGTAGATCTCCTACCATTGTAACCGACTCTGTGTAACCCTAGCCTCCTCCGGTGTCTATATAAACCGGAGGGCTTTAGTCTGTAGGACACAACATACATTACAACAATCATACCATAGGCTAGCTTCTAGGGTTTAGCCTCCTTGATCTCGTGGTAGATCCACTCTTGTACTACCCATATCATCAATATTAATCAAGCAGGACGTAGGGTTTTACCTCCATCGAGAGGGCCCGAACCTGGGTAAAACATCGTGTCCCTCGTCTCCTGTTACCATCCGCCTAGACGCACAGTTCGGGACCCCCTACCCGATATCCGCCGGTTTTGACACCGACAATGACACAAATCATCATTGTAATATCGGTTTGCATGATCATGTACCTGACATAGTATTTGTGGCTCAACAACCGTTCATCATTTTTATACATGTTACGCTAGATAATTGCACATCCTAGTACACTGCCAGAGGCATTCATATAGAATCATATTTTCTTCTAGTATCGAGTTGTAATTTTGAGTTGCAAGTAAATAGAAGTGTGATGATCATCATTATTCATTATTAGAGCATTGTCCCAGTTAAGAAATAAATAAATAAATAAATGAAAGAAAAAGAGAGAAAGGGCAATATTACTATCTTTGTCCACACTTGTGCTTCAAACTAGCACCATGTTTTTCATATAGAGAGTCTCATATGTAGTCACTTTGGTTGGGTAAGGTTGCATGGAAAATAAAAAAGTTTCTATGCACACGCAGTGATCTATCCATGGAGATGTGTATCAACAAGGGGGAGAGTGTGTCTACGTACCCTTGTAGACCGTAAGCGGAAGCGTTTCACAACGCGGTTGATGCAGTCGAACTTTCTTCGCGATCCAGTCAATCCAGTACCGAACGTACGACACCTCCGCGTTCAGCACACACGTTCAGCTCCATGGCATCCTCCGCCTTCTTGATCCAGCAAGATGGCGAGGTAGTGGATGAATTCCGACAGCACGACGGTGTGGTGATGGTGATGGTGAAGTGACATCCACAGGGTTCGCCTAAGCACTACGAAAATATGACCGAGGGAATAAACGGTTGACAGGGGCGCGCACACAGCTAAGACAATGTTGTGTTCTTGTGTGGCACCCCTACCCATGTATATATAGGTGGGAGGGGAGGAGGCTGCCCCTAGGGAGCCCCAAGAGACCTGGCGGCAGCCCTAGGGCTGCTGCCTTGCCCTGCCCCCCCCCCCTTTCCTTGTAAGAAGAAGGGGGAAGGAAGGGGGGAGGGAAGGAAATGGGAGTCCTACTCCACACTTTCCTTTCCCTCCCCTCTTAACTTCTCCTCCTTATAGGGCCGGCCTGTATAGGGGCGCATTATCCCCTTGTGGGCTGGTGTGTTTCCTCTCTTGGCCCATAAGGCCCATATCTTTGCCGGGGGTACCCGAAACTCCTTTCCGGTGACCCGATAAGTACCCGGTACTCCCCGAAACACTTCAGGTGTCCGAATACCATCATCCTATATATCAATCTTTACCTCTCAACCATTTAAAGACTCCTCATCATGTCCGTGATCTCATCTGGGACTCCAAACAACTTTCGGTCACCAAATCACATAACTCATATAATACTATATCATCAACGAACGTTAAGCGTGCGAACCCTACGGGTTCGAGAACTATGTAGACATGACCGAGAAACCTCTCTAGTGAATAACCAATAGTGGAACTTGGATGCCCATATTGGCTCCTACATATTCTACGAAGATCTTTATCGGTCGAACCGTTATGACAACATACGTAATTCCCTTTGTCCATCGGTATGTTACTTGCCCGAGATTCGATCATCGATATCTTCATATCTAGTTCAATCTCATTACCAGAAAGTCTCTTTACTCGTTCCGTAATACATAACCTCATGACCAACTCCTTAGTCATTTGCTTGCAAGCTTATGATGTGTATTACCGAGAGGGCCCAGAGATACCTCTTCGATACTCGGAGTGACAAATCCTAATCTCGATCTATGCCAACTCAACAAACACCTTCGGAGATACCTGTAGAGAATCTTTATAATCACCCAGTTACGTTGTGAAGTTTGATAGCACATAAGGTATTCCTCCGGTATCCAGGAGTTGCATAATCTCATTGTCGAAGGAATATGTATTTGACATGAACAAAGCAATAGCAATAAAACTGAATGATCATTATGCTAAGCTAATGGATGTGTCTTGTCCATCACATCATTGTCCTAATGATGTGATCCCGTTATCAAACAACAACACATGTCCATGGTTAGGAAACCTTAACCATCTTTGATCAACAAGCTAGTCCAGTAGAGGCTCACTAGGGACATAGTATTTGTTTATGTATTCACACATGTATTTAGGTTTCCGATCAATACAATTCTAGCATGAATAATAAACCTTTATCCTGAATAAGGTAATATAAGACAACAACTTTATTATTGCCTCTAGGGCATATTTCCTTAAGTCTCCCACTTGCACTAGAGTCAATAATCCAGTTCACATCGCTATGTGATTAACACCAATAGTTCACATCGCCATGTGATTAACACCCATAGTTCACATCGCCATGTGACCAACACCCAAAGGGTTTACTAGAGTCAATAATCTAGTTCACATCGCCATGTGATTAATACCCAAAGAGTACTAAGGTGTGATCATGTTTTGCTTGTGAGAGAGGTTTAGTCAATGGGTCTGCCATATTCAGATCTGTATGTATTTTGCAAATTTCTGTGTCTACAATGCTCTGCACAGAGCTACTCTAGCTAATTGCTCCCACTTTCAATATGTATCCAGATTGAGACTCGGAGTCATTCGGATCAGTGTCAAAGCTTGCATCGACATAACCCTTTACAACGAACTCTTTGTCACCTCCATTACCGAGAAACATTTCCTTAATCCTTTTTAGGTACCTAAGGATAATTTTGACTATTGTCTAGTGATCTACTCCTAGATCACTAATGTACCCCCTTGCCAAACTCATGACAAGGTACACAATAGGTCGGGTACAAAGCATGGCATCCTTTATAGAACCTATGGCTGAGGCATATGGAATGACTTTCATTCTCTCTCTATCTTCTACTGTGGTCGGGTTTTGAGTCTTACTCAACTTTGGCAAAATTGACAAATTTGACCTGTGGACGCAATCAATTCATGAAATGAACTGCACATAAAACTATTTCACGCGGCTAACCTTTTTGAGTGGCGCCCGACACGCAGGCGCCACAACCTACGGTGCAGCGCCCAGCTCTAGGGCGTTGCACCTCTATCAACCATGGCAGCCGGTGGGCCCGCACCTTGCAACACAGACAAGAACCCTTTCTTTGACTGATCTATTTTGAACTTCTGCAAAATTTTGCCAAGGTATATACTTTGTGAAAGTCCTATTAAGCATCTTGATCTATCCCTATAGATCTTGATGCCCAATATATAAGCAGCTTCACCGAGGTCTTCCATTGAAAAATTCTTATTCAAGTATCCTTTTATGCTATCCAAAAATTCTATATCATTTCCGATCAACAATATGTCATCCACATATAGTATCAGAAATGCTACAGAGCTCCCACTCACTTTCTTGTAAATACAGGCTTCACCATAAGTCTGTATAAAACCATATGCTTTGATCACCTCATCAAAGCGTATATTCCAACTCCGAGATGCTTGCTGTAACGCCCCGGATTCGATGCGCCAGGTGTCCGCCAGTTATTCGTAGTTGTTGCCATGTCATTTGCTTGCATGTTGCAGTTTGCCATGTCATCATATGCATTTCATATCATGTCATCATGTGCATTTCATTTCGCATACATGTTCATCTCTTGCATCCGAGCATTTTCCCTGTTGTCCGTTTTGCAATCCGGCGCTCCTATCTCACCCGCGTCCCCTTCTTGTCTCTTTTCGTGTGCGGGTATTAAACATTCTCGGAATGGAACGTGATTTGCCAAGCGGCCTTGGTATAGCACCGGTAGACCGCCTGTCAAGTTTCGTGCCATTTGGAGGTCGTTTGATACTCCAACGGTTAACCGGGTAACCGCGAAAGCCTCTTTTGTTGCAGCCCAACACCCCTTCCAAAGTGGCCCAAAACCCACCTAACTCCCCTCCATGCTCTCGGTCGTTCGATCACGATCGCGTGGCCGAAAACCGCACCTCATTTGGACTCTCCTAGCTCCCTCTACCTATAAATAAGTGATCCCCCTCCAAATTCGCGGTCTATTCTTCCCGAAACCCTAGCCCCGCTCCCTGTCCGCCGCCGGACATGTCCGGACCGGACCGGACACGTCCAGCCGCCGCCGCGCGCCCAATCGCCTCCCGCCACGTGGCGCCCGGCTGCCCGCGCCGCCGCCGGCCCGCTCGGGCCCGCCGCCGGCCCCCGCGGGGCCCGCCCTCCGCAGCCGCGGCCCGTCCGCGCCCCGCCGCTGGCACCGCCGCCGCCGCGGCCCCGCGCCGGCGACCCTTCCCGGAGCCGCGCGCCGCCGCCTCGGCCTCCGTCCGCCGGCCGCCGCCTTGCCTTCGCCGCCGAAGCCCGCGCGCCCCGCCGCCGCGGTCGCTGCCTCCCACCGCCGCCGGAGCTTCGCCGCCGCGCGCCGCCGCGCTGCCCGCGCCGGTCGCCGCCTCCGCCGCCTCGCCTCCCGAGCCCCGCCGCCATCCGCGCCCGCCGCCCAGCCTCCTCCGTCGCCGGTTGCCGCCGGTAAGGCGCCCGCCGGCGCCGCCGCCGCCTCCCCCGTGGGCGCCCCGCGCCGCCGAGACCCTCTGCCGCCGCGCCTCGGCTCCCGCCCGGTCCCGCGCCGCCAGCCGCCCGCCGGCCAGCCCCGCCGAGTGCCTCCGCCGCCGGCGCCCGTTCTCCGCCGCCTCCGCGCCCCCCTCGACCCGCGAGCCCCAGCCTCACCGAACTCCGGCCGCACCGCCGCCCTTCGCCGACCTCGCCGGCCGGATTCGCCCGTGCCTCGCTGGAGAGCTCGCCGGAGTTCTCTGGCCAGATCTGGGAGTGGGATCAGATCCACCCACTCCACCAACCAAACGCGCCCCGACCCCCGGATCCCTCCGTCCCGGGTCCTCCCCGTCCACGTATTTCGCGAGGTGAAAATGACTAAGACCCAGATTTCTTGCATAAACATGCCATGTTCATCGCATCACATCTCGGCATCCATAGCTCCGTTTTGTGCGTATAATATGTCAAATTGTTGGTCTCGATGAGTAGATCATTTCGTTCCATTGCATAATTTTCATTTGAGCTCATCTTGGTGCCCGAAATGCTGTTGGAAGAGTGCATGTTGATGTTAATCTGCTGAAACTGTTATAACTTGCTCATTTATCATTTTTGCCATGATTGATGTGTGCATCCTATGAGGTTGATGTCTACATGTATGTTGATCTATGCCATGCCACCTTTCCAGGGGTGCCAACCATGTATTTTTGTGAGTTGTGTGTTGAGTGTATCAAGCTTGCTAAGTACGGTAGTTGCTGTTGCTGTTTTCCTGGCAGATTCTGTTATATTTTGTTGCTATGTTAACATGCTTCTACTAATCATTCTATGCATAATTTGGAGATGTCCTATAAACATGTTTTGATCTACATGTCTTGTTCTATCCATTCATGCCCTTGGTTGCAATTATAGCCTGCTGGAACATGTTGTTATCTTGCTCCAAAGTTGCTTGAAAATGTTGCTGTCAACCTGTTAACATTAAGTTTAGTTGTTTCCATGTGTTTTCCTAGTGATCCATGAACCCTATGACCTTGCTATTGCCATGCTTAGCTTCACAAACATGCCTTCTTAATGTTAGTTACCTTGATATGCCATGTATTGCTCTGTAGTGAGTGGTTCAAGCTCACCCACATGCCTACTTATTGTTGTTTCTGCCATGTTTGAATCTGTAATATAACTTGCCATGTTTACATGGGTGCCATCATATTTTCTATGCCTTTTTGGCTCTTGGTCAGTAAGGGACTTTTGATCTATGCTTTTAGTAGATTCATGACATGCCTTTGTTTGCCATGATAAGTTCCTGTAACATGTTGTTTGCTTGCTCTAAACATTGTAACCTGATGTTATTTCTGCTAAAGTCTGAAACTGTTATTATTTGCAATCTTTCCATGTCATTTTGAGCATGTTCTAGTGATTTCTAGAGATAGCCCAGTGTTCATGTTTTGTTATGATTTACCTGTACTTCATGCCCATGCCTTTTGTTATTATGTTGGGGTGCTGTAGCATATTGTTTTGATGCTTGCAATATGCCTAGTTGCTGTTATGGACAGATTGTTGCTATGACTTGTATAGTGTGCATGTGTTGAACCGTTGCTCCGTTTTGAGTGTGCTCTATATGAAACTTGCTTGATTTTGCATGATGTTTCATATTATCATGTTGCACCATTGTTTTGAGATGTTTGCTTGATGTTTGTATGCATTTTGCATCAATGCCATGTTTAACTTGTTTTGCTCATATCTTCTAGGCCGTAGCTCCGAATCTAATGAACTTTATATGTAGCTTGACTAGAATTTCGTGTAGATCATCTTGGTGCATCTTAACTTGCTGTTTAACTACTTGAACATAATGTTTATTCAGTTCTGGACTAATTTCGAAATATGCATATGAGGACTTACCGGAATTGTTATATGTTGTTTCCGGCCTCATTTAAACTTGCCTTGATGTGTTGTTCTTGTTTGCATCATCTCTTGCCATGAGTAGATTCATGTAGCTTTGTCATGCATCATGCTTGTTGTGCATCATGCCTTGTTCATGTGTGGTGTGTTTACTATGTTGTGTGCTTCTTCTTGTTAGTTCCGGTTTCGTTGCGATCGTGAGGATTCGTTCGTCTACGATTGGTTCGGCTTCATCCGTTCATCTTCTTCATGGACTCGTTCTTCTTCCTTGCGGGATTTCAGGCAAGATGACCGCTACCCTGGATCTCACTACTATCATTGCTATGCTAGTTGCTTCGTTCTATCGCTATGCTGCGCTACCTATTACCTGTTTATCAAGCCATCCCATATTGCCATGAACCTCTAACCTTTGACACCTTCCTAGCAAACTATTGCTTGGCTATGTTACTGCTCTGCTCAGCCCCTCTTATAGCGTTGCTAGTTGCAGGTGAAGTTGAAGTTTTCTCCATGGTGGACAGGGTTCATGTTGGGATATCACAATATCTCTTATTTAATTAATGCATCTATATACTTGGTAAAGGGTGGAAGGCTCGGCCTTATGCCTGGTGTTTTGTTCCATTCTTGCCGCCCTAGTTTCCGTCATACCGGTGTTATGTTCCCGGATTTTGCATTCCTAACGCGGTCGGGTGATTTATGGGACCCCCCTGACAGTTCGCTTTGAATAAAACTTGTCCAGCAAGGCCCAACCTTGGTTTTACCATTTGCCTCACCACCACCTACCTTTCCCTTGGGAGTAATTAACCCAAGGGTCATCTTTATTTTAGCCCCCCCCCCGGGCCAGTGCTTGTCTAAGTGTTGGTCCGAACTGAGCAGCCTGCGGGGCCACCTCGGCGAAACTCGAAGTCTGGTTTTACTCGTAGCTTGACTTATCCGGTGCTGCCTTGAGAACGAGATATGTGCAGCTCCTATCGGGATTGTCGGCGCATCGAGCATCTTTGCTGGTCTTGTTTTACCATTGTTGAAATGTCTTGTAAACCGGGATTCCGAGACTGATCGGGTCTTCCTGGGAGAAGGTTTATTCCTTCGTTGATCGCGAGAGCTTGTCATGGGCTAAGTTGGGACACCCCTGCAGGGTATAAACTTTCGAGAGCCGTGCCCGCGGTTATGTGGCAGATGGGAATTTGTTAATGTCTGGTTGTAGATAACTTGACACTTGATCCGAATTAAAACGCATCAACCGCGTGTGTAGCCGTGATGGTCTCTTCTCGGCGGAGTCCGGGAAGTGAACACGGTTTCTGTGTTATGGTTGACGTAAGTAGGAGTTCAGGATCACCTCTTGATCATTACTAGTTGATGACCGTTCCGCTTGTTTCTCTTCTCGCTCTCTTTTGCGTTGGTTAGCCACCATACTATGCTTAGTCGCTGCTGCAACCTCACCACTTTACCCCTTCCTTTCCCATTAAGCTTTTCTAGTCTTGATACCCATGGTAATGGGATTGCTGAGTCCTCGTGGCTCACAGATTACTACAACAACAGTTGCAGGTACAGGTTATGCGATGATCATGACGCGAGAGCGATGCTTGCTTGCGTTGAGTTCTTCTTCTGCTTCTTTGATCAGGGGATAGGTTCCAGGTCGGCAGCCTGGGCTAGCAGGGTGGATATTGTTTGAGTTTCTGTTTATGATTCATCCGTAGTCGGATGTTGTTCTTGCATGTTGTATTGTTGTATTCATGTGACCTTGTATGTATTGGATGTATCCCCATCTATTATGTAATGTTGATGTAATGATATCCACCTTGCAAAAGCGTTTCAATATGCGGGTCTATCCTTAGTGGGACCTTCGAGTTCCTTTTGGATAGGGTCGCATATTGGGCGTGACACTTGCACCAGTCCATAGATGGATCGCTGGAGCTTGCGCATTTTGTTAGCACCTTTAGGATCGACAAAACCTTCTGGTTGCATCATATACAACTCTTCTTTAAGAAATCCATTAAGGAATTCAGTTTTGACGTCCATTTGCCAGATTTCATAATTATAAAATGCGTAATTGCTAACATGATTTGGACAGACATAATCATCGCTACGGGTGAGAAAGTCTCGTCGTAGTCAACTCCTTGAACTTGTCAAAAACCTTTAGCGACAAGTCAAGCTTTGTGGACAGTAACGTTACCATCAATGTCAGTCTTGTTCTTGAAGATCCATTTATTCTCTATGGCTTGCCAATCATCGGGCAAGTCCACCAAAGTCCACACTTTGTTCTCATACATGGATCCTATCTCATATTTCATGGCCTCAAGCCATTTGTCAGAATCTGGGCTCATCATATCTTCTTCATAGTTCGTAGGTTCGCCTTGGTCCAATAACATGACTTCCAAAACAGGATTACTGTACCACTTTGGTGCGGATCGTGCTCTGTTTGACCTACGAGGTTCAAGAGTACCTTGATCTGAAGTTTCATGATCATCATCATTAGCTTCCTCTATAGTTGGCGTAGGCATCACGGGAACAGATTTCTCTCATGTGCTACTTTCCAAATTGAGAGAAGGTACAACTACCTTATAAAGTTCTACTTTCCTCCCACTCACTTCTTTCGAGAGAAACTCCTTCTCTAGAAAGACCCATTCTTAGCGACAAAGATCTTGCCTTCGGATCTGTGGTTGAAGGTGTACCCAATTGTTTCCTTAGGGTATCCTATGAAGACGCAATTCTCCGATTTAGGTTTGAGCTTATCAGGTTGAAGCCTTTTGACATAAGCTTCGCATCCCCAAACTTAAAGAAACGACAACTTAGGTTTCTTGCCAAACCACAGTTCATACGGTGTCGTCTCAACGGATTTAGATGGTGCCCTATTTAATGTGAATGCAGCTATCTCTAATGCATAACCCCAAAACGATAGTGGTAAATCGGTAAGAGACACCATAGAACGGACCATATCTAATAAAGTACGATTATGATGTTCGGACACACCATTACGCTGTGGTGTTCCAGGTGGCGTGAGTTGTGAAACTATTCCATATTGTTTTAAATGAAGGCAAACTCGTAACTCAAATATTCTCCCCCGCGATCAGATCGTAGAAACTTTATTTTCTTGTTACGACGATTCTCCACTTCACTCTGAAATTCTTTGAACTTTTCAAATGTTTCAGACTTGTGTTTCATTAAGTATATATACCCATATCTGCTCAAATCATCTGTGAAGGTCAGAAAATAACGATACCCGCCGCGTGCCTCAACACTCATCGGACCACATACATTGGTATGTATTATTTCCAATAAGTCATTGGCTCGCTCCATTGTTTCGGAGAATGGAGTTTTAGTCATCTTGCCCATGAGGCATGGTTCGCAAGTATCAAATGATTCATAATCAAGTGATTCCAAAAGCCCATCTGCATGGAGTTTCTTCATGCGCTTTACACCAATATGACCTAAACGGCAGTGCCACAAATATGTTGCACTATCATTATTATCTTTGCATCTTTTGGCATCAATATTATGAATATGTGTATCACCACAATCGACATTCAAAAAAATAGACCGCTCTTCAAGGGTGCATGGCCATAAAAGATATTACTCATATAAATAGAACAACCATTATTCTCTGATTTAAATGAATAACTGTCTCGCACTAAACAAGATCCAGATATAATGTTCATGCTCAACGCTGGCACCAAATAACAATTATTCAGGTCTAAAACTAATCCCGAAGGTAGATGTTAGAGGTAGCGTGCCGACGGTGATCACATCGACCTTGGAACCATTCCTGACGCACATCGTCACCTCGTCCTTAGCCAATCTTCGTTTAATCCGTAGCTCCTGTTTTGAGTTACAAATATGAGCAACCGAACCAGTATCAAATACTCAGGCGCTACTACGAGCATTAGTAAGGTACACATCAATAACATGTATATCAAATATACCTTTGTTCACTTTGCCATCCTTCTTATCCGCCAAATACTTCGGGTTGTTCCGCTTCTAGTGACCAGTCCCTTTGTAGTAGAAGCACTCAGTTTCAAGCTTGGGTCCAGCTTTGGGCTTCTTCTCGGGAGTGGAAACTTGCTTGCCATTCTTCTTGAAGTTTCCCTTCTTTCCCTTGCCCTTTTTCTTGAAACTAGTGGTCTTGTTAACCATCAACACTTGATGCTCCTTCTTGATTTCTACCTCCGCAGATTTGAGCATTGCGAAGAGCTCGGGAATTTTCTTCTCCATCCCTTGCATATTATAGTTCATCACGAAGCCTTTATTGCTTGGTGGCAGTGATTGAAGAACTATGTCAATAACACTATCATCTGGAAGATTAACTCCCAGCTGAGTCAAGTGATTATGATACCCAGACATTTTGAGTATGTGTTCACTGACAGAACTGTTCTCCTCCATCTTGCATCTATAGAACTTGTTGGATACTTCATATCTCTCAACTCGGGCATTTGCTTGAAATATTAACTTCAACTCCTGGAACATCTCATATGCTCCATGACGTTCAAAACGTCTTTGAAGTCCCGATTCTAAGCCATAAAGCATGGCACAATGAACTATCAAGTAGTCATCAGATCGAGCTTGCCAGACGTTCAAAACATCAGCATCTGCTCCTGCAGCAGGCCTTTCACCTAGCGGTGCATCAAGGACATAATTCTTCTGTGCAACAATGAGGATAATCCTTAGATCATGGACCCAGTCCGCATAATTGCTACTATCATCTTTCAACTTTTCTCTAGGAACATATCAAAAAATCTATAGGAGCTATATCATGAGCTATTGATCTACAACATAGATATGCAAATACTATCAAGACTAAGTTCATGATAAATTAAGTTCCAATAATCAAATTACTTAAGAACTCCCACTTAAATAGACATCCCTCAAGTCATCTAAGTGATACGTGATCCAAATCAACTAATCCATGTCCGATCATCATGTGAGATGGAGTAGTCATCAATGGTGAACATCTCTATCTTGATCATATCTACTATATGATTCACGTTCGTCCTTTCGTTCTCCAGTGTTCCGAGGCCATGTCTGTACATGCTAGGCTTGTCAAGTTTAACCCAAGTATTCCACATGTGCAAAATTGTCTTGCACCCGTTGTATGTGAACATAGAGTCTATCACACCCGATCATCACGTGGTGTCTCAACACGACGAACTGTAACAACGGTGCATACTCAAGGATAACACTTTTACCTTGAAATTTAGTTAAGGGACCATCTTATAATGCTACCACCGTACTAAGCAAAATAAGATGCATAAAATATAAACATCACATGCAATCAAAATATGTGACATGATATGGCCATCATCATATTGTGCTTTTAATCTCCATCTCCAAAGCATCATCATGATCTCCATCGTCACTGGCTCGACACCTTGATCTCCATCATAGCATCGTGGTCGTCTTGCCGACTATTGCTTCTACAACTATCGCTAACGCATAGTGATAAAGTAAATCAATTACATGGCGTTTGCATTTCATACAATAAAGAGACAACCATAAGGCTCCTGCTGGTTGCCGATGACTTGTACAAAACATGATCATCTCATACAATAACGTATATCACATAATGTCTTGACCATATCACATCACAACATGCCCTGCAAAAACAAGTTAGACGTCCTCTACTTTGTTGTTGCAAGTTTTACGTGGCTGCTATGGGCTTCTAGCAAGAACTGTTCTTACCTACGCACCAAACCACAACGGTGTTTCGTCAAGTTTGCTGTTTTAACCTTCTTCAAGGAATGGCTATAGTCAAATTTGATTCAACTAAAGTAGGAGAAACAGACACCCGCCAGCCACACCTTCATGCAAAACTAGTTGCATGTCTGTCGGTGGAACCGGTCTCATGTGCGTGGACATGTAAGGTTGGTGTCGGTGTCAAAACCGGAGGATCTCGGGTAGGGGGTCCCAAACTGTGCGTCTAATCGGATGGTAACAGGAGACAAGGGACACAATGTTTTTACCCAGGTTCGGGCCCTCTCGATGTAGGTAAAACCCTACTCCTGCTTGATTGATATTGATGATATGGGTAGTACAAGAGTGGATCTACCACGAGATCAAGGAGGCTAAACCCTAGAAGCTAGCCTATGGTATGATTGTTGTAATGGTTGTGTGTCCTACGGACTAAAACCCTCCGGTTTATATAGACACTGGAGAGGGCTAGGGTTACACAGAGTCGGTTACAATGGTAGGAGATCTACATATCCGTATCGCCAAGATTGCCTTCCACGCCAAGGAAAGTCCCATCCAGACACATGACGTCTTCAATCTTGTATCTTCATAATCTTGGAGTCCGGCTGACGATGATAGTCCGGCTGTCCGGACACCCCCTAGTCCAGGACTCCCTCAGTAGCCCCCGAACCAGGCTTCAATGACGTCGAGTCCAGCGCATATATAGTCTTCGGCGTTGCAAGGCGGGTTCTCCTTCAAATTCCATGTGTTTGCCGGATAGTGTCCGGCTCTTTTATAAACGTTGCGCTCCTTGGCTTCCACGCCCAATAATGGCCTTCTTCCACGCGTCGCACGGATGCGAAAAGCCAGGGTATCTTTTATGTTTTACCCCCTAGCTGCGCAAACAATCTGCCTATAAGAGAGGCAAGAATCCAGATCCAAATCACACCATCTTCCTTCCGCGAGTACTCATCGGAGCGCTTCTGACCAAGAATCCATTCCATCATGGACCGTCAACGCAGCTCCTCTTCTCGCGCTCCCAGCCCTCTGCCCGGAGATTGGAGGAGATGTTCTGTCCCGCACAACGAGCTGGTGACGCTCCAAGCGGAGGGATACCTTCCTCCGGCCTTTATGGTCCCAGTTCGAGCCGGGCTGGCCACCTACAAAGGTGGGAAGCAAGCGGAGGCCACCCCTAGTCCCAACAAAGGGGAGCGGGTATGTTTCGTCCCCTATTTGATAAGGGGGCTCGGATTTCCTGTACATCCGTTCCTCCGCGGGCTTCTGGAGTTCTACGGACTCCAGCTCCATCACCTCACGCCCGCCTCTATTCTGCATATCGCGGGTTTCATAGCTCTTTGCGAGCTATTCCTGGGCATCGAGCCCCACTTTGCGTTGTGGAAGAGGCTATTCTGCCTCGTACCCCGCTCTCACGAGGGGTCAATATATCAAGTGGGCGGTGC
Source organism: Triticum timopheevii (assembly GCA_963921465.1). Taxonomy (NCBI): domain Eukaryota; kingdom Viridiplantae; phylum Streptophyta; class Magnoliopsida; order Poales; family Poaceae; genus Triticum; species Triticum timopheevii. The sequence goes on from OY997270.1 coordinate 318,210,821, forward strand.
CGAAATATGGCGCATCGCCGGGACCGGATATCCCTCCGGAACCCCTAAGAAGGCGTCCGAAGACTGGCCTTCAGAATGGTTTTATGTAGAAGACGCTCCACTGCCGGACCCTGTTCGGATCGGCCTCCCGGAGTTCAGCAATGCTCCTCTGAAGAAACGCCTGAGTTGGCGCCCGCGGAGCCCTCAGCTGGAGGAAGACAAGAGCGTCCATTATTTGATGGGCCGGATAAGGTTACTGGCCCATTCCGGACTGACCATGATTGGAGTCATGGCCACGTGCATTATGCGGGGGGTGCAGCCGCTGCAATACAGGGGCCACCCCATGTGGGATTTCAACGGGGAGAATGATGCCACTTGTCATGGCCGCCAAGGGCCGGGATCGGCCGAAGATCTGGTGAAGATTCTGTCCGGCCTGTACAAGGGGGAGAAGGAGGACTTCCTCTAGACGAGCCAATTGAATGGGTTCTCCATGAACAACCCTCAGAGCTGGGTAAGCGGATGTTTATTTATCCGACCCACGCTTTCAAAGTTAAGTACCTTACTTTATGGTTTTGACGCAGGATCTGCGCCAGACTGTGGAGAGCATACATAGCCCGGCCCCACAGCCCGAGGATCCAGAAAGATCCCTTGATCCGTCCTTCGAAGAGGATCCAGACATAAAGGTGGAGCTAATTGATGGGGTGTTTCACCAGCTCAGCATGGATAATGCTCTAGTCGCCATTACGGCTGACTACCCCGGCCTATCTCCGGCTCCCCAGGTGATTGTGACCGAAGTCCTGACACCATTATTTCGTCCTTGCGCATTTCTGACCACCATATACAATGGTGTCTCGCAGGAGGTACCTTCAAGGCAGGAAGCCGAACCCGCGGCGGCTGACCCACAGGGGTCAGTCCGGCCCCGCAGGCGAAAGAGGGGTGCGGTGCAAATCGAAACGTAACCGCAACAGCATAGCTCACGACCATTGTTTAGGACAAAGTTCCTAGGAGGTGTTTGAATGCTCATAACTTTTGCAGGAGAAAGAGTGCTCGCCGGACTGCGGGCGGAGAGGTTGCCAACCAAGCCTCTGCCAGCCAGGCTCCAACACCTGGTCTGGAGGGGGAGGCGAGCGCAAGGCGCAAGCCGGATACTCCTCCAACGGAGGACGCCAACAGACTGTCCGCCACCAAGTCTGAGGTGGAGAGCGCCATGAACCATAGGCGTCGCCGGACAGTTTTTCGTGACGCGTGCTTCTCCCCTGAGGCGTTGAATGCCTTTAACGCGGGGGACGCGCACCTCCGTGCTGCTCAAGATGGTTTGACCAGAGCCACGGAGCAGTATGTAAAAGACATACGGGTAAGAGATTTTAATAGTTGTATATGCCAGTAGCCCCCGAGACTTAAAGTAGTTAGAGTAACTGATTTAAGGATCATTTGATATGCAGGATCTTACAGAGAAGAATACCCAATTGTCCCATGAGCTACAAGAGTGCAAGGCCCAACTTGAGGCCGCACTCGCTGCCGCAGGAGGAAACACAGAGACCCGGGCATCTTTGGACTAAGTCCTGAGCATCTGCCCGGGCTGTCGGCCAATAAAATCCTGTACGGAATGCCTTGCCTACCAGGGCCCGGGCTGCGGCGTGGTGTCCGCCTAGTCCGGCATGAATTTCAGCCAGAAGGTTTCGCCCTTCCTCTTTGGAGATACACCTTTGAAGGACTCCGGTTGTGCTTTTCTTGTAAAGTTCCCCCTCATGGACCTTGTAGGCTTTAGACCGCCGAACTATGCAGCGAGCCTCGTTTTGGTCTTTGGGAAGCTCTTGCCTAATCAGGTAGGCTAGGAATGGTTCTGTCCACGGGGCAATTACTGCCATTATTTCGTGGGCTGAAGGCATTATTTCATCGGCTGAGTCGCCGATTATGTCAGATTGTTCTGTGTTGGGTGGTGCGGCTGCTTCCGGGTTGTTATTTCCGGACTCCTCTTCCCATAGTACGGATGGCTTAAAGAGCCGTTCCAGGAAGATGTTAGGAGGGACAGCGTCGCGTTTCGCGCCGATGCGTGCCAATACGTCGGCTGCTTGGTTATTATCCCGGGCTACGTGGTGGAATTCAAGTCCTTCGAACCGAGCTGACATTTTTAGGACAGCGTTACAATAGGCTGCCATTTTCGGATCCTTGGCGTCAAAGTCTCCGTTTACTTGGGATATTGCAAGGTTTGAATCCCCGCGCACCTCTAGGCGTTGAATGCCCATGGAGATTGCCATCCGGAGGCCATGTAGGAGGGCCTCGTATTCGGCTGCATTGTTGGAGTCCATGTACATTATCTGAAGTACATATTGGACTGTGTCCCCAGTTGGGGACGTCAATACGACGCCAGCCCCCAAGCCGGCCAACATTTTGGAGCCGTCGAAGTGCGTAATCCAATTGGAGTATGCGCCGTATTCTTTAGGGAGTTCGGCTTCAGTCCATTCAGCGACAAAGTCAGCCAGGACTTGCGACTTTATAGCTCGCCTAGGTTTGTAAGTTATATCAAATGGTAGGAGCTCGATGGCCCATTTTGCAATCCTGCCCGTCGCATTGTGGTTGTTTATAATGTCGTTGAGGGGTACTTCGGAGGCCACTGTTATCGAACACTCTTGAAAGTAGTGTCGGAGCTTCCGGGATGCCATGAACACTGCGTACGCTATCTTTTGATAGTGCGGGTAACGGGACTTGCAGGGAGTTAAGACAGTGGGTACGTAGTACACTATTTTTTGAAGAGGGAATTTATGCCCTTCTGTTTCTCGTTCGACGACGAGTACCGCGCTCACAACTTGATGTGTTGCCGCGATGTATAACAGCATTAGTTCACCCAGGTTAGGCGCAGCCAGGACCGGATTTCTTGCCAATATGGCTTTTATTTCTTCGAGTCCGGCAGTGGCCGCATCCGTCCACTCGAAGTGTTCGGTGCGCCTGAGGAGGCGATAGAGGGGCAATGCCTTTTCTCCCAAACGGGAGATAAAGCGGCTTAGAGCCGCCATGCATCCGGTCAATTTTTGTATTTGTTTGAGGTCTTTTGGAATATCTAGCTGTGACAGAGCTCGGATCTTGGCTGGGTTTGCTTCAATTCCTCTACCGGATACAATGAAGCCCAGGAGCTTTCCGGCTGGTACGCCGAAAACGCATTTTTCCGGATTCAGCTTGATGTCATATGCTCGGAGGTTGTCGAATGTGAGCCTCAAATCGTCTACTAGAGTCTCGACGTGTTTGGTTTTGACGACTACGTCGTCTACGTATGCTTCTACTGTTTTGCCGATCTGGGTAGCCAGACATGTCTGAATCATGTGCTGATATGTTGCGCCGGCGTTTTTGAGTCCGAAGGGCATCATGTTGAAGCAAAATGGTCCATATGGAGTAATGAATGCCGTTGCGGCTTGGTCCGCTTCTGCCATCTTGATTTGATGGTAGCCGGAGTATGTGTCAAGGAAGCACAATGAATCGTGCCCTGCAGTAGCATCGATTATTTGGTCGATGCGGGGAAGGGGGAAGGGATCCTTTGGGCAGGCCTTGTTGAGGTCTTTAAAATCGACGCATAGGCGCCAGGATTTGTCCTTCTTTGGTACCATTACCAGGTTTGCTAGCCAGTCCGGATGTTTGATGTCTCTGATGAATCCGGCTTCTAGTAGTTTGGCTAGCTCTTCTCCCATTACCTGTCTTTTGGGTTCGGAAAATCGCCGAAGAGCCTGTTTGACTGGCTTGAATCCTTTTAGGATGTTTAGGCTGTGTTCTGCCAATCTGCGTGGGATTCCTGGCATATCTGAAGGGTGCCAGGCAAAGATGTCCCAATTTTCCCGAAGGAATTCTCGCAGTGCGGCATCTACATCAGGGTTCAACTGTGCCCCGATGGAGGCCGTCTTTGCTGGGTCCGTTGGATGGACCTGGAATTTGACTATTTCCTCCGCTGGTTTAAAGGAGGTGGACTTGGATCTCTTATCGAGTATCACATTGTCCCTATTCACCGTAGAGCGCAGCGCAGTGAGTTCTTCTGCCGCTAGGGCTTCGGATAGTGCCTCCAGGGCTAATGCAGCTGTCTTGTTTTCGGCGCGGAGTGCTATGTCCGGATCACTAGCGAGAGTGATTATTCCACCGGGCCCAGGCATCTTAAGCTTCATGTACCCGTAATGGGATATGGCTTGAAAGATTGTGAATGCCTCTCGTCCTAATATAGCGTGATATCTGCTGCTGAACGGGTCCACTTGGAACATGACCTCTTCGGACCTGTAATTGTCCGGCGAGCCGAACACCACATCAAGTGTGATTTTTCCTGTGCAGCGCGCTTCCCGGCTAGGGATTATTCCTCTAAAGGTTGTGCTGCTTCGCTCAATGCGGCTCCAGTCTATTTCCATTTTTTGAAGAGTTTCCTCGTAGATGAGGTTTAGTCCGCTGCCGCCATCCATGAGTACCTTGGTAAGACGAAAGTCGTCCACTATTGGACTGAGGACCAATGTGGCTGGTGCTCGGGCTGTTCGGAATTTAGGTTCGTCGTTGGCGTTGAAGGTGATGGCCATGTCGCTCCATGGATTTGTTGTTGCTACTTGGTAGACTTCAGCGAGGCTACGGATTGTTCGTTTTCGCACATTTTTTGATGCGAAAGTCTCGAAGATTGTTGACACCGTACTGTACTGTTGGAGTGGTTTTCCGGGGCTAGAAGCTCCTCGCCACTTTTGGCCACCTGCCGCAATATCCAACATGCTCGAAGGCTATGTGTTGGGGTGGCGCCTTCTGTACTATGAATTTTACAGGGTCCGCTGAGCCATCCCTCGAGTACGGTTCCTTGCCCTTTATGGGGTTTTTGCTTTTTGGTTTTTGTACCTGGTGCCTGAGTGTGCTGCACCCTTTTGTTACGGACTAGGGTTGTATTCGGGGCCGGATTGTCCCAAAACTTAGTTTCGGTTTTCCGGAAACTCTCCATCGCACAGTACTTTCGTACTATGGACGCCAGGTCGGCGAAGCGTGTAATTTCACGGCGACTGACAGCGTTCAAGATTCCCTCGTCCGTGCAATTATTGCAGAAAATTGAAATTGCGTTTTCCTCTCGGTAGTCCTTTATCCTGTCCATAACCAGGAGGAATCTGGCCCAGTAATGATGTACTGTTTCAGTGGGCTCTTGCTGGATTTGAGATAGATCGCATATGTCTGGGTGGGTGGGTGGAATTAAGTCCGGAATCCTACCCATCTCGAGGCTCAAGGGCCGAGAAGTTTCCGAATTTGGAAGCTTGGATCGTTGGACGTTGTCCAACGAGTCCAGTCCGATGACTGACTTTAGGTTCAGTGCTTGATCGAAGTCCGTCCCCCCGCGGGAATCCGGCATGGAGGGTTCGGAAGCCCGGACATGACTAGTTTTCAATATAGGAGAAGAGTCGCCGCGTTGTTCCTCTACCACCGCAACGTGGTGGGTAACCTGGGGAGAGTTAATCTCTCTCAGATCGGTTTTAAGCCCAATCTGATTGTAGTCTGTAGCGACTCCCAGGGCGGCGATGCGATCCAAGAGTTCGTTTACGGACGAGAGCTCTGTTGGATCCAGCTGCTCGGCGAATTCCGAGTTGACGTGAAGATTGCTTTTGATGACCCAAGAGGTCATCGTCGAAGCGGTGGCCGAACAGGCGGTCATGAGAAAACCACCCAGCCGGATAGTTTGGCCGGCGGCCAAGGCTCCTTTGGCGAAGATACCGTCTTTGAAGACGGGAAGAGGCATCCTTCCTATCGGTGACGGCACATAGGAACTCTCAATGAAAGCACCAATGTCGGTGTCAAAACCGGCGGATCTCGGGTAGGGGGTCCCGAACTATGCGTCTAGGCGGATGGTAACAGGAGACAAGGGACATGATGTTTTTACCCAGGTTCGGTCCCTCTCGATGGAGGTAAAACCCTACTCCTGCTTGATTGATATTGATGATATGGGTAGTACAAGAGTGGATCTACCACGAGATCAAGGAGGCTAAACCCTAGAAGCTAGCCTATGGTATGATTGTTGTAATGGTTGTGTGTCCTATGGACTAAAACACTCTGGTTTATATAGACACCGGAGAGGGCTAGGGTTACACAGAGTCGGTTACAATGGTAGGAGATCTACATATCCGTATCGCCAAGCTTGCCTTCCAAGCCAAGGAAAGTCCCATCCGGACACAGGACGAAGTCTTCAATCTTGTATCTTCATAGTCCTGGAGTCCGGCTGACGATGATAGTCCAGCTGTCCGGACACCCCCTAGTCCAGGACTCCCTCAGTTGGTTCAGGCCGCTTCATCCCACGATACCGCCGAATCAAAATAAGACGTTGGTGGTAAGCAGTATGACTATCACCGCCCACAACTCTTTGTGTTCTACTCGTGCATATCATTTACGCATAGACCTGGCTCATGATGCCACTGTTGGGTAACGTTGCATGGAAAACAAAAAAATTCTACACACACGCAATGATCTATCTGTGGAGATGCATACCAATGAGGGGGAGAGTGTGTCTACGTACCCTCATAGACCGTAAGCGGAAGCGTTTCACAACACGGTTGATGTAATCAAACTTTCTTCGCGATCCAACCGATCGAGTACCGAACGTACGACACCTCCGTGTTCAGCACACGTTCAACTCGGTGAAGTCCTCCACCTTCTTGATCCAAAAGGATGGCGAGGTAGTGGATGAGTTTAGACAACATGATAGTGTGGTGACGGTGATGGTGAAGTGATCTCCGCAGGGCTTCGCCTAAGCACTACGAAAATATGACCGAGGGAGTAAACGGTGGACGGGGGCGCCTCGCACGGCTAAGACAATGTTGTGTTCTTGTGTGGCACCCCCTACCCATGTATATATAGGTGGGAGGGGAGGAGGCAGCCCCTAGGGTGCCCCAAGAGACCTGGCGGCAGCCCTAGGGCAGCTGCCTTGCCCTGCACCCCCCTTTCTTCGTAAGAAGAAGGGGGAAGGAAAGAGGGGGGAGAGGGAAGGAAGGGGGAGTCCTACTCCACACTTTCCTTTCCCTCCCCTCTTTCCTTCTCCTCCTCATAGGGCCGGCCTGTATAGGGGCGCACCAGCCCCTTGTGGGCTGGTGTGTTACCTCCCTTGGCCCATAAGGCCCATATCTTTGCCAGGGATGCCCGAAACTCCTTTCCGGTGACCCGGTAAGTACTTGGTACCCTTTGAAACACTTCCGGTGTCCGAATACCATCGTCCTATATATCAATCTTTACCTCTCAAGCATTTCAAGACTCCTCGTCATGTTCGTGATCTCATTCGGGACTCCAAACAACATTCGGTCACCAAATCACATAAGTCATATAATACTATATCGTCAATGAACGTTAAGCATGCGGACCATACGGGTTCGAGAACTATGTAGACATCACTGAGACACCTCTCTAATCAATAACCAATAGCGGAACCTGGATGCCCATTTTGGCTCCTACATATTATACGAAGATCTTTATCCGTCAAACCGTTATGACAACATACGTAATTCTCTTTGTCCATCGGTATGTTACTTGCCCGAGATTCAATCATCGGTATCTTCATACCTAGTTCAATCTCGTTACCGGCAAGTCTCTTGATAACCCACAAGTATAGGGAATCAATTGTAGCCTCTTTCTATAAGTAAGAGTGTTGAACCCAACGAGGAGCTAAAGGTAGAACAAATATTCCCTCAAGTTCTACCAACCACCGATACAACTCTACGCACGCTTAATGTTTGCTTTACCTAGAACAAGTATGAAACTAGAAGTACATTGTAGGTGTGATAGGATAGGTTTGCAAGAATATAAAGAGCACGTAAATATAAACTAGGGGATGTTTAGATAAAGAAGCAATAAAGTTAGTTTAACGAGTGTGGAAAAGTGGTGGTAGGAGTAGCGAAATTGTCCCTAAGCAATTGACTACTTTACTAGACCGATAGCAAGTTTTATGTGGGAGAGGCCACTGCTAGCATGTCATCCCTGACTTGGAATTCTATGCACTTATGATTGGAACTATTAGCAAGCATCTGCAACTACTAACATTCATTAAGGAAAAACCCAACCATAGCATTAAGATATATTGGCCCCCCTTCAATCCCGTATGCATCAATTTCTATGCTAGGTTGAAGCTTCTGTCACTCTTGCCCTCCAATACATAGTCCTATCAAATAACCACAAGAAAAGTAAACCAATAATAGAAATTCACCAATTACCAAAAGGACAACGAAAATCTACTCAGACATCATAGGATGGCAACACATCATTGGATAATAATATGAAGCATAAAGCACCATGTTCACGTAGAGGGTACAGCGGGTTGCGGGAGAGTGGACAGCTGTAGATAGATGGGGGAAGGTGTTGAAGATGTTGGTGAAGATGACAGAGGTGTTGGTGTAGATTGCGGTGACGATGATGGCCCCGGCGGTGTTCCGGCGCCACCGGGGGAGAGGGGGAGAGAGCCCCCTTCTTCTTCTTCTTCCTTGACCTTCTCCCAAGATGGGAGGAGGGTTTCCCCTCTGTCCATGGTCTCCATGGCGTGGGAGGGGCGAGAGCCCCTCCAAGATTGTATCTGTCTCTTTGTCTCTCTCTGTTTCTGCGTTCTCAGATTCTGGCCTTTCACCATTTCTTATATTCCCGGAGATCCGTAACTCCGATTGGATTGAAACCTTCAACACAATTCGTTTCCAGATATTAGCTTTCTTGCATAGAAAGAAGGGCAACAACCGCCTTACGGGGTGTCCACGAGGATCAGGGGCGTGCCCACCCCCCTAGGGCGCGTCCCCCTGCCTCGCGGTCCCCTCGAGCATCATCTCGCGTTTATTCTTCTTCCCAAAAATCATAAATATTCCAAAAAAATTCTCCGTCAGTTTTTATCCCGTTTGGACTTCCTTTGATATGGATTTTCTGTGAGACAAAAAACATGCAACAAACAGGAACTGGTACTGGGCACTGGATCAATATGTTAGTCCCAAAAATAGTATAAAAAGTTTGTCAAAAGTATGTAAAAGTTGTAGAATATTAGCATGGAACAATCAAAAATTATAGATACGACAGAGACGTATCATCTCTTTACTTGTTCTGTAATGCATCACCTCATGACCAACTCCTTAGTCGTTTGCTTGCAAGCTTATGATGTGTATTACCGAGAGGGCCCAGAGATACATCACCGATACTCGGAGTGACAAATCCTAATCTCGATCGCCAACTCAACAAACACCTTCGGAGATACCTGTAGAGCATCTTTATAATCACCCAGTTACGTTGTGACATTTGATAGCACACAGGGTATTCCTCCGGTATCCGGGAGTGGCATAATCTCATAGTCGAAGGAATATGTATTTGACATGAAGAAAGCAATAACAATAAAACTGAACGATCATTATGCTAAGATAACGGATGAGTCTTGTCCATCACATCATTCTCCTAATGATGTGATCCCGTTATCAAATGACAACACATGTCCATGGTTAGGAAACCTTAACCATCTTTGATCAACGAGGTAGTCTAGTAGAGGCTCACTAGGGACACAGTATTTGTTTATGTATTCACACATGTATTTAAGTTTTCGATCAATACAATTCTAGCATGAGTAATAAACCTTTATCATGAATAAGGAAATATAAAATAACAACTTTATTATTGCCTCTAGGGAATATTTCCTTCAACTTTCATATACTAGTGGGATTTTTTTATTATAGAACTTGGCTTGTATATCCCGATGATGGGCTTCCTCAAATGCCTGAGCTCTTCTAGAGCAAGCAAGTTGGATGCACACCCACTTAGTTTTCAGTTTGAGCTTTCATACAGTTATAGCTCTTAGTGCATCTGTTGCATGGCAATCTCTACTCCTTGCATTCACATCAATTAGTGGGCATCTCCATAGCCTGTTGATTAGCCGCGTCGGATTCTCCATATTAACCTCTACCACCGTACTCTATTCCACCCATAGTGCTATATCCATGGCTTGCGCTCATGTATTGCGTGGGGGTTGAAAAAGCTGAAGTGTATTAAATAGTATGAACCAATTTCTCGACTTGTCATCGGGGTTGTGCATGATAAATACTTTGTGTTAAGAAGATGGAGCATGACAAGGCTATATGATTTTGTAGGGATAACATTCTTTAGCATTTTTATTTTGAAAGACATGATTGTTTGTTAGTATGCCTGAGTATTGATGTATTTATATCAAATTATAGACTACTGTGAATAATTCAGATCTAAATATTCATACCATAAAAGAAAGATTACATGATAGACATGTTAGGTAGCATTCCACTTCAAAAATTATGTATTTATCATTTACCTATTCGAGGACGAACAGAAATTAAGCTTGAGGATGCTTGATATGTCTCCAATGTATCTATAATTTTTTATTATTCCATGCTATTATAGTATCAATCTTGGATTATATGCATTTGTATGCTACTCCCTCCGTCTGAAAAAGCTTGTCCCAAACTTGTCACCAAATGAATGTATCTAGCACTAATTTGGAGCTAGGTACATCTATTTGAGGGTTTTTTCGGACGGAGGGAGTATTTTAGATCATTTTTGGGGACTAACCTATTAACCTAGTGCCTAGTGCCAGAGGTTATTTTTTGCTTGTTTTTGGCTTTTCAGAAAATCAATATCAAACAGAGTCCAAATGGAGAAAAACCTTTAGATTATTTTTTTCTAGACCAGAAGAGACCCACGAAGGTTCCGAAGAAGACCAAAAGAGTCGCGAGGAAGCGACAAGCTGAAGCGGCGCGACCAGGGGATAGGCGCCCCCAGGCTTGTGGGCCCCTCATGGCACCTCTTGACCTAATTCCACATCCATAAATTGCCAAATATTCCCAATACATCAAAGAGCCACCCGAAACACTTTTCCCGCCGCCGTAAGTTTCTGTTCTTCCATGAATCCATCTGGAGGCCTTTTTCGGCACCCTGCCGAAGGGGGAACCCATCATGGAGGCTTTCTGCATCATCCTTGCTGCCCTTCAGATGATGCATTAGTAGTTTACCACATACGTACGAGCCCATAGCTAGTAGCTAGATGGCTTCATCTCTCTCTTTGATCTTCAATACAATGTTCTCCTTGATGTTCTTGGAGTTCTATTTGACGTAATCTTCTTTTGTGGTGTGTTTGTTGGGATCCGATGAATTGTGGGTTTATGATCAGATTTTTCATGAATATTAATTGAGTCTTCTCTGAATTCCTTTATGCATGATTATTATAGCATTGTATTTCTTTCCGATCTATCCATTTATTTTGGCCAACTAGATTGATTTATCTTGCAATGGGAGAGGTGCTTTGTGATGGGCTCAATCTTAGAGTGCTCAATCCCAGTGACAGAAAGGGACATGACACATGTTTATATTGTTGCTATTAAGGATAAAAAGATGGGGTTTATTCATATTGCTTGGGTTTACTTTGTCTAAATCATGTTATCTTATTTAAGGCGTTACTCTGTTTTTATTAGCTTAATACCCTAGATGCAAGCTGCATAGCGGTCGATGGGTGGAGTAATAGTAGTAGATGCAGGCAGGAGTCGGTCTACTTGTCTCGGACGTGATGCCTATATACATGATCATTGCCTTCGAGATAGAAGACTCTAGTGAAAACTATGGCCCCCGGGTCTAGTTTTATCATATATAAAATCCTAAAATACCTTATTGCACTTTTATTTATTTTATTTTATTTTTCAATTTATCTATTTGCCTACCACTATGAGATCTGATCCTTGCAAATAACCGTTGAGAGGATTGACAACCCCCTTGTTTGCTTTGGGTGCAAGTATTTGCTTTTGTGTGTGCAGGTGCTGCTGGCGAGATTTCGTGTCATTCTTCTACTGGATTGATAACCTTGGTTCTTAACTGAGGGAAATACGTATCTCTAGTATACTGCTTCATCCTCTCCTCTTTGAGAAAATACCAATGCAGCTCACAAGTAGCACTCCCCAAAAACCTTATTACCGTTCTCCCGGGCAGGATGTCAAACGATAGGGTTCCGGAGGCACCTTCTCTCCCGACCAACCATGCACGTGGTCGTCCGGATAGGATCGCCGAAAGTAGCACAAAGAGAGAAATAGTAGATGACGGGTAGGATTGTCCAAGAGGGAGTGAGTGAACTGGTTAGGGTTCACTCCACTGCCCGTGCCTCCTTATATAGACTGTCAGGCAAAAATAAGGTTCAACTCGGCTCATTCCCGCACCCCGCGGCGCGCGTGTGCTGTGATGAGGCGAGGCGGCCAACGGAGGATGGGCGCGCGTGTACAACTCCTCTTCCTAAGCTCCCAATGGCATGTGGTAGAGCAACCAACCCTTATATAGGGGTCTCACTCTCACTCCACTAGCAGTATGGTACTAAACTTCTCACCACTTGCCATGCACCTAAACGGGCCTTAGAGATTAACCAGGATTATTGTCTTATATGGGATTAAGCCTATCTCCAACATGCTCTTCTCCTGGCCCACCAAATGGCTCCTGCCCAAGCGTATCAAATAACCAGAACAGCCAAACACGAGGATTTTCAGTTCGGTTCACAATCATATGTTCAATCAGCTCCTTGTCTGACAGTGCCCACACACACCTCGCTATATTGCATTCAATAAGAGTGTGACGCCCGCTGTCGAAAGCTCCTTTACAAATAGGGCAGATGTCTGAATCAACCATACTTCTATTTGCTTGAATCTCTTAAGTTGGAAGGGACATCTTTGCAAGTCTCCATGTGAAAATTCTCACCTTACGTGGTACTTGAACATGCCATAGCTTGACCCACTACTTTCGAGTTTCAGCAAAATTAGAATTACTAGGTCGGTGCTCCAACCAATCCTCTCGTTGTTTTTTCATTCCCACCTAACATTCTATATGCAGACTTGACTGATAAAACCTTTTTATAATGTCATGCACAGAAATCCATCTAGTTCCACGAGTTGATCGGGATCTTCAAAATCACCTCTTTGTCCATCTCCAGAAAGTGATCATGCACAACTTGATAGTTTCAAGTCTCACATGCGTACATGATTAGCTCACTTACCAAGAGGATTAGATGGAGAGCTTCACGCGATGAGGCAACAAAGTCCCAAAATGAAACATGAACACTTTGGACCAATACTAGTATTTGGACCAAAATTAGGGGACCCTGAATGTTCAGGGGCCTATGCGAGCGCACAGCTTGCACAGACCCATCAATGACCCTGAATGCGAGGAGAAATTCCCATTGACTACAAGGGTGTTTGTAGCAATTTCGTCAATCTCAAAATGATGTGCTGACTCAGTCTTTCCGAGGTGCTCATAGGAGTAGGATTGTGTGCATGTATTTATATGGGTTAATATATGTGTGTATGCATAAGCTTCTGCGTCTATGTTAAGAAAAGTTGAGATGGCGAAAAATTAGCAAAATCCTTTTCTTTCTTTTTCACAAAGTGCAAAACTTACATGAAGGATGTCCCGGACCTTTTGCTTGACACCGTCCCGCCGAAAGTTTAGGGGCAAGCCTAGGGTTTAAGCCACCGTCGCCTCCGACTGGGCCATCATAACTGTTAGAGTAGCGAACGGTGGCAGTGGTGGATCGATCTATTTCACTCTGAAGTAGTAGCGATACAGATCGGTTACACGAATTGGGGAATTTAGGTAATGAGAGAAGATAAACTAAGAACAGAGGAGCTAGGGTTGCCGCCGCCTGGTTGTCGCCTGATCCACTGGATGCCTCCACTTGTCAGGTCTCCTTGCTTAAGTATTCTCTTGTGCTGCGCTTACCCACTCCGGGCCCAAGTATCTGATGTTGGGGTGTTTGACCTGGCTCGGCCTTGTTTCTCCCTTTGCTTGCTGGCGGCTCAGTGCGTCCGGGGAGTCAGGGGCCCTAACATCCCCCCTCCTTGAGAAGCGGCTTGCCCCCAAGCCGTAGCATGTGGGAATCTTGCTTGAAGGGCTTCGCGATCTTCCCATGTATCCTCCATAGTTGGCGCTGTAGACCACCTGACCTTGAGATGTTCGAGCACGGCTCCATTTTCCCGACGCAACTTGGACTGCAGAACAGCTACTGGTACAACAAGCTCATCAGTTTTGCTGGGAAGGTCAGGTAAAGCAGTCATACCCGGAAGTAGAGCATGGCGAAGTTGGGAGACGTGAAACACTGGATGCATGGCGGCCTGAGGAGGTAGCTGAAGCTTATAAGACACTTCGTTGATCCTCTCGATCACCAGGTATGGACCATAATACTTGAAAGAGAGCTTATGATTTGTGCGCGGCGCCACCGAGGTTTGCACATACGGTTGCAACTTCAAAAAGACTTTGCCACCCACCTGAAACTCCCTGAATGACCGTTTCTTGTCAGCATGAGTTTTCATGTAGTTCCTGCCCTGTGAAGATGCTGCTGAATCAAGCCCTGCACCACTGCTCGTTCCTCCAACCAAGCAGCCAGCAACGGCACTGAACAAGCATTGGTCGCTGACAACCCCCAGTGTCTCGGATCGTGTCCAAACAGAGCTTTGAACGGCGACATCCCAATGGCCGAATGGTGAGAAGTGTTGTACCAAAATTGAGCTAAGGGTATCCAAAAACTCCAGCGCTTGGGGCATGCGTGCGTGAAACATCGAAGGAATGTTTCAACACATTGATTCATTCGTTCAGATTCTCCGTCCGTTTAAGGATGATTGGTCGTACTCAAACGCAGCTCTGTACCAGCATAGTTGAATAGCTCCCTTCAAAAGTGGCTTGTGAACACGGGATCCCTGTCTGAAATGATGGCTTTGGGGAACCCATGGATCTTATAGATTTGTGTCATTAGAGTTGTGCAACTTTGGACGCTGTGTAAGGATGGGCTAACGGCAAGAAATGAGCATACCGTGTTCTTTTGTCCACCAGCACCCACAAACAATTGAACTTGCCCGATTGTGGTAGTCCCTCAACAAAGTCCATTGTTATCAGTTCCCACGGTTCGGCTGGAATGGGGATTGGTTGTAACAGTCCTGGAGAAGCTGCTCTGTCCGGCTTTGCTTGCTGACAAACTGAGCAACATCTAACATATTGCTGCACATGAGTTTTCATCTTCGGCCAAGCAAACAAGCAACGGATGCGACGGTAAGTGACTGGAAATCCTGAATGACCACCCAAAGCACTGTCATGGAATGCCCCAATGATTTGTTGTTGAAGGGTCATGGTTCCTCCCAACCAAATACGGCCTCTGAACCTGAGAATGCCTTGTTGCAGGGTGAACCTTCCTTTGGGATCAGCTCGAACCGCTAGCTGCGTCAATAATTTTTGTGCCTGAGGATTACTATTGTAGCTGGTGATGATGTCGTCGAGCCACGATGGTTGTCATGTGGTAACTGACGCCAACATTTTTGCTGTCGTGGCGCGGGAAAGTGCGTCAGCCGCTGTATTCTCGGTGCCTTTTTTGTATTTGATCTGGTACTGTAAGCCTAGTAATTTTGTGAACGCCTTTTGTTGCCAAGGAGTGGTGAGGCGCTGCTGCTCGAGGTGAATCAGACTCTTTTGATCAGTATAGATGACGAACTCAGCATGTTGTAAGTAGGGCCTCCACTGATCGACTGCTATGATAATCGCCAAATACTCTTTTTCATAGGTGGAAAGACCCTGATATCGAGGGGAGAGAGCCCTGCTCATGAAAGCGATAGGGTGACCTTTCTGCTGCAGAACGGTGCCGATTCCTTTATCACTGGCATCTGTCTCCACCATGAATTGCTCTTGAAACTTAGGCAAGGCCAGAACTGGTGCCGTAGTGAGTTGCTCCTTGAGAAGGCAAAATGTTGTCTCTGTATTACTGGTCCAGACAAACGGCATACCTTTTTTTAGCAGATTGAAAAGAGGGCGAGCAATGATCCCAAAGTTACGCACGAAGCGTCTGTAATACCCTGCCAAACCGAGGAAGCTGCGCACACCTTTGACATCTGTTGGCGTCACCCATTTTGCCACTGCCTCCACCTTGGATGGTTCTGTAGCAACCCCCTGCTCACTGATCACATGCCCTAAATAGGATAGCTGCTTCTGACCAAAGTCACATTTAGAAAGTTTTACTTTCCACTGATCACGCCTCAACAATTCCAAGACTTGCCGGAGGTGCTAAACATGCTTTGTCAGAGTCTTACTAAAGACAAGAATGTCGTCGAAGAAGAACAACACACACTTCCTGAGACAAGGATGCAGGGTAGTGTGCATTGCCACATTGAAGGTGCCTGGTCCACCGGCCAATCCGAATGAAACTACCTTGAACTCAAAGTGGCCCTCATGTGTTTGGAAGGCTGTTTTGTACTCCTCCCCTTCTGCCAAACGAATTTGATGATATCCGACACGTAGGTCCAACTTGGAAAACCATACGGCCCCGTGTAGCTCATCGAGTAGTTCCTCAACCACAGGCACCGGGTACTTGGCTATCATAGTGAGTGCATTGAGATAGCGGTAATCTACACATAAACGCCATGTCCCATCTTTTTTGACCAAAATCACAGGCGACGAGAACGGACTAGAACTTTTCTGAATGATCCCCTGCCTCAAAAGTTCTGCTACCTGAGCCTCAGTCTCATCCTTCTGATCGAGTTTGTACCGGTACGACCGTATGTTAATAGGCCGAGCACCCAGAATCAGAGGTATCTTGTGGTCACACGAACGACGAGGTGTTAAACCCTCCGGTTCGCCAAAGACATCAGCAAAATCTGCAACCACTTGTTGAACACACTCTGGAATATGGTCGCATCCTTCCTTGTGCTCTTGCGCTGAACATACGAACACCATATGTGAAATGGCTCCAGTTTTACACAGGTTCTGCAGCTGAACCGAATTGATAGTCAGACATTCATTTGATTGAGCTTCATGGCCACGCGGAGAGGTAGTGCCTGTAGGCATGACAGTTCCAATGAGCTTTGCACGCCAATCTACCGTCATTGGACTGTTTGCTTCCAACCAATCCATCCCTAATATGGCGTCATACGTGCCCAAGGGTAAAATCTTCATATCAGTAAAAAATTGACTGCCCTTGGTACACCAAACACAAGCCGGAATCTCCCCCG
Organism: Triticum timopheevii; assembly: GCA_963921465.1. Taxonomy (NCBI): domain Eukaryota; kingdom Viridiplantae; phylum Streptophyta; class Magnoliopsida; order Poales; family Poaceae; genus Triticum; species Triticum timopheevii. Next base: position 318,227,776 of record OY997270.1, read on the forward strand.
CGCAACTGAGCTCACCACCATCAGCAACTCTGACCTTGCACACACGGGAAAGAGGACGAGTACCTGCCATTTTCTCAGAAAGCTTCTGGTTGATAAAAGAAGTGGTACTGCCCGAGTCCACAAGCATCAGTACTTCCTGTCCTTGTATCCAGGCTTGGAGCTGAAAGGCCTTGGCCGAAACGCCACCTAACAAGGCCTACCGGGATATAGCCATCACTTTCTCAGCTGTACCTGTGCCCGCTGTGTCATCGTCACGATCACTACTGTTACTGATGCCGAAGATGTCGAGTAACTCTTCCACCACATGTAGTTGTACAGAAGTGGGGCAAACATGATCCTACCCCCACCTCTCGCCACACTTGAAGCAAAGACCGCGGGCGCGACGATAATCCCGCAACGCCTTGACCTTGGACGTGTCTGCTCGTGCCGCCTCAGTACCACGACGATCCGTGGCGGTGACTGCGGCCATAGGACGAGCGGGCGACGGAGGCAGAGGCAGCGGCGTCGCTGTCCGAGGTGCAGCCTCCGATTGCCGAGGGACTGTGCCAAACACTCCATCTGCGACCTCTTCTTGAAGTAACGCCAGAGCACACGCTGTGTCCAAGTCCGGTGGCCTCTGAACGAGGACCACAGCTCGGATATCCTTGCACAGGCCCTCCACAAAGTGCGTGAGGAAATAAAACGGATGAATTGTATCAGAATAGGAACTCAGATGGTTGATAATTAATTCAAATTGCTCAATATATGCAGCCACGGAAGTTGTTTGCCGAATTGTATAAAACTGCCGAATCAACATTTGGTGTCGATCTCGACCAAAACGCGTGCATAGCAGCGAAGTAAATGAATCCCAATCAAAATCAGTAAGCCTCTTCTGAATAGACTGTAACCAGATTAATGCCGATCCAGAGAAATTGAGGGCTGCCATAGGCCCAAAATGATGGCAGTATACCAAACATGTGGAAGTACTGCTTGCAGAGCGTCTTCCACAAATTCGGATTCTCGCCAGAAAACTGTGGAAATGCAACAGAAGGATGCGCTTGGCCAAGCCCAGTCAACAGTTGGCTGGCGTGTGCAGAAGGGGACAACGTAGAGGGAGAAGCCGTGGGATCGAACTGACCGTTTGTCGGGAGCGGCGGCGGCGTCTGGAAGGACGCCGGCGGCGGCCCCCGGGAGATGTTGTAGACATCGTGGCCATTGAGATCGATGGCCGCGCCAAGAGCGGCTCCGGTGTGGCCGCCGTACGTCGCAGGTAGTGGCCGAGGCTTGGCGTGGGTCGCGGGCTCCTCGTCAGTCGCCTTGGATGATGATGGTTGTGCCCGTTGCAACGCAGCTACCGCATCGCCCAAGTCCGCCACACGGCGCTCCAGATCAGGGCGCCAAGCGAGCAACTCGTCGATCCTAGTCGCGGTCGCTTGCTGGGCCTTGGTGTGGGCGTCCATGGAGGCCTCGATCTTGGCCTCGAGCTTGGTGAGGAAGGACGAGACGGCTGGATCCATTGCTTCCAGCAACGCACGTCCTTGGCTTAAGCTCCTGGTTTCAACGAGATGCGCCAGCCCGAACGGCGAGAAGGGAGTGGTCTCTGATACCAATTGTTAGAGTAGCGAACGGTGGCAGTGGTGGATCGATCTATTTCACTCTCTGAAGTAGTAGCGATACAGATCGATTACACGAATTGGGGAATTTAGGTAACGCGAGAAGATAAACTAAGAACAGAGAAGCTAGGGTTGCCGCCGCCTGGTTGTCGCCTGATCCACTGGATGCCTCCACTCGTCAGGTCTCCTTGCTTAAGTATTCTCTTGTGCTGCGCTTACCCACTCCGGGCCCAAGTATCTGGTGCTGGGCTGTCTGACCCGGCCCGGCCTTGTTTCTCCCTTTGCTTGCTGGTGGCTTAGTGCATCCGGGGAGTCAGGGGCCCTAACAATAACCGACTTGCCACCGCCGCCACCCCGTCTTCCACGCCGAATCTTATTCGGCGCCCCTTGCGCCCGATACAGGCATCGGCGCAAACGGGCGCACACCCTCGCAGCACCCCCGCGCCACCCTGGGCCGGCCCGTTTTGCTTTTTTCGTATTGATAGGAGAGCAAAAATTAACGTGCGCTAGCAAGGGATCGAACACTGGATCACTCGATTGAAGGTGGAGCGCACTTACCACCAGGATAACAACGCGCCTATGCCCAGAAACTTCTTTCTTTTCTTTTTAATCTTATCTAGGTCGTTCGCTGGTCAGCTTCGGGGCGTTTCTTGTTCCTTTTTCATGTTTCTTTTCTCATTTCCTTTTCTTTTTTTCTTTTCCTTAAATGCGCCAACTTTTTATCAAATTCGTGAACTTTTTTTCAATTTCGATGAACTTTTTCAAATTCAGTGAACTTTTATCAAAATCGATGTACTTATTTTCAAATTTGATGAACTTTTTTCAAATTCAATGAACTTTTTATCAAATTTGTGAACTTTTTTCAATTTTGATGAACTTTTATCAAAATCGATGAACTTATTTTAAAATTTTATGAACTTTTTCCAAATTCAATGAACTATTTTTTCAAAATCAATGAACATTTTTTCAAATCCGATGATTTTTTTTCCAAATTCGATGAACTTTTTCCATATTCGATGAACTTTTTTCAAATTCGATGAACATTTTTTCCCAAATTACATGAACTTTTTTTTCAAATCAATGAACTTTTTTTTTAAAATCAATGAACTTTTTTCAAAACCAATGAACTTTTTTTCAAAATCGATGAAACATTTTAAAATTTTGTGAACTTTAAAAAAATGGTGAACTAGTTTTCAAGATCGATGAACTTATTTTGCAGAATCAATGAACTTTTCAACTAATTTTCAGAATTTAAGTTAATGTTTTCACTGAATGACAGTTAAGTAGCACTCTTTCCTAGCTATAGAACAAGAAAATGTGTTTGGTCTAGTGGTTCTCGCGCCTGACAAAAAGAAGTGCGATCCTGAGATCGAAACCCAGCTTTTGCAAAAAATTTCACGTTCAGTTTTTCGAGTCGTGGTTTTCGGTCGAAGCTCACCTGGGCCGGCCGAGTAACGCCTGCGCTTCAAGCGCCGGACCGCGAAACCGGGGCTGAGATAAGCCACGATGGAGAGTAACGTACACATATCTCTAGACTATGTTACGAGTAACATACACATATTCTTAGACTATGTTACTACCTTAATAGTGGGTAATAACATAAGTGTGATAACCTGCAAAGCTTCATTTATTAGGTTATAGACTTATATTGTATTGGGACATGTGATGTTACAGTAACTAGCTAAGTTATTAGTACTACATCTCCCCTCATTAACTCACTGCCACATAAGCAAATTTGCTGAGTCCAGCTAAGTTATTAGTACTACATCTCCCCTCATTAACTCACTGCCACATAAGCAAATTTGCTGAGTTGGACTCGAGATTACTATCAAAGTTACTCCCATGTCTTACTCCCACTGTGGCCAGTCTCAAGGCGCCGGTTAGGAGCTCTCGTCTTCCACGGCCAGTAGCCAGACGATCACCTCCACCTGTCGCCGTCCTCCCCGTCGTCGCACACTACCCACCGTCGCCAACCCGACGTGCCTAAATCTCTCTTGCTAAGATGGCTCGGGGGAATCGAGAACGCCGATCAAACCCTGCTTCACGTCCTCTGCCCCCCTCCGCCTCTCGCCAGCAGTCGAATCCGTCGGCGGCCGGTGGCGGCACCGACAGAGAGGCTGTGCTTGCCCTGTGGAAAAATGCATCTGAGCACATGAGACGCGGAACGCACGCAAAGGCTCTTCGGATTCTTCAAAAGGCCGTGGACAAGCTCGGAGGCCTGGAGTCATCACCGCCGATCCTCCTCCACGCATACAGCACCGCGCAACAGCTGACCGCCGCAATCACCGCCGACAGAAAGATCCGGGCACGCCATTTCAAGTCGGCGATCGAGGCCTCTAGGCGGGCTACCGAGATTGCGCCGGACTCGGTCGCGCTCGCCCACTCCTATGCCACTCTTCTTCTAGGAGCCTCCAGGGACATGGACGATGACGACGCCATCATCGCCTTCCCGAGTATTATCACCGAGTGCGAGCGGGGGATCCAAATTAAGGAACCGTCGGACCCTGCGCTCTATGATCTTGGTGAGAGGGACTCCGAGTACCTGACGGCAGATGTTCTTGCTGCCCTGTGCAAGTTGAAACAGCTTGTATCGGAAGATCTGCAGGGAATGAAGAGATACAAAGAAACCAAGTTGAAAATTGTTGACTTTCAGAAGCAGCAGCACGTGGCTGCCTCCGATTCGCCGCCATTGATAACTGGACAATGTGCTGATCAGAGGAAAGATGGCCTCGAACAATCATACGAGGTTATAAATGATTCTGGTAAATGTGCAGATACGGAGGCATCAGCGGAGATGTATGCAACTCACTAGCTTCTTTTTCACACTTTTCTTTAAAGAACTTTGATAGATAGATAGATTGTTTCTCACGAGGGCCTCTATATTCTAAGATAATTTTTTAAATATTTTCTGGGTTATCTTTCAAATATACTAGAAACTATTTTTAAGTTCTGTTACTGATTGCTTTGCTTCTTTAGTAACAAAAATACAGGCAGCAATAAAACCATTATTGTTGTCAACATCATTTGTTTCCTTTTGGCTCTGAACATTCATGTTTGAATGGCTTTAGTCTATTTTTCATGTCAACTTTTGCAGTCAGACTCAGCTTGATTCTGATGACTTTGGTGCAGCTTTTCAGAAACTGACGCTCACCCAGATGAGCAAGAGGAAGAGACTCGAGCAGAGGAAACTTTGGAGAAGCTAAATCCGAAATACTTTTCAGAACAATCCAGAAGTAATTTAGCACCTTCTGAATGTGAGTGCCTTCTGTACACTGTACACTTTGTTTCTTTGAAGCGTGCTATGTCAAATTGCACCAGCATCACAATAATCCTAGCAGTTTATCGGTGTCCTTTTCTATACACAAGTGTCAAGCAGTGATAGAGTACTTGTCATTTAAGTTGAGTAAATTGGTAGCATTCTTTTCTCACTATGGTATATAAACACCTCTATGAACAGTCATTCATAGTGCGGAAAATTGATTGAGTGCCTGATCACAACTTAAAGATTGTGAAATACTAAAACAGATTTATGTGCAAATTGATCATATTTGAATTGTGTTACCGAATCATTACTGAGGATGGTCATGCATGACAACCTTGCCCGTTTTCATCTGCAACCTCCCAGCTCACGAGATTTATGTGTTTTGGACATTGACATCCCAAAATTCTCTTAATGTAAACAACCTACTTTTTTGGTGAAGAGGGGTTGCAATAGTTATTGAAGTATGTATAATAATCGTTTACCTTTTCTTGTTCACTATAGCCATGTCCACATATTTCCGTTTTCTTTTTCTCTGCCCACACATTATCCTATGGATGGCAAACGCAAACTTGTTATAAATGGATTGTATGCCAGATGTTTTCTTGCTGCTATTTTCATCTGAGCATATTTAAAGCTGTTACCTTCATATTCAGTTGCTGGCGCAATCCAATCAGAAATTGTACGCATCCAGGACCAGGATGAAAACGATTGTGGCAGACGTTTCCTAGAAGACCTGCGCCAAAGCATCGGTACACCAGTACTGTCTTTTTGCTGCTGATTTCCTTCTTGCTTCCCAACAAGCTAATATCTTGGTCCTTGAACAGCCACAGATAGTTCATGTATCCATTCAACAACCAATTAGCATCATAATAACCCATATGCTGTGTTTCTCTTTAAAGAAAAACCATATGTTGTGTTAATGTGTTCCTTATTGCTAGTTCACTACAGATGCTTAGTTGTTATTCATATATCACAGAACATGCTTTCCTCGTGCCCACCATGTAATTTAAGTAGTTTATGTTGAGCAATTGTATGTAAGGCTTAATTGTATGGTGATATTATATTACCCTTATAAATAAGAGTTCGGTTATCACAAACAAATCTTTGATGCCTTAGGAAATAGAGAAGATCAGTTTCAGGGAAAAAATAGTTTGTACAAACTGACTCTAATGTAAATATATAATCAATACAACAATATGTAATGAAGATGGTAAGAGCTGCAATTACTGGCTATCAAAATGATCTATAGAAGCAGCAACTTATATGATATATGTTTGATCAGGACCTATGATACTATGTCTTCTTCCGTATTGCTTTACTGTTGTTGTACATTTACAATTGCATCCTTTATATCAACAGTATGCTATGATAATTGTATCCTTCATACCAACAGTAGGTATGATATCAACAGTATGTATAATTGTATCCTTCGTACCAACAGCATGCTACGATATTAACACTGTCTGGTCTCTTTGTCATCTTAGTTGTTTACAATAATCTTTTGAGGTTATGATCCCTGTACTACAGTTTCAGCATGTATTTCAAATGGGGAAGTTGTTCATGGGTCTGGTCTTAAAAGTGATGATGACGACAAGAGTTGTCTCTTGAATGTGATTATCCAGGTAACTATCTGACTTATGGCACATGCATCTGTGATTAGTTTCACATGATGATCATTATTCTTCTCTACATTCAGTCATTATGGCATTTAAGTGGATTCCGAGAGGAATTGCTTAAAACATCGTCACGCCATAAACATGTTGGAGATCCTCGCGCTGTTTCTTGTGTTGTATGTGCGTCATTTCATATTTTTACCGAGTTGAGCAAAGTATCTAAGGGGGAAGGAGAGGCTGTTGCACCTACTTCTTTGAGGATGGCTTTGAGCATCTCATTCCCCGCTGAGAAGTTAATTCGGATGGTATATTTCTGTCTTTTTATTCATAGTTCCATGCGTACACATATTTATACATCATTTTGTTATCAGACTGATCACTCTCTACAAATGACTCCTTTGTCTATCTGATACTCTTTGACCATGATCAGGGACAAATGAATGATGCATCTGAGGTATTGGAGGCAATCTTAAGACGCATGCATGATTCATACACTTATCGTGCTGACTGCCTTGCTGAATCTCACGAGCGCAATTGTAGTGGCTCATGGGACTGCTCAAACAATGATTGTATTGCACACGATATGTTCGGTGCAGACGTCTATACAAGGATGATCTGCTATAAGTGTGGGCTGGAGTCTAGCCAACATAAATATACATCATTTCTCCACAATATCAATACTTGTTCACTTAATTTCGCAATGGTTAGTAGTGTTCTTATTTCGCAACACTTGTTCACTTATTGTTGCTGATATGTTGCACCTGGGTTTATTGTTTGTTCCATGGTACAGAGGATCTGTCCAGGCAATCCATTCGATGATATTTTGAAGGCTGTGATGATGGATGGCCAGAAAACTTGTGATCCTGATGTGGGTGGCTGTGGAAAATCAAATCATATGAGCCACACTCTCTCTAGTTCCCCTCATGTTTTCACAGTTGGTAAATGTCTTTTCTTTTCGATAAATGTACATGTGAATCTGCTTTCAGTTATCCATATCTGGTCCGGAGATTCTAACAGAAATTTGGTCATGCGGTACACTCCAACTTTTTGCGTAGTGTTTTGCTTAATGGTGTTTTAGGATTTTTGCTGCTGAAAAGGTTCTTGAGTTGCCAAGCCAGGTCATGACATCTTAGTGTCTGATTAGTTGGCGGCTAGCTTGGACTGATCGAACCTAGTCGAGTGTCTAGTTAGGTGGGCTTCACAAAAACATAGAGAGGGGGATTATTAGTCGAGTACCAGCAGCAAACCACCATCGCAGCGCAGGCTAGTGGACTAGGCCGTCGATGACTAAAAAACGTTTGCTGCTGCCCACAGAATTGATCATTAAAGCAACTACTATAAAATCTGCTTGTATGCTCTTTTGTTAATGGGATAATTAATCAACATGAATCTCTTCTTACCCGTTTAACTTTTGTTTTAGCTTTGGGATGGCAGACTGGAAATGGGAGCGTAATGGACATGCTACCTCATATTTTGGCTGCCCTTGGGACTGAGATAGACATCAGCGTTATCTATCCCGGTACAAGTCGACGGAGCAAACATTCCCTGGTGTCAATGGTAGGCCTGTAAAAGACCCCTCTTTGCTCTTTCAAAGTAATGTGAAATGTGTTTTGCTCTTAAAATAGATCTATGTATGCAGGTATACGTTTCCTGTTATACTGATACGATCATACTCATTAGACACTTAACATGGCCTGGTTTGCTATTTTTGCATTCAGGCTTGCTTCTACAGCCAGCGCTATATCTGTTTTGCTATCGATGGCGAGCACTGGGTCATGTATGATGACCAGACTGCTGAGGTAACCAGATATAAACCCTGCACCTACTAAAGTGAAGGTTTTTCCTGATTTTTCGCTTACTATGACCTGGCTTTTGGTCTGTCCAGGTTGTTGGTGATTGGATTCAAGTGCTCATTATGTGCGAGGAAGAGGAAATGCAACCTCTGCTTCTTTTCTTCAAAGCTGCAAATTGATTGATTGTTCTTCTGCCGAAAAGTTTTCGCTCAAGGAAGTATGTTGATTTGACATGAAGCGTTGGGATGCTCTTTGTAGTTTTGACAAATTATTCTAGTTAAATTGTTAACTGTGTCTCTTTTATGGTTTATGGTTTATGATTGGTCCACCGCATCTCGTCTAATCGCCCATATAGAACTTGGTGCAAAGTGTACAATATATGAAATATAAACAAGTTTTGCACTAGTGTGTGACATAGCGTAAGAAGATTTGATATGGAACGTGGCAATATATAATCATGGAGAAATAGATTGGTCAAGATATGGCAACTGTAACAGTACTCAACTTAGATCCACGATTATCAACTAAGCATAACAACACATAGTCCGAAACATACAATAAACGAAATATGTCAAGGTCAAGAACAAATCAGCCCGAAAAGACGTCAGAACTCTCTTCACACTTGTGATGTGGGAGTTGTGGAAGCACAGAAACGCAATCGTCTTCGACGGGGCAACTCCATCCATAAGGCGAGTGTTGCACCGTGTGCAGGAGGAGGGGAGGACATGGAAAAAGGCAGGACTCTTCAAGTGCGACACGACGGTGTTCTTTGGGGAGTTAGATAGGTGGGCATGTGTGAGGAGTTAGTCGTGTGTGGGTACACCGGCCTAGCCGGGTGGAACAAGCGTGCAAACGCTTTGTAATTAACAGCTGTACGAGGTCTATTTACCCCTCCTTCTTCTTTAATATACAGTACGCATACTTGTGCGTATTCGAGAAAAATAAACGAAATATGTATGTGGCAACCGTGTGGTAGATTGCTGAACTGCCAAACACATCGATCGACGTTTGATTCGAATCGAACGATCCAGTCAAAATGGCTGGCAGATATACCATCGCTCTAGCCAGTATCTCCCCGATCCAAAAACCCCGTCGCCGCCAGCCTCCTCCCCCACCCCACCGTGAGCCACCTGCTCCGGCGCTTCCACTGTCCCAACCCCGCCAGTGCGCGCCACCGTGCTGACCCTCGCCGGATCGCCGCTACCGGTCAGACCCCGCGGCGCCCTGACGATGCCCGCTTCCACTGCCTGGGCCATGTCACCTCGCGTCACCGGCCCAGCGAGCCTCCGCCGCTCCACTGGCCCATCGCATCGCAGCACCATCCCCGTGCTGACGCCTAGCTCGTCCATCACGTGACTACATCTTTGATTTCAGTGGAGAATTTGAGGATCTAAAAGATCTGGCAGCATGGAGGAGGAAGATGGCCGAGTAGCAGTAGTAGTTTAGTGGTTTGCACGAGTTGGGTTGGAGCAACTGTGCAAGTGTGCATAGCAGATTTGTCTGGTACTTTTTTTCTGGTATTAAAGATGTGCACGAGTTGCTGAATTTAGAACTCACATGAAAATTTACTAAGGATGCAAGTGAACAGCAGCTAAACATACATAGCAGATGTGATTGCAAAAGAAAAGAATCTCTCAAGGAGAGGATACTTACCGAAAAAGGTTTTCGTCCCGCTTTATATATAAAGCAAACCGCCACAGAGCATACAAACAGAAGCAAGTCCACACACACCCACCCAAGTCTCACGGCAAAGTACATAGGTTCTGCTGAGGGCACAGCTCAACAAGCCCATAAAATAAAAAAGAAAATAGAACACGCCGGTCGAAGGAAGCCTCTAGTCTGGATCCGGCGGTGGCGGCGGAGGCGGCGGCGACAGGAGGACGGCCATCGAGCGGAGGTCGGTGATGAAGACTGAGATGGCGTCGCGGTCTGGGAGGGGGGGGGGGGGGCGGCTAAGTGGCCGCCAAAGCTGCAAGAAACCCGAGAGTTTGAAGAGCGCGTCAGTAGCCCGTCGAAGGGGAGTACGCTGGATCACAAGCTTATTGCGAACAGTCCAGAGGGTCCAGGCGAGGACCCCAACCTCAAGCCACCTAATGTGGCGAGAGGTCGCGAGGGACAGATGGAGTTCAGCAAATAAGTCCGGGAAATTGGTGTGGCACCAATTTCCACCGACCACCTCGCGAAAGCAGCTCCAAAGGAACTGGGCGGAAATGCAAGAGAAAAAAATGTGGTTCGAGTCTTCGGGAACACCACAGAGCGGACAGATGCCTGTACCCGGGCCATTGCGCTTGCGGACCTCCACCCCGGACGGGACCCGACCGCGAATCCATTGCCACATGAAGATGTGAATCTTTAGGGGTACGCGGATGGACCAAACCATCGATAGGGGAAGGGGCGGAGGATGGGGCAATGGCCAAGTAGAGCGACTTGATGGAGAACTGGCCCGACGGCTCAAGGCGCTAGCGCACCAGGTCAGGGCCACCATCCACCAAAGGCTCATGGAGAGCAACACAGTCAAGCAACTCACGCCAGGCGACGGATTCCGCGGGCCCAAAAGGCCGTTGGAAAGCAAGGCGCCCTAAGTCAAGAAGGTCCCTATCAACAGAGATCATGGGATCGACGGAGATAGAGAAGAGGACGGGGAAGCGGGCCGCAAAGGTAGTGTCCCCGGCCCAACGATCAAACCAGAAGAGCGTCGAGAGACCGGAACCCACCGAGATGGAGGTCCCAATGCGGAGGACCGGGAGAAACTGGACAATGGACTGCCAGAACTGAGAGCCGCCCGATTTCTGGCAGAAGGCTAGGGGGTGTCCACACAGGTATTTATTCCGAATGATGTCAAGCCAGAGGCCACCGTGACCTTGCGCGATGCGCCAAAGCCAACGGGAGAGGAGGGCAATATTCATCCTTTTAGAGCACATAATGCCCAGGCCACCTTGCTCCCTCGGCTTGCAAATGTCAGGCTAGCTGACCATATGGTACTTCTGCCTGTCATTGTCTCCAGCCCAGTAAAAGCGGGACTGGATCTTGGCGATCTCCTTGTGGAGAGACTCGTGGAGGCTGTAGAAGCTCATAAGAAACAAGAGGAGGCTGGAGAGGGATGAGTTGATGAGAATAGTCCGGGCGGCCTTGGACAACCACCTCCCCTACTAGGGCTCGCATCACGTTTGGAGCTTGTCCATAGAGGGGCGCAAGTCCGCGACGGAGAGCCGCGAATCACTAATGGGCGTCCCCAGGTAGGAGGTGGGGAAGGATCCCAGGCGGCAATTAAGTCTGTTGGCGATGGCCATAGACTCAGAGGGGGAGTATCCCATCACCATAACATCACTCTTGTCGAAGTTGATCTTGAGGCCCGACATCTGTTGGAAGCAGAGAAGGAGGAACTTGAGGTTGGCGATGTCCGCCTCCGAGCCTTCGACCATGATGATAGTGTCGTCAGCATATTAGAGGATGGAGATCCCAGAGCCCCCGAAAAGGTGGAGAGTAATCCCACGAATGTGGCCAGCGGCTTTTGCCTTATCCAGGATGGAGGAAAGAGCGTCTACTACAATATTGAACAGGAACGGGGAGAAGGGGTCGCCTTGACGAACCCCACAAAGGGTGAGGAAGAAAGGACCAATCTCGCCATTGATGTTCACCGCCGTGCGACCGCAAGAGACCATTTGCATGACTCTAGTGATCCACCGGTCATCGAAGCCCTTCCGAAGAAGTACTTCCCGGAGAAAGGACCAGCTAACCGTATCGTACGCCTTGTGGAAATCAATCTTCAGAAAAACCGCCTAGAGGCGTTTGACGCGGACTTCATGAAGGACTTCATGAAGGACAAGGACCCCATCCAGGATGTACCGGCCCTTAATGAAGGCCGAATGGTTAGGGTGAGTCACCCGGTCAGCCAGCAGGGTCACCCTATTGGCGTACCCTTTGGCCAGGATCCGGAAGATCACATTAATCACCGTGATCGAGCGGAACTGACGGATGTCGGACGCCCCAGGGACCTTGGGGATGAGAGAGATGATCCCGTAATTGAGGTGCCCAAGATCAATGGAGCCAACATAGAATTCATCGAAGATGGCCATGACCTCTGGTTTAATCACGTTTCAGAAGGCCTGGAAAAATTTGACCGGGAGGCCATCCGGACCCGGCGCCGAGGAAGAATTCATGCCCTTGATGGCCTCCCAAACCTCCTGCTCAGAGAAGGGGGCCGTCAGGGCCGCATTCTCCGAGGCAGACACCAGCTGGGAACCAGCCCAACAATTGGGGGCGAGAGAGATGCCGCTCCTAGGAGCGGCAGAGAATAAGGACCTATAGAAGCCGTCAACGTGGGCCCGGATGTCGCGCGGGTCCTGAAGGAGAGTCTCACCATCCCATAGGAGGGGGATGGTGTTGCGTCTATGGCGGCCGTTGGCGATAGCCTGGAAGTATGCCGTATTCGCGTCTCCCTTCAAGACCCATTTCTGCGCGCCCCGAAGGCGCCAATAGGCCTCCTCATTGGTGTAGATCACGGAGATCTGGTCTTCAAGGTCATATCGGGAGAGCCACTCGTCCGGAGAAAGACCCACCGCGTCAGCCCGAAGGTCGAGAGCCTGAATCATGGATAACAACACCTTCTTACGCTCCCTAACGTCTCGACCCAAATTTGCCCCCCAACCCTTCATAAACTGCCTGCCACGTTTTGCACAGAAGTGCCACGCGTCAATGGCCGAAGGAGGCCGAGGGTGGGGGTGGGCCCGAGCCTCGATTCACCGAGCGCAGACGGTGTCGGTAAATCCAGCCTGGGAGAGCCAGAAAGTCTCAAAGTGGAAATGAGGGGTGACCGACGGACGCTCGTCCGAGGAGGAGAGAAGCATGGGGACATGATCCGATCCAATCCGAGTGATGGCGCGGAGGGAGGCTAGGGGACAGCGCAGGTCCCAATCCGGGGACACTAAGACCCTGTCCAAGACAGACTGGGTCGGGGAGGCTTGTCGATTGGTCCAGGTGAACCGGGCACCAATCCTATCGATCTCCCGGAGGGCGAGGTCAGCAATGAAGTCATTAAACATTTGCATCCGCGCAAAGCAGACATTATCATTCCTCTTGTCTTCCGCCACGCGCAGGAGGTTAAAATCGCCGCCACTACCACTAGAAGGGAGGCAGCAGAGATCTTCCGGTGGAGCTCCTCAAGGAAGGCGGCCGACCTACTATGGTCGGCAGGCCCATAGACAATGATGACCTCCCACTTGAAGTTGAGAGATCTCTCGAACAACTCCATGCTGACGAAGAATTCTCCCCGATCCATGCTGCCCACCTCGAATGTGGCATCCTTCACACCTAAAAGGATGCCACCCGAGTGACCTGTGCTCCCACTAGAAGGGAGCCAATGCCACGCAAAGAGGTGGGAGCTCAGACGGTCAAGCTCAAGGCGCATGGTTTCTTGAACGGCTACTATGTCGATGTGTTCCTCTCGCATGTACTCCACTAGTTGGCGGCGATGACCATCATGGCCGAAACTGCGGATGTTCCAGAATAGAGCCCGCATTAAGGAGCCATTGGGGGGCTGCTTGACCCCAGGACACGAGAGGCGCTTTGCACACGGAGAGCCGCCGTGTGGGAACGAGTGCGGCCACGGATCTCCTCCCCAACCGCAGGGGGGAGGCGCCGTCAGCCGCAGCACGGACGGTGGGGGGGGCACTCCAACCGCAGGGGGGCCGGAGGCAAGAGGAGAGTCGCACGGGCCGCCGCGAGTCTCCCATCAAGAATCTCGCGAGCTCTGATAGCCGCGATCTGGGCTAAAGGGGGGCCAGCTTCCCCTCTAAAAATGATCGCGGAGTCGGAGGCCACCTTAGCGAGGTTGCCTAGAGGAATGGACTCAAGCGCAGAGAAGGGACAGGACGAAGCAGAGGGGGGAACGGAAGGTGTACCTGGCTCCAGGTTACGAGCAGCAGCGCGTAGCTCCGCCCGCTCGGGGATGGGCAAAGCCCGGCTACCCTCAGGGTGAGCAGCATCCAGCCCGCACTCCGACGGGAAGCAATCACCGAGGAGGAGGTCGACCGGCCATGACGGGAGTAGGCGGCGGAGTGGGGGGGAGGGGGCTGGGCAGCCATGGGAGTGGGTACCCTAGCCTCCCCCTCCCCTGGCAGAGTCACCGCAGGAGAGGCCAGAAGAGCGGGCCCAGAGCAGCCGAGGAGGGGCGGAGCTGGAGACGACATCGCAAAGGGCGGGGGCATCGGTGCAGAGACGGCCTCGGGACCCGCAGTAGGGGCAACCCGCGGGGGCGGCGCCTCAGGCTGAGAAGGGGAGGTGGCGGCAGGGGGAAGCGAGGCCGGAGTGGGGCGGTCCACCACAGGGGGCGACATCCCCACCGAGGGTGCCGCCGGAGCATCCGGGAGCAGGCCGAGGGACAGGACCGCCGAGTCCCGAGCGGAGGGGGGAGGCGAGGCGAGGGAGCGCGGGGAGGAGGCCGGGCAGGCCACCAATCCCACACTGGAGATGTCGCTCCCCTCGGAGGACGACGCTGCAGAGACCGGAGGCCCGCCAAGGAGCACGCTGGGCGCGGCCTGGCAGCCCTTGCCCCCCGCGGCAGGAGGGGGCGAAGGGGACGGGGAGCGGGAGGCCTCCGACGCCCCATCCTCATCCGAGCGGTGGGAGCGGGAGCGGGGCGGCCGCGGTAATCCCCACCGGCCCCCGGGTTGCCACCGGGAAGGCCGACGTCGAAGGAGCGGGGGCGGCCAACGTGGTTGGGGGGCTCGGGGGCGATCCTGAGATCGAAGCCCTGGTCGTTGAAGAAAACACGGACGGAGGTGTGAAGCTTGGAGGAGTCGAGGCACTTGACCTTGACCCAGACCTCCTCCTCCTTGCGCAGAGAGAGCTCATCGACCGCCACCACCTTGCCCAAGAGACGGGACATCTGGCGGATGACGGGCTTGGACCGCGCAATATCGGGGAGGCCGGATATAAGGATCCAAGCGGTGTCGAGAACAGCCACGGCCTGGGCATCGAGGATCGGCTCAGAGATCTCGACAACCAGCTGGTTGAGAGCGAGAGTGATCCGGCCACTGCGCGTCGCGTAGCCGTAGCTGACGGAGTCGGGGAAGACGACGGAGAAGATGTGGCCGGCGGTGGGGGTGACCACCCAGTCCCATTGGCGACGGTAGAGATGGTTGAGCTCCGCCTCGATCATCTCCAGGGATGCCACCCCATCGACGACCATGACGACTGCCTGGAGGGAGGGAGACGGTGGAGGGGCGTCGGGGACCTCGAGGTGGAAGAATCCCAACCCCTCGATCCCGTGCCCGTACATCATGAGCTCTGACACTACCGGTCTATCCGGGCACAGGAGAGCGGGGTGGCCATGGTCCTTGCAGAGGTAGCAGCATTGTGGATTAACACAGTTGACTTGCGAATGTCCCCTCACCCCATAGTTGAAGCAGGGGGGCAAGGAAGACCCAAGACGGGTCCGGGAGAGGTGGAGGAGCCCAGAACCGTGGAAGGGGGCACGGGCGGAGCGCCGCAAACACCCCACCGCTTCTTCTTCTTGGCCGGCCCGGAACAACTGCGGGCGGTACCACCACTAGGGGCAGGGACCGGCACCGAAGCCACGGGGGCGGTGGCGTGAGGAGGCACGTAGCGGCAGGGTGCCGGAGTAGGGAGGATCCCATCCCGGGGACGGGGGGAGCTGGGGCGCACTGACCGGGATGGGGATGGAGAACGCCCACGGCAAGGTGGAGGCGAAGGGGATCTCCGGCGAGACCGCCAATCCCCCGAAGTGGCCGGCCGAGATGACCGGGACCGACCTCGGTCATCCCGACGTGCGGGCGAATGGCAGCCATCCCGGAGCTCGCGGAGCTCCCGCCGGAGCTCCACCTCGCGCTGCAGGGCGTCCGGAGAGGGGCGGGAGGTCTCGCGCTGGAGCTCACCCACCTTCCGCTTGGCGCGGGGTGCGCCGTCCTCCCAGTCGCACTGCATGGGGGGCCACAGCGAGGGGGAGGCGGGGGAGGAGGGAAGGTCGAGGACGGGGGGGCGGCCAGACGGGCGGTGGAGGGGGGACGGAGGGCGCAGCCGGGGTCGCGAGAGAGGCGTCGGGGGAAGGCAGGGGGAGGACTAGGAGGCGGCGCATGAGGGAGGTGGGCGAGGAAGGCTGCACGAGAGCCACACTGTAGGAAACCCGCCCGCGCTGGGCCTAGGGCACGCAGCCAGCCCACCCGGACTGGCCGGTCCGGGGGAGAGGTGGGCGGCGAGCAGGCCTGGCCCGATCCGGGCCCAGGGGCCGAGGTAGGCCGGGGCCCAGCAGCCCAGCCGTCTCCGCAGGCCAATCCACGTGCCGGGGGAGAGCGGGAGCTCGGGGGGGAACCCTACCAGGGGCGGCCGCCGCCGGCGCAGGGCCGGCACGAGCGGCTAGGATCACGGAGACCCTTCGGACGGCCCGAACCTGGAGCCCCGAGGTCCCAAAGTGTGCGATGAACGGGCGGAACAGGGAGGAACGGAGGGCCGGAGTCGGGAGAAGGGGCGGGAGGAAAAGGCCGCCGAGGGGGAGGGGGGCCGGCGGCTGGGCCTCCACCACTGGGCGGCGCCAGGAGGAGCGGGCGGCGCCCTGGTCAGAGCGGCCGTCCACGCCCCAGGCGCGCCCGCGCCGGCGGCGAGAGGACCTACCAGCCAAGGCCGCGCTTTTGAGGGCCTCCGCCCTGGCCGGGCTCAAAGGAGCCGACGGCGGCGACGGTGGCGCCCGCCTGCCGGTAGCAAAACCCCTCGCGTGGGGGGCTGAGCTGCCCGGCAGGAAAGGCAGAGAGACCCGACGGGCGGAGAGAAGGGGCGAGGGGGCAGGGGAAGCAGGGGGAGGGGGGAATGGAGCGTCCTCGGCACAATCCGCCCAGCGGAACCGAGGCGCTGGGGCAGAGGCGGAGGGAGCGCCCAGCGAGGGGGGCGGCGCCGGAGCCGCGCCGGAGGGAACAACCGGGGAGGGGGAGGGGGACAGCTCCAGCGGCAGGGCAACGGGAGCAGCGGGATCGCCAGCGGTATCGCCAGAGCACGGGGACTCCATCAGATCTCTAGAGAGGATACTTCAGACACCATAGCTGTTCTCATGGATGATTCAGAGGCCATGAAGAGGGCCAACATAAACGCATGCCTGCACATCCTCCACCATTACCACTTATGTTCCTAGTATACCACTAATCACCATTACCAATGTGCTAACCACTGCACCGAGAATGGTCTCTTCTCATGTATGCATGCTTGCTTGAGCGCAATGTATCTGAAGAATAGTTAACCTCATTGCCTTTCAATAGTTACTGCAAACTTAGGATTGTTAATTAAGTATGATTGTTTAGTGCAGATGGTGAACCAAAGATGTTGGGGATATGACTATTTGTGTAAGCCGCCCAGGAGGGGCCGGGTTACGCAAAGAGGACTCATCAGGGGAAGCCCAAGACCAAGCATGAAGATGGCGGTTCAGTAAAGGGCTTAAGGCCCACAGGCGGCTTAAGGCCCGTTGTAGTAAACCGCCATGATGGTATGACTTGTAACATAAGGCAGATTTAACTAGTCACCGAGCCGGACACTGTTTATAAGCCGGCCAGGACTCTGTAAGCCACAGGGCGTCAACCCGTGTATATAAGGGGACGACCAGCTGGCGGCTTAGGGCAAGAAACAACTCATCAAGAGCCGGGCATAGCGTATCTCGCTCCCTAGTCATCGGAACATCAATACCAACCCAACTAGAAGTAGGCCTTACCTTCACCGTAAGGGGCCGAACTAGTATAAA
The DNA here is from genome assembly GCA_963921465.1 of Triticum timopheevii. Lineage (NCBI taxonomy): Eukaryota > Viridiplantae > Streptophyta > Magnoliopsida > Poales > Poaceae > Triticum > Triticum timopheevii. The sequence continues at coordinate 318,245,775 of OY997270.1, forward strand.
CTCTCTCGTGTCCCTTGTCCCGATTTAACCCCTTCAAGCTTCCTAGTTGCGATGGCTCCACAACTAAGTCCTTTCACGAGGACATCTGACGTGACTATTCCACGATAGTTGGCGCCCACCGTGGGGCCAGCGCATGGTGGATTTGAGTTCTTGAAGGGCAACTTCGAAGGGCTCAAGGGATACGTAGTGGGCCGGATGACCAAGTGTCGTCGCGGAAAGATCTACATCGATGACGAAGGCTGGGGTCCCGACGCCGACTTAATTGAGTACGGATACCGGGTCCCCTTCGGCGGAATCCACGTCTTCATCAGCCGAATCGGTGAGCCGGGCCCTGAGCCGGACAACAGCACTGACCTCGTTGAGACGGCTCAGTGTACGAGGAAGACCCGGACTCAGCCGGTCATGAGGCGTGCCTTCGTGGGCTGCATCCACGGAGAAAAATTTTCTGAAGGATCTGAGGATAGGGGTGAGATGGTCGTCCTCTCGGACGGAGATTCGTCCGCAAGTTCAATAGATTCATTGTACCAAGTGCAAGATGGTGTACTCGGGGGCTGTTCCGGCGGCATCAGTATTCTGGACCCCTTTGAGCCGCCAAGATGGGCCAGAATCTTCATGGCTGGGACTCAGCCCGGCTCAAACTCTACAGCTGCTGAAGTGGTAACGTTCGGTTTAGGAGCAGCCGGGGCAGGCGGCCCCGTGCGCTCGCCGGCTCAGGTGCTAATAGACCTCATGGACAAGCTCACGGCCCTGTTAACCGCCACAGTTATTCCTACAGATAAAGATGAGCATGACGCAGCGGTAGCACAGGTGCGTGAGGAGATAGCTCAGGCCAAGGAGGCCTTGGCAGCTGAGGATACTAGGCTAGCTACAGAGCGGGCGGCTCTCGACGCCCGGGCGCAGCGCTTGCAGTCAGAAGCTTATCAGCTCACGATGAGCCTAAACGCGTCTAATGAGGTAATGAGGAGGAGACATCAGAAAACTCAATCCTGTTTGCCTCCGAATTATGATCCTCGGGTTCTTTTTGCGACACCCGGAGCCGGCCCAAGTAACCCGCCAGAGACCAATCAGCTTATGACAGCCGGAACAGGAGGGCCGACTCAGCCCCGGGAGACGGTGCCGCCTCACGTGAGCATGCCACCGTCGCGTTATGTGCCAATCCCTCCGGGTCACTTTTCCAACCCTATGGAGAACTTAATTGCAGCTTCCACACGTTTGGCGGCTCTTCCTATGGACGGTGATGACCCAGCAGCAGTGGAGACCCGGAGAGTCAGAGAACTTCTTCAGACAGCCTTGGCTCAGTAGGAGACCTATTCTTATAGCCAGGAGAGAATCCATTCAACTCCCCCGCCTTGGTTAGCGCCGCCCCGCCAGAACCGGAGCCCGAGTTACAGCAGGCACATGGAGTCTGAAGCTTTGTCAAGCAACGCCCAACGCCATAACCAGCCCGGTGGCTATCACCCGGTGCAAGATCGAATACGTCAGGAGAAGCAACGAGCGGCTCAGGCAGCGGCTTATTAGGATCACCCGGAGTATCTGACGACGTCTGTTGAGGCGGGGGTAGCCACTAGAACCGGCGGTGTTCCTTGCCTGGTATCGGCTCTGCGCAATGTACGTTTGCCCAAGGACTTCAAGGGACCTTGAAAAATACCAAATTACATGGCCGACTTACAGCCCGGGGCGTGGATCGAGAGTTATGAGATGGCCATGGAGCTGCTAGAGGTCAATGACACGGCGATGGCTAAATATTTCATCATGATGTTAGATGGAACAGCCCGGTCTTGGTTGAAGGGTTTGCCACCCAATTCCATTAGCTCATGGGAAGAGTTAAAGGCCCAGTTCATTCAGAACTTCAAGGACACCTGCAAGCAATCTATGTCAATTGTGGACTTAACCAATTGTAAGTAGGGGGAGGGCGAATCTACCACCCATTGGGTGCTCCGGGTCAAGGAGATAATTCATTCATCTGACAATATGGATGCCGGCTCTGCAGTCCTTATGTTGGAGAAGAATTGTAGCTTTGAACCGCTGAGGCAGAAGCCGGGGCGCCTTAAACGTGACTGCAAGGATATGGGCACGCTGATGGCGGCTTTAGTCAAATATGCCGATTCTGATAGTACCAAGGATCCCCCGTCTTACGATGAGAAGACAGGGAAGGGAAGAAGTAACAGCAATGGAAATGGTCAACAACATAACCCGGGGAATCAAAACGGCAATAAGCGTAAGGCGGACGGTAACCCGGAGTTCGTAGCCAATGCCAACTCGCAGGGTAACAATCCGAGATGTAAGGGTAAACCGCCTCGAGCCGGCGGGTCAGGCCCATCTCTTGAACAACTACTCAATGAGCCCTGCCCGAGACACGGCACCAGGGAGCGGCCTGCCACGCACCTGTGGAAGGATTGCACAATCATGAAGGCGTTTAAGAATTCCAACACCTATGATGGCCATAATGGGTCTGGTGGTGGTTCAGGAGCTGACGGTTTCCATGGCCCAGGTGGCGTCTCAGGATCCGGCTTTCAAGGACGTCAAGGAGAGGGCTATAACCAACAGCAGTCTGGTCAAGGAGAGCAGCAGCAGCAGCAGCAGCAGTCTGGTTATCAGAGCAACCCGAAGCAATTGAATAGTGGGCAGTATCACGTATTTACCACTAGCTTATGCAAACGTGACCAGAAGGTCCATAAGAGGGCCGTTAATTCTGTTGAGCCGGCAATCCCTCGTTATTTGAGGTGGTCAGAGCAGCCCATCATATGGAGCAGGGAGGATCATCCTCCGCGGGTCGATAACCCGGGTCAGTTGGCTTTGGTAGTGGCATCAATATCCTCTACTATGAGACCTTTCGACGCATGGGATTAACTGATAAAAATCTGAGAACATCCAACACTGTTTTCCATGGAGTTGTCCTTGGTAAGTCGGCTTACCCAGTTGGCAGGATTGAGCTGGAGGTGGCCTTTGGAGACGAATATGACTCCAGAGCTGAGAAGTTGACGTTTGAGGTGGTCAAAATCAGGAGCCCATACCACGCTCTGTTTGGGCGTCCGGCTTATGCTAGGTTTATGGCCCGGCCATGTTATGTTTATTTGCAGGTCAAGATGTCGGGTCACAAGGGCACCATTACTGTACATGGCGGTCGGAAGGTAGCACTGGAGTGTGAAGAAGGTGACGCGGCTTATGCTGATCGGCCTGTGCAGCAGAAGAGCTCAAATTTTATCAAGATAATGTTGACCCTGCGGATATGACATCCCTGAAGAAGCCAACTACAGAGCACGACCCGGCATTGAAGTTGAAGTCGGCAGTTGAGACAAAGCTTGTTGATTTTACCCTGGGTGACTCTTCTAAACAGTTCAGCATCAGTAGCAACTTGGATCCCAAATAGGAAAGCGCGCTCATCGAGTTCATCTGTGAGAATCGGGACATCTTTGCATGGAAACCTTCTGACATCCGGGTGTACCGAGGGAACTCGTTGAGCACACTCTCAACATTGATCCAGAGTATAAGCCGGTCAAGCAGCTTCTTCGGTGTTTTAATGAAGAGCGACGGAAAGCTATTGGGGAAGAATTCGCCTGGCTCTTAGCGGCCGGGTTTATCATTGAAGTTTTTCACCCAGAGTGATTGGCTAACCCGGTGCTTGTCCTCAAAAAGAACGGCACCTGGCAGATGTGTGTGGACTACACGGACTTAAACAAGGCTTGTCCGGCTGATCCCTTTGCTCTTCCCCGTATTGATCAAATCATTGATGCTACGGCAGGTTGTGAGCGTTTGAGTTTTTTGGATGCTTACTCCGGTTATCATCAGATTAAGATGGCAGTTAAGGACCAGGAGAAGACGGCTTTCATCACTCCATTTGGAGCCTTCTGCTATGTATCTATGCCGTTTGGGCTCAAGAGTGCCCAGGCAACTTATCAGCGGTGTGTGCAGAACTGTTTGCACGATCAAATTGGGTGTAATGTTCATGCTTATGTGGATGACATTGTGGTGAAGTCCAGAGAAAAGGAGACCTTGATATCTAACTTAAAGGAGACCTTTGATAATCTCCGGGTTTACAAGATGATGCTTAACCCAGCCAAGTGTGTGTTTGGCGTTCCTGCGGGCAAGCTCTTGGGCTTTCTGGTGTCTAACAGAGGCATCGAAGCTAACCCGGAGAAGATTAAGGCGATTACCTCCCTGGCTAAACCGGCGTGCATCAATGATGTTCAGCGACTGGCGGGTCGTGTTGCCGCCTTAAGTTGGTTCATAAGTCAGCTCGGGGAGAAGGCCCTCCCATTGTATCAGATGATGAAGAAAACTGACACTTTTGTATGGAGTGAGGCCGCTGATGCTGCTTTTGAGGACTTAAAGAGACAATTGTCTGAGCCGCCGGTTCTCGCGGCTCCGATTGATAAAGAGCCTTTGTTGTTATATGTGGCTGCCAATTCATGAGCTGTCAGCGTTGCCATCGTGGTGGAGCGTAAGGAAGCCGGTAAGGAGCATCCGGTTCAACGGCCGGTTTACTACATCAGTGAGGTGCTCATTGAATCCAAGCAAAGGTACCCGCATTGGTAGAAGCTTGTTTATGGAGTGTTGATGGCCAACCGGAAGTTGAAGCAGTATTTTCAAAGCCACCCTATAACTGTGGTAAGTTCTGCCCCTTTGGGAGACATCATTCAGAACAGGGAGGCCACAGGACGAGTCGCCAAGTGGGCCATTGAGCTTGGGCCTCACGATTTGAAGTACATGCCACGTACTTCTATTAAGTCTCAGGCCTTGGTGGACTTTATCAATGATTGGATAGAGTTACAGGCCCCTGAGGAGAAGCCGGATAACACATAGTGGACGATTCACTTTGATGGGTCCAGGAAGCTAGAAGGCTGGGGGGCTGGAGTGGTGTTAACTTCCCCTCGAGGTGACAAATTTTGTTATGTACTCTGGTTTATGTTTCCATGTACTAACAATGCAGCTGAGTATGAGGCCTTACTCCATGGTCTCCGGATGGCTAAGGAGATGAACTTAAGCCGGGTACGATGCTTGGGCGACTCAGATCTTGTGGCTCAACAAGTGTCAGGCAAGTGGGATTCCAAGGACCCCCTTATGGTGGCTTATCGTCGTGAGGTAGATGCTGTGGCTGGTCACTTCACGGGTTATCAAGTGGAGCACATCGATCGAAGGAAGAATGAGGCGGCTGATGCTTTAAGCCGGTTGGGATCCAACGTAAACTGGTGCCGCCCAATATCTTTCTCGATGTGTTACATAACCCTTCTGTCAAGGTGCCTACCGAGGAAGAACTGGCAGTGCCAGACCCGGAGGCACAGCTGGTGGCGGCTCTTCACATTATCCCGGATTGGACGGTGCCTTACTTGGCTTATATGACTCATGGTGAATTGCCAGAGGATGAGACATTGGCGAGACAAATTATCAGGTGCTCCAAATCCATGATGATTGTTAACGGCGAGTTACATCACCTCAGCGTCACGGGGGCGTTTCAACGCTACGTGTGTAACGCCCCGGATTCGATGCGCCAGTTGTCTGCCAGTTATTCGCCGTCGTTGCCATGTCATTTGCTTGCGTGTTGCACTTTGCCATGTCGTCATCTGCATTTCATATTATGTCATCATGTGCATTTCATTTTGCATACGTGTTCATCTCATGCATCCGAGCATTTTCCCCGTTGTCTGTTTTGCAATCCGGCGCTCCTATGTCCTCCGGCGTTCCCCTTTTGTCTCCTGTTGTGAGTGGGTGTTAAACGTTCTCGGAATGGACCGAGGATTGCCAAGTGGCCTTGGTATAGCACCGGTAGACCGCCTGTCAAGTTTCGTGCCATTTGGAGGTCGTTTGATACTCCAACGGTTAACCGGGTAACCGCAAAGGCCTCTTTTGTTGCAGCCCAACACCCCTTCCAAAGTGGCCCAAAATCCATCTAACTCCCCTCCATGCTCTCCGTCGTTCGATCACGATCGTGTGGGCGAAAACCGCTCCTCGTTTGGACTCTCCTAACTCCCTCTACCTATATATAGACCCTCCCCTTCCAAATTCTCGGTCTAAACCCTAGCCTCCTTCCTCTCGCGCCGCCGGACATTTCCCCGCCGCCGACGGACATGTCCGCGCCGTCGCCCCCGACCAATCCGCCGCCGACACGTCACCGCCGCACCTCTCTCTCTCCTCCCCGCCGCCGGGGCCCGTGAGGGCCCAGATCGGACCCGCCCCGGGCCGCGCCGGGCCCGAGGGAGCCCGCGCCGCCGCCCGCGCCGCCGGGATCTGCCGCCGCCGCCCGCAGCCCGCAGGCGCCCGCCCCCGCGCCTTCGGCCTCCCCGCCGGCCACCGCCTCCTCGCCGGACCGCCGACTCCGGCGACCGGAGCACGTCGCCGCCCATCCGCCGCCTCGCCTGCCTCGCCGTCCATCGCGCCCGCCGCCGCGCGCCTGTGCGCGTTTGCCCAGAGCGTCGGCGCGCGCCTTCCCGCGCCCTCCGCTCACCGGCACCGCCAGCCGCCCCGGGTGCCGCCGTCGGCCGCCGCCCCCACTGCGCCGGCTGCCGCTCCCCGCGCGAGCCGCCCCCGCGCCCTTCTTCCCCGACCGCCGACGCGCCTCATCGCCGCGGAGTTCCTCCGCCCTGGCGTGCCTCGCCCTTCGTCGGAGCCGCCCCGTCGCCCCTCGCCGGAGCTCGGGTCGCCGGAGTCCGTCGTCGCCGGATCCGGCCGGGGTTGGATCAGATCCACCAACCCCGGGAACCAAACGTCTCCCCCGTCCCGGATCTCCTCGTCCCGGGTTGACCCCGTCCACTTCTCCACGAGGTTAAAATCGACTAAGTCCCCCAGATTTCTTATATTATCATGCCATCTTTGACCTGTCACATCTCTGCATCCGTAGCTCCGTTTCATGCGTGTAATATGTCAAATTGTTCGTCTCGACGAGTACTTCATTTCATTCCATTGCATCATTTTCATTTGAGTTCATCTTGATGCCCGAAATGCTGTTGGAAGAGTGCATGTTGATGTTAATCTGCTGAAACTGTTATAACTTGCTGTTTTATCATTTTTGCCATGATTGATGTGTGCATCTTATGAACATGAGCTCTACATGAGTGTTGATCTATGCCATGCCATCTTTCTAGGGGTGTATGCCATATATTTTTGTGATCAATGTGGTGACTAGCACAAGCATGCAAACTAGGCATCGTGATGTTGCTGATTTAGTCCCTGTTCTGCTGTTATTTTGATGCCATGTAAACTTGATGCTACAGAGAGATCCATGCATATTTTGGGATACTTTATTAAGGGTGTTTTGAACATATGGTTGTTTTCTATCCATTCATATGCTTGTTTGCAATTATGGAGTAGTCTAGCATGTCATTTGAGTGCTCTACTTTTGCTTCAAAATGTTTCCTGGCAGATTGTTTACATGTTATTCAATTTGGCCAAGCTTGCTATAGTTGATCCTTGCATGCTATGGACTTGTTCTTGACTTGGTTTGTTTCATAAACATGTCTTCTTGATGATGCTATGCTTATCTTGTTATGCAATGACTTGTGGTGAGTGAATCGAGCTTGCTAAGTAGTGTACATGATGTTGCTGTTTTGCTAGGCAGATTCTGTTATATTTTGTTGCTATGTAAACATGTTGCTACTAATCATTCCATGCATAATCTGGAGATGCTCTATAAACATGTTTTGATGTACATGTCATGATGTATCCGTTCATGCCCTTGGTTGCAATTATAGCCTGCTGGAACATGTTGTTATCTTGCTCCAAAGTTGCTTGAAAATGTTGCTGTCAACCTGTTAACATGAAGTTTAATGTTTCCATGATTGTTTCCTAGTGATCCATGCACCCTATGAACTTGCTATTGCAATGATTAGCTTCATAAACATGCCTTCTTACTGTTGGTTGCCTTGCCATGCCATGTATTGCTCTGTGGTGAGTGTTTCAAGCTCACCAACATGCCTACTTATTGTTGTTCCTGCCATGTATGAATCTGTAATATAACTTGCCATGTTTACATGGGTGCCATCATATTTTCTGATCCTTTTTGGCTCATGGTCAGTAAGGGACTGTTGTTCTATGCATTTAGTAGTATCATGCCATGCCTTTGTTTGCCATGATATGTTCCTGTAACTTGTTGTTTGCTTGCTCTAAACATTGCAACCTGATGTTATTTCTGCCAAATCTGAAACTGTTATTATTTGCAATCTTTCCATGTCTTTTCGAGCATGTTCTAGTTGTTTCTGGAGATAGCTCAGTGTTCATGTTTTGTTATGCTCTACCTGTACTTCATGCCCATGCCTTTTGTTCTTATGTTGGGATGCTGTAGCATATTGTTTTGATACTTGCAATATGCCTAGTTGCTGTTATGGACAGATCGTTGCTATAACTTGTATAGTGTGCATGTGTTGAACCATTGCTCCGTTTTGAGTGTGTTCTATATGAAATTTGCTTGATTTTGCATGTAGTTCCATATTATCTTGTTGCATCCTTGTTTTGAGGTGTTTGCTTGATGTTTGTTTGCATTTTGCATCAATGCCATGTTTAACTTGTTTTGCTCATATCTTCTAGACCGTAGCTCAAAATCTAATGAACTTTATATGTAACTTGACTAGAATTTCGTGTAGATCGTCTTGGTGCATCTTAACTTGCTGTTTAACAACTTGAACATAAGGTTTATTCAGTTCTGGACCAATTTCGAAATATGCATATGAGGACTTACCGGAATTGTTATATGTTGTTCCCGGCCTCATTTAAACTTGCCTTGGTGTGTTGTTCTTGTTTGCATCATATCTTGCCATGAGTAGCTTCTTGTAGCTTTGTCATGCATCATGCTTGTTGTGCATCATGTCTTGTTCATGTGTGGTGTGTTTACCATGTTGTGTGCTTCTTCTCGATAGTTCCCGTTTCGTTGCGATCGTGAGGATGCGTTCGTCTACGCTTGGTTCGTCTTCGTGGCTTCATCTTCTTCATGGACTCGTTCTTTTTCCTTGCGGGATTTCAGGCAAGATGACCGCTACCCTGGATCTCACTACTATCATTGCTATGCTAGTTGCTTCGTTCTATCGCTATGCTGCGCTACCTATTACTTGTTTATCAAGCCATCCCATATTGCCATGAACCTCTAACCTTTGACACCTTTCCTATGCAAACCACTGTTTGGCTATGTTACCGCTTTTGCTCAGCCCCTCTTATAGCGTTGCTAGTTGCAGGTGAAGTTGAAGATTTCTCCATGGTGGACAGGGTTATGTTGGGATATCACAATATCTCTTATATTATTAATGCATCTATATATTTGGTAAAGGGTGGAAGGCTCAGCCTTATGCCTGGTGTTTTGTTCCACTCTTGCCGCCCTAGTTTCTGTCATACCGGTGTTATGTTACCGGATTTTGCGTTCCTAACGCGGTCGGGTGATTTATGGGACCCCCCTGACAGTTCGCTTTGAATAAAACTTGTCCAGCAAGGCCCAACCTTGGTTTTACCATTTGCCTCACCACCACCTACTTTTTCCCTTGGGAGTCGCTCTCTCGAGGGTCATCTTTATTTTAGCCCCCCCCCCCCCCGGGCCAGTGCTTGTCTAAGTGCTGGTCCGAACCAAGTAGACTGCGGGGCCCCTCAGGGAAACTCGAGGTCTGGTTTTACTCGTAGGATGTCTCATCCGGTGTTGCCCTGAGAACGAGATCTGTGCAGCTCCTATCGGGATTGTCGGTGCATCGGGCGGCTTTGCTGGTCTTGTTTTACCATTGTCGAAATGTCTTGTAAACCGGGATTCCGAGACTGGTCGGGTCTTCCTGGGAGAAGGTCTATTCCTTCGTTGATCGCGAGAGCTTGTCATGGGCTAAGTTGGGACACCCCTGCAGGGTATAAACTTTTGAGAGCCGTGCCCGCGGTTATGTGGCAGATGGGAATTTGTTAATGTCCGGTTGTAGATAACTTGACACCAGATCCGAATTAAAACGCATCAACCGCGTGTGTAGCCGTGATGGTCTCTTCTCGGCGGAGTCCGGGAAGTGAACACGGTTTCTGTGTTATGATTGACGTAAGTAGGTGTTCAGGATCACCTCTTGATCATTGCTAGTTGACGACCGTTCCTTTGTTTCTCTTCTCGCTCTCATTTGCGTATGTTAGCCACCATACTTGCTTAGTCGCTGCTGCAACCTCACCACTTTACCCCTTCCTTTCCCATTAAGCTTTGCTAGTCTTGATACTCATGGTAATAGGATTGCTGAGTCCTCGTGGCTCACAGATTACTACAACAACAGTTGCAGGTACAGGTTTTGCGATGATCATGACGCGAGAGCGATGTTTGCTTGTTTGGAGTTCTTCTTCTGCCTCTTCTTCGATCAGGGGATAGGTTCCAGGTCGGCAGCCTGGGCTAGCAGGGTGGATATTGTTTGAGTTTCTGTTTATGTTTCATCCGTAGTCGGATGTTGATCTTGTAGATGATGTATTGTTGTATTCATGTGACATTGTATGTCTTGGATGTATCCCCTCTATTATGTAATGTTGATGTAATGATATCCACCTTGCAAAAGCGTCTCCAAGATGCGCTTCTATCCTTGGTGGGACCTTCGAGTTCCTTTAGGATAGGGTCGCATCTTGGGCGTGACAGCGTGTCACCTACAGAAGGCCAAGAAATACTTCGTGAGATCCATGAAGGAGATTGTGGCCATCATGTCGGGTCAAAATCTCTCGTAGCCAAGGCTTTTCGTTATGGTTTCTATTGGCTGACGGCTCATGCTGAAGCGGAGGATCTGGTCAGTAAATGTTATGGCTGTCAAAAGTTCCCATGACGAGCTCATGTGTCGGCTCAAGAATTGAGGATGATTCCAATCACTTGGCTGTTTGCAGTATGGGGGCTTGACATGGTTGGACCTTTCAAAAGGTCTAAAGACAAAAAAACACATCTACTGGTGGCAGTGGACAAGTTTACCAAATGGATTGAGGCAGAGCCGGTCAGTAAGTGTGATGCAGCCACGGTGGTTCAGTTCATGAAAAAGGTGATCTTTCGTTTTGGTTTTTCACATAGCATCATAACTGATAATGGCACTAATCTCTCTAAGGGTGCCATGGAAGAGTTCTGTCAAAGAGAACATATCCGGCTTGATGTTTCGGCCATTGCTCATCCTCAATCCAATGGTCAAGCAGAGAGAGCTAATCAAGAGATCCTAAAAGGTATCAATCCCCGGCTCTTAGTCCCCTTACAGCGGACTCCGGGTTGTTGGGTGAAGGAGTTACCCTCTGTGTTATGGAGCATCAACACTACGCCTAACAGATCTACGGGATACACACCTTTCTTCATGGTCTATGGAGCAGAGGCAGTCCTGCCAAGTGACATCCGACACGACTCACCCCGTGTGGCGGCTTACGTTGAGGCGGATAACGAAAAGGTTCGTCAGGATGCACTTGACTTGTTGGACGAGGAGCAAGACTTGGCAATAGCCCGCTCGGCGATTTACCAGCAAGACCTGCGCCGCTATCACAGCCGCTGGGTTAAGAGCAGAACTTTTCAGGAAGGCGACTTGGTGCTCCGGCTCATCCAGGATCAGTCTAACATGCACAAGCTATCCCCGCCTTGGGAAGGACCCTTTGTGGTCAGCAAGAATCTACACAACGGGTCATATTATCTCATCAATATTCGAGAGCACAAGGACTCACTTAAATCGGAGGAGGAGACCCGCCGGCCGTGGAACATAGCTCATCTCCGGCCTTACTATAATTAAGTCACTAGTTTTTAAGATACTTTTGACGATGTACATATTATATAAAGCAATAAAGCAGGACATCTGTCCTTTTTTTCCCATAAAGAATGTTTCATGTCTTCTTTATCAGGTGATGGACACTACCAACAGGGGACGAATCATATCTGAATCTAGTTTTTCACTTTGGTCCGGCTTATGATCATATCTGAATCTAGCCATGGTCACCTAGGGGCTTCCTGTTCAAACATAGGTCGTATTCGAACCAAAGAGAACATAGCTGTCGATACCCACTTGATCGGCATACTGCCAAACCCACTTGGGGGCTTCTTGATCATATTTGAATCACAGCTTAACCCCTTTTGGGTCTGACGTGGATCGTATTCGAATCAGCGTCATTAAACAACTCTTATGTTCACTTGGGGGCTTCCTATTCAAACATAGGTCGTATTCGAACCAAAGAGAACATAGCTGTCGATACCCATTTGATCGGCATCGCCAAAGCCATTGGGGGCTATATGATCGTATCCGAATCGTAGCTTAGCCCCTTTGGAACGGTTCTCTGATCGTATTCGAATCAGGAGCCTGTGAACATTGCTTATAAGTATGATTACTTTAACTATCATTGAAACCTTCTTGAGGAGATGGTTTTTGATCCTTCCGGTTTTATATTGATTACCTCAGGTTCTAAAAAGTGCCAGGTAAAGACTTATATAAGCCGGGGAGACTGTTAAAAGGGTCACAGGTATGCTATTGTGATTATATTTTGAATAATCATGAACCGGTTATACATATTGTCTTTTGATCATGTTGCGGGTTATCAATACTCTATAACCCCCTGGCGTAGTAAACCGCCAGGGAGTCTTTACTTGTCTATGTGCAGGGTAAGGTAAAGCAAGTTAAAACATCAAGGAAATACATGGTTCACATAAGCCAGCAAAAATATAATGATGGCGGCTTACAAAAGTAATAAGCACCGTAAACATGCGCAAGGGCATGACCAGCATTAAGGAGTTTTTCTATCCTATTACAAGACTCCCCGAGTCTAAACAAAGTGAAGCATTGTTTTTGCAAAGGTTGTAACACGTCTGGCGGTTCATTCCTCCGGCTGGCTTGACGACTCCGGGTTATCCTTCCCCACCTCTCCTTCGGTTGTTTTGTCCTGGAAGGTGGACGAGGTCCAGTCAATGCCGCTCAAGGCCTCAAATTCAGCTTCATCATCAATTAAACTGGCCGGGTCCACTTCAGGGGCAAAGGTATGCTTACGCGTTGGAGGGATCAGGCTGACTTGGTCATATGGGGTGTTTTGGATTCTCCGGTTCTCACTATCGTAGCCCGGCGAATACTTAGTAAGATCAGTATCATTCCCAATGAGAGTCGCCAGGGGACGTACGACTTTAACACAGGCAATGAAGTCTTGGTCGTCAAAAGCAGTGTCGTCCTCTTTAAGGCTTGGATATCCGATAAAGAAGAGCTTCACAACAAGTCTAGTGGTGCTTACAAAGCTTCATGTGATGCCCCTACATCATCAAATGAGAAACAAGTCTTAAATGAAGAATTGAGCCTAACAGTGAAGAACTTCAACAAGTTCTACAAGAGTAGAAGCAAAGAGAGAAGTCACAAGTCAAGGTCCTACAATGACAAAAGATCTTCTAGTCGTGATCGCAATTGCTACAACTATGGAAGACCTGGACACTGCTCTATTGAGTGTATGACTCCCTACAAAAGAAGAGAACACTCACCTAAAAGGAGAAGCAAAAGAGAAGAATCACCTCCAAGAGAAAGGAGTAGAGATCATCGTTATGAATGAAGACCGTCTCGCAGAAGCAAGGATTAAGAAAGGAAGGACAAGTCATCAAAGAGCTACACAAGACGAAGACTTCTAGATCATGTTGGTAAATGGGTATCCGGTTCCGACTCCGACAACTACTCCGAGATAAGTTATCACTCTGACTCTGAATATACTCAAGATGAAGGAGTTGCCGGTCTTGCACTTGTGTCATCCAACTCCTACGACATATTGATTCTCCAAATGAAGGGATTGGAAGATGCTTGATGGCTAAAGGCCCCAAGGTATCACACCCCGAGTTTGTTGATTTCAATAGTGATGAAGATGATTTGCTAGGTGATGATGATTTACTTGTTGCAACTCTAGTGATGAAAACTATGATGAAATTGCTATTAATCATGCTAATCAAGATAAAGCGAATGACGATGATAAGAAGGAGATTGAGCGTCTAACTAAAGAACTAAACACTCTTAAGTTAGCTCATGAAACTACCTTAGAGGATCATTGAGAGCTTTTAATGACTCATGAGAAGCTACTCTTTGAAAAGCTCAATCTAGAGCAAGAGCATGAGTTATTAAAAGCAATCAATGATGATGTTCATAAGGAAAGTTCTTGTTACATTGCCAAGCACTTACTCTTGTCTACTTACATGCCACAAGTAAAATCTAGTAACAAGAGCAAGAAAGATTCTTCTTCTAGTAGTAACAATAATCATGTTAAATCCAATATTGTTGCTTCTAGTAGTTCTATTGATTCCACTAATGATTCTCTTAGCCAAGTTACACTTGAGCAAGAAAATAGTTTATTGAAGGGAATTATAGAGAAAGGTGTTTAAAAGAGCCTTGCCGGAAGTAAGCAATTCGAGGAAATTGTATGCAAGCAAGGAAGACACCGGAAGAATCAAGGTGTTGGTTTTGAATGCAAGTTCAATGCCAATGGAGTTGAGTGGGAAGAAGATCAGTACCCCAAGACGAAGCTTGTTCCTCAACAAGAGAAGTATGATCCCACTTCTTTCAAAGGAACACAAGCTCAAGATGATCTTACACCACAAGACCACAGGCTAAAAGGCAAGGACAAGCTTCAAGAGAAGATTGATGCATTTTAAGAAGCTCCTAAGGCCTTGGTCAAGTGGGTTCCCAAGACTACATCAAGTTCTACTTCATCAAGTACGACTACAACTCCAAAGATTCCCATCAAGATGATGTGGATCCCGAAGAAGAAGAACTAGAGAGTTCTTGAGGGTGACTCCGCCAACAAACTCCACTCATATTCTTTTGGCAAGGACAAGTGCAATCAACTTACACATCTTGCACTAGTTCAAGGAGTCACAAACCCTCTTGTTGGCAAGACAAGGGACAAGGTAACCTAATGCTTTCATGGACAACATCACGTGTGTATTTCACTCTATGTCTATGGATGTTCTTGCATGTTCCTTGTGGGACTAACCCATGTAGGTATTGAAAGTGCAACTCACTCCAAAGGATTGCTCCAAATGATCTACATCAACATTGAGCATCTACATCTTGAACACCTACATGAAGTCATCATCGACAAAACCCAAGGTTAGTTCATCCCTCTTAGGGGGGATATCACATCTAGGGGAGCTTTACTCTAAGAACTGAGCTAAAGCAATTCTAATGGTGTGAACACAACAATGCTTTATGTAAAAGTGGTAACCCCACTTGTGCTTAAACGGTGAGTATGACCTATGATCAAATGTTTTCATTTGACTCTTAAGTCAATATACTCATATATAGATGACCTAGTCATCGCCAAATTTCTTGATAGATGCTAGAGTGTTTGTGCATGCTTTGCCACATATTTCATTTGCTATCCTATTGTGTGAGCATGTTGGTTGCATATTTTTCCCATTCGAGGAAATTTTTTGCTTTAATTGTTTGGATTTTCTTTTTGCTAAAGGGATGGACAAGAATGCCTAAGAACTCCCTCTAGCTATCTATGCTTTTTCTCGTCTCAAACTCTATTCATGCTACATCACAAAGTTTGAACAAGTCAAATTCGGACCCTACGGGGGAGGAGCACTCGGAGCCATCCGTCAAGGGCTTAATTTCCAAAACTTCTTAGTGCATTTCGGTCTGACGAATCCATCCCATTCGGTCATACCAAGTTCATTAAGTCGATCTAGGTTTTAATCTCGGTGCAACCGATTTGAACCCTTTGGTCACACCGAGTTGCGGCAACTGCTTGCGATTCTGCATCTCGGTGCCACCGAGTCGTTCCACTCGGTCACATCGACAGAGTCTGGATATATATACCCACGGGTTGAAAAGATGGAAATTTCTCCAAACACTTCGCCCGCGCCTATCCAGCTCTGCCGACTCGTGGTCTTCGGATCGTCTCCTCGTCGCCAGCGACCACCTGTCGCTGGTCTTCGCCACCATCAACGGAAATCATCGCCGCCGTTGTCGCCGTAGCGGGTTCTTCACAAATTTAGGGTATGAACTCGACCCTCTTGTGCAATATTTAACTCCGATTCTTGCACTAAGGACAATGCCATGATTGTTGCCACGATTGAAATAGTTCTGTCCAATCAAAACTTCCTCTAGATTAGTTTTGATCCAAAAACTTAGGGCTAGGTTTCCGCCGACCTCATCTCGGACCGACCGATTTGAAAGATTCGGTCTCACCGATTTGGCCCAGGCCATTGCGCATGTACTACTTGGTCTGACCAAAGTGTACAAATCGGTGTGACCGAGTTTACTTTCTAAGTGAAACCCTAGCATCTCGGAGTCACCGAATTGTGTCTCGGTTTGACCGATTTCACATGTTTAGACTCCAAAGTTGCTTCGGTGTCACCGAGTTTGTCATATCGGTAGCTCCAAAATGCTTTCTGTAGAAAACTACAATTAAGTTTTTTGAGTCATTCTTTTTGCCAAAACAGTTGTGCTTTGTGATGCTCATCTACTCTACCTATATCCATCTGTTTACAGGGTCAGCTTCAGCCACATTAGACTAGAGTGACAATTAGAACAGGTCAGAGGAGCACCAGAATCTCAGTGAGGGCACTAGTCCCTCAAGCAACTATGATGATGGAAGCAGAAGCACACCAAGCAATCTTCCTAAGGCCGCAACTAGGCAGAAGAAGAAGAGTACCTCAGATTCTGAAGATGAGGACTATATTGCTGATAAATAGGTCACTTCCAAGAAGAAGTTGATCAAGAAAGAGCAAGTTGCTGCTGCTGCTGGCATTAAGCCAGGGATGAAGAAGAAGGCTCCTCCTCAAAGGAAGCCTATGTCCAAAGTTAGAGCTTCAACTCAGGAAACCATGGAATTCTCTCTTGAACCAAAAGAAGAAGAAGCTGCTGGAGGCAAGAAGAGAAAGGAAAGGGTCAAGAAGACCATTGCCAGAGTGATTGGGAGACCCTCAATGATGAAAGATCCAGCTGAAGATGAGGAAGAGGATGAAGAAGATGCTGCACCAGCTCCCAAGTCTCAGAAAACTCATGGAGATGCAATTAAGTCTGGGGCTGCCCCATCCAAGCCCAAGACTACTCCCAAGATAGCTCCAAAGCCAACTGCACCTAAGAGAAGCACAAGAAACATTTTTGCTCCTGAGAAGAACAAGGCTCCAGTGCCTGAAGTACAAGAAGAGGAAGAGCCCCAAGTTCTCAGAAAGCTCAAGCCCAAGATACTTGATCATGATGACAATCATCCTATTGCTGAAAACATGAAGGAAAGAAAAGATAAAGGTCTCAGACTATGGAGGCAAACAGATCATTATGCAACAAGGAGAAGGACTGTTGTGGATTATTGTTTTCACTCTAAGGAACAGCAGGACTTCTATGAGCGGTACTCCTGGACAAGAAGCCTATTGTTTGTGATATGACATGGGTCGACTGGACCTACAGTGATGACAATGAGGACTATTTCCCTAGACTGCATGAGAGCTTCAGACGGAATGGAGTTGAAAAGTTTGTTGGTCGGAAATTGACAAAATGGAATGATGAGATGGTGATGCAGTTCTACTCTACAGCCCATTTTTACCCAGATGGCAAGATTGTCTGGATGATTGGGGGTACTAGGTACCAATCTTCCATTGATGAGTGGGCTAAGCTGATCAAAGCTCCTGAAGAGACCGAGGATGACACGGATGTCTATGCAAAGCCCAAGAAAGACCACAAATCCATGGAAAATATGTACAAGGAGATACCTGACAAAGCCTTGGAGACTCACAAGCTTGGCTCAGTGTACTATCTATTGTCTGGACTGGCCACCATGAACACTATATTGAGGCATACTTTACTGCCCAAATCAGGAGATCATAGGATGATCCGTGGCCACTCCATCAACTTGCTTCAAATGTTTGATGTGCCTCCGAAATTCAAAGTGATGAGCTTGATTGTTGAGACAGGGAAGGGGACTGCAGCTGATTAGATGAGATCATGTGGCTATTCCCCACATATTCAGATGCTCATCAACTCCAAGATGGGCACAAGCACATATCTGCTAGATAGAGAGCACCTTCTCCTAAGGACAGACTTTGAGGACAACACAGTGGTCATGGATGCCTCACATCCTACATCTGTAGAGGCTCAAGAGAAACGAGAGAAGGCAAAGGCAGAAAAAGCTTCCAAGATGCCAGTTGCCTCAGCTGCAAATCTCGAGACCAAGCAGGATCAGCTCAGCTATCTACTTGAAGCAACAATGAGAATTGAGAAAGGACTAGCTACCCTAACTCAAAACCAAGAGAGTCTTGAGAGAATCATTGAAACTAAGTTTTATGATCTAGACTTGAAGGTCACATAGATTCAAACTGTAGTTGAGCAACTCCAAGAAGAAGCAGAGGAGAGGAGAGGAAGATCTACCATAGATGCTTATCAGAGGGTGCCTAGAGCACAAAGGTCTGCAGCACTGCCAGTCAGTGACACAAGGGCCACAACTTCACCACCTGCAGCCACAGCCTCAGTTGCCCCTCCAATGGCAACCCCTCCAGTTCCTCAGACATCAACCGAAGTCTTTGCAGATGTTGTTCTCTCCATGCCATCTTCGCACTTCGGAGCTCCCAGAGATCGTGCTTAGAGTGTCTTATAGCACTATGCATTTTCAAGCTTTTTGGTAACTTGTTGCCAAAGGGGGAGAAAGTGCATAGATCATAGGCTTTGAGAGAGAGAGTGTTTTGCTATTGATTTGTCTCTCTTGCTACTTATTTGCTTATTTGCTTGCTACTTATTTGTGCTTGTGTGTGAGATACTCTTATGATCATGTGGTTGATCACATTATGCTTTAATGAGTGTGCTTGAATGATACTATATTACTACTTGTGTATGATCAATCATATTTGTCTTGGTAATGAGTGCATGCTATTTATATTATATCATTTTGAGCGCTCCACCAAGATGTATGTGACATGGAAGAGTAACCCATGATGCTAATAGATTGTGCATTTGCATCCAAAAGCAAATCATAAATAATGCACAAATTTAGGGGGAGCTCTTGCTTATCACACACTTCTCAAAGCGATGATATATTTCATTCTTACTATCATTTTGTCGAAGTTTTGGTCTATATGTTGTCATCAATTACCAAAAAGGGGGGATTGAAAGTGCAACTAATTCCTGGGTGGTTTGGGTAATTCATAACAACATATAGATCATTGAACTAATATCCTTTCAAGTTGATTATTTCCGAAAGTTCAATGATTGGCATGGCATGGACTAGAGATGTGGACCCCTCAAAATGCTAAGGACAAATATTTGCAAAAGCTCAAGACTCTTCATTTCTATTTTAGTGATCCAAGATCACATTGAGTCCATAGGAAAAGCCAATACTATTAGAAGGGGATGAGGTGTTGCTTAATGGTCTACTTGCTCAAAATGCTTAGTGATATGCTCCAAAGCTCTCAACCACCTTCTCAAATCCAAATATGTCCTAAACCTAAAGTCAAACTCAGCCCCACCGATTTGACTCATCCAGTGCCACCGAGTTTACTTGACATAGCCATAGCCAGAAACCCTAATCAGTTTGGTCTCACCGATAGGGATCTCGGTCTCATCGAGATGGGATTGCAAACTCACTATTTCCCTTCGTAACGTTTCGGTCTCACTGAAATGAGCGATCGGTCCCACCGAGTTCGTAGTGCAAACTCTCTGTTTCCCTTTCGTAACGTTTCGGTATCACCGAAAGGAGCGACCGGTCCCACCGAGTTTGCCTGACCAACTCTCTATTAGCTTATTACTGAAATCGTTCTCACCGAGCTCACGTAAACGGTCAAACCGAGATGAGGTTTTACCCTAGCCCTAGCACATCGGTCCCACCGAGTTGATCATGTTGGTCCGACCGAAAATCCTAACATTCACATTTTGAACTGAATCCATCTCACCGAGTTTACCTATTCGGTCTGACCGACTTGGCTCATCTGTGTGTAACGGTTAGATTTTGTGTGGAGGCTATATATACCCCTTGACCCCCTTCTGCATTTGTGAGAGAGCCATCATAACGTGCCTACACTTCCACTACTCATTTTCTGAGAGAGAACCACCTACTCATGTGCTGAGAGCAGGACATTCCAATCCAACCACAAGGATCCCGATCTCTAGCCTTCCCCAAGTTGCTTTCCACCCAAATCATCTTTCCACCATAGCCAAATCTCTGAGAGAGAGTTGAGTGTTGGGGAGACTATCATTTGAAGCACAAGAGCAAGGAGTTCATCATCAACACACCATCTATTACCTTTTGGAGAGTGGTGTCTCCTAGATTGGTTAGGTGTCACTTAGGAGCCTCCGTCAAGATTGTGGAGTTGAACCAAGGAGTTTGTAAGGGAAAGGAGATTGCCTACTTCATGAAGATCTACCCAAGTGAGGCAAGTCCTTCGTGGGCGATGGTGATGGTGGGATTGACAAGGTTGCTTCTTCATGGACCCTTTGTGGGTGGAGCCCTCCGTGGACTCGCGAAACCGTTACCCTTCGTGGGCTGAAGTCTCCGTCAATGTGAATATAAGAAGTGTTGTCTTTGTGATAAGGATGAAACAATTCAACATCTTTTTATTTCCCGCCCTTTCATGGCACGGTTCATGTTGCATATAATTTGCCACCACCAACAAGTATCCCAAATTTGTTTGAAAACTGGTTGGTTGGTATCAATAAAATACTTAAGGGTCATATCCGTGTAGGGGTTTGTGCCTTACTTTGGGCAATTTGGAATTGTCGGAATGACTGTGTTTTTAACAGGTCTTGCTCTATTAACTTTTTGCAGGTTATCTTCAGAGCCACCGCATCAATCCGTATGTGGTCATCACTTCAGCGTGGGGACACTGGGGGCTCAGGGCCTTTGGGTGCAACCGTTTGGAGATGGTTTCACATGCGTTATTCAACTGGTTTGGCTGGCATGTCACTAATAGATTATGTGATTAAGTCATGTAATCTTTCCTTTGTACCCACCTTTTGTGGTGTTTTCTTTTCCTTTTTGTCGTTTTAGTTGATAATGTTCGTTTCAGATCTATTTATTTGCTTTTAATAAAAATGGCTGTGTGCATCATGATGATGCAGAGACCGGGGTGTTTCACCTTTTCGAAAAAAAAGAAAAAAAACTAGCTAGGAACATGCATGTTTGTAGCAGCTGTCAACTGACTAGCTAGCTAGCTAATTTACGTTGCTGCATAAAGCACCAGCCAAACGGGTCACGGTATTGCCAGTGCTGCAAAATATTTTGATATGTACTTTGATTTTGCAATACCTTGCTATCAAACACAGTTCTTTTGATTATTTTTTTTGAGAAAAGCCCGCCAGGTCTTTATTGATCAACTGAGCAGGTCTTTATTGATCAACTGAGATGTTCATAGGAATTACAATTGGGTCATGCTGGATACCCAACCAAATATGCCTCCCAGCAGGGAGCAAAACACCAAACCTAGCTAGTCTATGAGCCTCATAATTCGACTCTCGAGGCTCAAATGAAAAATTACAAGACGTGAACACAGTTCTTTTGATGGCTTTTAGAATAAGCTGCAAGCCCCCAACCCAACTTATTCTAGAAGCCCAACTAAATTTATTTTTTAGAAGCCCATTAGTTAAGACTTGACTAGTAGGCTTTAGAAAAATTGATTGGGCTTTTAAAATAAGCTGGATAGAGGACAGCTTAATCTTGAAGCCCAAAAAAGCTAGCAAAAGAATAAGTTAACTATAGAAGTTCAACCCAGCCTTATATCAGTGCCAGCAAGGCCAGCCAAAGGAAGGGAAACCGACTGGTGAAGAAGGACGATTGAAAGAATCAGCAAACAAAATATCACAACCGAAAAAGAAGGGGAAATTAGCATCAGAAGCAAGTGGCTTATTCTTCTCACTATGAAGAGTTCGGATCTGATTTGTAAAAAGATAAATGAGGCCAAGGTCTGCAACTATCAGTACCATGGTTCAAAAATAAAGGAAAACAAAGATTACAAAGCAAACAAATATCCTTCAGCATTTTTATTGCAATTTTCGAACCAAGTCCAAACAGCCTTTTACATTAGGTCAATATAACGAATATAAGCTTATCATAAGCTGAAACACGGCCATCAAAGTTCGGCCGGCTAAGCAACAATTCGAACAAGACTTTCCATGTAAGGGATTACGTTGAAGAAGAAGATATTCTGCTTATTAGTGCGTCTCCTCCGGCCCTTGTATCTTAGCCCTTCCAACTCACACACGGTCTTCAGTTTCTGGTTTGGAGCCTGCAGCTCATAGCGGTAGAAATTGGGACCAGCCTGTAACATGATCGCGCCCCCTGGGAGAAGTGACATTGGTTGAACCAGATCAGATAGAGAGAGCGAGTAACGATGCTCCCACCGAGAGTTCACAGTATGATCTTCAACCAACATCCAGACCGCCACTTCCGTTGTACTCCTGGTAAAACCTGTCAGGCAAATCTCGCCCTGCATTTCGTCCAGCAAGAAGGACTCATCGAGCATACGGTTCAACGACAACATATCCGGTAGAGGAATGATGCTGAATGTCTCATCTTCTAGGCTGAAGCGTACAATGCCATTTGGATCATGGTCAAGATGGTACCTGTCAATGGGCCAAAACAATCCACCGTTTACAAATTTCCCGGTAATCCACTCAACAACAGGGTAAGGCAAATCAGCAGTGGTTTCCCTCCAAGTACTTGCCTCACCAACAGTGAACACCTCCATCCCCATGCGGTACACTTCCGTGAGAGGATCTTTAGAGCGTACGAACACCCGGACCACTTTGTACTTGCCAGTGCGATGATCCAAACCGAACCCCACTGGGAGGAATATATGTTTGTACTGCATTTTGCTGCGGCTACTTTCAGGCAGCGTCATTGTGTCCCTGGTGGCCGGATTGAAGAGGTAGAGCTTGGTGTTGGTGGGGACGAGCACCAGACCATCACAGTGGGCAAAGTGAGAGAACGAGCTGAATTCGCCGGGAAAGTCTGTTGTGTACATCAGTCTTGTATCTGAGACGTCTAGCTGCCACCGGTAGAAGCAGATTTGGGTTGAGAAGGTGGTTGGCCAGTCCTCTCCTTCGATAATACTGTCCAAAGCATGGGGAGTGATGAGCCAGGAGGGTTTCTGGCGCAGAAGGTGCCTCCGGATGAACACGGGGTCGGAAATTATTGTGCGCCAGGCCTTGCTGACAGACTTGAACCGCAGGAGGGATTTGACTGGCAACCGAAAAAGGATCTCTAGAACAAGCTCTTCCAGCAACTCGGGGGTGCATCTAGGGGCCTTCCTCTTCCTCTTCTTAGAAGTCTTCAAGTCCATGGCGTACATGCAGCAAGAAACAGACTACGATGCTTAATAACTCGGCATTGTTAGTGCATATATGTAACAATATATAAGATGAGCACAGCCGCCAAAACCGAGTCCGGGCATCAAAGTTTTCTCGGGAAAAAGGGACCGAGTCCGGGACTGTCTATAAGAAAATATATATCTTTTTTTTAATGATGATCTCTCCTTAGAACAAACGGAGATTTGCCCACAGGAATCAATTTCCTCTGCTGGTAACGACAACACCGAGATTACACATAACAAATTAAAAAAAACAGAGGGGTAAGTGTACGCGCGTGTATAGAGCGCTTGTGTTTGTACTGATGCTAAAAAAAATTAAAAAAAATATCTTCCAAAAAAAGGACACAAAGATCACGAACAAAAAGAATCAATTTTTTTTCCATACAACCAACCGGAACCACCCTCACGAAGCAAAACATTTTTCTAAAATCAAATCGCCAAAAGAGAAAAAAAACACTACTTTGCTTCCCGAAGAAGGGAGCGGATAGCCACAAAAAAATCATTTTTTTCCATCGCCACAAAAGAGAATAAGGGAGAAGAAGCACAACGTTTGCACGACATCAATCCTAAATGCTAAAAAGTGCACGGCTGCTCGTTTGCCGTCGCGAGCACTCGCGTGGACAGCCGTCCGATGCGAGGCGTAGGCGCGCGATCGCGACCAGGTGTTTTGTTGTCGGGACCGTTCGTCGTTCGCCCACGACACATATCGCATGGGTGGGGTCGAGAGCGCCGCTGTCTCTCCCAATCCTCGCCCTCTTCCCAATCCCCTCCACATCCTTTCCTCCTCGCCCGCCACATCTGCACGCTACCCGAGAAAGCGGAGGTCGTGGCGCGGGCCTCGTGTGCGCGCGACGGAGGAGGGCGGGTGCTTTGGTGGTGCGTGCGCGCTCGGTTGAGGAGGGCCTGGCTTTCGGTTGTCTGCGCGCGCGCGGCTGAAGGAGCGCCAGGCTGCGGTGTACGTGCGACTGAAGGGGTGCTGGGTTGCGGTGGTGCGTGCGTCGGAGGAGCGCGAGGCTGCGGTGGTGCGCGCGGCATGTCTGCCGAAGGCGGAGCTTGGTGCGGAACACAGGTCGTCGGTGACGCTGCGGTGGACTTGTTGTCGAAATTGCGACAGCCGGAGAAACGACCGCCGGAGAGAGTTCTTGGAAGGGCACCTGCAGGTAGGAGGTCGCCTCCCTCCGGATCCGTTGATACTGGAGGCTGGGAGTGAAGGGAATGGGCATCGCGGCCAGATGCATCGTGGCTCAAGGTCGAGGATGGGACAGGGTGGGGCAGGGAGGACGGCCTGCGGCAGCTTCGTTCAGGACACGGGTGCGGCGGGATCCGTCGAGCAGAGCAAAAATCGGATCGATCATCCGGCGGTGACTTCATAATCTCCATTGAGAAGAGCAAAGACCGGCGCATCTAGCCAGGTCGCTGCTGCTGTAGGTGTGTGCGCGCATCTAGCCCGCTACTGCTGCTGTTTTTGTATTCGTGTGTCGCATTTGAGATGATTCTGCTTGTGTGCTACATGCAAGACATGTGTGAGGTACCATCTCTCTCTGCCTCTCACGGCATCCATGGATCTTTGTGAAATTGATGCGTATTGTGTGCGTGGTTGATGTACATCGGTGAGATACGGTCTTCTCTGCTAAGATTCGACAAACTTTGGTCATTTTGTCTTCTGTACTTACCTCACGGTGCATCTAATCCTAGGCGGCCTATTAACATGGTACTGTCCTGTAGGAACAATAATCTGCAGATTAATGGTGCATTTCAAGTCTGAAATCACATTGTTGTGCTTTCATTTTGATGCACTGCACTACTCTATGTCAGAATTTTGTTGGACGTTTTACTACAAGTTAGTTTAGGCTTTCAGCCAATTGACAGCTGCAATTACAACACCGCTTTATCTCCACTCTTCCTTACTTGCTTCAGTGCTACTGTTACTTGAAGAACTGAGAAAAAACAGAAGCATCTACACTTCACCGGTGCAAAACCAACAGGGGTCCATCAATCACCGATTAAGCACGGGACATGAACTTACCTGCACAGGGGCACGAGTTGCCAGATATGCGGGTGCCCTATCATATTTCAGAGAACTTGCCTGCACAGGGGCACGAGTTGCCTGGCAGAGGGGCACGAGTAGATGTTTTCTTTGTTAGTTTTTGGTACTGAGATGCTAGGTTTTAATATGGAACTGTGATGTCTGTTTATTTTTCCTTTTTCACATTTCGTCATAATTTGTGGCGATGTTTTTGGGTTGATGGTGATAGCATCCTCATCGGTTTTTGGGTCGGTCGATGCGGCTCGTCAGCCCCAGCATGGAGGAGGCCCCAGATTGAGCCGCGTCACCTCTGCCTGGACGTGCAGTTTTGCTTGAGGAGATGCTCATTCTTCCACCATTAAAGGGCCAAGCTAGCTAGCTGCTCGTTCTTGCCCCTTTTGGCTCTGGTCATTTCTTTGCTCTGTATACATGGCACCGCAAAGTCGTCTTCTCAGATAAGCTAGATCATATACGTGTCATTTTGGATTTCGCCCATTACTACTGCTTCTGACTCAATCCTTTGCCTGAATGTGCAATTCTCCATAGCTCGAAGTCCACAAGGTGCTCATCAGTCACCACCAGCGGAGCTGCGTTCTGCTTTTGGAACACCAAATTTCCCCTTTCAGGTGTTGATTTAACTGCTTAATAGCTCTAGATTAATTATACAACAAGATCCTAGTTAATCAGTAGCATCATGGTTCAACATGTAGCTTCTGATCGTAGTATCTTCACTGTATGTGTTGCATACGAAATTTATCTTATCCAGACGGATTTTTTATCTTCTTAGTTCCAAGAAATTTTAAGAATTTCTTCAATATTGTTGACTACTGAATATATCAACAACACTCTCCTGCTTTCCTGAAATTAGACTTGCTTAAAGCCATGAAAACATGTCGCTGTTACAATTCTGAACTTTTGACCATTTCGCTGGTTTGCCATTTGTAGTTGTACAGTTGATTTGTAACTCGTCTGATTGTCACAGTGGCTGCATGCACAATTGCTGAATTTGGACGAATTAGATGATTGCGTCAGCTGTGCTGATGTTGTTGTTTTAACTTACACAAAAGTTGCAATTTACAGTGGAATAAGTTGCCTCAATATAAATAGTACTTGCTAAATCACCCAGTAAAAGTTTCCTACATATATGATCAGATTTTTTGGACGCCGATGCATGTAAAACACAAGTTGCCAAATATTATTAGCAAAACAACTACACAACCAGGGAGTCTAGACATCATGAGCTAATTCATGGGCCTGTGATAGGGCGCTGCGGGGGGGGGGGGGGGGTCTACGATGGAATGCCGGTTCAGTGGCCTAGACCGTCTGTGTCCACACCTTTTGCCCGTTCCAGGCTCTGTGACGGCCAACTCACCGTTGTGGTCCTCGCCCCCCCCCCCCCCAGCATGGGGTCCACCGGCATGCCCCGACCGCCTCCTCGCCCACATTACGGTCGATCATTCTGATCCTATGGCCAACGTTTACTAGCTAGTTGCCTGGAGAAGCACATTTTGAAATTCATGATAGCCATATTAGAAAATCATTAGTTTAATATAGTCGTAATAAGCAACTTGACAACAAATTTGCTTCTTGTAGCAACAAAATTGCTCATCATAGCATCAAAATTGCTTGAAAAAATAGTTTGTAGAAGGCAACTTAATATGTGATGCTAGTCAACTTGACAGTCATAATAGCCAACTTATGGGAGCACTGAGTTGACAGGTAGTCACTATAGGCAACATTGCAACAAAGTTCTTTATGTATCACCAAAGTTGATAAGTAGTCATGGCAGGCAACTTACATGTGATGCTAGACAACTTGTTAGTCATATTAGGCAACTCAAAAGAACATTGGGCTGATAGGCGACCATGATACATAACCCAACCGAAAGTTGCTTACCTTATTTCAAAAGTTGCCTTCCCATCCACCAAAGTTGTATATCTGACAAGAAAAAAAGTTCATCAAAAGAAACTTCATAGGCGGCGCTAGGCAAGTTGAGGTTCATGATAGCCAACTTATAAAAGCATTGATTTGATATGTAGCCATCATAGGCAACCTAGCGACGAGGTGTGTTATGTAGCAACAAAGTTGATAGGTAGTCATGGTAGGAAACTTACACGCGATGGTAGGCAGCTTGGTAGGCAACTTATAGGTGATGGTAGGCAACTTGGTAGTCATCGTAGCCACTTCAAAAGAACATTTTGATGATAGGTGACCATGATACACAACCTAGGCGAAAGTTGCTTACTGTAATAGAAAAGTTGCCTCTCCATGGCATGAAGTTGCTTGAGATTTTTCTTCACCAGAAGCAATTTCATTGGCTACCTAAGCAACTTGAGGTCATGAAAGCCATCTTTATAAGAGCATTGAGTTGATAATAGGTAGTCCTGATAAGAAACAAGGTGGGTCACGTAGCAACAACTTTGATAGGTAGTCATGGTAGGCAACTTAAAAGTGATGCTAGGCAATTTCATAGTCATCGTAGCTAACTCAAAAGAACATTAGGATGATAGATGACTATGATACACAACCTAACCAAAAGTTGCCTCTCTGTGGCACCAAAGTGCTTGAGAAAAAAAGATCGTCGAAAGCAACTTCATAGTTGACGCTAGGCAACTTATATGTCACTAGTAAAACGCCCGTGCGTTGCTACGGGCTATACTATACATAAATAAATCAGACAAATTATTGATATTGAAGCTTATTTCTCTCTCATACACCAACCTCAAGGTCGACGGCAGGTTCCCGCGATCTAGTGTAGCAACATAAAAACTCCACCCCATGACACACTCTTATGTTTTCCTGTCGGACCTTCCCCTTCCGCTCGGTTTTCGCCGTAGTGAGACATTTCTTGCTGGAGCCCTCTCCTTTAAAACGGGATGACGCCCACCTCACCTTCGCCATCGCGGCCTCTCTCCTTCACATCATACTTCCCCACGGAGGGATTGCATTTAGACGTCGAAAAAATCGATGGTGAGGGAGTCATGGAGGAGGGGTAGAGAACGAACCGGTGAAAGCCAAAAAAACCTGCGTATAATGTTCGCTCCGCCTGGGTCATAGAGGAGTCCCCCTGGTAGAGGAGTTTGGGGAGAAGAGGACGGCGACGTGAGGACACGTCGGGAGGATCGCAAGGAAGGCACGCTGGTAGAGGAGATCAGGGAGAAGAGGACGGCAGCGCGAGGACGTCGGGATTATCGCGAGGAGGGCAGGCGATGGGAGGATTGCGTTCACATACACATTAATGGGCCAGCCCAATGCTGTGATGTGATGATGTCAAAGGTGGGCGAAAGATAGGAGTGGTGGGATGAGGTGGAGTGAGGCGAGACTACCAACTAAGACATTAGTAGTAGAGATTACTGAGAGTTTGTATAACATACATAATCCTTATGGAAAATGTTAGGTTGAATCTTTGAGTAAGTGAACTTGTAAACTCCATTGTAGACCATGCATACACATTATTCTCTAGAAGAACTGGTGCAGATTATTTGAAGGAGCTTGATATCCCATAGACCATAGTCCTCGTGTAGTCTTGCATTGAAAGATATAGGTATGTAAGACAGTTAGCTTGGAATGAAATAGATAATTAAATGGAAAAGAGAAGAACTGAAATGAGGTAGAACTTTCAGTAGGGTCACATTTCATTACTTAGACTAACCAAAAGTTTCAGAAAAGAGTTCTTGGAGCTCTTTGTCTTTGAGGTCATCATTCTTTATAATCTAAAACGTGAACATTTGGTTGGTAAAGAACATTACGTGTTAAATATGACATGTTATAGCAAGCCTAATATCAGGACCACCTCTCATGGGCACAATCAACTCCCTAAAGCCTATTTTTTTTACCAGATGCATAATGCACATCACTTACTGAGGAAGATTTTAGCCTCTTCAACATAACAATCGGCATCCCTTGTCAAAGCTCACACCAAAATAACTGCACGTGTAATCATTCTACCCTTTGATTAATAGAATGAAAATAAGTACACAAAAGATAGGAGCTACTCACATTCAAACTTATGCCACAAGCTCGTTGATGGTCATGCCCCTTCAACATGTTCACACATAGTGCGTAAAAAAATAATATTCCTCCAACCAGCCCATACAGAATGCCTCAAATTGGCATGATAAAACAAATCCAGATTGCATTATTCATTGACATGATAAAAATGAAAACATCTCAAACCAATATGTATGTAGAAGCTGAAATTATATCTTGTGTATCAAAACGACTATACAACCTTCCAAAAAGCGAAGGAGGACCATACATAATACAATACTCCTTTCCAGCACTTTACGTCGCCCGCCTCCCAATGCATCCCTGGTCATCTCCATGGCCTACAGGAGGCGCTTCACCTACAACAGAATTTCGAGATAGGAATCCCTTCTTCACCTACAGCAAAATTTCGAGATCCCAACACTATCAGGCTAATACAAAGATCCATGAGAAGTGTGAATGCACCAACGTCTCCGAGTAGCAATGTACCCGGATCAGCTGCCTGATTTTTAGATGGTGTAGCTGGCAAATCTTCAAATCTAGTCCCCAAGAAGAAAATCAAGAGCAGATCATGAAGTTAATATACAGAGCTTCCAGAAATCACACATTCATCTACATCCAAAATGAAGCCTCCACCTGCCAAATGTCCCAAAGGCAGTATGTAAGGCAGCGGAATGGATGATCAAATCGTAAAACACAATCTAGTATTTACCAGCGATTCAGTATCCTGCACGTTGGACTGGATCTCAGAGAGCCTCTACTTCATATTGTCTGCTTAGATCTCACCATGTAAGATGAAACCAACAACAGCGAATAGAAATAGGCACGGGAAGAGAGGGTGGCGATCTTGGCGAAGACCTCGCAGACGCAGTGTCGCAGTACTGGCGCTCGTAGCCCTGGAATACCTCGCTGCTTATGATTGCTCCTCTTGATCGCCTTTCATGGCATGTATTAAAGATAAATGGTAGCTAACCAGACCTGGCCGCTGCCACCGCCAAGAGGAGGTTGAGTAGTCAGCCGTTTGCGTAGGTGAAAGCTGCTATGTACGTCCTTGATCCATCACCCGCCGTCCAGGATCGACCCATGCACTTGAGACAATATTGGGCACGCATCGAAGCAGACTTCATGGCTATGTCCCAGATCCACCGCCCTATGTCCTGCGTGACCCATCCACAGGAATCAACACCAGACGCACCGGCTCGTCGTCGATGCCGACGAGCTGTTTCATTGCAAGGTCAAGGGGACCACGGAAGGGCCGCACTGGTGCCTGTGCTACACGCTACTCGCTAGCGGCGTCAACTGGGAAGGGGCGGCTAGGGTTTGAACAGGAAGGAGGAGACACGGCTTGCGTGGATTTTTCGTTGCTTGCGTGCATGGGTATGACGGTTTTGCTGGTTCTTTCGCCGGATCGCATGGGGGTGGGACCACGTAATTAAGAAGAACGAATCACGTTTGGGGTGGAACGTACGCAGGGAAAACCAACAACGCACGGGAGGGAGGCTCGACGAAGGGTTCGACGACGTAAGACGGGAAACGGAACGCTGCGTTTCTTTTAGGTATTATTATTATTATATTATATTAATTATTATTATTAGAGAATTATATATGAGATTAGAGATTATTTGTTTCCTGAAAATCTATTATTTTTTTCCTAAAGTAAATTGCATTAATGAGAGAGATCCGTTGATTTGGCTAAGGTAGGAAAGAATCTATTATTTGTTTGCTAAAGCAAATTGCATTAATGGGAGAGATCCGTTGATTTGGCTAAGGTAGGAAAGAATCTATTATTTGTTTCCTAAAGAAAATTGCACTAATGAGAGAGATTTGTTGATTTGGCTAAGGTAAGAAATAATCTATTATTTGTTTGCTAAAGCAAATTGCATTAATGGGAGAGATCCGTTGATTTCGCTAAGGTAGAAAAGAATCTATTATTTGTTTCCTAAAGCAAATTGCATTAATGAGAAAGATTCGTTGATTTGGCTAAGGTAGGAAAGTTAGATCCGTGATCTTTTGTCATTAGGAAAGTGTTGAAAATAAACCGTACCGGACTACCAACTCCTCCATTAGGTTTTTTTTCGCTGGTTAATTTTCATAGGTTTTTTTTCGCTGAATTGTCTTGGGTGCGATCGGAGGTTAGGCCCTGGAATGCGTGAGGGCGGGTGGGGGCTTCGGTACGCGGTTTTTGCGGTTCGTGGCGGCTCAGTGTGAGGTGGGACGAGGTACCAAAAAAAACCATGGGAGGTGGGACGAAAAAAAACCTGAAAGCGAGACTACCAACTGCTCCATTAGGAGTAGAGATGCTAGGGAAATTTGGTAGTCATTGTAACGAACTCAAAAGAACATTAGGGGTGAAATTTGCCTACTGTAGTTCAAAAGTTGCCTCTCTGTGGCAAAGAAGTTGCTTGAGAAGATAAGTTCATCAAAAGCAACTTCATAGGTGACGCCAGGCAACTTGACAATCTTGATAGCCAACTTTATAAGAGCATTGAGTCGATACATAGTCATGATAGGCAACCTAGCAATAAGTGCATCATATAGCAGCAAAGTTGATAGCTAGTCATGGTAGGCAACTTACACGTGATGCTAGGCAATTTGCTAGTCATCATAACCAACTCAAAAGAACATCCGGAATGATAGGTGACCATGATACACACCCTAACCGAAAGTTGCCTACAGTAGTACAAAAGTTGCCTCCCCATGACATCAAAGTTGCCTGAAGAAAAAAAGTTCGTCGAAACATATCGATATGGGATCTAGTTTTGAAGAGCTCGTCGCCAGGGATCTAACGGTGAAAACGGATCTTAATTTTGATGCTCCGTTCAAAAGTTATGATTTTTTAAAACATTGAACACGCAAAATAATTGCAGATGGGACAAAATCTTTCTTTTTTTGAAGTGGATTTTGCATCATAGCATTAGGACAAAAACTTACATTTTTTAGGTGTGTGCTCCGGAATGCTAGGGAGCACACATGTGCTCCCTAGTCGCGTCCGACATCAATTATACCAACCAAACGGAGATTGCGCACAACAAATAAATCAGTTTTAAACTATCCCTCCGTTAAGAACCAAACAAAGATTACCCGTAAAAGAATCGATTTGTTCCGGAACAACCAAACGAGATTAGCCACAAAAAGGAGTACAATTGCCACCTTGCCTCAACTAAAGTTGTCGTGAAAACGTGCTCAAAATCTGAACATTCGGGATTTATCAGGGTCCACTGTTTTACAATTCATCCACTTTTGCAATCAAACAGAGATTACCAACAAAACGAAAAGTTAATTTTAACATAAAAACCAAATCGATCTTACCGACATATTTTCAAATGATTTCTCCCAAAACAACGAAATCAATATTACCTAGGAAACAACAATTTTGGCGAACAAAATAGATACCCAGTTTATAAGATACTAATAGAAGGAAGACAAAACAGAGATGAATCAATCTGTGAGATCCCAAAACTGGTTCAGATCTGGCACGTGTATTCCGGAAAAAGGATGGAGTGATGAAGTATAGATTATCATATGGTCAGAATTGACTTACATCGCTAAGGCCCCGACCTTCCACCACATGGATGCAGAACTCTGGGCCTTCTTCTTGACGATGTCGAGAAATATAGCGCGATCCGCCGACCGTAACCAGAGAAGTCGTCGCCCCGGGCGCCGATCTACACCTAGATCCCATTAGAACGGTTCTAGATGGGCGGCGGTGGCCGCCGCCGGCATCTAGGGCTTGTTCGCTGCTCGAGGGTATCTTTCACCCACCATTGATTTGGGGAACAGAGGATGAAAAAGGGCCTCTTCAATTTAAACAGCTGTGATGAAATGTGTGTCTGTGTGCGGTCACCCCACTATGCACGCACTGGTCTTACAGCATCTCCAGTCGCGTCCCCAGAGCCCCTTCTCAGTCTTTTTTTCGTACCGGCGCCAAAAAACGCCCCAGTCGCTCCCCCAAGACGCCGAATTCCGCCGGCTCGGCCCGTTTTTTGCGTTCGGCGATCGCAGGTCGAACCCGGCGCAGTGAGGGATGCTCGGGGGCTCCGATGCAAGGGAAAAGCGCACCTGGGGCCACACTGCCAGGTGAAAAGTCAAGCCACCCGTCCAGATTCGCCCCTGACCCCCCGCGCTTGGCCGGCACCTTGCCGATCCCGGCACCGTCCACCGCCCACCACAGCTAGATAGACTATTCCCCACCGAAAAAAGAAGAGGTTTCGCCGGAGGCATCCTCTCCCCCACCGTCCAGGCAACTTTTCCGGCGTTCCGGCCGCGCAGGGCCTGTACACCGGTGGGCTTGCGCCCACCTCGCCCACTTTCTCGCCAGGAATGACGTGTGATGAAACTTGAGTTTTTATTTGTTGAACTATTTGATTTATATTGATTTTTTGTGATGAACTATGGAGGCAAAAACACGCCGAACCACGCCAACTATGTGATGAACTAATTGATTTCTATTTGTATGGAAAAATTCACGCTGAAACACACCGAACCAAGATGGGCCGATTCATGCAGATATCGGGCCGTTTTTGGACAAAATCGGACCGAATAATGGGCCGAAACCGGCCTGGGGGCGACGGTTGGGTGCCCAACCGCCCCTAGAGCCGAGTTTGCCGCCGGCTCGCCCCCAGGCGGCGATTTTTATGCCTCCTAGGGGAGGCAATGGCTGGAGATGCTCTTACGCTCGGCAGACTCCCCGAACAGTCCTTTCGGCCCCCTTTATAAATAGAACGATGCTGAGACAGTGGGAATATTATAGGTAGTAACATCACACGTATCTACTCCCTCCGTCCCAAATTACTCGTCGCTGAAATGGATGTATCTAGAACTAAAATACATCTAGATACATCCATACATGCGACAAGTAATTCAGAACGGAGGGAGTACATAAAATAGATGATGTGACAAGTAATAAATGAAGAAAGAGAGGCATGTGGTAACATAGCTACTCCCTCCGTATGGGTTTATTAGGCCTAAAGGCAACTTCCTTAGTCCAAGATACATAGTAATTTGCTCACATTAATTCTTCTATTCCACTCTCAATGCATTCTCTCACATGCATGCAGCCAATGAAAAAGTATGCATGAAGTGTATTAATTTTCCAACCATGGCACCAACAACAATGGCTTTCAATGCAACCAATGAAATGGTTGCATGCATGCACCTTTCCAAAGCGGAGCCTTATAAAAGGGGACATGTTTGTGATGCTGAGAGGCCTAATAAACCCGGATGAAGGGAGTAGCTACTAGTAGTATGAGTAACATCACACATATCAAGGCAAGATGAGCCTATAGCCTAATAAATGAAGCGTTGTATCTTACCACGCATATGTTACTTCCCACTATAAAGGTAGTAACATAGACTAGTACTAACATAGGCATGTTACTAGTCTAAGTTACTCCCTATTGTGGCTAGTCTGAACGGGCGACATATCCCAACGATTTTGGCACGACACAGCATATCAAGTCATTGAGCACAAGTGTCTAGCACCGGTGAATCCTTTGTCGTGCGTAGGTCGTCCAGCTTCTATCGTTCGCACAACAATTTCGTTATAAATATCTAATCCTTCTTTATATCTTCTACCGTATATAGTAAAAGACATATCTTGTGTCATTAGTTTGAAGTTGATCCATATTTCGTGTCAGAATTGGGGCTCCAGGACCCAAGAAAGGTTCAAACTCTAGGGTGTGCGCGATGAACTCCACTAAGCTACACCTCGCCGCTCACTGCCTCACGACGATGCTCCGGCATGCTCGAGCGAGCAGGAAAGAAGACACAACACGTCGATTTACCCAGGTTCGGGCCACCTTGCGGTGTAAGACCCGACTCCTGCTTTGTGTGGATTGCCTCGCGAGGGGGGATGGATATGAGCGAGTACAAGGATGAGCTTCCTCAGGAGGGCTCCGGATTTGACCCTAGGGATCTAGGACTCGGTCCCCCTCTACGATGAAGACTACCCTATATTTATACTGGCATTGGTCCTCTTCCCCCGAAAACTCTAGACGGGAAGGGATACCACAACGGCCAATTTTGAAGGGGGGCAGGAGTACAACTTATCCTGGAAAAAGCAGTCTCCGTCTGCTAAATCATCTGGGCATGACGTGCCGGTGGGCTCGACGATGACCTCCATCTCGGCGGCTCGCGGTCCTGGTCTTCTAGCACCGGAATGGCAACCTTTGGGGATTGCTTTGGGAACCGACATGTTGTCTTTCTTCCTTAGCACCAAAGAGGAAAGCGTCCTCGACTATGCCCGCAGGTGCCCTTCTGGCTCCTCTCATCGTGGCTTGCTTCACCCACGTGCAGCGCGAGGTGGGGTGAAGAGCCTAGAGATGTCCGCCCGCGAGGGGCCTCGAGAGACGGCTTTGGGAGGCCGCCCCGCAGGAGGCCCTCGGGGGCTCCTGATGACCCTTGCTGAATGCTCGTCTCGCGAGGCGGGGGCCCTCATGAGGGTCTTGTTCTTAAAGACTTGAAGATGGGCCGCGCCAGGCCTTCTAAAGGTGTCACGCGATGGGCCGCAGGCAGACAGGCCTGGGTAACCCCAGTCCCACGGGCCCGATAGTAGCCCCCGGGCCCGTGGCGCGCATAACCTTGCTCGCGGCGGAAGAGAAGAGAGGGGGCGAAGCGACGCGCGCTCCAATCGCCTGCGAGCCAGGCTTGACGTGTGGCGTGAGTCGGGGCATGGAACGCCCCACTTCCCCACGGCACCTTGGCAACAGCCCAGGCTGACATAAAGCATGGCGGGCACTAAGCGGGGTGATACGTCTCAAACGTATCTATAATTTTTGCATGTTCCGTGCAGTTATATTATCATTTTGGATGTTTTACAATCATTTTATAGCAACTTTATAACATTTCTGGGACTAACCTATTGACATAGTGCCCAGTGCCAGTTGCTATTTTTTGCCTGTTTTTTACTTCGCAGAATATCGGTACCAAACGGAGTCCAAACGCAGCAAAACTTTTTGGAGATTTTTCTCTGGACCAGAAGACACCCAGTGGGCCAAAGAAGTACCAGAGGGAAGGCCCGATGTGAACACAAGACACCTGGGCACGCTAGGAGGCCCAGGCGCGCCCAGGTGGGTTGTGCCCACCTCGGTGACCTCCCGCATCGTCTCTTCGCCCTATAAATTCCCAAATATTCCAGAAACCCTAGGGGAGTCGATGAAACACAATTCTAGCCGCAGCAAGTTCCAAAACCATGATCCAATCCACACACCATCTGGAGGGGTTCATCATCCTCATTGGTGCCTCTCCGATGATGCGTGAGTAGTCCACCATAGACCTAGGGTCCATAGGCAGTAGCTAGATGGCTTCCTCTCTCTCTTTTGATTCTCAGGACAATGGTCTCTTGGAGATCTATTTGATGTAACTA
Source organism: Triticum timopheevii (assembly GCA_963921465.1). Lineage (NCBI taxonomy): Eukaryota > Viridiplantae > Streptophyta > Magnoliopsida > Poales > Poaceae > Triticum > Triticum timopheevii. Next base: position 318,282,336 of record OY997270.1, read on the forward strand.
TTTTTTGCATTATGATTGTTGGGATCCGATGAACTTTGAGTTTATGATCAGATCTATATCCATGAATATTATTTGAGTCTTCCTTTGATATCTTATATGCATGATTATTTATAGCCTCGTATTTCTTCTTCGAACCTTTAGCTTAGTTAGGCCACTAGATCGATTTTTCTTGCCATGGGAAGAGGTGCTTTTTGATGGGTTCGATCTTGTGGTGTTCTTTCCCAGTGACTGAAGGGGCAGCAAGGCACGCATGTATCACTGCTATTAAGGATAACAAGATGGGGGCTATTCCTACATGAATAGATCTCGTCTACATCATGACATCGTTCTTATTGCATTACTTCGTTTCTCCATGAACTTAATACACTAGATGCATGCTTGATAGCGGTCGATGTGTGGAGTAATAGTAGTAGATGCAGGTAGGAGTCGTTCTACTAATCTTGGACGTGATGCCTATATATTGATCGTTGCCTTGGATGTCGTCATAATTATTCGGTCTTCTATCAATTGCCCAACAGTAATTTGTTTACCCACCGTGTGCTATTTCTCGAGAGAAGCCACTAGTGAAATCTACGGCCCCGGGTCTATTATTTATCATATTTGCTTTGAGATCTATTTTTATGTGCTTTTATTTTTAGGTCTATTATTCCAAAAACCCAAAAATATCTTGATGCACTTTTTATTACTTATTTTATTTTGCATTTTATCGAGAGCTATTTATCCAATCTACCACAAATTTATCTATCTTTTTACCGTGGAGTGATTGACAAGCCCTCTTACGCGTCGGGTTGCAAGTATTTGTTCTTTGTGTGGAGGTACCGTTTACATAGTGTTGCTTGGTTCTCCTACTGGATTGATATCTTGGTTTCATAACTAAGGGAATACCTATCATAGTTGTGTTGCATCATCCCTTCCTCTTTGGGAAAATACCGACGTAGCTTCAAGCGACATCAAAAGGAATTTCTGGCGCCGTTGTTGGGGAGGATCAAGTCAATATAGTCTCCCATCAACTTGCCAATTTTGGCGCCGTTGTCGGGGAGACATCATCAACATCTATCAGGTTCCTGATCACAAATCTCATCTCCTTGCAATTTACATTATTTGCCATTTTCCTCATGTTTTCATCTCCCCCACTTCACAAAAATGTTTGCCTTTTTATTCGCCTTCTTTTCGTTTGCCTTTTTCTTGTTTGATATTTTGTTTGCTTGTGTTGCCATGTGCCATCTATATGCTTGCATCTTCGCTTACTAAAAATCTATTGATATAGATCCCCATACACTTGCTAATCTCTATAAAAGATCCAATCGTGATGTACCAATTTCTAGTGAGTTGAGTGCACTAGATTATCTTTATGAAGTTTTGCTTGAGATTCGTCAATCCGAAAATTGTGATGAAGAAATTTATGAAGTGATTCATGATATCTCCTTGAATGAAAAGCATGATTGCAATGATTTTACTATAAATTCTATTAATGTCAAGTGTGCTAATAATATGCAAAACCCCAAGCTTGAGGATGCTAATTTTGCTATGTCCACTACTTATTGCAATGATCATGATTGGGGTTGATTCTTCTTGTGATCTTGAAAATTTATTTAAACCTCATGATGAATATGATATTGATTAATAATATTGAAAGTAAGTTTGGAAGAGCGTCAACTTTAGGTAAAAATAATCCCACATATTTGGAGAGTGTTCAATCTTATGATTTTTTTGATGAAAGTGGGTTTGGAGGGGTCATGACTTTAGTTGATGTTAATCCCACTATCTTGGAAGATTATTAAACTTTTATGCATGTGGATCATGAAGAGAAATTTTTATACGATATATATATTGTTGAATTTGATTATGATCCTACATGTAATTATTATGAGATAGGAAAATATGGTTGTAGAAATTTGCATGTTACTAAATTACTTCTCTTCATGTTGAGATTGCTATTGTTTCTTTCTCCTTCCTTGAATATGCTAGGTTCTTCTTGTATTGATAATTTGTTCTCTTATAAAATGCATATGCATAGGAAGTATGTTATGACGGAAATATGCCGTAGAGGCAATAATAAAGTTGTTATTTTATTTTTCCTTATTCATGATAAAGGTTTATTATTCATGCTAGAATTTTATTGATCGAAAACCTAAATACATGTGTGAATACATAAACAAATAATATGTCCCTAGTGAGCCTCAACTAGACTAGCTCATTTATCAAAGATGGTTAAGATTTCCTAACCATAGACATGTGTTGTCATTTGATAACGAGATCACATCATTAGGAGAATGATGTGATGGACAAGACCTATCTGTTAGCTTAGCATAATGATCATTCAGTTTTATTGCTATTGCTTTCTCCATGTCAAATACATATTCCTTCGACTATGAGATTATGCAACTCCCGGATACCGGAGGAATGCCTTGTGTGCTGTCAAACATCACAACGTAACTGGGTGATTATAAGGATGCTCTACAGATATCTCCGAAGGTGTTTGTTGAGTTGGCATAGATCGAGATTAGGATTTGTCACTCCAAGTATCGGAGAGGTATCTCTGGGCCCTCTCTATAATACACATCAAAAGCTTGCAAGCAAACGACTAAGGAGTTAGTCATGAGGTGATGTATTATGGAATGAGTAAAGAGACTTGCCGGTAACGAGATTGAACTTGGTATGAAGATACCGACGATCGAATCTCAGGCAAGTAACATGCCGATGGATGATGTCTGCTAGAACTACGTTGGTATTTCCCCAAAGAGGAAGGGATGATGCAGTATAGCGACGGTAGGTATTTCCATCAGTGATGAGACCAAGGATATCAAACAAGTAGGAGAACCTCCTCACACCATGTAAATAGCACCTGCACACAAATAACAAATACTCGCAACCCGACGTGTTAAAAAGGGGGTTGTCAATCCCTTCCGGGTGCGGTGCCTCTAAAGGGAAAATAACATGAGGTACAAAGTGGTAGATAGGATAAATAGATCGCGGGACAAATAAATTGCAGCAAGGTATTTTTGTACTTTTGGTTTAATATATCTGAAAATAAATGCAAGAGAAAATAGATCGCAAAGGTAAATATGATGAAAAGAGACTTGGGGGCCGTAGGTTTCACTAGTGGCTTCTCTCGAGAAAAATAGCAAACGGTGGGAAAACAATTACTGTTGGGCAATTGATAGAACTTCAAATAATCATGACGATATCCAGGCAATGATCATTATATAGGCATCACGTCCAAGATTGGTAGACCGACTCCTGCCTGCATCTACTACTATTACTCCACACATCGATCGCTATCCAGCATGCATCTTGTGTATTAAGTTCATGAGAAAACGGAGTAATGCAATAAGAACGATGCATGATGTAGATGAGATCTGTTTATCTATTGCGGCAGATATAGGTCTCATCTTGTTATCCTTAGTAGCAACAATACATACGTGTCGGTTCCCTTTCTGTCACTGGGATCAAGCACCGTAAGATCGAACCCAGTACAAAGCACCTCTTCCCATTGCAAGATAAATAGATCAAGCTGGCCAAACAAAACCCAAATATCGGAGAAGAAATACGAGGCTATAGGCAATCATGCATATAAGAGATCAAAGAAGACTCAAATAACTTTCATGGATAAAAACATAGATCTGATCATAAACTCAAAGTTCATCGGATCCCAACAAACACACTGCCAAAAGACTTACATCATATGGATCTCCAAGAGACCATTGTATTGATAAACAGGAGAGAGAGAGAGAGAGAGGAAGCCATCTAGCTACTAACTACGGACCCGTAGGTCTACAAAGAACTACTCACGCATCATAGGAGAGGCACCAATGGAAGTGGTGAACCCCTCCATGACGGTGTCTAGACTGGATCTTGGTGGTTCTGGACTCTGCGGCAACTGGATCAATATTTCGTCGACTCCCCTAGGGTTTCTGAAATATTTGGGTATTTATAGAGCAAAGAGGCAATTCGGGGGGCACCCAAGGTGGGCACAACCCACCAGGTCGCGCTGGGCCTCCTGGTGCGCCCTGGTGGGTGCTGCTCACCTCGAGCAGCCCCTCAGGTGCTTCCTTGGCCCATTGGCTTTCTTCTGGCCCAAAAAATCCTCCAGGAGTTACGTTGCATTTGGACTCCGTTTGATATTGATTTCCTGCGATGTAAAAAACATGCAAAAAACAACAATTGGCACTGGGCACTATGTCGATAGGTTAGTACCAAAAAATGATATAAAATGATTGTAAAACATCCAAGAATGATATATAACAGCATGGAACAATCAAAAACTATATATACGTTGGAGACGTATCATCATCCCCCAGCTTAATTCCTGCTCGTCCTCGAGTAGATAAATGATAAAAATAGAATTTTTGATGTGGAATGCCTCCTAGCATGTTCATCACATTCTTTTCTTTATAGCATGGATATGGACTTTTATATGATTCAAACCAATAATCTAGTTTTGACATGAAGACTTTAATACTCAAGCATACCAACAAGCAACCATGTCTTTCAAAATATCAACACTAAAGCAAGTTATCCCTAGCCCATCATGCTCAATCATTGATCCATTCATGAAACACAGTCGAATATTAGCTACACCCAATGCTCAAATACGATCATAGAGCCCCTTAGTTGGTGCTTTATAAGAGAAAATGGAGACTCAAATTCAAAATAAAAATTGCATAAGTAAAAGAAAGGCCCTTCGCGGAGGGAAGTAGGGATTTGTAGAGGTGCCAGAGCTCAAAGCTTAAATTGAGAGATAAAATTATTTTTGAGATGCATACTTTTCCTACCAACGAAAGCAACTTGGAGCATCCCAACACTTTCCATGCTAGATATATCATAGGCGGTTCCCAAATAGAAAATAAAGTTTGTTCCTTTTTCCACCATAACTTTCACTTTCCATGGCTAGCCATATCCACGGGTGCCTTCCATACCAACACTTTTCAAGGAATTTATTATTTGACAACACAAAGTAAATTCATTTATTCATTTCGAGACTGGGCATCCCTAGTACATTTGACGTACTCTCGTGCAATGACAAGTGAATAAATACTCATCGTGAGAATAACACATCTAGCATGGAAAATATTGTCTACCCTTTATCGCCTCGCGAGTAGTAGAGCACACAAAAGAGAAATTTATTTTGGATATTAGAGATGGCACATGCAAATTTGCTTAGAACGGCATGGAAATACCGCATATAGGTACGTATAGTGGACTCATAAGGAAAAACTGGTTTAAAGGATTTTGGATGCACAAGTAGTGATCATACTTAGTGCAAAATGAAGGCTAGCAAAAAGATTGAGAAGCGACCAACCAAAAAGCGAAAAATATCGTACCCAAGCATTAAGCATAAGTAACACTGAATAATGCACCATAAGTAGGATATAAATTTCATTGCATAACTGTTGACTTTCGTGCTTGCATAGGAAATCACAAACCTTAACATAAATATTCTTACTAAAGCATAATTACTCATCAACATGACTCACATATCATATCGTCATATCTCAAGACCATTACTAAGAATCAAGTTTATTTTGTCCAATGATCTTCATGAAAGTTTTTATTATATCCTCCTTGGATATCTATCACTTTGGGACTATAATCATATGTTGCTTTTGATAAGCTCAAAACAAATATAAGTGAAGATCATGAGCATAATTTTTTTTCTTTCTCTCAAAATAATCTAAGTGAAGCAAGAGAGAATTTCTTAAAAATTTGCTAACTCCCAAATAAATCTAAGTGAAGCATGACAGCATTTCTTCAAAATTAACAAAGCACACCGTGCTAAAAAGATATAAGTGAAGTACTAGAGCAAGTCCATGGCTCTAAAAATTTAAGTGAAGCATAGGAGCAAGCATAGCATAATTTTTGGCTCTCTAAAAAGGGTGTGTCCAGCAAGGATTCAACTTAAAACACAAAGCAAAACAAGCAACGACTCATATTATACAAGACGCTGCAAGCAAAACTCATATCATGTGACGAATAAAATATAGTCAAGTAAAATATCGATGGTTGTTAGAAGAAAGCGGGGATGCCACTCGGGGGCATCCCCAAGCTTAGTTGCTTGCTACTTCTTTAAATATTATCTTGGGGTGCCTCGGGCATCCCCAAGCTTAGCCTTTTGCTTATCCTTATTCCTTCATCCATCGTAAGATAACACAAAACTTGAAAACTTCAATCACACAAAACTCAAACAAAACCTTCGTGAGATCCGTTAGTATAAGAAACCAAACCACTACTATAAGTACTATAGAAAACCTATTACTATTTTGTTTTTGCATTATATCTACTGTATTCCAACTTTTCTATGGCAAAAGCTCATCAAAGAAAACCATAGAATCATCAAAACAAGCACACAACGCAAAGAAAACAGAATATGTCAAAAACAGAAAAGTCTGTAGAAATCTTAAAATTTTGAATACTTCTGTAACTCCAAAAATTATGAAATAAATTGGTGGACGTGAGTAATTTGTCTATTAATCCTATTAAAAAAGAATCAACTTAAAATCACTCTTCTGTAAAAAATGACAATGAATCTCGTGAGCGCAAAAGTTTCTGTTTTTCAGCAAGATCAAATAAACTTTCACCCAAGTCTTCCCAAAGGCATTGCTTGGCACAAACACTAACTAAAACACAAAAAACATAATCATAACAGTAGCATAATTATGCTAACACTCAAGAACAGAAAGCAAAAATAAATTTTATTCATTGGGTTGCCTCCCAACGAGCGCTATCGTTTTACGCCCCTAGCTATGCATAACGCGTAGGGTCTAAGTTTTGTCATCTTTGTCCTTGTTTCCCTTGGAGGTATTTGTGTCGGGAGATTTTGTAAATAATACATAAAACACATTATCCATGGAAACCTGAGCACTATCAATTTGCTTTTTATCATAACCCCTTTGATTTCTGGCTGTGATCCAAGAATAGTGTTGATTCACATCGTTAAAAACTTGTTGGATCATATCTAAAATGGGGACTTGCTTTTTAAGATTCTCATCAAAGATTTGGTTATCTCCAAGCAAATGCCTCAAAGCATAATTGCTATTATAAAGAATCTCATCAATCACGGGTTTTTCACTATTAATGCCATAAAAATCAAAGATTTCCCTAGCTTCCCGTATTATGTAGTCAAATTCACTCATCAAAACAAGAGTGGCTAACTTTTTAGCTTTAGGATAATTTATAGAGGGTAACTCATAAAACAATCTTTGCAAGGTAGGATGAGTACGAATAAATCTAGTTTCAAGTTTTAGAACAAGTGCCGAAATAGCTTCCGCATAAGTTTTAGTCCTATTAAGTATAGGGATATCATCAAGACTTAATTTTCCGACACAATTGAAAAATTCTTGGATATGTTCTTTTCCCATAAAATTCCCTTGCCCCAAGACAAAAGTTTTGGCATCCAGATTACCCGTACGCTCCATTTTAGGAGTTAGGCCATCATCTGTTTCTGCCATACCAAAGTCACTCACGGTGACAAGTTCGAGCAAATAAGAGATCTGACGAGAAAATGGCGAACGAAAAAGAGGGCAAACAAAACGGCAATTTTTTGTGAAGTGGGGGAGAGGAAAAAGGGGGGCAAATGGCAAATAATGTAAATTGCGAGGAGATGAGATTGTGATTAGGATCCTGGTTGATGTTGAAGATCCTCCCCGCCAACGGCGCCAGAAATTCCTTTTGATGTCTGCTAGAACTACGTCGGTATTTCCCAAAGAGGAAGGGATGATGTACTATAGCGACGGTAGGTATTTCCCTTAGTGATGAGACCAAGGATATCAAATCAGTAGGAGAACCTCCTCACATCATGTAAATAGCACCTGCACACAAATAACAAATACTCGCAACCCGACGTGTTAAAGGGGTTGTCAATCCCTTCCGGGTACGATGCCTCTAAAGGGAAAATAACATGAGGTACAAAGTGGTAGATAGGATAAATAGATCGCGGGACAAATAAATTGCAGCAAGGTATTTTTGTACTTTGGGTTTAATATATCTGAAAATAAATGCAAGAGAAAATAGATCGCAAAGGCAAATATGATGAAAAGAGACCTGGGGGCCGTAGGTTTCACTAGTGGCTTCTCTCGAGAAAAATAGCAAACGGTGGGAAAACAATTACTGTTGGGCAATTGATAGAACTTCAAATAATCATGACGATATCCAGGCAATGATCATTATATAGGCATTATGTCCAAGATTAGTAGACCGACTCCTGCCTGCATCTACTACTATTACTCCACACATCGACCGCTATCCAGCATGCATCTAGTGTATTAAGTTCATGAGAAAACGGAGTAATGCAATAAGAACGATGACATGATGTAAATGAGATCCGTTTATCTATTGCAGCAGATATAGATGTCATCTTGTTATCCTTAGTAGCAACGATGCATACGTGTTTGCGCAAAAAACGATACATACGTGTCGGTTCCCTTTTTGTCACTGGGATCAAGCACCGTAAGATCGAACCCACTACAAAGCACCTCTTCCCATTGCAAGATAAATAGATCAAGTTCGCCAAATGAAACCCAAATATCGGAGAAGAAATATGAGGCTATAATCATGCATATAAGAGATCAAAGAAGACTCAAATAACTTTCATGGATAAAAACATAGATCTGATCATAAACTCAAAGTTCATCGGATCCCAACAAACACACCGCCAAAAGACTTACATCATATGGATCTCCAAGAGACCATTGTATTGATAAACAAGAGAGAGAGAGAGAGAGGAATCCATCTAGCTACTAACTACGGACCAGTAGGTCTACAAAGAACTACTCACACATCATAGTAAAGGCACCAATGGAAGTGGTGAACCCCTCCATGATGGTGTCTAGATTGGATCTTGGTGGTTCTGGATTCTGCGGCGGCTGGATTAATATTTCATTGACTCCCCTAGGGTTTCTGGAATATTTGGGTATTTATAGAGCAAAGACACGGTTCGGGGGGCACCCGAGGTGGGCATAACCCACCAGGGCGCACCTGGGCCTCCTGGTGGGTGTTGCTCACCTCGAGCAGCCCCTCAGGTGCTTCCTTGGCCCATTGGCTTTCTTTTGGCCGAAAAAATCCTCCAGGAGTTACGTTGCATTTGGACACCGTTTGATATTGATTTCCTGTGATGTAAAAAACATGCAGAAAACATCAACTGGCACTAGGCACTATGTCAATAGGTTAGTACCAAAAAATGATATAAAATGACTATAAAATGATTGTAAAACATCCAAGAATGATAATATAAGAGCATGGAACAATAAAAAATTATCGATACATTGGAGACGTATCAATGGACAAAGGGAATTACGTATATTGTCATAACAGTTTGACCGATAAAGATCTTCGTAGAATATGTAGGAGCCAATATGGGCATCCAGGTTCCGCTATTGTTTACTGACCGGAGAGGTGTCCCGGTCAAGTCTACATGGTTCTCGAACCCATAGGGTCCGCGCGCTTAACGTTCGTTGACGATATAGTATTATATGAGTTATGTGATTTGGTGACCGAATGTTGTTCGGAGTCAGATGAGATCACGAACATGAAGAGGAGTATCGAAATGGTCGAGAGGTAAAGATTGATATGGGACGGTGGTATTAGGACACCAGAAGTGTTCTGGAGGGTACCGGGCACTTATCGGGTCACCGAAAAGGAGTTCCGGGCACCCCCGACAAAGATATGGGCCTTATGGGCCAAGTGAGGGAACACACCAACCCTGGTGCGCCCCTATAGAGGCCATCCCTATGAGGAGGATAAGGAAAGAGGGGAGGGCAAGGAAAGTGTGGATTAGGATTCCTACTTCCTTCCCTCTCCCCCCCCCCCCCTCTTTCCTTCCCCCTCAGTTATATATGGTAGGGGGGCACGACTTGGGATGGACTCCAAGTAGGATTCCTCCTACTTGGGTGCCTCCTATGGCTGCTCCTCCCTCCCACCCACCTGTATATATAAGAAGGGGTGCGCCTAGCACACACCAGACAATTGCCTAGCCGTGTGCGGCGCCCCACTCCACAGTTTACCCCCTCAGTCATATCTTCATGGTGCTTAGGCGAAGCCCTGCAAGGATCGCTTCACCATCACCGTCACCATGCTGTCATGCTGACGAAACTCATCTACTACCTCGACAGCTTGCTGGATAAAGAAGGCGAGGGCCGTCACCGAGCTGAACGTGTGCAGAACTCGGAGGTGTCGTGCGTTCGGTAATTGACCGGTCGGAGCTAGAAGAAGTTCGACTACATCAACCGCGTTGTCAAACGCTTCTGCTTACGGTCTATGAGGGTACGTAGACACACTCTCCCCCTCGTTGCTATGCATCTCCATGGATAGATCATTGCGTGTGCGTAGAATTTTTTTGTTTTCCATGCAACGATTCCCAAAAGTGGTTTCTGAGCCAGGTCTATGCATAGATGATATGCACGAGTAGAACACAAAGAGTTGTGGGCGGTGATCGTCATACTGCTTACCACCAATGTCTTATTTTGATTCGGTGGTATTTTTGGGTGAAGCGGACCGGACTAACCTTACATGACCACGTTCATGAGACCGGTTCCACCGACAGACATGCAACTAGTTTTGCATTAAGGTGGCTGGTGGGTGTCTGTTTCTCCAACTTTAGTTGAATCGAATTTGACTGCGGCCGGTCCTTGTTGAAGGTTAAAACAACAAACTTGATAAATCACCATTGTGGTTTTGATGCGTAGGTAAGAACGGTTCTTACTAGAAGCCTGTATCAGCCACGTAAAACTTGCAACAACAAAGTAGAGGATGTCTAACTTGTTTTTGTAGGGCATGTTGTGATGTGATATGGTCAAGACATGATGTGATATACGTTTTTGTATGAGATGATCATGTTTTGTAAAAGTTATCGGCAACTAGTAGGAGCCTTATGGTTGTCGTTTTATTGTATGAAATGCAAAGACCATGTAATTGCTTTACTTTATCACTATGTGTTAGCGATGGTTGTAGAAGCAATAGTTGGTGAGACGACCACGACACTACGATGGAGATCAAGGCGTCAAGCCGGTGATGATGGAGATCATGACGGTGCTTTGGAGATGGAGATCAAAAGCACAAGATAATGATGGCCATATCATGTCACATATTTTGATTGCATGTGATGTTTCTATTTTATGCATCTTATTTTGCTTAGAAACGCCGGTAGCATTAAAAGATGACCCCTTACTAAAATTTCAAGGTATAAGTGTTCTCCCTGAGTATGCACCATTGCGACAGTTTGTCATGCTGAGACACCACATGATGATCGGGTGTGATAAGCTCTATGTTCACATACAACAGGGGCAAGACGGTTTTGCACATGTGGAATACTCAGGTTAAACTTGACGAGCCTAGCATGTATAGACATGGCCTCGGAACACTGGAGACCGAAAGGTTGAACGTGAATCATCTAGTAGATATGATCAACATAGAGATGTTCACCATTGAAGACTACTCCATCTCACGTGATGATCGGACATGGTTTAGTTGATTTGGATCACGTGATCATTTAGATGACTCAAGGGATGTCTATCTAAGTGGGAGTTCTTAAGTAATACGATTACTTGAACTTAATTTATCATGAACTTAGTCCTAATAGTTTTTGCATATCTATGTTGTAGATCAATGGCCCGTGCTTCCGTTCCCTTGATTTTTAATGTGTTCCTAGAGAAAGCTAAGTTGAAAGATGATGGTAGCAACTACACGGACTGGGTCCGTAACTTGAGGATTATCCTCATTGCTGCACCGAAGAATTATGTCCTTGATGCACCGCTAGGTGAAAGGCTTGCTGCAGGAGCAGATGCCGATGTTATGAACGTCCGGCAAGCTCGATACGATGACTACTCGATAGTTTAGTGTGCCATGCTTTACGGCTTAGAATTGGGACTTCAAAGACGTTTTGAACGTCATGGACCATATGAGATGTTCCAGGAAATGAAGTTAATATTTCAAGCAAATGCTCGAGTTGAGAGATATGAAGTCTCCAACAAGTTCTATAGCTGCAAGATGGAGGACAACAGTTCTGTTAGCGAACACATACTCAGAATGTATGGGTATCATAACCACTTGACTCAGCTGGGAGTTAATCTTCTAGATGATAGTGTCATTGATAGAGTTCTTCAATCACTGCCACCAAGCTACAAAGGCTTCGTGATGAACTATAATATGCAAGGGATGGAAAAGACAATTCCCGAGCTCTTCGCAATGCTCAAAGATGCGGAGGTAGAAATCAAGAAGGAGCATCAAGTGTTGATGGTTAACAAGATCACTAGTTTCAAGAAAAAGGTCAAAGGAAAGAAGGGGAACTTCAAGAAGAATGGCAAGCAAGTTGTCACTCCTGGGAAGAAGCCCAAGTCTAGACCTAAGCCTGAAATTGAGTGCTTCTACTGCCAAGGGAGTGGCCACTGGAAGCGGAACTTCCCCAAGTATTTGGCGGATAAGAAGGATGGCAAAGTGAACAAAGGTATATTTGATATACATGTTATTGATTTTTACCTTACTAATGCTCGTAGTAGTGCATGGGTATTTGATACCATTTCGGTTGCTCATATATGTAACTTGAAACAGGGGCCATAGATTAAGCGAAGATTGGCTAAGGACGAGGTGACGATGCGCGTTAGAAATGGTTCCAAGGTCGATGTGATCGCCGTCGACACGCTACCACTACATCTACCTTCAGGATTAGTTTTACACCTGAATAATTGTTATTTGGTGCCAGCGTTGAGCATGAACATTATATCTGGATCTTGTTTAATGCGAGACGGTTATTCATTTATATCAGAGAATAATGGTTGTTCTATTTATATGAGTAATATCTTTTATGGTCATGCACCCTTAAAGAGTGGTCTATTTTTGTTGAATCTCGACTGTGGTGATACACATATTCATAATATTGATGACAAAAGATGCAAAGTTGATAATGATAGTGCAATATATTTGTGGCACTGCCATTTAGGTCATATTGGCGTAAAGCACACGAAGAAACTCCATGCGGATGGAATTTTGGAATCACTTGATTATGAATCATTTGATGCTTGCGAACCATGCCTCATGGGAAAGATGACTAAAACTCCATTCTCCGGAACAATGGTTTGAGCCACTGACTTATTGGAAATAATACATACCGATGTATGCGGTCCGATGAGTGTTGAGGCTCGCAGCGGGTATCATTATTGTCTGACCTTCATAGATGATTTGAGTACATATGGGTATATCTACTTAATGAAACACAAGTCTGAAACATTTGAAAATTTCAAAGAATTTCAGAGTGAAGTGGAGAATCATCGTAACAAGAAATTAAAGTTTCTATGATCTGATCGCGGAGGCAAATATTTGAGTTACGAGTTGGCATTCATTTAAAACAATGTGGAATAGTTTCACAACTCGCGCCACCTGGAACACCACAGGTAATGGTGTGTCCGAACATCGTAACCGTACTTTATTAGATATGGTGCGTTCTATGATGTCTCTTACTGATTTACCACTATCGTTTTGGGGTTATGCATTAGAGATAGCTGCATTCACCTTAAGTAGGACACCGTCTAAATCCGTTGAGACGACACCGTATGAACTGTGGTTTGGCAAGAAACCTAAGCTGTTGTTTCTTAAAGTTTGGGGATGCGACGCTTATGTCAAAAGGCTTCAGCTTGATAAGCTCGAACCTAAATCGGAGAAGTGTGTTGATACGTCTCCAACGTATCTATAATTTTTGATTGTTCCATGCTATTATATTACCCATTTTGGATGTTTATGGGCTTTACTTTACACTTTTATATCATTTTTGGGACTAACCTACTAACCGGAGGCCCAGCCCGAATTGCTGTTTTTTTTTGCCTATTTCAGTGTTTCGAAGAAAAGGAATATCAAACGGAGTCCAAACGGAGTCCAAACGGAATGAAACCTTCGGGAGCGATCACGAGGGTGCCTGGCGCGCCCCCTGGAGGACTTGGAGTGGACGTTAAGCAACAAAGGAGGCGGCCACGAGGGTGCCTGGCGCGCCCCCTGGACGTGGGCGCGCCCCCACCCTCGTGGGCCCCTTGAGCGTCAACTGACCTACTTCTTCCTCCTATATATACCCATGTATCCTGAAACCATCGAGGAACACCATGAAAAACTATTTCCACCGCCATAACCTTCGACATCAGCGAGATCCCATCTTGAAGCCTTCGTCGGTGCTCCGCCGGAGGGGGAATTGACCACGGAGGGCCTCTACATCATCTCCAAGGCCCTTCCAATGAGTTGTGAGTAGTTTACCACAGACCTTCGGGTCCATAGTTATTAGCTAGATGGCTTCTTCTCTCTCTTTGAATCTCAATACCAAGTTCTCCTTGATCTTCTTGGAGATCTATTCGATGTAACTATTTTTGCGGTGTGTTTGTCAAGATCCGATGAATTGTGGGTTTATGATCAAGTTTATCTATGAGAAATATTTGAATCTCCTCTGAATTCGTTTATGTGTGATTAAGTTATCTTTGCAAGTCTCTTCAAATTATCAGTTTGGTTTGGCCTACTAGATTGATCTTTCTTGCAATGGGAGAAGTGCTCAGCTTTGGGTTCAATCTTGCGGTGTCCTTTCCCAGTGACAGCAGGGGCAGCAAGGCACATATTGTATTGTTTCCATCGAGGATAAAAAGATGGGGTTTATATCATATTGCATGGGTTTATCCCTCTACATCATGTCATCTTTCTTAATGCGTTACTTTGTTCTTTATGAACTTAATACTCTAGATGCAGGTAGGAGTCGGTCGATATGTGGAGTAATAGTAGTAGATGCAGGCAGGAGTCGGTCTACTTGTCACAGACGTGATGCCTATATACATGATCATGCCTAGATAATCTCATAACTATGCATTTTTCTATCAATTGCTCGATAGTAATTTGTTCACCCACTGTAATACTTATGCTATCTTGAGAGAAGCCACTAGCGAAACCTATGGCCCCTGGGTCTATCTTTTATCATATAAGTTTATCATCTACTTTTATTTGCATCTTTACTTTTACAATCTATATCATAAAAATACCAAGAATATTTATCTTATCATATTATCTCTATCAGATCTCACTTTCACAAGTGGCCGTGAAGGGATTGAAAACCCCTTTATTGCGTTGGTTGCAAGGTTCTTGTTTGTTTGTGTAGGTGCATGGGACTTTTGAGGAGCCTACTACTGGAACCTATTCGAGGACGAACAGAAATTAAGCTTGACGATGCTTGATACGTTTCCAACATTCTATAATTTTTTATTGTCCCATGCTATGATAGTATCAATCTTGGATTATATGCATTTGTATGCTACTCCCTCCGTCTGAAAAAGCTTGTCCCAAACTTGTGCCTCAAATGAATGTATCTAGCACTAATTTAGATCTAGGTACATCTATTTGAGGGTTTTTTCGGACGGAGGGAGTATTTTACATAATTTTTTGGGACTAACCTGTTAACCTAGTGCCTAGTGCCAGAGGTTATTTTTGCTTGTTTTTGGCTTTTCAGAAAATCAATATCAAACAGAGTCCAAATGGATAAAAACCTTTAGATTAATATTTTTCTAGACCAGAAGAGACCCATGAAGGTTCCGGAGAAGACCAAAAGAGCCGCGAGGAAGCGACAAGCTGAAGGGTCGCGACTGTTGGGTAACGCAATAATTTCAAAAATTTCCTACGCACACGCAAGATCATGGTGATGCATAGCAACGAGAGGGGAGAGTGTAGTCCACATACCCTCGTAGACCATAAGAGGAAGCGTTTATCAACGCGGTTGATGTAGTCGTACACCTTCACGATCCGTCCCGATCAAGTACCGAAACTACGGCAGCTCCGCATTCAGCACACGTTCAGCTCGATGACGTCCTCGCCTTCTTGATCCAGCAAGAGGGGCAAAGTAGTAGATGAGTTCCGGCAGCACGGCGACGTCGTGACGGTGTTGGCGAAGAACAATCTCCACAGGGCTTCGCCTAAGCACTACGAAAACTATGACGGAGGATAAACTAGAGGGGACGGGGTTACTGGCACACGGCTTGGTGTTTCTTGATGTGTCTTGGGTGCTAGCCCTACCCCTCTATTTATAAGTTGAGCCTTGGGGTCGAAACTTGGAGTAAAAGCCTCCACAAAGTCGGTTTCACCTGAAAGGCAAGAGTCCTTCTCGGACTCTAAGGCTAGACGCCAGGGTTCCCGGCGTCTGGACCCAGACGCCAGGGACCCTGGTGTCTGCCCCCTGGACTCCGCAAAACTTCCTTTTGCGCTTTCCAAAAACCTTGTGGGCTTTCCCCTTTGGCCCAAATAATGTGTTCTCGTAACCAAACATTTCGGGAAGCATCCGGAACCCCTTCTGGTGAATTCCTGAACCCTTCCGGAGACCAAACACCATTATCCCATATATTAAACTTTATCTCCGGACCATTCTGGAGTTCCTCGTCATGTCTGTGATCTCATCCGGGACACCGAACAACATTAGGTTACCAACATACATAACTCATATAATACTATATCATCAACGAACGTTAAGCGTGCGGACCCTACGGGTTCGAGAACTATGTCATGACCAAGACACCTCTCTGGTCAATAACCAATAGCAGAACCTGGATGCCCATATTGGCTCCTACATATTCTATGAAGATCTTTATCGGTAGAACCGCATAACAACATACGTTGTTCCCTTTGTCATCAGTATGTTACTTGCTCAAGATTCAATCGTCGGTATCTCAATACCTAGTTCAATCTCGTTACTGGCAAGTCTCTTTACTCGTTTCGTAATGCATCATCCCGCAACTAACTCATTAGTCACATTGCTTGCAAGGCTTATAGTGATGTGCATTACCGAGAGGGCCCAGAGATACCTCTCCGACAATCAGAGTGACAAATCCTAATCTTGATCTATGCCAACTCAACAAGTACCATCAGAGACACCTGTAGAGCACCTTTATAATCACCCAGTTATGTTGTGACGTTTGGTAGCACACAAAGTGTTCCTCCGGTTATCGGGAGTTGCATAACCTCATAGTCATAGGAACATGTATAAGTCATGAAGAAAGCAATAGCAACATACTAAACGATCAAGTGCTAAGCTACCGGAATGGGTCAAGTCAATCACATCATTCCCTAATGATGTGATCCCATTAATCAAATGACAACTCATGTCTATGGCTAGGAAACTTAACCATCTTTGATTCAACGAGCTAGTCAAGTAGAGGCATACTAGTGACTCTCTGTTTGTCTATGTATTCACACATGTATCAAGTTTCCGGTTAATAGAATTCTAGCATGAATAATAAACATTTATCATGAAATAAGGAAATAAATAATAACTTTATTATTGCCTCTAGGGCATATTTTTCCTTCAGCGACCAGGGGGGACAGGTGCCCAGACTTGTGGGCCCCTCATGGCACCACTTGACTTAATTGCACCTCTATAAATTGCCAAATATTCCCAATACATCAAAGAGCCACCCGAAACACTTTTCTCGCCGCCGTAAGTTTATGTTCTTCCGCGATCCCATCTGGAGGCCTTTTTCGGCACCCTGCCGAAGGAGGAATCCATCACGGAGGGTTTCTGCATCATCCTTGCTGCCCTTCAGATGTTGCATTAGTAGTTTACCACAGACGTACGAGTCCATAGCTAGTAGCTAGATGGCTTCATCTCTCTCTTTGATCTTCAATACAATGTTCTCCTTGATGTTCTTGGAGTTCTATTGATGTAATCTTCTTTTGTGGTGTGTTTGTTGGGATCTTGAATTGTGGGTTTATGATCAGATTTTTCATGAATATTTAATTGAGTCTTCTTTGAATTCCTTTATGCATGATTATTATCGCATTGCATTTCTTTCCGATCTATCCATTTATTTTGGCCAACTAGATTGATTTATCTTGCAATGGGAGAGGTGCTTTGTGATGGGTTCAATCTTACAGTGCCCAATCCCAGTGACAGAAAGGGACATGACACGTGTTTATATTGTTGCCATTAAGGATAAAAAGATGGGGTTTATTCATATTGCTTGGGTTTACTTTGTCTACATCGTGTCATCTTATTTAAGACGTTACTCTGTTTTTATTAGCTTAATACCCTAGATGCAAGCTGCATAACGGTCGATGGGTGGAGTAGTAGTAGTAGATGCAGGCAGGAGTCGGTCTACTTGTCTCGAACGTGATGCCTATATACATGATCATTGCCTTCGAGATAGAAGACTCTAGTGAAAACTATGATCCTCGGGTCTAGTTTTATCATATATAAAATCCTAAAATACCTTACTGCACTCTTACTTATTTTATTTTATTTTTCAATTTATCTATTTGCCTACCACTACGAGATCTGATCCTTGCAAATAATCGTTGAGGGGATTGACAACCCCCTTGTTTGCTTTGGGTTCAAGTATTTGCTTTTGTATGTGCAGGTGCTGCTGGCGAGATTCCGTGTCGTTCTCCTACTGGATTGATAACCTTGGTTCTTAACTGAGGGCAATACTTATCTCTATTGTACTGCTTCATCCTCTCCTCTTTGAGAAAATCCCAATGCAGCTCACAAGTAGCACTCCCCAAAAACCTTATTATCGTTCTCCTGGGTAGGATCTCAAATGATAGGGTTTCGGAGGCACCTTCTCTCCAGACCAACCGTGCACGTGGTCGTCCGGATAGGATCGCCAAAAGTAGCACAAAGAGAGGAACAGTAGATGACGGGTAGGATTGTGCAAGAGGGAGTGAAGTGAACTGGTTAGGGTTCACTCCACTGCCCGTGCCTCCTTATATAGACTGTCAGGTAAAAATAAGGTTCAGCTCGGCTCATTCCCGCACCCCGTGGCACGCGTGTGCTGTTACGAGGCGAGGCGGCCAACGGAGGATGGGTGCGCGTGTACAACTCCTCTTCCTAAGCTTCCAATGGCATGTGGTAGAGCAACCCTTATAAAGGGGTCTCACTCTCACTTCACTAACAATATGGTATTAAACTTCTCACCACTTGCCATGCACCTAAACGGGCCTTAGAGATTAACCATGATTATTGTCTTATATGGGCTTAAGCCTATCTCCAACATGCTCTTCTCCTGGCCCACCAAATGGCTCCTGCCCAAGCGTATCAAATAACCAGAACAGCCAAACACGAGGATTTTCAGTTCGGTTCACAATCATATGTTCAATCAGCTCCTCGTCTGACAGTGCCCACACACACCTCGCTATATTGCATTCAGTAAGAGTGTGACGCCTGTTGTCGAAAGCTCCTTTACAAATAGGGCAGATGTCTGAATCAACCATGCTTCTGTTTGCTCGAATCTCTTAAGTTGGAAGGGACATCTTTGCAAGTCTCCATGTGAAAATTCTCACCTTACCTGGAACTTGAACATGCCATAGCTTGACCCACGACTTTCGAGTTTCAGCAAAATTAGAATTACTAGGTTGGTGCTCCAACCAATCCTCTCGTTGTTTTTTGATTCCCACCTAACATTCTATATGCAGACTTGACTGAGAAAACCTTTTCATAATGTCATGCACAGAAATCCATCTAGTTCCACGAGTTGATCGGGATCTTCAAAATCACCTCTTTGTCCATCTCCTTGATAGTTTCAAGTCTCAGATGCGTACATGATTAGCTCACTTACCAAGAGGATTAGATGGAGAGCTTCACGCGATGAGGCAACAAAGGCCCAAAATGAAACGTGAACACTTTGGACCAATACTAGTATTTGGAAGAAAATTAGGGACCCTGAATGTTGAGGGGCCTATGCGAGCGCACAGCTCACACAGACCCATCAATGACCCTGAATGCGAGGAGACATCCCATTAACTACCAGGGTGTTTGTAGCAACTTTGTCAATCTCAAGATGATGTGCTGACTCAGTCTTTTCGAGGTGCTCATAGGAGTAGGATTGTGTGCATGTATTTATAAGGGTTAATATATGTGTGTACAGGGCCGGCCCTGTGTTTCGGGAGGCCCTAGGCGAACTCGATGACATGGGCCCCTAAGTCCTAAGACCATATAATTATGTATATATCTATGTATTTGCGTTATAAATAAACAATATATATATATATATATATATATATATATATATATATAACTTCATTTGCATAATATTAAAAGTAAACTTTCAACCACGCATCTTTAGTTTCAAATTTGACTACAATAATAGTTGTACAATGCAAAATAAAACTAACATGACATGATTACCTCAAATAGGAAACAAATTTATTTGCTCCTCTGTACTTGCACCATTTCATTGACCTTAACATCTGAATTTTCATGCTCGGGATTAGTTCCTTGCCTATGTTCTTCATTGACATCGACGATACTTCAAGATGTAAAGTACTTTGTCTAAGAAACCCTTCAATGATTGAATTTTCAGATCTATTTCTTTCTTTCTTCTCCTTTTTTCAGCACCCGACAAATGCTTCTTAGGCAACATGGCATTGCTAATGTTCTAATATTACGAAGCAAAGAGTAGATAATGAATTAGAAATTTATGGATCGGATGATCAGAACCCTAGACATGTACACAGAATGACAAAAAATTAAGATGGTTTAGTATATACTTTGAAAGATTGAATTAGAAAATTATACATAATTTTTTTGATACTTCATGGGATGGATCATGGATGAATAGTTTACGGAAATGTTAACGTCCACACGTGTGGGCATTAGCCAACTCACCCACACGTCTCCATCACCGTCTAGTAACTTCTGCACGAATCTTGGCACGAATTAGCTGATTTTGTATGCCACATAGGACAACTCGCGTGTGTGGTGTGTGAGAAAGATCGCCCACACATCCGTTTTACCACACGGAGGGGCCGGTGTGTGGGCGTTCAGCAGTTCGCGCCACACGCCACTTTGCACGCACACACAAGAGCTAGTGTGTGGGCATTTGCCATCTCGCCCACACGCCCGTCTCCTCTCCCACACCCAAGCTGCTAGTTGCCATGTGTTTTCGCAGCCCACATGGCAACTGCCCCTAGTGTGCTTTATAAGCAGGTGGCAACTCTCTTTTTTTACCCGAGTTGCCATGTGTTTTTGCAGGATACATGGCAACTGCCTAGTGTGCACGTAAGCAGATGGCAACTCTCTTTTACCGAGTTGCCATGTGTTTTTTGCATGGTACATGGCAACTGCCCCAACGTGCACGTACATGGCAACTGCCCTAACGTGCACGTAAGCAGATGGCAACTCTTCCTTTTTACATGGCAACTGCCCTAGCATGCTTGTGAGCACATGGCAACTCTCTCAACTGCCTAGTGTTAGTATGTGGCAACTCCTAAAATTATGAAATCATGGCAACTACATTAGATCAGACCATACATGACAACTGTAGTTGAGCAACCATGGCAACTGCAGTTGTCCGACATGGCAACCGTAGTTCAGCGACATGGCAACTGCAGTTAAACGAACATGGACGAGGGGTCTGGACCATGGCAACTGCGGGCGCGCGGTGGGCGTCACGCGTGGCTTGCGGGACCAGGAGGGTACGAGGCCTGACATACGGGCGTGTGGGCATTATCAACTTCGCCCACACGCACGCATATGAGAGGGTTCGGGAGGGAAAAAAAGAGGTGTGTGGGCATTAGTTGTTTTGCCCATACGTAGGTGTGTGGGCTGGTTGTTCTTCATGCCACACGAGGCGTGTGGCACAACTACCCGATACACCATACGTGTGGCAGTTATCGGGACCCATAGTTTAATATACGTGCTAAAGAAACTACTGAAATTGGGGCATGGATGAATGGATCAGGAACATCGGAACATGGATATTGGATACGTACCTGCATTCACATACATATGTATTGCCGTATTGCTGGAAGTTCGAGTTGCCAGACTGCTGCGTGCCGCGGCGGCAACGAGCGGCTGAGGCACCGAGCGAGGAACGATCGAGCGACGGGCTGATGAGATGACGAAGACGACGAGTGACGAACATGAAGAGTCAGATATTCCGATTGATTTGTTTCGCACGTACGCGTGCGTCGCGCGGCCGTGACTTGCGTGCCGACGCTTCGCTACGCATTATCACGCGATCTGATGGGCCGAGCCCATCTTGTTTTCTTCCTCTCATAATTTTTTTCCTTGACTATTTTTTGCTGGGCTATACTATACGTGTGTACTACATCATGGGCCCCCCTCCGACCTGGGCCCTGGGCCGTCGCCCCCTGGCCATACCCCCAGGGCCGGCCCTGTGTGCGTATGCATAAGCTTCCGCGTCTATGTTAAAAAAAGTTGAGATGGCGAAAAATTAGCAAAATACTTTTCTTTCTTTTTCACAAAGTGCAAAACTTACATTCCCGGACCTTTGCTCGACACCGTCCCGCCGAAAATTTAGGGGCAAGCCTAGGGTTTAAGCCACCGCCGCCTCCGACTGGGCTATCATAACCGACTTCCCACCGCCGCCACCCCGTCTTCCACGGCCAGTAGCCAGACGATCACCTCCACCTGTCGCCGTCCTCCCCGACGTCGCACACTCCCCACCGTCGCCACCCCGACGTGCCTAAATCTCTCTTGCTCGGATGGCCAGGGGGAATCGAGAACGCCGATCAAACCCTGCTCCACGTCCTCTGGCCCCCTCCGCCTCTCGCCAGCAGCCGGATGCGTCGGCGGCCGGTGCGGCACCGACAGAGAGGCTGTGCTTGCCCTGTGGAAGAATGCATCTGAGCACATGAGACGGGGAACGCATGCAAAGGCTCTTCGGACCCTTCAAAAAGCCATGGACAAGCTCGGAGGACTAGAGTCATCGCCGCCGATCCTCCTCCACGCATACAGCACACCGCCGCAATCACCGCCGACAGAAAGATCCGGGCACGCCATTTCAAGTCGGCGATGAGGCCTCTAGGCGGGCTACCGAGATTGCGCCGGACTCGGTCGCGCTCGCCCACTCCTATGACACCCTTTTTCTAGGAGCCTCCAGGGACATGGACGATGACGATGCCATCATCGCCTTCCCGAGTATTATCGTCGAGTGCGAGCGGGGGATCCGAATTAAGGAACCATCGGACCCCGCGCACTATGATCTTGGTCAGAGGGACTCCGAGCACCTGGCCGCAGATGTTCTTGCTGCCCTGCGCGAGTTGAAACAGCTTGTATGGGAAGATCTGCAGGGAATGAAGAGATACAAAGAAACCAAGTCAAAAATTGTTGACTTTCAGAAGCAGCAGCTCGTGGCTGCCTCCGACTCGCCGCCAATGGTAACTGGACATTGTGCTGATCAGAGGAAACATGGCCTCGAACAATCTTACGAGGTTATAAATGATTCTGGGAAATGTGCAGATAGGGAGGCATCAGTGGAAATGTATGCTATTCACTAGCTTTTCACTCTTTCCTTTAAAGAAGAACTTTGATTAGAAAATACTTCGAATTATGTTAGTGATTGCTTTGCTTCTTCTTTAGTATAAGCAACATGAACAAATACAGGCAGCAATAAAACTATCTTTGTTGTCAACATCACTGGTTTCCTTTTGTCTCTGAACATTCATGTTTGAATGGCTTTAGTCTATCTGTTCATGTCAATTTTTGCAGTCAGACTCACCTTAATTCTGATGACTTTGGCTGCAGTTTTTCAACAACTGACGCTCACCCAGATAAGAAAGAGGAAGAAACTCAAGCAGAGGAAACTGTGGAGAAGCTAAATCCAAAACATTTTTCAGAACAATCCAGAAGTACTTCAGCAACTTCTGAATGTGAGTGCCTTCTGTACACTGGACACTTTGTTTCTTTGAAGTGTGCTATGTCAAATTGCACCAGCATCACAATAATCCTAGCAGTTTATCGGTGTCCTTTCCTATACACAAGTGTAAAATAGTGATAGAGTACTTGTCATTTAACTTGAGTAAATTGGTAGCATTCTTTTCTCACTATGGTATATAAACACCTCTATGAACAGTCATTCATAGTGCAGAAAATTGATTGAGTGCCTGAGCACAACTTAAAGATTGTGAAATACTAAAACAGATTTATGTGCAAATTGATCATATTTGAATTGTGTTACCGAATCATTACTGAGGATGGTCATGCATGACAACCTTGCCCGTTTTCATCTGCAACCTCCCAGCTCACGAGATTTATGTGTTTTGGACATTGACATCCCAAAATTCTCTTAATGTAAACAACCTACTTTTTTGGTGAAGAGGGGTTGCAATAGTTATTGAAGTATGTATAAAAATTGTTTACCTTTTCTTGTTCACTATAGCCATGTCCACATATTTCCATTTTCTTTTTCTCTGCCCACACATTATCCTGTGGATGGCAAACGCAAGCTTGTTATAAATGGATTGTATGCCAGATATTTTCTTGCTGCTATTTTCATCTGAACATATTTAAAGCTGTTACCTTCATATTTAGTTGCTGGCGCAATCCAATCAGAAATTGTACGCATCCAGGACCAGGATGAAAACAATTGTGACAGACGTTTGCTAGAAGACCTGCGCTAAAGCATTGGTACACCAGTACTGTCTTTTTGCTGCTGATTTCCTTCTTGCTTCCCAACAAGCTAATATCTTGGTCCTTGAACAGCCACAGATAGTGCATATATCCATTCAACAACCAAATTAGCATCATAATAACCCATATGCTGTGTTTCTCTCTAAAAAAAACCATATGTTGTGTTAATGTGTTCCTTATTGCTAGTTCACTACAGATGCTTAGTTGTTATTCATATATCACAGAACATGCTTTCCTCGTGCCCACCAGGTAATTTAAGTAGTTTATGTTGAGCAATTGTATGTAAGGCTTAATTGTATGGTGATACTATATTACCCTGATAAATAAGAGTTCGATTATCACAAAAAAATCTTTGATGCCTTAGGAAATAGAGAAGATTAGTTTAAGGGAAAAAATAGTCTGTACAAACTGACTCTAATGTAAATATATAATCAATACAACAATATGTAATGAAGCTGGTAAGAGCTGCAATTACTGGCTATCCAAATGATCTATAGAAGCAGCAACTTATACGATATATGTTTGATCAGGACCTGTGATACTATGTCTTCTTCCGTATTGCTTTACTGTTCTTGTACATTTACAATTGCATCCTTTATATCAACAGTATGCTATGATAATTGTATCCTTCGTACCAACAGTAGGTATGATATCAACAGTATGTATAATTGTATCCTTAGTACCAACAGTATGCTACCATATTAACACTGTCTAGTCTCTTTGTCCTCTTAGTTGTTTACAATAATCTTTTGAGGTTATGATCCCTGTACTACAATTGCAGCATGTATTTCAAATGGGGAAGTAGTTCATGGGTCTGGTCTTAAAAGTGATGATGACGACAAGAGTTGTCTCTTGAATGTGATTATCCAGGTAACTGACTTATGGCACATGCATCTGTGATTAGTTTCACATAATGATCATTATTCTTCTCTACATTCAGTCATTATGGCATTTAAGTGGATTCCGAGAGGAATTGCTTAAAACATCGTCACGCCATAAACATGTTGGAGATCCTCACGCTGTTTCTTGTGTTGTATGTGCGTTATGTCATATTTTTACCGAGTTGAGCAAAGTATCTAAGGGGGAAGGAGAGGCTGTTGCACCTACTTCTTTGAGGATGGCTTTGAGCATCTCATTCCCCGCTGAGAAGTTAATTCGGATGGTATATTTCTGTCTTTTTATTCATAGTTCTGTGCGTACACATATTTGTACATCATTTTGTTATCAGACTGATCACTCTATCTACAAATGACTCCTTTGTCTATCTGATACTCTTTGACCATGATCAGGGACAAATGAATGATGCATCTGAGGTATTGGAGGCAATCTTAAGACACATGCATGATTCATACACTTATCGTGCTGACTGCCTTGCTGAATCTCACGAGCGCAATTGTAGTGGCTCATGGGACTGCTCAAACAATGATTGTATTGTACACGATATGTTCGGTGCAGACGTCTATACAAGGATGATCCGCTATAAGTTTGGGCTGGAGTCTAGCCAACATAAATTTACATCATTTCTCCACAATATCAATACTTGTTCACTTAATTTTGCAATGGTTAGTTGTGTTCTTATTTCGCAATACTTGTTCACTTATTGTTGCTGATATGTTGCACCTGGGTTTATTGTTTGTTCCATGGTACAGAGGATCTGTCCAGGCAATCCATTCGATGATATTTTGAAGGCTGTGATGATGGATGGCCAGAAAACTTGTGATCCTGATGCGGGTGGCTGTGGAAAATCAAATCATATGAGCCACACTCTCTCTAGTTCCCCTCATGTTTTCACAGTTGGTAAATGTCTTTCTTTTTGATAAATGAACATGTGAATCTGCTTTCAGTTATCCATATATGGTCCGGAGATTCTAACAGAAATTTGGTCATGTGGTACACTTCAAACTTTTTGCGTAGTGTTTTGCTTAATGGTTTTTAGGATTTTGCCTGCTGAAAAGGTTCTTGAGTTGCCAAGCCGGGTCAAGACATCTGAGTGTCTGACTAGTCGAGAGCTAGCTTGGACTGATCGAACCTAGTCATGTCAGCGACCCGTGTTGGGCTGGACAGTGGTGTCAAACCGGCATCATCAGGACCTGATGCGGTGGACGCGTGATTTGGTGGGCCCCGCTGCCTACTGGCACGGACCCACCTGTAAGGCGAGCGGCCAAGTGTGGCCTGGCTATATAGCCAGCTGGAACCAGTAGGTGTGCGTGTGTGGAAAAACATGTCGAGTCTCTGAACCTCTCACCTAATCTGTACCTCCTCTCTTGGAAGGAAATCCCCTTCTCCAAGTCTCGATCTCATCCCCTTCCCTTCTTCGATCCCCTTTGAAAGGATGAGCTCGTGACATTTGGTAATCAGAGCTAGGTTTTGCCCCCCCCCCAATTTTTCTTCGCTGCCACTCATACCCTCTCGATCGAGCCGTAACATCCACCGTTGCGGGTGCGGTCTTGCTCCGGCGAGATCTGCGCGAAATCCCTAGCGGGGTTGGCTGGATTTGGAGCGAGTGCGACGGCGCCGCCGAGTAAACCTTCTGCTCAGACTCGTCACATCATCACCGCCATGGCGGAATCCACGGGAGAGCTCAAGACCATGCTGCAGGCGCTCCTGAAGCGCTTCGACGAGACCACGCTTGTGAGCGACAAGCAGCGCGAGGCCTAGATCACGTTCAACACGCAGGTCTCCGCGGATCTGGCGCACATCCGCAAGCAATTGGATCTCACCCAAGCAGACGTCGACGAGGTTCGCCAGCAGCAGCGCGACCTCCCGCCCTCGCCGCCCGCAGCGGAGCGCCACCCACCGCACACCGCCGACCACCACGACGGCAACACCCAGGCCTCTGCGGTGACGTCGCTGGACCACGGCCGCGGGTTTCGCCCTCAAGGTCCAGCCATCCGCCTCGCCAACAACGGCCCTCCCCTACTACCCACTCGGCACACCATGCCGTACGGGGGCGTGGGGCAGTCCGCCGCGATCATGGCGGGCCGCAAGGCGCACATCGGGCAGCGCGAGGAGTACACGGTCAAGCCGCCGAAGCACGACTTCCCTCACTTCGAGGGCGACGCGCCCAGCCTCTGGATCGACCGCTGCCTCACCTACTTCGACATGTACTGTGTTCCTCTGCACAGCTGGGTCACCACGGCCTCCCTCTACATCGATGGCCACGCCGCGCACTGGTACCAGGCGTACCGTCAGACACATCGCTCGCCGACATGGGAAGAATTCGCTGCGGCCGTCATCAGCGAATTCGCACCAGATGAATTCAAGATGGAGATGCATAAGTTGCTGCAACTTCGACAAACCAGCACCGTGGCCGAGTACAGGACGGCGTTCGAGACCCATATGTACCACCTGCTCGCCCTGGATGCCACGCTCAACCACAAGCTGTTCGTCACACAGTTCCTGTTGGGTTTGCGCGATGATTTGCGGGCTGCGGTCCGCCTCCAAGAGCCATCGAGCATCACACGCGCGATAGTGCTGGCCTAGATCGCGGAAGAAGAGGCCAACACGTAACGTGCTCAACCACGAATCATTCCGGCAGGGCGACCTCCACCACCACCACCACCACCACCACTGCCGCTTCCAGCCCGCGCGGTGGGGGCACCCAGGCCGGGCGGCGCAGCGGCTCCCAATGACGACCTGGCGCGCGAACGGCAACTGCGTGAGCATCGCCGCGCCAACGGACTCTGCTTCAAATGCGGTGATTGCTACTCCCGTGACCATCGATGCAAGCTGGCCACACAACTGCTAACGATCCAAGTGGGCGACTATGGGGAAGTGCTTACTGACGATGCGGTGCACGCCCTGGACTTGCTTGAAGCCCCGGTGGAGCAGGACCCCGCGTCGGAGTGCTGTGTGCTCTCCACCCACGCGGTCGCCGGTACCGAGTCGCCGCGCACTATCCGTCTGCGTGCGCTAGTCGGCAATCAAGTCATGTTGCTGTTGGTGGACTCAGGGAGCACGCACAGCTTTGTCTCCAAGGCGTTCGCCGACCGCGTGCACGCTCCAACCGTTTCAGTGCCCGCAGTGGAGGTTCGTGTGGCCAATGGAGAGCGCATGACCTGTAATAGCATGGTGCAAGGCCTGAACTGGTGGATTCAGGGCCACACCTTCACCACCGATATGCGACAACTGGAGTTGGGTGCTTACGACGGCGTGCTCGGCATGGACTGGTTGGAGCAGTTCAGCCCGATGAGTTGCCACTGGATCGACAAGACGCTGACCTTCGAGCACAACGGCGCCATGATCACGCTACAAGGTGTTCGACCCAAGCAGCACGAGCGGGTGGAGGAAATCGAGCCAGATCAATTGCGCAAATGGCAAGCCGGCAACGACATTTGGTACATGGCCGTACTGGATTTGCCCCGCTCACCTGAGCCGCAGGCGACCAAGATCCCACCAAGTGTGCAGAGCGTCCTAACGGACTTCGTGGATGTGTTCGCTGAACCCAAGGGCCTACCTCCTCACCGTCGCTACGATCATGCCATCACCCTGGTGGACAACGCGCGCCCCGCGAACTCGCGGACGTACCGTTACTCGCCCTTGCAGAAGGACGAGATCGAGCGCCAAGTTCAAGAGATGCTCCAGTCGGGTGTCATCGAACATAGTATGAGCCCATTCGCCGCGCCCGTGCTCCTCGTCAAGAAGAAGGACGGCACCTGGCGCTTTTGCGTCGACTATCACCGGCTCAACGACGCTACGGTCAAGAACAAATTTCCCCTACCCATAGTGGACGAACTACTCGACGAGCTGGTTGGAGCAACGTTCTTCTCCAAGCTGGATCTCCGCGCTAGCTACCACCAGATTCGCATGCGCGCAGGCGACGAAGAGAAGACGGCGTTCAAGATGCACCACGGCCACTTCCACTTCAAGGTCATGCCATTCGGGCTGACGAACGCGCCGGCCACGTTCCAGTGCCTGATGAACGCAATCTTTGCCAAGTACGTGCGCAAGTTCGTCATTATATTCTTGGATGACATCTTGATCTTCAGTGAAACACTGAAGGAGCACCTGGAACATCTTCGCCTCGTCCTCGCTCTGCTTCGAGAGCACCAACTGTACGCCAAGGAATCCAAGTGCTCATTCGTGCAAGACAGCATCTCCTACCTCGGCCATATCATCTCCAAGGACGGCGTCGCCATGGATCCTGAGAAGACGCAAGCGATGGTGGCATGGCCGACACCAACAACTGCCCACTGAGCTACGCGGCTTCCTCGGCCTCACAGGCTACTACCGCAAGTTTATCGCACACTACGGCATCATTGCCAAGCCGCTCACAAGCCTACTCACCAAGAAGGGCTTCGAGTGGACCGAGAAGGCACAGGTGGCATTCGATCTCCTCAAGCGCGCCATGGTGACCGCGCCAGTGCTCGCGCTCCCCGATTTCGCCAGACCGTTCGCGATCGAGATGGACGCGTGCGACACCGGCGTCAGCGCGGTGCTGGCACAGGACGGACACCCGGTGGCGTTTCTCAGCAAGGCCCTGGGAGTGCGCAATCAGAAGCTGTCGGCGTACGAGAAGGAGTTCCTCGCCGTCATGATGGCCGTCGAGAAATGGCGCGCGTATCTGCAACGGGGCCCCTTCACCATCGTCACAGACCACAAGAGCCTCTCCAACTTGCAAGATCAGCAGCTCGCCACGGATTTGCAACGCAAGGCCATGGCCAAGCTGGTGGGCCTACAGTTCCAGTTCCGCTATAGACGCGGCAGCGACAATGGAGCCGCGGACGCACTCTCTCGCGTGGGCGCGACCCTGAACCTGGACGCGCTCTCCATCTGCCAGCCAGCATGGGTGCAAGAGGCGGCCAACTCCTACGCCATGGACGCCGACGCGCAGGATCGCCTGGCGCGCCTTGCGATCCACAACCCCGATGACGACTGCTACGAGCTCTACAAAGGGCTCATCCGCAAGCAAGAGCGCTTGTGGATCAGTAAGAACACGGCTCTTCGCACCAAGATCATCAGCGCTCTGCACGACAGTGCGCTCGGTGGCCACTTCGGCGCGATGGCCACCTACTAGCGCATCAAGAAGCTCTTCATCTAGGACGGATTGAAGACCGACGTCTCCGACTACGTGCGACAGTGCTCCGTGTGCCAGCATGCCAAGCACGAGCAGTCCAAGCCGGCGGGCACGCTGGCGCCCCTGCCCGTGCCAACTAAACCCTGGCGCGACCTCACCATGGATTTCATGGAGGGGTTGCCATCATCAGAGGGCTTCGACTCCATCATGGTGGTCGTGGATCGGCTGACCAAATCGGCACACTTCATCCCACTTCGGCACCCGTTCAAGGCTCCCCAAGTCGCCAAGGTCTTCTGGGATCAGATCGTCAAGCTGCATGGCATCCCCAGCTCCATCATCTCCGACCGCGACCGTGTCTTCACCAGCGCGCTCTGGCGTGAACTCTTCGCCAGCGCAGGCACCAAGCTGCTCTTCTCCACGGCTTACCACCCCCAAACGGACGGCCAGAGCGAACGCGTCAACCAGTGCATGGAGATGTACCTGCGTTGTGCTGTGCACGACTCGCCCAAGCAATGGCGCCGCTGGCTACCTACAGCGGAATTCTGGTACAACTCGTCGTTCCACTCCTCAATCAAGTGCACCCCCTTCAAAGCTCTGTATGGCGTTGAACCCAATCTGGGCGGCATGACACTTTGGGATGACAAGACGGTGCCCATGATCGATGTGTGAGCCCTGGGACTGGGGCCTGCACACAGCGCGGCTGCGAGACCAAATCCTTCGCGCCCAACATCGCTTCAAGAAGTAGGCGGACAAGCATCGCTCCGAGCGCTCCTTCGAGGTGGGCGACAGGGTTCTTCTCAAGCTCCAGCCCTACGCGCAGTCTTCAGTGGTGAACAGACCATGCGCCAAGTTGGCATACAAGTTCTTCGGGCCATTTGTGGTGCTGGACAGGATCGGCAAGTTGGCATACAAACTGGAGCTGCCAGCGGACAGCAGAATCCACCCCGTCTTCCACGTCTCTCAGCTCAAGTCGTTCACCCCCAACTACACACCGGTCTTCTCCGAGCTGCCACGACCGCCCGACCTCGCCGGCCACGACGACGAACCAGTGGAGATTGTCGAGCGCCGCATGGTCAAGCGGGGCACCAGCGCTCTGGTGCAAGTCAAGGTGCGGTGGCGCAGCGGCGAGGCAGCGACTACTTGGGAAGACTACGACACTCTCCGCCGCCGTTTTCCTCAAGCAGCAGCCTGGAACGCACCGGCGGCTGACGATGGCGACGTTTCTGCAGATGGCGCTCGTTCTGAAGATGGCGCTTGTTCTGAAAAAGAGGGGAATGTCACACCGGCATCATCAGGACCTGATGCGGTGGACGCTTGATTCGGTGGGCCCTGCTGCCTACTGGCACGGACCCACCTGTAAGGCGAGCGGCCAAGTGTGGCCTGGCTATATAGCCAGCTGGAACCAGTAGGTGCGCGTGTGTGGAAAAACATGTCAAGTCTTTGAACCTCTCACCTAATCTGTACCTCCTCTCTTGGAAGGAAATCCCCTTCTCCAAGTCTTGATCTCATCCCCTTCCCTTCTTCGATCCCCTTTGAAAGGATGAGCTCGTGACAAGTGGGCCATCACCTTGGGCCTGGCCTGCCCTGACGGTAGCAAGGAGAAGCCCTACAAATAGCAGGAAGAGGAAAACAGAAGGCGGCTTGGACGGATGGGCTTCGGCCTAGGCTTGGCTTGGCGTGCTAGTTCTTCTCTCTCTCTATAGCTTGTCTTCCTGCTCTGCTCCCTTCCTCTCAGTTCTTCTCTGAAATTCAAGAGTTGTAACTGAATTCATGGCTGATAGAGTGAATTAGTACTGAGATCCTCACAATTGGTATCAGAGCCGTTCGATTCTCCACCAAATATCCACCCCAGAATTTTCCCCACCCAATTCCATGGATTTTCCATGACGGCGTGCCGAGCTCCTGGCGACTCTCTCGCCGGAGGGTCGGGCGACGTATGAGGTACTCAGGGCCCAGCTAGCCCGTGATGTGGCCCGGTGCTTTGCTGAGTCCAAGGCGAGGGTAGAGAAGGGCATGGAGGCGGCGCTCGGCGACCTCCACACCAAGCTGGACCAGACTATCGGCGACCTCCGCCAGAAGGTGCGTAGCGACCACGGCCGTAGGTGCGCCCTTGCTGCGGCGGCCTCTACTGCGACAACGCCTGCTATGTCGACGTCAGCTGCGAGCCATGTCTTCCCCGACCCCAATCACGGCCCCGACCTGGCATCTTTGACTTCGTCAACGATGAACACGGCCAGACCTATGCGCGTCTCGAGCAGCGGCATCACCACCGACGGGTCCCATGAGTCGGAGGTTGTTGCCTCCTCCTTCGACCCCGCTCTAGCGGCAACGGCCACGAGCATCTCCGTGTCGAGCACGACGGCCGTCGTCCCCGCATCAGGCGGTGTTCCCTCCCTCGTCACGTTGGCCACCACCCGTTCGACGAGCCCAGGAGGAGACACCGGTGCGGCACCAGACGCCAACCCTCTGGTGTCCACGGGTCCCATCGGCATGCCTGCGTCCACCATGCAGAGCGAGCCAGACCATGTGCGTGAGACGCCCATCACCTGTTCGACGCTTGGCCTCTACCCCGTCGCCAACGCCATTCAGATCAACAAGGTGCCCCTACCTGAGTTTGCTGTGTCCCCAACACGATCTGCAGCCTTCTCCATCTCCACCTTCATGGCTGCAGTGTCCGCCTCACTCGATTCAGAACTTGCTCTCGCCACGCCCACCATGTGTTCGACCGAGTGCCCTGGAGAAGAAAACAGTGAAACAAGGACCACGCCCACTTCTACAGCAGCGCCGCCGGCATCCTTGACCAGTGCTATTCCTGCTATGTGTGAGGTGAGCATAGAGGTCAATTCCATGGCTCTGATGGATATAACCAGTTCGTCTCCAATCCTCACAAAGGTCACAACCACCCAAGCATTGTCGCCTACCAAGTGTTCGACAGAAGGCCTGAACGGCAAGACCAGTGTGGCTTGTCTCAAGTATTTAGTCAGCTCACATCACCAGTTGCAGCAGGACGTGTGGCTCGCCGAGTTCAAAACTGAATTGAGGAAGAGCCGTGAGGAATTGTTGGCAGCCAGGAAGGAGATGAACTCAGTATCCTTGCTCACAATCAGGTTCCTGTTTCAGTGTGTTCCAGGTTATGGGCTATTAACATTATCATGGGATCCTGGACAGCACGCAATTGATTCGGCTGCAATTTTTTGCGATCGAGGTATCCTTGCTATTTGTCACCAGCAACTTTCGGTCCCTAATTTAATCAATTCATTGTCCACTTGTTATGGGATTCCTCAGTTCGAGCATTTGCAAGATGTGTTCACTGTATTACTACAACTATGGCGTGCTTGGTTCCAATTGTTATCTTCTTCTGACCAGGGACTATTGTTCTGGAACGGGGTGATGTGCAGGAACTGTTTCCATCCATCAATCATACGAATGACTAGCTGCCAGGAGTTGGGTCTTAATTCCTCATATACATGCCAGCATCTACAGATTGCATGGTCATTCATTTGGGAGTTCTCTAGTGTTGAATCAAGGAGGATTGCTGTCAGCTTCTTATTCGATCCAGCTTATGGTTTGGCAGTTGTTGTATCTAGTACTCGGTGCTGGGTTCTTGCATATTGTGTTGCCAATACAGTATCACTTGATTATTCTCAATTTGATGTTGAATCTGCACTAGGCATGTGTCTGCCAACCATAGTACCTCCGGCCTCTTTCCACTCTAGTCTTATGCCACTAGCTGATGCAATTTTGAGGTGTACTCATGTCAAGAAGGCCAACATGTTCCAGTTGCTCAACAACAATGACAACATTCATGTCAGCAAGGAGCAGGACAAGTCACTATTAGTACCATGTCTAGTTCATGCCATTGCTACACGGGCAGCATCTCCGTTTCAATTTCAGTATTGCTGTGAGAACTTAGGTATTTGTCAGCATCCTTATTTTCAGTGTTACATGTGTGCACCCACACCATGGGATCCAGGAAGGCACATAAACAAGTTAGGAAGCCTGGTTATGAACAGAAACTATGTGTCCATTGTCTTGTGGCCGTCGCATCCACCTGATCGAACAAAGCTTAGTGGCATGATTCCCAGTTCGTTGTTGCCTGTGGATGTGTCTCAAACACAGAGCAATTTGTTTCTGCAAGATCAGGGGACTTGGTGTGACAAGCAGTACAATAGCTGCAAAAGGATGATATGTGCAGAGACAACACAATATGCCCTGTCTCCAGCTGTGCCACATGAAGGAATATCATGCCATATATCTATGATTATTGGAATTGATGGATCTGAACATTTTCTATGTGCCGTCGCTTGGTTACTGTGTGACTACATTTTTTGTTCAAGCATGGCTGCTGACCAGTTTTGCAAGGATGCTAATGTCCAAGAAAAGGGTTGTTATGCTGAATGCAACAGTACAGTGCTTCATATGATAACTATAGATCTGATGCAGTGGAAGGATTATTTGATGTTCATTAATTTTATCTTCTTGCTGGCTGGGATACCTTTTGCACTGAAGATGGTGAGCGGTAAAGATAAATTCAGTTTTGCATTGGTGCCATGGGAAATTGCCTGGACATTTGGTCTTGCGTCAGCAAAGTATTGCTTCCCATCTTCTGTTGTCACATTTACTGCACCTTGTCGACACACTGTTGAGTTCATTTACATTGGTGCCCGCTATGATCTGAATACCTACATTGCAGTTCCTAAATTTTTGCTCGCGGTACTAATCAGCAGTGACACAAGTTTTGCACTGGATTATGGTGAAGTTCAAGCAGCCTTGCTGGCTAATTGTGTTGCTGTCAGATCGTTCGGTGTTGCCACAGTCAATGAGTTCATACATGTTCCCGCAGATAAACTGAATCCGTGCATCGTCCAAATGTTACAGTTGCAATGGGACCCAGGTGATTGCTTTGTTTCAGTTTGGCGACATGAAAAACATGCAAGCACACATGATGTCTGCCAGGGGCCTGGTATTTCTACACTTCAGACGACATGGGATCCGGGAGGTTCGACACAATATCAGTTTGTGGACAAGGCTGAAGATTGGATTTAGGAAGTTTCGCAAACTACATGGGATCCCGGTGGCATTTTGCAACATCGACTTGGGGGCAAGTCGAATCTTATGGGGGAGGGATTGTCAGCGACCCGTGTTGGGCTGGACAGTGGGCCATCACCTTGGGCCTGGCCTGCCCTGACGGTAGCAAGGAGAAGCCCTACAAATAGCAAGAAGAGGAAAACAGAAGGCGGTTTGGACGGATGGGCTTCGGCCTAGGCTTGGCTTGGCGTGCTAGTTCTTCTCTCTCTCTGTAGCTTGTCTTCCTCCTCTGCTCCCTTCCTCTCAGTTCTTCTCTAAAATTCAAGAGTTGTAACTGAATTCATGGCTGATAGAGTGAATTAGTACTGAGATCCTCACAAGTCAGGTGTCTAGTTAGGTGGGCTTCACAAAAACAGAGAGAGGGGGATTATTAGTCGAGTACCAGCAGAAAACCACCATCGCAGCCCAGGCTAGTGGACTAGGCCGTCGATGACTAAAAAACGTTCGCTGCTGCCCACAGAATTGATCATTAAAGCAACTACTATAAAATCTGCTTCTATGCTCATTTGTTGATGAGATTATTAATCAACATGAAATCTCTTCTTACCCATTTAACTTTTGTTTTTAGCTTTGGGATGGCAGACTGGAAATGGGAGCGCGAGGGACATGCTACCTCATATTTTGGCTGCCCTTGGGACTGAGATAGACATCAGCGTTATCTACCCCGGTACAAGTCGACGGAGCAAACATTCCCTGGTGTCAATGGTAGGCCTATAAAAGACCCCTCTTTTAAAATTACAGACTGCTTAGTGAAATGTATTTTGCTCGTAAAATAGACCGATGTATGCAGATATCTGTTTACTGTTATACTTATACGATCATACTCATTAGACACTTAACATGGCCTGGTTTGCTGTTTTTGCATTCAGGCTTGCTTCTATAACCAGCGCTATCTCTGTTTTGCTATCGATGGCAAGCACTGGGTCATGTATGATGACTAGACTGCTAAGGTAACCAGATATAAACCCTGCACCTACTAAAGTGAAGGTTTTTCCTGATTTTTCGCTTACTATGACCTGGCTTTTGGTCTGTCCGGGTTATTGGTGATTGGATTCAAGTGCTCATTATGTGCGAGGAAGAGGAAATGCAACCTCTGCTTCTTTTCTTTGAAGCTGCAAATTGATTTACTGTTCTTCTGTCGAAAAGTTTCGGCTTAAGGAAGTATGTTGATTTGACATGAAGCGTTGGGATGCCCTTTTTAGTTTTGGCATATTAGTCTAGTTAAATTGTTAACTGTGTCCCTTTTATGGTTTATGGTTTATGATTGGTCCACCGCATCTCGTCTAATCGCCCATATAGAACTTGGTGCAAAGTGTACAAGATATGAAATATAAACAAGTTTTGCACTAGTGTGTGACATAGCGTAAGAAGATTTGATATGGAACATGGCAATATATAATCATGGAGGAATAGATTGGTCAAGATATGACAACTGTAACAGTACTCAACTTAGATCCACGATTATCAACTAAGCATAACAACACATAGTCCGAAACATAATAATGTGTAGCAAGCCATCACACACAAATAAAGTACGGTGCAAGATTCTTAAAGAGTTTCACAAACTCGGATAAACTTCGCCTCAAGGACTCGCTCCCTTAACCCCTCCCTTCCCGTAAGCGTCCGAGAGGCAAACCCTAGCGACGCAGTCGTCGGGGCTCCCTCCTCCGTCCCTCGCCGCCGCCAGAGGGCGTGGCCGCCGGCAGAGAGTCCGTGTCTCCTCACGCGGGGGTCTTGGCGCGGGTCGAGGCTCCTCGCCTGTGGATAGTGTCGGGGCCGGGAAGGTGGTGGTGACGGGCGACGCAGAGGAGGTGTTGCCTTGGGAGGTAGTGGGAGGGATGGGAGGTGGCGATGCGGTTAGTCCACCCATCACCAGCAGCGGTGCCGGTTGTTGACGGGGTCCGCTCCTGCTTCACCCCTTCTCCGACCTGGTGGCTCCCCGGTCGATCTGGCCGGTTCGGTCGCTGGTGGCTCTATCAGAGCTTGGAGCATGGTGGTATGTTCATCGCCACAGCCATGGAAGGCGTATGGGACCTCAGGTGTCCTAGGCGATGGCTAGGTGGTGGGAGGGGTGGTGCTCATGGGTGGATTTTGCGGCTTAGGTGCAAGCGGCTAGCAGCCATGGCCGCGTGGGCGGTGTGGTGGCTAGCGGTTTGACGGTTTGTGGCATGTGCAACTACACACCGTGGGCAAAGGTGGAGCATACCTGCTAGGTGAAAACCCTGCCTGGCCTTGGCACGACCGACAGAGGCGGCGTCGCGCCTGTGGACGTCGCCAACTTCTTGAAGTCTCTGTTTTGGTTGCTCCCTTTCCCTTTGTTGTGCTCCGGATAAAAATCTAGACCTTTGGATCGGGCGGTGGCGGTGCCTCGATGCCATGTCCTTCCTGAAGGCACCATGTTGGAGCCCACGGTTTCATCGAATACTAACTTCACCTCTTCACGGTATCACCGGAAGGGCTCCAGCTGCTCCGTAGCGATGCCTACTGTCATTTTGTAGTCTACTTCGAGTCATGCGGGTGTTGTTGTTGTAGCTCTTGGGCACCTTTGTATCTGGTCTTGGATGAGTATGGGTGTTGGTGTGTTGGGTTGTGGTTGTATCGGTCTGTTGTTGGTTGTTGCTTTATATATAAAGTAGGGCGAAAGCCTTTTTCGGTAAACTCAGATAAGAAGTAAATCAAGGAGCGGGAGCTTGTGATCATCCAACTCCCAACAAAATAAAAATCTAGGGCAACCTAATAGAACTTAATTATCCCCTTCTGGCATCAAGACATGAAAAAGGGTAAGGAGTTGAATGGACCGTTTTGAAGGAAATTATGTTGATACTTGGATTTCATGAAAATTGGATCAATTTGATAATGCAATGTGTGTCCACTGATGAGTATCAGGTTCGTTTTAACTCTGAAGAAAGTAAGAGTTTTAAGCCCATAAGAGGATTAAGACAGGAGGATTATTTGTCTCCTTATCATTTTTGTAATGTGAGGAGGGTCTAGCTACTCTTTTAGGGCATGTGAAGGAGAATAGTAATATTTATTGAGTTGAGGTTTGCGGAGAGGCCCCTTCTATACCAACCTTCTATTTGCTAATGACTCTTTAATCCTCATGAAAGCTAATCAAGTCTTTGAAATTGATTATGGATTCTTGTTGTGCAGCCTCATGCAATTGGTGAGTGGAAAAATTGGGCATCTTCTTCGGCCCAAGTTCAGGAATGGAGACTCGAGATCAAATTTGAACATTTTCTATATCATGACAGAGGCTCTCAGTGATAGATATTTAGGCGATTTGGGCTTGCCTGCCTCTATGGGTATGACAAAACAAATTTTCTTCAATATCTTGTTGATTGAGTTAATATGAGAAATAATGGACGGAAATAAGATTACATACATTGGAGGGAAGGAAGTTCTCAAATCTTCAATATCTTGTTGATTGTGTTATGCTATGTCAGTCTAAAAAAATCCTAAACAAACTTGTGAAGGAAAAGCTGTCGCGATGTCACATTATTGGTGGCGAGATGAGGACAATCAGAAGAGGATACACTGGATGGATTTGTTGAAGATGTGTGTTCTTAAGAGCCAAGATGTATGGGACTTCATGATATCTAGTGCTTTATGAAGGAAATATGCCCTAGAGGCAATAAAAAGTTATTATTTATTTCCTTATTTCATGATAAATGTTTATTATACATGCTAGAATTGTATTAACCAAAAACTTAGTACATGTGTGAATACATAAACAAAACATAGTGTCCCTAGTATGCCTCTACTTGACTAGCTCGTTAATCAAAGATGGTCATGTTTCCTAACCATAGACATGTGTTGTCATTTGATGAATGGGATCACATCATTAAGAGAATGATGTGATGGACATGACCCATCCGTTAGCTTAGCATTATGATCGTTACAGTTTCATTGCGACTACTCTCTTCATGACTTATACATGTTCCTCAGACTATGAGATTATGAAACTCCCGAGTACCGTAGGAACACTTTGTGTGCTACCAAATGACACAACATAAATGGGTGATTATAAAGGTGCTCTATAGGTGTCTCTGAAGGTGTTTTTTGGTTGGCATGGATCGAGATTAGGATTTGTCACTCCGTGTTTCGGAGAGGTATCTCTGGGCCTCTCGGTAATACTCATCACTATAAGCCTTGCAAGCATTGTGACTAATGAGTTAGTTGCGGGATGAAGTATTATGGAACAAGTAAAGAGACTTGCCGGTAACGAGATTGAACTAGGTATGATGATACCGACGATCGAATCTCGGGCAAGTAACATACCGATGACAAAGAAACAACGTATGTTGTTATGCGGTTTGACCGATAAAGATGTTCGTAAAATATGTAGGAGCCAATATGAGCATCCAGGTTCCGCTATTGGTTATTGACCGGAGATGTGTCTTGGTCATGTCTACATAGTTCTCGAACCCGTAGGGTCCGCACGCTTAACATTCGATGACGATTTGTATTATGAGTTATGTGATTTGATGACCGGAGTTTGTTCGGAGTCCCGGATGAGATCACGGACGTGACGAGGAGCCTCGAAATGGTCGAGACGTAAAGATCGATATATTGGAAGGCTATATTCGGACATTGGAAAGGTTCCGAGTGATTCGGGTATTTTTTTGGAGCACCGGAGAGCTACGGGAATTCATTGGGGGAAGTAATGGGCCTTAATGGGCCATACGGGAAAGGAGAGAAGGGCCTCAAGGGGTGGCCGCCCCCCTCCCCCCATGGGCTGATCCGAATTGTACTAGGAGGGGGCGGCGCCCCCCTCCTTCCTTCTCCCCTCTTCCTCCTTCCCTCCTTCTCCTACTAGGAATAGGAAAGAGGAGGGGAATCCTACTTGGACTGGGGAGTCCTAGTAGGATTCCCCATACCTAGTGCGCCCCCCTTGGACCGGCCACCTCTTCCCTCCCCTCCTTTATATACGTGGCCGGGGGCACCCCATTGACACACAAGTTGATCTTTTAGCCGTGTGTGGTGCCCCCCTCCACAGTTACACACCTCGGTCACATCGTCTTAGTGCTTAGGCAAAGCCCTGCGCCGGTAACTTCATCATCACCATCACCACACTATCGTGCTGACGAAACTCTCCCTCAGCCTTAACTGGATCAACAGTACGAGGGACGTCATCGAGCTGAACGTTTGCTGAACGCGAAGGTGCCGTACGTTCGGTACTTGATCAGTTGGATCGCGAAGTGATATGTCTCCGTCGTATCTATAATTTTTGATTGTTCCATGCCAATATTATTCAACTTTCATATACTTTTGGCAACTTTTTATACTATTTTTGGGACTAACATATTGATCCAGTGCCAGTTCCTGTTTGCTGCATGTTTTATGTTTCACAGAAACCCCATATCAAACGGAGTCCAAACGGGATAAAAATGGACGGAGAATATTTTTGGAATATTTATGATTTTTGGGAAGAAAAAACAACACGAGGCGGTGCCTGAGGGGGCCACGAGGCAAGGGGGCGCGCCCCTGACCCTCGTGGGCACCCCGTAAGGCGGTTACTGCTCTTCGTTGGCCACAAGAAAGCTAATTTTCGGAGAAAGATCTTGGCAAAGGTTTCAATCCAATCGGAGTTACGGATCTCCGGATATATAAGAAACGGTGAAAGGGCAGAATCTGGGAACGCATAAACAGAGAGAGACAGAGAGACAGATCCAATCTCGGAGGGGCTCTCGCCCCTCCCACACCATGGAGACCATGGACCAGAGGGGAAACCCTTCTCCCATCTAGGGAGAAGGTCAAGGAAGAAGAAGAAGAAGGGGGTCTCTCCCGGGGGCCATCATCATCACCGCAATCTACACCAACACCTCCATCATCTTCACCAACATCTCCATCACCTTCCCCCATCTATATTCAGCGGTCCACTCTCCCGCAACCCGTTGTACCCTCTACTTGAACATGGTGCTTTATGCTTCATATTATTATCCAATGATGTGTTGCCATCCTATGATGTCTGAGTAGATTTTCGTTGTCCTATTGGTGATTGATGAATTGCTATGATTGGTTTAATTTGCTTGTGGTTATGTTGTTGTCCTATTGTGCCCTCCGTGTCGCGCAAGCGTGAGGGATTCCCGCTGTAGGGTGTTGCAATACGTTCATGATTCGCTTATAGTGGGTTGCTTGAGTGACAGAAGCATAAACCCGAGTAAGGGGGTTGTGGCGTATGGGATAAAGGGGACTCGATGCTTTAAGGCTATGGTTGGGTTTTACCTTAATGATCTTTAGTAGTTGAGGATGCTTGCTAGAGTTCCAATCATAAGTGCATATGATCCAAGAAGAGAAAGTATGTTAGCTTATGCCTCTCCCACATAAAACTTGTTATCGGTCTAGTAAGGTAGTCAATTGCTTAGGGACAATTTCACAACTCCTACCACCACTTTTCCACACTCGCTATATTTAATTTATTGTTTCTTTATCTAAATAGCCCCTAGTTTATATTTACGCGTTCTTTATTATCTTGCAAACTTATCCAACAACACCTACAAAGTACTTCTAGTTTCATACTTGTTTTAGGTAGCGAACGTTAAGCGTGCGTAGAGTTGTATCGGTGGTCGATAGAACTTGAGGGAATATTTGTTCTAACTTTAGCTCCTCGTTGGTTTCGACACTCTTACTTATCGAAAGAGGCTACAATTGATCCCCTATACTTGTGGGTTATCAAGACCTTTTTCTGGCGCCGTTGCTGGGGAGTCATAGTGTGGGTGAATATTCTCGTGTGTGCTTGTTTGCTTTATCACTAAGTAGATTTTATTTGCTGTTCTAAGTTGTTCTATATCTTTAGTTATGGATATGGAACAAGAAATACCAAAAAAATAGGTGTACTTGCTACTCATGGAGATGGGGAACCTCCTAAAACCCTCGATGCTGGTTATGTGAAAAATATTATGTACTACTTTAATAATCCTAATAAACCCGATTCAATTATGTAATGGGAGACACGTTAGATCAACGTGAATACTTTAGGGATTATCACTTGACCGAAAAAGGGAAACTATTATGGGATTAAATTCATATGTTGCATTGGTATGCTCGGGAACTATGCTTGAGATATGATTATACTTGTTGCTCTAGGATGAAGGCTCCACACCTTCCCTTTTCATGCAAATTCAATGATGATAAAACCTTGGATTCTTATGCTAATGGTATATGTGATTACTATGATGTGGGACAAATAGAAGAATTCGTTGCTTTTATGGGTGCTTATGAAATTGAATCTTTGTCTAAAGAATGTGAAAATCTTGATGATGTTGTTTACAGACCTGAAAATTTTGCTATACTTAAATATTGTTATGAGAATTATGAATACAATTCCGATATTGATGCATTTATTGAGAAAGTCTCCGTTGTCCAAGAAGAGACTAATATTTTGCAAGAGTCTATGGAAGAAGAAATTGATGAAACTGTGAGCTCATTGGATGAAAAAGATGATGAGGAGAGCGAAGAACAAAAGGAGGGAGAGCGGATTAGCTACCCGTTCCTACCTTCTATTGACAGTAACTCTTCAACTCATACATTGTTTAATTTCCCTTCGTGCTTACCGAAGGATGAATGTTATGATGATTGTTATGATCCCGTTGATTCTCTTGAAATACCCCTTTTTGATGATGCTTGCTATGCTTGTGGCCAAGATGCCAATATGAATTATGCTTATGGAGATGAACTTGCTATAGTTCCTTATGTCAAACATGAAATTGTTTCTATTGCACCCACGCATGATAGTCCTATTATGTTTTTGAATTCTCTCAACTACAATATATCAGAGAAGTTTGCTCATATTAAGGATTATATTGATGGGTTGCCTTTTACCGCTACACATGGTAATTTTGATAGATATAATATGCATGTGCTTGCTGCTCCTACTTGCAATTATTATGAGAGAGGAACTATATCTCCACCTCTCTATGTTTCCAATATGATAAAATTGCAAGAAACTGTTTATACTATGCATTGGCCTTTACTATGTGTGCATGAATTGTTATTTTATGACATGCCGATGCATAGGAAGAGAGTTAGACTTCGTTGTTGCATGATATATGTTACTTTGTGCTCACTACTAAATTACAAATCATTGTTAATTAAAATTGGCTTTGATATACCTTGGGATCCGGGTGGATCCATTACTTGAGGACTATATGCCTAGCTTAATGGCTTTAAAGAAAGCGCTTCCAGGGAGACAACCTGGAAGTTTTAGAGAGTCATTTATTTCTGTTGAGTGCTTTTATATAGTTTAAAAACAAAAAAATAAAGAGGGGAACCCAAAACTTTTCAAAAAGGAAAGTGAAAGTGAGAAAGACAGGCATTGTTGAAGTGAGAGAGCTCCTTGAACTTTGTTCATGCTCACAGAAATTTTGTGAATCTTGATTACAGAAACTTTTCAACAAAAACAATTATCCCCTTGTACAATTTCATTGTATTATAAAAATAATGTGCCAAGGTTTGCCTTTAGGATGTTTACAATGCTTGTTGGTTTGTGCGGTGCAGGACAGAAACTTTGGCTGTAGTGCACGATTTTACATTTTTTACTGGAACGTCAAACGGTTCTGAAACTTTTTGCACAGTCTTTATATACAATTTTTTTATTTTTACTAATTTTTCTAGAATTTTTGGGGTACCATAAGTATGGTGAATGTTCATATTCCTACAGACTGTTCTGTTTTTGATAGATTCTGTTTTTGATGCATAGTTTGCTTGTTTTGATGAAACTATCAATTTCTATCAGTGGATTAAGCCATGGAAAAGTTATATTACAGTAGCTACAATGCAAAAATAAAATATTAATTGGTTTGCAAAAGTACTTAGAGTTGTGATTTGCTTTATTATACTAACGGATTTTACCGAGTTTTCTGTTGAAGTTTTGTGTGGATGAAGTGTTCGAATATCGAGGAGGTCTCGATATGAGGAAAAGGAGGAGAGGCAAGAGCTCAAGCTTGGGGATGCCCAAGGCACCCCAAGTAAATATTCAAGGAAACTCAAGCGTCTAAACTTGGGTATGCCCCGAAAGGCATCCCATCTTTCTTCAACAAGTATCAGTATGTTTTCGGATTCGTTTTGTTCATGCGATATGTGCAAATCTTGGAGCGTCTTTT
Source organism: Triticum timopheevii (assembly GCA_963921465.1). Classification (NCBI taxonomy): domain Eukaryota; kingdom Viridiplantae; phylum Streptophyta; class Magnoliopsida; order Poales; family Poaceae; genus Triticum; species Triticum timopheevii. The sequence goes on from OY997270.1 coordinate 318,326,905, forward strand.
GCATTTAGTTTTCACTTTTATTTTATGCACCATGATGGTATGAGATAGTCCTTGGTTTATTGAATGCTCATTGCACTTCACTTAAATCTTTTGAGTATGGCTTTATAGAATGCTTCATGTGCTTCACTTATATCTTTTGAGGTTTGGATTGCCTGTTTCTCTTCACATAGAAAACTGCCATTTTTAGAATGCTCTTTTGCTTCACTTATATTTGTTAGAGAGTGGGCATATATTTTGTAGAAATAATTAAACTCTCTTGCTTCACTTATATCTATTTAGAGAGATGACAGGAATTGGTCATTCACATGGTTAGTCATAAAATCCTACATAAACTTGTAGATCGTTGAATATGATATGTTTGATTCCTTGCAATAGTTTTGCGATATAGAGATGATAATATGAGGGAGGTTCTAGTAGATGGTTGTGTTTAGTAAGGATATTGGTGTTAAGGTTTGTGATTCCCGAAGCATGCACGTATGGTCTCCTAACTATGTAACCAAATTGAAGCGCATTGTATTTTGATTGTTTATCTTTCCGTGAAGGTCAGGGGCGCACGATGGTTAACTCCTACCAATCTCCCCCCTAGGAGCATGCGTAGTAGTACTTTGCTTCGAGGGCTAATAAAATTTTGCAATAAGTATATGAGTTCTTTATGACTAATGTGATTCCATGGATTATATGCACTCGCATCCTTCCATCATTGCTAGCCTCCTCGGTATTGTGCATTGCCCTTTCTCACCTCGAGAGTTGGTGCAAACTTTGCCGGTGCATCCAAACCCCGTGATATGATACGCTCTATCACACATAAGCCTCCTTATATCTTCCTCAAAACAACCACCATACCTACCTATCATGGCATTTCCATAGCCATTCCGAGATATATTGCCATGCAACTTCCATCATCATCATATACATGACTTGAGCATTCATTGTCATATTGCTTTGCATGATTGTAAGACAGCTAGCATGATGTTTTCATGGCTTGTCCATTTTTTGATGTCATTGATACACTAGATCATTGCACATCCCGGTACACCGCCGGAGGCATTCTTATAGAGTCATATTTTTTTTCTAATATCGAGTTGTAATATCGAGTTGTAATATCGAGTTGTAAGTAAATAAAAGTGTGATGATCATCATTACTAGAGCATTGCCCCATAAAAAAAGAGGCCAAAGAAGCCTAAATAAAAAGGGGGGCAAAGAAGCCCGCCCAAAAAAACAAAAAATAAAAGAAAGGGGCAATGTTACTATCCTTTTACCACACTTGTGCTTTAGAGTAGCACCATGTTCTTCGTATAGAGAGTCTCTTAAGTTATCATTTTCATATACTAGTGGGAATTTTCATTATAGAACTTGGCTTGTATATTCCGATGGTGGGCTTCCTCAAATGCCCGAGGTCTTCATGAGCAAGCAAGTTGGATGCACACCCACTTAGTTTTCAGTTTGAGCTTTCATACACTTATAGCTCTAGTGCATCCGTTGCATGGCAATCCCCACTCCTCACATTGACATCAATTGATGGGCATCTCCATAGCTCGTTGATTAGTCGCGTCGATGTGAGACTTTCTCCCTTTTTGTCTTCCCCACACAACCTCCACCATCATACTCTATTCCACCTATAGTGCTATATCCATGGCTTGCACTCATGTATTGCGTGAAGGTTGAAAAGGCTGAAGCGCGTTAAAAAGTATGAACCAATTGCTTCGCTGACAGCATGAGGGGTACCTTGTGTTAAGAAAAGGGAGCATAAAAGACTATATTATTTTGTAGGGATAACGTTCTTTAGCATTGATATTTTGAAAGGCATGATTGTTTGTTGGGATGAATGACTATTATGGTTTTTATGTCAAATGATAGACTATTACTTTGAATCACTCGTGTCTTAATATTCATTCCATGATTAGATTACATGATCAAGATTATGCTAGGTAGCATTCCACATCAAAAAATATCTTTTTATCATTTACCTACTTGAGGACGAGCAGGAATTAAGCTTGGGGATGCTGATACGTCTCCGTCGTATCTATAATTTTTGATTGTTCCATGCCAATATTATTCAACTTTCATATACTTTTGGCAACTTTTTATACTATTTTTGGGACTAACATATTGATCCAGTGCCCAGTGCCAGTTCCTGTTTGTTGCATGTTTTATGTTTCGCAGAAACCCCATATCAAACGGAGTCCAAACGGGATAAAAAACGGATGGAGAATATTTTTGGAATATTTATGATTTTTGGGAATAAAAATCAACGTGAGACGGTGCCAGAGGGGGCCATGAGGCAGGGGGGCGCACCCCTGACCCTCGTGGGCACCCCGTAAGGCGGTTACTGCTCTTCGTTGGCCGCAAGAAAGCTAATTTTTGGAGAAAAATCTTGGCGAAGGTTTCAATCCAATCGGAGTTACGGATCTCCGGATATATAAGAAACGGTGAAAGGGCAGAATCTGGGAACGCAGAAACAAAGAGAGACAAAGAGACAGATCCAATCTCGGAGGGGATCTCGCCCCTCCCACGCCATGGAGACCATCGACCAGAGGGGAAACCCTTCTCCCATCTAGGGAGAAGGTCCAGGAAGAAGAAGAAGAAGGGGGGCTCTCTCCCCCCTGCTTCCGGTGGGGCGGAACACCGCCGAGGGCCATCATCATCACCGCGATCTACATCAACACCTCCATCATCTTCACCAAGATCTCCATCACCTTCCCCCATATATATTTAGCGGTCCACTCTCCCGCAACCCGCTTTACCCTCTACTTGAACATGGTGCTTTATGCTTCATATTATTATCCAATGATGTGTTGCCATCCTGTGATGTCTGAGTAGATTTTTGTTGTCCGATCGGTCATTGATGAATTGCTATGATTGGTTTAATTTGCTTGTGGTTATGTTGCTGTCCTATTGTGCCCTCCGTGTCACGCAAGCGTGAGGGATTCCCGCTATAGGGTGTTGCAATACGTTCATGATTCGCTTATAGTGGGTTGCTTGAGTGACAGAAGCATAAACCCGAGTAAGGGGGTTGTGGCGTATGGGATAAAGGGGACTCGATGCTTTAATTCTATGGTTGGGTTTTACATTAATGATCTTTAGTAGTTGCGGATGCTTGCTAGAGTTCCAATCATAAGTGCATATGATCCAAGAAGAGAAAGTATGTTAGCTTATGCCTCTCCCACATAAAGCTTGCTATCGGTCTAGTAAGGTAGTCAATTGCTTAGGGACAATTTCACAACTCCTACCACCACTTTTCCACACTCGCTATATTTACTTTATTGCTTCTTTATCTAAACAACCCCTAGTTTATATTTACGCGTTCTTTATTATCTTGCAAACTTATCCAACAACACCTACGAAGTACTTCTAGTTCCATACTTGTTTTAGATAAAGCGAACATTAAGCGTGCGTAGAATTGTATCGGTGGTCGATAGAACTTGAGGGAATATTTGTTCTACCTTTAGCTCCTCGTTGGGTTCGACACTCTTACTTATTGAAAGAGGCTACAATTGATCCCCTATACTTGTGGGTTATCACGAAGACGTTCGACTACATCAACCGCCTTACTTAAACGCTTCCGCTTTCGGTCTATGAGGGTACGTGGACACACTCTCCCCTCTCATTGCTATGCATCTCCTAAATAAATATTGCGTGATCGTAGGAATTTTTTAAAATTACCGCATTCCCCAACAGTGGCATCCGAGGCAGGTCTATGCGTATATGTTATATGCACGAGTAGAACACAAGTGAGTTTTGGGCGATAATAGTCATACTGCTTACCAGCATGTCATACTTTGAATCAGCGGTATTGTTGGCTGAAACGGCCCAGACCGACTTTACATGACCGCGTTCATGAGACTCGTTCTACCGACGTGCCTCGCACACAAGTGGCTAGTGGGTGTCTGTTTCTTCAACTTTAGTTGAATCGAGTTTGACTACGCCCGGTCCTTGTTGAAGGTTAAAACATCACACTTGACGAAAAAACATTGTGGTTTTTATGCATAGGTAAGACAGTTCTTGCTAGAAGCCCATAGCAGCCACATAGAACTTCCAACAACAAAGTAGAGGACGTCTAACTTGTTTTGCAGGGCTTGCTGTGATGTGATATAGTCAAGGCATGATGTGATATAAATTGTTGTATGAGATGATCCTATTTTGTAACAAAGTTATCAGCAACTGGCAGTAGCCATATGGTTGTCGCTTTATTGTATGCAATGCAATCGCCATGTAATTGTTTTACTTTATCACTAAGCGGTAGTGATAGTCGTAGTAACAATAGTTGGCGAGACGACGACGATGCTACGATGGAGATCAAGGTGTCGTGACGGTGACGATGGAGATCATGACGATGCTTCAATGATGGAGATCATGAACACAAGATGGTGATGGCCATATCATGTCACATATTTTGATTGCATGTGATGTTTATCTTTTATGCATCTTATTTTGCTTAGTATGGCGGTAGCATTATAAGATGATCCCTTACTAAATTTCAAGGTATAAGTGTTCTCCCTGAGTATGCACCATTGCGACAGTTCTTCGTCCGAGACACCACATGATGATCTGGTGTGATAAGCTCTACGTTCACGTACAATGGGTGCAAGCCAGTTTTGCACACGCAGAATACTCGGGTTAAACTTGACGAGCCTAGCATATGCAGATATGGCCTCGGAACACTGGAGACCAAAAGGTCGAGTGTGAATCATATTGTAGATATGATCAACATAGTGATTTTCACCATTGAAAACTACTGCATCTCACGTGATGATCGGACATGGTTTAGTTGATTTGGATCACGTGATCATTTAGATGACTAGAGGGATGTCTATCTAAGTGGGAGTTCTTAAGTAATATGATTAATTGAACTTTAATTTATCATGAACTTAGTCTTGATAGTATTTTGCAAATTGTGTTGTAGATCAATAGCTCGCGTTATAGCTTCCCTATGTTTTTTATACGTTCCTAGAGAAAATTAAGTTGAAAGATGATAGTAGCAATGATGCGGACTGGGTCTGTGATCTGAGGTGTATCCTGATTGCTACATAGAAGAATTGTGTCCTTGATGCACCGTGCTACGTCTTGAGCTTGCGTTGGTTTTCCTCGAAGAGGAGAGGGTGATGCAGCAGAGTAGCGTAAGTATTTCCCTCAGTTTTTGAGAACCAAGGTATCAATCTAGTAGGAGGCTCCTCAAAAGTCCCACGCACCTACACAAACAAACAAAGAACTCGCAACCAATGCAATAAAGGGGTTGTCAATCCCTTCATGAACACTTGCGAAAGTGAGATCTAATAAAGATAGTAAGATAAGATAGATATATTTTTGGTATTTTATAATATAGATGCAAAAGGTAAAGATGCTAATAAAGGTAGATTGGAAGCAAATATGATAAGAGATAGACCCGGGGGCCATAGGTTTCACTAGTGGCTTCTCTCAAGATAGCATAAGTATTACGGTGGGTGAACAAATTACTGTCGAGCAATTGATAGAAAAGCAAATAATTATGAGATTATCTAGGCATGATCATGTATATAGGCATCACGTCCGCAACAAGTAGACCGACTCCTGCCTGCATCTACTATTATTACTCCACACATCGACCGACTCCTGCCTGCATCTAGAGTATTAAGTTCATAAGAATAGAGTAACGCATTAAGCAAGATGACATGATGTAGAGGGATAAACTCAAGCAATATGATATAAACCCCATCTTGTTATCCTCGATGGCAACAATACAATACGTGCCTTGCAACCCTTTCTGTCACTGGGTAAGGACACCGCAAGATTGAACCCAAAGCTAAGCACTTCTCCCATGGCAAGAAAGATCAATCTAGTAGGCCAAACCAAACTGATAATTCGAAGAGACTTGCAAAGATAACTCAATCATACATAAAAGAATTCAGAGAAGATTCAAATATTATTCATAGATAAACTTGATCATAAACCCACAATTCATCGGATCTCGACAAACACACCACAAAAAGAGTTTACATCGAATAGATCTCCACAAGAGAGGGGGAGAACATTGTATTGAGATCCAAAAAGAGAGAAGAAGCCATCTAGCTAATAACTATGGACTAGTAGGTCTGTGGTAAACTACTCACAACTCATCGAAGGGGCAAGGATGTTGATGTAGAAGCCCTCCGTGGTCGATTCCCCATCCGGCAGAACACTGGTGAAGGCCCCAAGATGAGATCTCGCGGATACAGAAGGTTACGGTGGTGGAAATTGTGTTTTGTTTTCTCCATGGATGTTTTCGAGGTACGTAGGCTTATATAGGATGAAGAAGTAAGTCGGTGGACGCTCGAGGGGCCCACGAGACAGGGGGCGCGCCCTATAGGGGGGGAGGGTGCCATCCTATCTCGTGGGAGCCTCGGCTGCTTCTTGACTTGCACTCCAAGTCCTCTGGATCATGTTCGTTCCAAAAATCACGCTCCCGAAGGTTTCATTCCGTTTGGACTCCATTTGATATTCATTTTCTTCGAAATACTGAAATAGGCAAAAAAACAGCAATATGGGTTGGGCCTCCGGTTAGTAGGTTAGTCCCAAAAATGATAAAGGGGGTAATATAATAGCTTGGAACAATCAAAAATTATAGATACGTTGGAGACGTATCAAGCATCCCCAAGCTTAATTCCTGCTCGTCCTCGAGTAGGTAAATGATAAAAAAGAAATTTTTGATGTGGAATGCTACCTAGCGTAATTCTCAATGAAATTTTCTTTATTGTGGCATGAATGTTCAGATCCAAATGATTCAAAATAAAAGTTCATATTGATAAAAGAAATAGTAACACTTCAAGCATACTAATCAAAGTAATCATGTCTTCTCAAAATGACATGGCAAAAGAAAGTTCATCCCTACAAAATCATATAGTTAGGCTATGCTTCATTTTTGTCACACAAAGATGTTCCCAACTTCTATACCCCCGATGACAAGCCAAGCAATTGTTTCATACTTAAATAATCTGAAACTTTTTCAACCTTCACGCAATACATGAGCATGAGCCATGGATATAGCACTATGGGTGGAATAGAATATGATGATGGGGATTGTGTGGAGAAGACAAAAAAGGAGAAAGTCTCATATTGACGAGGATAATAAACGGACTATGGAGATGCCCATCAATTGATGTCAACATGAGGAGTAGGGATTGCCATGCAACGGATGCACTAGAGCTATGAATGCTCAACAAAAGAAAACTAGTGGGTGTGCATCCAACTTGCTTGCTCACGAAGACCTAGGTCATTTGAGGAAGCCCATCGTAATAATATACAAGCCAAGTTCTATAATGAAAAATTCCCACTAGTATGAAAAAGACAACTTATGAGACTCACTATATGAAAAACATGGTGCTACTTTGAAGCACAATATATGAGACTCACTACATGAAGAACAAGGTGCTACTTTGAAGCACAAATGTGGAAAAAGAGATAGTAACATTGCCCTTTTTATTTATTTTCTTTTTTCTTTTTCTTTTTTTCTTCTTTTTTTTCTTTTTTTGGGCCTTTCTTTTTTTTATTTTGGCCTTTCTTTTTTTTTTCTTTGGGCAATGTTCTAAAAATGATGATCATCACACTTTCATTGATTACAACATATGAATTACAACTCGAAACTAGAACAAGATATGACTCTATATGAATGCCTCCGGCGGAGTACCGGGATGGTGCAATGAATCAAGAGTGACATGTATGAAAATTATGCATGGTGGCTTTGCCACAAATACGATGTCAACTACATGATCATGCAATGGCAATATGACAAAAGTAAAGTATGTCATGATGATGATAAACGGAACGGTGGAAAGTTGCATGGCAATATATCTCGGAATGGCTATGGAAATGCCATAATAGGTAGGTATGGTGGCTGTTTTGAGGAAGATATATGGAGGTTTATGTGTGGTAGAGCGTATCGTATCACGGGGGTTGGATGCACCGGCGAAGTTTGCACCAACTCTCAAGGTGAGAAAGGGCAATGCACGGTACCGAAGAGGCTAGCAATGGTGGAAAGGTAAAAGTGCGTATAATCCATGGACTCAACATTAGTCAAAAGAACTCATATACTTATTGCAAAAATTTAGAAGTCATCAAAAATCAAGTACTACGCGCATGCTCCTAGGGGGATAGATTGGTAGGAAAAGACCATCGCTCATCCCCAACTGCCACTCATAAGGTGCACAAGCCAGGTACACTTCATGTTTCAAATTTGTTACACATCTTTAACCATACATGCATGCTACGAGACTTGCTAACTTCAACACAAGCATTCTTTAAATTCATAATCACCCAACTAGCATGATTTTAATATCACTACCTCCATATCTCAAAACAATTATCAAGTATCAAATTGATCATAGCATCCAATTCACTTCCTATGATAGTTTTTATTATACCCAACTTGGATGCCTACCATTATAGGACCAATTTTATAACCATAGCAAATACCATGCTGTTCTAAAAGACTCTCAAAATAATATAAGTGAAGCATGAGAGACTAATAATTTCTACAAAAATAAGTCACCACCGTGCTTTAAAAGATATAAGTGAAGCACTAGAGCAAAAACTATCAAGCTCAAAAGATATAAGTGAAGCACATAGAGTATTCTAGCAAATTATAATCAAATAGGCTTCTCCCAAAAGGTGTGTACAGCAAGGATGATTATGGTAAACTAAAAAGCAAAGACTAATATAATACACGACGCTCCAAGCAAAACACATAACATGTGGCGAATAAAACTATAGCTCCAAGTAAAGTTACCAATGAACGAAGACAAAAGAGGGGATGCCTTCCCGGGGCATCCCCAAGCTTAGGCTCTTGCCACCCTTTACTCCATAGTCCATAAAAGCTTTACCCAAAACTTGAAAACTTCACAACACAAAACTCAATAGGAAATCTTATAAGCTCCATTAGTGAAAGAAAACAAAACCACCACATAAGGTACTGTAATGAACTCATTCTTTATTTATTTTGGTGTTAAACCTACTGTATTCCAACTTCTATATGGTTTATAAATTAATTTACTAGCCATAGATGCATCAAAATAAGCAAACAACACACGAAAAACAGAATCTGTCAAAAACAGAACAGTCTGTAGCAATCTGTAACTAATGCAAACTTCTAGAACTCTAAAAATCCTACCAAAATAGGAAGTCCTGGACAATTTTTTTATTGATCAGAAGCAGAAAGAATCAACACAAAATCACATTCGTGTGATTTAACAAAATTATATTCGTGCGCGCAAAGTTTCTGTTTTTCAGCAGAATCAAATCAACTAACATCATAGGTTATCCTATAGGTTCTACTTGGCACAAACGCTAATTAAAAGATAAAAAACATCTAAACAGAAGGTAGATGAAAGATTTATTACTAAACAGGAGCAAAAACAAAAAAATATAAAGAAAATTGGGTTGCCTCCCAACTAGCGCTATCGTTTAACGCCCCTAGCTAGGCATAAAAGCAAAGATATATCTAACGAGTGCCATCTTTGGCACTAAATTCATAAGTAGCCCACATGATAGATTCATAAGGTAATTTTACTTTCTTTCTTGGAAAGTGCTCCATGCCTTTCTTTAATGGAAATTGGAATCTAATATTCCCTTCCTTCATATCAATAATCGCGCCAATCGTTCTAAGGAAAGGTCTACCAAGAATAATAGGGCAAGAAAGATTGCAATCTATACCAAGAACGATAAAATCCACGGGCATCAAATTTCTATTTGCAACAATAAGAACATCATTGATCCTTCCCATAGGTTTTTTAATGGTGGAATCCGCAAGGTGCAAATTTAAAGAGCAATCATCAAGATCATGGAAACCTAGAATATCACATAAAGTTTTCGGAATCGTGGAAACACTAGCACCCAAATCACACAAAGCAAAACACTCATGATCTTTAATTCTAATCTTTATAGTAGGTTCCCACTCATCATTAAGTTTTCTAGGTATAGAAACTTCCAAATTAAGTTTTTCATCATAAGATTGCATCAAGGCATCAACGATATGTTTGGTAAAAGCTTTATTTTGACTATAAGCATGAGGAGAATTAACAACGGATTGCAACAAGGAAATACAACCTTCTAAAGAACAATTATCATAATTAAATTCCTTGAAATCCGAGATAGTGGGTTCAATCCTATTTAAAGTTGTGACCTATCCAATCCCACTTTTACCAAATTTAGCATCAAGATCTAGAAACTCCGAATTCTTGGGACGCCTTCTAGGCAAAGTTGATTCATCATCAGTCCCATAATCATAAAAATTCAAATTGCAAAACATAGATATAATAGGATATGCATCAATAATTTCAAGATCTTCATCATTATTTTCATGTAAACTAGAAGAACACGCTTTTATAAAGCTATCTTTTTTAGCACGCAATCTAGCGGTTCTTTCCTTGCACTCGTCAATGGAAATTATCATTACTTTGAGAGACTCATTGATATCATGCTTAGGAGGAGAAGATCTAAGTTTAAGAGAATCAACATCAAGCGAAAGTCTATCAACGTTCCTAGCCAAATCATCAACTTTGAGCAATTTTTCTTCAAGCAAAGCATTAAAATTCTTTTGAGAAATCATAAATTCTTTCACACTATTCTCAAAATCAGAGGGCATCTTATTAAAATTGCCATAAGAATTATTGTAGGAATTTCCTTAATTATTAGAGGAATTACTAGGGAACGGTCTAGCATTAAAGTTTCCTCTATAAGCATTGTTTCCAAAACTATTCCTACCAAAAAAATTCACATCCATAGATTCATTATTATTCTCAATCAAAGAAGACAAAGGCATATCATTGGGATCAAGAGGAGTATTTTTAGTAGCAAACAATTTCATAAGTTCATCCATCTTTCCACTCAAAACATTGATTTCTTCTATAGCATGCACTTTTTTACTAGAGGATCTTTCGGTGTGCCATTGAGAATAATTAGCCATAATATTATCAAGAAGTTTTGTAGCATCTCCTAATGTGATTTCCATAAACGTGCCTCCTGCGGTCGAATCTAAGAGATTTCTAGAAGCAAAGTTCAGACCAGCATAAAAATTTTGTATGATCATCCATAAATTCAAACCATGAGTAGGGCAATTGCGAAGCATCAATTTCATTCTTTCCCAAGATTGGGCAACATGCTCATGATCAAGTTATTTAAAATTCATAATATCGTTCCTAAGAGTGATAATCTTAGCGGGAGGAAAATACTTAGAGATAAAAGCATCTTTGCACTTGTTCCAAGAATCAATACTATTTTTAGGCAAAGACGAAAACCAAACTTTAGCACGATCTCTAAGTGAAAACGGAAATAACTTCAATTTAACAATATTGTTATCCATATCTTTCTTCTTTTGCATATCACACAAATCAACAAAGTTGTTTAGATGACTAGCGGCATCTTCACTAGGAAGGCCGGCGAATTGATCTTTCATAACAAGATTCGGCAAAGCAGTATTGATTTCACAAGACTCAACATCATTAAGAGGAGCAATCGGAGTACTAAGGAAATCATTATTATTGGTATTCGAGAAATCACACAATTTGGTATTATCTTGCACCATGGCAACAAGTAATCCAACACACAAGCAAACAGAAAAAGGCAAGCGAAAAAGAGAGGAGGAGATTGGGAAAGAGAGGGCGAATAAAACGGCAAGGGTGAAGTGGGGGAGAGGAAAACAAGAGGCAAATGGAAAATAATGTAAATGCGAGGGAGATGGGTTTGTGATGGGTACTTGGTATGTCTTGACTTGAGCGAAGACCTCCCCGGCAACGGCGCCAGAAATCCTTCTTGCTACATCTTGAGCTTGCGTTGGTTTTCCTCGAAGAGGAGAGGGTGATGCAGCAGAGTAGCGTAAGTATTCCCTCAGTTTTTGAGAACCAAGGTATCAATCTAGTAGGAGGCTCCTCAAAAGTCCCACACACCTACACAAACAAACAAAGAACTTGCAACCAACGCAATAAAGGGGTTGTCAATCCCTTCACGGCCACTTGCGAAAGTGAGATCTAATAAAGATAGTAAGATAAGATAGATATATTTTTGGTATTTTATAATATAGATGCAAAAAGTAAAGATGCTAATAAAGGTAGATTGGAAGCAAATATGATAAGAGATAGACTCGGGGGCCATAGGTTTCACTAGTGGCTTCTCTCAAGATAGCATAAGTATTACGGTGGGTGAACAAATTACTGTCGAGCAATTGATAGAAAAGTGAATAATTATGAGATTATCTAGGCATGATCATGTATATAGGCATCACGTCCGCAACAAGTAGACCGACTTCTGCCTGCATCTACTATTATTACTCCACACATCGACCGACTCCTGCCTGCATCTAGAGTATTAAGTTCATAAGAACAGAGTAACGCATTAAGCAAGATGACATGATGTAGAGGGATAAACTCAAGCAATATGATATAAAACCCATCTTGTTATCCTCGATGGCAACAATACAATATGTGCCTTGCAACCCTTTCTGTCACTGGGTAAGGACACCGCAAGATTGAACCCAAAGCTAAGCACTTCTCCCATGGCAAGAAAGATCAATATAGTAGGCCAAACCCTGATAATTCGAAGAGACTTGCAAAGATAACTCAATCATACATAAAAGAATTCAGAGAAGATTCAAATATTATTCATAGATAAACTTGATCATAAACCCACAATTCATCGGATCTTGACAAACACATCGCAAGAAGAGTTTACATCAAATAGATCTCCATAAGAGAGGGGAAGAACATTATATTGAGATCCAAGAAGAGAGAAGAAGCCATCTAGCTAATAACTATGGACCCGTAGGTCTGTGGTAAACTACTCACAACTCATCGGAGGGGCAAGGATGTTGATGTAGAAGCCCTCCATGGTCGATTCCCCCTCCGGCAGAACGTCGGCGAAGGCTCCAAGATGAGATCTTGCGGATACAGAAGGTTACGGTGGTGGAAATTGTGTTTCGTCTGCTCCCTGGATGTTTTTGGGGTACGTAGGCTTATATAGGAGGAAGAAGTACGCCGGTGGATGCCCGAGGGGCCCACGAGACAGGGGGCACCCTATAGGGGAGGACGCCCTCCTATCTCGTGGGAGCCTCGACTGCTTCTTGACTTGCACTCCAAGTCCTCTGGATCACGTTCGTTCCAAAAATCACGCTCCCGAAGGTTTCATTCCGTTTGGACTCCTTTTGATATTCCTTTTCTTTGAAATAATGAAATAGGCAAAAAAACAGCAATATGGGCTGGGCCTCTGGTTAATAGGTTAGTCCCAAAAATGATATAACTGTGTAAAATAAAGCCCATAAACATCCAAAAGGGGTAATATAATAGCATGGAACAATCAAAAATTATAGATACATTGGAGACGTATCACACCGCTAGGTGACAGACCTATTGCAAGAGCAGATGCAGACGTTATGAACGTTTGGCTAGCTCAATATGATGACTACTTGATAGTTTAGTGCACTATGCTTTAGGGCTTAGAACTGGGACTTCAAAAATGTTTTTGAAACGTCACAGAGCATATGAGATGTTCCAAGAGCTGAAATTGGTATTTCAGACTCATGCCCATGTCAAGAGGTATGAGACCTCTGACAAGTACTTTGCCAAAAAGATGGAGGAGAATTGCTCAACTAGTGAGCATGTGCTCAGAATGTCTGGGTACTACAATCACTTGAATCAAGTGGGAGTTAATCTTCCATATAAGATAGTGATTGACAGAGTTCTCTAGACACCATCACCAAGTTACTGGAACTTCATGATGAACTATAGCATGCAAGGGATGACGAAAACAATTCCCGAGCTCTTCGTGATGCTGAAATCGACGAAGGTAGAAATCAAGAAAGAGAATCAAGTGTTGATGATTAAAAAAGACCACTAGTTTCAATAAAAGGGCAAAGGGAAAGAATGGGATCTGCAAGAAGAATGGAAAGCAAGTTGTCACTCCCATGAAGAAGCCCAAAGCTAGACCTAAGCCTGAAACTGAGTGTTTCTACTGCAAAGGAAATGGTCACTGGAAGTGGAACTGCCCCAAATATTTGGCGGATAATAAGGATGGCAAAGTGAACAAAGGTATATTTGATATACATATTATTGATGTGTACCTTACTAGTGCTCATAGTAATCCCTGGGTATTTGATACTTGTTCGGTTGCTTAGATTAGTAACTCGAAACATGAGTTGCAGAATAAATAGAGACTAGTTGAGGATGAAGTGATGATGTGTGTAGGAAGTGGTTCCAAGATTGATATGATCATCATCAAGCACTCCCTATACTTTCGGGATTAGTGTTGAACCTAAATAAATGTTATTTGGTGTTTGCGTTGAGCATGAATATGATTAGATCATGTTAATTGCAATACGGTTATTCATTTAAGATAGAGAATAATTTTTATTCTGTTTACATGAATAAAACTTTCTATGGTCATACACTCAATGTTGATGGTTTATTGAATCTCGATCGTGGTAATACACATATTCGTAGTATTGATGCCAAAAGATGCAAAGTTGATAACGATAGTGCAACTTATTTGTGGCACTGATGTTTGGGTCATATCGGTGTAAAGCGCATGAAGAAACTCCATGCTAATGGACTTTTGGAATCACTTGATTATGAATCATTTGATGCTTGCGAACCGTGCCTTATGGGCAAGATGACTAAAAACTCCATTCTCCGGAACAATGGAACGAGCTAGTGACTTATTGGAAATAATACATACTGATGTATGCGGTCCAATGAGTGTTGATGCTCGTGGCGGGTATCGTTATTTTCTGACCTTCACATATGATTTGAGCAGATATGGGTATATCTACTTAATGAAACACAAGTCTGAAACATTTGAAAAGTTCAAAGATTTCAGAGTGAAGTGGAGAATCATCGTAACAAAAAAATAAAGTTTCTATGATCTGATCATGGAGGAGAATATTTGAGTTACGAGTTTGGCCTTCATTTAAAACAATGTGGAATAGTTTTATAGCTCACGCCACCTGTAACACCACAGCATAAGGGTGTGCCTGAACGTCGTAACCGCACTTTATTGGATATGGTACGATCTATGATGTCTCTTACCGATTTACCACTATCGTTTTGGGGTTATGCATTAGAGACAGATGCATTCACGTTAAACAGGGCACCATCAAAATCCGTTGAGACGACGCCTTATGAACTGTGGTTTGGCAAGAAACCAAAGTTGTCGTTTCTTAAAGTTTGGGGCTGCACTTCTTATGTGAAAAAGTTTCAACCTGATAAGCTCGAACTCAAATCGGAGAAGTGCGTCTTGATAGGATACCCAAAGGAAACTGTTGGGTACACCTTCTATCATAGATCAGAAGGCAAGATATTCATTACTAAGAATGGATCCTTTCTAAAGAAGGAGTTTCTCTCGAAAGAAGTGAGTGGGAGGAAAGTAGAACTTGATGAGGCAATTGTACCTGCTCCCGAATTGGAAAGTAGTTTATCACAGAAATCAGTTCCAGTGATTTCTACACCAATTAGTAAGGAAGCTAATGATGATGATCATGAAACTTCAGATCAAGTTACTACCGAAACTCGTAGGTCAACCAGAGTACGGTCCACACCAGAGTGGTACAGTAATCCTATTCTGGGAGTCATGTGACTAGACCATGATGAACCTATGAACTATGAGGAAGCGATGATGAGCCCAGATTCCGCGAAATGCCTTGAGGACATGAAATCTGAGATGGGATCCATGTATGAGAACAAACTATGGACTTTGATTGACTTGCCCGATGATCGGCGAGCAATTGAGATTAAATGGATCTTCAAGAGGAAGACAGGCGCTGATAGTAGTGTTACTATCTACAAAGCTCGACTTGTTGTGAAAGGTTTTCGACAAGTTCAAGGAGTTGACTACGATGAGACTTTCTCACCCGTAGCGATGCTTAAGTCTGTCCGAATCATGTTAGCAATTGCCGCATTTTATGATTATGAAATTTGGCAGATGGATGTCAAAACTGCATTCCTGAATGGATTTCTGGAAGAAGAGTTGTATATGATGCAACTAGAAGGTTTTGTCGATCCAAAGGGTGCTAACAAAGTGTGCAAGCTCCAGCGATCCATTTATGGACTAGTGCTAGCCTCTCAGAGTTGGAATAAATGCTTTGATAGTGTGATCAAAGCATATGGTTTTATACAGACTTTTGGAGAAGCCTGTATTTACAAGAAAGTGAGTGGGAGCTCTCTAGCATTTCTAATATTATATGTGGATGACATATTGTTGATTGGAAATGATATAGAATTTCTGGATAGCTTAAAGGGATACTTGAATAAGAGTTTTTCAAAGAAAGACCTCGGTGAAGCTGCTTACATATTGGGCATCAAGATCTATAAAGATAGATCAAGACGCTTGATAAAAAAATTCAATGAGTATATACCTTGACAAGTTTTTGAAAGAGTTCAAAATGGACCAGTCAAAGAAGGATTTCTTGTCTATATTACAAGGTGTAAAATTGAGTAAAACTCAAAGCCCGGCCACGGCAGAAGATAGAAAGAGAATGAAAGCCATTCTGTATGCTTTAGTCATATGTTCTATAAAGTATGCTATGCTATGTACCAGACCTATTGTGTACCTTACCATGAGTTTGGCAAGGGGGTACAATAGTGATCTAGAAGTAGATCACTGGACAGCGGTCAAAATTATCCTTAGTGAGGACTAAGGAAATATTTCTCGGTTATGGAGGTGATAAAGAGTTCGTCGTAAAGAGTTACGTCGATGCAAGCTTTTACACCGATCCAGATGACTCTAAGTCTCAATCTGGATACATATTGAAAGTGGGAGCAATTAGCTAGAGTAGCTCCATGCAGAGCATTGTAGACATAGAATATTTGCAAAATACATATAACTCTGAATGTGACAGACCCGTTGACTAAACTTCTCTCATAAGCAAACCATGATCACACCTTAATACTCTTCGGGTGTTAATCACATAGCGATGTGAACTAGATTATTGACTCTAGTAAACCCTTTGGTTGTTGGTCACATGGTGATGTGAACTATGGGTGTTAATCACATACAGATGTGAAATATTGATGTTAAATCACATGGCGATGTGAACTAGATTATTGACTCTAGTGCAAGTGGGAGACTGAAGGAAATATGCACTAGAGGCAACAATAAAGTTGTAATTGATTTCCTTATTTCATGATAAATGTTATTATTCATGCTAGAATTTTATTAACCGGAAACTTAGTACATGTGTGAATACATAGACAAAACATAGTGTCCCTAGTATGCCTCTACTTGACTAGCTCGTTAATCAAAGATGGTTATGTTTTCTAACCATAGAAATGTGTTGTCATTTGATGAACGGGATAACATCATTAGGAGAATGATGTGATGGACATGACCCATCTGTTAGCTTAGCATTATGATCGTTACAGTTTCATTGCGACTACTCTCTTCATGACTTATACATGTTCCTCATACTATGAGATTATGCAGCTCCCGACTACCAGAGGAACACTTTGTGTGCTACCAAACATCACAACATAAATGGGTGATTATAAAGGTGCTCTACAGGTGTCTCCAAAGGTGTTTTTTGGGTTGGCATAGATCGAGATTAGGATTTGTCACTCCGTGTTTTGGAGAGGTATCTCTGGGCCCTCTCGGTAATACTCATCACTATAAGCCTTGCAAGCATTGTGACTAATGAGTTAGTTGCGGGATGAAGTATTATGGAATGAGTAAGGAGACTTGCTGGTAACGAGATTGAACTAGGTATGATGATACCAACGATCGAATCTCGGGCAAGTAACATACTGATGACAAAGGGAACAACGTATGTTGTTATGTTGTTTGACCAATAAAGATCTTCGTAGAATATGTAGGAGCCAATATGAGCATCCAGGTTCCGCTATTAGTTATTGACCGAAGATGTGTCTCGGTCATGTCTACATAGTTCTCGAACCTGTAGGGTCCGCACGCTTAACGTTCGATGACAATTTGTATTATGAGTTATGTTATTTGATGACCGAAGTTTGTTCAGAGTCCCGGATGAGATCACGAACATGACGAGGAGTCTCGAAATGGTCGAGTTGTAAAGATCTATATATTGGAAGGCTATATTCGGACATCGGAAAGGTTCCGAGTGATTCGGGTATTTTTCGGAGTACCGGAGAGTTACGGGAATTCACTGGGGGATGTAATGGGCCTTAATGGGCCATATAGGAAAGGAGAGAAGGGCCTCAAGGGGTGCCCCCCCATTGGCTGGTCCGAATTGTACTAGGAGGGGGCGGCGCCCCCCTCCTTCCTTCTCCCCTCTTCCTCCTTCCCTCCTTCTCCTACTAGGAATAGGAAAGAGGAGGGGAATCCTACTTGGACTGGGGAGTCCTAGTAGGATTCCCCACACCTGGCGCTCCCCCCTTGGACCGGCCACCTCTTCCCTCCCCTCCTTTATATACGTGTCCAGGGGGCACCCCATAAACACACAAGTTAATCTTTTAGCCGTGTGCGGTGCCCCCCTCCACAGTTACACACCTCAGTCATATCGTCATAGTGTTTAGGCAAATCCCTGCGTCGGTAACTTCGACATCACAGTCACCACGCCATCGTGTTGACGAAGCTCTCCCTCGGCCTCAACTGGATCAAGAGTACGAGGGACGTCATCGAGCTGAACGTGTGTTGAACGCGGAGGTGCCGTATGTTCGGTACTTGATCAGTTGGATCACAAAGACGTTCGACAACATCAACCGCGTTACTTAAACGCTTCCGCTTTCGGTCTACGAGGGTACGTGGACACACTCTTCCCTCTCGTTACTATGCATTTCCTAGATAGATCTTGCGTGATCGTAGGATTTTTTTTTGAAATTACCGCATTCCCCAACACTTTAACCTCGTGATGTTGGCAAAACAAGCGTGACATCTTCTAGATAATCTTGGATCCTTTACGCACAACAATTTTGAGAGCCAAATATTTTTCCAATGGCGATTTATTGAATGCTAAATAAAAAAGGAATCTTCTTTTACTTAGCAAAGTATTATGGGGAGAGTTAATTCTCTTAACATGGTCATAATTTGAGGGTTGTGACGGACATAATATCAATATTTGGGATGATGCTTGGATTCCCAATTTCCTTAATAGGAGAGTTATCATACCCATAGGGGGCAAATTCTATCCAGAGTTGAAAGTGCATCTAGACCCTAAATGTATTTTGGTGTTGATGGCGATATGATTAGTGTGACTGATGTTGGTTTTAAAGTTTATCTCAAGACATTGGTCTATTGGCGATATATCATGGAGATGATTAACCCCCATTTTAAGAAGGAAAAGGCATCGATTATCTGAAGATTAAGTTTTTGTTTTTGTATTTGAGTCATAAGAAAAATGCACTATTAAGAGAGATTGAGATATTTGGGTGATCATGCAAAAACATATTCACTATCCATCCCCATGCCTAAGTCAATGTGTTAAAACCCTATCCAAAATAAATTGATGATGCCCCCTAGAGGTCTAGGGAAATCTCTTTGGATACCCTAGATCCTCGACCCTTTGGACCCACGGGCCCTCAAGGCCCCCCCTCCCTTGAGTGGTTATCCCTCTGGATGGGTCAGCTCCAGAGGCCTCTGACCTCGGGTCTCTCACGTTGAGGAATTTCTCTTGGCTGACCCCGGGTCCCTAAGGCTCTTTAGCCCGGGTCCTTGGGTTCCACTGACTGGCAACGCTCAGTTTGGGGCAGGGGTTATAAATACCCACCCTTCTGCCACCTCCAACCCTAATCCTCCATTTGAGCTTCTCCACCATTTCCAAAGCCTAAAAGCTCGGTTCCTCAATGTGAGGCCTCACCTATATGGATAGCTCCCAGGGATCTCTAACCCCTGAGTCCCTAGGACTCTTTAGCCCGGGTCCCTGGGGTTCACTGAGAGGCAACAATCAATTTGGGGTAGGTGTATAAATACCCACTCTTCTTCCACCTCCAAACCCAATCATCCATTTGAGCTTCTCCACCATTACCAAAACATAAAAGCTCAATTGATCTTCATCCCTCTCCATCAAATTTTGAGAATTGAAACATAATCACTCGGTCTATGCTTCCACCAAACCAATTTGTGATCCCCATATGTGTACATCACCAAAATTGTTACTCTTGGAGACTAGGGACTCCTAGGCGGTAGGAGCCTATCCTAGAATATTCCTTGCATGTGGTGTCCTCCGGGATAGTTTGTAAAGGTTACTAGCAAATATGCCCGTGCGTTGCAACGGGAGAAAAAAATGCCTCAATCTTAATAAAAAATGTTCAAGACCCCACACAGGTACACACCCACCATTTTAGCATGACGAAGAAGCACTAATAGCATAAACCATGAATATGAAATATTACTAAAGCTTAATTTCCCAATTCAAGTTTAATAGTGCCAAAAATAGTTACAAAGACATGTATTGTTTTGTACATAGATTAATAGCTATAGAGTATCTACCGCTAGTGTGGATTTTCTAGCTTGTAATTGTACCCTTCGTGCATAGAATAAGATTTTTTTACTATGCAAAATCTCATTTCATGACATCTATAACAAAGTTCCAAATTTTAAAACCTTATCCTCGTGCAATAATTTTCAATTGATTGATGAAATCTAAGAGGCTAAAAATTCTTTTAGGTGACCCATATTCACTTTTTTTCTTCAAAATATTCAAATCTCATAGTTAGTATATTTAATTTTCTATTACGAATTCTTATTTTTTTCACATGATCTTTTTGCTCATTGTACCCGAAATATGACTATGTTTGTGGCAAAAAGAAAATAAAACTCAAATGTGTAGTCTTTTTTCATGTAGAGCATACATGTTTTGATTGATTGCACCTAATTTTATTTTTTGGGTAGATGTTTTGATTGTTTGCACCTAATTTTATTTTTCTGTAAAATTACACATTTGATTTTTTTTTGCCACAAACATAGTCATATTTCAGAAAAAATACTCAAATGTGTAGTTAATTTTCTCATCCGCATGAGGCAATTTTGTGAGATTTTATACATTTTTTGTGTGTCATCGGCTCGGCTCCAACCCCATCAGCATATGTTCCTCGATTAAGCACATTTAAATGAACCATGGGAATTTTTCACACTTCAAAACTGTTTTCCAAACTCCCTTGCGTAGCCGGACGCAAAGGTAGTTTGAGCGTGGCCCAACTTTCCTAGCCGAGGCCCATCTCTCCCATTAACCCTAGATATTCGCGCCTACCGATCCTCAATCTTCTCTTCTCTTCTCTTGACCCCTTCTGCGCCGCCACACCCGATCTGCTCGCCCCTGGTCCCCGTGCCTCCCCGGCAAGCCTTACCCGCCGGCGAGCTCCTCTCCTCCATGCCTCCCCTCCCTTTCTCCCCCCACCTCCCTGTGAGAGCCCTCCTACACCATCTTTCAGGCACTACCAGCCCGTCATGGCAAGGGCAGGAGCTCGGCCAGCCCCTTGTCTGCCATGGACGCAAGCAACAGCTCGTCCACCTCGTTGTCGGCCCTGCGTAAACCTTGATGTTGCCGGAGGATGCGCATGGGGGCTTTGGGGCCACGGGGCTGAGACCCAAGCGGGCGTACCGATGGACAAAAAACACATTGGCATATGTGACGGACGGACGAAAACAGATTAACATCGGGTGAACGAAAACTACGGACAAAAATTAGGGAGGAAGAAGCAATAGCCCTTTTATTAGTAGGTATAGATATAGATGTGGCCACCTTCTAAGACCAACCACGAGTGATTTGAGGCTCATTTTTTGGGGTGACTCAAAGGAGACTAGGGTGAGCCACTTAGTGGCGTTCAGGAGCTTTGGCACTCACACATCTCCAATGGAGATTAGCACTCCAACAAGAGTATGAACTTCGGGATACATCCATGTCTCCAATTTCTGTGGTCAATCCATTTCTACACCTTCACTTGTTTTGGTTGGTTGGGTGAGCCTTTTCTTATTAATGATGTAATTATTCTATCAAGTTAAGAAAGTGGGTTTTTTCCGTCAAAAAAGGGAAAGGAAGTTATGCTAGCACATAACCCCTAATACTCCTCATCATACATCATGTTCATCATGAGTCAAAGACGGACAACCTTCATTTTCATCTTCCTCAAACAGATATGGAAAGTCTTCAAGTTCACTTGCTTCTTCCATAGAGTGATAGGGGATGTATTCCCCGTTCTCGTGGTGCTCATCGAAGCTCATCTTTTCCTTTTATTTGTTCTAGCATGATCCTTGTATTAGCTCACATGTATGGCCTTGCACATGCTAAATATGCCTTTGAGAGCACTCAAGATCTTGTTCCCGCACATCTTCCTAGAGTTATAAGCATGTGGGATGTCAACATGATGAGATCGAAGCTTCTTCTTGGATGAAGTGGTGGTATCCACAATCGGTTCCATGGCGATCTGCAACAAGGTGTGCTTGATGGACGGTAAGCATGCGAGTGTGGTTGGTCCAGTAAGGAAAGGTTGAGAATAATTACATTTGATTTAGTATTCATTCTACACCTTATGGAAAAGATTGTGAAGACCATAGATGTCCTGTGTGCCAAACTCCAACATAAAACTTTGGGTATTGTAAATGGATTGGATTGTGTTTCTAGCACAAAGGTGTTGCTTAATGAATCGAGGGAAGATGGGTGGGAATGTTTTATAAAAGAGCTCTTTTTTTTGTATGAGACATGAGATTGATGTCAAAGGTATGGATCAATAATATGTATTTTTTTCCTATCTCCCTATGTTTATATAAATCACAATGTAGAGATTTAGTCACATACTCACTTATAGACTTATTCATTAATTTCGGAATAATGAAACATATTCAGTTTTTTTTACATATATATTGCAAGTTTAGGTGTGTGACAAAAGCTCGCAATAATCATGACAACACCACTCGCGATAATCATAACAGCACCACATTTATCCATCATTACAAGGTGGAGGTATTTAATGTTGCCATGGATTAATAAATCGGATAGTTGAATGATCGATTTAGTTCTCTAGTAACCGAACTTCTAATCTTTGTTCATTCTTGGATCCGAGACATGGCACCGTAAAAAAAGTCAAAGATATGCAGGCTAGTGAAACAATTCTCCTGCTGATTTTTCCAGTCAAAAAGGAGATCAGTTGGGGCGTGAGCTACCACATTTCCACCTTGATACACTCAACCATCCAGAGATCAAAAAATGTACACCACTTGCTGATTTGACAAAGATTAACTCTTCCCATGTTAGCTGGAACAATAGAGCTAGCCTTTCCTATTATGAAACTTGTTTCTTCACCATTGCACGTCGCCCTTCGTTGAGAAGGAACTAGCAACCAAGTTTAGGTCTGAAAAAATTATCGAGGCCTTTGATCGTTGTGGTGGCGAAGCCAACTCCAAACTAACAGATATATAATTTTCATTTGTATTGCAGAACAATGAGCATACTTTGGTTATTTAGACCTTGTCATGTTTGCTATGTACTCCCTCTGTAAACTAATATAAAGAGTGGCGGAGCTTGGGCAAGAATCATGGGGGGGCCAATGGCGGGGGGCAAACAAAATCACTATAGGCTCATCTTTGGTAGAAAAATAGGCCTAAAACTAAGATATATACATACATTTTCATGTGAGCTGGTGGGGGGGGGGGGGGGGGGCATCGCCCAGGTTGGCCCCCATGAAGCTCCGCCACTGAATATAAAAGCGTTTAGATCACTAGGGTGCGTCTTATATTAGTTTACAGAAGAAGTAGTGTCCAGTGCAATTTCTTGCTTAGTCATGCGTCTATAATCTCATGTAAGGCACAGAAGAATTAGTGTCCAGTGCAATTTCTTGCTTAGTCATGCGTCTATAATCTCATGCAAGGCATTTAAGCAAGGGTAGAGACTGAAAATACAGCAAAAGAACGCACATGTGTTCATATTGTCTACTACTCCCTCCGTAAACTAATATAAGAGCGTTTAGATCACTACTTTAGTGATCTAAATGCTCTTATATTAGTTTACAGAGGGAGTATCATTCACTGTAGCTAGAGAGGAGAATCTGGACGGATCTTTCATTCCTGGTCGATTTATTATGATAAGATGTGGATTTATGGCAGGATACGAGTGGATTGACAATCCTTGCGATGATCATTCCGTGAAAGAGACATAGTTGAACCACCAAGCAGCTGCCTAATTCAACAGGGCCTACACCATTAAGTAATAGAGCTTTCTTTGACTAGTAGTGACTTTTCCCATATCCAGTCCAAGGAGTGCATGACGTTAATTAGGTCTTCGACGGCAACAGTGCACTAATAAGCTACTGACATGAAGACATACTACCAAGTTCATCTGCACCTTAAGCCTCCTCTGTTCTGTTTGCTCCCTGCACCTGAACCGTCCACTCGCCGATCAAGATGCCTATCGACGGTTCTTAGAGGATAAGGATCGTGCCCGGAGTCCGGTCGTCAATTCAAAGTTACCATCGCGGTATTGTGTTGTGTGGTGATTTTCCCTCCAAAAGTAAAAGATGGTGAGATGATCGTGTTGATGGTGGTCATGGGCTTGTCTTGCACATGCGGGCCCAGTGTTGACCAAGATGGTCAGAGGCTGACTTGGACCAGGATGAGGCCGAGCCGCCAGGCTGGAGAAGAACACGAGGCGATGGAGAAGGCAACAATGGCGACGGGCCGTGTCGACCTCAACGCTGAATGCGTTTTTATATTTGCAATTGCAGCAGGTGGTTGGGGGGCCCTGATAAATGCCGTGCGAGAAAAACATGCCAGATCTGATGCTCACGCCCATGAGGCCTGGCAGCAGATCTGGGGTAAAATCCATAACTATTTACACGAGAATCTCTTCCATGTGAACCAGAAACATTTCTCTGAACTCATTCCCATAGGCAGGTAACATGATTAAAAAAAAGTTTCAGGGCAATATTAGGGGAAAAAAAGATAGGCCAGAATTAGAAACGACCCAAAGAAGACCAAGCAAGAGAATAAGACGCCAACCCGCGCAACAACGACACAGCATCGTATACGGCAAAAACAGTACTGGGACGACGCAGGCCTTCTATTTTTGCGAGTTTTCACAGCTCGCGGCTGACCCAGGTCGGCAATGCTACACGTACAAACGATTTACAGGCTTTTATAGGATGGTTAATCTTGATTGGTCAATAGGTGAGCGGGGGGAAGGTTTGTGATTGGTTGTTAAATGAAAGGAGCGTGTAAAAGCGTGTAAGTCTTTGTATGTCTAGCATTTTTGGACCCAGGTCCACCTTCTGCGCGGGCGCGGCAGTACCAAACAAGTGCAACTGTGCGTGCTCGCAGAGTCGCAGAGCAATGCGGGCACAGTCTGAGGGCCTGAACCATGCCGGAGAAAAACAGAAAAGTAAAGACGCACTGCACTGCACCCCTGGGAAAAGAAGAGAGGGAAATATCCTGGACGGACTTGGACTGCTTCCTTTTTGCAAAGAAAGGAGGCAAGTAACTCCACTCATCCTCTCCCGAGAGTCCGAGACGGACCTCGCCACTGCCGTTGCGCTCCACTTGGAAGATCAGCTGGCGTGGTTGGACCTGGGGTTGGAGCTGGAGGTGAGAGATGGGGGCGTGGAGGACGCCATGCGGCTGGAGACTGCTCTTCTTCCTCGGGTTGCTTGCCGAGGTCCATGGCTCTTCGTCTCCGGGGGTCAAGGCAGTAGCTGATGCCCTCCCTCCTACCTCCAGGCTCTTCCCTGCTGAAGGTACGTGTGCTCAGCAGCTGCAAATACATTGCTCCGTCTCTGCCATCGGGCGATTCCCCTCCCCTCTCCCCCGCGTTCGGCTCGCTGGTTTAGAAAGAGAGATGGCTGTTGTGATAAGCAGAGCATGCCTTTTGCTTCCCAGGCTTGATTTTGCTGCTCTTTCTCCTCCTCCTTCCTCCCTTTTTTCGTCTCTTTGCTTCTCCCATTTTGGTCTTCTTTGCTTGGGACTGTTAGATGAGTTCTGCAAAAAGAACGAATCACTTGCCTCGCTTTAGTTCAAGATACATGCAAGAAAAATCTCTAAAGAGCAGATCAAGGGAATCTTGGATATGTCTCCCAAAGGAATGCAAACCTTGTAGCAACAAGTACTGTGGACTACTGCTTTGCTGTGTGCTTCCCCTTCCTCCGCGTACATGTGGATGTGGATGTAATGGAGAAGAAGGATGTGCTCAAGCCGTGTTCATGGTTTCTTTTTCTTTTTCCTTTTGCAATTCTCGCAGTGCGCACTCTTCGCCGGATCGCGGCGAGTATGGGGATATCGCATTGGAACTTCTCCGCCAATCCGTGTGGCTCCGGCGGCGGCTTGGAGTGTGACTGCTCCTTCAACAACAATACCATGTGCCATGCCACTGAGATGTATGTATGCATGCATGCATGACTCCTTGGCGCTTCTCACCTTCTTGTAAAACATTAGGGGATACCTGTAAAATTGATCTTACTAGACTAGAACTGAGCAGATCATGTTGACACATTTCTGTGCTCTAACATACCTTTTGCGCTGTTCCGAACATCTTCGCAGATTCCTCAGGGGCCAGAACTTCACCGGCCAGCTCCCACCAGATTTTGCTGATCTCCCTAATCTCCTCCAGCTGTAAGTACTAAACAGCCAGTCAAACTAATCCAAGCCTTGCTAAAAAAAATCAGTCTAAGCCATAAACTTATTAAGGTGTTTCTCAAGAGAATAATAACACCATGATTCCATATTACAATGTTGCAGAGACCTAAGCAGGAGCTTGTTCCATGGCACGGTGCCTGACCGGTGGGCCCGGATGAAGTTGCAAGGACTGTGAGTGGCCTCGCCCTTCACCTTACCCATTGTTATCTTTGAGCGAGTAGTACAGCAAAATGTAGCATGTGGAGCTATTTTGAACTATCCAAGAAAAATATGCCGCTAGAAATGTTTACATTTGTCCTAAAAAAAAATGTTTACATTTTGGGTGGAACTGGTGAAGGCACAGTCCCCATCTTATCTATGGAGCGTGACTAGAATGTCGGCATGCAAAGCATCTCAGATGGCAACAAATTAGGCTACTCCCAAGCACGGTTTTCAAAATGCCAGGCATCTTTTGTGCAGTGCTCTACCAACCTTTTTAGCAGTGCAGAATATAGTCTAGGATGAATCCACGAAGAATAAAATCAAGCAATAAGCAGCATTTTCATCGCCGCTGTCTTGTCGATGCGTTAAAATTGCTAGTCTTCTAACCAGGCCATAGGGGAGATGAGATCCATGACAATGCCCTTAATTTCATTTACGAGGCATGGTTTAGTAGAGCACGGAAATCATTCCCCAAAAGTATATTAAGAAAGCTTGTTTAGTCATAAACGACAAGTAAACAAGGGAACAGAGAAAAATCATCAATTATGTGCATGCCTTATGTTTGGAAAGAAGATTGATAAACTAGTCCATATTAACAAGATTATGTTTTACATCAACGGAAAAACTAAACTGGACAAGCATGCAATAATGTGAAATATTTTTTTATAAATCAAATTTCTACTTGTTCCCTATGATTAGAATTTCAATTATTTCCGCGTGTTAAGCCACAAAATTTTGCATAATTATAAGAAATGGAAAGCCGTAAAACAGAATTATGCAGCATGTCATTCATCTGTTCATGCCAAAGTCCTGCAGGTCACTAATGGGAAACAGATTGTCAGGGCCTTTTCCCATGGCTCTTACGAGAATCACAACTTTGACTAACCTGTAAGCAAGAAATTTGGTGAAAACAACTTCGATTCTCTACTTTTGAGTTCTCTTTTCTAACTACAATCTGAAAATTATAATCCGAAGGAGCATTGAAGCAAATGAGTTCCGTGGGCAAATCCCAGCTGAAATTGGACATCTCACGCAACTGGAGAAGCTGTGAGTATTTTTCTTTGTACAACAGGCAAGAGTTGCTGGTATTTGGAGAACATAGTTCCTTATGACCTATATATCTTCGCTCAGGATAATATCAACCAACGAGTTCACTGGACCCCTGCCGGCTGCTCTTTCCTTGCTGACCAATTTGACCGACTTGTAAGGATACTAAGATCTTTGTTTTTCCCTGTTGCCTACCACAGACTCTTTTTGTAATGTTCAGCTATTGAATCTCCTAACAGAAGGATTTCTGGAAACAATTTATCTGGAAGAGTTCCTGATTTCTTGGCTAAACTGACAAAGCTTGGAAAACTGTAAGTTGGAGAGATCATGACAGAACAGATTGGAAATCCACAGATACCCAAGTATGTTATTTATTAAAGGGGATTTCTCATGATGCAGGCAAATCGAAGGATCTTTGCTGGAAGGGCCTATTCCCCTGGGCTTATCC
Organism: Triticum timopheevii; assembly: GCA_963921465.1. NCBI lineage: Eukaryota > Viridiplantae > Streptophyta > Magnoliopsida > Poales > Poaceae > Triticum > Triticum timopheevii. Next base: position 318,355,112 of record OY997270.1, read on the forward strand.
AAATTGACAAACCTTTCTGATCTGTACGATGACAAATGTTTGAGATTCTCGTAATTCCAGCTGCACCATGCACTTTATTTATTGGGTAGAAGTGTTAACTAAAGCGGAAAATTCTGGTTGCATTTTTCTGTTAACCAGGAGAATTAGTGATCTGAGAGGCAGTGGATCAGTTTTCCCGGATCTAAGAGGAATGCAATCGATGAAAGCATTGTAAGTTTAAATCTGCTGAGTTTCCAGGCTTTTTGTACATAGGTTCTCATGTACATATGAAATTTTTATATGTAGGGTCCTTAGGAATTGTTCAATCAGCGGGGGAATCCCTTCTTACATATGGAGCATGGAAAATCTCACGCATCTGTAAGTTCATCACGTTGGTTCCATGTATAGACTATAGATCAATGCAGCGTGTTGGGAGTACACATAAAATATGTCAGCACTAAATGGACTCGTTGTTGACATGTTTTTATCATCAATGTTCTCTATACAGGGATCTGAGCTTTAATGAACTGACAGGAAAAGTAACAGATTCGTTCACTAATAGGGGAACCGTAGATTACATGTAAGTTGGTATTTACAATAAATTGAACTGGGCATCCTATTTTATTTGGGCTACTTTCCTGGATGCACCTCAACAAAAACAATCTTGCAGATATCTAACTGGAAATTCACTCACTGGGAACATACCTGATTGGCTATTGCGAAGCAACAGCATTGTGTAAGTTCGTGCGTACATGCACACTCTAAATATGCATCGTTCTTAGATGCTAATACTTGCAGATATCCATGAAATTCTATCACATATTTCCTTTTCCTGAATCTTCTAAAAGCTGTCATAAAAGTTCAGAACATAAGAGTTAACATCTCTAAGATATAAAGTGTTATCAGGTGTTGATGCCCAATTCATTCATGACGGGAAAAAACCTATAAGATGTTTTTCTTGATCACAAGCAACCGCAGTTAGCATTTCCTTAGAAATTATTTAGACGCCTCTATCTGCCCCGTCGGCTAAACAGGCATGCCTCTATCTGCTCTGTCTGTTAAATAATTCTGTTGGCTGCATAACAAAATAGCTATGCCCATACATGAAGCTTAGAGCTCAAGAGAATGTAATATGACTGCTAGTGCTATGATTGAATCTGTAACAGTCTGAACTCAAAAAATGTATTTCTTACTTGATATAATTAAATTTACCATTAAACTATCAAATGCAGGGACCTCTCTTTTAATAATTTCACAATTGGGAGCTCAGGTCGTCCTACTCAATGTCAAGGGAGCGCGTAAGAAATCTGTATCAGAATTTCTGACTTTTTTTTCCATCACAACACTTGTGGTGATAATTAAATAGTTTATGTGACTCTTCAATTTGCAGCAATCTAGTGGAGAGTTATTCACCTGAAATGAACAGCTTGTAAGATTATTTATCCTGTTGCTTCAAAAGACTAAAGAACTTTCGACCAACAGACCAATCCAGACATAATAACATCTTCTTTTACTCTGGGTGATTCTACCTTTTTGTGCAGAAATAATGTCCAGCCATGCTTGAAGAAGAACTTCCCATGTGCTTCGAATGGACAATGTGAGTTGGTGCCCAGTATTTGTTTTTCCGCAGTTGCTTCTGACCACCAACGAATGGGAAAAACAAACAGATGTTTGCTGACGCTTTTCATACCGGCGCTCATGATTGTGAAAAATAAGACTAGCTTTACCAATGAATCAGAAGAAGTTACAAACTGCTATTGCTAGATTGTAAAATTATCAGGATAAATTCTAAAGAAACACAAGCAACAAGATAACTCACAAGGATGTAATTAGATCCTGTGCATAAGTTCATTGGTGTTAACTGTTAAGCACATAAGCCAAAACAGTAAAAAAGAATCTGTAACACAGAAGCCAAACAGAGATGACCATTGAAGCTGTATGTAATACTGTTCTACGCATTTTCACAGACAGATCATCCTTGCATATCAATTGTGGAGACAAAGAAGCAATTGTCAATGGCGTAAAATATGAAGGTGACACCACACCAAAAGGTGCTTCCATGTTGTATGTAAGCCCAGATAACTGGGCATTCAGCAGCACTGGGAACTTCATGGACGACAACATCAATGATGACAACTACATTGTGTCAAGCACATCAAAACTGACCATGCCCAACTCCAAGTTGTATGCAAGAGCGCGCCTTTCTCCTCTTTCGCTCACATATTATGGGCTTTGTATGCATAATGGGAGCTACACAGTTAAACTCCATTTTGCCGAAATTATATTTACCAATGACAGCACATACTACAGCCTTGGCAAAAGAAAATTCAATGTGTTCATACAGGTATGAGCAGATAGGCAGATATCCGATCATTTACATTTTAATAATAGCTGTAGCTTGTTAGCTCCTGTGATAGTAACAAGATATTGTATGATCTCAGGGAAGAATGGTGCTAGAGGATTTTGATATTGAGAAATCTGCTGGTGGGGCTGGAAAGCTAGTCATCAAGACTTTCATAACGTATGTCACAAATCATACACTGGAAATTCAATTCTATTGGGCAGGAAGAGGGACAACAGGCATTCCAAAAAGAGGATTCTACGGCCCTCTAATATCTGCAATATCAGTAACTCCAAGTATGTAATTTTTAACACATTATTTCTGAATTTTGCTTTTGCATGATGTGTGCCATTAATCACTGTGGGCAAGGGTACAGTGTTTACAAGGAACAGCACATGGCGGCATCCTCTGACTTCTTGCATTATAGTTTTTCAAGGAGAAATACTCTATTCTTTAATGATCTGGTGATTTTGGTTTATGTGTGTTCATACTCAGACTTCCAAATTCCTTTGGCTGTTGAACCTCCCCGTAGTGGCAGTGGCACAAATACTTCCAGGACATCTAAAGCTTTGCTGATTGGAGCCCCAATTATTGCGATATTCACTGCTCTTGTTGTTGGCATCTACTGGATTAAGCGACGACGGAAGAACTTGGTGAATCAAGGTGCTATAAATATTTTTTAATCAACTTTTTTCTATTTATACCTCCAACGACAATGACAAGGACAGGCCTGGCGCAGTGGTGAAGTAGTCCCCACTTGTGCCAAGAGCTCCTGCGTTCCACGCGGCCTCTTTGCATTGCACTGTGGAGGGCTAAGGCTTGCCTCGTATAATCCTTCCCCAGACCCCACCTGGTGTGGGAGCTTCTAGCACTGGGTCTGTCCTGTAGCTGTATACCTTCAGCGACAAACTGGTGTCTATCTTTCGCTTTGCTTCACCATTCATACACACCATCTATAGCATCTCTCTACTTTCCACTTCTCAGCTGAACAAGCAATAGCAAGATGACTACTATATAGCAATATAAACCTAGTGGAAATCATAATCTTAAACTGTAGGTTTTGAATATTTCTGACCATATGATAACTTTTATTAGATCTCCGGGCACTTGACCTCCAAATTGGCTCATTTACCTTGAGACAAATCAAAGCAGCAACTAGGAACTTTGATCCAGCCAACAAGATTGGCGAAGGTGGTTTTGGTTCAGTTTACAAGGTCAGTCTTCACTCTCTCCCATGCTTAAATTCTACAAACTCAAGTTAAATTACACGATTCTTGTAACGAAACATCGTTTGTGCTAGCAGGGTTCGTTGTCCGATGGCACCATTATTGCTGTCAAACAGCTATCATCAAAGTCCAAGCAAGGGAATCGTGAATTTGTGAATGAGATAGGCATGATATCTGCACTCCAGCATCCAAACCTTGTCAGGCTGTATGGCTGTTGTACAGAGGGAAACCAGCTCTTGCTAGTTTACGAGTACATGGAAAATAATTGCCTTGCGCGTGCTCTCTTTGGTAATCATACTTCCTGTATTTCTTGGTCCCCCCCCCCCTAACTAGTGTTGCATGTTAGAACTCATGAATAATTTGTATTGCGCGATCCAGTTGAAGAATATAGACTGGCATTGGATTGGCCGACAAGACGTAAGATTTGCCTGGGAATAGCAAGGGGTCTGGCATATCTGCATGAGGAGTCTGCAATAAGGATTGTGCACCGAGATATCAAGGCTAGCAATATACTGCTTGACAAAGATTTGGATGCTAAGATCTCAGATTTTGGTCTAGCAAAGCTTAATGAAGATGGTCACACCCACATAAGCACAAAAGTAGCTGGAACTATGTAAGTACTTTCAATTGCATACTTTTTTTTCCAAAATGCAAAAATCTATCCACACATTGCCATTAGATCAATAACAAAAAGATAAGAAAAAAGCAGTTACAAGTAAAGTAATAGTGAAGTGATGAACAATTCTCCCTCCGTCCCTATATACATGGCGCCCTCATTTTTTTTGTGATTGAACTTTGACCATATTTTGGCCAATTAATGCATTAGGAACTTTTTTCGAATATGAATTCAATGATATATTTTTTATGGCACATAACCAACGTTTCGTCCGACAAATTGATGGTCAAGGTTGAATCTCGAAACGTGTGGGCATCATGTAAACAGGGATGGAGAGAGTATAACATTTACCTCTGGCAAAAATACAGAACATCCATAGAGATAAAAGTTGACATCAGATGAGCTGGTCATAAACCCACATAAATGTTGGACCTGTTGGCTTTCCTGCATACAAACATAAATGACAAAAAACATGCAATCAACTCTAGATTAACATTTTCCATGAAATGGGATGCTTAGACGGTATTCTTAATTTTCATTCAAACAATTAAGGATGGATATTACTTTTCGGCATATCTAAGTAACTCCGTTTAGCTGTACAGTTTACAGCTGATTTGATTTTATCATTCTTGCAGTGGATACATGGCTCCTGAGTATGCAATGCGTGGTTATTTGACAGACAAAGCTGATGTTTACAGTTTTGGGGTTGTTGCTTTGGAAATTGTGAGTGGAAAAAGCAACACAAACTACAGGCCAAAAGAAGATTTTGTTTATCTTCTCGATTGGGTAACTCTTAAGCCTTCATCCCCCTTTCCCAGTAATTTGGACCATACTGATATGTGATCGCCTCACATCCAAAGCAATTAATAAGTGCCTCCAAAAAATATTTGTGCAAACAAAAACCAGTTAGACACAGTCGGCGCAATAGGGCGTAAGTCATTTTTTTCTCAGCCTTCTGTCCCTTAGAACCAAACTTCTCCTGGACACATACCAAATCTACCCAAATTTCTCTTAGATATGGATGAATTTAAGCTACCTCTAATCTAAAATTCTGGTAAATAATTTGGTCACCATGTAGAGGCATGGGTGCTACTCCCTCCGTCCCATAATATAAGAGCGTTTTTTACACAACACTAGTGTCAAAAACGCTCTTATATTACGGGACGGAGGTAGTAGTTGACAACATCAGATTATGGAAATTTCTATGGTTTCAGAATCAGTTCGCGTTAACATAGTAGAATTATCTCATAAAATGGCATACTCATTTGCGAATCACATATTGTTAAAACGCATGATCTTTGCCTCTAGCGGAACAAATTAAGGATGTGTCATTTGAGAGAATAGTTAAAGGAAACTGTATCATTTTCATGTAGGGGGGTGCGCTGTAGTGAAACAAAATGCTAAACTCTGACAGTTCATGCTTTATTCTCGCATACATACCTTGAACGCTTGAAGGAAGAGGCTAATTGCATCTCTTAAATGTGTTCCAGGCTTGTGTTTTACATGAGAGAGGAACTCTCCTGGAGCTGGTAGATCCAAACTTAGGATCCAATTACTCAACAGAAGAGGCACTCCTCATGCTGAATGTGGCTCTCTTATGCACCAACGCAGCACCGACACTTAGACCAAAGATGTCCAATGCTGTGAGCCTGCTCGAGGGCCATACCCCCCTGCAACCCTTCCTATCAGAACTCAGCCTTGCTGCAAACAGCCTGAGCTCAAGTGGTCTACGCAGAAACTTCTGGGAAAATCCAAATGAGAGCCAGAGCATAACGGCACAAGCATCATGTAACAACACCAGTGACTCGTCATCTTTAGATGTTGATGGTAGCTTGAGACATTTTGCGACATAAATGTTAGATGTATTTCAGATCTGTACACCTGTAAGAACCACTAGGGCTAGGCCACTAGGGCTAGGCCACTATGTCTATTCTGGCAGTACAATGTAGCTACTAACATAAAAACGCCTAATTCTACTAAGAATGCAAAGCACTCTCTGCTTCAGAACTGCTGAAAGGATAAGATTATTAAGATTCTGACAAAACACTATCTCTAATCTAAACTCTGACGGTCTAATGTTGCTTTTGCTTTTGCTTCAAAAAGGGTAAACTACAAAATCACCATCTACTATTTCGTTTGATATCGCAAATTAACTCTATTGTATATAACGATATGTTTATATATTACACCCTCTGTTCATTAATATAAGACGTTTTGGCAGTTTAATATTAATGAACAGAGGTAGTAGTTTAATGTACTCAAGAACTCCGCTTGCCTCAAACATCATGCCAGATCAATAAGCAGTCAAGCATCACAACAGTGATACCGTTATTTCATTATAAAGATGCCTGCTTTAACAGATATTCTGGTAAAATAACTTTTAAGACTGGAGCATCTGAGGAGATCTCAAGTGTATCCCCATGCTGGATTGGATATGTTACATGAGAACCATCAATATACACAGCACCCTCTTGATTGTACCAAACAACAAGCATATGTTGCTCTTGCTTAACTAACCCATGCAGCAGTGGTTTGTCGGCATCCGTTGGTGAAATGGGCTCCCTTATCATATACTGAAGCTCACGACTTGATATTGGCATCATAAATCCTCCTGCTGATAGCATGGCAGCAGTTGATCCAGTAGCTGTTGCAACCCTGAGACCGCTTGATCTAGAATTAATCAAACGTGAGGTCTCCCCATTGCTTCTTTTTCTAAAATGGTAATACCAGTTAGAATTGATCACAGAAAATCATCGATATTTACAGAAAGGCTCAAAGTCAGTACCTTAATGAGAACCGCGATACACTTGCCGGACAGGGGTGTGACACCAATATATCATTCAGAGCATAAGTTGGTAGCTGGGATCCATTTAGTTTCACAGATATTCTTGACAGCTCTGAATAGTGTCTACTGCCAGCAAGGGTTGCATCAAGTATCTGAGAATATGTCATGTTCAAGAGAACGGTAACATTCAAGAAATTTGGTAAATGTTCCGACTGTATAAAAGCAGACTAGTGTGATTTCTGTAGGAAAACGAATTGAGACCCTCAAGCAAGAAGACTAGGCAACAGAAACATACCTGCTCAAAGTTCCTGGCAGTAGCTGCACAAAGATATCCGGTGCTTCTTCTCGCATCAAATTCCTCAGTTAACTCTTCAACCTGCATGGCGTTATAAAACCATAAACATACCCATCAAGCATATGTATAACCATTAGTCTGCTTAGAAGCGTGCAAAGAAGAACATATGCAAATGATAGTCAACAAGCATTGCTAATGTGATTGGTTTCAATAGATGATTACTGGCAAACGTCCAAAGAACTAACCTCATCAGAACACGTAGGATCCGAATTAACACCTAAAATGGGAATCGAGCTATCCAAAAAAATGGCTAGCCCGTAAAAGTGTGCCATCACCACCGACAGTAATCACAAGATCCACATCATGTATTGGATTTGACAAATGATTTCGCTGCACTGAGATCCAGTCAAGGGGCTTGCGCTGTAGTACACTCTTACAGAGATTGATTGTGTCCTTGTGGACTCTGCATCTATCGTCCAGATAACTTAAGATCTGCAACAAGACAATAAATTGACGATAAGAGGCATGAAACCCTTAATTCATGTCGGTAAAAATGGTTATGCAGCAAGAAAGTGGGAAATGAAGCTTGTTAGATTCAGCTAGTTATGCAACTTCTCCCAGTAGATGTTGATCTGACAAGCAAGATGGCAGATTTCTCAATAACAGACAGTAATTCAGGCTGAAATCCAACTGGAAGTCCACATTGTGGCCTAGAAAGGATTCCTGGCACCCACCAGTTCATAGAACACTGCACCTCGAGTCCTAATCACTGACCAGAGCTCATACTCCACACAAGTATTTCAACAAACAGCTGGTGTGCTCAGTGCCAGTCCATGGGAAGTTCAAACGACATGTATTGTAACAAAAATGGAGATGAAAAATCATAGAGCCAGACGCCAAAGACGCGCGCAGATAACAATGGATCAGCGCAAGCACGGTCCTTTCGAAACCATTGGTTAACCAGCTCAAGTTCACGATTTCTGAACGACGAGGTGAACTCCACTCCACCACCATTTTATCCCAACGGCTCGCCGGAGCACGGGAACTTGGGAGTCCATCGGGAACCCCCTCCGGCGCATCGACAACCGTGAACGCCCGCGTAACCAAGGTTTCTCGAAACGGAGAGGGTGAGCGAGAGAGGTGCGGACCTTGGGGTTGGCGGCGCGCGGCGGCGGAGGCGGTGGCGGGAAGGTGAGGGAGGAGGAGCCGGAGAGAGGGCGCGGAGGGTAGACATCGAAGGGCTTGAGGTAGAGGAGCACGCGGCGGCGCGCCATTGGGGCTGGGGAGAGGACACGGCCACCTCGGTGGTGGCTCGGCTCCCTCCGGACGCTCGGCAACTCCAACCAGCCGACCCAAAGGCACACGTAATGTGCTAGACAGCGGTCCACGCCATTCGTTTTTTTCATCAAATATACTGCCTCTCTCCCATTAATATAAGAGCGTTCTACATTAGTGTTAAAAGCATGTCGTAGATTTAGCGAAATAAATCTACTCCAGCTGAGTACAAGGTTATACTAAAACTACTACTACCTCCGTTCCGAAATAATTGTCTTTCTAAATATTTCAACAAGTGACTACATACGGAGCAAAATGAATGAATCTACACTCTAAAACATGTCTACATACATCCGTATGTTGTAATCCATTTGAGATGGCTAGAAAGACAATTATTTTGGAACGGAGGGAGTACTACAATTAATTTGAACCGGAGGTAGCTTTTTTGCATGGTATCATATGTCATGCCAGCATAAACATTGCACACAAAAATCACATGTGCGTACCATAGCCATAGTTAATGCATCTCGATCATAGTTCATGGAAAACAAACAAATATACGATGATTGCGCATCTCGGTCCATCATGAACTTTTGCTTCCTCTCAAACCAAGCCCCTTTTTGGGGTCATCTTACTCAAATCGGTTGCCATGACCTTCGCTTTCTTGAAGATTAGCACGATTCTTTTGCTTCACCTCCACTTTATTGGCTGGCCTTCACCTCCACTTTCTTGGCTGACCGGGCATTTTCATCATTGATTGTGAGATTCTTCTTTTGTAGGTCAAACGAGTTCTTCATGGCCTCTTCTTTCTCTTGGCACTTCCTCTCTTTCCTCTTTTCCTCTTCTCACTTGATCCCTCCTTTTGGGTTATGAACCCCTTCAAAGTTTCTTGCAAGGCGAGTGTCGAAGCATCATGTTTTACATCTACCTTGGAGTTGGTCTTCCCTCTCGGCCTTTTCTCACTTAGGTCGACCAACAATGAGTCCCTCCCCCCTCAATTTTTTGTGCCGCATATTGGTCCTTCCACTTTTAGACAATCATTGATTTTCATCCAACAATAGGTCAAGGTAAATGGCTTGCACCCATTTCGTTCTTGAAAGTTTCCAAAGCTTGAAACACCTTCATATATAGATGAAACCAACAAGATAAATTTATATGCATAGGAGGACAATATGTGCTCATATGAAGAGGGAAACGAACAATATACCAAGTCCTTGACGCCAATGCCACTCACAGGGCGGGCAACGACATGATCATAGAAGCCACAAAAATTGCTACACTCCGCTTGGATAAAGCCCCACCTCTTTCAAAGTGACACGTCCCTCCGGTCACTCTCAAATTTGTACGGCTCAAACTTACTATGTTCATGGAAGAAATCATGAACCCTCCTCCAAATGTTGAACCCTTTTTCTCGGTGCCGGTTTTGGGATTTTGTCCAATTTCCGTCTAAGCATCGCAAAACAACTTGTCCTCGTCCTCTGTACATGCTTCGGTCCTCGTGCTTTGCTGCCTCTTTTGTGATCGGGCTTGCTCAACTAGCTCTTCCTCAAACAATTGCTCACCCTTGATGCCGACACTCTCTTGGGCTTCGGTCTCATGGTCTTTAGTTTCTTGGCCTTGAGTGTCTTCGTAACCATCCCCTTGGGCACCCTCATTGATCATCTCCTCCATGAGATCACCGTAGTACCTCGGGTCGTCCGGCATCAGGGTCGGCATTCCATCAAACAAGTTGCGGGCATAGGGTAAGTTATCTGGTCAGGCCACCCACGGCCGCTTCCTTGATGTCCCGGTGGATTGGTCGGCACAGGTGTGGCATTGAGATAATTGGGAGGCATCACGGGGACGGCCGGCATGGAATCACCCATTTTCAGCGAGCTGTCCCAAGGTGGGGTGGAGAAGTAAGACGTTGACGAGTCATGTCCGGGAAGGTACTCATATGTCAGCGTGACGAGCCTGTGTTGACTATCGCGGCGGCGACGAGAATGGTCGGCTCACAGTACCCTAGCACGAGGAGGGCGGGTTGCGCGGCCTTGGCGGCAATGACCTCGGTGTCCGCAGTGGTGGTGGCGTCTTATTTCTCCTTGCCCCTCCTCCTCCGGTTGGTTCACTTTGCCGTCTTGACCGCTCTCTGCTCTAGGTGAGCTCCTTCCTCGGCTTCTTCGGGGCTATGGCATGGTCGGCCATGAAAGCGACGGGGGCGTCGACGGGGTTGGGCACGTCGGCTATGTCTCTAAATTGGATGGTTTTGGGAGAGAAATGTGGAAATGAAGATGGTGTGTCACCGACTGGCAGGCCAAGGAAGGACGTCGCAAGCATCCACGGCGTGTCCGCGCTGACGCAAACCCGACCCAAATTCGGGATGGAGATGGGGTCGAAGCAGACATGAAAATGGACATCTGTCCGTTTGCGTCAGCATGTTGGGTCGTGTTTTTGCCGTCACGCGGGCAGACGAGATGCATCGGCCGTTGGAGTTGTCCTAACTACACTTGCAGTGGTACGCCGTCAAAGTCAGATAGGGCATCTCCAACAACGTACCCTAAATCAGACACACTAAACGTATTCCAAATTGGGCACACTGCTTCCATAACATGGATATATGAGCCGACCATCCAACCCCGTGTATCAAATGTCCGCCTTTATAAAAAAATCTACATCCAAAAACCCAAAATAACTAACGCTTTTAGTGCTAAATGTATTTAACACCAAACAACAAAGCGATGTAGACAGTTGGATAGCTGTCGTCAAAAGGATGAGATTTGTTGGATCTTCGTAACTCACTTTTTTATTGGTACATATATAGATAGATATAGATATTGTCTTTTGTTGTCCTGTGTCATTTGCGTTGAACCACGTTTAAATTTGAACATTTAGGATCAGGCAACAAGTTTTGAGAACCAACATGTGGTGTATGATTAGAAGGGCAATGGTACGCTCAGCTCATCAGGGATCAAACCTTGGGTTTCTGTGATATCTCATTAAATGTGGAATATTCTTTCAGTGGGAGGTGATGTTTCCATCGACAGCGAGGCACCCTGGTGGCTTCGTAGATCTCAAGAGCCGCTGGCTCAGTCCTTCGAGGGTGTTCATAGGGGTAGGTTGTGCGTGCTTACATTCATAGGGGTGGTTGTTATGTATGTGTCTATGAGAACATGTGTTGTACTATATTTCTCACGAAAAAAATTGGGTCACCGCACGCTGGATTAAACGTGATCGAGCGACCACACGAACTTGCCACCGGGCGCGTCATTGCGTGGCTATGCACCTCATGTCTACTCGTCCACTCATTTCTTTTCCCCTTTGCCCTTCATACATCATACTTCTCCTATCCAGTACCGCATAACTTCCTTGCCCCTACACAATGTCTCGCATGTCCTTCCTCGCATAGGTGGCCGCATGGCTCCTCCGACGAGCAACGGGTAGGAGTTGTCGGGGGCAAGCCACTGCTACGAGTCCTCCTTCTCTCCTTGTGCTAAGCTGCAACGGACGATGAGCTGAGTTGTGACCGTCCGTGCCTGAGCTACGACAACGTCCCATGGATGTTGCAACCTTGCCATGATGGAGCTGCAACCAGTATAGCCTTGTTCTACGATGACTTGTTGGTGGATCTTCAACTAGATATTACCAGAGGCCGAGAGCTGCAATCTTGCCACGACGGAGCTGCAACCAGTAGAGCCATGTGGTACGACGGCTCGTGGGTGGAGCTTCAACTAGATATTACTAGAGGTCGAGAGACACAACCTCTCATGATGAGAGTTGCGACCAGGCAACAGATAACTTGGAATCGTAGCTCTTATGAGATACGATGACAACAACGTGCCACGGCCGATAAAGCGTCAAGCACAACGCCAAAAGCTTCAACTGCAACACCAACACCTTCAACCGGAGACAATGGGGGGAACCTATGTCCCCGAGGGTGTCTCTATTGGAAATATGCCCTAGAGGCAATAACATGTGTATTATTATATTTTCATATTCATAGTTAAGAGTTTATATTCTATGCTACAACTGCTATGATCTTCGAATATGTGATTCAGTGAAAAAGTCATATGCACGTGTGGAATGATAAACAGTAAATAAAAGGTTCCTAGTCGCACCTCTAAGACTAGCTCAAGTGTTGTTGGTGATCCCGTTTTCTGGATCTGGATATCGTTAAGTGTAACGATAGTCCTAAAATAACATTGAGATTATGACGTTGGAAGAACGATCATATTGAATCGACCCAATCTTGTTTGTTATGAATTGAGTTAATGTCGTCTGCATTCAATTGTAATAACACGGAGTGTTAAAGTCTGATATTGCTCCTTAGACCATGAGAGTATCATGGTCACTTCTTACCGTACAATGGGCTTTGGGGTTGCTCAAATGTCACATGTATCACGGTGATCATAACGACAACTTACTGGTTCATCGAAAAGTTTGACAAGTGACCAAATAGCTGGAGAGTGGGATTTGTTGCCGATGGAGAGATATTCTTAGGGCCCTCTTGGTGTGATGGCATCAATCACCGTCTGGCCAGACACATGTGACTTCGTCACTAATTGGTCACCTATTACAGGTAGGGTCAAGGACCCATCATTTGGGACCCATCACCATCATAGGTAGGTCCCTGGACCATGCCGACATTCGGATGCTAACGCCAAGAAGTCCATTTGGACAGCTCGATGGCACTCGGACGACCGCACGTCATTCGGCTGATGGACCTCCACTCGGACATAGAAGGCAAGAGGGTGTCGTGGGAGCTGCAACAGTTGAGGAATCCTAAGTCATCCACTAAGTAGAGTCGTACCTACCATTACCTGTAACTGTTGTAGTAGAGGCTCATTATACTAGTAACTGACCCATTCAGTGTCATTAAATGCCTCGGCGGCGTGGGAGACATGGGGCTGCAGCGGACTCTATATAAGCCCCACCCCACTCCATGGCCAGGCACGAGCAGCCTTTGTAATATTATCCATTAAATCAAATCAAGCCTCGGGGCACGAGATGTAGGGCTTTTATCTCCACCGAGTGAGGGGCCTAAACTCGTTAAACACTGAGTGTTACACCTGCATCGTAGCTAGGCTCTGCCCCTCTTATTTGTACCCCTAGAACTCATTGTTAGGATCGTAACCCCGACAGTTGGCGCCCACCTTGGGGCTAGGCGTCTAGCAAAGTTTCACAGTGTAGGTGGAATTCTTCATCAACATGTCAGTCGGTGGCGAAATCTGTTTGGGGGCACTCTCCTTCTTCGCCGACGACTCAGCATGGCTTCGCGAGGCCCCGCTAGACGTGGAGGCATTGCCCGTCCCTGGAGCAACGCACGTCCGTGCTTCCTCCTACAGAGTCCTTCTCCGGCAGCCCTCGACCCCGTACCGAGTGGCCGCTCACCCTACCATCGCATGCCGTCGCAAGTGCTTTGGGCGTTCATGGCGGCATCGCTGGATCAAGCATGTCGTGGCCACTTAGGCCGCGGCGGAACATGTGGCGGCTCTCGAGTTTGACGAGCCCACCCTCAACCTCTCCAATGGATCACTCAGCGATTCCTCTGAGGATTCTGAATGCGGAAGCATCGAGTCCACCACCAAAATTCTCATGGCGGACAACTCCGAGCATCGTGTGCCCCTGGGATACACGGAATCCAGGGACGCCCATGCGGGTACGTCTCACATCAACACCAACGCATTCCGGGCCACGAGCCGTATGTGCCCCAAGCTCTCACTTGGGAGCAGCGGGACGGGCTCAGCCGCAGGAACGAAGAGGTCCTCAACACCCCCATCACCGGGACGACCCCTGAGGCGTTGGCCATGGATTCGACTCGTCTGGCCACCTTGGCCGAGCACGGTCGCCTCGAGCGGCTTCAGAGGAAGCTGGGCGAACATGAACGTTGTCAACCCAGTTCCATTCGGCATAAGCACCAGCTCTTCTCGAGTGACCAACCTCATAAGTATCAAGTCCTCGGTACTCCATTACAAAATCTGGCAGCTGCCACTCGGATCGCAGATTCCATCCAGCCCTTCGGCTCTACAACCGGGGAGGGGATTCGACAGATCCAGGCGCTCCTGAGGACGGCGTTGTTGCAGAACACAGCAGTGTCCCAGTCCAGAGATCGGATCCACTGCGCATCAGTGTGCGCGGAAACCGTTCAGTCGGCTCATAGCCCACTTGGCTCCGACAGGCGCCGGACCACTTCCTCCTCAAGAGATCACTATGAAGATCGGAGGTGCGATCGAGTTGGGTCGCCCCAGCGTCACGATGACTATGATCGCGCCCTGATGCCTCCACCGCGAGATGGCGCGTATGGGCGTCAGGCCTACGATGATAGGAGGACACACGGCGGCGATCGTAGGTCAAGTCCCGCTCGTCACACGAGGGACACTCGAGACCCTTTGTTTAACACAAGATCTGTCCTCGCTCAGAGCTTGGTCGATAGGGGTCGTGCCCTACGAGAAGGCCAAGAGCGCGACATCCCGAGTGGTTCCGTACCATCGGGCCCTGAGTGCTTCAACTGTTACATACGAGCGGCAAGGATTTCCCAACAACTTTAGATTGGCCACTGGGATCAGCAAGTTCACTGGCGAGTCCAAGCTTGAGATTTGGCTGGAAGATTAATGAGTGGCGGTTTGTCGCTTGTCAGTCGGTCTTCCTCTTCACCATTGGCGTACCAATTGCCTATCTCCGTAGCTCGACTGAGAGTTAGGGTCTCAGTTCGGTCAAACTTCATGTTCAGCTCACGGTATCTTACTCTGGCCTTGAAGGCGCAGATTGCCTGGTGCACAGTGATGTTCTCCACTGTATTGTGTAGAGTGGTCCACCGCTGGATGTACTCACTGAGGGTCTCATTCTGTTTCTTCACACAATGCTGCAACTCGGCCAGACCACCTGCTCTCTTGTATGTACCTTCAAAAGTTTTGACGAACACTCTCACCAAATCGTCCCAGCAGAATATGCTACAAAGCGGGAGCTATGTTAGCCAGGCCCGAGCGGAGCCCTCGAGCATCAGCGGCAAGTGTTTCATGGCCACGTTGTCATTGTTGTCGCCGATCTGGAGCTGAGCAAGCGACGCTCATCTGTCGGAAAACAAGGGCAAGAAGCACAAGCGCAAGGCTGAGGCTGGAGGGAGCATTGAGGCCGCGACTCTGGCTGGCTAGGGCAAAGGCAAAGGCTCCCAAAAGCAAAATAAGGACTGGAAGGGGAAAAAGCAAGTTGCCCAGAAAAGTGACATCCTCAATCAACCCTGCCAGATCCATACGAAGAAAGACGAAGAGGGAAATTTGATCCTGCCCAATCATACCACTCGGGAATGTCGGCTTCTGAAGCAAGAAATGCGGCAAGATTCCTCCGGGAACAAGGACGACGATGATGATAGAGGCCAGGGTACCCCCAAATACCCCAACATCGAGAAAGTCCTGATGATCTTCGCCAACGTCGAAAGCAAGAGTCACCTCAAGGTTATCAACCGAGAGGTCAACATGGCAGTTCCGACTGTCACTAAATTCCTTGACTGGGCTAAAACCCTAGTGACCTTAGATTAGTCGGATCACCCAGCCCATATTCCAACCCCTAGAAGGCAGGCACTGGTGGTAGACCCAGCCGTTGGAGGAGTCCGATTGTGCAAAGTCCTAATGGACGGCGGCAACGGGCTCAACATCATCTATGCTGACACATTGGAGGCAATGGGCATTCCGATGTTTTAGCTCAGCAAAAGCAATGTGCAGTTCCACGGGGTAATCCCTGGGAAGAAGGCAAAATCACTCGGACAGTTCACCCTCAACGTGGTATTCGGCGAGGAGAAGAACTTCCTGAAAGAGCGTCTGACTTTTGAGGTGGTGGACTTTCGGAGTGCTTACCAAGCTATCCTGGGTAGGCCCGCCTACGCACGTTTCATGTCCCGCCCATGTTACGTGCATCTTAAACTTAAGATGCCAGGGCCGAAATGCGTGATCACCATCACAGGCAAATCGGAAGCTGGCCAAGGAATGTCTTCAGAAGGGCTCCTAGATCGCTGACGAGCAGATGGCGATGGCCGAGTTAGATGAGTACAAGAAGGCGGTGGATTCGAGTGAGCTGCTGAAGTCCAAGAAGCTGACTGTGGAATCCACTTTCCAGTCGGCAGAAGAGATGAAGCCAGTACATATCCATCTGAAGGATGCGAACGCAGCCTCGACCAACATCTCCACCACCCTCGACAACAAATAAGAAAGCGAGCTCGTCCAGTTCCTTCGTGAGAACTGGTACATCTTTGTATGGAAGCCTGATGACATGCCGGGCGTTCCCAGAGAACTGG
This sequence comes from Triticum timopheevii, assembly GCA_963921465.1. Lineage (NCBI taxonomy): Eukaryota > Viridiplantae > Streptophyta > Magnoliopsida > Poales > Poaceae > Triticum > Triticum timopheevii. The sequence continues at coordinate 318,371,892 of OY997270.1, forward strand.
CCGAGCATCGACTCCGTGTCGATTCAAAGATGAAGCCTGTAAAAGAGCACCTTCGACGATCTTCCACCGAGAAGCGCAAGGCAATTGGCGAGGAGATGGCGTGGCTCTTAACCGCCGAATTCAACCGAGAGGTGTACCACTCCGAGTGGCTTGCCAATGTCGTCATGGTGCGGAAGAAGAATAACTCCCTTCAAATGTGTATTGATTTTAAGCATATCAATCGGGCCTGCCCAAAGGATCATTTCCCTCTCCCTCGCGTAGATCAGATAGTAGATTATACTGTCGGGTGTGAGCTGTTATCGTTTCTGAATGCGTACTCCGGGTACCACCAGATCTGAATGTACGGTCCTGATGAAATAAAAACAGTGTTCATCACCCCATTCGGGTGTTTCTGTTATATTACGATGCCATTTGGGTTGAAAAATGCTGGGGCCACATTTCAGCGTATGATTCAGAAGTGCTTACGGAAGCGGATCAGTCGGAACATGGAAGCTTATATGGATGATGTCGTGGTTAAGTCCAGGAAAGGTTCTGACCTCCTGACGGACCTTGTTGAAACCTTTGCGAACTTACGCACTTTCAACACCAAACTCAACCCAGCTAAGTGTACATTCGGCATACCGCAGGCAAATTACTTGGTTTCCTTGTTTCTAAATGAGGCATCGATGCCAATCCCGAAAAGATAGGGGCTATTGTCTAAATGAAACAACTAGAGCATCTCCACGACGTACAGTGCCTCACAGGCTGCCTGGCGGCCCTGAGTAGGTTCATCTTGCGACTCGGTGATAAAGCCCTGCCGCTTTACTGATTGATGAAGAATTCTGACAAGTTCGAGTGGACTCCCGATGCATAGGTTGCATTCCAGGAACTTAAAGCCCTGCTTTCCACCCAGCCGGCGCTAGTTGCACCGAGCAGGAAAGAGCCTTCGCTCTTATACGTCGCGGCCACGAGCCAAGTTGTTAGCACGGTTCTCATTGTGGAACGGGAAGAACAAGGCAAGGCCTTCAAGCTCCAACGACCGGTCTACTACATCTCTGAAGTCCTGACACGTTCCAAGCAAAGATATCCGCATTATCAGAAGCTAGTATATGGGATCTATCTAATTGCGAAGAAGGTAGCTCATTATTTTCAAGAGCACTCAGTCACGGTGATAAGTGACACTCCTCTGTCTGAGATCATGAACAACAGAGACGCCACAGGCCGAGTGGCAAAGTGGGCCATCGAGCTCCTTCCGTTGGACATCAAGTTTGAAGCCAAGAAAGCCATCAAGTCACAAGCCCTAGTAGATTTCCTTGTAGAATGGATTGAGCAGAAGCAACCTGTCCCTGTTGGGGAACGTAGTAATTTCAAAAAAAAATCCTACGCACACGCAAGATCATGGTGATGCATAGCAACGAGAGGGGAGAGTGTGTCCATGTACCCTCGTAGACCGAAAGCGGAAGCGTTAGCACAACGCGGTTGATGTAGTTGTACGTCTTCATGGCCCGACCGATCGAGCACCGAAACTACAGAACCTCCGAGTTCTTGCACACGTTCAGCTCGATGACGTCCCCCGTACTCCGATCCAGCACAGTGTCGAGGGAGAGTTCCGTCAGCACGACGGTGTGGTGACGATGTTGATGTTCTACCATAGCAGGGCTTCGCCTAAGCACTGCTACAATATTATCGAGGAAGACTATGGTGGAGGGGGGCACCGCACACGGGTAAGAGATCAAGAGATCAATTGTTGTGTCTATGGGATTCCCCCCTCCCCCGTATATAAAGGAGTGGAGGAGGGGGCCGGCCAAGGGGGTGGCGCGCCCTAGCGGGGGGTCCAACTCCCACCGGGAGTAGGACTCCCCCTTTTCCTATTAGGAGACGGAGAGGGAAGGAAGAGGAAGGAGGGAGGAAGGAAAGGGGGGCAGCCCCCCTCCCAATTCGGATTGGGCTTGGGGGTCCCCCCTCCCTTGCTCCTTTCCCCCCTTTCCACTAAGGCCCAATAAGGCCCATATACCTCCCGGGGGGTTCCGATAACCTCCCGGAGCTCCGGTATTGTCCCAATCTCACCCGGAACCTTTCCGGTGTCCAAATATAGTCGTCCAATATATCGAAATTCATGTCTCGACCATTTCGAGACTCCTCGTCATGTCCGTGATCACATCCGGGACTTCGAACAACCTTCGGTACATCAAAACTCATAAACTCATAATATAACTATCATTGAAACTTTAAGCGTGCGGACCCTATGGGTTCGAGAACTATGTAGACATGACCGAGACACGTTTCCGGTCAATAACCAATAGCGGAACCTGGATGCTCATATTGGCTCCTACATATGCTATGAAGATCTTTATCGGTCAAACCGCATAACAACATACGTTGTTCCTTTTGTCATCGGTATGTTACTTGCCTGAGATTCGATCGTTGGTATCTCAATACCTAGTTCAATCTTGTTACCGGCAAGTATCTTTACTCGTTATGTAATGCATCATTCCGTAACTAACTCATTAGTTACATTGCTTGCAAGGCTTATAGTGATGTGCATTACCGAGAGGGCCCAGAGATACCTCTCCGACAATCGGAGTGACAAAACCTAATCTTGAAGTACGCCAACTCAACATGTACCTTTGGAGACACCTGTAGAGCTCCTTTATAATCACCCAGTTATGTTGTGACGTTTGGTAGCACACAAAGTGTTCCTCCGATAAACGGGAGTTGCATAATCTCATAGTTGTTGGAACATGTATAAGTCATGAAGAAAGGAATAGCAACATACTAAACGATCAAGTGCTAAGCTAACGGAATGGGTCATGTCAATCGCATCAGTCTACTAATGATGTGATCCCGTTAATCAAATGACAACTCATGTCTATGGTTAGGAAACATAACCATCTTTGATTAATGAGCTAGTCAAGTAGAGGCATACTAGTGACATTATGTTTGTCTATGTATTCACACATGTATCATGTTTCCGATTAATACAATTCTAGCATGAATAATAAACATTTATCATGATATAAGGAAATAAATATTAACTTTATTATTGCCTCTAGGGCATATTTCCTTCAGTCTCCCACTTGCACTAGAGTCAATAATCTAGATTACACAGTAATGATTCTAACACCCATGGAGTCTTGGTGCTGATCATGTTTTGCTCGTGGAAGAGGCTTAGTCAACGGGTCTGCAACATTCAGATCCGTATGTATCTTGCAAATCTCTATGTCTCCCACCTGGACTTGGTCCCGGATGGAATTGAAGCGTCTCTTGATGTGCTTGGTCCTCTTGTGAAATCTGGATTCCTTTGCCAAGGCAATTGCACCAGTATTGTCACAGAAGATCTTCATTAGTCCAGATGCTCTAGGTATGACACCTAGATCGGAAATGAACTCCTTCATCCAGACTCCTTCATTTGCTGCTTCCGAAGCAGCTATGTACTCCGCTTCGCATGTAGATCCCGCCATGATGCTTTGTTTAGAACTGCACCAACTGACAGCTCCACCATTCAATAAAAACACGTATCCGGTTTGCGATTTAGAATCGTCCGGATCAGTGTCAAATCTTGCATCGACGTAACCATTTACGACTAGCTCTTTGTCACCTCCATAAACTAGAAACATATCCTTAGTCCTTTTGAGGTATTTCAGGATATTCTTGACCACTGTCCAGTGATCCACTCCTGGATTACTTTGGTACCTCCCTGCTAAACTTATTGCTAAGCATACATCAGGTCTGGTACATAGCATTGCATACATGATAGAGCCTATGGCTGAAGCATAGGGAACATCTTTCATTTTCTCTCTATCTTCTGCTGTGGTCGGGCATTGAGTCTGACTCAACTTCACACCTTGTAACACAAGTAAGAACCCTTTCTTTGCCTGATCCATTTTGAACTTTTTCAAAACTTTATCAAGGTATGTGCTTTGTGAAAGTCCAATTAAGCGTCTTGATCTATCTCTATAGATCTTGATGCCCAATATGTAAGCAGCTTCACCGAGGTATTTCATCGAAAAACTTTTATTCAAATATCCTTTATGCTATCCAGAAATTCTATATCATTTCCAATTAACAATATGTCGTCTACATATAATATCAGAAATGCTACAGAGCTCCCACTCACTTTCTTGTAAATACAGGCTTCTCCAAAAGTCTGTATAAAACCATATGCTTTGATCACACTATCAAAGCCTTTATTCCAACTCCGAGAGGCTTGCACCAGTCCATAAATGGATCGCTGGAGCTTGCACACTTTGTTAGCACCTTTTGGATCGACAAAACCTTCTGGTTGCATCATATACAATTCTTCTTCCAAAAATCCATTCAGGAATGCAGTTTTGACATCCATTTGCCATATTTCATAACCATAAAATGCGGCAATTGCTAACATGATTCGGACAGACTTAAGCATCGCTGCGGGTGAGAAAGTCTCATCGTAGTCAACCCCTTGAACTTGTCGAAAACCTTTCGCAACAAGTCGAGCTTTGTAGAAAGTTACATTACCATCAGCGTCAGTCTTCTTCTTGAAGATCCATTTATTCTTGATGGCTTGCCGATCATCGGGCAAGTCAACCAAAGTCCATACTTTGTTCTCATACATGGATCCCATCTCAGATTTCATGGCCTCAAGCCATTTTGCGGAATCTGGGCTCATCATTTCTTCATCATAGTTCGTAGGCTCACCATGGTCAAGTAACATGACTTCCAGAATAGGATTACCGTACCACTCTGGTGCGGATCTTACTCTGGTTGACCTACGAGGTTCGGTAGTAACTTGATTTGAAGTTTCATGATCAATATCATTAGCTTCCTCACTGATTGGTGTAGTCGTCACAGGAACCGGTTTCTGTAATGAACTATTTTCCAATAAGGGAGCAGGTACAGTTACCTCATCAAGTTCTACTTTCCTCCCACTCACTTCTTTCGAGAGAAACTCTTTTTCTAGAAAGGATCCGAATTTAGCAACAAAAGTCTTGCCTTCAGATCTGTGATAGAAGGTGTACCCAATAGTCTCTTTTGGGTATCCTATGAATACACATTTCTCCGATTTGGGTTCGAGGTTATCTGGTTGAAGTTTCTTCACATAAGCATCGGAGCCCCAAACTTTCAGAAACGACAACTTTGGTTTCTTGCCAAACCACAGTTCATAAGGCGTCGTCTCAAAGGATTTTGATGGTGCCCTATTTAACATGAATGCGGTCGTCTCTAAAGCATAACCCCAAAACGATAGCGGTAAATCAATAAGAGACATCATAGATCGAACCATATCTAGTAAACTACGATTACGACGTTCGGACACACCATTTCGTTGTGGTGTTTCGGGTGGCGTGAGTTGCGAAACTATTCCGCATTGTTTCAAATGTAAACCATACTCGTAACTCAAATATTCTCCTCCACGATCAGATCATAGAAACTTTATTTTCTTATTACGACAATTTTCCACTTCACTCTGAAATTCTTTGAACTTTTCAAATGTTTCAGACTTGTGTTTCATTAAGTAGATATACCCATATCTGCTCAAATCATCTATGAAGGTGAGAAAATAACGATAACAGCCACGAGCCTCAATATTCATTGGACCACACACATCAGTATGTATGATTTCCAACAAATCAGTTGCTCGCTCCATAGTTCCGGAGAACGGCGTTTTAGTCATCTTGCCCATGAGGCACGGTTCGCAAGTACCAAGTGATTCATAATCAAGTGATTCCAGAAGTCCATCAGTATGGAGTTTCTTCATGCGCTTTACACCAATATGACCCAAACGGCAGTGCCACAAATAAGTTGCACTATTATTATCAACTCTGCATCTTTTGGTTTCAACATTATGAATATGTGTATCACTACTATCGAGATTTAATAAAAATAGACCACTCTTCAAGGGTGCATGACCATAAAAGATATTACTCATATAAATAGAACAACCATTATTCTCTGATTTAAATGAATAACCGTCTCGCATCAAACAAGATCCAGATATAATGTTCATGCTCAACGCTGGCACCAAATAACAATTATTTAGGTCTAAAACTAATCCCGAAGGTAGATGTAGAGGTAGCGTGACGACCGCGTTCACATCGACTTTGGAACCATTTCCCACGCGCATCGTCACCTTGTCCTTAGCCAATCTTCGCTTAATCCATAGTCCCTGTCGGATTTCGGGTTCCGGCAGACCCTTGAGGTTCGAACTCTGGGGTGCGCGCGAAGATCTTTCCCCCTACCAACTCACGTCTGGAGGCCTCGCAAGGAATCTAGGCTAGGAAGAAGAACATACAAGGGACACAAGGTTTATACTGGTTGAGGCCACCATTGTGGTGTAATACCCTACTCCAGTGTGTGGTGTGGTGGATTGCCTCAGGGGCTGATGATGAACAATACAAAGGGAGAACAGCCTCGCGAGGGGCTGTTCTTGGGCTGGTGCGATGAACTGCTTGGGTGAGTTCAGTCGCTTCTCTCTCTCTAGTCTATCCGAAATCTCTCTCTCTGATCCCCCCTTGCCCTGTGGTGGCTAGCTCTATTTATAGTGGGAGGCCCTGGGCCTCTTCCCAAATAATGAGCGGGAAGGGCGCCAACAATTGGCCATTTCGAAGGGGAACATCCAGTACACTTATCCTGACTAAAGTTGGTCTTCGACTGCCAAAGACTCTGACGGTGGCGCCGTCCTGGGCTCCATGGTGATCTCCATCCTGCCGCTCTGCTGGTCTTGGTCTTGTTGCACCAAAACGGTAACCTTTGTCTGATGCCTTGGCCTGTGGTTGCCCCCTTTGCACCGAAGGGGAAACAAGGACACTGCGCAGGCCGGCGCCTGCCTGGCGCCCGCTTGGTCTCAATCGTCATGGCTTGCGTCACGGGCACCTCACGAGGTACCCTGCCTTGATCTCTCCGCCCCCTCGCGAGCCCGCCTGACGAGGCTGCTCCTGAGGAAGCTTCCTGTCGTCCGCCCCGCAAGGCTTGGCCCCTCGCAAGGGTCTTGAGCTTGAGATGATGAAGCTGGGCTGCACTGGGCCCCCACTTGAGCCACGCCATAGGCCGCAGGCAGGCAAGTCTGGGGACCCCTGTTCCCAGAACACCGACAGTCCCTGTTTCGAGTTGCAAATATTAGCAACAGAACCAGTATCAAATACCCAGGTGCTACTGCGAGCATTAGTAAGGTACACATCAATAACATGTATATCACATATACTTTTGTTCACCTTGCCATCCTTCTTATCCGCCAAATACTTGGGGCAGTTCCGCTTCCAGTGACTAGTCTGCTTGCAGTAGAAGCACTCAGTCTTAGGCTTAGGTCCAGATTTGGGTTTCTTCTCTTGAGCAACAACTTGTTTGCTATTCTTCTTGAAGTTCCCCTTCTTCTTCCCTTTACCCTTTTTCTTGAAACTGGTGGTCTTATTGACCATCAACACTTGATGCTCCTTCTTGATTTCTACCTCTGTAGCTTTTAGCATTGCGAAGAGCTCGGGAATAGTCTCATCCATCCCTTGCATATTATAGTTCATCACGAAGCTCTTGTAGCTTGGTGGCAGTGATTGAAGAATTCTATCAATGACACTATCATCAGGAAGATTAACTCCCAGTTGAATCAAGTGATTATTATACCTAGACATTTTGAGTATATGTTCACTGACAGAACTATTCTCTTCCATCTTGCAGCTATAGAACTTATTGGAGACTTCATATCTCTCAATCCGGGCATTTGCTTGAAATATCAACTTCAACTCCTGGAACATCTCATATGCTCCATGACGTTCAAAACATCGTTGAAGTCCCGGTTCTAAGCCGTAAAGCATGGCACACTGAACTATCAAGTAGTCATCAGCTTTGCTCTGCCAGGCGTTCTTAACGTCGTCAGTTGCATCTGCAGCAGGCCTGGCACCCAGCGGTGCTTCCAGGACATAATTCTTCTGTGCAGCAATGAGGATAATCCTCAAGTTACGGACCCAGTCCGTGTAATTGCTACCATCATTTTTCAACTTAGCTTTCTCAAAGAATGCATTAAAATTCAACGGAACAACAGCACGAGCCATCTATCTACAACAAACATAGACAAGCAAAATTCTATGAGGTACTAAGTTCATGATAAATTTAAGTTCAATTAATCATATTACTAAGGAACTCCCACTTAGACAGACATCTCTCTAGTCATCTAAGTGATCACATGATCCAAATCAACTAAACCATGTCCGACCATCACGTGAGATGGAGTAGTTTTCAATGGTGAACATCACTATGTTGATCATATCTACTATATGATTCACGTTCGACCTTTCGGTCTCCGTGTCCCGAGGCCATATCTGTATATGCTAGGCTCGTCAACTTTAACCTGAGTATTCCACGTGTGCAACTGTTTTGCACCTGTTGTATTTGAACGTAGAGCCTATCACACCCGATCATCACGTGGTGTCTCAGCACGAAGAACTTTCGCAACGGTGCATACTCAGGGAGAACACTTCTTGATAATTAGTGAGAGATCATCTTATAATGCTACCGTCAATCAAAGCAAAATAAGATGCATAAAGGATAAACATCACATGCAATCAATATAAGTGATATGATATGGCCATCATCATCTTGTGCTTGTGGTCTCCATCTCCGAAGCACCATCGTGATCACCATCATCACCGGCGCGACACCTTGATCTCCGTCGTAGCATCGTTGTCGTTTCGCCATCTATTGCTTCTACGACTACCGCTACCGCTTAGTGATAAAGTAAAGCAATTACAGGGCGCTTGCATTTCATACAATAAAGCGACAACCATATGGTTCCTGCCAATTGCCAATAACTCGGTTACAAAACATGATCACCTCATACAATAAAATATAGCATCACGTCTTGACCATATCACATCACAACATGTCCTGCAAAAACAAGTTAGACTGGCTGCTACAGGCTGTGCAGGAACCATTCTTACCTACGCATCAAAACCACAATGATAGTTCGTCAAGTTAGTGTTGTTTTAACCTTCGCAAGGACCGGGCGTAGCCACACTCGGTTCAACTAAAGTTGGAGAAACTGACACCCGCCAACCACCTGTGTGCAAAGCACGTCGGTAGAACCAGTCTCGCGTAAGCGTACGCGTAATGTCGGTCTGGGCCGCTTCATCCAACAATACCGCCGAACCAAAGTATGACATGCTGGTAAGCAGTATGACTTGTATCGCCCACAACTCACTTGTGTTCTACTCGTGCATATAACATCTACGCATAAAACCAGGCTCGGATGCCACTGTTGGGGAACGTAGTAATTTTAAAAAAATTCCTACGCACACGCAAGATCATGGTGATGCATAACAACGAGAGGGGAGAATGTGTCCACGTACCCTCGTAGACCGAATGCGGAAGCGTTAGCACAACGCGGTTGATGTAGTCGTACGTCTTCATGGCTCGACCGATCAAGCACCGAAACTACGGCACCTCCGAGTTCTTGCACACGTTTAGCTCGATGACGTCCCCCGTACTTCGACCCAGCAGAGTGTCAAGGGAGAGTTCCATCAGCACGACGGTGTGGTTACGATGTTGATGTTCTACCATCGCAGGGCTTTGCCTAAGCACCGCTACAATATTATCGAGGAAGACTATGGTGGAGGGGGGCACCGCACACGGCTAAGAGATGAAGAGATCAATTGTTGTGTCTATGGGGTGCCCCCCTCCCCCGTATATAGAGGAGTGGAGGAGGGGGCCGGCCAAGGGGGGTGGCGCGCCCTAGGGGGGAGTCCAACTCCCACCGGGAGTAGGACTCCCCCTTTTCCTATTAGGAGAGGGAGAGGGAAGGAAGAGGAAGGAGGGAGGAAGGAAAGGGGGGTCCGCCCCCCCTCCCAATTCGGATTGGGCTTGGGGCGCGCCCCCTCCCTTGCTCCTTTCCCCTCCTTTCCACTAAGGCCCAATAAGGCCCATATACCTCCCGGGGGGTTCCGATAACCTCCCGGAGCTCCGGTATTGTCCCAATCTCACCCGGAACCTTTCCGGTGTCCAAATATAGTCGTCCAATATATCGATCTTCATGTCTCGACCATTTCAAGACTCCTCGTCATGTCCGTGATCACATCCGGGACTCTGAACAACCTTCGGTACATCAAAACTCATAAACTCATAATAACTATCATTGAAACTTTAAGCGTGCGGACCCTACAGGTTCGAGAACTATGTAGACATGACCGAGACACGTTTCCGGTCAATAACCAATAGCGGAACCTGGATGCTCATATTGGCTCCTACATATTCTACGAAGATCTTTATTGGTCAAACCGCATAACAACATACGTTGTTCCCATTGTCGTCGGTATGTTACTTGCCCGAGATTCGATCGTCGGTATCTCAATACCTAGTTCAATCTCGTTACCGGCAAGTCTCTTTACTCGTTATGTAATGCATCATTCCGTAACTAAGTCATTAGTTACATTTCTTTCATGGCTTATAATGATGTGCATTACTGAGAGGGCCCAGGGATACCTCTCCGACAATTGGAGTGACAAAACCTAATCTTGAAATATGCCAACTCAACATGTACCTTTGGAGACACCTGTAGAGCTCCTTTATAGTCACCCAGTTACGTTGTGACGTTTGGTAGCACACAAAGTGTTCCTCCGGTAAACTGGAGTTGCATAATATCATAGTTGTAGGAACATGTATAAGTCATGAAGAAAGCAATAGCAACATACTAAACGATCAAGTGCTAAGCTAACGGAATGGGTCATGTCAATCACATCATTCTACTAATGATGTGATCGCGTTAATCAAATGATAACTCATGTCTATGGTTAGGAAACATAACCATCTTTGATTAATGAGCTAGTCAAGTAGAGGAATACTAGTGACATTATGTTTGTCTATGTATTCACACATGTATCATGTTTCCGGTTAATACAATTCTAGCATGAATAATAAACATTTATCATGATATAAGGAAATAAATAATAACTTTATTATTGCCTCTAGGGCATATTTCCTTCAGTCCCGAGTGTCCCCGAGGATTGGACGATGTTCTTTGATGGCTCCAAGATGCTCCACGGCTCCGGAGCCGGCGTGGTCTTGGTATCTCCTAAAGGCGACCGACTTAGTTATGTGCTTCAGATCCACTTCGACTCTTCCAACAATGAAGCCGAGTACGAAGCTCTTCTATATGGGCTGCGAATGGCAATTTCTGTGGGAATTCGCCGACAGATGGTCTATGGTGAATCAGACCTGGTGGTAAACCAAGTTATGAAGGAATGGGATATCCGTAGTTCGGCGATGACTGGTTACTGCAACACTGTGAGAAAGCTGGAGAAACACTTTGAAGGGTTATAGCTCCATCATGTGCCACGACTCAAGAACCAAGAAGCTGACGACCTGGCCAAGATGGGCTCCACTCGGAAGACAGTACCCAAGAATGTGTTCCTAGAGCACCTACACTCGACCACGATCAAGGAAGACCCTTTCGTGGAGGAGCCCCCGCAACCAGTCGGTCCGCCCAATCCGACTAAAATAGACATCCCCGTGGTGATCGACCTTGTCCAGGAAATCCTTGTGATTACCCCCAAATGGACTGAGTCGTATCTGGCATATCTGCTCAGGCAGGAACTTCCAAAGGATGAAGTGGAGGCTCGACAGATCGTCTGGTGATCGAAAGCCTTCACTGTCATGGGAGAACAGTTGTACAAGAAAAGCACCACTGGAGTCACTTAGCGATGCATATCACCGGAAGATGGGCAGCAAATTCTGCAGGAGATTCACTCGAGAACATGTGGATGCTACTTCTTGAGCTTGTGTTGGTTTTTCCCTTGAAGAGGAAAGGGTGATGCAGCAAAGTAGAGATAAGTATTTCCCTCAGTTTAAGAACCAAGGTATCAATCCAGTAGGAGGTACAAGCAAGTCTCCAATCTATGCACCTCCACAAACAATCAAACACTTGCACCCAACACGATAAAGGGGTTGTCAATCCCTTCACAGTCACTTGCAAGGATGAGATATAATAGAGATGGATATAAAAGATCACTAAAACATAAAACAAAACAAAAAAATAAAACTCCGCGAGGTATTTTTGGCCTTTTGGTTTTATAGATCTGAAAATATATGATGGAAAATAGACCCGGGGGCCATAGGTTTCACTAGAGGCTTCTCTCTTGAAGAAAGCATATGGTAGGTGAACAAATTACTGTTGAGCAATTGATAGAAAAGCAAATAATTATGATGATATGTAAGGCAAGGATCATGAATATAGGCATCACGTCTGTGACAAGTAGACCGACTCCTGCCTGCATCTACTACTATTACTCAACACATCAACCGCTATCCAGCATGCATCTAGAGTATTAAGTTCATAAGAACGGAGTAACACTTTAAGCAAGATGACATGATATAGAGGGATAAACTCAAGCAATATGATATAAACCCCATCTTTTTATCCTTGATGGCAACAATGCAATACATGCCTCGCTACCACTTCTTTCACTGGGTGAGGACACCGCAAGATTCAACCCAAAACTAAGCACCTCTCCCATTGCAAGGAAAACCAATCTAGTTGGCCAAACCAAATCGATAGTTCGAAGAGAAATACAAAGATATCAAATCATGCATATAAGAATTCGGAGGAGACTCAAATAATATTCATAGATAATATGATCATAAATTCAAAATTCATTGGATCTCAACAAATGCACCGCAAAAAGTATTACATTGAATAGATCTCCAAGAACATCGAGGAGAACTCTGTATTGAAGATCAAAGAGAGAGAAGAAGCCATCTAGCTACTTTCTATGGACCCATAGGTCTGTAGTAAACTACTCACACATCATCGGTAGGGCAATAGGGTTGATGTAGAAGCCCTCCGTGATTGAATCCCCCTCCGGTAGATCGCCAGAAAAGGTCCCAAGATGGGATCTCACAAGGTTAGAGGCTTGCGGCGGCTGAAAAGTATTTTAGTGGACGCCTCTGGTGGTTTGGGAATATTTGTGAATTTATAGAGCAAGAATTAGGGTTAGGAGGCCTCCGAGGGGCCCACAAGCCCTCATGGCGCCCCCTGGCTTGTGGCTTCCTTGGGAAGCTCCTGGCCCCCTCTCCAAGTCCTACGGGTGTCTTCTGGTCCAAGAAAAATCATAGCGAAAGTTTTATTCCGTTTGGACTCCGTTTGATATTCCTCTTTCTGAAAAAGCCAAAAACAAGGAAAAAATAGCAACTGGCACTGGGCACTAGGTTAATAGGTTAGTCCCAAAAATTGATATAAAATAGTAAATTAATACATGTAAAACAATCAAAACAGATAATATAATAGCATGGAACAATAAAAAATTATAGATACATTGGAGACATATCAAACATCCCCAAGCTTAATTCCCGCTCGTCCTCGAGTAAGTAAATGATAAAAACAGAATTTTTGATGTGGAATGCTACCTAACATATTTATCAATGTAATATTCTTTATCATGGCATGAATGTTCAGATCCATAAGATTAAAACAAAAGTTTAATATTGACATAAAAACAATAATACTTCAAGCATAGTAATTAAGCAATCGTGTCTTATAAAAATAACATGGCCAAAGAAAGCTATCCCTACAAAATCATATGGTCTGGCTATGCTCCATCTTCATCACGCAAAATATTTCATCATGCACAACCCCAGTATTAGCCAAGCAATTGTTTCATGCTTTAGTGTTCTCAAAATTTTCAACTTCCACGCAATACATGAGCGTGAGCCATGGATATAGCACTATAAGTGGAATAGTGTATGGTGGTTGTGGAGAAGACAAAAAGAAGGAGATAGTCTCACATCAACTAGGCAAATTAATAGGCTATGGAGATGCCCATCAATCGATATCGATGCGAGTGAGTAGGGATTGCCATGCAACGGATGCACTAGAGCTATAAGTGTACGAGAGCTCAAAAGTAAACTAAGTTGGTGTGCATCCAACTTGCTTGCTCATGAAGACCTAGGGCAATTTGAGGAAGCCCGTCACTGGAATGTACAAGCCAAGTTCTATAATGAAAAATTCCCACTAGTATATGAAAGTGACAAAGTAGGAGGCTCTCTATCATGAAGATCATGGTGCTACTTTGAAGCACAAGTGTGGTAAAAGGATAGTAGCATTGTCCCTTCTCTCTTTTCTCTCGTTTTTTTGGTTGGAATTATTTGGCCTCTTTTATTTTTTTTATTTGGTCTTCTCTGGCCTCTTTGATTTTCTTTAAAGTCCGGAGACTCATCCCAACTTGTGAGGGAATAGCTTCCATCATCCTTTCCTCACTTGGGACAATGCTCTAATAATGAATATCATCATAATTTTATTTACTTATAACTCAAGAATTACAACTTGATACTAGAACAAGATATGACTCTATATGAATGCCTCCGGTGGTGTATCGAGATGTGCTATGATTAAGAGTGACATGTATAAAAATAATATGAATAGTGGCTTTGCCACAAATACTATGCCAACTACATGATCATGCAAAGCAATATGACAATGATGGTGTGTGTCATAATAAACATAATGGTGGATGTCGGTGTCAAAACCGGCGGATCTCGGGTAGGGGGTCCCGAACTGTGCGTCTAGGCAGATGGTAACAGGAGATAAGGGACACGATGTTTTACCTAGGTTCGGGCCCTCTTGAAGGAGGTAAAACCCTACGTCCTGCTTGATTAATATTGATGATATGGGTAGTACAAGAGTGGATCTACCACAAGATCAAGGAGGCTAAACCCTAGAAGCTAGCCTATGGTATGATTGTTGTAATGGATGTTGTGTCCTACGGACTAAAACCCTCCGGTTTATATAGACACCGGAGAGGGCTAGGGTTACACAGAGTCGGTTACAATGGTAGGAGATCTACATATCCGTATCGCCAAGCTTGCCTTCCACGCCAAGGAAAGTCCCATTCGGACACGGGACGGAGTCTTCAATCTTGTATCTTCGTAGTCTTGGAGTCCGGCAGACGATGATAGTCCGGCTGTCCGGACACCCCCTAGTCCAGGACTCCCTCAGTAGCCCCTGAACCTGGCTTCAATGACGATGAGTCCGGCGTGCATAATGTTCGGCATTGCAAGGCGGGTTCCTCCTCCGAATAATCCATAGAAGATTGTGAACACCAAGATAGTGTCCGGCTCTGCAAAATAAATTCCACACTCCACCGTAGAGAGAATATTATGTACACAAGTTCAATCTGCTAACGTATCTTGTAGCGTGACGTCACGCCACTACCAAGCCTTTACTTGAATCGTTTTTTGTTATACCACCTCAGCGCGTCTAGCGAAGCGGTTTCCTTGGCACGTCTTGTCGAAGCAGAGATCGTGTTCCCCTTATTCTGAGATCCTCATCAATACAGACGTGGGTAACCCAACCGCGCCATTGATGGTGGCGCTTGGGAGATAAGCGAGTTTTACCAGGCTGGTGGGGACGTATAGTCTTCGTCCGCCTATATATAAGGGGATAAGGATCCGCCTTTTCACCTACGCCTTCTTCCTCCTTTGCTTATCCATCTCCGCGCACTCGAGCTCCAGCGCCCAAGTTCGCGCATCTCGTCTCAAGCTTCTCCGACCATGTCCGGAGTGGGAGGTAAATGGTTGGCTTCCACCGTTAAGGAGGAGCACATCGCAAAACTGCGCAGCGTCGGATACCTTTCCAGCGACATCGCGCACCGGCTGCCCGACCAGGGGCAGCTCATCCCCACCCCCAGGCCCCATGAGAGGGTCGTATTTCTCCCCCATTTCCTCCACGGACTGGGCTTTCCACTTCACCCTTTTGTCCGGGGGCTCATGTTCTACTACGGCCTGGATTTCCATGATCTGGCGCCGAACTTCATCCTCAACATCTCGGTGTTCATCGTCGTGTGCGAGGCCTTCCTCTGCATCCAGCCCCACTTCGGCTTGTGGCTCAAGACCTTCAATGTCAAGCCGAAGGTAGTGAAGGGCACGCAGGCGGAGTGCGGAGGCGCCATGTTGGGCAAGATGCCCAACGTCCTCTGGTTCGAAGGGGCCTTCGTGGAGTCCGTCAAGGGGTGGCAGTCGGGGTGGTTCTACATCACCGAGCCACGCGACCCTACGTGGGCGGCGGCCCCCGAGTTCAGATCTGGTATCCCTGTGCAACTCACCTCCTGGAAAGAGAAGGGCTTGCTATGGGGTAGTTCGAAGGAGCTGACGGGACTCCAAGCCTGTATCCAGAAGCTGGTGAACAAAAAGCTCAGGCTTGTTAATGTGGTCCAAGTCATGCTCGTCCGCCGGATTCTCCCATGCCAAGAACGGGCATTCAACCTGTGGGAGTTTGATTCGGCACAGCACCAGGCATTGAGCGGGCTCTTCGACACGACATACGAAGGCACCTGGAGGGTGCTGTTTAAGGGCGCCGAAGCGCCCGCATCCGCGACGGAAGATCGCGGATTTCACTCGCAGCGTCCAGCTGACGAGGTAAGTGATTCTACCCCTTTACGAGACACTTGTTGTTAATAGTTCGACCCTAAGCGGGTTTCAATCTCCCCTTTCCTTTGACAAGACTGGATGAAGAAGGCGGAGCAGCTCGTCTGCCCGGCTCCCATGCCAGAAAACCCAGTAGACGCCCGTCTAGCGCGGCTGCTGGTCCCGGCACCGCATGTGGTGCCGGAGAAGAAGGCCAAGAAGGTGGCCACGGGTACTCGAAAGAGTTCCCGTTTTCAGGTCTCCGACGACTCCGAGGCGGACTCCTCCCCCGAAGATGAGGAGGAGGAAGAAGACTCTCTCCCAGAGGAGGAGAGAGGAAGAGGAAGGCTTCCCCAACAGGGGAGGCCGAAGGGTCCAAGAGGGGAAGAACTATTCCCCCGGACAGCCCTGCCAACACCAACGTTGGCGGCGAAGAGTGGCCTTCAAGGGCCAGGCCTTCGGCGAGATCGTAAGTATCCGGATTCCTGAATGATTTATAATTTCTCTTTTATGTCACATAGTGTCCTTCTAATGCCGCATACTGCCTGCAGTCCGGCCGATGATGATCTCCCCGCTTCATCGAGCGGGTCGTTGGCTCCGTCGGATGTGGATTCCATCACGACTGCCTCCACCCCTCGCGCCGCTGAGGACGCCGAGGTGGGATCCCAGGAAGGGACCCATCAGGAGGAGGCTCCGGAGGCGCCGCAAGGCAGCCTCCCGGACTTTGCGCCGGACTCCACATCGGAACCCGCAGTGGTTCCGGAGTCCGGCAGGCGGCCCCTTCGCAAGAAGGGCAAGACCGTGACGCCGGCGGCCTCCGTCCAACCGGAGGCGCCGGACAACTTGCTGGAGGTGCTCAAAGGCGCTTCCATCGAGGAAGAACACCGCACTATCATGAGTGCGGTGATTCAGAAGGTTCAGCTCGCCAAGAGCAGGCTGACCGAAGCCTGCAGTAGCCTTCTAACAGGCTTTGAGGTAAGAAGTTAAAATTATGTAATGTAATACCGCATAGACAGTAGCCCCTGATGCTTAGTTCGGTGTTCGGAAAGAAAAGCCGGACTGAGGATCTAAAAAGATATACGCAGGGTTGCTAAAAAGTATGTCAATATGGGTTTGCAGGCTACGCTGCTGACCTCTGCCGCACTGACTGCGGAGGTCGGTGCATTGAAGCAGGATCTCGAGCGGTCCGAGCAAGAGCTCGGCCGTGCCAAGAAGCAGCTCAAGGACAAAGAAGGTGAGTAACACCACTTTGAATAGTTACCTTACAGAAAAGGATTTAGGTTGCAATAAAAATAACAAGGATAACATGGGTACTGCAGGGGCCACGAACGAGGTGGCAACCCTGAAGGAGGCTGTGTCCGCGGCCGAACGCAATGCGGCCGCGGAACGGGCAGAGCGAGAGAAGCAGGAGGCGCGGGTGGTGGAAGTGCGGCAAGAGCTCCAGGCTCTCATGGAAAAGCATGAGAGTTTGGAGCGCGACTCAAAGACTCGAGAGTCCGAGCTTGCCTCGGCTCTCGAAAGTGCCAAAGCCGCCAAGGCTGAGGCCCATAAGGCCCTTCAGGAGGTTGAGGATATGAAGAAAATAGCGGCGGGTAAGGCATTTTACATGCAAAGCAAGCATGTTAATGTAAACTACCTGACACTTACCCGAATTCGGAGCTCTCCAGGGGCGTTTGCAGATCTGCCTCACAGTGTATCCGATGCCGCCGCATTCTACCGTGGCGAGGAGGGGAGCTCAACGGAGAAGGTCTTCTGGTCTCAGTACGCTGAGGCCGGCCTTCCGGTGCCCCCTAGCGACCAGCTGAAGCAGCTGGTCGAGCTCCACAAGGTAGCCGAGCAGGCCATGAAGGGCCTCGTAGTCCGGCTGTGGCCTGGAGAGGCCATGCCAGGGAGCTACTTCGGCCTCGTGCGGCGGCTGATGGATGCGTGCCCCTAGGTGGAGATCATCAAGCGCTCCGCCTGTATTGAAGGCGCTCGTCGGACCCTTGCCCGCGCAAAGGTGCACTGGGGCAGGCTGGATGCGGAGAAGCTTATCACTGACGCGCCGCCAGCGGGCAAGGAGTATCGTACGCCCGAGATGTACTATAAGACTGTCCTGAAGGGTGCCTGCAAGATTGCGGATGAGTGCCCCAGAGATGTAATTATTGAGTAGACTCGCTATGTATTATCCTGTGCGCTGAAAACTTTGTTCATATGCGCTAAGCAACGCTTGTTTGATTTAAAATATTACCTTCTGTGCGGCCATTCATAAAATCTGAGAGATGGCAAGTCGTCGGCTTCATCCCCCAAGCCACGAGTGCTGGGGTGTTCGGGATAAACTTGAGCACTCTTGTTCCCATTCTTGGGTCCATCTAGGGAGGCGCTCAACACAACGAACAAGGCAACCAGACTTATAATGCTTGAACACTCTCACTTAGCCATAGAATTCTATAATTTTAAATTTCGGCGAAGCCCCTAGTATTCGGAAGACCGAGTTCGGGGCGCTATCCACACCTTGGCCGGACATTATCCGGTTCTTCGCTTGAAGCGGCATAAGTCTTTAAGGACTCGAAAAAACCTCTCGAACAGCGACCAGTCTCTCGCCTTATCATGACAGTCAGTTTTAGCTTTCTCCACTGAGGCGCTCGTCCAACTCAACGGGGGCGCAATCGCAGTGGTTCTCTCAGTGCCACCTTAGCCGACAGAACGGAACGTAAGGTACCAAAACGTGGGAGCCGGGCAAACCCAACTATTGACCCAAGACATGATTCGGAGCCGATTCATATAATGCTATAAGTTCGGGGTGCCGCACTTGTGAAAGTGTTCGGACTTATCACACCATAATGCGGGGAACATAAGCCCCTAGTGTATTCGGCCGTACCAAAATATACGGGTGCAAGATGTCATTAGTGAACATATATGTAAAGTAATGCAATAACAGGCAAAAAGTGCTGCATTATTTATTCAAGGAATTCTGCTATGAGTGCAGAATGATACAAATAGTGCGGTAAGCAAGGGATTGGACTAATTAAACATGTCCCCCTCCAGGGGTGGGCTGCGGACTGGTGTATATAATTTAATGCTCGTAGTGGAGACCACCTGAGTGTTCGTCGCAGCCTTTTTCCCTCCCTGGCTGTTGCATCGTAAGTTCGGCGGGTCCACCGCCGGACAGGGCCTCTGGTAAATGGAGTCCTGTATATAAAAAGAAGGAAAATAAAAATAAGAAGAGTGACACACTTGGGAGCCCCTGGTGTGGTCGAGCCGCACTCTCGGTCTGTTGTGGTCGTGCCTCTCCCCCTATGCCCATGGTATCTCCAGAGCGTAATGATGTACGCGGAGGGTTGGTCTTGTAGTCATGCGAGGGCTGGGGTTGGGGCCGCATTGCTACACGTGTTCGGAACGTGCCAGGTGGTCTTGATTGATGTTGCTCCGGGCGCGTTTGGCCGTGTCCGGTCGTTTGACGACCAGACTCGAAAATTGCCTTAGAAGGCTGCTCTGTATTTCTGCCGCGAGAGCCGCTGTATGTTCCTCCGTTCGGAGGGAGCGTTCCGTATTTCCGTTGACCGTGATGACTCCACGAGGGCCTGGCATCTTGATCTTGAGGTATGCGTAGTGTGGCACCGCGCTGAACTTTGTGAACGCGGTTCGTCCAAGCAGAGCATGATAGCCGCTGCGGAACGGGACTATGTCGAAGATTAACTCCTCGCTCCGGAAATTGTCCGGGGATCCGAAGACCACTTCCAGTGTGACTGAGCCTGTACAATTGGCCTCAACACCTGGTATGACGCCTTTGAAGGTCGTCTTTGTAGGTTTAATCCTTGAGGGGTCTATGCCCATCTTGCGCACTGTATCCTGATAAAGCAGGTTCAGGCTACTACCGTCGTCCATCAGGACTCTCGTGAGGTGAAATCCATCCACGATTGGGTCTAAAACCAATGCGGCGAATCCGCCATGGCGGATACTGGTCGGATGGTCTCTTTGATCGAAAGTGATCGGGCAAGAGGACCATGGATTGAACTTAGGGGCGACTGGCTCCATCGCATATACGTCCCTTAGTGCACGCTTCCGCTCCCTCTTGGGTATATGGGTTGCGTATATCATGTTCACCGTCCGCACTTGTGGGGGGAAACCCTGCTGTCCTCTACTGTTCAGCGGTCGGGTCTCTTCCTCGTCGTCGATGTGCAGCCCCTTGTCGTTGTTTTCGGCAATCAACTTGCCTGCCTGCTTAAATACCCAACAATCTCTGTTGGTGTGGTTAGCTGGCTTTTCGGAGGTGCCATGTATCTGGCATGAGCGGTCGAGTATTCGGTCTAGATTGGACGGACCCGGAGTGGTTCTTTTGAATGGCTTCTTCCGCTGACCGGGTTTAGAGCCTCGGAATCCGGCGTTGACTGCCGTATCCTCCTTGTCATCACCGTTAACGCGGCGTTTATTTTTGCTTCGACGCGACCTGCCATTGTGGTCCTTAGTGTCCAGACTACCTGTAACGCCCCGGATCCGATGCGCCAGGTGTCCGCCAGTTATTCTCCGTCGTTGCCATGTCATTTGCTTGCGTGTTGCATTTTGTCATGTCATCATGTGCATTCCATTTTGCATACGTGTTCGTCTCATGCATCCGAGCATTTTCCCCGTTGTCCGTTTTGCAATCCGGCGCTCCTATGTCCTCCGGCGTTCCCCTTTTGTCTCCTTTCGTGTGCGGGTGTTAAACTTTCTCGGAATGGCCCGAGGTTTGTCATGCGGCCTTGGTATAGCACCAGTAGACCGCCTGTCAAGTTTCGTGCCATTCGGAGTCCATTTGATACTCCAACGGTTAACCGGGTAACTGTAAAGCCCTCTTTGAGTTGCAGACCAACACCCCTTCCAAAGTGGCCCAAAGCCCAGCAAACTCCCCTCCATGCTCTCGGTCGTTCGATCACGATCGCGTGGCCGAAAACCGCTCCTCATTTGGACTCTCCTAGCTCCCTCTACCTATAAATAAGCCCCTCCCCCCGAAATTCGCGGATGAATCCCCAAACCCTAGATCAAATCGCCCCCGCCGCGCCCGGACATGTCCGCGCCCGCCGGACAAATCGCGCCGCCGCCCCGCAGCCACTGGCCGCCCGCCACGTGGCGCTCCCGCCGCCAGCTGCCGCCGGCCCACCCGGGCCCACCTCTGGCCCGTGCGGCCCGTGCGCCCACGCCGCCGCCCGAGCGCGTCCGCGCCTCCGGCCGTCGCCGCCGCCCCGCCGCGGTTCCTCCGCGCCCCGGCCGGACCGCGCCATCGCCGGCGTCGCCTGCCTTCTCCACCCCGCGCCGCCGGGCTCCTCCCGAGCGCGCCCGCGCCCGAGCCGTCGGCCCCCGCCTTGCCGCCGGCTGCCGCCGTCTCCCCATCGGCCGGAGCTCCGCCGCGGCTCCGCCCCCCTCGCCTCCCGCCGGCCCTCCTCCGGCCAGATCCGGGCCGGCGCTGTCCGGATCCGCGTCCACCGCACCTCCCTGGCCCCGGATCCGCCTCTCCGGCCATCTCCGTCATCTCCAGCATGTTCTTCGGCGAGCCCGGCCGTGCCTCGAAGTCCGTGCCACAAACCCGAAGGTTGCCCCCGTTTCACTAAGTCCCCAGTTTCAGTAATTATCATGCCATGTTCATGCCATCACATCTCTGCATCCGTAGCTCCATTTTGCGCATATAATATGTCAAATTGTTCGTCTCGATGAGTACTTCATTTCATTCCATTGCATCATTTTCATTTGAGGTCATCCTGATGCCCGAAATGCTGTTGGAAGAGTGCATGTTGATGTTGATCTGCTGAAACTGTTATAACTTGCTCATTTATCATTTTTGCCATGATTGATGTGTGCATCCTATGAGGTTGATGTCTACATGTATGTTGATCTATGCCATGCCATCTTTCCAGGGGTGTTAACCATGTATTTTTGTGAGTTGTGTGCTGAGTGTATCAAGCTTGCTAAGTAGGGTAGTTGCTGTTGCTGTTTTGCTAGGCAGATTCTGTTATATTTTGTTGTTATGTTAACATGCTTCTACTAGTCATTCTATGCATAATCTGGAGATGCTCTATAAACATGTTTTGATCTACATGTCATGCTCTATACATTCATGCCCTTGGTTGCAATTATAGCCTGCTGGAACATATTGTAATCTTGCTCCAAAGTTGCTTGAAAATGTTGCTGTCAGCCTGTTAACATTAAGTTCACTTGTTCCCATGTGTTTTCCTAGTGATCCATGCACCCTATGAACTTGTTCTTGCCATGCTTAGCTTCATAAACATGCCTTTTTACTTTTGGTTGCCTTGCCATGCCATGTATTGCTCTGTGGTGAGTGATTCGAGCTCATGAACATGCCTACTTATTGTTGTTTCTGCCATGTATGAATCTGTAATATAACTTGCCATGTTTACATGGGTGCCATCATATTTTCTATGCCTTTTTGGCTCATGGTCAGTAAGGGTCTTTTGATCTATGCTTTTAGTAGATTCATGCCATGCCTTTGCTTGCCATGATAAGTTCCTATAACATGTTGTTTGATAGCTCTAAACATTGCAACCTGATGTTATTTCTGCTAAAGTCTGAAACTGTTATTATTTGCAATATCTCCATGTCATTTTGAGCATGTTCTAGTGATTTCTGGAGATAGCTCAGTGTTCATGTTTTGTTCTGCTTTACCTGTACTTCATGCCCATGCCTTTTGTTATTATGTTGGGGTGCTGTAGCATATTGTTTTGATGCTTGCAAGATGCCTAGTTGCTGTTATGGACAGATTATTGTTATGACTTGTATAGTGTGTGTGTGTTGCACCGTTGCTCCGTTTTGAGTGTGATCTATATGAAACTTGCTTGATTTTGCATGTAGCTTCATATTATCATGTTGCATCCTTGTTTTGGTGTGTTTGCTTGATGTTTGGGTGCATTTTGCATCAATGCCATGTTTAACTTGTTTTGCTCATATCTTCTAGGCCGTAGCTCCGAATCTAATGAACTTTATATGTAACTTGACTAGAATTTCGCGTAGATCATCTTGGTGCATCTTAACTTGCTGTTTAACAACTTGAACGTAAGGTTTATTCAGTTCTGAACCAATTTCGAAAATTGCATATGAGGACTTACCGGAATTGTTATATGTTGTTCCCGGCCTCATTTAAACTTGCTTTGATGTGTTGTTCTTGTTTGCATCTTCTCTTGCCATGAATAGCTTCATGTAGCTTGGTCATGCATCATGCTTGTTGTGCATCATGTCTTGTTCATGTGTGGTGTGTTTACTATGTTGTGTGCTTCTTCTCGATAGTTCCCGTTTCGTTGCGATCATGAGGATGCGTTCGTCTACGTGTGGTTCGTCTTCGTGGCTTCATCTTCTTCATGGACTCGTTCTTCTTCCTTGCAGGATTTCAGGCAAGATGACCGCTACCCTGGATCTCAGTACTATCATTGCTATGCTAGTTGCTTCGTTCTATCGCTATGCCGCGCTACCTATTACCTGTTTATCAAGCCATCCCACATTGCCATGAACCTCTAACCTTTAACACCATTCCTAGCAAACCATTGCTTGGCTATGTTACCGCTTTTGCTCAGCCCCTCTTATAGCGTTGCTAGCTGCAGGTGAAGTTGAAGATTTCTCCATGGTGGACAGGGTTTATATTGGGATATCACAATATCTCTTATATTATTAATGCATCTATATATTTGGTAAAGGGTGAAAGTCTCGGCCTTATGCCTGGTGTTTTGTTCCACTCTTGCCGCCCTAGTTTCCGTCATATCGGTGTTATGTTCCCGGATTTTGCATTCCTAACGCGGTCGGGTGATTTATGGGACCCCCCTGACAGTTCGCTTTGAATAAAACTTGTCCAGCAAGGCCCAACCTTGGTTTTACCATTTGCCTCACCACCACCTATACTTTTCCCCTGGGAGTCGCTCTCTCGAGGGTCATCTTTATTTTAGCCCCCCCCCCCCAGGCCAGTGCTTGTCTAAGTGCTGGTCTGAACCGGGCAGACTGCGGGGCCCCCTCGGGGCAACTCGAGGTCTGGTTTTACTCGTAGACTGACCTATCCGGTGTTGCCCTGAGAACGAGATATGTGCAGCTCCTATCAGGATTGTCGGCGCATCGGGCGGCTTTGCTGGTCTTGTTTTACCATTGTCGAAACGTCTTGTAAACCGGGATTCCGAGACTGATCGGGTCTTCCTGGGAGAAGGTCTATTCCTTCGTTGATCGAGAGAGCTTCTCATGGGCTAAGTTGGGACACCCCTGCAGGGTATAAACTTTCGAGAGCCGTGCCCGCGGTTATGTGGCAGATAGGAATTTGTTAATGTCCGGTTGTAGATAACTTGACACTTGATCCGAATTAAAACGCATCAACCGCGTGTGTAGCCGTGATGGTCTCTTCTCGGCGGAGTCCGGGAAGTGAACACGGTTTCTGGGTTATGTTTGATGTAAGTAGGAGTTCAGGATCACCTCTTGATCATTGCTAGTTGACGACCGTTCCTTTGTTTCTCTTCTCGCTCTCATTTGCGTATGTTAGCCACCATATCATGCTTAGCTGCTGCTGCAACCTCACGACTTTACCCCTTCCTTTCCCATTAAGCTTTGCTAGTCTTGATACCCATGGTAATGGGATTGCTGAGTCCTCGTGGCTCACCAGATACTTCCAAAACCAGTTTGCAGGTGCCTATGTTACCGAGCAGGTGACGCAACCAAGCTCAAGGAGGAGCTCGATGAAGATCTTGCCCTTTGTGTTGTTTCGTTCTAGTTGATCAGTAGTGGAGCCCAGTTGGGGTCGATCGGGGACCTTTGTCGCATTTGCGGTTCTTCTTTTATTTTGGTGCCGTAGTCGGACCTTGATTGTATCTGGATGATGTAATGCTTTATTCATGTAATTGTGTGAAGTGGCGATTGTAAGCCAACTATGTATCTCTTTCCCTTATGTATTACATGGGTTGTGTGAAGATTACCTCACTTGCAACATTGCTTTCAATGCGGTTATGCCTCTAAGTCGTGCTTCGACACGTGGGAGATATAGCTGCATCGAGGGTGTTACACTACCAGCATTTTTGCTGAGGTTGTTGCTGCGAGCTAGCCAGCTATCCTCTCCCGCACAGAAGCGGGTCATTAATGATGTTAGGACTGCCATGGATTTCGGCTTTTCCTGTCCTAGGTGCCGGGCTAGCCACTCGTTGTGGATGTTATGTTTGAAGGCTGCGAGGGCCTCTGCATCCGGACAGTCGACGATTTGATTTTTCTTTGTTAAGAACCGTGTCCAGAATTGCCTGGCCGATTCGTCTGGCTGCTGGATTATGTGGCTTAGGTCATCGGCGTCTGGTGGCCGCACATATGTGCCCTGGAAGTTGTCGAGGAATGCGGCTTCCAGGTCCTCCCAACACCCAATTGACTCTGCGGGCAGGCTGTTAAGCCAGTGCCGAGCTGGTCCTTTAAGCTTGAGCGGGAGGTATTTGATGGCGTGGAGATCGTTGCCGCGGGCCATATGGATGTGAAGGAGATAATCTTTGATCCAAACCGCGGGGTCTGTCGTGCCATCGTAGGATTCAATGTTTACGGGTTTAAACCCTTCAGGGATTTGATGATCCATTACTTCGTCAGTGAAGCATAGCGGGTGTGCGGCGCCTCTGTATTGAGCAATATCACGACGTAGCTCAAGGGAGCATTGTCTGCTGTGTTCGGCCCGGCCGGAGTTGTTGTATCCGGCTCGACGGTATTCGTCGTGGGTCGTGGGGCGCCCATGTGATCCATAGATAGATCTGGATTGTCTTGCCTTGTCCTCCAATATGTCCCGCAAGTCCGGCGCGTTCCCTCGTGGCTTCGTACTTTTCGAGCGATGCCGGGGTACAGTCTTGATGGAAGGCCTGGATGCCTCTCTGTCGCGACCACGGGGTGGTCGGTCGGCCGTATTGTGCGCTGGTGATGAAGGTATATATGCTTCCTCCTCTAATCGGGGGAGCAACTTGCGTTTTGGGTAGCTTTTGGAGGGGCGTTCGAATTCATACTCTTCGGCCGCGAGGACCTCGGTCCATCTGTCGGCCAGCAGGTCTTGATCAGCTTGAAGCTGCTGTTGTTTTTTCTTTAGGCTATTTGCTGTGGCCATTAGCCTGCGTTTGAAACGCTCTTGTTCGACGGGATCCTCGGGCACGACAAATTCGTCGTCGTCGAGGCTTGCCTCGTCTCTGGAGGGTGGTATGTAATTATCATCCTCGACCTCTTCGTCTGCCGCTCTCTCGTGAGGGCTTGCTTCCGCATCCTCCTGCGCTGAATCTTGCTGGAGGGGATTGTCTTTGGCACTTTCTGGGGTGTTATTATCTCCTGTGCCGGAATCTCCATTCTTGCTGTGGCGGGATTTAGAGCGGCGCCGCTGACGTCGGTGCTTAGGCTGTTTCTTTAAGGAATCAGCCTCAGCTGCTTCTTCGCCATCCCCATCGTTTGGGGTGTCCACCATGTATATGTCATATGACGAGGTGGTCTTCCAGTGCCCTGTAGGCGCTGGTTCTTGTTCGTCTCCGGCATCGTCGTCCACACCGTCGATGTCTTCGGAGTCATAGTCTAGCATGTCGGTTAGATCATCGACAGTGGCTACAAAGTGGGAGGTGGGTGGGCTTTGAATTTCTTCGTCGTCCGCATCCCAACCATCCTGGCCATAATCCGGCCAGGGCTCTCCGGATAGCGAGAGATGCTTTAGTGAATTTAGAATGTCGCCAAAGGGCGAGTGCTGCAAGATGTCAGCAGCGGTGAACTCCATGATCGGCATCCAATCGGATTCGATTGGCAGGGGCGCAGGAGGTTCGGAGTCCGGCAGGGAGTCCGGCACCTCGGAGTCACAAGTTTTATAGGGGACAAGGTCAGTGTTCGGCTCCATCGCCGTGGAAATTGCAGCTCCCGAGGAGGTGTCCAGCCACCCGTCCTCGAGCTGCGCGATCGGCTCCGGACTATGGGTCGGAGCGGATTCGTGTGCGGCCTCCAAGGCGCTATCCGGCGGCAGAGTTAGATCATGCCCATCGTGACAGTGCGGCACGCGCGGCTGCGGATCGGATCCATCGAAGATCAAGTCTCCGCGGATGTCCACCGTGAAGTTTAGGCTTCCAAATCTGACCTGACGGCCAGGGGCGTAGCTTTCGATCTGCTCCAGATGGCCAAGTGAATTGGCCCGCAGTGCGAAGCCGCCGAATACGAAGATCTGTCCGGGGAGAAAAGTCTCACCCTGGACGGCGTTGTTGTTGATTGAAGAAGCCATCAAGCCTATCGGTGACGACACAGAGGAACTCTCAATGAAAGCACCAATGTCGGTGTCAAAACCGGCGGATCTCGGGTAGGGGGTCCCGAACTGTGCGTCTAGGCGGATGGTAACAGGAGACAAGGGACACAATGTTTTACCCAGGTTCGGGCCCTCTTGAAGGAGGTAAAACCCTACGTCCTGCTTGATTAATATTGATAATATGGGTAGTACAAGAGTGGATCTACCACGAGATCAAGGAGGCTAAACCCTAGAAGCTAGCCTATGATATGATTGTTGTAATGGATGTTGTGTCCTACGGACTAAAACCCTCCGGTTTATATAGACACCGGAGAGGGCTAGGGTTACACAGAGTCGGTTACAATGGTAGGAGATCTACATATCCGTATCTCCAAGCTTGCCTTCCACGCCAAGGAAAGTCCCATCCGGACACGGGATGGAGTCTTCAATCTTGTATCTTCGTAGTCTTGGAGTCCGGCGGACGATGATTGTCCGGCTGTCCGGACACCCCCTAGTCCAGGACTCCCTCAGTGGAAGTTGCATGGAAATATATCTCGGAATGGCTATGGAAATGCCATAATAGGTAGGTATGGTGGCTGTTTTGAGGAAGGGTATATGGTGGGTTTAATGCACCGACGAAAGTTGCGTGGTACTAGAGAGGCTAGCAATGGTGAAATAGTGAGAGTGCGTATAATCCATGGACTCAACATTAGTCATAAAGAACTCACATACTTGTTGCAAAAGTCTATAAGCCTTTGAAACAAAGTACTACGCGCATGCTCCTAGGGGAAGGGTTGGTAGGAGTTAATCATCACATGATCCCGACCTCCACACAAAGGATGGCAATCAAAAAATAAATCATGCTCCGACTTCATCACATGATGGTTCACCTTACGTGCATGCTACGGGAATCACAAACTTTAACACAAGTATTCCTACCAATCCACAATTATTCACTAGCATGTCTCTAATATCACCATCTTTATATCTCAAAACAAATTCAAGGAATCAAACTTCTCATAGTATTCAATGCACTTTATATGAAAGTTTTTATTATATCCCTCTTGGATGCCCATCATATTAGGATTAAATTCATAACCTAAGAAAATTACCATGCTGTTTAAGAATATCAAAATAATATAAATGAAGCATGAGAGTTCATCAATTTCTATAAAATAAAACCACCTTCGTGCTCTAAAAAGATATAAGTGAAGCACTTGAGCAAAAACTGCCCAACTCAAAAGATATAAGTGAAGAACATAGAGTATTCTAATAAATTCACGATTAATGTGTGTCCCTCTCAAAAGGTGTGTACAGCAAGGATGATTCTGACAAAATAAAAACAAAGACTCATATCATACAAGACGCTCCAAGCAAAACACATATCATGTGGTGAATAAAAAAATAGCATCAAGTAAATTTACCGATGGATTGAAGACAAAAGAGGGGATGCCATCCGAGGCATCCCCAAGCTTAGATGCTTGGTTGTCCCTGAATATTACCTTTGGGTGCCTTGGGCATCCCCAAGCTTAGGCTCTTTCCACTCCTTATTCCGTTGTCCATCAAATCTTTACCTAAAGCTTGAAAACTTCACAACACAAAACTCAACAGAAAACTCATAAGATTCGTTAGTATAAGAAAAGCAAACCACCACTTTAGGTACTGTTGTGAACTCATTCTAAATTTATATTGGTATTATATCTACTGTATTCCAAATTCTCCATGGTTCATACCCCCCCCCCCCAGATACTACCCATAGATTCATCAAAATAAGCAAACAACACATTAAAAACAGCATCTGTCTAAAACAGAACAGTCTGTAGTAATCGGGAAACTTCAAATACTTTTGTAACTCCATAAATTCTGAAAAATTAGGACAACCTAGGAAATTTGTATATCAATCTTGTGTAAAAATTCAGAACCAAATAACGTTCCTGTAAATTATTAAAATTATTTTACTGTACGCAAAAGTTTATGTTTTTTTAGCAAAATCAAATCAACTATCACCATAGACCATCCCAAAGGTCTTACTTGGCACACACACTAATTAAAACATAAAAACACATCTAACCAGAGGCTAGATGAAATAATTATTTAAAACAAGAAAGAAAAATAATGGGTTGTCGCCCAAGAAGCGCTTTTCTTTAAAGCCTTTTAGCTAGGCATTGAGATTTCAATGATGCTCACATGAAAGACAAGAATTGAAGCACAAAGAGAGCATCATATAACATGTGAAGAACAAGTTTAACTCTAACATACTTCCTACGCATAGAAATTTTATAAGCAAACAAATTATTAAGGCAAGCAAAAACTAGCATATGCAAGGAAGACGAAAGAAACAATACCAATCTCAACATGAAGAGAGGTAATTTAATAACATGAAAATTTCTACAACCATATTTTCCTCTCTCATAACAATTGCATGTGGGATCATATTCAAATTCAACAATGTAGCTATCACATAACATATTCTCTACACGATCCTCATGCATGCAAAGTTGACACTCTTCCAAAATAGTGGGATTATCATCAAATAAAGTCATGACCTCTCCAAGCCCACTTTTATCAAAAAATTCATAAGATTGATAATTCTCCAAGTATGTGGGTTTATTTTTATCTAGAGTTGACACTCTTCCAAACCCACTTTCAATATTATTGCAAACACTATTATCAATCTCATATTCATCATGGGGCTTAAACAAAATTTAAGATCATAAGAAGAATCACCCCAATCATGATCATTGCAACAATAGTGCACATAGCAAAATTAGCATCCCCAATCTTGGTGTTTGCATATCATTAACATAATTGACATTAATAGAATTTATAATAACATCATTTCAACCATGCTTTTTATTCAAGAGGCTATCATGAATCACTTTATAAATTTCTTTTTTAGCACTTCATCACAATTTTCAGATTCACAAATTTCAAGCAAAACTTCATAAAGATAATCTAGTGCACTCAACTCACTAGCAATAGGTTCATCATAATTGGATCTTTTAAAAATATTATCAAGTGGATGAGGATCCATAAGGTTTTTCATTTCTGAATTGCAATACACAATTAAGCCAACCAACGAGCAAACAAACCAAGAAAGACATAAAGGTAAACGGAAAGAAGGCAAATAAAAAGGCAAATGTTTTTGTGTTTTTCTGAACATGTTTTAGAAGTGGGGGAGAGGAAAACGAGAGGCAAATGGCAAATAATGTAATGCAAGAGATGAGAGTTTATGATAGGTACTTGGTAGGCTTGATGTGGAACCTCCTCGGCAGCAGCGCCAGAAATTCTTCCTGCTACTTCTTGAGCTTGCTTTGGTTTTTTCCTTCAAGAGGAAAGGGTCATGCAACAAAGTAGAGATAAGTATTTGCCTCAGTTTGAGAACCAATGTATCAATCCAGTAGGAGGTACAAGAAAGTCTTCAATCTATGCACCTGCACAAACAATCAAATAGTTGCACCCAACGCGATAAAGGGGTTGTCAATCCCTTCACAGTCACTTGCAAGGATGAGATCTAATAGAAATGGATATAAAAGATTACTAAAATGTAAAACATAGTAAAAACAAATAAAACTCAGCGACGTATTTTTGGGTTTTTGGTTTTATAGATCTGAAAATATATGATGGAAAATAGACCCTGGGGCCATAGGTTCACTAGAGGCTTCTCTCTTGAAGAAAGCATGCGGTGGGTGAACAAATTACTGTTGAGCTATTGATAGAAAAACAAATAATTATGATGATATCTAAGGCAATGATCATGAATATAGGCATCACGTCCGTGACAAGCAGACCGACTCTTGCCTGCATCTACTACTATTGCTCCACACATCTATCGCTATCCAGCATGCATCTAGAGTATTAAGTTCATAAGAACGGAGTAACGCTTTAAGCAAGATGACATGATGTAGAGGGATAAACTCAAGCAATATGATATAAACCACAATCTTTTTATCCTTGATGGCAACAATACTATATGTGCCTCGCAACCCTTCTGTCACTGGGTGAGGACACCACAAAATTGAACCAACGTAGCTGACCAAACCAAATCGATAGTTCAAAGAGAAATACAAAGATATCAAATCATGCATATAATAATTCAGAGGAGACTCAAATAACATTCATAGTTAATCTGATCATAAATTCACAATTCATTGGATCTCAACAAACACACCGCAAAAAGTATTACATCGAATAGATCTCCAAGAACATCGAGGAGAACTTTGTATTGAAGATCAAAGAGAGATAAGAAGACATTTAGATACTTGCAATGGATCTGTAGGTCTGTGGTAAACTACGCACACGTCATCGGTAGTGCAATAGGTTTGATGTAGAAGCCCTCCGTGATCGAATCCCACTTCGGCAGATCGCCAGTAAAAGTCCCAAGATGGGATCTCACGAGGTTAGAGGCTTGCGGCGGCGGAAAAGTATTTTGGTGGATGCCTTTGGTGGTTTGGGAATATTTGTGAATTTATAGAGCAAGAATGTCGGTGTACTAAAGTAGGGGGTACCTTAGTACCCCGAACTTGGGCACGGGCAGTCGCAGCGCCCCGCGGCAAGGCTTGCCGGACGTCCGCCAAGATCCTCCGCCATTCCTACTTACTGCCATTCGAGAACAAAGTGTTAGCTAAGAAGACAAGGCCCCGGCAAGAGGAGCTTGCCGGGAAGGACAAAGGCCCCGGCAAGAGGATCTTGCCGGGAAGACCAACTAAGACACTTCAAGAAACTTGCCGCAACGCCCCGCGCGTCCCGGCAAGGCCCGGCGAGCGGCAAGCTCGCTGGTGCGACAAGATAAGGGCCGCGGCAAGGTGCTTGCCGCGGCAAGGCTGCCACTCTGCACCCACGCTCCAGCACACCCGACGACGTGTCGCCACAAGACCGCTCCTGGTGCACGTGGCGGGTAGCTGTGCAGCATTGCGGTGCGAGGTGGCAAGTGAGGCTGACAAGGAGGCCATCATGGCGATCGGTGGCGCTCCTAACGGTCGCGTCCTTGCACTGTTGGGGCGACCAGACGGGCATTAAATGCCTTTGTCCCCTGCCGTCAGAGTTAGGTAGGGGACACTGTTGGTAGTAGTTGTACCAACCTGCGTTTTACCCTTTTACCCCTCTTTCTACACTGCCACCTGTCGGTGACCCCTTTAGCCTATAAAAAGGAGGCCCATGCGCACGTAGAAGGGGTTCGGCGGTTAGTTCGGTTCGACTCATTCGACACCACAACCCAAATACGCTCACACTCTTGAGCAAGAATGAAATACAAACACAAAGCAGCAGTAGGAGTCTTATCTCTCCGGAGAGCTCCGAAGCTGGGTAAAATCCCCCGCGTGCTCTCGCCTCGATCCGCTCTGCGCGCGCCCTCCACTCCCTTGCCGGACCAGAAGGGTCCCCCTGCCCCATAGGTGCTCGTGCTCGTTCCCCACGACATCTTTGGCGCGCCAGGTAGGGGAGCGTCGAGGTCGTGCGTATATGATCCGGCGTCTACGCGCGCTACATCAACATCTTCATCGACATGCCGCCGAAGAAGAAGACTTCGGAGGTGGCCGCCCCGTCTGCGACTTCCCTACCGCCACCGGAGCAAACAGGCGGTGCGGTGGACGCCGGCGGAGGAGCGGGCACCGGCGGGGGGACGCGCATCATCACTCGGTCCAAGGACAAGGCCCCTCAAGGCTCAGCTTCTGCACATCCACCGCACCCCTCCCAGGAGGTGCAAGATCGACAACGCCATGGTGCTCCCAGCACCGTACTCGCGTTGGAGCAAGGCCAAGCTGGTGGGTCGCGGGACGCTCAAGGCCAGCATGCGCGTCAGCACGCTGGCACGAGCGTAGTATGGTTGCCTGTACGAGATGTTGCTCCTTCTAACACTGTTAGGAGTTTGAGCATGTCTCGCACCTCGCGTCGCTCACCGCCGCCACCCAAGACTCCAGAGGAAGCGCTGGCCCGAGCCCAGCTGCTTCTAGATTACCCTCCAGCGCCGGACAAAATCGACGACTGGAGGGCCGCCATTTATAGCCTCATCGGCTTTGCCAACGGCGACAAGCCCCGGCAACCGAGCACATCGAAGCCCCGACAAGACGCCCAGGCGCAAGCCGACGCTGACAAGACCGCTGGAGGTGCCACCACTGCGCACTCCCCGTCCCGAAGGCCAAGATCGCTGACTCGCCGGGCCAATCTCGACAAAGACTCCACCGCGTCGTCGGACCCGCGAGCTCGCCGCGATCAACGCCAAGTTCTCCAAGAAAGACGACACGAAGACGCTCGCACTCGCATCGAGCGTCGAAGAGAAGCGCGGCATCAATCTGACAAGCGCGCTGGGCCCACTGTCGATATGCATGCGCCAGGGAAGCCAGGCGACTTGCCGTACGCGGTAGGTTGCCCTGTGTTCACCCGTGAGCTGCGGCAGGTCCAGTGGCCCAGTACCAAGAACTTCAAGCCAGACGTGCCCAAGAAGTACGATGGCAGGATACATCCGTCAGAGTTCCTAAGCGTCTACACCATAGCGGTGCAGGCTGCCGGAGGGCGAGACGAGAAGATCCTCGCCAACTACTTCTCGCTGGTGCTCAAGCCCAACGTCAGATCTTGGCTCATGCACTTGCCGGACAGCTCCATTTCTTCGTGGGCGGACCTGTGCCATCAGTTTGTCGGCGCCTTCACAGGCGGCCACAAGCCCCATGGCCAGGAGAGCGATCTTCATCTGCTCGCCTAGAAGGAAGGAGAACCCTTGCGCAAGTATATACAGAGATTCAGTCAGGTGTAGCGCAACATCCCAGACGTCCACCCTGCCGCAGTTATCAGCGCGTTTCATCAGAACGTGCGTAACCGCAGGATGAGGGAGGAGATGGCGATGTCCAAAATCAGAGATGTCAGCGAGCTATATGCTCTGGTCGACAAGTGTGCACGGGCTGAAGAAGGGAGGAAACTCCCCGGAGAGAACACAGGAGCCGAAGGATCTGACAGTGAGGATGCCCCTCCGGCAAGGTAGAACCGGAGGCGGAATAACAGAAAGAGAAAGGCCAAGGATGTGCTAGTTGTCGAGCAGTCCGGCAGCGGAGGCGGCTCCGACAAGGCCAAAGCTGGTGACTCCGGCGAGGCTGTGGTGGCCGCCGACAAGCAGCATAGCTCCGGCAAGCAGTATTGCAAGATCCACCGCACCAAGGGCCATGACCTCCAAGCTTGCAAGAAAGTTGAGCAGATGGCGGAGCTACAGAAAGCTGAATACGAGCGCCACGACAAGGAGAAGGCCCGGGAAGGTGGCGGAGGATCCGGCAAGAAGTATCCCACCCGGGGAGGGCGCCGCGGCAAGGCCAAGCCGCGGCAAGGAGACAGGCCTCCCCGCGGCCGCGACAAGGACGAAGACGAAGATGAGGATGATGAGATGGAGGAAGATGAGACTGACGAGCAGGAGTTCCAGAAGGCAACAGAGGTGTTGTGCGTCGACGGCGGTGCTTCTCTGCACACCTCGCACCATCAACTCAAACAGTGGGTGCGGGAAGTGAACGCGGCAGAACCGTCCGTTGAGTCGCGCAAGCCCCTGAAGTGGTCCAGCACGCCCATCGTCTTCGACGTTGAGGATCACCCTGATCGCATCACTGCGGTCGGGTGCTTGCCGATGCTGGTTTCGCCAACAATCCGCAACCTCAAGGTCACGAAGATGCTAGTTGACAGCGGGGCCGGCCTGAATCTAATCTCCTCCGCAGTGCTCAAGAAGCTCTAGATCCCCGACAGCGAGCTCGAAGAGACTGGTACCTTTCAAGGAATCAACCCGGGAAGGAGCAAGCCGAAGGGGAAGATCACACTGCCAGTAACGTTTGGCAGTGAGCTGAATTTCAGGACAGAGAGAGTCACATTTGACGTTGCCGATTTCCCATTGCCCTACAATGGGATACTCGGCCGTCCAGCGCTTGCCAAGTTCATGGCAGCCTCTCACTACGCTTACAATGTGCTCAAGATGCCTGGTCCGATAAGTGTCATTTCTGTCCAAGGCGACAAGAAGGATGCACTCATCTGTACCGACAAGATCTACCGGGAAGCAGCAGCCACAGCAGAGCGCAAACCACTTGCCGCTGAAGCTCCCGGAGGGAAGAAGAAGAAGACCAAGTCCGGCAAGAGTAGCTCTGATGCCCACTCCGGCAAGCGCACCTCTTCGGAGTGCTGTGCTACCGTCGAGGACGCACCATCGAGCTCCACCGGCAAGTGCAAGAAGGCAAAGACAGCTTCACCGGAAACCAAGAAAGTGGCCGCCAAGGAGGACGACACTGGTGGTACCTTCACCATCAGTGCCACGCTTGATCCTAAATAGGAAAGCGCGCTCGTTGCTTTCCTGCGGGCGAATGTCGATGTGTTCGCATGGCAACCATCTGACATCCCCGGTGTTCCCAGGAAAGTAATTGAGCACCACCTTGCCGTCTGTCCTCACGCGCGGCCCGTCAAGCAGAGAGTCAGAAAACAAGTAGTTGAGCGTCAAGAGTTCATTGCAGAGGAGATCAAGAAGTTGGAAGCAGCGGGCCTGGTCCGAGGAGTACTCCACCCAACGTGGTTAGCCAATCCAGTAGTCGTGCGCAAGGCAAACGGGAAGTGGAGGCTTTGTATTGACTTCACCGATGTTAATAAAGCTTGTCCCAAGGATCCATTTCCCTTGCCGCGCATTGACCAGATTGTCAACTCCACGGCAGGATGTGATCTGCTTTCGTTCCTTGATGCATACTCAGGATATCACCAGATCTTCATGGCAGAAGAGGATGAAGAGAAAACTGCATTCATTACTCCATGTGGCACGTACTGCTTTGTGCGAATGCCCTTCGGACTAAAGAATGCTGGTTCAACATTTGCAAGAGTAGTCAGTCATGCTTTTGAGCCACAGTTGCACAGAAATGTAGAAGCTTACATGGATGACATAGTGGTCAAGAGCAGAGACAAAGCAACTTTGATCCAAGATTTGGACGAGACCTTCACAAATCTGCGCAAGATCAATCTCAAGTTGAATCTCGAGAAGTGTGTGTTTGGAGTTCCTTCCGGCAAGCTTCTCGGATTCTTTGTGTCACAGAGGGGGATTGAAGCCAATCCCGACAAGATCAAGGCCATCGAGCAAATTGAAGCACCGAAGCGAGTCAAGGATGTGCGAAGACTTGCCGGCTGTGTTGCTGCTCTCAGTAGGTTCATTTCTAAGTCTGCTGAGCGCGCCCTGCCATTTTTCAAGGTTTTGAAGAAGGCAGGTCCAATGAAATGGACTCCAGAAGCGGAGGCTGCGTTGCAGGACTTGAAGAGATACCTATCCTCTACTCCAACACTTGTCGCACCTAAACCACAAGAGAAGTTGTTGCTGTACTTAGCGGCAACCAATCAAGTGGTTAGTGCTGCGTTGGTAGCGGAGAGGGAGGCAGATGATGAGCCAACAGCCGCGGCAAGCGAGTCCAGCGACAAGCAGGGGGCTTCCCCGACAAGCTCTGGCCCGACAACCTCTGATCCGACAAGTCCTAGTCCCGGCAAGGATGGGTCAGCGCAGCCACAAGAAGAGAAACAGAAGAAGACGGTATAGCGCCCAGTTTATCTTGTCAGTTCCCTCTCGTAGGGGGCTGGATCGAGAGGAAGTTGGTTACTGGCGACTACTATCCGGCAGAGTTCCCCGAGGCCGCCGTCAAGAAGGTCCCCAGAATCAACACAAAGAGTGCTGAGGAGCAGTCTACTCCGACAAGTCCTAGGGCTTGTTTCGTTGAAGCAGGCGCTCCCGACAAGCTGTGTTCCGACATGCTTGCCGGGGAGCATCACGCTCCGGCTGGATCCCAGATCCTTGCCATAGAAGCGGATGTTCCCGCAGCAGCATTTGCGCCTCTAGTCTTTGTCGTCGAGCCACAGGCTCCGGCATGGGCACAACAGATCGTCCATTTCCTTCATGCAGGTGAACTCCCCGAAAAGCAAGAAGAAGCAGAGGGAGTAGCCCGGCGATCAAATGGACAGGAGCTGTTGGCGGAAGTGCACGGACGACAGAAAAGCTAAGTTGCCAAAGTTTGAGCATGATTCAGTTTTTAAAGTTTTTGAGTTATATTCCTTGAAAGACCGTGCTTTGTATGGAAAACCTGTGCGCGGAGGAATCGACTCGCGGCTAAGTCGCGCCCTTCATTTGCTTCTAGTCCGCTCAGCAATGAAAGTGTGCTGCAACTAGCCCCGACAAGATTTCTTGCTGGAAGCAACACCGCCAGCGGGATGCTGATGTTCCGCACTCAGCAAGTGTGTTCCCACCGGCAAGTCCCCTAAAAGCATAGGGTAAAAAACATACAAGGCACGGAATCAAGTAAAGGATATAACATAGCGAGCATTCCCTTTTTCATTAAAAAAACATCCCACTCGGGTACAATCCAGAGAGGATGAAAAACATGAAAAAGGGGATTACAAGTCTTAAATGCAGCTAAGGCCCGAAGGCTTACAAATTAAAAAGATAAGATGCCCGTAATCCTTTTCCTGTCCCTCTTTTCAGGAGGTGGGTCAAGGAGGCGAGAAGGGCAAAAGGGGCGCCTAGGCGAACTACGGGTGCCAGAAGACACCAAGAGAACATCCCAGGGGCCGTCCGAAGGCTGGATGGTGATGGCGCCGCCGGAAGCAGAGCTCGAAGACGGGGCGGCAGGACGTCAGCACACTGTCGAGGGCACTACGCCCTCGTACTCCGACATGACGGCCTTGCCGCCGGCCCTCTTCCTCTTCCGCAGCCTCCCTACGCCAGCCGCCCAAGGAGACGACCCCGGGGAGTTCAAGGGGCCGGCAACCCGGATGATGGGGTCGCTGGTGGCGCACGAAGCAGCGCCCGACACCTAGTCGGGCCCGCCACTCCGCCGCCCGCTACCCTCGTTGTCGCTGTCGCTCTCCTCCTCGTCACTCTCGCTCGAGGGGGAGTCTTCGCTATCGGAGGAGCTGTCCACGCAGCACCTCGCCCGCACGCCGGAGTCCTCGAAGACCTTGACGGAGAGGAGGTCGCCCTCCATTAACTTAAAATGGAGGGTGAACCCCGCCGTCAAGCTGTGGATGCGGGCGAACGTCTTCCACCCACGATCAAGATACATCACACTAGGGGATGGGGATACAACATGGACTCGCGTGCCGCTGATCCCACAGCCCCTCATGTGCAATCTCAACGTCTCGGGCGGTTCCGGCTCCATCACGTTCGCAAATGGAGCTGGAAGCCGGAGGCGACGACGAGGCGCCCGGCGCAACCTGACGAAGAACTTGCAAGGGTCGTCCCTCATATGGACCGCCGCGAGGGAAGGAACCGCCGGCGGAGGCGGAGATGCTACGCCGCCCCGTCCGCCTCTTCCCCGAGCGCCTCGGCCTCGTCCTCGGCCTCGTCCACGACCTCGCCCCCTCCCTCTTCCCCCCGCGGCTGGCTCTGCCACCACGGGCGCAGGATAGGGAGGGATGCGCTGCCTAGCGGCGGCCCTCGCCGCCACCGATGAAGGACCAGGGTTCCCTTTCTCCATGGCGAATGGGAGAAAGGGGAGCGGAAACTGAAGAAAGGAGAAGATGGGAGAGTGTGGGTTCTTGCGCTCCCCTCTCGCCCTTCTTAAAGGAGCGAGGTGGGGGCTCGGACGCCCCGCTCAGCGAATCAGAGCACGGGAAGAGCAGGGAATCGGGGCCGACCCGCTACCTCCGCCCGTGACGGCTCGGTTTCCCACCTCCAGCGTCCGCGACCCCGAGTGCATGGGAGCCGCGTGGTGGGGATGCATAACTGAGGCGATAGATGAGGTGCCCTCACGACGCCTCGAAAATCGCGCACGCCACCCACGCCTCCCACGACGCCGCGATCGACACGTGCCGTTACAAAGGAGTGCGGTGGACACAGAGTGGATTCGGTTTTGGACCCAGGCCGCGTGTTCCCGTGCCCTGTTTTGGGCCTGGCCCAACAGCGCTCGGCACCGTGTATGGCCCAGGCCCCGGGGGCTCCTGTCGGTGTACTAAAGTAGGGGGTACCTTAGTACCCCGAACTTGGGCACGGGCAGTCGCAGCGCCCCGCGGCAAGGCTTGCCGGATGTCCGCCAAGATCCTCCGCCATTCCTACTTACTGCCATTCGAGAACAAAGTGTTAGCTAAGAAGACAAGGCCCCGGCAAGAGGAGCTTGCCGGGAAGGACAAAGGCCCCGGCAAGAGGAGCTTGCCAGGAAGACCAACTAAGACACTTCAAGAAACTTGCCGCAACGCCCCGCGCGTCCCGGCAAGGCCCGGCGAGCGGCAAGCTCGCTGGTGCGACAAGATAAGTGCCGCGGCAAGGCGCTTGCCGTGGCAAGGCTGCCACTCTGCGCCCACGCTCCAGCACACCCGACGACGTGTCGCCACAAGACCGCTCCTGGTGCACGTGGCGGGTAGCTGTGCAGCATTGCGGTGCGAGGTGGCAAGCGAGGCTGACAAGGAGGCCATCGTGGCGATCGGTGGCGCTCCTAACGGTCGCGTCCTTGCACTGTTGGGGCGACCAGACGGGCATTAAATGCCTTTGTCCCCTGCCGTCAGAGTTAGGTAGGGGACACTGTTGGTAGTAGTTGTACCAACCTGCGTTTTTACCCTTTTACCCCTCTTTCTACGCTGCCACCTGTCGGTGACCCCTTTAGCCTATAAAAAGGAGGCCCATGCGAACGTAGAAGGGGTTCGGCGGTTAGTTCAGTTCGACTCATTCGACACCACAACCCAAATACGCTCACACTCTTGAGCAAGAACGAAATACAAACACAAAGCAGCAATAGGAGTCTTATCTCTCCGGAGAGCTCCGAAGCTGGGTAAAATCCCCCGCGTGCTCTCGCCTCGATCCGCTCTGCGCGCGCCCTCCGCTCCCTTGCCGGACCAGAAGGGGCCCCCTGCCCCATAGGTGCTCGTGCTCGTTCCCCACGACAAAGAATTAGGGTTAGGAGACCTCCGAGGGGCCCACAAGCCCTCAGGGCGCGCCCCCTGTCTTGTAGCTTCCTCGGGAAGCTCATGGCCCTCTCTCCAAGTCCTACGGGTGTATTCTGGTCCAAGAAAAATCATCGCCAAAGTTTTATTCTGTTTGTACTCTGTTTGATATTCCTTTTTGAAAAAGCCAAAAACAAGGGGAAAAACAACAAGTGGCACTAGGCACTAGGTTAATAGGTTAGTCCCCAAAAATGATATAAAATAGTATATTAATGCATGTAAAACATCCAAAACAGATAATATAACAACATGGAACAATAAAAAATTATAGATACGTTGGAGACATATCAGTGGACACCATGCGTCCTCCTGGACATTGGTTGCCAAAGAATTTAGAGCTAGGTTCTATTGTGCCCACGCCAACGAAGCTGCCCGAGATATTGTGGATCAGTGCGTCAGATGCCAATTCTACGCGAATCAGACAAACAAGTCGGCGTCTGCTCTAAACACTATTCCCCTCACCTAGTCGTTCGCCGTGGGGGGGTCGACATGGTCGGCCCGCTTCAGACCGGGGCGAGTGGTTTCACGCACCTGTTGGTGGCAGTGGACAAGTTCACCAAGTGGATCGCGGCCAAGCCCATAAAGAAGTTGGACTCGGCCACTGCCATTCAGTTCATCAAAGAGATAATCTTAAAATTCGGAGTCCCTCACAGTATGGGGGATCAATCATAGTTCTTTTGATCAGTAAGGGTGTTGAACCCAACGAGGAGCAGAAGGAAATGACAAGCGGTTTTCAGCAAGGTAATGTCTGCAAGCACTGAAATTATAGTAACGAGTAGTTTGGTAGCAAGGTAATTCGTAACGAGCAAGTA
Organism: Triticum timopheevii; assembly: GCA_963921465.1. NCBI lineage: Eukaryota > Viridiplantae > Streptophyta > Magnoliopsida > Poales > Poaceae > Triticum > Triticum timopheevii. The sequence continues at coordinate 318,413,151 of OY997270.1, forward strand.
ACGGTAACAGTAACAAAAGTGCAGCAAGGTAGCCCAATCCTTTTGAGGCAAAGGACAGGCCAAAAAGTCACTTATGATAAGCAAAGTGTTCTTGAGGGTACACGGGAATTTCATCTAGTCACTTTCATCATGTTGGTTTGATTTGTGTTCGCTACTTTGATAATTTGATATGTGGGTGGACCGGTGCTTAGGTGTTATTCTTACTTGAACAAACCTCCTACTTATAATTAACCCCCTCGCAAGCAACCGCAACTATAATAAAAGTATTAAGAATAAATCTAACCATAGCATTAAACTTTTGGATCCAAATCAACCCCTTAAGGAATAGCGCATAAACTAGGGTTGAAGCTGTCGGCGTTCTAGGAGCGGGGGTCCCCAGACTTGCCTGCCTGCGGCCTGCAGCGTGGCTCAGCAGTGGCCTAGTATGGCCCGTCTTCATCAGCCCAAGTTCAAGACCCTCGTGAGGGGCCAAGCCTCGTGGGGCAGACGACACAAGGCCTCCTCAGGGGCAGCCTCACCAGGCAGGCTCGCGAGGAGGCGGAGAGATCAAGGCGAGGGGTACCTCGCGAGGTGCTCATGACGCAAGCCATGAGGATAAAGACCAGACAGGCACCAGGCGGGCACCAGCCTACGCAGTGTCCTTGTTTCCTCTTTGGTGCAAAGGAGGCAAGCGCAGGCGCGGAGTACCGAGGCATCAAGAAAAGCTTTCCATATCGGTGCAACGAGACCAAGACCAACAGGACGGCAGGACGGTGGTCACCATGGAGCCCAAGATGGCGTAAGCACTAGTGCCTTTGGCAGTCGAAGACCACCTTTAGTCAGGATAGCTTGTACTAGCTGTCCCCTTTCAAAATGGCCGTTTTTGGCTCCCTTCCCGCTCAATATTTGGGAAGAGGACCAGGGCCTCTATAAATAGAGATAGCCACCACAGTAGAAGGCATCTCAGCTAGGGCGAACAGAGACGGATCAATTCCTCTCCAAACATACCACCACAAGAACACCTCTTGCGAGGCCGTTCTTCCTTTGTACTGTTCATCCTCAGCCCAAGAGGCAATCCACCACACAACACACTGGATTAGGGCGGTGGCCTGAACCAGTATAAACCTTGTGTCTCTTGTGTTGTTCATTGTGCTAGCTTAGAATTGTAGCGAGGTTGTGGGCGTGTTTCGGTAGGGAGAAGATCTTCGTGCGCACCCTAGAGTTCGAACCTTAAGGGTTTTGTCGGAACCCGATATCCACATTTGGCACGCCAGGTAGGGGTGCACCGGAATCTCCTTTCCGCTGATCTGCGTTCCATCGCTCCATCGCATCCATGTCCGGCGACCTGATGGCCAACGCCGACTGCTGGGCGGCATGGCCAGCCCATGTTGCATCGCCTGCCCAAGGTGACCTCAACCCCGCGCCTCAGGCAGCCCATGGTCCGCAGAACATTGTGGGGCGCGGGTCACCATGGAGCCCAAGATGGCGTAAGCACTAGTGCCTTTGGCAGTCGAAGACCACCTTTAGTCAGGATAGCTTGTACTAGCTGTCCCCTTTCAAAATGGCCGTTTTTGGCTCCCTTCCCGCTCAATATTTGGGAAGAGGACCAGGGCCTCTATAAATAGAGATAGCCACCACAGTAGAAGGCATCTCAGCTAGGGCGAACAGAGACGGATCAATTCCTCTCCAAACATACCACCACAAGAACACCTCTTGCGAGGCTGTTCTTCCTTTGTACTGTTCATCCTCAGCCCAAGAGGCAATCCACCACACAACACACTGGATTAGGGCGGTGGCCTGAACCAGTATAAACCTTGTGTCTCTTGTGTTGTTCATTGTGCTAGCTTAGAATTGTGGCGAGGTTGTGGGCGTGTTTCGGTAGGGAGAAGATCTTCGTGCGCACCCTAGAGTTCGAACCTTAAGGGTTTTGTCGGAACCCGATATCCACATTTGGCACGCCAGGTAGGGGTGCACCGGAATCTCCTTTCCGCTGATCTGCGTTCCATCGCTCCATCGCATCCATGTCCGGCGACCTGATGGCCAACGCCGACTGCTGGGCGGCATGGCCAGCCCATGTTGCATCGCCTGCCCAAGGTGACCTCAACCCCGCGCCTCAGGCAGCCCATGGTCCGCAGAACATTGTGGGGCGCGGGTGACGCGGTCAAGCGCTGCCTGCCCTCACTCCGCGGCAGGTGCAATCACCCGCAAGGGCCTCAAACCACGCCGCAGCCACGGCGCCGCACACCCGAGGGGAACAAACGAACATGAGGGCCGCGCTCACTGTGGCTCGAGAGCTGCTGCGGTGTAGGTTGCAGGAGAGCGGCCGAGACGTGCTGCTAGAGCCCCTTGCCGAGCTCCTGGATGCCGCAGCTTCAGTGGCGCCTCCCTTCTGTGTCCAGCTTCCACCCAGGCCCCAGGCGGATCGTGTGGCGGGCCCGTCCGCGCCCATGCGCTCTCAGGTGCACCCCAAGGCTTCATCGACACCAGCTCAACCATCGGCGCCGGGCATCAAGCTACACCACCACCACCCCCGGTGAGCGAGGGCATGCGCATCGCCGCCTATGGTCCGGGCGGGCCGCCGCCCTATCGTCCCCAAGACAGTGCATCGGGCCAAGCCGCATGGAGCATGGGGCACTACGACGAGGTCTTTGGGGCGGCGACCTCGGAGGCTTACGTGCCCCCACATGGTGGATCGGGAATACGCGCTGGAAGACGACCCTGGCTTGTTTATTGGGTCAGGCCGGGAGGAAGAGACGCTAGAAGCCGAGGCTTTTCAGGAGCCCCAAGGAAGCCTCACTAATCGCGCTGGCAGGAGCAACTATCGGGTACCGCTAATTCCTCAGGAGCAAGCTTGTGCTAACCATGAGCCGCAGGAAGTTTAGGTCATTGCAGCGGAGGGCTGCCCCAGCTCAGGGGCCTCCCTTCTGCCAGGGGGAGCGCACTGGGGGATGCAGGAGAGGGGCCGGGAGCCAGGCCCCTCCCCACGGCGTGCTGAGCAAGGTGTTTCCCGGAGGTAGGCCCTCTGCCCGGGAGGTGCTGCAAAGCCTGCCCCCGGCAGAGGACCCATGGTCATCGATGAACCACTGGCGTCCCCTTTACCCCATTGGCATCATCCTTGGTTTTTGGTCGCCGTCAATGGTGGTCGAGGGTGGCGCAAGGCAGGGCCCTCGTCTGGCGATATGAAGCAAGGCCGGTACCTGTGAAGAAGGCCCAGTGCCTGTGAAGCTCTCCGCCCGTGACACTCTCACGTAATAATGAGTTGGGGCTATACACGCCCCGGAGTCTCCGGAGAGCCGCCCTCGGGCCTCGGGGGCTCCCTCCCACGCCTAGTGGCAGCACTTACCTCCGCGCTGGTGAGAAGATGTCGAAGACTAGACTAGGTGTCGGGCGCAGCCTTTTGCTTTTCCCCCCTTAATATGGTTGAGCTTGCTTGCTTCGGATTTAAGTTGAAATTGAATTTGTGTTTGCGTATGAGGGGAGGGGTGTCTTGTCTCATTCGTGTGTTCTCTCGTGTTCTGGTTTCTGCCCTAGTCCAGAGTTCGCACTAGCTGCCTCCCCCTCGCGAGCCTCTCGCAGGCAGGGCTAAGCCAAGTGCACGCGCGCATGCCATCCCGCGGCCGGCACTCGCTCTCGCGAGGCTCTCACCACATGGTCAGCAGGTCCCCTAGGGGACCCTCGGAGGATCACGGACTCGCAAGCCTACTCAAGGCTTGTCCGGGCTAAAGGTAAACCACGGCAACTAACTCATCGCAGGGCTAGTAACATCATGCAGGAGCACATTCAGCGTCGCTCCTAAAAGCGTGTGGACAACAATCTTTTTACATGAGGGGCTTCCCCTCCCAAAATGCTCTTACAACCTTCAGGGCCGCGCCCGAGCTTTTTGTGTGCAGGATAAACAGCAGGGGGACACAGGATCAGTCAGACATATCGCTCACTGCACCCTCTTGGTCGCCTCCGGAGGCATCACTAGCGCCGCTGTCGTTGTTGCTGGCATCGCCATCGCCATCATTTGCGCCATCTTCACCACTATTGACCACATCGCCTTCATCCGCGGCAACTATCACCCCGTCGTTGGCAGAAGCAAAGGCCCTAACGAGTGCATCCATGCTGTCCTCTACCCACCGCGCCAGGTCGCCTCGAATGGCCTCGGGCACCGGGGCAATGGCGGCGTTGAACTCGAAGTGGGGATCTGCATTCTGAAGATGGCTGAAGACGCTGGAGAATGCACGGCCGAGCAGGCTGCGGCTCCTCTCCTCGACAAGCTGGCAAGCCCTCTCACAGCGGTTCTCTAGGTGCATCACCACATTAGTGAAGAATTGGAGATGGCTGGCATAGTTGGTCATGTGAGGATGCAGAGCATCCTCATCGCAGATATTGCCCAAGGCCGTGTTGGCCCTGTTCCTGAGCTCTTGGAGCATGGGGCCGTGCATGTGCTCCAGTGTCTGCCATTGAAGAATCTCTTCTTTGTTCTGCCACGCAATGGACTCGGCGTCATCGACCCACTATTAAAGAAGAAGCAGCTCGGCACGGGTGGAAGCCAGCTCAGTCTGCGTCGAGACCAGGGCGGCTGCGGGGGCCTCCGCATGTTGCCCTGTTTCAGTCAGATTGGACCTGAGGGCGGCAGCCCTGCCCGTAGCCTCGGCTTCAATCAGCTGCAGCCTCTGGTTGTATCTGCGCTCAAGATCCGCGCGAGCTTCCGCCACACAGCGGTCGACCTCCTCCTGGATTCGAGCCTCACGCGCGCCAACTTCTTCCTCTGCCTGGGTAACCTGGCGCTCCCTCGTCTCCAACTGCTCAAGGTCAAGGTTGCGCTCAGCGGCCTCCAGCGTTAGCACTTCCTCGCGCCTCCGGAGCTCCTCCTCCTCGACAGGCATCCCCTTCAGCGATGCAAGGGCGGCCTGACGCAGCTCCACCTGCTGATCCAGGGAAGCGCTCCAGGCTTGGAGCTCCCACGTGCGCTTCTCCGTGGTCTCGCATCGATGGTCTACTTCTCGAGCCTCCTCAATAGCTCGGGAGCAGGCCTTTCGCGAGGCCGCAAGGGATGCTTCGGCCTTCATGTTGACAAGCTCACGCTGATGACACACGAGGTTGACTGCCACCTTCAGCTTGCGCCTCTCCCCAATGAGCCGCAGGCCTTCGGCTTCAAGGCATGCATCCATGTCCGCGAGCTCTCCACCAAGCTGGCCCATCGCATCCATCGCCCTCGGGAGGAACTCTCATCCATGTCCGTGAGGTTGAGCGCCTGGGTCGGTTCCGTGTGGACTTCGCCGCTCTCCACAAGAGGAAGGGGTCTGCGAGTTGAAGTGGACGCCCCTTCCGACCATTGAAGAACACGAAGTAGGGACGGCGCAGGTCCATCCCCAAAAGAAGAGCCAAGAGCCGACGCCAACCACTTGCCGTCCATGATCAGAGGTGGACCCCTGGGCAGGCTGGCCGTGCCCCAGGCGAGGTCACGAAGGAAAGATGGCAAGGGCACTGGCTCAAGACACCCTGCAGTCAAGTTCGCTTCCTCAACTGATCCAGCGTCAGGGGCAGCATACAGGCTCGGGACGCTCAAGGCCAACGTTGAAGGCGGGGATGGAGGACATTGCTTCTTGGGGGACTCCGCAGGCTTGCCCGAAGGAATCCCGAGAAGCCACAGTCAAGAAAGGGGGCAGCAATTGAGGAATTGCGAGAACAAGGTACTTATTCGTCTATGGAAAAGTACTTCGTGTTCTTCAATGGTCGGAAGGGGCGTCCACTGCAACTCGCAGACCCCTTCCTCTTGCGGAGAGCGGCGAAGTCCACACGGAACCGACCCAGGCGCTCAACCTCACGGACATGGATGAGAGTTCCTCCAGAGGGCGATGGATGTGATGGGCCAGCTTGGTGGAGAGCTCGCGGACATGGATGCATGCCTTGAAGCCGAAGGCCTGCGGCTGATTGAGGAGAGGCGCAAGCTGAAGGTGGCAGTTAACCTCGCGTGTCATCAGCGTGAGCTTGTCAACATGAAGGCCAAAGCATCCCTTGCGGCCTCGCGAAAGGCCTGCTCCCGAGCTATTGAGGAGGCTCGAGAAGCAGACCATCGACGCGAGACCACGGAGAAGCGCGCGTGGGAGCTCCAAGCCTGGAGCGCTTCCCTGGATCAGCAGGTGGAGCTGCGTCAGGCCGCCCTTGCATCGCTGAAGGGGATGCCTGTCGAGGAGGAGGAGCTCCAGAGGCACGAGGAAGTGCTAACGCTGGAGGCCGCTGAGCGCAACCTTGACCTTGAGCAGTTGGAGACGAGGGAGCGCCAGGTTACCCAGGCAGAGGACGAAGTTGGCGCGCGTGAGGCTCGAATCCAGGAGGAGGTCGACCGCTGTGTGGCGGAAGCTCGCGCGGATCTTGAGCGCAGATACAACCAGAGGCTGGAGCTGATTGAAGCCGAGGCTACGGGCAGGGCTGCCGCCCTCAGGTCCAATCTGACTGAAATGGGGCAACGTGCGGAGGCTGCCGCAGCCGCCCTGGTCTCGACGCAGACTGAGCTGGCTTCCACCCGTCCCGAGCTGCTTCTTCTTCAACAGCGGTTCGATGATGCCAAGTCCATTGCGCGGCAGAACAAAGAAGAGATTCTTCAACGGTAGACGCTGGAGCACATGCACGGCCCCATGCTCCAAGAGCTCAGGAACAGGGCCAACACGGCCTTGGGCAATATCTGCGATGAGGATGCTCTGCATCCTCACATGACCAACTATGCCAGCCATCTCCAATTCTTCACTGATGTGGTGATGCACCTAGAGAACCGTTGTGAGAGGGCTTGCCAGCTTGTCGAGGAGAGGAGTCGCAGCCTGCTCGGCCATGCATTCTCCAGCGTCTTCAGCCATCTTCAGAATGCAGATCCCCACTTCGAGTTCAACGCCGCCATTGCCCCGGTGCCCGAGGCCATTCGAGGCGACCTGGCGCGGTGGGTAGAGGACAACATGGATGCACTCGTTAGGGCCTTTGCTTCTGCCAACGACGGGGTGATAGTTGCCGCAGATGAAGGCGATGTGGTCAATAGTGGTGAAGACGGCGCAAATGATGGCGATGGCGATGCCAGCAACAACGACAGCAGCGCTAGTGATGCCTCCTGAGGCGACCAAGAGGGTGCAGTGAGTGATATGTCTGACTGATCATGTGTCCCCCTGCTGTTTATCCTGCACACAAAAAGCTCGGGCGCGGCCCTGAAGGTTGTAAGAGCATTTTGGGAGGGGAAGCCCCTCATGTAAAAAGATTGTTGTCCACACGCTTTTAGGAGCGACGATGAATGTGCGCCTGCATGATGTTACTAGCCCTATGATGAGTTAGTTGTCGTGGTTTACCTTTAGCCCGGACAAGCCTTGAGTAGGCTTGCGAGTCCGTGATCCTCCGAGGGTCCTCTAGGGGACCTGCTGACCATGTGGTGAGAGCCTCGCGAGAGCGAGTGCCGGCCGCGGGACGGCATGCGCGCATGCACTTGGCTTAGCCCTGCCTGCAAGAGGCTCGCGAGGGGGAGGCAGCTAGTGCGAACTCTGGACTAGGGCAGAAACCAGAACACAAGAGAACACACGAATGAGACAAGACACCCCTCCCCGCATACGCAAACACAAATTCAATTTCAACTTAAATCCGAAGCAAGGAAGCTCAACCATATTAAGGGGGGAAAAGCAAAAGGCCGCGCCCGACACCTAGTCTAGTCTTCGACGTCTTCTCACCAGCGCGGAGCTAAGTGCTGCCACTAGGCGTGGGAGGGAGCCCCCGAGGCCCGAGGGCGGCTCTCCGGAGACTCCGGGGCGTGTATAGCCCCAACTCATTATTACGTGAGAGTGTCACGGGCGGAGAGCTTCACAGGCACTGGGCCTTCTTCACAGGTACCGGCCTTGCTTCATATCGCCAGACGAGGGACCTGCCTTGTGCCACCCTCGACCACCATTGACGGCGACCAGAAACCAAGGATGATGCCAATGGGGTAAAGGGGACGCCAGTGGTTCATCGATGACCATGGGTCCTCTGCCGGGGGCAGGCTTTGCAGCACCTCCCCGGCAGAGGGCCTACCTCCGGGAAACACCTTGCTCCGCGTGCCGTGGGGAGGGGCCTGGCTCCCGGCCCCTCTCCTGCATCCCCCAGTGCGCTCCCCCTGGCAGAAGGGAGGCCCCTGAGCTGGGGCAGCCCTCCGCTGCAATGACCTAAACTTCCTGCGGCTCATGCTTAGCACAAGCTTACTCCTGAGGAATTAGCGGTACCCGATAGTTGCTCCTGCCAGCGCGGTTGGTGAGGCTTCCTTGGGGCTCCTGAAAAGGCTCGGCTTCTAGCGTCTCTTCCTCCCGGCCTGACCCAATAAACAAGCCAGGGTCGTCTTCCAGCGTGTATTCCCGATCCACCATGTGGGGGCACGTAAGCCTCCGAGGTCGCCGCCCCAAAGACCTCGTCGTAGTGCCCCATGCTCCATGCGGCTTGGCCCGATGCACTGTCTTGGGGACGATAGGGCGGCGGCCCGCCCGGACCATAGGCGGCGATGCGCATGCCCTCGCTCACCGGGGGTGGTGGTGGTGTAGCTTGATGCCCGGTGCCGATGGTTGAGCTGGTGTCGATGAAGCCTTGGGGCGCACCTGAGAGCGCATGGGCGCGGACGGGCCCGCCACATGATCCGCCTGGGGCCTGGGTGGAAGCTGGACACAGAAGGGAGGCGCCACTGAAGCTGCAGCATCCAGGAGCTCGGCGAGGGGCTGCAGCAGCACGTCTCGGCCGCTCTCCTGCAACCTGCACCGCAGCAGCTCTCGAGCCACAGTGAGCGCGGCCTTCATGTTCGTTTGTTCCCGTCGGGTGTGCGGCGCCATGGCTGCGGCGTGGTTTGAGGCCCTTGCGGGTGATTGCACCTGCCGCGGAGTGAGGGCAGGCAGCGCTTGACCGCGTCACCCGCGCCCCGCAATGTTCTTCGGAGCACGGGCTGCCTGAGGCGCGGGGTTGAGGTCACCTTGGGCAGGCGACGCAGCATGGGCTGGCCATGCCGCCCAGCAGTCGGCGTTGGCCGTCGGGTCGCCGGACATGGATGCGATGGAGCGATGGAACGCAGATCAGCAGAAAGGAGATTCCAGCGCACCCCTACCTGGCGCGCCAAATGTGGATATCGGGTTCCGACAAAACCCTTAAGGTTCGAACTCTAGGGTGCGCACGAAGATCTTCTTCGTACCGAAACACGCCCACAACCTCGCCACAATTCTAAGCTAGCACGATGAACAACACAAGAGACACGAGGTTTATACTCGTTCAGGCCACCGCCCTAATCCAGTGTGTTGTGTGGTGGATTGCCTCTTGGGCTGAGGATGAACAGTACAAAGGAAGAACAACCTCGCAAGAGGTGTTCTTGTGGTGGTATGTTTGGAGAGGAATTGATCCGTCTCTGTTCGCCCTGGCTGAGATGCCTTCTACTGTGGTGGCTATCTCTATTTATAGAGGCCCTGGTCCTCTTCCCAAATATTGAGCGGGAAGGGAGCCAAAAACGGCCATTTTGAAAGGGGACAGCTAGTACAAGCTATCCTGACTAAAGGTGGTCTTCGACTGCCAAAGGCACTGGTGCTGACGCCATCTTGGGCTCCACGGTGACCACCGTCCTGCCGTCCTGTTGGTCTTGGTCTCGTTGCACCTATATGGAAAGCTTTGCCTGATGCCTCGGTACTCCGCGCCTGCGCTTGCCTCCTTTGCACCAAAGAGGAAACAAGGACACTGCGTAGGCTGGTGCCCGCCTGGTGCCTGTCTGGTCTTTATCCTCATGGCTTGCGTCATGAGCACCTCGCGAGGTACCCCTCGCCTTGATCTCTCCGCCTCCTCGGGAGCCTGCCTGGTGAGGCTGCCCCTGAGGAGGCCTTGTGTCGTCTGCCCCACGAGGCTTGGCCCCTCACGAGGGTCTTGAACTTGGGCTGATGAAGACGGGCCATACTAGGCCACTGCTGAGCCACGCTGCAGGCCGCAGGCAGGCAAGTCTGGGGACCCCTGTTCCCAGAATGCCGACAGCTTAAACCCTAGTTTATGCGCTATTCCGTAAGGGGCTGATTTGGATCCAAAAGTTTAATGCTATGGTTAGATTTATTCTTAATACTTTTATTATAGTTGCGGTTGCTTGCGAGGGGGTTAATTATAAGTAGGAGGTTTGTTCAAGTAAGAATAACACCTAAGCACCGGTCCACCCACATATCAAATTATCAAAGTAGCGAACACAAATCAAACCAACATGATGAAAGTGACTAGATGAAATTCCCGTGTACCCTCAAGAACACTTTGCTTATCATAAGTGACTGTTTTGGCCTGTCCTTTGCCTCAAAAGGATTGGGCTAACTTGCTCGTTACGAATTACCTTGCTACCAAACTACTCGTTACTATAATTTCAGTGCTTGCAGACATTACCTTGCTGAAAACCGCTTGTCATTTCCTTCTGCTCCTCGTTGGGTTCGACAGCCTTACTGATCAAAAGAACTATGATTGATCCCCTATACTATGAGGGACTCCGAATTTTAAGATTATCTCTTTGATGAACTGAATGGCAGTGGCCGAGTCCAACTTCTTTATGGGCTTGGCCGCGATCCACTTGGTGAACTTGTCCACTGCCACCAACAGGTGCGTGAAACCACTCGCCCCGGTCTGAAGCGGGCTGACCATGTCGACCCCCCCCCCCCCCCACGGCGAACGACTAGGTGAGGGGAATAGTGTTCAGAGCAGACGCCGACTTGTTCGCCTGATTCGCGTAGAATTGGCATCTGACGCACTGATCCACAATATCTCGGGCAGCTTCATTGGCGTGGGCACAATAGAACCTAGCTCTAAATGCTTTGGCAACCAATGTCCAGGAGGACGCATGGTGTCCACTGATACGTCTCCAACGTATCTATAATTTTTTATTGTTCCATGTTGTTATATTATCTGTTTTGGATGTTTTACATGCATTAATATACTATTTTATATCATTTTTGGGGACTAACCTATTAACCTAGTGCCTAGTGCCAGTTGTTGTTTTTCCCCTTGTTTTTGGCTTTTTCAAAAAGGAATATCAAACAGAGTACAAATGGAATAAAACTTTGGCGATGATTTTTCTTGGACCAGAAGACACCCGTAGGACTTGGAGAGAGGGCCATGAGCTTCCCGAGGAAGCTACAAGACAGGGGGCGTGCCCTGAGGGCTTGTGGGCCCCTCGGAGGGCTTCGCGTGGCGCGGATGAAGAAGCACCCAAGCAGCCAACCTCACGGACGCTAAGCTGGGAGGAGCGATCATGCACCACTTCCTTATGACCTGCCGAGGCCTCGGGGGCTCCGGCCTCGGAAGCCGCGGGTTGCGTCCCCCCAACGACGACCGCCTCAGGACGGGCTACACAAGGTCCGGAGGATGACGCTTCGGGAGCCCCAGGCGGCGTCAGCACCACGACACCAGAGCCTCCAGCCTCAAGCGATGCTTTCCTCCCTGCACCCGCTCCTAGGGCAAGATTGACGCTGGCAACGGGGAAGGGAGCCACGACGACAGGATTCTCGCGAGGCCCCGCAAGGCCAGCCGGGTGCAACCCCCATTCGTCGAAGCAAGGCATTTGTCTCGCGAACTCAGCCCCGCCCAAGCAGAGATACAAGAGGCTGCCCCCGTGCCAAATATCACTTGGTGAGGGATCGCCAGTCAAGACCTCAAGCACCTTCTTCAGTGTTTCGGGCGCCAGCTCCATCTCCTGGAGCCTCATGCGGTCCTGGTATCTGGTCAGGCCCACATCGGTTGGGAGTGGTGCTGGAGAGGAGCAATGCGACACTGGAGGAATTCCTTCACCACCCGGGGCGCAGTCACGCCGAGCTCTCTCAACCTCCCCAGTCGGCGCCAAAGGAAGGAGAGCCGGGGGCTCACGAGTCTCTCGTGGTCCCAGGCCAGATTGGGGACAGTAGGCAGCGTCAGAGGCGAGAGAAGGGGGCTGGGCACTCCGACATCCACGTACAGCCACCGCGTCCGGAACCCACTCATGGAATGCGGGAGGCCAAAATCGACCCCCGAGGCGGCCGTCTCTGTCACGGCCTGGAAGCTCACGCACCCTGAGCACTGCAAGGGGTCGGTCAGACGCAACGAGAAGAGGTGGCGCGGGAGGGCGACGGAAGGAGCAATGGCCACCATGGTTTCGCAAACAAAGGCGAGGACGACAAGGAGAGTAATAGATTGAGGATCAAGATGCATCATATGGATCAGATAATGGGAGAGCACCGCATTGAAGAAAGTGGAGAAAGGGGGAATCAGGCTAGCCCACAAGGCGTCGACAAAGAATCGAACCTCCGTGACGGTCCTGTCAATGGAGGCGTGGGACGCAGGCCAAGCCATCGTCTTCCCGCACTCGTTGAAGCTGGAGGCGAGCACAGAGCGGACCTTGCCCAAGGCTTCCAGATTGAGCACCAGCGACCGGCCGATGGCAGGCTCGATTGCCGGAGACGAGCTGGACGAGGGCACAGGCTTCTTCCCCTTCTCCCTGCTGGTTGGCACCATGACAATGGTGGGAGCAGGGCTCAAATAAAATTGGGGGCAGAAACAGAGGCTCGAGGAAGAAAGGGGAACAAGAAGCAGGCGGGCAGCAAAGAGGGAATAACTGTGTAAAGATCCGTGGCCGCCTAGCCAGGTGGATATTGGGGGAGCGTGGGGAAGCGGAGACGCCCACGTCCAATCAGGCACCACGCGTCGACCAAGGCCGCAGGCTTTTGGGGCCCGCGTCGCTTCGCACTTGCCCTTTGGCTTCGCTGCTAAGCCAAGTCCGAGCGCACCTTGGGCCCGGGGGCTACTGTCGGTGATTTGGGAACTGGGGTCCCCAGACCTGCCTGCCTGCGGCCTGCAACATGGCTCAGCAGTAGCCCAGTATGGCCCGTCTTCATCAACCCAAGTTCAAGACCCTCGCGAGGGGCCAAGCCTCGCAGGGCGGACGACACAAGGCCTCCTCAGGGGCGGCCTCACCAGGCAGGCTCGCGAGGAGGCGGAGGGATCAAGGCGAGGGGTACCTCGCGAGGTGCTCATGACGCAAGCCATGACGATCAAGACCAGGCGGGTGCCAGCGTGCATAGTGTCCTCATTTCCTCTTTGGTGCAAAGGAGGCAAGCGCAGGCACGGAGTACCGAGGCATCAGACAAAGGTTTCATATCAGTGCAATGAGACCAAGACCAGCAGGACGACAGGATGGAGGTCACCGTGGAGCCCAAGACGACGTCATCACCAGTGCCTTTGGCAGTCGAAGACCACCTTTAGTCAGGATAGCTTGTACTAGTTGTCCCCTTTCAAAATGCCGTTGTTGGCTCCCTTCCCGCTCAATATATGGGAAGAGGACCAGGGCCTCTATAAATAGAGATAGCCACCACAGTAGAAGGCATCTCAGCCAGGGCGAACAGAGACGGATCAATTCCTCTCCAAGCATACCACCACAAGAACACCTCTCGCAAGGCTGTTCTTCCTTTGTACTGTTCATCCTCAGCCCAAGAGGCAATCCACCATAGCACACACTGGATTAGGGTATTACACCACAACGGTGGCCCGAACCAGTATAAACCTCGTGTCTCTTGTGTTGTTCATCGTGCTAGCTTAGAATCGCGGTGAGGTTGTGGGCGTGTTTCGGTAGGGAGAAGATCTTCGTGCGCACCCTAGAGTTTGAACCTTAAGGGTTTTGCCGGAACCCGATATCCGACATAAGCTTCTGTCACTCTCGCAACCCATCATCTAATAACTACTCAATAATGCATTCCCTTAGGCCCATGAATGGTGAAGCATCATGTAGTCAACGTTCACATGACACCACTAAGGGAATCACAACATACATACCGTTAAAATATTGAACACATATCAAGTTCACATGATTACTTGCAACAAGATTTCTACCGTGACCTTAAGAACAAAAGTAACTACTCACAAATTATAATCATGCTCATGATCAGAGAGGTATTAAGTAGCATAATGGATCTCAACATATAATCTTCCACGAAATAAAGCATATAGTAATCAACTACAAGATGTAATCAACACTACTAGTCACCCACAAGCACCAATCTATAGTTCCGGTACAAAGACTGAACACAAGAGATGAACTAGGGTTTAAGAGGATATGGTGCTATTGAAGATGTTGATGGAGATTGCCCTCCCAAAGATGGGAGAGTTGTTGGCAATGATGATGATGATGCCCCGTCCGGGAGGGAAGTTCCCCCGGTGGAATCGCTCCGCTGGAGGGAAAAAGTGCTCTTGCCCAAGTTACACCTCGAGACGGCAGCGCTTTGTCTCGAAAGTCCTCTCCTCATTTTTTATAGGTAAAAATGACTTATATACGAGAAGATGGGCACCGGAGGTGGGCCAAGGAGGGCACAACCCACCAGGGCGCGCCCGGGCTCCCTGGCACGCCCAGGTGGGTTGTGCCCACCTGGTGGGGCCCCTATGGTGGTTATTTGCTCCAATAATTCTTATTTATTCCATAAAAAATCCCCGTGAAGTTTCAGCTCATTTGGAGTTGTGCAGAATAGGTGGCCTGACGTAGCTTTTTCAGGTCCAGAATTCCAGCTGCTGGTATTCCCCCTGTTTGTGTGAACCTTGCATATTATGAGAGAAAGGGCATTAGAATTACTCCAAAAAGCATTATTATGCATAAAAACATTATAAATAATAGTAGGAAAACATGATGCAAAATGGACGTATCAACTCTCTCAAGCTTAGACCTCGCTTGTCCTCAAGCGAAAACCGAAATTGAAAAACATGCCCACATGCTTAGAGGGAGAGGTCATTAAAAACAAAATACGGACATAGAAGCATCATGTGTATTATTATAACAACATAAAACTTTAACATAAAACTTTATAATAAAACTTTGTCATATAACTTCTCATGAATAAGTAACAATTCATCAGAACATGGAAGTATAAAGCATAAACTCTATTGAAAACTAACAAACTATGTTCTCAGTCAAGTTTGCAACTACAATGCATCATCTTTTCAAGGAAGGCTCACGTATCGGAGCCTTTTGGCAAGTCCACATACTCAACCATCATATAGTCTTCTATGATTGCTAACACTCATCGCATACACATGAGAAAAAAGTTTCAACCAGACACATAGAAAGATAGGGGCTTATAGTTTCGCCTCCCAACGTATTCACCTGAAGGGTGATGTCAACAATAATAACTCATGCCACCCATATCCAACTGGAAATATGTGCCTAGATCTTTCCTCACCACATGATGCTTGCCAAAAGATAAAATAAAAAGGAATAGAGGGAAATACTTTGACTCTTGCATAAAAGTAAGTACATAAAAGTAAAAGATAGGCCCTTCACAGAGGGAAGCAGAGGTTTCCATGCGCTTTTTGTTTGTATGCTCAATATCGTAGTGCAAAAGAACATCATGTTATATTGCCCTTTATGATAGCAACCTTTATTATGCAATATGTCGCTTTTATTCTTTGCCATCACAAGTTTGTACAACACTCAATTTTCTCTTACACTAAATGATCCAACACTTTTATAAGCAATTTTTATTGCCTTATTGCACCGATGACAACTTACTTGAAGGATCTTACTCAATCCATAGGTAGGTATGGTGGACTCTCAAACAAGAACTGGGTTTAAGGGTTTTTGGATGCACAAGTAGTATCTCTACTTAGTGCGGAATTTTTGGCTAGCAATGATGGGGGCAAGCACCACATGTTAAAGGATCTATGACAATATAACTTCTATGTGAATATGAACAAACATGAATCATTACGTTGTCTTCCTTGTCCAACGTCAACAATTTTGGCATATAATATTTTGATGGGGGCTCACAATCACAAAAGATATCCAAGATAGTATATTTGCATCTGAATCTTCTCTTCCCTTATTAATTCTTTCATGAATTGCATCATTGACCAATGCTATGTTTGTCAATCTCCAATAAAATTTTCTACTTATACTCTTCCTTATGTGATGTCATTACTTACCATAAGATTAGCATATGATATTTTTCATTTATTTCTTTTCTTTTTATTGAAGATGGAATTAAAGAAAATAAAACTCAAATTAAACTTTATTATATATCTCGCACATGATTACAAGGATGGATCACTAAGCAAACACTCGAAAGATCGAACTAAACTTTTATTCATCTAAGGAAAAAGATAACTATGGATAGAACTAAGATAAGTAAAGGTAAAAGATAGTGGGGGTGATACGATACCGGGGCACCTCCCCCAAGCTTGGCACAAGCCAAGGGGAGTGCCCATACCCGATACTCAATTCTCCTTTGGTGATGAAGACGGAGGTGGTGGTGATGAAGTGGTAGCAATCTTATCATCGGGTTCAAAAGATACTCCAATCTATGGATGACGCTCTAGAGGGCGATGATGTGCTCTTGCAATAGAATATTTTCACGAGTAAGATGTTTATTTTGCACATGAACCGTTTCGATGATCCAGAAAGCTTCAATCTCAGTGGGGGTAAGATGATCATAGTAAGGTTTAAGGATATCTTCTTCTTCCTCCTCGGCAGGCAAGGCTTGCTCGACCACCGACTCTTGGTCTTTAGTGGTCTATTTGCTCTTGTCTCCTTTGATGGATTCTTTGGGCTCTTCTCTCTTCAGCTCGATCTTCATCAACCAAGCATCCTCTTCTACGTTGTTGGAGGAGGGAGAATACATGATGCCTAGCTTAACAGATCTGATCAAAAACAGCAAGAAAAGAAAACAGAAGATTTCTCTGATACGGTGGTCAATAGGTTCGGGGGGTATACAAACATTTTTTTATCTTGGGAAGCAAGCAAACAGAAGAAAAATGGAGTCCGGAAGGTACCCGAGGTGGGCACAACACACCTGGACGCGCCTGGCAACCCAGGCGTGCCTTGGTGTCTTGTGCCCGCCAGGGCCAAAACTGACAAAAAATATTTTTGTGGATTTTTCAGTGTCTGTTTACTTACCGTATCACGTACCTCCTTTTTTCACGATTCTGGAGTATTCCGGAAGGTTTCCTTAATGTGTTCTTCCGGTTTCATAGTTTGGATAATATTGCTTTCAACAATAATGGGCGTAACTGAGATATAATGTTTTATTCTTTGCACATTGACAACCCTCGGGTTAGTACCTTTGGCATTATTTATTTTGATGGCTCCAGATTGATAAACCTCCTTGATAACATATGGTCATTCCCATTTGGAGAGAAGTTTGCCTGCAAAAAATCTAAAACGAGAGTTGTACAAAAGAACATATTGTCCAACTTTAAACTCATGCTTTTGGATTCTCTTATCATGCCATCTTTTAACTTTTTCTTTAAATAACTTGGCATTTTCATAGGCTTGGGTTCTCCGTTCATCTAGTGAGCTAATATCAAATAACCTCTTTTCACCGGCAAGCTTGAAATCATAGTTGAGTTCTTTAATTTCCCAATATGCTTTATGTTCTAACTCAAGAGGCAAATGAAAAGCTTTTCCATAAACCATTTTATAAGGAGACATACCCATAGGATTTTTATATGTTGTTGTATAAGCCCAAAGTGCATCATCTAATTTCTTAGACCAATTCTTTCGGGCCTATTAGGAGTTTTTTGTAATATTAACTTTATTTCTCTATTGCTAAGTTCAACTTGACCACTAGACTAAGGATGATAGGGTGATGCAATTCTATGGTTGACATCATAGTTAGCAAGCATTTTACGGAAAGAATCATGAATAAAGTGTGAACCACCATCAGTCATTAAATATCTAGGGACTCCAAACCTTGGGAAAATGACTTCCTTAAGCATTTTAATAGAGGTGTTGTGATCATCACTACTGGTTGGAATAGCTTCCACCCACTTAGTAACATAATCAATAGCAACCAAAATATGTGTATACCCATTATAGGAAGGAAAAGGTCCCTTGTAATCAAAACCTCACACATCAAATGTTTCAACAGCAAGAGAAAAATTCATAGGCATTTCCTAACGCTTACCAATATTGCCAATTCTTTGACATTCATCACAAGATAAAACAAACTTACGGGCATCCTTGAAGAGAGTAGGCCAATAATAACCATATTGCAATACCTTGTGAGCAGTTCTATCTCCCGCATGATGCCCTCCATAAGTTTCAGAGTGACATTTACGTAGGATTTGTCCCTGTTCATGCTCAGGTACACAACGTCTAATAATACCATCTACTCCTTCTTTATAAAGATTTGGATCATCCCAAAAGTAATGTCTTAAATCATAGAAGAATTTTTTCTTTTGTTGGTATGTGAAGCTAGGTGGTATATACTTAGCAACAATATAATTAGCATAGTCAGCATACCAAGGAGTGTTATGAGAAACATTTATTGCAGCTAATTGTTCATAAGGAAAACTACCATTAATAGGTTATGGGTCATCAAGAATATTTTCTAGCCTAGACAAGTTATCAGCCATGGGGTTCTCAGCTCCCTTTCTATCGGTGATATGTAAGTCAAATTCTTGTAGCAAGAGAACCCACCTAATGAGTCTAGGTTTAGCATCTTTCTTTTCCATAAGATATTTTATAGTAGCATGATCGGTGTGAACAATAACTTTAGAATCAACAATGTAAGATCTAAATTTATCACAAGCAAACACCACTGCTAAGAATTCTTTTTTAGTAGTAGAATAATTGCATTGGGCATTGTCTAGAGTTTTACTATCATAATGAATAACATTTACTTTCTTATGAACTCTTTGTCCTAGAACAACACCAACATCATAATCACTAGCATCACACATAATTTCAAAAGGCAAGTTCCAATCAAGTGCTTGAACAACAGGTGCAGATATTAAGGCTTTCTTAAGTGTTTCAAAGGTTTCTACACAGTCATCATCAAAAACAAATGGAACATCCTTTTGTAAAAGATTTGCAAGAGGCCTAGAAATTTTAGAGAAGTCTTTAATAAACCTCCTATAGAAACCAGCATGACCGAGGAAACTACGAATACCTTTGATATCTTTAGGACATGGCATTTTCTCAATTGTGTCAACTTTAGCTTTATCCACCTCAATACCTCGTTCAGTAATTTTATGCCCCAATACAATACCTTCATTAACCATAAAGTGGCACTTCTCCCAATTCAAGACAAGATTACTTTGCTCACATCTCTGCAAAACTCGTTCAAGGTTGCTCAAGCAATCATCACAAGAAGTTTTGTAAACAGGAAAATCATCCATGAAAACCTCAATAATCTTTTCACAAAAATCAAAGAATATAGCAGTCATACATCTTTGAAAGGTAGCAGGTGCATTGCATAAACCAAAAGGCATACGTCTGTAAGCATAAGTTCCAAAAGGACAAGTAAAGGTGGTTTTCTCTTGATCAGATTGTGAGACATGTATTTGTGAAAAACTAGAGTATCCATCAAGGAAACAAAAATGTGTGTGCTTTGACAATCTTTCTAACATTTGATCAATAAAAGGCAGAGCATAATGATCTTTTCTAGTAGCTTTAGTTAATTTTCTCAAGTCGATTACCATTCTATAGCCAGTGACAATTCTTTGTGGAATAAGTTCATTCTTATCATTAGGAACAACGGTAATACCTCCCTTTTTAGGGACACAATGAACAGGACTTACCCATCTACTATCAGCTTTGGGATAGATTATACCTGCTTCCAGAAGCTTCAATATTTCTGTTCTTACCACTTCTTTCATTTTAGGATTTAAACATCATTGTTGATCAACAACGGGTTTAGCACCAGGTTCCATATTAATTTTGTGCTGACAGAGAGTGGGACTAATGCCCTTTAAATCGTCAACAGATCCAATGGAAGCTCAGTGCTTCTTCAAAACCTTCAATAATCTTTCTTCTTCATGTTCTGAAAGGTTAGCACTAATAATAACAGGATACATCTTTTTCTCATCAAGATAAGCATATTTCAAAGTGTCTGGAAATTGTTTTAATTCAAACACAGGATGACCTTTAGGTGGAGGAGGACCTCCTAGAGTTTCAATAGGCAAATTGTGTAAGCAGAGGTCGTTGTTCAAAGAATATTTTATCTATTTCATTTCTTTCATGCAGATGCATATCATTTTCATGGTCTAGCAAATATTGTTCTAGTGGATCAGTAGGAGGCACGTCAATAGAAGCAAGACCAACTATTTCATCCTTACTAGGCAACTCTTTCTTATGATGCTTCCTACTAAACTTAGAAAAATTAAACTCATGAGAATCATCACCAAAACTTACACCGCCGGTTTGTTTCTCACAGTCTATTTTAGCATTAACGGTGTTCAAGAAAGGTTTACCAAAGATAATGGGACAAAATTCATCTTGTGGGGAACCAAGAACAAGAAAATCAGTAGGATATTTTATGTTCCCACACAAGACTTCGACATCTCTAACAATCCCAAGTGTTGTGATGGTGTCTCTATTAGCAAGTTTAATAGTAACATCTATGTCTTCCATTTCAGCAGGTGCTATGTCATTCACAATTTCTTGATATAAGGTAAAGGGAATAGCACTCACGCTAGCACCTAAGTCACATAAACCATGATAACAGTGATACCCTATTTTGACTGAGACAACAGGCATGCCAACTGATACGTCTCCAACATATCTATAATTTTTGATTGCTCCATGCTACTTTATCTACTGTTTTGGACTATATTGGGCTTTATTTTCCACTTTTATATTATTTTGGGACTAACCTATTAACCGGAGGCCCATCCCAGAATTGCTGTTTTTTTGCCTATTTCAGTATTTCGAGGAAACATAATATCAAACGGAGTCCAAACGGAATGAAACCTTCGGGAACGTGATCTTCTCACCGAACGTGATCCAAGAGACTTGGACCCTACTCCAAGAAGCTTCCGGGGAGGTCACGGGGATGGAGGGCGCGCCCCCTGGGCGCGCCCCCTGCCTCGTGGGCCCCTCGGAGCTCCACCGACGTGCTCCTTCCTCCTATATATACCTACGTATCCCCAATAGACCAGAGACGGAGCTAAAAACCTAATTCCACCGCCGCAACTTCCTGTATCCACGAGATCCCATCTTGGGGAATGTTCCGGAGCTCCACCGGAGAGGGCATCCACCATGGAGGGCTTCTACATCAACACCATAGCCCCTCCGATGAAGTGTGAGTAGTTTACTTCAGACCTTCGGGTCCATAGCTAGTAGCTAGATGGCTTCTTCTCTCTTTTTATATCTCAATACAATGTTCTCCCCCTCTCTCGTGGAGATCTATTCGATGTAATCTTCTTTTTGCGGTGTGTTTGTTGAGACCGATGAATTGTGGGTTTATGATCCAGCTTATCTATGAATAATATTTGAATCTTCTCTGAATTCTTTTATGTATGATTGAGTTATCTTTGCAAGTCTCTTCGAATTATCCGTTTGGTTTGGCCAACTAGATTGGTAGTTCTTGCAATGGGAGAAGTGCATGGCTTTGGGTTCAATCTTGCGGTGTCCTTACTCAGTGACAGAAAGAGTTGCAAGGCACGTACTATATTGTTACCATCGAGGATAACAAGATGGGGTATTTATCATATTGCATGAATTTATTCCTCTACATCATGTCATCTTGCTTAAGGCGTTACTCTGTTTTTAACTTAATACTCTAGATGCATGCTGGATAGCGGTTGATGAGTGGAGTAATAGTAGTAGATGCAGAATCATTTCGATCTACTTGTCTCGGACGTGATGCCTATATACATGATCATACCTAGATAACCTCATATATATGCTCAATTCTATCAATTGCTCAACAGTAATTTGTTCACCCACGGTAGAATACTTATGCTCTTGAGAGAAGCCACTAGTGAAACCTATGGCCCCTGGGTCTATTCTCATCATATCAATCTCCATCACTTTATTTACTTGTTTTGCTTTTACCTTTTTACTTTGCATCTTTATACCAAAAATACCAAAAATATTATCTCTATCAGATCTCACTCTCGTAAATGACCGTGAAGGGATTGACAACCCCTAAGCGTTGGTTGCGAGTTGCTATCGTTTTGTGCAGGTACGAGGGACTTGCGCGTGACCTCCTACTGGATTGATACCTTGGTTCAAAAACTGAGGGAAATACTTACGCTACTGTGCTGCATCACCCCCTCCTCTTCGGGGAAAACCAGCGCAAGCTCGAGACGTAGCAAGAAGGATTTCTAGCGCCGTTGTCGGGGAGGCTTACGCAAAAGTCAACATACCAAGTACCCATCACAATCCCTATCTCTCGCATTACATTATTTGCCATTTGCCTCTCATTTTCCTCTCCCCCACTTCACCCTTGCCATTTTATTCGCCCTCTCTTTCCCAATCTCCTTCTCTTTTTCCCTTTGCCTTTTGTTTGCTCGTGTGTTAGTTTGCTTGTTTGTCGCGATGGCTCAAGATGCTACCAAATTGTGTGATTTCACCAATACCAATAATAATGATTTCCTTAGCACTCTGATTGCTCCTCTTGCCAATACTGAATCTTGTGAAATCAATACTGCTTTGTTGAATCTTGTTATGAAAGATCAATTCGCCGGCCTTCCTAGTGAAGACGCCGCTACTCATCTGAATAGCTTCGTTGATTTATGTGATATGCAAAAGAAAAAAGATGTCGATAATGATATCACTAAATTGAAGCTATTTCCTTTTTCGCTTAGAGATTGTGCTAAAGCGTGGTTTTCATCTTTGCCTAAAAATAGTATTGATTCTTCGAACAAGTGCAAAGATGCTTTTATCTCTAAGTATTTTCCTCCCGCTAAGATTATCTCTCTTAGGAACGATATTATGAATTTTAAGCAACTTGATCATGAACATGTTGCACAAGCTTGGGAGAGAATGAAATTAATGCTATGTAATTGTCCTACTCATAGTTTGAACTTGTGGATGATTATACAAATTTTTTATGCTGGATTGAATTTTGCTTCTAAAAATCTTTTAGATTCGGCCACGGGAGGCACTTTTATTGAAATCACTTTAGGAGATGCTACTAAACTCCTAGATAATATTATGGTCAATTATTCTCAATGGCATACTGAAAGATCTACTAATAAAAAAGTGCATGCTATAGAAGAAATCAATGTTTTGAGTGAAAAGATGGATGAACTTAGGAATTTATTTGTTAAGAGTCTTTCTTCTGATCCCAATAATTTGCCTTTATCTACTTTGCTTGAGAATAATAATGAATCTATGGATGTGAATTTTGTTGGTAGGAATAGTTTTGGTAACAATGCGTATAGAGGGAATTTTAATTCTAGGCCTTATCCTAGTAATCCTTCTAATAATTATCGAAATTCCTACAACAACTCTTATGGAAATTTTAATAAGATGCCCTCTGAATTTGAGAGTAGTGTTAAAGAGTTTATGAATTCACAAAAGAATTTTAATGCTTTGCTTGAGGAGAAATTGCTTAAAGATTTGGCTAGGAACGTCGATAAAATTTCTCTTGAGGTTGATTCTTTAAAGCTTAGATCTATTCCTCCTAATCATGATGTCAATGAGTCTCCCAAAGCTATGAGAATTTCCATTGATGAGTGCAAAGAAAGAACCGCTAGGATGCGTGCTTGCAAAGATGCCTTTATTAAAGCGTGTTCTTCTAATTCCTATGAAAATCAAGATGAAGATCTAAAAGTTATTGATGTGTCCCCTATTAAATCCTTGTTTTGCAATATGAATCTTGATGAGAATGAATATGATCTTCCTTTACCTAGAAGGCGTTCTAAGAATTCTGAGTTTTTAGATCTTGATGATGAAATTGATAAAAGTGATAAGAATCTAGATATTACTAAACCCACTATTTTGGATCTCAAGGAATTTAATTATGAAAATTGCTCTTTAATTGATTGTATTTCCTTGTTGCAATCCGTGCTAAATTCTCCTCATGCTTATAGTCAAAATAAGGCCTTCACTGGACACATTGTTGATGCCTTGATGCAATCTTATGAAGAAAAGCTTGAGTTGAAAGTTTCTATCCCTAGAAAACTCCATGATGAGTGGGAACCTACCATTAAAATTAAAATTAAAGATTATGAGTTTCATGCTTTGTGTGATTTGGGTGCTAGTGTTTCTACTATTCCAAAAGCTTTGTGTGATTTGCTAGATTTCCGTGACTTTGATGATTGCTCTCTAAACTTGCATCTTGCGGATTCCACTATTAAAAAGCCTATGGGAAGAATTAATGATGTTCTTATTATTGCAAATAGGAATTATGTGCCCGTAGATTTTATCGTTCTTGATATAGATTGCAATCCTTCATGTCCCATTATTCTTGGTAGACCTTTCCGTAGAACGATTGGTGCAATTATCGATATGAAGGAAGGGAATATTAGATTCCAATTTCGCTTAAAGAAGAGTATGGAACACTTCCCTAGAAAGAAAATAAAATTACCATATGAATCTATCATGAGAGCCACTTATAGATTGCCTACCAAAGATGGCAATACCTAGATCTATCCTTGCTTTTATGCCTAGCTAGGGGCGTTAAACGATAGCGCTTGTTGGGAGGCAACCCAATTTTATTTTGTGTTTTTTGTTTTTTCTTCTGTTTATCAATAAATAATCCATCTACCTTCTGTTTGTTTGTGGTTTTATGTTTTAATTAGTGTTTGTGCCAAGTAGGACCTATAGGATAACCTACGATGATAGTTGATTTGATTCTGCTGAAAAACAGAAACTTTAGCGCTCACGAGATTAGCTGCCATTTTTTATGGAGAGTGCTTTTGCGTTGATTCTTTTTGCTTCTGATCAATAAACAAATTCTCCAAGGCTTCCTATTTTGGTAGAATTTTTAGAGTTCCATAAGTTTGCGTTAGTTACAGATTACTACAGACTGTTCTGTTTTTGACAGATTCTGTTTTTCGTGTGTTGCTTGCTTATTTTGATGAATCTATGGCTAGTAAATTAGTTTATAAACCATAGAGAAGTTGGAATATAGTAGGTTTAACACCAATTGAAGAATGAGTTCATTACAGTACCTTGAAGTAGTCTTTTGTTTTCTTTCTAACGGAGCTCACGAGATTTCTATTGAGTTTTGTGTTGTGAAGTTTTCAAGTTTTGGGTGAATTCTTTTGATGGATTATGGAAAAAGGAGTGGCAAAAGCCTAAGCTTGGGGATGCCCATGGAACCCCCAAGATAATCCAAGGACACCAAAAAGTCAAAGATTGGGGATGCCCCGGAAGGCATCCCCTCTTTCGTCCACTTCCATCGGTAATTTACTTGGTGCTATATTTTTATTCACCAACATGATATGTGTTTTGCTTGGAGCGTCTTGTATTATTTGTGTCTTTGCTTGTTAGTTTACCACAATCATCCTTGCTGTACACACCTTTTGAGAGAACCATATATGAATTGAAATTTGTTAGAATACTCTATGTGCTTCACTTATATCTTTTGAGCGTGATAATTTTTGCTCTAGTGCTTCACTTAGATCTTTTAGAGCACGGTGGTGGATTTGTTTTAAAGAAACTTGATCTCTCATGCTTCACTTAGATTATTTTGAGAGCCGCTAATAGCATGGTAATTTGCTTAATGTTAATATACTTGGTGTTCAAGATATGTGAAACTTTCTTTTTGAGTGAATTAAATTAAGTTTGATGCTTGATAATTGTTTTGAGATATGGAGGTGATAATATCAAAGTCGTGCTAATTGAATAGTTGTGAATTTGAGAAATACTTGTGTTGAAGTTAGCAAGTCCCGTAGCATGCACGTATGGTTAAAGTTGTGTAACAAATTTGAAACATGAAGTGTACCTGGCTTGTGCATCCTTATGAGTGGCGGTCGGGGACGAGCGATGGTCTTTTCCTACCAATCTATCCCCCTAGGAGCATGCGCATAGTACTTGATTTTTGATGACTTCTAAATTTTTGCAATAAGTGTATGAGTTCTTTTGACTAATGTTGAGTCCATGGATTATACGCACTTTTACCTTTCCGCCATTGCTAGCCTCTTCGGTACCGTGCATTGCCTTTCTCACATTGAGAGTTGGTGCAAACTTCGCCGGTGCATCCAAACCCCGTGATATGATACGCTCTTTCACACCTAAACCTCCTTATATCTTCCTCAAAACAGCCACCATACCTACCTATTATGGCATTTCCATAGCCATTCTGAGATATATTGCCATGCAACTTTCCACCGTTCCGTTCGTCATGACATACTTTACTTTTGTCATGTTGCCATTGCATGATCATGTAGTTGACATCGTATTTGTGGCAAAGCCACCATGCATTATTTTTCATACATGTCACTCTTGATTCATTGCACCATCCCGGTACACCGTCGGAGGCATTCATATAGAGTCATATCTTTGTTATAGATGTCGAGTTGTAATATCGAGTTGTAAGAAAAATAAAAGTGTGATGATCATCATTATTAGAGCATTGCCCTAGTGAGGAAAAGGATGATGGAGACTATGATTCCCCCACAAGTCGGGATGAGACTCCGGACGAAAAAAAAGAGAAAGGCCAATAAAAAAAAGAGAAGGCCCAAAAAAATGAGAGAAAAAGAGAGAAGGGGCAATGTTACTATCCTTTTACCACACTCGTGCTTCAAAATAGCACCTTGTTCTTCATGTAGTGAGTCTCATATATTTGTGCTTCAAAGTAGCACCAGGTTTTTCATATAGTGAGTCTCATAAATTGTCTTGTTTATACTAGTGGGAATTTTTCATTATAGAACCTGGCTTGTATATTCCAATTATGGGCTTCCTCAAAATGCCCTAGGTCTTCGTGAGCAAGCGAGTTGGATGCACACCCACTAGTTTTCTTTTGTTGAGCATTTATAGCTCTAGTGCATCCGTTGCATGGCAATCCCTACTCCTCATGTTGACATCAGTTGATGGGCATCTCCATAGCCCGTTGATTATCCTCGTCAATATGAGACTTTCTCCTTTTTTTGTCTTCTCCAGACAATCCCCATCATCATATTCTATTCCACCCATAGTGCTATATCCATGGCTCGCGCTCATGTATTACGTGAAGGTTGAAAGAGTTTGAGATTATTTGAGTATGAAACAATTGCTTGGCTTGTCATCTGGGGTATAGAAGTTGGGAACATCTTTGTGTGATGAAAATGAAGCATAGCCTAACTATATGATTTTGTAGGGATGAACTTTCTTTGGCCATGTTATTTTGAGATGGCATAATTGTTTGATTAGTATGCTTGAAGTATTATTATTTTTATGTCAATATGAACTTTTATCTTGAATCTTTCGGATCTGAATATTCATGCCATGATTAAGAAGATTTACATTGAAATTATGCCAAAGTATCACTCCGCACCAAAAATTCTTCTTTTTATCATTTACCTACTCGAGGACGAGTAGGAATTAAGCTTGGGGATGCCTGATACGTCTCCAATGTATCTATAATTGTTGATTGCTCCATGCTACTTTATCTACTGTTTTGGACTATATTGGGCTTTATTTTCCACTTTTATATTATTTTTGGGACTAACCTATTAACCGGAGGCCCAACCCAGAATTGCTGTTTTTTGCCTATTTTAGTATTTCGAGGAAACAGAATATCAAACGGAGTCCAAACGGAATGAAACCTTCGGGAACGTGATCTTCTCACCGAACGTGATCCAGGAGACTTGGACCCTACTCCAAGAAGCTTCCGGGGAGGTCACGAGGGTGGAGGGCGCCCCCCCTAGGCGCGCCCCCTGCCTTGTGGGCCCCTCGGAGCTCCATCGACGTGCTCCTTCCTCCTATATATACCTATGTATCCCCAATAGACCAGAGACGGAGCCAAAAACCTAATTCCACCGCCGGAACTTCCTGTATCCACGAGATCCCATCTTGGGGCCTGTTCTGGAGCTCCGCCGGAGAGGGCATCCACCACGGAGGGCTTCTACATCAACACCATAGCCCCTCCGATGAAGTGTGAGTAGTTTACTTCAGACCTTCGGGTCCATAGCTAGTAGCTAGATGGCTTCTTCTCTCTTTTTGGAGCTCAATACAATGTTCTCCCCCTCTCTCGTGGAGATCTATTCGATGTAATCTTCTTTTTGCGGTGTGTTTGTTGAGACCGATGAATTGTGGGTTTATGATCCAGCTTATCTATGAATAATATTCGAATCTTCTCTGAATTCTTTTATGTATGATTGAGTTATCTTTGCAAGTCTTTTCGAATTATCCGTTTGGTTTGGCCAACTAGATTGGTAGTTCTTGCAATGGGAGAAGTGCATGGCTTTGGGTTCAATCTTGCGGTGTCCTTACTCAGTGACAGAAAGAGTTGCAAGGCACGTATTGTATTGTTGCCATCGAGGATAACGAGATGGGGTATTTATCATATTGCATGAATTTATTCCTCTACATCATGTCATCTTGCTTAAGGCGTTACTTTGTTTTTAACTTAATACTCTAGATGCATGCTGGATAGCGGTCGATGAGTGGAGTAATAGTAGTTGATGCAGAATCGTTTCGATCTACTTGTCTCGGACGTGATGCCTATATACATGATCATACCTAGATAACCTCATAACTATGCTCAATTCTATCAATTGCTCAACAGTAATTTGTTCACCCACCGTAGAATACTTATGCTCTTGAGAGAAGCCACTATTGAAACCTATGGCCCCCGGGTCTATTCTCATCATATCAATCTCCATCACTTTATTTACTTGTTTTGCTTTTACCTTTTTACTTTGCATCTTTATACCAAAAATACCAAAAATATTATCTCTATCAGATCTCACTCTCGTAAATGACCGTGAAGGGATTGGCAACCCCTAAGCATTGGTTGCGAGTTGCTATCGTTTTGTGCAGGTACGAGGGACTTGCGCGTGACCTCCTACTGGATTGATACCTTGGTTCTCAAAAACTGAGGGAAATACTTACGCTACTGTGCTGCATCACCCCCTCCTCTTCAGGGAAAACCAACGCAAGCTCGAGACGTAGCACCAACAACAGGTCTATGTTTATCTTTTTCATCTGGTTTGGCAATTCTAACAGCTTCATCAGAGAAGTAAATAACATGCTCATCTATATTTTATACCAAGAGATCGTTAACCATAGCAACACTAGGTTCTACCTTGATTTGTTTAGCTGCTTTGGGTGTTTTAATATAGGTTTTATTGACCACAGTTGAAACTCTAGCATGTTCCTTAATCCTGAAAGGATAAGGTGGTTTTTCAATATAAGCAGTAGGAACAACCAGATCAACATTATATATAATAGTTTCATCTTTAGCTATTACTGGTTCTTTAATTTCTTCTTTAATAGGTGGGTGATATTTAAATCACTTCTCCTTAGGAAGAACAACATGAGTAGCAAATGATTCACAAAAGTTGGCTACTATCTCAGAGTCAAGTCCATATTTAGTGTTAAACTTTTGAAAATCATCGGTATTCATAAAAGATTTAACACAATCACACTTAAGCTTAATACCTAACTCCTTACCTTCATCGAGTTCCCAATATTCAGAGTTGCATTTAATTCTTTCTAAAAGATCCCACCTGAATTTAATAGTCTTCTTCATAAAGGAACCAGTACAAGAAGTATCAAGCATGGACTGATCATCACGAGAAAGCCGAGCATAAAAATTCTAAATAATAATTTCTCTTGAGAGCTCATGATTGGGGCATGAATATAACATTAAATTGAGCCTCCCCCAAGCTAGAGCGATACTTTCTCCTTCACGAGGCCAAAAATTCTATATATAATTCCGATCATGATGAACTAGATGCATAGGATAATATTTTTGGTGAAGTTCGAATTTCAATCGATTCCAATTCCAAGATCCAATATCATCGCATAGCCCATTCCATGCCAATGTTTTTCCCTTCAAAGATAAAGGGAAAACCTTCTTCTTAGCTTCATATACGGGTAAACCTGCAAGCTTAAATAATCCACAAATTTCATCCACATATATCAAGTGCATATCAGGATGTTCGGTTCAATCACCTGCATAAGGATTAGCTAGTAGTTGTTCTATCATACCCGAAGGAATTTCATAACCAATATTTTCAGTAGGTGTAGTAGGTTGAGGGGTAACTAATTTTGGTTCCGTTCGAGGTGAAGATATCCTGAACAAACCCCTCAAAGGATTGTTCTCCATAGTAATAAGTGACAATAAATTTCAGCAGGTAGTAATAATTTTTCCTTACCGATTTCCACTTACCAAGAGTGCTTTACTCCCCGGCAAAAGGTGCCAAAAAAGAGCCTTGATGATCCACAAGTATAGGGGATCAATCGTAGTCCTTTTGATAAGTAAGAGTGTCGAACCCAACGAGGAGCAGAAGGAAATGACAAGCGGCTTTCAGCAAGGTAATGTCTGCAAGCACTGAAATTATAACTAACGAGTAGTTTGATAGCAAGGTAATTTGCAAGGAGAAAGTAACGGTAACGGTAAAAAAAGTGCAGCAAGGAAGCCCAATCCTTTTGAGGCAAATGATAGGCCAAACAATCTCTTATGATAAGCAAAGTGTTCTTGAGGGTACACAGGAATTTCATCTAGTCACAATTCATCATGTTGGTTTGATTTGTGTTTGCTACTTTGATAATTTGATATGTGGGTGGACCGGTGCTTAGGTGTTGTTCTTACTTGAACAAACCTTCTACATATGATTAACCCCCTCGTAAGCAACCGCAACTACGATAAAAGTATTAAGAATAAATCTAACCATAGCATTAAACTTTTGGATCCAAATCATCCCCTTACGGAATAGCGCATAAACTAGGGTTTAAGCTTCTATCACTCTCGCAACCCATCATCTAATAACTACTCCACAATGCATTCCCTTAGGCCCAAGTATGGTGAAGTGTCATGTAGTCGACGTTCACATGACACCACTAAGGGAATCACAACATACATACCATCAAAATATCGAACACATATCAAGTTCACATGATTACTTGCAACAAGATTTCTGCCGTGACCTCAAGAAAAAAAGTAACTACGCACAAATGATAATCATGCTCATGATCAGAGAGGTATTAAATATCATAATGGATCTCAACATATAATCTTCCACCAAATAAAGCATATAGTAATCAACTACAAGATGTAATCAACACTCCTAGTCACCCACAAGCACCAATCTATAGTTTTGGTACAAAGATTGAACACAAGAGATGAACTAGGGTTTGAGAGGAGATGGTGCTGTTGAATATGTTGATGGAGATTTCCCTCCCCAAGATGGGAGAGTTGTTGGTGATGATGATGACGATGCCCCCTCCGGGAGGGAAGTTCCCCCGGCAGAATCGCTCCGCTGGAGGGCAAAAGTGCTCCTACCCAAGTCCGCCTCGAGACGGCGGCGCTTCGTCCCGAAAGTCCTCTCCTCATTTTTTCTAGGTAAAAATGACTTATATACGAGAAGATGGGCACCGGAGGTGGGCCGAGGAGGGCACAACCCACCAGGGGACGCTTGGGCTCCCTGGCGCTCCCAGGTGGGTTGTGCCCACCTGGTGGGTCCCGTCTAGTGGTTATTTGCTCCAATAATTCTTATTTATTCCATAAAAAATCCCCGTGAAGTTTCAGCTCATTTGGAGTTGTGTAGAATTCCAGTTGCCGGTATTCCCCCTCTTTGTGTGAACATTGCATATTATGAGAGAAAAGGCATTAGAATTACTCCAAAAAGCATTATTATGCATGAAAACATTATAAATAACAGTAGGAGAACATGATGCAAAATGGACGTATCACTCCTTGCCTCCTTCTGGGCCAATGCCAGATCCTTGTCCTTGTTCTCCACAGCCTGCTTCATGGTTTCTAAAGAAATAGAAGTCTTGAGCCTCATTACAAGTTGGGAATTCTTGTTACGAATATGTGTCAAGGCAGAACGACTCGGATCAAAAATGAAAAACATAATGCAATGGCAAATTGAAGGAAATGTCTCACCTCCCAGAGCGACTTTCTCCTTCTCCAGTCAGGCACTCTTGAGCTTCTCAGCATCCAAGTCCAGTCAGAGGGATATCGCCTCCTTCTCCATTGTAGCCTAGCTCACAAGTCCTCTGCAGCATACAAGAAGTAATCAGTTGCAAACCCGAAGGAAAGGTCGAAGTGATAACACAGAGACACCCTGTGGATCACTACCAGAAGGAACAAGCTAGACCAATACCAGATCCGGAAGTACCCGTGGTACCGAGTGAGACAGGCTGGATCAATACCAGATCTTGAAGTACCCTTGGGTTATCCACTCGGCCAAGTGCCCCCAGACTGAGACAAGCTGGATCAGTAACAGATCTTGAAGTACCCATGGGTTATCCACTCGGCCAAGCGCCCCCAGAGGGGACAAGCTGGACTAGTACCAGATCCTCAAGTACCTTCTAACTACCAAGTCGACCGGGCACTACCGGGTGGAACAAGCTCGATCAGTACCGGATCGTGAAGTACCCTCCGACCTACCTTCTCTCAGCTGACTTCTGAGTCGGCAGTGAAGGATATAGAGGACAACAACACACTATGGCCTATTCCCATTCGGCTAACTTTCAACATTCGAGTGTTGCCTAGCGTCCTGAACGCCTAGCAACAATTCTAAAGACCGCCACCAATTACCCGCAACTGATGATAGTCTCAGGGACTACACCTAGTAGGTGCACTCAGCGTGCCCCCACTGGAAAGTGACTCATCGATGAGATAAAAAAATGACAAACTGCCTCAAGGCGAAACATCCACAAGTTCTAAGACTACCAGTGACTGCTCTAGTCAATGGTAGCCTCGGGGACTACACCCAGTGAGTGCACTCAGCGTGCCCCCACAATGGATCATGTCCACTCGGATACGCTCCGGCTAGACTCCGAGTGTATACAAAAACACACACAAAAAAGTTAAAAGACTCATGCCGACTAACTCCAGTCGACAGGAGCCTCGGGGACTACACCAAATGGGTGCACTCATGAAAGTGCAACTAATCCCCGGGTGGTTTTGGTAATTCATAACAACATATAGCTCATTGAACTAATATCCATTCAAGATAAATATTTCAAGAATTTCAATTAATGGCATGGCACGGACTAGAGATGTGGACCCCTAAAAATGCTAAGGACAAATATTGGCAAAAGCTCAAGACTCTTCATCTTTATTTTAGTGATCCAAGATCACATTGAGTCCATAAGAAAGCCAATACTATTAAAAGGGGATGAGGCGTTGCTTAATGACTTGCTTGCTCAAATGCTTAGTGATATTGCTCCAAAACCCAAAGCCACTTTCTCCATCCAAATATGTCCCAAACCTAAACTCCAACTCGGCCCACAGATTCTTCATATCCGGAGCCACTGAGTTCACATGACATAGGCACTGCCAGAAACCCTAGCAATTCGGTCTCACCGATACGGTTCTTGGTTTCACCGAGATGCCTTGCCAACACTCTGTGACTTGTTACATTTATTTCGGTCTCACCGAGTTATGCAATCAGTCTCAGTGAGTTGGCTTGACCAACTCTCTGTTTCCCTATTGCTTCACTTCGGTCTCACCGAGTTGATGCAATTGGCGCCATCGAGATGAGGTTTGACCTAAGCCCTTGCACACCGGTCCCACTGAGTTGTTCCAGTCGGTCCCACCAAGATTCCTAACGTTCACATTTTTGAACTAATTAGTGTCACTGAGCTTAACCATTCGGTCCCACCGAGATGAGTCAAATGTGTGTAACAGTTGGATTTTGTGTGGAGGCTATATATACCCGTCCACCCCTTCTCCATTTGTGAGAGAGCCATTAGAACGTGCCTACACTTCCACCATACATTTTCTGAGATAGAACCACCTACTCATCAAGAAGATCCTTGGAGCCTTGGATAGAAAATATGATACCGTGTGCACTTTGATCCAAATGATGCCCATTTACAAAGATCTGAAGCCTACGGAAGTCATTGGTAGAATTGTTGCTCATGAGATGTCGCTCAAGGATAAGGATGATCTCCAGAACAAGTCAAGTGGTGCTTACAAAGCTTCAAGTGATGCTCCTACAACATCAAGTGACAAGTTAGTCTCCAATGAAGAATTGAGCTTAATGGTGAAGAACTTCAACAAGTTCTACAAGAATATAAGCAAATAGAGAAGCACCAAGTCAAGGTCCTACAATGACAAAAGATCTTCTAGTCATGATCATAATTGCTACAATTGTGGAAGACTCGGACACTACTCCAATGAGTGTACGGCTCCCTACAAGAAAAGAGAAGACCCATCAAAAAGGAGGAGTAGAAGAGATGAATCACCTCCAAGAGAGAGAGAGGGAGTAGAGATGATCATTATGAACGAAGGCCCTCTTGTAGAAGCTAGGATTAAGAAAGGAAGGACAAGTCATCAAAGAGCCACACAAGATGAAGACATCAAGCTCACGTTGGTGAATGGGTATCCAGTTCCGACTCCGACAACTACTTTGAGAGAAGCTATCACTCTGATTCCGACTATACTCAAGATGAAGGTGTTGCCGGTCTTGCACTTGTGTCATCCAAATCCTACGGCATATTTGATTCACCAAATGAAGGA
This sequence comes from Triticum timopheevii, assembly GCA_963921465.1. NCBI lineage: Eukaryota > Viridiplantae > Streptophyta > Magnoliopsida > Poales > Poaceae > Triticum > Triticum timopheevii. The sequence goes on from OY997270.1 coordinate 318,447,425, forward strand.
ATTGGAAGATGCTTCATGGCTAAAGGCCCCAAGGTATAACACCCCGAGTATGTTGATTTCAATAGTGATGAAGATGATCTGCTAGGTGATGATGATTTACTTGTTGACAAAACTAGTGATGAAAACTATGATGAAATTTCTAGTAATCATGCTAATCAAGATGAAACAAATGACAATGATAAGAAGGAGATTGAGCGTCTGACTAAAGAACTAAACACTATTAAGTTAGCTCATGAAACAACTCAAGAGGATCATAGAGAGCTCCTAAGGACTCATGAGAAGCTATGCTTTGAGAAGCTAAATTTAGAGCAAGAGCATGTGTTCCTAAAATCTATAAATGATGATCTTCGAAAGAAGAGTTCTTCTTACATTGTCGAACGTCTCCTCTTGTCTACTTATATGCCACAAGTAAAATCTAGCAACAAGAGCAAGAAAGATTCTTCCTCTAGTAGTAACAATAACCATACCAAATCTAGTAAGTTGCTTCTAGTATTTCTCTTGATTCCACTAACGATTCTCTTAGACAAGTTACACTTGAGCAAGAAGACAACTTATTGAAGGGAATTATAGAGAAAGGTGCTTACAAGAGCCTTGCCAGGAGTAAGCAATTTGAGAAAATTGTACGCAAGCAAGGAAGGCACCTGAAGAATCAAGGTTTTAGTTTTGAACAAAGTTCAATGCCAATGGAGTTGAGTGGGAAGAAGATCAATACCCCAAGACGAAGTTTGTACCTCAACAATAGAAGTATGACCCCACTTCTTTCAAGGGAACACAAGCTCAAGATGATCTTCCACCACAAGACGACAAGTCAAAAGGCAAGGACAAGCTTCAAGAAGAGATTGACTCATTTGAAGAAGCTCCTAAGGCCATGGTCAAGTGGGCTCCCAAGATTACGTCAAGCTCCACATCATCAAGTTCAACTACAACTCGAAGGATTCCCATCAAGTTGATGTGGGTCCCAAAGAAGAAGAACTAGCATGTTCTTAAGGGTGACTCCGCCAACATACTTCACTCATATTTATTTTGGCAAGGACTTGTGCAATCAACTTTCATATCTTGCACTAGCTCATGGAGTCACAAACACTCTTGTTGGTAAGACAAGGGACAAGGTAACCTAATGCTTTCATGGACATCATCATATGTGCAATTCACTCTATGTTTACAGATCCTTGTATGTAGCTTGTGGGACTAACCCGTGTAGGTATTGAAAGTGCAACACGCCAATGGATTGCTCCAAAAGATCTACATAAACATTGAGCATCCACATCTTCACTATCTACATGAAGTCGTCATCGACAAAACCCAATGTTAGTTCATCCCTCTTAGGGGGGATACCACATCTAGTGGGAGATTTTCTCTAAGAATTGAGCTAAAGCAACTCTAATGGTGTGAACACATTGATGCTTTATGTAAAAGTGGTAACCCCACTTGTGCTTAAACGATGAGTGTGACCTATGATCAAATGTTCTCATTTGACTCCTAAGTCAATATAATCATATATAGATGACCTAGTCATCGCCAATTGCTTGATAGATGCTAGAACTATTTGTGCATGCTTTGACACATATTTCATTTGCTATCTTATTGTGTGAGCATGTTGGTTGCATAATTTCTCCATTCGAGGACATCCATTTGTTGTTTTAATTGTCTTGGTTTTTATTGGCCAAATGGATGGACAAGAATGCCTAACAACCTTCTCTAGCTATCTATGCTATTCTTGTCTCAAACTCTATTCATGCTACATCACAAAATTGATCAAGTATTTTTCAGACCCTCCGGGTGAGGAGCACTCGGAGCCACCGATCCGTCAAGGGCTGCTTTCCAAAACCTTCTTGTGCATTTTGGTCAGACCAGCTCACTCACACTCGGTCCCACCGAAAGCACTAGACTGATCTAGATTTTCATCTCGATGATATCAATTAGAATGACTCAGTCCCACCGAGTTGTAATAACTGCATGCAGTTTTGTATCTTGGCACCACCGGAACATTCCATTCGGTGCCACCAACAGCACATGAGTATATATTCAGCAGACCCATACGGTTGAAAATAACTTCAAACCACTCATGCTCGCGCCCCATTGTTGTCATCCCCTTGGTCTCCGGATCGTCGCTGTCTTCGCCTGTGCGCCTTCGCCTCAGGTCTCCGTCGCCATCAATGGGAATCTCCACCGCCATTGTCGCCATAGAGAATCGTCACCGAGTTAGGGTACGATTCGATCTCTTTGTGCTATCCCGTTCCGATTCTATGCACAAGGATAATGCTTATATTCTTACCACGTATGATATCATTCTATCCACAGAAAAGCTCCATTAGATTAGATTCAATGAAAAAAAATTTAGGGTTAGGTTTCTGCCGAGCTCATCTCGGACTGACTGAAATGAACCTTTCGAACCCACTGATTGGCCCTGGCCATTGCACTAAGTACAACTCGGTGCCACCGAAATGTACTTATAGGTGAGACAGAAAGCAAAACCTCAGTGAAACCCTAGCATCTCGGAGTCACCGAACTGCAACTCGGTCTGACCGATCTTGTGTGTTTAGACTCTATTAATGCTTCGGTGTTACTTAGATTTTCATATCGGTAGCTCCAGAATGCTTTCTGCAAAAAACTAAAACTAAAGTTTCACTTCAATTTTTTTTGCAAAACCAGCTACTTTTTGTGATGCTCATCCACTCTACCCATACCTATGTATTCATAGGGTCTGTTTGCAAGATGTCTGATGCGAGTGATAGCCAGAGAAAGTCAGAGGAAGAGGTTAATCTGAGTGAGGGCACAAGCCCTAGTAGTAGTTATGATGATGGCAGCAGGACTACACCCAACAATCTGCCTAAAGCTGCCACAAGACAAAGGAAGAAAAGAACCTCAGAGAGTGAGGATGAGGATTTTGTTACTAATGAGGAAGTAACCTCAATGAAAAAAGTACTGAAGAAAGAGTATGACACTGCTGCTACTAAGCTAGGTCTCAAGAAGAAAGCCCCTACAAAGAGAGTTCCATTGTCAAAAGTCAGAAAATCTACTCAAGAAACAATGACATTCACACTTGAACAGTCATATGATGATGAGGCTGTTGTTGGGAAGAAGAAGAGAGTTAGGAAGACCATTGCCAGAGTGATTGGCAAACCATCCATGATGGTGGATGATGAAGAAGAGGAGGAAGATGAACTAGCTGTACCTCCTGCCAAATCTCAGAAGCTCATGGCAGATGAAATTAAGACAGGTGCTACTCCCTCCAAGCCCAAGCCCAAAGCTCCAGTTCCTACACCTAAGCCTACTGCACCCAAGAGATCAACAAGGAACATCCCAACTACTGAAAAGAACAAGGCCCCAATGCCAGAAGTTCAAGAGGATGAAGAGCCACAAGTGCTCAGAAAGTTGAAGCCAAACATTCCAGATCATGATGATGGACATCCAATTGCTGAAAATATGAAGCTTAGAAAGGAAAAAGGTCCGAGAGAGTGGAGGAAAAGTGATACCTATTCTGCAAGGAGAAGAACAGCTTGTGACTATCGTTTCCATACCAGAGAACATCAAGATTTTTATGAGATGGTGCTGCTTGACAAGAAGCCCATCATAAGAAACATGAAATGGGTGGACTGGAAGCATATAGATCCCAGTGAAGACTACTTCCCCATTGTTCATGAGAGCTTCAGACTTATAGGTGTTGATGCTTTTGTTGGACAAAAGCCCACAAAATGGAATGATGAGATGGTGATGCAGTTTTACTCCACAATACACTTTTATCCAGATGGAGGAATTGTGTGGATGACTGAGGGCACTAAATACCAGTCATTTATCTCTGACTGGGCTGCTCTCATTAATGCCCCAGAGGAGGATGAAAATGACATTGATGTCTATGGGAAGCCCAGGATGGATCATAACACTATGGCATGTATGTACAAGATCATTCCTGATGAGGCTTTGGATACACACAGGTTTGGATCCATATACTATCTGCTTGCTGGTTTGGCCACCATAAACTATATTCTGAGGCGCATCTTGTTGCCTAAGTCTGGAGATGAGAGGATGATTCGTGGCCACTCCATCAACCTGCTCCATTTGTTTGATATTCCACAAAAGTTCAAAGTGATGAGCCTGATTGTTGAGACAATCAAAAGGACAGCTGCTGACCAGAAGAGGTCATGTGGATATGCACATATCCATAGGCTTATCAACTCCAAGGTTGGTACAAATGCATATCTACTTTATAGAGAGCACCTTCCTCTTCAGACAAAGTTTGAAGATAAGGAAGTGGTGATGGATGCTTCACATCCAACTTCAATTGAGGCTCAAGAGAAGGCAGAAACAACAAGAGCAGCAAAAGTAGAAAAGGCAGCAAATGCAACCAATGCATAGATAGTAAATCTCAAATCAAAGCAAGACCAGTTGACATATCTAATAGAAGAAAACCTAAGGATTGAGCAAAGTCTGGAGTTCTTCTTCTGCTTCTTCTTCGATCAGGGGATAGGTTCCAGGTCGGCAGCCTGGGCTAGCAGGGCGGATATTGTTTGAGTTTCTGTTTATGATTCATCCGTAGTCGGATGTTGATCTTGTATATGATGTATTGTTGTATTCGTGTGGCATTGTATGCCTCTTGTATGTATCCCCATCTATGTAATGTTGATGTAATGATATCCACCTTGCAAAAGCGTTCCAATATGCGGGTCTATCCTTGGTGGGACCTTCGAGTTCCTTTTGGATAGGGTCGCATATTGGGCGTGACAAGTTGGTATCAGAGCCTCGACCGACCCTACGAGCCCCCTTGATTGATCGTGTAGTTTGGCCGTTGTCGAGTCTAGAAGAAAACTGTTTTTGGAGTCTAGTTATATCGGAGAGTGGGAATTCTTTTACTCCTCTTCCCCTTCAAATTTTTCTTTAGGTTCACGCAGTTGGTTTTCCGGTAGTTGTTCCTCAGCTCTTTTCATCCGGTGCATTTCTCGTCAAGTTGACTCGAACCTCTTTGGCTTTCGCGAGATCAATCCTCAGTTCATCCTCCGACGTCGTTGTTTTTCCCCATCCGGAGTTGTTTTTCTTTTCCCACCCGCCCTCCCTTCTTCTTCTCGAGTCCGGAGTCCGTAATCGAGTATCCATCCTACTCGTGCGAAGTCTTTGTTTTCTTTCTTCAATGATTTCAACCGGTGTTTCCTCTTGAAGTTATTCGTAGATTCCCCTTCCAAGTTGCCTTTCTTTTCCCGCCCTCCCACCCTCTTCTTCCCGGAGTCTGAGTCTCTTTCGAGCATCAATTACATTCGTACGGAGCCTCTTCAGTCTTCCCTCAATTATTTCAACCGGTGATTTCTCGTCTCGTTTGTCATTCTTCATCTCTTTTTCTTTTCTGGTGGAGTCAATTCAAGTTATTCAGGTTGACCATATTCTTTTACTTGGATCAAGTGTTCTCCTTGCTTGTTGCCTCTCGCCACTCAATCATTCCGGAGGTCGGAAGACATCTTAGAGATTCGTCGGTGTTCCAATTAATTCGAGGTTGTCACCTCATTCAAATATTTTAATTGTTCCGGTGCATCATTTATCTCTTCACCATCCTTTTCTACGGTGTTATCTCTCCAGTGGGCCCTAACCCATAGGTCTTTTCCCAGGATCTTACCTGACTCTTCTAATTCACCCAGAGTTATTCTCAATTATTTTAAGTGTGACGTAAGAATGGATTCCATCAGTCACATGCCTTCTCCAAGATCGCTTTCAAAATCATTTTCATTGTTGCCTCAACCTCTTCGCTTGTTAGTCTCCCGGAGTATCTCAGTAATTTTGGTGGTGTTTCTCGTCGTCATTTGAAGACCGAAGAAGAGTTTTTCCCCTAAATATTGCCCGTTCTCCCGGAGATTCGCGGTGCTAGCTCGATGTTATCCTATCAAATTGTTTTCCAGTCGTGCAAATTCTTTTTCATCCATCCGGAGTATTTCAGGAGTTGATTTCTGTTTCTTTTCACCGGAGGCCATCATTCCAGTTATCATTCTCTATTTACCCCGGTGATTCCATTCCCTTTCGCCATTCAATTTTGAATTCTTCCGGTGGTTTGTTCAAGATTCTTTTTCCTGGATTATCTTTTTAATCCATTCATTCTTTCAATCCTACCGGTGGTTCCATCAATACCTTCTCAAGTTTGCGATATGTCACTTCTCAATCCTTTCTCAAGAAGAATAAGTAGTATGCTAAATCCATTGCTTGTCATCAATTTAATTTGATGAAGGATAATCATACAATAAATCTTATTCTTATCTCATCCAAGTGAGTAATCTTTTCCTTCGGAGTTTGTTCTTGATGAATAAATTCTAGTTCCAAGTGTTTCATCTTTTCTTTTCCGGAGTTCATAATTTCCTCGACCATCTCGTCGGAACCTCCATCTAAATCATCGCAAGGCTCGCCTTATTCTTTTCATCCATCATTTCTATCTCATCATCCTTTTGTCAACGGAGTTCTTCATGGTGGTTCTTCATGATTTAATTCATTCTTCAAGAGTTCATCAAGATTTTTGTTCAAGAGTTCTTCGTGTTCTATTCCTCCATGTTTCAGCCGGAGTGTTGCCTAAATTCTTTCAATCTTATTCGTTTCTTTTCTCATTCTAACCACTTCGGTTAGAACGAGTGATTTCATAGTCTATCTGATTCCGTGATCTTTCGATTCTCGTCATTCTCGTCGCTCCTCTCTTCTTCTCGAGGGCTCGCGATTCTTTGCTTATTCTCTTGAGTTCTTGTTTCACCTCATCCCTTTTTACCTCCTGTCTCGGTCCTAAGATCTCGGGACGAGATCTCTTGTTAGTGGAGGAGTGTTGTAACGCCCCAGATTCGATGTGCCAGGTGTCTGCCAGTTATTCGCCGTCGTTGCCATGTCATTTGCTTGCGTGTTTCACTTTGCCATGTCATCATATGCATTTCATATCATGTCATCATGTGCATCTCATTTTGCATACATGTTCGTTTCATGCATCCGAGCTTTTTCCCCGTTGTCCGTTTTGCAATCCGGCGCTCCTATCTCACCCGGCGTCCCCTTTTTCTTCTTTTCAAGTGCGGGTGTTAAAGGTTTTCAGAATGGACCGAGGTTTGCCAAGCGGCCTTGGTATAGCACCGGTAGACCGCCTGTCAAGTTTCGTGCCATTTGGAGGTCGTTTGATACTCCAACGGTTAACCGGGTAACCGCAAAAGCCTCTTTCTCTTTGCAGCCCAACACCCCTTCCAAAGTGGCCCAAAACCCATCTAACTCCCCTCCATGCTCTCGGTCGTTCGATCACGATCGCGTGGCCGAAAACCGTGCTCCATTTGGACTCTCCTAGCTCCCTCCACCTATAAAAACGTCTTCCCCTCTCCATTTTCGGATCATTTCCCCCCGAAACCCTAGCTTTTCCCTCCCCGCCGTCGGACGCGTCCGCCCCCGGCCGGACACGTCCAGCCAGCCACGTCGCCCGACCAATGGGCGCGTGACACGTCATCGCCGCCGCCGCCCGCAGCCAACGGGGGCCTGCCACGTGGTTGCCTCCGCCTCCCGCGCCGCCGGCCCGCTCGGCTCGGAGCGGGCCCGCCGAGCCCATCCGGCGCCGCCCCGAGTCCCCGCGCGCCCGCCGCCGCCCGGCCGCGCCGCTGCCCGTCCGGCCCCGCACCGGCGCCCGCCGCCGCCATCGCCGGCACTGCCCGTCGTCCCGCGCTCGCCGGCAACCCCGCCGCCTCCGGCGTTCGCCGCCTCCCGCCGCCCGGCCGGCCCCCGTCTTCGCCGCGCTACCCGAGGAGCTCCGGCGCCGCCCGTGCTCTGCCGTCCCGCGGGCGCCGGGTCCCTCCTCCGCCGCGCCGGCCTCCGCGCCCAGACCCCGCCGCCGGTCGCCCTTCGCCGCCCGGCCCCGTCGTCACCGGATCCGGGGGCGCCATGCCCGGATCTGGTCGCCCCCGCCGCCGTCCTGCCACCCCGCCGGCGGACTTCCTCGCCGGACCGCCGCCGTTGCCATCCGGGTCCGCCCCGACCCGATCCGCCCCAGACCCGATCCGCTGCGCCCAGATCCACCTCGTCCCGACCCGATCCGCGTTGACCCCCGAGAGGTTGATTTTGACTAAGTCCCAGATTTTCAACATTATCATGCCATGTTCATCGCATTATATCTCTGCATCCGTAGCTCCGTTTCGTGCGTATAATATGTCAAATTGTTCGTCCCAAAGAGTACTTCATTTCATTCCGTTGCATCATTTTCATTTGAGCTCATCTTGATGCCCGAAATGCTGTTGGAAGAGTGCATGTTGATGTTAATCTGCTGAAACTGTTATAACTTGCTCATTTATCATTTTTGCCATGTTTGATGTGTGCATCCTATGAGGTTGATGTCTACATGAATGTTGATCTATGCCATACCATCTTTTCAGGGGTGCCAACCATGTATTTTTGTGAGTTGTGTGCTGAGTGTATCAAGCTTGCTAAGTAGGGTAGTTGCTGTTGATGTTTTCCTAACAGATTCTGTTATATTTTGTTGCTATGTTAACATGCTTCTACTAATCATTCTATGCATAATCTGGAGATGTCCTATAAACATGTTTTGATATACATGTCTTGATCTATCCATTCATGCCCTTGGTTGCAATTATAGCCTGCTGTATCATGTTGTAATCTTGCTCCAAAGTTGCTTGATGATGTTGCTGTCAACCTGTTAACATTAAGTTCAATGTTTCCATGATTGTTTTCTAGTGATCCATGCACCCTATGAACTTGATCTTGCCATGCTTAGCTTCATAAACATGTCTTCTTACTGTTGGTTGCCTTGCCATGCCATGTATTGCTCTGTGGTGAGTGGTTCAAGCTCACCAACATGCCTACTTATTGTTGTTCCTGCCATGTATGAATCTGTAATATAACTTGCCATGTTTACATGGGTGCTATCATTTCTTCGGTTCCTTTTTGGCTCATGGTCAGTAAGGGACTTTTGATCTATGCTTTTAGTAGATTCATGCCATGCCTTTGTTTGCCATGATAAGTTCATGTAACATGTTGTTTGATAGCTCTAAACATTTCAACCGGATGTTATTTCTGCAAAGTCTGAAACTGTTATTATTTGCAATCTTACCATGTGTTTTGGAGCATGTTCTAGTTGTTTCTGGAGATAGCTCAGTGTTCATGTTTTGTTATGCTTTACTAGTACTTCATGCCCATGCCTTTTGTTATTATGTTGGGGTGCTGTAGCATGTTGTTTTGATGCTTGCAAGATGCCTAGTTGCTGTTATGGACAGATTGTTGCTATGACTTGTATAGTGTGTGTGTGTTGCACCGTTGCTCCGTTTTGAGTGTGCTCTATATGAAACTTGCTTGATTTTGCATGTAGCTTCATATTATCATGTTGCATCCTTGTTTTGAGGTGTTTGCTTGATGTTTGGGGTGCATTTTGCATCAATGCCATGTTTAACTTGTTTTGCTCATATCTTCTAGGCCGTAGCTCTGAATCTAAAGAACTTTATATGTAACTTGACTAGAATTTCGTGTAGATCATCTTGGTGCATCTTAACTTGCTGTTTAACAACTTGAACATAATGTTTATTCAGTTCTGGACAAATTTTCGAAATATGCATATGAGGACTTACCGGAATTGTTATATGTTATTCCCGGCCTCATTTAAACTTGCCTTGATGTGTTGTTCTTGTTTGCATCATCTCTTGCCATGAGTACCTTCATGTAGCTTGGTCATGCATCATGCTTGTTGTGCATCATGTCTTGTTCATGTGTGGTGTGTTTACCTATGTTGTGTGCTTCTTCTTGTTAGTTCCTGTTTCGTTGCGATCGTGAGGATTCGTTCGTCTACGTGTGGTTCGTCTTCGTGGCTTCATCTTCTTCATGGACTCGTTCTTCTTCCTTGCGGGATTTCAGGCAAGATGACCTCTACCCTGGATCTCACTACTATCATTGCTATGCTAGTTGCTTCGTTCTTTCGCTATGCTGCGTTACCTATCATTTGCTCATCAAGCCTCCCCAATTTGCCATGAACCTCTAACCTTTGACACCATTCCTAGCAAACCATTGCTTGGCTATGTTACCGCTTTGCTCAGCCCCTCTTATAGCGTTGTTAGTTGCAGGTGAAGTTGAAGATTTCTCCATGGTGGACAGGATTTTGGTTGGGATATCACAATATCTCTTATATTATTAATGCATCTATATACTTGGTAAAGGGTGGAAGGCTCGGCCTTATGCCTGGTGTTTTGTTCCACTCTTGCCGCCCTAGTTTCCGTCATACCGGTGTTATGTTCCCGGATTTTGCGTTCCTAACGCGGTCGGGTGATTTATGGGACCCCCCTGACAGTTCGCTTTGAATAAAACTTGTCCAGCAAGGCCCAACCTTGGTTTTACCATTTGCCTCACCACCACCTATACCCTTCCCTTGGGTCGGCCAACCCAAGGGTCATCTTTATTTTAGCCCCCCCGGGCCAGTGCTTGTCTAAGTGTTGGTCCGAACCGAGCCTCCTGCGGGGCCACCTCGGGGAAACACGAAGTCTGGTTTTACTCGTAACCTGTCTCATCCGGTGTTGCCCTGAGAATGAGATATGTGCAGCTCCTATCGGGATTGTCGGCGCATCGGGTGGCTTTGCTGGTCTTGTTTTACCAATGTCGAAATGTCTTGTAAACCGGGATTCCGAGACTGATCGGGTCTTCCTGGGAGAAGGTCTATTCCTTCCTTGATCGCGAGAGCTTGTCATGGGCTAAGTTGGGACACCCCTGCAGGTTTAAACTTTCGAGAGCCGTGCCCGCGGTTATGTGGCAGATGGGAATTTGTTAATGTCCGGTTGTAGATAACTTGACACCTGATCCGAATTAAAACACATCAACCGCGTGTGTAGCTGTGATGGTCTCTTCTCGGCGGAGTCCGGGAAGTGAACACGGTTTCTGTGTTATGTTTGACGTAAGTAGGAGTTCAGGATCACCTCTTGATCATTGCTAGTTGACGACCGTTCCTTTGTTTCTCTTCTCGCTCTCATTTGCGTATGTTAGCCACCATATATGCTTAGTCGCTGCTGCAACCTCACCACTTTACCCCTTCCTTTCCCATTAAGCTTTGCTAGTCTTGATACCCATGGTAATGGGATTGCTGAGTCCTCGTGGCTCATAGATTACTACAAAAACAGTTGCAGGTGCAGGTTATGCGATGATCTTGACGCGAGAGCGATGTTTGTTTGTCTTGGAGTTCTTCTTCTGCTTCTTCTTCAATCAGGGGATAGGTTCCAGGTCGGCAGCCTGGGCTAGCAGGGTGGATATTGCTTGAGTTTCTGTTTATGATTCATCCGTAGTCGGATGTTGATCTTGTATATGATGTATTGTTGTATTCGTGTGGCATTGTATGCCTCTTGTATGTATCCCCATCTATTATGTAATGTTGATGTAATGATATCCGCCTTGCAAAAGCGTTCCAATATGCGGGTCTATCCTTGGTGGGACCTTCGAGTTCCTTTTGGATAGGGTCGCATATTGGGCGTGACACCATTTGTGAGAGAGCCATCAGAACGTGCCTACACTTCCAGCATACATTTTTTGAGACAGAACCACCTACTCATGTGTTGAGATCAATACATTCCAATCCTACCACAAGAATCTTGATTTCTAGCCTTCCCCAAGTTGCTTTCCACTCAAATCATCTTTCCACCATAGCCAAATCTGAGAGAGAGAGAGAGAGTTGAGTGTTGGGGAGACTATCATTTGAAGCACAAGAGCAAGGAGTTCATCATCAACACACCGTCTATTACCTTTTGGAGAGTGGTGTCTCCTAGATTGGTTAGCTATCTCTTGGGAGCCTTCGACATGTTGTGGAGTTGAACCAAGAAGTTTGTAAGGGTAAGGAGATTGTCTACTTCGGGAAGATCTACACGAGTGAGGCAAGTCCTTCGTGGGCGATGGCCATGGTGGGATAGACACGGTTGCTTCTTCGTGGACCCTTCATGGGCGGAGCCCTTCCTGGACTCGCGTAGCCATTACCCTTCGTGGGTTGAAGTCTCCATAAACATGGACGTACGATAGCACCACCTATCGGAACCACGCCAAAAATCTCCATGTCTACATTGCGCTTGCCTTCTCCAAACCCTTCCCTTTACCTTCATATGCAATGTTTTACTTTCCGCTGCTATACTCTTAGAATTGCATGTATAGGTTGATCGCTTGACTTGTGCGAATTGCTACAATCTACCCACAGCTAAAATTAGGAAAATGATAGATTTTTATTTGGTCAAGTGGTCTAATCACCCCCCTCTAGACATAATTTCGATCCTACAACTCAGTGTGCCCCCACTGTATCATGAACACCCAGTGGGTGTACCCTGCGCAAAGCCACTGACAAAATCCTACCATGGGAAAAAGAGAAACTTCGACTGGAAATTATACTCATAAAGGTACTTACTCGGACGTTGGTCTGCAGCGCCGCGCTGGCGTCATAAGCCTCCTTCAGTCGGTCGCACATCAATACCACCAGGATCAGAGCCTCCTTGCTTGCCCCCACTTGATCTTCAGGGACACGGTATAGAGGGAGGAGGTAGCTAGGACCGATGAAGATGCAGACGCAGGCCTCAGAGCCGGAACCACCGCTGATCCACTCGGAGGAGCTGAGGTAGACCCTACGGGCGGTACCACTGCGGTGAAGGCGCTGAGCCACCCGGAGCCAGAGGACTCAGCCCTACAGCCCTTCCAGCGGCCTACGCCAGAGAAATGCGGGTCACTCGGTGAGGGGAGGCATTAGGCATCGGCGCGTCAATATTCGGCATGGCTTTCCTAGTGGCCCTCGGATTGGGCGGGTTGGTCCTCTCATTGTCATCCAGTTGAATAATCTCGGGTGGAGCTGCACGAATACATGGACCAAAGAAATCATTGTAGTTCAATCGAAAGAAGACATACCTTTGGAAGTGGCAGCGTCCGCCACATCAACATCACTCGGACCCAGCTTACGAGCTTGTGGATCCACCGAGGTCGTCAAGGTGTCGTTGCTACGGAGGTCAAAGAACACTTGGCCAGCAACCGAATCAATGCAAAAGCAAACAAGGGATTGATGAGAGCACTCACATTGAGGTCACATGCACTGCCACCTTGATCTGAGGCACTGCAACCTTCCAATGCTTGGAGGAGATCTGCTTGGGCTGCTTCTCCACCGAGTTCTCAGCCTCGACACGAGCACGCTTGGAGTTCCGAGTCGTCTGACCAGAGGTAGACGGCTATTGAACCCCACACACTTTGCCACTCGGGTCATGCAACCCCTTGGTGCGGGGTTCCGTGGGAGCCTCATAGGACAGAGAGGACTCCTCCTCCTCCTTGGAGCTCTCCTCCTGGTCACTCTCCTCCTCGTCTTCACTCTTGTCGTCGTTGTCGGAGCCCTCCAAGTACTGCAGCTCAGTGTCACTCATCACGTCCTCGAGTGACTAGTCCACCACTGGAATCCTGGAGATTAACTTCGGGAAATCCTGAAGGACAAATTCATCGCAATGATCGAAGTCAGGCACATGGAAAACAATACATACATGAACTGATTGTGTGTCCCATTCGTACCTCTAAGGGCTCCATATATTTGGAGTACGGGGGCACCCTCCTGGTCCCCCTTGAGTTGTCTCGGGCACAGGTGATGGCCTTGATCTTGGCCCCCACGTCCTTTTTGGCGAGCTCCTCGGAGTGCACTCGGGCGGGGCCCTGGCCTACAGCGGCTGGATCCGCCGAGTGAGGAATGACTCCAGCAAGTCCATCCCGTTGACGCCGGTGTTCGCGGAGCTGATAAGGGCAGTGGGTAAGATGTCGACATCCGTCTTCTCCTCCTTCACTACAGAGAGAGACGGATGAGCTCTCACCCTCTCCAAGGAGTACAGCAGGAGGCCCGACCGACTGTTGGCACCAGGGACGTCTCTGCAATAGAACCAGGTTCCCTGTCACCCCTTGACGGACTCGAGGAAACTCATCTTCGGAAAGGACCTTCCCCCACGAGCCTGGATACCCAGGCCCTCGGACAGTTGGGTGACATTGGTCTTCTCACCAGTCGGCGAATCCTTCTTAACGGTCATGGACCGACAAGTAAAATTGTACTTGAAGAGTCCCCAATGGGGCAGACAACCCAAGAAATTCTCGCAAAGAGAGACAAAGGCCGAGAGATAGATGATGGCATTGGGAGGAAGATGATGGAGCTGCACACCAAAGTAGTCGAGGAATGCTCGGAAAAGGGGTGGGGAGGCATCAAGAAGCCCCACTCAATGTTGGTGACGAGCAAGACACGCTCGTCCTCTTGAGGCGCCTGCTCGACCTCTCCTGTTCCTGGGTGACGCCATCCTTCATATGGAATCAGTCCTTCCTATGCAAGCTCTTCCAGTCGTCGAGCCGAGACACGTGACAGGATCGAATCCACCCACCGCGCCGCCTACAGCGGCTCCCGAACTGGAAGAGGTGGCCTTCCTGCCTTCTTCGCCCTTTCCGCCTTGATCATCGAATCCTTCGCCATTGCAATGGAGGTCCAACGTGCTCGTGTGGAGAAGAGAAGCGAAGGAACCGAGGAGGAAGAAAGGGGATCTGATGTCCCGACCTTGGGCCCCAAATCTCTTACACCCAGGGCATATCTCAAGACGGGTCCTGCCGCAGATCTTTCAATCAACGACGCACACAGCAAAACGGCGCACAGGGAAACAGTGGCACGTGGAGGATTTGACGCACGAAAATCGAGGAGCCGCACCCCCACTTTCTCCACTTATGCACGTCGTTACCGCTTCTGCGCGTGGATGCACGAATTCAAATCCCGAGATTCCCAGGGCGAATCAATCTGATTGATTACCTACAGCTCCTTTCCTAAAGGACACATGTCAGTCCGATTGACCACCCTCTGTGGGGACCCATGCACTCAGCCACGCTAAACACCCGACTGAACTCAACTTCAGGATCGTTATGAGACGAGCTTGACGCCCCTCCGCGGGTTCACTTGTCCTTCTCAGTAGGCTCCAAGGTGCATGACTCATATACCTGGACTCGTAGAAGGCCTACGCTGGCATTCCCTTGGGATAAAGAGTGGCATCTCTCCAGAGAGTCAGACCACGCGCCGGAGTTGCCACTCGAGTTGTAATGTCATGCTCTCACTCGGGCTCCTCATCTATCTCCTCTGGGAGACAAAACGAATGCCACCGGGTTTTTTCTTGATGATCAACAACACCCGGTTATCTGGGTAAACATGTAGTCCAGAATCCATTGTGTTTTCATCCAAGGGACAACAAGTCGCGATTCAGAAACATATTCTGAATGCTCCCGCGACACTCGGATTCAACCGAAGGATCGGTATGTTTATCGTATGAATTCCCGACCAATTCGAGGGCTAATTATGTGGTCACCTATTATAGGTAGGGTCAATGACCCATCATTTGGGACCCACATGGGGCCCATCACCATCATAGGTAGGTCCCTAGACCATCCCGACATTCAGATGCCCACGTCAGGAAGTCCAATCGGACAGCTCGACGGCACTCAGACGACTGCATGTCATTCTGCTGATGGACCTCCACTCGGACATAGAAGGAAGGAGGGATTCTTGGGAGCTACAACGGTCAAGGAATCCTAAGTCATCCATTATGTAGAGTCATAGCTACTATTACTTGTAACTGTTGTAGTAGAGGCTCATTATACTAGTAACTGGCCCATTAATTCAGTGTCATGAAATGCCTCGGCGGTGTGGGAGACATGGAGCTGCATCGGACTCTATAAGCTTCACCCCACTCCACGGCCAGGCACGAGCAGTCTTTTTAACCCTATCCATCAAATCAAAGCAAGCCCCAGGGCACAAGACATAGGGCTTTTACCTCCACCGAGTGAAGGGCTTGAACTCGTTAAACACCGAGTGTTACACATGTGCCGTAGCTAGGACCTATCCCTCTTATTCGTACCCCTAGTACTCATTGTCAGGATCATAACCCCAATCGTCACGGGATGTCAGAACACAATAACAAGAAAGAAGAACAAAATGGGTGACGAGGATTTCGGTATAACGAGTATAGTGATGACTCGGGAGGATAGCGATGCATCCCGGATTTTGTGAAGTACCATGAAGCAAAGGGAACATCACATGATAACCAAAGGTTCACTTGAATATCATTCGTGTGATCGTAGGGACCAATACGGACGTCCACGGTCCCGCTGCCAGTCATTGAACGAATGGTTTCGTTCATGTCTATGTGTTACTGAACCTATGGGGTCACAAGCTTAAGGCACTCATGATCTACTGAGTGTTAGTGGGACGAAAGTCATGAGGATATATTTTTGGAATTGTTTCATGAATATTCAAAATAGTTCCAAGAGGATCCAGAAGCGTTTCAGGGTCACCGGAAGGGTTTCAGACAGTATCGGGTGATACTGGGTATTATCGATAAATTATATATAGGTGTAAAATGTTTCTGGGGATGTTAAATTATATATATAATGGTCTAGAGGTATTTATAACATTTATATATCTAATTGAATATCAACATGTCTAAAAAGGCTAAGTTGTGGAGAAGGAATTGGGCCACCAAGGCCCAATAGGGGAGGCGCCCCTTTCCCTCTTGAGGAAGGCCGAATTGGGGTGGGGGATGATTTCTCCTTCCCCCTTAATTAGGCAGGCACACCAAGGAGTAATCCTTCCTCCGTGGTGACAGCCACCCCTCTCCCATCAAACCTATATATACTAGAGGATTTCCGCCCTTTTGACACACAAGTTTTGGAGACTGCTCTAGTTTTTTTAATTCATGTTCTAGTTGGTCCTAGTTGACTAATTAGAGTGTGGACAATCTTCTTGTCCTCATAATTAGAAGTCTAGTGTGGTTCTAATCTCCTCCCTCTAATTCTTCAGTGATGATTAGCTCTAGAAGGTGAAGCGCTGATGAATCATTAAGGTTGCATGCTTGCAACCAAGTAGAGAGGTTGTGCTTTCGGCTCCGGTTTGAGGGATCATTTGTGGGTGGTACAAGGGATCCTTCATCGACGGTTCGAGAGACTCCAAGTACGATCTACGCTGACATGTTCTTCTTCCTCTACAACTCGGTGATGGTAACGATCGTAATCCCAACCTATTATGCACCTGCATATTTATCTTAGGTGATTGTAGGCGCAAAATTTTTGTTTTTAGAAATTCCCCAATAGTGGCATCATGAGCAGGATTATGAGTACATGCAGGTTGCGATCTAGATCACATGTGATTGTGAGGGTTGATGTTCTTGCTATGTTTCCCTCGAGTGTTGCTTCCGTTTAATTCATCGACAGCATGGTTTTGCTTTGTTACAAGGTTCTGATAATCAATCGGCTCTGGCTGTCGACAATCTGCTAACAGTTCCTTGGGCTTCATCATAGTTGTGAATAGTGAACTGTTACATACACAAGAGGGTTCCAAAGATGGATGATCTTCTAAGGGGTCACACGTATTGACAAATTTCAGTGTGGGGCTTGAGATTTTTAACCAATTCTCTTGTTTCACACACCCCAAAACTTAACCTAGCATCAAGAATCATCGCCTAAATTGTGGATGTAGGTAGCTAGTATTACTTGTTAAAATTGGTTAACCATGTAACTAAATTTTTGCCAAAACGGCTTAGAGGACGTCTAACTTGGTTTTGCATGCTATGCATACGATGTGGTATAGTCTTCATCATGATAATGAGTTTATGTATGATATGGTTATATCGCTACAAAAAAAGACACATCTGTGACATTTTGGGATGAACGATTTTTTCTGTCATGCTTATGACACTTCTATGACGATAATTGTAACAAAACCCAGTATCATCATAAGTGTGGTGGACTCCTACTTCTATGACAAAAAATCATGACAGAAAATGGGTGTTTCGTCCTGGGCGGACCGGAGATGCAGCTGCATGACATTCTTTGGGCCGTCCATGATGGAAAAAACCATGGTAGAAGCGAGGGCGAGAAAAATATCGGGGAGTTCTCGGTTACAGTGGGTGGTCAGAGCCGAGCGGTGCACTGAGGGTTTGCGCGTTTCTCTCGTACACGTACGCGCGTGGGTGCGAGGCGTTGGGATCTAACTGAACCCGAGCGAGGCATTCACCTACTGAACCCAAGCGATTGCACTGGCTACGCGTTACTGAACCCGAGCGATCGATCGATCCCTGGCTGTTAACTGAACCCGATCGAGCTATTCTTTCGCTATTGATGCTAACTGAAGCCGATCAAACCTACTACCTCTTGATGAACAGTGAGCGTTGTTGGGGGTTGGATGAACAGTTCCTGGTGGGGGTTGGATGAACAGGACCCCATGGTAGTAGAGGTTGTTGCCGCTGGATGAACAGGACCCTGATCGAGCCGGTTGGGGGTGGATGAACACGACCCCGTGGAGGGCTGGTTGAAAAGTAGTCGGTGGAGGGCTAGATGAATAGTAGGCCGTGGAGGGGCGGTTGAACAGTAGCCGGTGGAGGTTGGATGAACAGGAGCTCATGGATGAACTGTAGCTGGTGGTGGTAGGAGGGAGACGCCATGGACGAACAGTCACATGTCGAGGCTGGAGGAGGTCGACGGTGGATGAACAGTAGCCTGTGGAGGCTGGAGCGAGGTAGTAGACGGTGGATGAACAGTAGCCCGTGGAGTCCCTTTTTGCGGTATGCCACACCCCTCCCGATGAACAGGACCCCGTTTCAACCGTAGGAGCTCGAAGAGAAGTCTGTTTCCTCTGTTTTGCGGTACACCAGATCCCTCCCAGTGAACAGGATCCCATTTTGACCATAGGCGGTCGAACAGAAGGCCGTTTCCTTCATTGTGCAGTACGCCAGGCCTCGTTTCGGCTGTTCCATCCAAGCCGGTTGGCTCCCGATGAACAGGATGCATTCTGTTGCCTCCTGATGAACACGACGCAGTTTCTCCATTCCGAACCAGCCGGTTGGCTGCCAATGAACAGGACACCATCACTGCTCTCCACTACCTCTCCATGTACACGAGCCCCGGCCGTACGTATGCGTGAGTAGCCATTCGAGACCCCGCCCGTATGTACGTACGTGGCCGTATTTAGTTTCTTGCACCCTGGATGTATGTACATGTACACGATATTGACGGGACTGTGTGACATGCTAAGTCCGCGCCTCTACTACGACACATGCCCTTCCTTACTCAGCCACGGTTCATCACTGCAGCCTGCAGACAGACCGATCAACCAGTATGTATGTACACATTCGCGACCAGACAGACAACCCTATGTACGGTTCGACCGGGTGGGTCCCAGCTGTCAGGGAGGTAAGGAGGCACTTCCTTGCATGCGAAGATATAGCTGGTGCGTCCCATCTATCAGGGGGAGAATCATTTTTCACCTGTAGTATGGATGCACTTCCTTGCGTGTGAAGATGTAGCTGGTGGGTCCCAATAGTCAGGGGAACGTTGTTTTCGTGAAATACGGTGGCCCGTCCGGTGGGTCCGTGCTGTCAAGTGGAGGAACCATTATTTTGCGCGTAATAAGGAGGCACTTCCTTGCTGCAGCCGTGGACCTAGCTGTCAGCCTCTCCATGTAGAGTACTCTTCCGATGGAAGTCATTCCTTGACCACATTGACCATGCCGCGCCGAGAGCACCAAGGCGGTGGACGACGGTGATGCCTAGGAAAGGGGATGACGGGAAGCCGGAGAAGACGTGGAAGTGGATGCCCACGCGAAGAGGAGTATGAGGGTTCGCTGGTTCGGCTGCGGTGTGAGGCTGTCGTTTTTGCAGAATAACAGGGGTTCTGGGTGAGTAGAGGGATGGCTTGGCCAGAGGTTGGAGTAGGGTGGGGCGGTCAGGCCTGCACGGCAGTAGAGCCGACCACGGGAGGCAGGAGCAGGCGGCACAACCGACGCTGGTTTGGGTGGCTGGACCAAGAAGACCAGAGGTTGAAGAAGTACTACGGTCGTTGGATGGACATCATACGGTCACTGGTGCTAGAATCGTTCATATTGACTAAGTTGACAAATCCCTCCGTCCGCGTCAACTTAGTAGGCCCACAAGTCAGCCCCCAACTATGGTGGGTACCAGCTAGTAGGGGGAGTGTTCATTTTTTTGTGCGTTAACCACACCGCGCCGAGTGCATCCAAGGTGGTGGACGATGACGAGGCCCCAGACAGCAACAAGCCAAAGATTGGAAGTCACGGGAATGGAGTCGCAGACGGAGAGGTTCATGAGGGTTAACTGGTTCTAGTGCGGCGTGGTTCGGCAGTCGGTGGAGAAGAACAGGAGGTGTGGAGGGGTGGAGGGATGGCCTGGCTGGCGGTGGGGCAGCGCTACACAGTGAAGCATGCTAAGCAGACCTGCTATCACCAGGAGGCGGGAGCAGGTGGTCCCGGCGGCGCTGGAGGAAGAAGACGAGAGATTGAATATGGATGCCGATCATTGGATGTAAATCCAACGGCTATCAATGCCAGAATCATTTGTTGACTAAGTTGACAACGACTTGCATTGGCTTCGACCTATTGGCCCACATTTCAGCCTCGAAAAATGTGGCACATATTCAACCCATTTTTTTCAGAATTTATAGTCCATTTGATCTTTTTTTTTGAGAATTACAGTCCATTTGCTGGGTTGGGTGAACAAATAATGTAGTGTCCATGCAGCCCATTTTTTAAAACTACAACCCATTTTCACTTTCTCGAAAGACATGAATTTGCTGGGTTGGCTGAACAAATAATGTAGCGTCCAGTCGGCCCATTTATTTTTTTCCTAAAAAACTATAGCCCATTTACACTTTCTCGAAATACACGATTTTGGTGGGCTTGTTCTAATTATAATGTTGGGTTGGGCGCGGCAATGTTATCAAAAAATAAACAGGGGCTGAGCATTTTGTTCTAAATATATTTAAATAATAAGTGCTTTATTATTACATTGGTCCTTAAATCTTACCAAGCTTTTGTACACAATCACCAGGATTTTCGTTGCCTTAATGTAAAAAAATCCAGGATTTTACCATTAAAAATTATTTTTATAAGTTAATAAGACGTGCTATATTGTTTTATTATATATGTAAGTATCCATTAAATATATGATGACAATAACAATAATATATAATAACATATAAAATAATATAAATATATATAATATAGTTAGAAGGGAAACGTAAGTTGGACCTGGCGTTCCTATTCTTATATAGAAAAATAGAACAGACATCTGCATTTTCTTCAAAAAAAATACATAAGTTGGGTTGCGGTTGTTTCAGGAAAAATAAAACTTAGGATGGGAGGTCCATAGGCCGGTCGATACATGACGTTCCTCAAGAAAATGTAACTATGTTGACAAACTCGTGGGCCCCAACGTCAGTATAGCATTAGGAGGAAGTATTTTTTCAATGAGGCACTTGCTTGTGTACGGCCATAGACCTGGTGGGTCCCGACTGTCTGCCTCTCCACGTACAGCCCTCTCCAGATTCCTCTCGTTTGTTCAGCATGTTCACAATGGCAGACAGCGGCACCGCGGCGAGCGCACAAAGGCGGAGGACGAGAACGAACCACCGGAGCCGCGGAAGGCATTCTACAGTAATGATAGATGTTGTGCCTTATTTCTACTGAAACTACTGAACTAGCCCTGTGGCAAAGTGGCACTACCTAACCGCAGTTCCGCTCGAGTTCGATTCCACCTGATGCAGGGAAAATATCTCGAAAGTCTTTACCTCTGCCATTATAGACATGTGGGTCCCCATTGTCATCTACGCACACCACATCCAATACTTGCCAAAACTTCGTCCCTCGGTTTCTCTGTTTTTCGCACACTCGACATTGTGTGGGCATTTTGAAAATAGCATATCTTTTTGACTGTGCATCATATGAAGATGTGCTATGCATGAATGTTGATCAGCATGATGTTAACTGGCTGGTAGTTCCATTTTTTACCATGAATAAAACCTCCAACATGATGTTATCCCTGTTTGAAAAGGGCGTGTTAATATAAATGCTCTGCCTCTGAAACTTGCAGTTTCTTCTTTGAGAATCACATTGTCTGCACTTTTATATGAAACTACATTTTTTAAAGTACTAAAAATAGATCTAGAATTCATAAAATACTTCATATGCTCAATACTTCAAATATGAAATTCAAAAGACATTCATATCTGAAAGTACTCTCAAAATACACAACACAAAACACAATTCACAACTTGCAAATACTGACAACCCTAAGCTCCTCCTAACAATTCACAACCTGCCCGACTATTGGGTTGGGGGCAGTCCCCTCCTATTCCTTGGCGGCAGACAGCCGCCCCGTGAGACGATGTGAATGGCGAGGGAGAGGATGGCGGGGAAGCGTTGTTGGGCCAACTGCTTTTCTCCTCTTGCAGTTGGGTTCGGTCGATGAAGACTCCACCGGCTTGCTCTGGCATGGCACCCTCACAAACGGCACCATGTAGATGCTCGGTCCTTCAATCTCTGGTGGATGTTCCATCTTGGATTGATACTCCCACCGCCACTGCCTCACGATCGGATTTGGTGAATCTGTTTGCTCCATGGCCCAGAGGAGCAGGTCTATGTACTCCCATGTGACTCCCTTCGAGAGTATCGCTGCCTTCTCGCTCTATTGCAGATATTTGGCCATGGATGTCGCCGTCGCTGCTAGTTGGTCCTTGTTGTCAAACCAAGACTGTATCTCCAACATCCTAGCTAGCTTCACAGGGTCGCCGTCTGCGATCCTCACGTATCGGTTGTACTCCTCCATCGATCTACTTCTCCACAGCACCTTCACTCGCCAGCGGTGTTTTTTGAATGGAAAGAGGAGAGGAGCGGCGCTGGTTTTGGATTAGAATAGGAGAGGAGCGGCGCTGGTTTTAAATTGGAACAGGAGAGGAGGGGCGATGGTTTCGAAATGGAAGAGGAGAGGAGCGGCGCTAGATTTAGATTGTAACATGAGAGGACCGACGGTGGTTTAAGAGGAGAGGAGTTGCGTTGGTCTTGGAAGTATTTTTTGTTTTGCGTATTTTGGGTCAAAGTTTGACCACGTACTGTATTTGACAAGCAAAATGTGAATTCATGTCACCAACAATTGTATCATTTGGTTCGTATCTGAATGTACTTTCAAATTATATTATTTTTGGAGCGTATAACATATATTTTATTAGTGAAAATCATGGTCAATTATGACCCAAAATAAAAGGGAGACTAGTTAATGTGGGGTCGCTTTCTTAATTGAAGGGTAAATTGATTTTGATTTTGATCCAGTCACAGCGTGCCGCCCTCTCGTCCAATCCTAAATTGCTGCTGCACGCTCCTCTCCCTCTTCTCCATTACAAAACCACCTCCTCTCCTCTCCATCATCTCCATTCCAAAACCACCGTCTTGCCTCTCCCTCTTCTCCATTGCAAAACCACCCCCTCTCCTCCATCTTCTCCATTGCAAAACCACTGTATCGCCTCTCCCTCTTCTCCATTGAAAGACCACTGTCTCGCCTCTCCCTCTTCTCCATTGCAAAACCACCCCCTTGAGGCAAAAGTCAGGCGGATGTGGTGGGCGTACAGGTCAAAGGTCGAGCATCCAGAGGATAACGAATCGATCGAGTACGGAGTGCCGTTCGTGAGGGTGTAGAGCCAGCCGGAGCCACAGGAGTATTCGCTCTCCCACCACAAGAGGAGGCCAGATGGCACGACATTGCTTCCCTGCCGTTCTCCATGGTTCCCTCGACGCTCGCCTCGTTTCAATGGCGGCAGTAGGGTTTAAGGTAAGCTTCGCACTAACCTAATCTTCCATCTGCTCATGCTTACAATCAGTGTGGCGGCTAATGAAAATCATGCTTACAATCAGTGTCCGAGTACTACACCAATCACCCTAAAATAGCTCAGGACCAAAAACAAAATTGTGACACTGTGTACAAATAAATAAAAATAGATTGGTGCTTCTTTCAGAAAAGAGTACTCCCTAGAAAAGTGCCAATATAAGCTACTAGTATTTTGTTAGAGGATTTGCTGCCGAGAAAGATCTGTCCACAGAGAGCGCCACATATCCCACTGGTGGTGGTGGATGCCAATGCTTAAATGGAGCATGGTTGGTGTCGGTAATTTTTACTTGGCACACCTCGCACTCTGCATATATGCCGGTTCCATCCGTACTTTTGTGCAGTTCCACCAAAATGCAGTTGAATAACCATGTTTGCACATATAATGAAAAAGCGTGATTACATTATAGTGGCACTAGTTGATGAAACATACACTAATAAATAGAAGAAAATATTGTGATAGTATCATAGTATGCCATGCTGTGAGGGCGAGATGGGCCCTACGACGCCTCATACGATATGCCTCATACTGGAAATCGATCCAATTCTCCCCAATACACCTTCTCCCAGTGATGAACACCAGTGTACAACGGTAGTACATGGAGGGGCCTTGAGACATTCCAATATCTATTTTTGTGCAGATCAACTAAAAATAAGCACCCTAGTTTGCAAAAACACTTAAACATTAACAATGGGACTAGTTGATGAAACATATACTAACAAATAGAAGCACTTTCTTTATCTACATTGGAAATGAAATGATAGAGAGGACACTCACTCTATTTTAACTGTATTATTACTTCATTTTATCAGTGGCACTAGGGTCGAGCAGGTGGCAAGCGAGGTGTACCGTGCATCACAAGGATGGAGGCCGTGGGTGCTTAGACTGGGATACTGAAGCCCACTCTTTCACTCCCTATCTTCCCCCCTGATGTTTCTGTGGTAGCATTTGGGTTGTAGTACAAACTTGGTCAACCTGGTGTTGCGTCCCCCTACCTGCCCAGCTTATGTGGCATACTTGTCTCCTGCTAGTACTCAGTCCGTTCTAGTAGTAGTTGCATAACTGTCCGTTTACACTGAGATGTTGTCGGATAATCGTTCTCTATGGCTGGGTTTCTTTAATGAAATCAGAGGAAACCCCCTCTTTCGATATATGAAAAAAATCAGTGGCACTAGCGGTGCCAAAACATTGCCTCAAATTAATAGTGCCACTAGATTAAGGTGCAAAATAATAACATTACTGCTTTATCATGGCAGTGCCAAAACAGTAGCACAAGAGCAGACTCAACATGCAGGATCTTTGGCAAACGGTCGGACCAAAAAGGAACATACCTCGTGATGGGAACCATATCTGCAGTCAACGCCATCGTAGAAGGGGTGACACCAGTCACCAACATGGATGATTCAATTCATGGGACCTTTTTGTGCAGTTCACCTAAAATGACGCAATGTCCTATGAGCTAGCAACTTCTTCTTCATTAGTTGCAATAAAATTGAGCAACATCAAGGTTGGTTGTGAAACTCGTGGAATGTTCAACTATAATTTGGATATCACTTGTGCAGTTCAACTAAGATCAAGCGTGAAATGTATATTTCTGTTTGCACAAAAAGGTGGAAAGGAGGGTGACTAACAAGTGATGAAACATACATCAAATGAAAATAAGCATGTTCCTTATCTGAATGGCAATCCTACAAGGACAATAGCAATTTCTAAAGCAGCAGCATTGCTAGATATTAGTGTGGGCATTAGGATTAACTATGAAAACCGTTAAATACGACATTACTTTAATGG
Organism: Triticum timopheevii; assembly: GCA_963921465.1. Lineage (NCBI taxonomy): Eukaryota > Viridiplantae > Streptophyta > Magnoliopsida > Poales > Poaceae > Triticum > Triticum timopheevii. The sequence continues at coordinate 318,472,874 of OY997270.1, forward strand.
TGTCATTGCTTCATTTTACCAGCAACATTACATTAACAGCTGCTAAAGAGTTGGTATTTGGGCCTGGGAGAGTAGGCGGACCAGGACAGTTGCATTTCTAACGAAAAGAAGCAACTTATCTTAATGGGAAATTTAGCAAGACATGAAAAACAGTGCCATTGATTCATATTACTAGAGGCATTACATTGAAAACAACATTGGTTTAACGTTTCCTTACTCTTAACAGTGCGACTACTACATTTTACCAGTGGCATTACATAAGAGGGGCTCGAGGCAACAAACATCAGAACAGGATATCTAGGTTGGCCCCATTTTTGTTCGGTATAGCCACCTTATACTGTGTGAGGCTAGCAAATCTAGTGCTGGACATACTCTGTTGACTTGTCCCCCAATCCCCACTCTCTTTCCTTTTTCAACCAATAGATCGGTTTATATTGAGTTAGTAATGTGTTTCCCTTTATTTCCCTATTAGACCAAGAGACCAGTTGGATAGCCAGTCTCTACTACTTTTCGCCCCCATTATTTCCTCTTTCGACCAAGTCCTAGATTTAGGTAACAAATTTTCCCCCACCCCCACCCCTTTCTTGCCTGTTTGAATCAAGTAGTACTAGATTCGACTGCATGAACTAGTTTTACCTCTTAACAGTAAAAAATTAGGTGGCTTTCGAATAGCCGATCGATCCTATCTACGAGGGGGCCTGAGAAATAGCAAAAGATACAAATGCAGCAATCTCAGGAGCTGTGGAAGTAGAGCAAGGTCGGTTTCAAAGGAAGTTATACCTCAGGGTCGCCGAGATGTCACTAGGTGGGCGGCGGGAAGCCGGATCTTCCCACACTACGGCATCAAGGAAGAAGGGGTCAGAGGCCCTTCCTAGTCGGCGCTGTGTGGGAGAGAATGGCAAGGCACGCCGATCAGGACGCGCTGGCAGTGAGTAAGAGCCATCGCCGAGGACGACCGCGTGAACATTGCACCTTCTCACCTTCCCCGGCGGAGAGGATCCGTTTGGATCTGTGGCCAGCGATGAGCAGAGAGAGAGTGTGGCCACCACTATTGTGTTTAGATCTGGAGAGGATGAGACAGTGTGAAGAGAGCAACACTAGCAAGCAAGCGCGGAGGCTCCTGCCTATATAGTGGAGTAGTTTTCTTTTATGTACCGGAGCCGGCTTGACCTCATCAATGACTGTCGATAAGCATTCATGCACGTGCTCCGGAGGCACACTTGTCGTCATTTTTATCTGAAGCACCGGATTAACATATAACACAAAAAAATGCCACATGACAAGAAACCATAACCTCACTGACCCAAGGAGACAACATGAATCCCGACGGACAAACTAGACGAGGATCAAAGCTCAAATTAAAGATAAACTCGTAGAAAAGGGGTCCATCGATAGATGACCTAATTAACATAGACGGCTTGACCTAGATGACAACCGAGTAGTCTTGGTGCATGTGCCCCCAATGACCAGCGTCTTGGAGGAACTCAGTTGTCGCTGTTTAACCCCCAATGACACCTAATATTGTGATATGACAAGAAAACTTTTTTTAGATTTCTCATCAGAACTACAACCCTGTACAACACAACCTGCATGATATGTAGATGATAGCCAATCCAGCCGTCTGCTGGAGTGTGGTCACATGCATGGACGAACTGATCTTCCATGTTATGTAGGGATCGTCCAGGCACCGACGTCTGTACAAAACTGCTCCAGTACTATCGCTCATCTCTCTCTTCTATTAACTCAAGCCGATTTGCGGGGCCAGGGAGTGTGCCTATGGTCGGTTCTCAATTGCGATCCCACATGTGTGTGCAAACGCAATATGACACGCGTTCCATTCGAAAAGTGGCGTGCCAGACCGAGCGACCATCTTGGGGGCGACGCGAACGCGACGGCCGTGCTGTATACATGTGTACCGCCGTTTTCTTGAGGCTTTTCTCCAATCCATGGATACAAAATTATATTTAAAAGTCGAGGACGGGGCTTTTTCGTGTGGTAGGCGGGGCAGTTCCACCTAGTCGGTTCGATCGAGAGGCGAGAAGATGACGGAGTAGGCTGATGTAAATGTAGGGCTGTGTGATTTGGTGGCGAGTTACTGCTGAAAAGGTGGGGCCCTGTGATTTTACTTGTCATTATCACTTTAACTGCGGCGCTACGACCGACGTGAGACTAGCCACAGCGGGAGTAACATAGGTGGTAACATCACACTTATCTAGACAAACTATCTGACATGGCAAGTAATTAATGATGAAAGAGAGGCAAGTAGTAACATAGCTAGTTACTAGTACTATGAGTAACATCACACATACCGATACAAGATGAGTCTATAACCTAATAAATGAAGAGTTGCATGACACCCCACATATGTTACTACCCACTATGGAGGTAGTAACATAGAGTAGCAATATATGCATGTTACTAGTCTAAGTTACTCCCCACTGTGGGTAGTCTGAGTCTCCCGATTCCTGACCACCTCCATGGTATACAAGTGCCAAGTACTATACTCCTAGCTAGTTGTAATGGGGAGTATCATATACTAGTATCATGCATATGATACTAGTATATGATACCTTCGTAATGCATAATATCATAAGTTGGTATCTTAGGTTGCCTTATTAATTGCCATGCATGACACAAAGTAGTACAACATTTAATATGATACGGTATCATGATATGATACCACACCCTCTCTTTCCTCATTTAATTTTGTGCCACATCATCCAAAAAGTCTAGTTGGCATGCATGATACCACTTAGAGCATGGTTAATAGTATAGCCAGTTGTTGGCTATATGGACATGCCATTTCTCTAAGAGTTAGCATTATTAATTGGTCATACAATAGAGTGGCCTATAAGGTTGACTATAAATCACGTTTTTTTCACTTTCTCTCTATATCTTTCCTCTCATTATATCTTTTTGCCTAGGAGCATGCATAGAGCCTGGCTCTTGCATGAGAGCCCACTCCTCCACTTTTTCCTTGTCTCTCTATTCCACGTAGGCAAAAATGCCATATAAGCAAGCTTATAGCCCACTATTGTACTTGCTCTTATGATACTCCAATTACGACCAGCCTTTTGGCAAATGCAATAAATACTACTCCCTCTCTCTCAGTTTACAAGGCATGCGTGTACCCCTAGGTCGTCAATTTGACCAACCTAATAGAAGTCATATATTACAAAAAACATACTCCCTCCTTCCATGCCAACATGCCAACATCAGATAGCCTAACGCACCTGGACGGAGGAAGTAGTTTCATGCAAGCGAAGTAGGCAAAAAAATGCTCATTTATAGTCGTCTGAAATCTCCAGGGGCGTGACCGCGCGAGCGAGGCGACGGTCGTGGTAGGCATGACCATAATATGGGCTGCTGACAGCCCTTGGATCTGAGATCGAACGGTCGCATGCTAAGTTACTCAAAATTTGCAGAATAACCCTCTAGGATAGGATATTCAACCATAGGTCTAGAATCACGCCATGCAATCGTTCGATCTCAGATCCAAGGGCCCTCGGAAGCCCGTATCATGGGAGCATGGAAAGCTTCGTATCACCTGTAATTTTCCCGACGCTTGACGTGCGAAAACGCAGATGCATGAAGCCATTTAATTGGGCGTCTAGTAGACATGACATCTAATAGGGCCCCATGGTACTGTGCATGAATCCATTTATCCACCGGGCAAGCCACTACCCTGCCGTTCTCACGCCCCACTCAGCATTTTTACAATCGGAAAACCGCAGTTCGCTCCTACTCGTCCCCGGCCGTCCTTTAACATTACAGTAGTTCGCTCCTAGTTGTCTCATCCTTTCACATTACAACAGTTCCACTAATCCTAACCCTCCTCCCAAATCCATGGCATCCCAAATCTCCATGATCGGCGGTGAGTACAAGATTAGAACCATCACCAACGATGATTTCGACGTCATCTACACCCGTTCTTCCGTGACGGTGAAAGGATGCCTTGCTCGCTTCAGACGCATGTTCGAAAAGTCAAAGGGTGATGAGTGGGACGCTGGGCTAGAGGTTGAGTACACCACAATCCTGGGAAAAGAGAAGAAACTAAAGGAGGAAGAGAAGAAGAAGCCCGCCGTGATCCAGGTTTGCGTGTATAACTTGTGCTTGGTCTACCACATATGCCATGCTGACGTTGAGTGCGAGGATTTTAAGAACTTCCTCGAGGGCGGCAAAGTCAAATTTATTTATGTAGACTTTACCAACGATAAAGAATTCCTGGGTTAGATAGGCCTCGTTGTAGGCAAGCCCTTCGACCTCCAGAGGAATGTGCTGGTGTCCTCCCGTCGGCCTTCAATGCTGACCCTGGCAGTAGCCATGGTTGATCCTTTGTACGATAAACTGACGAAACCTCCACCCAAGTTTCATCTTGCATGGCAGTGGGATGTACTAGATAGAGACCACATCAATTACACCGCAATGGATGCCTACCTTTGTTTCAATATCTACAGTGGGATGTACTAGATAGAGAGGACTCCGAGTAAGGTGGCAGTGTTGTTTCTCATGGTGGCTGTAATGCAGTGTCTATCGGATTAGTTGCTTAGTTTAATTTTAGGGTGCTTAGTTTTATTTGAGGGGTGTGTTGTGCTGAGCCCCCAGCAGAACTATGTTATGTTCCTTCTTGTTACTCAAACTCTTCAGTACATACATACTAGTATTCCTTATAGTTCATCTTGTAGTTGGTAGTACTACCACTCATTTCTTCACATTATATACGTATAATATATATGGCCAACATCATATAGCCAGCAGTTTAGTTGTCAAAGAATTTCATGGTGCTTAGTTTTATTTGAGGGGTGTGTTGTGCTGGACACCATTACTGTGACTCAAATCTCTTTTGCCATGTTATAATCACATAAATACCTATGGACCAACATGCCAGCTCTCCCTATATCTCACTACAGTACAATAATGTGTGGGACCTACTTGATCCCAACAATGTTCTTATTTTCCTGTAAAATTATTCGCTTGGTTACTCCTGACAAGCGGGGCCACACTTATCAATGTGAGATAGAGAGAATCCTGGGTGTAGTCTTATTTTTGTCATATAACATGGTCAACGGGTTTGACATGAAAATAACAATGTCTAATGGCATTTTTGAACAAACATCTAACAGAACGATGGCATTTTTGGGATTTCTAATTGCATTTTGAGCAAGCATCTCACGGATCGATGGCATTTTTGAGTAGTTGTAACTTGTAATGGCAAAACTAAGTAGTGAGACACAACTAGTGGCATAAATAATAAAAACCCAAGAATTAAATAGGTATGCTAATTTCTTTAATAGAATTTAGCACCCCATCTAAGCATGTAGTAGCTTTTTTAATAGTACTACATGCATAATTTCATCTTGTTAGTTTTTCTCTCTATATGTACCACCTTTTTTTATTTAATTTGATCTTGTTAGTTTTGCTCCATGGCGCAATCCATCGATACTACTATTGTACAAAAGTATACATTTAAAAGGCTAGAGGGCGGGGCAGTCTCGCTTGGTCGCTTTCACGAGAGGCGAGGGCCTTTGTGATTTGACGGCTCATTACTGCTGGAAGGCGGGGCCTTGTGATTTTACTGCTCGTATAAATGTTGCCGATGACCTGAGGAGGAGCAAAGAAACATGCAGTATACTCAAGATTTCTACTGGAGTACTAGTATGACAGAGGAGCACAAAACACGGCAACCCAATGCGATATGGCGATAAAAATGATCTAATTTGCTAGTCACCGATCCCACGACGCCGCTCATCGTTAGCATTGTTCTATTCATGCCTCGCAGAGAACGTGACACGTGCGGCGAAACACCCGAAGAAAAAGAAGAAACACATGAGCAAAAGAAGTAGGAAGACCCTCCCCCCCCCCAAAAAAAAGAAGGAAGACGCACAGACAAGTCTGGGGCGCTGCTCTCTACTACATGAAGGGTTGCTGGCCATGAAGTTGTAACTGCTTCTTAATCGCCTCCACGACCTCCATCTGCTCGCGCATCTCCTTCACCATCTTCTTCATTCTATCCATGACGCGGGATTTCTCGACGTGAGCCTTCATCATCTCTTCCACGGCCGCATTACGTACCTTGATAGCAGTCGGGTGCTCGATGCGGAGCTTCACCAACTCCTCCTTCTGTTCCATGACGAGGGCGTGCATCATCTTCACCGAGGAACTACTCTTCTCATGCAGCTTCTTCCAGTCGGTGTTCTCCTCCTTCACCAGGTCGAGCTCGTGGTGGAGCTTCGCATTGTCCTCCTGAAGTTGCAAGATTTTGCCGGTCGCCTTCTTATCCGAGGCAATGCTCTTCTTCAGCAGCATCACCAAGCCAGTGGTCAACTTCCCCTGCTCATTGAGCTCAGCGGGCATGTCGTCGAGGCTATCCTTTAGTAGCTCCACCAAGCCGCCCATGAACTCCTTCTGCTTTTGAGCCGATCGGGCATGTCGTCGAGGGATAACAACTCCTGTGCCGCTAGCTCGGCATCTTCGCCTGTGCGTCTAGGGCGCTCCTGGGAGCCCTCGCCTGCCCATGACACTACAAAAAAATACACTTCCGTGATGATACGTGTTTGTCACAGTAGGTCACGTTTTCTGTCATGCATGTACATCCATGAGGATTTTATGACAGAATCAAGATAGTCATACCTGTGCTATCGTAGAAGTGTTCCATGACATTACCAAAATTATCATCACGGAAGTGTCCACTTCCATGACGATAAATCGCGCGTCATAGAAGTGCTTTCATCAAGGGTGACCGACATGTGGCATCCACCGTAACGGGTCGCCGTTAAGCCATCGGGTCCGGTTTTGGATCCGATAACCCGTTAACAGCCCCGACCAATGGGGATTTTCCACGTGTAAAAAATCATCATTGGCTGGAGGAAACACATGTCGGCTCACCATTGGGACAGATGCCCTGTTCAAGAATTCATCCGATTAACCAGTTAACTTGCCGATTAATCCCTACTAGTAGGGTCACCGAGTAGCCGATAAACTGATAAATCATCTGATTAATTGATTAAATGGCCGATTAACTTGTCGATTAGCCTATTAATCCCCTACTCGCCAGCCAGTCGAGCAGCTACCAGTTAACGATTTCCTCAACAATGGACAGATGTCATCCACTCATTGGACCCAATAGAGGCCCATTCCGGTGAAATGGCCGGCCCGTTTGACTTGGTCAAAAGGTAACGGGACGGCCCACAAAAAGCATGTTAACGGCCTATTCGTATATGGCCCATTTACAGCTCGCTAACTCCCGGCCCATTACGGCCTGTCGGAATTAAGCCTAGTAGCTTCATCTGGGCCGTCCAATATGAGTCCAGCCCATTGTAACTTCCGACCCATGATATCTTTTGGCCCATATGAGGCCCTCTGTAACTCTCAGACCATTAAAGGCCCGAGATGAAACTGGCCCATAATGAATAGTGTATTGCTTTATACCCATTAACGACCCATTATTCAGTCGGTCGTTTCCAGCCCGTGTTAACTTTCGGCCTTCTAAGGGCCCATTTATTCTTGGGCTCATTTCTAGAATTTGGTTAGTTACGGTCTGTTACTGGCCTGTTCCGTTTGTGGGTCATATTCAGACCATGGTTACATTCGGCCCGTTTGTGGCCCGTTAACCCATTGGGCTATTTTCATAGCGTTATCAAATATGGCCTATTAACGACACGTTGTGGTCCACGAGTAGTATGACCCACATTTTGCGAAATGATTATACGCCCTGTAGAAGGCCCATGGATCCTACACCCCATAGAAGACCAATGGATCCTACGGCCCGTAGAAGGCCCATGGATCATACGGCCCATAGAAAGTCCATGGATCCTCCGGCCCGTAGAGGGGTCATGGATCCTACGGCCCGTAGAAGACCCATGGATCCTACGGCCCGCAGGAGGCCCATGGTTACAAGAGTCCGTGTGTTTCCATGATTATTGTGGCCTAGTTACCAAAAAAAGATTATTGTGGCCACTAGAAAAACGCGGAAAAAGAACTGCAGTGACTACAGGCAAACAACTAAACAAGACAATAAGGAAATAAATAAGCAAGCAACTAATGCTAGCCTATTACAGCTATTAGACATATTACATCCAGTGGTCATCAAAGTTCGCCACTGCTACCTCTTGAGCACTACGTTGGATTTTCCCGAAGAGGAGAGGATGATGCAGCAAAGTAGCGTAAGTATTTCCCTCAGTTTTTGAGAACCAAGGTATCAATCCAGTAGGAGACCACACACAAGTCCCTCGTACCTACACAAAAGATAGCAACTCGCAACCAACGCGATTAGGGGTTGTCAATCCCTTCACGGTCACTTACGATAGTGAGATCTGATAGAGATGATAAATAATATTTTTGGTATTTTTTGATAGATAGATGCAAAGTAAAAAGTAAAGGCAAAGTAAAAACAAAGCAAGTAAATAAAGTGATAGAGATTGATATGATGAGAATAGACCCGGGGGCCATAGGTTTCACTAGTGGCTTCTCTCAAGAGCATAGATATTCTACGGTGGGTGAACAAATTACTGTTGAGCAATTGACAGAATTGAGCATATTTATGAGTATATCTAGGCAATGATCATGTATATAGGCATCACGGCCGTGACAAGTAGATCGAAATGATTCTGCATCTACTACTATTACTCCACTCATCGACCGCTATCCAGCATGCATCTAGAGTATTAAGTTAAAAACAGAGTAACGCCTTAAGCAAGATGACATGATGTAGAGGGATAAATTCATGCAATATGATAAAAAAACCATCTTGTTATCCTCGATGGCAACAATACAATACATGCCTTGCAACCCTTTCTATCACTGGGTAAGGACACCGCAAGATTGAACCCAAAGCTAAGCACTTCCCCCATTGCGAGAACTACCAATCTAGTTGGCCAAACCAAAAAGATAATTCAAAGAGACTTGCAAAGATAACTCAATCATACATAAAAGAATTCAGAGAAGAATCAAATATTTTCCATAGATAATACTAGATCATAAACCCGCAATTCATCGGTCTCAACAAACACATC